>OY728139.1:391963758-396963758 GCA_963277665.1 Viscum album | reverse complement strand
TAGAGGTGGGGGCCTTTTATAAGAGGAGAGGAGGGGCACTCTTGGAAAGGTATAAAATGTTACTTTATTTTCAAATGCGTTTCATATTTTAATTGTCCCACAATGATGTGTTTAGAGGATAAGGTGATAAGGGTTCTAAATCAACCCATCCAATATGTTTTTTACATGTGTAGGTCTTATATTTTACATTATCTTTCCATTTTATTTAAATCATTAAATAATGAGGTAATCGCTGCATCATCATGGTGTCATAAATAATTTAATTTATTTAATTTTTAAAAATTATAAAAAAATACTATGATGAAGGAAATATTTTTATCTTTCCAATTACTATTTATAGTAAAAAATCTTACTTGCATAACCCCATGTAAAAATTGTTTTAGTAAAACAATACATGTTTATGTCATTTTTACTTTTACTTTAAATAAAAGGCATTAATGCCATTATCTTACCCAAGTGGCTCCATGGGGTCCCAAAAATCGACCCATGGGTTGTCTTGGTCGGAAATGACTCATAAAATAGGGTTAGTACAAGTGTCAAGATATTTTCATTTTATTACAATATCATTTTTACCTTAAATCACACTAATTATCTTTAATCTCGATTAATAAAACTTAAAAGTTACTTTTCATCAAAAATTATTTTCATTCCATTGAACCACATTTTACTTAATAATGAAAATAATTTATATATGATTTTTGAAATTCAAATCACAGAAGTGGTAAAGTTCCATTTAAACGAAAAATCAGTTTTTGTAACTACCACTTTACGGTTTCACTATTCATCAAAAATTAAGGTTTTTCAGAAAAATACCAAAACTTCACCCTAAGCTATATTTGATATTCCAAAATTAAAAATTATGTCTATTTTACGAAATTCAAAACATATAAGTTTCATTAATTAATTTAATAATTAATTCCCACTGTCAAATCAAATAGCGTGTTTTTAAGAAACAATATGTATCAAAAGATTGACACTAGTTTAAGTCCAATTTCAAAGTGAAATTAATTCCAATGAACCCCATTGGATTAAATGGTAAAAATATATTATAATTTCACTTTAAAACCAATTCAAAAGATAATCTAATCATATAAATAAATTAGATTAAAAAGAAGTTTTGAATTAAAATACAACATTTTTCACTATTCATTAAAAAATGAAGTTTATCGGAAAAATACCAAAAATTTACACAAAGTAAATTTTGATGCCCCAATTCTAAAGAAGAGTTTTATTTGGTCCAATAGAATGTAATAGTGACCAAAACTATATTTAAAGAGGTTTCGCCATCAAAAGGCGATAGTTCGACCTTTTAGTGAATATTAGAGTATCTATGCCTAAAATTGAATTCTTTTTCTTATTTTAAGCCTTTATATTTTTTTGGATAAATGTAAAAACATTTAACAAACATATATAATCATATTTTAGTTATTTATATTCATTCCTGCCAATACAACGGCTACGTGTTAACTACCATTTAAAATAATATTATTTTATTACTAGTGTGTAACGTAAGATTTCAAAGAAACTCTTTGTTGCGTATCAGGTACGCTATCGAACATAGAAACCCCTTTAAAGTAAAATTAATATTTAATTCGTAAATATTAATAAGTATGAAAATGTTTTATTCTTTATTTACCTAGGATGTTACATCCTTTCCCCCTTTTGGGAATTGCGTCCTCGCAATTTTATTCACTTATCAAAATAAGTGGGGATATTTATCCCTCATATCATTTTCAGATTCCCACATTTCCTCTTAAACCATATGGTTTTTCGATAAAACCTTTACCTGGTGAATTACCTTATTCCGCAACACTTGCTCTCTACGGTCAAGAATCTGAACCGGTTGTTCCTCATAAGATAGATTCTCTTCCAACTGAACTACCTCGGGGCTCAAAACATGAGATGGATCTGACATATACTTTCTCAGCATTTAAACATGAAAAACATTGTGTACCTAAGATAAACTCGGAGGTAAAGCCACTCGATAAGCAACTGATCATACTCTCTCCAGAATTTCATATGGTCCAATGAACCTTTGACTCATCTTTCCTTTCTTACCAAATCACATCACACTTTTCCATGGTGAAACTTTGAGAAAAACATGATCACCTACCTCGAAAGATAGATCCTTCTTCCGGTTATCTGCATAACTTTTCTGTCTACTCTAAGATATTCTCATGTGTTTCTGAATCAACTGAACTTTTTCTGCCATCTCTTCTACCAATTCTCTTCCCATCAGCTTCCTTTCACCCACTTCATCCCAAAAAGCTGGAGTTCGACACCGCTTTCTATATAATGACTCAAATGGTGCCATCTATATACTAGAATGAAAACTGTTATTATAAGAAAACTCAACCAAAGAAAGATGTTGGTCCCAAATTCCCTGATAATCCATAGAGCAAGCACGTAGAATATCCTCCAAGGTCTGAATTGTTCGTTCTGACTTCCCATCTAACTGAGGATGAAAAGATGTACTAAAATTTAATTCAGTACCCAACGACTTCTGAAGGCCTTTCCAAAAGTTAGAAGTAAACCTGGGATCACGATCAGATACAATGGAGAGGGGAAATCCATGCAACTTGACTATCTCTTTAAGATACAACCGAGCAAGTTGATCTAGAGACAATTTATCTTGAATAGGAAGGAAATGAGCAGATTTAGTCAAGAGATCAACAATAACCCAGATTGGATTATTACCTCGAGATGTCTTTGGTAATCCCACAACAAAGTCCATGGATATATTTTCCTATTTCTACTATGGCACTGGTAAAGGCTGAAGCATACCTTTCGGTAACTTCCTCTCTACTTTAACCTACTGACAAGTCAAACACTTCATAGTAAAATCAACAATATCTCTTTTCATTCCATCCCACTAGTAATACTCACGCAGATCTTTGTACATCTTAGTACTGCCAGGATGAACTGAAAATGAGGAACTATGAGCCTCACATAACAACTCATTATTCAAATGTGAATCACCAGGCACACATAATCTCTTCCCAAACCTCAAAACACAATAATTATCAATGTTGAATTCAGGCAACTTACCCTTCCGAACAAGCTCTACCTTTTTCTGCAACTCACTGTCTTTCTTCTGCGCTTTCTTAATTCTGTCTGATAGGGATGATCTCACTGATACCTGAAACAAAACAGAAGGACATCCTACACCAACAACTTCTATGCCAAAGTTCATCAAATCAAAAACCAAAGGATCTCGTTTCAAACATATCATGGTTAATGAAGCATTACCTTTTCGACTCAAAGCATCGGCCACTTTATTTGCTTTTCACAGATGGTAATGAATTGTACAATCATAATCCTTGATTAATTATATCCATCTCCTCTATCTCATGTTCAATTCTTTCTGAGTGAATATATACTTTAAAATTTTGTGATCAGTATATATTTCACACTTTACTCCATACAAATGATTCCTCCAAATTTTTAGAGCAAAAACAACAGCAGCTAATTCCAAGTCATGTGTAGGGTAATTTACCTCATGAGTTTTCCACTGAAGTGAAGCATAAGTAATTACCTGATCATTCTGCATAAGGACACAACCAAGTCCCTTCAACGATGCATCACTGTAGATAACAAACTCACCATTCCTGGAAGGAAGTTCCAAAACTGGAGTATTCAATAATCTTCTTTTCAACTCTTGAAAACAATCATCACATTCTTTTGTCCAGATAAACTTAACACCCTTCCAAATTAGCTTAGTCATTGGACTAGATAACTGTGAAAAATTTTCAACAAAACTTCTATAGTAACCTGTCAAACCAAGAAGACTACGTATCTCAGTTACATTTATGGTCTTGTCCATTCTTCAAAAACTTTTGTTTTAGCAATATCAACCGTTATGCAATTTTTTGAAACAATGTGACCAAGGAAAGAAATTTGTTGTAACCAAAACTCACACTTGATAAATTTTCCATACAGTTTATTTTCTTTTAATGTTTTCAAGATAACCCTTAAATTACTTTCATGCTCCTCTTTACTTTTAGAAAACACCAAAATATCATCGATGAAAACAACCACAAACTTATCCAAGAACTCATGGAAAATTCTATTCATAAGGTCCATGAATACAGCAGGTGCATTGGTTAACCCAAAAGGCATAACTACAAATTCATAATGGCCATATCTAGTACAGAACGCAGTCTTTAGAACATCTGCTTCTATTACTTTCAACTAATGGTACCCTGACCTCAAGTCAATCTTCGAAAATTACTGAGCTCTCTAGAGCTGATCAAACAAATCATCGATATGAGGAAAAGGATACTTGTTCTTAACAGTGATATTATTCAAGGATCTATAATCAATGCAAAGTCTCATTGAACCATGTTTCTTTTTAACAAACAACATAGGATCACCCAATGGTGATGTGCTAGGTCGAATGAAACCTTTATCTAATAACTCCTTCAATTGTTTCTTTAACTCTAAAAGTTCAACTTGAGCCATTCTATAAGGGGGTTTTGAAATTGGATTAGAATCAGGAACTAAGTCAACAGTAAATTCAACTTCTCGATCATGAATAATACCAGGAAACTCATCAGAAAAAACATCAAGATAATCATTTACCACTGGCATATCATTAATCTAAATAGTTCCCTTGTTTTCAATGATATGTGAAAGATAACATTCATTTCCATCTTTTACTAGTTTCTCAACTTCCTGATATGTTATCAAAATCAAGGGTTCATTCTTGTAAAAAAAATGAAAATCTTTATGAAAATAAACTGTTTTAGCTCTACAGTCAATCTTAGCATGATAAACAGAAAGACAATCCATGCCCAAAATAACATCAAACTCTACTAGAGGAAAAACAATAAGGTTTGCTGGTAGATTCTTTCCGCACACAAGGATATGAAGGTTCTTATAATTTCTTTTTTTCTCAACGTTTCCTCCGGGTGTTTTTACCATAAGTTCAGGATTCATATCTTGAGATGGAATTTCCAATTTACTAGAAAAATTCTCAGAAATAAAAGAATGTGTAGACCCTGAATCAAAAAACACATTGGCATAATCTGAACAAACAAACAGTGTACTTGATACTACTTCATTCAATGGCCCAACATCTGCTGAAGTAGTGGAAAAGGATTTCACCACCCCTTTCTGCTTGTAGTCTAGATGCTTTTTCCTAGTTGAGTTCTTCGTTAGACACTCATTTTCATAATGACCCATTTCATTACATTTAAAACATCTTACTACTGGATTTTCATTTCCTGCTTGTTCATCTTCCTTATAGTTACGAGCAATATGACCAGACTTACCACACCAAAAGCACTTTCCAGACTTGGATAAACATTCTCCATGATGCATTTTACCACACTTCTCACAGGATGGATATTTGGTTTTCTTACCTCCTTGCTTCTTTGATGAATTCTTCCCCTTTGCCTGCCAACTGGACCTCTTATTCTTTTGTTTGTCAAAGAACACCCGATCATCGACAAACTCCATTTCCACCTTCTCCGCACATCGAACAATTTTTTCATAACTTTTTAACTCACGAGAAGCTAAATCCCTACGATACCTTGGCTTTAACCTTGAGTAAAAACAGTTTATTTTACTATCAAGATCTCGCATGAAGTTTGGAGCATACCTTGCCAGTCGAGTGAACTTTACTTCATAAGCAACCACTAAATCATCCTCCTGCCTCAATTCTAGGAATTGTTTTTCCATCCTAAGACGAACCACCTTAGGAAAATATTTCTCAAGAAACATACCTTTGAATTCATCCTAGTGAAGATCATCAATCTCATCACTATCCCTGATATTTTTCACCATCGACCACCACTGATCAGCTTCACCTTCAAAACGGTAAACAGCAAGACTAAACTTTTGATGTTCTGAACAACTTATGACATCAAAAATCTTCTCTAGTGCTTTAATCTACCCTTTATCTAGCACATGGTCAGATGATCCTCTGAATGATGGGGGATGTTGCCTCATGAAATGTTCCACCCCTAACATGTTCCTCTGCGGTTGATCTGGATGATCTCGTGCATGGATACCACCACCATTTATAGCCTGGGTCAACTGTGCCATTACTGCAACAAACTATTTAGTTCCGATTCCGACCATCTCAGGTTGCTAATTTGGAAGGTTTTCTTCCTCCTCATGTCATCCCAACATAGCTTCTTTGTTTCCTCTACGAAAAACCATCCTGAACACAGAAATATCTTAGGTGAAGCAACATGGAAATCTTTAAATGCTATATCATTTCAATCATACCATAAATTAACTTATAATTTAACAATTTTCTAACTCCTAAAGTTGTCTAAACCGACCTTTGATACCAACTATAAGGCCCCGACCTTAAACATTACTTAATATTGAATTAAATGAATAATTCCCATTGAGGATCTTTTCAGGTTTAGAGTTGTAGAGAATTAGATCATAACTATTACATCTCAAAATATTACAAAGTAGACACTTCTACTAAGTTTCCATAAAAATAAAAACTCTTAAAAAGAAACATGTCTAGTTCCACATTTTATATAGCATGACTTTCCCTTGATCCCATCCTTGACCGTACTCTATATTAAGTCCTATGAAAAACATTTCAAAAAAACTTGGGGTGAGCATAAAAAGCTCAGCAAGGGATACACAAGGAATGAAAACTGTTAGTTTTTCAAAAAAAACCAGTAAACCAAGAATACTTTATCAAAGTAATACTTTTAACCTTTATGAAGAAGAAAATACTCTTCATTGAATAAAAGATAATTACTTACCCTTTTGTAACCAAAAGATTACCATAAAACCCATATAAAGAACACATAACATATAAAGGTAACTTGGGACATAAACATACTTAAATGGAATAACCATACAGTCGACTTCCAAACATATCACTTAGTGGAATAGCCATATGACCGACTTTCATACCCAATGAATTGGAGGTTATAACGTAACCTACCGTCCTGGTATTCACGACACCACTCATCATATGGTTTATCATGTAACCACCTGTCAATTGTCTAAGTACCATTAAAAATCATAACACATAAAACAATTATAAAGGAAAGAAAACATTTACACATTAAAAGCACAATATATCACCTAAATATATTGACATAAAAAATCCATTATCAAAACCATTTTCAATACCAAAAAGAGTAAATGGTATTTATTTACTTTTAAAAATATAACGGCTTGTTGAGGAAGCCAAAGATCAAATAATACTCGCGGTGGCGGAAAGGTCATTGTCACCGCATACGTTAAAAAGAAACATACTTTTTTGTTGTTTTGTAAAACGCTTCATAGAAAAAGATTCCTTTTGTATAAAATTAATATTCCAAGGGGTTTATACACCATATAAAATAAAGCCTTGTATTAGAAAAAAATATGCCTCAATGAAAGGAGATTGAGACGAAGTCCCATACCTTGTTTCCGATGTGACTCGATTTCTCTTTAATCTCTTGAATAATAAACTAGTGTTAATTTATACTTGCTTAAGAACCTTTTTCAAGTTTATTATTCATTTTATATAACTTATTTCCATGTTATAAACGTTATGTAATCATTTAATTTCATAAAGTTCATTTTGTCGATATTTTATTACTTAAGTCAAAAATGGACTTCTTACAATTAAATGTTGTTTATGTGGTCAAAGGTTCGATATATCTAGAATGATATTAATGATTTGGATATCATATATATCATATATATCCATCATATACATGTATTTATAATAGTACATAACATTTAGAGGTAAGAAATGAAATGCACCGTTCATGGAGACGGTAAGCCGTACGTACGCATGAACGCTACTTTCATTTCTATTTCAAATTTAATGGAGTGAAATCATAATGATATAAGGGTATATTATAATTCCAGTATAACATCATATATAATAACATTAACTCCATCCTTTATACATCCCACATATGGCATTAACGAATCAAATCACTTTGAGGGGGCGGTAGTCCGCACTTCCTAAAATGAAGATATCGCGTTTACCCATAATGGAAACCATAAAGGTATGGCATAAATGAAAAATACAGAAGCTTAAGCAAAACATAAACATATTATATATCATATATAAATAGAGTGACATCTTAATGGCCACCATTAAAGGAGTTAAAAGAAGATTGAACAATCATCGTTTCGTGAGGTAGAAATTCACCAACCACCGAAACAGTATGTTCTTTAACCATTAGATGAAGGTGTGTGTAAGTGTAGCTCGAATCCTTCTTATAACTGTCACAACCCATCCTCAGGGCCTATGCTGTGACTACCCCAAGCCCGCCTTCCATAGGCCAGGGGCTGGCGACTAGCACCAAGGCGTAATTCCCAGTAAAAAGGGAAGGAATTGCCTTTGCAAAGTATACAAACACCACAGAGAAAGCAAGCAGAAGTAAACACTAAGTAAAAACTGGGTACAACAGTAAGTGCGGAAAATTAATTGGGCGAGAATACAAAACCAAACAGAAAGTAAAGTACAACTGAAAAAGGGAGTACAACAACTGAAAAGTAAAGCCACAGCCTTGAGCTGTCCACTGGAAGTCCCACCTGAAGGGTGGGTACAGATAGCCTCCACAGCTCCTCGGGTCTAGTCGTCCGCTCCGAGTACGCCCCGCCCTGGGGTCCACCTCCTGGTACCGACTACTCTGCAGGCCTCAACCACGATTAGTGCTGTCCGTCGTCTGCAACCAACACAACGTAGTGCGGGCATAGCCCATGCAGGGGTGAGTATAAGGTACTCAGTAGGGACCCCGAGACCCCCGAAGGTCTCCCAGAATCCACAAAGGATAATCCACAAAGGAAAGATACAAACACGAAGTAACATCCGACACTTCTTAGGTATATGCCCATACATATACCTAAGTCATCAATTCTAGTTCGGCTCCAACATCCGAGCCCAAGTACAACCCAGTCCACACAGGAAAACACAACCTAATCCACACAGGAAAGAAAAACGTAATCCACAAAGGATATCAAGTCAAACTTATCGAAGATAAGGATTAAAAGTCAAGATTCAGCTCACACAGGTATACTTCTTCGTAAGAAGATAGAGATGATCAGATATTGCCACTGATTCATCTAAGCCGTCGGACCCACACAGGATCAATAGGTACTAACCCCCGCAATGACCCACAAAGGATCGATAGGTAACTAACCCCCGCAATGACCCACAAAGGATCGATAGGTAAGTAACCCCCGCAATGACCCACACAGGATCGGACCCACACATGATCTGTAGGTGCTGGCCCACACAGGACCGCTGAGCGCTGACCCACACGGGATCTGACCCACACAGGATCAGTAGCACTGATCCACGTAGTATTGCTGAGTGCTGTAGTCATCGTCGTCGAATCCACGAAGGATTTCTGTACATTCGTCATCGTCGTCGCAGTCGCAGCCAGCTCTAGGGTTCCCGCACATAGAAAGCTCGTTCGCGAGGGTCTGCTCAATGAGACGAAGGGCTGATACATCAACTGACACATAGTCTGGAGTTGATGTATCCAAAAGTTCCGTATCGTCAACAGGAACTCAACGTCACAGACGACACGTCATTCGGACGCCCGGTCTGAGAGTAATTGGCCTTTTCGTTCTAGGGGCCCGGTTGGTTTTTAAATCAAAACCAACCTGATTGTACTTTAACTACGTCTAAACCTCAAGAGGAGTAAGCCAAAAGGTCCGTCCCATTAAGAGGAATCCAACAAAGTCGACGACACGTCAATCGGACATCCGGAGCTCAAGTTATAAGCGTTTCTGCTCCGAGGGTCCGGTTGGTTTCGTGTACGAACCAACCCGGCCGAACCCAAAGTACTTTGAAACCTTTAGTGTAATATACCAAAACGACCGTCTCGATCCAAGGATAGCTATGCAACTGACGATGCGTTGATCGGAGGTCCGTAGCCCATGTTATGGGTAACAGACCGAAAAAGTCCAGTATTAGGGGGTTCGGGCCCGGTCCGACCTGACCCGGTACCCCCTGGGTCAGCCCGAACCAGGTCGACCCGACCCGGGTCCCGGTCCGGCCCACTTGGGAGCGGCCCGGCCGGGGCGCAGCCCGGCCTAGAGGACAGGCCTGGGCAGCCTGCACGGTGCGCTGGCGCCAGCCAGGTGGCTCGGCTGTTCGGCCGAGCGGATGGGGGGGGGGGGGCTGCCCCTCATTTCGTAACCGCGACCCCCATTATGAGGCCGCTCATGCTGGCCAGCCAGGGGTCGTAACCCCTGGCTCTTCCCTGTCCAGCCGACCCGCTCCAGCCGGCCTGTTGTTGCTGCCACGAGACCGGCAAGGGACAATCCCCCTGCTCCGACACCGGCGGCCCGGAACCGGCCGCCGGTTCCCCTGCTCCACCGCGGCCCCGCTTCGGCCATGGTGTCTTTGGGTTTTTCCAGCGTGGCGCGATGGTGCCGCAACTTGGTCCGATTTTCAAATGCGCGGCGCGACGGAACCACGCATCCTTGCCGCTCGTTCGCTCGCGGTGCGACGGCACCGCGTCACTTTCCTTCAAACCGCAACAACACAAAAATAAAAAGGGATGAGGGTCGGTCATGTTTGTGCGGTCTGCCCCCCTCCCTTTAAACGATAGAAAGCGGTCCAATTGAATGAGGATAAATGACGGAAGAATTCACGAATAAAAAACTCATAAAACCCCTACCTCGTCAAATTCGTTGAGCGAGGGTTCGTCGCGGAAATGACCATCGCGGAAGAAGACGTCGCGGAAAGAGAGAGTCTTGTAGCAGAGAAATGATTCGCCGGTGTCGCGTCGTCGATCTTCGAGGAATCCTGCGTTCTTCACGTTTTTCGCGTTCTTCGTCGAAGAAGAATAAGAAGTTCTTCAAGCTCCTCAACTTTTCTCCAAAGACTCACACAACAAGTTTCCAACCAAAATAAAATAAGTTCATCACTTATTTTATTAACATAACTTAAGCATTTGAATTTAAAAAGTTGAATTAATTCCCTCAATTAATTAACTCAACTTGACTTAATAAAAGAAGGGTTATGGAAGGTTAGGGAAGATGAAGTGTTGGGGTTCGTGTGGGCCCCAACACTCTCATAACCTCCCATGGGAAGTTGGGTGGTTACCCCAACTTCCACTCAATGGATAAACCACTTAAAAGAAATAAAAATTGTAACTCAATTTTTATTTTATCTTCCACAAATTTTTAACAACTCCTCCCTTGAAAATGAATCTCCAGAAAAGGTGTTCCTAAGCAAATACCAGCGTTGCGAATTCATCATTGCCCTCAGAATTTGATTCCGAGCACCGGTTCGAAAGTTAGAAAAACCCGCTCGTTCGTTCACTGAACGTACCCAAGCTAAACTTAGGATTAAAATTTTGGGCACACCGGGCCTCGGAATCAGGTGCCATCAGAAACTACGTTCTTGTAAAATCCCAAAGAAAATTAAGAAAAAATTTCCCTTGAATTTTACGGGTCTTTACATTACTCCCACCTCAGGGATTTACGTCCCTATAAAGATACATCAAAAACTAGGGGAACAAATGTGGGTACTGGGCACGCATCTGACCCTCCAGCTCCCAAGTGCTCTTATCGAGGTTCTCGTGCTGCCATCTGATATGCACAAGAGGAATCGACCGTCCACATAGGACCCGCTCCTGTCAATCCTCGATCTCCACTAGGACCTCTGCAAAAGTCGCCCCATCAACAATGTGCAGCTCCCCATGGTCAATGATATGCGTCGGGTCATGAACGTATCTCCTCAGCTGAGATATGTGGAAGACGTCGTGCACTCGATGTAACTGAGGTGGTAGAGCCAGGCGATAAGCCACCTCGCCAATCCTGCCGAGGACCTGGAATTGTCCGATGAAGTGTGGAGACAACTTGCTGCCTCGGCCAAATCTCTGTATACCACGTCGAGGTGAGACCCACAAGAAGACGTGGTCGCCATCCTCGAACTCCAGTGGCCTCCGCCTCCTGTTAGCATAAGACTTCTGTCGGCTCTGAGTTGTCCTCATGTACTCCTAGATGACCTGGACCCTGTATGTCGTGGCTTGGACCATCTCTAGTCCCACAAGTGCTGACTCCCCAGGGTCTGTCCAACACAGAGGTGACCTGCAAGGTCGGCCGTACAATGCCTCGTATGGTGCCATCCCGATGGTGGAGTGGTAGCTGTTGTTGTAAGAGAACTCCACCAAGGGTAGGTGGTCCTCCCAGCTATGACCAAAGTTGAGGACACATGCACGGAGCATGTCCTTGAGAGTCTGAATGGTCCTCTCTGTCTGACCATCTGACTGAGGGTGAAAGGCGGTACTCAGACGTAGCTGTTTCCCGAATGCCTCCTGCAACCACTTCCAAAGTCTGGAAGTAAAGCGAGCATCTCTATCGAAGACGATAGATGATGGCACACCATGAAGCCACAAAATCTCCTGAATGTAGAGACGTCCCAATCTCTTCACTGAGCCCTACTCTCTGATGGGTAAGAAGTGAGCCGACTTAGTGAGTCGGTCGACAATCACCCAAATGGAGTCGTGACCTCTGGAAGTGCGTGGAAGTCTAGTCACGAAGTCCATAGATATCCTGTCCCACTTCCACTCTGGGACCTCCAAGGGATGTACCAAGCCTACTGGTACCTGGTTCTCTGCCTTCACCTGCTGGCAGATGAGGCATCAAGAAATAAACTCTGCCACAACCTTCTTCATGCCCAGCCACCAGTGCTGTCATTTGAGGCCCTAGTACATCTTCATCACTCCAGGATATACCGCCAAAGGGGAAGTGTGAAACTCTCTCATCACCTCCTCTCGTAAAGCAACTGGTACCAAGGTACGTCCTCTGAAAAGAACGTCGTGCTCTCCTCCTACAGAGAAAACATTAGGTGCCTATACTGAGGATATCTGTGCACCCCGTGTCTCACAGTCAGCGTCCCCACACTGTGCCTCTCTGACCCACTGCAGTAGTGGAGGAGTGACTGTGAGTGACTGAAGAAAGGCTTCTCCATCTCTATCCACGAAGGATATCTGCAAAGAGGCTAGCTGCTCTGTCGCCTCCCCAAGTAGCTGAATGCCCGTCCTCCTGCTGAGAGCATCGGCTACTACGTTCCCATTCCCAGGAGTATAGACTATCTCAAAGTCATAGTCCTGGAGGAATCGAGCCATTGACACTGTCTCAGGTTCAGGTCCTTCTGCGAGAAGATGTACCTGAGACTCTAGTGGTCAGAATAGACTGTAAAGCGCTCTCCCATCAGATAGTGTCACCACATCTTTAAAGAGAAGACCACTGCTGCTAACTCCAGGTCATGGGTAGAGTATTTATGCTCATGCTGCCTCAACGGATGTGATCCAAAGGCGATCACGGCCCGCTCCTGCATCAGGACACATCTGAGTCCGGTCCCTGATGCATCACAGTAAACTATGTATCCAACTCCCTCCTCCGGTAGCCTCAAGATAAGTGTGTTGGTCAATCTCTGTCTCATCTCCTGGAAGCTCTGCTGACATCTTTCTGACCACACAAAGGGTTTCCCCTTCTTCGTCAAAGCTGAGAGTGGTGCCGCAACTCTGGAGAATTCTGGCACAAATCTCCGGTAGTACCTAGCTAGTCCCAAGAAACTCCGCACCTCCGTCACGCTCCTGGGTGGCTCCCAAGCTAGCACTTCCTCGATCTTCGCAGGATCCACCGCAACTCCCGCCTCAGAGATGAAGTGTCCTAAGAAGTAGACCTCGCGTATCCAGAACTGACACTTCGGGATCTTTCCATAAAGCTGGTGCTCTCGGAGTGTGTCTAGTACAACCCGTAAGTGGTAGGCGTGCTCCTCCTCAGTCGTCGAGTAAATCAAAATGTCGTAGATGAAGACCACAAAAATAGATCAAGGTATGGATGAAAGATCATGTTCATGAGGGCCATAAACACTGATATAGCATTGGTTACGCCGAATGGCATAACCAAGAACTCATAGTGGCCATACCGACATCTGAAGGCCGTCTTCTGCACGTCCTCATCCCGAAATCTGAGCTGATGATAGCCTGACCTGAGGTCTATCTTTGAGAACCACCGTGCTCCCTTGAGCTGATCAAAGAGGTCATCAATCCTCAGTAGCGGATACTTGTTCCTCACTGTCACCTGGTTCAGGTGACGATAGTCGACTCAAAGTCGCATGCTCCCGTCCACCTTCTTGGCGAACAAAATCGGGGAAGCCCAGGGTGAAACACTGGGTCAGATGAATCCCTTTCCCTGCAAGTCCTCCAACTGTACCCGTAGCTCTCGAAGCTCAGAAGGAGCCATCCGATACACTGGAGTGGATATCGGGGCTGTCCCGGGGTACATGTCAATATAAAAGTCTACCTCTTTGCGAGGAGGTAGTCCTGGAACGTCATCGGGGAAAACATCCGCATACTGATCCACTACTGCAGGAAAACCAGGACTCCGTACGTCAACTAATCCTAGGATGAGGCTAGCCAACAGATGAGTGATGGGATGTCCTCTCCTCTACGAGAGTCCATCCTGTGCTGCGAAGGCTCCCTTCTCGCTGGTGAAGGTGAACCTGCTCCCGTCGGTGCATACACACCGCACCTTGTGCTTAATACAGTTAATCTGAGCATGGACTGTAGATAACCAATCCATGCCCAAGATGACGTCGTAAGGCCTTGACGCCGCTACAAGAAGATCCAAGCTGAAACTCTCGCCTCCTAGAGTAAGCTCACACTGCCGGCACCAGTGCGTAATCGACGAGTATGCTCTCGTAGGAGTCTCTAGCCGTAAGGATCAAGCCAACTGCTCTGTCGGAATCTCTGGTCTCCGAACAAGGGCGGCGACTATGAAAGAATGACTCACTCCTATGTCTATAAGAACTGCAGCAAGGGTGGAATAGACACAGATAGTAGCTTAAATCATCTCGGGCGCGCCGTGGTTGTAGGCCTCCGCTGCCTGAAGCTGTGCCTGTCTCTGCCCGCTAGCTCCCTGTGGTCGGGGTGGACCTCCTGGTGGTGGTGGTGGTGGTAGAGCCTCAAAGCTTCGCTGACCACCTACTGCTCGAGAAGCTCCTCTGACTCATCCGCTTACTCCCTACGGACCGCCACAGTCGACCCTCTGCCTCTGCCTAGGTGGTCCCTCAACCGTCTGCTACTCCTCGGCACGGCGGGTTGGGCAGTCATGAGCCATGTGGCCCTGCCCGCCGCATGCGTAGCACTATCTGCCTCTCGAAAGACTGGCTCTGCACTGTGTGCCTCGTACTGCTGAGCCAGTGTCCTACGGTCATCTGCCTGAGGGTCTGGTCTGCCTGGACCCATGAGTCATCCGTCGACTGCCTGCTGCAGAAGACTTTTCTACGTGCCGCCCTGCGGTAGGTCTCGCTGCTGATAAAGGCTCAACAAGGAAGCTCTCGATCAGAAGGGCTCGCTCCAGTACCCCTACTTGTGTCGGAATGCTGAGGACAGTGATGCCCTGATCTCATGACTCAATCCCTGCTCAAAGGTCTGGGCCCGGAATAATGGGTCCCGTACCATGTCTATCGAGTAGCGTGAGAGATCGGTAAATCTCGCCGAGTACTGGGCGCCCGTCAAGCTGCCCTACCGCAGCTGTAGAAGCTCCTGGATGCACACCTCACGGAGGGTGGCTTGGACAAACTCCGAGCATAAGAGGCTCTCAAAGTCCGTCCAGAGGAGAGATGCCTCGTCGTGCACATGGAGAATCAAGCTCTAGCATCTGCCTACTACCGCGTGCAGTTGGCTCGCTGCGAGGATCTCCATGAGGTCTGCTGGTGTCCTCACTAACCTAAAAACCCGTACAACTTCCTCCAGCCAATCCTCAGCTGCCTGAGGGTCCTTCTCCCTGCAGAACGTAGGTGGTCACTGACGCTAAAACTCATGCAATGCACTAAGGCGACGTGAATCGTCAGCGGCTGGGGATGGTATCATCGGTGGCTCGACAGGAGAGGTACCATCGGTGCCTCTGCTGTCAAAGGGCCCTGTACCGAGGCCTCGTCGCTCGGTGGGCTGTCGTCACGCACAACTCTCGGAACCCTAGCTTGCTGCCGTCGTGGGGCCATCCTGAAAATAAATAGGTGCGCCACGGTCAAACAACATACCTGGTGAGCTGACATAAATTAATCACAAAGAAAACATGAAACACACATGCAATCAATGTCTTCGTGCATTAAGTCGGAAATCAGAAGTCAGGGTCCTGGTGTACGGATACGTCGGCTGCCACACCAACACTGGACTCCCTGTACTGATAACCACACTCAATATTCTTAACACTATTACTTCACATAGAAAAAGATCAGAGTCTTGAGTTTTGCGGTAGAACCGAACTCCTCTGATACCAATTTGTCACGACCCGTCCTCGGGGCCCGTGCCGTGACTACCCCAAGCCCACCTTCCATAGGCCAGGGGCTGGTGACTAGCACCAAGGCGTAATTCCCGGTAAAAAGGGAAGGCATTGCCTTTGTAAAGTAAACCAACACCACTGAGCAAGCAAGAAGAAGTAAACACTAAGTAAAAACTTGGTACAACAGTAAGTACAGAAAAGTAAGTGGGCCATAATACAAACCCAAACTGAAAGTAAAGTACAACTGAAAAAGGGAGTACAACAATTGAAAAGTAAAGCAGCAGCCTCGAGCCGTCCACTGGAAGTCCCACCCGAAGGGTGGGTACAGATAGCCTCCACAGCTCCTCGGGTCCATCCATCCACTCTGAGTACGCCCCGCCCTGGGGTCCACCTCCAGGTACCAACTTCTCTGCAAGCCTTAACCACGATCAGTGATGTCCGTCATCTGCAACCAACACAACATAGTGCGGGCATAGCCCGTGCAGGGGAGAGTATAATCCACTCAGTAGGGACCCCGATACCCCTGAAGGTCTCCCAGAATCCACAAAGGATAATACACAAAGGAAAGATACAAACACGAAGTAACATCCGACACTTCTTAGGTATATGCCCATACATATACCTAGGTCATCAATTCCAGTTCGGGTCCAACATCCGAGCCCAAGTACAACCCAATCCACACAGGAAAACACAACCTAATCCACACAGGAAAGCAAAACGTAATCCACACAGGATATCAAGTAAAACTTATTGAAGATAAGGATTGAAAGTCAAGATTCAGCTCACACAGGTATACTTCTTTGTAAGACGATAGAGATGATCAGATATTTCCACTGATTCATCTAAGTCGTCGGACCCACACAGGATCGATAGGTACTAACCCCCACAATGACCCACATAGGATCGATAGGTAACTAACCCCCGTAATGACCCACATAGGATAAGACCCACACAGGATCTGTAGGCGCTGGCCCACACAGGACCGCTGAGCGCTGACCCACACAGGATCTGACCCACACAGGATCAGTAGCACTGATCCACGTAGGATCGCTGAGTTCTGTATTCGTCACCGTCGAATCCATGGAGGATTTCTATACAGTCATCATCGTCGTCGCAGTCACTGCCAGCTCTAGGGTTCCTGCACATAGCAAGCTCATTCAGGAGGGTCTGCTCCACGAGCCGAAGGGCTGATACATCAACTGACACATAGTTTGGAGTTGATGTATCCAAAAGTTCTGTATCGTCAACAGGAACTCCACATCACAGACGACGCGTCATTTGGACGCCCAGTCTGAGAGTTATTGACTTTTTCGTTCCAGGGGCACGATTGGTTTTTAATTCAAAACCAACCTGACCGTACTCCAACTGTGTCCAAACCTCGACTAGAGTAATCCAAAAGGTCGTTCCCATTAAGAGGAATCCAACAAAGTCGAAGGCACGTCAATCGGACGTCAGGAGCTCAAGTTATAAGCGTTTTCACTCTGAGGGACCGGTTGGTTTCGTGTACGAACCAACCCGGCCGAACCCAAAGTACTCTAAAACCTTGAGTGTAATATATAGAAACGACCACCTAGATCCAAGGATCGCTACGCAACTGACAGTGCATCTATCGGAGGTCCATATCCTAAGTTATGGGTAACAGACCGAAAAAGTCCGGTATTAGGGGGTTTTGGCCCGGTCTGACCCGGCCTGGTACCCCCTAGGTCGGCCCGAACCCGGTCGACCCGACCCGGGTCCGGGTCCGGCCTGGCGGACTGGCCTGGGTAGCCGGCTCGGCGCGCTGGCGCCAGCCAGGTTGCTCGGCCGTTCAGCTGAGCGGATGAGGGGGGGGGGCACCTGCCCCCCGTTTCGTAACCGTGGCCCCCATTATGGGGCCACTAATGCTGGCCTGCCAGGGGTCGTAACCCCCGGTTCTTCCCTGTCCGGCCGGCTTTTGCCGCCACAGGACTGGCAAGGGCCGGTCCCCATGCTCTGACACCGGCGGCCCGGAACCGGCCGCCGGTTCCCCTGCTCCGCCGCGGCCCCGCTCCAGCCGCGGTGTCTTTGGGTTTTTCCGGTGCGGCGCGACGGCGCCGTGACTTGGTTTGATTTTCAAATGCGCGGCACGACGGCACCGCGTATCCTTGCTGCTCGTTCCCACGTGGTGCAACGACACCACGTCACTTTCTTTCGAACCACAACAACACAAAAATAAAAAGGGAGGAGGGTCGGCCGTGTTTGTGCGGTTCGGCCCCCTCCCGTTAAATGATAGCAAGCGGTCCAATTGAACGAGGATAGATGACAGAAGAATTCACGAATAAAAAACACATAAAACCCCTACCTCGTCGAATTTGTTGAGCTAGAGTTCGTCGCGGAAATAATCGTCGCGGAAGAAGACGTCGCAGAAAGAGAGAGTCGTGTCACGGAGAAATGATTCGTTGGTGTCGCATTGTTGATCTCCAAGGAATCTGGTGTTCTTCGCGTTCTTCACGTTCTTCGTCGAAGAAGAAGAAGAAGTTATTCAAGCTCCTCAACTTTTCTCCAAAGACTCACACAACAAGTTTCCAACCAAAATAAAATAAGTTCATCACTTATTTTATTAACATAACATAAGCATTTGAATTTCAAAAGTGGAATTAATTCCCTCAATTAATTAACTCAACTTGACTTAATAAAAGAAGGGTTATGGAAGGTTAGGGAAGATGAAGGGGTGAGGTTCGTGTGGGCCCCACCACTCTCATAACCACCCATGGGAAGTTGGGTGGTTACCCCAACTTCCACTCAATGGATAAACCACTTAAAAGAAATAAAAATTGTAACTCAATTTTTATTTTATCCTCCACAAATTTTTAACAACTCCTCCCATGAAAACACTACTCCGGAAAAGGTGTTCCTAAGGAAATATCGGTGCTACGAATTCATCGGTGCCCTCAGAATTCGATTTTGAGCACCAGTTCAAAAGTTAGAAAAACCCACTTGTTCGTTCACTGGACGTACCCGAGCTAAACTTCAGATTAAAATTCCGGGCACACTGAGCCTCGGAATCAGGTGCCGTCAGAAACTGCGTTCTTGTAAAATCCCAAAGAAAATTAAGAAAAAATTTCCATTGAATTTTACGGGTCTTTATAATAACAACATCCTAGTATATTTAAGATACTGCTGTTGTTACAAAATAAATGAATAAAAAGAGTTTAGGGGGTTGGAGATGAAAAATAAAACAAAAGAACATTAGGGAAGACTTTATCTTTAAATCGGGTAACTCCCCTTGGTTTGAGCCTAAAGGGTTTCTTAAAGAGCTTTCTGCCTAAGGTAAGGCTTCTAGGATGAGGAGAGGGATGTGGAGAGACAAAATGATCAGATCTTGGCTGAGCCAAAGGCTTGAGAAGTGTGGGTAAAGAGGTAGAGGTGGGGGCCTTTTATATGAGGAGAGGAGGGGCACTCTTGGAAAGGTATATAATGTTACTTTATTTTCAAACGAGTTTCGGATTTTAATGGTCCCACAATGATGTGTTTCAAGGATAAGGTGATAAGGGTTCGAAATACACCCATCCAATAGGTTTTTGACATGTGTAGGTCTTAGATTTTACATTATCTTTCCATTTTATTTAAATCATTAAATAATGAGGTAATCGCTGCATCATCATGGTGTCATAAATAATTTAATTTATTTACTGTCTAAAAATTATAAAAAAAATACTATGATGTAGGAAATATTTTTATCTCTCCAATGACTATTTATAGTCAAAAATCTGACTTGTATAACCCCATGTAAAAATTGTTTTAGTAAAACAATAAATGTTTGTGTCATTTTTACTTTTACTTTAAATAAAAGGAATTAATGTCATTATCTTACCCAAGTGGATCCATGGGGTCCCAAAAATCGACCCATGGGTTTTATTGGTTGGCCATGACTCATCCAATTGGTTTAGGAGAAGTGTCAAGATATTTTCATTTTATTATAATATCATTTTTACATTAAATCACACTAATTACCTTTAATCGCGATTAATAAAACTTAAAAGTTACTTTTCATAAAAAATTATTTTCATACCATTGAAACACATTTTACTTAATAATAAAAATAATTTATATTGGATTTTTGAAATTCAAATCACAGAAGTGGTAAAGTTCCATTTAAACGAAAAATCAGTTTTTGTAACTACCACTTTGTGGTTTCACTATTCATAAAAAATTAAGGTTTTTCAGAAAAATAAAAAAAATTCACCCTAAACTATATTTTATATTCTGAATTTAAAAATGATTTCTATTTTACAAAATTAAAAACATATAAGTTTCATTAATTAATTTAATAATTAATTCCCGCTGTCAAATCAAATAGCGTGTTTTTAAGAAACAATATGTATCAAAAGATTGACACTAGTTTAAGTCCAATTTCAAAGTGAATTAATTCCAATAACCACCATTGGATTAAATGGTAAAAATATATTCTAATTTCAATTTAAAACAAATTAAAAATATAATCTAATCATATAAATAAATTAGATTAAAAAGAGGTTTTGAATTAGAATACAACATTTTTCACTATTCATTAAAAAATGAACTTTATCAGAAAAATACCAAAAATTTACACAAAGTAAATTTTTATGCCCCGATTCTAAAGAAGAGTTTTATTTGGTCCAATATAATGTATAAGAGTGACCGAAACTATATTTAAAGAGGGTTCTCCATCAAAAGGTGATAGTTTGACCTTTTAGTGAATATTAGAGTATCTATGCCTAAAATTGAATTCTTTTTCTTATTTTAAGCCTTTATCTTTTTTTGGATAAATGTAAAAACATTTTACAAACATATATAATCATATTTTAGTTATTTCTATTCATTCCTGCCAATACAACGGCTACGTGTTAACTACCATTTAAAATAATATTATTTTATTACTAGTGTGTAACGTGAGATTTCAAAGAAACACTTTGTTGTGTAACGGGTACGCTATAGAACATAGAAACCCCTTTAAAGTAAAATTAATATTTAATTCGTAAATATTAATAAGTATGAAAATGTTTTATTCTTTATTTACCTGGGATGTTACAAACAAAATCAAACCAACCAGGAAAAAATCCAAAACAATCCAAAAAGTTCATCAAACCCTTGCAATAAAAATGCAAGGAGTGAAGGAAAGAACATACGGAATGCCTCCGTCGAAGCACCATCGCTAAATAAAAACACGCCAGCGTAGAAAATTCCATTCGCATCGAAGCACCATCGCCAAAACAAAATCACCGGTGCAGAAAACACCATCCCAGAAACCATCCAAAAAGAAAAATAACAAAAACACATTAAATGAACATCACTAGATCTCCGGTAGACAGCATCCCGAACGAAGGACTAGGATCAAATCCCGTCGCCACCTTCAGATCTGCACCCAAAGGCCAGATCTACCTGAATCTCGCATGGACTACACTGAAATCGACAGAAACCCCATAACACAATACCTGAAACCCGCACCCTGGACCATCATCTTTCCACCTAAGGAAACCCTATCCGGATCCAAAGATAGAGCAGAGAGAAGGTCGTGTAGAGATGCAAATCACCCAGAGTAATGGAATTTTATAAATAATTTAAAATTAGAAATGATATTTTTTTATTATAAATCCTAATATAAATTAAAACCCTAAAATGTTATTTTACATTGTTTCTTTTCTTTTTTTTTTCTTTTTTTAACTCTATATTTATTTTATTTTTTTATCTTTATTTATTTCCATAACCACTATTAATCTCTTGTGTAAAATCATCCCCCAATTTGTGGTAACTGTGTGGTTCCCAGAACAAAGATGTCACTAAGAGAACCATTGGAACTCATCCCCATAAGACATAGGTTATTGACTAGTAGTGGGATCTAGGTTGTTACCATGGGATGACTATACACCCATAATAGAGTGCACAAAAATAAGGAATTAAACTAAACATAATCTACAATAGTAAATAATTAGAGTTTGTAGAAGAAATAAAAAAAATACATTAATAAGAAATGAATGAAGAATCATATAGTTATATAGACTCACTTCCATATATCAAAAATAATCTCCCACTATTCTTATCACATGTACAAAAAAATAAGTAAATAAAATAACATATTGCATTAAGGATCTACTATCATCCTCAAACCTCACTTAATCCTAGTTACCAAACTCTATTTGATCTATTCCTCATGATCATGTAACTTTTAGCCTTAACCCAAACTAAACCTATAATAAATGAAGTCTCAATAATAGATTTATCCCCTTTTATCTCCACCCAACAACTCATTCCATGTTCATCCAAGTCCAATCAGCTTTCATCCATCACTGTGAGTCCTAGACATCAACTAATCACTGAAACCTTGAGAAACTGGGTTCAATTTACGCCCAACACACACCTGGAACTCAAAAAAAATGATGTTAGATAGCATGCAGATACCATATTAGAGTTTTTTCTAGAAAATACATGTGAAATCCCTATGATAAATGGGAAATTCCACTATATTCTGGTCCAATAGTCTCAAACCCCTTAAGTGGAAAATAATTACTACAAAACTCACCCATATATAGGGAATTCAAGGGAGAAAATTGGGGAGGATATAACTAATAATATCTCCCCCAAAGATTATATCTCCTTTATATTTTAGGGGCCACAACCCAGGAAAAAATAGATTTTCCCCTAACAAAAAAAAACAGCCCAAACACCATTCACGGTGTGAACCATTAGTTCACATCATCAACAACTCAAGGAATATGGGGCCTTACCACAAAAAAAATCTCATTCACCTTGTAAACTATGGTTCTTATCATAAAATCCCCCTAAAAAAGGAATTTTCCCCTCATCCAACCCTATTCACAACATGAACCCTATGGTTTATGGCATGAGTGGCTACAACAGTAGAAAATTCAACTGTCAAAACATCAAAACCTTCTCGAATTCTCACCTGAGCACATGTACACCAAAGAGGTTCCAAAAACATGTCCAAAAAATCATAAAAGTTACAATACAAACCCTAATTCCCAAAAATATCTTCTAAATAAATGACAAATTAAAATTACTTTTGAATTTTACAGCTTTGAAAGACACGAGGTGCTGGCCTGGTCAAAGAAGTTGTTACTAAGACTTCAGTCATGTATCCCTATAAACTAAACAATGACAACTAGAAATGAGATTCTAGGATGATACCATGGGGAGACTATACCCTCTTATCATTAGTGTTCAAAATAATGAAATAAACCAACCATCATCCACAATTGTAAATAATCAGAGTGTTCAAAAGATATATAAAAATCCATTAATAATAAATGAATATGGAAGTATACAGTCATATAGGATCACAATCATACATAAAGTGAATAAAATAACAAATAGAACTGAGGCTTTATTTCTATCTTTAATAATTACCTCTTCTCAGTCACTAGTCTCCATCTGAGATATCTATTTTGATCTTAAAACTCCATGTCTCTCCCCAACCCGAACATAAAATCAGATAATTCTCAATAATGGAGTTATTACCTATAATAACAACTTATAAACTCTCAATAGATCTAATTCAAATCCATTTGGCCATTTTTAATCATTATGAAGCCCAGACATTAACCTCTGGTTGAAACATCAAAAAATAGGGTGCACTCTACTCCTGAAACACAGTCAGACCTCAACTAAAATGACATGTGATGGCTTGTATATACCATCTCAAGATGTCCTATAGAAAATCCATATAAAATACCTATGTTAACAGGATCATTCCACCATTCTCCAGTGGAATAATATCATATACCTTAGTCACCATAAAAATAACCAAAAAACTCACCCCTATCAAAGGGGGATCGAAGAGTGGATGGATAGTGAAGGAACCAGCTGAAAATGTATCCCTCTCCACCTTTAGTTCTATGAATTATAAGGTGAAAAAACCCAAGAAAATATGAGTTTTCCTCTAAAAAAGAATACCCCAAATACCATTCACAACATGAACCCCTACTTTAATATGTGAACTATTCTAGGAACATGGGTCCTTCCCTTATCCAAACCTCATTCTGGACATAAAATATGGTTCACTCCATGAAATCATAAAGTAAGAGGACTATACCACTCATCTATCCCCATTAATGAAATAAAACCCATGGTTCATAGCATGAATGGATATAGAAACTAAATTGTTTCCCTCAAGACACCTGACCCTTCTCCAATACTCAATTGTGAATTTGTAGAACCAATTTGGTTGATAAACATATCTAAAAAATTCTATTTGAGATGTTATACCAACTGGATTTTCAATCATAATCTCAATTCTCAAAATGAAACTCTCTCTAAAAGAAAAATTTTAATTTCTTATGAATTTCATATCATGAGAAAACATAGGGCTTTACAATCTCCCCAAAATTTTACTTCTCATCCCTGATAATCTCATCATTCATTCATCAATAAAATCAACCTACACTAGTTTTCAAATCATAAACATATATATGTGTTTAATCCAAAAATGAAAAAATAAGCATCTACTACTCAAATATAAACATAAGGAATGTCATTTATAAAAAATGGTCCACTGATCATCACGCATCACCAAATCACTAAGATGAAACGTTCTCATGGTTATCAATCCCGAGACACTAGGGTTTTATTGTTCAAATTATCCCTAAGATTATAGTTCTCCCCACTATAAGACTAAATTAAGAAGGTTAATTCTCAATCCATGGTGCTCACCACCATTTTAATCACTTATATAAATATATTCTCAAAAATCATATATAGAAAACTGTTCTAAATATGGTACTTTTCCTCATCTCTGATTCCATACTGATTTAGACAAGTTCCCCTATCTGTGAACAAGTCATGAATACACTATATTTTCCTTAAAAATTATTAAAAACCATTGAAAAACATATATTATAATTGATATGACTTTCCTTGTATAGTTTTCAACCCACAAAATCAAATTACATGCAAAAGAACTGGTTGAAACTCCTATGGCCAATCAATACTGAAAACACTTAGACACCCGATGACACACTGTCCCATTAACCCGATTATGAAACTAAACCCTAGAAATCATAATAAGATATTATAAACACTAACATCAAAGTATAAACCTGAAACTTAGTGTAATTACCTGGTAGTATCCTATATCAAACAAATCATTCATCATAACCTTACCCCGATCACTAATATATCTATTGATTAAAATCAATCTCAGACAACATCCACACCATCCTGATCCTAATTCTAACACACATACTCTATAAAACATCACCTCCAAATACCATATATAATATCTTATATAGAACAAAATATATTTTTATTTACCTACCCAACGACATCCAAACTCCACCTCAATCATCTAATGAATGGTATCATCATACCTATGACCCTACTAACATAGGTTCATATCTCCACATATCATGCTCCTTTTATCATAACACATAAATACTGGACATGATCATCCCACTCATACTTGAGTTCAAACATGAAACATCAAATACTATTGATTCCTGGCTCATGGAAACATCATATTTGGAACCTACTAAAATCTATCTATAACGAGGGTTACACCCTCCATCAGACTGTGATGTGATTTAAACTATATAGATTTAATTATAATACACCTCAATAATAACATTAGTAAGTTTCATCATTTACATGTGTCACTCCTCCTAATCCATTTTCATTGTGATTCCCTGGACCTTAACTCATATATTTGGTGCTCTTAGACACATACTTTCTTTGATACCAGTTGTAGAATCCTGGATATAACCATCCTTAATTATAAAATCAATAATTTTTATTTTATTTATTACATATCAAGGACATTTCTTTTTTTATATAATTAAATAATTAGGACACAAAATAATTTAATAAATACCATGTTCTTTGTATCAGTATACAATTTTTCAATTATTTAAGAAACTACTTGATTCATGGTAACTCTTCAATGTCTCCCAAAAATTCTTTTACATGTGTTATCCTTCTAAACATGTCACATGTACAACTTTTATTTATAACTTAGGTATATTGATACATAAGAAGGGGTGAGATCAAATTATTGATAAAGGAAACATGTAACTAAAACAATCATGGAATAAACATGGAATAAATATTATCTTTGGAATAGGTAAATAATGTTAATCCATAATCAACTTGAAACTCGAATCATACTATATCTATGAAAATAAATGAAAACACGGATATCAATAATAATATTCTCATAATGATGGAATTCATATTTTATGTACACCAAACACATATTTTCAAGGCCTTATTCCAAGATTCTTTACCTATCATCGAGACTATAATCAATATATCCTACTGTTAAGGCCTTATACCAAGACACTATCCTATCCCGGGAAGAGGCATACACAAAAACCCAACATGTTTTGTCTCATGAGACCTACCAATGCATCAAGGGTTAATATAATATTTGGACCCAAATATCATTTTATTAAGTCCAATGAATTCACCATTATATAAAATGTATAAACCATATATAGTCAAACTTTTATATAATCATCCATATTTAAATAACAACTTATGGAATGCCAATAATTTTTCTTGGGTCATTAAAAGGGCTAACCGGATCATAACCCATCTGATGGAAGAATGTGGATGGATAAAAAATACATATTAAACCTTTCCAATAATAATCCATATTGAAATAATTACATACAAAATTCTAAAACTTTTCTCTATGTTAATAAAATAGATAACCTGATCATAGCCCATCCAGAGGAAGAAGGTGGATGGATAAACAATACATTGCCAACCTACAACTAATAATTGATATTGTAATAATAATACTTTTAACCATGTAAATATAATATTATATTTTATAGGTGAACATCGTCCAATATGATTTATATAAAATATGATTTTCACACTATATATAGAAACAATATGTGGATAATAAAATACTAGAATTACATGATCATAAGTCATCTGAAGAAATAAAGTGGATGATTTCAATAGAACATATCACAAGAATAAAGAAGTTTTACTGATGGTATTATGTGGTAAGAATTAATATATATAGAAAAAAATTATATAATACCACATAATACAATAAAAGGTTAAAATTTATCTAACTTATATGAAATAAGTTAAAGAACGATCATAACTCAATAAATGAAAATTGAGTTACCAAAAATCCTTATTACTAGGGACACGACTAAATCACCATACAATTGAAAGATAAAATTATTTTTCTAGTAAATAAAATAAAATATGTGGAAAATAACATTCATGGGATAATAAATCAATATAATATCATACAAAGAGGATATGGGTCAAAAAATGTATTATGTCTCAAAGAATGGGAATTCAGAGCAAGAAAATCTTTATGGATTAGAAACATTCAAATAAAAACCACTTGTTTGAGAGGGATTTTAATTAAACTTAAAATTCCATGATCAAATTATAAATAATGATATAATATATCAAATTGGAAATATATACACCACATAAATGAAATCAGGTGTATAAATATAATACTTGTCTCGATAAAGGGAAATTGAAATGGAAACCACTACCTATTATCCTAAATTCCATGAATATATATTAAAATACTAAATAATATACATATATTTATTAATAACTTAATTCATAACCTTAATCATGTAAACTTTCATTCATACTCTTCATAATTAGTCATTCTCTACAAGATTTTGATTTGATTTTCAATATCGAGTGTTAAAAGTTTTAATCATTTGTACTAGTTTCATAATAGAAGTGTCAACATTAATTATTCATTAAAATATAATCATTAATATATCATTAAACATATATTTATGGTTTTTTTAATTATTTATTATGTTTCAAATTCTTTACATGAGTGTTTTAGTCTTTTATATTTGAAGATGAAACCGATAACTAACATGTTTCGATGATTTTTAACAATCCAAGTGTATTTTCTTAATAAATGAATTAAATATTGATATAACAGCTCAAGAATAAAAATAATAATTATATATCATATTTCACTAATAAATAAGTTCTCATAGTTATTCATGATATTAATTCATAGTATTGTTGAATTATATGGTTTAACCGACCCAAACATGAACATACCCTAATTTAATGAATGATTATGATGTCGTTTTGTTGTAATATAATTATAAAAAGGTGTAATGAACCTATTTAGAGATTATTATTATGATATATTAGAATTTTAAGAAAGTATGAGAATAAATATTGGTTATGAAATCATTACACACTTTTAATAAAGGTTTTTTTTCTTAGCATGTTTATTTTAAATGATTAAACTAATGATGATTGTTCATTGATAATATTATTAATAGGTTGTCCAATTTTTCAAACAAAAACCATAATGATATAAAAATAATAATATTTTTCCTTTAATACCATCATTATATCAAACCATTTAATGTGGTAAAGTAAAATGAAACGCGTTACGTTGTGGAGGTGATAGTCCTCAAAACGCACACACAACGATTTTTTTATTAATGGATTTGGTGTATAAATAAAAAAATAATAATAACCTTAATATAATAAAACTGTAGAATATTAATGATACTTATATCATTATATTAGTGTGTTGATAATAAATTTTAAATAATATTATTAAGAATAAAACTAAGTACTTGATAATACTCACATTGGGGTTTTAAATTTTTTTTTGGAAGTATCCTTGAGTTTGAAGGGATTAGGATAACTATGAGAGTTTTGGGGATAATTTTTTGATATATAGTTATATTTAGAGTAAAAGTTTATATTTTCAAGGAGGTAAAGGTGTGTCTAGAATTTCTGAATATTTTATCCTTTTATAAGCGAAGGAAAGGGTAGTTGTGGGAGTAACCCTTACATTTTCTAAAATGTAAGGTTATTATTCAAGTGTCAAAGCCATAAAATGGACACAATAGGTGAGTAAAATTATTGAGAGTAAAAATTAATCTCATAATATTATTTTTGAGGTATTTTTGAGTGTTTTAAGGCTTTTTTGTTTTAACTTTTTATCATTTACCCAAATTTAATTTTACCTTCTTAATTAATTTCTACCATTAGAAATTAATTTTAAGAAAAAATATTAATGTTGAACCTTTTACATAATTTGATAATTATGATTTCAAAATTGAAAATAATTTTTTTAAATAATTTTTTTAATCGTGTGAAAAGTTAATTTTAAAATAAATGCACTTAATCGTATAAAATTATTTTTTAAAAAATAGTGTTTTTAAGATTTAAAATTATATATAAGATAAAAATATCCTATAGACTAGTTTTAAAGTCATAAATTGATTTATTAGGAATTGAATAATAGGTATGAGGATTCGAAGAAAATATAAAATAGAACCTCACCTTGAAAATACTTGATTTAAATAGAAAACCAAAAAAATATATTAAAGTAATATTTTAATTAGTTGTAAATATGTTTACCATAGGTTTTCTAAGTTCAAAAAAGATTTTAAAATTAATAATTATATTATTGAAATTTCTATTTTATTTATTAAACGGTTTTTAAATATTCTAGTTTAATCATAAAAATTATCATTTTCATAAATTCCACAATTTTTAAATTAATCTAAATCTTAATAGAAAATGCTCAAAAAGTCATACTAAGTCATTTTTTATATGAGGAATTAAAAAATTAAATTAATTTTTATTTATTTCAAATTCAAAAACTTATAAATTTAGTTTTTGAATAAAGATCTAAAATATAATGAAAAAAAATTATGAGAAAATGACATTTTAAAAATATTGGCAGGTATTATTATTATTTCATATAATTTACCAACTAAATTAGGTTTAACCAATTATTAATATAATTTTTTTTGCATTAATCATATTTTTTCAATAAATAGAAATTCATGTCGTATAATAGGCTATTTTTTAGAAAAATATTTTTCTAAATAATAAATGATCTTATTAGTCATTTTAGGTAAACAAATTGATTTTTTTATTAAAATTAATTTATATTTTCATTATACATACATTTCATAAAGTGGATACTCCTATTCATTCCCACTAATTTAGAGTCTATTTTTCAATGATTGAACTTAAATATTTATGTTTTATCTAAATATATCATGGTTTTGTTTAAGTTCACTATTCTGTACGAAGCAAGCTATCAAACAAATTGTCTTATTTAAAGGTAATCTTATATTATAATTCTAGGGTGTTACATTATTCAGCCTTAAATAAATTTAATCCTCATAATTTGTATCATCATATCAGATTTATTCTTATTGGGAAATCATAATTGACCATATACTGCTAGATGATCAGTGTTTTATTTATGATGTGGAAAGAGATTTATTTATGTGAAAAAATTATTATAAGCACTTTATAAAGGGATATAAACCATTACTAATTTATCATAAAATTATGCTAAATGATTTTTAATTGTATCTATAAGGAATAAAGTTAAAAAAACTCTAAAAATGATTTATATGATAATCATACCACTAGGGGTTTTTATAATTCAATATCCAATGGTTAATGAGACTTAAGTGACATAGGATACTAGAAAATCCAGAGAAAAAACTCACTATACTATCCATTAGTAGGAATTGAATAATATTTTCCTTGTTCTCATATTTTTTGGTGACTGATTCCCTCATTAGCTATTGGATTGGGATATTGAGTCAAATAATTCCCAATTCTCTTACAATTGAAGAAACTATTTTTAAAGCTTCTCACTTTCCCTTAATCTTTTGAGTCTGATGTCCATCATCACTTGTTATTTCATGAGACTCCATATTTCTATACATTGGTGTGTTTAAGACTTCAATTATTTTAACATTTTTATTCATATTTCATGATAGACGGTTTGTATAATAATAAATTTTCTCACTCCAACTCCCATTTTGTTGGGTTGTTCATTGAGGTAATATCCACATTTCCCCTCATACCCATGGTTAATTATACTTCCATCAATTACTAAAACTAAAAAGGTTTACATGAGTGAAAAAAATGAAAAATATGGAGGAATTATTATAACCAATAACATAAAAGGTATTCAACATTAAAACCTTTTACCCATATCATCACGTTAGCCTTAAATTCCTTTAATTAAACCTATACCAATATTAGTTTAACTTATGAAATTATTTATTAAACCTAGGTTACTTTGAGTTCGGTTCTCTCAGACTGATTCACCTAATCCTTAAAATAGAGATCCCAAATTACCATGAACATTATTAAAATATTATAAACCTAATAACCAGTGAAATATATACTCTCAATAATAAAATTAGCATTCCTCAAACAATAATAATTATTCCTATAATCATATTCCCAATTATGTATATACCCTAATCATATTATCTCAATATCATAACTTTCCTAAAACCTATTTGAATCTATAATGCATTAAACCATAATGAAATTCTATATTCCACTAAAAATAAAATCTATATTTATCACTCAAATGGTATTAACCACTAGTTTATAAGGTCACACACTAGTCACTATATATCATAATACTTAAATGTGTTTAAATTATCCATAAAAATCATGAATCAATTATAAATCCCAAGGTTAACAATTACTATATAACTTACATCTTTTAAATCAAACCACCCTTTATTATATAATCATCATGTGTATATTAAACTTAAGAGTTCTCCATACTTCAATCATTTGTTCTCCAATATTTAATCCCAAAAAATATAACATTGACATAAAATACCTTTTAAATGTTATTGATGGAATTTAATATATGTATCCATAACATTAAAGTAAAACTAATAAATAATAATCATTATATATTTCACATAATCCTCATATCATTTAGAGTATACCATAATATCATAGATAAATATAAATCGCTAAAAACAGAAAAGATTTTCAAGATTATATAAATCTCACTACCTCATGTAAGACTAGAAAAATCACCTTATCCATCATAATAGGCATATAATCTAATTAATAACCATTTAAGTATTCTTTATTATTTGGTTATAAAACATAATGTTTTCTAGATACATACCTTTATTTTCTTCATTTTTGTGATCCGGTTTCAACAAAATATTAAAATCAAAATGGTTATGGTAATATCCAAAATATAAATACGAAAACATAAATCTAAATATTTATTCCTTATAAAACCTTTGTTTTTAAAATATGATAATTTTATATAAACCTATTAATCTCTTTGTTAAATACTTGGTTATCCATAGAAAATTTTCTATTAGTTTCTCATACCTAATTAGTTATCATCATTCTTAAATCATTCATAATGGCCTGTAAATAGAAATTTGAATGCCTAAATCATATCCCTCAAGAGTGTATCTCTAGGTTAATGATATTTATCCACTCATCAGATATAGTATTTATGATTGATTCAATGATCAATCAACCTTTTTAAAGTTTATTTCCACTAGGTTAATTTGTGTCGTAGCTGCATCCACTTTCCAGTATCCATACAGGAATGTATTGCTAAGAAAACCCTTGTAATCTATATATTTTTAAAAACATTAGCATGTTATCTAATACATAGACTTATTCCTAGGGTATTAACAAGGGTTTTATAACCTTAATACCCAAATAAAATGTTCATTTTTAACTTAACATAAAATCATATACTATTACAAGGGTTATCTATACCATTAAAATTATGACCAAACTTAACTTTTCAACCTTTAAATTACCCTCAACTGACATCTTAACCTATAAAGTTGTATAAAAATTTCCTTCGATACCAACTATGATGCCTTATACTAGGAATCCTAAATATGATTCTCTTAGACATAAAATTTATATACTTTCTTTGATACTGGCTTTAAAATCCTAGATATATCCTTACATAATTATAAAATCAATAATTATTATTACATATCTTTCCTTTAAAGGATTTTTTTTTAAGTTTAAAGATTTATAGAATTACGAAACAACTAAAACTGATAAATACCATGTTCTTTGTATCAATATAAAAATTTCCCATTATATAAGAAAATAATTGATTTAGTAAAAGTATTTAATGTCTCCCAAAAATTATTTCATAGGTGTTACCCTTCTAAAAATGTCACATGTAATCCTTTTCTCCATAACCTAGGGAAATGGAAACATAAGAAGGGTGATATAAAATACTTAGTAAGGGAAACATATAATTGAAACAATCATGGAATAAACATGGAATAAATATTATGGAAGGAATATGTAAATATAATTTAGTCATAATCAACTTTAAATAAGGAGTATGTTAGATCCATGAAAATAAATAAGAGCATATATATCAATAATACTAATCACATAATAATGAAATGTATAATGTTGGGACATCAAAAACCTATTGTCAAGGTGTTATGATAGGATAAATTATTTCTTGTCGAGACCACAGTCAAGAAATCATATTGTCAAGGCCTTATACCAAGACTCTATACTATCATGGGAAGAGGCATACAAAAAACACAACATGTTTTCTTTTGTGAGACTAGTAGATTCATTGAGGGGCTATATAATGTTTGTCCCCACTCGTCACTTTTTTAAGTCAAATGAATTAGATATAAGGTAAAATAAATAAAAAATACATGATACCCCATTCCAATAATTGTAAAAAACTAGGTAAAAATAGAAAAACAAGTTTTTATATTAGTATTATTGTAATAAATAGTCAAATATATTATGTTATGTAGTTCTTAAAATAAATAATTTTCAAGTAAAGAATTTTATTAAACTAATTTCTTATATTGTTATATTTAGCTGATTAATTTTCAAATTGTTGAATTTTAATTTGAAAAAAAAATATTTTCCTTCTTTGAGTTCATAATGTCAAAATTATCTTAGTATGAATTTTTTTAAAACTTTCCAAAGAAATTAATTTTTTGATGAATAGTAAAAAATGTAGTTTTTTTAATATAATGTTTTTCTAACATAATCAAGACATATTTATGATATAAATTTTATTAAAATTATGGAATGACTAAATTATGAAATTATAATATAAATATTTCATAAGAAATAATTCAAAAAAACTATGTTATAATTTATTTCTTGATAATTATAAAAATCATTTTCCATACTAATGCAATGCCTGAACAACATTATAAAAGTAAAATTTGTTACCTTATAGATAATAATTTATTGATAAATATTATTTTAATGAATTTTTTATTAATTTTTACGTATAATTTATTTTTTTGGAAGATATTTTTAAATTTTAGAGGTATAAAACATGAATCTTATCCAAATACATCTGTAATGCTTGCGCAAGGCAATAAAATCTAAATTAACAAATTAAAGAAGTTTTCTTGACATGGATATGAGTAAATATATGAAATAAAAAATATAAATGATTATATTGAACCTAATTAATTTATTTTGATGATAGTAATTTATTTTTTAATTTATATATATTAAATAATTCACATTAATGATTTTGCAATGTTGTTGTAGTGCTTGTGCAAGCAGAAGAAAAATCAATAAAATGATTTTAATTAAAATTATAAGAACCATTAAATGGCCCAAAAAATGAATAAATATTATTTTTTGATTATATATTGACCCTGGTTTTTCAAAGGTTGAATTAATGACCATTTGGATCCACATAGATATGATTAAGACCCTTATAATATTTTATTTAAAAGAAAGTCAAGTTGGTCACACTATATATTTTAATTAATATAATATTTTAATGTATTTTTTCTTTAGAAGATTTTATAGACCATAAATAATAATTTTAAATATAATAAATTTATATGCTCCATGAATATTTATAGTTAATTTTTTGGAAAAAAATAAATACATTAAATGCTTGCACAATGATGATAAAGTTATTACTAATTTAATTTTAAATTAAAATAATTGATATTAAAAATATTAAAAATATTAATTATATATTTTTAAGTTTCTACATTAATTATATAGATGATTATGATATGTATAGAATATAATGAAGTATTTTTTTTTCTGATTTTAATCTTTATTTTATGTTTTTAAAGTCATAGTTATGAATAGTGTTTAATTTGACAAAAAATATATTTCATGAATGAAATATTTTATAAAATTATTTAAAAATCACAAAATTTTTGAATAAGGAAAAAATTTCTAATATTCTATCTATAATGTGATATCCTATTATTCTTAATCCATTTTTAAGTCTTTAACCCTATATTAGACTTATTATATTTGAATATTTTATGTAATTCCTAAATTACCCCTCACCTCAATTATAAAAAGGGATTCCTTACTTCACTTAATTTAATCTCTTTAAGAAATATTTCTCAACAATATTTTAAAAAATTCCCTTCCCCTCATCCCTTTCAAAATTTTAGTGTTTTGAGTGTTACAAAAAGACCAATTCCAAGTGCCTGAGGGGGTTCTCAACGAGAAATATTCAATAGGTAAATTTCTTTTTCTTCTCTTTTAAATTATTTCTCACTTCTACCTTATCCTCACCCGCAATACAAATTTTCATGATAACCAAAAATATTTTATATAATGTAATTTTATTGTGTTAGTGGTATATTCATCATAAAATCTCTTATATTATTCTTTTTATTCTTATAAATGAAATCGACATCCATGGTGTGTCAATTCACCTCCTTCATGGCTGATGAGTTTTTGTTTCTCTTTTACGTATTCATATAAAGTTTAAATTCACTTATAATTGTTTAAAATGACATAAATATATATAATTTCTCTATTTTGTAGTATTATTTCCATTTTAAAGGAAAATCTTTAATGAACAGACCATGAATCCATGAAACGAACACACCCGAAACAATGAAAATAATAAAATATTATTAAAAAATGGGTGGAAAGATGTCATAATATGACCATTTCATGTATTATAAATATTAATATGGTTATTTAATAAATTAATAACACTCTTGAAACCATTATACATTATTTTTTAACACATTTTAGGGAATTTGAACCTAGGGTAAGATAATTTTCTTAAAAAATTATCTTTTAATTTATATTTTTAGAAAATTCAAAAGGAATGATTTTTTAACATATACTGTATGAGTGGTCTTTCACTATTTCATGATTATTTAATGTTTTAATGTTTTATTTGTAATATTACATGGTTATTTTCAAAGAAAATTTTGTCCATTTTATGTACACAGTATCCCTTTAATATATGTTTTTTCTCAAGGAATGATTTTTATGATGCAAGTATTCTTATGTTATGATTATGTTCTAGTTTTTTAGAATTATTTATGATAAGGGGTGGATAAATTATAAACTAAATATGGGTGGGTCTGTTATATCCCTCCAATTCATTGGGTATGTTTGATGTTGACCATAATGGTTATTCCAAGTGTAACTTTGATGGTTACATCATAATGTAGTTGTGAGGGTCATATTGTAAGGTATCTATGAAGGTTACAAATAATATGGTACCCAATATTGTTAAAATAATAAGTAATTATGGTAATAAATTGATTTCCCAATTTACCTATATGGTTTTATTTATGTTTTCTATGTTTTATGGAAATATCATGTTTTTAAAAAGTATATGATACTTTAAGGGTGAGAAGTATATCTTGTGAAAATGATTTCATATGTTTACAATTATTCATGGAATAATGGTTTCTTACCTTTTTTATGTATCTTACTAATATTTTTGTTCTTATCCCAAGTTTTAAAAAAAATCCATAATTTTTAAAGTTTTTTAATATAAAATAAGAATCCGAGTTGAATGTTGTGAAGATTTTTCATGAAAATAATTCATGTTTTATTAGAAAAATTTGTATTATGGAAAAATTGGAAACTGTTTCAATAGTATCCACTTTGACTGCTTGTGGGTTGTCATATATTAATTATGAACTAATTATATAAAAATATAATCTAAAAATATCTTTGGGAATGTAATAAGTGAATTCTAGTTGAATTAACTAGATTATGTAATGTTTAAGGTCATTTACTTATAGTTGGTATCAGAGCATGATTTAGAAAAATTTATGGAATTAATAAGATGTTAATAGAATACCATAAATTATTTTTACTTTATGGTTAATTTAAAATGATATAAAATTTGAAGATTATCATGTTTTTTCTCTAAAATACGTCTATTTATAATGGTTTTATGCCGAAGAAACAAGGAATCTAAAGTAGAAAGGCACCAAGAGGATGATATATTTTTGAATACGCAACCTAGAATGGTGGTAATTTGAACCAAGTAGTTTGTGATAGTAATGGATTAGTTGAAATAGGATATAAATGGCATTGGAATCCATGCAAAAGAACATCCAGATCTACCATAAAGAAACATGATGATAATGGAACATTTTATAAGGAAGCACCCTCCTACTTTTAGTAGATCCTCTGACCCAGTGGAGGATGAAGGGTGGATTAAATCACTTAAAAAGATATTTTATTTCATGGAGTTTTTAGATTATCTAAAGTTTAGTCATGCTATTTACTATTTTGAAGGTGAAGCCGACCATTGGTGGTCAATGGTCAATAATATCAAGGATAACAAGGATATTAGTGCCATAGAATAGGATGAATTTAAGAATTTGTTCTTTGAAAAATATGTTCCTAATATGGTTCAAATTAGTATGGAAAAAATTCCTTGATTTTAAAAAAGAGGAATATTTATTGGTCATGTATTTAGGGAACTTCAACCATTGGCAAGGTATGCTCTAAATCTTATTCTTGATCATGATAGTAAAATAAATAGTTTTTACTTAGGATTGAAGCCAATATATTAAAGGTAATTGTCTTCCTATGAATTAAAAAGTAATGAGAAACTTATTAGTTGTGATGAAAGGATATAAATGGATTTTGATGATGATCATGTGTACCTTGACAACAAGTAGAATAAAAGGTCTAGATGGTAGGTAATGGGTAAAAATCAATCAAATAAATCTGATGGTATGAAAATCCAGTTTCCATTTCGTTAAAAGTGTGGTAAAAAACACCCTGGGGAATTATTTACAAAATAAGGAAGTGTTTCTTATTTGGTAAGTTTAGAAATATGGTCCGATATTGTAATGAAAATGATCTAAAGTATGATAAAGATAAGAAAACTGTAAAGTATATTAAATGTGGTGAGATGGAGAATTATGCATATACTTTCCCAAAATAGGATCTGAATGATTTGAAGCACTCATACTATAAGTAGAAAGGTGTAGTAAAATCCTTTGTGACTTTTTCCATAGATGTTTAGTCATCCGATTAAGTGGTATCAGGTATATTATTTGTTTACTTGGATTTTTCTAATGTCTTGTTTGATACGGGGTCTACACATTCCTTTATTTTTAAAGAATTTTCTGGTAAATTGGTAATTTCACCTCAAGAAATAAAACCAGAACTTATAGTTAAAAAATACTAGGGGTAATATTAATGGATAAATGAATTATAAGAATATTCATATTGTTTTCTATGGAAAAAAATTACCTAAAAAACTTGTTTTTTACACCTAGTAGAGTTTGATGTTATTTTGGGTATGAATTGACTATATATGTAACATCCCAGTAAATAAGAATAAGACATTTTCATATTTATTAATATTTAGGAATTAAATATTTTTTTATTGAAAGGGGATGTTATGATCTATGAAGTACCCGATACACAACAACGAGTTTCTTTGAAATCTTATGATGCACACAATGTTGAGTTATACTGAAAAATAAAAATATAATATTATTATTTTAAATGGTAGTTAACGCATAGTCATTGTGTTGGATGGAATGAATAGAACTAACTAAAATATGATTAAAATTTTTATTAAATGTTTTTACATTTATCCAATAAAATTTAGAGGCTTAAAATTCAAATGAATCCAATTTTAAGCATAAATACTCTAACATTCTTTAAAAGGTCGATTTAACGCCTTTTGATGGAGAACCATTTTAAATTCTAGATTTTGTCACTTTAACATGTTCTATTTGAAAAAAATTAATATTCTTATTTAGAATCAAGTCATAAAAATTCACTTTGGAAGAAATTTTGATATTTTTCTAATAATGTTCCTTTTTTAATGAATAGTGAAAAATATTGTATTTTAATTCAAAACTACCTTTTAATATAATTTATTTATACAGTTAGATTATCTTTTTAATTTTTTTAAAGAGTAATTATATTATGATTTTACAATTTAATCCAATTTTGTTCATTGGAAGTAATTTCGCATTTAAACTGGACATAAACAAGTGTCAATCTTTTGATAGTTATTATTTCTTAAAAACGCGCTTTTGTTTTGACAGTGAGAATTAATTTTAAACTAATTTTTTCCACTTCTATATTTTGAATTTGGAAAAATTGATTCCATATTAATAATTAGGAGGTCAAAATTGTGTTAATAGTTATCTTTTATTTTTATAAATTATGAATATTTACTTCGGTAAACAATTTATTTACCATGGTTAAATGGAAAATCCAGTAAATAAGAGTAAAAAAATATTATTATAATAACATTAAATTACCCTAAAATGTGTCCTAATATTATTGGTTGATACATTTTCGACCATGGTCATCCTTGGGTCTAATTTGGGACCCCATGGAGCCACTTGGGAGGGTTAATGACACTTTATTTTAATTAACTTAAAGTAAAGACAAAAATGACATAAACATATATCTTTTAGTAAATCAATTTTTATATTCGGTTATATAAGTTATATTTTTGGAATATAAATATTAATTATAAATTTAAAAATATTTCTTACATAATGGTATTTTATTTATCATTTTATACATAAAATAAATAAAATTATTTATGACACAATAATGATGCAGTGTTTACCTCATTAATGAATGATTTAAATAAATAAAATTAAAAAAATTAAAAAAATATCCAAAACCTATCCAATTATTATTGTATGATTTTATTTCGAACACGAGTCATCTTATCTTAGACTATGATGAGTTTTTGACCTTTTGAAACTGAAAATAAGTTTGTAATAAAATAATACTTTCAAACTTTACTAAAGAGCCCCTCCCCCCTTATAAAAATCTCTCACCTCTAACCCATTATTCACACCTCTTAAGCCCTTTGGATCATCCAAAATCTACCGAATTAATCTCTATACATAATTCTATTACTCCAATAAGTCTTCCGTTAAGCATAAGGAAATTCAAGTAAACCTTTTGGTTCAAACCAAAGGGAGATTCTCAATTTAAATGTAACATCTTCTGTTAAGTTATTTTCTTTTATTTTAATTCTCCAACCCCCTAAACTCTTTTTATTCATTTATTTTATAAAAAAACAAGTATCATAAATATACTATGTTTTTTCTATGAGAATAATTATAACTACACTTACACACACCTCCGCCTAATGGGTAAAGAACATACTGTTTCTGTGGATGTCGAACTACTGCCTCACAAAAGGATGATTGTTCAAATATCTCCAACCAACTATCATGGTGGCCATTATTATATAAATTTATTTTTATGCTATATATATTATATTTATATTGTCTCTTTAGTTAAGTAATTTTTATTTATACCATACCTTTATGGTTTCCATAATGGGTAAATACAATAATTTCATTTGAGGAAGTACAAACTACCGCCCCCTCAAAGTGATATGACTTGTTAATGCCATACATGGAACGTATAAATGATAGAATTAATTAAAATATATATGAAATTATACTGTAATTATAATATAAATATATATCATTAAGTTTTCATTTCATTAAAATATGAAATAGAAATGAAATTAGCGTTTATGCGTACATACGGATTACTGTCTCCATGAACGATGCATTTCATTTCTTATCTCCAAGTGTTATGTACTATTATAAATAAATATATATAATGGATATATATGATATATATGATATATAAATCATGAATATTATTCTGGAGATAATTTAATTTTGACCACAGGGACAACTTTTAATTAAAAGAAGTTCATTTTTTACCCAAGTTCCGAACAACGACAAAATGTAAGATATGAACTCCAATAATTAAATATTTGTTATAGTATGGTAATAAGTGATATAGAAGTAATAATAAACTTGAAAAAGGTTCTTAAGAAAGCATAAATTAACTTAAGTTTATTATTCAGTCAGAATAAGCAACATACAAGAGAAGTCGGAGTTGAGGTATGGGGTTTCGTATGTCACTTTTAATTTCGTGAGATTTCCAATGTTCACCACTTATTTATTGAATGTGGTGTATTTTGTACTGAAATTTGATATATATTATCATTATTATATTTATATTCATGGTATTCTATGATTCATTTGGTGGTTGTTAACTTTTTCTCAGATGAATCGATTGATTACAACGTGGTAAGGGGTTTTCATCTCACTTTTTATTCCCATGAGATTCATGCTATATTTTGGACTATTTTATTTTGTGTGGTGTATGTAATACCCATTATTGTATTCTTTTTTTAATTTAATTTAATTTTTGGGAATTTACATCTTCATTTTATGCTCCTTCTTTTATGGGGTTTAGGTTTTGTAAGTTACTAAATCAGTAAGAGAACCTTTCACCGTACTCTTTTAGTTAAAGACTTATTTTATGTATTTTAAATTTGAATTTCATTATATTGTGATATATTATAATATATCACTATTTATGTACATTTTATGTCCATGTGATGAGATACCCTTTCCTATCTCATCAACTCTTTTTTTTTGAATTTTAAAGTGATGTCGTTAGGCTGTCGAATTTCTGTAAGAGAACTTTTTAACCCAATTTCGATTCTTTGGGTTAAACTTATACTTCTTGATTATGTCATGCTATGAATATTTGTGAATGACCTATGATTGTTTTACACTTAATATCCACTTATAATGGGTGTATTATTATTTTTCACACATAATTATGTCATTGATATATCCTTAACCTAAGGATACACTTTTAATAAGGGATTTCATCTCAATTTACATTCATTTGAGACTTCTTTGTTGTTATGCACCAATTTACTTTTATATGGTGTATATACTATACTTTGACATAGAATATCATGAATACCTTTATTCTCATGATATTATAAACTTTTTATTACCTCAATTATTTCTATTCGAGCGACTCTCATTTAGTTAGGAACTCTAACTAAAATAACATTTTAAATGTTTTAAAGATTTATTCTTCTAAATATTTCTCATTAATGTCCATGTTTTAAAAATGGTTTTAAGGATTTAATTATATGAAAATTAATGTTTTAAAATGTTAATTGCTTTAAAAGTTTCAAATTGGTATGGGACACTTTGATTTAAAAATCTATTTATTAAACTTTTTAAATGGTATTGAAAATGGTTTTGAGAAAGCATTGATTATTTCAATATCTTGAAATGATATATTGTGATTGAAATATGGAAATTTTATCTTTCCTTTATGCTTGTTTTATGTGTTATGAATATGTTATGGTTGTTGGGAATTGTTTATGTATATGGGTGGTTCTGTGATAAACCTAGCGCAGGTGAGTCTAAGATAACTCTCCAATGCATTGGGTTACATGATGGAGGTAAATGTTAATGTTTCTCCTAAGAGATTTTGGGAATACACTATGACGAGTTCTCCAAGCGTAACTGCCTACATAACTATGAAAGCTAAAATGTAAGTATGTTATTTATTCCATAAGTTACTGTTACGATTTATGATTTCTGTGTGTTATTCATAAATTTTAGGATTTCATAAGGTATGTAATTATTAAAAAGTATGGATTCATTGTTTTTTATTTATTGATGGGATAATGTTTTCATTACTTATTTTGTAACCCTTACTAATCTTTTTATGATCATCCCAAGTTTTGAATTTTTCTTCACAAGACTTAAAGATGAATCAGGCCAAGGATGGGATCAAAAAAATTTTATGATCTCTAAAACATGGAACTAGACATGTTTCATTTTTTACGAGTTTTTATTTTATGAAAAAAATTGAAACTAAGATGAAGTGTCTAATTTATAATATTTGAGATGTAATGTATTTGTTATGTTCTATTTATCTAAATCTCTAAACCTAAAAATATTATCAATGTGAATTATTTATTTATCTCAATACTAAGTTATGTTTAAGTTTGGGGCCTTATAGTTATTATATGAGGTCGGTTTAGAAAACTTTAGGGATTAGGAGTTTTTGTTGGACACATGGTTAGTCTATATGTATATTATTTATGGTAAATCCTTATTTTATAACATTTTCAGATCAAGGAAATTTTTTACAAATGGAATGAGGAGTATCTCAAATGACATTCCTATCTATTCCTGTTACTTTCTTATAATGATTATTGTAAAGTCATGTCCAGACGACTCTGAAACATTTTCTAACATATAACTCACTTGAAAGAATTTTTTTGTGATATAAAATACCTCATCTATACCTTGATTCCATCGTGGATCATGGGTTGTATTTAATCAAATGTTATTTTCTCAATATTCTCATATTTTCAAGAAAAGTAAATATTTTCAAGGCATTTTCAAATATTTTACCTTGTGACAATATTTTAAAGAGTATTATGATTTTGGAAAAGGTACTGAAGAAGGAGACCCTTGAAAAACCTATATATATTCATTTTTAAATTATAGTCTTTCAGAACATAGTTATGGTATTTTAAAAGGACCATTGATTGAATGTTTCAACTCAAACTCGGTTCGACTATTTTATAAAAATAAAGTTTTATCAGATGTTTTGAAATTATATGTCATACATGATTTTTTTCCAAAACCTTTTTTCTGTGATCACACATATGACCCAAGTTGTACGAGTTATATTTGGATAAAGGAAGCATATGATTTTGAAGGATCTCATAATCATTGTTGCAATGTAAGGACCATCTATCTACTTGAACAAGATGACGATGAAACCAGGTGGGCACAATGATCAAGGTACCATGTTCTTTCTTTAGGAATAGTGTTATTTTATGGAGGTAAAAAAATTGTCAATATATATAAGACTTCATGAATTAAGATATTACGGTCATTATGAGTTGTTATGAAAATGAGAGGCATAAGATAACCATTGAGGCTAAATCATGTTATAGTTATTTTTGGGGAGTTTATCTCATTTTTGGGAATATTATGAAATTGTATAGTTTTTGAAAAAGGACAACATGTAGACCATATGAGAACCCGTCGCGTCAGACAAAACTATGGGAATCAAAACCACTACCAATGTGAAATTGTGATTTATCACCTACCATTGGACTACATGAATTCTCTAGTTAGTATGACTTATTCTTTTTAGTTAAATGATTTTATTGATCAAGAATAAGTTGATTTTGGATCTTATGTTTTATCAAATGGATATCCTTAGTATAGAAAAATGATTTGGGGATTAAGTGAAAAAGGTTATTTTGGAAGACGTTTTCTCTTTTTGGAAAACTATATGCCTAAGTAAAATAGAATACTTTGGGATTTCAATTGAGGATTAATAGAGGAGTTTTATTTTGGAAGAATCTATGTTTTTATTATGTACATAAGGCGATTTGGGTTATTTATTGAAATTGTTAACCTATCATATAGAATATGTGATTTGGTTAATTACACTTCGATATGAGACTTTAAGAGTAGTCGATGTTATTTTGGAGATAAATGTTAAGATTTACTATGGAAGACTATGTGATTAAATCCCTCTAAGTTCTGGGTTATAATCTTAGTTTGGGTTACTTCGAAGAATTTTAAGGACATTTGTTTATTGAATGGTCTTTTTTGAACATTGGGTATTGTTTGTCAAATTTTGTGGATTAAGAGTAGTATTTATTTTTAAAAAATATTATCCTTTTTTGAGGATTATCTGATCTTGTACTAACCGTTTTGGTTTTGGTTAATGTCTAAAGACAGGGGAAATATATAGTTTATATTTTTTGGATTATGTGATTATCTAGAAGTTGAATCTTGTGCATTAGGTGTGACCAAGTCATCTTGAATACTCATCATTTGGAGAAGAGATGAGTTTTTGGTAGAAACTTATTAAAGGATAAAACTCTACTTGAAAAATAAGTATATTTACTTATGTACTTAGTCAATATCATAAATAAATTCTCTAAATTTATTAAACGTATCTTTAAACAAAAATGTTGTCTGTTTACGTTTCCTACTGGGAATCCAACGTCCGTTTAACCAATCACAAGTGTGTGGTTTCCTGGTGGTTAACATTCTCCTGATCATGTTTTCTATCACTCACCATCAGAACTTGACACTTGGTTTCTCCTTCATATCCATGTTTTCATAGAATCCTAGTATGGGTTATCTCGAGTTTCCGTTTTAATTTTTTTTAAGTGATAGTTTTATTGACTCTTTTCCGATGTGGGACTTTCAATGAAGTTTCTAAGCCCAATTTTAAAATTGCGATGACGTAATTTCTAAAAGGGAGTAAGGATGTGACATCCCATGTAAATAAAGAGTAATAAATTTTCATATTTATTAATTTTTGTTAATTAAAAATTATTTTTTCTTTAAAGGTGATGATATGATCAATAGCTTACCCGATTCACAACAGCGAGTTTCTTTGAAATCTTACGATACACACAATGTTGAGTAATACTGAAAAATAATAATATAATATTATTTTTTAAAATGGTAGTTAACGAATAGACATTGTATTGGTGGGACTAAACACAACTAACTGAAATATGATTAAAAATTTTATTAATTTTTTTTATATTTATCCAATAATATTTAGATGCTTAAAATGAAAATGAATCCAATTTATGCATAAATAATCTATTATTCTTTAAAAGGTCGATTTACCGCCTTTTGATGGAGAACTGTTTTTAAATCTAGTTTTTGACAGTTTTATATGATCTATTTGAAAAAATAATATTCTTCTTTAGAATAGGGAAATCAAAATTTACTTTGGATGAAATTTTGGTATTTTTCTGATAATGTTCATTTTTAATGAATAGTGAAAAATACTGTATTTTAATTTCAAACTGCCTTTTAATATTATTTATTTATATGATTAGATTAGTTTTTTAATTGGTTTTAAAGTTTAATTAAATTATTTTTTAACAATTTAATCCAATTTTGGTCATTGGATGTAATTTCACTTTGAAATTGGACATAAACAAGTGTAAATCTTTTGGTTGTTATAATTCCTTCAAAACATGCATTTTATTTTGACAGCGGGAATTAATTGTAAATTAATTTATGCCACTTTTTTGTTTTGAATTTGGAAAAATGGATTCCATATTTGGAATCAGGATGTATAAATTTTGTGAATATATATCTTTTATTTTTAGAAATTATTAATATTTACTTCGGTAAATATTTTATTTACCATGGTTAAAGGGTAAATCCGGTAAAAAAAGGGTAAAAAAATATTATTATAAAAATATTAAATTTCCCTAACATGTGTTCTAATCTTATTTGTTGATACATTTCTAACCATGGGCATCCTTGGGTCGATTTTGGGACCCCATGGAGCCACTTGGGAGTGATAATGAATCTTTATTTTAATTAACTTAAAGTAAAGACAAAAATGACATAAACATATAGCTTTTAGTAAATCAATTTTTACATGGGGTTATATAATTTATATCTTCGACTACAAATATTCATTAGAAATATAAAAATATTTCCTACATCATGGTATTTTATTTATAATTTTTAGACATCCAATAAATAAAATTCTTTATGACACAATAATGATGCAGTGTTTACCTCATTAATGAATGATTTTAAAAAATAAGATTATAAAAATTAAAAAAATATCCAAAACCTGTAAAGTTCTTATTGTTTGATTTTATTTCGAACAATAGTCATTGTACCTTTCAAATTAATGAGTTTTTGACCTTTTGAAACTGAAATAAGTTTATAATAAAATAATACTTTCAAGCTTCCCTAAATAGCCTCTCCCCCTTATAAAAATCCCTCACCTCTAACCCATTACTCAAAAATCTCAAAACCCTTGGATCGTCAAAAATCTTCCTAATTAATCTCCCTACATCCCTCTCTTCCTCTTAGAAGAGTTTCCCTAGGCAGAATGCAATTCAAGTAAACCTTTTGATTCAAACCAAAGGGAGATCCCAATTTAAAGGTAACGTCTTCTTTTAAGTCATTTTATTTTATTTTACTTCTCCAACCCCATAAAATCTTTTTATTACTTTATTTTAAAACAACAAAAATATCCTTAATTTTCTAGTTTTTTGTATGAGAATTATTTGAACTAAACCTACACACACCTCTGTCTAATGGGTAAAGAACATATTGTTTCTGTGGGCGATGAACTACTACCTCATGAAATGATGATTGTTCAAATATCAGCAACTGCCTCTCAAGGTGTCCATTATGATGGAACTATATTTACATGTGATATATATTATATTTATATTTTATATTTACTTACGTAATTTTCATTTATATAATACCTTTATGGTTTCCATAATGGGAAAATACGATAATTTTATTTGAGGAAGTACAGACTACCACCCTCTCAAAGTGATATGACTTTTTCATGCCATACATAGAATGTATAAAGGATGGAGTTAATGAAATTATTTAATATATTATATAGGAATTACAATATATCTATATATCATTAAGTTTTTATTCCATTAAAATTCGAAATAGAAATGAAAGTAGCATGCATGCGTACGTACGGCTTACCGTCTCCATGAACGGTGTATTTCATTTATTATCTCCAAGTGTTATATACTATTATAAATAAATTTATATACTGGATATATATGATATATATGATACATAAATCATGAATACCAATATGGATATAGTGGAATTTTGACCACAGGGACAACTTTTAATTAAAAGAAGTTCATTTTTACTCTAGTTTCGAACATCGAAAAAATATCTGATATAAACTAAAATAATTAAATAATTGTTATAGCAAGGTAATAAGTTATATAAAAGGAATAATAAAATTTAAAAAGGTTATTAATAAATTATAAATTAACTTAAGTTTATTATTCACGAAGAACAAAGAACATACAAGACAATTCGAACTTGAGGTAAGGGGTTTCTTATCTCACTTTTAATTTCATGATATTTCCATTGTTCACCACTTATTTATTGAATGTGGTGTATTGTGTACTGAAATTTGATATATATTATCATGATTATTTTTATATTCAGGGTATTCTATTATTAATTTAGTGGTTATTAATTTTTGTTCATATGACTCGCCTGATTACAACGTGGTAAGGGGTTTTCATCTCACTTTTTATTTTCATGAGATTCAGGCTATATTTGCCACTATTTCCTTTTGTGTGGTGTATGTAATTCCCATTATTGTATTCTTTGTTTAATATAATTTAATTTATTGGTATTTACATATTCATTTTATGCTCCTTATTTCATGTGGTTTATGTTTCGTAAGTTACCAAATCAGTAAGGGAACCTTTCACTGTACTCTTTTAATTAAAGACTTCTTTTATGTATTTTAAATTTCCATTTTCTTATCTTATAATATATTATTATATATAATTATTTTTATAAATTTTATTTCCATGTGATGAGAGACCATTTCCTCTCTCATAAACTCATTTTATGAATTTTAAAGTGACGTCGTTAGGCTATCGAATTTCTGTAAGAGAACTTCTTAACCCAATTTCAATTCTTTGGGTTAAACATCTAATTATTGATTATGTCATGCTATTAATATCTATGAATAGAATATGATTTTTTTACACTTAATATCTACTTATATTGGGTGTAATCTTATTTTTCACACATAATTATGTCATTGATTTATCCTTAACATAAGGATATGGTCTTTATAAGGGATTTCATCTCAATTTACATTCCTTTGAGACTTCTTTGTTGATATGAACCAATTCACTTTTATATGGTGCATATAATTTACTTTGACATAGTATATCATGAATCCCTTTATTCTTGTGATATTATAAAGTTTTTATTACCTCAATTATTTTTATTCAAGCGTCTCTCATTGGGTTAGGAACTATAACAAAAATATCATTTTAAATGTTTTAAATAATTATTCTTCTAAATATTTCTCATTAATGTACATATTTTAAAAATGGTTTTAAGGATTTAATTATATGGACATTAATGTTTTAAAAAATTAATTCCTTTAAAATTTTCAAAGTCGTAAGGGACACTTTGATTCAAAAATATCTTTATTAAACATTTTAAATGGTATTGAAAATGGTTTTGAGAAATAATTGATTATTTCAATATCTTGAAATGATATATTGTGATTGAAATGTGAAAATGTTGCCTTTATTTTAAGCTTATTTTATGTGTAATGAATATGTTATGGTTCTTGGTCATTTTTTACGTATATGGGTGGTTCTCTGATAAAGCTAGGGCGGGTCAGCCCGAGACAGCTCTCCAATGCATTGGGTAACCTGACTGAGGTAAACGTTAATGTTTCTCCTAAGAGATTTAGGGAATATATTGTGATGGGTATTCCAAACGTTACTCCCCACATAGCTTTGAAATCTACAATGTAAGTACGTTATGTATTCCATAAGTTACCTTTTTGATTTATTATTTCTGCGTGTTATGCATAAATTTTATGATTCCATAAGGTATGTTATGATTGAAAAGTATGGTTTCATTGTTTTGTAGTTATTGTTGGGATAATGTTTTCATTATTTATTTTATAACCCTTACTGAGCTTTTTATACTCATCCCACGTTTTGAAATATTTTTCATAGGACTTGAAGATGAATAGGGTCAAGGATGGGATCAAGGAAAAGTTATGATGTCTAAAACATGGAACTATACATGTTTCTTTTTTTGAGAGTTTTTATTTTATGAAAAAAATGGAAACTGAGTAGAAGTATCTAATTTATAATTTTTGAGATGAAATGTATTTGTTATGGTCTATTTATCTAGAGATCTAAACCTGAAAAGATCCTTAATTTGAATTATTGAATTAACTAAAGATTATGTAATGTTTAAGGCTGAGGCCTTATAATATATTTACCATGCTAATATTGATTATAGAGCTAAAGAATTTTCTTTCTATAAATATTTTAAGTTTTTATACAAAAATGAATCCATTCCATTGACAAAATATCAGTAAGATAAGAAACTATTAAAATATTGAAATGAAAGTTATCTTGCCCATATTTTTGAAAGCACGGAAAATGTTTAGATTATTGATGTGCAAGTTGTTAATGAATACCTATATGTTTTTCAACATGAGATGATCAGATTTATACCTGATTGAGAAGTTGAATTTACAATTGAATTAGTTCATGATGCTAAGATAATTTTAAATCCCCCTTATTGAATGGATCCAGTGGAACTTTTAGAATTGAAAAACTAGTTGCATGAGTATCTTGATAAATATTTAATTCATCCTATAACTTCACCATGGGGTGATCCTATTTTTTTTTTAAAAAAAAATGGTTTCATGAGTATTTTCATTAATTACTGTGTTTTTAATAACATTACTACAAAGAATAATTATCCATTTCCTCATATCAATGACTAGTTTGATCATCTTCTGGGAGCTTAGTATTTTTACAAGATTTACTTGAGATCAGGGTACCATCAGCTGAAGGTTAAGGTGGATGACACTCTAAAAATAGATTTTCATACTAGATATGGGAATTATGAGTTTTTTTTATTCACTTTTGTTTAAAAAATATACCCTATTTTATTTTTGGATCTTATTAATAGAATTTTATGTGAATATTGGGATAAGATTATGGTTGTTTTTATTGACGATATTTTGGATTATTAAACTTCTTATTATGATCATGAAAAAAATATAAGGATTTTTCAATAAACTCTCAAAGAAAATAAGTTATATGGAAAATTTAGAAAATTTTATTTTTGTTTACAATATATTTCTTTCCTTGGGAACATTGTCAATAGAGATGGCATAATTGTTAATCTTGAAAAAAAGTGGTTGATGAATGGAAAAGACATAGATATGTTACTAGGATTCACAGTTTTATTAGATTAACAGAATATTACCAATAGTTTGTTAAAAAATATCACGGTTATCTCGCTCTCTATCAAATTTAACATGAAAAGGTTTTAAATTTATTTGGACCGAATAATATGATGTTTTTTTTAGGAACATAAAATAATATTGGGTAATGTTCCAATTTTGGCCCTGACTTCCTTAAATGGTGATTTTTTTCATCTACAATGATGCTTCATTGAAGAGAATTAGTTTCCTTCTGATGCAGAATGATGAGGTAATTGCTTATGCTTTAAGAAAACGGAAACCTCATGAGTTAAATTATCCGATACATGAAATGGAATTAGTATTTGTGGTTTTTAGCTTTAAAAATTTGGAGACATAATTTATATGGACCCAAATATAAAATATATACTGATTATAAAAGTTTAAAGTATATATTCACTCAGAGGGAATTGAACATGATTTAGAGAAGATGGTTGTAACTGATAATGGATAATGTTTTCATGATCAATTACCAACCTTGAAAAGCGAATAAGGTGGTGGATTCCTTGAGTAAAAAAACATCATGAATCATTAACCATGTTACATGTGGAACGTGAACCTTTGATTAATTATTTGATGAATTTTGGTTTGGAAGTTGTTGGTGTGGGAAATACCGCTGTTTTTTTAGGTGTCAGTGCAATCATCACTATTATATAGAATTAAGCCTTCTCATAAAAAAGATAGTGAGTAAAAAAAAAGGTAAAATTGGTTAATAAAGGTAAGTTACTTGATTTTAATGTTGATAAATATTGTGTCTTGAGATTTTGAAACGGATTATGTGTGCCTTGTGATTCCTATCTGAAGAAATAATTATTAAGTGAAGCTCATGGTTCTTCATTTTTAGTTCATCCTTTCAGCACTAAGATGTATATAGACCTTCAAAAGTATTACTGGTGGGATGGAATGAAAATTGATATTGCTGATTTTACCATGAAATGTTTGATTTGTAAGTAGGTTAATTTAGAGAAAAAACTACCAAAGGGGATGCATCAACCTTTTCCAATTCTAGAGTGGAAATGAGAAAATATATCAATGGATTTTGTGGTGGGACTACCAAAGACTTCTTGATGTAACAATGTGATTTGGGTTATTTTTGATCAAAAAACTAAATCTATACATTTTATTTCTATTCAAGATACTATGTATTTAGATTAGCTTTCTCAATTTCACATCCAATAGATAGTTAGGTTAAATGGATTTATACTCTCCATTGTATCTGGTCGTGATCCCACATTCACTTATAACTTTTGGAAAATTTCTTCATAATTCATTAGGAACTGAACTAAATTTTAGAACTACCTTTCATCCTAATCTGATAGATAGTCAGAGTGAACAATTCAGACATTCACTACTATAAAAAACTCCTTTAATAGTGCTATAATAGGCCATTATTAGTGCTAAAAAAGCAATGATAAAGGGTAGATTTATAAGCACAAATAAAAGTAATGATAAAAGACACCATTTATCAGCACATTTATTTAGCACTGCTAAAGATTCCTTTATCAGTGCTTATATGAGCATTGATAATGGCTATCTTTTTCATCTCATTTAGTAGCATTGATATAGGTGAAAATAATAATGGGATGCTACATCACACCGCATCACCAAAAACAGGTGCAGTGTGCTGTAACAACATACTATATCACTAGAAATAGTAACTGAAATTACCAAAATAAGATAAAAATACTTAATTTCAATGAAATAAAAATTCTAATACAAATATAAGAAAAAACACTATTATAGAGTATGTCAGTTGTTTTTTTACTAAAATTAATGTAAATTTTGAATAAAAAGTCCCACTTAGACTCATACCAGTCACACCATGATTTGAATTGAGGTTTTACTTAGTTTTACACATCATAAATAACTTATAGATAATTTTCATAACGTACCAAAACAATATGAATGCGTTTACTAAGTTTAGAGTATGTCAGTTGTTTTATTGTTTAAAATTAGTACTAGTTTTGAATAAAATGACATAGTTGGAGTCATACCAATAACACCGTGTTTCATATTAAGGTTAAAATGATTCCTACATGTGAAAAATTACTTATGGATTACTGTCCTAAAGTACCAAATCAATATGAATTGTTTTTCTCAGTTTTGAGTATGTTAGTTGTTTTTTCACTAAATTTAATGCCAATTTTGAATAAAAAGACACTCTTGGGGTCATACTAGTCAGATTGTACATCATATTGAGGTGAGGATGGTTTCTACATATCACAAATGAATCATGGATCATTTTCCTAAAGTATTAATATAATCTGAATTCTTTTCCTCATTTTTGAGTACGCCACTTGTTTTTTTTACTAAATTTTCATTTTAAACTGGAAACACGCACTTTAAGCCATAAAGGTGTCATCACGTGTGTTTTTGAGATGAGATTTAGTCATACATGTCACACATGATTTTTTAATTATTTTTCCAAATTATAAAGATAATTCGAGTTCATTTTCTCAGTTTTTAGTGAGTGACACATTTTTGTATTAAAATGTCAAAGTTAAACTGATAATAGAAACTTAGAGTCACACCAATCACACCATGCATCAGATTGAGGTACAACTAATTCCTACACATAAAAAATGGGTTATAGATCATTTTAATAAAGTACCAAAATAATCCAAATGTGTTTTCTTGGTTTTGAGTAGGTCAGTTCTTTTGTTCACTAAAATTAATGTCAATTTTCAATAAAATGGAACACTTGGAGTCATACTAGTTACACCATGTTTTATATTGAGGTGAATCTGATTCCTACATGTCCCAAATTATTTATGTATCATTTTCCTAAAGTATCTAAATAAACAGAATTAATTTACTTGGTTTTGAGTATACCACTTGTGTTCTTTACTAAAATGTCATTTTAAACTGGAAACACACACTTTGAGCCATACAGGTGGAATCATTTGTAGGTTTAACATGATACTAATTAATACAAGTGAAAAAATAATTATGAATCATTTCCTAAAATTATCAAGAAAATCCAAGCACGTTTCCTCATATTTCAGTGAGTGATGCTTTTTTGTATTAAAATATCAATTTTAAACAGATAACAGGAACTTAGAGTCATACCAATCACACAGTGAATCAGATTGAGGTGCGGTTGATTCCTACACATAAAAATTGACTTATGGAAAATTTTAATAAAGTACAAAAATAATGCAAATGCATTTTTTTAGTTTTGAATATGTTAGTTTTTTTTCCACTAAAATTAATGTCAATTTTGAATAAAAGACACACTTGGAGTTCTACCTACCATACCGTGCGTCAGATTGAGGTGAGGCTGATTTATACACATTACAAATGACTTATGGATATTTTCTCTAAATTATAAAAACAATCAGAATGTTTTTCCTTAGTTTTGAGTACACCACTTGTGTTTTTTAATAAAATGTCATTTTAAATTGGAAACAATCACTTTAAGACAAACAAGTGGAATCGTATGTGGGTTTGACATGAGTCTGATTCATACATGTCACAAATGAATTATAAATCATTATCCTAAATTATAAAGACAATTTGAACATATTTTCTTGGTTTTTAGTTAGTGTCACTTTATTAAAATGTCAATTTTAAACTGATAACGGACACATAGAGTCATACCGGTCACACCATGTATTGGATTGAGGTGTAGCCGATTCTTACACATCATAAATGACTTAGGAATTTTTTTACTAAAGTACCAAAACAATACAAATAAGTTTTCTTAGTTTTAAGTATGTCTATTGTTTTTTTCACTAAAATTAATGTCAATTTTGAATAAAAATATCCTCTTGGAGTCATACCAGTCACACCGTTTGTCGGATTGTGGTGTGGCTGATTCCTACACATCCCAAACGGACTTATGGATCCTTGTATTAAAGTATCCGAATAATCACAATGTGTTTCCTTAGTTTTGAGTATGCCACTTTTGTTTTTTACTAAAATGTCATTTTAACTAGGAAACATGCAGATTGAGCCATACAGGTGGAATTGTGTATGGGTTTGAGAAGAGACTAATTCATACACATCACAAATTAAATATGAATCATTTCCAAAATTATCAAGACAATATGTGCATTTTTTTCTTAGTTTTTAATGAGTAGCTCATTTTTTTATTAAAATGTCAATTTTAAACTAATAATGGACACTTTAACAACATCTCTTTTTGATGACCATGATATATCAATGATATTTTTACTTCAATAGTTCTTTCATACACCTTATGAATTTGGTGGTTGATTACACACATATTTATTCAAAAATTTAAGTTAGATTATATAATTGTTTGATGATTGGGAGTTTTATAGATGTTGGTTCAATAACATTAGTGAAGAAATTAAGGCTTCCATCACATAATGATCTTACAAGTGGATTACTACCCTTTATAAAATAACATAAACAAGTGGTGAAAAACATTATTTCAATAAGTCACATGAATCACATTTACAATAACTCATCTCTTAAGTGACAAGTGTTTTTTTCACTTTTAAACAAGTTTTCTCAAACACAATCATGGCATGATCATCATTATACTTCATTTCCCAACAATTTTATTTTTTACATGCCAATGGTTCTTATCCTCCTGCACCTCGGTCTTCACCTTTGCCTACACCTCTATATTGGTCTCCGACTCTGACTCTGCATCCACCTATACCTTCACCTTCACATTTTCCACTACCTTTTCCTTCACCTCTTCCTTCTCCTCTACCTTCACCTCCAACCTGGACTCTACAATTTCCCAACAATTTTATTATTTATAGGTTAGCGTTTATAAAAAAACTTATTTCCAATATTATTATTCTCCTTGAGAAAGAGATCAAAAATAATATATAAGGATTTAAACACTAATGCTTTACACCCAAAATATCTTTCAAAGGTCATAAATCATACTAAACCACAAACATGGTAGGTAATATCCTAAATTTGTTACCGGTATACATTATGAAAAAAGTATGTTACCCACTTATCTCTAAACAAATCGATTTCTTATTTTGAGTAACTTGGTTTTCAGTAATCTTATTAGTACTAAGAAAATATAGACAAACAAATTATTATGAAATATATTTAATTAAATTGTAATTACCTTCAGAAATTACATATTGGGGATACTGGTATTTTCATGATTTATGAGTATTCTTATAAATTTGAAAGTATAATATTCACAATCGATTTCATTATATTATTTCAGACACCACAGAAACATTGAACAAAATAAGTAAATTGTTTTGAAATGTTTTGATAGTTAAATATTTCTATACATACCTTATTTTTTTTTCCATTTATAGTAATCCATAATCTTTATCACTTTAGACACCGAATTTATGCCATGATCTATATTTTATTGAGGGACCGCTCTATCGTAAAAAAATAATAAATAAAACAAAGACTGAATATATAATTCAAAGTTTATCTATAAGATTTTGATTGTAGTGTATTACATATTCACAATAATCATCATGTGTGGTCGGTTTGTTTTATATACATTTATTGTATCCAAAGAGTAAATATTTAAGGTGTCTATATTGACAGCTATTAGCATCCAGTGTGTCCTAAAAAACAAAAAAAAAGTATTTAAAATATTAAAAATACATTTTACATAGTTAGATTGTAGAGTTTTACCTTTAAATTTTAGGCATAAAAAGAGTCTGTTTTCTGATTCTTTTTTAATAAAAACTTCGAGTAACTCATATTTTTTCTCATTAATTGCTTCCTCATTCAAAGTATGTTCTGGTGTATAATTATATAGGGACTAATGAATCCAAATTTTGCTTCATAAGAGATTCCCTTTATATAGTTGTGATATAAATACCTGTACAAAATATAAACATTTACTAAATTTAATAAAAATATTAGATCACTATTTGTAAAGATGTATTATGAAAATGTACCTTGTGTATGTATTCACAACTGAGACACCCAAAAATTCATGCTTGAGAATCTCAGTTAGATTCTCGAGACCATTTTTGTCTGTGAAGGAATATATATATATTTTTTCTTCATATTCAATATTAGACATATTTTTATCTTTAAATGTGTTCTCTGAATGAATTTATAAGGATAATAATTTTTTTTGGAATTGGAGAGGATAAGGTACTATGAGAAGTTCATTTTGTTTTCTTTGTCGATTCATAATATTTTCCTGATTCTACCTTCTGTTTCTTCACTTCTTTTTCCATATGTAATATCATACCTCCCTTCAGACCTTTTATAATCAACTGTTACATGTTTTTCATATGAAAAAATTTGGTAAAGATGTACCTCATGTATCATTATAATATTAGATGGATATGGTATGATATATCTAATAGAATCTTCGATCGTTGTAATATCTAAACCATTAAGTGGAATGGGAAACTCAATAGTTGGTTTATAAGCTACCTCAATCCCCACACTCATGTGATCTTTTGGTAGGTATTGATTGTATAGCTATTCTCCCAGGATATTATACTCTATACCCATTGCAACACAGTGGTACGTGGGTATTAATAGATAAAAATCACATACAACTATACCTTGAAGAATTTTGTTATTTGATTCACATTTAGGAGAAAGAGTAATAAAAATAGATTACCCAAGGTTAGGTATGTGGTTTGGGGAATGGTTATCCTGAAATCTAGTGGGATCATTTGATTCATGTGCGGATATTTTCTACATCACTGGTTTTCTTTAATCCTTTCCTATACATTGGCCTACCAAACCAAACCACAAAATAATATCTTATAGTGAGTCTATTTGTGTATGAAATTATCTCACCATATTATTTGTATCATTATGTGGTTTTATCTTCACAAAATAAATTCTAAGAGATAATCCAAAACTTAATCCTCTAATGCAACCATATTGTTCAAACCGCTTCAAAGCTACGAAAAGTATCTTTTCTTCTGGTATGAACATTGCTGATTATTGTGTCTAAACCATATAAAAAGGAAGATAAATAGATATTTTTTATGAAATATTTTGATAAATAATATTTAATTTCAATTATGTCATACTTACACATGCTACCAATACCGCTTTTGTGTTTTCATAAACTAATTTACCCTCCTTATTTACACAGGCCTCCTTCCACAGAACATGATGTGGGAAGGAAGTCAATTCAAATTTTGATTCATCAATCTTCATATAAAGGAACATATGTTGTTTCATATCAAATAATTAAACTTTTATTATTGACTAAAAATATATACCAATTTCTTATCTAATTAAGAATACCCCATCCTTCCTTTTTGAAAGGGGTACATTGGTTTTGATGCATGTTATATATTTTCAGAAATCTTTTTCTGTTTCATAAATTAACAATTTTGAGTTAAGTTAGATAGAACAAATAATGTCAAATAATATATTATTGACTAAAATATACCTGAAATTATTTCTCAGTGTGATGATTTATGAAATTAGTCCATGTTTCCTACTTTATAATGTGTCAATTACTAAGTGTTGGGTGGGGCTTTATTTTCCCCTCAGAATCCCAAAGATGTAACTTCGTCCGAAAATTACGGAAGCCTCTATAGGATTTTCCAGGGACCATTAAGACAAATTTCTTACAAAAATATTCTAAAATAAACAAAGTCTGTGAGGAATAATGAAAAATAAATCAACGTTTCGTGATATAATTTTTTAGTAAAGCTGATAAAGTATATTTTAAAATTACCATTATATGTTTCCAAAGGATTTCCTTCATTATAGGTTTGATGTGATGCCATGAGTCAATATCAATTTGAACATTCATCCACATTGTGACCCCAAGATAAATAATGAATTGTGACTTGTTTGGTTCAACAGGAATTCCATATTGATTTTAACCAACCTAAAATTTTATACCTTGACTTATTGACTTGATAATTTTATTAAAAACTATGAGGTTTCATCATTGTTGTTTTTTTTCATCAACATGTTTTTTATCCCCTAATAATTATGAAGTTTCATTATCAACAGTCTATTCTTCCTCAGGATTGGTCACATCATTGTTTTCCAAATAAATTATTTGCAAGAATAGTAAAACTTTTAAATTGTCTTTAATAACAACAATACAATACACTCCATGCATAAAAGTCCCCAATTACATTCATTTTTCATGAAAATTATTACTTATTTGAACAAAGATATAATACTTCAATACTATAGTACAACTAACCTTTACTACCTTTACTTAATCTATCCTTATATGTTAATTGCCTTATATATCTTGACGATATATTGGACTCCCTCTTTCAATCTAGCCTTCCTCCCATCATTTTGGTTCTAAATTTCACTGATGACATACCCCCCAAACAGTTATTATTTCATTTTGTTGTTTGATATTTATCTCCCATATTTTGTGGGAATCCACTTATGTTTCTTGAACTAATCTAACCAAAAGACATCCCATAACATGTACTGGTGATTATTTTGTATGACTACTACAAAGAGTAGTTCAAACAACATATAGGAGACGGGGGATGAGTCTCAAGAAACAAAATGCATTAATAACTGTTTGGGAGGTAAAAATCGAGTTTCCATTAAGATTCAAAAATACCCTAAATGTAATTTTAATTATGGATTCTAACATATTACATTATAAAAATAAAGGAATGAACATTCAAATCCACATGACTTCCACTCACAGTTATTTACTTCCACCCACAAACATTTATTATTTTCCACTTCCTATAAAATGTTTCTTTTTTTGGTAGGGCTTAAAGGAAATACCAACATGTGGTGGTATTCATGTGAGGTTGATGGTAAATCTTGACAACTAGCCATTTATTCAAGCTAAAAAGAGAGATTATCTTGAATATGAAGCCGAATATAGGTTCAGAGAGTTCTGTTCATTGTGGGAGGAATACATTTGAGAGTCATATTGGAACCCTATTAAATTTATCAAGGGTAAAGTGGAAGAGAATCAAAAAGTGTGTTTGGTGTATTTTTTTCAAAAAAAAATGTGCAACATAAGTATTTTCAGGAGGTCACTCATTATAGTAGTATTATCATCCAAGTATTCTTAACTGTGGAGTTCTAATAGGATCCAATGTTACCACACTCAAAATAAAAGTAATTTCTGATAAAGTTTTTTCAAAAGTAACTGAGTATGTCATATAAGAAAATGCATATCATGAAACCAAAAAAAATCATTAATTATTTTTGGATTAATTTTTCAATGTCATTTTTTGTGTTCTCAGTAAGTAGTAAATGAGGAGGATGAAAGGCTTAAAAATTTGAAGTGTGAGTTGGGAGATGTGGTATTCAATGAAATCCTAAATTTATTATTATGGTATATTATTATAAAATCTTAGAGTAACCATAGATACTATATGTTCATGTCATTGAAAATTATACCAAAAAGCTTGAAGTAGATCTACAATTACCTCTAGGACATAGGGATTAATATAAGTTATAGAATAAAGAGTATTTTCATTGGATTATTCCAATAAGGATATAGGGGCCAGAGTGGTGACATATTCTATATTAATGTAGAGACTCGAATAATTTTCCTCTTCCAAAAAATAATAATATTTCAAAAATAGGTACAGAATAATCTATATTAAATGTGAATCCCATGCCCCTCTCTCTTATTCATTTCCTTTTTAATAATTCCTTTCATGATTTAAATATAATTTAAAATATGTTAGGATCATTCTTTTAAATAATACTAACTAATTGTATCAATAATGTGGGTTACTAAATAAACTCAACTAATTAATAAGTTATATAAACCTAATATTCACTAATTTGTAAATAAAAATGCAGTAATTATTTATTATTCATGATTCTATTAATATAAATTTATAATCGATTCTAGAAAAAAATTAAATAAATACACATAACAACATTAAATTTCATATATTGTTACCGATTATTACCTATCAACTCCTAAATAAGAGGCATGATACTCGAGAAGATAGGTCAAGGAAAAAATAAAAAAAACCTAAAATTCATTTGGTAACCCAAGTATCCATCATAGTTTTTCTATCCATGCATATTTATGTATTACTTATTATGTTTGGAATTTTTTTCCTTTTGGATATAATCAGTACCAATATCCCTAGTTTCACCCTGAATTCATTTTATAACACTTTTGACATAGTATACCCAAATAGTTCCCAATCCAGGTTAGCACATCACCACAAACACACTTAAAAATCACTAAAGTCTTGTCTCAATGCTAAGGGATAAATATAACATGTTTGTGAAATGGGATAACCACTTAAATGTTTAACTAAACCCAATTTTATCATGATATAAATACAACATTACCTTTGCTGTAGCATGTGGTGAAAAATCTTTTTTATTTATCCATACAGGCCCATACACATATATTGACTATCCTTACCATATTAAGACATCCTTATCATTCTTTAAAACCGTTATATATGGAGGAAAAAGATTAAATAGAAACACTCATTGTATTTTAGTGGTGAGGAGATGATATGTAGGGTTCATCATGGTTAAAAACATTGCAAAAATGAAAAAACATAGAACCCAAAAAATCAGTCAACGATAGAGGAAGAGTGGAAAATAATATACATTGGATTCTAGCCTTGATTAGTCTGAGGGAATTTAGAGGACTCGCATCAGAAGTAAAGGAGTTTCGTGAGAGCTTGAGAATCATGAGTGACTAAGTTGCGGTTAGGGTTCTTTTAAATAGATCAGGATCACTTTTAAAAATGCTTTCAGAAAAGCACTGATAAAGATCCCTTTTATCAGTACTAAAACTTTAGCACTGATAAAGGTTTTATAATTATAATTATTTAAATAAATTTATTATAATTTTTTAATTATAATTATATAAATACTTATTCGAAAATAATATTTATTTATTTATAACAATTAAAAATATATAAATTTATAAATATAGTGAATATAGATTTATAAATATATTTATCTACAAATATTTATTTATAAACATATTTTTAACATTATTAGTGGATATATAATCTTAAATACATTCATTTTAAAAATGGTTGAAAATAAATAATTCAAAATGAATATGCTTTAAAAATATTGAAAAAATGGATAAGTTTTATTAATTAAATATAAATTATTTGAAAAATATGGATATATATAAATATTTAAGTGGATGAATACATATTGAAATTATTAAAAAATTGTAATTAGATATATATAAATAAATAATAGAAAATGATCACATACAAAAATAAAAAATAATATAAAAAATATTAAAAAATGAATAACTTAACTGTAATAGTATTAAAATCAAATAAATAAAATTGACTGATTAAAAAAATAATATATTAAATGTATCATGTTACAATGAAATTCTAAAATATACTAAAATTGGAATAAATTACATAAATATTAGGTGTATGTGTTTCTATATACTGTGTAAATATATTTGTGTGTGTGTTTGTATATAAAAATGCATTAATTACAGACACACACACACACACACACATGAAATCAGTGTAACATAAAATGTTTGATATATGTTAAATTGAAAAATCAAACAACATTAAAATTTAATAAGACATTAATATTTTTTTAATTAAAATTTTAATCATTTTGTATATCTTTATATTTAATTTCTATTATTTATTACTATATAATTAATATTTATATATATTATACTTATTCATTTTTATTAATAATTGTTTCATTAATAAATTTTTAAATAATTTTGTAATTTATTCATTTTTAATTTTTTTGTTTAATTATTATAATTTATTCATTATATATATATATTTAATATATATTATTTATTAATATTTATAATTTATATATATTTATATTAAATTTATTCATTTTTATTAGTAATTATTTAATTAATAAAATTTTTAATATTTTTTTAATTTACTCATTTTAAATTTTTATTTGTTTAAATATTTCATTTTATTCTAAACCTTTATATGCACTAAAAAATAATGATAAAGGGTACCCTTTATCAGTGATAAAAAAGAACTGATAAAGTGTATTCTTTATCAGGGCTAAAAATAAAGCGCTGATAACGGGCTCCCTTTATCAATTCTTATTTTAGAACTAATAAAGATGGACTTTATCTGCACATTTTTCTTACACTGATAAATTCCAGTCTTGTTAATGACAAATTTTGTAGTAGTGATTGGAGGATATGATTAGATCTTGTTCAATGGACTACCAGGAATATTGGGATCAATATCTTTGTTTAGTTGAGTTTTATTATAATAATAGTTTTCATACCAGTATACAGATGTCAACTTTTAGGGAATTATATGGAAAACAGTGTCGAACTCCCAAATTTTGGGATAATATTGGTAAAATGAAGTTTATGGGCCCATAATTCATAGAGGAAGTGGTTGAATAAGTGAATATGATCAAGAAACATATGAGGATAACTTAGAGTAGGTAGAAAAGTTACATAGATAACAATTGGAAAAACATTTCTTTTGAGACAGGTGATCATGTTTTCCTTAAAATATCTCCTTGGAAAAGTGTTCTGAATTTTGGTAAGAAAGGAAATCTAAGTACACAGTTCATTAAACCTTTTGAAATCCTGGATAAATTTTGACCAGTTTCCTACCAAGTAGCTTTGTCTCTCAGTTTATCCTAGGTACCCAATTTTTTTCATGTTTTGATGTTAATAAAGTATGTGCTAGATTCATCTCATGTCTTGATCCCTAAAATAGTTCAGCTAGAATAGAACATTTAATATTAAGAGAAACCTGTTTAGATTCTTGATCATAGAGAGAAAGTATTGCAGAATAAGATAATTCACTATGTTAAGGTTTTGTGGAGAAACCACAAGGTTAAAGAAGAAACATGAGAATCTGAAAATGCTTGAAGGGAAAGGTATCTCCATTTGTTTAATAAGTGAATAAATTGCGAGGAAACAATTTTAAAAATGGGGGAAGAATGTAACAACCAAGGTGAAAATAGAATAACTTTTTATATTATTATCATTGAATTAAATAGTTAAATTTATTATGTTATGTAATTCTTAAAATAAATAATTTTTAAGAAAATAATTTTATTAACCTAATTTAATATAATTTTATATTTGAATGATTAATTTTCAAATTATAGAACGTTAATTTGATCAAACTAATTTCATTTTTGAATTCAATAATGTCAAAATTATCTAGGTATTAATTATTTCTAATTTTCTAATTTTTTTGGATGAATAGTAAAAAATACAGTTTTTTAAAAGAATTTTTTTTGTGACATCACCAAGACATAGTTAGGATATAAAATTTATTAAAGTAATGGAATTAATAACTTATAAAATTATAATATAAATATTTTATAATAAATAATTTCAAACATGTATGTTATAATTTATTTCTTGATAAGTATAAAATCCATTATTAGTGCTGATACAGTCCCAACACAACATTGGGAAAGTAAAATTTGGATTATTATAGATAATAATTGAGTGATAACAATTTTTTTATGAATTTTTTATTAATTATTATGTATAATTGATTATTTTTGATGATATTTTTAAATTTTAGAGTATTGTAACATGAATCTTATCCAAATGCTTGGGCAATTCTTACGCAAGGCTAGAAAAGATAAATTAAAAAATTAAAGAAGTTTTCTTGACATGGATTTGAGTAAATATACATAATAAACCAATATAAATTATTATATTGAACCTAATTAATTAATTTTATTGATATTAATTTTTTTTAGTTTTTATATTTGAAATAATTAACATTAATGCTTATGCAATGCTAATGCAGTGCTTATGCAAGGAGAAGAAAAATCAATAAAATGATTTTAATTAAAATTATAAGAATTATTAAATGAAACAAAAAATGGATAAATTTTAAATTTTTATTATATCTAGACCATATTTGTATAAATGTAGAATTAATTCCCATTTTGATCTCCATGGATACGATTGAGACACTTATAATGTTTTATTTAAAATAAAGTCAAGTTGTTCGCACTATATATTTTAATTAGTATAATATTTTAATGTATGGTTTTCCCTAATATTGTTTTACCCTAAATGTTCATTTAAAATATAATAAATTTATCCTCTTCATGGAAACTTATTTTTAATTTTTATGCAGTTAATAAATAACTTAAAGGCTTGCACAACAATGATGAAGTAATTATTAATCTAATGGAAAATTCAAATAATTGATATTAAAAATATTAAAATAAATATAATTTGAAAATTTTAAGTTTTTTAATGAATTATCTAGATGAATAATATATATTTAGGAAATAATAAATTTTTTTTTTTTCAAATTTTAATATTTTTTTCATGTTTTTAAAGTCATAGTTATGAATAGTGTTGAATTTAACAAAAAATTATATTTCATGAATAAAATATTTTATTATATTATCTAAAAATAAAAAAAAAATATTGAATATGTCTAAATGTGATAATATTATATCAAAAATGTCATCAAATATGATTTTTAGGCCTTTTGGAAGTTTTTCCCTTATATTAGACTTTTAATATTTTATTATCTTAAATAACTGCTAAATTTCCCCTCAACTCAATTATAAAAAGGGACTCATTCCTTCACTTAATTTCCTCACATTAAGAAATATTGCTTGAATATATTCTAAAAAATTTAATTCTCTTCATCCCTTGCCACATTTTAGTGTTTCTGGCTCACAAAATGACCAATTCCAAGTGCCTAAAGTGGTTCTCAAGGAGAAATTTTCAAGAGGTAAATTTCTTTTTATTTTGTTTTAAATTCATTCTCACTTATACCATATAATCACCCCTATACAAAGTTTCATGATAACTCCAGTAACATTTATATACTATATTTTTTTTATTTTAAAGGTTTATTCATCAAAAAATCTCTTATCTTCTCTTTTTATTCTTAAAAATGAAATCGTCCTCCATGGTGTGTCAATTCACCACCTTCATGGATGATGAGTGTTTGTTTCTCTTTTCTGCATTCACAGAAAGATTAAATTCAATTATAATTTTTCTAAATGACCTAAATATATATATGTTCTCCCTTTTGGATTATTATTTTCATTTTAAAGGAAAATCCTTAATAAACCAACCATGAATCCATGAAGCGAATGCACCCGAAACAATGGAAATAACAAAATATTATTAATAAATGGGTTAAAATATGTTATAAGAAGATCTTGTATGGTATTATAAATATGAATACAGATATAAAATAAATTAATAACACACTATAAACCATTATTCAGAAGTTTTGAAAACATTTTATAGAAGTCGAATATGAGGCAAGATACTTTTATTTTAAAATCCTCTTTTAATTTCTATTTTTACAAAATTCAAAAGGAACATTTTTTAACATATATGGCATGAGAGTCCCTTCCCACTTTCCTGATGAATTAATTTTTTAATGTTTTTTAATTATTACATTGTTATTTTCAAACAAATTTTTTTCCTGTGTATGTGTGTAGTATTTCTTTAATATGTGATTTTTCTCAAGGATTGATTTTTATGATACTATTATTCATGTTTTATTATTTTGTTCTGTTTATTTTGTATTGTTTTTGATAACGGGTGGCTCTATTATTAAGAAAATATGGATGGATCCATGATATCCATCTAATGCATTGGGTATGTTGTAATTTGACCATAATGGTTATTCTAAGTGTAACTGTGATGGTTACATCAAAAGGTTGTTGTGAGAGTTATATTGTAAGGAATTCATGAGGGTTATAAATCATATTGTTTCTATGAGGGTTATAATAATAATTACAGTAAGAAAATGATTCCCTATGTTACATATATAGTTTTATTTATGTTTTTGAAGTTTTATAGAAATATAATCTTTTCACAAAGTAGGTATATCATACTTTAATGGTAAGAAGTATATTTTGTTGAAATGATTTCATATGTTTATAAGTATTTAGGTTATAATGATTTCTTTCCTTCTTTTTATTCCCCTTACTGATATTTTTGTTATCATCTCAAGTTTTAAAAAAAAATCACAATTTTTAAGGTTGGGTAAGAGAAAAGAAGAATCTGAGAAGAATGTTTTGAAGAATTTTCATGAAAATAATTCATGATTTATTAAAAACTATTGTATTATGAAATAAATTGATATTTTTTTTAGTAGTATCCACTTTGTATTCTTATGGGTTATCATATATTAATTATGAACTAATTATCTAAAAATCTAAACTGAAAATATCTTTGGGAATGTAATAAGTAAATTCTAATTGAATTAACTTGATTATGTATTTTTTATGGATGGTTCCTTATAATGATAATCTATATTGAAATAAAAAACGTGATTCCAATAATTTTTCCCATTTCAACAAAAGGGATAACCTGGTAATAACTCAATTATGGGAAGAATGTGGATGGATAAATAATACATATTCAACCTTTCCAATATTGATTGATATTTAAAAAATAACATATATAATGAAAATATATTTCCCCTATCAAAAAAGGTATAACCTAGTCCTAAACCATCCAGAGTAAGAAAGTGGATTGATAAAAAATACATAGTCAACTTTCCAAGAATAATTTGTATAGGAATGAAAATAATTTCCACTATATCAATATAATATCAAAATTTCTAGCTAAACATCACCAAATATGAGTTATTTTTAATGTGATGTTCATATCATATAGAGAAATGGGTATAAAACTAATACAATAATGTAATAACATGATGATAATCCATCAAGAGAAATAAAAAAGATGGTTTTAATAGAATATATCCCAATAAGTGAGAAATAATTTTCAAAGGGTTTATGTGGTAGGATATTATATCCCCAAAAACAATTATAAAATACCACATAATAAAATTAAAGTGTAAAATGTACTCAACTTATATGTAATAATTTTAAACAATGATCATAACTCAAAAAATAAAAATTTAGTTACCAAAGAACTACGCTACCAATGAAACTACTAAATCTATAAACACTTGAAAAAGGGAATAATATTGGGAAATTAAATACCAATAAATACAAGGAAAATAAAATTAATGTGATTTTAAATCAATTTGAAAACATACAATAGGAACATGGTGTATAAAATTTATTATGTCTAAAAGAATAATAATTTAGACTAATAAAATCCTTATAACTTAGAAACATTTGAATCAAACCCCTTGAAAGAGTGGGAGTGAAATTTAACATCAAATACCTTTATAAAAAGATAATCTAGGATATGATATCTCAAATAGGAAATATATACACCACATAAATGAAATTGGGTGTATAAATATAATACTTGTCTCAATAAAGGGAAATTGAGACAAAAACCCTTAACTCTAGTATTGAATTAAACAAATTTACTTTGTCCTTCTATGTAATAATCATAGTAATCTTAATATATTAATTTATAACCTTAATCATATCCATTTTCATTCATAATCTTCATAATTAGTCATTCGCTACATGAATTCTTCTGATATTCCACATCTGGTGTTTATATTTTTGATCATTTATACACGTTTCATAATAGTAGTGTCTATGTTCATTATTCATTCAAATTTAATCATTAATATATTGTTAAACATACTTTTATGTATGGTTTATAACTATTTTTAGGTTTCAAATTCATTCTATGAGTCTTTTAGTATTCTTTCCTTTAATATAAAACTGATAACTATCATTTTTTGGTGATTCTTGATGATCGAAGAGAATTTTATTAATTAATTAATTAAATGTTGATATAAAATATCTAGATGAAAATCACTATATATCATATTACAAAACTAAATAAGTTGTCATATCTATTTAGGATATGAATTCATAGTATTGTTTAATTAGGTGGTTAAATCGACTCAAACATGTGTATATCCTAATTTAATGAATGATTATGGGGTTTTTATGTTTTAATATCATTGTATGTGAAGTATAATGATATTAATTAATGATTATGAGAGTGATATATCTGAATTATAAGGAGTTATAATAAGAAATATTGGTTTTGAATTTATTACACAATTTTAATAAAATATTTTCTTCTTAACATGCTTATTTTAAGTGATTTAACTGATGATGATTATTTGTTGGTCATATTATTAATTGGTTTTAAAAGTTTTCTGTAACATCCCCCAATATGGAACACTCTCACGTGACCAAAACAAGTTGATTATGAGACCTCATGTGTGCCTCCTCATATGCTAGAGGCAACCAACTAGCAATGATGGTGTAATATGTATAGTGGGGAGACTACACCCCCTGGTATAGAGTACAATATAGTGGAATAATCCATAATAATAAAAATCATTTTAACATAAAAATAGAAAAAATGGTATATAACACAACTGGAAAATAAAATTAGGAACCAATAAACCAATAATAATGATTCATGTAATGTCTTGTGTAAATAAATCTATATGTCAAACTGAAAAAATGAAAAAAAAACTAATACAATATAATCTCAAAAGATCCATGTCATAAACCCCATGTTAGTCCCATCTCTAAACTCCAACCCATCCAGAAATCAATAGAATCCACAACAAGGTCTCCTGATCTTGTCAAAACCTACATACATGTAATCTTTTCTGGTACCAAATGATGACCTAAATAGGGTGTGAGTAAAACTCAGTAGGTCAACACCACAATGACTAAAAAACCAGTCAAATAAAATGTATGCAATTTAATCAATAAAATTGTGTGTTAATTAATAAATTAATATAATACATCAATCAACTTGCTTTGAAACCATGCCAGAATATCTCTAAGCATGTGCATAACCATTCCAACCATAACCATAAACCATGACGTAATCAAACAGCTAGGAAAATCCCTTTGTATAATCATTTAAGCCTCTCAGAATAGCCTTATATATAATCAGTTCAATATCTACTCGGCCAATCCCACTCTATAAGAATTTCATTATGTATCACTGGAAAAATCTCTCTATATAATCATTTTATCCTTCGGGTATAACCCTACATATAATAATTTCAGCATGTATCATTGGGAAAATCCCAATATATAAGCATTTCATCCTCTAGGAATATCCCTATATATAATCATCTCAGTATCAACCCAATAATTCATAACATCAAGGATATCACCACATCACATCATAAGTCTCAACGATTAATTATACAAATTATTATCTTTCATTCAATTAAACTTTCTTTTATATATCAATTTTTTAACATCCAAAAAAACCCCATTAGCTAAAACCAAAGTGATTCTATATCAATAAGTCACTTGGAATCTCACTTCTTATTAAACACACTTTAAACTATTTTATAAGTTCTAATTATTCAGAGGTTCACTCACCCAACGAGTATCCACAAGCCATGTCATATAAAAAATTTAATCCAAGGGATCCAAACATTTACAATACATGATTTACTATTAATAAATTAATAAATTAATTATATTTCATGATATATCGACATAATCACAATATTTTATGAAATTGACAATTAAACAAACCATAGGGTTAGGTTTAGACCCCCTACCTTTATCCAGTGATTAAGCAGTGCTTCTAATTGAAATTGCCAACAAGAACGGGGGAGAGGAATATCACAAGAAGGAACCTTGACCACACTAGATGAATATAAAAATTATTCCATAGTGGATATCAAAAGTAAACACCAATTCAATGTAAGAAATAGGAATAGGGAAAAAGAACAAGAAAAGGGAACAACTAGGGATCAAAAACCAAACCATAGCATCCAGAGGTGAGAAAATTTCTGCGTAATAACTGGGAGTCACTGAGGAATTGAGAGGAGGGGATTCAAAAATGGTGGAATGAGAAAATTTTCATACAAAACTACATAAAATCGTTGCTCATAATAATTACACAACGTTTGAACAATTTACACTTCGTGTATTTCTTTATAAAAGGTTACTCTGAAAAACCCATTACCTCGGGTTAATATTTATCCCAATAGAGTATTACATGATGTGAAAAAGGTTCATGACATGTAACCACTTCACATCATGATCTAGTTCATAAAACATGTCTAGTTATAGTTACATATTTTTTAACATGTACACAACTTGTAAATTCCCTATAGATAGTTTCCAGCCTAACTTCCATCAAAGAGTTGGAACCAACCCAGAAGCCTTTCAAACTCATGGAAAAACCTCATAAAACCTTTCAACAAGTTTATAAATAGAATAAATTAATTAAAAAACATAAATCTTTAAGATTTAGGTCAAGGATCTCCATCTCTAAACCAGACTTAGCCACCAATATTTAAAGGAAAAGTAAAACCCAATGAAAGATGTTTAATTAAAAACTCAAATAGGGATGTAGCTAAAAAATAAGGGATCTTACAATATCCCCACCATATAATATCTCATCCCTGAGTCACTCTACGTATCACTATGGGGTCTTGGAAAATAAGTTTTTCTATTATGATCACATATCAGACTCTCTCTCCCAAGTATCCTCCTAAACATGCCCATGTTTCCACTACACTCGAACTAGAGGTATAATCCTAAATTAGATATAATTCTCACTATGATCTACAATATATATCATATTCTTCTCAAAGTGTGAATTAACAAAAAGCTAGATTTCCTCTATGTCTACAACATGAGAAGTGTGAGGATAATATATCTGAATTAGAAACACATGGAACATTTCATGCATGGAACTATAGTGTTGTGGAAGGGCTAATCGGTATGTCAGTGGAATGACCCTACCCAATCTATCAAATTTCCTAAAAAACATGGGTTTTAGCTTTCCCTATTTCATAATACTACATTTATCCAACCTAGGTGGCATCTAAATGAAAACAAAATAACCAACCTCAAACTCCATAGTTTATCTCTAATGGTCAACATATGATTTTTTCCTTCTCTATGTGGTCACCAATGACATCCTGGACAACTGAACATTATCTGAGGTCTCCTACACAAGACTAGGCCCAATAAGAACTAACTCACATACCTCTAACCAACAAAGAGGTTAATGACATGGAATTCTATAAAAATACTTGAAAGTCACCATCTGGATCAATGCTAGGAAGTTTTTATTATATGAAAACTCCATGAGTACCATATGTTGCTCCCATGAACCACTAAAATCAAAAATAAAAGCTCATAGAATATCCTCTAGAACCTGAATAGTCTATTCATATTTACCTTTAGTCTGAGGATGACAGGTTGTGATCAAAATAACCTATGATGCAATATCCTTATAAAGACCCTACCAGAACCATAATGTAAAACAATAATCTCTATCTAAAATGATACTTTTCATAACATCATGCAACTGAACTATCTCATTCACATACAAAATACCCATATCATTGACTATGAAGATCTCCCTGATAGTTAAGAAGTGGTAAAACTTCTTCTATCGATCCACGATCACCCATACTTCATCATTCTTACACGGAGACCTAGGAGATCCTATCACAAAATCGATAGTGACATCATCCCATTTCCACTTTGAAATGGTTTGAAGCAACAAAATTTCATCTGGACTTTGTTTCTCATCATTCAACTACTAATGGGTGAAACGTATCTCTAGAAAACCCACTACATCCTACTTAATTCCTGACCACCAATACTATCAATGGAGATCATGATACATCTTTGTCAAACTAGGATATACTACCCATATATAAGCATAAAACTCCCTCATCTTCTCCTCAAGAAAGACCATAGAACCCATATTTTTCCATAAAACAGAAGAGAATTTCTACTTCCAAGATACCATCCTGATGGTGTCTCCCCACTATATATGTTGTCTCTTAGAATTAAGCCCTTTGGGTCATATAACTTTTCTATCTTTATATGGTCCAAAATCATGGCTATAAAAAATGTAAAAGTTAGAGCTACTCATCCCTAGAACTCCTGAACATCTATATGCATGTATAAAAAGAGTGAAATCATTCACCACTCATCACAAGAATCTTTTACTACATTTATCTTCATCTTACAGATTAAGGCATTAGCAGTGATGTTTCCCTTGCTCGGTTTATAATCCAAATTGAATTGAAAAGACTGTAGATACTCGAACCACCTCCTCTACTAAAGGTTCATGTCCCACTAAGAAAATATGTACCTAAGTCTCTTGTAGTCTGTGTACACCAAAAACCACTCACCCATAAGATAATGTCTCCAAAATATCAAGGTGTGTACCACCACTACTAACTCTAGATCATGTGTAGGGTAATTTCTATCATGCAGTCTCATCTATCTAGTTCCAAAAGAAGCCACTAAATCCTCCTATATCATAACTACTTTGATCCTGACTATGGATATGTCATAATACATGGTATATGCTTTACTTGGAATAGGTAAAGTGAGGATAGGTGCTGAGGCAAGTCTACCTTTCATCCACTGAAAATATCTCTCTCAAAAATCCAACTAAAAAAACTTCACCCCATTCTTGGTCATCCCATAAATTGGTGTTTCCAATGGGAGAAGTCTTGGATAATGTACTGATAATAACTAGATAAACCCAGAAACCACTGAATCTCAAAGAAATTATTAGTCTGCTCTTAAGATACCATGTCTGAAACCTTCTATCAGTCCAATGACACTCTAGTCTCTAAGATGACATGACCCAAGAAGTGCACTTTATCACTCTAGAAATTGTATTTAGTTAGATTATCATAAATATGGTTCTCTAACAATGTAATAAAGATAATATCAAGATGTTTGGCATGATCATCTACTGACAAGCAGTACACTAGGTTGACGTTGAAAAAACCACCACAAAACAATCCAAAAATGGATGAAATATTTGATTCATCAAGGCCATGAATACCACTACTTCATTTTTCAAACCAAACAGTATCACTATGAACTCATATAAGACATAAATACTCTTAAAAGTAGTATGAGATAAGTGGGATGGTCTCAACCTTAGTTGGTGGTATCCATATCTCAAATCAATCTTGGATAATATCTTATCACCTATCAATTGATCAAATAGATTGTTGATATATGGAAGGGGATACCAATTCTTGACTATTATCTAGTTCAATCATCAATAATCTACACATAATCTCAATGTACCATCATCATTTTTAGCTAAAATACCTAAAGAAACCCACGAAGATACAATAAGACATACAGAACCTTTAACTTCTAGATATTCTAACTAAACATTCAACTCATGAAGCTATAAAAGTTCCATTCTATTAAAGAGGGATATAAATTTACTCTGCTCCCAACATTAGCTCAATCATGAACTTGATCTTATTCTATAGTGATAATCTATAAAACTCATTAAAAAATACATTCTGAAAATAATATACCACTATAGGAAAATAATAGTACTATATTCCTCCATCATCCAGAAAAATAATTTCTATGTATTTCATGATACAATCGAATCTATACTAAATTGGTCTTGCATGACTTTCCTCAATATCCCACTCTCCCTAGTGAGAATTTCTACCCACATTTGGAGATATAAAGACAAATATCCTTTTTTAACATTCAATATACCTTGTTATAAGAATAAACAATCCATATTAATAATCAAATATAAACATTTCATTTCCAGTGAAAATGGTTCCCACAAGAAATAGTAACTATCATAATCTATAGAACATACCTTGAAATGTTTGATATTCTCTGACCACACTCCCAATTGTGTGTCGATGGTCAAAGAAACAACCATTATTTCCAAAACTAAGACCAAAAAATGTAAAAGGAGAAAATAAAAGATTAATTTGATACTCCTATGTCAAACAAAATGCAATAAAGGGTAGATGATATAATAATCGTACCTCTGATGGTAGAGGTTCATGTATCTACAATAGATAGAATAGTCTGCAGATCATGTAACTGACTTGCCCCTCTTCCCTAGGATCTAGCCGATCTCCCCTAAACTATTCACCATGCCAGGTACTTCCATTCCAACACTGGGGTACCACATCCCCTTCCATTCCCAGAATGTCCAGTGAAACTCCAACTACCTATCTGCTAAAGGGTAGGTGATTCCATCCTATACTTTGGTACCTGTCCGGATCCCCTTACACTACTCTTCTATGACAATTTACTACTAATATTATTAAGATGACCCATCCTACCACCAGCATGGCACTCTAAAGTGGGGTGTGGACATTAAGGTTGTTTCTGGACCAACTTACCATAATGATATTACTATAGTTGAACATAGTCCTGAGATGGATTTCCACAACTCTTACTACTCTTACCTTCATTTCCATGGTGATAAATATCACAGAGGAACATCTTTCAACCAAAATATAAGATTATAGTTTACCATGATGAAATGTCCTAACCACTACTTAAGGCCTCTCTAAGATTCTCTTCTATAATGAGTGTCTGATTCATCATATCTCAGAATCTACTTAGATGAAAAATGTTCACCTATGACCAGATCTCATATATAATCCCATAATATAAATGTCTCACCCTAGAAATATCTTTAGTAGCAAAATATAGTGCAAATCACTATACTTTAGTGAAATATTCATCGTTTTCTATCATTAACAGGCCCTCTTGTGTCAGATACATGAAATCATGAGATTTATCATACCTCAACATCTATAGATAGAATTGGATCAATAACTTCCCATTGAATACCAACCAATATAACTCCTACTTCTACCTATCCTACTCTAGAATATCCCACCAATGCTTGGCAGGTCCATAGAGCATATATGAAGCAAGAATCCCCCTATGATCTATGAGTGTCTCAAGGTTCTTGAATATCATCTGGACTGAATCAATACCGAAATCAGATACCTAGGGGCCTCCCTCCCCAGATAACATAGAAGTATGTTATAGCTGAAACTTTATTTTCATCTAAGACATCAAAGGCACAGTGTGAATAGTATCCCTTTCCATGGATCACATGACCCTCATAAAGCTTTTAGAAAGCTGAACGTCTATCCGATTCTCAAGATCTAAAAAAATCCACATATCAGTTGCATTAGAAGAATTCTAGTTTCCACTTTCCTAACACTTAACTCTAAGATGATGAGGAGGTATTTTTTCTACAATACAAACACATTCCTTAAAACATTGGCTATAATAACAAGGTCAACCATAACAAGTGATAAAAATAGAGAACCATAGCTCTGGGCCTCTCTAAATATGTCTTTCAAGTGTTTTAGCATGAAATATAATTTATTTAATTTTATTTATCATATACAATAGATACATAATTTCACAGTTCATATAGGAAAGTATATAACACTTGTAATAAATACATCCCTATAATGTACAGTGCATGTCAATATATATCCCTATGTATCTATCATGATGCATGAATACTCATCTCATTCCATACTAGTCCAAGATTGTAAATCAAAGGAAATAATATCATCATGAAAAAAACACCACGCAACAAGGGAATCACCCAAGATGAAATAACATCAATAGTAACAAATGAACAACATAAACAACAATCCCATCCCTAAGCACTTGGATTTCTACCATACATGGGTTAGATACTCTCATTCACAAGATCATTACCAAGTATTAACACATCCTATAATCCTTTATAAATTTTCCCAAATATTAAAGTAATAAAAATAAAAATCATACTACCTATAATACCACCTTTTAACATCCCCCAATACGATACTCTCTCACGTGGCCAAAATGGATTGGTTATAAGACCTCAAGAATTTCTTTTTGTATGAAAGAGGATTCTGACTAGTAGTGGATGTGTGATATGTATAGTAGGGACACTATACCCTCTAGTATAGACTAAAATATAGTGGAATAATCCATAATAATAAATATTAGAGTAAAATAAAAACAATAGAAATCTTATATAGTACAACTGATAAATAAAATAAGGAAATAATAATACAATAATAATAATTCATATAATGATAAGAAGAAATGTATCTAAATTTAAAACTATAAATAATACAAATAAAAAAATCAACTAACATAATATAATCTCAAATAACCCTAGTCTCAAACCCCATGTCTGTCACATCTCCAAACTCCATCCCATCCAGTAAGAAACAAAATCAGTAACAAGGTCCATTGCCATTTTCCAAACCTGTTTCCATGTAATATTTTCAGTTACCAAACATCATCCCGAATAGGGTGTGGGTAAAAATTAGTAGTTTGATACCATAATGTCTAATGAAAATAAGCCTGATAATAAGTGTATTCAATAAAGTGATAAATCAGAATATTAATTAATCAATTAACATAATCAACAATCAAACTACTACAACACCATGTCAGAATATATCTGATCATATAGAACAATCATACCAATTATAACTGTAAACCATAACATAATGAAACAACCAAGAAGACCCATTTGTGTAAGTATTTCAGCCTTTGGGCCTAGCCCTATATATAATAATTTCAGTATCAACTAGGTCAAGCCTACTATATAATCATTTCAGCATGTATCATTGGGAAAAGTATATAATCATTTTATCCTCTAGGTATATCCCTATATATAATCATTTCATCATCATATCAACAATTCATAACAGTATGGATATCACCATATCCCATCATAAGTCTCAATGGTTAATTATGAAAATTACCATCTATTAGTCAATTAAAATTTCATTTATATATCAATTTATCAACTACCAAAACATTATCCCACAAGTTATCACCAAAGTGTTCTATATCAAGCAATTTTTTACCATCTCATGTTATTTTAAACACACTTTAAATAATTATCCAAGCTCTTATTATTTAATGGTTTGATCACCCAACAGGTAACCATAATCCAGGTCACATAAACAATTAAATCCATGGTATCCAACCAATTTCAATCCATGATTTACCATTAATCAATGAATAAATTAATTATATCCCATGTTATATTGGGGAAATCACAATATTCCATGAACTTGAAAATTAAACAGACCATAACGTTGGGTTTTGACCCTTACCTTTATCTGGTGATTAAACAATGCTTCCAACCAGAATCACTAACAAGAAAGAAGGTAAAAAAATATCTAAATAAGGAACCTAGATCACACCAGATCAAGACAAACATGATTCTACAGTGGAGATTAAAATGAAACATAGATTTAATGGAATAATGAGTAATGGAGAATAAAACCAAACCAAATACACCTACTAGTTATCAAACACCAAATTGTGACATATAGAGGTGTTGAAATTACTTCAGAATCACTAGGAGTCTCATAGGGCTCAAGAGGGAGGGGGTTATAAAAATAGTGGAATGAGAAAAAAGGAATACGAAGCTACTTAAAACCATTTCTCGTGAGAATTCAATAGAATGTAACCCTTTTACATTTTATTTATTTCTTCATAAAGGGTTACACCAAAAAAACCCATCTCATCGAATTAATATTTATCCCGATTGAGAATTACATGATGTGAACAAGGTTCATGATGTGTGACCACTTCATGTTAAGAACCAGTTCACAAAATGTGTCTATAAATAGTTACACATCAGGGAACATGTACACTGCATGTAAATTCCCTACTGACAGTTTATATCCTAACTTTCATTAAAGATCCTAAACCACCTCTGAAACCTTCCAAACTCACATAAAAAACCTTATAATATCATTTAAAATATTTATACCCATACTAAATTAATTTTCAAAAAAATATAAATACCTTAAAATTAAGTAATTTTTCGCATAAAAGACTCTTCGTCTCTGAACAAGACTCATCCACCAAGGTTTAAAGATAAAGGAAAACCTGATGAAATCTATTTAACAAAAAAATCCTAGAGGGTGGAACTGAAAAAACACGGGATCCTAAATGTTAATATTGGGACCTTGATAATATGATAAAAATCATATTTATCCTTTAATATTATCCTTATATCCATCCTTGTGAGGTGGTGAATTTAAAAAAATATGTTATGTTGTGAAGTCGGTAGTACTCAAAATACACAAAAAATGTTTTTATTCTTAAGGGATGGGTTATATGAATAAATATTTATAATACCATTCATATAATAAAATTACAGTATATTAAAGATACTAATATCTTTATATTGGCTTTGATATAATAGATTTTAAAGAATATAATTATGAAGAAAACTAAGTAGTTGATAATACTCAAAGTGGGGACTTGAATTTTCCTTGGAAGTATCCTTTAATTTGAAGGGATTAAGAAAACTATGAGTGACCTATGGATTTTTTACATTATAGAGAATTATATGGAGAGTAATTTAGTGACTCTTTTTTTCCTTTTAATAATTTGAAATATTTTACCAAATATTTTCAGAACCAGATACTGAGATGAAATGTGATTCTGAGGCCCAGTAATCCTAGAATTAATTTTGTAAAAATATTAAATAATTTTATATCCCATATTAATATTTTTTCAAAAAAAATAATATATCCTAAAAGGAATCTTGTATTGAAAATCTATGACCACAAATGAATTCAGATCATGGGATTTACACAAGGTGCGACCTAAAATTGGTCTGCATCAGACATCCAGATGAGACAATCATTGGAAGGTACATTAAGTAAATTAATTAATTAACATGTCTAATTTTTCAATTTATACCCAATACCTAATATACTCTATAATTATGTGGTTATGGAAAATATATATGGCTAGGCTCATAACCCTAGGATTTCTGAGGGAATGATTCCACCTACCTTTATTGGTGAATCGAGATCGGATGAAGGATGACAACTGCTTTAACATGAATAAAAGTGTAGTGAATAAATTAGGTCCCCTAAATTGTTGTAAACTATGTTTATCACCAAATATTGATCTGAATCAAGGTTGGGAACATATATATTTTTTCCCTCTTTCCAATTAATCAAGCATGAATCTTGAATTTTCTTTTATTTCTTGTAATTGTACAACCTTTCATGAGCCTCATTGATGAATATATTTATTATTCAATTTATTATCAACTCTTATTCCATGTTTCTCTCCCTATATACACCACTTTAATTATTTATCAATTAATTCTTTTACAACAATTATTATAACCTTTTTTTGTGGTGATTTCCCCCCAATGTTCTTTGTATTCTTTTTTTGGGTGACAGGGTCACAGTTCAGATTTGTTTTGTGGGTTCAAGCAAGATCGAACCCCCAAATTCATGAAGAATTAATGTGTGATGAATGGATGTGTTATTTAAAAATTTACTGGAATAGATTTTGGGTTTTTGATTATGAATACCATGTATATGGGATTTGGGACTTTGTTGAAACAATGGGATTCATATAAGGCATGTGTGGGCTTCAAATGGAAGATCAGAACTCCAATTTCTATCCACCAAAGGGTCGTAATTGATGATTGGAAGAGTTTTCCACTAATTTTGGGTGTTCAAAAGGTTTATTTCATATAATTGAGTCTATATTTGGAAACTTCATGGGGATTCTGTGATTTATATGAAAAACTTGACTACAGTCTGTATAGTCTATAGAACAAAAGGTGTGTTGACCCCTATCTGTAGTGGCTAGGTTTTCGGGGAGAGTTAAATATCACACCTCATGTGAGACCCCCAAATGCCATGTAACTCAGTTATGGTGGCCAAGAATGTAATAAGGGAGTTCACATACATTGAAACATCCAGGAATATTCCGTATACTACCACATGTCCAGTGTACGCGGGCACAACCAAGAGAGAATGGGCAGGCCTTGGGTAGCCAAGACAGGTCCGGTTTTAACCTTACACACCATGTAATAATAAATGGCTATCAATAAATTTACTACCAAGGACATCTCCATGCATAGGATGGGGGCCACATGCTTTGTGGACACCTTACACATCGTGTACTTCCCTCTCCAACTTCCACCTCTTATATATCCTTTGTTTGGAGTCATATTTTAGCTCATGAGTAGACTATCCTAAGTTTTTTTCATGTAGAAGATGATGGTGTACTTTTTAGTGGTTTTCTAGATATGATACAAGATTTTAAAAGAATGATTCTTCTTTAGGTGATGCTCGACAATGGAAATGATCAATCAAGATCATCATAGATAGACCAGAGTGGTACCCCATGATAGAAAAGAGAATGGGTCCTCTACTTACTGACTGGTATCCCCTGATGGTCTAGGTAATGGGTCCTCTATACATATACTGATTGGTGCCCCATGATGGACTAGGGAAAGGGTCCTCTATCCATATACTGAGTGGTACCCACATATAGACTAGGGCATGGGTCCTCTACCTACTAAGTGGTACCCCACTGACAGACTATGGTGTTGGTCCTCTACCGACTAAGTTTTACCCCCCTAACATACTCGTACATGGGTTCTCTACTTGAAGATTGTACCCCCTCAACTATGAGGCATAGTGGTGATGTGTGTGTTCTCCACATAATTACTACTTCATAAAGACACGTGAGATGCTAGAAATTGTTGATAGACCATTTTGATATATTGATAAACACTTTTCTTGGTATGGGTTATGAGATGGAGATCCCCATTCTCTCTCATCTGGGTTTATTCTATGAACATAAATATTTATTGTTGGGTTTTTTCCCTCTTCCTTTGGGTTGATATTCCTACTTATATCATGTATCATATTTCTCCCTTCCATTTTTTGGGGTGTCCAAATGGGTATGTATATACTCACCCCTACATGGGTTTTTCCTGAACATGTTGTGTCTTATGAAAATGATGGTTAGGTAAGTAGTGTTTTCAGAGGATCATAGTGACACCTAGGTTCATTTTACCATGTACGGTGGTTGGGGATTTTAAATTTGAATCCAGGCACTCTTAGTACTTATTTTCCATATATTTTTTGGTTGGAACTTATGTTCTATTTGTGTGTGTATTTTTCCCCTTTCTGTTTTGGATCACATAGTTTTACTATTTTGTATTCCAAAGAGGCTTTCTCATGCATGGTTTTTTACTCTATATGTTGTTTTCTTTTTTATTATTCCTATACACTTATATATGGAGATGGTTGGTTTTTTCTATACAATTACTTTAGGTAAATGCCTCCCAGTTTGGTTATGTATTTTTGTGCTTTTTTCATCCCCTCACCTATGGAGGTGGGATTCAGGTAGTCTTGGCTTGGACTTTCACCGGCTAGGTGGGTCCCAGTGGCTCAATTCATGATATATTTCTATGAAAGGGAGGTTTGACCTTGAGATGGTGTTTGGATTTATTTCACCTTATGAGGTTTTGTTGGAAACTTAGGGTAGTAGTGTCAAAGTGTCTCGAGTGAGACTCTCAGTCTAGAAAACACAGTGTGGTGTGGAGGCTGATGTATCCATTCACCACACGTCTGACTACCTTCTAGTTGACTCCACCTAATGAGACATTGGTTTTAGGGAATGTTGGTACATGTATCACATAGTATTGAGTAATTTTAATGTCCTTCTTGAGTCATCTCCCCATATATATATGCTCATCTAACTATGATGTGGATTTATTAACTTTTCAGGATGCATTCACAAAGATATCCAACTAAGTTATTAAATCAGTATCATGATAATGATCCAATGAGTGATGAGGCCTTGGTTCAGGGGCCATCACCTGAGATATTTCATATAGGTGGAAAGGTATCATCTCCCCCACCCCATAATGAAACATATTATACCAATACAGTAGGATGAGTGTGAGAATAGGACTACCACACTCCATGAGTTCCAGTGACAAAGGCCGTTGAGGTTCCATAGTGAGCTAGATCCCCAGGTAGTAGAAGATTGTCTTGAGTCGATGATCCAAGTTTTCAGAATTTTTCCATCCTTGACTGATCAGATGGTTATTCTATAAGTTAGAATTTTCCATGGACCACTTGGGTAGGGATGGAGTTTAGTTATTCATATACATGATGAGTCGTCACTCTCATGATCCGACTTCCAACATCAATTTTGTGAGAGGTAATACCTCTATTTATTTTGATTGGTATGGATTCAGGATATTTTGGATTTGTAGTAGTGAGGGATGATATTTGTTTAGTATGTTGAGAGGTTCACTATCCATATGCGGTAATCCCTCAACATGATTTCGGATAGTTACATCTAGGAGTGGAAGTTCGAGTTGGGTCTCCACAGAGACATACGTTCTAGTTTAGTACCCCGGTGAATTCCCACATATGTTAGAGTGGTTGTGTAGGTGTTGGTAATATATATATTCCTATCTAAGGGAAACCATGTAGTAAGAGATGGTAGTGTGAATTATAGGGCTGATTCGTCTATAGTTACAAGCAAGCACCTTTCGATAAGTAATTGGCACAAGATATACCATCTTGTATAGACTCAAGCATGTGGTCATGCAGCTCTAGGATACAAAGAGGATTAGGTCATCCTAAAGAGGGGATATGATATGCATGTTATGGGAGAGGTCCTATGGAACATGATTTTCCAACCCGACATGCTGGGGAGGGTAGACAGATAGCTGATGGACCGCCACAACAAAGGCATCGCTATTATCATGGATCTCCCAAGAAAGGATAGGGAATCCCTTAGGGAGGTTAAATTGGAAAAGGATTAGGTGGGACTCCCATAGGAGGATCTTATAGTGTTGGAATATGTAATTATCTTCTTCCACCACCACCACTAGGCATCCCATTCCAGGCTCATGGAGCTAGTGGTTGGAGTCATGGGCAGCTGCAGACTATAGAGGATTATGAACCAAGAGCTCTTAAGATGATTAGAGGTTAATCAGTGTTTATTATACTCTTTATTTAATACTTTTATACATATGTGTGAGTCATGTATTCATATCCTTACTCCTCCTATGATAGTTGGAGCTCCTAATAGATACTTTAGCCCAACCACTTTGCCTTGTGGTTCCTATAGGGAATGCTCCTTCAATATATCGTATTTGCTAACAATGTGAGCTATCTATTAGTAGAGAGAGTTTCTCATGACACCTATTGCTCATCACGATGAGACCATATGATTTCATATTGGGTATGTAATGGTTTTCTATGGTATGATACTTGATCGACTATCACCGCATATGGGTCAGATGGCTTTGAACTAATGGGATGTGATTCTTCTTTATGGATGAGAGAGATGTCATTGCTGAGAGACATGGTCATTTTATAAGGAAGCTTTTACCTATCACCCATTATTTGGTGAGCTTTTTCCTTGGTGTAGTAGGAGCTTTATGAATTTGGATTCCTTCAGTCGTGGAGGATTATATGGATGTATTCCCTGAGGATGTTATGGGACTACCTTTGAGGTATTAGATGGAATTTTTCATCAACTTTCACCCCAGGAATACTTATATGTCTTATTATGATTATTATATGGACTATACCAAGATTTGGAAGTTTAGGGTGCAATTAGAGGATCTTTGAGAGAAGGGTTTTATTAGACCCAGTGTGTCCCCCTAGGAAGTTCCAGTGTTCTTACTAAAAAAAGAAGATGGGAGATTGTAGATTTATGTTATTTATTTTCACATAAAACAGGATATAATAAATAAAAAACACCTATTTATAAGGTTTAATGACTAATTTTATTAGTTTTGAGTCATGATATGGTTCTCAAAGACCGATATCAGGTCTGACTACCACCGGTTGAGCGTTTGTGGTGCTTATATTCTAAAGGTGGTATTCTGATTCCACTATGAACACTATGACTTTCCGGTGGTTCCTTTTAGTTTGTTGAGTTCCTCCACTATGTTTATTACCTTGATGAACATCATCTTCCAGCCATAATTAGACCATTTTTTTTCTTTCCTCATTAATGACATACTCATCTACTCTGCATCAGTGGAGGAGCATGCAGAGCACTTGATGATCGTCCTAGACTTACTCAGATAGACCTATATTTATGATAAGCTCTCAAAGTGTCAGTTTTGGATCCGCAAGGTTCTATTTTTTAGGAATGTCATTTATGATCATGTATTAGTTGTGGGACCAGGGAATATAGAAGCATTTCTTTTTTTGGATCCATCCAATAGCATGTCATAGGTGCAGAGATTTATTGGATTAGTGAGGTTCTACATGATTCTCATGGAAGAATTCTATAATATTTCAGCCCCTTAGACTTCCTTGACATTAAAATGGTAGTTGTTTTTCTTGGACTGAGTAGTTATAGAGAACCTTTAAGGAGTGGAGGCTGAGGCTGATGAATGCTCTTGTTTTATGATTATCATGGGAGGGCATAAAGTATGTAGTATATTATGATTCCTATGAAGCTTGTCTTATCTACGTGTTGATGTAGAGAAGTCAGGGATGGAATATGGGTCAAGGAAGTTGATACCCAATGAGAAGAACTACATGAATCACAACCTAGAGTTGTCAGCAACAGTGTTTCCTCTAAGGATGTAGAGGAACTATCTTTTGGGAGAGCATTTTGTTATTTACTCTGACCATCAATTTCTCGGGTATGTCTTCACATAGAGATATATGAACCTAATAAATAGGAACTAGTTGGATTTACTATAAAACTATGAATTTGAGATAGTTTATACTTCTAGTAAGGGAAACATGGTAGTATATTACCTTAGAAAGAAGTCTCATTCTTTTCTAATGGAGGATGTTTTTGATTAATTGGATTTATTGTAGCTGACACTGGTAGAGGAGGAGGGTACATCTTTTCTGCCATAAATGATATTGATTCCCCTACTTCTCTAGCATGTGATAGAGGATCAGTTGTGAGACATCAACTTTTTGGTATTGCATGACCATATATCTTCATGATATTCACCATATGGATTTTATGATGGAGGGAATCACATCATCCTTTTCTAGGGATGTGCATTTTTTCTGGTCACATTGTGAGAGAAGGTGATGAGGTATTTTCAAACTTCTCCTTTGGTTTTATAACCTGGTTTAGGGAATATTTACAAAGAAATTCAGTGGTAGTTTTTGTGTGATATCATGAAGAAATGTTTTTCCAAATTCATCTCTCAGTGTCTGACATGCCAAAAAGTAAAGGCAAGTCACCAGGTTCTTGTAGGTTTTTTGTGGCCTCTTGAGATCTCAAAGTGAAAATGGGATAGCATGTCCATTGAATTTGTGGCAGGGATTCCATAGACAGCAAGAATCCATGATGTTAACTGGGTGATAGTCGATTAACTTATAAAGTTAGTGAACTTCCTTACTATCAGGGTGTAGTGTTCGGTGGAGAGTTTAGGAAAGTTGTACGTGCATGAGATCGTATTCCTATACGGGCTTCCCTCGATGATTTTATTTTACCATGAAGTTTGTTTTGCATCATGGTTGTGGTGAGGCATGTAGAAGGAATTAGAGACCCAGATAAGGATGAGTATAACTGTTAACTGCATATGTATTTTCATACCAATCACACTATCTAGGTGCTAGAGGATATGTTGAGGGCTTATGTGTTATACTTTGGTTGGATATGGGAGGATCACTTACCCATGGAGAGGTTGACTTCTAATAATAGTGATCACTCTACTATCAGAATGAAACCTTTAGAGGCTCTTTATGGGACACCCTATAGGTAACCCTTATGCGGGATTGAGATCAATGAGATATCTTTTATTAGACTATATATAGTGTAGGAGACAATGGATAAAGTAAAGGTGATTCATGAGTGGACGAGGAAATCACAGAGAAGGTAGAAATCATATGATGATCAATGTCATAGGACCTTGGATTTCGAGCAGGGAGACCTCATTTTCAAGAGTGTCTCCCCACAACAAGGATTTTGGAGATTTATCCAGTGAGGAAAGCTATCCATGAGGTTCATTTAGTCATTTGATATCTTTCATAGGGTTAATGAGGTTTCTTAATGCCTTTCTTTACCCCTACAGTTGGAGTGAGTGCATGATGTCTTAAATGTGTCATATCTTAAGAGATACATGCATGATCCTATGCATTATTGACTAGGGTGAGTTGAAAATTAAGGATAGATACACCTTCATGGAGTACCCGGTGGTGATCGAGGATCTCCATGAGAGGATTCTATATGGATGGACCATTCTTTTGGTTTGTGTGCTATGGTAGCCTGGGAGTATGTAAGAAATCTCTAAGGAGAGGGATATCCAGATGTGGGCTTAGTATCCCCACCTTTTTTCTTATTTTGTGATTTTTAGGGATGAAAATATTGAATAAGGAATAATTTAGAGACATTTTTTTCCTTTTAAGACTTTGAAATATTTTCAAAAATATTTTTGGAGCCAGACGTTGAGACGACACCCAATTCTGAGGCCCGTTGATTCTGGAATTAATTTTATAAAAAAAATTAAATATATTTTATATAATTTGAAGATAGTTTTTTAGAAATAATTTAATATGTCTTAAATGAATTCTCAGATAAAAAATCTAATACCACAATTGCTTCTGGAGCACGGGATTTACTCTAGTCATGACCTAAAGATGGTCGGCACCAGAAATTCGGTTGAGGTATTCATTGGTGGGTATGTTAATTGAATTAGATAACTAAATTAATTAATTAATTAATTTAATACCCAAGACCTAATCACCTATATAAGTATGTGGTTATTATAAATCACCAGGTTTAGATACATAAACTTGGGATCACTGAGAGGAGGACTCCACCAACCTTCATTAATGAATCATGATCAGATGAAAAACAACAACCAGATCAAGGTGAATCAAGGTTCTATGAATGAAATATGTCCCATCCATCATTGGGAAGTCGGTTATTCACCCAAAAATGAAACAAATCAAGGTAAGGAATATATATTGTTGGTTTCCACACACTTTTTAATTAATCGATCATGAATATTAAATCTTATTTGATTTCTTGGAAATTGCTAGCATTCACATAAGCCCCCTGTTGATGAATAAATTTCTTATTCAATTAATCATCTATTCTTTTAAAATTTTTATTACCATGGATTCTCCGATTAAAATCTTTGTCTAAGAAATCCTGGCCAAAAATGATTATCACCTTTTTATAGTGCCCGCCCCCCTCATTCTTTTGTTCTTCATTGTTGGCCTATAAGGTCGTGGTTCGACATTTTCTGGTGGGTTCGAGTGCGGTAAAACCCCACAGATATACGATGGATTCATGTGTGATGAACATATTGTAAATTTAATGATGGATCAGGATATATTATAGAATTTGGTTGATGTATCCCATGGATATAGGATCCATGAAAGAGTGGTAGTGATAGGAATCACACGAGGTTCGTGCGTGTTTAAAGTGGATGACTGGAACTCTGGAAGTAGAGGCCTGGGTTTATGGTCTAGTTAAATATCACACACTATGTGGGGAACCCACTTTCCATGTAATTTAGTGTTCACAAGACATCATTTACTTCAGGAGTACACATACACAGACATGTCCATGCACACGTCATGAACTGGGAGATAGTCAGTGTATCTGGGCAAGACTAGGAGTGCATGGGTATACCCCTTGTGGATAAGACACGTCATGTAATACTAAAAGGATAGTTATCCATTTACTATAAAGGAAATTTCCAAGAAGAGGAGTGGGAGAACATTTCATGTCGACAACTAACATGCCATTTACTTCCCTCTATAACCTCTACCTCTCCTATCTTTTTTGTTTGGACTCGTATTTTGACCCATGAGTAGCCTATCCTTATTGTTTTTTCACATATAATAAAATGGTGGCCCTCATAGCTGATTTTGAGATATGATGTGAGATGTTTTTAGTATGATCCTTCTTTAGGTGATTATTTATGATGGAATTGGTTGAAGAGGATTATCAGAGAAAGACCAAAGTGGTAGCCCCTGACAGACTAGAGAATTGGTCCTCTACCTACTATGTGGTACCCCCTGATGACTGAAAATTATATTTTTATTTCAAAAGCACTTTTGAGGGAAAAGTGGGAAACCTGAAATACAAGAAATTACCCAGATCCAAACTAAAAAGAACTGCCCCTCCCCGGAAACTACAACGTTAGTCAAGCCTTCACCCCACATGACCACTCAGCAAGTTGTTCCGTGCATAGTTGTACATGCCTGATAATAATGGTAGAGCCATACCCTCTCATTCATCCAAATCCAAATGGTCATGCAAAGATGGATGCTTCCTGCTCTGAATCCTCATCTAAAAATGATCTTTGTAAGGTGATGGTTACAAAATTCAGAATTAAACAAAAACCCAAAAACTACATCAATCCCACCCATTTCAAAATTCAAAAACCACCATAGAAAACTTTCCAAATTTTAAATCCCAAAATTCATCAAAAAACCATGAAACTGATAATTTTTGTATATCATCCTTAACTGGACACTCAAACTCGCATCCCAAAGAACCAAAGAGACCACCGCACTGCTCCTTCTCAGAAAGAAGGAATCCTAGAACTAGAGCAGAGAACCAAGAAAACTAGAAACACGATGAATAGGCGGAAAAACCTCATCTTGTCATCATTGTGTCACCTTTTCCATCGACACATCAAATCAAGACCCATTGATTAGTATACCCCTAATGGAGTAGGGGTGTGGGTACTATACCTATCGATTAGTGACCCTTGAAGGACTAGGTCGTAGACCATATGTATTCGGAGTGGTACCCCACAAATGGACTAGGGTGTGGGCCCTTAATCTATCTAGTGAGTGATACCCCCTTATAGAATAGTGTTTGGGACCTATAACTACTGAGTGGTACCCCCTGAATGACTGGGGTTTTGGTCCTGTACATGGAGATTATTCCCCCTCCACATTGTGGAATAGTGTTGAGGCATATTTTTAATTCATAGTTACTATGTTATATAGACATGCGATATGTTGGGCATTAATGATGGACATTTTGAGACTATTAGTGGACTCTATTCTAGGGAAAGCCTATAAGATAGAGACCTCCTTTCTCTCGTATCTAGGTTTCTTTTATGAGTATATATATTTTTGATTGGGTTTCATTTCCCTCTTTCTTAGGTTGATATGTATACTTTTATTGTGTCTCCTATTTCTCCCCCCTCCAGTTTTTGGGGCATTCTACCAGGTATGTATATAGTCACCCCTGAATTGGTTTGACCACACTTTTTATGTCTTATGAAAATAATAGACAGGTTGGTGATTGTTTTAGAGGAACAAAGGGATAACCAACTACATTTGACAACATACAGTGGTTGGGGATTGTAGATTTGGATTCAGGATCTCTCAACACATCTTTACAAAATATTGTGAGGTTGGGACATATATTATGGATGTTCATGTATGTTGACCATTTTCTTATTGGATCTCATTGTTTCACTCTTTTTTATTCCTTAGAGGTTATTTCATGCATGGTTTTTACTCTAGATGTTATAATTTTTTATTATTATTCCTCTACACTTTTTCATGGAGATAGTTGGGTGCATTCATAGTGGTACTTTAGGAAAATTCCTCCCATTTTGGTTATGCATTTCGGTTCTTGACACCAACCCATGGCCTATGGATGAGGGTTTGGGATATTTATGACTCATCCTTTCACTGGAAAAGAAGGACTTGTTGATTCAGGTCATGGAAAATTGGTATCAAAGGAAGGTTCAACCTCGAGATAGTGTTTGGAGTTATATTTTCTTATGAGGTTTGGTTGGGAACTTAGGGAGGTGGTGTCAAAGTGTCTCGAATTTAGATCTCAGGACAGGGAACCCAGTGCCAGTGTGGTGACTGACATATCCATTCACCAGAACTCTGAATCCCTATATATCAACTCAAAATATTGAGAAATTGGTTGCATAGAACTTTGGTATATGAATCAGAGAGGATCGAGTCCCTTGACTATCCTTCTTTAGTTAGCACCCCATATATATATATGCTCATCTGACCATGGTATTTATTGATAAAATTTTCAGGATGCCTATGTGAATATTTCCATCTAGATTTCTGATTCATGATCATGATGAAGATGTGATGAGTGATGATCCCTCAATTCAGGGTTCATCATAGAATATCTTTCCTCCAAGAGGGAAGGTAGTAGCACCCCTTCTTATTTCGCAGTAGATTATACAAGTATAGTAGTCTAAGTATGTGCACGGGCTTAGATTACTCCATGATTTCCAACACCAGAGGCTACTAAGGTTCTGTAGTAATCCCAATCCCCTTGTAGTAGAGGATTATCATGAGGCTGTGATTTAAGTTTTAAGGCATGGGAAGACCCCAACTGATTAGATGGTTGTTTGGGAAACTTTCCTTTTTCACAAAGCAACTAGATGCTGAAGTATTTTAATCAAACATATACATGATAAATCAGCACTATCATGGTCTGACTTATAGTAGTTGTTTTGTGTGGATTACTACCCATTATGATTATACTCAGTATTGATTTAGGATTAATTGGAGCTTCAGTAGGGAGGGATGACAGTTTCATAGTATACTATGAGGTTTACTAACCTTACATGGTACTCCCTCAACATGATTCGGTATGGTTACTTCTTGATATATAATTACAAGTAGGTTCTCTATCGATAATTTTTTTTCCAGTGTGGAACCCTTGTGCATTACCACATATGCTAGAGTACTAGAGCAGGCATTGATGATGTAGATCTTTCTATCTCAAGGACACCATTGAGCTAAAGCTTATAGTGGGAATTATAGAGTTTATACCTATAAAATAGATATAAGTCACTAGTCGGTTGTGTCTTGATATAAGAGATCCCCTCATGTTTGGACTTAGTCATGTGTTCATGCAAATCAGGGACTGTGTGGAGGGACAGGGTATCCCAGATAGGGGCGATGTTAGGCATGTGACAGGTGAGTTCATGTGGAACATTATTGATCAACCGAACATAATGAGGAGGTGAGACATATAGAAGATATACAACCATAGTAGAGGCAGTACCATGATCATGGATCTCTCAAGCGTGGATAGGGTAGCCCCCAGGGAGTCGGAGCTAGTGGAGGAGTAGGTAGGGCTCCCACGGGAGTATCTATTGGTGGAAGATGTCATTATGAGCTCTTTCCACCACCACCACTAGGTGGACCACATTAGTCTTAGGGAGATGGTGGTCGGGGATGTGGGTAACTTTATTCTATAGAGGTTTATGACCCAAAAGTGCATGAGATGATTATAGATATGATTAATGTGTATTCTAATCTTTATTCAGTACTTGTAGACACATGTTTGAGTCATTTCATCATCTCCCTACTTCGTGTGCGAGATCTGGATCTCCCAATACAACTATTATCCCAATATCCTTACCTTAAGATTATTATAGGTAATTCTCCTTAGATATCATTTATCTACTGGAAATGCAATCTATCTCTTAGCATAGAGAGTTTCTCATGGGACCTTTTGGCCATCATAATGAAAGCATATTATTTCATCTTAGGTATGGACTAGTTTTCCATGACCTGATCCAAGATTTATTGTCACAAAAAACAATCCAAATTTCTTCGGACTGATCAAACTTGATTCTCCTTTGAGGATGAGAGAGACCTTATAGTGAAGTGAGTGGGTATTACAAGTAGGAAGTTGCAACCCATCCGTCATAAGTTAGATTGTTTAGCCTTTGTTGTAGTGGTCTCTTCAGATATTTGGATTCATTCAGTTGTGGAGTATTAAATGGAAGTATTCTCAGAGGAATTTCTAGGACTACCTCCAAGGAAGGAGATAGATTTTTTCATCAACTTTCAACCTCATATCACTTTGATACCCTTTGTGGTAAATCAGATGGCCCCTAATGAGCTATAGGATCTGAGGGTGCAGTTTTTGGACATTTTAGAGAAGTTTTTTATTAGACCTTGTGTATCCCCCTAGGTAGCTCTGGTGTTGTTCATGAAAAATTCGGATGAGATCTTGTGGATTTGTTTTGATTATGATCACCTGAACCAGTCCATGATAAAGAACAAGTACCCCTTTCTAAGTATTTATGAACTCTTTGATCATTTTTGAGGTTTGAGATGGTTCTCATAGATTGATCTTTGGTCTGGCTACCACCAATTGAGTGTTCACGATGCTGATATTCTTAAGATAGAATTCAGATGCCTCTATGTTCACATTGAGTTTCTGTAGATCTCTTTTAGTGTTATGAATTCCCCCACTGTGTTTATGGATTTGATGAACCTGATCTTCCAACCGTACTTAGATCAATTTTTATTTTTCTTCATTAACAATATACTCATATACATTTTACCAGATGAAGATCATGCAGAGCACTTGAGGATTGTCCTAGAATTACTTTGTGAGAACCATCTTTATTGTAAGCTCTCTATGTCACAATTTTAGATCCATGAGGTTCACTTTCTGGAAAATGTTATTTCTAGGCATGGATTAGCTGTGGACCTAGTGACGATTAATTTAGTGCTTTATGAGGATCCACACAAGATCTTATCAGAGATGAGTAGTTTTATTGGATTAGAGGGGTATTACAGGAAGTTCATGGTAGACTTATCTAGTATTATAGTCCCTTTAACTTCCTTAACATGTAAATGGAAGTTTTCTACTTAGAATAAGAATTGATAAATATACTTTGAGGATTTTAGGCTATGGTTGATGAGTGCTCCTATTTTGATACTACTAGAGGTGGTGTAGAGTACGTTGTATGTTGTGATGCCTCTGAAGCCAGGATTTGTTGTGTGATGATGCATAGCTAGGCATTGATATTATATGGGTCGAGGAATTTATCTAGTATTAGTTGTGTGTTGATGCATAGTTAGCCATTGATATCATATGGGTCGAGGAATTTGAGACCCCAAGAGAAGAAATATGTAACTCACAACCTAGAGTTAGTTCTGGTAGTCTTCTCTCAACGTATGTGAAGGAACTATATTCTAGGAGATCATTTCTTGTTTACTCAAACTATTAGATTCATAGGTATGTATTCACACAGAGGGGTCTAAATCAAATACATAGAAACTAGTTTCATTTCCTATAGGACTTTGAATTTTAGATAGTTTATACACCTATTAAGGGAAATGTGGTAGCATATTACCTTAGTAGAAAGTCCCATTCGCATCAGGTGGAGGAGGCATCTAAACAATTGGATTCATTGCAAATAACCCTTATAGAGAAGTATGGTATATATTTTATTCAGTTTATGGTGTTGAATCCCACGTTTCTCTAGTTTTTGAGGGAGGCTCAGTTGGGAGACATCAAATATAAGGTCTTAAGTGACTAGATATCCTCATGAGATTCACCAGATAGATTCTCTAAAGGAGAGAATCATGTCATCATTTTTTAAGGACAAATAGTCATTTCAGTCACATTGTGAGAGGAGGTGATGAGAGAGTTTCACACTTCTCCCATGGTTGTACATATTGGGGTAGGGAATACGTATAAAGACCTTTATCAGTAGTTTTGGTGGGCTAGCATTAGACAGAGTGTTACTGATTTTATCCATCATCATCTAATATTCCAGTAGGTGAAGGTTGAGACCAAGTTTTGATGGGTTTGTTGCCACCTCTTGATATTATGAAGTGGAAATGGGATGGAATATTCATGGAATTTGTCAAAGGACTTCCATGGATAGTGATAATCTATGATTCCATATGGGTGATAGTCAACCAACTTACGAAGTCAGTTCACTTCCTTATTATCAGGTAGTAGAGTTCAGTGGAAAATTTGAGAAACTTGTATGTGTGTGATATCGTACTAATCATGGTGTTCCCTCTATGATTTTCTTTGACCATGATGTGTGGTTAACATCATAGTTGAGGAGAGGCCTATAAGAGGCATTTAAAACCCAAATAAGGATGAGTACATATTTTCACCCATAGATGGATGGGATGTTTGAAAACACAATCCAAATACTGGAGGATATGGTGAGGGATTTCATGTTAGAATTTAGCTAGAGCTATGAGGATCACTTACCCATTTTGGATTTTTCTTATCATAATATTTTTCACTCTACTGTAGGCATATAAAATTTAGAGGAATTGTACCGTAGACCCTGTAGGTCACCCTTATACTAGATTGAGATTACTAAGGCATCTCTTATTAGAGAAAAGATGGTGTCGGTGATAATGGAGAAGGTCAAGGTGATCTGTGAGTGGATGAGGATATCTAAGAGTAGGTAGAAATTATATTTTGATCAATGTTGTAGGCTCCTAAAGTTTGATCATGGAGACAACATTTTCCCAAGAGTCTCCCTATGATGAGGATTGCAGAGATTCATCTGGGGATGCAATCTATAATTGAGGTTCATTGGTCTATTTTATATCTTACAGAGGTTTATGAAGGTAGATCACCACCTCACCTTACCCCCACAGTTGTAGTTGATGAAAGACGTCTTCCATGTGTCACAACTAAATAGATACATGCATGATACTACACAAACTATTTATTAGGGAGAGCTGAACATTGAGGATGGAGAGACCATAATAGAGTACAAGGTGGTGATTGAGGATTGGAATGATAGTATCCTTGATAGATAGACCATTCACTTGGTTCTTCAATTGTAGAAGTAAGGGAGCATGTAAGAGAGATCTTGGGAGTAGGAGAGCTAGATGAGGGTTGAGTATCCACACCTTTTTTCTTGGTTTGTCTTTTTTAGGGATGAAAATATTGAGGGAGGGAATAATGAAGAGAATATTTTTTCCTTGTAATACTTTGAAATATTTCAAGAAATATTTTCAAAACCAAGCGCTAAGACAATGCATGATTCTGAGTCCTAGTTATCCCAGATTTAATTTTATACAAATATTAATAATATTTTATATCATGTCCACATAGATTTTTAAAAATAATGAAATATATTTTAAGTAGAGACTAAAATAAAAAATACGAGACCGTAATTGAATCCCGAGTATGGTATTTACCCTGGGTGTGACCTAAATATAGTTAGTGTTGGACGTTCATATGAGGCATCTGTTGGCAGTTAGATCAAGTGAATTTATTAATTAAATTATTTAGTTAATTAATTTAATAACCAAGATGTAATATCTTATATAAGTATGTGTTTATATAGAATCTCCAGGGTTATATACATAACCATGGGATTTTTTAGAGGTGGATTTCACCAAACTTCATTGGCGAATTGATATCGGAAAATGAACAACAACTAGAACAAGGTGAACTAGGGAGAAACAAATAAAATGGGTCCCCTCCACCATTGGAAACTGTTTTCTTGACCAGAAATTGATCCAAATCGAGTTAGGGAATATATTTTAGTAGTTTCCACTATCTTTTAATTAATTGAGCATGAATCTTAAAATTTATCTGATTTCTTATAAATTTAGAACCTTCGCATGAGTCCCATTAATGAATAAACTTCTCATTCAATTCACTATATATTCTTTTTCCATGTTTCTCACCTTGGATTTCTCGATTGAAATTTTTGTCCAAGAACACTTGGAAAATGTTGATTATCACCTTTGTTATGGTTTTCCCCCATATTTATTTTCATTCTTCATTATTTTACTATAGGGTCATTGTTCAACATTGTTGAGTGGGTTCAAGCACAATCAAACCCATGGATTAGCGATTGATTCATGTGAGATGAATGGATTTCCGATTTGAGGTTAGATCAAGATGGATTGTGGGATGTGGGTGATGAATCCCATGGATCTAGGATCTAGGACTGATTAGAAATAATGAGAAGCATACAAGGTGAATGAAAGCTTCAAATGGAGGAATGAAAATCTGATTTCCAGCCACCAGAGGGATCGAGTCGATGACTAGAGGAGTTTTTCACTGATTACGGGTGGTCAATGGGAAGATTTAGTGGCGTTGAGGCCGAATATGGAAACCATGTGAGGATTATGTTTTTTCTATGAAAACACTCATCTATACACCTTTTATTCTGAAGAACACAAGGCATGTATTACCCTGTCTGTTGCGGTTAGAGTTTCTAGGAGAGTTAAATATCACAATCCATGTGGGGGCCCCACACACCATGTAACTTAGTGTTGGATTTTGGGCGTGTAATTTTGTATTAAATAAACACAGACATGGTGAGGTACACGTTGTGTACTAGCACATGGCTAGTGTATGCAGGATTAGCCATGATAACATGGGAAATCCTCAGGTGGCCAAGACATGTCATGTAGTACCCTTATACATCATGTAATACTACATGGCCAGTGATTTTTGAACTTGGGAGGAAATAGATAGGAAAATGATTTGGGCCACATGTTATGTGGACCCCTTACATGGCATGTAATTCCCTCTACAACTTCTACCCCTTATATCTCCTTCGTTTGAAATTGTTTTTTGGCCCACGAGTATCCTATATTGAGTGTTTTTTCACATAGAACGTGATGGTGTCATTCATAGATGATTTTGAGATACTATGTGAGATGTTTTGGAAATAAATATTATTTAGGTGAAACTTGACAACGTTAGTGATCCGAAAGTATCATTAGAGAAATACTGGAGTGGTACCACCTGACGGACTAGAGCATGGGTCCTCTACCTACTGAGTGGTACCCCTGATTGATTTGGGAGAGAGTCCTCTATCTATCTATTGAGTGGTACATCCATGATGGACTAGGGTGTTGGTCCTCTACCTATTGAGTGGTACCCCCTAATGAACCAGGGAATGGGTCTTTTACCTACTGAGTGGTACCCCCTTGATGGACTAGGGTGTGAATCATCTATCTATCTACTCAATGGTACCTCCCTAGTGGAATAAGGCAGGGTTCCTATACCTACTAAATGGTAACCACGTGACTGACTAGGGTGTGGGTCCTCTATATGGATATTGTGCCTCATCGGTTGTATGGTACAATGGAGAGGTGTAGGTTCTCTATAGGGTTACTACTTCTGATAAACATGTGAGATGATCGAAAAAATTGATGGAACTTTTAGAACTATTGGAGGAAACTTTTCCTGGGTTGGGCTATGAGATAAAGATCCCCTTTATCTATCATATGCGTTTCTTTTATGAGAATATATCTTTGTTGTTGGGTTTCATTTCCCTCTTAATTTGGTTTGACATAACTAATTATATCATGCCTCCTATTTCTCCCCCTCTAGTTTTTATAGTATCCTACTGGGTTTGTATATACTCACTCCTTCATGATATTTACCTTGATGTGTTAGACTGGTTGATGGTAATTTCCTAGGATCATAGGAATAACCAAGTGCATTGGACTGTGTATGGTGTTCGAGGCTTGGAAATCTAGAGCCATGCTTTCTCAGTAATAGATATTGTTAGGTTGCACCATCTATTTTGGTCGGGTGTGTATTTTATTCCTTTACTTTTTGAATCACACTATCGCGATCTTTTTTATTCCCTAGAGGTTATCTCAAGAATGGTTTTTACTCTAATTATTTTTATATTTTATTATTATTCCTCTACACTTCTTCATGGACATGGTTGAGTGTGTGTGTGTAAAGGTACTTTAGGCAAAGACCTCCCATTTTGGTTATTCCTTTTAGCGCTTGTCTCTATTCCCTGACCTATAGAGGTGGGCATGGGGTAGTTACAGATCGACCTTCAGCTGGATAAGCGGGTTCTAATTGTTTGGTTTGTGAAAAGTAAAATAGAAAAATTTCATGTTGAAATTCAATGGTAAGTTCTGTCTTGAAGTGGTGAAGATTTTACTATTTTATAAGTGAAGGAAATGGTAGTTTTGGGAATAACCATTACATTTTCAATAATGTAAGGTTATTATTAAAGTTTCTAATACATTAAATGGACAAAATAGGATAGTAAAAGGACTATGGGTCTAAATTCTTCTCATATACTTATTTTTTAGAAAACTTTTAGTTTTTTAAGGCTTTTTGTTTTAACTTTTTATCTTTTACACTAATTTACTTTTACATTGGTAATTAATTTCTAACCATATTAATAAATTTTATTGAAAAATATAATATTGAACCTTTTACATAATTTGATAATTATTATTTCAAATTTTAAAATATTTTTATCAAATATAATTTTGAAAGGTGTGAAAAGTCAGTTTAAATGACTACTCATTTCACATCATTTACCAACTAAATTGGTGCTAACCAATTATTAATATCAAATATAATTTATCATTAATCATATGTTTCTTGAAATATAAATTTGTCTCATATAAAAGTTATTTTTTTAGAAAATAATTTTATAATCAATAAATAATCTTATTAGTCTTTTTTTAAGTAATATAATTTATTTTCATTCATATTAAAAGTATTATTTATTTTAATTTCAAAAATATTTCATAAAATTTTTACTCATATTAATTCAATCTAATTCAAGGGCTAGGTTTTATTTTTCATACTTAAATATTTATATTTTATCTAAATATATCATGGTTTTATTTAAGTTTTCTATTGTGTGTAGAGAAAGATATTGAATAAATTAACTTATTTAAATGTAATCATATATTTTAATTTTAGGGTGTTGCACTCATTCACTATTAACACTAATAACACACCTTCTAGGAAATAGGTTTCAAGGTATCACATCAAGTCAACCATCCCACAACACTCGATCCAACTCTAAGGTCACCTCTCACTATAGAAAGACATTTCTAATTATCATTGAAGATTTGGGAAACTATGATTGCAAACATATCATGGGATCCATAATTCCTCAGATCATACATGGATTCTCACTTATTAATAATTCAAACAACATCTTGTTTAACCATCACACAAAACCTTAGTCTCATCTAAACCCAAACGGGTGTACCCTCTTGTACCACCATATCACATCAACAGACTTATACTCCCTTGATTTGAATGTCATTAAATCTAGGCTCACCTAACTAAACAACTACCCATGATCTCCTTGATTTTCAACCTTATATATCCATAGGCACTCACATTTCTCTCATATATCAAGCTTGAAATTTAGAACATGTCAATGCTAATCATATGATCACTTGCTATCCAGTGCCATCTTAGAATTGGAAGCATCTACCCATGCTCTCACTGTGATCCTAAAACACATCTTGAATAAACTAGTTTGGTAATAATATTGATCCTACCCTCTAAACCTTACTTTAATACCAAAATTACCTTGCGTTATTTTTATTTTAAAATCCCCATGCATCTTTATGCTTACACCATATACCCGGTAGCACCTCCCATGCACTGATCACAAACCTAAAGCATCTACCCATGCTTCCTTCCTTTAAGTAACTTAGAAACCCAGGATAAACCCTCTATACTAGGTTACAATCACATATCATAAATAATTTTATCCATAACACTTGGTTCACCTATCCTGATCCACATATCAAAAGCACTTGGCTCTCCCACATAACATATAAATCTTATATCACATATGCCCCAACTCACAGGGTATCCTAAATACTCTTGTCTCAAATGTCATAAGGAAACTCATGTTCCCAAACACCCACTCTAGGCTCTCACATAACCATACTTAACATCAAAATCTAACTAATCCTCTTACTAGGTCACTTATTCTCTCAAGGAACAAACATATGGGACTATCCCTTTAAGAATCATGATCTCAGGCTAGCCCTTATAGGGCCACCACACACATAAGTCACCCCCTCGAGGATCACATTCTCATCTATCAATATTCATGTACAAATATCTATATAATTCTATATGTCCCTTTTCAAGTAACAATAATCATATGTTTTAGTTAAGTAAAATTCAACCAAAAATCTATATGGAAAAACACTATATAGGTTATTGTTGACAATTTAAATAACCAACCGAGTTTTTTCTCCTTTATAAGAAGTATCATAAAAACCCACTGGGGGTCTATTAATAAGGATTCATTTATCTACACCAACCTAATAGGGTCACTATTCATACCCTTCACCAAAGGATTATATATTAATCATCCAAAAGCATCCCGCAGTAAGATACACATAAAAATTCTTCAGAAGAAAATTTATTAGGTTCCAACTGAGTATAATTCCACCATTATGTTATATGAAAAAATTCCATATAATTTGTTTCCAACACTTTAAAAAAACCAAAGCCTCATCATCAATTATATCAATCTACCATAGATAGCTGTATTTCATCTAAATCCTATGTGAAAAAAATGATGTATGTACATAGTCCTCTTACCAACGAGCCAAAATAAAAAAACCCATAAATCATAAATCATAAATCCAGAAAACTAAGTGTGTCTCACTAGGTAAAATCCATATAACCGTAACATCAAAATCCATGAAAAAAATCCCATGCACATACTAACCTAGAATTCCAATAAAAAAATGAGTTCTCAACACACCAGTATGATATCCATCAAAATATCCAACACATTCATATATCACATTTCATCCATCTCCCCAAATTGTAATAAAAAATATGATATAATTCATGATATCTGTCACATAAATTCATAGATAACACTTTTGTAACATCCTCTCTCAGTCCCCATCCACTAAGCAGTGCCCATATCAAAAGTCACTACTAGGATCTTAAGTGCTCCTCCCCATACACTAGAAGATTTTAACTAGCAGTGGGGGCCTTGGACGTTATATTGGGAGACTATACAGCCATATCATAGTTCAAAAAAACAATTAAATAATACAAAAATCATCCATAGTAGTAAATTAATAGAATACATGGAAGAAATAAAAAAAATCCATTAATAATAAATGTATTATCCATGACCCTAGCATCCTAAAGTCGGTGTCTATTTTATTAAATTTGTATAAGATACAAGGAATTGTATCCTAAAGGATCATATATTTTAGTAGTATTGGTAAAGTAGATACATAATTGAGTATTTCATTACATTTGAACAGAAAATGACAACATAATTTTTTTAGAAGATCATCATTCTTTCTTAAAAGCATTTAATATCATTTTTATTACACTTCTTAAATTCCTAGGAGAGGAAACAATAATGGTGAGATCAAATGCCCAGTAAGGGTTAAGTAAAGGGGGAAATATCATGAATCAATAAGCATAATCAACATGGAAAGGTAAATAACTAAAAACATGTGTCATTTAAATAATTTTAATATCATAATTAGATAAATAATAATCAATATGGAAATGTAAAAAATTGAACACACATTTTATTTAATCAATAAATTGAATATTCTGAATAGATAAGTAATAACCAATATTTTAATGTAAATATCTGAACACACGTTCCATTTAATCAGTAATTTGAATATCATGATTAAATAAAGAATAATAAACATGGAAAGTTAAATATCTAAGCACACTTTTCATTTATTAAATAACTTGACTATCATGATTTGAAAAGGAATAATCCAAATGAAAATGTAAATATCAGAATACACATGTCATTGAATCAATAACTTTACTATCATGATTACATAAGTTATAATCAACATGGAAAGGTAAATAATAGAAAACACATTCCATTTAATCAATAAACTAATAATTAAAATTAATCTAGAGAAAATATCATTGCAAAAAATCTCATGGATAACAATAACTGAATTCTTGATGAAGGAAATGATTAATTATTAGATGTCATTAGCTCAGGCATCATGATACCAAAATTATTAAGACCTTTTCATAAGGAAGTTTAAAACTATGGGTAAAACTAATTTAATTCTAGATTAATTATTTCCCTCATGATACTACCAATGCATTTAGGGACTATATAATTTCAAGGTTCATCCATCACTGAATTTCCAAATCATTCCTTATATATCAAATAATCGATTTAATTGATGAACAATATGCCTTACTAATAAATATTTGTATTGAATAAAGAATATGTGTTATCAAAAGTTTCCTAGTAAATAAAATAACATTAAATGTAAAACATTGTATGTATAAATTATATAAGGTTTAATAAATAATAATATCCATGATAAATAATATAGATAATTATGGAAATTTAATGTCCCATGATTACAGGAAAGTGAATATTTCATGGGAAAGTTATTGAATACAAAAATGAATCAATAAAGTGAATGTTAATAATTCCAATAGTCAAAATGATCATAAACCATCCACATAAATAATATGATTATTATCAATAAAATCTATCCCAAGTGGATTAGAACTAAAATAAATGGTTTTTGTTATTGATGAATAAAAAAATGTTATTAAAAATATTCTTGAGGAAATTATCATTTCATACTTTGAAAATATTTTTGTAAGACTAAAAGTTCAAAAAATATTTATAAAATACTTTTCTTTAAAAATAAACTTTTAAACTTATAATTAAATATTTAAAACATTTAGTGTTCATAATGGAAATAAATTCCATATATTTTGTACACATTAAAACAAATATTCCTTTTATATTTTCACTAAAATCCAAATGGGGCTTGTTTGGAAAATTATCTGAATACTAATTCCAAAAAAAATTTATAAAAATTAAAAAATGAGTAAAAATTATTTTAATAAATAATTTGGATAATTTTAAAAATACATGCTGGAAAACATTTTTTTAAAATGTCATTTTGAAAGAAAAATGATTTTGAACTGAAAAGATAAATGAAGTTGGATTTTATTAAAAATATTTTATCAATAAGTTTAAGTAACAAAGAGTATAAAAATAGTACTATTACTTGGAAAAATCATGAATAGAAATTGTTTAATAAAATTATATTGTTTTCTTGTACAATGTTGAAATAATTTTCTTCAATGTAAATACAAGCATAAATAATCCCGATTAAAATAAGATTGTAAAATAAACTCTTAAAAAGATCATAATGTTAAAGAAATTATGTTTATAAAATGTAAATACTAATAAAATAAGTGGATATAAAATATAATATATGAACAAATAAATACATATATAATCATAGAATATCAAATACATTGAGGAAGTAATGGAACTCAATGAAAATAAATTGAGTTATGAAATTCTTTACAAGTTGGTAATTTTAAATTCAAATCCCCTTAGATGAAATAATTAAAATTTAAACTTAAAATACCATGAATTATTAATTAATACTGATATTTATTATCAAATGGTCATTAAATACACCATATAAAATAAATTAGGTGCATAAAATTGCAATATGCCTCAATGAAGGGAAATTGAGGCAAAGTCCCTTACCTCACCCTTCCTTTTGGATGAATGTTATTTAAACTCATGTATAATAGTTTTAAGAATATTATTAATTTATAATAGAACTATATCCATATTTATCAAATAATATATGATCCCCTTATAACATTTTACCACCAGTTTGTTAATAATATTTCATTATTTCCATTGTCTCAGGTGTTAATTGCCTCATTTTCTCATGCGTATTTTTTCATGAAATTTATTGATATTAAACATATTATAAAGTAACTTTATATATTGAATTATATTAATGATATAAATTTAATTATTTAAAATTATATAAATTTTTATAAACATTATTGAAATTTAAACATGGATAATGAATCACATCGCTTCGTGGAGACGGTATGTCGTATGTACGCACGAGTGACATTATTATTTACTTAATGGGTGAGTGGTTAAAGAAGTCTGTAATATATTAATTTTTCTATAATTAATATAATTTAATATATATCACATATAGTCACTAAATTTATCCTTATTACATTCCATGTAAAACGTACGTGAAAAATGAATCACAACATTTCACATGGTGGTAGTCTGTCGTACACATGAGCGTCGTTATCATATTTTAAATGGAATGGAACGTAAGAAGGTATATGTGATATTAAAATAAAATAAGCATAATAATACCATACATATCATATAAATGTTTTAAATCCATAAATATATCAATCCATTAATGGTGGTTAGGGAAAACTAATTATATTGGTTCGCAAGGTGGTAGTCCACTATACACATGATCAACGATTTTGTTACCCATTTGATGGAAGATAAAATTGATATAGGTAATTACATTAACAGAATAATATATTAGTATATTTAAGAAACATATTTTAATGTATTATCATGGTTTAATATTATTTTAAGGAGTTTTAAGAAGAAATAAAATAAAAATGCTCATTTATGAACATTACCTATTCTTCACACAACTGATTTAGGTTTGTACAAAAACACTTTCTAGGTTGGATGAATGACCAAACTAAGGAATATAGGTTGTTGGTATGGGATTAAGGAATTTATTTGAGTATGTATTAATTCAAACAAATCTAATTGGAATTTCAAATACGGGCGGATATGGGGTGGCCATTTATAAGTGGGGGAGAGGACACACATGGAATTTTTGAAAAACATAAATCACACCAACATTTTTATCATGAAAAAGCCTAATAAATAAGTAATTATCAGCCCTTAGAGGTTATAATATCTAAATATTTCCATTAAATTGGTTTTTTACTAGTTTTAAGGTCATTTGATGCCTTATATTTTTAGTTTAATCCTTTGGTAAATATTTTCTTACATTAACTATGGTAATTAATTTTACCTATTTTTTTTGATAATGGTAGAAATTTAAGATGAAATTATTATATAATATAAATTATTCTAATTAAAAATATAGAATCTACTTTTCAAAATTAAATTTATAGAAATGGTATAATCCAATCTAAAATTATACCCCAAACGTGATGAGAAAGCATTATTCTAAAGAGAAAATTATCATAAGTATTGAATGCTTTAGTATAAAAATTCAATATGAAATTGATTCCAATGATCTAAATTAGCTAAATTTTAATATAATTGAAATAAATTTTTTAAAATCAATTTATAATATAAATTATCCTCGTAAATTATTTAAACAAAAAGGAGGAGTTTCTAATAAAAATCATTTTTTCACTATTCATCAAAAAATTAAATATTTCAGAAAAACAAAAAAAAAATTAACCCTAAGATAATTTTGATATTATAGTTTAAAAAATGAATTTTATTTTATCAATTTTTTTTATAAAAGTGTTAAAAATTAATTTTAAATCATGTGCGTAAAGAATGATTAAATGGTCTTTAAGAAAAATAAAGTTTTTTTGGAAAAGATATATTTTTTTGAGTGGTTCTTATTTTATTTCTAATAAATATATTACAATAATTTCTATAATTTAATTAGTAATATTCATACCCACCAATTTAAAATCTATTTTATAATAGTATACTATATTAAGGTTCATTTAGTCTTAGAGTTTCATGTTTCACAAGCTATCAAAAATATCAAATTTATTTAAAAAAATATATATCATAAAGTCTCAGGGTGTTATATTCTCATATAAGATTGGTGTTTCATGTCATATATGTTATCAAACATGATGTTGCACTTTTAAGATCCTGGTGTGTTTTAATAAATGAATTTGTAATCATACAGTGATATAGAATCACAATAATATATCATTACTAAACACCAAGTAGGTTGATCATATGTCTAAAAAATAATTAAATAAAAGAAAAACTACATTGAAGTTATACTATCACCCCTGAGCCCCACATCATGTAAGATCCCATATTTTCTTAAGGTAGTTTTTTTTATGTTATGGTTTGAGGCTCTCTTTTTGGCCAAGTAAGTGTTTCTCGAAGTTCATGTGAAGGATCAGGGATGCCCTGAGGGCTTGGGGTGTGAAGAGAAGAGAAATCAGGCCAAACAGTGCTAGGTGAACAGTTTGTGTATAGTTAGGGGAAACCGAGCAGATAGACAATGCAGACCAGGCATCCTTGGACAATAGCCTGAGCAAGGTCTCTGTACAGTTAAGGAAAACCATTCAGGATTCCCAGGAATATGTGCGGGCTGGCCTCTCGTGGACAGTAGCTTCTGTACATTTTTCGCACGGTTTGGAAAACCGTGCGGGTAAACCATGTAGCCCAGAAAAGTTATAAAATTTACAAAATTTCCATCACAAAATTTAAAACCCCAACTCATTATTTCCCTTTATTTCATCCCCTATAATCCAAGAGACAAACCATTCCAACCCAGTCTTCCAAGAGGTGTTTTTCCTTCAATTCTTGGCAGTGTAGAGCACCGTTGTTTGCAGATCGAATCTCCGAGTAAGTCCAATTCTCTCCACCCCTCTCTTATTTGGATTAGGGATTGTGGTTTCTTCCATATTCTTATGAATCTCTAAACCCCTTTTTTTCGGTGGAACATAGGTTCGGGTTTCAAGGGGTGCTTGAATTCAGATTCAAGGCCACAATTAAGAGTTTGTTCATCATCAGATTCGATGTAGTTGGTCAACAAGTTACATCCCTTGAGTTTTATAAATATTTTTTCATGAAGTGTTTGATTCTTATACTCTTGTGAAAAGTTCATATGCCATTATTGTGATGTGATGTTTAGGGAGTCTGAACAGCCTAATGGAACCCTCGTGTTCCCCATGAGATGCATGGAGGATGATGTTACCTATGTTAGGGCCACCCGTGGGGTGTGACCACATTTCCAGACATGGAGTTTAGCTAAGTAAATGTAGGGTCGTCGGGTGAGAACATATATCCTAGGGTGAATATGATATTAAGCTTGGAGGATTTGAATGGGAGTCCTAGTAACACACATGGGTTGGGCGTTGACCTACGTGCGTGTGGGTGAGCATAAAAAGGGGTTAGGTGAGATAAAGGGGAAAGCTAAGGGGTTTATCTTTATAAATGATTATTCTTAGTGAGATAAGCATGGGAAATGATAATTAGGGATGAATAGTGGAATGGGATAATACATGAGAATTAGGTTTGAAATGCATAAGTGGGTAAATGCTTGTGAAATGATAAATGGGATAAATGGGTTAATGAATGGAAAATGTTGAATTTGGATAAGGCAAAGGGGTTGTTTAATACACTTAATTGGTTAAGGAACAGAAATGGGAATTTGGCTTGATGGATATGAATTGTGATTAAAAATTGTTTTAATTGGTTATTACGTGGAAATAACTAGAGAACATAATGGAATGGATTATGAACCTAGTATGGAGCCCAGTGAGTTAGGCTTAATGAATGATTCCTTGTGAGATAGGCACAATGAATGATTTCTTAGTGAAATAAGTGTGATAAAAAAACAAACTAGGACAAATGGATAAATGATGTGGAATGTGGTAAATGTGTAAATGGGTTATGGAATAGTATTAATTCCCATGTTGTTTATTTTTCATTGTGAATGTTGATTCCCAATGGCATTGGTTATGTTATGTTGTTTTATGTATTGTGATATCCAATTACATTAAATATACTTGGTGGTATTATGGTATGGTTGTGGTGATTTGATAAATAATCACGTGCACATGGATTGTTAGTGTAGGGTATTGATTGAGGTTATACACCCATGGGTTGAGTTGTACTGATGATCTAAACTCCACCCTTAATGTACGTGTTAGGGATGAGAACTGATGCTCTATTCCCCTAATGGTTGCCTTCCACTTCGACTGAGGCTCCAAGGTGAGGTTGTTGTACTGATTTCATTCCACCTGGACAAAGGCTCCAAGGTGAGGTTATTGTACTAATGTCATTCCACTTGGACTGAGGCTTCAAGGTGAGGTTATTGTACTGATGTCATTCCACCTGGATTGAGGCTCCAAGGTGAGGAAAGTGTGTTGATGTGATATGTGGATCCCTAGTGAGATATGGACTTTCCTTGTTTTCTCTATAAACTAAAAATGATTGCCTTATACCCTTGTGTAGATGATATTTATGCCTAACTCATGGAACATGTGATCAATATGTCTTATATATTGAATAGTCTATAAGAAATGGAATTGGGATTAATGCTAGTCATGAACTAAATGAACCTTATTAAATAATGACAACCGAATGGTCCCTTGTTTTACTTACCATTTTCTTTGTACTTTCATTCACTATATATTAGACTAGATATTTTTTAGACACCGTTGGTGGTGGTCTACTGAGTATTTTACTCACACCCTACTCGACCAGTCATTGGGTACCTGAGCAGATCTCTTGGTTGCAGGATGGGACAAGGGCAACGACCCTACTCTGAGATATTGATTTGAGATCGGGATGTACGTGGGGAAGGACTCGAACTTGTATTTGGGACCCGTGTGGATTTTTGGCCTTTTATTTTATTTTGGTATTCTTCCACTTTTCACTTCTAGTATTGTATGGAATGGTTGTATTTGATTTGTGTGGTTTTTACCCTGTTTGGGAAACGCTAGGTTATGATTGTTTAATTGGTAGTTCACATTGTTTATTTTATTTATGTTGTATTCTGCTATGGATTACTTTGGTAAAGAGGTTATAGTCTCCTTATGTGACTCATTAGACCCTCACTGCTAGTCGGCAACCTCTGGCATGCAGGGAGGCGCGCTTGAGGTCATGTGACGACCCTTCTCAGAGCACTGGTTTAGTGGATTTCAGGGCAGGGATGTTACAAAGTGGTATCAGAGGATTTATTTTCTCATTATTACTATTTGGGGATGGTAGAAAGGAGATTAGGACTGTGTCAGGCCTTAGTAAAGAGCTCGTGCTTGGTATTAACTAACCCATGTACGATGGAAAACCCAAGTCACCCTGGGTGGGAATTGTTGTTCTTGATGTGTGTGGTTACATTTGAATGATATTTCACCATTGGGTGATGATCATGTTGTGTTATTTGATTGATTTATGATATTTCTCTCATTGCTATAATGGCATGGGGATGTGAATTCATGCATCATTTTAGGAACCTAAGGATATAGGTGGCATGCATCTTTATAGACACACACACGAGATGGGCATGTGGGGCATGGAGAGTTGAATTCATTTTACTTCCTTGATAAATATGAAGAAAATGATGCTTAATAATGGTAATGAAATTAGAAGAATTAAAATAAAAAAAAGGAAGAGTAATGGAATAACATGTATAAAGAAATGTTGTGACTGGGTTAAATTTTTGGGTTATGATAAATTCTAAGGGTTGATTTGTTGTCCAAAAGAAAAAGGGGTTGCATAATGATGGTAAAAATTATTAATTGATTTTTCCTAATGAAAGGTGAAAATGTGTTAAAATGATGATTTAACATGTTGTGAAATGGGAAATGTTCCTAAGAGGAAAGGGGCATGTTGTGAAAGAAGAAGTGGGTTCGAAGAGGTTGATGAAAGACTTGTGTTTGAGTAAGTTGGTTACCGCATGTTGACCATGACTGTGGTAGGTATGGTATGGGGTAGTGATCTAAGTGTAATGATAACCATTGGGATAGAGTATGAAGAATGGTTTGTTTATGGTTGATAGTGTGAGATCTTTTCCAACTATGGTGAAATCCTTTCAGTCATTCTTCGAAGTGTCGAGTGAATGACAAGTTTGAAATGAAAATTTTTGGGTTCAAAGGTGGGTATCCTTGGTGTTGCCAGTTTGAACCTTTTATGCATGGGTTGATGTAGTGAGAGATCCCAAGTGGATATTTTGGTCTTGGATTGTGAGGCCTTTCTGGTAATGATATGTCCTAGGTGCTATGTTTAGGGAACCCTTGGTAGGGTTGTGACCTTTGGGTTGTGAGGCGTTGTTTGGTAATGTGAGTGAGGAAACACTCATGGTCCATGAATTTACGGAGTCCACACTATACCCTATGGATGGTGCCTGGGTCTTGGTGACCTTGTGAGTAGAGACCTTGCGAGTTGTGACTCGAATTTCTGGGGGTTATTTTTTGTAGTTCCGATGAATGTGTACACATTTGGTGTGGAACCTAGAGAAGATTTCTGTTTGGTACGTAAAGGATAGTGTGCGTCGGAATGGGAGTGAGAGTTCCATTCACACCCTTTGCTTCTTTTGTGCCATGATAAGTGTGGTTTATAGAGAGGGCCAATGGATTATCCTGGTTGTGACTCCAGTCAAGGGAATTGGTGTCATTAAACCTTTGAGGTGACCTAAGGGAAAGGTTAGATAGGGTCTCTATAGATTTTGGGGAATTTCTCACACATGTGGATGTTTTGGACATTGAAAGGGGGACATAGAGTGCTGCTTGGTGCAGTTTTTGTGACGTAAGGATAAGTGGCAAGGTTGACAGTCTAGTTGTGTATGGTTCTTTCATAAGGTAACCCTAGTGTTTGTGATAAGAGGTAAGGTTTGTTTATAATGATTGTATCACAAAAATTCCTAACTCACCAGTTTGAGTGAGGATTAATTGAGGTCTAGAAGTTTTTTTGAACAGAGAAGACAAGGGTGGATAAAGTGTGGTTATATACTTTCACTCAATTGCGACACCTGAGGAAATGGTGATTATGTGGGTGAACATGTTTGTATGAATGTATTGGTTGTAGAGTGATGGTTGAAACTATTTGGAAATTAAACCTGAGTGGTGATGGTTAAGTGTTGATGTGAAACATTCGGTAGGGAAGCCTGAGATTCATGGATGGTCATGGTGTCCCATAGCTTGATATCAGAAATAGATTAGTTGGTGGTGGTGTTATTTGATGACCTATTTGTGTACCTCAGCTAGTAATGAGTTTTCCCAACATCTTGACATCATCCTAGGAACATTGAGAAGCTATGGATCTCTCTAAGAGGCATGGAGGTGTTTGGTTAGATGAGGGACATCATAGATTTTATGTGCATGGAAACAATATGTTTTGAGTTTGATGACGAGATGTACACCCTCGATGGAATAGGGTGAGAACCTTGGGAAGGTATGAATGTCGAATAATGAATTGGGCTCCATCCACGGAAGATGATAATGGGCACTGGGTGACATTTGTTTTCTTGTTTTGGGAAAAGGTTGAATGGCCATGTCTAAGTTTGGGGTTCATCTTGTGATCAAGTAAAAGATACGATGGTTGAAATACCACTTGAGAGCAGTAGTAATGAAACTCCTAAGGTGGGGAGTGGTACATCAGTCTTGTGTGTAGAAAAGAGAACACTGAGACAACGTAGTGGAACATGGTTAGTAATGAGGAATCAGTGAGGTGTGTGTCAAGTTCCTTGGAGAGGCATGTAGGACTTGGTTGTGGTGAAAAATGAGGCAAGTGTTGACTTGAGCTCGGGGGGGGGGGTCCCAAGTGAATCTTGTGAGACCTTTGTTGGGTTATAGGAGGATGTGGTTGGATATGACAATAGTTTTTATCAAGAGAAGTTGGGATCTTGTAACTCCAATGAATATTGGCATTAGACTTGGATAATTTCCCTTGTGTGGTTTTGGAATGTCGTTAAGTTGAGTGAACCTTGGCCATGTGATTTGGTGACATGACAAGGGTGAAGCCAATAGTGGTTTAGGGTGTTAGTTCTGTGACGATAGAATTCTAATAGAATTTAGGAAATGACCTCAGTGGAAGGTGGGTGTTCTGGGTAAATCCAGTCGAAGGTGGTCTGGCCTAATATGGGAAACTTGAATGGGTGAGGTGAGAGTGACCCACCTTCGGGTTCATGTTATAGTGGAAAGCACCTTTTGAAATGAAGCTGAACCTGAGTGATGTCGGTATGATCTTAGTCCTTGAATTTAGGGTGTAGGGATGTCTTCCCAATGGTTGTGATGATGTAGTGGGATTCCAAGGTAGGGTAATGCTCCTATGGATTCTTGGGTCTGATAAGTTGGAACGTGTTAGGAAATGGGAAGGTTGGGTGATTTTTGATGGTCCTTCATTTATGGATGATGTACCAAGTAACTGAAAATGGTGGAAAGAACCATATTGGATAAATGGTTGGTTGATGACATGATCAGAGTATTGGGTTGGAAGGACTCGAGTGGTCACCACTCAGGTGATTTGGCCATGGTAGAGATCTTGGCACGGTTTAACTGGTCGAGTAGCTAATTTTTTTTAATTGAGTTTGAATGTATAGTTGTGGAGTGGAATCGTCAAGAAATGTGGTTGGAAGGATCATGTGTTTTTCTTTGAGTGATACTGGGTTTGGTCTCCATCACAGTGGGGGGAGAAAGAAAGTGATGCCAAGCGTTTTGGGTCATGAGTTGTGTATAGGATCGGGCCAATGAGGTGTCGACTAGTTCCTCCATGATGATGTGATGTTGTGTGTTAAGTTTCCATGTGTTTTGATTTAGGTTTTGTCACCTAAGTTTTCCCCATGAAGTTCTCTTGGTGAGAACGGTTGAAGTGGATGAATCCTTGAGGATTTTTCAGCTCGTGTGGTGGTTGTGGTGAGGAAGGCTTGTGGGGAAAGTATGTTCCCATGATTCGGGTTCAGTAGGAATTGTGATATACAACAAGAAACTTGGAAAGTGGGATTGGATAGGTAGACCTTGTGACATGATCCCTTGTTATGGAAGTTAGTGATTCTTGGAAGAGCGGCTCGAGGACGAGCCATTATAAGGCAGAGAGGTTGTAAGATCCCGGATTTTCTTAAGGTATGTTTTGTTTATGTTATGGTTTGGGGCTCTCTTTTTTTCTGAATAAGTTTTTCCAGAAGTTCATGTGAAGGCTCGAGGGTTCCCCGGGGGCTAGGGGTACAAAGAGAATAACAAACAGGCCAAACAGTTCTTGGTGCATGGTCTATACATGGTTAGGGGAAACCGTGTGGATAAACCATACATACCATCCATCCTCAGATAGTAGCCTGAGCACGGTCTCGGCATAGTTAGGCAAAACTGTGCGGGGTTCTCAGGAAGTCGTGTGGGTTGGGCTTTTGCGGAAAGTAACTCCCGCATGATTTGCGCACGGTTTGGAAAACCGTTTGGGTGAACCGTGCGGTCCAGAAAAGTTGGAAAATTTACAAAATTTCTATCCCGGGATTTTCCACCATTTCATCCCGTACAACCCTATTGATGAACTATTCCAACCCAAGCTTCTAAGAGGTGGTTTTCCTTTGATTCTTGGTCGTTTGAAGCATTGTTGGTTGCGGATTGAAGCTCCGGGTAAGTATAATCCTCTCCACCCCTCCCTTATTTGGATTAGGGCTTGTGGTTTCTTCCATCTTCTTCCAAATCTCTAAAACCCTTTATTTTTCGGTGGAACCTAGGTTGGGGTTTTAAGGGGTGCTTGAATCTGGATCCATGGCCACAATTAAGAGTGTGTTCTTCATCAAATTCGAGGTAGGTGGGCAATAAGTTATATCCCTTGAGTTTTATAAATATTTGTGCATGAAGTGTTTGATTCTTACTCTCTTGTGAAGAGATTTTGTGCCATTATTGTGATGTCATGTTTAGGGAGTCCAAAAAACCTAGTGGAACCCTCATGATCCCTACAAGATGAATGGAGGATGATGTGACCTATGTTAGGGCCACCCATGGGGTGTGCCCACGTTTCTGGACTTAGAGTTTAGCTAAATAAATGTAGGTCCATTGTGTGAGGACATAGATCCCAGGGTGAATATGATATCAATCTTGAAGGACGTGAATGGGAGTCTTAGTAACACACACGGGTTGGGCGGTCACCTATGTGGATGTTGGTGGGCTTAAAAAGGGGTTAGGTGAGATAAAGGGGGAAGCTAAGGGGGTTTTCTTTATACATGATTATGCTTAGTGAGATAAGCATGGGAAATGATAATTGGGGATGAATTGTTGAATGGATTAATACATAATAATTAGGTGGTGGACCTGAATGGTTGAATGTAATGAAGGGACTGTGTTATGTGATATAAGAATTGTGTTTGAAATTCATAAGTAGGTAAATACTTGTGAAATGATAAATGGGATAAATGGGTTAATGAATGGCCAATGATGAATTTGGATAAGGTAAAGGAGTTGTTAAATAAACCTAATGGGTTAAGGAAAAGAAACGGGAATTTGGAAAGATGGATATGAATTTTAATTAGAAATTGTGTTAATGGGTTATTATGTGGAAATGACTAGAGAACATAATGGAATGGATTATGAGCCTAGTAATTGAGCCTAGTGAGTTAGTCTTAATGAACAACGCCTAGTTATATTAGAATAGTGAATGAATTCTTAGTGAGATAAGCATGATAAAAAAGGAATTGGGGGTGCCCTGTTGAGTTTTGTACTCACACCTTGCTCGGGCCACCGTTGGGTACCCGAGCAGATCTCTTGGTTGCAGGACGAGACAAGGGAAAAGTCCCTACTCTGAGATATTGAGTTGAGCTCAGGATGTACATGGGGAAGGACCCGAACATGGAGTTGGGACCCATCTGGTTTTTTGGACTTTTGTTTTATTTTGGGATTCTTCCACTTTCCACTACTAGTATGTCATGGCATGGTTGTATTTGATTTATGGTTTGTACCCTATTTGTGAAACACTTGGTTATGATCATTTAATTGGAAGTTCATATTGTTTCAATTATTTATATTGTATTATGTTGTGGATTACTCTAGTAAAGAGTGTATAGTATCCCCATGTGACTCATTAGATCCTCCCTACTAGTCGGAAAACTCTAGCATATAGGGAGGTGCGCTTGAGGGCGTGTGACGACCCAGCTTGGAGCACTAGTATAGTGGCTTCCGGGTCGGGGAAGTTACACATTATCCCAGTCACTATAATCCATCCAAGAAATCATGCTTTATCATGAAACATTGGTCCTCTACCCAAACCAAATCTAAAATCATTCAAGTCTCAATAATCAGGCTCTTTCCACTGAACACTACCCAAAAACTATCACCAGATCTTTTCTAAGTTCTACTATCCATTGTCTATCATTATGAGGATCAAACATAAAAAAAGCATAAAACCTCAATAAATGGAGTGTTTTTTACCCCTAACATTCATATAAACACAAACAAAATTTAATGTGATGGTGTGAAGATTCCATCTCATGACATACTCTAGGCAAGAAACATGAAATCCCCATGATAAAATGATGGTTCCATAATTATCTAGTTGAACCATTTAAAAACTCTTAATCACCCTAAAACTCACCCATCTAAAGGGTTAATTGAAGGGATGATGAAACACTCAATATAGATGGGTCATACCCTTCACCAAACCTCACTTATGGTGTGAACTATGTTTCATGTCTTTAAAAACTTGGGAAAAAATACCGCACCCCTAGTAGAATCCCATTCACAACATGAACCCCATGGTTCATGGCATCAATGGTTGCAACAACTAAAAATCCAACTCCTGGGCTACTGACCATTCTCCAACACTTATATGAGCACCGGTACCACTAACCAGGTCTTGAGACACATCTAAAAACTTCTATTTTAGATAATCTAACCATAAAAATTGAAATATAAATATAATTTCTAAAAAAACCCACTCACTAAATGATAAATTGAAATTTCTTCTGAATTTCACAACCTGAAAATACATAGGGTTTCACAACCTAGATAATTGGCCAACATTCACCATATTATTTCTAAAAAATTCCTTCCTCGTGGGTTTGAATTATATACTCCACTTCTTATAGTAGATTTAGGTAAAATAAATTTGTGTACCTTATAATGGGTGTGGTCAAATTTTGTTTCCCTTTCTAGAGAATGGAAACAACATGAGTTTTGAGTTAAATCCAATTAATTTAGTCATTTTCCTTTACCATTTTCTTTTCACTTTCCTTTATCTTTGGATTAACAATTTATTATCAAAATAGAATTATGTTTTGATTGAATTTAGTACATATCATATAGAGATAATTCATATTCATATGGTATAGTAATATTGTATGCATATCAAGAGGATTACTATCCATATATGGATGGGAACTTTCAAAGAGAGAATTATCCATGTACATTTTATAACTTACCATATTCTTTACAATATTATGATATGGACTTCAATATAAATTAAAAAAATTATTTATAATGAAAATTTTAACCATGTGGTAGTTAGACCAATCCAAAAGGTTAAAAAACTTGGAATATTGATTGAAAGGATAGGATAGATAATAACTAATAGGGAAAATTTAGAAATTTGAGAAAGTGAAACTTTTTTTCCTAATCCAAACATAGATATTTTTTATGTGAATCCAAGATTCTTTAAAATAATTTTTTTCTAAAAAATATTTTTCCTGTTCTTAAATTGAAAATGGGGAAATATTACACCACAATAATCCTAAAATTCAATATTCATTCAATTTTAATAACTTATTTGATAGTTTACCTACTCAGAAGGGTTTTTGTGATTATTTTTAGGTATTCTATACTTAAGATCATAAACCTAATGTGGTGTAAGACATGAAGATTCTAAAACATATATGATTCAACCTCTTATACTTTTTAACCATAGAGTAGGGGTACTACAAGCTGCCTCATCTACCCCATGAAGAACTGACCATTTCCTTTAAAGAGGAAAGCTCCATACACATTTGGTGGTTCACTGAGAGAAATCCATGTCCATATTTAGATTATGGTTAAATTCTCACACTTAGGCCAATAAAAATTCCTTAAATAAAATTTCTTCCAAATAAGAAACACTGATTATTATTCTTCCCCTCTTTATTTTCTTTTTTAAATAACTACATGTCATATAGTAATAACTTGCACATCGTGTACACCATTTTTTCCCTTATTTTTATCTTATATTTAAACCACTATATATACATAAGATTATACGAGTAAAAAAAATGTTTACCTTTACATAGTACATATTTGTATATATGTGTGTGTATTGTAATAGAATAAATAATAGAATAAAATAAATATTAAGTAAATAAATATGAATAAATCAGGTTATGATGGTACAATCATTTTAGGACATCTAAGTCATTGATGGTTTAAATCACTCCGTGAAAATCATAATTATAGGGGAAATAATTTTTTATCCCTATATTTATAACAAATTATGCAATATTTTCATAAATATAAATATTTATAAAATAATAAATTTAAAATTGATGATGGGATTGGATCGACTGGTGGGGTCTCTTTCTATGTTTAATAGAACCATGTTTGAGTCCTCTTAGTTGACCAAATTTCTATCATTATTCTCTAAATAAAACCACACATCATGTGTAATATAACATCCTAGGACCCGCACTCTAGGATCCTATGTTGAAATCCATAACATTACATTTTAAGATATGATACCGATATTTGCGACCCAAATTTTTCCATCAAAAACTTACAACATCAAAATGAAAAGTTAGATCACTTATATTCTCAAGGAATATTTAGGTTTATAGTATTATATAATTATGAAAAACTCCTACATAAATAATTCACAAGTTTTTAAATGAACATTTATCCTATTTAACCCATCTTTTATTATTTTACATTAGGTCATTAACATCATTTGTCTGAAATCCATTATAGACATAAATCATTAAACCTCATTATTTATAACCTTAGAAAAAGGGAAACATAATAAGGGTGATATCAAATTCTCAGTAAGGGTAAACATAAGCATTGACAATTTAATGTCAATAATGAGCATAATATTTCATAAGGGTATGAGGACATAGTCAAATTTCATGAGCGGATCATAAAAGAACTCATACACATCAGTACCTAGATTGTCAAATATGAAAACATAGAAAAGAAAATAGACATCACATTCAATAATCATGATTCGTATGATATCAATCTTGATCATAAGAAGCATTATAAACCCATATCAAGTATAAAGAAAACATGTACGTAACTTGGGACATAATTTTAAATTTACTCTTACAATAAATCTTACAAATAGAATAACCATACGATTAACTTTCATACCAAATGAATTATAGGACTATCATAGACCCACACATCCATGGTTTATCATGGAACCATATATCACTAGTTTATCATGAAACCACCCTTCATTGGTTTATCATGGTCCCACCCTTCATTGGTTCTTAACGTAACCACCTGTCAAATGTCCAAGTCTCATTACATAATAATAATACATAAAATATTTTGTTTCATCATAAACCCATAGGAGCAACAATTATCCCATTTATAACTTTATTAACCATTTTAAAAGAAATGGGTTATATAAAATCTCTTCGAAACATGGTTAACTCGTGGAAAAGAAATGGGTTCCATAATAATATATTTGAAATAATCATAATCCATCTAGAAAATAAATAGGATGGTATCAATACAAAATATCCCCTGAGGAGGATAAGTAACAATAAATGTTTTTTTCATTAATGAATGTAAATACCATTAAAATATCATTAAAATCATTTTGATAAAAATATTCATTTATTTTGAAAATAACATTTTAAAACATAAAACAATTTGAAAATGATTTTATTTGAAAAAAAAACCTTAGAAACATATAAAGTAAGTTTGAAAAATAATTTAAATAATTTCTTAATGAAAATATTATTTTTCAATTTGAAAAAAAAATTAAAACTTTTTTGAAAATATTTTAAGAAAACATGCTTGTGGAAGAAAATAGTTTTTTACCGTAACGATGGTTCTTAATAAAAACATTATTTTTAACTATTAAGTATAAAAGGAGAGTAAAATGAAGGTAAAACATGTACTTTCATGAAATAAAAATATTTTAAGAAAGTACATGAGAATTATTTATATTTATATCATAATATTTCAACATTGGTGACTTAATTGCAACAATCCTGATAATTGATGAGATTGTAATATCAAACTCTTACCCCTTTGGTAACATTTAATCGTATTCCCCATGAAAGGATTAACTTAAATGAAACGTTAAATACCATGATAATAAATAAATTTATGATATTAAATGTTTACTTGGATGTATATACACCTCATAAAAGAAGATATGTTCATAACATGACATAAGCCTCAAAGAAGGAAATTTTTGACAAAACTCCATTACCGCTTTGGTAACTTTGAAACCGTAAACCCTGTGAATGATATGTAATAAAGTAGATATTTAAATAGAAAAAAATTTAGTTATAATATTCATAAAATAAATTCATGGGTATTATATGCACCATACAATAAAAATAAGTGGTGAATATGAAATATATCTCACAGAAATAAAACTGAGATGAGAAAAAACCCTTACTACTTGAGTAACCTTTGAATGATGAGATTAAGGAAATAATAAAATCAATTAAAACCTTTAATATCATTAAATAAATTAAATTCATGATATAACATTCCATATGGGAGTATATAAACCACATAAAATAAATGTGTGGTGATTATGGTATAAGTCTCTCAAAAATAAATGTGTGGTTAGAAGTCCCAATACCTTGAGTCTGATTCATCTTGCTTGATCTTTATATTAAAAAATAATAAACTTGTGTTATTTATTTAATTTAATTATATATTTTTCCAAGTTTTTTATAAATTATGTTTCACTTATAAAAAATTTATATATAATCACCTAATCAATTAAGTTTACATCAGATGTTTTGACCATATTTGGATTATGTGTCAAAATCAACTTTGGTAGGTTGACTGTGGTAAAAGATATCAATATTTAAATATATAAATAATAATAATCCTTAAATAATTATCATATTTATTTGAAAATTATAATTTTTAACCAATAATGAAATATGTTTATGAAAAATGGACCAACATTACGATCATGGAGATCGTAGGTCGTATGTACACATGAGTAACATTTCATTTTACCAAAGATCATTATAAAAAAAGGTAAGTAATATTTTACCTTTATAAAATGATAATTATATCATAAATACCATTATTTTAAATTATATATACTTATATATAATTGTTTTAATGTAAAAGGAATCACATCACTTCGAGGAGGCGGTAGTCCACACATCCATAAATAACGTTATCATTTTTTCAGTGTGTGAAATTTTAAGAAGAAAAGGATATATTGTATTTAAATAAATATAATTATGTAATTAATATCATAATTATTTCATTTATATAATATATATTCATTATAGTTACCCTTTTTACCTTCCATGTAACATGTTATTGAAAAACACTTCATATCACTACGTGAGGCGACAGTCTGTCATACACACGAGCAACATTATCATATCTCTTATGGTATGAAATATAAAAAGGTTATACATGATATAATGACTCCAAAGATATAAATATGTTATAAATATCATGAATATAATATATAAATAATATTTATATTATTATTCCCAACCTTGAGAGGTGGTAATGGAAGAATTAATGACATCGGTTCACGAGAGGTGGTATACACGAACAATGATAACCTTGAGAGGTGGTATACACGAACAATGATGGTGTGTCCCATTTTATGGAAGTGTATGAAATTTAAGGTAAAAAGCTTAACATAAAAACATATAATTATATTTAATATATTGGTTTTATTATATAATAATTATATAAAAAAATTAATGAGTGGATAAGTATATAAAACAAAAGTGCTCATTGAAAAACGTTACCTCTTCTTCGAGTAACTCCTTTTGGTTTTCACCAGTGTACTTCCTTGGATTTATTTATGAAAAATGGTAGGCTTCTAGGATGAGATTAAGGATGTTTGGAGATTATTTTTATAGGTTTTTTATGACACAAAAGGCCTGAAAGGTGTGAAGATATGGGAGAGGTGGTGGCCTTTTATAAGTGATGGAGAGTACACACATGGTATTTTTGAAACAAAAAGTTAGGTGTAACCATATTTTTACCTAAAAATGGGCTTCCATAACACAAAATAATAAATAATATGGGTTTAATGTTGGATATATATTCATTTAATTGGTTTTTTATAAGTTTATATGTCATTTTCCCTCATAATCTTAAAGTTTAACCTATAAGTAAACTTGTTTTTACCTTAATCATTATAATTAATTTTAATTAATTTCACTAATATTTTTGGTAAAAAAACTTAATTTTAACTTACTAGATATTATATATTATTATTATTAAAAATATGAAATCAATTTTTCAAAATTCCAATAACATAACTTGATTAATTTAATTTAAAATTAATCTAACAGACGAGACAAAACAATGGGTTTTTAAAGTGAAAATGTTTAAAAGTTTGAAATGTTTTTATATCCAATTTAAAAGTGAAATTGATACCAATGACCTAAATTATATTAATAGATAAATAATTAAACTATTTTTAATTTAAAACCAATTAAAAATATAATTTATTACTATAAATTATTTAGACAATAAAGGAGTTTTCAATTAAAATTCAGTAGTTTTCACTATTTATCAAAAAATAAAACTTCTCATAAAAATAATAAAAATTAATACTAAGTTAATTTTGGAATAAATATTTCAAAAATTAAGTTTACTATTTCAAAAAAAATTATAAAAGTGTCAAAATTTATATTTAAAACAAGTTCTCCATTAAAAGGCAGCAAAACGACCTTTAGAAAAATACAACTTTTTATGCATAAAATGGATTTTTCTTTATATTATGTCCATAAAATATATTGGATGAATGTAAAAATATTTTATTTAGTATATAATATATATTTTTCCTTAATTTTGTTAACTAATAGTGCTTAATTTAATTTATTAAGATCAAACACCTTTTTATACATAAGAGTAGTTTTTCATAAAAACACTTCATTTATATTCGATTAGTTTTTATTTTCATATCTAATTAATTGGTAACCAATGAATTCATTATATAAACATGTTTAAACCATATTTTCATAAGTTAGTTAATCTTATTAATTCATCGCATTCCAACAGATAGGTGATAACTATCATGTTAACTAAAAATATTAATAATATATTGTTTACCTGTAAGACTTAGTCTTGCGTGTAAGATAAGTTATCGAAGAAACTTGATATTATGTGAAACACTAGATAATAATTTTTTTATAATGGAATATAAACTGTGAATTTCATGTAATTCAATATATAAAATAATTTAAATTAATTTGAAAGAAGATATTTCATCAAATCTCAAGATGTTACATCCTAGCCCCCATAAAATAAATTTCACCCTCATAATACTTCTTGGTTATCAAAGTATTAAAATTTTTAGAATTAATTTATTCAAATAAAAATCATATAAATGAAATAAATAAAACATAACTTAAAAGGTGAAAGTAGGAAACATAAATGTCACCTGAAGTTATGCATAACTAGGATTCCACATAGGGGGATATAGGTGGGAAATTAAAAGATGGATTTGGAAGGGAAAAATAATTACAATGGATTAATAGATAGTGATGGATAACTTGGTCAAGATGAAGTCAGTGAAAACAAAACCACAAGCCAAATAGGTGTGGAAATTATCATTGGTATCATCATAAATGATGGTAATATGATAACATTTTATTTCAACATCTATTTACTAGAGTTAAAGAATTATCTTACCATATAGATCAATAGAATAAGGGAATATACTTACTAGATGAGTATAATTTCATCCTTTAATCAATTTACACTAAAAATATCATCTTGTTCTCTAGATAATGAGTATTCAAGATGTTTTTTTCACACCTAAAGCACTAAAATAGAAAATTTAAATACCACATAACCATAAAAGGTATAACAATCTATTCCTCTTATTTTTAAACTTTAATTATAACCAAAATGGTTAAAACAAGGTAAAATAATTCCAAAATGAATAAACCTTAATGTGATACACTAATATTAAAAATTCAAAAGTAATACCCAAATTCAAAACAAAATTATTCCATAAATAACTATTCTTAAAATTCTTCAAGCATTTCCTCACTAAGTTAAAAACCCAAAGATTAGAAGGATTTAATCATATATTCTTCCAAGATAAATAAACCATTATTTCTCTAATAAAATACCATATGTTTCGAAATAAACATAATGTTTACCTATAAGAATTTCATGCTAACCAAGACATTATGTAGACTAGTGGTAGGTTAGGAACCCTTATCATCCTTTGGTCATGGATTCAAGCCCCACCGCCTTGCCAGATGTGATAGGTTGTCACCGAACATAGAGGTTATCTTGAATTTGTTCAATCCTGAAAAATAATTCCTTCCTAAAAACACTTCATTTTGATCATAGTGGTTATAAATACACCAACCCACAAAAATTTCTCCCAAATTATCATTAATAACCACAAAATTTTTACTACTTAAAACTATTAAATGAGGTATCTAATAAATTGAACTTATGATCAACATTAATATCATAGAATTATTATTGTATCCATAACTCTTAATATAACCACAAATTAAAAAATACTAATCACAAAAGTTAACTAAACCGACCTTAAATACCAACTATATCATTCCAATACCTGTAATCCCAAATCTTGTGCTGAAAATGTGAACTTTAAATTCTTGACTATAATACTGATTTTTGTGACCAAAATTTTTACATCTAAACCTTACAAAATCAAAAGGAAAACATGGATCACTTACATTATAAAGTACCTTTTAGGTTTATATTTTTATAGAATTAAGACAAACTCCAACCTACATAATTCACAAGTCATCAAATAAACATTTCTCCAATTTAACCCTTATTTTATTATTTCACATTAGTTTATCAAAATAATCTATTTGAAATCCTTTATAAACAAAAACCATTAAAATTAATTATTTATATCTAGGGGAAAAGGTTAACATAAGAAGGGTGAACTCAAATTCTCAGTAAGGTTAAAAATAAGCATTAATAATTGAATGTAATTAATGAGTATATGGGAGAATAAGGGTATGATGACATAGTCAAAGTATATGAGAGAATTATAAAAGAACTCATTCCCATCAATACTTAGATCATAAAATTTGAAAACTTGTAAAAGGAAAAATTCATTAGAATCGATAATCATGATTCATGTGATATCAATCTTGATCATAAGAATAATTATAAATGTATAGAAAGTATAAACAAAACATGTACATAACTTGGGGAATAATTTTCACTTTACTCTTACAATCACTCTTACAAATGGAATTACCATATGATTGAATACCATACTAAATTAATTGGGGGGATATCACAAACCCACCCATCCTTGGTTTATCTCATAACCACACATCATTGGTTTATCATGGAATCACTCTTCATTAGTTTATCACGGAACCACCCATTATTGATTTATAACATAACATCCCATAAAATTTCTGAGTACTATTACATAATCATAATGCATAAAAGAATGAATTTTATCATAAAATCACAGTAAAACCCATTATCACTTTTATAACTTGATTAACCATTGTAAAAGAAACATGTTCTACAACAATCTCTTTGAAACATTGTTAACCCATGGAAAAGAAACAAGTTTCATAACAATCACTTTAAAACAATCTTAATCCATACAGAAAATAATGAGGATGGTATAAATAAAAAAATATCCAATGTAAGATAAGTAAAAAAAGGGTTTTTTATAATGATGAATGTAAATACCATTAAAATATCATTAATAACATTTTGAGTAAAACATCCTTTTTTATTTTTAAAAACACTTTTAAAAAATTAAATGATTTTAAAATGATTTTCTTTGAAAAAAACTTTTAAATATATAAATTAATTTTTAAAAATAATTTAAATAATTTTTTGAGGAAAATATAATTTTTTATTTAAAAAAACATTATAAAACATTTTTAGAAAACATTGTTTTAGAATAAAATTTTTTTTGACTGTAAAATGATTTTTAATAAAAACATTCTTTTTGAACTCTTGAGAATAAAAACAGAGGGTAATGAAGGGAAAAAATTTATTCTCATGAAATAACCAGAGGATAATAATATTAATGAAAATTATTTATAGGTATATCATAATATTTCAACATTGGAGACTTAATCTCAATAATATCTATAATCGATGAGATTGTAATATCAAACTCTTGACACTTTGGTAACTTTGAATCGTAATCCATGTGAAAGGATACAAATAAAAGACACATAAAATAACATTATAATAAATAAATTCATGATATTATATGTCAAATTATATTAATATACACCTCATAATAGAATACTGGTGTATAACATGACATTAGTCTCAAAGAAGAAAAATTGTGACAAAAATCCATTACTCGTTTAGTAATGTTGAAATCATAAACCCAACGAAAGAGATATCATAAAATGGATATTTAAGTACCAATAAATTTTGGTATAGGATTCATAAAATACATTAATGGAAAATATATACACCACATAACAAAAATAAATGGTGAATATGGCATGTATATCATAGAAATAAAAGTGAGATGAGAAAAACTCTTACTACTTAAGTAACTTTTGAATCCTAAAATCCATGAAATAATAACATAAATTGAAACTATTAATATCATGATATAAATTTAATTCATTATATAACATTTCATATGTCATTATATTCACCTCATAGAAGAAATGAGTGGTGAATATGGCCAATGTCTCATAGAAATAAAAGTGAGACTAGAAATCCCCTTACCATGAGTCTGATTTGTCACGTTTGTTCATTATCTTCTTGAAGAATAAACTTATTTTAATTATTTAATTTATTTATAACCTTTTAAAAGTTTATTATTTATTTTATTTAATATATAAACAAGTTTTATATAATTACTTGATCGATTAAGTTTACAACAGATGTTTTGACCATATTTGAATAATGTGTCAAAATTGATTTTTGGTATGTTGACTGTGGTCAAAGTGATAATTATATAAATATATCCAAAATAATAATCATGAAATAATTATCATATTTATACAAAAAATATAATTTTAAAACTAATAATGAAATATGTTTATGAAAAATTAACCAACGTTACAATCATGGAAACGGTAAGTCATACCTATGTATGGGTAACTCTTCCATTCTTAAATGGTCATTATAGAGAAAAGGTAAGTAATATTTTATCATTAAATAATGATAATTATATAATAAATACAATTATATTTAATTATATATACTTATATATATCATTATTATAATGTAAAAGAAACCACATCTCTTCGAGGAGGTGGTAGTCCACACGTCCACGAATGACATTATCACTTTTTCAGTATCTAAAATGGTAAGAAGAAAATTTTATACTATATTAAAAAAAATATATTTATGCCATTAATATAATAATTATTTCATTTATATCAGATATATTCATTATATTTACCCTTATTACCTTCCATGTAACTCATTAGTGAAAAACGCTTCACATCACTTCGCGAGACGATTATCCTCCATACACAAGAGAAATATTATCATATATCTTACGGTGTGGAATATAAAAAGGATATACATGTTATAATGAATAAATAGGTATTAATATGATATAAATATCATGAATATAATATATAAAAACTATTTCCATCATTATTCCCAACCTTGAGAGGTGGTAAGGGAAGAACGAACGACATCGGTTCGTGAGACGGTAGTCCGCCGTACACATGAACGATGATTGGGTGTCCAATTTGATTGAAGTGTGTGAAATTGAAGGTACTAACCTTAACATAAAAACATATAAGTATATTTAATATAATTATGATAATATATAAACATGATATAAAAATAAATTTAAGGGGAGGATAAATAAATAAAACAAAAGTGCTCATTGAAGAACATTACCTCTTTTTCGGGTAACTCCTTTTGGTTTGCATCAAAGTAATTCATTATATTGTTTTATGCCAAAAGTTATGATTATAGGATGAGAGGAGGTATTATGGTAGTTTATTTTTTTAGATTTTTGATGATCCAAAAAGGCTTTAGATGTGTGAAAATAGGGGAAGATATGATGACCATTTATAAGTGGGGGAGAGGACACACTTGGTATTTTTGAAAAGAAAGTTAGGCGTACCTATGGTTTTACCTAATAATAGGATAACATAACACAAAAAAAAAACTATATAATAGAGGTGTAACGGTCTAAATATGGCCATAAAATTGGTTTTTTAAAAATATATAGGTCATTTTTCCTCTTATGTTTAAAGTTTAACCACTAAATAAACTCATATTAACCTTAATCATTGTAATTAATTTTAATTAATTTCACTAAAATTTTTGGTAAAAAACTAAGTAAGCCTTAATAAAAAATTTAAATTAATAATATCACAAAAATTAAATGTATTTTCTTAATTTAAAATCATAGAAGTTGTGGAATTTCATTTTAAATTAATCCTGTATACGTGATGAAACAATAAGTTTTTAAAGTGAAAATGTTAAAAGGTATGAAATTTTTTTATACCCAATTTCATTTTTAAATTTTTTGAAATGGACTAAATTGAATTAATATATATATAATTTAAATATTTTAAATTAAAATTCAGTATTTTTCACAATTCCTCGATTATCAAAAAAATACCAATTAACCCTAAGATAATTTTTAAAATAACATTTAAAAAATAAAATTTATTTTGTAAAGTAAAATTTATAAAATTATAAAAAATTAGTTTTAAAACAAGTGTTCCATTAAAAGGTGAAAAAAATTCTGTTAAAAAAATACAGCTTTTAATGAATAAATTGAATTTGTCCTAATATTATGACTATAAAATATATTATATGAATGTAAAAACATTTTATTGAATATAAAAAATACCTTTTTATTAATATAATTCACTAATTGTGATTTATTTAATTTATTAATATCAAACACGTATGTGGGCATAAAAATAGTTTTTTCATAAAAATGAGTCCTTTCTATTCAATTGGTTTTTATTTTCATTTTTAATTAATTTGTAACAATTGAATTCATTATATAGACACATGTAAACTATATTTTCATATTTTAGTTAATATTACTCATTCCCTCCATTAAAATGGATAGGTGATAACTATCATGTTTACTAATAATATTAATAGTATATAGTTTACTAGTAAAACTCATCCTTCCGTGTAACAAAAATTATCAAAGAAACTCGGTGTTACGTGAAATATAAGATAAAATTGGTGTTGTGCATAATGAAAGATAAATGGTCCATTATGTGTAACACAAGCTATAAAAAAATTTAAATTAATTTTAAAGAATATTTTTTATAAAATCTCAGGATGTTATAAGTAATATACTATACCATATGTGTATGTTTGTGTTAGATATGTATATATAACACCCAAAATAATAATATAATGTTTGAGGTAAAAAAATTTCTCGAATGGTTGTGGGTGATCAATAAGATTGAATTGGTCATCAGTTCGAACCCCACCTCAAGAACATAGGAAATTTTAATTCCATATATTTATATTTAAATAAATACACATCATGTATATTTATATGCACTCTGAGTATATATATAAAAAAGTAAAATAAATTTTATAAATAAAATAAAATTTTAAAAAAATACAGAAATGAAAAATTATATGGCATGTGGACATATCCATACACACTATTTAGTCTCAATTAAATATAAATAGGGTAATTCATAGGCTATACACTATGTTTCTTCCCCACCCCCTCCACATGTCATCTTGAGTACACTATGGCAGAAACTCTCCAAACTTGGATTTCAAGGATTTATTATGCTTCAAATCACTTAAATTTTATTCTCTGGCCAAATTGAGTTCTCCTAAAATCCTCATTACATTGTTTAAACTTAATTTTATGGATTCTCGGATATTGGTGGATTTTTTTTCAAAAAATGTAAACACATGGGAATACACAAAGAACACATATCATATACCTTTTTACATAGTCATATAGTGATTTGAACTCTATTTTAAAAACACATAGTGAGTGAATTTGGTACATATCGTGTGATTTTTGCATCTACCTAAAAAAGAAACATTCCATGTTTAGATATTACACATCTTAGGTAGTCGTCTACTAACACATAACATGTATGTTCGGTATACACCATGTACACACTTCCCACCCAAGTATCACACTTCATTTACCCTCACCACATAGCCTAATATCTATTTTCCCATACAGGGCATGTACTCAAGAATTCACCTCATGTGTCTTATCACCAAAATTACTTTTGAGTATGAGGTGTGTGTTAAGAGTACACTAGTTGATTCCATTTCTAAAAACCATTTACTTTGGAGAACACATTATATAATTTATAAATAGTATTTTTTTACTATTTTCTTTTATTTACTTCTTCTTTTTTCATTTTCTATCATTTTTTAAGATCATGGAATATGGGGTTCACTCTATATATACTAGGAAGTTCCCTATCAATTAATTATAAAAAGATTAACCCATTATGTAGAGAGTCCTCATGAAGTTAGTAGAGGGTCATTTGGTGGAAGACCTACTAATATCATAGTTACAAACACTGGAGGTGCTTCCTCCTAAGGCAGAATCATTAGATCTTCCATCTAAATCATCCTTATGATCTCTAGTTGGTGAAGCAGTAGAAACACTGCATCCTCTTTTAACTTACACGATATCATAACCATATACATCAGCAGCTACGACATGAGCTTGACCACCTATAGTGGCTCAGGATCCTTAGCCTTAACCCTACCTCATCTCCACTTATCAAAGTATTTCAAGTAACCGAATGTAAAGATTATAACATTGAAATATTCATATAGTAATTTGGTTTCTTAATACAATAATTCCTACATTACTTAGAATCCTTTATGATATGGAGGATCATTTATCTCACACTCATCTACTTGACATCCTTCAAGTCTGCACTCCTACTTTTCAATATTTATTTTTTGAGTTCACATCCACTTTATAGTTTTATGGATCCTTTTACTGGATGGAAACAAGTGACACCAAAAATCCTACCCAGTTCCACCATATAGGTTTACCATTATCACTTACTATCGGAGTGTTCACCCGGGGTTGTAGCTTTTACCCCCATCCCACAAACCCACCCCCTGTAGCCACCCTTCCCACCCTAGAAGATATGATATTCTCATTGTGTGTTGGGAGCCTGTTAAACCTAATATCTAGTGTGCTCCCTCTTCATAAAAGAGTGATGATTTTGGGTATATAGGAAGTGATAATTAGGTTCGATACTGACTTATAAGTGTTAGATTCGATGGATCATTTTTATATTGTACAATACGTAAATGTCATGACAAAAACAATTCTAAATAATATCTAAAAATAAGGTTTCCAGAACCAAGAGATGATAATTTTTCCATTAAATTTATAATTAATTTGAATGGATTATAAGAATGAATATGATCATATGATATTTATTTTATGAATATGATGATCATCTAAAACATTTTTTTGGTAAACCATAATTACTCTTATAGGATCTAAGTGTAGAATCTCTCAAGTGGTGATCCACACTTTCTCCTATGATCTCCAAAAAATGACGATAGATTCTAGGGTTCTAGAGTGGTGGATCGATCATCTTTTAGTGTTCATCTTGATCATTGTGATTATTCCGTTGAGATTGAAAAATCATTCTTTCACCCTCATTCTTGAGATGATAGATAATATATAGGGAATTCTTTGGTCTTGAGAGAGTGATCTAGATTTCATTGTAACACCCCGAGATTTTATAAGAAATATTATTTTTAATTTCTTTGACCAGTTGTGTTGTACGCTACACCAAGATTATCTTGCACTATACGCAACATCGTATTATCTTTTAGTATATTCAACACTATTCTTGTCTTGCGTTACATGCAAGAGAAACCTTCCTCGATAGTATGCATTGTACGCAATATTGAGTTTCACTAAACAACGATATGTTATTAAAATATTATATAAACTAGCCATTATGAATAATAATACCCACTTTTTAAAATTTTATAAATTTTATCCTTCAAAATGGACTTCATTTTTGGATTTGGAATATCTAAATTAGCCTAGGGTGAATTTTTGGTATTTTTCTAAAAACTTTCAATTTTTGATGAATAGTGAGAACACTAAGTAATTAGTTAAAAATGACTTTTTATTTAAATAATCATTTATTTTATTTAAATTTATTTTCGGTCAAAATAGATACATAATACCTATAGAAGTTCAATGTAATTCATTAGAGTCATTTTATAATAATTTTAGATATATAAAAAATTTATTTAACTTTTTACCGTCTTTTACCCACCTCCTAGGAGCATTTGCAAATTTACATAAAACATAATTTTACTGCATTTGTGAGTTGAATTTCAAAAATCCGAGAGACACAGTTGATATCAGTAAGTAAAATGTGGTTCAATGAGATGAAAATAATTTTTGGTGAATAGTAACTTTTAACTTTTATTTACCACGGTTAAAAGTAAATAGTGTAATTAAGGGTAAAAATGATATTATTATTAACCTAACACATGTCCTAATTCTATTGGACAAGTGTAATTCGACCAAAAAAAACCTTAGGAATAAAATATGACCCTTTAAGTCCACTTGGATTTGATTAGGACAATTATTATAATTTTATTTAAAAAAGAGTTAAAATAGTTAAAATCAAAGTTTAATAACTAAAATATTTTTTATATAGGGTTATACATAAGATAAATTCGACTATAAATACTAATTAGAAAGATAAAAATATTTCCTACATAATGGTAGTTTTATTTAAATTTTTTAATCATTAACTAATTTAATTTACTAATGACACGATGATGATGCAGTAATTACCTTATTAATGAAATATTACCATAATTGATATTATAAATACCCAAATATATGTAATTTAAGACTTATTATGAATTAAAATAATTTTATAGGTTAATATAACATATTAGGGTTGGTTAGATGAATTATTTTCAATGTAATAATGCTGTTATGAATTTAGAAAAAACAAAATACCAAATAGAGTCAAAATTGACAAAAAAGAGTTTTTAAAACAAATATTATATTATTAATTGATATATTTGTCATAAAAATATAAGGGTCGGCCAAAATACTTATATAATAATATATATGATATTAATGAACCAATTGAGGTTCTATTGGTAGTTTATAGTAAGTTTATTAACCATATAGTGTAAGAATACAAGAAGACATGATAAAAGTTAAATTATTTAACTTAGAGTTAAATCTAAATGATAAGGTTAAATTGGTAAACTAAACTTGTATAAAACCTATTTTTTGAGAGTATTTAGACCCATACCCACCCTATCTTAGAAATAAGTCACTTTGGAGCCATTATAAACCAAATGTGAATTTATTAAAAAATAATATTTTATGTTTTTCCTAAGGTGCCCCTCACCCCTCTTATAAAAGAGAACTCTCTCTTCTATCTAATTCACACCTCCAAATTCATTTGGATCAGACAAAACCTACCCAAATACCCTCTAAACTGTCCTAAAATCATCCTAGAGGCCTTACTTTAGTCATAAATCCATATTAAGGATCCCTTTTGATCAAATCAAAAGGAAGAACCCGAAGAAGAGGTAAATATCTCACCACCTATTTCAAGTTCTTTTCTTCTTCCACTTCCTCCTTCTTTGTTGTTTCCATTCTAAAATAATAACTCCAATATCTTATATATTATGTGATGTTATTATAAAAATTTTACAACCATATTAGTTATTTTATCCATTCTATGAATGAAAAAGTCACCACGCATGCGTACATACGGCTTACCGTCTCCATGTCGTGGTGTAGTTTGTTATTCAAACATTTCATCATTTGGATGAGTATAATAATGAGTATAAATGATATAAATAATAAATATAACATTATTATGATTCTGTAGATATGATATATCATCCAATTATATACTATTTTAATATCAAAAGAATGATATTGTCACTCGTGCGTACGTACGGAATACCGTCTCCACGGACACGATGAGATTCATTTTCTATGATTAACCATTCAAGTATGATTATAAAGTATATATAATAAATAATCATGAAATATATTACATAATAATGATAATAGATTTATGTACATATATTTTTCATTTACTTAATTCCATTCAATTCAATAAGGAAACAAAAACAGCGTTCATGCGTACGTACGACCTACCGTCTCCCTGAACGGTGTATTTCATTCCATTTATAGATCTATAATATATATTTATATGATGAATATATATTATATATAAATCATGTTTTAAATTATGTAATTAAGTAAATCAGGATATCAGTAATAATATCAAGAACAACAAGTCGAAACGCAGACGATAAATGAAACGATTTTACCCAAAACACTGATTCATCATGGAATATACAAAAGAACGGGTAATATAAAGTCATAAGTGAATCATATATGATATCAGAAATATTATCATGGTTCTGTTACAAGTTAATAATATGTTTAAACCCACTATACAAAAGTTTCAGACATGTACGGAAGAAATTGGACTTAAGGTAAGGGATAATTTTGCAATCTCATTTTTATCCAATATTGCTTATACATGAGTAATTACTAGGGTTATATTTTTCATCCATGTCCATAAAATGTTTTTCATAAAGTTTTTAATATTTTTCCATGTATGTTTAAAGTCATTTTTACCCTTATTTTACTTTTAGTTTGTGTTATGGAAGGAATCTTTCTTTTTTTTACCATACGTGGTACTTTTTTACTTTTCCGTTAAAAGGACAAGGATAATGTTTTTTTAACTTATATGGCTTGAACGGATTTTTACAGTTTCATAACGCCTTATTTTTATGAAACATACTCTACAATATTTAATGATTATTTTCAACAAAATCCTTTTCTTTTAGAATTCCATGACATTTTGTGAAAAGAAAATTATTTTGAAGTAGAAATGATATTTTCCTCAAGAATTCATTTCAAGTGTTTTATCGAAACCATTTTCCATCTAAGATGAAATTATTTAATATGTTTATATTTCAAGTATAATTTATCCATTATTTACATGGTTTCATTTTTTTTTATGATGAAATGATATCCATTTATTTTATATGGATTATGTTATGATGGGATGATGTTTATGAAACCCACATTATTCTTTGGGTTTTGATGAATGATTTATGTTTATTTTGTGGCACATGAAAGAATGATTTCAATGTGAGATGGGTGGGACCTATATCTCCCTCCAATACATTGGGTAAATATTTATATCTCTCATCAGATAGACATGACTGGAACGGAAAGTGAATCTGGTTCAGTAATATAGGGTTGGAAAGACAAGTAAACCCAGTTCAGTAATGGACTTTGTCCACTATGATGGTCTTGGCAGCAGTGCCTTGTCTACTATGGAAATCATATCATGTTCTAAATAGTTTCCAAAATTAAATGTTTTATTCCCATGGTATTTTATCATGGTTATTGTTCCTTGATGATCTATGACTTATGCACTACCAAGATTTATGTCATTACTCATGATTTTGATGTTTTATGTTCATGTTCTTACGTTCAAATATTTAGGGATTGTTTTATGTTCTCCATGTTTACCCTTACTGAGAATTTGAGCTCACCCTTTTTATGTTTTCTTTTCCCCAGGATATAAATAAAGGTTTTAGGTAAGAAAACCAAAGGGGAAGATCTTTATGGGATATGTTGAAGATCTTTTATCATGATTAGAAGATTATGTTCTGAGTTTCCAAAGACACTAAACTAATACGGTCTTTGGAAATTTGTTTTTTGTCATGTATTATGTATTCCACAAAAGTAATGTAATGTCTATGTACGTCATGCTTTGGGTATCTACATTTGGTATCATAGAAAAGGTTTAGTTAACCTTTGGAAACTAGGATGCGAAATGTTTAGTGAGATCCCAAGAGATATTTTTAAGATATGTCTAGGGATGTCCCTAAGGTTAATTATAAGTATAGGTTATAGTCCTAGAATTATGGTAATGATATTAGAATTAAACCTAAGATGTTAGATATTGAAGGTACTCCCCCTTTATTATGTTGTTTTCCTAGCATGATTTTTTCCACTCATACTATTCTTTTTTGGGTTTTAGAAAATGGGTGAAAACTGGAAGATTCAAGATAATGGAGGATATGATGGATAATGGAATGATATTCTTCACGAGAAACCAAATGAAATGGGATTTGGAAGTCCAAACATCGTTATTATTCCTAATCAGAAATCTCATAATATGATCAATAATATCAAATTTGGTAAGTTTCCTCACTCAGCTAATAAGAGAGATATGGAGTTTCATGATGATAATAGAGGAAAGAATGTTCAATTTCCATCATGTAAATCATGTGGTAATAGACATCAAGGAGAATGTTTCAAAGGAACTGGAAGATGATTTGGGTGTGGAAAAGAAGGACACAAATCCAATAAGTGCAAAGGAAAAGGTTCAGTTAACACCATGGACAAGGATAATGGTATTTCTAAGACATCAACAACGATTAAATGTTTTAAATGTGGAATGTATGGGAATTATGAAAACCAATTCCCTAAAAGAAAATCTCTTGAAGAGAATCAACATGGTCGTATAAGTATTATATATGATGATGATGATGATGATGAGACTCCAAATGATATATAAGATGAAAGAAGTGTTGAGGAATAAAATGATGAAGCTCGGTCAAAGGTTTAAGAAGGTAGTGGAATGATTGTATGTTTATCAAGAGTTATGTTTTCTGGGTGATTTAATGGTGCTATGGAATAAAGAAACATTTAAGGATTGTTAAACTATTGTTTTTTCTAAATTATTTTAAAGTATATGTTGAATGGTACTAGTAACCATGAATGGTTATTCAGATATTTTTGGAAAGTAGATGATATGCACATAATGAAGGGATAAGGAGATAATGAGATTATTTATAGTATTATTGAGCTCATGACTGATATAATGATAAAGTGATATCATGGTTTGAGTATATATAAATTTTTTGTATTTTGGTATGTAGAAAGAGTTAACTTTTGACAGTATTCATGTTTTCACAAAGATTATTTGTTAATTCATGTTTCAAGAGAATACATGATTAAGGAATTCACATATTTGATATGTGACCAACAAGATATATCTTAGGATATAATGGGGATAAATGATGGTAATCAATGCTTGTTAAATGACCTTTCTATTAGTCATTTTCTTTATACTATGAGATTGGACAGAAGTATTTTTGATAAGCCGAAAGTTTGGAATAGATTAAGTTGGAAATTAGATAGTATTGTTTAAGGCTAAAACTTTTTTTATAGAATGTTATAATAGTATAGTTTTAGAAAAAGGACAACCTGCAATATGGGCGACAACTCGTTACATCAGACAAGGATGTGGGAATCGAACCCACAACTGAAGTGTGACAGGCCTTTATCACCTACCACTGGCCTACAAGAAGTCCCTTGTTAGTAGAAATTAGTTTTATTTTATTAAGTGGTATGATAGTTGAAGTCTAACTCCATTTTTGGAATCATATATGATTAACCTCACTATAGATGGACTTATGTATATTTAATAACTTTTTCTAACCTTTTGTTTGAAACAGATGGAATGACCTATCATTCTATCACATGATCTACTAACACTTCACTAATGACAAATTCAACTTCATTTATTTAAGATATTAAGTGTAAATTTTTCAACGAACAACCAATGGTGAGATTGTACCAAAATCAATTAAGTATTTCTTCTAATTCCAATTTTTTTCAATTTTAGGGAAATGATCTTGAAAACCAAAAACGTTGTCCTAGATGGTACCTTGGAGCATCACAAATTTATGGATTTGTGATTATTGTATTTTTCATATCCATGTTCTCTACCACTCTCCATCAGAACTTTATGGTTATATTTCTCTTCTATATCCATATTTTCAGTTATGTTCTTCTATGTGGAAACCCAGTGATGAGTTAATTTGGGTAACTATTACGTTTCATACAATAGTTTTTAAAATTAAGTTTTAGTATTCCTTTTTACGATGTGGGTTTCTATGAATGAAACTTTCAAGTAGTAAACCATTTATAACCCCAACGAATTTCTAGGGCTAAATTCATTTTAAGGGGGGTGGAATGTAACACCCCAAGATTTTATGAGAAATATTATTTTTAATTTATTTGATGACTTGTGTTGTATGCTACACTAATATTATCTTGCGCTATACACAACATTGTATTATCTTGTATTATACACAACACTATTCTTGGCTTGTGTTACACACAAGAGCAACCTTCTTCGATAACTTATATTGTACACAATACCGAGTTTCACTAAACAACGATATATTATTAAAATATTATATAAACTAGCAGTTATGAATAGTAATACCCAATTTTTGAAATTTTATAAATTTTATCTTTTAAAATGGACTTCATTTTTGGATTTTGAATAACCAAATTAGCCTAGGGTGAATTTTTGGTATTTTTCTGAAACCTTTCAATTTTTGATGAATAGTAAAAGCACTTAGTTATTGGTTAAAACCGACTTTTTATTTAAAAAAAATTATTTTATTTAAATTTATTTTAGGTCAAAATAGATACATAATACCTATATAAGTTCAATGTAATTCATTGGAGTCATTTTATAACAATTTTAGATATATAAAAATTTTATTGAACTTTTTACCGTCTTTTACCCACCTCCTAGGAGCATTTGCAATTTTACATAAAACTTAATTTTACCACTTCTATGAGTTGAATTTTAAAAATACGAGAGACACAGCTGATATTATTAAGTAAAATTTGGTTCAATGTGATGAAAATAATTTTTGGTGAATAGTAACTTTTAACTTTTATTTACCACAGTTAAAAGTAAATATGGTAATTAAGGGTAAAAATGATATTATTATTACCGTAACACATGTCCTAATTCTATTGTATAAGTTTAATTCGACCAAAAACAACCTTAGGAATAAAATATGACCCTTTAGGTCCACTTGTATTAGATTAGGACATTTATTATTATTTAATTCAAAGAAGAGTTAAAAGAGTTAAAATCAAAGTTTAATAAGTAAAACATTTTTAATATAGGGCTATACATAAGATAAATTAGACTATAAATATTCATTATAAATATGAAAATCTTTCCTACATAATGGTATTTTTATTTAAAATTTTTGGACAATAAATAATTTAATTTATTTATGACACAATGATGATGCAGTAATTACCTTATTAATGAAATATTAACATAATTGATATTATAAAAACCCAAATAAATTTAATTTGAGACTTTTTATAAATTAAACTAATTTTATAGGTCAATATAACATATTAAGGTTGGTTAGAATAATTTTTTTGAAGTAATAATGTTGTTATCAATTTAGAAAAAACAAAATACCAAATAGTGTCAAATTTGGCATAAAAGAGATTTTAAAACAAATATTATATTATTAATTGATATAATTGTCCTAAAAATATATGGTTCGTCCAAAAGACTTATATAATAATATATATGAAATTAATGAACCAATTGGGGTTCTATTGTTATTCTATAGTAAGTCTATTAACCATATAGTGTAAGAATACAAGAAGACGCGGTAAAAGTTAAATTATTTAACTTAGAGTTAAATATAAATGATAAGGTTAAAATGGTAAACTAAACTTGTCTAAAACCTATTGGTTGAGATTATTTTGACCCATACCCACCCTATCCTAGAAATAAGTCACTTTGGAGCCATTATAAACCGAATATGAATTTATTATAAAATAATATTTTAAGTTTTTTCTAAGGTGCCCCTCACCCCTCTTATAAAAGGGCACTCCCCCTTCTCTCTAATTCACACCTCCAGAGCCATTTGGATCGGCCAAACCCTTATAAAATACCCTCTAAAATATCCTACCTTCATCCTAGAGTCCTTAATTTAGTCATAAATACAACCTATAGTGCCATTTTGATCAAATCAAAAGGAAGAACCTGAAGAAGAGGTAAATATCTCACCACCTATTTTAAGTTCCTTTCTTCTTCCACTTCCTCCTTATTTTTTGTTTCCATTATAAAATAATAAATCTGGTATCTTCTATATAATATTATTTTATTATAAAAATTTTAAAACCATATTATTTATTTTATCCATCCTATGAATGAAAAAGTCACCACACGTGCAAACGTATGGCTTACCGTCTCCACGTCGTGGTGTAGTTTGTTATTCAAACATTTCATCAGTTGTATGGGTATAATAATGAGTATAAATGATATAAATAATAAATATAATATTATTATGATTCTTTATATATGATATACTATCCAATTATATATGATTTTAATATCAAAATAATGATATTGTCGCTCGTGCATACTTACGGACTACCGTCTCCACGAACGCGATGAGATTCATTTTCCATGATTAACCATTCAAGTATGATTATAAAGTATATATATTAAATAATAATGAAAGATATTACATAATAATGATACTAGATTTATGTACATATATCTTTCATTTACCTAATTCCATTCAATTCAATAAGGAAACGAAAAGAACGTTCATGTGTACCTACGACCTACCATCTCCATGAACGGTGTATTTCATTCCATTTATCGATCTATCATATATATTTATATGATAAATATATATTATATATAAATCATGTTTTAAATTCTTCAATTAAGTAAATCAGGGTATAAGTAATAATATCAATAACAACAATTCGAAACACGTACGATAAATGAAACGATTTTACCCAAAATGATGCCTTATCATGGAATTTACAAAAAATGGGTAATATAAAGTCATAAGTGAATCCTATATGATATCATAAATATTATTATGGTTCTGTTACAAGTTAATAATTTGTTTAAACTAACTATATAGGAGTTTCAGACATGTATCAAAGAAATTGGACCTAAGGTAAGGGATAATTTTTCAATCTCATTTTTATCCGAGATTTCTTACACATAAGTAATTACTGGGGTTATATTTTTCATCCATGTCCATAAAATGTTTTTCATAAAGTGTTTAATATTTTTTTCATGTATTTTTAAAGTCATTTTTACCCCTCTTTGACTTTTACTTTGTGTTATAGAAGGAATCTTTCTTTTGTTTACCATACGTGGTACTTTTTTACTTTTCCGTTAAAAGTACAAGGAGAATGTTTTTTTAACTTATACGACATGAAGGGTTTTTTACAGATTCATAACGCCTAATTTTCATGAATCTTACTCTACAATATTTCATGATTATTTTCAAAAAAATCATTTTCTTTTAAAATTTCATGGGATTTTGTGAAAAGAAAATCATTTTGTAGAAGAAATGATATTTTCCTCAAGAATTCATTTCAAGTGTTTTATCAAAACCATTTTCCATCTAAGATGAAATTATTTAATATGTTTACATTTCAAGTATAATGTATCCATTATTTACATGGTTTCATTTTTCTTATGATGAAATGATATCCATTTATTTTATATGGATTATGTTATGATGGGATGGTGTTTATGAAACCCATATTATTCTTTGGGTTATGGTGAATGATTTATGTTTATTTTGTGGAACACGAAAGAATGATTTCATTATGATATGGGTGGGACCTATATCTCCCTCTAATGCATTGGGTAAAGATTTATATCTCATGAGATAGACATGGCTAGAACAGAAAGTGAATTCGGTTCAGTAATACATGGCTAGAACGACAAGTAAACCCGGTTCAGTAATGGACTTTTTCCACTATGATGGTCTTGGCAGTAGGGCCTTGGATACTATGGAAATCATATCATGTGTTTAATGGTTTCCACAATTACATTTTTTATTACTATGCTATTTTATCATGGTTAATGTTCCTTTATGATCTATGCCTTATGCACTGCCAAGATTTATGTCATTACCCCTGATTTTGATGTTTTATGTTCATGTTATTACGTTCAAATGTTTAGGGGTTGTTTTATGTTCTCCATGTTTACCCTTACTGAGCATTTGATCTCACCCTTTTTATGTTTTCTTTTCCCCAGGATATAAAGAAAGGTTTTAGCTAAGAAAACCAAAGGGGAAGATCTTTATGGGAGTTGTTGAAGATCCTTCACCATGATTAAAAGATAATGTTCTGAGTTTCCTAAGACACTAAACTAATTCTGTCTTTGGGCATTTGTTTTTTGGCATGTATTAAGTATTCCGCAAAAGTAATGTAATGTCTATATACATCAGGCTTTGCGTATCTATATTCATTGTGAAAAATGATTCTCAATTTCAATCAAACTATACATAATAGACATGATCATCTCTTTATAGAGATAAGGTTAGAGTTAAAATATTATTTAATTGCAAAAAATTCCTTAAATAATATATTAAATATTATATGATTCATTTCCATCTCACAATGATTTTATTATTATTATTATTATTATTTCATTACGGGTGATAACTATTGTAATGATAAACATTATTTTTACCATATTTAAAATTAATATTTATCATGAGACAAAATCCTGGTCTTCTAGTCTTCCTTAGAATTTATTAAATACATGAATAAATATTTATTCATTCAATAGATAAATAAATATTATATCACCTCATAATTAAATAATTACTATTCAAATAAATATTTATGTAATTTATGAGACCAAAAAATCTTAAATAAAATTATTCTTCAATCTTGAGAATAATATTTATTATAATAATTAAATTCAAAAAGAATTTAATTGATACTAATGTAAACCCTTTGTGTGTGACCCTATAGAATTATTTCTCATTAGAATTAGGTGGACTTACCTAAAAATCCAAGATTACTATCTAGTAATGAGTTAAAGAACCCAATATAAAGAAGTTAATGTCCCTAAATTGACAACCAGATACATGCTATTTTTGTGAAATATAATCCCTTTGTTAAAAAATCTCATCAAGCAGGTTTCACACTATAGAACCCTGCATTTTTATAACATAAACTTTCATTACATTACACAAAACTGAGGATCTTTAAGGTTTAGTGTCTTGGAAACCAGGAACATAATACATGAAAACAACATAAAACATACTTCTTAAACACCTGAAAGGCTTCTCCTTAAGTTCATCCTAGGTTCATTACTGCATCTCAAAACCTGGGGACATACATCAAAAGAAAGGGTGAGCAGAAGGCCCAGTAAGGGAACGAGAGAAACATTTAACATGTGAACTTGAGATACATCAACTATTTAATGAAAAAGAACTTTAAGGCATGAGAAAGAAATAATGTGGCATATCATAATAAAAATAACATTTTTCATAACTTTAAGATGTGTCTACATCATTTAACATAGAAAATCATGAACATATCACCAAGGTCCATCCCCAAGGTGTCATTTGAAAATTACCAAGGTTATTCACCAAGATATCATGAAAATTGTAATCTCTAGTGGTTACATCATTACCCAATGCATTGGAGCGCTATCAGGGCGCACCCTTAAATTTGCCTTTATTATCATGTGATCCACATATATCGTCATAAAACAATTCATAAATAACCCATATAGCAGAAAATAAATGGGTTTCATTTCATAATCATAACGTTTAAAAAAACTGCTTTAAAGACATGATCTTTACGTCACTTTAAACCCACGGAAGGGGAGAGCGGGTCTCATGTATGTAAATCCCAGAATTTAAAATAGAACATTTTGATATATATGTGAATAAACCTGTAGAAATAAGAGCTTTGAGTATTCAATTTATAACATAAAATAATTTTGAGAAAAGAGAGAGGCATTTTGAGACGAAAATTCTGCAGCATAATGGCTATGTTTTGGGTTTTTAGAAAACATTGAAAAGAGAGGGGACATGGGTTAAACATTAATAAATAACCCATAAAACAGTATAGTGACATAATAAGAAGGATATATGAACATGTTAATGAAATTTGAAGGTCATACCATTTGAAATGAAAAACATGGAAGGAAGACAAAAATTAGATTTCTCTTATGAAAGTTCGGCAGCCTAACGACGTTACTTAAAATTCAACAAAAATGATTTGAAAAGATAAAATAGGGTCACTCATAATGTGAACATAAGAGTCCAGTATGATAGATATAGAGATAATTCCCTAACATAATTAAAAAGGAACTTGAAAGACTTGACATGAAAGTAGAACTTTGAAAAGAATGAGAAGGGTGAAAGAATCCCCTTACAAATTCGGCAGCCTAACGGCGCCACTTAAAACTTCAAAATACTAAATTGAAGAGATCAAATAGGGTCTCTCATTATATGATCATAAAAGATCAGTATGATAGATATAGATAACATACCCCAACATAATAAAAAGTAACTTGAAAGACTTGAAAAAAATAGAACTTGAAAATGAGAAGGGTGAAAGAATCCGTTACAAAAATTTCAGCAGCCTAACGGCGCCACTAAAACTTTCATAAAATGAAATGATGAGAGTAAGAGGGGGTCTCTCATAATATGAACTTAAAAAGGAAAATATAATGAATATAAAATAACATCCACCAACATAATAACATGGATCATAAAATAAATTACATAAAAGAGATCACTTGAAAAGAAAGAGAGGGGTCGGATCCCTTACCTTAAAACCTAACTCTTAAAACTCAAAGGTTTGGACCTTGAGGGCTTGGGGGAACCTTGGGAGGACTCCTTGGTAGGTAAGGAGACCATAACTTCGTTGAGAATGATTTTGGAGTCAAAAGGATGAGATAATGTCTTGGTATTTATAGGGAAAGTGAGGGGACAAGGCATTAATGGCCAAGGGACACCTCATAAGTGGGTTTCTCAAAACCATGTGCTCTCCCAAGATATTTCCCATGAAGTTAGGCCACATGGGGCCCCCAATACAATAATTCATCACCTTTGGTCGGCCAACCCATAAAATATCTCATGAAATCATCATGACACAGTTATGATGTCATTAAACATACTGAAACCCTAAAACGGTATTTTTACTATTCACTGAAAATTCAACTTTCTCAGAAAAATCCCAAAATTTCACCTTAACCAAATATCGATGCTCTGATTACAAAAATGAACTCCATTTTATAAAAATAATTTTCTAAATATTTTTAATTTAATTTTTAAATAAATACACTATTCACCGAAAATTCATTTTTTCAGAAAAATCCCCAAAAATTACCATAACATAATATCAACGCTATGAGTACAAAAATGAAATATTTTTTATAAAAATAATTTTCTAAATATTTTTAATTAAAATTTTAATTAAAAAACACTATTCACCCGAAAAAACTAATACTTGAATAATAATATATGAAACCGTTATTTAAGCATTTTATTGAATCACATTACTTAATCAAGGTGCCTAGATTATATTAATACTTTCTTTAAGTGAGATTACTAATCCATTTGGTCACATTACTAATCCTAAGCATAAAATGACAATTCATAATTTACTATTCATCAAAAATTAAGTTGATCTTATTAGACTCTAAATTTCATACTGAACATAATTGTAGAAGACCATTTTTTGAAAATCATTACACATTTTTAATTATTTAAGGTATACATAAACATTTTTAAAATATTCTTTTTCTAAAATTCATCAAAAATATGCATACTATATTTATCCGGCCATTTGAAAATTCATAAACTTCATCATAAGAAGAAATCAAAATTTTTATTTAAAATAAAGGATTAGACAAGGCAGTTACGGTCTACTTACATAGCCCCTTATCACACCAGCATAGGACCTAAGTGTAAGGTGTGATAAGGTGGGAGAATCTGAGGGAGGCTCGGCCAACATCGCACGAGTAGTAATTTCTATCAGTTTGAACTTCTCGCGAAGGCGATTCCGTTCTAACTACACATGATGAAGTTCGGCTTGGGTTTGGTCCAGAGCAAAGCCTAGTGGTGTTACCTCCTTCCCAAGTTATGTTAGATGGGCTTCGATTGGTCCAAGGCTACTGGGTGAGGCCATCAAATCTTCTTTTTATATTAATTAACCAAGATTACTTATATTTAGAGACAATAATCAAAACGTTTAGTTTCCAGCAGTCATATTGACCAATGGTCATATAACAGTCAAAAACCCAACGGTCTCATTTTAATTATACTCATGTTATCAAATGAAACATTTTTGTTGAGTACAAAAAAAAATAACACACAAAATTAGGAAACAAGATTTATTCAAAATTTCGGGTCGTTACACACACTCATTTCATAAACCCTTATGCTTGATATGTGTTTTTTTGACTATCTAGAATAAACTCATTATTAAACCATGGCCACATAATTTAATGAAATGGTTCCATTATAATTAAATTTACAAGATATTAACTCCTATTAAAGTGGGAGGGACATATCCTTCCACAACTTATTCATTAATAACATGTCATTCATGACACACCCAATATATCCTGAATCCCATGAACATATGGAATCATGATTTTAGTCAGTAAATCATAGTTTATGGGTCATGACATGAATTAATAAAAAATTTAAACTCTAAGGACTATTACACACATTTGTAGATAATAATAACTGATGACACATAGAAATGAAAAATTCTTACTGGTGGGTCTGTTCTATTAATCTTCCATATTGTAGATTACTAAGTGTGAACTTCGTGAGATAAAATATCATCTTCTTATGAGTACTCATATATGAAAGTCTCCATACTATGTGTGTCATAATATAATTTTATTAGACCATAGAAGTGGGTTTAAGAATATCATTTTGGAATTTCATGGTTCTAAACATTGTGGGTAACTGTTATTCCCTTTTCAATGTGACAGATACTCTAGGATATTATTACATTAAAGTTATGAAAAAACGAATAGTATATAGAAATATGTTTAAATTAATATTCACTTATTTGAATATAAATTTAATCCAAAGTAAAAATAGATGATTACAAAATACCAACTCTAATAGAATCCCACTTGGACTAGAGCCAAATACCAATGAATTTCAGTCTGCTAGACCTCACATGAATATCATGTTTCTATTATGTTAGGGATTTAGTCGAGTTCTACCACATTTTATTATGTGGGGACTCTACTCACTGCAGCTTCACCTCTCAGAGAAAAATACCTCAATCGATGATACATTCAAAGTATATTCTTTGTCTAATGATGTGACCCTATCTCCTTGGAATGATCCACAATTGTAGTGTTATCACAATAAATTATGATAGGGTATTTAATTATATAAATCATGTCAAGATCTTTGGATGATGTTTTGTATATAAAATACTTCTTTAACTACCTCATAAGATACAGTATAATCTGACTCTACAATAGAATCTATGACCATGGACTGATTTGAGCTCCTCTATCTCACAACACCTCCATTGAGAGTGAATATATATCTCAAATTTGATTCTATATTATCATGTTCTATTTGAAAACTATAATTTTCATATCCTATAATGACTATCTCCTCATCTCCTCTATATACCAAGAACATCTCATTAGCTCACTTTAGATACTTAATGATGGTATCGACTTTCATTCAAAGGAATACACTTGGGTCAGCTTGTTATCTTCCCAACACACATAATGTGCAGGAAAAATCTATCCTTATACCTAACATAGAATACATGACGGATCCAATTATAGATATATATGGAATACTTTCCATCCTTTTCCTCTCCTTATGTGTCTAAGGACACATTTTCCTATAAAATGAATTTAAAGTGACACTGGAAATAATCCCCTCTTGTATTTTTCCATTCAAAATCTTTTCATTATCTTGTCAATGTCTGTACATTAACTTACACCAAGAAACATCTTGGGTCTATCAAAATGGATCATGATCCAAATAATACATATTGTTTCAATAAATTATTTCATGGAGAGGCATGTGTTCAAAAAATCATTAACATACTGTAAGACTAGAATTTCATTTCTAATAATTATTATTTCATTGATATAAACTATTAGGAAAACAAAGGAACTCCCACTAAAACATTTATAGACACAAGGCTCATATTCATTATTTATGGAACCAAATTCCGTTAAAGCTTCATCAAAACAAATGATCCACGACCTGGATGTTTTCTTTAATCCATAAATGGATATCTATAATTTTCATACCTTGCTAGAAAACTTTGGAGTTACAAAACCTTAAAGTTGTGTCATATAGACATATTCCTAAAGGTTTCCACTAAGGAAGGATATTTTTTCATATATCTTCCAAATATCATGGTCATGGTAAGATTTTATGGTAAGTATAATTCTAACGGATTTCAGTATAGAAATCGATAAAAAAAATTCTTCTTAGTCTATGCCTTGATATTATTTGAACCCTTTTGCAACCAGTCATGCCTTATTAGTAATGATTTTTTTATCCATGTCTAGTTTCTTCTGGAATACCCATTTACGTCCAATAATATTTACATCCACTGGAGGATTGACCAAAATAAGTACTTGGTTTGGATATATAGAATCCATTTTTGAATTCATTGCTTCTTTCCACTTAGAAAATTATATGCCACTTATTTCTTCCATGTAGGTTACATGATCATTATTATCAACTAATAAATATTCACCATCCTCAGTGACTAGAAAAGAATATCTTTTGATTTATATAACTTCTCTTGTATGACTATGCCATACTTGTATATGAAAAAAAACATTTTCTATAGGGATTTTAGGAATATGTTCTTATACAAAATCTTGTGTACCTTGAGCCTGGACTTCATAAAAGTTTATCTCTCTGCCACTAAATCTTTTAGAGATATGATCCATATCAATGAATATTGAATGTATTTACAAAATTACATTTTTTTGTGGGGTTGTATAGGTAATATACCCTTTTTTACTTAGTTTTTCCTATAAAGGTATACTTTGTTCCTTGGGGTGTGTGTTTGTTTCCTAAAGAGGCCTTAAAAAAATTCTTCACATCCCAACATATGTCAGTATGAAAACATGGGTTTTTCACTTCATAATTGGTATATAATACCATATTCAACTTTATTTGGCACCTGATTTATTATTTGGGATGTTTTCCATTAAATGTATCCTTGAAAGGATAATAGAAGACTCACATAACTGATCATTCATTTCACCATGAACAACAAGGCATGGTTCCTTATTTATATTACACTGTTTCATTATGGTGTATAAAGATGATTGAGTTGGGATAGAATCCCAAAATCTTGTAAATAATCAATGAAGCCTTTATTAAGATATTCTACACCATGATCTGAGTGGAGTTTTATCATCTTCATACCAACCCAGTTCAAAACAGAATTCTTGTATTCTTTGAATTTATCAAAATAATATGACTTATAAATCATTAATTAGACATATACATATCTACTAAAATCATCTGTAAAAGTTATTAAGTATGAATACCCACCAATCACCTCAACTAGAAATGGTCCACACACATATGTATGAACTAATTCAGGAAGCTCTTCATCCCTTTCACCTTTTACACTAAATGGGGTTTATTCATTTTTCCTTATAAACATTCATGACATACACCTAGTTTTTTTAGATAAAATGAATCCAAATATCCATATTGGTGTAATTTTTCTAAAAAAATTGTTTACCTGGCCTAGTTGGTAATTCTATAGTTGGGTGTGTTATGAGTCAGGAAAACTAGTTTCTTTATCAATTACCATTATTTGGTTTTCATAATCCAACACATAAAGACCATTATTTAATAATTTCATAACATAACATATGATTTCCTTATAAGAGAAGAAAAAATTATTCAAAAATTTCAAAATAAATGAATTTTCATCATTTATAGATATAGATATAATTTTTTTTGGTGACAAAAGGAACATAATGAAAATCTTTTAAAACTATAATCATTCCCATCGGCAATGTGATGTGGTACTCTCCAATATCCACAATAGAAAGTTTGGCTCTATTGGTTACTTGTAGATCTATCTCACCTTAAGAAATCTTCTTGATCTACTTGGTTTTTATATTTAAACACATATTTGATAACCATATGCAGTATATAATACCAAATTTGTAGAAATAAATAAATTACACTCAATAACAAATGCACATAAAACATCCCCTTGCTTCTTTTCATGGGAGAAATTTTTCTTTTAGTGGACCTTCTTACCACATGTTAAATAGATATAATCATACTCTATTGTTTTCCCTTAATACTTCTCTTCTTGGAAGGGAATTGCAAAGAAGATTTAGAATTAGATCAATGTTTCTCGGATTTCCTTTTATTCACCATATGTAAATAAGGATTTTCGTGCTTCATATCCTTATCAACTTGGAAAAGCAGAGTGATAAGATCTAAGAGAGACTTATATATATTGTACATATTAAAATCTATAATAAATATAGAGATTATATGAGGGAGTTGTGAAATAATGAGATTGGTCTGTAATTTTATAGTCGTTTTAAACCCTGGAACCTCTAGGTAGTCAAGGTACCCAATGATTTTGACTACATGAGGCCCATATAGAACACCTTCTCTAAGTTTTATCTAAAATAGAACCTTTGATATCTCAAAATATTCTTATATTTATCTCTATTGATATAGACTATGGATATTTTGGATCATTCTATAATCATCCATGTCTTCATGTGACTTCATGAGTTCATTAGACATGTGTGAAAGCATTAAATACTGAACATCAACTATATTTCTCAAGTGTTGATCATATACAATGAACTCCTCATCACTCACCTATTTTTCAAGTGGGTTAGTATTTAAGGATTCTAGTATGTAATATTTTCATTCATGGTGCAACTCTACCCATAGGTGTCTGAACCATTCCTAGAAGTTATTACCAGTAAGGAGATGGTCTTTATCTATAATTTATCATGAGGATAAGGTGGTTTATGAACTTTTCATTTTTCTACAATAATAATAAAAAATAGAATATTATTAGAACTTATATTTATTATAGATTATTTGAGACAATTTTTTTTATCTTTTATAAAGACCCTCAATATTTTATCTAGTTCCAATATCCCTCACCCTTGAACTTATAATGTATCATTGATTTAGAAATTCTAGTATAAACGAACTATATTACCCTCCTCATAACCCAAGTGAGGGCTTGGTTAATTATTAAAATCTATTTAAGAAGGAAATTATTTCCAACTTTAGGCTTGTCACTTCTTGATCTGTTAAGTGTATTCCCCAATCTATAAATATTTACTTGTATTTCCTAAACACTTACATCCAAGTTACATCATGTCTAGTTATGGATACTTATGTAATATCCCGGGTAAATAAAGAAATAATACATTCTCCTTTTTATTAATATTTATTGAATTAAATATTATTTTTACTTTAAAGGGGTTGCTATGTTCGATGGCGTACCCGATACGCAACAACAAGTTTCTTTGAAATCTTACGTTGCACGCTAATAACATAATATTATTATTTTAAATAGTAGTTAAATCCTAGATGTTGTATTGGCAGGAATAAACAAAACTAACTACAATATGATTATACATGTTTGTTAAATGTATTTACATTGTTTGTTTGTTCAGATTATGCTAATGTGTTGTTTGATTCAGGGTCTACACACTCTTTCATTTATGAGAAGTTTTCTAGTAAATTGGGAATTCCATATCATGATATGAATACTAAACTTATGGTAAAAACACTTGGAATAAACATTGAGACAAAAAGAAATTATAAGAACCATCTTGCCCTTGTGTGCCGAAATAATCTACCTACAAACCTTATTGTTTTGCCTCTAGTAGAGTTTGATGTTATTTTGGATATGGATTGGCTTTTTTCTGTCATGTTAAGATTGACTGCAGAGCTAAAGAGTTTTCATTTCATAATGATTTTCAGTTCATGTACAAGAATAAACCCTTACTTTTGATATCATATCAGGAAGCTGAGAAACTAGTAAAAGATGGAAATGAATGTTACAGTGCACATATTATTGAAAACAAAGGAATTGTTCAGATAAATGATGTGCTAGTGGTAAATGAGTATATTGATGTTATTCTTGATGAGTTTCCTAGTATTATACCTGATTAGGAAGTTGAATTTAATGTTGACTTAGTTCCTGATGCTAAGCCAATTTTAAAACCCCCTTATCGAATGGCTCAAATTGAACTTTTAGAGTTAAAGAAGAAATTGCATGAGTTATTAGATAAAGGTTTCATTCGACCTAGCACATCACAATGGGGTGCTTCTGTCTTGTTTGTTAAAAAGAAATATGGTTCAATGAAACTTTGCATTGATTATAGAGCATTGAATAACATTGCTGTTAAGAACATGTATCATTTCCTCATATCTATGATTTGTTTTATCAGTTCCAGAGAGCTCAGTATTTTTCAAAGATTAGCTTGAGGTCAGGGTACCATCATTTGAAAGTAAAAGAAGCAAGCATTCCAAAGACCATGTTTTATACTAGATATGGCCATTATGAATTTGTAGTTATTCCTTTTGGTTTAACCAATGAATGTGCTATATTCATGGATCTTTTGAATAGAATTGTCTGTGAGTTCTTGGATAAGTTTTTGGTTATGTTCATTGATGATATTTTGGTTTGTTCAAAAAGTAAAGAGGAGCATGAAAGTCCTTTAAGGGTTGTATTGAAAACCTTAAAAGAAAATAAAATGAATGGAAAATTCAGAAAGTGTGAGTTTTGGTTACAACAAATTTCTTCCCTTGGTCACATTATTTCAAAAAATGGCATAACTATTGATCCTGCTAAAACAAAAGTTGTTGAATAATGGCTAAGACCCACAAATATAACCAAGATTCGTAGTTTTCTTGGTTTGGTAGGTTATTAATATAGGTTTGTTGAAAATTTTTCACGGTTATCTAGTCCAAATACTAAGTTAACTAGAAAAGGTGTTAAGTTTATATGGACAAAAAAATGTGATTATTGTTTGAAGAAATTGAAAAGAAGATCGGTGAATGGTCTAGTTTTGGCATTGCCTTCCAGAGATGGTGAATTTGTTATTTACTGTGATGCTTCATTAAAAGGACTTGGTTATGTCCTTATGCATAACGATCAGGTAATTTATTATGCTTCACGTTAGTTGAAACCTCATGAGTTAAATTACCCTACACATGATTTGGAATTAGCTGCTGTTATTTTTGCTTTAAAATTTTGGAGGCATCATTTGTATGAAGTGAAGTGTGAAATATATAAAGATCACAAAAGTTTAAAGTATATAATCACTAAAAAAGAATTGAACATGAGAAAGAGTAGATGTTTGGAATTAATCATGGATTATGATTTCACGATCCATTACTATCAGGGAAAATCAAATAAAGTGGTTGATGCTTTGAGTCGAAAAAGTAATGCTTCATTAACAATGTTACGTTTGAAATGAGATCCTTTGGTTTTTGATTTGATGAAATTTGGCATAGAAGTTGTTGGTGCAGGAAATTCTTCTATTTTGTTTCAGGTGTCAATGAAATCATCTCTATCAGAAACAATTAAGTAAGTGCAGAAAGAAGACAGTGAGTTAAAAAAAATTAGAGCTGGTTGAGAAGGGTAAGTCGCCTGATTTTAATGTTGATAATGATTGTGTTTTTAGGTTTGGGAAGAGATTATGTGTGCCTTGTGATTCATAGTTGAATAATAAGTTGTTATGTGAAGCTTATAATTCCCCATTTTTAGTTCATCCTGGAAAAACTAAAATGTACAGAGATCTTCGAGAGTATTACTGGTGGGATGGAATGAAAAGAGATATTGCTGACTTTACTGTTAAGTGTTTGACTTGTCAGCAGGTTAATACAGAGCGACAGTGACCGAAAGGAATGCTTCAGTCTTTACCAGTGCCAAAGAAGAAATGAGAAAATATATCCATGGACTTTGTTATGGGATTACCAAAGACATCTCGAGGTAATAATGGAATCTGAGTTATTTTTGATCGATTGACTAAATCTTCTCATTTCCTTCCTATTCGATATACTTTGTCTGTAGATCAACTTTCTCAGTTGTTTGTTAAAGACATATTCAGGTTACATTGTGTTCACCTCTCCATTGTATTTGATCGTGATCTCAGGTTTACTTCTAACTTTTGGAAAAGCCTTTAGAAGTCATTGGGTACTGAATTAAAATTTAGTGCAGCTTTTCATCCTCAATCAGATGGGAAATTAGTATGAACAATTCAAACCTTGAAGATATTATTTGTGATTTCTCAATGGATTAATAGGGAATTTGGGACCAATATCTTTCTTCAGTTGAATTTTCATATAATAATAGTTTTCATTTCAGTATACAGATGGCTCAGTTTGAGGCATTATATGGAAAGTGGTGTCAAACTCCAACTTTTTGGGATGAAGTAGGTGAAAGGAAACTAATGGGACCAGAATTGGTAGAAGAGATGGTAGAAAAAGTTCAGTTGATTCCGAAGAACATGAGAACAACTCGGATCAGGCAGAAAAGTTATGCAGATAATCGGAGAAAGGATCTTTCTTTTGAGGTTGGTGATCATGTCTTTCTCAAAGTTTTGCCATGGAAAAGTGTGATGCATTTTGAAAAGAAGGAAAATTTGAGTCCGAGTTTCATTGGACCATATGAAATACTAGAAAAAGTTGGATCAGTTTCCTACATAGTGGATTTACCTCCAAATTTATCCCAGGTACACAATGTTTTTCATGTTTCAATGTTGAGAAAGTATATGCAAGATCTATCTCATTTTTTGAGCCTAGAGGTAGTTTAGTTGGAAGAGAATCTCTCTTATGAGGAACAACCAGTCTAGATTCTTGACTGAAGAGAGTAAGTGTTGTGGAATAAGTTAATTCATCAGGTAATGGTTATGTGGAAAAACCATACGGTTGAAGAGGCAATGTGGGAATCTGAAAATTCTATGAGGGATAAATACCCCCACTTATTTGATAATTGAATAAAATTGTGAGGATGCAATTTCCAAAAGGGGGGAAGGATATAACATCTAGGGTAAATAAATAAATAATACATTCTCTTTTTTATTAATATTTTGTGAATTAAATATTAATTTTACTTTAAATGGTTTGCTATGTTTGATAGCGTACCTGATAAGCAATGACGGGTTTCTTTGAAATCTTATATTGCACACTAATAATATAATATTATTATCTTAAATGGTAGTTAACTCCAAGTTATTTTATTAGTAGGAATGACCAAAACTAACAAAAATATGATTATACATGTTTGTTAAATGTATTTACATTTATCCAACAAAAGTTAGATGATTAAAATGTGAATGAATATAATTTTAATCATAATTTACTTTAAAAGGTCGATTTACTGCCTTTTAATGGAAAAACCTCTTTAAATCTAGTTTTGGTCACTTTTATATGTTCTATTGGACCAAATAAAATTCTTCTTTAGAATCGGGAAATCAAAATTCACTTTGGGTAAATTTTGGGTATTTTTCTGATAAAATTTAATTTTTAATTTTTAATGAAAAATGTTGAATTTTAATTAAAAATTTCCTTTTAATATAATTTATTTATATAGATAGATTATCTTTTTAATTGGTTTTAAAGTTTAATTAGATTATGTTTTTACCATTTAATTTAATTTTGGTCATTGGAAGCAATTCCACTTTGAAATTGGACAAAAACAACTGTCAATATTTTGATAGTTATTATTTCTTAAAAACACAACTTTTGTTTTGACTGTCACGACCCATCCTTGGGGCCCATGCCATGACTACCCCAAGACCATATTCAATAGTCTAGGGGCTGGAGACTATCCCTAAAGGCGTAAATCCCTAAGCTTGGAAGGCATTTCCTTTAAGAAAGTAAACAAACACAACAGAGTACGCAACTGAAGTTAGCACTAAGTAATAATGTATACAAAAGTAAGTGATGAAAGGGAAAGGAGCCGGAAATACAAGACCAACAGCAAGTACAGTACAACTAAAAAACTAGTACAACTGAAAAGCTAGTATAACTTCAATAAAGTAAAACAACAACTACTGAGTCCTCCTCTGGGAACCCCACCTGAAGGGTGGGTACAGATGGCCTCCTATGCACCTCAGGTCTGTCTGTCTGCTCTGTGTACGTCTCGCCAAGTAGTCCACCTCCGGGTAACATTCTACTCTACAAGTCTCTACCTCGATCAGTGTTGTCCATCATCTGCATCCAACACAACGTAGTGTGGGCATAGCCCGTGCAGGGGTGAGTATACGATACTCAGTAGGGACCCCGAGACCCCGAAGGTCTCCCAGAATCCACAAAGGATAAACCACAGAAGAAAGATACAACCACGAATTATCAATAAACCCTAATTATGTATATTCCCATACATATACCTAAGTTTTCAATCTCATTTCGTCTCCAACTCTCGAGCCCAAACACAAACCAGTCCACATGGGAAAGAAGTCAATCACATTGTTGATAATGATTGAAAGTTAAGACTCAGCTCACACAGGTATACATATTTCATATAACGATAGAGATGATCAGATGTAGTCACTAATTCATCTAAGCTGTCGGACCCACACAGGATACAAGAACAGCTAAGTTATCAGACCCACACAGGATACAAGACCAACTACTCTGTCGGACCCACACAGGATACAAGTACAGAGGTCAAACTATCGGAACCACACAGGATACTAGAATAGTAGTCATCGTCGTCCAACCCATGGAGGATTTCAGTATGGTAGTCATTGTTGTCGAACCCACAGAGGATTCCAGTATAGTAGTCGATGCAGTCACAGCCAGCTCTAGGGTTCCCGCACACAGCACGCTCGATTCCGGGAGGGTCCACTCATCGAGAAAAGGGGTTCGATACATCAACTGTCATGAAGACCAGATTTTATGTATCCTTATGTTCCGTCTCATCAAAAGGAACCCAACGCAACAGACAGCGTGTCAATCGGATGCTCGGTCTGTGAGTTATTGGCTTTTCCGTTCCAGATGCCCGGTTGGAATTACGCTCGTTACAAACCCGGCCGTTTTCCAAATTTGTCCAAAACTCACTTAGAGTATCTCAAAATGACCTCATCATCGTAAGGTTCCCAATGCCACTGACGGCTCATCGATCAGAGGCACGATCAAGAAGTTATTCGCATTTAAATGAAACAGGCTCGGCCTGTCAAGCCCGGTGGGCTGGCGGGTCGACCCGTCCTGGCTCGACGGGTCCGACCCGTCTAAGGGGTCATCCCGGCCCGATGGGGCGCGGCCTGACCTAGACCACGGCTGGCTGTAGCTTGGCCAGCTGGCCGAGCGGATTGGTGGGCGCCACCCCTGGTTTTCCGAAATGGCGGTGCCGAACGACGTCGCCCCTCCTTTCCGGCCGGCCCAAGCTGGCCGGTCTTCTCTGGAACGAGCGGCCCGATTCCTTCCCTCGTGGCACCTACGGGTGCCGTAGCTCCCTTCAACACGGTCGGCCGCCTGCCCGCCGGTTCTCCTGCCGAAGTGGCCCCCGGAAGCGCGGGCCACGGTTCTCCAGCCGGTCGGCTTCAGCTGGCCAGTTCTTCCAGCCCGGCCGGTCGAGGGACTAGCCGGTTCTTCCATGGCCAAGCGGCCCATAGTTTCGGGATGCAGTCTCCCTTCCGCACGGCACCCAGTGTCACAGTCCTCTTCGGGTCAGCGCACGGTCATCGTTTCCACCGCCACCTCTGGTTGTCGCTGCCCCCGATCATTGCCAACTCCGGTCGTCACCACCTCTTTCAACACCATCACCATCGTGAACAAAAAAATAAGAAACAACAGAGGGTCATCGGGCCGTGTTCATTCGGCTCATGCCCTCCGCGTTAGGTGGTAACAAATGGCCATAGATTATCACTTTCATTTAACAAGAACAAAGGTATAGTTTATTCAATTTAAATTATATAAACCCCCTACCTCGATAATTGACGTCGCAGGTCGACAAGACACGAAAGATGAGCATCGTGGTAGTTGAGCATCGCGGAAGACGGCGTCGCGGATAATGGTGTCATCCCGTCAATGTTGGAGGAAGAGTCATTGTCGTTGGATAAGTACTTCGTGTTCTTCGTCGGAGAAGGAAGTTCCACCAAGATTTTTTCTCCCCAATGTTTTTCCCACAAAATATTTTCCAAGAAAATATAATAAAAGGCCCTCCAATATAATCACATTTCCATGAAATTAAAAACAATTAAAAATGAATTGTTGAAACAAAAATTAATTAATTAAGGGATCTTAATTAATTCAATAGATGGGGTTGGCACAATCAATGGAGGGAGGTGGAGAGTTCACATTAAAAGAGGGTTGTTGTCAAATTAAATAAAGGGTGTTAATGGGGAGTTTAAGGGAGTTGAGGGGAGGTGAAAGGGTTTGGGTTCGTGTGGGCCCCACCACACAAAATTTTCTCATGGGTGGTTATGTGGCATGTGGTCTCACCCTCCAACTTCCTTTTGGAGATTTTAACCACCCATCAAATAAAAATATCTAACTCATATTTTTATTTATTTTAATAACAAACCCCAAAAATTAACTTCTCCTCCTGATAAAACACAACTACGGTAAAGGTCCCCTTCGGCAAATATCGGCGCTGTGAGTTCATCGGTGCCCTCGATTTTCGATTCTGAGCATCAGTTCAGAAGTTATAAAATCTTGCTCGTACGTTCACTGAACATATATGAACAAAACTTCAGAAAATGATTCTGGGCACACCAGGCCTCAGAATCAGGCGCCGTCAGAAACTGCGAACTCATAAAATTCCAAATTATTTAAGAAAAAAATTACTTGAAATTTACAGGTCTTTACATTACCCCCTCCTCAGGGATTTACGTCCCTGTAAAGCTACAAAAACTCTAGGAAAGCAAATGGGGGTACTGAGCATGCATCTGAGCCTCCTGCTCCCATGTGCTCTCCTGGAGGTTCCCATGCTGCCAGCGAACGCACACCAGAGGAATCGACCATCCACACAAGATCCACTCCTGTCAATCCTAGATCACTACCTGGACCTCTATGAATATATCCCCGCCATTGATGTACAGCTCCTTGTGGTCGATGATGTGTGATTGTTCGTGCACGTATCTCCTTAGCTGAGACATGTGGAAGACGTCATGCACCCGGTGCAACTACGGTGGAAGGGAAAGGCAGTATGTCACCTCTTCTACCCTTCTAAGGACCTAAAATTGTCCAATGAAACACAAAGATAACTTGCCACCCCAGCCAAATCTCCATAGACCTCATCGAGGTGAGACCTGTAGGAAGACATGGTCGCCATCCTCGAACTCTAGTGGTCTCTGTCTCCTATTATCATAGGACTTTTGTCTGCTCTGTGCAGTCTTCATCTGCTCCTGGATGGTCTGCACCTTCCCCATCATAGCCTGAACCATCTCTGGTCCTACAAGTGCTAACTCCCCTAGGTCAGTCCAGCACAGAGGTGATCTGCAGGGTCGGCCATACAGTGCATCGTATGGTTCCATCCCGATGGTGGAGTGGTAGCTGTTGTTGTACACAAACTCCACCAAGGGTAAGTGATCCTCCCAACTATGACCAAATTATAGGACACATGCACAGAGCATGTCCTCAAGAGTCTGAATGGTTCTCTCAGTCTGATCGCCCGTCTGAGGATGGAAGGCGGTACTCAAACGAAGCTGTATCCCAAAACCCTCATGTAACCCCTTCCATAGATGGGAAGTGAAATGAGCATATTGATCGGAGATGATAGTCGATGGTACACCATGAAGTCGTACGATCTCTTGAATGTAGAGGCATCCCAAGATCTCTACTGATCCCTGCTATCTGATCAGTAGGAAGTGGGTCGACTTGGTGAGTCGGTCTACGATCACCCAGATAGAGTCGTTTCCTCAGGATGTATGTGGAAGCCCTATCATGAAATCCATGGATATCCCATCCTACTTCCATTCTGGAACCTCTAAGGGCTGAACTAAGCCTGGTGGTACCTGGTGCTCCACCTTCACTTGTTGACAAGTGAGGCATCGTGAAACGAAATCTGCTACAACTTTCTTCATACCCGGCCACCAGTTTTGTTGCCTGAGGTCCTGATACATCTTCACCACACCTGGATGTACCGCTAGAGGGGAAGTGTGAAATTCCATTAGCACCTCCTCATGTAGTGCAACTGGTACCATGGTACATCCCCTGAAGAGGTTGATGTGCTCCCCTCCTTTAGCAAATCCATCAAACGCCTGCCCTATGGATATCTGAGCACATCGCATCTCACAGTCAATGTCCCCACGCTGTGCCTCTCTGACTCACTAAAGAAGTCGAGGAGTGACTGTGAGAGACTGAAGAAAGGTTGCTCCATCTCTATCCACAAAGGATATCTTCAACGCTGCCAGCTGCTTTGTCACCTCTCCTAGCAGCTGAATGCCTGATCTCTTATTGAGAGCATCCACTACAACGTTCCCCTTCCCAGGAGTATAGACTATCTCAAAGTCATAGTCTTGGAGGAACTCGATCCAACATCATGGTCACAGGTTCAGGTCCTTCTGTGAGAATATGTACTTGTGACTCTAGTGGTCAGAGTATACTGTAAAGCGCTCACCCATTAGATAGTGTCGCCACATATTCAACGTGAAGACCACTACTGTAAACTCTAGGTCATGGGTGGAATAGTTCTGCTCGTGCTGCTGTTTCCCTCTGGAATTGGGGATGACCTCCTTGATTGAAGGTTCAAACATTCCAATCGGTTTCTAACGGGTTTGTCCGTAGAACCGGAAATAGCCAATGATTTCACATCCATTTGGACCTAATTTCCAAAGGTAGGCGATCATTAGTTGTGGACCGATGAGGCTTAGGAATTTGAATTGGTCGAGAGGATGGGAGGTCGGACTCATCACACCTTTTTTGAGGGGAATTATTGTCTACTCCGGGACTCTCTTTATAGATTTAAGTTATGTTCGTGAATCCTTATTACATTACCAAGTATAAAATGAGCTTTACTTTAGATCTGACAATTAATGATTGATATGTAGGAAATTTAGAGAATCTTTTATATGTATTCAAGGTTATTCATTGATGGATAATCATCTGTATTTGTTAGAGATTCTTATCCAATGGTATCCTTTGATACGTAAAAGTCTCTTGGTCATTATGATGACCATACTGGTTTTAAATCCACTCAGTGGGGCACTTGAAGTTTATTTTCATTCATAAGGACATGAATTATTTCAAAGTTGGGATTGTACCCGCAGATGGGCTGCCTACGTATCCTTTATTTTGGAAAAGGAATCAGAACCCACGTAGTTCAAGAAAGGGAGTATGATGTTTATGATTGATGGCTCAAAGAAGGATGTCATAATTACTTTTACACTCTAAGCTCACATGATTCATGATCAGTGTGAGAAACAAGAGGTATTGGTAAAAAACCAGAAAATTGTGCCATGAAAGATGCAATCATAAGAAATAATGTGGGGCTTATGTATGTATGACTTCCCAGATAAATGAAGATTAGGATTTACTTCAGGGAAGAAATTCAGGAAAAGGGTCCATAAAGGTATATGTGCTTCATGGAGATTTGAATACTATAACTTGGGGATTACTCCTGAAAAGGAGGCCCAAATTGGGAGAGGACTTATGATTGGGTTTTACTCATGAGAAGGAAGCCCATATCAAAAGTAAATTAGGACTGGTTAAGAGAAAATTAAGGGACTTGGGGCTTACTCCTAAGGAGGATGCCCATATTTGAGACTGGGGCTTATTCCTGAAAAGGAGGTCTTGGTTAATGAGGACTTGGGGCTTACTCCTAAGGAGGATTCCCATACTTTGAGAATTATGAATAGGGATTATTCCTGAAAAGGAGGCCCAAGTTTGAGAATTATAGTTGGGGCTTACTCCTAAGGCAGATGCCCAGATTTGGGAATTTTAAGATTGGGGCTTACTCCTAAAAGGATTCCCAAATTAGGGGACTTGGGGCTTACTCCTAAGAAGGATGCCCATAATTGAGAATTAAGACGGGGGATTATTCCTGAAAAGGAGGCCCAGAATAAGAGTTTCTCTCATCTTTAAAGGATGAGGTTGAATGAATGAAATCTCAATCATTAGTGACAAAAAGATGTGTAAATCACTAGGTTTTGAGAAATGTTCAACGGAGTTCCTTTCATATAAGGAAGTCGAATCAAGAAATCATGCCATAAATGGCTTTGAAGAGTGTCTTGAAGACTGAATCTTGAATAGGAGAGGTGGAATGGCATAAGAGAGGTTAAATGGGCAAGAAAGGCACCCAAAAAGGCAGGGGCGCGGAAGTCCTGGCAGGTGCGCAAGTACTGTGTGGGCACGCAAGTCCTGGTCGCGCAGGTATACCTGCGTGACACATGGGTACTTGCGCATTTGTAAACCATCATGGTAATACTTGGGCAATATTTGACCAATGCCTTTAGAATTATCCTGAGGTACTTCCAGAAGAGAGGCGCACAAGTTTTGGTGAGGAAGTAGGACGACGCACAAGTATGTTCATTTCCCTTAAGGGTAAAACACCTTAGGCGCGCAAGTGTTAGTGAATTCTAACACTTAGACCTTACTCCTCTTGTTTAGACCTCCCATTCTAGGTAAATAATTACCTTAGAAGTGTTCTTAAGACCTGAATAAGATACTTGGGCGTTCAGAGCTCTAAATCTGAATTCTGGAAAAAAATCCTCTCAAATGGGGGGTCCACAGTGTCTATTTATAGGCTAGAGAAGACCCCGGGCAGTTATCCTTTAGGGCGCGCAAGTCACTTGCACGCCCATTAGGCATCGCGCAAGTGGACTTGCGCGACAATGATGGAACTTGTATGGAACATGTGCTTTTGAAGCCTTGTTCATGCCTTTGTCGATTTTTGATTTTTTCTTCAAAGGCTGAATCAATTTGTGCCAAGTAATTTCCCTTTACATTCCTTTGGACTTTGTGACGAAAAGGAGCATCAACAGCTGCCTCAACTGACATGAACCGTACGCGATCACCACTCGCTCCTGCATCAGGGCACACCCAAGTCCAGTCCCTGACTTGTCACAGTAAACCACGTACCCTACGCCCACCTCCGGTAGCCTCAAGATGGGAACACTTTTCAACCTCTGCCTCTTCTCCTGAAAGCTCTGCTGGCATCTATCTGACCACAAGAAGGGTTTCCCCCTCTTCGTCAAATCTGAAAGTGGTGCTACAACTCTAGAGAAGTATGGCACAAATCTACGATAGTACCCAGCTAGACCTAGGAAACTCCACACCTCTGTCACACTCCTGGGTGGATCACAAGAAAGAACTACCTCAATCTTCGCTGGATCCACTGCTACCCCATCCTCCGAGATGACATGTTCCAAGAAGTGAGCCTCTCGAATCCAGAACTGGCACTTCGAGAGCTTACCATATATCTAGTGCTCTCGGAGTGTGTCTAGTACTACACACAAGTGGTAGGTGTGCTCCCCCTAAGTAGTTGAGTAAATCAGTATGTCGTCGATGAAGACTACGACAAATCGATCGAGGTAAGGCTAGATGATCATGTTCATGAGAATCATAAACACAAATGGTTTGTTGGTTACGCCAAAGGGAATAACCAAGAACTCGTAGTGTCCATACCGACCCCTGAAGGTCGTCTTCTGCACATCCTCGTCTCGAAATCTGATATAATGATAGCCTGACCTGAGGTCTATCTTCGAGAACCATCTTACTCCCTTGAGCTGATCAAATAGGTCATCAATCTTTGGGAGTGGGTACTTGTTCTTCATAGTCACCTGATTCAGGTGACGGTAGTTGACACATAGTCGTAAGCTCTCATCCACCTTCTTGGCGAACAAAATCGGAGATGCCCAGGGAGAAACACTGGGTCGGATAAATCCCTTTCCATGCAAGTCCTCCAGCTGTACCCACAGCTCACAAAGCTCAGCGGGAGCCATCCGATATGCTGGAGTAGATATCAATGTTTTCCCGAGGTATAGGTCTATGTATAATTCTACCTCTCTGTGAGGAGGTAGTCCTGGGACGACGTCAGGAAAAAAATATGTGTACTGATCCACCACAACAGAAAAAATTGGACTTCGCACATCAACCGCTCCAAGGATGAGACTAGCTAACTGATGTGTGATCGGTTTCCCCCTCCTCTGCATAAGTCCATCCTACACTGAAAAGTTTCCCTTCTCACCGGTGAAGCTGAACCTGGTCCCATCCGTGCGGATACACCGCACCTTGAGCCTAATACAGTCGATCTGAGCATGAACCGTGGATAACCAGTCCATACCCAAGATGACGTCGTAAGGCCTCAACGCCGCTACAAGAAGATCCCATCCAAAGCTATCGCCTCCTAGAGTAATCTCACACTGCCGGCACCAGTGCGTAATTGTCGAGTCTGCTCCCGTAGGAGTCTCTAGACGTAAGGATCGAGCCAACAGCTCTGTCGAAATCTCTGAGCTCTGAACACGGGTAGCAGCAATGAAAGAATGACTTGCACATGTGTCTATAAGTACTGCAGAAAGGGTGGAGTAGACACAGATAGTAACTCGAATCATCTCAAGTGCACCGTGGTTATAGGCCTCGACAGCCTAGAGATGAGCCCGCCTTTGTCCGCCAGCTCCCTGTGGTCGGGGTGGACCTCCTGGTGGTGGTGGTGGTAGAGCCTCAAAATGTCATCCACCACCCGCTGCTCGTCCAGCTTCTCTTCCACGTCAGTCTGCTCCTGACAGACCTCCACGATCGAACCTCTACCTATGCCAGGGAGGTCCCTCTATTGTTTGCTTCTCGTCTGCATGGCGGGTCAGACAGTCACAAGCCATGTGGCCTGCCCGCCGCATGCATAGCACTGCCTGCTCCTCGTAAGACTGGATCTGTTTCATGTACCCCACACAACTGATCCTGTATCCAGAGGTCGCCCACCTGATGGTCTGGTCCGCGTGGACCTCTATAACATCTGTCTACTGCCATCTGCAGAAGACTCTGCTATGTGTCACCCTGTGGTGGGTCTCTCTACTGGTGTCTGCTTAGCGAGTAAACTCTCCACTAGAAGGGCTCTCTCCAGTACCCCCACATGCGTCGGAATACTGAGGGGAATCGTTGAAGCTCTGATCTCATGCCTAAGTCCCTGCTTGAAGGTCCGGGCCCTGAAAAACAGGTCCCATACCATAGTCGTGGAGTAGTGTGAGAGGTCAGTAAACCTCACTGAGTACTGAGATACTATCATGTTGCCCTGTCGCAAATGTAGTAACTCCCGAATCCGCACCGCACGAAGGGTGGCTGGAACAAACTCCAAGAGGAAGAGACTCTCGAAGTACATCCAAAGTAAATATGCCTCTTCAGGAACCTAGAGTATTAGGCTATACCATCTACCTTCTGCTGAATATAGGAGACTCGCGGCAAGGATCACCATAAGGTTGGCTGGTGTCCCTACCAATCTGAAAAATCTGACAACAACTTCTAGCCAATCCTCAACTGCCTATGGGTCCGTCTCTCCACGGAACCTGGGTGGCCTCTGTCGCTGGAACACGTGAAACGCACTCAGGCGGCGTGAACTCTCTACTACTATATTTGGTGGTATCAGTGGTCTAGTGGGTAGAGGTGCCACTGGTACCTCCGCTGTGATGGGGCCCTGCACCGAGGCCTCGTCGCTCGGTGGGCTACCATCTCGTACGTAACTTGGAACCCTAGATGGCTGCCTTCGTGGGGCCATCCTAAAAAGAAACAGGTGCGCCACGGTCAAAACAGTATACCTGGTGAGCTGACTCAAATTAATCACAAAGAAAACTTTTGAAACACACATGAAATCAGTATTTTCATGCACTGAGTCGGAAATCAGAGGTCAGGGTCCTGGTGTATGGATACGTCGGCCACCGCACCAACACTGGACTCCCTGGACTAAAAACTACACTCAATACTCTTAACACTATTTCTTCACAGAAATACTGATTAGAGTCCTGAGTTCTGTGGTAGAACTGACTCCTCTGATACCAATTTGTCACGACCCATCCTCGGGGCTCGTGCCGTGACTACCCCAAGCCCGACTTCCATAGGCCAGGGGTTGGCGACTAGTACCAAAGGCGTAAATACAGAAGCTGGGAAGGCATTTCCTTTAAGAAAGTAAACAAACACAACAGAGTACACAACTAAAGTAAGCACTAAGTAATACTGTATACAAAAGTAAGTGATGAAAGGGAAAGGGGCCAGAAATACATGCCCAACAGTAAGTACAGTACACCTAAAAAACTAGTACAACTGAAAAGCTAGTACAACTTCATTAAAGTAAAATAACAACAACTGATTCATCCTCTAGGAACCCCACCTGAAGGGTGGGTACAGATGGCCTCCTCTGCACCTTAGGTCCGTCCATCTAATCCGTGTACGTCTCGCCAAGTGGTCCACCTCCAGGTACCGTCCTGCTCTATATGTCTCTACCTCAATCAGTGTTTTCCATCATCTGCATCCAACATAACATAGTGCAGGAATAGACCGTGCAGGGGTGAGTATACGATACTCAGTAGGGACCTCGAGACCCCGAAGGTCTCCCAGAATCCACGAAGGATAAACCACAGAAGAAAGATACAACCACGAAGTATCAACGAACCCTACTTAGGTATATTCCCATACATATACCTAAGTTATCAATCTCAATTTGGCTCCAACTCTCGAGCCCAAGCACAAACCATTCCACACAGGAAATAAGTCAATAACATCGATAATAATGATTGAAAGTCAAGACTCAACTCACACATGTACACATATTTTGTATAGCGATGGAGATGATCAGATGTAGTCACTGATTCATCTAAGATGTTGGACCCACACAGGATACAAGACCAGCTACTCTATCGGACCCACACAGGATACAAGTACAGAGGTCAAACTACCCGACCCACATAGGATACAAGAACAATAGTCATCACCATCAAAACCACGGAGGATTCCAGTATGGTAGTCATCACTGTCGAACCCACAGAGAATTCCAGTACAGTAGTCGACACAGTCGCAGCTAGCTCTAGGTTTCCCGCACACAGCACGCTCGATTCCAGGAAGGTCCGCTCCTCAATAAAAGGGGGTCGATACATAAATTGTCACGAAGTCCAGAGTTGATGTATCCAGATGTTCCGTCTCATAAAAAGGAACCCAATGAAATAGACGGCGTGGCAATCAGACGCTCGGTCTGTGAGTTATTAGCTTTTCCATTCCAAGGGCCCGGTTGAAATTACGCTCGTTCCAAACCCGCTCATTTTCCAAATTTGTCAAAAACTCACTTATATTATCATAAAAGTACCTTCCCTTCATAAGGGTTCCAGTTCCACAGACGGCGCGTCGATCAGACACACGGTCAAGAAGTTATTCGCATTTAAGAGAAATGGGCACGACCCGTCAAGCCCGGTGGGCTGGCGGGCGGCACGTCCTGGCTCGGCGGGTCTGACTCAGCTAAGGGGTTGGCCTAGCCCGGGGGAGGAGGGGGGGGCGGCCCATGGCTGGCCGCGGCCCAGCCAGCTGGCCGCGGCCCAGCCAGCTGGCCGAGTGAATAGGGGGGTGCGGCCCCCGGTTTTCCGAAACGGTGGCACCGAGCGGCGTTGCCCCTCCTGTCCAGTCGGTCTTCTCTGGAACGAGCAGTCCGCATAGCGGGCTCCTGTCTTCCCTCACGGCACCTGCAGGTGTCGCGGCTCCCTTCAACCTGGTCGGCTGACTACCGGTAGGTTCGCCCACTAAAGCGGCCCACAGAAGCGCGGGCCTCGGTTCTCCGCAACGCGGCGCCATGAGGCGCTGCAGTTCTCCAGTCAGCCGGTTCTTCCAGCCATGCCGGTCGAGGGACCGGCCGGTTCTTCCTCGGCCGAGCGGCCCGCGGTTGCGGGCCGCAGTATCCATTCTGCACGTTCGTTGTTGCCGCCTCTGCCTTCTTTTTTCGCCACCTTAGATCGTTGCCAACTCAAGTCACTGCCACCTCTTCCAACACCGTCTCCATCGCGAAAAAAAAATCAAGAAACAACAGAGGGTCGTCGAGCCGTGTTTGTTCAGCTCGCGCCCTCCGCGTTAGGCAGTAACAAATGGACATAGACGATCACTTGAATTTAATAAGAATGAAGGTATGATTTATTCAGTTTAAATTATACAAACCCCCTACCTCAATAATTGACGTCGCACGTCGACAAGCCGTGGAAGACGAGCGTCGCGGTAGTTGGGCATCGTGGAAGACGGCATCACAGAGAACAGTTTCATCCCATCAACGTTGGAAGAAGAGTCGTTGTCATTGGAGAAGTACTTCGCATTCTTCGTAAGAGAAGGAAGTTCCACAAAGAGTTTTTCTCCCCAAAGTTTTTCCCACAAAATATATGCCAAGAAAATATAATAATAGGCCCTCCAATATAATCACATTGCCATGCAATTCAAAAAAATTCAAAATAAATTGTTAACAAACAAATTAATTAATTAAGGGACGTTAATTAATTCAATTGATGGGGTTGTCACAATAAATGGAGGGAGGTGGAGATTTCACATTAAAAGAGGGTTGTTGTCAAATTAAATAAGGGGTGTCAATGGGGAGTTTAAGGGAGTTGAGGGGAGTTCAAAGGGTTTGGGTTCGTGTGGGTCACACCACACAAAATCCTCTCATGGGTGGTTATGTGGGGTGTGGGACCCACCTCCAACTTTCTTTTTGAGATTATAACCACCCACCAAATAAAAATATCTAACTCAGATTTTTATTTATTTTAATAACAAACCCAAAAAATTAACTTCTCCTCCCGATAAAACGCAACTATGATAAAGGTCCCCTTAGGCAAATACCGGTGCTGCGAGTTCATCGGTGCCCTCAGTTTTCGATTCTGAGCACCGGTTCAGAAGTTAGAAAATGCCGCTCATATGTTCAATGAACCTACCTGAACAAAACTTCAGAAAACGATTCCGGGCACACCGTGCCTTAGAATCAGGTGCCGTTAGAAACTGCGTACTCGTAAAATTCCAAAGTATTTAAGAAAAAAAATTTCCTTGAAATTTCCAGGTCTTTACATTGACAGTGGGAATTAATTTTAAATTAATTTCTGCCACTTCTGTGATTTAAATTTTGTAAAATAGACATCATTTTTGAATTTGGAATATCAAATATAGCTTAGGTGGAATTTTTGGTATTTTTCTGAAAAACTTCAATTTTTGATGAATTGTGAAGCCACTAAGTAGTAGTTAAAAAACTGACATTTTCATTTAAATGAAATTTTATCGCTTCTTTGAGTTGAATTCTGAAATTCCGACATACATGATTGTTATTAGTAAGTAAAATGTGGTTCAATAAGATAAATTTTTTTTTGATGAATAGTAACTTTTAACTTTTATTTGCCGCGGTTAAAGGTAAATAGGGTAATTCAAGGTAAAAATAATATTAAATTAATATAAAATTACCTTAACATTTGTCATAACCTTATTGGATGTGTCATGGCCGACCATGGGCATCCTTGGGTCGATTTTGGGATCTCATGGAACCACATAAGAGTGATAATGACACTTTATTTTAATTAACTTAAAGTAAAGGTAAAAATGAAATAAAAAAATATCTTTTAGTAAATTACTTTTTACATGGGGTTATATAAGTTATATTTGAGACTATAACTATTCATTGGAAAGCTAAAAATATTTTCTACATCATAGTATTTTTTTTAATTTATAGACATCAAATTAATTATGTTATTTATGACACAATAATGATGCAGTATTTACCTCATTAATAAATGATTTAAATAAATAAGATTATAAATATTAAAACAATATCCAAAACCTGTCCAATTCTTATTGGATGATTTTATTTCGATGATGAGTCATCTTATCTTTAACTTTAATGATTTTTGAACCATTTTATACCAAAGATAAGTTTATAATAAAATAATTTTTTCAAACTTTCCTAAAGAGCCCCTCCTCCCCCTTATAAAAGGACACCACTTATAACCCATTCCTCACACCTCTCAAGTCTCTGGGCTTGTCCAAACTCTACCCAATTACACTCCCTATATCCCTCTCCTCCTCCCAGAAGCTTTACCTTAGGCATAAGGCACTTCAAGAAGTCCTTTTGGTTCAAATGAAAGGAACTTACCCAAATTAAATGTAACGGTTCTCCTAAATTCTTTTCATATATTTTACTTATCCAACCCCTAAACTATTTTTATTACATTCTTTTAAAACAAAAACAGTATCTTAAATATACTAGTATGTTTTTATGATAAGTATTCTAACTACACTTACACACACTTTCATCTATTGGGTGAAGAACATATTGTTTCTGTTGATGGAAAACTAATGCCTCCCGAAACGATGATTGTTTGATTATCTCTTACCACATATCCTGGTGTCCATTAAGATGGAACATTATTTATATATGATATATATTATTTTTATGTTTTATTTATGCTTCTATATTTTTCATTTATAGCATACCATTATGGTTTCCCTTATGGGTAAACGCGATAATTTCATTTAAGGAAGTGTGGACTACCGCCCCCTCAAAGTGATATGACTCGTTAATGTCATATGTGAGATGTATAAAGGATGGAGTTAATGATATTATATATGATATTATACTGGAATTAAAATATACCTATGTATAATTATGTTTTAATCCCATTAAAATAAGAAATATAAATGAAAGTAGCGTTCATGCGTACGTACGACATACCGTCTCCATGAACGGTGCATTTCATTTCTTACCTACAAATGATATGTAATGTTATAAATATATATATATATATATACTAGATATATATGAAATATATTATATCTAAATAATGAATATTATTATGGATATAATGGACTATTTACCACATGGACAACTTGTAAATATAAGGTGTTCATTTTTTACTCAAGTACCAAATATCAACAAAACAACCATTATTAACTTAAATGATTACATAATGTTTATAACATGGTAATAATTGATATAAAGGGATTAATAAACTTGAAAAAGGTTCTTAAGAAATTATAAATTAACTTTAGTTTGTTATTCAGGAGATTAAAGAATGAAAGGGTCAAGTCAGACGCGAGGAAATGGACTTCATCTCAATATCCTTTCATTGAGGAATATTTCAATAATATATACCTTTTTGTTTTACACGGTGTATAATAAAACCCTTTTACTTTTACTTTCATTCAAAGGGAATCTTTTTTCTACAAAGTGTTTTAATAAATGAAAAATGGAATGTTTTTAATGTTTGTGGCAACAATGACCTCTCCGCCGCTGTAATCGTTATTTGGCTTCCTCTATAAGACTTAATGTTTTCTAAAATGAAAAGGAAATAAATTATTCTGTTTTTGGGTGTTTTGGTATTGAAAATGGTTTTTGAAATGGATTGATTATTTCAATATCTTTTTATTATTTCTTGTGATTGAAAATTAAATGTTATAAGTAAAATGTTTATATTTTAAATATTTTATGCGTTATGATTTTATAATGGTACTTAGATATTTGACGGGTGGTTACATGATAAACCAAATGACAGGTGGTGTCGTGATAAACCAAGATGGGTGGTTACATTATAAACTCCAATGCATTGGGTATGTAATTTGGTCGTATGGCTATTTTATTTAGTGATATGTGTGGAAGTCGACCGTATGGTTGTTCCACTTAAGAATTTTATGTCCCAAGTTACCTTTATATGTTATATATTATTTATATGGGTTTTATGGTAATCTTTTTTTACAAAATGGTAAGAAATAATATTTCATTAAGTGAAGAGTATTAACTACCTTAAAAAGGTAAAATTACTACTTATGATAAATTATTCATGGTTTACTTTTTTTTTGAAAAAATAACAATTTTCCTTCTTTGTGTATTCCTTACTAATCGTTTTATGCTCATCCCAAGTTTTGGAAATGTTTTTTACAGGAAATAAAGTAGAATAGGTTCAAGGATGGGATCAAGGAAATGTCATGCTATCTAAAACATGGGACTAGACATGACTCTTTTTTTGCAAGAGTTTTTATTTTGTGAAAAATGGAAACTAAGTAGATGTGTCTACATGTATTATTCAAGTCATCGTGTATATGTTATGGCCTAATTCTCTAAAAATCTAAACCTAAAAAGATCTTCAATGTGAATTATTTGTTTAATTCATCATTTTGTAATGTTTTAAGACCAGGTACTTATAAATTTTATTAATATACATTTGTTAATTCAACCCAAATTTTTCATAAGAAATCCCTGATAAATGTAATTGTACAAATGATGGTTGCTAAAACACTTATTTTTATGTTTTCATTCCTAATAAATTAAAGTAAGGCATAGTATAATTTAATATTATGTTGAGGGATTTTATTTATTATGTGAAAAGATTTATTGTTTTAGACTTTTCATGTATTTTTAATGTTAAGTATATTTTACTTAAGTTATTAACCATGTTCTGATAAAAATTTTATGCATAACACATTTATTTTAATTCTATATTTTCACATTAAACCATTAATTTATGTGAAAATGGTCTTGCATCAATAAAATAAATCTCGTATGGATAGAAATAATATAAATAAATAATTGGTATGATCATGATATTATATAATGTATGATTTATTGATCAGAAAATAAAACAACTGATAACCCTATGGGAAAATCTCATTGTGTCGGTCTTAGAAGGAGTTGCAACATTCCAGTTGTTCTCCTATGTATCACCTATATTCTTTTCATCTTGGTTGTATCTTAAATTTTCCCTACCTTAGTTCTTCATTAAAAAAACTTTATACGCATTCAAATACTCCTTTTATTATATATGTTTTATAACTCACATATAGGTGAGAGGAACCAAATGATTGGTTAAATAGGATTGCCTAAAAAATCCTTGTACACACAAGTCTTACATAATAAAATAGGAAAGGATCACATGCTATCCATAATATTTAATTTAAAAATAAATATTTGAAAAACCATGAAATAAAATTAAATTAAATAAAACCAAAAAATACATAGGTTTGTTCAAATATCATGATTTCTCATATACATTCAATAACTACACATTTAAAATAACTAGCTAGTATTCATTTCAATTCGTTTTTAGATAAGATAAAAGGCAATCAAATTAATCTGATTAATTTTCTTATTAATCATTTAATTAATTTTATATTATTCCTTCAAATAATATTAAAATTATAATTCACTATTATTTTAAATAAAATAAATTATTTTATTGTATTTAAAATTTAATAAAATAATACACGGCTTTGTACTTGGAAGAAACTTGATGAGTACCTATTACAGCCCGACCCACTTAGGCCCGCTAGGCCAGTGATAATCTAAGTGTGACTACCCTAATCTCACCTCTAATAGTCTAGGGTCTAGAGACTAGCTTTGAGTATGCATATCCCTCACATGGGAGGCATTAGTATAATATACATGTACACACATACATATCTCCATGCCCATACAACGTCGATAATAAAAAACAATTGATTCCATAAATGCATACCCAACATATATCCTACAACCATAGTATGACAATAAGTACTGAAAGTGATAAATAATCCAAATACAATCCAACCCAAAAATTTAAAAGGATTCAAACCAGATTATAAGGAGGGTCCTGGTGTAAAATGAGACATTAATATACACCTTGGTCTGTCTAGTCCAAAACTATGCTCCACCTGATTTTAGTCCTCTCAGGAGGCCATCAAATGGTCTCTCAACTATATAAGAAATGACACGTGTGAGAAAAGGCCATATAGGTGTGAGTATAATAATACCTATTAGGGAACCCTGAAATAACCAAACATAAAGTTTCATGTGTATTTATCTCATAGAAACAATACAATAAAAAATAACATTACACTAATAATAAACTCTAAATCTCAAAAAGGTCTCAGCCACTGTTAGCCACAGGATTCTACTTAAGGATTAAAGAAAACACTCATTCTGGGAGAACTTGATCTATGAACAGTACTTACTAAACTATAAAATTTTTGATACCCATATAGGGGATCATACCTAGGGTCATTTGGGGACACCATGAACCCTTTTGTAATAACCTTAAAATTTGGGAATTGTATACTAAAGGACACATTGAACCCTACTAAATCAACCTACTAGACATGGAATCGATGCCCTATGTGTGGTGGTCATGATGATACCACCTTACCATACCAGGTAAAGGTATGATATTAGAGGATCACTCATAGAACCACTAAGGGATGCCACAAACTTTATATGAGATAACACCCAAATAGGATACCATAATCTTGTACTGTGGATGTAATTCCACAATGTACCCTCATAAGGATAAACCCAGAGAATTAACTCAAATGATACTAGTCCATACTGAGGACATGAATGGATCCAATCCCTCTCTAAGAATTTACATGACATATAATTAGGGTACCTAGTGTGTACCTCTAATTCCAACCTGCATGTTTCCATGTTTGTGTTCCTCTACTGATTCTCATATACACCTGGTCATGCCCATGTACTTGGAAATGTCTAAGTACATGGTTCTTCCCATGTACAATTGGATTTTTCATGTTCTTATCCATGTACATGGTTGTGTACCCACCCATGTACTCCAAGATTACATTACAAGCCTCCAGTTAGGTTCACATGGCATTTGGTAAAGACAACACAGTGTGTGATATTTATTTCTTCTATGAAAACCCTAGCACCATAGCTAGGTCCCTAAACAGATTGTAGTTTTGTTTTACATGTCATGTAATATGGGTTTTCCAAAAACCCACAGTTCCTTCTACAAATACTCCCACACCACCATTATCTCTAGATCCAATGACAATATCACCAAGGATTTTAGATCTAGATTAAACTGAGCTATCCATCACTTTAGATCTTGATTACTACCACAAAAATCATTTGGGGATCCACCACTATTTCATGTTTCATTTCTACATGTCAAACTAGGAATAATGAGACCTCCATGACGGTCTGATTCCCCTCAAGTCATCCTCCACCATCTCCACACCTCAATTTCATCCTTGATCATGAATCATGCCTACAATATTGACCTATTTCAATGAAGAATGATCACACAACAATCAAATGCCACATATTCATAGAACTACATGCTAAATAAATTTACATTGATGAATGTGTGATGAAATGGGGGAGAAAATCATAGACCAAAAAATGAGGAATGAACCTCAACTATATTTGGGTTGGCCTCAATTTTTTTCATTATAAAAACAAATGAATATCCAATAATTTATCAAATCAACCATAAAAAAATAATCATCAATGCGCAAATCAATTATTCTTAGTAGAATTAATCCATGTTCAACATGGGATAATAAAACGAAATGAATCCACATAAATAAAACATCCTAGCTTAGGTCTGTATTGATAACTAATGAAGAACAGCCACACATTGATATTACTAGAAAGATCCACAACCTCTGTTGGTGAAGATGGTCATATGGAAATTGATCTTGATCCTCGATCCGTAATCATTTTTCAAGATTTACTCCAATGGATATCTTATCAATACTAGGGTTATGTAGATAACCCTAGGTATTTTTCATAATCATATATTTATAGAGGAATTTAGATCATTATGTCATGACATAAAATAAATAAATAAATTTATTTATTTATTTATTTTATTAATTTTCCCACCATAAAGTTTTTACAAACGCCCGATGATGAAAAATATTATGTCGTGGCTAGGGTAAAACCCACACTTTAAACTCAAAAATGGTATTGGATTTACCATTCAGGTCCCCATTCAAGATTTATTCTAATTTTTTAGGAAACCTATATGTGTGTGATATTAATATTATTAAAAAATAAACTCTAGGCTCACCAAGCCTCAGAATATCATGTTGTATTAGTGACTAGCTTTGAAAATATTATTAGACATATTTCAAAGATTTACATGGAAAAAAGTGATTCTAAATTCTCCCCACCTTAAGTATTTTCTTCTCAAAAAGAAAAAAAATTACTACTTGAATATATGTGGGTATAGATCTAATATTTGGGCCTCCCACTCTTAGGTGCTCTATTGAAGATTATTGTTCTACAACTGAACACACTAAGGGAATTTATCACCCACAAAGGATCTTCTCGTTTTGATCCTTGATCTCTACCAGGTTCTCTGCAAAGATATCTTCGTCCTTGATATCCATCTCACCTCACTCGATAACATTTGTTGGGTCATGAAAATACCACATTAGTTGAGACGTGTGGAATATATTGTGTACCTAGTATAACTACAACAATACACCACCTTTCTAACACTATGTAGTGTCTTACAAGGGAGAATGAATATTGGAGATAACTTTCCACATAGAGGTGAGACCTTCAAGACCACATGGTATCCCTCCTCAAACTTCAAAGGCCTCCATTTCTAGTTTATATACAAATTATAATGGATCTATGCAATCCTTATCCACTCTTGGATGATCTACACCTTCTCTATCATAGCTTGCACCAACTCCAGGACCATGAATACTGACTCAGCTAGATCAATCCAATATAGTGGTAACCTATAGGGTCACCAGTACGAGGCCATGAATGGTGCCATAATGATGGTGGAGTAGTTGATATTTTTGTAAACAAACTCCACCAAGGGTATGTATTCCTCCTAAATATGACCAAAATCCAACTTGAAAATCTCATAGAATGCCCTTTAAAACCTAATTGGTTTTCTCAGTCTGGCCATCATTATGGGGGTGAAACGTCATGATTAAATGAAACTAAGGCAGAAAGGCCTCTAGAAATCCTCTCTATAATCACAATGTGAAGCGATCATCATGGTATGAAATGATCATCGAGGGAAAATTATGGATCCAGATTGTCTCCTGCATATAAAGGCATCTGAAGCTCTCTATTGAACTCTGATATCTAATATCTGGGAACTAGGATGAATTGGGGAGTCAATATATGATCTAATAGATGGAATCATGTCCTCTATACATCCTTTGAAGCCCCATTATGAATTCCATAGATATCTCATCCCACTCCCACTCTGGAACCTCAAGGGTTTGAGGTAAACCCACTAAAAACTGGTGCTCATCATTCACTTGTTAATAAGTGAGTCATTGAGAGACAACCTTTACTAAACCCTTATTTATACCTAGACACCGAAATGGATTCCATCAGTTATGGTTAATATTTTCCTCACCCAGATTTACCACAAAATGGGATGTATTAAACTCCCTCATCACCTCCTCCTACATTGTCACCAGTAACATCATTTGTCCTCTGAAAAGGATGGTGTGATCCCCACCTTCAGAATGATTATTAGGATAATGTCCTATAGATATAAGACTATGTATGGTCTTGTAGTCGTTATCTCTATTCTAAGACTCCCTAACATACTATATAAACGGTTGGGTGACAACCATCAACTGGAGGTAAGTTTCACCATCCTTATCCATAAGGGAAAATTGCAATGAGGATAACTTCTCTGACACCTCAGCCAACAACTGAGAATAAGATCTCCTACTAAGAGTATCTTCTACCACATTCCCCTTCCTAGGATTATATACTATCTTGAATTCATAGTCTTGGAGGAACTCTATCCACCACCTCTATCTCAAGTTTAGATCCTTATGATAGAAGATATACTTGAGGCTCTTGTGATTAGAATAGACAACAAATCATTCACTCATAACATAGTGTCACTATGTATTCAGGGTAAAGACTAATACTACTAACTCAAGATCATGGGTCACATTGTTCACCTAATATGGCCTCAACTGAAGTGAACCATAGGTAATACCCTCCTAACTTTGTATCATAAAACAACCAAATCTAGTCCCTAACACATTAGAGAACACTATGTACTCAACACCCTCCTCTAGAAATATCAATATGGTAAAGCTTCTCAACCTCTACCTCAACTCATAAAAAGTCTTATGAAACCTTTTTGTCCACATGAAATGCTTCCCCTTTCGGGTCAAATCAGTCAAATGTGATGATTTCTTAGAGAAATATGGCATGAATATCCTGTAATATCCTATGAATTCATGGAATCTCTACACCTCTATCATGATCTTGGGTAGCTCTTAAACTGACACTAATTCAACCTTTGTCATGTCCACTACTACACCATCCTATGAGATAACCTATCCTATAAATGAGACCTCCTGGATCTAGAATTGAAACTTCAAGAGTTTCCCATATATATAGTGCTCTCAGAGTTTGTCTAGATTCATCCTCAAGTGTATAGTGTGATCCTCTTTAGATTTTGAGTACACAAGAAAAAAATCAATTAATAGAACTACAAAAAGGTCTAATAAAGGTTTAAATATCTGATTCATTAGTCCCATGAACACTGCTAGGGATTTTTTCATGTTGAATGGAATCAATAAGTACTCATAGTGACCATAATTACATCATAATTCCATCTCCATCATATCATCATCCTAAACTCGTAGCTGATGATAGGTTGATCTAAGGTCAATCTTTAAGATCCATCATGCCCATATCAACCGATTGAAGAGGTCGTTGATCCTTGATAGTGGATACATATTCTTTATAGTCAACTAGTCTAGGTGATATTAATACACACAAAGCCTCAATCTCCCATATGCCTTCTTAGAGAATAATTTTGCGGCTACCTAGAGGGAAACCCTAGCTCTAACAAAGCCCTTCCTCTCCAATTCCCCAAATTGAACCCTCAACTCATGAAGCACTGTCGGATCCATTTGATATTACTGTGTAGATATCGGGATATTCCCTGGGTGAAAGCCAATATAGAAGTCTAAATCATGGTGGGGAGGTAATCCTAGGATGTCCTCATGAAAGGAATACTCATACTCCACCACCACTACAGGAATATCCAAGTTCATATCATCCACTACTCCAAGGGTCGCGCTAGCCAACTGGTGAGAAATTGGATTCACTCTCCTCTATATAAAATAGTCAATTTGGTCATGAACTATGGTTATCCATTACATATATAAGGTGAAATTGTAATACCTAATCACTAATAGAAAGATATCCCATAAAAATCTCTCACCTCCAAGATTCGAGTCACACTGTCAGCAAAAGTGTATGATCATTGATTCACCTCTTGTTAGAGTCTCCAAGTGCAATGTTCAAGCCAAGGGATCCACCAGAATCTCTAAGTATCAAAATATGGAAATGGAAAGAAAGGAATGAATTGAAACTATGTTTAGCATTATTATAGCTAAGTTAAAAAAGATATAGATCGTAACTCATATCATCCATGAAGAATTGGGTTGTAGACCTGCACTACCTATAATTGTCCTATTCCCTTCCCATCAGCCCCCTGATCCTGGAGCGGACTACTTGGGGGTGGTGGTGGTGGCAATAAGTCATATCATCAGCCACCTCCTACAGCTCTACCCACTCTTCCTTCAAATATTCCACCCTACAGACTTATGTGATCCTATCACTGCCTTTTTCTAGGTGGTTCGTCAACCATATCTCTATCATATATATGAAAATTCAAACAATCCCAAGTGATATGTCCCCAACCATCACATGAGAACCATTTCCTCTCTCTAGGATAACTCAATCTATCCTAAGGGCCTTGAATTATTGATCATATGTGCATATATCATCTTCTGAAGCATCTTGCACACCCTGATCCCTGTGACTGTCATCGACTACCTACTTCCAATGTCTCAACTCCTAGGTTCCAACTACCATCACCCACTATTGATGTATGATATACCAGGAGCTCTCCACTACTAAGGCTAACTTGATCACTCCATCATAGGTGGGAATATATACAGATAACTTCATCCCTAATATATCAATATAATACTTTCTCAAAAGTCCATTCTCTGGAGAATGAATCATGAACCATATAAAGAGAGTACCATGAAAGGTTTGTGAACCTCACCAAGTAATCAAACATAGTCATGAAATATTGATGTAACTATTGAATCACTTGGATTAGCATTGATCACAATGTGCCTGGATAAAACTCCTCCTTGAAGAGACTATTAAAGTATGACCAAGAGAGAGTTGTCTCATCATATGACTGGGTCACCGAACTCCACCACAGCCCAATGGATCCCGGATAAAGAATCATTGTAAGGACAACCATTTGATTTTTAGATGTCTTAATTAGGTGGTAAACTCAAGTCACTTCTTCTAAACAGTCCTCAACTACCTGAGAGTCTATCTAACCCCAAAACCTTGGAGGTCACTGCCTATGAAACTCGTGAATTTCACCGATCATGTGGGAATCCTCATTTGGTAATTATATCACTAAATACTTCTCAATATGTGGTTTTGTTATTGGAAAGCCACCATGAGGTACCACCACTAGTATGGGTATCTGTACGAAGCCTCATTACTTGATAGATTATCCTCGTGATCCTGCTATGGAACCCTAGATGGAAAATTTCATGGATTCATCCTAAAATAATATCAAGATGTACCATGTTCAATAGAGTATATCTAGAGAGATGATTCAAAAAAGGACATGGAAACCACAACCTATTCCTATATTGATGCATGTACCAAAGTTTTTCCCCACAACTGAGGCCTACATGTAATCAGTCAAAAAGCTAGTTTTTAGATTCCTAGTGAATGGATAAGTTTTCCATTGAACCAACATTGAAATTCCTATCTTGAGACCCAAACTCAAAACAATTTTACACTATTTTAATAAAACCCAAACCAATCCTCACATCTATAAAAAATGAAATTACAAACTATAATCCTTAGAAGAAAATCACCTATAATACCACTTTGGCATGACCTGACCCACCAGGGACCCACCAAGCCAGTGATAATCTGAGTGTGAGTACCCCAATCCCACCTCCAATTGGACATAGGTTTGGATAATATAATCAAGTAGTCATATCCTATATATTGTAGGAATTATCCTAATGTAACCTATACACATGAACACATCTCCAAGATTATATAATGCTAAAAAGTGAAAATAATTAATATAATAAATGCACGTAGAAACATCTATCCCACAACTAGAGTATGAAAATAAGTACTGAAAGTGATAAAGGGTCCAAATTGAATCCCAACCAAAAACTAAAATCAATCTGACCTTCTAATAAAGGGGGATACTTTCAAATGAAAAATTGATATACACCTTAGCCTTTCTAGCCCAAAACTGTTCTCCACCTACTTCGGGTCCTCTTAGGGACACTATTAAAATGTTTCTCATCTATATAAGACATGACACATGTGGGTAGATTCCATGTTGGGGTGAGTATTGCAATACCCAGTAGGAACACGCTAAAATAACCAAACATAAATCATCAAGAGTAGTTAACTCATAAAATAAATACAATAAAAAAATCACAGATATACTCATAATAGACACCAAGTCTCAAGATGGTCTCATCCATATGACTTTTCCCAAGGCTTCATGGTAATTATTATTTTGGGAGAACTCTCTCCACGACTCGTACTTAATAAACTCTGAATATTTTAATACCCAGATAAGGGATCACACCAAGGGTTACTAGGGAACACTTGAACCCTTCTAGAATAACCTTCTAAGTATAGGATCATATACTTAATGATACCACAAACCCTACTAGATCATCTTTCTAGATAGGGGACTAACGTATTTTTTATGGTGGTCACACTAATACCACCAATCTCGTCCATGGTAAAGTAAGGATGATAAAGGGTTACTCTTAGAGCCACTGGGGGATTCCACAAACTCTTTTTGAGACAACACCCATAGAGGGGATCACAATCCTATAATAAGGATTTAATGTTGCACTATACCCTCATATGGATAGACTAAGAGAATACAATCAGCTAATACTAGTCTATACTAAGGATAAAAAGGGCTCCAAACTCTCTATAAGAAAGTACACAATATATAATTACGGTACAAAAAATGTACCTCTAATTATAGACATACCCATGTTTGTTTCCATGTTCCTCTTCCCATGCTTGTGTATACCTGGTTATGCCCTTCTACTTTTCCATGTCTGATTACATGGCTCTTCCCGTGTACACCTGACCTGGCCATGTTCCATTCCATGTTTGAGTACACAAATCTTCCTGTGTACACCTGGAATATCTGTGTTTTGGGTCATATACTTGGCCATGTAACAACTCATGTACTCCCAGAGTACAAACTAATCTAAAATATTGCTTCATATAGCATGTATTAGGGACAACACTATGTGTGATCCTTATCTCTTCCATAGAAACCCTAACATCATATCTAAGGACCCACACGACATGTAGTTACGGTTTATACATAATGTAATTTTTTTTTTCTAGAAACCCATTGTAATTAATCTCCAAATTCTTACACCACTATCTCCTTTGGATTCAATTCCAATCCCGACAAGGATTGCGGATCTGGGTCAAAACAAGATTTTTATCACTATAGATCCTAATTTCGGCCATCCAAATTAGTCAGGAATACACTATCATTTCTTATTTAATCTCCACACATCAAACTATGATGAATGAGACCTCTATATTAGTCAAATCCACCTTGATTCATCCCCTAATATTGTAGCACCTCAATCACATCCTCAATCATGAACTGCACCTGTGAAATTGATCAGTTGTGCTTAAGAATGGTCGCACAATGATCAAATATTGGGTATTCATTGAAACCATGGGATAAAGAAATTTTCAATGATGAATGCATGAAGAAACATAAGAGAAAATAAAAAACTAGAAAATGAGGAATAAACCACGACCATGTTCAAGTTGGCCTCAATTCATTACCATTTGAACAACAAACAAATCTCAAACAATTAATCAAATCAACTGTAAAAATAAACCATTGATGTGTGAATAAATTCTTGTTGGTGGAATTTATCTTCATTCAATATGGTGCAATAAAACAAGATGGATCCGTATAAATAAAACATCCAAACTAGATTTTGGATCGATCGATAACAAAAAATGGTCACACATTGACATCTTTGGGAAGATTCACAACTTTTTTTGGTGAAGTTAATCCTTTGATAATTGATCTTGATCCTTGATTCATCATTTAACACGTCAGCATTTTTCATGTCGGTTATATATAACTGACGTGCAAATATTTAATGGTCAATATATCACATCGGTTATTTTATAACTAATGTAAAATATATATAGATTAGCTTTTTGACATTGGTTATTGTATAACCGAAGTGAAAATATAATCTGTCATGCTTTATCACGTCAGTTATTTTATAACCAACCTGATAAGGGAAAGCTCGACGCTTTACCACGTTGGTTATAAAAAAACCAACGTGATAAATCTAATCTCAGCAATTTATCACGTTGGTATAAAGCGGCATATATCACGTCGGTTATTTTATAAACGATGTGATAAATTTTTTTCTACATCAGTTATTAAATAACTGATGTTATAAACATTAAAAAAAATAGTTTACCACATCGGTTATTAAATAGACGATGTGATAAATCTTTTAAATTATTTATCGCACCCCGTATTCAGTCATTCTGTTTTCTTCGATCGGGGCGAACTGCGACTCATCTCTCTCACGTGGAAAACCTAGAAACGATTCATCGAATTCGTTCCCTCCAGCCTCATTTTTCTAACATCATTATTCATATTTATTATCATTTGATATATCAGGTCAACTCACAAAACTAAAGTAATCCTCACATGACTCCTTTTCAGTTTTTATTTTCCGCGATGCCCTAAACTAATTTTTTGAGATGATATTTTTCTTTGTTCTTTCTATCATGGTAAGTTTCATAGTGTCCATCTATACTATGCTAAAAAAAATTTTGGTAAAATAAACCTATGGAAGTTATATCATGCAATTTTATGATTTTTGTGTGTTTTATCATGTGTGTGTGCACGCGTACAGGGGGTTTCCAAGGGGGTGGGGTGGCTCTGCAAGTGGGTGGGGTGTCCAGGGGGTTGGGTGGGCTGTCCAGTGGGGTGGGGGTGTCAAGGGGGTGTCAAAGGGGGTGGGGGTGGTGTCCAAGGGGGTGCGGGGGATGTCCAGGGGGGTTGGGGGTGTCCAAGGGGTGTGGGGGATTTGAAAGTGGCTGGGGGTGGTGTCTAGGGGGTGCGGGGGTAGTCCAAGGGGGTAGGGGTTGTCCAGAGGGTTCAGGGGATTTTCCAGAGGGTTGGGGGTGTCTAGGGTGTCCATGGAGGTGGGGGGGGATTATAGGGGTGTTGAAATATGATTCTATTTGGTTATATATATTTTGACCGCTCATTGACTATGAGAAAATTATGGGTTATGGGGGAGACTAGGTCGTGGTTTTCAAAGATGCGTAGTTATCCTGACCCTATTGTGCCATGATTATAGGCTTTACACTGTGATTTTATTCATTCGAGTTTTTATTTTAAATTTGATTCGATTCATAGGTTTACTCCATTTTCTCCAATTTTTTATCAACCATTGGAGGCCCCATGGTTTTCTTGTATTCCATGGAATTTCCTTAAATAAGTTACTTATTCCATGTTCTTCTTCCTTTCTTCTTTGTTTATTTTTTTCTTCTTCATCCACTTCTTCTTCTCCTTTATTCCTTCTATTATTAGGGATGTTTAGTCATTTTTAAATTGATATTTTTATATTAATCGATGTGTTCTAGGGTTATTAGGAGGGGTGGGGGTGTCCAAGGGGGTGGGGGTTGTCTAGAGGGGTGGGGACTATCTATGGGGTGGGGGGCTATCCAGAGGGGTGGGGGGGGCTATCCAAGGTGGTGGTGGTGTCTAGTGGGTGTCCAAGGGGGTGGGGGTGGTGTCCAAGGTGGTGGGGGTGTTCAGGGGGTTGGGGGTGTCCAAGGGGATAGGGGTGGGGGTGGTGTCCAGGAGGGGTGGGGTGTCCAAGGGGGTGGGGGCTGTCTAGAGGGGTGGGGGTTGTCCAGGGGGTGGGGGCTGTCTAGAGGGAAAGGGGGGGATATCCAAGGAGGTGGTGGTGTCCAGGGGGTGTCCAGGGGGGTAAGGGTAGGGTTTGGTGTCCAGGAGGGGTGGGGGTGTCCAAGGGGGTGGGGGCTGTCCAGAGGGGTGGGGGCTGCCCAAGGGGGTGGTGGTGTCCAGGGGGTGGGGGTGATGTCCAGGGGGTGGTGGTGTCCAGGGCTGTCCAAGGGGGTGGGGGTGGTGTCCAAGGGGGTGGGGGTGTTTTCCAAGGGGGTAGGGGTGTCCAGGGGGTGGGGGTGGGGTCCAAGGGGTGGGGGTGGTGTCCAGGGGGTTAGGGGGATGTCCAGAGGGGTGGGGGCTGTCTAGAGGTTTCAAATCATTAGGATCTGTGTAATTTTTAGTAGTGAATGTATACATATTTTAATATTTATAATTCATATTTCTTTTTTACAGAAGGGTGAATTTGGTATCCAGTTGCACCCAGATGTATTCTTTGTGAACCTTAAGAAGAAAGGATCCAATATGAATTTAAAACTATTATATCTAACTATATTTTCTTTTAAAATCATTTTCAGGAATATTTTTTTAAGTACGCATAGATTTGTTTTATATTTCAAAATTGTTTTACATTCAAATTATGATATTTTTCATATAAATATATATTTGTCTTATCTTAAAAAGATGTACAATTTTGATGTTTGTTATAGGTAATAATGAGTCGAAGTTGGATTATGGAACATCGAATGAGCAATGAATATGAGGAAGGTGTTGATGCCTTTTTGGAATTTTCTAAACAAAATGTTCCAAGTAGTGACATTTTATTCTGTCCATATCTGAAATGTTTGAATATGAAGAAGTTGAAAAGTAGAGAGATAAAAGATCATATGATTTGTCATGGTTTTAATTTGAGTTACTACACTTGGATTTAGCATGGTGAAACTGGACGGAATGTCAGATCTACTGATGATGATGATTCGCAAGATGGTAACTCCGATGGAATTGAAGAAATGATTCACGATATTGCAGTAGAACAAATTGAGATAGAACGGATAATTGCGCGTCTATATGGTGATGCTGAAAAACCATTGTATCCTGGTTGTACAGATTTTACAGTTTTGTAAGTGGTGTTAATATTGATTAACCTGAAGGCGAAACATGGATAGAGTGACATAAGTTTTACAGAGTTGCTACAATTGATGAAAGACATTCTTCCAAAAGATAACGATATTCCAGATTCACATTATAAGGCCAAGAAAATATTATTCCTGATGAGATTGGAATACAAGAAAGTACATGCCTCTCTGAATGATTGTATGATATATAGGAAGGAATATGAATTTCAGTTAGAGTGTCCTAAATGTGGGACATCACAGTATAAGGTGAAAGAAAAATCACAGGGTGATATAGAGATTATAAAGATAACTTCAAAGGCATTTTCATATCTTCCTATAATTCATCGTTTCAAATGTTTATTTTCTAATTCACATGATGCCAAAAGGTTAAGATGGCATGCTGATGAGCGGATATGTGATGGAAAAAATATTCCATCCAACTGATTGTCGGCAATGGAAGAAAATTGATCAGTAGTATCCTATATTTAGAAATGAAATTAGAAATCTCAGACTAGGTTTTTTCACATATAGAATGAATCCATACCGAACCCTCAGTAGCACACATAGTTCATGGCCTATTTTATTGGTAATTTAAATCCTCTCTCCTGAAGTTTGTATGAAGCACAAATATGTTATGTTGAGTATAATGATCTTTGGTCTAAATCAACCTGACAATGATATTGATGTTTTCTTGTCACCATTGATTGATGATTTGAATCTTTTATGGGAGGATGGTATTAGAGTGTATGATTCTTATAAAATGAAATATTTTCAACAGCATGTATTGATTATTTTCACTATAAATGACTTCCCATCATATGGAATTTTTTTTGGATACAGTGTTAAAGGGCATAAAGCATGTCCAATTTGTGAACAACAGACTTCATATTGTCAATTGCATCATGGGAGGAAAACAGTGTACATGGTTCATCAAAAGTGTTTACCTATGGATCACTCTTATAGAAGACAAAAAAAGCCATTCAATGGCTCACAATAATTTGATATTTCTCCAAAACCTTTATCCTCTGATCTGTATTTTGAGAGGGTGGAAAACTTTGATGTGAAATTGGGAAAGACACAGAATTATGGTAATGATAGACATATTTGGAAGAAAAGGTCAATAATTTTTGAGCTACCATATTTGAGATATCATGAAGTTAAACAAAATATTGATTCCATTTAGGTGGAAAAGAATATATGTGATAGTGTGATTGGTACATTGTTAGATATTAAAGGAAAGAAAAAATATGGGTTAAATGCAAGATTAGACTTACTATCAATGGGAATGAGTTTGGAGTTAGCTCCCACTCCTAATGGAAGAAGAACATTTCTTCCCCCGTATTTTCATACATTATCCAAGAGGGAGAAAATTAACTTTTTTCATTGTCTTCATGATATCAAAGTGCCTCAAGGTTATTCTTGAAATGTAAAAAAAATTGTCTCATTGAAGGACTTAAAGTTGATAGGTATGAAATCTCATGATTGTCACATCTTGATGCAACAACTTCTACTAGTTTCATTCCATGTAATTTTTATACTTTGTCAATTGGAAATGTATTTTCCTCCAACTTTTTTTGACCTGTATATCTTCGTTGGATATATCCTTTTGAAAGGTATATGAAAATATTGAAGGGGTATGTTAAGAATCCATATCAACCTGAATCTTCCATTATTGAAAATATATTTCTAAGGATGTTGCAGAGTTTTGTATGATCTACTTGGTTGCGGTGTGACACATAGTTTTGCCTCCATCTCTCCATGAATGAGTTAATAATGAGGTAAAGGGGATTCGTGGCTTGAAAGTTAAATCATTGTCCGCTGAACAGATGAAGAAGTTAGAATTATACATCTTGAATAACATAGCTGATGCTCAACCGTATATCACATTGCATATTAATGATTTGAAAAATGTCATCCAAAGAAGAAAGAAATGTGGATTTTGAATGAGCACAAAATTTTTTTGTCATGGTTTAAAAATACCTTGCTTGGAAGATCAAATGTATCAGAGACATTAAAATGGGTAGTGGGTGGTCCATGTTTAAATGTGATAACATGGTTCGGTTATGACATTAATGGCTATACATTTCATATGAAAGCTCTGGACAATGGAAGTGCAGTTCAAAATATTGGTGTGTTGGTGTTTGTAGAAGCAGTGCATTTTTTGAGTGCTAAAGACAAAAACCCAAATTCTATATCAAGTGCATATTATGGAGTGATTGAAGAAATATGCGAGGTTGATTACTTTAAAATTAAAGTTCCTATTTTTAACTATAAATGGTTTATCGGTAATAACAGTGTCTGACACGATGAATTTGGAATGACAGTTGTTAATCTGAATAGATTGGAAGACACAACTGATTCTTTTATAATGGAAACACATGCAAAACAAATTTTCTATGTAGTATATCAATCAGATATGTAGTGGGTTTTAGTTTTACAAGGGAAAAAATAATATGTTGGTGAGGATGAACTTGATAAATATTCTGATTTATGTGAGATCCCTACTTCCATGTAAATATTAACATAACATAATGATGAGCATGTTGAAGACATGGTTTCTGCCATAAGGAACGAACACGATGAAGGAATTTGGGAAAACAATCCATTTTTACATTCTTAAAATTACAATTAACATTCGTTTATTTCTTGTTTACATTTAATATTTTCATAATATATTAGATATTGTAAGTTTTTTCTTTATTAAAACATGTATTAAAACAAATAATTATAATTTTTTGTTTGTTTTAATTTTGTTTAGTTTACTTTATCATGTATACCATTACATAAATTATATATCTATTATTTTTGTTCAATGACAATTACTTTACCATGTTTTCCATGTTTACCAGGTTTACCATGTTTACCATCTTTACCATATTTACCATATTTACCATTTTTTAACATGCTTACCATATTAACCATGTTTACTATTACGTAACTTAGTACAATTTTCTATTTTCTTGTTTACATTAGTATTGTAATATTTGAATTTGTATATTTATGAACTAATGTTTGTTTTTTTGATTTGAAGGATAATGACAGATCAATCAGTTGATCAACCACATGATTCTAGAGATTAGAATATTGGTCATACCTTTGGGCAGAAACTTTTCACATGCTCCTCTTGATGTTCCCCATTCTTCTTCATGTGCTCCCATTATGACAAAGAGTTCAAGAGTTGGTAAACATGGGTGCACACGTTTACCAAAATTATCACTTTCTCGTACGCAGTATTAGAGGATACTTATTGAGATTAACAAGGATGATATTCTAAGAGGTCCAAATGCAAAATATTTTAAGAGTTTTTTATTATCTCAGGGTAAGATCAAATTAATCATTTTTTATTATGACTTGAGAAGTGTGGACAAAGATATAATCTCTCAGTTGTGGGAGATGATTTTGGTAAGATATTTTGCTATTTTTTTCTTATTCTTTAAATGTTTCTAGTATATATAATATGTTTAACCTCTTCTTTATCAAATGACATTTGATATTCCTGACATTGTAGGAGTTAGGAAGAAATGATTATCAATGGATTCTAGGAGATGGAGGTATTTCAAATCAACCCTCTCATCTAATTTCATTTTTGGTCATAGGAGTCATGAAAATCCATGTCGTATATATCCTTTCATAAATAAAGACACATGTAGACACTTTGTTTAAAGTAGAAGAAAAGATTCATTTTTGGTAAGGGCAATGTAAACTTTTATAAGCTTTCTTATATAAATGATCTTATTAATGTTTTATTAATGATTTATTATTCTTAATTTACATAAAATAAGGAAATATCATCAGGAGATCCAATCTAAAAATGTATACCCTTATAGTTTATCTCGGGGAGGGTATACATTATTAGAAGAAAAAATGATGGCAAAAATTTACAAAAACTAAGAGCTGAGTCTTCAAGATCTAGAGAGGTGGACACTCCATCCACTCCATCTAGACATGAAAAATGGAAGAGAGATCAGATGGGAAAGCGGGAAATATCTTTCAGAAGATTCGAGAATCGTAGATGAGAGGATTATAAGATATCTATTTTATTTATTTAAGTTAACTATTTTCTTCATATAATTTCAATCATTACAGAAATCTTAAATTAATTAATACAAGATTCTCTTGAGGAGAAGAGCTCACAGGGGGTATTTACATCTCCTGGGAGGCAAGATATTTTATCTGCAGAATTGGGAAAGCCCGAACATCCTAGTCGTGTACGAGGATATCTGGAAGGTGTATCAGTAAGAAAAGTGTTGCCACATTCTTTGACTTATTACAATGAGGGTGTTTATAAAAAAAATAGAATCCTTGGAGTCTGAAGTTCATAATATTAATGTGAAAATGGAGGAAAATATTAGAGCATTGGTACAGTCTATGTTATTAGACATGAAAAGACAATTTTAGACTGCAGCTCCCACTCCTCCGCCTCCCTCTGCAGACCCCATTATTTATCCTCCACCTCTGCTAGTAGCTCCCACTCCCCCACCTCATCCTGCGGACCCCATTTTTTATCCTACTCATCCGCCGCAGCTTCCTACTTATTGTGAGTTTTATGTTGATGGTCCTCAACATCATATAGTTTCATATGGGTTGCTATATTTTATAGGAGATACAGTTCATCATCAACAATTAGAGGTAGAGAATCATAGGGTCACTGTACAGGATATTATAGATAGATTAGCTCAAGTACCATTACCTATAGATGAGGTGTCGACAGTTGGACATAGTATCGGCCATTTTTTAATTTGTCCATCTAGACTTATGCGACTCATTACCATAGAGGTATGTATGTTATATCTTCTATTTTATTTTTTTATTAAAGTTGTTTTTATCATTTGAAAACTAATATATTTTTCTATTTATTTTTAAAGGAATACTTCAATGGTAAATAAATACTATATAGATAACAACAAAGAAAAATGGCTATGACATCAGATACAGATTCTAGTAGTCTTGACAGATTGTCAAGATATTCAAATTTGTTGGCGGATCATTATGATTTTCCAATGGAAGCTCATGTTTTTAGGTGTGCAATAACTGTGGGGATTGTGAAAACTGATATCATGGAGCTTGTTACTGGAGATAAGTTGGGCATCAACGTGGTGAATTTTTTTTCCATGTAAGTATTAACACCTTTTCCCTATGTTATATTTATTAAAAATGTATACTTATGTCTATTTTGTATTAGGTATCTTTATAAAATTTGTGAGAAGAATGAGCGGATAGATGTATATGGATTCATGGACCCACATTTGATTTCCCCTGAAGCATGTGCATTGGATGAGGAACAAAGAATACTTTATATTTCTGAAAGACTTGAATAGAATAAAGTCACACAATATTGATGATTCATTTTTGCGAGAGGTATGAAACACATCTCTCTCCAAGAGTTCATTATCTTTTAACATAAAAATCCAATAACCTTAAATTTTCTTTTATCAGTGATCATTGGATGTTAGGGGTTTTTTCCCGAGGGAGAAAACACTTTATTGGATATTCTTTGTCCATGGAAATGTGCGGGAAAGTTGAAGAAAATGTTGGAAAAGTAAGTTTCAATTTCTCAATAGTTTTATATATTATAATGAATTTTAAATTTATCTCATTCATATTTTTTTCTAACAGGGCATGGGTCTACTTTTGAAAAACCACAAAGAAAAGGAGTACGAAGATCAAATATGTAAATGTAAAGGTAAATATACATTTATAATTTGTACTTTTTGATTTATTACATAAAAATAATATATTGAATTTACACTCATTCAAATAGAATTGTCATAAACAACAAGGCATCATCAAATGTGGATATTATATGTTAAGATTTATGTATGAAATAATAACAACTAGAACAGTTGTGAAATTTAACCTGGTAAGATTTCCTTTTAAACATTTCCATAATATTTATTTGATTTATTCATTATACACATTAACTACTATCCTTTTAATTTGTAGCTATTTGATGACACTCAACCCTATAGTGCTCAAGACGTCAAACACTAAAAAGTGGAATGGTTAAATTATTTTACAGGTTTGATTGAATTTTAGTTGTTTGTAGTGTAAAATGTAATTTTGAATATTGTCATTGTAATTGTGTACTTGGTAGTAGTTTAGGTTGGATTTAGTTTTTTTAAGTTAACAATGTAAGTTTTGAATGTTATATATGTGAATGTTTAATTTTTTTTCTACTTCTTATTTTGGTCTACTTATGATGGTTTTTCTAGTGTGGATTCTAGTCTAGGGGGAGGGGTTCGAAGGGTGTGGGGGGTGTCCAATGGGGTGGGGGTATCCAGGGGTGTGGGAGGGATGTTCGTTGGGGTTGGGGGTGTCCTGGGTGTCTATGAGAGTGGGAGTGTAGTCCAGGGGGGTGGGAGCATTTCCAGGAGGGTGGCAGGGCTGTTCAGGGGAGTGGGGGGCTATCCAGGGGGTGTCCAGGGGTGTGGGGGTGTCCAAGGGTGTGGTGGGGTGTCCAGGGGTGTGGTGGGGGCTGTCCAGTGGGTGGGAGGGTGTCCAGAAGGGTGGGAGGGATGTCCAGGCAAGTGGAGGATGTCCATGGGGTGTCCAGGGGTGTGGGGGGGGGGCAGTCCATTGGGGTTGGGGTGTGGGAGGGCTGTCTAGGGGAGTGTTGTCCAGTGGGGTGGGGGGTTTCCAGGAGGGTAGGGGTTTCTAGAGGTGTGGGAGGTCTATAAATGGGTGTGAGAGTGTTGTCCAAGGGATGGAGGTGTCTAGGAGGGTGGGGGTTTCCCAGGGGTGTGGGGGTGTCCAGGGGTTGGGGGGCATTCCGGGGGTGTGGGGGTGTCCAGGTGTGTGGTGGGGCTGTCCAGTGGGGTGGGGGCGTTCTGGTCTAGTTTTGGTCGGGTTTTGGTCTTTTTTTGGTTTGGGGGTGTTCAGTGTGGTTTGGGGGAAGTCTAGGGGTGTGGGGGTGTCCAGGGGTATGGTGGGGGCTGTCTAGTGGGGGGGTTCTGGTCGGGTTTTGGTCTGTTTTTGGTTTGGGGGTGTCCAGTGGGGTGGTTTTTCAGGGGGTGGTGGTTTCCAGGAGGGTGGGGGTTGTCTAGGGGTTGGGGTCATTCCGGGGGTGTGGGAGGGTGTCCAGGACGGTGGGGGGGGGGGGGGGGGGTTGTCCAGTGGGGTGAGGGGTGTCCAGGAGGGTGGGGGGTTCTAGGTTTAAGGGAGGGTTTTCCAGGGGTGTGGGAGTATTGGCTAGGGGGTGGGGGTGTCCATGAGGGAGGGGGTTGTCCAGGGGTGTGGGAGGTTATCCCAGTGGTGGGGGCAGTCCAGGGGTGTGGGGGTGTGGTGGGGTGGGGGGGGGGGGGGGTTCTGGTCTATTTTTGTATGTTTTTGGTAACTTTTTGGTCTGTTTCAGGGGTGTGGGAGGGTTGTCTAGGGGGTGGGGCTGTTCAGGAGGGTGGTGCATTTTCCAGGGGTGTGGGGGGTTGTCCTGGGGGTGGGGTAAAGTTCAGGGGTGTGATGGTGTCTAGGGGTGTGATGGGGGTTGTCCAATGGGGTGGGGGTCTGGTCTATTTTGGTATGTTTTTGTTTTCTTTTTGGTCTGTTTCATGGTTGTGGGAGGGTTGTCCAGGGGGTGGGGGTGCCCACGGGTGTGGGGGGCTATCCTGGGGGTGGGGGTAGTCCAAGGGTGTGGGGGTGTTCATGGGTGTGGTGGGGGCTGTCGAGTGGGGTGTGGGGGGGGGGGGGGTCTGGTCTGTTTTGGTCTGTTTTTTGTAACTTTTTGGTCTGTTTCAGGGGTGTGGGAGGGCTGTCCAGGGGGTGGGGGTGTCCAGGAGGGTGGGGGTTGTCTAGGGGTGTGGGGGCTATCTCAGGGGTGGGGGCAGTCCAGGGGTGTGGGGGGTGTTCGGGGGTGTGGTGAGGGCTGTCCAGGGGGGGTTCTAGTCTATTTTGGTCTGTTTTTGGTAACTTTTTGGTCTGTTTTAGGGGTATGGGAGGGATGTCAAGGGGGGTAGGGGTGTACAGGGGTGTGGGGGGCTATCTCGGGTGTAGATACCCAAGCTTTATGTACATGTAAATTACATTACATTTGTGGAATAATTAATATATAACAAAAATAGACACCCAAGGACTGTAATAGTTTAGTGTCTTTGGAAACATGGAACACAGTCTTCTAATCACGGTGAAAGATCTTCAACATCTCCCTTAAAGATATTTCCTTTTTTTTCTTACCTAAAACATTTCTTTAAATCCTGGTGAAAATAAAACAAATAAAGGGTGAGCTCAAATGCTCAGTAATGGTAAGCATGGATAACATAAAACAATCCATAAACATTTGAACGTAAAAACATGAACATAAAACATCAAAATCATGAGTAATGACATAAATATTGGCACTAGAAAAGGCATATATCACAAAGGAACATTAATCATGATAAAATAACATGGGAATAAAACATGTAATTGTGGAAACCAATAAGCACATGATATTATTTCCATAGAATCCCAGACATTGTTTCCAAGACCGTCATAGTGGGCGAAGTCTATTAATGAACCAGGATTACTTGTCGTTCCAGCCCTGTATTACTAAACCAGATTCACTTTCCGTTCCAGCCATGTCTATCTCATGAGATATAAATCTTTACCAAATTTATTGGAGGGAGATATAGGTACCACCCATCTCATATTTAAATCATTCTTACATGTGCCACAAAAAAATCATAAATCATTCATCATAACCCAATGAATAAAATGGGTTTCATAAACGTCATCTCATCATGACCTAATCCACATAAAACAAATGGATATGATTTAATCATAATAAAAATAAAATAATGTAAATAATAGATACATTATAATTGAAACAGAAACATGCTAAATAATGTCATCTTAGAGGAAAAAAAGTTTTGATAAAACACTTGAAATGAATTCTTGAGGAAAATATCTTTTCTTCTTCAAAATCATTTTGTTTTCACAAAATGCCACGCAATTCTAAAAGAAATGGATTTTATTGAAAATAATAATGAAATATTGTAGAGTAATATTCAAGAATAAAAGGCGTTATAAAACCATAAAAATCCATTCATTCCATATAAGTTAAAAACATTCTCCTCATACTTTTTATAGAAAAGTCAAAAAGTACCACGTATGGTAAACAAAAGAAAGATTCCTTCCATAACACAAAGTAAAAGTAAAATAGGGGTAAACATGACTTTAAACATACATTTAATAAAATTAAAAATTTATGAAAAACATTTTTATGGACATGGATTAAAAATATAACCCCATTAAATACTTACGTATAAGAAATCTCGGATAAAAAAAGAGATTTGAAAATTATCCCTTACCTTAGGTCCAATTTCTTCTATACATGTCCGAAACTCCTTTATAGTGGGTTTAAACATATTATTAACTTGTAATAGAACAATAATAATATATATGATAAAATATATGATTCACTTACGATTTTATATTACCCGTTCATTTGTCAATTCCATGTTAAAGCAACGTTTTGGGTAAAATCGTTTCTTTTATCATCTGTGTTTTGAATTTTCATTATTAATATGATTACTTAGATCATGATTATATAAATACAAAATATAAAACATTATTTATATAATATATACTCATAATAGACATTTGTATAATATATCTATAAATGGAATGAAATACACCGTTTATGGAGACGGTAGGCCATACGTACGCATGAACGTTGTATTCGTTTCCTTATTGAATTGAATGTAATTAAGTAAATGAAACATATATGTACATAAATCCATTATAATTATTATGTCATATATTTCATGATTATTTATTATATATACTTTATAATCATTCTTGGGTGGTTAACATGGATAATGAATCTCATCGCGTTGTGGAGACGGTAATTCGTACGTACGCACGAGCGATGATATCATTCCCATAATTACTGAATGGAATTGGAGTGGATGATATAATATCTCAGAATCCTTATGATGTTATAATAACCATATATAGTTATTATTTACACCATTATACTCATCCAAGTAAGGTGGTGGTGGAAAAATAGATTACACCATGACATGGAGACGGTATTCCGTACATACGGACGCGCGATTATTTCGTTTTCTATGGGATGGATAGAAGGTGAAATAGCGTTTTTTCATATTTATAATAAAATATCAGTATATTAGTTATACTGATTTTATTACTTTATAATGAAACAACTAAAGAAGAGGAAGTATAGGAATAAATAAACTTGAAAGAATCGGTAGAAGAGATTACCTCTTCTTCGACGCGCCTCCTCTTAACCTCCTCTTAGGGCACTAAAGTTGGTCTTTGGAGAAGACCAGGACCTATAGTAGGTTTATATAGAAGTTTATAAGTTAAATGGTCAAAGTTTTTTTGATCTTCAAGGCTCAAATTTGTGTGAAGAGGAGATGGAGGAGGTGCCCTTTTATAAGGGAGGAGAGGGGCACCTTTGGAAACCTCTAAACTATTAATTTATAATAAACTCAAACCCCACTTTAAAATTTCCAAAAATGACTCAAATACAAATATTAGATGATATATGGTAGTAAAATCATCAATCAATAAGATTTATACATGTTGGTACTTTATTTTAAACCTTATCAACTTGATTTATCCTTATTTAATGTATTTAATTTTATTTGTGGTAATAATATTCTAAATTTTAAATTGTCCTAAATAATTACTTATGTGTTCTAAATTTTACATAATTGGATACTTTATGTAATTTTAGACCATATAAAGTTCAATTTATAATTTTTAAATATTTTTGGTATTTTTAAACAATTTTATAATATGTTATTTTTATAAAATAACAATAGTGTCAATTTTGACACTATTCGTTTATTTGAATTTAAATAAAATACACAAGGAGGATATATTCGAAAAAAAATATTTAATAGATTCCTAAAATGTCATATTCATCTATAAAATTTGTGGAGAACATTAATTAGTTCATATAATATTTATTTTAATATTTATAAACCATTTATTTGATATTTCTATTAATAAAACAATTACTACATCATTTTTGTATAATAATTTAATATACTTATTAGTTGCATAAAAATTAAAAATAAAATACTATGATAATGATAAATCTAATATATTTCAAAATAATAATTTTAATCGAATTTATCATCTTAAAATCACAACATGTAAATTTTTATATTTATTAAATTATGAAGGTGACAACTTTGACATCATTTAAAAAAAATATAAGTATCATAATCGCTTTTATAAAGCTCCAAATGGTCCAAAATTCGACCATTGGATGGTTATGATTTATATATATACGAACAATAAGTTTTGGTCATGTTTGTTGGGCCCTTTAATGGGTATTATTATTTTAATAAGAACTATATTACTGATTTTTCACTAAATAAATAATTTCTACATCATTAATTTATTAGCTATTAAGGTAATTAAATATCTCTTAAAAATTAAAAATAAATTACCATAACAAAGAAAAACATTTTAGATTTCAAATGAGTTTTTATAATTGAATTTATATTCTGTATTACTTCATATTAAAAATACTTTAATTATTAAAGTTTGAGTGAGACATATTTCACTTTCTTTAAAATAAAATAAATTAAAGGTCTTAATCACATCCAAGTGGGTTCCAATGGATTCCATTTCGACCCAAATATGCCTTAAGAATAAATATAATCATCCAATTATATTAATACAAGTGTTAGGGTAATTTTATAATATTATATTTACCCTTAATTACCTGATTTACCTTTAACTATGGTAAATAAAATTTACCGTAGTTACTATTCATAGTGCCCAAAAATAAAAAGTAGCCTATTAAAATAATTTAAACCTACTGATTCCAAATATGGAATCCATTTTTTCAAATTAAAATCACAGAATTCGCAGAAATTACTTTAAAATTAATCCCGTTTTTAAGAAAAAGAGTTTTAAAAGTTAAAACATTGCAAAAGATTGAAATGATTTTACCTTTGAATTCAATGTAAAATCAATGATAATGACATACATTATATTAAATGGTAAAAATATATTTTATTTATACTTTTAAACTATTAAATATTATAATTTAACCATATAAATTATTACGATGAAAAAAGTTTTTTTTAATTAAAATATAGCGTGTTTTTACAATTCATTAAAATATGAAAGTTATCAGAATAATATGAAAAATTTATCCAAAGTAAATTTTATATCATGATTCCAAAGAAGAATTTTATTTTTTCAAATTGAACTTATAAAAATGTAAAAACTAGATTTAAATTGGGTGTGCCGTCAAAAGGCGGCAAAACTGCATTTTTTGAAAAATACTTATTTTAGTAGAAAATTTTATTTTGTTCTCATACCATGTTCTATAAAATGTATAAGATGAATTATAATGTCATAAAACTCAAAATATAGCTACTACTATTCATAACTTCTAGCTCATAATAATATTATAACAATATATCATTTTTTAGTGAAACTCAGTATTGCGTACAACACAAGCTATTGAGGAAGGTTTCTCTTGCATGAAACACAAGCCAAGAATAATGTTTGTGTATAATACAAGCTAATACAGTGTTCTATATAGCACAAGATAATTTTGGTGTAGCGTACAACATAAGACATCAATTGAATTAAAAGAATATTTTTCATAAAATCTCAGGGTGTTATATTCTACCCCCCTTAAAATGAATGGTTTACTACTTGAAAGTTTATTTAATAGAAACCCACATTGTAAAAAGGAATACCAAAACTTAACTTTAAAAACTAAAGTATAAAACATAACGGTTACCCAAATTAACTAATCACTGGGTTTCCACATAGAAGAATATAGGTGAAAATATGGATATGGAAGAGAAATCTAACCATCAAGTTCTGATGGAGAGTGGTAGAGAACATGGCTATGAAAAAGCCAACAATCACAAAGCCATAAATTTATGATGATCTAAGGTACCATATGATTCATCAGATATGAAGGAAATAGGACAACATTTTTTTTTCAAGATCATTTCCCTAATGTTGAATAAGTTTTTAATTAAAAGAAATACTTACTTGATTTTGGTACAATCTCACTGTTGTTTGTGTCTTAAACAATTTCCACTTCATCTCTTAAAGAAATGAAGTTGAATTTGTCTTTAGTGGCATGTTAGCGGATCATGTGATAGAATGATAGGTCATTTCATCTGTCTCAAACATAAGGTTTTCAATAGTTATATACATAAGTCCATATATGGTGAGATTAATCGTATATGGTTCCAAAAATGGACTTATAATTCATCTATCATACCACTTAATAAAATAAAAATAATTTCTACTAAACAGGAACTTCCTGTAGGTCAGTGGTAGGCGATAAAGGCATGTCGCACTTCGGTTTTGGATTCGATTCCCATAACCTTGTCCGATGCGACGGGTTGTCACCCATCATACGGGTTGTCCTTTTTATAAAACTACACTATTATAACATTCCAGAAATAATATCGAAAAAAGGTTATATCCTTAAACAATATTATTTTATTTCAAACATAATCCATTTCAAATATCTAGGATTATCCAAAATACTTCTCTCCAAGCTCATAGTATAAAGAAAATGATTACTAGAAATGTCATCAACCAAGCATGTGAATTCCATCTTTTATCCCCCATATATCATAAGATATATCTTGTTGATCGCATTCCAAACATGTGAATACCTTAATCTTGTATTCTCTTGCAACATGAATTACCATAGAACCTTATTCAAAACATAAATGATATCAAAAGTTAACTCTTTCCACATACCAAAATCCCAAAAATTCTATATACGCAAACCATGATATCACTTTGTCCTTATATCATTCATGAGCACATTAAAACTATCAAACATTTCATTATCTTATTATCCCTTCATTATGCGCATATCATCTGCTTTCCAAAAATATTTCAATCACTTTTCATGGTTACTAGTACCATATAATTATTGAAAACCACAAAAAACCAATACATAGATATTCCAATATTCCACAATACTATAAATGAGATTCCACAACACTATTTTGGAATCCTGTTACATAAACACTTAATCATTCCACCACTTCGTTGTTATATTAAACATCACCAATGGTGATCACATGTGAATTCCCTTTTTCCTTTTCCTTAAGAGTTTGTTGATGTCGATCATCATTAACCCTTGTATTATGGCATTGGTTAGCATAATTCCCCATTTCTTTGCACTTGTAGCATTGAATTGTTGGTGGTGTATTCTCTGTAGTCTTTTCTCTATTCGCATCATTAGCTACCTATTTTCCATTACTTCAACACTCATCTACTCTATGACCTTCTTTTCCACACTTAAAACATTTTCTAGTCCCTTTAAGGCAATTTCCACCATGCTTCTTTCCACACTTTGATCATAACGAAACATTCGTCTTCCTTTCACCATTGTTTTGGGATTTTTCCTTGAACTCCATCTTTCATTTCTTGTCAAAACCATGAGATGGATATGTAACACCAACTTCTAATTCTACATTGATAGAACAATGCACAATTTCTTCATAGCTAAATAAGTCTCTTATAGCTAATACCCTTCGAAGACTTGGTTTTAACCCCTGAAGAATCGATCAACTTTACTTTCAGGTTGGATGATAAATCTAGATGCATACCTTGCAAGCCTTGTAAAATTAGCCTCGTATATACCAACAGATTCATCATCCTTTTTCTTAAGCTCAAGGAACTTCTTTTCCATCTTTGTTCGAAGAATACGAGGGAAGTACTTATTGAAAAACAAGTTCTTGAATCTGTCCCATTTCATGGATTCAATTTCATCTTGGGGACTTGTATTCTTAATTAGAGTCCACCACTGGTCTGTTTCACCTTCTAAATGGTAAACAACCAAAATGAATTTTTCATGTTCTGATTAACGAAGTATGGAAAATATCTTTTCAATGGTACTAATCCATTGTTCAGCAACAAGTGGTTTAGAAGACCCACTGAAAGAAGGTGGGCGTTGCCTCATGAACGACTCAATAGAATATTGTTCCCTTCTCTGCTCATTTGGAAGTACAGAATGATTCATAGCTTGTGTAAGTATACCAATAAGATTTTTCACTCCATCTCCCATAACATTGGTTTGTTCAGGAGTAAAATCATTGCATTGTCCATTACATTGATCAAGATGGTTCCTTATGGTTCCATCCATCGTCTAAAACCCAAAAACAATAGTCTGAGAGGTAAAAATCATACTAGGAAAATAACATAATAAATGGGGAGTAACTTCAATATCTAACATCTTAGGTTTAATTCTAAGATCATTAATATAATTCTAGGTCTATAACCTATACTTATACATAACCTTAGGGACATCTCTAGACATACCTTATAAATATCTCTAGGGATCTCTCTAAAGTTTTCACATCCTAGTTTCCAAAGGTTAACTAAACCTTTGATCTAATACCAACTGTAGAGACCCAAGCTTGATGTACATGGAAATTACATTACTTTTTTGGAATAATTAATACAGAACAAAAATGGACACCCAAGGACCGTAATAGTTTAGTGTCTTTGGAAACTTGGAACACAATCTTCTAATCGTGGTGAAAGATATTCAACATCTCCCATAAAGATCTTTCCTTTTTGTTTTCTTACCTAAGATCTTTCTTTAAATCCTGGGGAAAAGAAAACATATAAAGGGTGAGATAAAATTATCAGTAAGGTTAAACATGGATAACCTAAAACAATCCATTAACATTTTAACCTAAAAACATGAACATAAAACATCAAAATCATGAGTAATGACATAAATCTTGGCAGTACATAAGGCATAGATCACAAAGGAACATTGATCATGATAAAATAGCATGGGAATAAAACATGTAATTGTGGAAACCATTAATCACATGATATGATTTCCATAGTAGCCAAGGCATTGTTTCCAAGACCATCATAGTGGACAAAGTCCATTACAGAACCAGGATTACATGTCGTTCCAACCCTGTATTACTGAACCAGATTCACTTGTCATTCCAGCCATGTCTATCTCATGAGATATAAATCTTTACCCAATTCATTGGAGGGAGATATAGGTCCCACCCATCTCATATTGAAATCATTCTTACATGTTCAACAAAAAAAATCATAAATCATTCATCATAACCCAGTGAATAAAATGGGTTTCATAAACATCATCTCATCGTGGCATAATCCATATAAAACAAATGGATATCATTTCCTCATAATAAAAATCAAACCATGAAAATAATAGATACATTATACTTGAAGCATAAACATGCTAAATAATGTCATCTTATATGGAAAAACGTTTTGATAAAACACTTGAAATGAATTCTTGAGGAAAATGTCTTTTCTTCTTCAAAATAATTTTCTTTTCACAAAATGCCACACAATTTTTAAAGAAAATTATTTTAATGAAAATAATAATGAAATATTGTAGAGTATGATTTATGAAGAAAAGTCATTATGAAACCGTAAAAAATCCATTCATTCCATATAAGTTAAAAAACATTTTTCTCGTATTTTTAACGGAAAAGTCAAAAAGTACCATGTATGGTAAACAAAAGAAAGATTCCTTCCATAACACAAAGTAAAAGTAAAAGAGGGGTAAAAATGACTTTAAACATACATTTAATAATATTAAACACTTTATAAAAAACATTTTTATGGACATGGATGAAAAATATAACCCCAGTAAATACTTACGTCTAAGCAATCTCGGATAAAAAAAGAGATTTCAAAATTATCCCTTACCTTAGGTCCAATTTCTTTTGTACGTGTCCGAAACTCCCATATAGTGGGTTTAAACATATTATTAACTTGTAATAGAACCATAATAATATTTATGATATCATATATGATTCACTTACGACTTTATATTACCTGTTCATTGGTCAATTCCATGTTAAAGAAGGGTTTTGGGTAAAATCATTTCATTTATCTTATGTGTTTTGACTTCTCATTATTAATATGATTACTTAGATCATGATTAAATACATCCATAATGTAAAACATGATTTATATAATATATACTCATAATATACATATGTATAATATATCGATAAATGGAATGAAATACACCGTTCATGGTGACGGTAGGTCGTACGTACGCATGAACGTTGTATTCGTTTCCTTATTGAATTGAATGGAATTAAGTAAATGAAAAATATATGTACATAAATCTAGTATCATTAATATGTCATATATTTCATGATTATTTATTATATATACTTTATAATCATTCTTGAATGGTTAACATGGAGAATGAATCTCATCGCGTCGTGGAGACGGTAATCCGTACGTACGCACGAGCGATGATATCGTTCCCATAATTATTGAATGGAATTGGAGTGGATGATATAATATCCCAGAATCCTTATAATGTTATAATAACCATATATAGTTAATATTTACACCATTATACCCATCCAAGTAAGGTGGTGGTGGAAAAACGGATTACACCACGGCATGGAGACGGTATTCCGTACGTACGCACGTGCGGTGATTTCATTTTCCATAGGATGGATAGATGGTGAAATGGGGTTGTTTAATATTTATAATAACATATCAGTATATTATTTATACTTATTTAATTACTTTATAATGAAACAACTAAAGAAGAGGAAGTAGAAGAATAAAGAAACTTGAAATAATCGGTAGAAGAGATTCCCTCTTCTTCGATGCGCCTCCTCTTAACCTCCTCTAAGGGCACTAAAGTTGGTATTTGAAGAAGAAAAGAACCTCTAGTAGGTTTATATGGAAGTGTATAAGTGAAATGGGAAGAGGTTGGTTGAGCTTAAAGGCTCAAATTTGTGTGAAGATGAGAGGGAGGATGTTCCATTTTATAAGGGAGGAGAGGGGCACCTTTGGAAACCTCTAAAATATTAATTTATAATAATCTCAAAACCCACTTAAAAACCTCCAAAAATGAAACAAATACAAACATTAGATGAGATAGTGTTTTAATCTCATCAACCAATAAGATTTATACATGTTGGAAATTTATTTTAAACCATATCAACTTGATTTATCATTATTTAATCTATTTAATTTTATTTGTGGTAATAATATTCTAAATTTTCAATTGTTATAAATAATTACTTATGTGTTGTGAATTATCCATAATTTGATACGTTATGAAATTTTAGACCATATAAAGTTCAATTTATAATTTTTAAATATTTTTTTGATTTTAAAAAAATTATAATATGTTATTTTTATAAAATAACAATAGTGTCAATTTTGACACTATTCATTTATTTGAATTTAAATAAAATACACATAGAGGATATATTCAAAAAAAATTTAATAGATTAATAACATGTCCTATTCATCCATAAAATTTGTGGAGGACATTAATTAGTTCATATAATATTTATTTTAATTTTTATAAAACCATTTATTTGATATTTCTCTTAATAAAACAATTACGACATCATTTTTGTATACTAAATTAATATACTTATTAGCTGCATAAAAATTAAAAAAAATACTATGATGATGATAAATCTAATATAATTAAAAATAATACTTTCACTCGAATTTATCATCTTAAAATCACAACATGTAAATTGTTATATTTATTAAATTATGAAGGTGACAACTTTGACATCAATTAAAAACAAATAATTTAAGTGTCATAATCGCTTTTATAAAGATCCAAATGGTCAAAAATTAAACCATTGGATGGTTATGGTTTATATATATACGACCAATAAGTTTTGGTCAGGTTTTTTGGGCCTTTTAATGGGTATTAGTATTTTAATAAAAACTATATTATCGATTTTTCACTAAATAAATAATTTCTGCATCATTAATGTATAAGCTATTAATGTAATTAAATATCTCTTAAAAATTAAAAATAAATTACCATAACAAAGAAAAACATTTTATATTTCTAATTATTATTTATAATAGAATTTATATTCTCTATAACCTTATATTAAAAATACTTTAATTATTAAAGTTTGAGTGAGACATATTTCACTTTATTTAAAATAAAATTAATTAAAGGTCTTAATCACATCCAAGTGGGTTCCAATGGATTCCATTTCGATCCAAATATGCCTTAGGACGAAATATAATCATCAAATTATATTAATACAAGTGTTAGGGTAATTTTATAATATTATATTTACCCTTAATTACCCGATTTACCTTTAACTATGGTAAATAAAATTTGACATAGTTACTATTCATAGTGCCCAAAAATAAAAAGTATCCTATTAACATAATTTGGATCTAATAATTCCAAATATGGAATCAATTTTTCCAAATTCAAATAACAGAATTTTCAGAAATTAATTTAATATTAATCCCTTTGTTAAGAAAATGAGTTTTAAAAGTTAAAACATTACAAAAATTGAAATGATTTTACCTATGAATTCAATGTAAAATCAATGCTAATGACATACATTATATTAAATGGTAAAAATATATTATATTTATACTTTAAAACCATTCAATATTATAATTTCACCATATAAATTATTATGATGAAAAAAGGTGTTTTTAATTAAGATATATCGTGTTTTTACTATTCATTAAAATATGAAAGTTATCAGAATAATATGAAAATTTTATCCAAAGTAAATTTTTATATCATGATTCAAAATAAGAATTTTATTATTTCAAATTTAAATTATAAACATGTCGAAAACTAGATTTAAAGTGGGTGCACCATCGAAAGGCGGCAAAACTGTATTTTTTGGAAAATACTTATTTTAGACGAAAAATTTATTTTGTTCTCATACCATGTTCTATAAAATGTGTAAGATGAATTATAATATCATAAAATTCAAAATTTAGATACTACTATTCATAACGGCTAGTTCATAATAATATTATAATAATATATCGTTGTTTAGTGAAGCTCAGTATTGCATACAACATAAGTTATTGAGGAAGGTTGATCTTGCGTGCAACACAAGGCAAGAATAGTGTTTGCGTATAATAAAAGCTAATACGGTGTTGCGTATAACACAAGATAATTTTGATGTAGTATATAACACAATACATCAATGAAATTAAAATAATATTTTTCATAAAATCTCAGGGTGTTACACCGGGGGTGGGGGCAGTACATGGGTGTGGGGGTGTCCAGGGGTGTTGTGGGGGTTGTCCATTGGGGTGGGGTGGGGCATTCGGGTCTGTTTTGGGTAACTTTTTGGTCTATTTCAGGTATTATGGCTGGGCATAGCAGTGGTTGATCGAGTTTATTTAAAAAAAATTGTTTTTTACGTCAGTTATTTCATAATTGACGTAAAAAATGCATTGGGATTCTGTTATTTGGAAACCGACATAATAAATTCATGGGAAATGGTTTTTACGTCAGTTATTTCATAACCGACGTAAATAAATGGAAATGGATTGTTTTATACGTCGGTTATTTTATTACCGACGTCGTGGATATGTTTTCACGTCGGTTATTATATAATCGACGTTGGAAACCGCTTGGCAAACAGGTTTATCACGTCGGTTATAAAAATAACCGACGTGATAAATGCTTTAGAGGGGCGATTTATGACATCGGTTATATAATAAATGATGTGAAAGGGTATATACCACGTCGGTTATTAAATAACTGATGTAATAAACCATGACTCTGAAGCGTTTTCCATGTCGAGTTTTTATCAACTGGCATGAAAAATGCTTCAGATTTGTGTTTTTTACGTCGATTATAAAATAATCGACTTAAAAAACAATGTTTATAACATCTCCTATAATAACGTCGGCCAAAAGCCGATGTAAAAAATAAAAAATAACTGTTGTAAAATTTTTTTTCTTCACTAGTGATTTGGAATAACCATATATTTATAGAGGAGTTTAGGTCACTTCATCAACATGTAATAAAATAAATAAATTTAACATTATTATTTGTTTTTATTAATGTTCCAAGGAACACTTTTTCATAAACACCCGATATAGACAAATATTATGTTACGCCTAGGGTAAAACTCATTCTTATAACTCAAACTAGGTCTCTGATTTCCCATATGAGTTCCTATTGAAGATTTATTCCACTTTTTCAGGAAAACAACATACAGCTGATATTAATATATTTAATATTTTTAAAATATCAATACATGGCTCATAGATCCTCAAAATATCATTTTTTCTCAGTTCTTGGCTTTGGAAATATTATTTGATGTGTTTAAAAGCTTTACATTGAAAAAATAGATATGTTATAGAACTTTTATGAACTACCTATTATGGTTCTAATTTCATTTTGTGAACTCATAAGACATATTGTGTACATGGAATGTGTCATAATTTCATTGTATGTACTACCAAATTAATTCTACATGAAACACATGAATATTACATGGCCTATACAATTTAATTTATTCATTATTTAGTATGAAATAGTCATACAAGATTCATAGTTTCAAATTTTGTGTAGAATTAATTAAGCATTTAATATAATATAAAACCTAATGAGAAGAATGTTCTTTCAATTTAATAACCAATTGAACTTAGGTTGATGAGGTTTAATGGGGTAATTAATTAAATTTAATATTTATTTGTGAATGGAGAAAGTAAATGATGTGTGAAAGTTGGCCACATGGCATGTGCAAGACGGCCGCATGGTGTGTACTTCGCTTCACTAGATATCCATAGTACATACTCAGGGACTTGGTTTTTACTTCATGTGGACATTTATAAAGCACATGACTTATAGAATAGATAAATTTCATATACTTCAATTTACATGATTGTCATCCTATACATGATGTGTATTAAATACATGCAGTGTATTAATTATGTGATGTAGTTTGAACCTATGTTTTCCACCTTGAAAACACATAGACTGCAAGCCATATAGGAAAGCTACATGACGTGTTGTTTGTCAAAGTCATGATCCACCTTAGCTGGTCAACATGTGGTGTATTTATTGCATGATGCATGTATTCATTACACGATGACCCAGATTCCACATGGGTGTACTAATGCAAAGAATAAGGATACACAATGTGTGATAAATGAGTACCCATCGTGTAACCAATTATTATCTAGTTAGTATACTTAGATGTTATGGATGGGTTATTCATATGCGATCGTTATCAATTATTAATTGTTCTTGGTTTTGTGAGTGAGAAATGAAGTGGATGGAGAAGTGAATTTGATGATGGATCAAGAGAAAATTAAAACTTGACATGGAATTTAACTTTTAAATGTGTAATGATCAAAAATTAAATAAATAATTATAAATTTTAACATGGCCTCTTTGATACCACCTAATGGTTCTGGGCACAGTAAAAGTGATTATAGGGGTTGATCCCAATTTAGCAAGCATCAGATTCAATGGATAATTTTCATATTGTACAAGATGTAAACATCCTGACCAATGAATTTTTTATAAATAATATTGAAAAATAAGGTAATTGAAACCAAGAGAAGATATTTTTCACATCAAATGTATAAATTTATTTAAATAGATCAGAAGAAAGAATACCTTGGTCTAGAGATCTTTATATGATGAAGATTTTGATCTTTTAAAACTATTTTCGGTAAACTGTCATTTCTCTTATAGGATCCAAGTGTAGAATCCATCTATCGGTGATCCACATATGCTCTTATAATCTCTAAACAAATCTGATAGATTTTTGGGTGCTATCATATAGGATTGATCATCTTGCAGTGTTCATCTTGATCACTGTGCTGATTCCATCAGACTTGAAGAATCATCCTTGCACTCTCATTCTTGAGATGATAAAGGAGGAATTAGAATATCTAGAGAATTATTCAATTTTGAGAGATGTCTCTATATTTCATTTTGTGTGACGATTCTCAATTTTGATCAAACAATAAATAATATACATAGAAATCTATTTATAGATATAGATTTAGGGTTAAAATATTATCTAATTGCATAATAAACCTTAAATAATACATTAAATCTTATATGACCCCATTCCATGTAATATTATTATTATTATTTTCTCATGGAATGCCATAACTAGTGAAAAAATAAATATTATTTTTATCATCTTTCAAATTAATATTTATTTTCAGTCACAATATTGGTCTGATGATCCTCCTTGACATTTATTAAATACCCAAATAAATATTTATTAATTTAATAAATAAATAAATATTATATATATTTATAATTAAATAATTACTTTATGAATAAATATATATTTAATTTATTTGTTCAATAAATACTGAATAAAATTATTCCTCAGTCCTCAGAATAATATTTATTACAGTAATTAAATTTAAATAGTATTTAATTGAGGTTATTGGGAACACTTAGTGTGTGACCCTCTAGGATTCTTTCCCATTGGCATTAGGTGGTATTTCCTAAAGTTTGAGATTAATATATAGAAACAGGTCAAGGAATCCAAGATAAAGAAGATAATGTTGTAACATCAACAACCACATACAAGTACTTATTGTGTAATATAATCTCTTCATGATAATATCTCATCAAGAAGTTTTCACACCCATGTATTCAACCTATATGCTTGATATGTATTTATTTGATTATCTGAAATAAAATCACCATTACACCATAGAAATAGAATTTAATGTGATGGTTCCATTTCAAGAAAAGTTCCAAGATATAAAATTGCATTAATATATTAGTGGAAAATACTATTTGTGATGCATCCAACATACCATACATCCCGTGATCATATGTAATCATGGTTTTGGTCAGTAAATCTAAGTGAAAAAATCATGGAATACATTAATAATAATATTAATGTCTAAGGGAAATTATACACACTGGAATATAGGAATAAATGAGGACACGTTAACATACAGAATTCCTACTGGTGGTTCTCTTCTCATAATCTCCCATCATGGAGATTTTTTAGTGCAAGCTTCATGTGATAAATTTTAATCTACTTATGAGTACTCATCCCGGATAGTCAATACACTATGTTACCCAATATATATTGTTATCCTACCATAGAACTAGGGTTAATAATGTCATCATATCATTTTTAGGTTCTCATTATAGCGTGAAACTGCAATTTCCTTTTCAATGTGATAGACACTCTAGGACCTTATTATATTAAAGTTACAAAGAAAAATTAATAGTATGTAATAAGATGTTTAATTAATACTAACATATTTTAATATACATTTAATCCAAATTAAAAATATTTGGTTATATAAGAATAACTCTAATAAAGATCACATTAATCGTATCCCCCACCTTCTACCTCATCCACCACTATTTTAGCACCATTATATTTCTACTCCAAGAAGATTGGAGAGTTGGATCCATGATAGATATAGAGGTACTCAAATGTATTTTATTTCAAAAATACCTTAACCTCCTATTTTTTTCATTTTATTACTTTCATTCCATGTTTATGGGATATCAGGGTAACCCGAAAGGTGGATTCAATGCCACTCTATTAGAACAATATTTAAGGGTTTTTGAGACATATACTCCTCATGGTCACTTAAGTACACATAAATCAATGGATTATATCATTCTTATTCACATAGGGATGTTCCAAAGGTAGGGTACACCAATTCCCTAATCAAAGAGTGCCTCACACCTATAGTGGTAGTTGAGAGCCCTGATTCCCCTAGGACTGCTACTAATTTGGTACCCCAGCCTACTCCACATGTGAATCCACCAACTCCACATGAGACCCCCCCACTAACTCCTCTATTTTCCTCTTCTTATTCTTCCTCATCTAATTCCACCCACACAATACCCACCACTGAGCCAACAACATATGAGTCATCTACAACCCCATTGATACATTCATTTAAGTAATTAGTTATCACTTATTTGGATACAATGGATTGATTCTAGGATTATATTTTGGAAAAGTTAGAGCATCAACGGGAAATCATAGTACTTCTTTTTCAACATCTAGTCTAGTTCTTTACACTTAAATCAATTCCTTTTACCAAATTACAACTATCAGAAACCTAGGGAACATCTTGATCCCCTATAAATGAGATCTTGGATTTTAAATTTAATTAATTGATTGAGGGAATGAATCCTTTTCTTCAACATATATCTTCTCATACCCAATAGAAGATTATTGATCTCTAAGTTGTTTCTTCTATAGATTCACCTCCTCCTATACAGGAGTCTAATATTATAAAAATTTCCTCTTCTGTGACCAAAATTGACTATTTTTGGAACTCATTTTATTATTCTATATATAACTTTTTTGGATTTTGATGTCATGCTTGGAATTCCTATAGATTTATTTTAATTTCCATTGATAATAACTTATTTTTTGGGACATCATCACATGATTGTGTATCCTAAGAGAAATTTTCAACATTTGAAAATATATGTCACCTAGAGGAGTATTATATTTCATTTCCATTTTAATTCATTTATTAATTAAATTTTTTTCTCCCTTGGACTGGTCTCATGTTGTTTCGTATCTCTTTCCTCCTTCTTGGTGTTACTCATGGGGGGACAATGTAATAATAAGTGTGGATAAGGGTACATCAGCACTACACTTTTCATTTTCAATTAGATTAATCTAGGAGACATATTTAATTATATATAATGTTTTGAAGTTTTGGAACATTTTAATTAATCATGATAATAAATAATAAAGACAAATGTAGAAATTTTTAAAGTTGCATACTCATTCTATTTTATGAAGTTGTTTTGAAATGATTACCGATATGATTTTATTTTTTATTTTAATTATTAGAAATTTTTATTTAAAAGACTATTTTTTTTATTCATCCTTTTAATTGATTTATTAATAAATTTTTATTCTTATTCTAGAGATGTACACTATTACTTTATAAAACACTATTTTTGTACCCTATTTCTTGAGAGATTTTCAGGATATGCATGACTTCTAGGACATGTGATTTTTTTCTTAACAAAGAATGTAGATTTTTAACCACAATAAAATGATTAAGGAAATTCATATATTTATTTTCATCCTATTTTATCTTCATACCTTCCCAATGTTTAAACTCTTTTGAATCTTATAAAAACTGTGAATTTCCTTAATAGGAAGCCACATTACAATCCTAATTATCCTTCCCACCCAATTTTTTTAGTATTATTTATTGATTATTCATTAGAACTTTAAGGAGGTATTTTTGTGATTAAAGGTACCACCAAGTTATATTTACATGAATTGAGTGTGGGAGAAGTATCTTCTATTCATTTGGGGATAAGAATTCAAAAATTTCATTCATTTTGTATATGTGGTTCCTCAATTCATTAAAAACAATCTAGTAACAAAATAAAAAAAGTGTAAAAAATATTCCATTATATTAAATTTTCAGTTTTTGAACCAATGAGAAAGTGGGGAATGAAGTATATTTGATGTTATTTGACTAGAAGTTGGAATAAGAGGGTTTTTTAAGGTCTTATCTTAGTCCAACAATTTCTTGTTTTAATAATCACAAATAAGGTTTATGTTGTTTCAAATCAATTCTATGTTTTATGGAAGTTAAATATTTTTTGTAAAATTTGGAAATTTTCTTAATCTTGTAAGAAACCATAAATCTAATCAAGATAGAATATAAATTATAAATCAAAACTATTGACCATGAGTAAGGATTTAAAATAATCTAAGCAATCAAGTGAGCATAAGGGTAATTGATCTACCATAAGATTAATCAATTGACCAGATCAAATTTCTTGGAACTCTTCTGGATTTTTGTGAAGGGTTAAAGAGATTTCATGGAAAAGGACTAACTACACTCATATTTGACTAACCATGGTAGATTACTCACAAACTCTATAATTGACCTCTTGAGTAATCAAGTGACCTCAAGACAAACTTAAAGAAAACATGTGGTTTTTCCATCTATTAGAAATATTTTTAGGTATTAGAGTGATTGCAAGTTTCTTTCCAATCAACTGTTGATGATGTCAAGTGACTCTATGATAGATTTGGATTTTTGACAAATTGTTGGATCTACCATGAGTCCTCAAGATGCCATACGTTTAGGTGAAGTGACCACATGGGATATTTGAATTTTGAAAAAAAGATTTTAAGTGAATATATGTACTTCAAGAGATTGTCTGATTAGTCAGATAAATTTAATGTTCAATAGATCAACCACATGGACTCCAAGGGGCCTGATGTCAGAATTTTTTAAAAGTGTTAGAGCTATTTTGAATGATCTTAAATAGAACACTTCAAGTTATTATGAATAAAGTGGGATTATATTTTAATATAATATCTATTCTAACCACTTTTTAATATAATTTAGTAACTGGTCAGAAGTATTTAATTTTCTTGGATTTAGTGTTGAGTATGAGGATTTGTAATGATATATTTCTAATGAATCATTTTAGAAAAAGAGTTATTATTTAATGAATACCAAAGATAGAAGAAAATAGATATTCATAGATACAAGGAAAAGTTTAACATTCAATCTATTATCAATAATACAATACATTTTTTATGTGAACCTCACCAAAATATCATAGAACAATTTCATGTATTTTTGTATCATCATATTACTAAGTTAATAAATCAAGAAGAGAAAAATATCAAGAAGAAAATAAAGGTCTAATATTTTTTATATATAACTCTCACTTCTCTCTCACTATTTTTTATTAAATTTTAGTTTTGATTAAATTTTCTATAAAAATATTAAAGAACAAACTCCTAAAAATTACATAAGTGTAATCAGATACTCTTACTTTATTTCCTTTATATTCATACTCCCATGAAAACTATGGAAGATTATTTTTATTAACCTAGGAAGCTTAGTGTGATGTTATAACCTATACATGATCTAGTTTGTGGACCATTTGGTTTTTAATAAATGTTATTGAAAATTGGTGATAGTAAATTGGGGAGGATTAGGTCTCTCCTTGACACTAAACCTAAATTATTTTTATATTTCATTGTTTTTTTCAAAGTTTTTCTTACTCTATTTTTAAAATTTTTATTAAAATATATTTTGAAAAACTAAAATTTGATAGCTAGATATTATAACTGATATTTCTACTATTTAATGTAAGTTGAGTAATCTCAAAAGACTAGGATATTCCTAATATTATTCTAACTAAGTTTTGATTAAACTTCTAAGAGGTTATTCCAACACATTGGATTAGATATACCTATTGTATTAATTAACTGGATTATTTTATAGTTGGGAGATTTTTTTTTATAATTTTTTTAAATATAAATTTTTATTGAATACTCAATTCACCCCCCCCCCCCTTTGAGTACTTCACTCCGACTAACATTTGGTATCAAATGGTTTTTTTTGTTCTTTCTTATTTTTATTTATCTTTCTCTAACTATGATCAAGTTATCCCCCAAAATATCTGAATTTTTGTTTATTATTTATTTCTATATTAATGGATAATTATAAATATACCTCCATATTTTAACGGTACTAATTATGCTCAATAAAAGATCGAAATGAAAATACATCTTAAATTTTTGGGTTTTGATATATTGACTATAATAGGAGATAAATATGAAAAAATTAGGTCTCTAAGAGATAATTGGGGTGATGCTACTAAGGATTCATATGAATATAATTGTAAAGTAATTAATTCTTTATATTATGAAATAGTTTAAGTAAATTTATTAGAATATATACATGTACTATAGATTTTGAAATTTAGGATACCATAACTGTGTCTCATGATTGGGTGTCTAATATTAAAGAAATTATATTAAATGATTTTACTATTAAGTATGATATATTTAAGATGAATCCTAATGAATCTATTTATCATATTTATCTTAGATTTAATGACATTACAAAAAATATTAGTTTATTGGTGAAGGCTATTGATAATAAGCCTCATGTGCTAAGGATTCTAAAATGCTTTCCTAAAAATGGATAGAAGTTTCCAAATCCATTTAAGAATCATGTGATCTATGAAATATGCCAATAGATGAGACAATAGGAAAACTAATTCTATATAATGAAAAATGTAAAGTGATTTAGGAAGATGCTGAACCCAAAAAGTCAATTACAATCAAAGTATCTCAGTAAAAAGCTAAAGAAGCACTACCACAGAACTAGGTTTCCGTAGCGCCACCCTTTATCAACGCTAAAAATGAGCTGTTAAAAGTGACCCATTATCAACGCTTTTTGAGCGCTGATAAAGGCACTCCCTTTATCAACGCTTCTTTTAGCGCTGTTAAAGGGGTCCCCTTTATCAGCACTTTTTTTAGTACTGCTGATAAAGTGGGGGATTTATCAACACTTTTTCTTAGAGCTGATAAATTTCAAAAAAAATCATGAAAAATAATATATTGCTATATAAGTATATTTATATTGATATAAATATAATATGTATTTTTTAAATATGATTTAGATAAGTATAAATAGACTATTACATTTAATATATAAGAAATTGAGTGAAAATGGAATTAAAATATTTTAAAAAATATTATTAATTAATAATTTTATAATCATCGTCGATTAATAATCATTTAATATCAATTTTAAGACACAAAAAATAAAATAAAAAAAATAAAATATCTAAAATAAGTTGAAAATGTAACTCAAAGTTCAAACGGCCATAAATTTTAATCCGAGTATCCATTTGAGCTCTACAATATATCAAATAAAAACTTGCGATGAGATCTACGTGCTTGTGATAGAAGCAAACCTTGTGTCTCATTTTTTTATGCCCAAAAATGCCCATAAGGCCTCCAAAATCTGGTTTTCAGTCGGGATACCCCAATTTTTTAACATTCAAACAGGTATAACTTATGATTCGGATGTTATATAGGCCTGCACCACATATAATATTGAATATTATTTAATTTTATTCGATTTTACTGGTTGTGGAGTTAAAACGGACTTCTGGATTAGAAATTATGGTCGTTTTAACATTCTATGGATTTTCAGATGCACATATATATGTATTTATTCATAAATATATGTGTGTGTGTGTGTGTGTGTTATATATATGTATTTATTTATAAACACACATAAAAATATTTTATAAATTTATTTAAAAATAATCTTATAAATTTATATTAATATAAAAATAAATATACGGATAAAAATTTATAACTAAATATATAAATATATAAATATATATTAATATAAGAATATATATATATATATTAATATGTGAATAAATATATATGTATTAATATAACTAAATATATTTATATTAATATGAATCTATATTAATATACGAATAAATATAATTATATATATATAAAATAAATAGATATATCATTAAATGGAGAAAAAAACTAAATGGATTAGTGGTAAAGGTATAGCGCGCATGGGGGGAGGTCTCGGGTTCAAGTTCTGGTTGAATCAAGATTCGCAGGCACAAATGGGTGGGGGTTGCATGGGAAAAGGTAGCATGTAGTGAGAGGGAGGGGGCTCTGCCTAGTGCTGATAAAAGGGGGGTCAAGCACTGTTAAAATCTCCCCCCTCCCACATTATATATTCTTTTTAAAAAAATTTAATTTTTTTTTTGACTTTAATCAGTGCTTAAAAAAAGCGCAGATAAAGGATCTTTTTATCAGGGCTTTTTTTATCACTGATAAAAGGGACCCCCTATCTTCACCTCAATTAACAGTGATTTTCTAGCACTGTTAATTCCCTTTCCTAGCACTGATAATGGACATATTTGTAGTAGTGAAGTAATCAAATATGAGAGTTGTAGTGGAAGTTATGGTGAATATAATAGTGATGACGAGATACCCATTTAAAAATAAGATTCATGAAATTATATTGAAATAAAAATTTCTTCATAAAATAAAACATTCAATGAAATCATAATAAGAAAGGAAACTGGAAGAAAGCTGGTAATTTTGAAATTACATGTTATTAGTGTAAAAGAAAAGGACATATAAATGAAGATTTTCCAAAGTTGAAATATAGAAAAAACTACGAGGATAAATTAATTAAATGAAAGAAATAAATGAAGGTAACTTGGAGTGATTCTGAGGATATCTCTCGTGAATCAAATGTTAGCTGATAAGTTGGAAATGAAAAATTAAATTTATGCCTTATGGATTCTACTCTAGAGGTGAAATATATTTCTTCTACTATTATTTATAATATTTATGAACATGAAAATAATAATGAATATGATATGTTTAGTAAATATTTATTTTATTATTTTAATATAATAGAAGATACGCTTAATGATATTAAAGATAAATATAAGAATTTAAAGAAACAACATGTTTTATCTTCTCATATTAAATTTGATCCCGCTATTGAAAATTAGAAAACCAACTTCTTATCAAGGAAAATAATTACTTAAAAATAGTAAATTAACAACTAAATAAGGATATTAAATGTTTTTTTAGTAAAAATTGAAACCATTAAAAAAATTAGAAAGTTATGTTATACCTAAACTGTGAGCTAGTTTTGGTTATCATCCTAGAAAGAAAAAAACATTGAAAAAAACTATTTTATTCCTAGTTCAAATTTTTTAAATAAATATGTTGTAAATAATATATTTGGAACATCTAAAACTGGGGAAATCCTATTTGAACCAAATAGATATTATTTTTTTAATTATTTTAGTCCTATTCATTAATCTGGGAATAAATATTTTAAACTTATGTGAATTTATAAGGCTTCAATTGCTAACATTTTGGACCCAAACTGATTAAAGTACTAAATTTTTTGTAGATTTAATTGATTCTAATAAACATACTTCAAAATCTCATTTAGTAATTTATAGTATATGTATAGTTGGTGTTCCTCACACATGACATGATACTTCTCAAGATTCAAAAATTTTACCATGGTGGATGGTGAACATGTCACCTTTGGTGAGAATACAAAATGTGAAATCATTGTCCTTTGTCAATTTGGTAACTCTAAAACATTTTTAATTTATAAGGTTTTATTTATTTATATATTAAATTATAATATTAAAAGAATATCTAAATTATGTGATAATGGATTTCATGTCATTTTTTATAATAGTTCTTATAAGATTTATGATTCTAAATTTAATTTAGTATTTACTTCTTTAAATAATGTCAATGATTGTGAAGCTAATTTAAATTATTTATTTTCTAAAAAATCTTGATTAAATTATTTTCACTGGGAATCTTGGTTGTGGTGTAGAATATTAGTCCATTGTAATATATACTCTCTTAGAAATATATTCAAAAATGTTTTAATCAAGGATCTACCTAAACTAGATTTTTCAAGAGATAAAATGTGCAATCACTATCAAATGTGAAAGCAACGTAAAATTTATTTCAAGCTAAAGAAATAGGTTTAAACCTATAATCTACTTGAGATAGTTCATATGGACTTTTTTAGACCATCTAGAGTTTCAATTTTATCTATAAAATACTATTATTATGTAATTCTTGAGGACAATTCAAGTTTTAAATGGGTATATTTCTTGGATCCAAAAAGTGAGCCTTGTAGATGTTTTGAAAAGTATGCAGGATTTTTAGAGAACCTTAGTAGACATACCATCAATATTGTGAGAAGTGATCATGGTCATGATTTTGAGAATAAATATTTTGAATCCTTATACTCAAAACATGGCTATAATCATAATTTTTCCAATCCAAAAACACATTAATAGATTTGGGTGGTAAAAATAAGAAATATGGCCCTTTAAAAAATATCCCAAACCATGCTTAGTGAATATGAACTACCAGTATATTTTTGTGATGAATTTGTAAATACAACATTTTATGTAATTAATAGAGTATTAATAATACCTCTTTTAAATAAGAATCTAAATGAATTGTGGAAAAGTTTAAAACCTAAGGAATATTATTTTAAGGTTTTTGTCTACAAAATTTATATTATTAACCTAAAGGATAATATGGATAATTTTTAATCCAAGAGTGATGTATGGTTTTTCCTTTGTTATTATATATCCAATAAATCCTATATATACTTTAATAAAATAAAAAAACTTGTGGAATAATATATTCATGTCATGCTTGATGAGACAGATCCACCTAAACCTAAAGTTTCCTTATAAAACTAGTTGGATGATATGTCTAGTTTAAATATCAATAACACCTCCAAGAACAATAATCATGCTACTAATTTTCTTGAACGATCACCATGTAGATACCACTTAAAGGAACTAAACCCTATGAAAAACCTATAATAGTATAGTACCACACTACCCAGAACAATTAGAACCCATAGAGACCATACCTTATATGATGTTTTTAAAGATTTAAATAGAGGAAATAAAAATCAAGAATCACTTAGATACTAGGTTTAACATTAATCCTTATTTTCATAGCTTGAACTCAAGAACAATAATTAGGCAATTGGTAATGATCATTGGGTTATGTATATGTAAGATTAATTGAATTAGTTTGAAAGTAATAGGCTATAGGAACTAGTTGAAATACCCAAATACTATGTGATAATTGGAAGTAAATGAGTATATAGAAATAATATTAACAAATCTATAAATATTACGAGAAATAAATATATATTGGTGGCACAAGTTTATAGTCAGTAATAAGGTATTGAATATGAGGAAACCTTTACTCCTGTAACTAGACTTGAAGCTATAAGAATACTACTTTATTATACAACACGTTTAAATTCAAGATTATATCAAATGAATATAATGAGTTATTTTATAAACTTTTATATTATTGAGGATGTATTTGTAAAATAACCCCTTGGATTTTCAAATACTCATTTTCCAAATCATTTTTTCAAACAAACTAAATAACTTTATGGTTTAAAACAAACTCCCAGAGAAAGGTATGATAGAATTACCACTTTTCTTGTTGAAACGGTTTGACAAAAGATGTTTTTGATCCTATATTATTTATTAAACAGACCAAAAAAACATGTTTTAGTTTCAAATATATATATATATATATATATATTACATTATTTTTTAGTTATTTAATAAATTCATTTTTTTCTGAATTTTTAAAACTAAAGAAAAGTGTATTTTAAATGAGTTTAATGGATGAAATAAAATTATTTCATGGTTTTCAAATTTGTAAAAATAAATAAGGAATTATTTTAAAATAAGGTGAGTACACTAAATACATTTTAAAACATTTTTCTTGAATATATAAAAATAAAGTTATACTCTAATGAGCACCACATTTAAATTGGATCTTGATGAAACTGGGAAACCAGATAACCAAACAATTTACAGAGGTATTATTGGGAGTTTACTTAATATCTAACTAGAATGACATTATGTTTAGTGTGTGTATGTGTGAATTTTTTCAAAAAATATTAGGGAATCCAATTTGACTAGTGTTAAAAGAATTTTTAAATGCCTCAAGAGTAAACCCGATTTAGGATTTTTTTTATATTTTAGAGGGCATGATTTTGATTTAATTAGTTATTCAGATACTGACTTCGGTGGTTTTAAGTTATACAGAAAGATAACTTATTGAACATGACACTTTTTGGAAAATTCTTTAGTATCATGGTGTAGTAAGAAATGGAATTTGTTTTCATTGTCCATTGTTTAAGCTAAATACATAGTTGAAAGTAGTTATTGTGCAGAGACTCATCGGATGAAACACACTCTACTAGATTTTTAATATTAATGTATACATATCCCTATAAATTGTGAAAACAAAAGTGATATTAACATTTATAAGAATCTATTAGATCATTCTAGTATAAACCACATTGAAATAAGAAATAAATTTTTGAGAGATCATTCTCAAAAAGGAAATATCACTTTTGAACTCATTGGTATAGAACATCTATTTTTTGACATTTTTTAAAAGTATATGAATTGTGAGAGGTTAAATTATATCAGACATAAGTTAGGGGTGATCAATTATGTTAAATTATGTTATTATTATTTTGATATATATATATATAATGTATTATTTTATGAAATACATTCAATAAATATATAATGTTAATTTATCCTTATATTGACCATTTGGTTATTTTCTTTTCTTTTATTTTAAAGCCGCCATATGTGTTTTCAACTATTTTAAGTATATTTTATCTATTTTACACAATTTTCACTTTAATGGAGACCTAAATTATTTTAATACCCCAAATTAAAATATAAATCATATCATTACTCTCCAACCTAATCCAAAATTTATCTCAACTCTAACCCTATCCTCTCTTCTCTCAAATCTTAGATAAGATGAAGCACTTGATTAAGCATGCTACTATAGAAATTTTGGGGACTTATAAAAAGTCAAAAGTGAATACTAGTGGGATTGTGAATCCTGTAAAGACACACATGTTATCATGTGAAGTATTTCTAGAAAAATAAGTGGACTCAAAGTGGTTTAAAACAAGTCATTATCTTATATAGAGGTCTATGTTGAAATATGGTTCAACAAAGTGTTTATGGATAATAAAAAAATATCTTTAAACACAAATTTGGTAAATAATTTTTACCTGAATATGATTTTTGAACCCAAAATAAGGGTGCGACCACATCAGGAATATTATTTATGGTAAGGAGTGGGAATTTTTACAAATATATGATCTTTGATTCTTGAGGTACCTCATAGTGGTGCGTTTAAAGAGTGTCAAAGTTGGTAACCTTTCAATAATCCCAACTTTTTTTTGAGTAAGACCTAGAATAGTTGTTTCACACTCAAGTATAAATAACTAGGTATGGATCCATTTAAGTTTCTATATATTTTATTTTTGGGTCACTTGTGGGTATAAAGAGGTTTTTTTTATAGTTTTTGGAAAAAAAGTGCTGATATCTAACAAGTAAAGGGCACTGGCAAGTCGGTGTTGGTTATAAAAGCACTTAGAGGTCGGTAAGAGCCACAGGTTAGCCAATGGAGTTCTTGGAGGTGAAGTCATTCATACAACACTCACTATCTTGTCAATGGTCTGCGTGTAGGTGTAGGTATTCTGACTGTATCCATTGGCTACCATGTGGAGGCCACAGACTAACTAGTAGAATAAATGGGGGTGTGGATTAGTATGGTCCTAATTATTGATTTTTCCAGAAAAAATATTCTTAATTCCCATTAATTTTACTCGTAAACCCTAATTCATTTTCTTAAAATTATAGAGGCTCCTTGGTGATGTATTTTTTATCTCACCCTCTTTTCTGGTGAATTATTGTATAGATTCAAGGCTTAGTCATCTATTATTTGTAATCTGGTAAGAGGAATATTTATAATCTGGTTTCTCCTTTCTTTATCCATGATTTTGATGTATCATGAGACTATATTGTTGGATCTATCTTGAATATGGTGAATTGACATTATTTACATCGAATCTAAGTTATTAAGAATATTATCTTCATGTTTTCCATTACTAGTCTTGAATAGGAAACTTTGTTTCATCGTTCTTGTGGTAGGTTTCTCTATCTTATGGTCTAACCCTTTCCATGTCTTATATTCTTAATGTTTCCTTTATTTTTGAATAAAAAATTCATTTCTAGTAATGGAATTAATCATTAAGGTATTTTTTTATGTTTTCAAAAATGGGGTTTTTATGGAAACCATTTGAGACATGTGATGTGTTTTATAAATTAACTCAAAGATGTTTAAAAAATGGAAATGGGTTTTCAAGCATGAAAAGTGATTTTTTATCACTAAAAAAAATATTTTATGTCTTGGATTTGAATGGATTATTCCTTAGAAAATTTTTTTTAAAGATTTTTTTATTTTCCTTTAATACAATTATGATGTAATATCACACTTTTGTGACCATAGGGTAAAGGGAAAATAAAACAAGGATATTCCATAGTGTAATTAGCTATCACTAGGGGAGTTTTCCTTAGTTTCATAAATAATAGGGGTATCCCTTCCATGGAACCAGGTTTCCCAGACTATAGGAGTCATGTTGTGTATTCTAGTGTTCCTTTAAGATTCTTATATATTTGGTTGTGTACAACCTCATGTCATTTGTAATGTTTTGTGTTTTTAAGTCGGTCAAAATTCCTCAAACTTTTTTCATTTTTGAGATTAGTAGTTAGACCAACTCTTTTATTAATATTTGGAACCTAATTTTGGGAGTTTGGTTGACCCAAGGACTTTTTTATATAGTTTTTAAGTCTATTAAAATTACTCAAGGTTTCAGATGAGTTTTGGGTGTGTCAAACCCCATAAAATTAGTTTTATAAAAGTGAATACAGAGGCTCATGGTTTGGAAAAACCGTTCAGCCTCTGAAGAGAAACCAGGGGTCCCAATAGTAACATTGGATGTGGATTTTAAAGTTTTTTGGGTGGGGTTTCATGGCCATGAGACACCCATATAGTTTTTAACATAGGTTAATTTCATGGTTTTCACATGGTTTAGAAAATTATGCACCTATCCCATGTGAATTTATTACTTGGATAGTGAGCACCACACGAATGGTGAATAAATAGTCAAAATGTGTTGCAAAACTGTGTCAGTACTTAAAATGTGTAAAATTTCTAAACTACCCCAACCTTCTAATTTTTTTCCTCCTCCTTTTTCCTATTTTATCTACACACATCATGGGTCTCCTCATTTCCTCTCTTTCTTAGTATTTGATCTGAATTCCATGTCCTGGATCTAATTCTTAATCTATTAGTGGATAAAGATTCCTATCGATAAGGTCTTTAATATAATATATTCTATTTCTCATTAATAATTCCACACAAAATAAGAAACTCGTGAAATTCCTTTTTCCTTATTTTCAGGGAGTTCATCTGAATTAAAATTTCTCTCGTTTTGGCTTGAATTAGAGGCCAATACCAGACGAGCGATCACCTACTAACCTGCTGTATGTATTTATTGCATTTCTCCTTGATTTTGTGGATGTTTTAGGGGTGTGATATATATATAATACATGTGGTTAGTCTGATATAGAACCCTAAATATTTAAATTATTACTTTTGAATTATTAAATTGATTATATGATATGCCTATGGGAATTATCTTACTTCACTACAGATGGTTAAGTTGGGTAAGGGGCTTTGACAAACCTTTTAATTTTAGGCTAGGTGTGTCAATTGAATTAATAAAATTGTTTATATTGATATAAATGGATCCATGGGAACATGAAGTTCTTGGCCCAAGGATTGAAGTTATGTGGATCATCTGGACTAACGTGATGTGGTATTTTAGGTGGGGAATGGACTGAGATATATATAGTGATGATGACCACCATGTTTAGCTGACATGGTCATAGGATTATGGTCATGAGGTCATCGCGATGAGGGAATATCCAGTGTGATTTGAGATGGCATAGACCATTAGGATTTACTGACACAATCCTAGGGGCACAAGGTTTCATATGGTGTAGTTTATATTTTTTTTGTGATTTCTACTCACCATTGTTAGTAGACGTGTCATTGGAGTCATGTGAACACATTTAAGACTCAACTGAGGTGGTATTTTCCACTCATTGTGGTTGGAGGCCCTCATAGGCTATGCAGATTAGGGGATGGTGTTGACCATCATATATGTTCGGGGTCATCACCATAGAAATCTACATGGATAGTGATGGACCATTGGGTGATGGTTTTGAGACCATTGGTTGGGGGATGAGTCTCTATATTATACTTTTGGTCGATGGACCATGATTATGGGAGGATGGATGTCTTTATACATCAGATAACTGGTTGTTGAGGTGACAGTGGTTATTTATTGAAGGACGGATATCATTGTGCCTCACGACGTTGAGCTTAAAGTCGATGGTGATTTTCTAATCTGAGTTCTGATGGATTAGAGACTTTTTTGGGTGTTCCTTTTAATTCATAATATTTTATTGTTGGCATAAAGTTTTGGTGACATGAATTTGTGTGGAACCTAAGGGTACACCTAGTATGATACTCATTAGGAGATTACATGGGTGCTAAGTCATGGATCTTCTCCACTATATATATATATATATACATGTACTTTATTCTATATATATATATATTTGGGGGACATATTTAGACTTATACCAGTGATGGATGAAGCATGTAGATAACTCACTTGTCGTTGTTGGGAAAAAGTGGAGTAGGTTAAATATATAATGAGTTTGAAAATTTCTTTTTATTTTATAATTATCATACACCTTCATAATTATGGATATATGATGGGAGAACGTTGTTGGTGGCCTATTGATATTATTTTCACACTCTATATGGGCCCTCAAGGGTTCTTGTAAACTTTATGTCTCTAATATCAGGTAAGGGATTGAGCTTAGGATCTGGAACTCAGTAATTGAGTTATACCTTTCACATGGTATGGATAGCAATGGACCATGGTGGTTTTTTCATCAGCTAGAGTTTACTTTTGATCTTTATATTCCTTACATGTATGTATTGATATGTTCAGACATGGGTGACCCTGAATTCCTATTATTTTATATGACTTAATATGATATGTGTTGTATACAAATGGTATGCCTTTGGGATTTTTTATTTATTTATTGTTTTTTTTGTTCTTATTGCTTCTCCAAAGTTATTCTATTGGTTCTACTTTGTTATGTTCCTTACTCTACTATGTTATATATATATATGGACCATTATTATTATCACCTCCTAAGTATATAGTTTCCCCACTATCACCTAATCATACACTCATTGCTATTTAGTATCCTTTGGAATATAGGAAGGCATGCCTAAGTCCTAGTGTCCAACTAGCTATGAGCACTACTTGAGTGGAAATTGGTTCAGTGTGCTAAAAATGGTATTATAGGTGGTTCTATGATGGTGATTAATTACAACATCTTAATGGTTGGGTATTAAATGGTAACAAAATTTGTCTAATTACAAATGGTATTAAATGATTTCTTTTCATTTTGGTCTTACTATTTGGGCTACGATAGACCATGGACAAGGATGTAGTCGGAACTAGGTAAATAGATCGTGTTTAGGTGCCAATAGTTCCATGCATAAGAGAAAAAACGAGTTTCCAATGGTGGGAAATTAATGATAGGATTTTATCATTTATAGTTTATTGATTTACACCTTGAGTAGAGCACTTGGGTGTGATGTTTATTTGTTATCAAGTTTGACCATTGGCCCAGTATGATAAGAGAGTATTTTTTATGCATCATGATAGGAACTTGGTCCTATATGATATTTTTTTCTTATGATTTTCATTGGGATCATTGAATGTTCTAAGAGGGGTTGGTTTGTTTAAAGTGTCAACGAAGAAGCTAAATAGTGTTTTCCTGCATAGCCTCTTTTTGTGGAATTTTACTTAGCCAACCCAGGCATGTGGTTCGAAGTAAATCAGTACATGATTCTATATGCAAGTTATATATGGGATTGAATCTGTATGAGTAGGAAGGGATGATGATAGGGGTGGGTTTTTTAAAGTGTCAACAAAGAAGCTAAACATCATTTTCCTATATAGTATTTTGGTGGCATTCTACTTAGCTAACCCGTATTGATGATAAATGATATGTGATGCCTAAATCTAACATGGGTAGGTAGGGGGCCATGAGGCCAGATGATACTTGATAGCTGACTCTGATATGGGTAGGTAAGGGTCCATGAGTTCAGATGTTATGTGACATGGTGCAGTAGGGGAGTGTAAGGGCGGTAAGATATGCTTCATATTACAACATTCCTAATTTGATATATATATATATATATATATAATGTTAATGTTTTTTGACCATGGTATTTGGTATTCAATAAGATTCTACCTAGATGACTTTTGTTTGAGCGTCGGGAGGGTGGTGATATGGTGTCATAGGAGCGTGCACATAATGAGGTCCCTAAGGGTCGGGGTGAGGCCCTATAAGGGTCAGAATGATCATGAAATGCTTGTAAAAACTTTGTTATAGGTGGTACATCCACAACAAATAGAAGACTTTGGGTCATGGTTTGATGAGAATCTTAGGGTGAGCTTGGTTTGGGTCATATAGGTAAATAACATAGGAGCTCAGGGAGCTGAACCATCTATGGTTTATCTAAATCAATAGTTCCTGTCTTAGCACCTACCTTTATTTTAGTGTAAGGGTGGACCATAGGAATTAGAGAACTAGATCAAGTTGGTCTAAACCATCTTTGAACTACTTGATACACCCCTAGGGAGGAGGGTGAATATTGAAATGTTCATACTCAAGGGACCAAAAATGTTTTGGTGGGATGTATAGGTATAGGTGGGTAGACACGAGGGACTGTCTTAGAAGGATTTAGAAGCTTATATCTTTGACCACTTCTTCCCATAGAGATTGAGGAAGGACCAATCCTTGGAGTTCATGAATCTCCATCATGGGAATACTTTTATCATGGACTATGCAGTGAATTTCATAGACCTTTCTCATTTTAAACCTACTATAGTGGGTGATGACATCACCAGGGTGTGACACATTGAGGATGGATTGCATCATTATATGAAGGTGTAAGTAAATATTTTTAGGCTAACATCCTTATTTTAAGTAGTAAAGCAGGTGAAAATATCTAAGTAAAATCTAATAGACTATTCTTATTTGGTCTAGGTGATGGATTCAGATGATCTAAGAAGTGATTCTTTAGGTAGTTGGAAGCGGGGTCATGAGGAATCTCACCAGAGCGTAAGGCCAAAGATTTGGGAAGACCACAGATGAGTGGGTCTTTAGCAGTGTTATTCTAGTGAGGATAGCTAGGGACTGTTTGAATCTAGTGTGATCAGGTTCCAAAGGAGTATTGACCAGGTGGTTATATGGGTCGTCTAAAGAGGTACTATAGGAAGTCTTCTCAGATAGTCAAGAGTTAGGAACCGGGTCAGACTCAATGATCTGAGGTAGGACATGGATCAGTACCAGGAGATGGTTTCTAGGATTCAGCTACACATGATGGTCATGGTAGAGATAGTGGGACCCAAAATTGGGGTCAATGGCTGGTAACTGGTGTATCTCTATAGGGATTCCAATCTTAGGTAGTAGGGCTTTATGCCAAGTGCATGCAGTTGAGATTCCAGGGTCAGAATAGGTTAAGTAGTTTACAACAGTTAAATGTACACTGTGGGAATGACTAGATTTTCTATTGTTTTATCATGGCCAATTTTGGTGCATGAGGTGTATGGGTAATGTTTTCGTAATAACTAGGAACTGCTTAGTTGTTTTTAATCAGTTATGATGTGATATATAGATATATATGAGGTTCATAGTTACCGGGACTCATTTTGGTAATTGATGCGATGTGAGTTTTATATGAGGTTCTTAGTAATTGGAATCTTTATTGGAATGCATATATGTGTGTATATATTATGTGGGTTCATTTTGAGTATCTTTTGAGATGAAGGATCATGGGAATCTGATGAGATGTAGGATTTTATGAGTGTGATGTATGGAATAGGTTATTATGGGAATCTGATGAGATGAAGGACTTGATGGGTGTCAGGTGTGACCTAGGCATGGTCTGATCACCTGATGAGGTGTAGGACTGTTTTTATGTCACAATAGGACTTTTATGTCCAGGGATGGTCGGTGGAACCATCAAATGTTTTTTTAGGTTGGAAGTGATTGGGTGGGTAACTCTTAAGGTGGGGAGCGCCTTGAGGGGAGTTTACATGTGACTGGTAATCAGGGTAGACCATGTTGATTTAGATGATATGTGTAGGTTTGGTACTATCTATGGGTAAATATTGATATCTCGGGGATGAGCTATATTAATTTGGGGAGATTATAATGTCTCGGTTTTTTGAGTTGGTCAAAATTCCTCAACCATTTTTAATTTTTGAGTTTGGTAGTAGGACTAACTTTTCTCATTATCTTCAAAACCTAATTTTGGTATTTTTGTTGATCCAAGGCCTTTTTTATATGGGTTTTAGTTACTAGAAATTTTCTCGATGTTTCAGACTAGTTTCGGGTGTTTAGGACCCTATAAACTCAGTTTTAGGAAATCACATATAGAGGCACATGGTTTGGAAAAAGCATGTGGCCTCCCTAGAGAAACTAAAAAGCCCTCTGATAGTACTAGACACAGATTTTCAAATCGTGTGGGTGGGGTTGCATTGACATGTGACACCTCTATATTTTTTAATAGAGGTGATTCACACAGCTTGTGCATGATTTGGAAAATTTTCTGTCGAGCCTGTGAAAATGTGGTGTTTGGATAGTGGGCATCACATGGTTGGTGAATAGTTATCCAAACCCTATATCCAAACTGTGTGGGTCCTTAAAAAGTATAAAATTTATAAACTACCCCTCCCTCATTATGTTTTTTCCACCTCCTTTCTACGCATTTCATATACACATCATAGGGGGCTCCTACTTTTCTCTCCCACAAAGGCTTTGAGCCAACTTCCATGTATGAGCTCCAATTCTTGATCTATTGGTGGATATGAATTCCTCTTGGAAAGGAATTCAATCTACTATATTCTCTTTCTCATTTATCACACCACGGGGAATGCTAAATTTTTGTGATCCCTTTTTCCCTATTTTCAGTTCATTTGTCTAAAATTCCAATTTCTCTCATGTAATCTCGAGTTAGAGGCTGATATCATATGAGTGAGAACCTACTAACAGCAGGAAGGTGGTTTCAAGATTTTTCTTTGATTTTTTTGATGTTTTGGGTGTGAGTTATATATTATACATGTGGGTAGTCTGAGAGAGACCCCTAAATATTTAAATTATTTCTTTTTAATTATTAAATTGATTATATGAGATGCCTATGGGAATGATATTGCTTCACTATAAGTGGTTAAGTCGGGTAAGGGTCTTGGAACAACCTGGGTAGTTTAGGATAAGTGTTTAAATTAAATTAATTAAATTTTTTATATTGATATAAATTGTTCTAAGGTAACATTATGGTTTTAGCCTAAGGATTAAGGTGATTTTGATTCCTATGACTAAGGTGACGTGATTCGTCAGGTGGGTGTGTCCTGAGATATATGGGGTAATGATGATCACTAGGTTGAGGAGACATGGTGATTGGATTAAGGCGATGAGGTCATCAAGATGATGGAATGGACCATGCAATTGGAGATGTTATTGACCATCTGGATTTTGTAACATAGTCATAGGGTCATGAGGTGTATGATAATGTGTCTTAGATTGTCTGGTGATTACTGCTCACCTTTGTTGGTCTATGCACCGTTGGAGTCGTGTGCACATAGATATGACTTATTCAAGGTGCTTTTGGCCACTGGTTGTAGGTGGAGGCCCCCATATACTATGCATCTTATGGGATGGTATCGACCATAGGATATGTTGGGGGTTCTCACCATAGAAATTCATGTGGATAGTGACAGACCATCGAGTAATGGTGTTGAGACCATCAGTTGGGGGTTGAGGCTCACCGTCATACTTGAGGCCAATGGGCTTGGATTATGGGAGGATGGATATCACTATACCTTGGGATTTTAGTTGTTGAGACGATGGTGATTATTTATTGGAGGAAGGATATCATTTTTCCTTGAGACATCAGGCTTTGAACCGATGGTGATTTTCCAAGCTAAGGTCCAATGGACTAGGAACTTGTTTGGGTGTACCTTTGGATACTAGATATTTGACTGTTGGAATGAGGTTTTGGTGGCATGCTTTTGGGTGGAGCCTAAGGGTTCACCTATAATGATACTTATCAATGGATTCCTTTTTCACTAATCCATGGATCCTCACCACTGTAAATATATATATTAATACATGTATTTTATTAGATATATATTTGGAGGCACATATTGAGACTTATACCAGTGATGGATGGAGAAGGTAGAGTGATTACATTTGGTTTTTGAGCATAATTGGATCAGGTTAAATGTATAATTTGTGTGATAATTTCCTATTATTTTATAATTAGCATACACCTACATACTTATTTATGTAAGAAAGTCACATGTTGGTGGTGAATTACTGAGATAATTCTCACATCCTTCATAGGCCCCTTAGGACGCATGTAGACTTTATGTCTCTAAGATCAGGTAAGGAATCAAGCTAGAGATTTTTACCTTAGTGATTGGGTTATACATTTTTCATGTGACTGATTGTAGTGGTCCATGGCGGTTTTTACATTAGTTAGAGTTTACTTTTTAGCTTTACATGACTTACATGTATGTATTGATATGGTCGGTCATAGGTAACCCTGAATTCCTATTATTTTGTATGACCTGATATGATATGTGTTTTCTATAAATGGTATTCCTTTGGTCCTGTTTATTTATTTATTGTTGCTGTTGTTTTTATTAATTCTATTGAGTTATTCTATTTCTTATATTAAGTTATGGTCATTATTCCATTGTGTTATATACATATGGAACATTATTATTATCACCACCTGAGGTTATAGTCTCCCCACTATCACCTAATTAGACTCTCACTACTAGTCAGCATCATTTTTTGTTTGGGGAGGCATGCATAAGGCCCAGTGTCAAACTATCTCGGAGCACTATTTGAGTGAAAATTGGGTCGGGGTACTACATCGTGTATATCCCACTTGGTTTCTTTGAGATTAAAATATGTTCATGATCATTAATTATTCTAATTTTCACATTCATTATGTTATGTACATTAATTTTTGAAAAATTATTCTTTATCTATTTATTCCATTGAAAATGTATTATGTCATAGTGATATGTTTTATTGTATATGGTGTAATTTTGAAAGGAAAACAAAATGATGTTTTATAAATGGAAAATGATTTTTTTAAATGTGATTTAGAAATATATTTTAAATGTGAAAAAATTTATTCATAAGGATAAACACTGTATATATTATTTGGTGGTATCCTATTAGGCATTTATGACACTAATTTTTACATTAGGTGTTTTTAACCTTGGTTTTATAGGATATAGGTAAAGGGAAGAGTGTGATGTAAAGGATTCATCTCCTTGCTTGTGTTACCTGCCAATGGGATGGGATGGAGGTGATATATGGTCACATGTTGATATACCCACAGGTTTTTGTGGGTTCTATTTTGATGATATATGTCTTGTTATCTTTTTAAACCTTATTATCAAGATATTGGTTGTAACCTTTATAGTTTTTTTATATTTTATATATCTTGGTTTTACACTTTAGTAATCTATTTTTTCTTTATATTATATATCTATTGTGGGATAAATCATTCTGATCTTCCCTTGTACCATACCTAGGATGTTTTCACTAGCCTGTGGTGATAAGGAACAAAATTTGGGCCTTATGGTGGGTCAATTTGGGTGAATTTATGGTTTTACCTATATTGGTATATTAAAAATTGGTATCATATCCCCTAGTTTCATTAAATCCTATTATCATGATTGTATATTACCCTTAAGTGTCTGGGGTTGTCGATGGACTAGAGATAGGAATTTCTAAACATGAGAGATAATGTGGGAGTGTGCTTAGCTAACTCACATTCATGATAAGTCTTAAGTTACCATGGGAAGTTCAGGGTTTTCTAGTGTTCTTGTCTAAGGTTTTAACCTTTTTTCTTATGTTATTCAATTCAATTTTTGTTAAAGGAATCAAATTATATTAAAAAGGTTTTTTATCCTCTTGTTTTTAGTTTATGGATCCTCAAAGAAGGGTACTCATGAATTATATAGAGGAATTTGTGGAGAAATACCCAATGAATGTACCCTTGGTTTATCCAGTTTTGGTAGATACTATCATCCATACGGTCAAATATATGAAAAAAGTCACCAATGTTGAACTAGAGAGAAATGAGGATCATGATTTAGAGTTTACTAAGAAACAAACACCAATCTTTCATGGTGAAAGGGTCCATGAGATGATAAGAAAAATATCAAAATTATTGAGGGAATTTTCAACATTATTTAAACTCTAGAGGACTCAAAGGTTGGATTTTCCACTTAAATGCTCAAGAGGCTAGGGAGGAAGTGGTGGGAATCTATCATGAAATCCAAGTAGTATGAAGATCTCACTTATACTACCTTCAATAAAACCTTAAATAAATAGTTCTATCCTAATATATTAAGGGTGTAAGATTAATATGGGTTTTTTACTTTGGAGCAGGGAGAATTTACTTTCATAGAGTATGCTACTCAGTTTGCTAAGTTAATACACTTATCTCTAGAGCTTGTTTCTAGAAATTATCTCAAGGAATGGAAGTTTGAAATGTGTTTATGGGTATATATATAATCTATGTCGATTATTATATTCCTACCCACCTATGTAGAGGTTTTATATAAGGATGTTTTGGTTGAGGCAAACATAGCAGGGAAGATAGGACTCTTTCGAGCATCAATGATAGTGGGAGGTACCCAAAGTTCACTTATTAGCCGAAAAAGGAAGAAAGATGACCAGTGATGAGGTGGAATTAAGAGTGTGTAATGGAAATTGGGTAAGAGTTATGTGGTTTGTTACTAGTATAAGAAAAGGGTCACCTCAATCTTGATTGTCCGACTCCACCTAGGATGTGTCACACTTGTGGGAAATTTATTCATTATTATCATTTCTATGAGAGATAATCCCAAGGTATTAGAGATAGATCCACCTTCACCTGAGGATCATGGTTTATACCTAACATAGTAAAAGGGGAGGGATCTCAACCTTGTGTTAAGGGATATCCTTAGGGGTAAAATAAAGGGTGTGATGAGGCTAAGTGTCTCTATATAGTGGAGTATACACAATAAGAGATAGAGTTCGGGCCTACTGACTTCAAAGGTATGGTGTTTATAGAATCTTCTTGGTTATATATTTGTTTGATAAAATTTAGAAAAATTATTTTATATCATCCAATATTCTTTATTTTATGGTATTATATTAAAATATCATTCCATTATTGATGACTCTTTCCACTCCTTTGGGTAATAAAAAGGAGTAAGGATTTAAATTTCCTGAGTGTTGGTTGATGATTACCGACTATGAAACCTCTTGGGAATTTTTAGACCTTGACCTTGACATCTTTGATCATATCAGTGGCATGGATTTGATGATTAGATAGAAATATCAAATTTATTTCTATCATCATCCAGTAGAGTTTCTCTCTTATGGTGGGGTCACGCATGTATTCAAGGGTGAGTGGGTTATATTATTGGGAAGTACATGTCTTTTTCCTCCTAGTGCTGAGTTGATCTCCTTCCATATTTTGGAGTCTTTTCTTGATGTTAATGACTTGAATCTTAGTATCCCTCTTCTTACAATGGTGTGTGAGTATCCTGAAAATTATCCTAATAATTTCTTTGGGTTACCCCCCAACAAGGAATCTGAGTTTTATATAGACTTACTTTTAGATATGAGACCCATTTCTATACCTCCATACCATATATCACCCACTAAATTGAAATAAATAAATTCTCAACATGAGGATCTTGAGACTAAGGAATTTATTCATCATGGTGTTTCACCTTGGGTGTTCCTAGTGTGCTTTGAAAAGAAGGCACATGGGAGTCTCAAGAATTTCATTGATTATCTAAAACTTAAATAGGTGACAATAAAGAAAAAAAATCCCTTACCTAGGATTTATGGCCTTTTTTATCATCTTAAGGGGGATTAGTGGTTCAAGAAGATTGATCTGAGATCAAGGTACCATCAATTGAGGGTACAGGAGGAAGACATTCCTAAGATAGAATTTAGGAGAAGGTATTTTCATTTTGAATATTTGGTTATTCCATTTGGCCTTACTAACACCCTTATAATGTTTATGGTATTGATAAACTGAATATTTCATTAGTTCTTGGATTTTTTCCCATGGTCTTTGTGGATGATATTCTTATTTATTCCCAATTGGATTACGATCATTATGAGCATCTAAATATAATCCTTGTAATCATAATATAACATCATCTATATAGAAATTTGTCTAAATTTCGTTTCTAGATTCAAGGAGTGAAATTTATGGGCCATGTAATTTCTGATATGGGTGTCTTAGTGGATCTTGAAAAGATTTAGGTAGTAATGTCTTGGGAGTGGCCGAGAAATGTGTTTGAGATCCTGAGTTTCTTGGGGTTAGCTGGTTAATATAGGTTCTTTGTTTGGGACCTCTTTAATATTTCATCTCCTAAGAAAGAGTTGACCTAGAATGATATAAAGTTTTTTTATATAGATCAATTCGAGAGTTATTTTGAGGAGTTAAAAGTGGATTTCACTTCAACTCCAATCTTGATTCTTCCTGAGTCGAGTGATGGTCATCAGGTCTATAGTGATGACTCAAGTGTGGGTTTGGTTTTTATTTTAATATAGGAGATACATGTGGTAGATTATATCTCATTAAAGTTACATCCTCATGAGAAAAACTATCCCACTCATGATCTTAAGTTAGTGGCGGTTATGTATGCACTTAAGAATTAGCAGTGTTTCCTCTTCAGGGAGTGGTTTATAGTGTATTAAGACCCTAATATCCTGAAGTATATTTTCACCAAGAGGGATCTTAACTCTATATAATTTTTTTTGATAGAATATATTCATTCATTTTATTTTGAAATTTTTTTACACCCATGGTAAAATTAATGTGGTCATAGATGTTCTGAGAAATAAATTACCACCTTAGGCAGTGGGGGAATCAGTGGAAGAATGGTTCATAAAGAGCTTATTCATTGAGAAGTACTTGAATAAAGGGAGAGTTGATAGACATGTATTACAGTATTTTACTCAGGATGGATCACTTATAGATGAGCATATTTTACTTGGATAGGACAAGGATGTAGTGTGTCAGTGTTTTGGTAGGGATCTTTATATTGGGGAGACCGAGAGTGAGTGGTTTTGGTCTCCTGATTGAGTTTTATGATTTCCAAGTAATATGTTTGTTTCAATAGACTTGAGGTAGGATTTTATGGATAATGGAAATTTATCAATTTGGTATGTGTACCTTGGATCTACCAAGATGTACTATGACTTGATACATCATTACTGGTGGTCGGGAATGTGATGATTGATTACAGGTTTTGTATCATGGTTCCTCACATGTCACAAAATAAATTTGGAACATCTAAGGCCTACTAGGTGGTTACAACCGTTACCCATTCTAGTGTGGAAATGGGATGAGATATCCATATAAATTTTGATTGGGATGCGTTGGACTCCTAGAGGTGAGGATGTTATATGGGTGATCATTTATTGAATCAAAAAATATGTTCATTTTATACCTATAAAGGAGTTGAAAAATATAGATGATCTTGGGAACTTATACATGAAGGAGGTTGTTAGAATTTAGGGTGTTCCATTGAATATTGTTTGTATAGAGTCCCTCTCTTTAAATCATGGTTCTGGAGAGAAATATAGATATTGATAGGTACCTGGTTGAAGTTGATCATGGCTTATCACCCATGGATGGATGACCAGACTAAGCGAGGCATCTAGATTCTTGAATACATTTTTTGAGAATGTGCGGTTGACATCAATAGATCATGGGAGAAACATATTCCCTTAATGATTTTTTCCTATAATAATAGATATCAGTAATTGATCTAGATGGAATCATTTGAAGTGTTGTATTGGAGACCTTGTTGGTCACCTTTCTTTGGTAATAGGTTGGAGATAAGTACTTGATTGGACCGAGCATCATTCAGGAGATAAATGGTATCATGTAGTTGACTGTGAAGAGGTTCATGACAGTTCAGGGTATTAATAAATGTTATGTTGATTGGTTTCATTATTCGTTAGACTTTGAGGTGGGTGATCGGGTTTTTCTTAGGGTTTCACCTTAGTTGGGACATAGGCACTTGGTTTGGTAGGGTAAGTTACACCTCATTATATTGGCCTGTTTGAGATTATGGAGTGACTTAGGAAGGTAAAATATTATTTAGACTAATCTAATCTTTTTATGTTTATCCATGATGTCTTCCATGTTTCCTATAATAAAAATTATCAACCTAACCCGTCCCACATAATCAAGTGGGAAAGAAATGATATTTAACCAGAAACCATAGTGATTGAAAAACTTGTATATATATTGGATTGGTAGGTTAAGATGTTGTGTGTAAATATGATCTCATTGATTCATGTGAAATGGAAATGTGGTAGTGATAGCCTTCAGGAATGGTAGCATTTGGCCTAGATGATTCATTAATGGACTTATCTTTTCATGGGTTTGTGATATCATTCCTTTTTTGGGACAAAAATATTTTATGGTGGGGAGAACTGCCACACCTAAATGTGTGTAACAAGGCATGGTTCCCTTTAAGTTTTTTCTCTTTTGATTTTTGGGTCACTCAAGGGTTGAAAGAGGGTTTTTAATAGTTTTTGGAATCATATGGCCACCAACTAGCTGGTGCAATTCCACTAGCCATACAGTGGAGTTCCTAAATGTGCAAGAATTCTTCCTGTACCCACCAGCTAGCTGGTATGTTGTTTATAGGTTTATGCATTTTTCTTGTATCCACCGGATCACTAGTGTCATTTTTCGAGATGTGAATTAATAAGGGAATAATTTTAATTTTTTATCAAAATGTTTTCCTAATCCTCCTTAATATTAATCCTCAACCCTGATTCATTATCTTATGGTTTTAGAGGCTCATTTTTGATGATTTAGCTCTCCACCCTCTCTTTTGGTAAATCGTTCTACAGATTAAAGGCTTAGCTCTGTGTTATTCATAATCTAGTAAGTGGGATAATTATAATATGGTTTCTCATCTATTTATCCATTATTTTGATGTATCATAATCCTATATTGTTATATCTATTATAAATATGGATAATTGACAACGTTTACATCAGATCTAAGTTCTTGAGAATATGATCTTCTTGTTTCCTATCATCATTCTTGAAGAGGCAATGTTGTTTCATCATTCTCATGGTAGGTGTCACTACCCTATGGTTTAACCCTTAGCATGCCTTATATTATTTATTATTTCCTTTATATTTTATTATGAAATTGGTTTCTAGTAATGGAATTAATCCTTTATGGATTTTTTATGTTTTTAAATAGGATTTTTATGGAATATATTTGAAACATGTAATTTGTTTGATAAATTTACTCAAAGATGTTTTAAAATGTGAAATGGTTTTTCAAGAATGAAAATTGGTTTTTTATCACTATAGAAAATTGTTTATAAAATGTAGGATTGTATTTGAATGGATTACGCATTGTAAAATGTTTTAGAAACATTGTTTTTTTTTCTTGAACATAATGATAATGTAATAGAACACTTGGTATACCTTGGGGTATGGGGAAAACCAAACAAAGATTAAACCTAGTATATTTAGAAATCACTAATGGCGGTTCCCTTGATGTCATGGGGATTAGGGGGTATCCTTTCTATGGAAATTAGGATCCCAAACTATAGGAGTCTTGTTATGTAGGCTATTTTTCCTTTTAGATTATTAGATGTTTGGTTGTGTACACCCTCATATAATGTATAGTTCACTTTGTTAATTCGATAATAAATTACATGAATAGTCTTTAAATGTGATTATTTTCCCATTTTTTATATTATGGATATTAATTATGTAAAAAATTAACAATTTATTCCATTCAAAATGTAATATGTCATAATGCTATATTTTATTGGTTATGTTATGATTTTGAAAGGAATATAAATATTTTTAAAATAAAAACAAAGGATGTATCATAAATGGAAAATGATTTCTTTTGATGTGTTTTAGAAATATATTTTATATTTTAGATAATGGATGCATGTGGTTATACATCGTATATATTATTTGATGGTATCATACTGGGTATTTGTGATCACATCCTACTTTTTCTTTTGAGCATTTGTATCCTTGATTTTAAAGGATATGGGTTGAGGGAAGAGCTTCATGTAGAGGACATCTCTCCTTGCTCATGTTAACTACTGGTGGGAAGGAATGGAGATGAATTATGTCATATGGTGATGGACCCACAAGTTTTTTTTGGGTTTCATTTTGTTTATAGTCATCTTGTTGTTTTTTGAGACCTAGTTATCCAGATATTAGATGTGACATTTATGGTTATTATTTTACATATGATATATTATTATGTTCTACTATAATAATCTATTTGTTTCATTTATATCATATGTTTTTAGGGTTAAAAAATTATTTTATTCCCTCATATGATACCCAAGTGCTTTTCCTCGGCCCATGGTGAATGGGGATGCACTTCAGACCATATGGTGGGTCAATTTGTGTGAAGTTATGGGTTTAACTATATTGTTCTATTACAGGGTGATTGGTAATAATACTACAAGAAGGCTAAATGTAGTTAAATTTAGTGTATAAAGCAGATTGATGATCAAATTCATCTACCATTATATTTTCCCTAGGAAGAGGTTCTTTATTATTGGTAGGTGTATAAATTTAATTTTCTCTACTTTTTGGTTAAAATAGTATATATTTTCTATGTTAGAGTGTTCTTGGTTTTATTCGATACACTATCCTAAGTTCATTTCTTCCTTCCTATAACTTAAGGGCTTAGTTTCTAAAGATGATGAAGTATCTACTACATCTAGTGGTATTTTCTTAAATCATACCACTTTTAAAAGGATGAAAGTATGGAGGAACCATTAGAAAAAATGTAGGTGGATGATGATAAAAGGTTATATGAGAGTTGTAATACTCCAGATAACCTAGTTAGGCTTAAATATTTAATTTAACCAGGTTTAAAACTAGATCAGGTATAATAGGATCACTACTCTTCTAACAAAACTGATAAAGAATTAAAATTGGATCTTGATGATGAATAATTGATGGATTATAAAGATATTTTGGCTAAGTATCCTATGGTAAAAAGAATATAAGGACCCATAGAAGGAGTAGAAACTCTTGAGGGGGAGAAGACTCCATACTCATTGATTTTTGGACCAAATATAACTGACTTGGGGCGTGATAAGAAGTAGGTTTTAGTTCTTGATAGTCCTTCTATGTTTGAAATAGGGGGAGATCCTATTTTTTATTTTAAACCTCCAAGATAGGATTCACCTCATAAGAAACATTTCTTTGGGTTGGATAGACTTTCTCCTGGAAATAATGATGATGATGACAAGGATGATAAGGGTGATAATTTTCCACTGAAGTTTTATGGACATTCCATACCTATTATTTCTAGAATTCCAGATCTTGTTGTATAAATACCATATTTATAGGTTCTTGAGAAATAAGGCATGGCTGGTCTTTTGGTAACTAATATCTTATAGAATCTGTTTATAACAGCCTCTTTAGAACCAATCAGAACCTATTATTTAGGAAATTTTTTAGAAAACCTTTTTCAAGATATTCTATTTATGATTTATCTTCTAGGATTTAGGTTGCAGTTGTTAAAGATACAGATATCTAAATTCAATAAAATGTGAATCCAAATTATGACTCTTCGGATAATGAGTGATCTATATTGAGGCCTTATGAGTTGGATTTCAATGACTCTATTCCTAAAACTAGCCCTGAATCATCACCTCTAGCTGCATTTATTCCATCTTATGTAAATACCTTTGCTGATTTTATCTAATTCAATAGTGATATTATAAAAGTGTTGAAGGAATCATTTATTACTATAAGCTATAGTAATGAATAATATAATCAACAATACATTTCCTTTACTATTTCTTGTGTGTATGATCATATAAATCTTAATATTTTTCTAAAGTTAGATCATATTAATCATGAAATTTGGATTTAGCATGAATGGAAGGTTTTTAGGGATGTGATCTCTTCAATCAATTATGATTGATATTCTAGCTAAGCTAGATAGAAGGTACATCTAGATTATCACCAGTTCATCTAAGACTTATTCTTCTACTTCTGCTCCTCCTCCTACATTTGTTTCCATGTATGAGGATATCACTAGAAGAATTATGCATGAGTAAATCCAAGGTCTACTAGATAGTGTTAAGGATATAAGGAATAAAATTCAAATAGATGAGGTTTCCCATATAGAGAATCTTTATGAAATGTTTTAACCAGAGATAGTGAATATTTCAAAGGATAAGGATTTCAAAAGTGTGTTATAAAGTATTATCTTTATAGACTTTTTTCCAAGGCATAACTGAAGACCAAGTTTCAATCCTTGGCTATTTATCCCTTAACCAGATCCTTTAAATCTATTTTTAGATTTTGTTGATTAAGGAACTTATTTTATAATTTTTTTTATAAGGATAAGTTTTTATATATTGTTGATCATTGTTCTTGATTTGTGATATAAATTTACAAGATCTTGTATTTCTACATGTATACTGACAATGCTCTAATTCTAGCACCTTCATCTCTTCTTATACCTAGAATCTCTCCTTCCCTTTCTTTAGCTTCAACTACTGCATTAACTTTAACCTATAAAACTACTTCTACCCTATCCATTACCTCTTCTATCACACCTATTATAGGATCTTTCAAACACAACCATCCTTAACCCCTTCAAAAAAATCCCAATTTTCTAAAACCCTTATGATTCCAAGAGATACCTCTTCTCCTCACCCTATAACTTCTTATACTCTAGTTGTTAGAAAAGGGAAATAACTCATTGATACCTCTACTACTAAAGACCCTCTTGATTATGATTCTGATTAATGACTCTAATATGGATAATTATACATCTGTATCACTTTGTAAACATCAATGAAATATATTTTATTTATATCTTGTCTCTTTATATTCTGTCTTTTATTATTTATCTTTTTGATATCATAAACTATATTTTACTATCTATATTTAATTTCTCATCATTTATAAACTCTTTTTTATAATAAAAAAAGGTTGAGTAAATGCATTAAGTATTGTATGGAATTATATAACATATTTTAATATCTAATTGGTACATTTGTTCATTGTTTGTGTTTATTTGTTCCACTATTTTTTATCATCAAAAATGGAGAGATTATTATCTTTGTCTAGTGATTATTACTTTAATAATCATAAATCATGTTTATATTTTTTTATTCAATTCTATATTCTAGGGAAGGTAAATATTTATATGAGAAATTTAGAAATTTTTATAAGTCTGAATGTGACCGTAAATCCATTCGAGCCATACAATCGAACATAAATCTTTACTATCGACCATGAGTTAGAATGAGTGAAAAAATGATCAAGTTACCATAAGGGTAATTGATCAACCATAAGAGTGATTGATCAACCAATTTAAGACTCTTGGAACTCTATCATATTTTGGAAAAGGGTTGAAGTGGCCACATGGAAAATGGATTTACCACACACCTATTTGACCAATCATGGTAGATTTATCACAAACTCATCAATCAACTGCATAAGTAACCCAATGATAGCAATGAGAACTTAAAGAAACCACATGGTTTATCAGTTTTTCAAAAATATTTCTAAGTATTGAAGGGACAACATGTTACTTTCCAATCGACCACTGATGAAGTCAAGTGATCATATGACAAAGTTGTATATTTGAAAAACTATTGGAGATACTGTGAGACTTAAATCTACCACATGTTGAAGTGAAGTGACTTCATGGGAGAGTTAGATTTTGAAAATATGGACTTCAAGAGACAACATGATCATTTGGATTGAACACATGTTAAATATATTAATTTCATGACCTCTAAGGGTTTTGACCTCATAGTTATCCCAAAGTGTTGGAACTACTAGGGATGATCTGATGTGCCACGCGTCAAGTGACAATAATTAAAGTTCGATTATATAGTAATATAAATTATATTCCAAAAAAAAATTCATATAATTAAATGCTTGGTTAGAATCACTTAATTATATTGGATTTAGTTCCAAGTACAAGGATTTTTAATTATAGATTTCCAATGGATATTTTTGGAGGAAGACTTATTCTTTAATGAGGAATGAAGAAAGAATAAAAACAGAGATATATACCTACATGTAAAAGGTGAATAATTTATTTGTTATTAGTAATATGGTACTATGTTTTCATGTGAAATTCATCATAATATCTAACAACACATTCCTATCTTCACATATCATCTCAAAACTAAAGGAAGACACTGAGAAGAGAAGATACATTTTTAGAACAACTAAGATATGATCTTTGGCTGCATAAAACTCTCAATTCTATCACTCTATGTATTTATTAAATTTGAGTTGTGATAATTTTTTTTATAGATATGTTAAACAAAAAAACACATATAGGGAATATAAGAGAACTTAAATAATATTACTTTATTTACTTAATATTTTTAACCTCACGATAACTATGGAAGAGTCTATGTATTATCATAGGATTCGTTGTGTGATATCATAACCTATAACCAACCCAGGTTGTGGATCATATTTTTTTTTTAATAAATATTCTTGGAAATGGTTGATTTTTAATTGTATATTATTAGATATCAATTTGAGACAAAACCTCTAGTATTTTTATATTATACTATGTGTTTTAAAGTTTTTATTACTCTGTATTTACAACTTTTCTTAAAATCACCTTTTCAAAACTAAAATTTGATAGGTAGATTTTACAAGTATATTTATACTATTTAATTAAAATAGATTAATCTCACAAGATTATTTTAATAAAAAAATTATTTTAATTGAGTTTTGATTAAACTTATGAGAGGTTATTTTAACATATTGAATTAGATATACCTACTATATTAGTTAACTGGGTGATTTTTAAACATGGAGATTTTGTTTTATAAATTTTTTCAAGTAGAAATTTTATTGTATAATCAGTTCACCCCCACCCCCAACCCCCTCTTAAGTAATCCACTCTAAACAACATAAGGAACTTTCTTAAATGTCATGCCTTATATTTAAAGAATTAAGCCTCCTTTTTTATTCGTATGAGTTGAATTTTTACATCATTATCCATATATACTTAGCCTCATATTCATTATAACCTTAATGAAATTACATTTGTTATTTTTTTGTTTTATTTCTAGTGATGGTTTAGATTACATGCATTCTTATAGATAGAGTGAATATACTTGATATTGAGCATAACACCAATTAGATGATCTTGATTGAGGAGTGAAATTAATTTCCAATATGGTGGATCATAAGTGGCATAGATATTAATGAAATTTGAATAATTTTAATGAAAAAGGAGAAATTTATTCAATTAAAATTATACATGAGGTATTATTAGGATGATATGAATTAGATAAGTTGGGTTCTTTTTAAATATTAAATTCTAAATTTATGTTTATAGGAATATATAATAAAATAATTTTCTTATTTTAGAATGGATTATTTTTATTTGATGTTGAGGTTTTACTTTATGGAAATCAAATGTCTAATTTTGGGTGAGTTATATGTACTCGATTTATACATGTTATTTTGGTTCATTTTATTGAGTAAAAAAGTTAGATAATATCATATATATATATATATATATATATATGTTTTTATATGATTTAAATTCTATATTTTGGTGTTTTTTGCAATATTTTAGGTTTTCATTGTTGAATTAACAATTTTAAAAAGTTTTGGAGCATCAAAGGTAACTACATGGGTAATTTATAAACACACTCCATATACTTTTGGAAGATACATGACTTGGCTATTTGGAATGAACAGTCGAATTACTCATCAAGAAAAACACATCATTTGGACTATTTTACTGGCCATGTATGTCTATTATAGAATCATTCGGTGGATAAAAGGATTTCACATTAAATGTATGAAATCATTACAAGTCATGTAAATTCACCAACTAACACACACCATAAAAAAAATTCAATGGTCGACATGGGAAGCTCAACCATTGGGAAATAAAATAAAAAAGGGAGATTTGACCAAAGTATATGGGATTTTATTTGGTATAAATAATGTAATTAAATTTTTCCTATAAAAATATGGCTTGGTCTCTAATTTTTAAACTATTCATAGAGGGGGGAGATTCTACCACTATGCCAACTCATCCCCTCGAAGCTATAACTACTTTCATTTTTCTTTTCTATTATTTATCTTATAATTTTTCTTATTACCATCATAATTTATTGTATCCATGGGTGTGATTTCTTTCTTAATCAATCCTTCATCCCCCCATGGTTATGAGAGGGTAAAAGGAGTAGTTTTGGGTTGTAATGAGATTATGGGTAAATTCTACTAATAGTCTTTATGTGTTTTTCTTTATATATTTTTTATTTTATAAATTATTTGTTGAATTAAATTAAAAATTCACCAATTCTATTTTATCATTCCATGAATGATATAATTAGGTAAAATCAAAGGAATTAAAATGGGTGAACCAATAACCATTGGGAGATTCTTTTTTCACTTTTTTTAGATTTTTTGATAAACACATATTCTAAAAGAATTTAATCACTGAACCAAGGGATAAAAATTTAAACAATAAAATTTCTCATTATCAAACTAAGAAACTTTTTCATAATTTAATCTTTATGGTATATTAATTTCATAAATAATATTACACTCTAAAGGATAACTTTTATAAAAAAATATAATAGAAATTTTAACCCTAATATGTTCTTTTTCTCTATTTATGCCCTTTGATTTTGTTTCTTTTTATTATTTATTTTGTTTTTAGTTTATTTTATTCATTTATTTCCCTTTAAACCATTTATCTACTGAATAATCAGTTAAAATTGTATAGCTTGTAACTAGAAAAATTCATTCCCTATGATTTCAACCCGATACTCTGCTTCTACAGTAGAGTGAGTGGAAATTTATTTTTGTGCCTTATAACAAGCGTGGTAAACACCCTAATTCATTTTTATAACTATAATATATAAATTCATGTTATTATTTGTACATTATTACTTAATTAAATATAATATTATGGATTCTAGTTTTCCTATTACTATTAATATCCAAGAAAAGATAACCAAAATCCTTAGAACTGTAATAAATGAAGAAATATATTTTAGACTTTGAATCAAGTTTTTCTCTTACATAGAAATATATGTGTACATATCCCAAACAACTAAAGACTCAAAAATGATTATTTTATACCTCTTGTATAGACTAGATCTCTAGAGGAAGTCGTTATCTCATTAGAACATATGGACTCCAATTTATAAGATATGTTTCCATATTTATTACCTCTACCCAAAAAGTCTCAGTTTATCTTAAAGGAAGCCTCATACTCCTAGAACATTCATCAAAAGTCTTGTTTATCTTGTCAAACACTTAATTTTATTATGGTGTGCCTATAAAATTCATCTCCCATTAAATTCCATTATTAGAATAGAATTATATAAAATCTTTATTGTTATAGTATCTTCCATTTCCAGGCCTCAAGCATTTCAGTTTTGATCCAGGCTTATACTCAACCAAATTTTTCTACATATGAAACATAATGAAAAAATCATACTTATTTTTTAGAAAATAAATCCTTACCTTCTTGTTAAAGTCATTAATAAATATCACATAATAGAATAACCCTCTAAGGGAATGTACAGGTCCCCAAACATCATTGTTCCCTAGGTTTAGCTTTCCAACCTTTTGTGTTATGAATCCTTTCATAAAATACAATTTATTTTTTTTTTCAAATACATCATTTTCATATACTCCAACCTCCACTAACTTCAACCTAGTACAATCCCTTTTGTTTCTAGGGTCATCTTCCTAAACTCACATAGGAATATTAACATAAAATATTGTAGTTGTGAATCTCCAACCGATTCTATTATTTTATCCATGTATATGGGATTTTATTAATATTATACATGGTTCAATTATTCATTCCATGAGCTATGAACATATGATCGTTGGTAATTTTCCAAGAACCATCCATAAAAAATGTGTTAAATCCTATATCAGAAAGATCTTCCACTTAGATAAGATTCATTCTCATACTTGGAATATGTCACACATTCTACATTATAAGAAAAATTCCATTGTTCATTTTGATAAATGTATCACCCATTACCACTAGATAAAGGTTTATCACCAATAAGATATACCTTGAAAAAAATTTAGCAAAATTATTATTTAGAAAATTATTATTTGATATAGAATTGAAATATTATTATAATTATAAAATCCAAGAATCTATGGGACTATCCACACTCAATAGAAAAATATAATTAGTTCCTTTAGTTGTTGTATTTGTTAAATTATTTCAAGGTGCCTTCCATTTATCCCTATATTACTTCTTAACATTTGACTTATTTTCACAACACTAGCAGTTAGGACCAGACCACTTTTCCTTGTATCAACACATTCCTCTTGATTTAGATTTAATTATGTTTTTATCATACTATATAAGTCTACCACTTCCTTCGGTGTTTATAGTAGAATCATATAATATTATTGAATCTATTCTTTAAATATATTCACTAAGGATTGAATATTACACATCATTTACCTTCAATTTTGTATTCCCTAAAGAACCAATAAAATCTATTACATTAGATTCCCAACTATCTGGTAAGAAATACAACAAAACCAAGACACATACAACATAATCTAACATAATTCCCACAAATTTCAATAGATTTTTTATGGTGTTTAATTTATTAAAGTGATTAGAAACAATATTACCCTTAAAAATACTCTGATTAAATAACTGTCACATCAAGTACACTTTATTATATGCATATTTTGTCACATACATTTTTCAAGTGCCTTCATTAACCAAGTCATCAGTGTCTCTTCTCTGATGATAAATATTGTATTCTTTGAAAACAAGACACATAACTCCTATAACCTATTGATACAATAACTCCTCCTAAATATTATTCATATACATCTTTTTAAAACCTATAATTTTAAATTTCATCCTTTTCTAATTGAGTTAGTCCTTGATCTTTATTCTCTAGAAATTAAATTCAAGTCAGTTAAAATAATTTATCAGCACCTTCCATAATTATCATTCATATCGATAAATGTGAACTCAATCTACCAAAATCAGTCTATGATACCACTTGTTAGGATTATCCTTACAAGATATATTTTCAAAGTCAAACACAAAGTCCTAAAATGGGTTACATCCAAAAAAATTGTTGATAAGTGGAGTATCCCATCAAGATTATATTCTAGTGAACACTAATCTTCGAAACTTATGTAGGATTAGGTTTCATCCAAAAAATAACCTATTTATTGGCCCTACCCTATTACTTTAACTCAATTTATAATTGATTTCATATGTATAAATTGTGTAAATATGATATTAACCCTTATCATGTAGTGGATGAAATGATATCGAGCTATAAGTTGATTCTTTATTTAAAAAGTGGTCAATATGGATTATTGGTAGGAAATAAAAAGTTCTATGTAGGAAGTCTATTATTAGACCTAAGATCTATTCCAATAAAGTAAGGATAGGGGTGAAACTTGGGAGCATGGGATGGAAATATGAAAACAAGAAATTTAGTTGTTTGGGAATAAAGTATAATGATTCATTTTCAATGAATAAAATACCAATATTTTTTGGATTGTAAAATTAAATTAATTAAAATGTTTTAATTATTTAACTTTACCATTTTAACTTTTTGGAATATTTTATTTTAATCATTGTGAATTTATGACCCAATATAAGTAAAAGGTTTTATAAAATAAATTTTCATGATATCTAATGAAATTAACCATGGATATATTGATGGGACTAAATAAAAAAAATAAATGGATGGAAAATCTATGGATGGAAAATATATTAAAAATTTATTTTCTCATTTACTTTTTATTTATCTTTTCTTTTTTTAATATTTTAATTTTAACTTCATTTTTTATTTCTTTTTTCTTATTTTATTTATCTCTAAAGTGCACCCCTCTCACCCCCACCCAATTTAAGTAGGATCACACGTCATATCCTCCCCTCAAACAAATGATTATCTCTCTTCCATGTTTAAAGATATATTATTGAAGAAATTATTTAAAATGACACGTTTATAATGTAGTTTATTCATAACTAAAGTTATAAACTATTTTTCACATCGATTATTTTATAACTGGTATAAAAAAATAATTCTGCTATGTTTTTTAACTCGGTTATATTATAACATATATAAAAAATCTTTTAAAAAGGTAAAAAAAATCTATACCCATGTTAAAAAAATTCAGGCTATATTGATTTATCCCTCTATACGAACCTTAATCTATCTTTTTTGAACCTTTGACCTATATCTACTTAATCATACTTTATTTTTTCACTTCTTCTATCTTTATCATCAACCATAGCCACCACCATTGTGGTTTTCTTCTCTCTTCTTTCTATCTTTTAAGGCATCATCTTTTCTACCTGATTCATATTTTTCTATGGCATATAAGGTGTTTTTTATTCTTTAATTTTTCTAATCACACTATAATTCAATTAAAAAATTAATTATTCTCTTAATATGTATATAAATTTCTAATAATTATTTAAAATATTATTTTGAGAGTTTTAATCTAGAAAAAATTATCTCATAAGGTAACTATTAACTAGTTATTAGTAGATTGGTGAGTTTCATTTAATTTTTATCACTCTCCAATATTAGATATTATGTGTGGAATATTTTTTGATTATTTACATTTAAAAACAATAAAATACTTTGTAAAAATATTTCACTTAGTGAATGACATTATCATTATTTTATTTTTTATTTCTCTTATATTTTATAATACACATAGAAAATTTTCAAACTACTATTATATCATAATTATAAGTTATGTACCTGTAGATTCACATATAATATGTTAAAACTATAAAAAAATTATTAAAATTCAAAAATAACTCATTTTTAAATTAAATTAGTATTTTATGTTAATAATATAGGAATTTTTTTCATTTTTTAGTTTTATTATTATTATTAAGATTATATAGAGTGATATTTAAGGAAGTTAAAGGAGCTTCATGAATTTTATGAAATTAAGTGAGTGAAATAGACTAAATTAAAGTTATTAACTTAAAATCTTACACTATGTTCCGACTTAGTAGTCTTAGAGTATTTTCTTCATGACTCCTTCTATGTGGTAAATTAACTCTCTAAAATTCATTGATATTCTATAGTTGTTAGAAAAATTATTATAGTTTAAAGAAAATTTTAAAATTGTCTTTGAATAGTTTTTATCAAAATATCTACAAAATTTCCTAGAAGAAATCAAATCTAAAGAAGTTTTATAATTGGTTGAAATATCTCACTATTTTTTAATAGAAACCAAGGGGTAAAAAGTGATAAATTCTATAAGTAAAATTATTGATTATAAGGACTCAGCCTTAAATATTACATAATCTTGAGTTTTATGTAAAGAATTAATTCTCTTATATTTGAGAAACTTTTCAGGTTTAGATTTTTAGATAATTATTTCATAACTCATACATTAAAACCCATATATGTACCAATTGGACACTTCAATTAGTGTAAAGTTTCCCATAATATAAATAAATCAAATAAAACATGATTTATTTTCAAGAAAACTATTCATGACTTTCAACTTGACCTCTTCCTTTACCATACCCATCCTTAAACGATATGAAAAAATATTTTAAAACATAGTATGTCCATAAAAAAGATTATTGATGAGAATAAAAATAAAAAGTTCATTAGTCTAGTTAAAACATGAAAAAACAATAAATTTTTACCTTTATCTCAATGTTATTTCAGCGAAATAAAATAAATAATTTTCACATAAAATCACACAGACTTTTTACTCAAAGAAATTATTTAAAACCCAAGTAAAAGTATATATAAATCCTATAGGTAACTTAGTATATCATCATTTATATCACTATTATAAATGGAATAAACATATGGTCAACTTTCATCTTTAGAGTACCCAACGCATTAGAGGAATATTATGGAATAAACAATCCTTTTTTATCAAGAACCACCCATCCTTAGTTTATCATAGAACCACCCATCCTTGGTTAATAACATAACCACCCACCCTATGTTTATAATGGAACCACCCTTCATTATTTTATAATGTAACCACCCATCCTAATTTTATAATATAATCATTCATCTTCATAAACAATTCCCAAGAACCATAACATAATCATAAATCATGACATCCTTCATTTTCATTATAAAACCTTTTAAAAACTCTTTTAATCACATATAAAAAACACTTCCACATATAAAAATACCAATTTATTTTAAAACCCCATATTCAATTCCAAAATACCCTTTTCTTTTAAAACGCATTTTTAATACCAAAATACTCAGAAAAAATTAAATTGGGTTTTTATTTGAAGATAAAATTGAATATTTTAAATGAAGACAAACTTTAAATAATGGTTATTATAACATCTCGGGTAAATAAAGAAATAATAAATTTAATTTTTAATTAATATTTTTTTAATTAAATATTAATTTTACCTTAAAGGGGTTACTATGTTTGATGGCGTACCCGATACGCAACAACGGGTTTCATTGAAATCTTATGTTGCACAATAATAATATAATATTATTATTTTAAATGGTAGTCAACACATAGATATTGTATTGGAGGAAATAAATATAAATAAATAAAATATGATTATACATGTTTTTTAAAAAAAATTACATTTATACAATAATATTTAGAGGCTTAAAATTTGAATGGATCTAATTTTAAGCAAAATATACGTTAAAAGGTTGATTTATCACCTTTTGATGGAGAACCCTCATTAAATCTAGTTTTGGTCACTTTTATATGTTCTATTTGAAAAAATAAAATCCTTCTTTAGAATTGGGGCATCAAAATTTACTTTGGATGAAATTTTGATATTTTTCTGATAAAGTTCATTTTTTAATTAATGGTGGAAAATACTGTATTTTAATTCAAAACTGTCTTTTAATATAATTTATTTATATGATTAGATTGTATTTTTAATTGGTTTTAAAGTGTAATTAGATTATATTTTTACAATTTAATCCAATATTGGTCATTTTATGTAATTTCACTTTGAAATTGGATGCAAACGAGTGTCGATTTTTTATAGTTATTATTTCTTAAAAAACAAGTTTTTTATTTTGACAGCGGGAATTAATTTTAAATTAATTCCTTCCACTTATGTGGTTTGAATTTAAAAAAATGGATTCTATATTTGGAATCATTAGGTCCAAATTACGTAAATAGGTTACTTTTATTTTTAGAAATTATGAATATTTACTTCAGTAAATATTTTATTTATCATGGTTAAAGGGTAAATCTGGTAAATAAGAGTAAACGAATATTACTATAATAACATGAAATTACCCTTAAATGTGTCTTAATCCTATTTTTTGATACACTTCCTACCATGATCATCCTTGGTTCAATTTTTTCACCCCATGGGGCCACTTGGGAGTGATAATGACACTTTATTTTAATTAACTTAAAGTAAATACAAAATAACATAAACAAATATCTTTTAGTAAATTAATTTTTACATAGGGTTATATAATTTATCTTTTCGACTAGAAATATTAATTGGAAATATAAAAATATTTCCTACATCATGGTAGTTTTTTATAATTTTTAGACATCAAATAAATATAATTATTTATGACACAATAATGATGTAGTGTTTACATCATTAATAAATGATTTAAATAAATAATATTATAAAGATTAAAAAAATATAAAAAACTTGTCCAATTATTATTGGATGATTTTATTTAGACAAATATTCAAATTGTATTTGAATTTAATAAGTTTTGGACTTTTAGAAACAGAAAATAATTATATAATAAAATAATATTTTTCACACTTTCCTAAAGAGCCCCTCCTCCCCCTTATAAAAATCCCTCACCTCTAACCCATTCCTCACACCTATCAAGCCCCTTGGAACATACAAAACCTACCCAAATAAGCTCTAAAGATCCCTATATTCCACATATAAGCCTTAACTTAGGCATAAGGCACTTCAATAAGTCCTTTTGGTTCAAACCAAAGGGAGTTACCTGAATTAAAGGTGATAGTTTCTCTTGAATTCTTTTCTTTTGTTTTACTTCTATAGCCCCCTAAACACTTTTTATTATTGTTTTTATAAAAATAGTAGTATCATCAATATAATAGGATGTTGTTATGAGAATTATTCAAACTACAATTTCACACACCTCCATCTAATGGGTAAAGAACATATTGTTTCTGTAGATGTCAAAATAAAGCCTCATGAAATGATGATTGTTCAATTATCTCCTACCACCTTTCATGGTGGCCATTATGATGGCACTGTATTTGTATATGATATATATTATGTTGATGTTTTATTTATGCTTCTTTATTTTTCATTTATATCATACCTTTATGGTTTCCATTATGGGTAAATGTGATAATTTCATTTGAGGAAGTGCGGACTACCGCCCCCTCAAAGTGATATGACTCGTTAATGCCATATGTGGGATTTATAAAGGATGGAGTCAATAATATGATATTATACTGGAATTATAATATACCTATGTATCATTAAATTTTAATCCCATTAAAATAATAACTAGAAATGAAAGTAGCATTCAGGCGTACGTGCGGCTTATCGTCTCCATGAATGGTGCATTTCATTTATTACCTCCAAATATTATGTACTATTATAAATACATATATATACTAGATATATATTATATATATGATATCTAAATCATGAATATAATTCTGAATATAATTAACTTTTTACTGTGTGGACAACTTGTAATTATAAGAAGTCCATTTTTGACTCAAGTACCAAATATCGACAAAATGACCGTTATTAACTTAAATGATTACATAATGTTTATAACATGTTAATAAGTGATATAAAAGGAATAATAAACTTGAAAAGGATCTTAAGAAATTATAAATTAACTTTAGTTTATTACTCAGGAGATTAAAGAACGAACGGGTCAAGTTAGACACGAGGTAAGGGACTTCTTCTCAATCTCCTTTCATTGAGGCATATTTTGTTTTAATACACAACTTTATTTTATATTTTGTATAAACACCTTTGAATTTTCATTTCATTCAAATGTAATATTTTTCTATAAATCGTTTTACTAAATGACAAAAATTAATGTTTCTTTTTAAAGTAAGATGTGATAACAAACTTTTTTGTCGCTGCGAGTATTATTTAATCTTTGGCTCCCTCAACAAGTCATAATGATTGTAAAAGGAAAGTAAATAACATTTAATCTTTTTATGTATATTAGTATTGAAAATGGTTTTTATAAAGGAATTCTTATGTCAATATATTTAAAGGATATATTGTGATTGAAATGTGGAAATGTTATCTTTCCTTTATGTTTGTTTTATGTGTTATGAATATGTTATGGTTCTTGGGCATTGTTACGTATATGGGTGGTTTCATGATAAACCAAGGGCAGGTAGGCCTTGGATGGCTCTTCAATGCATTGGGTAACGTGACAGAGGTAAACATGAATGTTTCTCCTAATATATTTAGGGAATATATTGTGATGGGTATTACAACTGTAACTCCCTACATAGTTGTCATAGCTACTACGTACGTATGTTATAGATGCCACAAGTTTCCTTTATGATTTATTTTTTCTATGTGTTATTCATAAATCTTATGGTTTCATGAAGTATGTTAAAGATCTTATGTTATGTATGCAATGATGAACTAATGTTTTCTTTCTTTGTTTTATACACTTACTGAGCTTTTTATGCTCATCCCAAGTTTTGAAATGTTTTCCACGGGACCTAAAGATGAATAGGGTCAAGGATGGGATCAAGGAAAATTCATGCTATCTAAAACATGGGACTATACATGACTCTTTTTTTCAATAGTTTTTATTTTATGAAAAAATGGAAACTGAGTAGAAGTGTCTACCTTGTAATTCTTGAGATGTAATGTACTAGTTTGGGCCTAATTCTCTAAAACTATAAACCTGAAAAGATCCTCAATGTGAATTATTCATTTAATTCAATATTATGTAATGTTTAAGGCTTGGTCCTTATAGTTATGGTGATAGGAAAATTCATTATCACTATACATGATAAAATAGAACATTCCATCTTTCCTTTGTAAAGAAAGTTAAACATTACATACTAAGATTCCTTTTTTTGAAAAACATGAGAGAAAGAAAAAAATGAACTTTATAAAATTATCATGACTATATAATTACATTAAAAATTACTTTAAAAAAATGTACATGGAATAGAAATATATTTTGGATAAAAACTTTAAAATATGATTTGTTTTTTGAAGAAAAGTCCCCTACAATGTTGGAAATAGTTGAATATTAACCCCATGAAAGAATAAAATTAAAAAAAAAATTAAATATAATTATAATATATAAAATCAGGATATAAAATTTCAAAAGGTATTTATATACACCTCATATAATAATATAGGTTCATAACATCAAAATATGCCTCACTGAAAGAAAATTGGGATGAAGTCCTTACCTCAAGTTCGATTCATCAAGCTCATTCCTTATTTTCTTAAATAATAAAATTGTGTCAATTATTTAATTTATTAAGAACATTTTTAATTTTTATTATTCATTTTATTTAACTTATTTCCATGTAATACACAATTACCAAATCAGTTAACTTTACATCATATGTTTTTTATGTTATTTGGATTATATGTCCAAAATGACTTTGGTATGTTGATTATGGTCAAAGAGGTAATTATTTAAACATAGCTATAATAATTATTATAATATTTATAAATCAATTATACTTTTTAAAACCAATAATTATTTATAGTTATGAAAAATAAACAATGTTATGATCAGGGAGAGGGTAGGTCGTTCGTAGTCATGAGTAACGTTTCCATTTTTTAGTAGTCATTATAGAAATAAAGTATATATTATTTTATCTTTATATAATAATAATAATAACATAAATACCGTATAATTTCTTTAAATATATTTATATATATCATCAATATAATTTAGTGATGAAAAAAGAGTCATATCACTTCATGGAGGTGGTAGTCCACACGTACACACGAAAGATGATATCATTTTTCATTGTATGAAAAAAAATATTATCTTTTTAAAAATTATAATTATGTAATTAATATAATAATTATTTCATTTATATCACATATATTCATTAAATTTATCCTTATTACCATCCATGTATATTGTTAGTGAAAAACAAATCACATCGCTTCATGAGGTAGTAGTCCACCGTACACATGAGCGACGCTATCGTATCCCCCATGGAATGGAAAGTAAGAATTTATATGTTATATAATAAAAAATAAGTATAAATATATTAAAAACTCATATATATACTTTAAAAAATCATTATAACAAGACCTGAGAGGCGGTGATAGAAAACAAATGACATCGGTTCTTGAGGCGGTAGTCCACCGTACACATGAATGATGATTTCATACCACATTTGATGGAAGAGGATATGGATTTAGGTTATGAAATTAAAATAATAACATATAATTATATGATATATATTGTTTTATTATGTTATCATGATTTAATAATATTTTAAGGAGGTGGAAGAATAAATATAATAAAAATGCACGGTTAAACACGATACCTCTTATTCGAACAACCACATTAGGTAAGCACCAAAATCATTCTCAGGATGTATTTATAATAAAACTAATGTATTTAAGTAATAGGTAGGAAATTTATGAATATATTTTTGTGGGTATTTTCTGATAAAAGGGAATTTTAAGGTGTGAATAGGATAGGAGGGGTGAAAATTTATAAGTGAGGTTTATGATACACTTGTAATTTTTTAAAAGGAAAAGGTATACCCATGTTTTTCACATTCCAAAAGGATACAAATGAAACATTATAAATAATTATACATTGTAAGTTTGAAATAAAACCATAAAATATATTTTATACAAGTTTTATGGTCATTTTAACCCTTATCATTTTAGTTTAACCCCCTGATAAAACAAATTTCACATTAAGTACAGTAATTAAGTTTTATTATTTTCACTATTAATTATTGTAAAAAATTAAGTTTAAATTCTTTTATAATGTAAATTAATATTATTAAAAATATGGAATCTATTTTACCAAATATAATTCACATAATTGTAAGATTTTAATTTAAAATTAAACCTACATCTGTGATGAAATAGCGGTTTTTCAAGAACTGTATTTTTCAAGTAAAAGATGATTTTATATTACCTCAATAACAAATAATAGTAATTGAATGAATCCAAATTAATATTTATTGATATATAATATATAAAATTTCATTTATAACATTCCTAATTTTATATTATCTTAATTAACTAAAATTTAAAAACATTATTCACTTCAAAACGGTTTTCAGAAGAAAAAAACCATTTTTTAAACCCAAAAATAAACTTTTTCTAAAATCCAATATAAAATTGATTAAAAAGTAATTAAGTGGATTAAATATAAATAAATAATACTTATGTTACTTTAAATTATATAAAAATAATAAATTGACTTTTAAGATACTTAATTTATTTAAATGAACTGACCTTTTTTACAAAAATCAATATTTTTCATTGTTCACCAAAAAATTAATATTTTTTGAAAAAAAAATGAAATAATTTTAATATTATGATTTTAGAAAAAGAAATAATTTTTTTATAATTAAAATTATAAAATTTATAAATTAATCTTTTAAAAAAACTTAGAGGAAAAGAGTTTAGTTAAAACTATTTCCTTTTTTATGTAAAAATTACTTAATATTTTTTAGTGAATATAACTATATAATTCATGAAAATGGTTTATTATATCATTATTGGGGTTGTTAAATTATTCCCTCATTTCTTAAATTTCATCCTTGAAATTTTATTAACCTATTAAACAAGTGGGGAGATAATTCCCTCATGGCATTTTCATATTCTCATGTAGCTTCTTCAACCATATGGTTTTTTTATAAAACCTTAACCTAAAGAATCATCTTATTATGAAACCATTTCTCTCTATAGTTAATAATCTGAATAAGTTATTCCTTATAATAAATATTCTATTCCAACTAAACTTCATTAGGGCTCAAAAGATGAGATTAATCTGGTATATATTTTCTTAACATCGATATATGAAAAACATTTTTTACTTGGGATAACTCAGGGGAAAAGCCACTAAATAGGTGGATGATCCAACTTTATCTAAGATTTAATATGGTCCAATTAACCATGGAGTTATATTTCACTTTTAACCAAAACTCATAACACTTTTCCATATATATATTTTAAGAAAAACATGATCACATACTTCAAAAGAATGATATTTCCTTCAGTTATCTGCATAACATTTCTATATTCTTTGAGCCATACTCATATGTTATTCTATAAAATTAACCTTATCATACACTTCCTCTACCAAATCTGGTCCCATAAAATTCCTTTATCCTACTTCATCCAAAAAATATTTTTTTCGACACTACATTCTATATAATTTCCCCAAAAGGATTCATATGTATACTAGAATAAAAACTATTATTATAAGAAAACTCAACCAAATAAAATTGTTGATCCCAAAATCCATGATAATATATCGAAAAAGAACAAATAATATATTCCATGTTCTCAATAATCTACTCAAAATTATAATTGGTTAAGGATGAAAAATTTGTACTAAAATTTAATTCAGTACCCAACAACTTCTGAAGTCCTTTCTAGAAAATTATATGTGAATCTGGGATCATGTTTTGATAAAATAGAGAGAGTAGCTCCATGTAAAATAACTATCTCCTTTAGATACAGTTGAGAAATATGATCTAAAGACATCATATTTACAATGGAAATGAATTGTACATATTATTTTAATCAATCAACAATAACACAAATCTCATTATTACCTCATGAAGACTTTGGTAATCCTACTATTAAATCTATTAATATATTTTCTCATTTCTAATCTAGAACTAAAAAAGATTAAATCATTTTCTTTGGTAATTATCATTCTTATTTAACCCTATAGAGTTTTAACCATTTCATGGTGAATTCAGAAATATCTCTTTTCATTACATCCCACCAGTAATACTCTCAAAGGTATTTGTATATCTTAGTGCTTCCTAAATGAACGAAAAATGGATAACTATGAGCTTTACTCAAAAAATATTTCCTAAAATGGGAATCACAAGGCACACATAATCTTTTTCCAATTCATAAAACACCTTATTTATCAATATTAAAATTAAGAAACTTACCCTTATTAATATAATTTACTTTTCTTGCAAATCATGATCCTCCTTATGATCTTGCTTAATTATTTTTGAAAATTGTGACGACATTGAAACCTAAAACAAAACATAATATTTCCCTACATCCAAAACTTCTAGAAAAAAATTCATCAAACCATTAACCAAATGGTTAGGTTCCAAATGTAACATGGTTAATTTGTTGTTATTTTTCTGACTCAAAGTATCATCCACCTTATTTAATTTTTTTGGATTTTAATGAATCATGCTATCAAAATCCTTAATCAGTTCCACCCATATTCTCTATCTCATGTTCAATTCTTTATGAGTGAATATATTCTTAAATATTTTGTGATCGATATATATTTCACACTTTACACCATGAAAATGATTCCTAAAAATTTTTAAATTAAAAAACCACGGTAGCTAATTCCGAATTATGTGTATTGTAATTTAACTCAATATTTTACAAATGACATGAATAATAAGAAATTATCCGACCATTATTTATTATGAAACAACAAAGTCCCTTTAATGAAGCATTATTGTAGATGAACAATTTAGCATTTCTAGAAGGTAAGGACAAAAATGAATTATTTACCAATATTCTATTTAGTTCCTAAAAAATGATCACATTATTTTTTCCAAATTAATTTAACTCTTTTTTAAAATAACTTAGTCAATGGGCTATAAAACCAAGAAAAGTTTTCAATAAACCACCAGAAGTAATATGCTAATCCAAGAAAACTATGAGTCTTTATAATATTTCTTGGTCTTGGATAATATTAAACAAATTTTATCTTAGTAGGTACAATATTTATATAATCTTTAGAAACAATATGAATAAGTAAATAAATACATTGAAAACAAAATTCATACTTACTAAATTTTCTATATAGTTTCTTTTCTTTTAAGGTTTGTAAAACAATCCTTAGGTGTCTTTCATGATCCTATTGATATTTATAATATAAAAAAATTTCATCAATAAACACAAACATAAACTTATCCAATAATTCCTGGAAAACATTATTCATAAGGTCATAAATACAACATGTGCATTAGAAACCGAAAGGGAATAGTTACAAACTCATAATTCATGTTTCTAGACTGAAATGAAATCTTTTGAAAATATTATTCCTTCACTTCCAACAAATGGTAACTGTACTATAGATCAACCTTAGAAAAATAATTATCTCCCTAGAGATAATCAATTGAATCATTAATATAAGGTAAAAGATATTTTTTATAAAAAATTATGTTATTCAAGTCTCTATAATCAATGAAAAGTCTCATTAAACCATCATTATTTTTAACCAAAAAAAATAGAATCATCTCATGGTAAAGTGGTAGGGTGAATAAAACATTTATCTAGAAACTACTACAATTAATTTTTTAATTCTAAAAGTTCTACTTCATCTATTCGATAAGGGGGTGTAAAATAGGCTTAATATTAGGCACTAAGTAAACAATAAACTCAACCTCCTGATCTAGAATAACACCAGGAAAATCATTAAGAAATACATCCACATATTCATTCACTAATAGCACGAAAAAAAATTAAATAGTTTATTTATTAAAAAATATTATCTAGGTAAATTTCACTACCATCTCTAATCAATTTCCAAGATTCTTGGTAAGTTATAAAAGGCATGAAATCATTGAACATAACATTATCAACTTTTAAATCTATCTTTACGTGACAAACTAAATTCTAATATATACCAAGAATGATATAAATCTATATTACAAGAAGTTCAACAAAATTTTTAAAAAAAGACCATCCCACAATGACAATAGAAATATTCCTCTAAATCTTGGTTGATTTAATACTTCCACTCAGAGATTTCACCGAAAGTTACATCATACTTTCATGAGGTGAAATTCCCAATCTACTTGAAAATTTCTCAGAAGTGAAAGAATGTGAATATCTATAGTTAAATAAGGTTTCGGAATAATTTGAATAAACAAGTAATATACATCTCACCACTTCACTTTATGGACCAACATCAACCATGGTAGTATAAAAATATTTTTCCACAACTTTCTACTTTTGAACTTTTTGATTTACCCCTTAAGTGACTAACTTTGGATACATGTTAGTATAATGCCCCCAACTCATTGAAATTGAAGCATCCTACCATTGTATTTTCAATATTCTTCTACTTATTTTCCTTTTTTTCATGAGCCATATGTATAAACCTACAACATCGAAAGCACTTTCCAAAATTTATAATACATTATCCAGGATGATTTTTACCACAATTATCACAAGATGGAAACTAGGTTTTCTTACCACCATATTTCTCTAAGGGAAACTTCCCCATATCCATCCATCCAGACCTTTTCTTACTTATTTCATCCTAAGAAACATAATTTTTAGAAAAATACATCTCTACTTTCTCATCACAATTAACAACTTTATCACATATTTTAAATTAACCTGTATCCAAATCTATTCATAAACATAATTTTAACCCTGAGTAAAATCAATTAATTTTATTATCAATGTCCCAAACAAGATATGGTATGTAATTGGCCAATCTTGTAAAATTTTATTCATATGTAGGCATAGAATATTTATATTTTTTCCTTAATTACAGGAATTTTTTTTACATCTAAAGTTAAAAAACCATAGGGAAATATTTCTCAAGGAAAGGATCCTTAAATTTTTCTAATTACATATAATCAAGATCATATTTATCTCTAATATTCATAACTAGAGACCAAAATAAATCATCTCCACCTTGAAAATGATAAATGAAAAGAGTTAACTTTAGATGTTCTGAACATCCCATGTCATTAAATATCTTCTTCAGAGCATTGATCCATACTTTACTACCATAGGGTAAGATGATCCACTAAATGATGGTGGTTTTTTCTCATGAAATTATCTATTATAGATATGTTCTTTCATGGTATATCAGGTTTCTCTCTAGCAAGGATGCCACCACCATTTATATCTTGTTTCAACTGAGTCATCACTATAATAAAATGTTATCTTCCAATTCCAACCACTCAAGATGCGGATTTGGAAGGTTATTTTCATCTTAGTGCCTTCCCTCTATCGATTACCTATTTCCTCTATGGAAAATCATTCATAACATACATTATTAAGATGAATCAACATGGTAATCTATAAATTCTATATCATTACAATATTAATATAAAGTAAAATCTTTCAAGGTTGTGTTATTATTATAACCTTAAACTCTAAATTTATCTAAACTGACCTCTGATACCGACTATAATGATATGTCCTTAAAAATTACATAATGTTGTGATTTAAGTCAAAAATTTAATCTCTTACATTTAAGGATCTTTTTGGGTTTAGAGTTTTAGAGAATTAGGTCACAACTCATACATTAAAAAACCATATATATATAAATTGTAAACTTTTGATTAGTTTCTATTTTTCAAATAATATAAAACTTTTGAAATAAAACATGATTTATTTTCCAAAAAAAATATTTACTACTTTCAACTTGACCCCTTCCTTTCCCTTACCCATCCCTAAATACTGTGAAAAACATTTTAAAACATGGTATGTGCATAAAAACCTTATTAAGGAAAATAAAAAAGAATAATTTTTTTATTCTAGTGAAAAACATGAAAACCCATGGAATATTTACCTTTATATCAATTTTCTTTTGAATAAATACAATAAATCTTTTTCATGTGTAATCATACAAACTTGTTTCTCAAAGAAACCATTTAAAACCCATGTAAAGAACATATAAATCATATAGGTAACTGATTACATCATCATTCATATCACTTTTAAAAATGGGATAACTGATAAGGTCAACTTCCAACTTCGGAGTACCCAATGCATTAGTGGGATATCATGTACCCAACCATCCTTGGTTTTTCATAGAACCACCCATCCTTGGTTTATCACTAAATCACCCTTCTTTGTTAAATAACATAACTACTCATCCTTGGTTTTTAATGGAACCACCTATCATTGGTTTAAAACAATAGTGTTTGGTTTATAACAAAACCACCCATCATTATAAAAAATTCCCAAGAGAAATAAAATAATATTAAATCATGAAATCATGAATTTTCATCATAAAACCCTTTAAAAACTCTTTTAATCCCATATGAAAAACTTCTTCATATATCAAAATACGAATTTATTTTAAAAACCCATTTTCAATACTAAAATTCCCTTTTTGTTTAAAAACCATTTTAATACCAAAATACTCATAAAAAGGGAAATAGGGTTTTTATTTGAAGACAACACAAAATATTATAAATGAATCCAAAATTCAAACAATGGAAACAATGGCAATAAATTTCATTGTCACCATATATATTAAAATAGAAAATTCCTTTTTTCATTTTTAAAAAAAGTCAAACATTACGTACAAAGATTCATTTTTTAAAAAACTTGAAAGAAAGACAAACTTTTCCTTTATAAAATTCTCATTTCTATATAATTAAATTACTTAAATCATTTTAAAAACAAGGAAATTTAATAGAAAGAGATTTTGAAGGAAAACTTTAAAATATGGTTTTTTAAAGAAAAGTACCTTACAACATTGGAAACATTTGAATCATAATAATCATGAAGGAATAACATTAAAAGAACTTTAAATATCATGAGAATAGATAAATTCATGATATAACATATCAAAGGGTCTTTATATATACCTCATATAATAATATAGGTGCATATAATCAAAATATTCCTCAATGAATGGAAATTGAGACGAAGTCCCTTACCTCAAGTTCAATTTTTCACGCTCGTTCTTTATCTTCATGAATAAAAAAGTTATGTTAATTATTTAATTTCTTAAGAAATTTTTTAAAGTTTATTATTACTTTTATTTCACTTATTACCATGTTATATAAAATTACTCAACCAATTAATTTTACATCCTATGTTTTGATGATATTTGGCTTATATGTCCAAAAATGACTTTAATAGGTTGAATACAATTAAAAAGGTCATTATTTCAACATATCAAGAAAAATAATAATGAAATAATTATCATATTTATACAGAAATTATTCTTTTTAAAACCAACCATGAATTATGGTTATGAAAAATGAATTGTGTTGTGGTCATGGAGATGGTAAGTCGTTCGTACACAAGGGTAAGATTTCCATTTTTTAATGGTCATTACGGAAATAAGGTATGAATTATTTTATATTTAAATAATTATTATAATATCATAAATACATTAATATTTCTTTAAATATACTTATATATATAATCCTGTTTATTTAGTGATGAAAAAAGGGTCACATCGCTTTATGGAGCCCATAGTCTACAAGTATGAATGAGCGACGTTATCATTTTCTAGTGTAAGAAAAAAATGATATATTTTATTTTTTTTAATGATAAATATTTCATAAATATAATAATGATTTCATTTATATCACATATATTTATTAAATTTATCCTTATTACCTTCCATGTAAATTTTTAGTGAAAAATGAATCACATCAATTCGCAAAGCGGTAGTCCACCGTACACACGAGCAATGTTGTCGTATCACCCAAGGAATGGAAAGTAAGAAGGTATATGTGATATAATAACTATAGAAGTATAAATATATTGAAATATAATATATATATATATATATATACACTTTAAATCCATCATTATAATATTCTGTGATATGCGATGATGGAAAACAATTGACATTGGTTCGTGGGGCGGTAGTTCATCGTACACATGAATGATGATTTTGTATCCTATTTGATGGAAGATGGGATGGATTTAGGTTATTAAATTAACATAATAAAATATTAGTATATGGTAGATACTTTTTTTATATAAGAATAATTTAATAATATTTTAAGGATATGGAAGAAGAAATAAAATAAAAATGCATGGTTAAACACAATACCTCTTATTCGGATAACCACCTTAGGTAAGAAACAAAAACCTTCTTAATATGGATTTATAATCAAAATGATGGATCTAGGTCATGGGAAGGGAATTTATAAAGATATTTGGGTAGGTATTGGCTGATAAAAATGGATTTAAAGGTTTTAATAGGAGAGGATAGGGGTGGCCCTTTATAAGTGAGGTCAGGGGCACACTTGTAATTTTTGAAAAGAAAAAGGTATACCCACGTTTCTCACAAGCCATAAGGATCCAAAATAGACCATTATCAAGAATTGTACATGATAATATCTAAATATGTCTATAAAATATATCTTATACAAGTTTTTTTTGTCATTTTAACCCTAATTTTTTATTTTAACCCCTGGTAAACCAGTTTTCAACTTAACCGTGGTAATTAATTTTTACTATTCTTACTATTCATTTTGGTTGAAAATTAAGTTGAAAATATTAGATAATATAAATGATTATAATTCCAATTATTGAATCCATTTTTCCAAATTCATTTCATATAATTTGAAAATTTTAATTTAAAATTAAACCTTCAAACATGATAAAAAATTTGTTTTTCAATAATTGTATTTTTCACGAAAAAGTTGATTTTATATTAAATAAATGACTAATAATAATCATTGAATGAATAAAAAATAATATTTATTGATAAATAACATATAAATTTAATTTAAAACATTTCTAATTGGTTATTATCTTAATTAATTAAAATGGAGAAACATTATGCACATTAAAAAAGTTTTTATGGAAAAACCATTTTTAAACACAAAAATAAACTTATGCTAAAATAAAATATAAAGATGATCAAAAAGTTATTAATTAGGTTAAATATAAATAAATAATTATTATTTTACTTTAAATTATATAAATAAAATAATTTTACTTTTAAATTTCTTAATTTATTGAAAAGAAATGACTTTTTACAAAAATCGATATTTTTCACTATTCACTAAAAATCAATATTTTCTAAAAAATACCATAATTTAACCCTGAGTTAATTTTGATATGATTATTTTAAAAAAAAATTATAATTTAAATTTTAAAATTTATAAATTTATCTTTTAAATAAAAATCTTATAAGAAAATAGTTTAGTTAAAACTATTTCCATTTTGATGTAAAAATTACTTAATATTTTTATAATGAATTTAAATATCTAATTAAATAAAATCATTTATTATATCATTACTTGGGTTGTTACATTGATCAATATATATTATAATATAACCTTTAAGGGATTGTTATTTCTTGAAAATCTAGTGTGATAATTGTTTTGACTAAGGGAGAGAAGTGTTGATTAAGATGCCCTTATATGTTCTATAATTAAAGGGGCAAAACATAAAGAATCATTCAGTAAATATGATAGCCTAGATTCTTCAATTATGTATGCAATTTTCAATCAAATTCATGGATTCTGTGACATAATTATTATCTATACCAAATAAAAAACAAATCATTTAATCATTTAACTACTTATATTAGGACATTTACTTGTATATTAAGAAAATAATGGATATATAATTACCAAATTACATAATAAAAATAATAATAATAATCATAGTTATTAAACCTCTCTATAATCAATGATAATGTTTTTACTTCTATATTATTCTCTTTTTCCTTTCATTTTTTTTAATGGGTGATAATTATATAAGTCTAAATTGATACTTTTTTTATGAAATTTTTTTTCTTTATTTTATTTGTGAAATATTTTGTCTTTATTTTTTTATATTTTTATTTATAAAAGTAAATTAGAAATTAAATTTTAAAATACAATAACTTATATTCAATACTTAAAATGTTTTATAGGTGTTAATTATTCACACTTGGATTACTGCACGATGAACAAGTGATGAATATATGGAAGGGGTTGATGCTTTTCTAGAATTTTACAAATGAATTATTCCAAAAATGACCTATGTTTTTATCAATGCTTTAAATTATTAAATATGAAAACATTTAAAATTATATAAATTTAAGATCATTTAATTTTTCATCATTTTAATTCATGTTATATTCCTTGTATTTTTCATGGTTGAATTGGGAAATGTTCAAGATCTATTGATAATGAAGATTTTTAAGTTGATAAGTTTGATCAAGTTGAAGAAATAGTTCATGATATTGAAGTAGAGAAAACAGAAAAATGAAACTATGATCAATATCATATATGGTGATGATGAAAAACCATTATATATAGGTTTTATTTAATTTATGGTTTTATCAACAGTGTTAATATTGATTAATTTAATGGTGGATAGAGTTACAAGAGTTTATAGAGTTGTTATAGTTATTAAAAGACATGCTCCCTAAATAAAAATATCTTAGATATTCAAATCATAATGTAAAGAAAATATTATTCATAATGGGTTTTGGGTGAAATAAGATTCATGCCCTCCAAAATGAATGTTTTCTATATATGACAGAATACTAAGGTCTGTCAAAGTGTCCTAAATATGGGATATCATGGTATAAGTGAAAATAAAAAACACATGTTTGTTTATCTATTACCATGACTCCTGCTATTGTAATTTACTATCTTCCTATAATTCCTCATCTAAAACATTAATTTGAAAATTAAAATAAAAAAAATATGGCATGTGGATGGGTGAATATATGATGGAAAATTAAGTTATCCGGATAATTGTTGACAATAAAATATTGACCAATAATTTCCCAAATATTTAAATTAAATTAAAAATATCATACTTGGGTTGTTAAAAAATAGAATGAATTCATATTTTAACCTTATTAGAAAACAAGTTCATGACCAGTTTTATTGGTAATTTATAACTTATCTACAAAATTTTATATCATACGGAAATATATCAGGTTTATTTTAATGATTTTTGGACTAAAACATCCTATAAATTATATTGATGATTACTTTTCATCATTAATTGATTATTTAAAACACTTATAGGAAAATGGTATCATATTTTATGATTCATATAAAAAAATATTTTCAATTGCATGTAATGGTTATGTTTACTATAAATGAAAACCTATAATATAGAAAGAAAATAATTCATGTGGTTCATCAAAGGTTTTTATCTATGGATTAATATTATATAATACTAAAAAAGGAATTCAATATATCACAGAAAATTTATATTACACTAAATCCTTTCTCAAATTATCAATATTTTGAGAGAGTGAAAAACATTGATGTTATATTTTCAAAAAAAATAAAAATATAGTAATGATATAAATATAAAGAAAAAACAATAAATATTTTTTATATTTTATATTGGAGATATCATAAGATCATACATAGAATTTATGTGATTTATATTGATAATAATATATTTAAAAGTCTGATTGGAATATTATTATAATTTAAAGGCGAGATAAAGGATGGTTTTAATGAATGATTGGATTTTCTGTAAATGGGAATACTTTTGGAGTTAACTTCTACTCCTCAATTAAAATGAACATATTCAACTTTGACTTGTCATACATTATCCAAGAGGGAGAAAACTAGGTTTTTTTAGTGCCTTTGTGGTATCTAAGTGTCTCAGGGTTATTTATTCTTTAAAAGTAAAAAATTTGGTGTCACAAAAATATTTAAAGTTAACAGGCATGAAATCTCATAATTATCATATTATGATTCAAAAAATCATACCAGTTGCATTGAATATAATACTACCCATCCATGTAATAATGGTTATCATGAAAGTGTGTTATCTTTTCAATTCCATTTGTAACAAAGTTAGGTATCTGAATTTATTGAATAATTGGGAGAATAATGCAGTTTATATACTTTGTCAATAAGAAATATAATTTTTATCATCTATTTTTTATATCATGGTGTATTTAATGGTATTTTTGGTGCAATAAATAAATATTTATGGCCTCATATATCTACATTGGATGTATCCTTTTTAATTTTATATGAATATATTGAAGGGGTATGTCAAGAATATATATTGACCAAAAGCCTCCATTGTTGAGAAATATATTTTTGAGAAGGTTAGAGAGTTTTATAAAACCTACTTATATATATTAGAGCACATAATTTTCCTATATCTCTATATGAATTAATTGTTTTGGGGGAAACGAGACTAGTATCTTGAAAATAAAATCATTTAAAGGTGAAAAAAATAAAGCAGCCATATTTATAAATCATGAATAACATAGATGATACTCAGCCGTATATGAAATTGAATATTAATGTATTAAAATATCAATATTCAAAGAAGAAATATATGTGGGTATTTAATGATAATAACAAAACTTTTAAATCATGGTTTAAAAAGACTATTTATAGTAGATCAAATGCATCAGAATTAATGAGATAGTTATGGGGTGAACCAAGTTTAAATATGATAATAAGGTCTGGGAATGACATTAATGGATAAATATTTTATACAAAATATTAATACAATATAATTTAAATTCATAATATTATTCTATTGGTGTTTTATAAAGCAACACATTTTTTTAGTTAAAAAGAAAAAAACTCAATTTCCATGTTAAGTGCATATTATGAAGTTATTAAAAAAGTATAGGTGACTGATTATATTAAATTTTAAATTTTTATATTCAAATGTAAATGGTTTGTGGGAAACAAAAGTGTTTAACATAATGAATTCAATACAAAAATAGAAAATATAAATATATTGGAAAGTATATATAACCCTTTTATCATGAAAACGCATAAAAAATATGTTCTTGATCAATCAAATGAGTGGTGGTATATTTTTTGTAAATAAAAAAATAGTATCTTAAGGATGATAAACTTGTTGATGGAGATGAACTATGTGAGATCCATACTTCCATGGAATTATCAATAGAGTATATCCATGACCATTTTATAGACATAGCCTATGCCATATGTGATGATCATGAGGAAGAAATATAGGAAAATCATCCATTAGTAATATCCTAATATTATTGGTGACATATATTTATTTCTTATTTAACTTTTCAAATTTTTTAAATTTTTAGATATACTATTTTTAATTTTACTTTTTAAACTTAAGCCTCATATTTTAACAAATATATTTAATTTTTTATTTAATTTAGTTTAGTTTTGTTTATATCATTTTTCAATTATTCAATTTTATATTTAATTATTGGATTTGTATAAATTTTTACTTAATATTTGTTTTCTAATGTCTATATCATTTCATATTTCATAAATTTTGTCACTATTTTTTTAGAATTATTGTTAACTATGATGACAAATATGATAAAGAGCTTGTTTTTTTATATCATTTTCCAATTTTTAATCAAATTTATATATAATAGTTAAATTTTTATAGTCATTTAATTAATTTTTTTTCTTATATTTGAATAATTTCATGTCTCATAAATGTTTTCAACATTTTTTTTATAATTTTAGTTAACTATATTAATGAATATGAATAATAATGTGTTTAATTTAGTTTATTTTTTATTAAATCATTTTTTATTTTTTATTTAATTTTACATGTAATAGTAAGATTTGTATAATATTTATCAAATTGTTTGTTAATTTGATTTATAAGATAATATCATATCAAATATTTTATTCACCTCGATCTTCTTATGGAGTAACCCACACATACTTCTAAAGAGAAACTTCCTCTTTCTACTACATAGTAGTATTTCTATTCTACATGGAGAGATAATACTTAAAGGGTTAGAAAACATGGGAGCACACATTTACCTATATTATCACTTTATCATAGCCAAAACAAAAGTATATCTATTGATTTTGATGATTATGGTAATCCTAAGGTTCCAAATTCAAATAATTTAAGAGTTTTACAGGAATGAAATATTAAGAGAAAGTAGGAATTTTGATTTATAATGGGGGAAGCATTGACAATATGAAACTAGTTCGGCTATGGGAGATAATTTTGGTAAGATAATTTATTATTGTTTTACTTATCATGACATAATTTTACTAATATATGTTATTTTTATCCTTCTCAACTGATGACATATGATATACCTGACACTAAAGAAGTTAGAAAGAAATGAATATCTTTTATCATTAGAAGATGGAGGTATTTTAAATCATCCCTAACTTTGAATTTCATTTTTCATTACAAAATGAAAATCCTTGTGATATATATCATTTTTATAGATGAATATAAATTGAATAAATTAATTTAAAGTATATTAAAAGAATAATTTTAATAAGTGAATTGTCATTTTTTAATGTTTTTTTGTATAATTTCTAAAAAATATCATCTAAATGATGTATTTTTCTTTAATTAATAAGAATAAAGGATATTTCATTAGAAGATTTAATCCAAAAACATATACCCTTATTATTTATCTCATAGAGAGTGTCCATTATTAGAAGAGAAAATTATGGCTGAATATTTTCAAAAATCATGGATCGAGTCTTCAGTCTCAATAGAGATTAACCCCCCCCCCCCCCACCCCAGCTTGACATGAAAATTGGAAGAGGGTCCATAACATATCTTACAAAATACTTGAGGAATATGTGTGATAAAATTTTAAGGAGTTAATTATTTTATTTTTAAACTCTTTATATTTTGTAATTCTATAATAATATTTTCTAATATTCTATATAGGAAGCCTTGGAGGATTAGAGATCATTAGGGAACTTTATACCTGGGGGTAGGAAGGATGTCTTATATATTGAATTTGTACAACTTTAAAACCCAAGTCATGTATGATGATATGATGTAGGTGTTCATTATGTAAATTCCTCAAGGGAGTATGTATATAAGGAAGAAATACAAATGTTAGAATATAAAATTTTAGGAAATTAGTGATATGATAGAGTAGAGGATTGAATATTTGGTAAAAATGATGTTTTTTGACATGTATAAATAGATTTAATTTATATATATAACTCATCCACCTTCAGTTGTATATACCACTCTTTTACCTCTATCTGCATATTCCTCTTCTACACCTCCACCTTTACAGCTTCTCGTCTACTATGAATTATATGTTAAGGATCCCTAGTGACATATTATAGAATATGCGATCATATATTATATTGGGAATACCCTATATCTTTAGTATATGAATATGGATCGGAATAAGGTAATGGTAAAATATATTATAGATGCATCAGCTAGAGTATTACTCCCTGTGTATGAGGTTTCTATAGTTGGAAAAAGTGTTGGATATTTTATACTTTGGACATATATACTTTTCTAGAATATTAACAGTGATATATGTATATATTATAATATTTATTTCATATTGGTGTAAAATATATTTTAATAATTGTATATATATATATTGGAATACATTTGAGGTAAAAAATATTGTATATAAAGAAAAAACTTATTGATCTCCTCAACTTCATATACTACTTTTCAGAAGGGATTTCTAAATCATCAACACATGCATCTATGTTCTTAGATGTTTATGAGCTTCCAAAGGATGTTGGATTTTGTGGGAACAATATGATCTTGATTATTTATAAGATAGGTATCATAGAGAATGTCACTTCAGAAATTTTGGGCCTCATAGTTTTATAATTATTTTCCATGTAAGTTGATTATCATAGATCGTTAAATTATATAAATTTAATTAACTAAAATTAATAATTATATTTGTTTTTTAATTGGTATCTTTATAAACTTGCTTTTTAATATGATACTAAATAAATTTATAGATTCTTGGACCCATAATTTATTTCTCCTATAATGAAGGTAATGAAGGATGATAAAAGAATAATATATATTTCTGAAATATTTTATAATCATGAAATTTAGTGTTGGATGCTTCTTTATCATGATAGGTATAAAACAAATATTTTATAAAGTTTTTTCTCTATTAATTTAATAACTACTCACATTATATTTTAGTATATTAGTGTCCATTGGATGTTGTTTGTTTCTTGTACAAAAGAAAAATATAACTTCTTGGTTATGCTCTAAACATGGTGACATGCAAGAAAAAATTAAATACATATTAGAGATATAAGTTTGATTATTTGAATAATTATATTTTATAAAAAAATTAATTTTATTTCATATATATTGTTTTTAAATAGAGCATGGGATTAATAGATGAAGTGAATAAGAAAGATAAAATTATAGATCAAATATATTGGCATAAAGGTAACTTCATTTATAATTACTATAATTGAGAAAATACATAAAATGCCATTTTCAATTGAAAACTAATTTTAAAAAAGAATTTTTATTATCAATAAGGAGTAATAGAATGTGGATATTATGTTCTATGATTTATGTTTGAAATTATTTCAAATAGGATAGTTACAGAATTCCATAAGGTTAGATTTTTTTATAACCTTTATTTTTATTTATCTTCTTCTTATATTGAAAATACATATTGAATATTTTAATTTTAATTTTTATATTTTTAATAATTATTTACCTTATATTGGAAACTATTTAAATCATATATGAGGATAATTGGTATATTATTTTAAAATTTTATTTGTATTTATTTTATCTCTGTTTTTAATATAGACTTTGAAGTTTAAATTTAAAATTATAAACCTATTGTAATTTGAACAAATTTTTTATGTAAATATTTTTTATGAAATTATATTGGTGTTTTTTTTTCTTGTTGGTTTTTATTATTTTCTATTGGTGGTTTTTTACTCATTGTTTCTACTAGTTTTATCCTCTTTATAGGTTTTTTGTATTTTATTTTAAAATTAATTTAAAAAAATACTTCATTTAGTTAATAACTATGGTAAAATAATATTTTTTAGGTCGGTTATTATAAATAAAATATGTGAAAGACCTTTTTTAATATCAGATATTTAATAACCAATGTAAAAACCCCATTGATTTTATAATCTTTAAGGGTTTTATACATCGTTTTTTATAATAACCTAAGTGAAATTTATTTTTATAATGGTTAAAATAGCTCACATAAAAAACTTATTTACAAAATCACTTGCACCTCCTCCAATGGCCCGAAGGCCTTCATTTTTTATTGATTTTGATAATCCACCTTTCAAGGGGTGAGGTGGAACCCTTACAAGGCCCGTAGGCTTAAGTATTACATGGCCCGTAGGCCTTAGAGGAATTCATTGCCCATAGGCTTCAAACATTACATACATCCCAGACTAACTACTTGGAACTTCTCCTTCCTAGAATATTCATTGTGAAATCATCTCTCCACCTCTACATGGCTGTTCGGCTAGGAATTCCCGTGCATGCACAGGCTTGTCCCGATGGCAGGTTCCATACCCTCTCATTCTTGCAATCCGTTTAGCTTCTGTTGTGGTGAAAGCTCCTTGCTCATCCTCCTTGTAGAGCTTGTTCCTTGTAGGTTGTCTAGTTTGTATCTGCACTAATGTGGCCCTAAAAATTACTAATGTGTGAGGTTTTTTTATGTACTATTGATCTAAACAAGATAAGTTCAATATCATCTACCCTTTCCTTTTATTTCCTCTAGTTTTCTAAATTTTGGAACTATTTTATAAATTTCACTTCTAAATTTGGGATTCACCTTAGAGTTTTATCACATAGTAATTGTGGGTTTTATTTTACATCAAAAATAAGTTATTATACCTCAAAACCAAGAATAAGTGGCATGATACTACTCAAAGTTAGATGGACTCATTATTATCTTATATATTATATGTAATTGATTGTTGAAATATTTTTTTGAAATATGGGAACATGATTTCTTAGCTTGAGATATCATGCAAGGGTTTTACAAGTTTTGATTTTAGTTTGTTTCCAAATAAAATTTATCCATTTATTTTTTATATATTATTGGTCATAGGATATTTCATATATAATATAGGGGTGAAATTATTTCACTATATTTTCTTTGTAATTATTTTTTAGCTGATAAACTATGAATTTAGTGTACTGAAATGGATTACATTATTTGTGTTTTATGAAATGTATGATTTTAATTCTTATTCATATGAATAATTTTTCTTATATATATATATATATGAATGATTTTATTATGGGATCACAATGAATTCATTAATTTGTGGCTATAACTATAAATGTATTTTTTGACACAAACATTCCCTAAGGAATATGTTTTAATATTGCATTATAGTGTTAAACAGTTATATTAAATATGATATATAATGTGAAAATTTTTTGTGCCTTATTGAATTAATTTTGTTTTATTAAATATACATGAGAAATTATGATAAATTATTCCATTTTATTATTTTTATATTTATTTTATAATCGAGTATTTGGTTGGTAAAATCCATGGAATTTATTCTTATGAAATAGACATATTTATGTTTTAATGGGGGAGTTAGTTAATTAAATATGTGATATTTTATGTTTATGAACTTGGTATATCTATTATACAACTAGGGAATTAAAAAATATCCATAATAATTTATGGTTTTAGATAAGGTATATTTATAACATGACTTTGGAGATTCTCAAGTAAATCCCCTGAGATTTTCTATTTTGGTATGGCATAAATTGGATAGAGGGATATGAAGATAACTTTACCACTTAGGTAGAGATGTTATTTTTATAAAATTTAGTACTTGGGATGATATAACAAACAAAAAATCCTTATATAATGAATTGTGTGGTATTAAATTTTTTCTGTTGATAACCTATATGATATTTTTATATGGTATTGACTTTTATTGATTGATAACCCATATAATATTTATTGTTTGTTTGATATAACCCATAAAATATCAAATTTTCATTAGTTAATAACCCATATATTATTTTTATATTATTTATGTTTCTTGGGTAGTAGCCCTTACAATACTCACTATGCCAAAAATATCATTTAGCGGTCTTTTTTTTTTTGCATTTAGCGATGGTTTAAACCATCCTGAAATGATACATGATGTTTTTTCAAAACCACCACATATTTCGGAATCATGAAACATTTCATGAAAGTATTAATTTATAAAAAAATATTATTTATTATGAATTACTTATTACTATATAATTAGGCATAAATATGTGTAGGGTGAGATTTGAACCTCTTATCTCTTGATTATTCTATAAATACTTTACCACTCTACCAAGTTCTTCATGTAGTGACTAAAATGAATTTAATATACTTATATATAGATATATAAATACATGTAAATACATATATATGTGGATGAACACACACACATATAAATTAATATTTTATAAATATCGTCATATAAAAATAAAATTACATATAAAATTATTTAAATGTTATGACAACACATATCTTCAAAACAGTTTATTTCATGATTTATTTCATAAAAATACACTTAATACAACCCCAAAATATCATGAGGCTTGGTGTATTTGGGTAATTATGTTTTTAGAATAATAACATGAAACATGGGTATAACAACGTTATTTAAAAACTCCAAAACATGCCCTTATATTCCTTAGATCTTCTAAAACTACACGGGATAAATTGGGGACATACATAAGAAATGAGTGAGAAATAAAGCACAGTAAGGGAATAATAAAATCATAACATGATGAAATTAATAAATATTAGTCAGTAGGTATATCAAAGAGACATAAAATGGGTTAGAATCATAAACATGAATATCAATGCCTGATATAATATGATAACATGAAGGCAGTATAGGAATGTAGAAACAACATAAAACATGCCATCATAAACATAAGTCAAGGATAACCACCATTAAATAATAACATATTTTTCTTAGTATAACCAATTATACATTTTTCATGGAATATAATGAGATATAAATATTACCCAATGCATTGGATGGATATATAATTTTGGGCCCACCCATCACATTTATAACATGTACATGCATAAGTGTGTCACATATATCATACAACATAAGGAAATATTTCATTACTTTTAATCATGTAATTAAATATTGTGGGTTACATAAATATAATTACATAATCATTTAAGTATAGGTATATCTAGGTGAATACCCTTGAGTGGAAATGGGGATGGGTATTCACAATACAAAAGTTTGGTATGGAAAATCATAGGAGAGTTTCGGCAGTATAATGGGAGTACATTAAGATTAATGAAAGGGTTAAATGATAGTTAAAGGGTTCTTTAATTACTTGTAAGTAATAAGTAAAGTAATATGGATGTGGGAAAACATATCGCAATATGAAAAATATGAAAATCAAAAGGCATAATATAAAGAAGGTTCTTGAATAAAGATGAGAAGGAGAGGATCTCTTACCTTGAGAGGGCGCTTCTAAAAGCTTAGGAGGAGATTATTAAGAGATTGGGGGAACCTTGGGAAAGATATAGAGAGGTAAAGGTGGAGTACATTCATTATCAAATGGTTTTTAGTGAAGATTAATGGGAGGTTTGGTGGGTTTATATAGTAAATGAGAGGGGAATTCGTTATTAATTTCTAAACTTAGGTTTTGGACTCTGTATAATAAATTAATTCAAACCACAACCCATACCATGGTTTCTCGTGAAGGGGAGTGTCTTTTATTATGTTATAAGGCCAATAACTAAACTCATTAAAATAATACCCTTTTTTATGTGGCAGTGAGTCAAGTTTATAAAGAATTGATTTTAAAACATTAAAATATAATATAAGTATTATAGGATTCATTAAGGGTTTATAGAATTAAAAAAATAACTTAAAAAACAAATTATTTTGAAGGGAAATATAATTATTTTCGTTTATAATCTTTATATAATTTATTACAACACTTTTGGGATTTTATGATGTCATAATACCTACCATATAATTATACCGTATTTAATTTTTACCCAAAAAATCGACTATCTCGGAAAACTATGAAAAAATAACCATTGGATAATTCTGACAAGATGATTTCAAAAATACTATTTATTTTAACAAAATAATTATCTAAATATTAAAATTTACACTTTTAAATCAAAAATTCCTATTTATTGAAAAATACTAGGTTTTTTTACGATAACAATTTTTTGACACCTATAAACAATTACATTTGACTTATAAAGATTATATTATCCTTTAAATTTAATAAATATTATTTAATAATGATATTTTATTAAAATATAATTTATTTATAATTTTATTGAATTCATAAAAATGAGTTTCTTGATTAAAACTATATATTTCCCAAAAATATAATTTGTGTTTCATCATATCAAAATCTAATTTTCATAAAACTCATTGCCTAAGTAGTTAAAAAGTAATAATAAAAATAATTATTATAATAATTATTTTTTTAAAAATAAAATATAAAAATGCATACTATTATGGTCTTGATACATAACCCCTTATTACATTAGTGTATTCTCTAAGAGTAATGTGTGTGGTGATGATATTTTCTTAGGGTGGTTCAGAGAACATGGTTTGATCCATGATCTCAATGATATTGAACTTATCCCATAACTAGTTTTATTGATACTTTGGGTTTTTAATATAAATTTGGTATTGGTCAATGGAAAATACTAGTGATATTATCTCCCTTGAATTCTCTGATAAATGGGTTTCATAGGGTATGATCCTAATGGTTGAGGCCAACACTTCTTATATCTGTGTAAATTGGACTTTATCTTAACCCTTAATATACTAATCTTAGTGGTCACTAGAAAATGACTATATTATCAACGGTTATGATTCTTAACAACCTATTAAATCCTATAGGATATAACTTATAATGTTCCAAAAAAACTAATTCAATGCATGTGTTTTCTATAACATCATTACTTAATAAGTAATTTATTCAATAAAAAAGAGGATTTCATTTATAAAATTTTAGATCAGTTCATTATTCCCCCATTTAGAAATTTTTACCTCAAAATTTTAATTTCATACACTAATATATATGATTTTACTTCTATTTCATTACCTCTTCCAATTATTTCCTGGTTTTCATAGGCCCAATTCAAATAGAATTTATATTTTATTAAAACTATAATACAACATAGGGATGGCCCATATCATTTCCCAAGGAGTTTGTGTGCATTGTATTATCACTATTCCAATTCACTAATGTATCTTTATTTTGTTTTCTCAATTTTTAAAACTGTCATAATTGTTTGTTTAGTTTTTTTTATTTAATGAATTTGAAAGAATGAAATAGAAGTTAAACACAATAATGGGTGAAAGGGGTTTGTATTTGGGGTCAAACACTTAGATTCTTCATCATTCTTTGGTTCTCATTCAATAAGGGTTCCAATATTATTCTTCCATTTCTCACCTATATATAATTTTTAGTTTTTAACATAAAAAAGAGAAATATATTCTAATACATCCAATTCTACTTTCTTCGTAGTGAAGAGGAAATGAACACACTTGGTCAAGGCATCCACTATCTCAATACCCAAATCCATTACATGGTATTTATCCCTCAATCCACAGTTCTTCATTGATATACACTATGAGTCGAGAGAGGGAGAGAGGGATGATTTTATCAATTTAAGGATACACCAGCTCATCAGGAATATCATGTTAATATCATCAATCTTATTCTTTCTATTTTACTACTGCATCAAGGATGAATCCTAGAAATAATTTAAGAAAATAGTGTTTGTGTGATCTCTCCTTAGGACCTAGACCTTGGGTTAGTTCTCTATGATTTATAGTTGAAGAGATCACATTATGAACACAACATGGATATTTGAAAAAAACACAGAGTATTGGGGAAGAAGAAAATAACATATGGTTAATGAATAAAGAGAATAATTGAAATTTAATTTAAAATGAAGAAAGAAAATATAGAATAAAATTACAGGTATGGTCAGCATATGCTGAATAATTTTACCAAGTGATGGGGTGATTATTTATATTAGTTTAGGTATTTTTATTCTAACTTATTTCATTCAGTGTAGCATGGTGATTTTAATGTATAAATGGATGAATTCCACATGTCGATGTTGGTGTTCAAGATGAATTCAGTTGAGTATATTTCTTCCCATGATAACGCTTCGTACATCATCGAGAGAATTAAAAGATAATTTTCCTCACTGTATCATAGGTTTGGTGGAGGTGAGTGTTTCACATCATGTTATCCTGAGTAATTTCATGTGCTATCAATTGGGCTTGAGAACTGGGTATCATGTCTTCAAATTCAGACATTTTTTAGGGGGTCGTTTGTTGAGTTGGGGACTGACAAGGTCTTGCCTAATTCAAATTACCAAAATAGGGAAAAAACATAGCAAACAATTAAAATCATAAATTCCTATCTTATTATTATTTTTACAATAATATATATATATATTCTTTTTTTCTTTTATTTTTATGATTAATTTTTTCATTTTATTCATTTTATTTTTTTATTTTTATTTTTTCTTCCATGGAAGTGGGGGGGTTTGGGAATTCAGGTGGTGCAGCCTTGGTTTCCTTCATGGAAGTGGTGAGCTTCATTGGAAAATTCAGTCATGACGGTGAGTGTGGGTTTCTCAGGGTGTTGGATCTTTAGACAAGTTTTTTATGTGTTTTATGAATTTTTTTATTAAATATGCATAGGTTAAAAAAATTAAAAAATGTGTATGAAAGGAGTAAGGCCCCCTGTCACCTTTCTATTAAGTCGAAAGGAGGAAGGGGTCCTTCTGCCTTTCCTAAAAAATAAAAAAAAAATTATATATATTTTTATATTTATAAGTATATATATTTGTATATTATATATATATTGTGTTTGTTTTATATTGTTTTGAACTATGTAATTAATATTTTAAAGTGAAAATGTTATGTTTTTAAGCAATATATTTTGTGGCACTCACATTTGTATTCAGATACAGAAACCAATTATATTTTGAAGGATCACATGAGGAGAGGTGGATTTACATGCTGCTAATGGAAGGAAAAATAACCAAGCCACTATTTGGTGGACAAGGTAAAAGGGCTACAAAGCTTCCAGAATTGGTACGAATTGATGTGTGCAGACATTTTCCTATAGAATCTAGATGTTGGTATTCTTACTTTAAAACTTTTACAATTTAATTAAGTAAGTATGGATATTTCTACTTTGTGAGGTATAATTTTTAATCTTTTTATAAATTCAAATTGTTCAAGAATGAAGTAGAGAATAAAATTTGAGAGAAGATAAAGAAGAGTCTATCTGATCGAGATGGTGAGTATCATAACCAGAAGTTTATTGGATTTTTATGGGAGTGTAGGATCCTTTCCCAACTTACTCCTCCTTATACACCATAGTGGAATGGTGTCAGTGAAAGGATGAATCATACCTTTCTTGATATAGTGATTTCGATGATGAGTCATGTGAGTATTTCATTATCCTTTTATAGATATTCATTACAAACTCCAACATACACACTAAACCTTGTGCAAACCAAAGTTCCAAATGGTATCGCATACCAGTTATGGATTGGTAAGGAAGTTGTTTTTCCAAACATACATGCATGGGGGTTTAAGACATTTTTTAAGGACTTAATATGAAAAAAATTAGTGCTGCAAGGCAAGAAGTGTATCTTTATAGAATTTCCTAAGGAAACTAAAATATATTACATATACAACCCTTTAGATAAAAATAGTTTGGTCAACTAATGTTCCACCTTTCTAGAATGGGAACTTATACTAAATAAAGATATTTAGAGAAACACTAACTGTGATAAAGTTGATTATCATGATACACAAGAGTTGGTTCATGAAGAGATTCCACAGTTTCACATAGAAGAGTTTTTTTTGAAGCATAAGTAAAATGTAGGAGCCTCATATAGGTTATAGAATCAGAAATATATATTTTTCTAGTTTCCAAATATGGTGAATTGGTATTGGTTGAAAATAATGAATCTCTTTCTTATAAGGAGGTAATAGAGATATCAGTAGAAAATATCCATTTTAGTGGGGTTCAATATCTAGGGTTAGTTTGAATTAATAATGTTCCAAATTCATCAATATTTTATTGAAAATAAATTTTAGTATTATATTAAACTGTTGAAATGATATTTATAATATTTTTTTACATCCCATTTATTTTTATTTATTTATTATATTTATGAAATTAATTTTATTTTCAACAAATGTTTTTATGTTTAGGCGATGTTTTAAATTTTATTTATATTTTTTTATAGTGTATATTTTATAATATTTTAAAGTTTCTTACATAAAATTTAATAATTTTTTCTATGTTTCAAGTAGTCAACTTTTAAAGCCTATAAAATATAAATTGTGACTCAAATATAAATGAAAATTGAAAAAATGGATAAACCTATAAGAATAGATTATATTAATAACAATTTATTCATTTCAATAGACATAAAACATATTCATGAATGAGTAAAATCAATATCTACTGGGAGGTTTCATCCCACATGGTGGTGTGCAAATAGTATACTCGTATCGAGATCATTGAGCTCCATATTGGGGTGGAGTCTGATGACCTCAAGAGGGATGATTCTCGGGCACTGGAACATTGACCGTCACATACTCTACTTGTGTCTCAATGGGAGTAGGTGTCAACTAGGTGTCTTATTGTGTACCTGATCCTTCTCCCACTATTGTCATAGAATATCCCACCATCATCGCCTGACGGAACCATATAGGTTGTGAAGGATCATGACCCCAATTTGAATAAAATGTGGACATCCAATCCAGAAATATGAATCTCATGCCTCCTAATGCACATCCAAAATCAGTTGAGGATGGACTGCTAGATGGACGACCTATGCCTATGGAATAGGTGATGCTTCACGTGCAGGATGACATGGTCTGCGTCATCGTCGTCGTGGCTCCTCAACAGCAGCAGCTACTGGAGTAAATTACTAAGTAGGAACCTCCACTCCCTAGGCAGGAACCTTCACTCTCTGGGGTGGACTATCAAAGATACTCTCATTAATTTCATGATAAGATAGCCTCATCTCCAGTGTTGCAGCATGGATCGCTTCTAGGATAGTAACCCCCTCCTCCTCTAGATCACTCATACAAATAATCTACTCAGATCGAGTATGTTGTAAATATATTCAAAATGAATTATAAAATAGTTAAATAAAAAAACTAATGGAAATTTATTGACTTTCCTTATAATGAATCCCTATTTCATGTTGGATAAGATATAGTATAGACTTTAGTCTATACCATGTCTTATACTCGACCAGATCTGAAAAATGGAATCGCATCATAGGTACACCCTGGATATGAATCACTACTCGTCTTACCTAGAGGTTGATATAATCAGCATGTTGTTGGCTCCAATCCCCATCCTGACTTCCTATCAGCTTCAAGTCATTAAGATCATGTGTCTTTCTTGAATGGAATCAACTAAACACATCCAAACTGGTCCATGACTCTATCAGGTTGCTACCACTCAATAATATGAAAGTGAATGAGTGGGAATATATCTATAGCATCATGAACCCCAACATTGCAATATTCTGGAAACTGGTATAATAAATCCCAGTATGGCATTCATGAATTATGAAATGACATGTGATATTTTTAAAAAAAGTTCATTACTAAAAAAAATTGATGTTATTATTAAATTTGTTAGACATTAATAAATTTTATATACTTACTTCATTGGGTAGGAGTCTATCCAACTTGAGATGATATGCACCCAAATGGTGTGTTGAAATGCTGACAAAGTTGTGTTTCTGAGTCCACCTATAAAATACAACATCAAAAGTGATAAATAATAATTAATTAAATTCAATAACTTTTAATATCATCAGAAACCAATAGAGATAAGTGATCATATCATTGTTCATGTGGAGCATCACGTAGCACCTCTATAGGCAATGGATGACCAGAAATCTTAGGCAAGAGTGAGGGGATGTTATCCAATTCCCACATGTGAATAAGGATGATGAATACCCTAATGTCTGTGTAGTTTGTGGGGGATGGCATGCATAATGGTCTGTATGTGTAAAACAAGTAGGAAGATCCCCAGTTATACGTCTTGGACTAATAAAAGTCCTCTAGCAGCCCTAAATACATCATGTGAACATGAATATCTGAGTTATCAGCATACAGGATCCCTCCAATGATCCAAAATATATATACATGTTCACAACGGCTCAAGGATAGGGATTCAGTAGCACTTCCCTATCATTAATGGTGGATCCCTTGGATCTTCTATGGCTTCAATGCACACTAAAAAAGTGATATCATGAATATTTTTCTCTGGTGGATCTCACCTGCTTTGAGAGAAATCCTTCACATGGTGGCTCGTGTATCTTAGATGCAGTGGAAGTGGTCACCTTCACTGGTTATCAACATAGAGTCTCGACATCATGTGGCTCATTCAGATATGGTGGTTCAAGGATTTAGTTTATGGTAGCCACTAGTATCTTCATTAGGGTTGTCTTATCTGATGAACCATGGATCTTAGGGTTTGGGTGGTTTGGATTTGGGTTCACAAGTAGGGGATTCATGGATTATATCGATGGTTCTCGATTCAACTTGAATAGGAGGTGCAAATTTGAAGGAAGTGGTCATGAGTTTCTCTTTGCATTTAGTTGTAGTGTGAAGAAGTGAAAATCCACAATCAGCTAAATAAGGGGACTCACGGTTGGTATACCAACCATGAGGAGGATTGAGGGGGTACATAGTCACTATGGTGATTGTAAGAATATTGAGGTGTGGATCACAATAGGTTTTATTATAGTGAGAAGGGTGTTGCATATGGAATTTTCACTATTGTTGTGCACGGTCAGTATGGTGACCATGTGAATTGGGTCACTTATGGACTTTGTGTTTCCCATCGATAAAAAAATAACAATTAAGTTAATATTTAATTCAAATAAAATCTCAATAAAATAATTAATCAATTAAAATCAGTACTTTAGTGTTCAAACAATAAATTTTAAATTTATTCCAATTAATTAGTTTAATTTTGGATTTCTGAAAACACTATATTTTTCACCATTCAAAAATTACATTTATTTCCATATTTGAAAAATTAAATTTCACAATTTATTTTTATTATATTCAAATATGAATAATTTAATTGAAACTCAATAAATTAAAACCATTTAAAAAAAATCTTTATTTAATTAAATAATTTTATTTCAATGTTTTAAAATCAATTATATGGATTATTCAATTTAATTATAATGATCAATAAAATCAATAAAAACATTAATTGGGCCAATAGAAAATCAGGATATAAATTCTTAAAATCAACAAAAATTCAATATTGCACCTAATATTTTAATTAATTGAGGGTATTTTCAAATAATAACAAATAGAAATTTTTGAAATTTTTGGTTCACATCACTCCTCCACACATAAACCATTGCACTCCTGGGTAATATTATGATTGAATTTTAATTTAATAAAAATAAAAAATAGATAAATTCATCATGTATGTATTTAAATTTACCAAATAGAGAAGAAGTAAATAGATACTTATCCAATGTGAAAATTATCATTTCTCATATGTGAATCAAATCACTCTCTTAATTCAATCAAATCAAATTTCCAATTTATGAGTGGATAAAATTATATTTAATTGGAATCAAAATTTTAACTATAAGAACTTAAATTTATCCCTCTTTCCTAAGTTTATCAAACTAGAGTTTGGTTTTCCACTTAATTGATACAACTCAAATGAATGTGTTATAAGTCAATTGTCCTATTCATGGGTTCAATATTCACCTCACCTAAATGGTTTTTTACTTAGATTCTTTATTTATTTATTTATGATTTTTTATTTTTATTTTTTTCCCATCCATGTATGTGAATAGTATTGTGAAAAAATAACTTATTGAAATTTATAGAGGGCTACTCACACATACTGTTTCATTATCTCATAGATACATTATGGGTTCCCAATAGACCATTTTAATTTTGGGTTCAATGGACTTATGTTATTTTCATTTGTGTTGGAACCCTAAGGTGTTATTTCTCACAAAGGTCAAGTTACCTCAAATTAAGTTCAAAACTCTTAGTGATCAAAATTTATAAAATTTATTCCACTTGAATATTTTCACTCACACTCACTTTCAAAACCGTAATACCAAATATCTATGAATATAGTGAATAACTCACTCAACAATCACTTAAGTTTTAAGGTTTTAGAACCAATGAATTACTTCAACTCTAGCATAATATTTTCAAAATATGAAGTATATCAACAAATTTCATGAGATGTTTGTAAATTTAAAATAGTAAAATGTATAAAATAGGCCATGTATAGAAATGTATTTATAGAAAAAAAATATTTATTTTCACTATCAAAATTCTAAACACAATGACCTATATAAAAATGTACAGATTCCTAATTTTTTTAGATTTTGTTTTTTTTAATTGAACACTGAAACTAAATTTAAAAAAGAAAATGGGTATTTAAAATATTACAAACATCAAATTTTTTGTTTATTTATTTATTGATTTCTTAAAACCATGAATAAAATAGTAAACATAAATTATTTACATATTCTAAGTCATTAACCAAAATGAATTTGAAAACTAATCTAACAGGTTGAAGTATCCTACCCCGCACTTTTTTATGAGTGTTCATTTAAGTTCTAGAAGAATGCACAAAATAACAGTGATTAAATAGTAAAAATGAGTAGACACAACATGGTTTTTATTTTGAGTAGGTTTGAGGTAAGCTCTTCCCTTGGTGCACTTGTAGAAAGCTCAATTTATTCTCCTAGGTTGTTGTCCACTTAGGGAAAACCTCTAGAAAAAAAATAAAACATTATCGAAATTTTATTAAAATGAAAATAGAAAAAGAAAAAGAGGGATAATAAATCTTGGGTTATCCCTCCCAAGAAGGGTTGTAGTTAGACTATCCATTACTGGACAGTCTAGTGTTCATCCCCAATATGAAAGGGGATGGGGTTTTGTGATTAGAACCACCACATTCAGTTCCTTCCAAATCTAGACAGCTTAACTTCTTGGAGGTCCCTATGAACATAGTGTCATGTGTCCACCCTTTGAGCAGTGTGAGGTACTTTATAAAATAGAGGTGTGAAAATAAAAAATTGGGGCCTCTTTAGGTTCTGTGATAGTTTTTATGGCTACCCCTTCATCCATTTGTTTCTCCAAATGTGTTTCTTCACAATATTCAAACAAAGGAGAGTCAGTAGGTAATTCAAAATAAAAATAATCAAAACAAGGTGAGTTTAGATCATAATATCCCCCTTTATATATAGATTCTTCCTCTATATACTCATGAGGTACCACTAAACATTCCTCTTTTTTTTTGCCTCCCTCTAGTTGGTGTTCAGATTGAAGTTATGGGAGTACTAACATCACCATAGGTCCTTGAGAATCTTCATCTTGAGTAACCACTTCTAAGCCAAGTTGTACATTTTACAAGGATAGTTTTCTCATTTTTTCTTTAAATTAGTCAATCATCAATTTTTTTCCTAGTTTTATAGCTATTGGGGGGTCTTATTATTGGTTATATTAGATAATTTTTTCAAAATAGTCTTCATAAAGTTCTTCCCTTTGTTCATATTTGGCATCATTTTCCTCAATTTTTAGCTGCTCCAGTTTCTCTTCTACTATTTACAACTCTAATTTTTCCTCAAGGAGGGCTTCAACAAGTTCATTTTCTGTATCTAGGGTCAACCAGAATGTTATAGGTTTCTTAATATAAAAATTATGGAGATTATGTTGTAGAGAATATTTAAAAAAATCAAAATAATTTAAGGATTGATTCACCCCCTAATATGACCCATCTTGAAACTCTTGTTCTCATGAAACACCCTTGGAAGTTCATTTACAATACTTGTGACATGTGGTTATCCAATTCTATTCTCAAAGAAGTATATATTACATTCTTGTTATTCGTTATCTAAGATGGGAATTAGTGAGACTGGGTTTGGAAAATTATAAATATGGATATTAAAAGATAATTCATCTTGCAAGAATCTAGAATGAAAAATATCCAGTTCAATGGAAAATCCCTCATCAATTTCAATATATAGGTCATTGTTAAGGTATAATACCTCTTTGAAGTTATCTTATGTGGATGGGTGTAGTAGTGGGTATTTCATCTTCTCTTAAAAATGGAGCTCACCTACTTCACCATCATCCTCTAGGGACTATAAAAATTCTTCTGGTTATATGGTTTCATTTACAATATAATGGATATTAGAAGACAATTGGTTTCTAATATAATCAAAGAAATTAATGTTCAAAAGGAATTCTCACTCAAGTGTTTCAATTTTGTGTTTCTTTTCATGAAAAACTATTTCTAAGTAGATGTCTTTAAGGGTGAACAGTTGAAGATCCTATAATCCTAAAAAATTTCACTCTTCGTATTCAATATCTTCTCAGGAAAATGTCATGGGATATAACTCTTCATCTTCTAATTGTTTCCTTTTCTTGATGAGTTCTTGGAGGTTCATGTCTATTTCAACTGACATTCTTCTCAACTCCTCAATCATTTATCTATGTTTCTATAATTTTTGGTTTTATTTCAATTGAAAATCCTTAAGTATAGATGATTATATTTAAATTTCCTCTAGTTTGATCTCTTCTTCTGTTTGATGGTATGGGAGAATGTATTATTGATGGTATTTGGGTTCTTTCATGTTGTAGTTTCCATCCTCCCACCCATTGGTGTGTACTGAATGTTTTTATTGGTAGTTTCATTAAGATTCTATCTCTTGTGAATCTTGTGGTAATGTAAACTAGGAATATGGGAGAGGATATATTAAATAATGGTCTCATAGTGATTTTTATCTCACATTGGAGATAAAAGTAATGAAGAAAACAAAACTCAAAGAAAATTTAAAAAACTGAAAGCAAATTGTTAAAAATGTGTTAAATAAAGAAAAAACTTGACCCCTAATCCTCAGAAATGGTGCCAAGTTGATTTCATGGTTATTGTGGTCCATGGTTTAATAAAATTTATTTTTTTATTAAAACTGGAATATAGTATAGGGATAGCCCACATCATTTTTAAAGGTGTGTGTGTGGGTCGGATTATCACTATTCTAATTCACTTATGCATCTTTCTTTTGTTTTCTTAAAAATTAAAAAAAACCTGAATTATTTTTTATTCTTGTTTGGTTTTTGATTTAACAAATTTAAAACAAATGAAACTGACATCAAACATAAAAATGGGTGAAAGGGGTTTGGATTCGAGGTTAAACATGCATATTCTTAATCATTCTCTATTTCTCATCTGATAATAATGACAATATCATTCTTCCATTTATCTCTTATATCTAATTTGTGGTTATGAACATACAAAAGATAAATCTCCCTTAATACATCCAATTCTAACTCCTCCACATTGAAGAGGCAATGAACACACTCTATCTATTCATTCACTATCTCAATACTCAGCTCTATCATATATTGTTCATACCTAAATCCATAGTGCTCCATTAGTATTCACTATGAAACAATAGAGGGAGGGAGAGGTGATTTGACAGATTCGGGGATGAAATAGCTCATATATAAGAGTATATGAATATCATTGATCTACTTATTTTCATTTATATATTGTATATGGGACGAAACCCATAAATAATTAAAGAACAAAGTGTCTGTGTGATCTCCCCTAGGGACCTATCCCTTAAGTTAGTTCTCCATGATTTGGAGTTGAAGAGATAACATTACAAACATGGAACAAAGATTTTAGAAAAACCTAGAGAATTGGGGAATAAGATAAGAAAACACAGTTAATATATGAACAGTTTATTTGAAATTGAAATTAAAATATATAAAGAAAATGCGGAAGGAAATTAAATCTAGGGTCAGAAAAAGATGAATACTTTTGTTGAGCGAGGGGGAGATTATTTATATGTGTCGAGGTAGTGGCCTTCTTACTTCTCACATTTAATGAAGCACAATTATTTCAATATTTGGCTAGATGACTTCCACGTTTCAAAGATGATGGTTGATATGAATTCAATTAACCATATTTTTTCCCATGATCACACTTCTTATGTAATATAGTGAATTTGAAGATGATTTTCCTCACTTTATCATGACTCTGGTGGAAGTGAGTGTTTCTCAGAATGTGGTCTTGATAAATTGTGTGTTTGTGAAATTAGGATTTATAACTAGGATTCATAACTTTAAATTAAAACTTTGGTTAGTGGGGCCCTAGTGGGTGAGTTGGGGACTAACAAGGTCTCTCCTTCAAATTACCTACACAAGGACAAAAACACAACAAAAAATTAAAATCATAAATTCATCTCTTATTCTTATTTTTGTCATAATATATATAGATAATATATATATATATATATTATTTTTTATTTTTTATTTTATTTTTATTATTATTATTTTCATTTTCATTTTATGAATTTTGTTTTTTCCTTTTTATTAGATATTTTTTAGAAGTGGGGGGTGGGTCTTCATGTGGTACGACCTCAGTTTCCTTCATGATAGTGATGAGCAGTATCAGATGATTCATTCATGATAGTGCACATGAGTTTCTCAAGGTTTCATATCTTCATATATCCATTAGGATCAGGTTTAGATATTCAATGTCACTTCATTCTCATTAGTGGTAGATACCTCAAATCTTCTTCAACTTTGGTGCACACTCAATATGTGAGCTCAGGGTTTTTTTTCTCCATTGGATTTCACTTTCTTTAAGATAAAGTCTTTATAGGGTGGAGAACATGACTTACATGCGGTGATGGTAGTATTCTTCTCCAATCATCAATGTAGAGGCTTGAAATCATACAGCTCATCCAGATCTAGTGTGTCATTCTAGGATTTGGCAACTTGTGGTTATTGGAAGCTTCATAGGGGTTTTGTACTCTGGTTAACCACAGATCTTAGGGTTTGAGTGGTTCGAATTTGGTTTCACCAGTGGCAGTGTCATGTATTAGTTTAGTACCATTTGGTTCAACCTAGAGAGGATCTGTGGGGTTGAAGGAAGTGGTCTTGAGTTTATCTTTGCGGTCATTTATCGGGTAAATAAGTAGAGAGGCATAGTAGGATGAATAATGGGACTCGTGGTCGGTATGTTGACCATGAGGAGGAGTGAGGGGGTGTACGGTCACTTTAGTGACCATGAGAAGGGTGAATTTTAAATCTCGATAGGTATTCCTACTATGATAAGGGAGTTTCATATGTTATGTTACACTATTTATTCATACGGTTAGTATGTTGACCGGGTGAATGTGGTCACTTCCAGACTTTGTTGTGTTTCCCAACTACAAAACAAAATTCACAATTTGGTGCATATTTAATTCTAATAAAATCTTAATAAAATGATTAATCAATTAAAATAGTATTCCAATGTTTGAACAATAAATTTCAAATTCATTCCAATTAATTAATTTAATTATTTATTTCCAAAATCACAATATTTTCACCGTTCAAAAATTACATTTATGTCTAGATTTGAAAAATTAAATTTTACAACAGATTTTCATTATATTAAAAGATGAATAATTCAATTGAAACTCAATAAATTAAATCCATTTTAAAAAATTATTCCATATTGAATTAAATAACTTTATTTCAATATTTTAAAATTAATTATATGGATTCTTCAATTTAATTCAATGATGAATAAAATCAATAAAAACATTAATTATTGTATTTGAAAATTAAGTTTAAATTCTCAAAAATCAACAAAAATTCATTTTTTTCACCCAGTATTTTAATTAATTGAGGTTATTTTAAAATAATAATAGAAAAAAAAAATTTGAAATTTTCAGTTCACATAATCTATTTCCCATGCTGCTTCCTCAAAAATGTGGTTCTTCTACGACACTTTAACCAGGTGAGTTGCCTTATTTCATATAACTTTGTCTCTATGATCTAAGATCTACACCAGTTGACCCTCATATGAAAGATCATTCTCTAATAGTACCACCTTTGGATTCATTACAAGTTAGGGGTTTGGTATATACTTCCTCAAGAGTGATACATGGAGTATATCATGTATTTGAGATAGGTTAAGTGTGAGTGCTAGTTGATTGGACACAGATCTTATTTAATCAAGGATCTCAAAGTAGTCTATGTGTCTAGACTAATATTTCTCTTCTTCCAAAACCTCATTAATTTCTTCCAAGGTGATATAAGAAGGAACACTTTAACTCTAACCTCAAAATCTAGATCACATCGAAAATTTCCATTATAGATTTTTTATCAACTTTGTGTGGATTTCGTATGATGTTTAATGGCCTAAACCTTCTCTATCATCTCTTATAAAAGATCAGGTCACACTATCTTTTGTTCTCCAACTTTATCCCAACATGTTAGAGTCTTATACCTCTTTCCATAAAGAACCTCATAAGGTTCTATTTGAATACAATAATGGAAATTATTTTTATATGAGAACACCACTAAGAAAATGTGTTGATCCCGGTATCCTTTAAAATCCATTAAATGTGGTCTCAGCATATCCTATAGAGTTTAAATGGTCATCTTAGACTAACCATCCATCTAAGGGTGATAAGAAGTCCTGAAACTCATCTCTATATCCAATTATTTCTAAAGGCTTCTAGATAATCTTGAGGTAAACCTCATATATTGATTAGATATAATAGAGAGTAGAACTCCATTAAATCTTACCATTTATATTATATATATCTTGGTGATTAGGTCGATAGAGAGATATTCTTTGATATCAACAAAATATGTTGGCTTGGTAAGGCAGTCGAATACCACTTAGATGGAATTATTTCATTTAGGTGTCCTAGGGAGTCCTATGATGAAATACATGGTTATGTTTTCCCATTTCCATACTGGTATGGTTAATGGTTTCATCATACCCTTAGAATTATTTTTTTGGCCTTGAATTTCTAGTAAACCAAGCATCAAGATATAAATTTTGCAATCTATCCCTTCATGTTATCCCACTAATTTTTTTGCTTCATATCTCTATACATCTTAGTGATTCATAGATGAATATAGAATTATGAGCTATGTGCATAATCCAATAGTTCCCTCTTTATTTATGGTTTTTATAGGACACATATATGGGTTCCAAAACATATAACTCCATATTTAGGAAAGTTAAACTCTGGAATATTCACTACCATTTTCTATAGCACCATGTCATCCTTCTGATCCTCCTTAAACCTATAAAGAATAGATGGTTTAGTAGTTATTTGAGAAAGATAGTATGAATATCATTTTATTATTCCCATGTTCATCCTTTACATTTCCAAGATGATTGTATCCCTTGTAATCCTCATCATGGATAGAGTTGTGGGATCTTTTCTACTCATAGAATCTTCCACTTTATTTACTTTCTTAGGATGGTAATGGATTGAACAATAATAATCCTTGATCATCACTAATAACATATTTAGGTGTATATTGATCTCATTTTGTGTGAATATATACTTAATGATTTTATGATCTATATATATATCACACTTATCCCATATAAATAATGTCACTACATCTTCAATGTGAAGATTACTATAGCTAATTATAGATCATGAGTTGGGAATTTCTACTTATATATTTTTAATTAGTGGAAGGAATAGGATATTACTTTTTCATCTTATATGATTACACAACCCAACACCTTTTTGGATTCATTATTTTAGATAACAAAACATTCCACACTGGTGGGGAATGTGAGTGAAGGTACAGTAACTATCCTTTTCTTTAACTCTTTAAATATCTATTCACATTCATTGGTATAGAAAAACATGAAACTCTTTTGAGTTATCTTGGTTAGTGGGCTTTAAAATCATGATAATTTTCTAAAAAATCAATAATAATACCCAAATATTCAAGGAATATAGAGATTTCCATCACAGATGTTGGTCTGGGACATCCTTCAAATGCCTATATTTTTAAATGATCTACTGATCTCCCTTTGATTATGATAACATGTCCCAAGAAAGTTAATTTCACTATCTAGAACTCTAATTTATTGTAAATTTTAAATAAAGTTTTCTTTATTAAAGTCTTCAGTAAAGAATTAAAATTCTCCTCATGTTCATCCTTAATTTCGAACTAGATGGGAATATCATCTATAAAAACTACGAAAAATTTATCAAGGTAATCCTTAAAGACTCTATACATTAAATTCATGAAGATATCTAGAGAATTATTGAGTCTAATTATAATCACTATGAACTCATAATGATTTTACATTGTATGAAAAGCGGTCTTGGAGATATTCTCCTACTTCTCCTTTACTTGATAGTATCCGGAATGAAGATCCACCTTTGATAAGTACTAGGATCCATGTTATTGGTAAAACAAGTCTTCAGTCTGTGTCAGAGTATACTTTCTCTTTATCATGATCTTATTGAGCTTATGATAATCAATGTAGAGCCACATTAATTCATACTTCATCTTGAAAAATAGGATAAGTGAACCCCATGGTGAAGCACTTGTATGTATACACCCTTTATCTATATTATTTTTCAATTTCTTCTTTATCTCTTCAAGTTCAACAGTGTCCATTCTATATGGAGTCTTGGAAATCAAAAAATCTTCGAGTATAATCCTGATTGATAATTCAACCTCACATCTCGAAGGAAGAACAAGTAATTCTTTGGGAAACACATTATCATGTTCTCACACAATGGGAATGTCTTCAAGGATGATCATTTCATTATTATTAATCATTTTAGTAAGATATTATTTCTCATAATGCAATAGTATCCATTCTTGAGATGATTATACCAAAGTAGACTCATCCTCCTCCTTGAAATTCTATAGAACAAGAGGATGATTTGTGATACTGAGGGTTATTTCCTTCTCTTAGAAATTTATATTGGCTCTATATAAGGGAAGAAAATCCAAACCCAAAAATGCATCAAATTCCACTAAAGGTAGTATCACTAGTTTATCTGGGAAGTTTAGACCATAAATATATATAGGGGATGAGTTATATGCTTAGGATAAAATGATTTACCCATTAGACATCTTCATTGATAAATCAACTTCTATTTTTGGAGGTGGTGTTGGAATAGTTCTATAAAACTTATGTGATATAAAATAATTCATAGAACCATAGTCATATAATACATTTTAAGTTCATAAATATATTATAATCCTATCATTCACTATTTTATTCTGGTTCTAATCACTTCATCCAAAATAGACTTAGGGTTGAGAATTTTCCAACTATTAAACATATAAAAGGGAAACTATTAAAGTTGAAAGGATAAATCATAAATGACATATATTCCTTAACTTATGGATTTCTAGGATGCAATCTAAGTTATCCATGGTTTATTTCCTTAATTAAAATATTGTGGTAATTTTTTGTTCCCTTTATAATAGTTCATAAAGATCTTGTAAATTTACCAAATAATATCTCCCATGAGTGTCAAATCATGTGTACAGTAAGGCCTTTTTTCATGCACTAGGTGATGATCAAGTCAAATCCCAATGCACCCTTTTGGGGTTATAACACCTAGGTACAACTATTCTAGATCCATATCCACTTGTAATATCCAAACAGGGATGTATTTTCTTAGAAACCACTTACTCTACAATTTACCAAAATTTAGGGATGTTTTCCTATGTTTAGAATTATCCCTAAGGATTTCACTAGTGTTTTCTAATCCTAATTCAAAAAATAACATGACTCTCCTCTAATACCAACTATGACAACCCATATCTTCAAAACACTTTATTTCAATATTTATTTCAAAATAATGCACTTAATAAAATCCCATAAGATCATGAGACCTAGTGAATGTGGGTAATTAGGTATATAGCATAATAACTTGAAACATGGGTATAATAATATTATTTATGTCATGACCCGTCCCAATGGGGCCTATGTCGCGACTCCCCAAACCCTCCTCCAATAGTCCAGGGGCTGGTGACTAGCACTGAGTAGTCATATCACTAACATGGGAGTCATTTTCTAAGTATTTGTACACATGCACACATATCCAATCCCATAAAATGTTGAAATGTATAAACAATTAAACAACCAATGCATTCATACATCTATATACCACAACCATAGTATGATAAGAAGTAAATTAAATAGGTTCAAATATAATCCCACTAAAAAGAGTCTATAACACAAGTCTAACATAAAAGTAAAGGTACAGGGAATGCTATCTGAAAGCCTCATGAACACACATCAGTCTGTCCGGTCTCACTGATCACCATTTGGTCCTGGTACTCCTAAGACTCTATCAAAAGTTTGATCATCTACTCAAGACATGATATGTGCGGGAAAACCCTGTGTAGGGGTGAGTATATCAATACTCAGTAGGACACCCTGACACCAAAAAGCATACAACAAAGGAAATTACATTCAACTCTACTCAAGTATATGTCTACAATACACATAACAAGAATATCTAGATATAATAAACAAAGACACACAGTCTAGAGGTAAGCCACAACCATATTATAATGGCCCTATTATTTCCAACTCGAATACTCCACAATGTAATCATCTGGGAGAACACGCTCTTGAGTCTGGTAGCACTGATGACATCCGTCTAAGAGGTACTACTCATCAGATCTTTTCATGAGAAAAACATGTTGATAGTCTAAAGAGATATGATACACAGATGAGGATTACGTCCAAGGCCATGGGGTGATACTATCAAACTCAATATGGATTAACCAGCTAAGTAGAGGATCAACTCTTATATAGTTTTGGTCACAAAGATACCAAGAACTCCACATAGGGCACAACGATGAATAGAGTATCTCACTCCAGGCCTCTCGAATAGATTCCAATAACTCTATCCAAGAAGTATTGTTGAAGGGATCTGTTGGAATCACCTGTTTTGATAATCCCAAATCATGCTTAAACATTGATTATGATGTATTAAACCTTTGCATTAATCTTATTATTCTATGCTTAAACGTATTTTATTCTAAACAGTTCATATTCTTACTCTCATAACTTTACTGTGACAGCTTACATTAGCATTTACATAAGTTTGGTATTGTTAGCTACCAGTCAGAGTTTTATTTTCAAAGTCACAGATACAGTTAACTGTCACCTTAAGTTACTGTTGCAAGAAGTTCACAGTTACAAGGTTACAGTCGAAGACTAATACAAGCTTACAGTTACAAGTCTACTGCTATCTATTGTCAAAGCTCACAGACGAAGGTCACAGTTACAAGACTTCTGTTCAAAGTTATCTCTGATCAAGTTCACAGTCGAACAAGTCTACAGTTGGCTCAAGTTCACAGTCGAACAAGTCTACAGTTGAAACAAGTTCGCAGACGAACTAGTCTACAGTCAAGGTTACAGTTAGACAGCTTCTGTCTACTAAGTCTACAGATGATCGAAGTCTACAGTTGACAAAGGTTACAGTTCTACAAATTTGATGTTACAAGTCTACAGTTAGAGAGGCTACAGTTACATGGAGTAAAAGCTACCATGGCAAGCCTACAGACAGCAAGCCCTTTGTTGAAGTCCACAGTTGGAAGTCCACAGTTGGAAGACCACAGTTGAAGTCAACAGTGACATACATTCTCGACTCACTGTTTTAATTTCTTTATTTCCTACATTTAATTTATCTAATTTATCTAACGGTCATATCATACATTTTGATGATTTGTCAAATATCTGATAAAGGTTGTCGGATGTCAGGAACCCGTACCTCGTACCTGCTGAAAAGAAATCTTTTCTGTCCCCTGTCGGGAGATAAATACGAGAAGACTACGCTGCCCAAAAATACATGCGAATGCGAACCAGAGAAGGGCGTGGTGGACGAAATATACCAGAAACACAAGAAGATAAAAACGAGCTCCATCAAGAACACAGTGAAGCATATAGACAATCAAGTATACTCGAGAAGTGTTCTGTGCATACAAGAAGAACCCTGAAGAACTTCATCGACAACATTCTCACTACCTGTGAACCTGAAGCATACGACACTCTGTTTCTCAAACAGAAACGAGAAAAGGACTCAAACTCTCTTCTGATCGATTACAAGAGCTACACTGAGATCACCAGAACCACTTCTAAACTCTACATCTCTTGTTCTGTGATTTATTCTACATTTTGAGCAGTGTGTGTTATCTGCTGTATTAAACACACACACTGACTCATGTACTTTCACTGGAGGATCTGTAAATCCTCAGCAAATCTTTTTGCACTCCATTTCCCACTGTGGATAGTGGTAGAGGTCTTGTGACCTGGACAGTTTGCTGCTGTTGTTTGTTTTTCCCACGAAGAACTGTGGTAGAGGTCTTGTGACCTGGACAGTGTGTTCACTGTTGTTAACCCCGATCCAGGGTGTGGATCATTCTTATATAAAATTTTGAGAGGACTAAGTCTCGGCTTGAGACTGAACCTCTTGGTTAATTTTCTGTGCTTATAGTTATACTCTATATCCATACTATACATATTTATTTCATATTCCGCTGCTATTACTTTGAAATATAATCTATCTTCAAAGCTACTTTGATAATTAAATTTGCAAGTGTTTATATTTTTTATAAATCAGTAAGTTAGTTTCAAAAGTTAATTTAATCATAAGATTAAGTTAACTGAGAATTAATCAATCTTTGAGAAACTAATTGAACCTTTATAATCTATATAAATTCACTACAGTTTAATTTATTTTTGAAATTGGGGGATTTTAATAGAAATTGTTTTTAACAGAAATTTTAATTGGAACTCAATTCACCCCCCTCTTGAGTGTCCACTCCGACCAACATTTGGTATCAGAGGTTGGATTTATCTCTGTTATACTTGCTCAAAGTTTTATTTTAACTCTCTGTTTTTAAACTGTGATTGTAGTTTTATCTAAAAGATCTTAAATTTCTGTTAGTTCTAAATTTTATCTCTTTAAAAACATTTTCTAGAATTTCCTTATGGATAATAGACTAGAAGGTGCTGCTACTAACAGGCCACCCTTCTTTAATGGTGTGAATTATGCCCAATGGAAGCTCAAAATGAAAATTCATTTGGAAAGTATGGGTTTTGATATTTGGACTGCTATAGAGTCTCAATACAAGATTCCAGAAACTGAAAGAATAACTTGGGATGAACCTACTAAAGTAGCTTACAATAATAATTGTAAGGCTATGAATGCTCTCTATTGTGCTCTAGGAGATGAGGAGTTCAATAGAATTTATGCATGTAAAACTGCTTTTGAAATCTGGGACACCTTAGCTGTTTCTCATGAAGGAACAACTAATGTCAAGGAAATGCGGTTAAACACTTATACTATCAAATATGATAACTTTAAGATGAAAGCTGATGAACCTATTTCTGATATGTATCTCAGGTTTAATGAGATAGTCAACACAATGAGCTCACTCGGGAAGATTGTTCCAGCAAAGGAGCAAATCATGAGATTATTGAGATGTCTGCCTGACAGATGGAGAGGCACATCCGTTTCAATTAGAGAATCCTGTGATATTGGAACTTTGCCTGTCAAGGAGTTAATTGGTAAGCTGATGATGTACGAAGAAGAGCTAAAGGTGAATAAAGAGGAAGATGAGGAACCAAAACGAAAATCTGTAGCTTTTAAGTCTACTGCATCAAAGAGCAAAGACAAGGAGAAAGTGCATATACCAACTGAAAGCTCATCTAGTGAAGACTTAGATTCTGACAGTGATGAGGAGATGGCACAAATAGCAAGGAGATTCAAGAAGTTCTATAGGAAGAAGAAGTTCTTCAGAAAACCAAACTACAAGGGTAATTATGATAGACAAGGTAAGTGGAAGAAAGATTGGACGAAAACTGATAAAGAAGAAGACATAGTTTTCTATGAATGTAAAAGGAAAGGACACATCAAAGCTGACTGTCCTAAGTTAAAATTCAAGAAGAAATATGAGTACAAGGACAAGAATTATAGGAAAGCTATGAAGGCCACCTGGAGTGCTTCAGAAGACAGCACAAGTGAATCAGAGTCCAGTGATTCTGAAAGAAATCGTGCTAATATGTGTTTCATGACAAACACATCTGAGGTAACCTTAGACACTCCCACTTTAAACTCTTATTATTCTGAAGGTGAAGCAGAATCTGGTTCTGATTCTGAAAATATGTCTAAAGATGAATTGAATGAATACTGTAATATGCTGGAAGAAACGTGTAATGAACTAAAGGATAAATATAAGTCTTTAAAGAAACAGCATGCTCTTACTGCAAGTGTCAAGTCTGCACTTGATGTAGAAAAAGAGAAAAATGTTCAATTATTAAAGGAGAATACAGAACTGAAACTATCTAATGAACAACTTAGAAAGGACTTAGAAACATTCACAAATGGAAAAGATACTCTAACCCAACTGCTAGGAAAGCAAGTTGCACCTAAGTATGCTACTGGATTGGGATACCAACCTGGACAAAGACAGTTTACTAAAACCCGATTTATTTCCAAGTCTGGAAAAAATCCTGCTAGTTCCAGTTTTGGAAATTCGTATGCCTCAACTGGTTATTTAAATAGTTGTAGATCAAATAAAGTATATCTCTCTAAATCTGTTGCATCTATTAATTGTATGGGACCCATAAGACAAATCTGGGTACCTAAATCCTTGATTGCTAACATATCTGGACCCAAGAAAATCTGGGTACCAAAGTCATTTCTTGTCTAATCTGTTTTGTAGGAAATCTGTTTGAAAAGCAATTACAAGAAGGTATGGTACTTAGACAGTGGATGTTCAAGACACATGTCTGGAGACTATTCGTGCTTCAAAAGCTTAATAAAGGTTGATGGAGGATATGTCACTTTTGGTGATAACTCAAAAGGAAAAATCATCGGCCTAGGCCAGATTGGTAACACTGACTCAGTATTAATTTCCAAAGTTTTATTTGTTGATGGACTTAAGTACAACCTGCTTAGCATTTCTCAATTGTGTGATGATGGTTTTAATGTCAAGTTTGAAAACAATTCTTGTGATGTTTATAATTCCAAAAATGCTTTAATATTTTCTGCCTTAAGAAATGAAAATGTTTATGCTGTTGACTTAAACACTTTAGCTAAACATAATGTTACTTGCTTAAATGCTTTTCATAAAGAGTCTTGGTTGTGGCATAGGAGATTAGGACACTGCAACATTCACTCACTTAGAAAACTCTCTAAGAAACACCTAGTTAGAGACCTACCTAAGCTTGAATTCCCAAATGACAAAGTGTGTAATCCCTGTCAAAAGGGAAAACAACACAAAGTTTCTTTTAAACCAATGAAAGAAGTTTCAACTTCTCAACCACTTGAACTGGTTCACATGGATTTGTTTGGACCATCAAGAATTTCAAGTCTAAATGGGAAGCACTATGTCTATGTTCTTGTAGATGACTTTTCTAGATATACTTGGGTATATTTTCTAGCTCACAAAAGTGAAGCTTGCTCTTACTTTGTTAAATACTCTAAGTCTGTAGAAAATCTTAGTGGACTTAAGATTAAGACCTTGAGGAGTGATCATGGCCGTGAGTTTGAGAATCGAGAATTTGAATCTTACTGCTCACTCAATGGCTATTCTCATAACTTTTCTTCCCCTAGGACACCCCAACAGAATGGTGTAGTGGAGAGAAGAAACCGAACCCTGCAATAAATTGCTAGAACCATGCTCAATGAATATGACCTGCCTGTTTACTTTTGGGCTGAAGCTGTTAATACAGCTTGTTATGTCATTAATAGAGTCTTGATCAGACCTGTTTTAAAGAAAACCCCTTATGAGTTGTGGAATAATAGGAAGCCTAAGGTTAATTACTTTAGAGTTTTTGGTTGCAAAGTCTTTATTCTGAATACTAAAGATAATCTTGATAAATTTGCTCCAAAAAGTGATGAAGGAATTTTCCTAGGTTACTCTATGTCTAGTAAAGCCTATAGAGTGTTCAATAAGAAAACCAAATGTGTGGAAGAATCTGTTCACATCAAGTTTGATGAGACTGATCCACATGAGTCTAAAACTTCTCTTGAAGATGTTGAAGAAGACTTATCTGTCCTGGACCTAAATGAAAAATCTAAAGAACCTGCAATAAAAACATCCAGTTCTGGACTTTTTCCAGAATCTTCCTCTGTGGAACCCGAACCTATAGATGAACCTGAAATCTCTAGTCCAACCTTTACCAAATCAACTAGGATTCTAAAGAATCATCCTTTAGATGCTGTTGTTGGTAATCTTGATAGAGGAACACAAACTAGAGCTTCTCTAAGAAATCAGGTTGAACATCAAGCTTTTCTTTCACAGCTTGAACCCAAAAATGTCAATGATGCTATTAGTGATGAATTCTGGGTAATGGCTATGCAAGAAGAACTAAATCAGTTTGAAAGAAACAAAGTTTGGGAATTAGTAGAAAGACCTAAAGACACTCTTACCATAGGCACTAAATGGGTGTTTAGAAACAAAGTTGATGAGTTTGGTAACATAATCAGAAACAAAGCTAGGCTAGTTGCACAAGGGTATAGTCAGGAAGAAGGAATAGACTATGAGGAAACCTTTGCACCTGTGGCTAGACTAGAGGCCATTAGGATATTACTTGCTTATGCTGCTCATCTGAATTTCAAACTATATCAAACGGATGTTAAAAGTGCTTTTCTAAATGGATATATAATTGAGGATTTATTTGTGGAACAACCTCCTGGTTTTACAAATCCCCATTTTTCTAATCATGTTTTTAAACTATCTAAAGCTTTATATGGTTTAAAGCAAGCTCCAAGAGCTTGGTATGATAGGCTCAGCTCTTTTCTTATTTCAAAAGGATTTACTAAAGGGATAGCTGATCCTACTCTTTTTATTAAATGGATTTCTAAAGATGTCTTAATAGTACAAATCTATGTGGATGATATTATTTTTGGATCTTCTAAAAATTCTTTATGTGTTGATTTTTCAAAAATAATGCAAAATGAGTTTGAAATGAGTTTAATGGGAGAACTCAAATTTTTCCTTGGATTTCAGATCTTTCAAAATAAAAAAGGTATTATTTTGAACCAAAGTAAATATATTAAAGATCTTCTAAAACGTTTTTCTTTGGATGGCACCAAAGGCAGTGACACACCTATGAGCACCACTTGCAAGTTGGACAGTGATGAAACTGGTGAACCAGTGGATCAAACCAATTACAGAGGTATGATAGGTAGTCTACTGTACCTTACTGCCAGTAGACCTGACATCATGTTCAGTGTATTCATGTGTGCTCGGTTTCAAGCCAATCCAAAAGAGTCTCATTTAACTGCTGTTAAAAGGATTTTCAAATATCTAAAACATACTCCCAATTTGGGATTATTTTATCCAAAAGGACAATCATTTGATTTATTAAGTTATTCTGATGCTGATTTTGCTGGCTGCAAGTTAGATAGAAAGAGCACCTCTGGAACATGTCACATTTTAGGCAAGTCACTAGTATCTTGGTGTAGTAAGAAGCAGAATTCTGTTGCATTGTCTACTGCCGAAGCTGAGTATATAGCTGCTGGTAGCTGTTGTGCACAAATCTTGTGGATGAAACACACTTTACTAGACTATGGATATCAATTCAAACATGTCTCTATAAGGTGTGACAATACAAGTGCTATTAACAATTCAAAAAATCCGGTATCTCATGCTAGGACAAAACATATTGATGTGAGACATCACTTTCTGAGGGATCATTATCAAAAAGGTAATATCACTCTTGAGTTCATTGGCACTGAACATCAGTTAGCTGACATTTTTACAAAGCCTTTGAATTCTGAGAGATTAAGTTTCATCAAACATGAGTTAGGTATGATTAACTATAGCACAGTTGAAACCTCACAGTTGAAACCTCACAGTTGAAACCTCACAGTTGAAACCTCACAGTTGAAACCTCACAGTTGAAACCTCACAGTTGAAACCTCACAGTTGAAACCTCACAGTTGAAACCTCACAGTTGAAACCTCACAGTTGAAACCTCACAGTTGAAACCTCACAGTTGAAACCTCACAGTTGAAACCTCACAGTTGAAACCTCACAGTTGAAACCTCACAGTGGAAACCTCACAGTTGAAACCTCACAGTTGAAGCCTCACAGTTGAAACCTCACAGTTGAAACCTCACAGTTAGACCTCATAGTTGAAACCTCACAGTTAGACCTCACCGGTGTACCTCACTGTTACATCTCTCTGTAGGCTGTTTCGCTGTTTAATCTTATTTTATTTTTGCGGGAATTCGAACCGTTTCTTTTCTTTATACTTTTATTTCTAAATCCCTAAATGATAAAATTGATAACATCGAACATATCTCAATCCACTCATCTCGACCCTTGCTCTCTCAAGTCCTAAACCCTAAACCTTCAACCGAACCTCGAAACCTCATTCAGTTCCAATGGCCAGAACAAAGCGACCCCCGACTGTCAATGAAGATGCACCAATGCCGAAGAGGACTCAAGTCGAATCCAGTGGCACCGGGAACGCCTCGATAAGACCTGTTAATCCACATCTGACTAAGAGAGAAATAGTTGCTGAGAAGGAGCTAAGTGAAGAGTGGATTTTATCGAGCAGATCATTAGTGCTGGTAGTGCTTAATGAGCAAGGATGGACCGAATGCTTCGCAAACAATAATGGACCGTACTACCCGAAGATGGTGAAGGAATTATATGAATATCTACAGTTCGAGGAAGAGGATGATCAGCATAAACTGGTATCCAGAGTAAATGGCAATGAAGTCAGTTTTTCATCAGTTGAATGGGCTTCATGTTTAAGAGTTCCTCATGAGGGTATTTACAACTACTATTCTGGAGCGGCTCCTCCAAATAGTAGAATCTTTGATCATGAGACGGCTCTGGAAGAATTGACAGGCAATGGCACTGTAAGGAAGATTATTGCTACTGAAATGAATGGAGAGGACAGGCTTCTGTTTAAGTTTATTCAGCATGTACTGAGTCCTAGAAGAGGAGATTTTGCAACTCTGAAGCATCAGGATATTTACTTGATGTACTTATTAAAACATGGAAGGAAGATCAACCTTTGTAGGTTGCTAATGGCTCAGATGGAGGACATGATAAAGGCAAGCTCAAAATCAAGTGCCTTGTTTCATGCTAAACTCATTTCGGTTATGTTGAAAGTGAAAGGTGCAGCTGGAAGTCAGGAAGAGTTGATAGTAGCAAAGAACAGTGTATGTATCTCGAAAGTAATCTGCAAATTCATGAAGATCAGTTGGAATCCCTGGAAGAAATCATGGGTGAATGATGAGGAGAGAATCTATGAGAATTTTAGCCCTTCTACTCATCCCTCTAGACCGAGAGATAGGAGAGATCCAGGCTTAAAGCCTGATGAGCCTGAACCTGTATACTCAGATGATGAACAGACTGCAGTAGTTGGTAACTCTGCAAGAGAGAACACTCCAATTGATGAAGGGAGTGATCCTGATACTACTCACAGTCCTGTCAGGACAGTGACGTTTGGAGCAGTAAGCCCTCCAAAAGAACTACCCAGTAGAGAACCTGTTCTAAGAGACAGTGAGACTGAGACTACAGAAGAAGAAGAAGAATCTCAATATTTTGTCAAGGACACCTCTGATGAGGGTGATACAGTCGAAGCAGAAGAGGCTGGAGCTTTAAATGAAAATCAAGAAACTGTTGCAGAAGAACTTAGTATGAGCCCTCTGATAGGGTATACAAACAAGTCAGTGTCTGACCAGGAAGCAGGAGTGGTTTCTACTACTGTTGTCATGGAAGTGGTTGATGACCCAACAGAGCAGGAGGCTAACCTCACTGCTGAACCTACAGAGAAAGCAAATATGGAACCTGCTAGAGCTACAGAAGAGAACTTAGAGTTACCCAGAGTTGAGCAGATAGTAGAAAGTGTTCAGGAAGGACCTCCAAGTGAGGGGGAGCGTGTTGGTTCAGTCTCTGTACTGTATGATATAGAAGGATGGACCTCAGATCCAGGATACATGGTGTTAGGACTCAATTATGAGGATTCAGATGAGGAAAACCAACCACCAAGAAATCCAGTCATCCTACCTAACAGCTCTCCAGTGTTAGAAACTGAAAGATTGGCCACCAAGGAAGACCTTGAATCCTTAAAGAATGAAATGAAGGAGACCATCAGACAGTCTGTTGCTGAATTGAAAACCAGTCTTTTTGATGAGCTGAAAAATGTAGAACAATGCTTAGAACTATCTCTAGGATTTGTTGTGGGAAGTCCAATCAAAGAAGTGATGGATGAAATGAAAGTGTGCCACACCCAAATTGAAAGCTGGACTGGAGCAGTAGTGGCCCTCAGACAATCAGTTGCTTCTTTAACTGCCCTGAGCAGTTCTCAGACACAAGTGGCTAGTGAGATTCGATACATCAAAGAAGTGGTCAAGCAGTTTGTGGAAGTATTTGAGGCTTTCAAGAAATCAGTAAAAGAACACTTTAGCAATCAGGATGCTGTCATTCAGAAAGTGATTGGAAATCTGACTCAGTCTTTCAAGGAGACAGTGGCATTCTCAGTCAAGTCCCTTCCTTCATCTAGCTCTCCTGTAGACCTTGAGCAGTTTAGAAGCCTGCTCAGAGAAGAGCTTACTCAGGCCCGTGCAAATGACACATCAGACCTACAGATCCTTGCTACTACAAGAGAAGTCAGCGGCTTTGTTCGTGAGCACCTGCAGGCTGCTACTGCTTCTCAGGAGGCCATAAAAAGTAAAGTGGATTATTACTTTGATCGGATTTTCACCAAGCATCAGTTGAACAATCACTTCAAGCTCATGCTAGAAACTATGAAGCTGCCTCCTGTAACTCAAGCCTTCAAAGAACAAGTTAGCAAGCTACGAGAGTTGACCCCGGCTTTGGATAAATTCTTGGAAAACAAAGATGACTTATTATCTGCCATGGACAGAGGAGGAAACATCATAATGGATTTCAGGAATCTGCTCCTACCTTTTCTTCATGTGGACTGCACACCTGTTATAGTTCCTCCTGCCCTACCTGTCTCTAACCCCAGTGGTTCTTCCATAATGTCTCCTGCTGATGCCCTCAGAAGCCTTAGACCACTGATACCTCGGCAAGCTACTCACTACAGGCCTTCAGGAGCATCTGTTGTTGCCCCTCCAGACATTCCTGCTGCCATTCCTCAGCCTGTTGATCCTTCACCTCCTGCTCCATCTTCTTCCTCCAAAGGAAAATATCCCTTACCTCCAAATGAAGAGGATTGAGTCTGTTTATGTTTTTTTTTTATAGGGATCATGTATTCACATTTTGGGTCATGTATTGTACTCCTTATTAATACAATGTTTCTTTTCTCTCTCTCTGTCTTTCTTTTTGTTAATCACAAAGGGGTAGAAATAAAGAGAAATCGATCGGGGGAGGAATAAAGATAAATAGATAGGGGGAGAAATGGGGAGAAATAGGAAACTCAAGGGAGAAATGAACCTATACAGAGAGGAGAAATCCTTGCGGATTATACCTAATTTTTGTGCTCATATTGCTAATACTGTGTTTTGCACACTTCTCTCTGATACTTCTATATTTCATACTGACATAATTTGTGATTTTCAAAAAGGGGGAGATTGTTGGAATCACCTGTTTTGATAATCCCAAATCATGCTTAAACATTGATTATGATGTATTAAACCTTTGCATTAATCTTATTATTCTATGCTTAAACGTATTTTATTCTAAACAGTTCATATTCTTACTCTCATAACTTTACTGTGACAGCTTACATTAGCATTTACATAAGTTTGGTATTGTTAGCTACCAGTCAGAGTTTTATTTTCAAAGTCACAGATACAGTTAACTGTCACCTTAAGTTACTGTTGCAAGAAGTTCACAGTTACAAGGTTACAGTCGAAGACTAATACAAGCTTACAGTTACAAGTCTACTGCTATCTATTGTCAAAGCTCACAGACGAAGGTCACAGTTACAAGACTTCTGTTCAAAGTTATCTCTGATCAAGTTCACAGTCGAACAAGTCTACAGTTGGCTCAAGTTCACAGTCGAACAAGTCTACAGTTGAAACAAGTTCGCAGACGAACTAGTCTACAGTCAAGGTTACAGTTAGACAGCTTCTGTCTACTAAGTCTACAGATGATCGAAGTCTACAGTTGACAAAGGTTACAGTTCTACAAATTTGATGTTACAAGTCTACAGTTAGAGAGGCTACAGTTACATGGAGTAAAAGCTACCATGGAAAGCCTACAGACAGCAAGCCCTTTGTTGAAGTCCACAGTTGGAAGTCCACAGTTGGAAGACCATAGTTGAAGTCAACAGTGACATACATTCTCGACTCACTGTTTTAATTTCTTTATTTCCTACATTTAATTTATCTAATTTATCTAACGGTCATATCATACATTTTGATGATTTGTCAAATATCTGATAAAGGTTGTCGGATGTCAGGAACCCGTACCTCGTACCTGCTGAAAAGAAATCTTTTCTGTCCCCTGTCGGGAGATAAATACGAGAAGACTACGCTGCCCAAAAATACATGCGAATGCGAACCAGAGAAGGGCGTGGTGGACGAAATATACCAGAAACACAAGAAGATAAAAACGAGCTCCATCAAGAACACAGTGAAGCATATAGACAATCAAGTATACTCGAGAAGTGTTCTGTGCATACAAGAAGAACCCTGAAGAACTTCATCGACAACATTCTCACTACCTGTGAACCTGAAGCATACGACACTCTGTTTCTCAAACAGAAACGAGAAAAGGACTCAAACTCTCTTCTGATCGATTACAAGAGCTACACTGAGATCACCAGAACCACTTCTAAACTCTACATCTCTTGTTCTGTGATTTATTCTACATTTTGAGCAGTGTGTGTTATCTGCTGTATTAAACACACACACTGACTCCTGTACTTTCACTGGAGGATCTGTAAATCCTCAGCAAATCTTTTTGCACTCCATTTCCCACTGTGGATAGTGGTAGAGGTCTTGTGACCTGGACAGCTTGCTGCTGTGGTTTGTTTTTCCCACGAAGAACTGTGGTAGAGGTCTTGTGACCTGGACAGTGTGTTCACTGTTGTTAACCCCGATCCAGGGTGTGGATCATTCTTATATAAAATTTTGAGAGGACTAAGTCTCGGCTTGAGACTGAACCTCTTGGTTAATTTTTTGTGCTTATAGTTATACTCTATATCCATACTATACATATTTATTTCATATTCCGCTGCTATTACTTTGAAATATAATCTATCTTCAAAGCTACTTTGATAATTAAATTTGCAAGTGTTTATATTTGTTATAAATCAGTAAGTTAGTTTCAAAAGTTAATTTAATCATAAAATTAAGTTAACTGAGAATTAATCAATCTTTGAGAAACTAATTGAACCTTTATAATCTATATAAATTCACTACAGTTTAATTTATTTTTGAAATTGGGGGATTTTAATAGAAATTGTTTTTAACAGAAATTTTAATTGGAACTCAATTCACCCCCCTCTTGAGTGTCCACTCCGACCAACAGGATCATTGTCCTAGGAGTAGGAAACAATACTCTACTAACCTTTAGGGAAAGGATAATGGGAATAAACCATAATGAAACTTGTCTAAGTCACTGAGGAAAAGAGATCTAATCCATGTAAGAAATAGTACACTACGTGTAGAAGGGTTACACACCATGTCCCTTGACCCCGGTTCTGGCCCATGTAAATGGCCAATGTCATCAATCCATGTACGTTTAGTAGTAAATTCCATGTAGGAATCCCATGTACTCTACCCATGTGCCAGTAGATAGCTTGAACTCGTATACCCATGTCTATGTACCAGTACATGTCTTAGCTCATTCACATGGTACAACCCGTGTCATGTGGGGGAGTACACACCGTGTAGGCAACCCATGTACTCCACCCCATGTTCATGTACTTCCCAAAGTACACACCGAGTATTTTGGGAGGGACCACATGAAGTGTAGTCTAATACACGTGTCTTGGGATACTTATCTTTTACTCGAAACCTTTGTTGCTGCTCAAGGGGCCCACACAATGTGTATATCCGGTTTACATGTTGTTTTCTATGAGATTTTCTAGAATCCCATATTCTTCATTCATGCATCTAGATGATTCTCTATCCTTTGATTCAGCCATCTCCTTTCCACAAAACTATATATCGAGCCTCGTTGATTCATGCCAACACTGAATCAACAAGATTATGGACTTCGATCCACTCAGAAAATGAGACCATAATCATTCTTTTTTGCGCGCCGAAGAACAAAAAATTGGGAATCAATCATCTTTTAATTATTTTTTGCTTCCATCTTCACACCACCTTCATGACATGATGATCCCATATCTATGATATTAGGTCATTGCACAAAGAATTGGGTTCACAACAATCGATTGATCAAGATATTTCAAGGTGCGGGCCAAACGAAGAACACTCGCGATGAATGATAAACAGAGGAGAAAATCACAAATCAGTCAAGAGGAATGAACCTTGATATATTTTCATGCAGATCTTGGTTCATTTTCAGTATAACAGAAATTGAATTAATGAACAAATTAATCACAAAAAAAACTCCTGATAAAACCCTGCAATCATAATCATCCCGCAAGACGATCAATCTATGGAAAATTTTGTTTATTGATTGGTCTGTGATCAAGATAGAAATCAATAATGGGGAATAAAAATCAAAACACATTCTCCACCTCAATTTGGTTTGATCTCTGATGAAAAATTATGTGTCGTCATTGTTGACAATATCTATTGAATCTAAGGTGCATTGATGGTCGATCCACGATATGTCACCATTTTCCAGAGAGAGAATCTTTAAAGTTATCTCTAATGGATCTCCAATATTTCCAAGGTTATGCATCTAACACTATAATTTATCCATAATCATCTATTTAAAGATGTATAAATCACTACATCAACAACTTAAAATAAAATAATTTTATTTATTTATTTAATTCATTTATGTGTCAGTGATGACTTTTCTGCAAACTACACACACCAACTAATGTTAAGTCGCACCTATGGTAAATATTTCATTATGAACTCAATGGTACCCTCAGATTTCTGATTTAGGCACCCATTTATAATTTATTCTAATTCATCAGGAAAAATGTGTGCGCGTAATATTTAATATATTTAATATATTTCAAACACTTATTCTAGGCACATTGGGTATCATAATTTCATGTCATCTTAATTCCTAGTCTTGAAAATAATCTATATATTATTTAAAAATAATACATGGAAAATTAGAGATAGGTTATTCTATCCACCTTGGGGCTTTATGTCCCAAAAAATCCATAACAAGGGCTACTCAAAAAGATGTGGATAGTGAGCACAAATTTGAGCCTCCCACTCCCATGTGATCTCTAAAAGATTCTTATGTTGCCACCAGACATTCACTAAAGGAATAAATTGCATGTGAAGTATCCTCTCCTACCGATCCTTGATCTCTACTAGGTACTTAGTGAAGTTTGCTCCATATTTGATGTCTAGTTCACCCTAGTTGATAATGTGTGATGGGTCATGCACATACCTATTCATATGTGACGCATGGAAGACATCGTGTACCAGTTATAACTATAGAGAGAGAGATAAGAGGTATCCCACCTCACCAAATATATGCAGTATCTGGGTAGGGTTGATGAACCTTGAAGATAGCTTGTCTCCCTAGCCAAATCTCCAAAATCCAAATTGAGGTGAAACTTGTAGGAACACATGGCCTCCTTCCTCAAACTCCAATGAACTTTGTCACCTATCAGCATAAGACTTTTGATGCCTTTGTGTAGTCTTAATCTTCCCCTGGATGATCTAAACCTTCTCTATTATAGTTCACACCAACTCCGAGACCATGAGTGTTGACCCTCCTAAGTCATTCCAGCATAGTGGTGACCTACAGGGTCACCTGTACAAGGCCTCGAATGGTGATATACTAATGTTATAATGGTATCTATTGTTTTACGCAAACTCCGTCAGTGTTAGGTGATCCTACCTACTATGGAAAAAGTCCAACATGCAAGCTCACAGCATTTCCTCCATAACCTGAATGGTTCACTCTGTATGTATGCCAGTTTGGGGGTGAAATGTTGTGCTCAATAGTAATTGAGTCCAAAACACCTCTTGTAATCTCTTATATAATCGAGACATAAATCTATCATCATAATCATAAAAAATCATCAATGGGACTCCATAGAGTTTTAATATCTCTTGAACGTAGAGGCATCGTAATCTCCCTACTAAACTCTGCTCTCATATATTTAGGAATTAGCCCAACTTGTGGATCTAGTCTACAATCACCCATATGGCATTGTGTCCCATGGATGTATGTGGTAATCCCTTCATGATGTTCATAGATATCCCATCCCAATTCCATTCTGTCTCCTCAAGATGTTGAGCTAAACTTGCTGGAACTTAGTGTTCATCCTTCACTTATTGAAAAGTAAGGCATCAGGAGACAAACTCTATAGCTCCTTTCTTCATCCCTAGCTACCAAAACTGATGTCGTAGGTTCTGATATATCTTTTCCACACCTAGATGTATCACCAAAAGAGACGTATGAAACTCTCCCAAAACCTCCTCCTGTAATGTCACTAGTGCCATCGTGCATCCTCTAAAAATAATGGCATTCTCCCTACCTTTATAAAATACATCATGAGCATGTTCAATGGATATATGAGCACATAGGGACTCGTAGTTGACATCCCTAAGTTGTGCCTCCCTAGATTTCTACAAGAGAGAAGGGGTAACAACCATTGATTGGAAATAATATGCTCCATCTCCATCCATAAAGGATAACAATAATGAGGCTAAATTCTTTGACTCCTCATTCGGTAACTATGAATAAGATCTTATACTAAGAGAATCTTCTACCATGTTCCCCTTCCTCGGAGTATAGAAAATTTCAAGGTCGTATTCCTGGTGGAACTCTAGCCATCGCCTCTGTCTCAAGTTGAGATCCTTCGGAGGGATGATATACTTGAGACTCTTGTGATCATAGTAAATGATAAATTGCTTGCTCATCAGGTAGTGTCACCACATATTCAAATAAAATAATACTACTACTAACTCAAGATCATGGTTCATGTTGTTCTTCTCATGTGGTATCAACTGGTATAAACCATAGGCAATCACCACTTTCCTCTACATCAGAACACAACCAATCCCATTTCCAAATTCATCATAGAACACTACTTACATGAAACATTCCTATAGAAATCTCAAGATGGGAGTGCTCATCAAACCCTACCTCAACTTCTGGAAAGCCTGCTAGTACATATCCATCCATATGAAAGGTTTCCCTATTTTAGTCAATGCGGTCATGGGTGATGATACTCTCAATAAATTGGGTGTGAATATCCAGTAATATCCTGTCAAACCAATGAATCTCCGCACATCTATCATGCTCTTAGGTGGATCCCAATATAACACTACCTCAACCTTGGTCGGGTCCACTGCCACTCCATCTATTGAGATAATGTGTACTATAGAGTGAACTTCATGAATCCATAACTGGAACTTCAAGAAATTTCCATAAATTTTTTACTCTTGTAGTACATCCAGAACTATCCTTAAGTATATCACATTCTCCTCCTCGGATGTTGAGTACACAAGGATATCATCAATTAAGACTACTATGAACCGGTATAATTAAGGCTGAAAGATCTAGTTCATTAGTCCCATGAACACTATTGGGGCACTCTTCAAACTGAAGGGAATCACCAAGTACACATAGTGACCGTAGCAACATCTAAATGCTATCTTCGATATATCCTCATCCTGTACTCTCAACTGGTGATAGCCTAATCTAAGGTTAGTCTTTGATAACCATTATGTCCCTATTAACTTATCAAATAGGTCATCAATCCTCAGTAGTGGATACTTGTTATTTATGGTTATCTGATTCAAGTTTTGGTAGTCTACACACAACCTCAAGCTCCCATATGCCTTTTTGGCACATGAAACTAGGGTTGTACAGGGTGAAACATTGGGTCTAACAAATACCTCCCTCTAAAAGCCCTCTAAATGTACCCTCAACTCATGAAGCTCTATGGGAGTACTCTGATATAATGGTGAAGATATTAGAGTCTTCCCATACTATAGATCAATACATAAGTCTATCCCTCGGTGGGGAGGTAAACCTATATCAACTTTGAGGAAGACGTACTCATACTCATACACCACTATAGGAAACTGTAAACTTATAACATTCACTACACCAAGAGTCGGGCTAACTAACTGATGAGTAATTAGTTATTCCCTCCTATATAAAATTCCATCCTACACTGCTTGGTTTTTCCTCTCACCAAAAAAAGAAAACCTAGTTTCGTCATTGTGGACACACTGAACCCTTTGTATAAAATAGTCAGTTTTGGAATGCGCTATAGATAACCAATCTATTCCAAGAATAATGTCGTAAGGCCTCAAAACTAGTACCAAGAGATCCCAACTGAATCTCTTGCCTCTAAGAGTCAGGTCACATTGTCAGCATAAGTGTTTGATCACCGAGTCTTCTCTATTAGGAGTCTCCAAGCGTAAGGGTCGAGCTAAAGGTTCAACTGAATATCTAAGTCCCATATAAGGTATGTGGAAAGAAAGTAATGACTAGAACCTATGTATATCAGAACTATATCTAAATTATAAAAGACACATATCATACCTTAAATCATTACTGAAGCCTTCGAGTTATAAGATTTGACCTCCTACATCTTTCCCTTCCCATGTCCTCTAGCTCCCTGAGCTTCGCATGGACTACCTAGGGGTGATGGTGGTGACATTTCAAAATGTTGACCACCACTTACTACTCCCCCATCTCCTTTTCCATGTTCACTTCCTTACGTACTTTCCTGCTCCTACTATTGTCTCTACCTCAATGGAACATGTATGATTTCTCTATCATCTGTATAGCGGATTAGACAATCTCAACCAAGATATACCCAACCATTACATGGTCAAAACCACCTATCTGTAGGATGACTGGACCTACCCTATGAGCCCAGAACTATAGATCCCTCATCTTGGGACCTCCTCCCAAATCATTTAACACATTAAAGTCCCTGGAATCAATTTCATCTCCCTACTGTTGAGGTCTCTACTCTTGCTTTCCCACTGCTGACAACTACTGGCTGTAACTAATCAGTAAAGAAAATCTAAACCACCGAATATTTCTCTAGCACCCCCAATATAGGTAGGAATCACTACTACAAATACACCCTTTATCAGGTCTAAAAATGGCCTTTAACAGCACTAGAAAAGAGCTGTTAAAGCTGATGAAGATAAAGGGGGGGTCCCCTATATCAGCGCTTCCTTTATCAGCGCTTTCGTTTTAGCGCTAATAAAAGTTAAAAAAAATTAAAAAATTAAAAAAATCATGCCAATCTAGGGGGATTTATTAGAGTTTGATCCCCACTTTTAATAGCGCTTTTCACCCCCTCCAGCGCCCCGTATGCACCCCCTCCACCCTTTATCAGCGCTAGCCCCCCACATCCACCCCCATGTGTGCGGCTCTACCTCCAGCAGGTTTTGAACTCGAGACCTCCCCCCTGTGCGCCTAAGCCCTTACCACTACTCTATTTTGATTTGTTTACTATTTCATGATATCTCTATTTATATATATATATATATAGTTATATTTATTTGTATAGTAATATATATTTATATTAATATATATATATATAGTTATATTAATATATATATATAGTTATATTAATATATATATGTTGTTATATTAATATATATATAGTTATATTAATATATATATATATATATAGTTATATTAATATATATATAGTTATATTAATATATATATATATATATAGTTATATTAATATATGTATAGTTATATTAATATATATATATAGTTATATTAATATATGTATAGTTATATTAATATATCTATAGCTATATTAATATATATATAGTTATATTAATATATATATAGTTATATTAATATATATATATAGTTATATTAATATATATATAGTTATATTAATATATATATAGCTATATTAATATATATCTCTATTTATATATATATATAGTTATATTTATTTGCATAGTAATATATATTTATATTAATATATATATATATAGTTATATTAATATATATGTGTATTTATATATATATATAGTTATATTTATTCGTATAGTAATATATATTTATATTAATATATATATATAGTTATATGAATATATATATTTATAGTGATATTAATATATATATTTATAGTGATATTAATATATATATATATATTTAGTAATATTAATATATATGTAGTTATATTAATATATATATATATATATCTAGATTAATATATATATATATATAGTTAGATTAATATATAGTTATATAAATATTCATATATTTTTATTTTAAATAAAATGGATATTAGTTATTATTTAGATAAAGATAATATATTTTATATGTAAATATATTTTAGTATTTATATTTATAATTAATTTTTATGTGTGAATATATAAAAAATATGTAGATATTGTTATATATTTGATTATAAATAGCAGTGAATTATAAAAAACGATAAAATTTAAAAGACATAATATCAATATGAATGTAATACCTTGGAATAAATTCAGTCCCCACCAAAAAAAAAGTCAATAATACCCCCTTAAACGAGGCTGAAAATCCACAAAATGTTAAAAAATTGGGGTACCCCGATTAAAAACTCAGTTTTGGAGGCCTTCTGGGCCTTTTTTGGCCTCAAAAAACCCTTGACCAAGGTTTCCCTAGTCATAGTGATGTAGAGATCATCGCATGCTTCGATTTGATATGTGGTATAGCTCAAACGGACACCCGGATCAAAAGTTATGGCCGTTTGAAATTTGAGTTGCGTTTTCAACATATTTTAGATCTTTTTTTAATTTTTTTAATTTTTTTAGTCTTCAAATTGTTATTAAATAACTATTACTCCATAATAATTATCAAATTATTAATTAAAAATATTTTTTTAATTTTTTAAGAAGCCATTTTCACTAAATATCTTATATATTAAGTATATTAAGTGTAAATGTGCATTTATACTTATCTAAAATATATTTAAAAATTATATATTATATTTATATCAATATAAATATATTTATATATTAATATATTAATATAATTTTTTTAAATTTTTTTTTGAATTCGACCCTTTATCAGCGCTTTTAAAAAAAAGTGCTGATAAAGCCCCCCCCCCTTTATCAGCGCTACTAAACAAGTGCTGATAAAGGGGGTACCTTTATCAGCGCTAAAAAACACTGATAAAGGGGGGACCTTTATCAATGCAAAAAAGCACAGATAAAGGGGTACGTTTATCAGCGCTTTTTTAGCACTGATAAAGGCACCCTTTATCAGCCCTTTTCTGAGCGTTGATAAAGGGACCCCCCTTTATCAGCGCTTTTTCATTAGCACTGATAAAGGGGGGCGCTGGGAAAAACTGTTTTTGTGGTAGTGAATTCATAGAGGGATAACATTGGCTCAAATGAATCTATACAGACCTCGCTCAAAGGTCAAATCCCTAAAGAAATGATCTTGAACCATATCCATAGAGTACCTATAGAGGTTGGTAAACCTCGATGAATACTCAAATACTATTATGATTCCCTTTTGGAGCTGAAGAAGCTCCTAGATACATATATCCCTTAGTATAGCTGGTGAGAAATCCTCTTTGAAAAGGAACTCAAACTCTATTCACAAAAGATTCACCTCATTATAAGATTGAGCAACGAAACCCCACCATCACCATATTGATCCATAAATAAGTTTCACTTCCAGGACCACCATTTGATCTATTAGTGTCCGGACTAGATATAAAACTTGGGTCATCACCTCAAGCTAGTCCTCAATCTCCTATGGATTGGGCTCACCTCAAAACCTAAGGTGTCTCTATCTATGAAACTCATGAAGTGCTCTAAGCCTATGCACCTCTAACTAACTAAATGGCCCAAAGGCCTTTAATTTTTATTGATTTTTGATAATCCCCCTTTTAAGGGACGAGGGGGAACCCTTACATGGACTATAGTCATAGAGACACATTACATGACCCAGAGGACTTAGAGAAATTCATCCCAAATAGACCACCTGAAACTGCCCCTTCCTAGAAAAGAACATGATTCCATCTCTCCACCTTCACAAGGCTTGTCAGCTATTTGTCTTATGTAGAGATGCACAGGCCTGCTACCGATGTAAATTTCATACCCTCTTAGCCTACACAACTCATCTGGCGGTACTATGGGTACCACATGTTTCTCTATGGGTGGTATTTCTGGTGTAACTCCTAGGGGTAACATCATGGGAACTGGCCCCTGAATCGACACCCATCGCTGAGGGGATCATCCTAGTGATCATCATGTTTAATTCTAGTTGGAATACAGCACGGAGGCATCCTGAAACAAACAAGATGTACCACATTCAATGATTATATCTGGAGAAATGACTCGAGAAGAAAATGAAAACCACAACCCATTCCTATATGATGCATGTACTATTGATTCCCCTAAAACTAGTGTTCTCATGTATGGAGTCGAAAATAAGGTTATCAGAATCCAAGAGTATGGATACTTTGACTGCCACACCAATACTAGATTCGTTGTCTTGAAAGCTAAACTTGAAACACTTAACACTTATTTACCCAAACCAATATCACAAACTCTCGATCCTAAGGTAGAACTGACCACCTCTAATACCACTATGTCATGACTCATCCCAGTGGGGCTCATGTCGTGACTCCCCAATCCCACCTACAGTAGGCCACGGGATGATGACTGTTGTACCTCTCGAACCCCTCGAGGTTTGATTTTCATGATCACAATCACCCTCATATTTATCTAATCCTTTTTCAAGTGTTTTTGGATGATAGTAATCATTTCAGGTGGCCAAGGAATTGGGCCAAGAAGGCCAAGAAGGCAAAAAGCCAATCTGGACTGAAATTCAGTCCACCGGCCAACCGGTGGCTTCACCACCGGTCGACCGGTGGACCCTGGGCAGAAGGGAGAGCCACTGCCTCACCACCGGCCAACCGGTGGCCGCAACACCGGTCAGCCGGTGGCACCTGCACAGAATGGCAAGCTACTGTCTTGCCACCGGCCAGCCGGTGGCTCTGGCACCGGCCAGCCGGTGGCTCTGGCACCGGCCAGCCGGTGGCTCTGGCACCGGCCAGCCGGTGGAGCTTGAGCCCGGAGATCTCTCCATTTTGCACACACCGGCCAGCCGGTGGGACTGTACCGGCCAGCCGGTGGAGCCAGTCAAACTAGTCGTTGCAGTTTGACCAGGCTGGCCCACTTGGCTCCCAACGGCTCTTTAAGCCTCTCCAACGGCTCCGAAGACTCCCCAAGGGTTCCATGCCTATAAATAAAGTACAAGGAAGCCCTGGACACCCACCGGAACTATTGTGAAGCCAACGGACTCATTTCCCATCATTTGGCCAACCTCCGGCGACTTCCTTCAAAGGAACCCCAATTGCTCCAACAACTTCCACATCCAAGGAGCTCCTCCAAAGAAGCTTGGAAGCGGCCTTCAACATCTCCATCCAATCAAAGGCGCCCAAGGCTTCTCAAAATACGGTTTTTCTTGTATTTATTATTTTGAGCTTAAAATTGGGTTTGTGCCTACAAACCCCAACCCTTTTCTCATCTCCCTTTCTTTTGGGTTTCACACCACCACTAAGGTGTGAAGAGGTTTCTTCAAGCCTTTCCTTTTAAAAGGCTTGAGTTTTCGGTGAGCTAGCCTTCACCCGTTAAAAAGGCTAGTGGGTTCTTGCTCAACCATCAAAAGCAAGTGGGTTCTTGCTTAACCACTAAAAGCAAGCTGTAATAGGTCCTAGTGCTACCTCAAAGCCTAGTGGGTTTCTTGCTAAAACCATTGAAAAGCAAGCGGTAGGAATCTCTCAACGGTTGAGTTGGGAGCGGAGATGTAGGCCGGGTTTTGGCCGAACTCCGTTATCAATTTCTTGTGTCTTGCCTCTTTACTTTCCGCTGCACTTTCACTTTGATTTTTATTTTGTTTATTATTATTTTTAAAAGGCAATTCCCCCCCCCCCTCTTGCCATCATTCCTCGTTTGTTCCGACCCAACAATTGGTATCAGAGGGAACTTTGAGTAATACCCTAACCCGGTTTCAAATTTAAGATCCATTAAGATGGCATCAACCTCTTTCGCCCCCGAGGGCTACTCATTGGGTCGGGCTCCATTTTTTGATGGAACCGACTATAATTATTGGAAAACCCGCATGACCACTTTTCTTAGAAGTATAGGATATCCCATTTACAAAATAGTCATGCAAGGTTATACTTTGTCTACCCCCGATGAATCCAAATGGACCCCCACCGATATAAAGAATTTTGAGCTTGATGGAAAAGCCATGAACGCTCTCCATTGCGGCCTAGACCGAAATGAATTCAATCGAGTGTCTACTTGCACCTCCTCACATGAAATTTGGAAACTTTTAGAAGTAACTCATGAGGGCACTAACAAAGTCAAAGACACTAGATTGGATATGTATAGGCAAGATTTTGAGTCATTTTCAATGCATCCAAATGAGTCTATTTCCGATATGTTTACTCGCTTTACTGACGTGTGCAATGGAAGGAAATCTCTTGGTGATGATGTTTCAGCCGAGACGATGGTCAAGAAGATCTTATGGGTCCTTCCGAGCTCATGGGCACCAAAGGTGACGGCGATCCAAGAAGCTAAGGACGTCAAAAATATGCCGGTAGAGGAGCTCATCGGATCTCTCATGACCTACGAGATCACCATGAGGAGGCAAGCACAAAAGGAGGGCACCCCTATAAAAACTCCAAAGAACATCGCCCTCAAGGTACAAAAGGAAGAAAGCTCCTCCTCATCATCCTCTTCATCTTCTTCATCTTCAAGCGGTGATTCGGAAATGGAGAATCTCGCCCGCCAAATGCATAAATTTATGAAGAAGCACAAGAAGAAGAAATCCCGCAAGCACCGAAAGCAAGAACCCACCGCAAAATCCGAGCCCAAGGTAAAATGCTACGGGTGCGGCGAAAAGGGCCATTACAAGCCCGATTGCCCACTCAACAAGAAACGGGCCAAGGAAAAAGGAAAGAAGAAGGTCCTCAAGGCGACATGGTGTGACACCTCATCCTCCTCCTCCTCCTCCTCGAGCGGCAACGGTACGAAATGCCTAATGGCATGTCATGAGGTATCATCATCCTCTTCCTCTTCTTCATCCTCTAGTTCTTCTAATTCTTTAAATCATTTATCTTATGAAGAACTCTCACATGCTAGAGACCAACTTGAAAATGGTTTTCATGAACTTTCGTCAAAATTTGTTGCTTTAAAAAATTCTTTCAAAAAACTTTCCTCCGAAAAAGAACAACTTCTCAAAGAGAAGGAGGAAATCACCCTTAAAATCCAAAATTTTCCAAATGTTGATTCTATGGAATCAACCATCAAGGACCTTAGGGAAACCCTAGCTAAGTTCACCCAAGGGGAACAAAATTTGAACAATCTCCTAGGTTCTCAACGAATATCCCGAACCACCAATGGACTTGGCTATACCAACCAAGCTTCCTTCTCCCATGCACCCACTGTTTTTGTAAGGGGGAGCTCTAGTTATAAATTTTGTAACTATTGTAAAAAACCCAGGCACCTTATTTATGAATGTAATTGTAAAAACGCCCGGTACGGCCAACCAAAGTCTATTTTCTTTTCGGACGAATTCTATAGGAGAAGACCCGCCATGAGACAAGTTTGGATTGAAAAATCCCTTCTTGCGAGTCTCTCCGGGCCAAAATTTATTTCCTCTCCCCGGTGATTTGTTGTTTTATTTAGGGGGAGTTAGGTTCTTTTAAGCCTTTTTGTGAATTAAAAATTTTTTTCATTCAAAATTCTCATTTCAAATTTTTTATTTCAAAATTTTCGATTCCAACTTTCAATTTCAATTCTTGGTATCAAAATTTTCATTTCAAAATATTCAATTGGTTTTTGATTCAAAACTTTCAATTCAAACTGTTATTCAAATTTTTCAATTTAATTTTCAAAAATTCCAATTGATTTAAAAATCTTGATTTTCAATTATCCCTCAATCAAGTTTTATGCCCCATTCTATTTTGATAATCACAAAGGGGGAGAAATTTCTTGATTTATTGGGGGAGAATCCTTTTCATCATGCTTGCATTTCCTTTCAATTTCATGTTTTTACTTTAATTGTTTTGGTGATTGTGATCATCAAAATAGGGGGAGATTGTTGTACCTCTCGAACCCCTCGAGGTTTGATTTTCATGATCATAATCACCCTCATATTTATCTAATCCTTTTTCAAGTGTTTTTGGATGATAGGAATCATTTCAGGTGGCCAAGGAATTGGTCCAAGAAGGCCAAGAAGGCAAAAAGCCAATCTAGACTGAAATTCAGTCCACCGGCCAACCGGTGGCTTCACCACCGGTCGACCGGTGGACCCTGGGCAGAAGGGAGAGCCACTGCCTCACCACCGGCCAACCGGTGGCCGCAGCACCGGTCAGCCGGTGGCACCTGCACAGAATGGCAAGCTACTGTCTTGCCACCGGCCAGCCGGTGGCTCTGGCACCGGCCAGCCGGTGGAGCTTGAGCCCGAAGATCTCTCCATTTTGCACACACCGGCCAGCCGGTGGGACTGTACCGGCCAGCCGGTGGAGCCAGTCAAACTAGCCGTTGCAGTTTGACCAGGCTGGCCCACTTGGCTCCCAACGGCTCTTTAAGACTCTCCAACGGCTCCGAAGACTCCCCAAGGGTTCCATGCCTACAAATAAAGGACAAGGAAGCCCTGGACACCCACCGGAACTATTGTGAAGCCAACGGACTCATTTCCCATCATTTGGCCAACCTCCGGCGACTTCCTTCAAAGGAACCCCAATTGCTCCAACAACTTCCACATCCAAGGAGCTCCTCCAAAGAAGCTTGGAAGCGGCCTTCAACATCTCCATCCAATCAAAGGCGCCCAAGGCTTCTCAAAATACGGTTTTTCTTGTATTTATTATTTTGAGCTTAAAATTGGGTTTGTGCCTACAAACCCCAACCCTTTTCTCATCTCCCTTTCTTTTGGGTTTCACACCACCACTAAGGTGTGAAGAGGTTTCTTCAAGCCTTTCCTTTTAAAAGGCTTGAGTTTTCGGTGAGCTAGCCTTCACCCGTTAAAAAGGCTAGTGGGTTCTTGCTCAACCATCAAAAGCAAGTGGGTTCTTGCTTAACCACTAAAAGCAAGCTGTAATAGGTCCTAGTGCTACCTCAAAGCCTAGTGGGTTTCTTGCTAAAACCATTGAAAAGCAAGCGGTAGGAATCTCTCAACGGTTGAGTTGGGAGCGGAGACGTAGGCCGGGTTTTGGCCGAACTCCATTATCAATTTCTTGTGTCTTGCCTCTTTACTTTCCGCTGCACTTTCACTTTGATTTTTATTTTGTTTATTATTATTTTTAAAAGGCAATTCCCCCCCCCTCTTGCCATCATTCCTCGTTTGTTCCGACCCAACAATGACTAGCATCGAGTAGGCATGTCACTAACATGGGAGGCATTTCCTAAATACCTATACACACACACATCTCCTGGCCCATAAAATGTTGAAATGTAAAAACAAATAAACAACCAATGCATGCATACATCGATATCCCACAACCAAAGTATGAAAGGAAGTAAATGAAAGTAAAGAGGGATAAATATAATCCCACCAAAATGTTTCTGTAACACAAGTCCAACTTGAAAGTAAAGGTACTGGTACTATTTTCTGAAAGCTGTAGGAACACACCTCAGTCTATCTGGTCTCACTAAGTACCATATGGTCCTAGTCTATCTAGGACTCCATAAAAAGTTCAATCATCAGTACAAGACATGACATGTGAAGGAAAATCCCATGTAGGGGTGAGTATAACAATACCCAATAGGACACCCCAAAACCACAAAGCATGAAACAAAGGAAAGTATTGTCATATCTACCTAGTTATATGTCTACAATACACATAAAAAAATATCTAGATATACTCAATAAAGATACACAATCTAGAGGTAATCTGCAACCATAGTATACCAACCCTAGTATTTCCAGCTCGATGATTCCAAAAAGAACTCATCTATGAGAAAACACTCTGAGTATGATAGCACTGATGATGTCTGTTTGAGAGGTATTAGTCGTTGGTTATCTTCATGAGAAAGAACATGCTGATAATCTGAAGAGATACGATACACATATGAGGATCACTTCCAAGGCCATGGGGTGATACCAAAAAACTAAATCTAAATTAACCCCTGGTTGTTGGGTCTCTTCATGAGAAAGAACATGCTGATAATCTGAAGAGATACGATACACATATGAGGATCATTGCCAAGGCCATGGAGTGATACCAACAAACTCAATATAAATTAACCCTCTAAGTATAGGATCGGCACCCGTATAGTGTTAGTCATGATGATATCAATAACTCTACCAAGTTCATGAATATGAACAGAGGATCTCACTTCAGGCCTCTCAGAGGGATTCCAACGACTCTATCCAAGAAGTTCTGTTGAAGTTATTGTTATCCTATGAGTATGAAACGATATTGTACCAACCTTTAGGGAAAGGATAAGGTTAATTCACCCTAATGAAACTTATCCAGGTCACTGAGGAAAAGTTCTCTAATCCATGTAAGAAAGAGTACACGGTGTGTAGAAGGGTTACACGTCGTATCCCTCAACCCAGGGTCCTACCTATGTAAATGGCATGTGTCATCAAACTGTGTTTGTGTATTAGTACACACCATGTAGGAATCATTTGTACTATATTGGTGTGATAGTACATTGCTTCAACTTGTGTACCCATGTCTGTGTACTAGTACATGGCTTAGCCCATGTACTTGGTCCAACCCGTGTCATGTGGGGAAGTACACACTGTGTAGGAAACCTAGATACTCCACACCATGTCCATGTACTTCCCAAAGTACACTCTGAGTATTCAAGGAGGGAACACATTCCATTTAATCCAATCCACACATTATGTGATACTTATCTCCTACCCAAAACCCTAGCCACCACTTCGGGGATCCCACACAGCATGTAGATCTAGTTTGCACGCCATGTTTCATAGGATTTTCTAGAATTCTAGATTCTTCCTCTACGCATCTAAATGATGCTCCAGACTTTTATTTGGCCATCACTATGCCAAAAAGTAGTATATCGATATTTGTAAAGTCATTCCAACACCGAATCAATGATATTTGGGCCTCTGATCTGCTCGTAAAATGTGATCATTATCATTCTTCATTGTGTAAAGAAGAACACAAAATTGGGTATCAAATATCATCGGATTCATCATCACTTCCATCATCACGCCACTTTTATGTCATGAAGATCCCAGATCTATGATATCAGGTCATTTCTCCAAGAATCAGGTGCACAATGATTGATTGATCGGGATTTGTCGATTCATAGGTCAAATGAAGAACACTCAAGATAATTGATTAATAGGGGTAAAAGCATAAATAAATCAAGAGAAATGAACCTTGATCAACATTTATATCAATATTGGTTCATTTACATTAGAAAAATAATCAAATCAGTCAACAAATTAATCACAAAGAAAATTATCCTAATAAAACCCTTCAATAATACCCACCCCGAAGATGATCCATCCATGGATCAATCTATTTTTTGATTGGTCCACGATCATTGTAGAAATCAAGAATGGGGAATAAAAAATCAAAAAACACACCCTACCTCAATTTGGTTTGATTACTGATGAAAAACTTAGCGTCTCCATCATCGTTGGCAAGATCTGTCAGATCTGAGGTGAGTTGATCATCGATCCATGATCTTGGACGTTCTCTTGAGAGAGAATCCTAAAAGATATCTCCAATGTCTCTCCAAAATTTTCAGGGTTATGTGGATAACCCTAAAAATTCTCTATAATCGTATATATAAAGAAATTTCAATCGTTTCATCAATAATTTAAAATAAAATAATTTCATTTAATTTTTTTATTTGTTTCTACACCCGTAATGACTTTTCCACAAACAACATGTGCCAACTAATTTTAAGTAGTGAATAGGGTAAACCTCTCATTTTTAACTCAATAATTCCATCAGATTTCTGATCCGAGCACCCACTTGGAATTTATTCTACTTTTTTAGTAAAATTTGTGTGTGTGTGCTATTTAATATATTTCAAACATTTATTCTGAGAACACCTGGCCTCAAAATATTATGTCGTCTCTATTCCAGGTAAAAAAATAATCCATATAATATTTAAAAATAATACATGTAAAATTTGAGACATTACAATTTAAAAACATCAAAACATGTCCTTATATTCCTTGGATCTTCTAAAACTATACGAGATAACCTGCGTCGTATCAAAGAAATGGGTGGGATATAAATCTCAGTAAGGGAATAATAAAATAATAACATGATTAAAGTAATACATGTTATTAAATATTTATATAAATGAGATATAAAATGGGTAGGAATCATAAACATGAATATTTAAGCATGATATAAGATAATAACATGAAGGAAACATAGGAATGTGGTAACAACATAAAACATGAAATCATAAACATAAGTCAAGGATAAATGATAAGAAATCATAACATATTTTTATTAGGACAAACTATCATGCACCATAAATGGAATATCATGAGTTAAAAATATTACCCAATGCATTGGAGGGCTATATGAGTTTGGTCCCACCTATCACATTCATAACATGTACATGAATAAGTGTGTTGTATAGATCATGCAACATAAGGATGTATTTCATCACTTTTAATACCATGATTAAGGAGTGTGGATTATATACATATAATTCCCCAATAAATGAAGTATATTTACATATAAGTGAATAAACTTGAGTGTAAATTGGTATGGGTATTCACAATACAAAAGTTTTTCATGGAAAATCATGGGATAATTTCTATCTTAATAGGGGTACATTAAGATTCTTAGAATGGTTTAATGAGATTTAAAGTGCTATATAATCACTTTAAAATCATACATATAGTAAGAAGGGTGTGGTAAAACATATCTTGACATGAAAAATATTGTAAATAAAAATGTATAATATAAATAAGGTTCTTGAATAAAGATGAGAAGAAGGGTATCCCTTACCTTGAGAGGGCACTTCTAAAAGCTTGGGAGGAGCTTGTTAAGAGATTGGAGAAATATTTGGACGGATTTAGAGAGGGAAATTAAGAGTAACTATGTGATCCCAGGGTTCTAAGTGAAGAGGAATGGGAGGTTGGTGGGTTTATATATCAAAAGATAGGGGAACTCTTTATTAATTTCTAAACTTAGGTTTTGGATTCTATATAATAAATTAATCCAAATCACAAACCATCCCATGGTTTTTGCCCATGATTTCTACTAAAGAAGAGTGGATTTCATTATTTTATAAGGAAAATAACCATAAACATTAAAATAATACTCTTGGTGATGTGAAAGTGATTCATGATTATAAAGATTTTATTTCAAAACCTTAAAATATAATATCAGTTTTGGAGGATTGATTAAGGTTTTATAAAATTAATCAAATAACTTCAAAAACACATTATTTTTTAGGGGAAACATAATTTTTGTCTTAGATGGTATTTATAGTATTTATTACATCAATTTTTTTGTTTTATGATGTTATAATACCTACCGTATAATTATACCATATTTATTTTTTACCCAAAAATTAAAATGTCTCGGAAAATTATGAAAAATTCACCATTGGATAATATTTATATTATTAAAATATTTCTATAAATATGATAATTTAAAATTTAAAATAAAAAATCCTCATTTATTAAAAAGTACTAGTTTTTTGACAATAATAGTTTTCTAAACCTTATAAAAATTACATTTGACTTCATAAAATTATATTATCATTTATATTTAATAAATATTATTTAATAATAATATTTTATTAAAATATAATTTACTTCAAAAATTCATGAATTCAACAAAATATGTGTCTTGATTGAAACTATATATTTCCCAAAAATAAAATTTATGTTTCATCATATCAAAATCTAAATTCTATCAAACTAATTATCTTATCATTTGAAAAGTAACAATAAAAATGATAAATATATTCAATATTTTTTTTGAAACAAAAATATAAAAATTCATAATAATAGGGTATATATATACATAGCTTCTTATTAAACCATCATATTTCTTATGAGTAAGGTGTGCGACGGTGATATTTTCTTACGGTGGTTCAGAAAACATGGTCTGGGTCGTGATCTCAATGATCTTGAACTTATCCTATAAATGGATTCATTCATGCTTTAGTTGTTGAATATCGGTTTGGGCTTGATCAAGGAAAAAAGAATAGTGATTATATCTCACTCAGAAGCTCTGATAAATGAGATTTGTAGGGTACAATCCTACTATTTGAGGTCATCACTTCATTCATCTATGTCAATTGGACTTTATTATAACCCTTAATATACTAATCTTAATGGTCATTGTAAAAAATCTATATTATTAATGGTTATGATACTTAATAATTGGTTAAATCCAACATGATATAACATATAATGATCCAAATTAATCAAAGTAGTGCATGTGTTTTCTATAACATCATTACTTAATAAGAAATTTATTCCATCAAAAAGTGAATTTCATTTATAAAAGTTTGGGTCGTTATAAATGTAGTTATATATAAATTTATAAATATATGAAAATATATATAAATATCTATTAAATATATATAAATATAAATAAAATTTCATAAATGTATATAGATACACACGTATATATAATTAAATATAATTATATACAAATACACACACACATATATATATATTTATATATTTATTTATATTTATATATTTATATATATATATATATATATCGATATAATATATATAATTATAATTAAATTTATATAAATGTATATGAATAAGAAAATATAAATACAAATATCTATAAATATAAATAAATTTACACATATATATACATACATATATATATAATTAAATATAATTGTATATAAATATAAATATATATATACATATATATATATATATAAACACATATAAATATACTTAAATACATACATATATTCACATGCTATATAGAAATACATATAATATATATACAGTTAAATATAATTTTTTATAAACATAAATATATATATAAACACATATAAATATATATATACATACATATATATATACCCACATAATATATATAAACACATATAAATACGTATAAATATATATAAATACACACACTCATATTTATAATTAAATATAATTTTATATAAATATTAATATATATATATAGCCACATATAAATATATATACATTCATATATATACCCACATAATACATATAAATATATATGTAAGACTAGTTGGGATGAAAAATTTGATCTAGAGGGGGTGAATATAACACTAAAAATTTTAAACAAATTAAAAAATAAGAGTATATTGTTACATATATGTGGAATAGGATAAGCATGCATAGCAAGAACATTGAAAGTACAGTGTTCAAAAATAAAATGCAATGGAAAATAAGGGATACGAACACAATATTTTTAAACTAATTTGGGTCAAAATGATCCTATATCTACTCTTAAATCCCCTATTCTCCTTGAGATGAATGGTACTCACTAAAATAGCCTCACTTTTAAAAGGTGTGGTAACATTTTATATACACTTGTATCATGTTCACCTGGAGGAAAAACCCCGAACAATAGCTTTTTGAGTTATAACCAAAAATTGTACCTTTTTATGAGTTATAAACAACACAAAATTTACTTTTGGTTGGTAAATAATAAATCGATGATTATAAAACAAATAGATAATAAAAAAGATATAATGATTACAACCAAAAAAGAAATTGAGAACAAAATATATAAGATAATGCAGCTCGATGTAGCTTCGATCACTTCATTAGTAAAGGATAAAAAATTGAATCAATATTTTTATAACACAGTATCATAGTATTCATAGTAGAAAAATATCACCAATTCATAATTTAGTTTGTGTGACTCCTGTGAAGATTAGTGTTATCGTTGTGTTTTTATCAAGTTTCCCTCATCAAAATCCCAATGACTAATTCCTTATCATTAACAGCAAGATATTCTAAACCATTTGGGTTTTTATTGAGAACCAATCATATTTATCCATGGTTATAAATAATATAATCATGGATTTATATTTTTTATCGGTTTATGGAAATATCTCACGTTAATCCTTCATCAAATATTTTTTAATCCACTTTGCATGGAATTGTTAATATTGATATGTATTATATGAATTAATAATAAAAATTAATCATATGTACATGTAGAAAATAAAAATATTAAAAATATATGAAAATAGAGTTCATATCTAACACCCTGATATTTTAAAAGAACACTATGTTCAATATCTTATGTTTCACTAAACACCGAGCTTAAATGTACTCTGAAATATTATTATTTTAACACAGTCCTTATAAAATAGTTGTTAAATTGGATGGTTTGAATAATATTAACTATATAATGAAATAAATATTAATTTCATATTCAATAAAAATGTAATTATTCTAAGGAAATGGACACAAAATTTTTAGTAAAGTCATATTATTCTTCAAAAAGAGATTTTTATTGCTTTATATGAGAAAATATATATAATTACTTTTTGAAACTTTTATAAAAATTATTTTAAAAAATAAAGTTCATTTTTTGACTCATCATACCAAAACTATATTAGGGTGATTGTTTGGAAATTTTCTAAAAAGTTGATTTTTTGGTTAAAAAGTGAAAATATTGTTTTTACGAAATACCATAACTCTTATGGAATAATTATTATATGATCATGATTTAAAATTTATTAACCCTTATTATTGATCAAAATGTATTTATGCAATGAAATAATACATAATGTATTACATTTGGAAACACATTATAAGCAATTCTGAAAACCAAAATTTTAACCTTAAAAAATGTTTTTATGAGTTATGTGTATGACATATTTAGAATTGATTTTTACCACTTCTATAAATTGAATAAATTAAAATGGATTCCATTTTTTAATAAATAGTTCAAAATTATTTTTTAATTTTATTTTCATTTTTATTCATAGAAAGTTATCATGGTAAAAAAAGATTTTCTGCAGTATAGGTAAAATAATGTAGTGGGTTAAAGTTAAAAGGTAAAAGCTTAAAATACCTAAAAACTACAAAATTAAATGGGTATTTGATGTGTTTATTGACCTTGACCATCCTTTAAAACATTAATTATAAACCAAATTCATTGGAATTAATGTCACCCAAATGTGGTTGGATTTAAATATAAAATAATCAATATTTAATCACTTAAAACCACCCCTCCTCAAGTATAAATACCACTCCTCACTACCCCCTTTCTCCTGAATAGGATTAAAGATTTTAAAATATCTACCAAAACCTATACTACCCACTATCACCATTTTCAAGTGCTTCTGGTCTCACCCAAATACCAATTCCAAGTTCCTTAAGGATCCCTTCAAGGAGGTGATATTCAAGGGGTAACTTTCTCAAACAACCTCTCTTAATTTCTTTTCTTCTTCTACCTTCTCTTCTACTAATTCATTCATAAAATTGTAATAAATATAGAACCATGTATATAATTTAATTTTATATTTCTAATGGAATATTTTATATCCCCCCCTTTTCTCATCTTCTCTTATTCAATGAAATGAAACCATTGTCTAAATTATGGCGGTTAACCATCTCCGTGGATAATAATTTCATTCATTTTCCATTACCACCTTCAAGGCTGGTCATAAAAGTATTATTCTGGTTGAATATGATTTTAATAGGTATATTATAACTTATTTAATGGTTTATAACTAATATATATACATAATATTAAATAAATCAAAACTAGTTTTTGATGGTTTGAAAAACTACCAAAATAAACTAAACATTTATTATTAGTATTTTATCAAATGAATCATCCTCATGTTAGAAATAAAAATGATTTATGGGACCATTTAAACTTATATAAGTGAATTAATACCATTTCATTTCACTTCTATAGCTTTATTTACTTTTTAAAATAAAATCCATAGTTATACACAAGTGAATCGACCATGAAACCATGAAACGAACGCACTTGAAACAATGAAAATAGTGAAATATTATTAATGAACAGGTGGTAAGATATTATAGAAGTATCATATAAGGTATTATAAATATGAATATAGTTATATAATTAATTAATATAATTATTTTAACCATTATAAATGAGGTTAAAGTGCATAAAACTAAAGGGAAGCATGATGTAAGGGATGTCTTAACTCAATTTCCATTCATTTGGTTAAATTTTTACTTTATTGATTATGTCATGATAAGATTGTGTGTGAAATTAATTTTGATTATATTATTATTTTATTTCAAATTTTTTTATGTGGATTTATAGATAATACACATAATCTATTAATTTTTTTAATGCGCACTTCAATGATATGATCTTTGTGAGGGACTTCATCTCAATTTTCTTTCGTTGAGGCATATTTTGATGTTATGCCCCTATAATATTCTATAAGAAGTATATAAAATAGTTTTGGCATGTGATATCATGATTTTATTTAATATCATGACATTTTAAGTTTTTTTTAAAGTTATTATTTCTTGGCTCATATGATTTGACTAATTATAAAGTGGTGAGGATTTATTTCACAATCTCATCATTATTTGGGATTGTTTAAGTTTAAGTATCCATTGGGGGATATTTCTCTTCCATATCCATGTTTCTTAAAAATATTTTTAGAAATGGTTTTACTATTATTCTATGGTTTTTTGAAGTCAATTTTACACATGTTTGACTTATTATAAAATGGTTTGAAAGGAATATTTTTTAAATTTTCTAAACGAGGTACTTTGTGACTTTTCTGACAAAAATATAGAATTTGTTTTTTTAAAATTATACAGAATGATCATATTTTCTTGAATTTATTACTCTTTAATGATTTTAATCTTACTTTATAATTTTATAAGGTTCTTTTCTAATAAAATGTTTTCATTTATGCACAGTTTTTTAAAAATAAGTGATTTCAATGTAAAAAAGATATTTTCCTCAAGAATTTTTTAATGATCTTAATAAAGTATTTTAATATATCAAAATGCTTTGTTGAATCTTATGGTTCATTAAGGATAGTCTATTAATATATCATATACTATATTTTATTTTATGGTTTATGATCTGTTTGATTAGGAATGTAATATTTAGAGATAATTCACTATATTACTCTGGATAGTTTGTGATTATGTTTACTGATTTGGGAAAGTTATTTACATTTAATATGATAATTTCAATACAAATTTATATGTTGATTATGATTCACCCCTTTCATATAGTGAATTAGTTGGAATTAATAAGTGATGTTAGGGTCCCACTATATCCCCTTAATGCATTAGTGGGTCTCATAAGACAAACTAGATTGGGTTTTGTCCAAGGTCTTACCCATTTATTAGATTCTTGGCATGAAATCTTGATAGTATTAGATTCTTAGAACTAAGCCTCGATGGTAAGTTTTAGATATCTGAAATTATGCATTCTATCATTATGATATTAGTTATTTATTTCCATGTGATTATTTGATTAGTAGAATATCCATGGTTAAGTTTTTAATCTCATGTGATTACTTATATGGAATTATTTAATAATATTTTATTCCTTCCATGATCAAGTTATTGATTAAATTTACTGTGTTTCAATTATTTTACCTTACCATATTATTTATGTGTATATATGATAGCGTTTTCTATATGCATACCCTTACTGAGCATTAGATATCATCCATTTATTATGATTAAATTTTCCTCAGTATTCCTAGAAATTTATTATGATTGATATGCACGGTTAATCTAGGAGAATAATGGTGTTCTAAAAGTATTATCTATGTTTTAGTTTAAATTTTCAATTGTAATGTAATGTTCAAGTATGTATCTAGTTTTCCAAAACTACTAAATTGTTTGGTCCTTTTGGATGTGATTCCATGTATATTATGATAATGTGATAAATTAACAACTTACTTTGGGATACTAGGCTTAGGGTCTTTACATCATAAGAATGAATTTGAAATAGAGTAAACTTTGAATGGATTGTAAATCTCAGTTTGTTTGAATTTTAAAAACTTTGTATGTATGACTTTTTATTTTGAAATTCTTCACAATTTCATAAGTATTTTAAAGTTTGTAAGAATTTAAAAAACTCATTTCTTAAGTTTTCAAATAAATTATATGAATTTAAATAAAACTTATGAATTTGGGAATTTTATATGACTTTTCATGAAAACGTATTTCTTTAAGAAATTCCATATGACTTTAAAAAATTTCTTATGTCTTTGTAGAAAAATATATGGCTTTAAAAAAGTTATATGCCTTTGATGAAATAGTATAAATTTAAATTAAAGTGTAAGACTTTATACTTAAAATAAAAAATGAAATTCCAAAAACCACAGAAAACATAGTGACTATAGAATCTATTATAAAAACATTATAAACACAAAACACCTAAATAATAAATAAAATGTGATTTAATAATTCTTTGAAAAATTATAATTATCCAAATTAAATATGTGAGGTATTTGTAAACAATGTAAGGTATTTATAAAAAATGTGAGCTATTTTTAATATTCAAAAAAATAAACAATCAATACTAGCAATATCTATATTACTCAAACCTAGCACTAATAATCTCCTCTTTTTAAAAATTAAAAAACTGAACAAGAATTTACAAACATATACCCTTTTTAAAGTTATCAAAAAGTTAACAAAAATAATAATTTATTTAATAAATCTCTCCAGTGAGATAAAAAATAATTCTTTATTAAAAAGAAAAATAATTTTCCATGCTGAAATAAGTAGAATGGTTAAAACCCATGGTCATGATAAAATAAAGATTGAAAAATGAGAGACAACAAAAACTCCAATTATATTAGTGATAGAAAAATTTAAGCTCCCCCACATTAATTTATATTAAAAAAATTATATTCAGTAAAGAAAATGATAATAATATCTTATAAAATTTCAATTGTTTCTTGTATACAGACTCCTTAAAAATATACAAAATAGTGAGAAATTATAAACCAAGTAAATTTTAAAAAAAATAGTCCACATAAATAATTATACCACCTTAAAAATTTTGTAGAAATAAAAATAGTATACTTCAACACATCAAATATGTTCAAAAAAATAAATGAAGACAAATTTGTATAGAAGATCTATTAGTAATAAAAACTAGTAATAAACATTTAAAATTTTAACAATTCAAGATAAATCTCTATCAGAATAAGTTCAAATTTTATTTTCTCAAGCTTCACAGTATCAAGAGGTTTAGTAAATATATTTGTAATCTGATTATTATTTGAAATAAATTCTAAAATAATATACCCTTTATTAAAATTATCTCTTATAAAATGAAATCTAAGATCTATATATTTTGTTCTTGAATGTTGTAAGGAATTTAAAATATTGAAAAACAGATGTATTATCATAATATATAGAAATTTTATCAAAATAAACATTTAAATCAGTAAATATTTATTTTTTCTAAAGACTTTGAATATAATAATTAGTAGCAAAAATATAATCAGTCTTAGGTATGGATAACGCAACAAGTAATTGCTTTTTAGAACTCCTTGGAATTATACTTTTACTATGTAAATGAAACATAGAAGGTGAACATTTTCTATTAAGTCTAAGTCACCAAAATAAGAATTAGAATAAGATATTAGATCAAAAAAAGTTGTGATTGTAATAAAATAAACAAATAACGACACTTCTTTTAACATTTATAATTATATTTTTAACAACCATTAAATTAATTTCCTTAGGATTATATTGAAACCTACTCACGTGAAAACTGAAAACATTATATCTCATCTTGATAGTGTCAAATAAATTAGTTTCCCAATCATTCTTCTAAATAGTTTATCATCTATAGATTTTTTTAGATTAATCTAAACCTAATTAGAATTAGTGCCCATTAGGGCTTTAAAATTTTAACATGAATCAAGATTAAATCTTTTAAAAGGTTCTTTTTTATATTTATATTGATTTAAAAACATTTTGTATTTTATTTGAAAAAACTGAATACTTAAAAAAATATTAGTTCACCCATTAAACTACTATAAAATTAAAAAATCATCAACTTGGAAGATTCATTACTAAACAAATCATTTGTATAACCAAATTTAATATCAACAAAATATATTTTTATAATTAAAATATCCTTAAATACTATCTTAATAAAAAAAATTTGGGTCATATTTTTCTTTACTAAAATTATTTTGCAATAAAAAAAATATATCCTATTATACCAAGCTCTTGAGGATTTATTTAGACCATATAAATATTTTGGAAATATAATAACATGATTTGGAAATTTTTCATGTTAAAATGCAGGTGGTTGATTAAAATAGACTCCTTTAAAAATCAAACCCTTAAAAATTCACTTTCAATATCCATTTGAAATAATTTAAGACATTAAAAACAAGAAAAATCCTATAAGATCCTAATTTATTTTATCCTAGAAACTAGTGAAAAATTATCTTCAAAAACAACACCTTCTTATTGATAATATCATTTGAAAACTAATCTATCCTCATTTTTAACTATATTTTTAGATTCATTTAGTTTATTCTAGAAAATACACTTAGCTTATATAATAAATTTTATCTTTTGGTTGTTAAACTAAATTTAAAACATTATTTATTATAAATTCATTGAGTTAATATTATGTATAAAACATACATTTTTAATCTTTCAAAGCTTCATGAGCATTATTTAGCACAAAACCTACAAAAAAATCAAAGTTAGCACAAAATTGGAAAAAAAACTAGTTTGAATTCCAAAATCAACATTTCCAATAACCATTTCAATTAGATGATATTTAATATCCTTATAGCTGTTAAGATGATATTCTAAAGACATTTAATCCATATAAACTGATACATTATCATTTTGAGGCCTGTATTTTTCAAAGTTAAATTCTTTATATTCATCTTAAATATTATCTAAATTTGGATTTCACTTCATATTATTATTATTTTCATCAAACTTAACATGTATTTATTATTCAACTACTAAATTTCTATTGTTAAAAACTCCATATTTCTTACTATAATTATAATTTCCAAGAAGGATTCCTTCAATAACTTTAGAATAAAACTTATCAAGATTATATTTAGTGTTCAAGATAAAAAATCTATAACCAAATACCCTAAAATATCCAAATTTTAGTTTAAGTAATTTAAAAAACTATAAGGGGTGTTATTTAAGATTGGATTAATTAAAACATAGTTTAAAACATGTAAAAATATATTAATATCTTCAGCCCAAAAATATTTAGGTAAATTATAATCATTAATCATTGTTCTATCTATTTCTATTGTAGATATATTTTTTATTTTAGCATCAAGATTTTTTTCTAGTGTTCTAAGAGTAGAAATATTATGAAAATATCCATTACCTTTATCAAAAATTTTAAATACTAAATTTACAAATTCACCCCCTCTATTGATTCAAATAGATATTATTAAATAAACATTATAATTTTTAAATAATTTTAAAATGAGAATGAATTTAGTCAAAGTTCCAATTCTATGATCCATAAATTAATTCCAAGTGAATATACTATAATCCTCAAAAATTAGAAAAACATACTTCTTTACACCTAAAATCAAAAAATTTAAAGAACCAAATAAATTAAGATATAAAAATAAAAATAGGTCTATTTATTTTAAAAGTTGTATAAAATTTAGAATTTTCCTTATATTTCATACCTTTTAAACATGAATCATACACAAATAATTTATTTACATTCAGTTTGGGTATATCCAGAACCTTTCTATGCTTTGAAACTTTATGCATCACCCAGAAGTTTTAATGTCTAATCCTTCTATGAAATAAAATATCTTATTTTTATACAATATTTAAACACTTAAAATTCAAAAGAAATCATAAAAATAAATTGAATGTGAACTTTCTATTTTCATAAAATAAAACATATATATTTTTAAAAACTAAGAAATTTTAATTTTTAAATTTGAAATTCATTCCATTATCACAAAGTTTTGATATATATATTAAATTTTGTTTTAAACCCTTAACAACAAAACCATTATAATTATAACAGTTTTAGAAAAACCCACTTCACTATAAAATTTTATCTTTCCATTAAAGTTATCTTTGAAAGTAACAAAACCACCATTACATGAATAAAAAGATAAAATTTGGAAATGTAAAAAAATAAGATTTAACGAATTACCTTCCTTAAATAAATATTATATTAATACATTATTCTACATGCAATACCAAACTAAAAGGAAATCATGAAATGTTAAAATAAAATTTGATCATTATAATATAGTTGCTATATTAATGGGTATAAAAGGAAGTAGATATACTATGAAATCTTCTAAGTAAATAAATGGATCGAGTTGAAGAAGTCTTCCATATGAATCACATTTGTCTGATATCAAAAATGAAGTATCTTTGTGTAAGGACCTATGTTTTTCCGGACTGCAGTTTTGAGAAGAAATTTAAATTTCTTCTCTTGGATGCTCGTGAGGGATAAAACGGTATTTTATCCTATGAGATAACCTCAGATAATTTTTATAACCACTCTATTAGTCCCAGAATAGGGTTTTTACCTTATGAGAGGAGTTTTGTGGAAATATGAGCTATTCGAATTTTAGTGAAATATTTAATATTTAATATTATTAAATTAAATATTAAATTATTCAAGCTGGTTTTTTTGGAAATAAATTTTTAATGGAGAATAAAATTGAGATTTTTTCTATGCTGTTGAGTCCAGAATAGAGATTTTAGCATAGGCGAGGCATAAACTTGAGTCGGGCATCAGGGTCGGGTTGGGCCCCTTTTTCTTTATTTCCTTTTCTTCTTTTCTTTTCATTCTTATTATTTCCTCCTCCTTCTTCACAATCCATGTGTGGATCATCCTTCATCATGAACTATGATATTAATGGGATATGGAGAAATATTTAGAGATGGAAGGCAAGAGGGGTACTGTTTTGAAGCTCTCGACGTGCTGAGTCGGTGTGCGGCATCTGTGGATGGTGAAATCAACCGAATCTTTGGCGGTTTCTGATCGAAGGTAAGGAAATCTATGTTTTCATTATATATCCACATTAATTGGTTATTTCATGTTTTTATAGCCGTATATTTCTTTCTTGTGGCCTCTTAATGCCCGATCTGCTGTTTTGGGGGTGAAAACAGGTTTTTCGGGCGATCCAACGGATTTCCTGTCGGAAAACCCAGGTAACACGGCATGTGTTCTAGGGGAACACACTATGTGTTCTTCCCATTTGGGGAAGAAGAATTTTTCTTAAGTACATTACATGTACTCTGAGTACACACTGTGTGGTGGTTGGTCGTGTGTCTGACCGTGTGAAAAAGAACATGGAATGGTGGTTTTTGAACAGTACACATCATGTACTAGGAGTACATGTCGTGTAGTTTAACATGGGAATGTGTCCAGGTGAAAAATAAAATGTGATGATGTTTTGTGAATATTACATTCCATGTATAGTAAATTACACATCTTGTAATTTTACATGGGTAGACCCCATCTACTCCAAAGTACATGCCATGTACTTTGTCCAGCCTGTTTCCGTCTGGGGGTTCTTTAAACCCCTGTAAGTTGCATTCCAAGGGTCCATTTTACATGTCATCTGTGGCCAAAAAACCCTTGATTTAAGGCGTAATTTTTTAGGCTGGTTGGAGAAATTTTTTTTTTGGGCACAATTCTCGGTTTTAGGAAACATCCAAAATAATATTATTATTATTTTAATTATTATTATTTGGTGATTATTGAATCAGATGTATCTTTTGTGTTCGATGTTCATTTGATGCACCATCAGTATAGTTCCAACCCATAATTAAAGGTGAAATTTTAGAGATTGATTTCAAGTGCTAAAATAGAAATTAGGTGTGATCCCCACTTGGGATCATTACGGTGAATAATGTTTTTTCACTGGTTAAACTTTTTGGGCGAGTGAATAGTTCATTCTGAGTGTTTTTCTGTGTAGATCACATTGGTGGGAACCTAATGAAATTTAGAGGTCATATAAATGGTTTTTGGGGGGTTTATATCTAAATGGATAGGTTTTTCCTCTAATTATCGATTTCAAATGTTACTTCAGAGTGAGACTCGACATGGTTAATTGGTTGGGTGTTCGGACCAACATAGTTGAGACCTTTGATATGATATGATATGTGAGTTATCTCCCATAACCTATGATTTTTAGGACATCCCCCTTGTGAGATGTGCTCTTTTGGCCAATGAGGTTATGAGACAGGATTTTTCCAAGGATCCTCTGAGGGATGCCTTTCCTTATGTGATGACCTAGGGAGTCCCTTGTAGGATATCTATCCTATTTTATTTTGAGAGGATTCATGTTGTAGGATACCTCTATTGTTCTTATTTTGAGGATCCCATGTAGGATTCCTCCCTTACCCTTCACTAAGGATTCTGAGTAGGGTACCTCCTTAGTAGTTTACTTGAGGGACCCAATGGGTTCCTGTGGTTTGACCGAACCTAAGCTATTACATCGGGTTTGGGTAGAGATGGTGTTAGGGTGTCACCTAGAACCCATGGAAAACTTTCAATCCCATGGGGATGTTGATGTAGTGTTGGGTTGGGTGTTTTGGCCACCCTCACTCATTTGTTTATATTTTACTTGTTTATTAATGATGCAGTGATGTTAACCAGAGGTGTTTCTTGGGTGGTGGCTGTTAAGCCTGATGTGAGGCATCTTTATTGTTTGTTGGGATGCCCGGATGTTCTCTCCTTGAATCTAACTTTTGAGCCATGTTATTTATAATATTTTATAGGTACCAGAAGTATTACCTGGGACTTGACTATTAAGCCTTATGTGTTGACTTGTATGCCCTGAGTGATACATGGATTCCCATTATAGGAATGACTTGGATGGACTTATTGGGATGTTTATTTACATACCTTGAGTGGTACATGGATTCTCATTGTAGGAATGCCCTAGATGGACACATTAGTATGTTTATTTACATACCCTAAGTGATACATGGATTTCCGTTTTAGGAATTCCTTAGATAGAATAATTGGATTGTTTACTTATGTGCCATGAGTGATACGTGGATTATCATTGTAGGAATGCCTTAGACAGGCTCAGTGGACCATTGAATGTAATTAAACCTTGAGTGATTCATGGATCCAGTTGAAGGATTCCATAGATGGTCTCATTGGTTGGATATGGTTATAACCTTAGTGATACATGGATCCAGTAAAGGGATTCCTTGGATAGGATCAGTGGGAAATAGACTTATGTACCCTGAGTGATACTTGGATTCAGTTGAGGGATTCCTTAGACAGGCTTAGTGGGTTGATGACTCCTACACCTTGAGTGATATTTGGATTCCCATGTTAGAATTCCTTATACGGGATCATAGGCTAGATGTTATATGATCGAAATGAGTATGTTCTTCCAAATTAGTTATGGGACACTAGGGGTGTACCATGGCATCTCACCAGATGTCTAAATGTCTTTCCTATAATCTTTATTCATATTATTGACCATCGGTATATGGTATCCTTGTTCAGTGATTGGATGCAAGTACGATTGAACCCAGGTGTAGGACGAGCATCCCCCTATGGTGATTTATCTTTCTCAGAGACATGATTTAAGTGTTATCTGAAGGAGGTACATGTTGATGGGATTACGGACCCAGAGATAGACTTAATGATACACGGCTTGAGTGGAATGATTTCCAGCTCAATGCCCTTGCACAGGATGTCTAGGCGATCGGGCTTATAGACCCAAGAATCGACTGCTAATGTGGTTTCTTGTTCTTTGATTCAAATACTCACGAATATTCATGTTTATGTATATGTGTATAGGTATGGAACTATACATGTATATGTATATATATATATATGGATATCTATGGTGGAACTTTCCTAGTTAATAGGTATTACAGACCCTGGATTAGACTATGGTTTCAGGTTTGGTCTACTTCTTTTGTGTTTTCCAGCTAGGCTGAGCACATTTGTTATTGTATATACATTTAGCCGCACAATTATAGGTTTCTTGTAGAGGTGACCTACTGATATTATTTCTCACCCCTATATGTATACCTCGGTGTATGTATAGACCTTATGTTTTCTTTTTAGGTTTATCACAAGTTTCATGGTGGATAGAGGTAAGGCCCAGTGTTTCATGATCGAGTGGAGCTGCTCAAGTGGTTCTACTGATCAGGCTGGTGTAGTTTGATAGTGTCTGGAGATTGGGTACATGGATTGGCATGGAGTTAGTAGTTGATCCCTATACTTTTACTTTCAGTTTCTTTTTTACTTGTATCTGTATGGTTGGCCCAGTGGGTGACCACTGTTGTATTGTATTGCAAAGCTTTTTGGGATTTTACAGCATTTTATTATTACATCTTGTTCTATTTTAGTTTTTTATTGCTTCCGCACACTATTTACTTTCTGTTGTGTATGATACTTAGTTATTTCCACTTTTTTCTTACTCTTCCATGAGGGCATAGTCTCCCCACTATCACACGCTAGGCCCTCACTGGTAGTCGGCAGCCTCTATTATATAGGGAGGTGTGCTTGAGGCCTTGTGGAGAACCGGCTCGGAGCACCTATTTAGTGGCATCTGGGCTCGGATGTTACAAATTGATATCAAAGGAGTTTCTTTTACTGGTCTTTACTATTTGGGATATGGCAGACAGGAGTGTTAGGAATGTGTTGGAACTTGTGATGGATATCAAACTAGTGCATTGTGAACACTTGTTCTGGTAGGAAGTCCTGGTTTCCAGGGTTTGGGATTTTTGTTCTGATTTTGCGATGTTACAGTTTTATATGATTTTCTCCTAGATCAAAGAACATTTTGTGTGGGTATTTTGATTTAGTATGGATCTATGGAATTTGGACATCAGTAAGAGGCCATAGATGGATGTTGACTCTTTTCTAGCAAAGCCAAGAGGCATCTCATTCATCATACTAGTCATGTAGGATTCATAGAATATAGGCCTATTGGTGTGTATTTTTATTGACGACTGAGACCTTTGGGTCTGCATACACATAATTTTACTCTGATTTCAGGTTATGTGGATCTACGTTGAGGAATATTGGTTGAGAAGATGACAACTCAGTCCTCATGCACCACCTATACAATGACCCTAGTAGGTCAATATGGCACGTGTTACCTTTTTATTTAACACCTTGTTGGGTGTTATTTCTCAATTATGTGGTTATCTAGTTGGATTGCTGAGTATGATGCTGATAGATACCAAGGATTTTCTTATGAAATAGACCTCCTTGGGGTATTTCCATATACGCATACTCGATGAGTGTCAGTTCATCTTTTTTTTCATCTGCTTTGGTTGTGACCTCCAAGGAGTAGTTCCTTTTGGGGATTCTCTAAGAGGATCAGGGCCCTCATAGGCCATGTTTTTCAGCTTTAAACCTCATTGGATGTTGTGATATTTACCTTATTTTGAGAGGTTTTGGATCTTTTGGGCTAGATAGTTAGACCTTGTGACCCAGTTGTGAGTCTTTTTCTATAGGGATAGGTGGAAGACATAAAGACCCTTGGTTTTGACTCAAACCCTTGTAGGTTGATGTGTGTTATATTATAGGTAAACCTATGTGAGAGAGGTTTACCCATGTTTTACAATGCCTTTTTTGCGGGGAGCTTTGTTTTACTCTTTTTTTGTGATCAAGGCACATAGGTGGTCAAGTTTATGTTATAGGTATATTGATATCTTCATCTTTTGATCGAGGAACCTTGGGTGATTTCTTGAATCTAAATCAGTGAGTGGTAGGGTACATGCCAAGGAATGATGTTTTAAGACTTGACGTGGGCTTGGATCCCATAAGTTGTGTTGAAATGTCCCTATGTGGTAGAAGAGAAATTGTGGAATAAATCAGGTATCGTAATATGGTTAACCCATGGGTGAATCCTAGTCAGTTTTTGACAGGATGGTGAGTGTGGCTCAGAGAGAGCTTTACGCACCTTTGGTGGAATATCATTGTACTCTTATTTAGAGATTATCATGCGCTATATTATTTTGTATTGAGTATGCTGAGTGAGCTTCAGTCCTACGTCGAGCTCCTTTTCCTTTCTTAATGTCATTCCCTATTGAGGAGGGAACTTGTTTTGGTTGCGCTCTTGTAGCGGTGTAAGGTAATACATATAGTGGGTAGTGAACCATTGGTCATTTGAAGGTGGTTTTCCTCATTGAAGTTAAACTTCGGTGCTTTTAGTGAGATTTTGAGCTTAGAGTTTTCTTTTAAGATGACGATAGGGGTATTCCTATTGTGGGGAGTACCAGATCGGTCGCAGTTAAATGTATTCTATATAGAAGGAAGTTTTTAATGCTTTACAGTTGGTCATTGGATGGTTTGGGTTCCTTGGTTAGGCATATTCTTGGGTTAGGAGCATGGCTGCTGGTTCTTTCACTAGGCTTCTCTAGGATGAGAAGGTTTATGGTGGGGAGTTTGTAAGGACCTGTGTTTTTTCAAACTGTATTTTTGAGTAGAAATTTGAATTTTTTCTATTAGATGCTTGTGAGTGGTAAAATTGTCCTTTTCCTCTATGATATTACCTCAGATAATTTTTATGATCGCTCTGTTGGTCCCGAAATAGGTTGTTTTACCTAAGAGAGGGGTTTGGTGGAAATCTTAATTGTTCTAATTTTAGAATAATATTTAATATTTAATATTATTAAATTAAATATTAAATTACTCATGAAAGTATTTTTGGAAATAAATTTTAAATGGTGAATCATATTGATATTATTTCTACATCATTGAGTCCGTAATGGGTAGTTTAGCATACGTGAGGCATAAACTCGAGTCGAGCATCAGGGTCGGCTCGAGCCCCTTTTTCTTTCTTTCCTTTTCTTCTTTTCTTTTCCTTCTTCTTTCCTCCTCCTTGTGAATGATCCATGTGTGGGTCCTTCTTCCTCATGACCTATGAGAGAAATTGTAGATGGAGAAATATTGAGAGATGGAAGGCAAGAGGGGTACTGTTTCGAAGCTCTTGACACACAGAGTCGGCGTGCAGCATCCATGGATTGAGAAATCAACCGAAGCTTCGAAAGTTTCCGCCTAAAGGTAGGGACATTTATTTTTTCACAATAGATCTCCTTTAAATGGTTATTTAATTTTTTATATCCATATATTTCTTTCTTGTGGAATCTTGAGGCCCGATCTGTTGTTTCGGGGGCAAAAACAGGTGTTTCGGGCGATCCAAGAGATTTCCCATCGGAAAACCCAGGTAACATGGTGTGTGTTCTCAGGGAACATGCCATTCGTTCTTCCCACTTAGGGAAGAAGAAGTTTTCTTAAGTACACACCATGTAATCTGAGTACAAGTCGTGTGATGGTTAAAATTGTGTCTGGCCGTGTGAAAAAGAACACGAAATGGTGGTTTTTGAATAGTACACAGCGTGTACTAGGAGTACACGCCATGTAGTGGCACGTGGGCATGTGTCTGGGTGAAAAAGAACACAGGATAGTGTTTTTTGAAAAGTACACTCCATGTATAGTAACTTACATGTTGTGTAATTTTACATGGGTAGACCCCATGTACTCTATAGTACATGCCATGTACTTTGTCCAGCCTGTTTTTGTCTGGGGGTTCTTTAAACACCTGTAAGTTGCAATCCAGGGGTCTGTTTCACGTGTCGTCTATGGACACACGACCCTTGCTTTGAGGAGGACCTTTTGAGGCTAGTTAGAGAAATTTTTGTGTTGGGAACAATGCTTGGTGGTATGAAACATACAAAATAATAATAATATTTTAATTATTATTATTTGGTGATTATTGAATCGGATGTATCTTCTGCGTCTAATGTCCGTTTGATGCATTGTTAGCATCATTTTGACCCTGAATTAAAGTTGTAAGTTTTGGGACTGATTTTAGGTGCTAAAACCAAAATCATGTGTGGGACCCACTTAGGATTGTTACGGAGAATAGTACCTTTTTCACTGGTTGACTGTTTTTGGAGAGTGAGTAGTCCATTCTTAGTTTTTTTCTATGTAGATCATAATGGTTGAATCCTAATGACATTTAGAGGTTATATAAATGGTTTTTGTGGAATTTTTATCTAAATTTAGTGGTTTTTCCTTTGGTTATCAATTTCATTTGTCACCTGAGAGTGAGACTTGGCGTGGATGATTGGTTGGGTGTTCGGACCAATATAGTTGAGACCTTTGATCTGAGATGAGTTGTGAGCTATCTCATGTAACCTATTATTTTTAGGATATCCACCTTGTGAGACATTCCCTTCTGTACAATGAGTTTGTGAGACCGGGTGCTTCCAAGGATCCCCTAAGGGACCCCTTTCCTTATGTGCTGGCCTAGGGAGTCCCTTGTAGGATCTATCTCCTATTTTCCTTTGAAAGGATCCATGTTGTAGGATACCTATGTTGTTATTCATTTGAAGATCCCATGTAAAATTCCTCCCTTACCCTTTGATAAGGATTTAGAGTAGGATGCCTCCTCAGTTGTTGACTTGAGGAACCTAGTGGGTGTCTGTGGTTTGACCGACCCTGAGTTGTTACATCAGGTTTGGGTAGATATGGTGTTCGGGTATCACCTAGAACCTATGGAAAACTTTTAAGACCATGGGGTTATGGATTTATAGTTGGTTTGTTCATTCGGGCCACCCTCACTTGTTTTTTTATATCTGACTTGTTTATTAATGTTGTAGTGATGTTCACCAGAGGTGCTTTCTAGGTGGTGGTTGTTGAGCCTGACACAAGGCATCTTTCTTATTTATTGGGATTCCTGGACATTCTCTCTATTGATCTATCTTCTGAACCATGTTATTTATAATATTTTATAGGTACCATAGGTATTACCTAGAACTCGACTATTAAGCCTTATGTGTTGACTTGTATGCCCTGAGTGATACATGGATTTTCATTGTAGTAATGCCCTGGACGGACTCATTAGGCTGTTTATTTACATACCTTGAGTGATACATGGATTCCCATTGTAGTAATTCCCTAGATAGACTCATTGGGATATTTATTTATCTACCATAAGTGATACATGCATTCCCATTTTAGGAAGTCCTTGGATGAACTAATTGGGTTGTTTACTTATGTGCCCTGAGTGATACATGGATTCCCGTTGTAGGAATTCCTTGGATATGCTTAGTGGACTGTTTAATATAATTAAACCTTGAGTGATTCATGTATCCAATTGATGGATTCCATAGAAAGGCTCATTGTTTGGATGTGGTTATACCCTGAGTGATACATGGATCTAGTTGAGGGATGCCTTAGATGGGCTCAGTGGGTAATAGACTTATGTACCATGATTGATAATTGGAGCCAGTTGAGGGATTCCCTAGACAGGCCTTGTGGGTTGATTACTCCTACGCCTTGAGTGATATTTGGATTCCCATGTAGGAATTCCTTGGATGGGCTCACAGTCTGGATGTTATATGATCGGAATGATTACATTCTTCCACATCAGTTATGGGACACTAGGGTGTACCATGGCGTCTCACCAGATGTATGAATGTCTTTCCTGGAATCTTTCTTCATAGGATTGACCATCGGTATATGGTATCCTTGTTAAGTAATTGGAGGCGAGTATGAGTGAACCCCGGTGTAGGACGAGAATCCCCCTGTGGTGACGTAGCTTGCTCAAAGACATGATTCCAGCGTTGGATAAAGTAGGTACATGTCGATGGGATTATAAACCTAGAAATTAACTTAATGATACATGGCTCGAGTGGTACGACGTCCAACTCAATTCCCTTGAATAGGATGTCCAGGTGATCGAGCTTATGGACCCAAAGATCGACTACAGATGTGGTTTCTTGTTGTTTGACTCATGAATATTCATATTTATGTATATGTTTATAGGTATGGGACTATACATGTATACATATATAGATATGGACATCCATGGTGGCATTTTCCCAGTTGATAGGGATTACAAACCCTAGATTCGACTGTGGTTTCACGTTTGGTTTACTTTCTTTGTGTGTTCCAGCTAGGTTGAGCAAATTTTCTGTTGCATACACTTTTAGCAGCACAATTATAGGTTGCTTGTCGAGGTTCCCTACAGAGATTATTTCTCATCCCTGCATGTGCACCTCGGTGTATGTGTAGACCTTATGTCTTCTTTTTAGGTTGACCACGAGTTGCATGGTGGATAGGGATGAGGCCCAATGTTGCATGATCGAGTGGAGCTGCTCAAGTGGTTCTACTGATCGAGATGGTATAGTTCGATAGTGTATAGAGATTGGGTACATGGATTGGCTCGTATTTAGTAGTAGAGACTTGTACTTTTCTTTCAATTTATTTTGTACTTGTATCTATATGGTCGGCCCATTGGGTGACCAGTATTGTATTTTATTGCATAGTTATTCAGGCTTTTATAGCATTTTACTATTACATCTTGTTCTATTTCAGTTGTTTATTGCTTCTAGACTCTGTTTACTTTATAGTGTGCATGATACTTATTTATTTCCACTTTTTTCTTACACTGGTATGAGGGAATAGTCTCCCCACTATCACACCTTAGGACCTCACTTCTAGTCGGCAGCCTCTGGCATATGGGGAGGCATGCTTGAGGTCTTGTGGTGAATTGGATCAGAGCACCGATTTAGTGTAATCGGGTCTGGGACACTACACTTTCTTAGGGTTTGATATAGACCAGTCCAAATCCAAAGTTGAATATTATGGTATGAGTGAATCATATGAAAGAAAAATCATATGCGAGAGAAATCTAAGCTTGATTAAATTTCAATGAGATCTGTGTTAGTAGAACCACCACCCTCGACTGCCACTAGATTTTACCATATGCTTAAATATTATATAGAGATATTAACAGCCTATGTAACTATAAATTATGATTATATAAATTTCTATTTATTAATATGATAATTTATTTATCACATGTTTTTTTGTATATTTCACATTTTGACTATTAAAGTAAAAGGAAGTTTATTTTCTATAAAAAATATTTCTCTTTATATTTTTTATTTAAAACTAAATTTATAAATTTTATAGTCTTAAATAGATAAAAATAATTTGTTTTTTTGATTTATAATATCAATATTAGAATAATAGTGAAAAATGCTATTTTTATAAATAACATGGATTTTATGAAATTTTTAGTATATAAGTATGAACTAAAAATTCATGAAACATTTTTCTAAGACCAAATATGTATTTTATAATTAAATTAATAATTTAAAAATATATTTTAATTTATAAACCCATGTTTGACATTTTAGAACTTAAGTTAAATTTTTCAAAAAATTCTATTTAACACATTATAAATTTAGTATTTTAAAATTAATTTTCATCACTTTTAGAAATAAAAAATAAAATGGATTTAGAATTTTTAATCAATGGGTCTAAATTATGTAATATAGACCATTTTATTTTTTTCATAAAGGATAATTTACCTTAGGTAAAAACTAGTTACCATGGTAAAATCTAAAATAGTGAAAGTTAAAAATCTAATGGTAATGAGTTGCAAATATGTTTAAAAAATGTGTTGGAATGGTTAGTTGAGGATTATATTGACCTTTTATATTTCCCTATTAATTATTTCTCAATTTTGGTGCCAATTTCCTTAAGAGTGACTCACCATTATTGAAAGATTTTGGGTATTTACAAAAATGTCATACCTTTTCATTTATAAAGGGGCACTCCTATCCTCACTTACCCTCACACTAAAACCAACTTATTTAATCCAAAAATATACCCAAACCTAGACTAAAAATACCTATATACCTTTAAGAAGTGTTTTTATTCTCAAAATACCATCCCTCAAAGGGTTAACCCCCTTCAAAAAGGAGATAATCTAAGAAGTGGGGTATAGATTTATAAATGCTACTTTATCATTTCTATTTATTTGTGTGTGCTTATTCCTCCTAAAATTACATTAAACCATCTTAAAATGATAACATAAATTTAATTAGCATACTTTTATGTTATTATAATCACGGTGTAATCATTAACCATCTTTTCCTTTTCCTTTAAGAAAAATGAAAATGTTATTCATGTGTTGTGTGGACCACTAACTTAGAAGCAAGGTATGAATAAGGAATTAAATATATAATTATTATATTTTTAAATTATGAACCATATTACACTCCTTTTCCCCATTCTATGGAAAATTAAATCATTATCCATGCATTCGTGTAGACTATCACCTCCATGGAATGATTGATTTTCATTCTTATTTTCATAATTTCCTTACATGGATGGTCATGAGAATGGGTTTAATGTATAAATATGAGGTTTATGGAATTATTAAGGTTCTATATAGACAAATTAAATAACCTATTAAAAATATGAGTAATAAATAATTGTGTTAAATTCAACTATCCAAAGGACCATTCTAAGAGAAAAAAATTATTTCTTTTTTCTATAAAATAACTTCATGTAGGTTATATTACAACTAAATCACTTCATAATCATCCATTAATTGTGGGGAGTTCTTTTTGGGGTTGGTTTAACCCCTTACTTGAACAATGATATAAATTTATATCATGGATGAATATAGAAATTTAATTTTCTTTAATATATGATATAAATATATAAATAATGATTTATTTTTTGTTTTGAAATGGAAATATAAAATTTTAACTCATTATTTAATAAAATACCATTTGTTCACTAAGAATCATCTAAACAAGCTTGTCTCCAAATTCATATTTAAATATTGTAAACAAAACTCTCATATAATGAAATTATAACATTATAAATAAGTATAAATCATCAATTATAGTACCATGTATGATCTTTTAATGATTATATTTTGGAGATAATGAATAACAACACCACTATTATGAAACTAGTTTAAAATTATCAAGATTACGCACACGTGATATCAAAAATAGATAATAACTAATAAATATAAATATAGAGAATAATTATAAATGAATTTTATAAAAGGTAATAAATATGAAAAAAAATATAAAATGGGTGATTAAGATGGTTAATTTTTTTATATAGGATGTTAGAGTGAATTTTGACTGAGCATGAATTTGGGTAAGGAGTTTTTGTCTCAAATTTAATTTCTTGAGACATATTTTTTAATGTGCACTATAATACCTTTAATATGGTGTGATTTATAGATAATTAATTTATCTTACCATACTCATGGGGTTTGAAGATCCATATCGTGTACCTTATTTAAATGTCCCTTAATTCAAAAGATACTAAAGTTGAAAGGGGTTTTGATTAAAATGTTACTCAAAATGTAAGGGTTTACATATCAATAACCCTTAATTGAGGCATGTTTTGATATTATGCACCAATATTATTTTTTATTATGTAAATACTATCCCTTAAATTATAATATCTTAAATTTTTACTGGTCATGGAAACATCATTTTCATTCATGATCTTCCTTTATTTGGACTATGATTGATATATTCTGTAAAATATAAGAGGTTTTTCATAAATCAACCTAATTTATTGAGTTATAATGTTTCTCCTTGAGATTTATCTTTCATTTTATATTGTATTCCCTATTTTTATTTTTGGAAATCAGTTTTTGTTCAAAATCATCCTTACTGATGAATTATATTCCTTCTTGAAAATATAACTATGTTAAGAATAATTCCCATCAAATTAAATGACAATTTCTCATCTATGTCCATGTTTTTCTATTCCCACCAATGTTTGGTCTTAATATTTAGAATAAAAAAAATGTTTTATTTTCTATTCCATTATTAATTCTCCTTTTCCAAATTTAAAAATATTGTTTTGTATTATTTTCATGATGTGGGTTTTCAATAATGGTATAAAAAAAGGGTTTTATTCCACACCATAATAAAAGGTTTGATGTCCACTCTACACATCCTCAAGATTACCCTTTATGTAAATTTAAATTCATTTTTATTTTTTTTAGTTTTAAAATAAATTTTTATAAATTATTTCACTTGACTTTTTGAAAATGACCCATAACATCGTCATTTATGACAATGTTAAAAGTGTTTTCTAAAAACTATATTAAATTTTTGTGACCAATTTTCCTTTTAATTTAAAAAATGATTTAACCTCATGGGATTTTGTTTCATTAATTTCCCTCTAATTTACATCATACTAATGTTTTTAGGAATTAAACTCATGGTATCAAATAACCCCAATTCTTAATATCTTATACGGTGATATTTGAAGCATTATTTCTTCAAGGGTGTTTTTTCATATGTACCAACATCGTTCTATGTTTCTTTTTTTAACTGGGGATATATTCTTTTGAAACCTTCCACCTTACTCCTTTGGATGGTTTATGGTCATGTTTTTTTTGGAAATAATCAAGAAACTATTTCTTTCTCAGGTTAATATTGCATTGATGGAATTTTGATTGTTTTATATGTGGAAAATTTTGATTATACATTTAATGAGGCTAATATTCATTGTTAATATATATAATATTCATGTTATTTATTATTCATAAACACCATTTTAGTTTATTTTACACTTTGAACATTAATTCACATTATGATTGCAATTCCCTCTTAAAATGCACTATTACATGGTACATTTTTGAACACCTCATAAAATAAAAAATGGTCTTGATTTTATTTTAATATTTTATTTTCAGGTATCTCATTCTATAATAAAAAATTAATTATTTTTGAGCACTTTACTATTAACATTGTAAGACCAAAAAAATGGGATTTCATGCCAACACATTCTGGGAAAAGTAAACTGGACAGCAACCCAATAAAGAGACTATAGCGTCCATGATACAATACTAATGATTCTAAAACTTTATCTGAAGATAAAGGAAATCATTGGGAACATTTAATCATATAGTAACAAGAGATAATTCAGATGCTTTAATGGATTTATAGGTGGCCCAAGTAGAAAATGAAATGCTAGGCCAAATTTTATGGCCTAGAAAAATAGCCTACCAATTTAATCATATCTCAAAAACCACAAATTATTTTGGGATGAAATTTTGTAGAGAATTATCAAACATACAGAGATTAATTTTTCTCTTATATGGACCACTCTAATTCTTTAATCTAGAAGGTCATATAGGCACCTCTGTTCGGTGGATTCAAATTGGTTGCAACTTCAGGTCAAGGGTGGAAAACTCTCCTCTCCCTTACTTTACACCACATTAGGCCTACCATACTCAAGTGGAATCCTTTGTAATATTAGTATATTGACCCAAGCCCCTTTAAATTCCTATTTAAGTTAGTTTTGGTGGAGGAGTTGAGGATATTTGGTGCTTCCTTTCATTGTAGTGTTTTGCTACCACTTTTCCTTTATAATGTTCTTCTCTATTTGTAAGTTGTTAGAATTACCTTAGTTTTCAATAAAAATTCTTCTTATTCTATTATTTTGTTTTTATTATTATCACATCAATACCGTTTATTTATGTTTTTAATTTATTCATACTAAACCTTGTGAAATTATTCCCACAAAGGTGGAGTGTTTTCTTTTTATTGTTCATTTTTACTTCTTCAATTTCTCCCTCATGAGTCTACTTCCCGCTTCCATCGAAACCATAGAATAAATGGAGGGATAACCCAATTATGGGCTGATATAAGGGAGTAGAAAGGGTTTGGATTGGATGTTATTTATCACACTATTAATGTCTAATCACTTATTTAATTTATATTTTTATTTGTTGATTTTAAAACTTCTTCGTCCTTGTTGAATTTTAAGGCCACATACATCACATGCTAATACGAAGCTTTACCTTGGAGTGCTCATAAATTTGATCCTCCAAGTGTATAGGTGATTAGTATTATGGTGTGTTGGTATAAAACCAGTAAGTGATGAAGTTGTTTGATCTTATTGAATAAACTCATCTCTAATATAAGAAATTAAAATCATTAAAAAAAATTATCCAATCCACCCATTATAATAACCTAGGATCAACCCTTCTCATAATTTTATTTCACTTAAGTCAAATAGTGTTATCTTAAACCTATCTAAAATCAACCCAAAGTTGGCCACTTAATATCCAAAATTAGTCCATAGAATGTGCGTGTCTATAGGTTTCTTCTTAGGTCTCTGTGGAATCGACAACCCAAGCTACTCTATATTTGACCACTTAACCCTAAAAACTTGGGTAAATTTGGGCGAGACCAGATTTATACATGTACATAATATTATTTTATGGGAAATATTGAAATTATATAACCCTAAAATACATTGGGTAAAGTTTTATATCTCATGAGATGTTATTTATGGGATTAGGGATTAAATCGAATCCACCATGAGACTTTTTCCACTATGTGATGATGGTCTTGGGAGTGAACCTTGATTTATATTAAACTTTTCATTCATTAAATTGTGGTAAAAATCATAATATTCTAAGATCCTTTTGTATTAGTTTCTTTATACAAAATCCTCATGATATTATTCTTATCTCATGATACATGTTTTATTGGATTTGAATTATATATTTTATGCTCATGTTTCTTGCCTAAAATTCTCATACCCATATGTTTATCTTATGCTCACTTATGATCTTTGATTGTTATCACTTATGATCACCCTTACTAAGTGTTTGAGATCACCCCTTATTATGTTTCCTTTTACCCAGGTAAATAAGGGATGTAATATGTGTGTTATGTATAGAATATTATCTTGGATAAAAAAATTGTGGGAGATGTTGAAGACTTTTTATGGATTAAGAAGTCACTTATATAGTGAGAAAATTTTCATTAGTTGAAAAAGGCATGGGTTTTTGTAGTTAATTTTTTTTCCTAGTTTTATAAACCTATAAACCTATAAGATATTGGGTATGTATTGTAATGAAATATTTTCTCTAAGTCATGTAATTATATGGTCAGGTCATCAGGGTGTTATAGTTGATATTAGAGAAGGGTTTAGATAACTTTAGATGTTGGGATGTTAGTTACTGATAATTTAATGGTCTATAAGATAATATTGATTGTAATTTCCAAGGAATAAATAATAATTTAGGTTATTTGATGTAATATTCAATATTTTAGGGGTCATTATGAGTGAACATTAGTAAAAACCCTAGGGATAAGACCAAGAATAGGATAGTATCCTGAAATTTTGGAAAGTTTTGAGTATTTGGTTTTCCTAGAAATGAAATCCCTATATGGATACTAAAAGTGGATGTAGGTTCTGGAATATATTTACCTAGGGGTAATTAACTAGAAAAGGTGGGATTAGGTATTAACTTAGTCATCACCTGGTTTATGACAAAGAGGTCTAACTACAGACCTAGTTTAACACTCTATGGGGTTATGCTTTGAGAATTTTTCACTCTTTACAAACCACCATGAAGGATTGATTCCCAAGTTATTTTAAGGTATTAGGTTAAGAATTATTAGAAAACCAAACTTGAAGTAACCTAGGTTTAATAAATAATGATATAAGTTTGACTAAGAGTGATGTAGGTTGAACAAAAAAGAAATATAGGTTTACATGATAGTATCATAAAATAGGACATATCATGGTTAACTTTTTGCACATATATTTATGATAATAATATTATAATGTTAATTTTACATAAATCATGTTAACCCCTTTTAGTTTTATTAATGGTTTGAACTATAAGGAACTATAGTTGCATGGTAAAATGCGAAGATTGCCTCAATGAACAACCCATCATAATGGGAGTTGGAGTTAGAAACCATATGATTATTCCAAAAAAACTATCATGAAATATTATTAACACTGTAAACATATTAAAAGTCCCAAACAAATAAAATAATAGAATTATAAAGTCTGTTGTAAGTTCATGTAATAAGGATAATTTAGGAAATAAGATTCAACTCCCTACAAGTCAAAAATAAGGGACGAAACATGAGAGAAATTGACTTAAATGGATGGGTAGATGCTACAATTATAGAGATGAAGGCCATAAAACTCAAAATTGTGAAGGAAATAGAGAGACTATAGAAATAATTTTCTTTAAAGTCATGGAAATTTTATATTATGAAAATAAATTCTCTAATCCAAGGGATAAAGGGGAAAATGGGAACCAATAACTACTTAGACTATGGGAACATTAAAAAGCCTATGAAATGAATTCTATTAAAGTATTAATTGATTTTTCACTCTATATTTGAGTATTGTTTATGTCATATAAATTTTAACCTATTAGATATTGATTTATAAATAATAAATTTAGTGTAATGATTATTATATCCATAGTAAAAGGATCTTCTTCAAGGTTCTTGGAAGTTATATATTGTGGATTTATCTATTATTTTCTTATTAGGATTATATTAAGAATGAACTATATCACTTTACAAAGGGATAATATCAAATTTCATATAGTTAATTCATGATTAACTATTTTTGTATTGTTAATTTATAGATCCCTATGAAAATTACTCCCATCTTATGATTTTTAAAATTGCAAGGACACAATTTATTTAGGGTAGAGAATGTAAAAACTTGAGATTTAAATAAGTATTTTCCTTAAATAAATATTATGTTAATATATTTTTATATACATAACACCAATCTAAAATTAAACTGTGATATATTAAAATAAAATTTAACCATTATAATATAGCAATTAAATTAGAAAGTATAAAAGGAAGTAACCATATTATGAAATCCATGAAGGAAAAAAATAACATCGAGTAGCAAAAGTCTTACATATAAAGATCGTTTTTATACAATCAGAAAGAAAGTATCTTTGTTATTGTTTTATCTAGAATAATCCTAAGATGAACTTGAATAATTATGGTATGATTGAAATCGTATGTGAGAGAAATTCATGCATGTGTAAATATGCTAGAAAAATCACCACCCTCGACTCCCACCAAATCATACCTTATTCTTAGATATTAGAAAATATCTTAAGGGGATATGTAACTAGAAATTAGGATTATATAAATGTGTAATTATTAATGTAATTATTTTTTTTATCACATGTATTTTTCATGTTTTTCATTTTACTGTTAAAGAAAAAAGAAGTATATTTTTTATGAAAATGGTTTTATTTATATTTCATATTTAAAAACTAAATTTATAAATTTTATAATCAAAATTAGAAAAAAATAATTTCATTTTTAGGTGAATGGTGTAAAATACTATTTTTATAAATAACGTGACTTTTATGAAATTATTAGTGTATATGTATGGATTATAAATTAATGAAACCATTTTATAAGAACAAATATGTATTTTTTAAGTCAATTTATAATTTTTAAAAAAAATTGTTTTTAATTTAAAAACATATATTTGACATTTTAGACTTAAATTATATTTTTCAAAAAAAAATGTTTTTAATGCATTATACATTTAGTATTTTAAAATTAGTTTCTATCACTTTTAAAAATTTAACCAAATTAATAGGATTTAAAGAAAATTAATTAATTGGTCCAAATTATTTAGTAAGGTTTGTTTTATTTTATTTTTATAAAGGATATGTTTCCTTATGTAAAAACTAGTTACCACGGTAAAATCTAAAATCGTAAGAGTGAAAATTTTAATGGTAATGAGTAGAAAACATGTTTAAAACATGTGTGGGAATCGGTGTTTGAGGCCTATATAGAAATTATCTCTTACCCTATCCATTATTTCTCAATTATTGAGCCACTATCTTTGATATTGACTCCCCATTATTGAAATATTTTTGGTATTTACAAAAATCTTATCCCTTTTACTTATAAAAGGGTCACCCCTCTCCATACTTCACCTCACACAAAAACCCACTTATTTTGGACCAAAATCTGCCCAAACCTCTAATAAAAATTCCTATACACCTTGAATAAGTTTTTTTATTCTCAAAATACCATCCCTCAAAGGCTTAATTCCCATCACAAAGAAGATAATCCAAGAAGTGAGGTATAAATTTCTAACCGCTCCTTTCTCATTTCTATTTATTTATTTGCATTTATTCCTCATAAAATTACATAAAACCATATTAAAATGATAACATAAGTATCATTATTATACATTTATATTATTATAATTATTTCCAAATCAGTTACCATCGTTCTCTTTTCCTTTAAGAAAAACGAAACCGTCATTTTTTCATTGTGCGGACTATCGGCCCCATGACGCAATGTGTTTCATTTTCCTTCACCACCTTACAAGGTTGTTCATAATAGGGAATTTGATATATAATCATGATATTTATTAAATAAATTATATTCCTAAATGATAAAATATATAACTCTTTTTTCCATTCTATAGAAAATGAAATCATCATTCATGCGTATGTGTAGACTACCGCCTCCATGGAACGATTGATTTCTGTTTTTATTTTCATCATCGCCTTACATGGCTTGCCATGATAATGGGTTTAATGGATAAATATTATTTGTATGATATTATTAATTTTTTTAAGATAAATTGTACATCCTATTAACAATATGAGCAAAAAACAATCGTGATAAATTCAACCATCTAAAATATTGTTCTAAGAGAAAAAAATGATTTCTTTGTACTATAAAATAACTTTATATAGGTTATATTATTCATCTACTTATTTAAAATTATGATATATTACACTAATTAAAATTATAAATGATCATTATACTTTTGGTATAATTATATTACAACTAAATCACTTCATAATCATCCATTAATTATTGTTTGTTCTTGTTTGGGTTGGTTTAACCACCTAATTCATCAATGCTAAAAATTTATATCCTGGATGACTATGGGAATTTAATTTATAGTAATATATGATATAAATAAGTAAATAATTAGTTTTTATTGGTAATGTTGATATATAAATTTAACTCCTTGTTTAATAAAACACACTTTCTTCGCTAAGAATTATCGAAACATGCTCATCTCCAAATTCATCTTTAAATATCAAAACCAAAATTCTAATAAAATGAAATTATAACTTTATAAATAATTATATAAAATCAATTATAGTACCTTTTATTATATTAAAATTATTAAATTTGGTATAATAAAGAATAAAACACCGCTATTATGAAACTAATTCAAAATGATCAAGATTACTCACATACGATATTAAAAATAGATAATAACCAACTAATATAGGAGGTTAGAGCACATTTTAATAAAGAATGAATTATGGTAAGGGCTTATCTGTATAAAATTTAATCTATTGAGACATATTTCTTAATGTGAACCATAAAACATTTAATATGGTGTGGTTTCCAAATGAATGTCTCAAATTTAGGAGGTTAGAGTACATTTCGACTAAGTGGGAATTATGGTAAGGGGTTCTTTGTCTAAAATTTAATTTCTTGAGACATATTTCCTAATGTTCACCATAATACCTTTAATATGGTGTTATTACTTACTAATGAATTTATCTTACCATATTCATGGGGTTGGAAGATCCATATCATATACCTTATCTAAACGGCCTTTGATTCAAAAGATATCAGACTTAGAAGGGGTTTTGATTAAAATATTACTCAACTCATAAGGGTATCCATCTTAATCACCCTTCATTGAGGAATGTTTTGATATTACAAACCAATATTATTTTTTATGGTTTATATACTTCCACTTAACTTTTAATATCTTAAATTTTCCTATCTTGGAATCTTCACTTTAATTCATGATCTTTCTTGTTTTGTACTATGATTGATATCTTATCTAAAATATAAGAGTGTTTTTATAACATAACCTGATTTCTTGAGTTATAATGTTTCTCCTTGAGATTCATATTTCATTTCATTTTTTATTCCTTATTTTTATTTTGGAAATAACTTTTAGTACAAAATCATCCTTACTAATGAATTATCTTCCTTCTTGAAAATGAAACTATGTTAAGAATAATTTTTATCCTCTAAAATGATGGTTTATAATCCATTTCCATGGTTTCACATTCCATCCAATGTTTTCCCTTAATATTTGGAATACCAAGAATGTTTTATTTACTATTTCATTCTTAATTATCCTTATCCAATTTCAAAAATATTGTTTTGTATTATTTTCATAATGTGGGTTTTCAATAATGGTATAAGAAAAAGGGTTTTTCATCCACTTCATAATCAAAGGTTTGTATTTTACTCAGAACTTCCTCAATATAAACTAGTATATAACTTTAAAGTTTTCGTTATTGATTTTTCTTTTTAAAATAAATTCTTACAAAGGATTTTAGTTCACCATTTTGAAAATTAATTTTAAAAATAACCCATAACATCATCTTTTATGGAAATGTTAAAAGTGTTTTATAAAAAATCCTTTACATTTTTGTGTCAAATTTCCATTTTCATTTTCATAAGGAATTACCCTCATGGGATTTTTGTTTCATGATTTACATGATGATTTTTTTGATGAATTAATACCATGGTATCAAACAACCCCAATTATTAATCTATTATGTGGTGTCATTTAAAGAATTATTTTTGTAAGAGTTGTTTTACACCTATGTCAAAATACTTCTAAGTTTATTTTGTTAACTAGGGATATGTTCTAAAAAATTGTCCACTTTAATATTTTTTATGGTTTATGGTCATGTTTTATAGATATAATCATGAAACCCATTTCTTTGTTGGGTTAATATTTTTTTGATTAAATTATGAATATTTTATATGTGGAAAACTTATTCATGTACGTAATATGATGTGTTCTATGGGATCAGAATTATATATATCCCTCCAATGAATTTTGTAAAGATTTATATATCATGAAATTTTATGTATGAGATCAAGAAATAAGCCTAATCCACTATGGGACTTTTATACTATGTGATGAAAGTCTTGGGAGTAAACTTTGATTTATGTTAATGGTGCCATGAATTATGTTGTGGTCATAATCTTAAGATTATAAGACCCTTTGATATTGGTTTCTTTATGATAAATCATCATGCTTTGATTCTTGGATCATGATCCATGTGTTATTGGGTATGAATTCTATATTTTATTTTCATTTTCCTTACATACATTCTCATATCCATATGTTTATATTATTTTCACTTATGATCTTTGATTGTTATCTCTTATTCCTACCCTTACTAAGTGTTTGATCTCACCCCATCTTATGTTTCCTTTTCCCCAGGTAATAAAAAAAATTAATACTTATGGTATTTATATAATATTATATTGGGTAGAAAATTTTTGGAATATGTTGAATACTTGTTATGGATTAAGAAGATGCTTATATTGTTAGAAAATTGTCTATTATTTAAAAAATAGATAGGTTTGGTTAGTTAATGATTTTTCTAATTCTCTAAAACTCTAAAACTATAATATTTGGTTATGTATTATAATTTAATATTTTATCTAAGTATTGAAATTTTATGGTCACATCCTGAGGGATCTATATAAAAGATCACCAGCCAAGCATTTGGAATAATCGTTGTCTATTTATTGAAACTCCTAAGTCATATTTCCTAAAAACAGTCAAGTAAAATATTTTTTTGATACTCATCTTATAACCATATAATATATTAATTAATATATAAATCAAAACATAATTTATAAAATCATTACCTATAAGTGTATCTAGATTATCATCTGGTAACTTATATATGTTTTCACAATTATCATCTAGTAAACAATACTCAAATACATCGAGTATACCTACATTCGAACCTACCAATAACCATAATCATTATCATAGAAGTATTTTAGTTATTTTAGTATTAAACAATCTTTTAAGTTCATTCATTCCATTTTAAAAAAATAGTTTTCCTTTGACTATTGGTTCTAGGATAAGGTTAGCACAAAATATAATCAACAGAACATATATCCAAAAGGATTAAGATTTGATGCCAATTATTGGATAAGTTGATATGAAAAATATAATCTAGAGGGGGCGAATATACATTTTATAATTTTAAACAAATTAAAAAATATTATTATATTATTACATTATGGTGAAACAAAATAAGCATGAATAATAAGAACAGTGCAAGTGCAGTGTTCAAAAATAAAATACAGCAGAAAATAAAATATATAAACACCAGTTTTTATAATAGTTCAGATCCAAATTATCTTACATCTACTCTTCACTCCCCACTTATCCCCTATAGTAATAGTACTCACTAAAATAGCCTCACTTTTTAATGGTTTGGTAACTTTGTATATACACCTTCCTTTTTCGTACATAGAGGCACAAACCATAACAATACCTAACTTTTGTTCAAGAGTCACAACCCAAAAAAACATAAATTTTGTTTAGAAGGTATAAAAAACACCAGATGTTCTTTTGGTTGGGAAAAACATAAACCAGTGATTGCAATATAAATAGATAGAAAAAATGATACATTGATAAAAAACAAAAAATAAATGGCGAACAAAATATTGAAGATGATGCAGTTTGATGTAGCTATGATCACTTCAATAGAAAAGGATAAAAAGTTAAATACCTCTTGAAATCACACAGTATTGATAATAGAATATTTTAAACCCTTCATAATTCAGTTTGGGTAACTCGTGTGAAGATCAAAGTTTTCATTATGTTTTTATTGAGTTCACCTAATCAAAATCCCAATGACTAATTCTGTATCATCAACACCAAGATCTTCTCAACCACATATGTGTTTCATGAGAACTAATCAGAGGGAGTCATGGTTAAAAGTAATATAAACATGTAATAATATCATTTACCTATTTATGGAAATATCCCACACTAATCCTTCATCAAATATTTTGAATCCACTTTTCATAGCATAGTTAGCATTAATATGTATTTTACAAATTAACAAAATAAGTAAAATTAATCATATAAACATTCATAAAATAATAATATTAAAACTATAGGAAATTAGAGTATTGTAAGAATAATTTTGAGAAAAATTAAACTTTTTATGACTTTTAAATCTTAGTTTGTATGACTTTTAGAAACTTAGTGCGTATTCATTTAGTAATACTTCAAAATTATATAAGCCTTTTGAAGTTCATAAGACATTAAAAACTCATTTTTTAATACTTCTTAGAAAATGTACGACTTTGAATAAAATGTATTAATTTGACAATTCTGTATGACTTGACATAAAAACATGTGTCCTTAAGAAATTTCTTATAACTTTAAAAAAAATTATGACTTTAAAAAAATATATGGATTTGTAGAAAAATGTATGACTTAAAAAACTTTTTTATGAAATTAATGAAATCATGTGACTTTAAAATCAAGAATAAATATTTATACATAGAAGAAGAAGAATTAAATTCTGAAAACTACAAAAAACACAATTACCATGAAATCCTTTATAAAAACATTATAAACAATAAGCACTTAAATAATAAACAAAATGTGATTTAATGCTGAGAGAAATTATAATTATTCAAATTAAACATGTGATGTATTTGTAAATAATGTGTGGTATTTATAAATAATGTGAGGTGTTTTTATTATTCAAAACAAACAAATAAATAAACAATACTAATAATATCTCCATCACTCAAAATTATCACTAACAATATATAAATATATATATAACTAAATCAAATTTTATATAAACATAAATATATATATATATATATCCACTTGATAGATATAAATACACACAAATATATATAAATATAAATAAACACAAATAAATATACAAAAATATACTCAGATGTATATAAATGTATATAAATTTATATAAATATACATAAATATTACCAATTAAAAATTAATAATTAGTAAATAATTAATAATTACTAAATAAATAATAACTTATATTTTATTTTATTTTTAAACGATTACTAACTGATAATTGTAAATGATTAATTAAAATTTTAAATAATAAATATTGAATAGTAATTAATTATAAACCATTACCGATTAATTAAAATTTTTATTATTTATTATCACTAATTTCACACTAGTTTTCAAAAAACCATTACTAAGATTAAATAAATATTTTAGAAAAATAAAATTTCAAATTTAACAGTGATTTTCTAAAACCAAAACTAAAAAATAAAAATGAATCATTTAGTAGAGGTTTTAAAATCAATCACTAAATGGTTTTTTTCCTATAGTGACTAATTTATAATTGGAAACAAACTATGTAATATTTTCTTTTTTCTTGGGTAATAACATTCATGCTAACATGAGGACTGACTTAGTATTGATGTTCTCAGTATTGATTGAAGGATATTTTATTTATTTCATTATCTAGTGTTGTTTTTGTGTAGACAATTTTATGAAATAAACAACATGTTGAGTATGGTACACTACTACATATTCATGTTTATTAAGTTTTATCCTTTATCAGCATTAAAAAAGTGTTGATAAATGAGGTACTTTATCAGTGCTAAAAAAATGCTGATAAAGATGACTTTTATCAATTCTAAAATGTTTTTAGAATTGATAAAAGGTATAATTCATAAAAAAGACTTCATATACTATTAAATAAAATATAATAATATATAGATATATTTATATTTATATAGATATAATATATTTTCTTAAATATGGATTATATAATACTAAATATGCATTTAAACCTAATTTATAATATATTTTGTGTAATATGGTTTATAAAATAATTAAAAATTAGTATTAATGAATAATTTACCAATTTATATGGAGAAATGTACAATTAATAATAATTTGGTGATATAAAAAATTAATAAATTAATTAATATCTTAAGTTAAGTTTAAAAAATGGTTTGAACTTCAAACAATCATAACTTTTGATCTGAGTGTCCATTTAGGCTCCACGAGATGTCAAATCGAATCCTGCAAATAGATATATGGTGTTAGTATTGGGTTTACCTTATACCTCATTTTTTTATTAGTCAAAAAAGGCTTGGAATGCCTTCAAAACTCATTTTTTTAGTGAGATGACATATTTTATAAACATTCAATGGAATTTCAACTTTATTTAAGAATATATTCTTATCTTTTTTCAAGGGATAATAAATTTATTCCTCAGGCTTACATTCATATGAATATTATTGTGATGAAATTTTATTATTTTTATATTTTAGTGTTATTTATAATTATATATATACATATTTTCATATATTTACATATGAAAATTTAATTATATAAATAATTATTAAAACATATTTACATATAGCATATCATTTAAAATATATAAACTATATTAAAATAAAAAATAATTATCTATTTTATTTACCATATAAAAATGTATTAATATGAACTTGCCAATATAAATATATTTATGCCGCTTCGGCGGTGGCATAGTGGTGAAGGTGAGGGGTACATCAATGCTATTATTTTAGAAGTGTAGGGTTCGAATCCTGGGAGTCCACTCTTAGGAAAATTTATCCTTCCCCTAGGATCCACTCATCTTGTCGGGTCACCCAGTTCCTGACTAGGTGGGTGAAATGATGTGTTATCCACCTGTACTGATGGATTTCTATGTGAAACCATCACCTATCAGGTTTTCACTCTCTAGGACACTCTTTAATGTGCTGGGGTTGCAAGTGTAGTGGTCATCAACTGATTTTTTCCAATTTTATTTAAATGAAAACCTGTTATTGGTGCTAGAAACTAACACTGATAAATGCCTTATCGATAGAAGTAGTAGTAGTAGTAGTGGTATTTGTAACATCCCAGAACCTTCCAAACTGTTAGTGGATTTTGGGTGTTGGGGGACTTAAGATGGTTTTAAGTAAGGGAAAGTAGGAGCTGGAGTAAGATCTGTAACTATAGGTGGTGATTCACACCATTAATTATGAGTTCATAGTGTGTAATGTTTCACAAGGTGGTTTTGTGGATTTTTCTTGTGTTTAAGCTTGGTCTGATTCATGACTTGAAATGTTTTTCACACCATGAATGTTCATGGTGGAGTTTTTGGAGGTTCTCATAATGTGAAATTCTTCCAAGTTTGTTGGATTAGTAGACTTTTTTTGGGTGGATGTGAACCACAAGAGATTCATGGCGTGAACCAGTAATTTATGTCATGAATGGGGAGATTTCCATGGTGTCTATAAATTCCATCCTCCCTCTGATATTCCTCATTATTCCTTTAATTATATCAAATTTAAAGTTATTCCCAATTGAATTTGGGATCCCTAATAGCCACTAATCTTTGGTGTTCACCCTTATCTTTTAGATATTTGATATCGGTTATTTTAGTTTATTTTTTCTTCTCTTTCTCTTAAAGTTCCAAATTTTTTCAAGGATATCACAACGAATATGTTTTTTGGAGTTGGTGGTTTATTGTTATATGATTTATATGATATATTTCTAAATTTCAAATTGATTTGAGGATTCTTTGTGTGATTACGGCACCGCAGTTTATCCTCTATTACTTTGGCATTGTGCAGTGAATCAAAAAGATTATTTTGAGGTTGTGGGTTTGAATTATATTTATTTTATGTGCATCTATGAGATTATCATGATTTTACTTTATGTTGGTTGTATGGAAGGAATTTTTGAAATAATGATAATAAACCATACTAATGTAATTGAAATGGAATGGTGTGATGCACCTGTGGTTACTAATTTTTTGATGTTGTTGATGTTGTTTCATGTTATATGCATGTTGTTAGATTATTCCTTGTAGTGATGTCTTGATTTTATAATACTCTTTAAATGGTTAAATACTTAAATCTGATAAATAAAAATACAAAGTTTAATATCCTTGTTCTATGCTTGATTTGTTTTGTGTATCTTGGTGTCCTTGGTTGTGTGCGTCTTGGTGGCCTTAGTTGTTGTGGCTTGGTGGCCTTAGTTTTTTATGGCTTGGTAACCTCAGTTGTGATGTGATGGATTGACATGGTGGTTTCTTAGTAGAAGTTCAATAAATGGAATAATTTTTACATATATAAAATTAGTTATGGCTAAAGAATTTGTTGGTGAGGATTTAAACTAATAACTAAATGGATAAAAATTGGTGGATGATTTTTTAAATAAAATAATGGTAAATGGAACTCGGGTTATGGAAATTTTTTTGATTCTTATGGTTGGTTGTTCTATATTATAGGTATTTATTGGTGGCACAATATCAGTAGTGACTTGAAGATAATTGTGGTGGTGTTGTCGGTTTGAACCCATAGGCATGGGAATATGTGAGATTGTTATATAGTTATACTATTTTATGAATTTTCTATGCCCCTTACCCAAGTTGGGTAACCTAGAAGAAACCAAGATATTATGGGGATGTTTTCCCAAACATCCAAGATTGGGAGAATATATATGGATAACTATCCCCTCTCCCAACTATCCATTCAGTAGTAGATTTTTGTGATACCGGTGGTGGATTATGAGGTATGTGGTGGGGGTCATGTGTGATAGGAGGAGGACACAAGGTTGATTTCCTACTCATTCATGATACCCTATTTCCCTGGTTTCCAGATACTTGATATCTAATTGGTGTTACGATACTTGAAATGTGGTTGGTTGCAAGAGATGTGATATGTGGTTGGTGTTATCATTGTTAGATGTAAAAGGGATGGGAGAAAAGGTTACCTTCTCATTGGGATAGAGTGGGAAATTAGTGGGGAAGTGGTTGTGGGGTTCCTTTATCTATATTATTATGATATTAATTTCTACTCTTGGATGAATTATTTAGGGAGTGAACCTTGGTGAGTTTGGGGGAGTAATTAACCTGTATAGGTTCTAGTTAGTTCTGTTATTTGTTCAATAGGGAATTAGTATGCTCTTTTCACATTTTCATGAGAGATATTGGGTATGATCATACTGAGTATACATGTTATTATCACCCTAGGTATTTATAAATTTTCTTTAGGTTTCTAGGAGGTTTTTGGTGATTTATCTAAACAATACTATCTTAGATCTTGGTCTGTTGTGGTTTCTTCCACAGGATATTACTTTCTCTGGGTATTGTTTTTATCTTTGGTGATGTTTGCATCTATTTTATATTCATGCATATGGGATGCTTCTTATAGGGGATTTTGGTTTATTTATTTTATAGTATGGTGGATTGGTTGGTGGTTTTATGTTATAATCAAGAGATATTGAGGGCAATTCCTCCCATTATAGTGTTTTATACCCATAGCACTAGTCACCAACCAAGGGCCTACTATAGGAGGGACTCATGGGTCACTTCTTCTCTTCACTTATGACCCAAGAGGGGTGCCATTGGGAGGGTTATGATAGAGTGGTATCAAAGGTTTTATTTAAAATATAGGTTGTAATTTGGAGTTAGGCATTGGTGATGATTGCATGGGTTGGTAAGAAAATAGTGCAAGCTAAACTTATCATGCAGCAACAGCAAGGGAGGTTAGGTTGGATACATGATTTTATGTCCCCCTATGATCTAATGTAAGGACCTTAATATCTCTAAATTTATAAGGTAAGGTGATGTTTCTTATAGGGTAGAGACCTAGGATAGGTACATTCATCATACTTTCATGAGTTTTTTTTTTGAATAGGGTAGTTCTAGGAAATAATAAATGAATTAATTGAATGAATTGAGTAAGTCCATTATTACCATACTTATATGTTTCTCCTTTATTTGTATAAATGTTTATTGGTATTTCTCTAAATGTGGTTTTATATGGATAGGTTCAGTAGGTTGACCTTGGTAACTGTTGGAGGGTTGATCTTTATTAAGAGGATGAGGAGTGGAAGTGGATGTTTCATGACTTTCAGTGTCAAATCCTGGAAAATTATGAGGAAAGAATATCCAATCTTGATATTGAGGATAGGATTGACGAGTTGGAGATCAATTTTGGATTGATTTTATCTTGACCTAAGTACTAGGTTCTCCTAGTAGTTATTTGGTTGGGGGAGAGAAGCATGTCATCAGTGGATGTTTCATCTTAGGGAGAAGAAGGAGATCAATGTGTTGTGGGTTGATTTCCATTTGGAGTTCAGGGATGATTTCTTGTCAACGACAAAAAATTCAATGAACAAGAAAGAGTTTCTCTACATTAAACAGGGGAGCATGAGAATTCAAGTGCTAGGGATTAATTTTAAGATCCTTCTAAAATTCTCTCCTAACATCTTTATGAATTAGGAATCCCAAAAATGGTACTTCGAGGAGGAGTTACACCCCACACTTTATTTTGTAGTTTACCTATTTACACTGCCTATTTATTTAGAGGTATTGAAGACGGATGGGTGATGAAGATGAAGCATGAGCAGGCTAGATAACTCCTAGTCAAGAGTCATTAGGGACCTCTAAAGAGTTTTACATCAGATTTAGGGTCATATATTATGGTCTAGTCAAGGTTTTTATAGGAAAAGAAATGACCACAGCAGTCAGCATCACATTTTTTGAGTGCTGATAGTTCTTGTGTATCTATCGAGAACTCTCTTGTTTTTTGTTTTGGCTATATAGGTGGTGGTAACTACAAGATATAATTCTCTTCATCCCTATAGAGTTATTATGTCTTGGGGGGTTGGTCGCCCTTCCAGAAGCAGTGGAATTACCCCTAAGGAAGTTTCAACAATAGGGCCTCCCAATGTATTCTCATTCAGGAGGTGGTAGAGTTGGAAGAGGGTAGCCACATGATATCCCTCTCAATTAGATACCTAGACTAGAGCATGGATGCATAGGTTATCCATAGTGAGTCATAGGATCCATACATTTATAGATTCATGCGATAAAGTCATTGGTGCTAGAGGGGCCATAGGTTGTTTGAGGTATGATCAATTTATCATCTATAGTTTAAACTTTTTTTTATTTTGGATCTCCACACTCTTTTGTTTCACCCATTGTAGTTCAATATTTGGGACTGGGCATATAGAGGCTTTCTATGACCATAGTTTTATCAATATCATTAAAATGTATTTCTAGCTTGTTTGATGTGTATTGGGGATGAAAATTGGTGATGGGGAAACATCAGTCATTGGTAGATTTCTTTGTGTTATAGATATGACCAAACTATGTCATTATTGGAATAGATTAGTTGTATTCCATTCATGAATTGGTTTATAATTTCATATGGGAGTTTATTTTTCTAATCTGGAAGGGTGAAATGTAGTGTTCACCGGTGAGAGAGATTTTTTTTGGGTAGTAGGGGAGTGGAGAACATTCTTTACTTGATGTTTGAGTCATTGACAAAGCTGATGGGGGATTAGGAAATAGATACCCCCATAGTTGTTGTAAAGTTTCTAGATGTTTTCCCTGAGGTGGTTGTGACACTACCCCCTCAATGTGATGTCGTGTTTGGAATATATTTACATTGATGTGCTACACTAATTTTGGTTTTCTATGATTGAAATGTGGTCTTTATATCATCGTTTATGGGTAAAAGAGGTAGATATCCCAAAGACTTCCTTATGGTGTCGGTATGGGAACTTGGAGTTTGTAGTTATGTTGTTTAGTGTCACTAACGCACATTATATGTTCATGGGACTCATGAACTCTATATTTTGTGAGTTATTAGAACAATTTTTATTCATGTTCAATGATGAAATCCTCATATACTTGAGATCATAGGAGAAGCATGCTGAGAAACTAAGGATAATTTTACAGACTCTTTGATGCTTCTAGTTATATAGGAAATTATATAAGTGTAAGTTTTGGAAATGAGAGGTGAATTTCCTTATATAATTGGTGTCTTATCAGGGAGTAGTGGTGGATCCATCAAAGGTTGATGTGGTTTTTTCTTAGGAAGGACCTAATAATGTGGTAGAGGATCGTAGTTTTATTGGTCTTATGGGTTATTATTAGAGGTTTTTATCTAATTTCTCTCAAATTTCAACACCATTGAAAGCCTTGAATAGGAAGGTCCAAGATTTCATTTAGACTGATTAGTTCCATGAATATTTCAACTAATTGAAAGAATAGTTATCCAGTTCCCTAGTTCTTCAGTTTCCTGAGGAGTTCATGATTTTTGAGGGGTTTTATGATTCTTCCCTCTTTTGTTTGGGGTGTTTATTGATGAAACAATAGGAAGTAATATCCTATGAGTCTAGTAATTTACACTCCCATGAGTGTATCTATGCCACCCATGATCTGGAGATGGTGGAAGTGGTGTTTTCCTTGAAGTTGTGGATATATTACCTCATTAGGGAACATTTTGTGGTCTTTACGTATCACAAAATTTTAAGGTATGTTTTCTCCTAGTGAGAACTAAATCTATGACACTGGAGGTGGATGGATTTTCTCCAGGAATATGATTTCAAGATCTCTTAAACATCAGGAAAAGTAAACATCATAGCAATCACACTGATTAGAAAGTCATGGGGTGTTGTTCAAAAATGTGAGGATGCCTGGAGGGAAACATAGGAGTTAGAATCTTTGTATCCTGATGCATAGGATGTTTATGGTTGAGGATACATTCTCCAAATGATGGTAGAGCATACCTTATTGCATTAGGTGGAGGATTATCAGTGAGGAGACTCAGAGGTAGAGGTGATTCATGACTAGATCGTTCATAGTGAAGCCTCTATGGGATGTTTTGAGGATAGTCAGTATTGGGTTATGTTCTAGGGAAGGATGATTATCCTAATAGTGATACATGAGAAAGTAATCCATGAGTTTTATATATCAGTTTTTGGGGTACACCCCTGATGTATTTAAGATGTATCATGGCTTGAGGAGGTGATTCTGGGGGCTAGGAATGAAGAGGTCTTTAGCAGAGTTCATGGTGTGATATCTAGTCTATCAACGGGTAAAGGGAGAACACCATGTCCCTAGTGGTTTGTTGCAGCCCTTGGATTTCCCCGAGTGGAAGTGGGTGTACATACCGATGGATTTATGTTGGAATTGAATAATGGATTTATCTGAGATTATTCTAATTGGATTCTAAATCAAGGTATGCACTGTCAAATACAATTAAAAATCTTACTCCTTTAATGTCTCACTTTACCTTCAAGGATATTGACCTCTCAACCTTAAGGGTCACTTGTATTTCTCTTTAATCATATATACTTTTGTTTTCTTGATCTATTTTAGTGAACATGCATAGAGTAGATATGGACACAATTATTTACTTGTTTCACCCTCACTAGGATACATCTAAGTAGCATGAATCAATGTTATGACATGCACCAAAATCACTATAAAGTTCACTACTTACAAATGTTTAGTCTAGGTTACTCCCATTCCCATGATAACTACCTTACAAAGTTTAGGTAAAACTCACCACTTCTTAAGGGTCATTACCTTGAACATTCCTTCACTGGATCACTTCTAAATGAAAGGATCACTTTCACATAGTTTATGGACATGTAGGTACATTCTCCAGCATCTCTAGCATGGATTGAATCTTCAAGTATAAATGGATGTGTTGTTTATGTCTTGTTGGGATACTTCTTCACCTCTTGTAAAAACACATTGATTTAGCACCTTCTTATTTACTTTCCATACTATCTGTAATAACTTCACTTTATTGTAGGCATAGAAAACATCTTATTATATTTTGGAAAGATCTTTAATGATTCCAAATATTAAAACTTTCAGCCCCTCACTAGAACAACACCTTCTTCTTCCTTTAAAAATAAACTCTTAAATAAGCTCTCCATTCAGGTCTCTTAAAGAAATCTATCCTATATTTTTATTCTACTGATACATATCTCGTGTGATGTAGTTATTTTTCTTTAACATAATCATTATCATGTGTGTTTTAACTTCCATTTTAAGAGTCATAAATGACTCTTAAATTATACATAAGTCTTGAGATATTTTCCATGAACATAACCATATGGGGTATTTTCATATCTATAAAATATAACTACCCAATAATATCTCCACATAAATAGAATGTGTTTCCATAAAATAAAGAAAATGGAATGTTCTCCTGTGATGATCATGGTCTTTATCTTGGCCATCCATTTAAGAATAACTGCACACATTCACTACATTTGCATATAGTTAAGATTCACCCAAAATATTCTCTTGTATTCATGCATGGATACTAAAATGTATCAAATACCTCCACAGTGTGTCCATAAAACCCTTTTGGTGTAGTGCATCTTCCATGGTGTATCACTCTCTAACTATTCATAATCACCCACAATTATGATATAGATTATTCTCTATGATATGGATACTTTTTAAATTGAAGAATATTAGATAAAAGGTTCACTCACCTTTGCATCATATACATAATCTCCATGGTGCAATTCCCTCCATAAACACATTTCCAAACATCTTGAAAGGTGAAAGCCATGTCTAAGAAGTGTGAAAACTCTCAAAATCTTTACTTCACACATATTACATTATGGAAAGTTATTCTACATCATAGCATTTTCTTTATCGGTTTATTATGGTGCAATCTCATATACTAAAGTGTAGCCTCACTATACCTTAAATTCCTTTCCTCTATTAAATTTAGTCTTTCCATGATGCGGGGTGAATTTGTGGCATGAGTGTCTCATTATCCATGGGAATTTTGCAGCAAGTTGATCATCCCAATAGAATAACCTTACAAAATTATATATCTTTACATAAGATTTGAAAATTTCAGGGCACCCTTATGTGAACATTAGGATCCATAGATTACCCTTACACAATCTGGGTACTACCCTTACATGGCCTTCAAAACTCATGTCTTACCCTTACACAGCTAACATATTAACCTTATGTGGGTATTGGAAATCTCATCCTACCTTTACATAGTGCATATTGACTTACCATTACATAGCACATCTCGACTTACCTTTACATAGAACATCTTGCATTTCCCTTATGCAACCTTGCATCCTGACCTGTTTACCTTTACATCACACCCAATTACACTTATATTCTTCCTATACCTACACACAGCCTTAAAGAATCATAATATCTTTATATAGTTTTTCAAAACCATAGATTACCCTTACACAACTCAAGGAAATTATTACCTACCATATCCTCTGACATATATAATTCCCTTATTAAACCAATCATCACATGATCTCCTTCGAAATCAAATCTGGGATCAACCAATATCCCAAGAAACACTCCACACCTTTATCATCTTTAACATGAGTTGTTAATAATGCATTTTCATCAAATCCAAATTTCTTCATTAATATTACAACACACATCTTGTTCATCAACCTTGATGATCCTTATTTTCAAAAACCATGACAAAACTTGTGTTAAAAAAATTCAACATCAATCCTTTGGGATTTATAACAATCTCCCACTTTTTATTTTATTAAAAATACACAACATAATTTTAATCACCCTTATTTAATTCACCCATCACCCTTGGAAGTATCTTCTCCCCCATAATGTTATCTTCTCCCTTTCAAGATATCTTTTTATCCCCCTTATTTTCAATGAAATACGAAGGGACTTTCCAAACCTCCTTCTACAAACATAGGGATGAACTTTTCTTCATTCTTCTACTTATTAGAGGGAACATCATCTTTACTTTATTGCCCCATTAATATAGGAATATATTCTAAAAATATCAACTCCCCCTTGGGGATATCTTCTACATATGAGGATATTTTCCCCCTTTTTCAAAATAAAGTCATTATTTGGCATAAACCACATGTTTATTAGACAAATCCTTTGAAACCACATGTTACACAAGACAATCTCCTTTCCTGATGTATTTTTACAAGAGATTCACTAGATGAATTTACCACTTTACACTTGAGATTTCAATAAATCCTATAATCCGATTAATCTGAATATTAGTGTAGGAAATAGGAGTTTTTATAGACAAAAAAAAGGTATTTCATTTCACTCATTAATACCAAGAAACACACATAACATATTTGGATATTCCACATTAAAAAGGCAACCTATGATCACCATCACTTTACACCAAACCATTTGTATATAAAATTAAAGTACTTGGTTGTGAGAAACATACCACGTGATGAAGTAATTGATAAAACTTGATAAATATTTGATACCACTTGTTACAAGAGCAATTTAATTTGAAAAAAAGATATCATTATAACTTTAGGCCTTTTAGATCTTTATAAGCTTTAAAAATTCTGATATATCTTGATAACCATTTTTGTTCAACACAACTCATCCTAAAGATTTGTCTCTTGACACCATTTTTTATATCACTTGTTAGTGTAAAAAATGGGGGGACATATTCTTCTTTTATAGATTTTTATTGAGCTCCATCTAGTTGTGATTATCTAGCACAATCATTCATGCACTTTTCAAGAACAATCACCCCATAGATCACATCTCTCTCTCAGTTCTGCAGCACTTCATAAACATTTATACATAATAAATTATATGGAGAGAGGGGTACATCGAATTTTTTCAATTTGAGTAATAGGGATGGTCAATATAAACCAACCCATCTCCTTCCATATTTCCTTTTCCCTTTTTCAAATTTCAATAAAATAATGAAATCATATCTTTGGGTTCTTCATCATCACTTGTATCTAGAAAGATCATCCCATTTCCAAAGGAAATCCTTTTATGATACCTCTTACACACTTATTTTCATGGTTTTGAACATTTTCATCCTTCCATGGATTGGGTTTTTCTACAATTGTGGAATTAATCACACTTGACCAAGTAGCTTCTTAGGTTAAATTGATAGTGGATATCACCCCTTAATTTCTTCTCCATTGCATCTTCCCAATTAGTGGTTTGTGCAGGACCACTTTGGAAAACTACTTCCTTAACAGCCAAAAATTCCATCATGGAATACATCTTTCTTTGTGGAGTTAACTTCACATTCTCTTCCACCAGCTTCACATCTGGAACAACCTTTTTATTTTTTCTTCTATATTTTTTTTCTTTACCTATAAGAAATTTGTAGTGACTGGTCAGATTTTGGTGCTTGATACACTCTTTGTTGAGGTTCACTTTCATTCTCAAAAGAATTGAACCTATTTTCCGAATTAATATGACTTCTTCTAGGATAAGTATTCTCCTTATAAGTCATATAAGTGAAATGTATTTTTATGTATTTTTTTACCCTTCCATGAATTTCTCCAATTTCAATACCTTTCCATATGATCGAGGTTAAAACAAATGAAACATTCACCATAAAAATCACACCTAATTTGGTCTCACTTTGATTGAGATGTTGGATCTGCAGGAGGTATTCTAATATCTTTAGTATTTTTTTATTTGAAAAATCTACTCATGATGTGAAAAAATATTCTACAGTAATAGAAATTTATTTCTTTTATATTTTTTGGAACCAAAATTCCATATTTTCCATGGATAAAAACTTTACTTCTAGATTTTAGATCTGGATTCTTCTCAATTGCTACACAAGTTGAGGTAAAATTTAGAGGGATATTCATCTTCTCAACTGATGTGTTCATCCTCCTCTAAATATCTCATATTTTCATATATTTGTCTTTAAACTAAGAATCCATTGATTTCATATTTGAATAATTATTCATACTTTATTGTATCTTTTCTTCATGTTAGGTTTTGAGAGGTGTGGCGTTAGTCCTTAACTCCTTCTCAATGGCCATTTTTTTTAAAATATCTTAGGAAAGATCTTTAATAGTATCACTTTGATCCTTAATCTTGGGTTATAATTTTCTTTATGATGATATTGAATGAAATTTATTATCTTTTAAATATTTTGTTTTATAAGAACAAATATTTAATTATCAAATAGTATAATTCATACATGATACTCCATTGATATTGGTTTTCATTGCATGAGAATTCCTTGGAATAGAAACTTGATGTTGTTTCCATTTCATTACCAAAATCACATATTATTTTCATCTCCAAGAGTGAGTCTGAAATTTCACATCCTTTCTTTACATAAGGGTTAGAATCAGTGATAACATCAGGTTCAAATTTTACCTCAACTAGATAACATAACTTCTAAGACGACTTCTTGTTATTTTTTTTATTCCTGAATTTTTTCATAAGGTAACTCTCACTATTCATTTATTCTTTTCTAAAAATATCTCTTGATTTCATTCACATGCATTTGGAGAACTTTCAATTATTAAATTTTTTGGGAAACTCTTCCTTGAGAGCCTCCTTTAATTCCTCTTTGACTGTAGCATCAATTGAAATTTTTCTTTGATCAGTTTCAACGATAACTTTTTGTCTTCTCAATAAAATAATTCCATCTTCTATCACTTCATAAGAAACTCAAATAGAAAAATCCATGAATAATATTAAATCCATTTTCCATGATTTTAAATTCTTTCTATCAAAGAAATGAGCCTTCACTTTGGATGAAATATTCTACATAACTTGAGATCAAGTTAGAGAAATAAAAAATATAAAATAGAACATTTACCTCTGGTACCACTTGTTAGAAATGAAAAAGGGATTTATCATGAGATTACCCTAATAAGGGGGTGAATCAGGATGTACATTGTCCATAAAAAATAAAAATTTTAATCCTTTAAAGTATTTTTTACCTTCAAGTATCTTGACCTCTTAGTCTTGAGGGTCACTTGGATTTCTATTTAACCTATCAGGTATACTTTAGGTTACTTGATATATTTTTTTGTGCATACATAAATTAAATATAGACATGAGTATTCAATTGGTTCACCCTCACTAGTTTACGTCGAAGGAGCATGTATCAACATTGTGTTGTGCACCAAAATCAATATGAATCTCACTGATTGCAAAGGTTTGGTCTAGGTCACTCATATTCCCAGGATCACTAACTTACAAAGTTTAGGGATATATCATTTCTTCCCAAGGGTCTCTCCCTCAAACCTTGATTCATTAGAAAACTTCTGGTGAATTATCAATTTTACACAATTTATGGACATGTAGGTCCCTTCTCCAGTATCACGAGCTTGGATTGAATCTTCAAGTATGAATATATGCTCTATTGAAGTCTTGTTGGGTTGTTTCTTCACTTTTTGTGAATACACCTTAAAGAAGCACCTTCTTCATTTCTTTCCAAAATATTTGAAAAAACTTCACTTTGTTATAGGCACAAAAAATGCCATATTATATTTTGGAACGATCTTCAGCGATACCAACTCATCAAGATTCTATCCCCTCAATAGAACAACACCTTCTCATTCCTCTAAAAATCAGATCTTCAATACTCTCCACATTCATGCCTCTCAAAAAATATCTCCTTTATTTTTCTTTAGCTGAGGGATATCTCATGTGATATAGATCTTCTACTTTTATACAGTCATTATCACATGTCCTGCAACTACCATTTTAAGAGTTATAAATGGATCTTAAAATATCCATGAGTCTAGGGATATTTCCCATGAACATAACCGCATGGGATATTTTCATATTTGTAAAATATAACTTCCTGATAATATGTACATCTACACAACATGTGTTTCCATAAAATATAGAAAACCAAATGTGAACTCACAATAATCGCAGTATTTAGCTTGAGCCTCCATTTATGAATAACCGCACACATTCACTACATTTACAGAAAGTTAAGTTTCTCATGAAATATTCTCCTTTATTCACACATGACTACTATAGTATAGAAAATACCTCTATAGTGTATTTATAAGAACCTTGCAATGTATTTCATCTTCCATGGTGAAACACTCTCCAAATCTTCATAACCACCCACTACTATGACATAGGTTCTTCTCTATGGCATGGATACTTATTAAACGGAAGAATGCTGGATAAAATCCTCATTTACCTTTAAGAAATAGGCATAAGATCCATGGTGTAATTCCCTCTATAAACACATTTATAAACATATTTCATGGGGAAAACTATGTCTCTATAGTGTGTGAAAACTCTCAAAATTTCAAATTCACATAGACTACATCATGGAAAGTTCTTTTACACCATAGCTTTTTCTTCCTTAGTTTATTGTCATGAAATCTCATATATTATGAAATATCCTCACTATAACATGAATTCCATACCACTGTTAAATACAGACATTCCATGACATAGGGTGAAGTTGTGGTGTGAGGATATCATTATTTATGGGACTTTTTCAGTGATGTAATCATCCCTATGGCATGGCCTTAAAAAATGGATACCTTTACATAGGCCTTGTAAAAGATAGGGTTCCCTTAAATGAACCTTAGGATCCACATAATACCCTTACACAAGAAGTAAACTACCCTTACATATCCTTTATAACTCATGGGTTACCCTTATGAAACTATCATATTACCCTTACATAGGTATTATAAACCTCGGATTACCTTTATGAAGTGAATATTGACTTACCTTTACACAGTTCATCTCAGCTTACCTTTGCACAGCGCATATCGACTTACCCTTATACAACCTCACAGCCTAACATGTTTACCTTTACACTATGTCCAGTTACCCTTATATAATTTTTGTTCTTATACGCAACCTTCAAGAGTTAGCTTACCTTTACATGAGATTTGAAAACCATATCATAAACTTATAAAACTCAAATAAATCACCACCTACCATATCCTATAGCATATATAATTCCATAATTCCACCAAACATCACATAATCTCCTTGGAAATCATATTTAGGGTCAACCAATCTCCCAAGAAACACTTCAAAACCTTGTTTTTCTTCAATATAAGTTTCCAAAAAATCCAACTTACTTCATTGAGATGCCAACACACATATGGGTCATCAAAATTGACCATCCTTATTGTCAAAAACCTTGACCAAATTTATTTTCAACAAATACAACATCAATACATTAGGATTTCAAACATTTTTTCACTAGTTTACCCCAATATGAGGGTGTATGTGATACTATCTAGGTGATCAAGGATGATTGATAATTCATCCCACTTTCTATAGATCTAGGAATCTAGTAATGTAGACGTACTGGAGATACGGTGTGTGGATGATGTGTTGAGGCTTCATGGATCCCTGAGGACCATCATTTCTGATCAAGACCCTTGGTTTACTTTGTGAGTCTGGAGGGGATTTCAACAAATCTTTGGATCTTAGTTTCACCTTAGCACTATTATCCACCCCAGGATAGATAGGAAAATAGAATAGACCATCTAGATGCGATGTGATATATTGTGAGCATGTATCTTGGATTTTGGTGGATCCATGCTGTGACACTTTCCTTTGGTTGAGTTTTCTTACAATAACAGTTACCACTCATCCATAAGTATATACCCCTTTGAGGAATTGTATGGGAGAACATTTAAATCCTTATTGAGTTGGACCAAGTTTGAATAGGTGGAATTTCTTAGTCCTGATGTGGTATAGAGCATGACGAAAAAGACCTATGTGGTTCATGAAAGGATAAAGTTGATGCAAGACCTCCAGAAGGCTTATGTCGGTTGATGGAGAAGAACTTTTGAGTTCAATGTTTGAGACCATGTTTTCCTAAAGGTTTCTCCTATATGTTTTCAATGGATATTTGTTTGAGGAAAAAATCTATCACCCTAGTTTATTAGACCCTTAAAGGTGTTAGAGTTCATTGGTGAGGTGTCTTATTAGTTGGTGCTACCCCCACATCTGGACAGAGTTCACAATGTCTTCCAGATGTCCTAACTCTACTAGTACCTTCATAATGATTCTCAAATCATTGAATGGGGGTAGTTATATATCAAGGATAAAGGTACATTCATGTAATGACCAATCAATATTTATGACTATTAGGAGAATATTTTGTGAGTGTAACGCCCTGACCCTACCTAGAGTCGGTGAATTATTACATAACATTGGCATAATCACAAGAGATCAAGTCCCAAAATACCGATCAGTTTAGTATCCTTGGAAGTACTAGATACATATATAAGTTTCACATTACATTGTGAAATGAAAAAAAAGCAACATTTTTTCTCCATTGAACACACTCATATTCCTTAGACTATCCCTAAAGGTCAGTCATAATATAGTTCTTCGCATCCTAGTAAAAATAAAACATAATAAATGGGTGAGCTCAGATGCTCATTAAGGATAAAAATATAGCAAAAACTATCATAAATAAGCATAAACATTTAAGGCAATGTATAAGACTAAAACACAAGCCTTTTAAACTTAAAATTCAGGATAATATGGAAAAGATAAATCAAATAATTCCATTTACTTATTAACTTGGATATTATACAAGTTGAATAATCACATGTAATATCAGTAGCTAATCTCATAATGATGGAATGCATAATGTCGGAAATCTTAACCACAAAGTCAAGGACTAGTTCCAAGACCCTAAATATAAATTTTTTCAAGGACTTATGCCAAGAAACTTCTTTGTCTCATGAGACCTTCCTATGCATTGAGGGGCTATAGCAGGCCTCACCCATATCTTACTAAGTCCAATGCATTCCTCATATGAAAAGAGTGAAACATAACATAAACATTCATATTAAACTAACATATGAATTATTAATAATTTAACTATAAACTGTGAATGTTATAAAAATATCATATCCCATAGTCAAACATATCATAAAACTATCCATACAATATGTAATATTATATCATAATAAATCAACTTCAATTAAACATAAAATCCAATAATAGATGTTGACATAGATAAAATCAGTACAAAAACTATTTGATAGAAATATCTCTTTCTAATTTTAAATCATTTAAAAGTAGCATAATTATAAAAGAAAGCATTTATTTTTAAAATATTCATATAATCTTTTAAGAGAATCTTCAAAGGTGTTATAATGGTGGAAAATAGCCACACTCTCCGTATAAGTTAAAAAAACATTCTTTCCTTAATTTGTTGTAAAGGTCGTAAAGTACCTTGTTTGAAAAAATACGGAAATATTACTTTCAAAAAAAAGTATACAAAGTAAAAAAATGTTATAAATTACTTTAACCCATAGTCTAAGAAATATTAAAAATGTTAAGAAACGTGGTTGTGGATGATAAAAAAGTCTCAATAGATACTTACGTATAAACAACCTCGGATAATGAAGAGATTGTAAAATTAACTCTTACCTTGTACTTTTCCTTAGTCGAGGGTACTTTAACCTCTTATATAATTGTTAAATAATTTTTATTAAATTATAAAAGAACCACATACATAAATATGATATCAAATATGATCCTCTAATATTTATTTGTTAATAATATTTCAGTAGTATCATTATTTTGGGTGTTAACTGATTCGTTTTCCTTTATATGTTTTGTTATGTATGTCATGTTTGTTATGGATAGGATGTATTTGATTCATATACAGAGTTATATTAAGTTATTAAACATTATTTTTTAATAATAAAATGAACATTATTCTTGAATGGTTACGATGGAGAATGAAATCTCATTGCGTCATAGAGACGGTAATCCGTATATACGCATGAGTGAAAATATCATTCTATTGATGGGGAAATCATATGTAATTGGATGGTATATTATATATAAAGAATCATTAACATGTTATATTTATTATTTACATCAATTATACTCATTATAATACCCATCCAAATAATGAATTTTTGAATAACAAACAATACCACGACGTGGAGACGGTAAGTCGTACGTATGAACATATGGTGACTTTGTCATTCATAGGATGGATAGAATAATGAATATGGTTGTATCATATTTATAATAACATAGTAGTATGTATAAGGTACTGGAGTTATTATTTTGTTATGGAAACAACAAAGAAAGAGTAAGTGAAAGAAAAAAATAACTTTGAAAGAGATGGTGAAATAATTACCTCTTCTTCGGGTGTTTCCTTTTGATTTAAAAAAAAAGAGCTTCATAGGTTGGATTTATGATAAAATTAAGGCCTCTAGGTTAAATTTAGGGTAGTTGGGAGGATATTTTAGCAGGTTTTGTCCAAGACAAATGGCTTTGGAGGTGTTAATTTTAGAGAAGGGGAAGTATCCTTTTATAAGAGAGGTGAGGGGCACTTTAGGAAGAGCTTGGAATACTAATTTATTATAAAATTATTTTCGGTTTATAATATCTAAAAATAGATTTATTTAGATTATATGGTGGGTATGGGTCGAAATAATCTCAAAAAATAGGTTTTAGACAAGTTTAGGTCACCATATTAATCTTATCTTTTATATTTAACTCTTAGTTAAATAATTTAACTCTTACCATGTCTTCATGTATTATTACACTATATGGTTAATAAACTTACTATAAAATTCCAAGAGAACCTAAATTGGTTCATTAATGAGATATCTAAAATTATTTAATTCCTTCTTCTAAATCTTATATTTTTAGGAATATTTTATCATTTAATAAAATAGTATTTGTTTTAAAAACTCATTTATGTCAATTTTGACACTATTTAGTATTTGTTTTTTTAAGTCATAAACAAATTATTACTTCAAAAAAATAAATTTAATCAAACCTAACATGTAATATTCACCTATAAAATTCGTGGATGGAATCAAAAGTTTCAATTTACATTTATTTTAACATTTATAATATCAACTATTTTAATCTTTCATTAATAAGGTAATTATTGTATCATCATTGTGTCATAAATAAATTTAATTATTTAATCTCTAAAATTTATAAATAAAATACCATGATGTAGGAAATATTTTTATCTTTCTAGTGAATATTTATAGTTGAATTTATATTATGTATAACCCTATATTAAAAATGGTTTAGTTATTAAAATTTGAATTTAATACTTTTAACTCATCTTTAAATAAAATATAATAAATGTCCTAATCTAATCCAAGTGGATCAAAAAGGATCATATTTTTGTCCAAAGGTTTATTTTTGGTTGAAATACACTTATCCAATAGAATTAGGACATGTTTTGGGGTAATTATAATACCATTTTTACCTTTAATTACCCTATTTACTTTTAACCGTGGTAAATAAAATTCAAAAGTTACTATTCACCAAAAATTATTTTCATCCTATTGAACCACATTTTACTTATTGATGACAACCATGTCTGTCGGATTTTTTAAATTCAATTTACAGAAGCGGTAAAATTACGTTTTATGCAAATTTGAAAATGTGCCAAGAAGGTGAGTAAAAGACGTTAAAAAGTTCAATAAAATTTTATATATCTAATCTTATTATAAAATGAATCCAATGAATTAAATTGTAATAATATGGGTATTATGTATCTATTTTTACTTAAAAATAAATTTAAATAAAAATAATTATTATTTAAATAAAAATTCAGTTTTAAACAATAATGGAGTGTTTTTCACTATTCGTTAAAAATTGAAAGTTTTCAGAAAAATACCAAAAATTCACCCTAAGATAATTTTGATATTCCAAATCAAAAAATTAAAACCATTTTGAAAAATAAAATTTATAAAATTTCAAAAAGTGGGTATTACTATTCATAAATGCTTTTTAAACGTTTAGTTTTATTGGTCGTTGTGTGCTAAAACTCAGAGATGTGTACATTGAAATATATTGAATCATTCAAAGAGAAGCGTATCATGGAAGATTGGGGTGTTATATTGAGGGAATTTTATACACTTGGTTCATGTTTTATAGAGGCATGGTGGTTTGGAGGATAGTGATTGGGAGCGGGAGTCACATATGCATGCCCAACACCTAGAGTTGTTTGTTCCCTAATGTTTTGACTACTTGGGTGTTATACCTTTATAATGATTATTTTACTTCTTATTATTATGTTTTAAGAACATGTTGTTATGTTTTGAGTAATGGTTTCATCCTTGTTTGAGAAGTATATCATAGGGGAGCGTTTTGGTGGTTTTTGGCAGTTGGTGTTACCTTTCCTTTTTTAGTTGGTTTTAATTCTTGAGGATAATAATCATTTGAGAGGAATATAATATAACATACCAGACCCTTTTGGACCATTAATTAATTAGTTTTGGGTGTTGGGGGCCTTGAGATGGGTTTAAGTAAGGGAGAGGTGGAGGTAGAGTAAAATATGTAACTGTAGGTGGTGATTCACACCATTAATTTCCAGTTCACAACATGTAATGTTTCGTAAGGTGGTTTTGTGTCTGGTTCTGGAGTTTCATGTAACATCCCTTGATTTGGAACTCTCTCATGTGGACTAAACAGGTTGGTTATGGGATCTCTCCCAGTATGCCATAGGATGTCGATTAGTAGTGGGTTGTGATAAGTATAGTGGGGAGACTATACCCTCTGGTTATAGAGTTACAACACAAAAAAATAATCATATAACAATAAATATTAGATTAGTCAAAATAATAGAAATAATAAAATATAGCAGAAAACCAAAGAATAAAATCCAAATGAATAATCCAATAAATAATAAAGGAATAATGTAATGATAGGCTGAAATGTAACTAAGTGTTATGCTAGAAGTAATAAAAATGAAAAACTAGAAAACTCAAATAAAGACTAAAAAGTCCTCAGTCTTAAGCCCTATGTCAGTCACCTCTCCAAACTCCATCCCATCTAGCATACAATAAACAATAGTAAGGTCCCTTTCCCTTATCAAATCCTATATCCAAGTAATCTACTTGGGTACCAAACGGTGTCTTGAATAGGGTGTGAGTATAACTCAGTAGGTCGAAACCACTGTGTCTAAACATAATCAGTCTGATAATAAGTGTATGCAATAATGTAACAAATAAGTGTATTAATTAATTAAACATTTAAATAATACCACATTAACCTAATTTGGCACCATGTTGGAATGTATCTGAGCATGTCTCACAACCATTTCAATCATAACCATATAACCATGGTAAAACATAAACTTTTTCATCACCATGTCAGAATATCTCTAAGTATATATCATAACCATGCCAACCATAACCATATATCCATGGTATAAATCACGCAAAAATCTTGTTCAAGCCCACTATATAATCATTTCAGTAATAAATCATGGTTGGGCTTGGTGTATAAGCATTTCATCATGTATTAGGGACAATCCCAGTATATAAGCATTTCAACATGTTTCACTGGGCATAGCCTGCTATATAAGCATTTCAGCATGAACCACTGGGCATATCCCATAATATAAGCATTACAGCATGAATCATTGGGAATAGCCCACTATATAATCATTATATCATAATCACTAGGCATAGCCCACTATATAAGCATTACAACATGAATCACTAGGCATAGTAGAAAGAATATCAAAATATCACATCATAAGGCTCAATGGTTAATTATGAAAATTACCATTTATTTTTAAATTACACATTTCATTTATCATTTGGTCATAAACCAATAACATTCCAATACAAGGTGAATCTATATCAAGAAATCACTCAAAACTCATGTCATGAAAAACACACTTTAAGACAATAGTTAATTCATTTATAATCAAGGGTTCCCTCACCCAAACGGTAGCCATAAGAGAGGTCACACAAAATTAGATCTAAAGGTATTCCAAGGAACAAATCTAATTGATCATTTAATTAAATTAGGCACATGTTTTATAGGTAAAATTTCAAAATTTCACATACTTTGAAATTAACAGACCATAGGGTTAATGTTTAGACTCCATACCTTTAACTGGCGATTAATGCAACACTTCCAAAGGGTAACACCAATGAGTAAGAAGGTGCAAAAGATCGCAAGATGAAACCGAGATCAAATCAGATCAAGATTAACATCAAACCCAAATGTGGTCCAAGGATTAACATCGCCATGATGGAGAGAAACAAAAGAGTAGGGTAAATCAAATCCAAATACTTATTAGGGATCGATCGCACAAACCAGACATCCATAAAGGAGGATGGCACTCCAAAATCACCTGTAAAACCGTACTAGGTTGATAGGATAAGGTTTAGTTTGAAGGGTAATGATAAATCATCTGTACGGAAAACTTAAAAACATTACTCCCCATAAATACTTGGCATGTAATACATTTACACATTGTGTATTCCTTTTCAGAGGGATACACCAAAAAAACCATCACCTCGAGTTTATATCTATCCCGGTCAACTATTACACAACATGAATAGTTTACATGATGTGTAACTATTTCATGAATTGTACTGGTTCATGACATGTGTCTAGTAAACGTTACATGTCATGTAATACATTTACATGTTGTGTAATTACTCTGTAGATATTTTTCATTCCATTTTCCTACATAAGGATCCAAACCACCTCTAAATCCTTCCAAAACATAGAAAATCCTCATAAACCCATTAAACACATTTATGTCTAGACTCTATTAATTCAAAAAAACATACATCCCTAAAATTTAGTTCATTTTCCACAGCAAAGGCTCTTTGTCCCTGAACATGACTCATCCACCAAGGATTAAATAAAAAACTCAAAGAGGGGCGTACCTAGAAAAAAAAGATATCCCACAACCTCCCCCACCATATAACAGCTCGTCCCCGAGTTTCTCTAAGCATCATTGTGGGATCTCGGTGAAAAAGTCTAGACACTATGCTCGTATATCATACTCCCACTCCCATGTCTTCTCCTAAACATGCCCATGTTTCCACTACACTCGAACCAAAGGAATCACCTTGCCCTAGAGATACTTCTCACTACGGTCCAAAATCTATATCAGATTCTCATTAAAGGATGCATCAACAAAAATCTCAATATCCTTGATGTCTAATACATGAGAAGGGTTAGGGTAATATCTCCAAAGATGCAGCACATGAAACATGGTTTGTATAGCATTGTAGTGTTTTGGAAGGGCTAATCGGTATGCCACTAGACTAAACCTTTCCATTGTCTCAAACGGGCTGGAAAACCTAGGTGTTAACATTCCATGTTTCCTAATACATCATTTCCTAAACCTAGTAGACACCTGAAGGAAAACACGATGACTAACCTTGAACTCTATAGGTCATCTCTGATGGTCAGCAAAGGATTTCTACCTACTATGTGTGGTTACTAACCACATCCTGATAAACTGAACTTTCTAATATATCTCTTGCATGAGACTAGGTCCAACAAGCACTAACTCATCTGCCTATATCTGACAAAGAGTTGAACGGCACAAACTTCCATAAAAATCTTCAAAAGGTTCCATTTGGATCGATTCTTAAAAGTTTTATTTTAAAACATCATGAATTCCATATGATGCTCCCAAAAACCACCAAAATACAAAACACAGGCTTGTAACATATCCTCCAGAACCTAAATAGTTCACTCAGATTAACCGTCAGTGTGAGGATGATAGGTCGTGATCAAATGTGATCCTAGATCCTTATAAAGACCCTTCCAGAATCATGATATGAAATAAGGATATTTTTATAAATCGATAATCTTTGAAACACCATGCAACCCTACTACTTCGTGCACGTAAATAATACCCATATCATCAGCTATGAAGGTCTCCCCGGTAGATGATAAGTGGGATACCTTTTTCATTCGATCCAAAATCATGCATACATCATAATTCTTACAGATTTTTTCGAGGTAATCTTCTCACAAAATCCATAGTGGCGTCATCTCATTTCCACTCGGAAATAGAAAAAAGGCTACAAAATCCTAGCTTACCTATGATGCTTAGCTTTTACCTACTGAAAAGTGAAACATATTTCCAAAAATCTCACCACCTACTTCTTTATTCCTGACCACCAGTATTTTCTATGGAGATCATGATATGTCTTTTTCAAACCAGAATGTAACTCCCATCTAAAAGCTTGAAACTCTCTCATCATCTCCTCGCACAAGCTTGTTGAAACTCATACTCATCCAAAAAGAATAATAGAATTTTCATTTCCAAGATACTTCCCTAATGGTGTATCCTTACCATATAAGTTGTCTCTTAAAACTAAGCCCTTTAGATTAGATAAATACTCTATATTGATCTGGTCCAAAATCACAGGTATAATAGATGTAGAAGTAAGAGATACCCATCCCTAAGACTCCTGAACATCTAGATGCATTATGTAAAGAGTTTCATCATCCTCCACTCATCGAAAGATTATATTACTGCCTCTGTCTATGTCTTTTAGCTCAATTCATCAACAATTAAGTTTCCCTTTCTTGGTGTATAATCCAACTCAAAGTTGAAAGACTACAGATACTCAACCCACCTCCTTTTTTGAAGGTTCAGGTCCCGCTAAGAATAGATATACCTGATAATCTTATAGTCCATGTAAACCACAAACCTATCACCCATGAGATAATGCCTCCAGCATCTCAGGGAATGTACCACTACTGCTAACTCCAAATCATGAATAGGGTAATTCCTCTCATTCATTCTCAACTATCTGGAGCCATAAGAAAATACTTGATCCTCCTATATCAAAACTAATCTGATTTCAACTCTGGATGCATCACATTACATAGAATATACTTTACCTTACATAGGTAAAGTGAGGATAAGGATTGAGGTCATCCTACCTTTCAAATCTTAAAAATATCTCTCACAATAATTCGACCAAACAAACTTCACCCCCTTCTCGGTTATACTTAACATTAGTGATTTTAGATGGGATAATTATTAGATAAATCAATAATAATAACCTAATAAACCAAGAAAATTCTTTATATTGAAGACATTCTTGGGTCTCTCCCAAGATACCATGGCTATAAATTTCTCTGGGTTTACTGACACTCCATCCTCTGAGATGACATGACCCAAGAAGTGAAATTTATCAATCCATTATTGTTTAAATAAAAATATAGGCATAGTTATCCTAAATTTAAAATTGAGGATGCGTATTTTTTCAATGATAGGGGTGATATTGGAAATATTGTGGATAGTTACCTCAAATCTCTACCAGTGTCTCCCAACCCGCACATGGAGGGAGAGTATCTGAGAGGTTCTTATGTTCTATTTTATATTATTCCTTGCTCTATGATAGGTGAAGTGAATGAAAGGTTGTAGGCTATCCTTGATGAGGAATAGATCTGTGAGGTGATGTGGTCCATTAACCCTGTCAGTGCTCTCGGTCCTGATTCTTTCCCAACTTCTTTCTACAGGGTCTCTTGGGACACTATGAAGATCAGTTTGATCGGTGTGGTGAAAGAATTTTTTCTTGGAGGTAATATTCCTCGAGTGGATTATGATACTAATAGTTTCCTTGTAACCAAGGTCAAATACCCACAATCTTGGAATCATTATCATCCTATTATCTTGTTCAATGTACCCTATAAAGTTCTTGTGGGCATTCTCAATAAAATTTTGGCTCCCTTTATCCCAAGTTGGGTGGTTGAAGACCATCATGGTTTTGTGAAAGGTAGGTCTATACAATGGTTTATTGCCTTTTCCCATAAAGACCTTTGGTAGAAATGTGTCCATCAATTTAGATATGATCAAAGCCAATGATAGATTTTAATGGAGCTTTATCAATAGGACCCTTGAAAATATGGGGTTCTTAGTGTGGGTTATTGATCTTTTATTTCACTATTTTAGCTCCCCATGGATGGCCACTACTTTTATGGGAAAACAGTTTGGATTTTTTAAAGCTATTAGGGGGCTAAGGTAGGGAAACCCCCTTTCCCCCTCCCTTTTTATCATTACTCAAGATGTTTTCAGCTGATATTTTAACCATTACATTGAGATGGTCAAGGTTAAGTTATACTGCAAAAAGAATCTGTTTGGGGGTGTCTCTCATATCATGTTTATTGTTGACACCATTTTATTTTTGAATAGAAGTAGAAGATCCATTCAAGGGGTTAATTAAGCTTTAGAGGTTTATTGTTCTTGGAGTGGGAAAGTGGTCAACTATGAGAAGAGAAACTTCTTTATGCCTAGCAGATGCCCAGAGAGGCGGATAATGATTTTGGAAACTAATTTGGGCATGAGAAAAGGGTCATTTCCTATGATCTACTTGGGTTCCCCTATGTCCCCTAACCCCCTCCTCATCAAACACTTTGATATGGTTGTTGATAAAATCAAGGGTCTTATTCTCAATTAGAAAATAGGTTCTTATCCTTTGGAGGGACAATCACCATGATCAACTCCATTCTATCCTCCATCCCCGTTCATATATTTTATACCTTGAAGGTTCCCAAGAAGGTTATTTACAACATTGAATGAACTCTAATTTCCTTCTTATGAGATGGATACTTGCAAGGTAAGGAACCTTGGGCTTCTTGGGGTAAACTTGTTAAACCCATTAATGAGGGGGATAAATCTTAGAATTCTTTCTGGAACTATGAATGGTTTTCATACCAAAATTTCTTGGGATCTTCTTGAGGGGAAAATTTTGTGGGGAAAATACATGTATAGCACTTATGGCTTGTAAGGAAGATCATCCAGATTGACCCTCTAAAATCCAAAATCTAATACTGCCTCATTTTCCTTTACTTCAATTGTATACCCATTGGTTAATTAGAAAGGGGGATATTAGTTATTGGCATCACAACTGGTGTGTGGATCTCCTCCTATTCCTGAATTTTCTAGCTCTAAATATCACTTTCAAGGAGGCTAGTGAGCATTTGACCTTCATCCTTTCCACCTTGAATGCTGACCAGAGAAGCCTCTTTAATAGCATTGAGATGTCCAGTGATCTAGATAATTGTGTATTCATTGGTTATACAGCAGGTAACTTTTATATTAGATAATTCATCAAAATTCAATTTGTTTCTTCTCCTCGGGATAATTTGGGTGACACCTTATAGTGTAAGGACATTCCCTCGAAATTTTGTTTTTTGGTTTGGTGTATCTGGAATAATGATTTACCTTCTGATGAGAATAATTAGTGGAGATGAATTTTTCTTTATTCGAGATATATGTGTTTTAGGGAGTCATGATATGATTCCACATACCACATTTTTTTTAGCAGTGAATGTGCTAAGGCTATATGGAGCTCGTTTGGTCAGTTCACTAGATGGTCTGATCAGATGTACTCATCCAAGACTTTCCTTCAACATTGGTTTCACAGTACGGACATACAAATCACTAAGAGAAAGGTTAGGGATCTTATCTTCACAGTAGGTTTTTGGTTGCTCTGGCAGTCTAGAAATGATAAAAGGCGTCAATATTTAATGAAATTCATCACATCCATGAATACTTCTAGTGTATTAGTCAAACCAAATGACATCACCATGAACTCATAAAATACATACCTAATCCTAAAATCATTCTGAGGTATGTCCAATGGTCTCACCCTCAATTGGTGGTATCCAGATCTCAGTTCTATCTTGGAGAAGTTCTTAGAACTTCTCAACTGATCGAAGATATATTTGATGCACAGAAGAGGACATCGGTTCTTGAATAACATTTGGTTCAATCCCTGATAATCTACACATAATCACAAAGTACCATTATCCTTATTGGTGAAAAGAAATGGAGAACCCCATGGAGACATACTAGTCCATATGAAACTTTTACCTTCCAGATCTTCCAATTGAATTTTAAACTCCCAAAGCTCTACTATTGACATTCTATAAGGCGGGATAGAAACTAGATTTTCTCCTGACACCAACTTGATCTCTCAATCAGGTGGAAATTCATGGAACTCATTGGTAAAAACATCATAAAAATGGTATACCACTGGAGGAAAATAATCCTTATACATTAACCATCATCTAAATAATGACTGACAATCTGATTCATGAGACAATCCAATATGCACAGAATTATCCATGCATGACCAGCCTGAAGATCCCACTCACCCTAGTGAGAATAGCTGCCTCCTTATAGATATAGAAAGGTAAATATATTAAAACAATAGTCTATATGAGCCTAGTATATAACTATACAATACATACTAAGAATTAAATAAAAACCTATCATTTCCAGCACAAATGGTTCCCACAAGAAACAATAACCACTAATCTCTATAGAAAACACCTCGCAACATTTGATAATCTCTGACGACACTCCCAATGGTGTATCAATGGTCAAAACACCATACAATATTTCCACATCCAATCCCAAACGATTTACAAAAAGATTGGATAAAAAGGAATGTGATGCTCCAGTATCAAACAAAAAACAATTAAGGATATATGATATAAGAATTGTACCTCTGACAGTAGAAGGACCTACACCCAAATAGTCGGAGTAGTTTATATAACATGTAGTTGACCATCCCCTCTACCCTTAGCCCCATCCTAAATCCCCTAAGATATTCCCTCTTCCGGGTACTATCATTCCTGCACTGGTTTACCACGTCTCCTACCTCAACTAGAATGTATTGTGGAACTACAGGTACCTGCCTGGTAAGAATTAGTTGAGTCCTTCCTAGATTATTATTCATATCCTAATCCTCTTCCATTTCTCTGCTTTGACATGCCATTACAAAACCTCTATAGTTGGCTCATTCTACCACAAGAATGACACTCCAAAATGGGGTATAGGCACTAAGGTCATTTGAGGCCCATATTACCACACTGGTATCACTGTAATGGAATACTATTCTAATATGGATTCCCACTACCCTGACTGCTTTGACCATTGCTTCCTTGGATAAAACTATCCTAGTGACACTTATTTTCACTAAAATAATAGTTCCCAGTTTTTCTTATTGAAACAGTCTGGCCACTTCTTGGGGCCTCCATTAGATTCCCTTCCATGATGAGTGCTTGATTTATCACATCTACAAAATTTATATGATGGAAAATATTCGCCTACAACCCAATCATGTAGCAAAAACTATCATAAAAAATCTTACCTGGGTGATCTCATCAGCTACTAAAGATGGTGTAAAGTGTTGTAGGTCAATGAAATGTTCATCATATTCCAGCACTGAGATGACCTCCTATGTTAGGTTCATGAACTCACGATACTTCTCATCCCTCAATGTCTCATGATAAAAATAGATTAGGAAATTATTCTCTAATTCCTTCTAAGATATATCATCCTACTACCCAGCTTACTCTAGAATATCCCACCAATTCTTGGCATGTCTATGAAGTATATATGCAGCAAGCTTCACCCTCCTCTTTGTGGGTGTCTCAAGATACTTTAAGATCATATAAACTGGATCGATCCAGAACTCAGCTACCTATGGGACTCCCTCTCCAGTGAACATAGAAAGATATTATAGCTATAACTATCTTTCCAACTCATACATATAAGGCACGGTGAGAACAATCTCGCTTTCCATGGATCACATGACCCTCAAGAATCTATCACAAAGCAAAACATCTATCTAATCCTCATGAGTTGTAGGAATATCTAATTTATCTATGTTAGGAGCATACTAATTTCCACTCTCCTAATTCTCAACTGGAATATAATGAGGAAAAACAAACTTGTTAGAACACTAGTTATAATAAGGTCAACCTCAACAGGTGACGAAAATAGAGATCCAATGACTCTTGGTCTCTCTAAATATGGCTTACAAGTGTTTTATCATGACATATAAATTAATTTAATTCCATTTCTAAGAAACAATAGGTATCTTATATCACATTTCAAATAAGAAACTACATCACATAGAATTAATATGTCCATATTATGAACAATGCATGCTAATATATATCCCTATGTGTTTATCATGATTCATGCATACTCATTTAACACCATATCGGGTCATGAGTATAAATATCAAGAACCAATAACATCACCAAATAATAACCTCACACAAGATATGAATCACTCAGGGTGAAATAACATCAACCATAACAAGCAAACAGTATAAACAACAATCCATCCCTAGGAACTCAGATTTTTTCCTATACATGGGTTAGCTACTCCCATGTACAATCTCATTACCAAGTCCTAACACATCCTAGTCTCATTTCTACCTTTCTCAAATAGTAAAGAAATAGAAAAAAACCTAGTGTTCTCTAATACCACTTTGTAACATCCCCCGATCTTTCACTCTCTCACATGGCTGAAATAGGTTGGTTATGCGACCTCAAGAATGCCTCCTCATATGCTAAAGGATGTTGACTAGTAGCGAGGGTGTGATAAGTATAGTGGGGATACTATACCCTCTAGTTATAGAGTTACAACATAGTGGAATAATAATATAACAATAAATATCAGAGTAACGGAAATAATGGAAGCAATACAATACGGTAGAAAACCAAAGAATAAAATCCAACTGAATAATCCAATAAATAATAAAGAAATAATTTAATGGTAGGATGAAATGTAACTAAATTTCATTCTAGAAGTAATACAAATAAAATATTATAAGACTCAAATAAAGACTCAAAATTCCCCAATATCAAGCCCCATATTGGTTCTATCTCCAAACTCTAGCATATACAACAAACAACAATCAATAGCAAGGTCCATTGCCCTTGTCAAATCATACATTCAAGTAATCTTCTTAAGTACCAAATGGCGGCCTGAATAGGGTGTGAGTATAACTCAGTAGTTTGACACCACCATGTCTAAACATAACCAGTATGATAATAAGCGTATGCAATGATGTAATAAATAGGTGTATTAATTAATTAATTAATTAAATTAATACCATAAAAATCTGCTTTGGAACCATGCGAGAATGTCTCTGATCATGTCTCAAAAGCATGCCAACCATAACTATATAACCATGGTAAAACATTACCTTCTTTGGCGCCATGCCTGAATGTCTCTAATAATTTCTCACAACCATTCCAACCATAACCATATATCCATGGTATAAATCACACAAAATCTTGGTCAAGCCTGCTATATAATCATTTTAGTAATAAATCAGGGTCAAGCCCGGTGTATAAGAATTTCATCACATATCAGGTCCAATCTCAATATATAATCATTTTAGCATGTGTCACTGGTAATATCCCACTATATAAACATTTCAACATGAACCACTGGTCATATCCCACTATATACACTACTACAAATAGGGCTTATAATAGTGCTAAAAACCGCCTTTAACAGCGCTAAAAAGTGTTGTTAATCTCATCGAAGATAAAGGGGTCCCCTTTATTAGCGCTAAAAAAGCGCTGATAAAAGTGCTCCTTTATCAACTCTTACTTAGTGCTGATAAAGGTAGTCTTTATCAGCACTATTTTCAGCGTTGATAAATGTATAATATATCAGTGCTAAAAATAGCACTGATAAACACTACCTTTATCAACGCTATTTTAAGCGCTGATAAAAACTACCTTTATCAGCACTCAAAATAGCGCTGATATATTATCCATTTATCAGCTCTTAACTAGTGCTGATAAAGGCCAAACATCCTATGCAAAACCAAAACCTGCACAGAACCTGCACAGAACCTGCACACATGACAGCACCTTCACACAACACAAACAACACCCACACACAAAGCATAGAAGAACAAAAATGCTACATACATTTACTTGAAATAATGAATACAAAACAAAACACTGCTATATAAATTTCAAACAATGTTTAATTTGGTTACAATTACAATTATCCAACAAACAGTTAAAAATCATTGATGTTTCATCCTTTTTTCATCCATCCGCTCTAAAAAATTGTCGTCCATGGCGGCGGTTTCCGAACAAAGCATTCAAACTCAGGAAAAATATTTCATCTTGATGTTATTAATATTTTCATGACTTATTATATTCCCCCTTTACTGATTTTATATGAAATGTTCATAATTTTTGTGAAATATTAATGTTTTAATATTAAGTATAATTTTTGAGCATTTTTAGAAGTAGTCCAATTGAGTCAGTTTAATGTTTTAATAATAACTATCACTATAATGATCCAAATTTTGTAGTTATTATTTTTTAGTATTCTCCTTTCAATATAAAACATTTCATTAGAAGGTACCATGAGCCAATTCTTCCATTTGAAGGGTCATATGGTCCTCCCAAACAAGACCAAAGAATCTGTGAACAAACTGAATCAGCCTTGACGATTGATTTACTGAGCTCAATAGAGAAGTCCAAAAACCTTAACTCTCCACCATAATTCGGGGGAGACTACATGTCATCTTGGATAAAAATTTCAAGGCCCAAATCCAAATAAAAGGGGCCCAACATATGCTTTGAAGTCCAGCCCACCATTCTGGCTGAGAATTAAAATCAGTATAGTATGCATGACATATCTCATGCTGTAAGCATCAAATTGAGATGAGATTTTTCAGTGTGAAAGAGGAGATACAGGTGGCAGACTGTGTTGAATAAAACATTCGGATTTGAAGGCATATTCATATTCAAAAACCCTTTCACATTATGGACTTCAAAAAGACTTGATTGAAATGGACAGTTTAACTTTGTTTATTCAACCGGACATAAAGTTTTATCCTTAAGTCCAAATGACTCAAAATTTTGAGAGTAGTCGTACAACATTATTTTATACAAATTTGAATAAGAAGATATTTGAATATTCGGCTGTCTTAATAGACAAATTGGAGATGCTAGTGGAGGGACAGATTGGGAATGAAAACAGTCCACTCCTTGGGCTATAAATACTCTCCCCTTATCTCCTTGAGAGGGGTTAGCATTTCAGAAGAGAGGAGAACATATTGGCACAACCAAAGCCTTGAAAAAGTCTTGGGAGGACCTTCCATACTCAAGTTTTCACTTGAGATACCTTTCCTCCTCTCTTTGTTTTCACTTACTTTCATGTTCTTCGTTTTTGTAATTTTGTAAGTCCTTTCTTTTGTAATTCTGTTTTAATGAAAGTTTCTTCTTCAATATTTCTTATTCTCATCCACCTTATGTAGTTTAATATTTATGTTCTTAAAATAGTTTAAATTCAATTGAATCCCCTTCCCTTCTTTTTCTTCCTCATTCAATCGAAAATCCGTTTTTAATTATAATCATCGTTCGTGTGTGTGTGTCGACGTACCACTCTTTTCTAATCCCTTTCTTTTTATTCTATTCTTAATTTATCATCATAATTATTATAACCAGAATATTAAACACCCAAATGGCTGAGTAAATATCTCATTGGGGTGAGATATAATTTAGGAATGTTAAGTTATTGAGAGTATTTTCTCGATGAGTATTCGTTAATTTAACATTGTGTATTTGGACTTAATTTGTCATGGATTAATGACATATTTTGTTTAGCATGTGGTTTCCATGGATTATTGGAACTAAAAATACACTACCATAAACATGTACTGATTGAGATTAAAATCCTAATTAAGTTAAGGCTTGGATTAAAGCTTTAACAGTTAGCAATTCTAATCGATGTCAACTTGTGAAGTGGGTGTTAATTTAAATGCAATATAAATCAAGGCTCAAGGATATCACAAGCTTAACTCCATAATAATGAACTCACTCCAATATTTATCAATTTGTTAAATCAATTATAGTCAATCAATCATTTCAATTAATCTTTGCAATAAACCCCCCTAATCAAAATACAATCAACTAAAAACAAACGACTATTTCAAAGTATCATCGCCGAGGATTCGACCCGAGTGCTGCTATACACATTAGCAGAGCACCGGAACTTTGACCGGTCGATAGGCGACAATCGGCCGCGCGTTTCAAATGGCGTCGTTGTCGGGGATGGTGCTTTAATTAGTCATTAGTTTCTAGTTATTTTCAAAAAAACCAAAAAAAACAAAATTTTAAAAAAAATGAAAAAAAATCACAAAGAAAAACCCGTCTTCTCATAAAATTCATAAACTGAAAAAAAAAATCCACATCTTCCTCTTTCTTCCAAAATCTCTCTGAATGCCCTGTAGACTTCCAAACAATCCCTCGGATTTGTTTGACCCTGAAATTGAGCGAACACTTCACCAACTTAGGAGGAACATAAGAGATACTCAAATAATTCAAGAATCAATCCTCATCCAACCAGTTGAAATTGAAATGGACAATCCTAGGGAACAAACCCTAAAAGAACTTGCTACCCCTGATATGAATTACAAACCTCTTGGTATTCAATATCCAAACATAGAAGCTGACTTCGAACTTAAATCGGGTTTGATTCATCTTCTCCCTCATTTTCACGGGCTAGCCGGTGAGGATCCACATCTTCACCTTAAAGAGTTCCAAGTAGTATGCTCTACCATGAGGCCTCAAGGGGTTTCTGAAGAACAAATCAAACTCCGAGCATTCCCTTTTTCCCTAGATGACTCTGCCAAGTCATGGATCTACTACCTCCCTCCTGGTTCTATAACTACATGGAATGACATGAAGCGTCTCTTTCTAGAAAAATTCTTTCCTGCTTCTCGTACCGCTTCCATCCGAAAGGAAATAAGTGGTATACGTCAATTCCCAAGTGAATCACTCCATGAGTACTGGGAGAGGATAAAAAAGCTTGTTGCAACCTACCCACACCCCCAAATTCCTGACCAACTCTTGATCTAATACTTCTATGAGGGGTTATTGGCTATGGAGATAACTCTCATAGATGCCGCAAGTGGCAGTGCTCTTGTTGATAAAACTCCTGCAACAGCAAGAGATCTTATAAGTAACATGGCTGCAAACACACAACAATTCCATACTCGAGCACATTATCAAGTCAAATAAGCCCAAGATAATCAATTAATTGAGCCGAACAAAATGACCGAGTGGATGAGTGAACTTACAGGTCTTGTGCGATAGCTAGCTGTGGCCACCAAATCCCCAACCTCGTCTTCTCCACAATCAATTTTTCCTAGACCTGTCAAAAACTGTGGAATCTGCAACTCTCCATCTCATCCAACTGACACTTGTCCACAACTTCAAGAGGATCAATCTGATTCATCTGGACCAATGGAGCTCAATGCAGCATATGCTCATCGGAACACCAATCCTCAACTATCAGGTCAGTTTGTTAGAAACTTAAACCAACCTCACTCTGAGCCCTTCTCTTCTTCCTATAACCAAGGCCTTAGGTATGGTAATCCCATATCTCATCCCCCTCAATTCCCTCCTCAAAATCCAAGCCAATTCCAATATGGTCAAGGTGGTGGTAACTTCCATCAACCTTATCCTTTTGTTCCTCAACCTCAAAGGAACAATCCTCCTCCTGGATTCCACGATCCGAATGAGCCTTCCCAATTCCCAACCCAATACAATCGCTTTCCCAAGAACCAAAATCAAGGTAATCCCAATCCGGGACAAGCCTCTTCTTCCAAGCAACCATGGGAAAGTGCAGTAGAATATCTTGCCTCCTTCACCCGTTCTAGCCTTAAAAACATTGAAACTCAAATAGGTCAACCTGCATCCCACATGAGCCAGCAACAACAATCAAATTCTTCCCAACTCCCAGCTCAACCATTACCCAACCCCAAGGGTAATGTAAGTGCAATTGCACTTAGATCAGGAAAGAAACTTTCTATGCCTGAAGATAAATCTGCAAACCCTCCTTTGAATGTTGACCTAGAAAATGAAAAGAAAAAGAAAATTGAAAAGGAATCTGAATCCATTCCCTCACATCCTTCTATTCCACTTAGGAATCCAATTCCTTTTCCTCAAGACGTTTCTAAACCAAGGAAGTCCTTTGAACCTGATCCTGAAATGCTCGACATGTTTAGACGTGTTGAAGTAAACATTCCCCTCTTAGATTCCATAAAACAAATTCCTAAGTATTCCAAGTTTCTCAAGGAGTTGTGTACCCACAAGAGGCAACTTAGGACCTTTGAAAATGTTTCCACCTAGCAATCTATTCCAATAAAGTGAAAATATCCAGGGACCTTTACAGTCCCATGCCAAATTGGAAGTTCCAACTTTGATGATGCACTCATAGACCTAGGATCCTCAATTAATGTCATGCCCAAATCCATATTATCCAACCTTGGTCTAGGACCCTTGCACCCAACGGGTGTTGTCATTCAGTTAGCCAATCGAAGCACAGCCAGTCCCGAGGGAATAATTGAGGATGTCCTTGTCCGAGTCAATGATCTTATCTTCCCTGCTGATTTCTATGTTCTTGACATGGAAGGTGAGACGAACTCTTCTCGATCTCCCCTAATTCTAGGAAGACCATTCCTCATGACTGCGAGAACCAAGATTGATGTCCATTCAGGCATCTTATCCATGGAATTCGGTGACCAACTGGTCAAGTTCAACATTTTCCAAGCCATGCGATACCCATCTGAGGATCACTTTGAATTCTCAATCTATGCTTCTGAGAACACTTCTAAGAGTCAATCGAACCCCAATCCACCATGTTCTTCATGTTCTAATGATAAAGGATCTTGTGAAATCTGCACCATGATTAACAAAGTCATAAATGGTGAAGTTGACGTGGACCTTTCATTCATAGACTCCATCAATTTAGAGGATCTTGAAAACTCTCTTGAATCCCATATCTTCTCCGATCTCTACTGCTCCACCTTGCACAGTATTAAGAAAAATGAACCCGAAGCAACTGAAGTCCCTTCTTCCATTCCTGAGTTGTCGAGCCCAAAAGTGAAAGATGAGACTGATCTGAAACCTCTTCCTGCACACCTGAAATATGCATTCCTCTTCCATGATCACTCATATCCTGTCATTATCTCTGCCACCCTTACTAAAACCGAGGATTCCAAACTTGTTCAAGTGTTAGAGGAAAACAAAAAGGCCTTTGGTTGGACCCTAGATGACATACCAGGAATTAACCCTGCCCTTTGCATGCATCACATCCATCTTGAGGAGTCATCCAAACCAATTAGACAACCACAAAGAAGACTCAATCCACTCATCCTTGAGGTAGTTAGGGAAGAGATTACCAAGATTCTTCAAGCTGGTATTATCTACCCGATTTCTGATAGTGAATGGGTTAGTTCAATTCAGGTTGTACCAAAAAAGGGTGGGATAACTGTTGTCACAAATGAACATGGAGAGGTAGTCACAACTCGAGTGAAGAACAAATGGCGTGTATGCATCGATTATCGAAAATTGAATGCTGAAACACGAAAAGATCACTACCCTCTTCCATTCCTTGATCAAATTCTAGAAAGATTAGCCGGAAAGTCACACTATTACTTTCTTGATGGATACACCGGCTATTTTCAAATCCCAATCTCACCTCAGGACCAAGAAAATACTACTTTCACATGCCCCTTTAGAACATATGCATATAGAATAATGCCTTTTGGCCTTTGAAATGCTCCTGCAACATTCCAGAGGTTTATGATGAGTATCTTTTCTGAATTCATTGAACACTGCATGGAAGTATTCATTGATGACTTTACCATTTATGGTGAGTCATTTGAGTCATGCTTGCATTCACTCTCTCTAGTCCTTAAAAAGTGTGTCAAGTGTAACCTTGTGTTAAATTTTGAAAAATGTCACTTCATGGTTGCTAATGGGATTGTTCTAGGGAACATAGTTTCAAAAGATGGTATTGAAGTTGATCCTGCCAAAATTGAACTGATCCAATCTCTTCCTCAACCCACTTCTGTTCGAGACATCCGATCATTTCTCGGTCATGCTGGTTTCTATCGTAGATTCATCCATAAACTCAGTAAAATTTCACTCCCACTCACTACTTTTCTCCAAAATGATGTAACTTTCCATTTCAATGAGGTTTTCAAGAGAGCCTTTGTTGAACTCAAAACTGCTCTTACATCTTCCCCGATAATCTAACCCCCAGATTGGTCTTTACCCTTTGAATTGATGTGTGATGCTTCTGATAGAGCTGTTGGGGTTGTTCTTGGTCAAAGAAGAGAAATAATTCCTCATGTCATCTATTATGCCTCAAAAACATTGGATGAAACTCAATCTCACTACACTGTCACTGAAAAAGAACTTTTAGATGTGGTTTTTGCCTTAGATAAATTATGGTCCTATCTCTTAGGTGCCAAAATCATCATCTTCACAGACCATTCTGTTATTAAGTTCCTACTCAAGAAAATTGATTCCAAACCGAGGCTAATAATATGGATCCTAATGCTCCAAGAGTTTGAACTTGAAATCAAAGATAGACCTGGAAAAGAAAACCATGTGGCTGATCACTTGAGTAGAATTTCTAATTCTTCTCAATATGAAATCATCGATCCTGAATTCCCCACTGAGCACCTTTCATCTCTCACTCCAAAAATACCATGGTATGCCCCAATTGTAAATTACTTGGTTTCTGGTGTTTTTCCTGAAAAGTTTTCAAAAGAACAAAAAATAAAGTTGAAAAGTGATTCAAAATACTATTTTTATGAAGAAAATAAACTTTGGAAAACTGGGGCAGACATGGTAATTAGGAGATGTGTTGATGAAGATGAATATTCTTCCATCTTATAATTATGTCACTCAATGCCTGGTGGTGGCCGCATTGGACCACAAAGGACCTCCCGAAAGGTCCTAGACTCTGGATTCTTCTGGCCTTCCCTCTTCAAGGACTCACATGAGTTCTGTCAATCATGTCCCACATGCCAAAAGTTTGGAATAATCTCCAAAATAAATGAAGTGCCCCAAAATCACTTAATATTTTGTGAAATCTTCGATGTTTGGGGTATTGATTTCATGGGACCATTTCCCCCTTCCAATGGATTCTCATTATTTCTTCTTGCGGTCGATTATGTTTCAAGGTGGGTTGAGGCCAAACCCACTAGGAAGTATAATGCTCATACTGTTAGTGAGTTCCTAAATACCCACATCTTCCAAAGATTTGGCACACCATGTTCCTTGATCAGTGACTTAGGAACCCATTTTTGTAATAGAACCATGGAATCTCTTCTGAAAAAGAATGGGGTTGTACATAAAAATTCAACTACATATCACCCCCAAACAAATGGAATGGCTGAACTTTCTAATAGAGAAGTGAAAAGAGTGCTTGAGAGAATTGTAAAACCCACCAGAAAAGACTGGCCTGAAAGACTTGGTGAAGCACTTCAGGCTTATCGAACTGCCTATAAAACACCCATTGGGATGTCTCCTTTTAGGCTAGTTTTTGGTAAAGCGTGTCACTTACCAGTTGAGATCCAACATAAGTCTTTTTGGGCTGTGAAAACCTGTAATTTTGATTGTGAAAAATCTGGTGAAGAAAGATTGTTGCAATTGGCTGAACTAGAGGAGCTTCGACTTGAATCCTATGATAATTTCAATCTATACAAAGAGAAGGCTAAGGTACTCCATGATAGAAACATCATAAGAAAGGTATTTCATGAAGTTGAAAAGGTAATGCTCTTCAATTCTCTATTTTGTCTTCATCCAGATAATCTTAATTCTCGTTGGGAAGGTCCTTTTGTTATTACTAACGTTTACCCATTTGGTGCAGTGCAAGTCCAAGACCCCTCTTCCAAAAGGACATTCACGGTTAATGGACATCGGTTAAAGCATCACCATGAGAGGAAAAACAATCCTGGAACAACATCAACTTCCATTGGCTCCCCAACTTCTCTAGCTGACCTACCACTAGATGGAGAAGGCGACCCGCCAAATCCAAACCAGGGGGCACCTCTTTCCCTTTAACTCTCTCTATATTTTCCTCTCTCTACCTATTTCTTCTTCTTCCTCTCTCTTTCATTTTTTTTTAACCATTTTATTTATCAAAACCTTTATTTTTAACTTTCTCTTTTTTGTGGGTGTATCTTTACAAAAATAAAAACCTAAAAAACCAAAAAAAAAGCAAAAAAAATCACTTAAAAAAATACAAAAAAAAATTATAAGTCATGCTTACTCACCATCGAGTTTTGAAATTTTGTACAACCATTTTGGGAGTTAAAAGACATGTTTTCATCTCAGAAATTTTGTATTTTCATTATGACTTTGGATAAAGAATTTTGTGTCAAAACCAACACATTTTGAATGCTCAATTTTTGATTTGGAAAATTATTTTCCCCAACCGTGAGAACAAACATTTGATTTCATGCCAAGGCCACCTATGGCCATCTTTTCAAAATGTGTTTTTTCACCCCCATTTGCGAGTCTTGAGTTTGTGGACCTTCGAGCTTAATTTCCTACCTTAGTGTGTATTAATATGATAGAGGCATTTTCTAAACCATATGAAAATCACAATAGCCAAATAGCCTCCCATTTCCCTTACATTAATCCTCCTTTTGAAAGCCCCTTCAAGCCTATGAAAACCTTTTCTTTGATAGCCACATTAAAATCCCAATACCTTATCCCACCCAATATCAACATGGATTTTCATTGCATAAGTTTTTGAAATTTAAGTGTGGGGGGGAATGGATTTCATTTTTGGGTATCATTTACTTAATTTCTGGAGTGTTATCATATACTTGAGGGCAAGCATCCATTTTAGTGTGGGGGGGAGGTTGTCATTCAGTGGTATTTGGGAATTTATTGTACAAATGATATTGAAAAGTGTTCAAAAAAAATCAAAAAAATGTCAAAAAATCAAAATCAAAAAAAAAATCAATCAAAAAAATGAAAAAAATGGGTTGTGTCTTGGGTGGGTCAAAAAGCACTCTTCCTCAACCTTTGATATTGTTATAACTATTACAATTATTGTCGTGAGGAGATCAATCATGGGTTGGGTTATGAGTGTAAGATCTATTCCAAGGTCAACTTTCGAAAAAACAAAGAAAAAAAAAGGAAAAGAAAAAAAAGAACACTTGCATTATATTCTTATTGGGAGAAGTTCTGTGTTTTGTAAATATTTCATCTTCACAGTACCTTCATAATTTCTTCCTATATTGTGTCTTTCTTCACACAATAATTACCTTGTAAATATGTGTTTTCATTTCCTTCCATGTTTCATTTCAAAAAAATGTGCATTTCTTTTTCTATGTTGGTATTTTAACCCTCTTCTTCTCTCTCTTGGACATTATATTCCTACCGTACCATAGCCACAGAAAAACCCCTTAAAAAGACCTCTTGATTCTTGTGCACTTTGGATAGGGATTGTAAGATGAGATCTCTTTTCAAACTCTAAGATTTTCACTTTTGGTTGGTGAAAGAGTGAACCTCCACAAATGAATTTTATCATCTTGAGAGGTGTGAGTTTTGAGTGTCCACATTTTCCATTTCTGAATTTGAGCATGAAAAAATGAATTAGTTTTGGAACATTGTTTTTGTAACAACTTCTGGTGTAATTCAAAATGGATGAGTGAAATAGTCTAAACCTCCCTTGATTGGAGAAAATAAAATTTTAATATCTGTTGGTGAGTAAAAAAGATTTTGTTATGTTTTTATATTTGTTGCACATGAGGACATGCACAAAACTAAGTGTGGGGGATTCTATGTTATTAATATTTTCATGACTTATTATATTCCCACTTTACTGATTTTATATGAAATGTGCATAATTTTTGTGAAATATTAATGTTTTAATATTAAGTATAATTTTTGAGCATTTTTAGAAGTAGTCCAATTGAGTCAGTTTAATGTTTTAATAATAACTATCACTATACTGATCTGAATTGTGTAGTTATTGTTTTTTAGGATTCTACTTTCAATATAAAACATTTCATTTTAAGGTACCATGAGTCAATTCTTCCATTTTAAGGGTCATATGGTCCTCCCAAACAAGACCAAAGAATCTGTGAACAAACTGAACCAGCCTTGAAGATTGATTTACTGGGCTCAATCAAGAAGTCCAAAAACCTTAACTCTCCACCATAATTAGGGTTACACTACATGTCATCTTGGATAAAAATTTCAAGGCCCAACTCCAAATAAAAGGGGCCCAAAATATGCTTTGAAGTCCATCCCACCATTCTGGCCGAGAATTAAAATCAGTATAGTATGCATGACATATCTCATGATGTAATCATCAAATAGAGCTGATATTTTTCAGTGTGAAAGAGGAAATATAGGTGGCCGACGTTTTTGAAGAAACCATTTGGATATGAAGGCATATTAATATTCAAAAACCCTTTCACATTATGGACTTCAAAAAGACTGGATTGAAATGGACAGTTTAACTTTGTTTAATCAACCGGCCATAACGTTTGATTATTAAGTCCAAATGACTCCAAATTTTGAGAGTAGTCGGCCAACAATATTTTATACAACTTTGAAGAAAGATATATTTGAAGATTCGGCTGTATGAATAGCAAAATTGGCGATACCAGTGGAGGGACAGATTGGGAATGCAAACAGTCCACTCCTTGGGCTATAAATACTCTCCCCTTCTCTCCTTGAGAGGGGTTGGAATTTCAGAAGAGAGGAGAACATATTGGAACGACAAAAGCCTTGAAAAAGTCTTGGGAGGACCTGCCATACTCAAGTTTTCACTTGAGATACCTTTCCTCCTCTATTTGTTTTCACTTACTTTCATGTTCTTCATTTTTGTAATTTTGTAAGTCCTTTCTTTTGTAATTCTGTTTTAATGAAAGTTTATTCTTCAATATTTCTTATTCTCATCCACCTTCTGTAGTTTAATATTTATGTTCTTAAAATAGTTTAAATTCAGTTGAATCCCCTTCCCTTCTTTTGCTTCCTCATTCAATCGAAAATCCGTTTTTAATTATCATCATCGTTCGTGTGTGTGTGTCGACGTACCACTCTTTTCTAACCCCTTTCTTTTTCTTCTATTATTAATTTATCATCATAATTATTATAACCAGAATATTAAACACCAAAATGGATGAGTAAATATCTCATTTGGGTGAGTTATAATTTAGGGATGTTAAGTGATTGAGAGTATTTGCTCGATGAGTATTCGTTAATTTAACATTGTGTATGTTGGAATTAATTTGTCATGGATTAATGACATATTTTGTTTAGAATGTGGTTTCCATGGATTATTGGAAGTACAAATACACTACCATAAACATGTACTAATTGAGATTAAAATCCTAATTAAGTTAAGGCTTGGATTAAATCTTTAACACTTAACAATTCTAATCGATGTCAACTTGTGAAGTGGGTGTTAATTTAAATGCAATATAAAGCAAGGCTCAAGGATATCACAAGCTTAACTCCCTAATAATGAACTCACCCCAATATTTATCAATTTGTTAAATCAATTATAGTCAATCAATCATTTCAATTAATCTCTGCAAAAAACCCCCTAATCAAAATACAATCAACTAAAAACAACTGACTATTTCAAAGTATCATCGCCGAGGATTCGACCCGAGTGCTGCTATACACATTAGCAGAGCACCGGAACTTTGACCGGACGATAGGCGACAATCGGCCGCGTGTTTCACATCTACATAAGAAAAAAAATATTATATTAGTAATACAATAATGAAATAAATTAAACATTAATATGAAATAATACATTAATAAAATGTCAATTTTTACCTGTTACAACATTTATTTTCATTAGTTCATAGGTCTAGGAAAGATGACTATAGAGCGAGAGTTCTTTTGGCCCAGGCACGTGCGGTGATTTTTTTTTTGTTTCCCCAAAAGAGAGGGGGGCAGTGCCGTGTTGCCCAGTCAGTTGCAACAATTGACAACCGCTTGCAGAACACCGGGTTTTTGTTTGAAGCGCCTCCCCATCCCGCGTGCACTAATCAATGGAGACAGATTTAGTGAACCAATGGAAGAGGATGTCCCTGATGGACAAAGAGAAAGTGGTTATCGAGGCTCGGAGAAACGAAGATACACTCTTGGTGAAACGCATGTCTCTACTGGTTGTTGGAAAGTTTGTGGAAAATTTCTCAATCAAATAGGGGCACTCAAAAACACCCTCCAAAATATTTGGAAATTGGAAGCTGGAGTGGCCATTCGAGAAGCAGGGAACAACCGCTTTGTCTTAGAGTTATTCAATGAGGGAGATAGAGATAAAATCCTTAGAGGCCGGTCAAGGTCCTTCGATAACTAGCTCCTCCACATGGAAGAATTCAAAGGGGGGATGATATCCAGCACATTAAGCTCACTCGTTCCCCCTTATGGATACGTTTTAAAGGAATCCCTCTTCATGTTTTAATGGAATGTGTTATGAGAGAAATTGGGGACTGCATTGGTCAATTCCTTGAATGGGACTATTCGGACCCTATCCAATGGGGATCTGAGGTTCGGATTAGAGCCGGTATTGAAGTGGAAGAGTCGCTGATGAGAGGAATGTTTCTGAAACTCGACAATGTAAACAACTGGATTTATTTTGAATTCGAGAAACTCTCAATCTTCTACTTCTTTTGTGGACGTCTCGGCCATCTGGAAAGAACATGTGTTTCAAAGTAAGAGAATGGATCAGTTAATATCATTCTACAATATGGACCATGGATCCGAGCCAAAACGACTAGATTTTTCTTCATCCCTGAGTCGGAAAAACAAAAGGACCACGAACGTCTCACATTAGCCCACACAAGACAGGCGGAAACTGAACATGGAAAATCATTATGATTGGACCACCAGAATTACCTAAAGAGAGCTCAACCAATCAGGGGAAAAACTACATTTATCCTTCCCCCCTGAAGGACACCATCTCAACTTTTTCAGAGCCGGTGAATTCACCAAAAGATCTTCCAGAGCAAAGCTCGAGACCAAAGCAGATGCACACTGAACCACCAGATTCTGACCTAGATCTAGAAATGACCATGGCAGACATCCTAACATAGGATAAATATGGAAATACAAGAACTTCAACACCAGGCCCAATCACCCACCGAACTTTGAAAAGGGTGAAACGGGGTGATAGAGACAATAAACTGGAAGACTCTAAACCCGGGGGACTGAAAAGATGAATTGAAACAAGCCTGTTAGCAGGGGATTCCTCTAATAGATGGAAATTAACGGGTGGAGAAACAAGTTCGGAGGACTCAAAGGTGGAGGCGGGTAAGACCCAGCCCCGCCTAGATCAATGATCGTCTTATGATGGAACTGTCGTGGGCTTGGAAACCCACGAACAGTCCACATGCTCCAGCACAATTGCTCCCAGAGTCACCCTGATATGGTTTTCCTGTTCGAAACCATACTGAAAAACAAGGACACCGCAATCATTGCTCTAAAATGCGGCTTCCAAGGCTGCCTCATGGTCTCCCGATAAGGCCACTTTGGGGGAATCTATCTCCTTTGTAAGGATTCTATCGGTGTCAAGATCTTGTCCTTCTCCTCACACCATGTGGTTGTGACCATTCATGGGGACCACACCCCGCCATGGACTTTCGTGGGATTGTATGGTTGGTCATCCCATAGTGAGAAGTGTAAATCGTGGGATCTCCTCTGCAAGTTGTGTCAAGATATTCCAAGCCCTATTCTATTTAGAGGGGACTTCAATGAAATTATGTTTCATAAGGAAAAAATAGGCGGAACCGTCTGAACATCTTTATCGATGTCAAATTTTAAGGATGCGGTTTCTAGGGAAGACCTGGTCAATCTGGGTTATGCAGGTAATCCTTTCACATGGTTTCAGGGTAATAAAGATGGAACCTGCATCGCTGAATGACTTGATAGATTTCTGGGATCAAAATATTGGACAAATCTCTTTAGTATGTTCCAAATCGGCCACCTGGCGCTCAACTGCTCAGACCACTGCCCAATTGTCATTAACTGTAGTCAAGGTGAACAGAACAGGCACTCTAGCAGACCCTTTAAATTTGAAAGCTTCTGGGAAAAAGAATAGTAATGTGAAGTTGTTATCCAATCAAGATGGAAGAGTAATCACACAGATGTGGGACTCAATCTCAAACAGGTCACATCAGATCTAAGGTCTTGGAGCGACATGAAATTCCGCCATCCCGATAGGCACTGTGATTTCCTTGAAAGGAAACTATATTACCTACTCAAGAAACCCCCATCTATCTGCAATCTCTCTTCTATAAATTCCACTCAAAAAGATCTGGATGCAGCCCTGTGCATCAAGAAAAGCTTCTGGGCTATGCGGGCACGGGACACCCACATTACCGAAGGGGACGCCAATACACAATATTTTCACCATAAAGCTTTAGCTAGGCACTGAAGGAATTCTATAACTTTCATCTCTCAACCAGATGGTAGCAAAGTCTTTGACACTGATGGAATCCACGATGCTTTGACCTGTTATTTCCAGAACCTCTTCTCTGCAGGAACTCCTCTCATTTATGCTAAAGTGGAGGATTGCATTAAACTTGTTATCACCGATGAGATCAATCAGAAACTCACCAAAGATGTGAAGGATGAGGAGGTACATCTAGCTCTGAAACATATCCAACCCACTAAAGCCCTGGGCCCGGATGGTTTCCACACCCTCTTCTTCAAACAATACTGGCACATTATCGGTCCTGACATCTGCAATCTGATGAGGAATATTTTTTCCGAGAAAACAAGCATTTCCTCCATAAATGAAACTATCCACATCCTCATTCCTAAAATAAAGAAACCTCTAGCGGTCCTTGACTTCAGACCCATCAGCCTTTGCAATGTATCTTACAAAATTTTCTCAAAGATCTTAGTTAATCGGCTACGTCCTTGGTTACCTGACATCATCTCAGAAAACTAGAGTGCTTTCATGGCCAAGAGACTGATCACTGGTAATGCAATTGGGGCCCATGAAGTGTTCCACTCCATGAAAACACACTCCACCACGAAAAGAGGAACTATGTCTTGGAAACTGGATGTGATTAAGGCCTATGATAAAGTGGAATGGCACTTCCTCAGAGTCGTAATGTTGAAAATGGGATTCTGTTCTAAATGGGTTGATATGGTCATGCATTGTGTATCGACCATCTCTTTCCGAATCAAGGTCAATGGGGAGATCACCTGAGGATTCACCCCATCCTGGGGCCTTCGATAGGGAGATCATCTCTCCCCCTTTCTCTTTATCTTGGTGGCTGATGTTTTTTTAACCTTATTTCTAGGGCTGCATCCTCAAACTCCTTACATGGGGAAAAGTTATGACGTGTTAGTCCACCAGTTTTGCATCTTTTCTTCACCGATGACTGCCTCCTTTTCACCAGAGCAACCACTAATGAATGTTGGGTAATCATCCATGTGATCCAACAGTACGAGAGGGCGTCCAGTCATTCAATCAATCACAGAAAGTTGGAAATCTCTTTCAGCACAGGGGTACCTCCTTCCAAGAAATAAGAACTTTGTGTATATGCAGGCATCCAATTGGTCGAGAAACACCATAAATACCTCAGGCTCCCCACGGTTATTGGGCGATCCAAAAAATAAATCTTTGCATCCTTGATGGATAGGATTGAGAAGAAAATCCAAGGCTGGACCCCCAAAAAAAATTCCAAAGCTGGCAAGGATATCCTCATTAAATTCTCCATCCAATCTATCCCCAGCTATTTTATGTCCCCATTTAAGCTTCCATCGGTCATTGTCAACCTGATACACACACACACAGCCAACTTCTGGTGGGGGAAGAATGATGGAAGGAATAGAACCCACTGGATTTCCTGGGAGAAACTGTGCAAACCCAAGTTTGAGGGAGGTAAGGGATTTCGGAATCTCTTTCACTTCAATGATGCACTGCTGGCTAAGAAAGGTTGGCGCCTGATTAGCCATCCTTCATGTCTCTGTGAACGTGTTCTTCGTGCTAAGTACTTTCTACACAAGGACTTCCATGTCTCATCTCTTGGTCCCCGTCCAAGCTTCCTCTGGAGAAGCATTTGGGGGCCCGTAACCTCCTAGAAAAAAGGTTGGGGTGGAGGATCTAGAATGTCCAAACTGTTAACATTTGGACTGACCCTTGGATGATTGATGAGGAAGGTGTACGGGCCTCGTCCCCTGCCCAACCAGGGTTCGAAGATGCAACTGTCTGGTGCCTCTTTTCTAATCAGGGTCCTGGATGGTGTCTAGAGAAGATTCACACATGGTTCAATGATAGAGAAAAAAGAATTATCCTGAGTACCCCCTGGGTCCCTATCTCTTCTAGATCAATGACCTGTCGGGATCCTACACAGTGAAGTCCGGATACTGGCTCGCCATTGGAAACCATTCAGTAGATTGGGATGGGGGACCCTGGAAGTTAATTTGGAAACTCAAAGTTCCTCCAAAAATCCGCCTCTTCTAGTGGCAGGTGTGCATGGGCACCCTCCCTACCATGAGCCTTCTTGCCTTCCGGTACATGTCCAGTGACGATTCTTGCCCTTTCTTCCCAAACGTCCCAGAATCTCCCTTGCACGCCATCATCCAGTTCCCAGGGGCTAAGGAAATTTGGCACAAATGGGGCTCCGTTGTAGCCACTTCACCGTCCATGGCCTATGACCTCCCATCCTTCCAGATGCAATGGTGCTCCTCCTTCTCGTCAGCTAAAGTAGGCTCACTTTTCACCATGGCCTGGATCATCTGGGTCCGTCGCAATGAGGTAGTTTTCAACCATATGCACAGAACCCCCGAATTCTGGATTGAGCGGGCCTCTTCATGGATTAAGGGATGGAAGCACCATAATGGGCAACATAATACCTTTGGAACCCCTTCTTTACCCTCCCACTGGTGTCCACCATGTGAGGGGATTCTTAAGATTAATGTGGATCTGTATATCCCCAAGGATGAGCATATCGCCCTCGGCATCCTAGCCCAGAATCATCAGGGGAAAATCATTGTGGCCAAATATGAATCACACTTTTCTCTTTGGGAACCTGTGGTGGCTGAGGCTACTACCATCCTTGCAGGTATAATGCTTTCCAAGGATCGCAGATGGGATAAAATCAACCTCGAATCAGACTGTCTCACCATTATCAATGCTATCAATTCCAACGATGGTGGCCTCCAATCTTTTGGATCCCTCATCAGGAGAATCCTTTCACTCCGTCAAGGATTCTCAATCTTCACCTTCTCCTTTACTAAAAGGGAAGGAAATAATAGTGGCCATCAGTTGGCCGCCTCAGGCCCCTATGATGTTAACCATCTTTGGCTGGACCATTTCCTTTCATGGATTTGTGATTGTACATTCACTGATCTCCGACGTTAATGAATCTATCTTTTCAAATATATATATATATATATATATATATATAATGAAAAAAACTCATGAAATGGGACCCTTATTTACTCATATTTCTAGAAAACTACCGGGATTCCTAGATAGTAGAAGATGACTCACTCTAGTTATACCTAGATGATGGTTTCATCCTTCTTTTATCTAATCTTGGGGTATGTACATCCTATTATATTCAAAAAAAGATTCTATTCCAAAAGAGATTGTATAAAAAGGTTGGTGGATACTAGGGGAGAATTCCTACAAAGGAAATGCACTAATGAATGCCTATAAAAGATAGCATAGAGAAAGAAGCACCAGGACTCTTACACAATCATTTCAGTACTCAGATCGGTGGGTAGGGAAAGACCTCCATAGCCAGATACCTAAATAATAGAAAGGGAAGCACTTATCACACATACAGGATTCACCTCACTCTATTCCTGACTAGCGGCATGAGAGGGAGGACTTGGGGTGATCAGTTGGGATCAGAGGGGAAATACCTATTCTAGTAAACAAATAGTTATGGACTTAGATATAATGCTTGTGCTTATATTGATATTTCCCTATGGAAGAGACTCCTTGTAAATAAACTCGATTGGGATACCCATATATAAAATGACTCCATTTATGCCCTTTGTAAGACCTACCCCTTATAGAAGGAAGAGGTCTTTCATCACCTGATTGTAGACCAACCATAGGAGGGTCTGAAGGAGAGAAACCTTTCTAATCTTTTTATAGGATGTAAAAACTACCTAAACTAATGGGGATATAAAAAATTATATTTTCAATGTATAAGATAGACCTTCAGTAACTATAAAAGAGAAGGCGACCAGAGGGAGGATGATAGGTTGCTGTTGTTGATCTCTTCTAGGTAGAAAAATACACAAAGACACTAGGCCTCAAGATATTTAGGTTGTAATTAATGTATATTTATGTTAAAAATAATCTAATAATATGTGTTAAAGAATGGTGTTGCTAAATAGAATTATAAAAGTGAGGCACAAAACATAAAATAACCAATTAACCAAGATAGATAATTAGTTCAATTCCCTTACCTCAACCAGAAGTCCAATAAACTATTTTCAGTTCATACCAACCACAACTGAGTCCATGATCACATGTATTAATGTCCAACAACATTAAATTACATAATTAGTTAATTTTAACCAAAAATACAGCATGGTATAATAGGCGCCAAACTCATCGTGTAATCCAACAAATCCAGAATGCTGAGAAACTAGGTGTGATCCACTCCTAACGCACCCCTAAGACTAGAACACACTAAATACCCAATCTATATTACTAAATATATGACAAATTAAGCCTAAATTTTTGAAAACCCATAAATAAATCTTCCACAAAATATAATCTTCATCAAATAATGATTGATTACTAGTTTATGAAATTTTGAGACATGCTCTAAGAGTCATATATAAAAGTCCCATGAAGAACAATGATTTATCATTACTATGGTATAATAATTACACCTAGAACCCTAAAAATTGAATGCAAATATTTGAGCAATAAGTTAGATAAGCAAGGAAGATATAGGAGAAGATACCACATTGATTCTAAATGAAGAACAACTGATAATCCACTCAGGTCTAAGGGGATGGAAGGAGGGGAATGGGGTTTGGCCACCCCCTAAGAACTTGGTGCCCAAACGAAGAAACCTTAGGAGGTTTATACTTTATAAACCCATCACCCACATAAAAAGAAGTTTTAAATCATGTTACATGAAATGAACCAAGTGGTGACATCACTATTTTTTGGGTCCAAAACCTTACTTCACCCCTTTTCCCCATTCACGACCATTATCACCCTATTAAATGCACTCATGTTGTGAATTACCCTTTCACACTATGAGTAGCCTAATGATACTACATTTCAATAGAATGACTACCCAAATCATCCTTGATATCCTCCCAAAACCCAATGACATCCCTCTAGCCCCAATACATGTCTGAAACACCTATTAGAGACATTAATACTCTTAATAACCCAACCCGAGACTTGGTTCAAAAAATGAAACCATCAATAAATGAACATTCAATTTCCCTTGTTAATTTCTAACCCACAATGATGTGGGTCATTACGCACTTGGGTTATAAACAAGAATGTTATTTTATCCATAGTTATACAGAGTATCATGGCCACCTCACATTAAATCTAATGCATGAGAAAACCAGTGAATGAAATTCAGTCAAAAATTCAATTATTTTAAATAGGGTACTCAATATCATATTCTAAAATCTGGTTCAATGTGCACACATTACCCCTCAGTCATAATTGGATTAAATAGATATTATTTAGTGACTTAGTTTATTTTAATGATCACTTCATCAACAAAAACTTATGTGAGTGTTTATCCACACTCTAAGGCATAACATAATCATCTTGGTTAAGATTTTGTTTTGAATATTATTTCGAACAATAATAGGATCATCTTGAAGGTCAACAACAGCAACCTATCATCCTCGCCTTCCATCAACAGGTGCTCAAATAGGGTTTTTACACTATGTAGGAGTTTAATATACTTTATTTATATTGTGTCTATCTAAGTAGACAAGCCCTATGTAAGTACGGAGTGACATGGGTATCCCTATTAGGAGATCATCTCCCAGGGGAAGAAACTCCCTGAGATATTTAGGAAGTGAACCACCTCGATCATAATAAATGATTTATGATGGTTCAAACCTGTTGATTAAAGGGATAATTGGCCTGGAAAATATATCCATACCTCTAGCCCCCTGTCTCAGGTTGAACTGGAGTCACCTCCCCCTCATTGTGTTCCTCGAAGCGATCCCCTTCAGCAACCAGCAACGGCCCTTCCAAGTCATTCCCCCTGCCAAAAATCGCCACAGTTCCCTGGCCATCCTCAACCAACTCTCTAATGACCTTCTCTCCTCCCTCTGATCAGCCACCACTATAGGTTGAGCCTCCCTACCACTTCCTTCTGGTCTTTCTTCCTCTAGAATAGATACCGCCCTCACAACAACCTCCAACGCCTTACTCAGGACATCTCCTTCTCCTCGAACAGAGCCAAGAACAGCCACAGCCTTCATTCTATAGTCCTCAACCAGTTGTCATTCCAGGGCCCTCCCTTATTGTAAACCACCACTGAATGACTCAAGCGGTGACAAACAAAACAATAATCCGTCCAGTCCTCATAAACCACCTGCTATTTTCACCTATACTCCTCCAATTATAATCTATACATGATCAAAAGGTATCTGGGAAGCATCCAATTCCACACATCGTGTAGTTGGGTTTTCTCCAGATTCTCAAATACTATCTCTGCATGTTGAATCTGATCCCTCTACTTTAATTTCATCAATATTTATATTTAGGCCCTATATCTAACTGAAAAGGTGTATATATACCATATTTTCCGTTTCCATCCATCATTTGTTGGAAAATGGATTTTTTTGATCCTCAGTGGTTTCGTCATTCACCCTATACTCACTGCACACCATCATGCCTTACTTCAATATTGATTTGTTCAAAGATCAATAATATGAATCTGGGGATAGAAAACATTGAGTAATAAATTAAGATTTTAATACATCAGAGCATTCTCAATCCATAATTGGTACATATCCATAGAAGGGATCGATCTGCTCAAACTATTTAATCAACAAGGGTGTAAACATAAAATTTAAGATTCCTACTCAGATATTGGATCATTTTTCATCAAAAATCATGTTATCTAATGATTTAAGGAAGTCATTGTGTTCATTGTATCTCGATCTGCTCTAATATGTAATTTCTTCATCATCCAAGTTTATTCACCAAAGAAGGTTAGAGGATAATCAATGATCATATATAGATAACATAAGTAGTAGTAATTCACATTTATCCTATTTGTGTACAATCTTCCATTAGGTATGCTTCCCATTTGTTTCTAAACATATCTATATCATCTTCTGAATATGAGTTTTTTGCGACAGTCATGGTAGTACTGAAAAAATATAAATACACAAAGGATTAATAAATATTTTAAATGAACTCGTAATTGTTTTTGAAAATACCTTGTCAGGGATGCTAGTTTGTTGATGAAATATGATCTCTTTCATAAATTTACAAACATAATAACCACAGTCTTTTCTGTTTGTTTCTTTTGGACACTGCAGAAACATCGACAACAATAAGTAATTTGTTTTGATATGTGTTTGGATAATGCAATTTTATTATATATACCAGGATACTTTTCCAGTTGTAGATCTTGTAGGCATTCTTATCCTTAGGCCCTGGATTCATTCCATTCATTAGACGATATTGATGCACCGCCCTATCATAACAGAATCCTCATTAAAATATAACATAAATTCTATAACTAGATGTTTAGTTTTAAAATGTTTCATCTAGTGTATTACAAATTAACAAACGCCATCATGCGTGGTCGGTTTTTTAGATATCCATGCATAGAATCCAGAAAATAAATCTTTGGAATATCTAAATTGATGGCAATCAGCATCCAATGGCTCCTAAAAATACAAAAAGGAATAAGTAAATAAAGAAATTAAAATATAGATGATATGATTAAATTTTATATTTTTACCCCTGCATCGTTAGTATTAAAAGGAGTCTGTCATCCGTAATTTTATTTTCAAACGATTTGAGCAGGGATGACATTATTGCAGCCTCTTTATCATAATCTATTTCATCTTTTGAAGAGGTGATGTGAGGACTAACGAGTCCAAATTTTTGTTCATGGGGAAATCCCTTCAATTGTTTTTCATATATACACCTGCAACAAATATAAAATGTATTTAGTCATAATTATCAGAGTATATCATCTTTTGTAAAATCAAATCACGAAAACATACCTCATGTATACATTTACAACTGAGGCGCCTAGACATTCATACTTGAGGAGTTCATTTACATTTTCAGCACTAATCAAATCTGGTGTTTCCTCTCCATACATATTTTTTTCAAAATCAACTGTGTGAGTATTTTCGTCTTTCAAATTTGTATACACATGAGCCTGCAATGATATTAACTGTGGATATAGAACGGGCGGGGTGAAGGTGCTCTCAATAGACCGTTTCAATCGGTTGGTTGATCCTTGAGATATTTTTGAGCTAATATTTTGTTTCACCCCACAGTCTTTGTCATTCTGTAATAACATTCATCGGTTCAGACCTTTTTTCATTAAATGTTAAAGGTCCAGCTTGAAAAATCAATTGGAAATGGATACCTTTTTGTCGACAAGTTTTTTTACAAGTGCTGTCGGCCATGCAATGAATGTTCCAACATCTTGTTCAACCATATAAATTTCTTCATCATCATTTGGAATAGGTAGCTCGGCACTCGGCTCATTAGCTACGTTAATTGACACTATGAGATGATCTTTTGGAAGTTGTTTGTTGTGTAGCATGTCGTTTTGCGTATTGAACACTGTAGCCCTCGCTACAAGGTGATAGGTGGGAGTTGATAGATATAAATCACAGTCATTTTCACCCTGTAGAATATTAGTACAGGAAAGGTATCAGTGTCTATATAAATCACATTTCACAGAAACAATTATTAAAACATTGATTACCTCATCTAGTCAGGTTTTTTAGGGGAATGGCTCACCTAAAAGATGGTGGGGGTGGGGTGGGATCATCGCGCATGGGTTTTTGTTGACTTGTTTCTTCTCTTTTCCTCTCCCGCATCAATTTTTCTATCATCTCTCTCTGGTATTGTAATTATCCTTGAAAAATAGATAATTTTTCTTGCAGCTTTTCCATTTTTTCATTTTGATCCTCCGCTTGTTTTTGTTTTTGAAAATATGTTCGGGGTGTCACCCCAAAACCCGCACCTCTGATGCGGCCATACTGTTCTGGCTGCTTCAAGGCTACTGAAAGTATGTCTGCATCTGGTGCGGTTGTTCTTGATTCTTGTGACTATGTCAGATAGAAAATATAGAAAAATAAGTAGTTATTGTAATGTAATAGTGATTTAAAGAAAATCAAATTTATATTATGTCATACTTACACATGTTTCCCACACTTTTTGTGTGTTTTCATCTATCAGTATCCCCTATTTATTTACACGAGCCTCCTTCCATAGCACATGGAATGGGATGGATATGGATTTTGATTTCAATTCATTAATCTGCATATAAACATAGAAACATGGTTATGGTGTTGTTTTATGTCACATACAAGTAGTACGGTATATTTAAAAGACGTACCAATTTTTTCTCAAATGCATCCTACCCCATCCTTGCTTTACAGTAAGGGTACGCTGGTTCTATTGTGTGTTTTTTATTTTCAGCACTTAGTTGTTGTTTCATAAATAAAAAATTGTCAATCAAAGTGATGAATACAAGCAAACGTCAAAAAACAAATTACCCCACACAATGTACCTGAAAATTATGCTCCCCACGACGGTTGCTAAACGCATCCCACGCTCCTTGGGATATCAAGTGTGCGTAAAGAGGAGGTGGGTGCGGCTTGATTTTCCATTCTTCATCTTTAAGATGATATTTCATTAAAAAAATTCGGAAACCTCTATGAATCCTTCCTGCAACTCTTAATACATATTCCTTGTGTGAGGAATCTACTATAAATGCACTCTAAAATGGATGATGAAGAGTAAGTCAATGTTTTGGTATTTTATTTTATGTTAATAAATTAAAAAAATGATATCATAATGTTACTATAATATCTTCCCACATTAGTGTCTTCATCCCGGTGACAACATGGTGCCACGAATGTACATCAATCGGCATGTGTTTCTGAGTGACAATTTCAATGTAGCTACTAAAGATGGATCTATTGGGGTTAACATGTTGGCCTCGCTTATTCCATCCCACCTCAAATTTGATGCCTTTTTCTTTTTCCTTAAGGATTTTGGCTAACACTGTCAAACTATGATGCTCTTGTTTTTTTTTTTGCGCTTTTAGGGTTTAATTTCCTACCATTTCCTCATAAGTAGCATCAATATGTTCCCCCAGAGTGCTAGCATCGGCATTAGGACCAGCAGCAACAGGTTGAGAAACATGTTGTACCTCAGCACTGGGACCAACAACAACAGGTTGAGAAACCTGTTGTTGCTCTGCACTGAGACCACCAGCATCTGGTTGAGAAACCTGTTGTTGCTCTGCAGTGGGACCACTAGTTGCTGGTTGAGTAACCTATTGTTTCTCTGCACTGGGACCACCAGCAGGTGGTTGAGAGACATTTTGTGCCATGGGATTGGGCACATCAGTAGGTGCATAAGTCATTATCTGTAGAAGTGGTTTAACATTTAATTTAGATTACATAAAATTAGCAGCGAACTGATAATAAGATAACATAACACAATGTATATTACAATAAACAAATAACCCGAAAATTTTACTCTCTCTTTTTCTTTAAAGTCTAAAGAGATTTGACTCCTCTATCGACTATGTAAATATCTTCATTATGGTCTCCTCTGACATACAAAATGTCGTCTACATTGGGACCGCTGTGAAATGATTGTGAAGTCCCTATAAAAGGGTCAACCTCCATTGAACTTTCATCTGACCCTTCAGTTGTTTTGATCGATAACAGAACAATTGACCAATTTCGGTTTCCGGGGTCTGGAACATAAAATACTTGTACTGCATGTGATGCCATTATAAATGGTTTGTCTTTCTCCCCTTCCTTAATGAAATCAACTTTCACGAATCCTAATTCATCTATTTTAACAGCACTCCTGTTATCAACCCACTTGCATTGAAAAATAAGCACTTTGAATTTCATATAATACAACTCCCATATTCGTTTGATGATACCAAAGTATGACATATTCGCATAAATTGGATTTTTATCCTTAGCATCGGAAACATGCATCGCCTCAGCCACAAGTGTAACCCCACTATTCTGCATGGTACTGTCTTCATCATGTTCATTAGTATAGAATGTATAACCATTAACTGTATAATCATTGTAATATAATACATACACACTTTCTCCTCCGGCTATCCATCGAAGTCATTCTGAAATTGAGTCTGGATTTTCATCTAACTGCTTAAAAATATGGTCTCGAAACCATCCTATAAACTATCTATTATGTGTATCTGATATCCATTTTTCATCCCTAGAAGGATTCAAATTCCTAAGAATTTCTTTGTGGGTTTGAACATATGGTTCAACGTCGAAACTGTTATGCAAAACGTAAAGGTGGGCCTGCTCCCGATCTGTAATATTGATTGTGAAAACCTCTCTTCCAGAAATTCCTTCACCCTCAAGTCGCTCAGTGTGACGAGATTTTGGTAGTCCAACGATTTCCACACCAGACAGGTATTCGGTAAAAAATTCAATGGCTTCCTCAAAAATATATTACTCTGCAATACAACCCTCTGGCCGACTTCGGTTTTTGACATACCCTTTCAAAATCTTCATATACCGTTCAATGAGTTACATCCATCTATAATGTATAGGACCACTCATCAAATGAACCATCATATCGAAAAATGTCGGCGGGAAGAACATTTCCAATTCACATAATATGACGGCAATTTCTCTTTCCATAGTTGGTAATTTCTCTGGGTCTATAAATTTGCTACATATAGCTTTGAAGAAGAAAAAGAGCTTCGTTAATGTATGGTGGACATTCTTGAGAAAAAATCAACGTAAATCTATAGGAATTAGATCTTTCATTAAAACATGGCATTCATGTGATTTCATACCCTTTAATTTTAAATCGCCCAATGACACTATGTTCTTGATATTTGATGAATACCCCTCTGAAACCTTTATGTCATTCAAGAAGTTCCAAAACTAATATCTCTCCTTCCTAGAAAGATTATAAGCAGCATGAGGAATAAATGTCCGTTTTTCACCCCTCACTGGTGCCAAATCTTCTCGTATTCATATCTCAACCATGTCCAATATAGCCTTAATTCCATCCTTTGTTTTGCTGAGTGCATTTAGCAACGTACTGATGACAATATCATATACATTTTTTTCAACATTCATAACATCAAGAAAATGTCTGATATACAGACAATTCTAGTATGGTAATTTAAAAATAACTGATCTCTTTTTCCAACCAGTTTTTGTAAGATTTTTTTAAAATGGTTTACCAAAATTAGTGTCCAAATATTTTACTTTCTCAAACAATTGATCACCTGTTAGTGGAGACAGTGCTATACGTTCTTCTAAACTTTCGTCTAATGATGTCGTCCAAGATCATTACTTATGTCATCGGGGTAGAAATCTGCGATGTCCTAGAAACACGGTTTTCAATGAATGTTTCAACCTAATTGACTGCGTACCTTGTTCGCAAACGGGACACCCTTTATTTCCTTTAATTCTATATCCTGACAAGTTTCCATAAGTAGGAAAGTCATTTATCATCCCGTACAACATGGATTTCAAAGTGAAATATTCATTTTTGTAAGCATCATACAACGTAACACCTGAATCCCACAATATTTTCAAATCCTCGATCAATGGGGCCAAATAAACATCAATATCATTACCTGGTTGTTTTGGTCCTAATATAAGTATAGATAACATGATGTATTTTCATTTCATGCATAACCACGGTGGTAAGTTATAGTTTACTAACATAACCGTCCATGTACTGTGACTGCTACTTTGAAAACCAAAAAGATTCACCCCATCTTTAGATAACGCCAGATGAAGGTTTCTCGGCTCATTCCCAAATTCAGGATACTCGTGATCAATTCTCTTCCACTGAGGAGTGTCTGCCAGGTGATGTAGTTTCCTATCTTTAATTATTTTATCTGCATGTCATGTCAATTTTCCTGCAGTCTCCTCATTTTCATATAGGCGCCTAAACCTAGGAATGATTGGAAAGTACCATAAAACTTTTATAGGACTAGAATCATATTTCTTGTATCGATAAGCACCACACTTTGGGCATTATTTAAGTGATTTGTGGTACTTTTGAAACAATATACAGTCATTCGGGCAGGCATGTATTCTTATAGAGATCATACCCATCGATCATAGCATTCGTTTGGCATCGTATGTTCGGCTTGGGAGTTCATTATCTTCTGGGAGCATGTCATTCAGGAGAGCAAGTAGTTCCGTAAAACTGGAATCACTCTACCCATTGCCTGCTTTCAAATTATACAGCTTCAATATGGCTGACAATGCTGTATATTTAGTGCAACCAGCATACAATGGAGTTTTTTCACAACTCTTTAACTTCTCAAACAATTTTGGTCAATCATGAAGTTCATCTTCAACTATCCTTGTCATTTCCTCAATACAATCTTCATCATCATTCACATCTGTAATCACACCCTCCATACAATCGTCTTCACTATTCATGCTTCTAATCATATCAGATGATCTATAAAATGTCATGTTATCTGAGCCACTACCTACATTCGTTTTTCCCCGTGTTTATTCCAACATGTATAACTTTGATCTATTCTGTGACAGATCAGGTGTTCTTCCAACTCCTCTAGACTAATTTGTCTTGAATAACAACAGCGTAAACGCATAAAAAGGATTTGAGAAGGGTCACATGCATGATCTTCTGCAAACTTGATAAACTATTTCATTCCATCTTCATACTCTTTTGTCAACTGATTGAAATTCATCCATTCTTTATTCATATTCATCATCTTTATGGGTTTAATCTCGAACTTGCCTAATATTATGTTTTAATTAATCAGGTAGCATTGTTTGGGTTTTATAAAAACAAATCATGGTACAAATGCCTCTAAACTCATGTAAAATCCATATACATGGTGTGTCCGGTAGGGTGAACATCGTGTATAGATAAGATACCTGATTTAATCCGATATATATCAAATTTATTCCAAGTTAGTCTTACAAAGACTGAATGATGCCTTTGAAAATACATGACATATAGAACAACTCGAGCTAAAGGCATGTACTTTAGATACATATTGAGTCACCTCACCAGCTATGCATCACATTTTTGTGGAATACAAGGTGTGTAGTCGTTACATGACCACTAGGGGTGTATAGTCTATACACATCAAGTTTATATGGTATCTATACATGGTGTGAGTGAAGTAAAACACATGTCATATGGTTCTACCATTATTTCATGGCATGTAAATGGTTTCATGCTGAAGTATATGTCTTGGATATACATTGTGTGTGACCTAGGTTCACATGACATGTAACATTTAAAATGAAACTTATTCTAAGTTTGAGTCAGAATATTAGTCATGTGGTGTAAATTTTGGAGATAAATGTTGTGTGGAATTAAAATCTATATGAAATCAATGTATGTTGAAGCATGTTCCATTTAACAAGACTACATACCATGTATTTTAAAGTGTCTCATAGAGTCCTCTAGAAGTTGTTTTCTAGGATTCGGTGGAATTGCACTAGTAACAAAGTGGTGGTGCCATTGAAATGGGTAAAGTTTGGATTGATATTTAATGGTGGAAGAACTACAACATGGAAAACAAATGGCATATCAATCATTCCAACAACTGCAACACCATACAAAAACACAATTGTGATCACAATCGCAACACCATACAAACCAAACAATCACAATTTTAGATTTTACAAAGCATCCCTTATTCGATTTTGTTTGTTAATTCAGGGTTTATCACAGAAGTTTTATCATCCTGGGGCATTCATTCATAAGTCAAGTATACGTAAATTGCCAATTTTTATATTGAAATGTTCAACAAGAACCAACCAACATGCAATTCATTTAGTGCGCAAACAAGGAAGGTTCATTCTCCTACACTTATCTTGGGGTTCCTATCTTATGGGGAAGGAATAAATCCAATTACTTTTACAACATTATTTATAATATTACCAATAAAATTTATTCTTGGAAGGGTAAATCTCTCTCTATGGCTGGCAGAATTTGTCTTGTGAAATCTATAATTGTCTTCAAAATGGTCTACTCAATGATGGTTTACAATTGGCCTGCTGGTCTCCTTAAGAAACTCAATGTTTACATTAAATTTTTTTTGGACCAGTAGTAAGATTGAATGGAAGCTTGTGACTGAAAGGTGTTGTCGTGGAAGCTTTCAAATGATGTTCGGTTTCGGGTTACTTAGGTGCAACAGAGTGGCTGACCAAGGTCGTCTCTCAAAGGAGGAAGCAAATTAAAACAACTTCTTAAAGGTATTATAAAAATAAAATAAAATAGAATAAAAAAACTACTTGAAAGGATGGGGGGTTTATATTTTATAAAACTAGAAGAAGTTTTCTGGAATAATATTTCATTTTTTGTTTTTGTTTTTGAAATGAAGTTCGATTAAAAAGACACAACAAGAAGATGTTTTTTTAGACAATATTTAAAAGGCGTAATTGATATAACTATACCTCTTCACTCAATTATTTTTCTTTATCATTTATATTAACATTAACTTAATTATAATTTTCTAATTTTTTAACCCTTGAACCCTGCGGGAGTTAACTTAACCACAAAGATGAAATTACTTAAACCCTAGGCTAGCTTCGGAACATGCAATCACAGTACCCTGCTTTGATTGATGTTCTTAGGTTAGCTTATGGTTAGTGGTTAATTAGAGCACATATTCACTCTGTAAATGAGGATTAATTGATTTTAGGGATTATATTTTAACTCTAGAAATTTATCCTGTGTGGTCTTTTATTTCTGATTAATATCACACTCTCACAATTTACACAACTTCCGACCTAGCGTGTTTTTGTGTCAATTGTTCAATTGCTTGCTTAGTTTAATTTAAATTAAAAACTCAATTAATATATCATATTGATTGAATTAAATTAGCTCATTGATTCAAAATAAATGAATGAAGAATGTTATAGTTATATAAATTACTAAAAAGAACTACTCTTCCATGGGCGGTGTAGTCATCGTAGAAACGTTTTGCATGTGAAAAGGTTTGGAAAGGGTAGAACCCAATCACGTTTCTACTCTTGATTCCATACCAATTAAAAAGATTAATAGAATAATAAATTTGAACAAAAAATAATTTAAGAGAATAAATAGAAGAAGAACAAATAAGTTTATTTTGAAAACACAAGCATTACAACATGAGGAAGAAGAAGATGGTTATGACGAAGGGATCCTTGCTTCAAGAGCTACCCTTATTGAATTGCTTGGATAAATGGAGCGGAACCTCTTATCCTCTGCCCTCAACTTCTTAATGCACGTACCAACCCATCCAAATGATAAAAACACTAATTTATAGAGTGGAGTGGAGGCTAGGTTTAAAGAGGTTTCAAGTGTGAATGGGGAATCTCAGCAAAATATTTTAAGCCAACTTGCACCTCCCATTTGACCTCCAAAACGCGTGAACCAGCTGTTCTTATAGAATCATAATTTGTGAAAAATTGGGTTAGAGAGATACTCTCAAAATATGGTCCCAATCCAAGCTTGGATGAAGTAGTTATGGCCCAAATACAGAACCAATGTCCAATCTGGCGGGTCCAGCCCACCTTTCCCTTCATGGTCCATCTAGTCCAACCAAATGAAAGATTTAGCTCCAATTTCCTGAAAAAAAAGTTGTATAAAATTAATTCAGGAACACTTTTACAAAATATTAAGTTCAAAAAACTCATATTAAAATATTTATGTGTGAAATACTGCAGTGCATTTTAAAAGGGTAAAATTGGAATTTTCATCAAATTTTCAAATGAATGATCTAATCCCAAATATTTCATAAATGAACATATTTAGCATAATGTGAGGAAATTATGTTATTTATTATCAATAAAATATTCAAAAAAATAGTGTTTTATCAACTCCCCCACACTTACCCTTTTGCACTCCTGGGAAAAACTTCATATCAAGTTAACATCAATATCAAATCAAAACAAATTTTAAAACACATATCCTTGAGATCCAAAAATTCCACACCAAGAAACAAAAGATTTCATGACTCATAAAAAACCATTATTTCAAGTTCTCCATTTATATAATTCAATATATTTCCACTTCATTTATCCTCCCATGCACAAAACACTTACCTCACTTGAATTTTCTCTTATCACACAAATGTCAATTTTTAGCAATGTCTTTCTCATCCAAACTCATACAAGGGTCACCATAGGCTTGATAAATTCCTACATCACCACCCAATGTGAGTTGAAGACAAATTTTTATCATGAGGAATTTTCAGGGTTGTTATGTGGCTTTCGGTTGGTAGGATTTAGATGTGAAAAACTATGAGGCTGAATGAGGAGGGCTTTACTCTTTTTGAAGAAAAATTGCATTAATCTAATTTTCACTTTAATACGGTCTCCTCCTCAATCCCCATAGCATCGATTCATGTTCATTATCATGAAAAATAAAGGAATGTGCACACCAGTAAAAATGTCAATCTTCTCAAACATGATTTTCTTGAAAGATCCAGATAGGCACAACTTTCTCCCTTTATTAGAAGCTGTAGAAAGGTACAACTTCAATTATCATGAAAGCTCCATAAAAGACACATCTTTCAATATAATGATTTTCTTTAGCAGCAAACACATCTCTTCAGAATTTAATTTTCCACCCAAATTATCACAGAATGTGGTATCACAACATAAGACAGCTTCCCCCACACTTAAGTTCAACTAGATTATGCAATTTCACTTCAAGAGTTGGTTGGATAGGGAAAATTGGCTTGTAATGTGGCTAACCTAACAGGTTTTTCATGGATTCTAAGAGATAAAAGGATTAAATGTTCAAGGTAGGCCATTATAAAAAGGGATTCTTTGAAATATGGGCTTTAATATCAAACAAATGCCTCAATAATTTAAACATAAGTACCTCAAACCCTCAAGTTTTGACAGGAATAAATCAAATTTTAGTTAAATCAAGCATGGTTTGGTTCTCTCAAGAAGTGATTTAAATGTAAATAATATGAAAATAATGGTTAATAATCCTCATAGGAAAGTGATTTCAAATATAAAGACAGTGATATGTGTCATGGGATTCAAAATTCAGTGTACTTTTCATGAAATTGCTAAAGATTTGAACTTGAAACAAAGTTATTTTCAGCATTTATTTAAGTATGGTTTCATGGGATAAATTTTTTCACTTATTGATATAAATTTAAAAATGGTGATTAGAATCATTTCATCTCAAAAGTTTCAAAAAACACAAAAAATTTGAAAAATAAACACACAAAATTTGAAAAACATGCAATTTTTTTTTTGAAAATCATTGAAAAAACAGAAAAACAATTGAAATTACTAAACTAAAAGGTTCCATCCCCAACACTTAAAATATATAATTTTCTTCAATGTGAACCCATGAGATGATATATGCACATGAAATGTATAATTTTAAATAGGACAAATAACAATGAAGTGAAAGGGTTAGGTGTTGGAACTATGGTCTTCTATGCACGATTTGGAGTATGGTTTGTGTTTGTTGTCAATCATCAATGGAAGTTTGGATCGTGTACCAGCAAAGAGATCATACCATTCAAGCAGACAACAGTATTGAAGGTGGCACCGTTTCCCAGTGTTTGCAAAATTTTTGGGGTCCAAAATCTGGAAGTTGCTGAGCATCGCGAAAAGTGAATTTCCATGAAGATAATAATTAAATATGGCAAAGGCATGAATTTCACGGAGAGAGGATGCATGGTTTGGAAATCGCGAAGACCAGAAAAATGTAGGCGGTGATTCTTCGCGATTACGTCAAGATTCGCGAATGGAAGAGTCTGGAGAGCTTCACGACGATGAAGGGCTTTGCGAGGGAGCTACGCGGCGAAGGCGCGAAGGAATGATGACGGTGATACTCCGTGATTACGACAAGCTCCGTGAACGGAAAATTTCCTTAGTGCTTCGTGATTTTGAGAGAATTTCGGCAGGAACTTCGGAGCTTCGCGATTTGAGATGACGTGGCGCTGACTTCACGTGGAAGGGTCGAGGGTCGGTGGAATCGCCTATAAATACAGGTCGACCCCCTCAAGAGAAGTAGAGAGAATTTCAGAGAAAGTCCTTTTCTCTCGGTTCGCAAAGGTCTCTCGCGAAGGCAGTGTGCTTCGTGAAAGAGGAGCTTCGCGGCGGCTATTCTAGCTCCGCGAAAGTCGTGTGCCCCGCGTTGGCTTAGTGAGCTTCGCAAAGAGGCAGGAGCTCCGCGATAGCCAAGCATTGCGAAGGCTGGAGCATCGTGAGAGTGCTTCGCGATTGATCTTCGCGAAAAGGAAGGGGATCCGTGAAGGCTTGTTTGAGCTTTGAAAAATTGGGAGTCTTGTGAAGTAGGGTACTTTGTGAATGCCTTTTCCAGAGGTTGTTTTCCCAGTGGACAAGGGAAAAGGGGGTTTTCATCAGTGGTAGGAATTTGGACTTTAACAGAGCATTAACTCAGGACTCTGATGCAAGAAAAGTCTCATGTCGAACAGGAGACAATGAACTTCATGTCTATCAATTGAAGAGACCTTCACGTCTATAAAATGAGTGAGACTTCACCAACGGAAGTGAGCCAGGGGGAGTCAACGGGAGTGACATGAGGGAAGTAGTGAGCTATCCCTGAACCTTTGTAAAGGCAGTGAGCCTGGGACAGAGTGACTGTGCCCGAACAATTGTAATCTCCAGCTAGTGAAGCATAGTGGATTTTGGTACGACCGAAAACTTGTCGGCGTATGCTCCTTGGACGTAGCCCTTAGTGGTGAACCAAGTAAAAAGGGTTGTGTCTTCTCTATGCATGTGCATGTTTGCTTTCTGGTCATTTTCATCATACAGGTTCAACAAGTTCCTACCAACATGGGAAAAATATCCATCACTTTAAAAGAAAAAGTTGTCACCCTGATTCACCCCTCCCCTCTCAAGGTGTCCCGGGGTCCTTCAAGTGGTATCAGAGGGTAAAGGTTGATGGTGTTGAATCTGACCTTTTTCGTCATGGAAAACGTGGTCAATGTCAGGGGAGTCCCTCCCTTCTATGGAAGCAATTTCCAGATCTGGAAGAACAGAATGAGATCTCATCTAAGATCTGTTGGAATGGAAGTTCTCTTTTCTACTGTGCAAGGAATACAAGTCACTGATCCAACAGGCCTAGCTATGACTAAAACAGACAGGAAACTTCTTGATGCAGATTCTAAAGCACAGAATGCACTCACTGCAGCCCTTTCTGATCAGATCTACCTAAAGGTGATGAATTGAACCTCAGCAAAATCCATGTGGGATAAACTTGAGAATATTTATGAAGGAGATAGAAAAGTGAAGGAGGCAAAACTACAAGTGCTGCACAATCAGTTTGATGATCTGAAGATGCATCTAGACGAGAATGCAGACTCTTTCTTCAATTGAATTAATGAAGTGGTTGGAGAAATTCAGGGTCTAGGTGAAGAAATCAAAGACATTGATATTGTAAAGAAAATATTGAGAAAAATTTTACCTCTATATAATGCAAAGGTACCAGCCCTTGAGGAAAGATATCTTTCCAAACTTTCTCTAGATGATCTACTGAGCAGCTTGGTAGCATATGAAATGAGAGTCAAACCAGAAGATTCTACGACTCGGGTGAGCAAGGAAATGGCATTCAAGGCCATGGATAAACTGAAAATCTCAAAGGATAGTAGTGGTGAAGATGACGAAGAAAAAGAAATTCTTTCTCTCATTGCAAAGAAGTTCCAGAAGGGGAAAGGGAAATTCAAAGGGAAGTTACCTCTCGCGTGTTTCTGTTGTGGTAAAGTTGGGAACATTGCCTCTCAGTGCTTAAAAATGATCAATGATGAAGATAGTGAGGATAAAAACTTCAAGAAGCCTCAGATAAGGTTCTTCAAAAAAGGAGACTTCAAATCTGGTAAGAAAATGCAAAGGAAAAGTTTTTTCTGTGAAGAGGAAGAAGATGATAATAAATTCTGTGATGAAGAAGAACCAGAATTCAAAACTGGGAACCATGCTTCTATGATGGCCACTGTTGAAAAGTCATAAGATAATGATGGAGAAAAACAACTGAGAACTTGTGTAGATCCTGAGATGCAACTTAAGTATGCGGTTAGTAAGCTTAAGATTAAATGTAAGAGCTGCAATAAGTGGAAATCAATTGTAGAAGAATCAACTGAATACGTTGATCAACTTGAAGCTGAAATTGAATGACTGGAAGAATTTGTGAAGGTACAGTCTAAAATAATTGAAAGCAATGATGATGTAGTAGATCTGAAGCTGAGAATTGAAGAGCAGGCAAAGGTCATCAATGATCTCACCTCCAGACTGGATGAAAAATACAAGACTGCTGATGGTCTTGAGGAGGAAGTAGTTACTCTAAGGAGTAAACTGGAGACTAAATCAGTTCTAAAAGAATCGAGGAAGAAAATACAGTTTGGAAGATTCTCAGATGCAGAATTACTAGAAAGAGCCAAGTGTGGTTTATATGGGGTTGGAAAAATATTGAGTGATCAAAGACCCGCTTGCATGGGAAAGAGTGGAATTGGCTGTGAGGCTGAGACATAAACTGCTGGAAGTGAAAAGATCCAAAATAAAGATAAGATGAAAGTTGACCATGTTGAAACATTACCTAGAGTGCCGAGAAAGGAACCCTCAATCCAAACTAAAAGGAGACCTGATAATTATCCTCAAACATTCAGAAATGACAGACATTCTCACTATTCTCCCAAGGAAGAAGGTATGAGGAGAAATTCAAGTGAGAAGACATTTCCTCTCATGAAGTGTCAGTTCTGTGGCTATCTAGGCCATACCATGTCTTATTGTGAAGAGGCAAGAAGCTATCTGAATGGAGAAGATATAGAATCTCAACAAAGGAGAACAATTTCATATCCAAATTCTTATAGAAGAAATAATTTCTATGGATATTGTTTTTGTTGTTCTAACTTTGGTCATAAGGCCGCTAATTGCAGGCAGAGAAGGGACATGGACACCTCATACCGAAGTTCAAGACAAGTCAAGTCTCGTCAGCAAGACAGTGTTGCTCTTTCAAACAGGTTTTCACCTCTCAAATAAGACTTTGACTATGAAGAACCTGGGTATGCGGAAGAGATAATTGAAAGGCCATCAGTTCTTTATACTCGATCTAATGTCTCATGGAAGGAAAGAAAGAAGATTGAGAAATCCAACCTTGCAAAGGTGTCCCTCAAAGCTACAAAGAACAACAGTACCTGGATTCTGGATAGAGGGTGTTCATCTCATATGACAGGTAATGCCGACATACTAATGAATATCATAAGGAATGTTGATGGTACAGTAAGATTTGGTAGTGATGGGGCTCTGAAAATCAAAGGGAGTGGAAGTACCGAATTATCTAATGGAGAACTAAAGAAGACTGAAGTCCTTTACGTAGATGGCCTACGTCATAATCTCCTCAGAGTGAGTCAACTCTGTGACTCAGGACTTATAGTTACGTTTAATCAGAAAGGTTGCACTATCAAGGGAAAGACTGGAAATTCACTTATGAAGGGATGCAGAACAGAAGGCAACTTGTATCAGGTTGATAGTGAAGAAAATGTATGTTACATGACTGTTGAAGAAGAAAACAATTTGTGGCATCGGAGACTGGGACACATCAATCAACAAGACATGGAGAAAATATCAAAATTGAGAATTTTCATGGACATTCCCAACCTGAAGCGTGAGCGTGAAAAATCTTGTGATGCTTGTATTCGTGGGAAGCTAGTCTGCAGTTTATATCGGACAAAGAAGAAAAGGGCGTCTCACCTTCTTGATCTGATTCATACAGATGTTTTTGGGCCAATAAATGTTACCAGAACTCATGGAGAAAGGTACTTTTTCCTTTTCATAGATGATTATATTATAATGGCATGTGTGATGGTCATTCACAGAAAACAACAAGTCCTTGACTGCATGAAAACATATCAGCGAATCGCCGATAATGATACTGGATGAACAATCAAAGTATTGTGATATGACAATGGAGTAGAATACACGTCCATTGAATTTGAGAATTATCTGGAGAAGCATGGGATACAGCATGAGGTAGATTCTGTGAGAACTCCACAACAAAATGGAGTTGTTGAATGTAGGAATCGACAGGTGAACAACACGGCACGAACTATGCTGATAGAGAGTCGTATTCCACGACATTACTGGAAAGAGGCTGTTCAAGCTGCAGTGTACATTCAGAATCGAACAGGACTTTATATGGGTGAGACGAAGACACCATATGAATTGTGGCATGGACGGAAGCCTTCTCTAAAATACTTTCGTGTCTTTGGGAGTAAATGCTTCATCAGGAACAAATAAGGAAATCAAGGGAAATATGGCGACAATGCAGATGAAGGAATTTTCCTCGGTTACTCAATGAATAGCAAAGCCTACAAATGTTTCAACAAGCGTTTGGGAAGGATTGTGGAAAGTAGTGATGTTAAGATAATTGAAGAGAAAACCACAAATGCTTTAAGGACGTCATATGCTGATGTGATGGAAAGTCCGGAAGAATGTGAACGTGAAGAAAATACAAATGCAGAAATAGAGTAAACTATTCAAAACACTCAGTAGTCACATCATGATGTTGACTCAGAAGAAGAATCTAAAGAAGAAACTATGGCTGAAGAGAATACTATTGAACCTCGTAGGAGAAATCGAAGAGCTGGGATTGATCCATCCAACATAATTGGGGACAGGAGTGCACCCACTCAAACAAGAAGGATGAGGAATACCACGCAATATGCATTTCTATCAGTTGTAGAGCCATCCTCATTCGAAGAAGCTGCAAAAGATAAATCTTGGGTGAAAGCCATGAATGATGAATTAGATCAGATTGACAAGAATCAGACATGGGATCTTGTCCAGAGACCCGAAGGTCACAATGTGATTGGTACCAAATGGATCTTCAAAATTAAGTTTGATGGGAATGGAAGTGTCATCAGAAACAAGGAACGACTGGTATGTAAAGGATACTCCCAGATTGAAGGCATTGATGTTGAATAAACCTTTGCTCCAGTGGCTAGACTGGAGTCAATCAGGATTTTCCTTGCCATGGCACTCCAAAGAGGATATAAAGTATATCAAATGGATTTCAAGACAGCATTATTGAATGGTGTACTCTAATAAGAAGTCTACATTGAACAACCAGTGGGCTTTGTTTTGGGTACTGATGAAACAAAGGTCTGCAAACTGAAAAAAGATCTATATGGTTTGAAGCAGGCACCATGGGCATGGTACTCACGGCTGGATTCATATCTCAAGAAGTTGGAATTCAAAAGAGGAGGATTTGATCACAATCTCTATGTAAAGAATTCTCCAAAAGATCAATTCATGGTTCTTGTCTACGTTGATGATATCATATTTGGTGGCAGCAGGCAGAAATCAGTGGATGAATTTTCCAACCACATGAAATTAGAATTTGAAATGTCTATGATTGGGGAGATCACATATTTCTTGGGGCTAAAAGTGATTCAAAAGAAGGAATACACTTCCATTTCTGAGGAAAAATATGCAAGAGAGCTGCTGAAGAAGTTCAATATGCAAGACTCCAAACCAATGTCAACTCTGATTGCAGTTGGAACTAAACTTGGAAAGCATGGGGATGGGAACTCTGTTGATCCCACCATGTACAGGAGGATCATTGGAAGCCTACTGTACCTGACAGTGACAAGTCCAAATATTGTCTTTGCAACATTCCTTGCGGCCTGCTTTCAGAGTAATCCAAAGGAGGAACATATGGCAGCAGTAAAAAGAATCATGAGGTATATTCAAGGTACACATAACTTCGGGTTATTTTTTACTGCAGGCAGGGACAGTCAATTATCAGCATTTTCTGATGTTGACTGAGTTAGTGATGTATAGACAGAAATTCCACCAGTGGTGGAGATTTCTATATTGGGAAGAAATGTGTTGGCTGGTTGAGAAAGAAACAAGAAAGTACTTCTCTTAGTACTTCTGAAGCTGAGTATATCTCTACCACAAAGGCATGCACTCAACTGCTTTGGATGAAGCAGAAACTAATAGATATTAGTGATAAGGTGCAGCAACCAATGGTGATTTATCATGATAACAAAAGTGCAATTGATCTTACAAAGAATCCGGTTCAGCATTCTCGTACAAAACATATTGAAATATGGTATCATTTTATCAAAGAAAAGGTTGAACAAGGCGTGATTAGAATGGACCATGTTGGAACTGATGAGCAAGTGGTTGATATCTTGACCAAGCCACTGTCTACGGCTGTGTTTGAGAAGCATCGATTGAACCTCAGTGTTCAACCTCCTCCTACTGCATAAGGAGGCTCCGAAATTCCCCTCTCCCCATTTGTTATAACTTTTTTAATCTGTTTATGGCTGTGATGCAGGTTTATGGGGGAGATACTATCCAGGGGGAGTATGGTTTGAGATAAACATGAAAAATTTACTAGTCTTTAGATTTATTGTCAATGGGGGAGAAAGGAGAATGGAATAAATTCAGTCAACTTCTGTGATGAGAAGAATGATAAGGAAAACAGTGGAACCCAATTCAAGCCTCCTCTCTTGTTTTCTACACCGAGCTTTACTCACGTAGACTTAGAGTGTTGGCTGAGTTGATTCCTGCGTTTTTGATGGAGATCTATTGAATTTATTTTCTGATTTCCAACAAACCCAAAGGGGGATATTGTTGGAACCATGGTCTTCTATGCACGATTTGGAGTATGGTTTGTGTTTTTTTTCAATCATCAATGGAATTTCGGATCGTGTACCAGTAAAGAGAACATACCATTCAAGCAGAAAACAGTATTGAAGGTGGCACCGTTTCCCAGTGTTTGCCAAATTTTTGGGGTCCAAAATCTGGAAGTTGCTGAGCATCGCGAAAAGTGAATTTCCATGAAGATAATAATTAAATATGGCAAAGGCATGAATTTTTAGAAGAGAGGATGCATGTTTTGGAAATCACAAAGACCAGAAAAATGGAGGCGGTGATTCTTCGCGATTACGTCAAGCTTCGTGAATGGCAGAGGCTGGAGAGCTTTGCGGCGATGAAGGGCTTTGCGAGGGAGCTACGCAGAGAAGGCGCGAAGGAATGATGACGGTGATACTCCACGATTACGACGAGCTCCGCGAATGGAAAATTTCCGTAGTGCTTTGCGATTTTGAGAGAATTTCGGCGGGAACTTCGGAGCTTCACAATTTGAGCTGACGTGGCACTGACTTCGCGCGGAAGGGTCGAGGGTCGGTGGAATCACCTATAAATATAGGTCGACCCCATCAAGAGAAGTAGAGAGAATTTCAGAGAAAGTTCTTTGCTCTCGGTTCGCAAAGGTCTCTCGAGAAGGCAGTGTGCTTCGCGAAAGAGGAGCTTCACGGCGGCTATTCTAGCTCTGCGAAAGTCGTGCGCCCCGCGTTGGCTTAGTGAGCTTCACGAAGAGGTAGGAGATCCGCGATAGCCAAGCATTGCGAAGGCTGGAGCATCGCGAGAGTTCTTCACGATTGAGCTTCGCGAAAAGGCAGGGGCTCCGCGAAGGCTTGTTTGAGCTTTGCAAAATTGGGAGCCTTGCGAAGTAGGGTACTTTTTGAAGGCCTTTTCCAGAGGTTGTTTGCCCAGTGGACAAGGGAAAAGGGGGTTTTCATCAGTGGTTGGAATTTGGACTTTAACAGAGCATTAACTCAGGACTCTGATGAAAGCAAAGTCTCATGCCGAATAGGATACAATGAACTTCATGTCTATCAATTGAAGAGACCTTCACATCTATAAACTGAGTGAGACTTCACCAACGGCAGTGAGCCAGGGGGAGTCAATGGGAGTGACCCGAGGGAAGAAGTGAGCTATCCCTGAACCTTTGTAAAGGCAGTGAGCTTGGGATAGAGTGACTGTGCCCGAACAATTGTAATCTCCAGCTAGTGAAGCATAGTGAATTTTGGTACGACCGACAACTTGTCGGCGTATGCTCCTTGGACGTAGCCCTTAGTGGTGAACCAAGTAAAAAGGGCTGTGTTTTCTCTATGCATGTGCATGTTTTCTTTCTAATCATTTTCATCATACAGGTTCAATAAGTTCCTACTAATGTGGGAACAAGATCCATCACTTTAAAAGAAAAAGTTGTCACCCTGATTCACCCCTCCCCTCTCAAGGTGTCCCGGGGTCCTTCATTAGGAACAGTCTGTTATGCTCAAGTGATGATGGGGTCATGTAGTGTGATTAAATCCACTGTATCAGTAGGAAGTCCCTCAATGTATTTCTTCAAATATTTCCCATTGACTATAAAGCTCCTTCTAGTGTCCTCTTTTGTGATCTCCACTACACTATAAGGAAAAATATTAGTCACAATATAAGGACCTAACCATCTGAAACGCAACTTACCAGGCATCATCTTCAGTCGTGAACTGTAGAGAAGAACTTTCTCTCTAACATGAAACACCCTTTGTTGGATCATTTTTTCATGAGCTTATTTTGATCGTTCCTTATAGATCCTTGAGTTCTCATATGAATACAATTGAATCTCCTCAAGCTCTTGAATTTGTAGCTTCCTTTGGATTCCATCTTGGGCCAAATCCGTGTTGTATTTCTTTGTAGCCCAATAAGCCCGATGCTCAACTTCCACGGGGAGATGACACAATTTCCCAAAAAACAATCCAAAATGAGGAAATACCAATGGGTGTCTTGTATGTTGTACTATAAGCTCAAAATGCATCATCCAAGCACTTGCTCCAATCTTTCCTATTTGGCTGTACGGTTTTATCCAAAATTTGTTTTAACTCACGATTTGAAACCTCAACCTAGCCATTTGTTTGGGGTGGTATGGTGTTGGTGTTTTGTGTGTCACCCCATACTTCCGAAGAAGGGAAGAAAGATTTTTATTGCATAAGTGTGTCCCTTGGTCATCGATGATGGCCTTCGATACTCCAAACCTATAAAAAATCTGCTCTTTGACAAAGTCCACAACAACATCAGAATCATCAGTCCCAGTGGCCTTAGCCTCCACCAATCTACTCACATGATCCAAAGCAACCAAAATGTACAAAAAACTAAAGGAACTAGGAAAAGGACCCATAAAATTGATGCCCCATACATCAAAAATCTCACAGAATTGTATGGGTTGTTGGGGAATCTCATGTCTCCTAGAAATGTTCCCAGTGTGTTGGCAACGAGAACGTGACTTACATAACACATGGAAATCATGGAATAATCTAGGCCAATATAATCCAGAGTCCAAAACTTTACTAGCTATCTGTTGGGGTCCAAAGTGCCCACCACAAGCAAGCGTATGATAGAATTGTAGAACAAACTCAAACTCATTATCAAGAACACACCTCCTAATAACTTGGTCACTACACATGCGCCAGAGGTATGGATCATCCCACACATAATATTAAGACTCATTTTTTAATTTTTGGACTTGATGTTTCCTTAAATTCGCAGGGATTTCAGAGCTAACAAGGCAGTTAACTAAATATGCATACCAAGGATGCGTACCTGAGATGGAATAAAGATGTTCATCGGGGAAAGTGTCCTGAAGTGATACTTGGTCCAAGGTGTCACTACCAAAAAACAGGGCAAGGGAAGCACTGTCCTTTATCAGCGCTAAACAGAAAGTGCCGATAAAGGGTTAGGCCTTTATCAGTGCTAGTTAAAAGCGCTGATAAATCTAACCTTTATCAGTGCTAAAATAAGTGCTGATAAAGGTATACCTTTTATCAGCGCCTTTTTTTAGCATTGATAAAAGGGTACATTTATCAGCGCTTATTTTAGCGCTGATAAAAGTTTTTATTCTTAATTTATATAAAATTATAATATTTATTAGCACTAAAATAATAGCGCTAATAAAACATAAATTTATCAGCGCTTATAGTGCTGATAAATAGGTATTTTATCAGCGCTTGTTTAGCGCTGATAACGGTATATCTTTATCAGCGCTGAAAAAGCACTGATAAATTTCTATTATATCAGATCTTTTATTTTAGTGCTGATAAAACGTACCTTTATGAGTACTTTCAATGACCACTGATAAAGGTTCTATCGTTTTCTATTTAATAACTCTAACGGGCCCTCCTCTCTCGCACGTGGTAAATCTTTCTCAGAAGCTGAACTAGGACCCTCTTCCGCCGCGACTTCTCCTCCCCATTCTCCTCCTCTTCCGCATCCTCGTATTCCTCCTCCTCCTCATCCTCCTCCTCCTATTCCTCCTCCTCCACCACCACCGTTGGGTTTTGCTCCTCCACTGCTGCCTCCACACCATTGGGTTTTGCTCCTACGTTGTGACCGTCGTTGCCTCCGCCGCCGCGACTGTCGTTGCCTCCACCACCGCTGCCACCGCCTCCGCCGCCGCCGCCTCTGCTGCCGCTTCCGTTGGTCAGTGTAGGAGTATTTTTCCTTCTCTTGGGTTAATATAAATTATAAATGATGATCCTTGAATGATTATGATGACTTATAGTTTTTTTATAAGTGAGTTGAACCTATGTATGGGTATTTGGGGCAAGAGTGAGATCCCAGGTGGTGAGACCCTTGTATTGTAGGTTGTTTTAGATAGCGGGTGTGTGAGAACCTATAGTAAGTGGTTGGTTTGGTTCAATAGATGATGTGTGTTTTGAGGTGGGGATAAGAGTGGCACCCATGGGATAAGGATTGTGTAAGAATTGATGTAAGGGGTTTGTGTGAGATCCCAATGGTCGTTAGCATGTGACTTAGGATGGTAGCGAGTTAGTGAGTTTTGGTGGTTGGGGGAGACTAATGAGTGGGGGTATCTTAGTGTTATGAATACTTAGATACATAAATCTAGGGTAGATTCTTTGACATGAGAGATTGATGCATATTAGGTGTTATCAAGTTGATAGCGAAGGAATAGTCATGCCTTGTATTTGTATAAGGGAAGCACTCTCTATTCTTGAGTTTTGGTGTTATGACTAGGTTGAGGGACATGATCATTTGGATTCTTAACCCTATTGATTTATAGCATGGTTTTAATGTGACCATCACTATTGAACCTAGATGGATGGGTTTAGGGTAATGAAGCATGGGTATATTCCTTTGGTTTTGGAATAATGTTGGGTAACTGGTGATCGTGTGGTGAGTTTTGGCATGGTGTGATGTTAAGATTGGAAAAGAGTACCAAGGGTGTCCCATTGGAAATATGTGTGTTCCACCTAATTTTTGTCAATATTTATGGGTAGGCTCATTGAGTTTGAATGGGGATATGATCCTACTCACTAGATACCACGTGTTGTGTTGAAAATATTATACCATGAAGTTTAAAGTCATGCGATTAGGATATATGTGTCATGAAAGGTGTGATAACAGAGGATTGATTAGGGCTTACTCATTTAGGATATGCTATTTAGAATAAACTTGGGGATTATACCTAGTAAGGAGGACCTATTGGTCAGGGCTTACCCATTGTATGTTTATCTTTTATATTTTAAAAATTCTGTTGAACTCATTCTATCGAAGGTGGGTTCTATAATTTATTATTATCTTAAGGTGTGTTTAACCATGGTGTGGGTTGATTTTGCTTTTAGTGGGTTATTGGGGTTTGTGTGATGTGGTAAATGGTGTACTCAGTTTTAGATTATTTTATTCTCACGAGTTTCCCCTATTTTATGTTTTCTTTTCAGTTGGAAATCTCCTCTGTTGTGCGCCTCTCCTCTGCCACGAACGCACCTATGTCGTGTGATTAATGACACCTTCGCGGTGAGTTTTCTCCTATTACTCATTGGTTTCCTCTTGTTCTCATATTATTACTATTTGATATTGATGGTTATAATGTGAAATGTACGGGCTAAACACCTCGCTGAAAATCGTGGTCATTGGTGGTCCTTGTTTGCGCAGTAATTGAATTGCATGTTGGGTGGTTCTTATTGAACATTTGAATATAAAAATTGGTAATTTACATATACTTGACTTATGAATGAACTACTCAGGATGATAAAACTTCTATGATAACCCCTGAATTAACGAACAAAATTGAATAATGGATGCTTTGTAAAATCTAAAATTGTGATTTTTTGGTTTGTATGGTGTTGTGATTGTGAGAACGATTGTGTTTTTATATGGTGTTGCGGTTGTTGGCATGATTGATATGCAATTTTTTTCCATTTTGTAGTTATTCTACCATTGAATACCAATCCAAATTTTACCCATTTCAATGGAACCACCACTTTGTTACTAGTAAAATTTCACTGAATCCTAAAAAACCACTTATAGAGGACTCTATGAGACACTTTATGGTGTGAAGATGATGTTTTTCAGATTCTATATATTTTTAAAATACATGGTATGTAGTCTTGTTAAATGGAACATGCTTCACCATACATGGATTTCATATAGATTTTAATTCCAGACAATAGTTATCTCCAAAATTTACACCACATGACTCATCTTCTGACTCAAACTTGGAATAGGTTTTATTTTAAATGTTACATGTCATGTGAACGTAGGTCACACACAATGTATCTCCAAGACATATACTTCAGCATGAAACCATGTACGTTCCATGAAATAATGGTAAAACCATATGATATGTGTTTTACTTCACTCACACCATGTATAGATACCATAAAAACTTGATGTGTATAGACTATACACCCCTAGTGGTCATGTAAGGACTACACACCGTGTATTCCCCAAAAATGTGATGCATAGCCAGTGAAGTGACTCATTTTATATCTAAAGTACACGCCTTTAGCTTAAGTTGTTCTATATGTCATGTATTTTCAAAGTCATCATGCAGTATTTGTAAGACTAACTTGGAATTAATTTGATATATGTCAGATTAAATCAGATATCTTATCCATAGATGATGTTCACCCTACTGGACACACCATGTATATGGATTTCACATGAGTTTAGAAATAGTAGTATACAACCAACCTTGACTGAGAACCCTATGCATTGTGTATCCATTGAACAAATTGTGTGCTATGTTAATTTCATTATTATTATTTATTTTTCACTTAGATGATAATATTCCATGTTTGAGTAGCCCATTATAAATATCTTCTCATGTAGATCACAATATTATAATTCCCTCATTCATTGGAAATTGCACACGATGTGGTTTGGATATTTTAATTATCTTCACTCTGCTTGAGAGTTGACAAGTGACAAGTGAGATGTTTGGAGAAAATATGGAGTATGGTGCTCCCCCATGTTTTGGTGAAGAGTACTCCATGTATAGGTTTTAGGTACTTCATGGAGATATAAAAAAGACAGGGCACAGTCCCCCGTATATAGATAGAGTTCAAGTACTTTCACATGTTTTGGGGTAGGTTCCTCTATTACATTGTAGAGGCATTTGTACCATGATTTTTTTTTATAAAACCCAAACAATGATACTTGATTAATTAAAACATAATATTAGGAAAGTTAAAGATCTAACCCATAAAGATGATGAATATGAATAAAGAATGGATGAATGCCAATCGGTTGAACAAAAGAGTATGAAGATAGTGTGAAAGAGTTTATCAAGTTTGTAGGAGATCATGCATGTGACCCTTATCAAATCCTTTTTTCGTGTTTACGTTGTTGTTATTCAAGACAAATTAGTCCAGAGGTGTTGGAAGAACACATGATCTATCACGGAATAGAATGAAGTTATACATGTTGGAATAAACACGGGGAAAAAATGAATGTAGGCAGTGGCTCAGATAACACGACATTTTATGGAAGATCTGATATGATTACAAGCGTGAATAGTGAAGATGATCATATGGAGGGTGTGATTACAGATGTTAATGATGATGAAGATCATATTGAAGAAATGACAAGGACAGTTGAAGATGAACTTCGTGATTTCCTAAAATTGTTTGAGAAGTTAACGAGTTGTGAAAAAACGCCATTGTATGCTGGTTGCACTAAATATACAGCATTTTCAGCCATACTGAGGCTGTATAATTTGAAATCAGGCAATGGATGGAGTGACACCAGTTTAACGGAACTACTTGATCTCCTAAATGACATGATCCCAGAAGATAATGAACTCCCAATCCGAACATACGATGCCAAACGAATGCTACGATCGATGGGTATGATCTCTGAAAGAATACACGCCTGTCTGAATGACTGTATATTGTTTATAAAGGACCAAAAATCACTTAAAGAATTCCCAAAGTGTGGTGCTTCTCGATACAAGAAAGATAATTCTAGTCCTATGAAATTTGTATGGTATTTTCCAATCATTACACAGTTTAGGCGCCTATATGGAAGTGAGGAGACTGCAGGACAATTAACATGGCATACAGATACAAGAATTAAAGATGGAAAACTATGTCACCCGGAAGACTCTCCTCAGTGGAAGAGAATTTATCACAAGTATCCTGAATTTGGAAACGAGCCGAGAAACCTTCATCTGGTGTTATCTGTAGATGGGGTGAATCCTTTCTTCTTTCAAAGCAGCAGTCACAGTACATGGCCGATTATGTTGGTAAATCATAACTTACCACCGTGGTTATGCATGAAACGAAAATACATCATGTTATCTAAGCTTATATCAGGACCAAAACAACTGGGTAATGATATTTATGTTAATTTGGCTCCATTGATGGAGGATTTGAAAATATTGTGGGATTCAGGTGTTACGTTGTATGATGCTTACAAAAAAAAGATTTCACTTTGAAATCCAAGTTGTACAGGATGATAAATGACTTTCCTGCTTATGGAAATTTGTCAGAATATAGAATTAAAGGAACTCAAGGGTGTCCCATTTGCGAAAAATGTATACAGTCAATTAGGTTGAAAAATTCATCGAAACCCGTGTTTTTAGGACATCGCAGATTTCTACCCCGATGACATAAGTACCGATCTTGGACGACATCATTTGACGAAAGTTCAGAAGAATGTACAACACCGTCTCTACTAACAGGTGATCAATTGTTTGAGAAGGTAAAAGATTTGAACACTACTTTTGATAAACCGTTTTCGAAAAACCTTACGAAAACTGGTTGGAAAAAGAGATCAGTTTTTTTTGAATTACCATACCGGAATTTTCTGTATGCCAGACATTTTATTGATGTTATGCATATTGAAAAAAATATATGTGATGGTGTCATTGGCACATTGCTAAATGCACCTGGAAAAACGAAGGATGGAATTAAGGCTAGATTGGACATGGTTGAGATGGGAATATGAGAAGAGTTGGCACCAGTGAAGGGTGAAAAATGAACATTTCTTCCTCCTGATGCTTACACTCTTTCCAAGCAGGAGATATATCAGTTTTACAACTTCTTGAATGACGTAAAGGTTCCAAAGGGGTATTCATCAAATATCAAGAACATCGTGCCAATGAGAGATTTAAAATTAAAGGGTCTGAAATCACATAACCGCCATGTTTTGATGCAAGATCTAATTCATATAGCTTTATGTTGCATTTTTTCCAAGAATGTCCACCATACATTAACAAAGCTCTGTTTCTTCTTCAAAGCTATATGCAACAAAGTTATAAACCCGACGAAATTTCCAACTATGGAAAGAGAAATTGACGTCATATTATGTGAATTGAAAATTTTCTTCCCATCGACATTTTTTGATATGATGGTTCATTTGATGGTTCATTTTCTGAGTGAGATTCGACTATGTGGTCCTATACATTATAGTTAGATGTACCCCATTGAATAATATATGAAGATTTTAAATGGGTATGTCAAAAATTGAAGTCGACCAGAGGGTTGTATTTTGGAACAATATATTGTCGAGGAAGCCCTTTAAATTTTTACCAAATACATGTTTGGTGTGGAAAACGTTGGCCTACCGAAATCTCATCACACTAAGCGGCTTGTGGGTGAAGTAATTTCTGGAAGAGAGGTTGTCACAATCAATATTACAGATCGGGAGCAGGCTCACCTTTACATTTTTCATAATAGTTTTGACGTTGACCCATATGTTCAAACCCACAAATAAATTCTTAGGCGTTTGAATCCATCTAGGGATGAAAAATGGATATCAGATACACATAATAGATAGTTTATAGGATGGTTTCAGGACCATATTTTGAAGTAGTTAGATGAAAATCCAGACTCAATTTCATAACGACTTCGATGGCTAGCTGGAGGAGAAAGTGTGTATGTATTATCTTACAATGCTTATGCAGTTAATGGTTATACATTCTATACTAATGAACATGATGAAGACAGTACCATACAGAATAGTGGGGTTACACTTGTGGCTGAGGTGATGCATGTTTCCGGTGCTAAGGAAAAAAATCCAATTTATGTGAATATTTCATACTTTGGTATCATCAAATGAATATGGGAGTTGGATTATACGAAATTAAAAGTGCTGATTTTTCAATGCAAGTGGGTTGATAAGAGGAGTACTGTTAAAATAGATGAATTAGGATTTGTGAAAGTTGATTTCAGTAAGGAAGGGGAGAAAGACGAACCATTTATAATGGCATCACAGGCAGTACAAGTATTTTATGTTCCAGACCCCGCAAACCAAAATTGGCCAATTATTCTATTATCGACCAAAACAACTGAAGGGTCAGATGAAAGTTCGATGGAGGATGACCCTTTTATAGGGACTTCACAATCATTTTGCAGCGGTCCCAATGTAGATGGTGTTTTGTATGTCAGAGGAGACCACAATGAAGGGATTTACATAGTTGATAGAGGATTCAAATCTCTTCAGCCTTTAAAGAAAAAAAGAGAGTACAATAATTAGGTTATTTTTTTATTGTAATATACATTGTGTTACATTATGTTATTATCTGTCTGCTGCTACTTTTATATAATCTAAATTAAATGTTAAACCACTTATGCAGATAATGACTTATGTACCTGCTGATGCGCCCAATCCCGAGGCACAAAAGGTCTCTCAACCACCTGCTGGTGGTCCTAGTGCAGAGCAACAACAGGTTTCTCAACCAGCTGTTGGTGGTCTCAGTGCAGAGAAACAACAAGTTTCTAAACCTGTTGTTGTTGGTCCCAGTGCAGAGCAACAACAAGTTTCTCAACCTATTATTGCTAGTCCCAGTGTTGATGCTAGTGCTCCGGAGAAAGATATTGATGATACTTCTGAGGAAATGGTTGGAAATGAAACCCTAAAAGTGCAAAAAAAAAACAAGAGCATCATAGTTTGACAATGTTAGCCAAAATCTTTAAGGCAAAAGAAAAAGGCATAAAATTTGAGGTGGGATGGAATAAGTGAGGCCGACATGTTAACACCAACAAATCCATCTTTAGTAGCAACATTGGAATCATCACTCAGCAACGCATGCTGATTGATGTACAGTCATGGCATCATGTTGTCACCGGTCTTAAGACACTAATGTGGGAAGAGATTACGGTAACATTATGATATCATTTTTTGAATTTATTAAAATAAAATACCAAAACATTGACTTACTCTTCATCATCCATTGCAGAGTGCATTTATAGTAGATTCCTCACACAAGGAATATGTATTAAGAGTTTCAGGAAGGATTCATAGAGGTTTCCGCACAATTTTAATGAAATATCATCTTAAAGATGCTGAAGGGAAAATGAAGCTACACCCACCTCCTCTTTATGCACACTTGATATCCTAAGGAGCATGGGACGCGTTTATCAACCATTGTGGGGAGCATACTTTTCAGGTACATTGTGTGGGGTAATACGTTGTTTGAAATTTCTTGTATTCAACACTTTGATTGACAGTTTTTATTTATGAAACAGTAACTGAGTGATGAAAATAAAAAAACGCGTAGCAGAACCAGCGTACTCTTACCGTAAAGCAAGGATGGGGTACGCTTCACTTGAGAAAAAATTGGTACATCTTTTAAATATACCATACTACTTATATGTGACATAAAACAACACCATAAACATGTTTCTATGTTTATATACAGATTGATGAATCAAAATCAAAATCCAAATCCATTCCACGCCATGTGCTATAGAAGGAGGCTCGTGTAAATAAAGAGGGGATACTGATAGATGGAAACACACAAAAAGTGTGGGAAACATGTGTAAGTATGACATAATATAAATTTTATTTGTTTTAAATCGCTATTACATTACAATGAATACTTATTTTTCTATATTTTCTATCTGACATAGTCACAAGAATCAACAACACCCGCACCAGATGCAGACATACTTTTAGCAGCCTTGAAGCGTCCAGACCAGTATGGATGCGTCAGAGGTGTGGGTTTTGGGGTGACACCCCAAACATATTTTCAAAAACAAAAACAAGCAGAGGATGAAAATGAAAAATTGGAAAAGCTGCAAGAAAAATTAGCTATTTTTCAAGAAGAATTACAATACCAGAGAGAGATGATAGCAACATTGATGGGGGAGAGGCAAAGAGAAGAAACAACTCAACAACAACCCATGCATGACGATCCAGCCCCACCCCCCACCAGCTTTAAGGCAAGCCATTCCCCTAAAAAACCTGACTTAGCTTAGGTAATCAATGTTTTAATAATTGTTTTTGTGAAATTTGATTCACATAGACATGGATACCTTTCCTGTACTAATATTCTAAAGGGTAAAAATGACTGTGATTTATATCTATCAACTCCCAACTATCACCTTGTAGCAAGGGCTACGGTGTTCAATACGCAGAATGACATGCTACACAACAGACAGCTTCCAACAGATCATTTCAGAGTGTCAATTAACGTATCTATTGAGCAAAGTGCCGAGCTACCTATTCCAAATGAAGATGACGACATTCATACGGTTGAACAAGTTGTTGGAACATTCATCGCATGGCCATCATTTCTTGTAAAAAAACATGTCGATAAGGAGGTATCCATTTCCAAGTTATTTTTCAAGCTAGAACTTTAACATTTAATGAAAAAAGGTATGAACCGATGAATGTTATTAAAAAACGACAAAGATAAGGGGGTGAAATGAAATATCAGCTCAAAACTATCTCAAGGATCAACCAACCAATTGAAATGGTCTACTGAGAGCACCTTCACCCCGCCTGTTCTATATCCACAGTTAATATCATTGCAGGCTCATGTGGATACAAAGTTGATAGATAGTAATGCTCACATATTTATTTTTGAAAAAAATGTGTACGGAGAGGAAACATTAGATTTCATTAGTGCTGAAAATGTAAATGAAATCCTCAAGTATGAATGGATAGGCGCCTCGGTTGTAAATGTATACATGAGGTATGTTTTCATGATTTGATTTTACAAAAGCTGATATACTCTGATAATTATGACTAAATACATTTTATATTTTTCACAGGAGTATATATGAAAAACAATTGAAGGGATTTCCCCATGAACAAAAATTTGGACTCGTTAGTCCTCACACCACCTCTTCAAAAGAAGAAATAGATTCTGATAAAGAGGCTGCAATAATTTCATCCCTGCTCAAATTGTTTGAAAACAAAATTACAGATAACAGACTCTTTTTAATACCAATGATGCAGGGGTAAAACTCTACAATGTAATCATATCAACTATATTTTCATTTCTTTCTTTACTTATTCCTTTTTGTATTTTTAGGGAACATTAGATGCTGATTGCAGTCAATTTGGATACTCCAAAGATTTATTTTCTAGATTCAATGCATGGATATCCAACAAACCGACCATGAATGATGGTGTTTATTAATTTTTAATACACTTGATCCAACATTTTAAAACTAAAAATCTAGTTATATAATTTATTTTATCTTCTAATGAGTATTCTGTTCTGATAGGGCAGCGCATAAATATCGTCTAATGCATGGAATGAATCCAGGGCATAAGGATGAGAAAGCCTACAAGATCTACAACTAGAAAAGTATCTGGGTATATATAATAACATTTCACTATCCAAACACATATCAAAACAAATTACTTATTGTTGTCGATGTTTCTGCAGTGTCCAAAACAAACAAAAGGAAAAGACTATGGTTATTATGTTTGTAAATTTATGAAAGAGATCGTATTTCATCAACAAACTAGCATCCCTGATTAGGTATTTTCGAAAATAATTATGAGTTCATTTAAAATATTTATTAATCCTTTGTGTATTTATATTTTTTCAGTACTACCATGACTGTCGCAAAAACTCATATTCAAAAGATGATATAGATGTGTTTAGAAACAAATGGGAAACATACCTGATGGAAGATTGTACATAAATAGGATAAAGGTGAATTCTTACTAATTTTATCCATATATGATCATTGATATCTCCCTTTTTTACACTTATTGAGCATATATGATCTCCCTTTATTATGTTTTATATCCTTAGGTTATGAAGAATGGTTTTAGATATGATTTGTCTTTCTAGTAAAGCATAAATCATTGGACTACACTGGTCGATAGTGTGGAAGTCAAACGATGCATAGTCATTCAGTCCACTCACGAGCATCTTAAAATCTTGATGGGAACCAATATCTTGGATTTTCAATTTTCTAATTTTAGTTTCCCTTATATATGGGTGGGGGTGTCCAGGAGGGAGGGGGTGTCCAGGAGTGGGGGGTGTCCAGAAGGGGTTTTTCCAAGAGGGAGGGGGTGTCCAGGTGTGAGGGTGTCCAGGAGGGGAGGGAGGGGGTGTGTCCATGGGTAAAAGTGTCTGATATCAGTTTCAAATTGACATTAACTTTAGAAAACAACACAAGTGACATACGAAAAACCAAGAAAACACAATCTTATTATTTTTATACTTTAAGACAACAATCCATGAGTCATTTGTGACATGTTTGAATCCACCGCACCTCAATCCGACGCACGGTGTGATCGGTATGGGTAAAAGTATCTGATATCAGTTTGAAATTGACATTAACTTTAGAAAACAACACTACTGACATACGGAATACCGAGAAAAAACGTTCGGATTATTTTGATATTTTAGGACAACGATTCATGAGTAATTTGTGACGTGTTCTAATCAACCGCACCTCAATCCGACGCATGGTGTGAGCGGTATGGTTAAAAGTGTCTGATATTAGTTTGAAATTGACATAAACTTTAGAAAACAACACAAGTGACATACGGAAAACTAATCAAACGCGTTCGTATTATTTTGATAATTTAGGAAAACGATCCATGAGTCATTTTTGAGGTGTATGAACTGACCGCACCTCAATCCGATGCATGGTGTGACCGGTATGGCTAAAAGTGTCTGATATCAGTTTGAAATTGACATAAACTTTAGAAAACAACACAAGTGAAATATGTAAAACCAAGAAAACGCATTCAGATTGTTTTGATACTTTAGGAAAATGATCCATGAGTCATTTTTGAAGTTTAAGAATCAACCTCACCTCAATCTGACGCACGGTGTGACTGGTATGGATAAAAGTGTCTGATATTAGTTTGAAATTGGCATAAACTTTAGAAAACAACAAAAGTGACATAAGGAAAACCGAGAAAATGCATTTGTATTGTTTTTATACTTTAGTAAAACAATCCATGAGTCATTTTTGAGGTGTATGAATCGACCACATCTCAATCCGACGCACGGTTTGACCGGTATGGCTAAAAGTGTCTGATATCAGTTTGAAATTGACATTAACTTTAGAAAACAACACAAGTGACATATGAAAAACTGAGAAAACGCATTCGTATTGTTTTGATACTTTTTTATAACGATCCATGAGTCATTTTTGAGGTGTAAAAATTGACCTCACCTCAATTCGACACACAGTGTGACCGGTATGGCTAAAAGTGTCTGATATCAGTTTGAAATTGACATTAACTTTAGAAAACAACACTACTGACATACGGAATACCAAGAAAACACATTCGGATTGTTTTTATATTTTAGTAAAATGATCCATGAGTCATTTTTGATGTGTATGAATCAACCGTACCTCAATCTGATGCACGGTGTGACTGGTATGGCTAAAAGTGTCTAATATCAGTTTGAAATTGACATTAACTTTAGAAAACAACATAAGTGACATGCGTAAAACCGAGAAAACACATTCGGATTGTTTTGATACTTTAGGAAAACAATCCATGAGTCATTTTTGAGGTTTACGAATTGACCGCACCTCAATCCAATGCACGGTGTGACCGGTATGGCTAAAAGTGTCTGATATCAGTTTGAAATTGACATTAACTTTAGAAAACAGCACAAGTGACATATGAAAAACCAATAAAACATGTTCGTATTGTTTTTATACTTTTGTAAAATGATCTATGAGTCATTTTTGAGGTGTACAAATTGACCGCACCTCAATCCAACACACGGTGTGACCAGTATGGCTAAAAGTGTCTAATATCAGTTTGAAATTGACATTAACTTTAGAAAACAACACTACCGACATACGGAATACTGAGGAAACGTGTTCGGATTGTTTTGATATTTTAGTAAAACGATCCATGAGTCATTTTTGATGTTTATGAATCAACTGCACCTCAATCTGATGCACAGTGTGACCGGTATGGCTAAAAGTGTCTGATATCAGTTTGAAATTGACATTAACTTTAGAAAACAACACAAGTGACATATGAAAAACTGAGCAAATGTGTTCGGATTGTTTTGATAATTTAAGAAAACAATCCATGTGTCATTTTTGAGGTGTACTAATCGACTGCACCTCAATCCTATGCACATTGTGACCGATATGGCTAAAAGTGTCTGATATTAGTTTGAAATTGACATTAACTTTAGAAAACAACACAAGTGACATACGGAAAACTGAGAAAACATGTTTGGATTTTTTTATAATTTTTTACAATGATCCATGAGTCATTTTTGAGGTGTAAGAATTGACCGTACCTCAATCTAACGCACGGTGTGATCGGTATGGCTAAAAGTGTCTGATATAAGTTTAAAATTGACATTGACTTTAGAAAACAACACAAGTGGCATATGGAAATCCGATCAAACGAGTTCAGATTATTTTGATAATTGTGTAGAACGATCTATGAGTCATTTTTTAGGTGTACGAATCGACCTCACCTCAATCCGACACACGGTGTGACCGATATGGCTAAAAGTGTCTCATATCAGTTTGAAATTGACATTAACTTTAGAAAACAACACAAGTGACATAAGGAAAACTGAGCAAACGCGTTTGAATTATTTTGATACTTTAGGAAAACAATCCATGAGTCATTTTTGAGGTGTACGAATTGACCGCACCTCAATCCGACACACGGTGTGACCGGTATGGCTAAAAGTGTCTGATATCAGTTTGAAATTGACATTAACTTTAGAAAACAACACAAGTGACATACCGAAAACCGAGAAAATGCGTTCGGATTGTTTTGATACTTTTGGAAAGCGATCCATGAGTCATTTTTGATGTGTACTAATCAACCGCACCTCAATCCGATGCATGGTGTGACCGGTATGGATAAAAGTGTATGATATCAGTTTTAAATTGACATTAACTTTAGAAAACAACACAAGTGACGTACGGAATACCGATAAAATGCATTTGGATTGTTTTGATATTTTAGGAAAATTATCCATGAGTCATTTTTGACGTGTACGAATCAACCTCACCTCAATCTGATGCACGGTGTGACCGGTATGGCTAAAAGTGTCTGATATCAGTTTGAAATTGACATTAACTTTAGAAAACAACATAAGTGACATACAAAAAACCAAGCAAACACGTTCGGATTGTTTTGATACTTTAGTAAAATAATCCATGAGTCATTTTTGAGGTGTACTAATTGACCGCACCTCAATCTGATGCACGGTGTGACCGGTATGGCTAAAAGTGTCTAATATCAGTTTCAAATTGACATTAACTTTAGAAAAAAACACAAGTGACATACGGAAAACCGAGCAAGCGCGTTCGGATTGTTTTGATACTTTAGGAAAATGATCCATGAGTCATTTTTGATGTGTAAAAATCAACCGCACCTAAATCCGACACACGGTGTGACCGGTAAAGCTTTTCATTAGATAAAGAATCATTATTTATTAAATGAGATAAATCATCCAAAAACATATTTATTTTACATTATTCCCTTTCATTGTTATCAGAATGAAAACATTTGAGTTTATCATTTCCATATTTTAGTTTCACATTTCCATATTAATGTATTCTTTCATATTAATGTTTTAATTTATTTCATTATTGTATAACTAACATAATATTTTTTTTCTTATATAGGTGAATTTTTTTTCTTTGAGTTCGGATGATTTGTTTGGCAACAAATACCATGGACGACAATTTTTGAGAGTGGATCACGGATTTCGAAGGATGAAACATTAATGTTTATAACTGTTGTTGGATAATTGTAATTGTAACCATGTAAAACATTGTTTGAAATGTATATAGCAGTGTGTTTTTTTTGTATTCATGATGTTAAGTAAATGTATATATCATTGTTTGTCAAAATATTGTGTGTGGGTGTTGTTTTGTACAGGTGTGCAGGTGCTATTTTGTGCAGGTGTGCAGGTGCTGGTTTGTGCAGGTGCTAGTTCTGCAGGTGCAGGGGAAGGAGCCTTTATCAGCGCTTTTTTGAGTGCTGATAAAGGACACCTTTATCAGCACTATCTTGAGTGCTGATAATAGGTCCCTTTATCAGCGCTCAAGATAGCACTGATAAAGTCACCCCTTTATCAGTGCTAGAGAGGCACTGTAAATGACAGCGAAGATAAAGGGGGGTCCCCTTTATCTTCACCAGCATTTACAGCGCCTGTCTAGCGCTTTAATATCGATTTTTAGCGCTGATAAACGGCCAAGTTGTAGTAGTGTGTCATCCTCTAGTGTGTGAGTAAGCCTACTTATGTGGTCCGCTACTAGGTTTTTCGAACCCTTCTTGTCCTTTATCTCAATGTCAAATTCCTAAAGAAGGAGCATTTATTGTATTAGCCTGGGCTTTGCATCTGGCTTCTTTAATAGGTACCTCATAGCTTCATGGTCAGAAAAACAAAACTACTTTAGAGCCCAATAAATATGAACGGAATTTATCTAAAGAAAATATGACAGCAAGAAACTCCTTTTCCATGGTTGTGTAGTTTTATTGGTCTGAATCTAGTGTCCTCGATTCATAAGCAACCACATGTGAACATCCCTCCACCCTCTAAGATAAGACAGCTCCAACTATAAAGTTAGAGGCGTCACACATAAGCTCAAAAGGAATCTCCCACTGTGGGGACTGTATGATTGGTGGAGTGGTCAAAAATTTCTTTAGCTCATCAAAGGAAGTCCTGCAAGAATCATCAAACACAAAATCAGAATCTTTTTGAAGTAATCACGACATAGGAAGAGAAATCTTACTAAAATATTTGATGAAGCACCGATAAAATCATGCATGCCCTAGGAAAGATATAACATCACACACACATGAAGGATATGGTAAGGATGAAATAATGTATATCTTAGATCTATCAACCTCTATCCCATGTTTTGACACTACATTCTCTAAGACAATGCCATGCTCTACCATGAAATGACACTTTTCAAAGTTCAAGACCAGATTCTTCTCAATACAACGACTCAAAACCTTTCCCAAACAAGAGATACAATAATCAAATGAAGACTCATACACTATAAAATCATCCATAAATACCTCTATGAAGGTCTTAATAAAATCAGAAAAAATACTCACCATGAATCTTTGGATGGTATCTGGGGTGTTGCAAAGTCCAAATGGCATCCTTCGGTAGGCAAATGTATCGAATGGACAAGTGAATATTGTCTTCTATTGATACTCTGGAGAAATAGGAACATGAAAATATCCAAAAAAATAAATCCAAGAAACAATAGTGTGTTTTCCCAGCTAGTCTTTCAAGCATCTGATCAATAAATGGGAGGGGGAAATGGTCTTTGCGAGTGGACTGATTTAGTTTCCTATAATCAATACACACATGCCAACTATTTTTTCACCCTCATTGGAACTAACTCATCTTTATCATTTTTAACAACTGTAACACCACTATTCTTAGGCACAACCTGAATAGGAATCACCCACTAGTAATATGAAATGGGATAGATTATACCTGCCTCGACCAATTTTTCAACCTCTTTTTAACAACTTCCAGAAGGGTTGGATTGAGTCTCCTTTGTGGCTTCCTCACTAGTTTAGCCCCATCCTCCAAAAGAATCCTATGCATGCAAATGGAGGGGTTAATACCTGATATATCAGCCAAGGTCCACCCGATTGCCTTAATGTTCTCCCTCAAAATATTCAAAAGTTTTTCTTCATGTTCAAAAGGAATATTATTAGTAATTATAACAGGTAATCTCTTGCCACTCAACAAGTATGAGTATTTGAGATTTGGTGGCAATGTATTGAGCTCCAATTAAGGGGGTGGTGTATGGATGGAGACATTAAAGGAACTGAAATATGTACACAAATAGCATCAGTATCAGAATAGAAATCATCACAATCAGATAATAAAGCATCAAATCCATCAGCATACTCAATAGCCATGTCATAATCAGAGTTCAAATGATCAGAATATGATTCCATTTCAAAATCAAATCTAAGAGAGTCTTGTGCATTATAAATAGGTGTGGAAGCACTCTTAGACATCAATCTAGAACCAATACTCATAATTTCCCTAATAATAAGACAGTCAAATTCCATGGGGTTTTTATTTGGTGGTTCAAAATGGGAGATAACAAATGCAAAATGGTCCTCTGAGGGGTACTTCATGGAGTCCATAACATTAAATATCACAAATTCATCCCCAAACTCCATGGAAAGTGTACCCTAATTGACATTTATGATAGTTTTGTAGTTTTGATGAAGGTTATACCTAAGATAATGGGATCATGAGAACTTACCTGATCATCCTCTATGTTAAGCATGTAGAAATCTGCTAGAAATATCATGTCTCTTACCGAGACAAGTACATCCTCGAGGACTCCTGTTGGATATGTTGTAGCTCTATTCGCCAACTACACCACTACTCTCATCAGTTTCAGATCACCAACCTACAAAGAAGAGAATACAGAGTGAGGCATCACATTTATGGACACTCCCAAATCACAAATATCATCAGAAAAGTGCAACTCCCCTATGGTGCATGGTATAGTGAATGTCCCTGGATCCTTACACTTTGTTGGAATTGCTAAAGTTGGTGTAATGAGTGCTGAAACATTCCTTCCAAGATTGATCCTCTCATTTCCCTTGAGTCCTCTTCAATTGGTACAAAGTTCTTTTAAGAATTTCACATACCTTGGTATTTTCTTGATGGCTTCAAGTAGAGGAATGTTGATCTCCACACGCTTGAATGTGTCCAAAACCTCCTTTTTCATTGCTTCTTCATCCATATTTTTGGTTTGTACAACTCTGTTTAGAAATGTAAGGGGTTTAGAAGGAACATCATCAATATTTTTCTTACCTTTTTCTTTCTCCTTGGATTTCTCATCAGTTGGGGTGGAATGGAGATTTTCTGGAGTTAAGGTGAATCCCGGTGAAACGATAGGTGCTAATGTATCAGTTGTTTTCTTCCCACTTCTTAATGTGATGGCACAGACATTCCCCTTGGGATTTGGAGTAGGTTGGTAAGGTATATTTCTAGAGTTCTTACTTACCAGTTCTTGGAGGGCAGTGGCAATCTGGCTCATTTGTGTCCTTAACTCCCTCAGCTCTGAACCTTAACTCTTCAACACATTCTGTTGATTAAGAACAATTTGTTTCAAAAGATCATCAATATTAGAATCTACCTTTGTTGGGGGATTCCCTTATTGCTGGATTTTTTATTCTTGGGGTTCAAATATCCTTTGGGGTTGTTGGAAACCCTGCTGGTAAGGCAGAGGCTGCTGGAAGTTTTTTTGAAAAGGGGGCCTTTGTTGTTTTCAAAAGCCATACCTCATGTCCGATTGATCTTTCCACCCTTGTTTGTATGCTAGTGAAAAGGAATCAAGCTTCTTTTATGGATATGGTTGTTTTTTTTGCTAATATGGTCTCTCAGGAAACACTGCTGCACAATCTTCTATTTCTTGTAGTTGGGGGAAATAGTCAGTTGGGTGGCTTGTCTCAGTGCAAATTCCACAAGGCCTTGAAGGAGGTGGTTGGGATTTCTTTTGAGCCAAAGAAATCTGTCTCACCATAGTTTTCAATTCTTCCAACTTGGTATCAATCAAATGACTTTCAAGAGAAGATGGACTTACCTGATGTACTCCCCTGACATGTGGTGTACCTCGATCGCCAAATTTTTGGGAGTTTTGGTCCATTTTGTCGATCAATGCATGTGTAGCTACTAGTCTCTTGTCCACCAATTCTCCTCCAGCCGCAGCATCCACCATTCTTCTCTATATAGGTTTGAGTCCTTCATAGAATTACTAGATGAGGAGTTTCTCACTGATTTGGTGATGTGGATAGCTTACACACAACTTCTTGAATCGCTCCCAGTACTCATACATTGACTCCCCTTGTGCTTTATTGATCCCCAATATCTCCTTATAAATGGAAGTGGTCCTTTATGCTGGAAAAAATCTATGCAAGAAAAGAAGTTTCAAATCATTCCAACAAGTTACATCTTTAGGTTTTAAATAATACATCAAATCTTTCGTAGCTCCATCAAGTGAGAATGGTAATGCTCTTAATTTGATTTGGTCTTCTGATACATTTCTTGGTTTTAGGGTTGAGAAAACCACATTAAATTCTTTAAGTTTTTTATTGGGATCCTGACCAGAGAGACCATGAAATTTTGGAATTAGGTGAATTAATACAGATTTCAGTTCAAAATCTGATTCAAGATTTGGGTATGCAATGCAATTTGGTTGATAATTAAAATCAGGTGCAGCCAATTCTGGAATGTTTATATTAAGTTCATTTCCATTATTTTCAGCCATTGATTATTGTTTTATGGTTGAATTTGAATTTCTTCCAATTTCAATGTTCTGATAGTGGAGGAATTCTCCAACTGGTTGAATGTTGAAACTTCCCGTAGACTGAGAATGTCTGATTCGAGGTCGAAGGCTACGTTCAATCTCAGGTTCAAGATATAAAAGATCCTTGGGATTAGTTCATGTCATAAATAACATAAAAATGAAAAGATGAAAAGTGGACCATAGTAAAAAAATGATAATTTTGAGTTGATGGCCCAAAAAGAAATAGAAGAAAATAAAAGAAGAATAAAAAATTCAGATTTGGTAAAGAAGGAGGAAAAAAGAGAGGAAGAGAATAAAATGTAAAATAAAATAAATAACTCTAATTAGTTGAAATAATTAATTTCCTTCCCAAAAACAGTACCAATTTTAAAGGATCTATCATGGGCACTTTCAAATGATGTTCAGTTTCGAGTTACTTAGGTACAGCAGATTGGCTGACCAAGGTCGTCTCTCAAAGGAGGAAGAAAATTAAAACAACTTCTTAAAGGTATTCTAAAAATAAAATAAAAGAGAATAAAAACAATAATTTAAAGGATGGGGGATTTTTATTATTTATAAAACTTGAAGAAGTTTTCTGGAAGAAGATTTCATTTTTTTTGTTTTTGTTTTTGAAATGAAATTCGATTAAAAAGACACAACAAGAAGATTTTTTTAGACAATATTTAAAAGGTGAAATAGATCTAACTCTACCTATTCACTCAATTATTTTTCGTTATCATTTATATTAAAATTAACTTAATTATCTAATTTTTTAACCCTCTAACCCTACGGTAGTTAACTTAACTACAAAGATGAAATTACTTAAACCCTATGCTAGCTTCGGAACATGCAATCGCAGCACCTTGCTTTGATTGATGTTCTTAGGTTATCTTATGATCAGTGGTTAATTAGAGCACATATACACTCTGTAAATGAGGATTAATTTAGTTTAGGGATTATATTTTAACTCTACAAATTTATCTCATGTAGTCTTTTATTGCCGATTAAGATCGCACTCTCACAATTTACACAACTTCCGACCTCGTGTGTTTTTTGTGTCAATTGTTCAATTGATTTATTAGTTTCATTTAAATTAAAAAATTAATTAATATATCATATTAATTGAATTAAATTATCTCATTGATTTAAAATAAATGAATGAAGAAGGTTAGAGTTAGATTTATTACTAAAAATAACTACTCTTCTATGGGCGGTGTAGTCATCGTAGAAACGTTTTGCATGTGCAAAGGTTTAGAAAGGATAGAACTCAATCTCATTTCTACTCTTTATTCAAGCCCAATTAATAAGATTAATAAAAGAAGAAATTTTAACAAAACAGAAGATAATAGAAGAAATAGAAGAATAACAAAGAAGTTTATTATGAAAACACAAACATTACTACATGAGGAAGAAGAAGATTGATACGACGAAGGGATCCTTACTTCAAGAGATACTCTTATTGAATTGCTTGTAGAAATGGAGTGTAACATCTTCTTCTATGCCCTCAACTTCCTAATTCATGTCCCAACCCCTATAAATGAGAAAAACACTAATTTATAGAGTGGAGGGGAGGCTAGGTTTAAAGAGGTTTCAAGTGTGAATGGGGAATCTCAGCCAAATATTTTAAGCCAACTTGCACTGCCAATTTGACCTCCAAAACGCGTGAACCAGCTATTCTTATAGAAGAATGATTTAGAAAAATTAGGTTGTAGAGCTCCTCTAAAATTATGGGACCAATACAAGCTCGGATGAAGGAGTTATGGCCCAAATACAAAACCAATGTCCAATCTAGCTGGTCCAGCCCACCTTTGCCTTCATGGTCCATTTAGTCCAACCAAATGAAATATTTAGCTCCAATGTCCTGAAAAAAAGTTTTATAAAATTAAGTTAGAAACACTGTTATAAAAATTTTAGTTCAAAAAAATCGTACTAAAATATTTATGTGTGAAATACTACAGTGCATTTTAAAAGGGTAAAACTGAAATTTTCATTAAATTTTCAAATGAATGATTTAATCCCAAATATTTCATAAATGAACATATTTATCATAATGTGAGGAAATTATGTCATTTATAATCAATAAAATATTCAAAAAAATAGTGTTTTATCAATGACCATTCCTTGGGTCGCCTGTTGTAAACCTTTGGACAAGGGTGGTCTTGGAATCAAAAATCTTAAGCTTTTTAATGACTCTCTTCAAGCGATGATGACTTGGAGGTTGATTCATAATAACTCTGATTCCATGAATTTTCTCAAAAAAAATATTCATGTATAAACTTAAGAATGGAAATTTGAGTTACATTACTTCTTTCATATGGTCATCCATTAGGCAATCCTTTACCAACATTATGAACAACTCTAGATGGATGGTCAGTACTAATTCCTCTATGAAATTTTGGATTGATAATTGGACTGGTGTGCCTTTAATCTCTATGCTCCCTTCCAGTAATCCTCCTCACAATATCAACTCCACTATTAGGGATGTTGTTAATTCTCATAACATCACTCTCCCTAATACCATCAGTCATGTTATCAACAATTATCCCTTCTCCAACTCTGAGGATTTCCTCATTTGGGAACCTACTTATAATGGTGTTATTGATTCAAAAAGCTTTTACCTTAACAATTTCATAAATTATGAATCTAGCCTATGTTGGTTGAAAGATTTTAGTAAAACTTGGATTAATCCCTCGAGACTTACTCTTATTTGGTGTATTGCTTATAATAGGATCCCTACTGAAGCTTGCCTAAAATCTTTTGGGATTTATCTTTTCTCAAGATGTCACCTATGCAACAAACATACAGAGGATTCTAATCATTTGTTTCTATCTTGCGCTACAGCAATAGCCCTTTGGAATTACATTCTTGAAATTTTTTGTTGTAGATGGTTACTTCTTGATTCCATCATCTCTCAATTATAGCATTGTGTTAATTCTAAATCTTCTCGACAAATCAAGAATGTTTTTCTGACTATAGTGGCTAAACTCCTACATGTGATCTAGTATGATAGAAATAATATTCTTTATAATAATTTCTCATCCAGGCTCAATGTAGGTAAGACACGGATTCTCATTGCCATTCAAAACGCTGCCTCAATTCAGAAAGCATATTATGACAACATTGTTGGTGACTTTGATATCCTTCACTAAATTTGGATTTTTGTTTCTTACAAGAAACCATGATGCACTTTTGAGTTATTCTAGAAATCTTTGCTTCCAGGATGGATCAAAGTGAATGTCGATGGTGCTTCAAAAGGAAACTCAGGACCTGCTGAATGTGGTGCCATTTTTAGAGACTATCTTAGTAGGTGTCATGTTTTCTTCTTTGTAGGTTGTAGTATGGCCTCATATCTGGAAGTGAAAATGATGTGGGTTATACATGTTGTGGACCTGGCCAAATAAAAGGGTTGGAATAATCTTTGTATTGAAAGTGATTCAACTACAATTGTCCAGGCTATTTGGAAGGGGGGTGTGCATCTTTCCTGGCCACCTACTTCTCGTTGGATGAATTGCCTTGCTTCTCTCTCGGATATCAACTACATTTCCACTCATGCATTTCGTGAAGCGAACATGGTTTTTTATGGTCTTTCCAACAAGGGGGTCAACCAGGACATTACATGGAAGGATGACTTTCCTAGTGATTTTCTCCCTTTTTATGATAAATATTGTAATAAATTTTTGTCTTTCAGACTCTTATAACCTTTTTTTAAATAAATTGCACCTTGGTATTTGACTGAGGCACCACATTCTTTTAAAAAAATCATACTCCATTAATTCAAAAAAAAATTATACATCCCTAAACATTATGTCATTTTCTCCAACAAAGTCTCTCTGTCTCCAAATAAGGCTCGGCCACAAAGGCTTAAAAGAAAAACTCAAAGAGAGACATACCTTGAAAATATGGGATATTGCATTTGGATTAGTCTAATTCATGACATGAAATTCTATTCACATCATGAATGTTCATGGTGGAGTTTTTGGAATTTCTATCTTCAGAAGTTTTATGATGTGGTAGTATATATTAATGATGTGAAATCCCTTCAGGTTTGTTTGATCGAATGATTTTTTCTTGGTATATTTGAACCATGTGAGATTCATAGTATTAACTGGCCATTCACACTATAAACCGGCCATTCATGTCATGAATGGGTTGATTTCTAGGGTGTCTTTAAATTCCAACCTCCCTATGATCTTACTCATTGTTCCTTTGATTCTCTCAAATTTCAAGTGATTCTTAAGAAAATTTGGGATCCTTAATAGCCACTAATATTTGGCGTTCACCCTTGTCTTTTGGAGATTTAATATTAGCAATTCTATATGATCTTTTACTATATTTCTCTTTGAGTTCCTCTTTGTTTCTTTGAGGATATCATAATGGATATGTTTTATAGAGTTGGATGTTTTTTAGGCTTCGATTTTGATGAGATATCTCTAATTTTCTAATTGATTTGAGGATCCTTTGTGTAGTTGTGTCCCCACGGTTCATCCTCTCTTTCTTTGGAATTGCACGATTAATCAAAAATCTTCTTTTAAGGTAGGGGATTTGAGTTATATATCTTTTATGTGAATTTTTGATATTATCATGATTTTTCTTTCTATTGGGTGGATGGTATGAATTATCATAATAAACATAATAAAACAGACTAATGGAATTGAAAGGGAATGGTGTGATGGACTTGTGTTTACTAATTTTCTTGATGTTGTTAATGTTGTTTCATTTTATATTATTTTTATGGGATTATAACTTGTAGTGATGGATTGATTTGAGAATACCCATTAAATTTTAAAATAATTAAATCCGAAAAATGAAATGACTAATTTTAATGCACTTGTTATATGCTTGATTTTTTGTGTGTGGCTTGGTGACCTTGGTTGTGTGTGGCTTGGTGGTCTTGGTTGTTAGTGCTTAGTGTAATTAGTTATTTTCATCTTGGTGGCCTTGGTTGTGATGTGGTGGATTGACATGGTGGTTTCTTAGTAGTGGTTTGGTAGAAATAGAATAATTTTGACATATATAAAAGCGGTTATGGATAAAGAATTTGTTTGTGTGAATTTAAACTAATAACCGAATGAATAAATATTGGTGGGTGATTTCATAAATATAATAATGGGAAATAGAACCCGGGTTATGGAAATTTTTGTGATTCTTATAGCTGGTTATTTTTTACTAGATGAAATGTTTGGTGTTGTGATATTAGTAGTTACTTGACGATGGTTATGGTGGTGTTGTTGGTGTGAACCCATAAGTGTGGGCTTATGTGAGACTAATTTATACTTATACTATTTTATGAATTTTTTCTGCACCCCACCAAAGTCAGGTAACCTGGCTCATAATAAAATAATTTGGGGGGTTATAACCAGGATAGGGAGGATACAAATGGATGACTACCCTCTCTCCCTCATTCTCCCTTTAGCAGTAACTTCTGGTGATACTGGTGGTAGATGATGAGATATGTGGTGGGACTCATAGGATGAGGACATGAGGTTTATATCTTACACATTCATAGTACTCCACTACCCTAGTTTCTTGATACTTAATATGCGGTTGTTTTGCAAGACTTGATATGTGGTTGGTGCTGTGAGACATGATATATGGTTGGTGTCATCATTAGTGGACATAGTAGGGATGGGAGAAAAGGATTTATTATCATTGGGAGAGAGTGGAAAATCAATGGGGAAGTGGTTTGGGGTACCTTTATCAACATTCTCATGATATTACTTTATACTCTTGGATGTGTCATTTTGTGAGTGATCTTGGTGAGGTTGGGGGACTAGTTGACCTATGTAGGTGCGAGTTAGTTATGTTATTTGTTTTCCAGGGCATTAATATGGCCTTTTTACATTTTAATGAGATATATTGGGTATGATCCTCAAGTGTATACATGTTATGCTCACCCTACATATATATAAACTGTTTTTAGGTTTCCAAGATAGATTTTGTGATCGAGCTAGACAGTACTAGCATGGATCTTAGGTTATTGCAGTTTTTTCCACTGGATTATACTTTATTTTGGTATTGTTTTATCTTTGGAGACATTTTTATATGTTTTATATTCATGTATATGGGATACTTCTTGTAGGGGATTTTGATTTATTTATTTTATAGAATGGTGGATTGGTTGGTGGTTTTATGTTATGATTCAGGGATATTAAGGGCAATGCCTTCCATTTGAGTATTTTATACCCTTGGTGCTAGTCTCTAACCTAGGGCCTACTCAATGTAGGACTCAGGGGGGCCACCCTTTCTCTTCACTACTAGCCTAATAGGGGTACCATTGGGGGTATGACATATTAATTGTTATTATGGGTTCTACTAGATTGAAAGGATATTATGAGTTTTGATGATGATGATATATGAAAGATTTAATTATTGTTAATCATTAGTTATGATATAAATTATTGGGATGTGTTTTTACATGAAATTTATCACATATAATTTTATTAACTTTCATCAATTTCACGTTCATTATTAAATGTCAAGGTGATTATGAATAAAAATGTGAAGTGGTGGAGTGGAGTGGGGCAGGACAATCCTGTGAGGGTTTGAGCGCATGGATTATCTTAATACTTTGGTAAAATGATCAATAATTATTTTATGAAGTGTAAGAATAAAATTAACATTTATCTGACACATGGTGTTCCTAATATGATTAAAAGTGCATGTTTCTAATTTAAAGGTGACATTTTAGTTCAAAACATGCATCGCTCACTTAAAACTAAGAATGCATACTTGAATTGTATTGATGCCTTAGTAAAATAATCCATAATACATTTTTGAAATATAGTAATTAACCACACATCAATCCAACATATTATTTTCCCTATATGACTCAAATTTCATGTTTTTAGTTAAAAATTAACATTTTAGTTTAAAATGTGCATTACTCGCTAAAGGCCAATAAAATGCACTTGTATTGTCTTGATACTTTACAAAAACATTCAATAAGTCATTTTTGATGTGTAGGATATAATTTAATTTCAACATGACATGTGATGTGTCTGGTATGACTCAAAGTGTGTGTTTTCAATTTAAAAGTGACATTTTAGTTTAAAACACATGTCACTTGTTGAGAAGTGATTAAAAACACTCAATTTGTCTTGATAATTTATAAAGATGATCCATGATTCATTTTTAATGTGTAGTAATTAACCACATGTTGATATGACAGATATTGTGCTCGGTATGACTCAAGGTGTGTATTTTTAGTTTAAAAGTGACATTTTAGTTTAAAACACATGTCACAAACTAATAACCAATCAGACACACTTATATTGTCTTGATTATTTATAAAAATTATTCATAAATCATTTTTGATGTGTAGGAATCAACGGCATGTTGATATGACATACGGTGTTTCTGGTATGACTCAAAGTATTTGTTTTCAGTTTAAAAGTGAACATTTTAGTTCAAAATGCATGTCACTCACTTAAAACTAAGAAAAAATACTAATATTATCTTGATAATTGAGTAAAATGATCCATAAATCATTTTTGACATGTAGGAATAAACCACATGTCAATATGACACATTTTAGGCCTGATATAACTCAATGTGTTTTTAGTTTAAAAGTGACATTTTAGTTGAAAACATGCAGAGCTCACTGAAAACCAAGTAAACACACTCAGATTGTCTTGATACTTTAGGAAAATGGTCAAAAAATCATTTTTGACAAATACATATTTAATACACATCAATATGACATGTAGTGTGCCCGATGTGAATTAAAGTGTGTGTTTTTGGTTTAAAAGTGACATTTTAGTTTAAAACATGCATCGCTCACTAAAAACTGAGAAAACACACTCAGAATGTATTAATACATTAAGGAAACTATTTATAAGTAATTTTTGATGTGTAATAATTAAACACACATCAATATAATTCATAGTGTACCTGGTATGAATTTTTGTATGTATTTTTATTTAAAATGAACATTTTAGTTCAAAACATGTTTCACATACTCAGAATTGAGCAAACACATTCATATTGTCTAGATAATTTAATAAAATGCTCTATAATACATTTTTAATGTATAGGAATGAACCACATGTTAATCTGACACATGATGTTCCCATTATGACTAAAAGTGTGTGTTTTCTATTTAAAAGTGACATTTTAGTTCAAAACATGCTTCACTCACTGAAAACAAAATAAACACACTCAGGTTATCGTGATAATTTAGTATAATGATCCATAAGTCATTTTTAATGTGTATGAATCATCTTCAGGTAAATCTGACACATGATGTGTCCAATGTGATTAGAAGTGTATGTTTTTATTAAAAATTGATATTTTAGTTCAAAACATGTGTCGCATACTCAAAACAAAGAAAACATGCTTGAATTATCTTGATACTTTAGGAAAATGATCCATAAATCATTTATGATGTGTAGGAATCAACTGCACATTAATCTGCCATGTGGTGTCGCCAGTATGTCTCAAAGTATGTGTTTGCAGTTTAAAAGTGACATCATAGTTCAAAACATACATTATTCACTGAAAACCAATCAAATACACTCAGATTACCTTAAAATTTTAGGAAAATGATCCATAAATCATTTGTGAGGTGTATGAAATAATTTCATGTCAATCCATCATGTGGTGTGATCAGTATTATTGAAAGTATGTGTTTTGATTTAAAATGGACATTTTAGTTCAAAACACGCACCACGTACTCAAAACTAAGCAAATGTGCTCTAATTATCTTGATACTTTAGCACAACAATTTGTAAATCATTTGTGATGTGTATGAATCAGCTATGTAACTCCCTGACCCCATTTTCCCAGATTTGGTGCCTTGTTTTATTAAATTGGAATATTAAAAAGGAAGACACATACCAAAAGACCGAATAGTTTAGTAGTTTTGGAAAACAATATACATACATAAGTTCAACATTACAAATTGAAATGAAATACAACATATAAATTCCATTGGAATCATCCACAACTCTTAGATTATCCCTGCAATTAATTCATAATATACTTCTTCGCATCCTGGGTAAAAATAAAAAATAAGAGATGGGTGAGCTTAGATGCTCAGTAAGAGTGAGTAATATAGTGGAAGTAATCATAAATATAAACACTAGGCATGGTGAGAAACTAAAAACACATGACTTTAAACATATACTTGAGCACGATATGGTAGGAATAAAAGATGAATGAATAATTCCATAAACATGGATATTCTACTAGTCAAATGATCACATGGACTAACACTTAATTTTTTTATAATGAGTGAATGCATAATACAGTACATCATAACCATTCTGTCAAGGCCTCGTCTTAATACCATATATAAAAGGGTAAAAACCCAAACTAGTTTGTCTCATGAGACCAACTGATACACCGAGGGGCTATATACGGCCCAACCCAACACTTACTAAGTCCAATTAATTCCTCATATGAAATTTTTGAAACATAAACAACATATATATTCATATTGAAACTAACATATTAAATGTAAATAACTTTCCCCAATCATTAAACATAACACTAACCATTTGGAGTAATATGGTGAATGGTTTAAAGATAGCACATCCATAGTCAAACTAATCATAAACCATTAAATAAAACATGGTAGATGATATCATAAAATATTAATCTCAATTAAACATAATAATCAAAAAGAGTGCTGAAATAGATGAAAATACTCTTATAAAATCATCGTGTAATTCTTGATAAAAGTACTCTTTTACTTTGAAAAGAAGAGTTTTTTTGGAAAAATATTTGTATAAAACCAAAATTTAATTTATTTATTTTTTCATAATAAAATTATTTATTTTATAAAAAAAAATTCTTAAAACGAATTATATAGTGCATTTAAAAATAGGTAAGAATTTGAGAAGTTCTTTTGAAACGGGCTTGTTTATCGGGAAGAAATTTTTGAAAGGTCCCTTTAAAACATGTAAATCTCCATAAAATAAAGAATGATTCTGATTGATACATATATATATAACATTCATGCATAATTTATGAGTATTGCATAAGAATAAGTAACAATTTCATTGATTTAAGTAGAGAATAAGAGTAACCTCAATGAAAATGGAGGTTCGGGTAGAAAACCCTTACCTTATGTCTGAATGTGTTTTACACTTGACCTTAAGGTCCTGTAATATAAAATTAGACCCATTAATAATTTAATTAATAACCTATTATAAATTTTTATAATTTATTATAATTTTATTAAATTAATTTATGTCCTTTTGATAAGTTATAATGTTGAATTTTGTCGTTCTGGAGTGTTCGTTTCTTTATATTTATGATCAGTTTGCTTGTTTATAAGTGTGGAAGATCATGTGGAATGGATATAATTTTTTGGGATTGAATTATATATTATTAATGAACATTAAAAATTATAAATGGTTATATATATCATTTTGTTACATGGTATGAGGATGAATCATTAGATAATTCATTTAGTGATAATCGTTTAGATTTTTACGGTGGTTTTTCGATCACAATGTACTAGTTTTATTATATTATTTAGTATCATGTAAAAATTATGGTTCCAAAATCATTACATAATATTTAATGCATATTTTAGAATCTTTTTCAACCATAAATATTATTTTATTACTAGACTTTAAGGATAAATTTAAGAACGGAGGTTCATCATCCACGAAGGTTGTAAATTGGCGGCTCCTGGATGATGATTTTGTTTTTTAAAATAAAAGAGAGAGAGTAAGGAGAATGATGATGTATCTTCTATTAAAATTATATAATTATATTATATAGATGATAATAGAGTTATCATGGTAATTTGGATAGAGTGGGTGAGTAGATAATAATATATAAAGAAGGAACTTGAAAAGAAAATAAAAGGAAATGGAAGAGGATTTTAGCACATGAGCCTCATCCCAGTTGGTGAGGACTCCTTAAGTGCATCCAGGAGACCTGGGATCAAATCCAGGCAAAGGCTAATTTTTTTTGGGGGGGGGGTACTGTAGCAGTATTGTAGTAGGAACTGTGCAGAACTATAGTAGGTACTGTAGCGGGAACTGTAGCAGGCATTGTTTGGCATTGTAGTAGCTGGGAATATTCCCCCGTTTGGACCGTCGGGCCACCGATTTGGTCCCCGAGTCCTTTAAAGCCTTCGGTCCAACCATTAATTTGGGTCAGTAAGGCCTTTGGTCCACCTCAAGGCCTTCGGACCACCTTAAGTGCAGATGCAAACCAGACAACCTGCAAGGAACAAGCTTCAGAATGAGGAGGAGAAAGGAGCTTTCACCATAGCAAAAGCTAAACTGATTGCAAGAATAAGAGGGTATGGAACCTACCACCAGGACAAGACTATGAATGCATGGTAAAGCCTAGTTGAATAGCCATGCGAAGGTGGAGAGCTAATTTCACAATAAAGATGCTGGGGAGGAGCAGTTCCAGTAGTTAGTCTGGGTTGTATGTAATTTTTGAATCCTACGGGAAATGAATTCCTCTAAGGCCTATGGGTCATGTAATACTTACTCTTATGGGCCTTGTAAGGGTTTCACATCACCCCTTAAAAGGTGGATTATCAAAATCAATAAAAAAATGAAGGCCTTCGGGCTATTAGAGGAGGAAGAGGATTTTACCTCTTGGATACTCCTCCTTGAGAATCTCCTTAAGGGGATTGATTTTGGTCTTTTGGAAATACCAAGAGATACTGGACATGGGGAGAGGCTAGAGAATAGTATTTATTCATAACTTTGACAATCTTCAAGGATTATAGATGTGAGGAGAATAGGGAGTGAGGGATGGTTTTTATAGTGGATGAGAGGGGTGATTTTTGAATATCTTATTCATTATTTTATTATTTTGCTCAAGACAAGTAATAGTGTTTCTTATTGTGACAAAAAACAATGAATTTTAGTTCTAACTAATGGTTTCTTACATCATCCATGATGTAAGGAATAGTGTATTTATCTTATAATGTATTGATATCATAAATTACCATATTTTACTATTCACCAAAAATTCATGTATTTCATAAAAATACCAAAACTTCAACACAACAATTTTTCAATCTATAGAATTAAAAAATGGATTAAATTTTATCAAAATAATTTTCTAAATATGTGAAATTTAATTTTTAAATAAAATCATTATTTACTTGAAAAATACAATTTTTAATACTAAAACTGATTTTATAACACTCTAAAAAATTAAATAAGATCTTATTAAATTATCATAAAATCATAGGAAAAAATATATTTATTAAATAATATATTTTATTAAAATTAATTTTATTTTAAATCAATTTATTAATTTAAAATTATAATTAAATATTCATTACTCACAAAAATACCAATACTTAATTATTAATTTTTAAAATATTCACTCTCGTTTATAAGGTGCCTAAATTTTATTTATACATACATGGGTGAGGTTAAGGGTAATATTACTATTCATAAGGGTATATTAATATTCATAAGGGTCAAGTTACTATTCACCAAAAATGTAAGTTGGTCATATCAGACTCTAAATGTAACACCCCAGGTAAATAAAGAATATGAAATCTTTATATTTATCCATATTTGTGGATAAAATATTAATATTACTTTAAAGGGGATGCTATGCTCGATGGCGTACCCAATACGCAATAACGAGTTTCTTGGGAATCTTACGTTGTACTCAAATAATAAAATAATATTATTTTAAATGGTAGTTAACGCCTAGCCGTTGTAATGGAGAGAATGAATAGAACTAACTACAAAATGATTATATATGTTTTTCAAATATTTTTACTTTTTACAATAAATGTTAGAGAATTAAAAATGTGAATGAATCCAATTTTAAGCGTAAACATTATAATATTCTTTAAAAGGTCGATTAAACGCCTTTTGATGGCGAACCTCTTTTAAATATACTTTTTGGCAATATTATGTGTTATATTTGACAAAATAAAACTCTTCTTTAGAATCTGGACACCAAAATTTACTTTGTGTAAATTTTTGGTATTTTTCCAAAAAAGTTCAATTTTTAATGAATAGTGAAAAATGTTGTATTTTAATTCAAAACCTCTTTTTAATCTAATTTATTTATATGACTATATTATCTTTTGAATTGGTTTTAAAGTGAAATTAGAATATATTTTTACCATTTAATACAATAATGGTCGTTGGAATTAATTTCACTTTGAAATTGGACTTAAACTAGTGCCAATCTTTTGATACTTATTGTTTCATAAAAACACGCTATTTGCTCTGACAGTGGGAATTAATTATTAAATTAATTAATGCAACTAATATGTTTTGAATTTTTTAAAATAGAAATCATTTTTGAATTCGGAATATCAAATATAGCTTAGGGTGAAGTTTTGGTATTTTTCTGAAAACTTTAATTTTTGATGAATAGTAAAACCACTAAGTGGTACTTATAAAAACTGATTTTCCATTTAAATGAAATTTTTCCATCTTTGTGTTTTGAATTTCAAAAATCCGGCATACATGGTTTTCATTAAGAAGTAAAATTTGGTTCAATGGGATTAAAATATTTTTTTGGTGAATAGTAACTTATTAAGTTTTTAATCGCGATTAGAGGTAATTAGTGTAGTTTAAGGTAAGAATAATGTTTTAATAAAATGAAATGACCTAGACACATGTTCTACCCTAATTGGATGTGTCATGGCCGACAAAGACAATCCATGGGTCAACTTGGGGACCCCATGGAGCTACTTTGGTTGGAAAATGACATAAATATCTTTTTATTTAATGATAAAGTAAAAATGACACAAACATGAAATGTTTTACTAAAACAATTTTTACATGGGGTTATACAAGTCAGATTTTTGACTATAAATAGTCATTGGAAATATAAAAATATTTCCTACATCATAGTATTTTTTTATAATTTTTAGACATTAAATAAATTAAATTATTTATGACATCATGATGATGCAGCGATGACCTCATTATTTAACGATTTAAATAAAATGGAAAGATAATGTAATATCTAAGGCATACAAATGTCCAAAACCTATTGGATGGGTGTATTTAGAACCCTTATCACCTTATCCACGAATTATATCAATGTGTGACCTTTTAAATCTGAAACTCATTTTCAAATAAAGTAACATTTGCTTACTTTCCAAGAGTGCCCCTCCTCTCCTCTTATAAAAGGCCCCCACCTCTACCTCCTTACCCACACTTCCAAAGCCTTTGGATCGGCCAACCTCTGCCCATTTTGTCTCTAAACATCTTTCTCTTACTCCTTGAAGCCTCACTTTGGGCAGAAGTCTTCCCAAGTAAGCCTTTGAGCTCAAACCAAAGGGAGTTACCCGATTTTAAGGTAATGTCTTCACTTGAGTCCTTTTGTTTTATTTTGCTTCTCCAACCCCCTAAACTCTTTTTATTCATTTATTTTGTAACAAATCCAGTATATTAAATATACTAGGATGTTGTTATAATAAGTTTTCGAGCTACACTTACACACACCTACATCTAATGGTTAAATAACATATTGTTTCCGTGGATGGCGAATTTATGCATCCCGAAACGATGATTGTTCATCATTCTTCTAACACCTTCAAAGGTGGCCATTAAGATGAAACTATATTTATATATTATATCTAATATGTTTATGTTTTACTTAATCTTATGTATTTTTCATTTATGGAATATCTTTATGGTTTCCATTATGGGTAAACGCGATATCTTCATTTAAGGAAGTGCGGACTACCGCCCCCTCAAAGTGATTTGATTCGTTAATACCATATGTGGTACGTATAAAGGATATATTTAATGATATTATATATGATACCATACTGGAATACTATTATGTATCATTATGTTTTAATTCCATTAAATATGAAATAGAAATGGAAGTAGCGTTCATGCGTACGTACGGCTTACCGTCTCCATGAACGGTGTATTTCATTTCTTAACTCTAAATGTTATGTAATATTATAAATGCATGAATATACTGTATATATATGATATATATGATATATACATCATGAATAAAATTCTGGATATAATGAACCTTTGACCACACGAACAACATGTAATTGTAAGAAGTCCACTTTCGACTTAAGAACCAAGTATCGACAAAACAAACATTATTAACTTAAATGATTACATAATGTCTATGACATGGTAATAAGTGATATAAAAGGAATTATGAACTTGAAAAATGTTATTAAGGAAGTATAAATTAACTCAAGTTTATTATTTAGGAGATTAAAGAATGATTGAGTCAAGTCAGACCCGAGGTAAGGGATCCTACTCCTCTCTTTCTTTTTAAGTACGCTCTTTTATGTCATTCCTTTTAAAGCTCATCTTGCTTGTTATTGGGATGTTCTTTTATATTACTCTTACTGTAATTTTTATTGTTCATTTGATGAGAGACCCTATTCTCTCTCATCAATCCATTTTGGAAGTTTTGGGTGGCGCCGTTAGGCTGCCGAATTTTCATAAGAGATCTAACCCCTCTATTTCTTTTTAAGTACTCTCCTTTTTGTCACTTATTTTAAGATCCTCTTTGTTATGTTGGGGGATGAACTTTTATATTCATATTTCTGTAAAATTTATGTTAATATTATGAGAGACCCTACTTTCTCTCATCAATCCATTTTGGACGTTTTAAGTGGCGTTGTAAGGCTGCCGAGTTTTCGTAAGGGATTTTTCATCTCACTTGTATTCCTATGAGATTTATGCTACATTTGCCACAATTTCCTTTGAGTGGTGTATGTAATTCCCATTATTCTACTCTTTGTGTAATATAATTTCGTTTATGAGTATTTACATCAATGATGTATTGTCCTTCTTTCATGGAGTGCATGTCTCAAAAGATACCCATGTTGGTAAGGGAACCTTTCACCCTCCTCTTTTTGTAAAAGACTTATTTTGTTATGTCTTTTAATTCACATAATATTATGTTGGGATATTTTCTTCTATATCCTTATTGATCTAAATTTTATGTCCATGTGATGAGATACCCTTTTTATCTCTCATCAACTCTTTTTCTGAATTTTGAAGTGACGCAATTAGGCTGTCAAATTTTTGCAAGGGGACTTTCTAACCCAAATTTGATTCTTTGGGATAAACTTGTACTCCTTGAATATGTCGTTCTATGAATATGTGTGAATAACCTCTGATTGTTTTACACTTAATATCCACTTATATTTGGTGTATTCGTTTGTCACACATAATTATGAAATTGATTTATCCTTAAACCAAGGATACCGTCTTTGTAAGGGTCTTCGTCTAAATCTCCATTCATTGAGACATATTTTGTTTTATACACAACCTTCTTTTATACGGTGTATAAACCCCTTTGAATTTTACATTTATTCAAAAGGAATATTTTTTCTACGAAGTGTTTTACTAAACGACAAAAAGGAATGTTTCTTTTTACGTATGCGGTGACAACGACCCTTTCCGCCGCCGCGAGTATTATTTGATCTTTGGCTTCCTCAACAAGTCGTAATGTTTTTAAAATAAAATAAATACCATATACTTTTTTTTTGTATTTTGGTATTGAAAATGGTTTTGATAAAGGATTCTATTATTTCAATATATTTAAATGATATATTATGATTGAAATGTGGAAATGTTATCATTCCTTTATGTTGGTTTTATGTGTTATAATTTTATAATGGTACTTGGACATTTTACGGGTGGTTACGTGATAAACCATATGACAAGTGGTGCTGTGAATATCAGGACGGGTGGTTACGTTATAACCTCCAATGCATTGGGTATAGAAGTCGGTCGTATGGCTATTCCATTAAGTATGTGTGGAAGTCGGCTGTATGGCTATTCCATTAAGTATGTGTGGAAGTCGACCATATGGTTATTCCACTTAAGTATGTTTATGTCCCAAGTTACCTTTATATGTTATGTGATCTTTTTATGGGTTTTATGGTAATCTTTTGGTTACAGAAGGGTAAGTAATGAACTTTTATTCAGTGAAGAGTTTTTACTACTTCGAAAAGGTGAAAAGTATTACTTTGATAATGTATACATGGTTTACTTGTTGTTTTGATAAACTAACAGTTTTCATTCTTTGTGTATCCCTTACTGAGCTTTTTATGCTCACCCCAAGTTTTTTTTTTGAAATGTTTTTCATAGGACTTAATGTGGAATAGGGTCAAGGATGGGATCAAGGTAAAGTCATGCTATCTAAAACATGGAACTAGACATGTTTCTTTTTAAGAGTTTTTATTTTATGGAAACTTAGTAGAAGTGTCTACTGTGTAATCTTTTGAGATGTAATAGTTATGTTCTAATCCTCTAAAACTCTAAACCTGAAAAGATCCTCAATGTGAATTATTCATTTAATTCAATATTAAGTAAGGTTTAAGGTTTGGGCCTTATAGTTGGTATCAAAGGTCGGTTTAGATAACTTTAGAGGTTAGGGTATCCTCTAAGCATAAGTGACATTACCATAATGGTTAGGATTTCAGAAAGAGTCCTAGTTTTAGATAAAGTGAATGAGTAAGTATATCTTAGTGTTTATCTTTCTCATTAGTACATGATGGTTTTGTTGATATACTCACACTGACCTTTTTGGTTTTAGTAAATGGCTGGATCTAGCAGGCACCAAAGTAACAGTGGATGTGAAGGAAACTGTGACAGTTTTTTGAGAAAGCAACTGAATGATATGGGAGCTGCAATGAGAACTCTTGTGATTATCCTCAACCAACTATCTGGAGTCATTATTGACCACCTAAACCTTGGTGATTTCTCTAAGGCATCATATATGATAGAAACAAATCCCTACGGAACTACAGGTAACAATCATAAAGGTAAGTGTGTTCAAAAACCTATGTGTCAAAAATGTGGAAAGAAACACCTAGGAAAATGTTTCAAAGGGACAGAAATATGCTATAGATGTGGAAATGAAGGTCATAAAGCAAGAACCTTCCATGGAAAAAGGAAGCATCCAGTTGACTCGAGGAAAGGGAAAGAAGTTCTTTCTGAGGGATCAATTGAATGTTATAAATGTGGTGTGCATGGTCATTATGCAAACACATGTCCTATGAAGAAGTTTCATGAATGGGATCACCAAGATCGTACAAATGTTCGTTTACCAATACCTAATGCCATTCCGATTGAGGATGAAGAAACTAAAAATGACCAATCAAAGGTATGGATTATTTCATAACTATTGTTTTCCTATTTTGGAATCTTAGGATATGATTCATGATTTTGTTTGTAGGAAAGAAGTATTTCAAAATAAGTTGGAAAGGAATGGTTAATGGATCATGAAGAATGTTGAATGAGTAAGATGTCAACATATAAGGGCTTCAAGAGTTATGGTGAAATTCTTAAGAGTATTAAGTCTCTTTTGATGATGGGGTTACATTAGAAGACTTTTTATAGTATGTGTAACCCTGATGTTTAATATATGAAAATTTTATTCAAGGAATAGTTATATGTTCTTTTGTGGACATAGTTATAAAGAACCATTTGGGTTTATATGATCCTTACTTTTGAGGTAATTATGGGTTACTATATGTTATGATGGAAGTGAAAGGCTTGAGATAAAATTGAGGTTAAATTATGTTACGGTTATTTTTTATGATTTTATCTCTTTTTGGGTAATTATTTGAGAATTATATAGTTTTGGAAAAAGGACAACACGCAGACTGTGTGACAACCCGTTGCGTCGGACAAAAGTGCGGGAATCGAACCCACAACCAAAGTGCAACTGGTATTTATCGCCTACCACTGGACTACGTGAAGTCCCTGGTTAGTTTGACTGATTCTTTTTAGTTAGATGATTTTATGAATTAAGAGTAAGTTGATTTTGGGTTATCTATGGAAATTTATTAGCATATCATGGAGGATATGTGATTAGGTTAATTACTTTTCAATACGAGACATTAAGAGCAACTGATGTTGTTTGGAGATAAATGTTACGATTTAACTTGGAAGAGTATGTGACTAAATCCTTCAAATATTTGGGTTTCAATATTATTTTGGTTTACTTTGAATAATTTTATATACAAATTGATTATCGAATGGTCCTCGTTGAACTTTGGGTTTTGTTGGACAAATTTTTGAGGTTAAGAATAGATTTTCTTTTTATAAAGGGTTATCCTTTTCTGGATTATCTGATCTTGTACTAACTTTTTTGGTTTTGGTTTTGGTTAAAGTCTAAAGACATGGGAAGTATATAGTTCTATTTTTTGTATTAGGTGATTCTCTAGAAGTTGATTATAGTACTCTTAATGTGAACAAGTCTTCCTAAATACTCATCTTTTGGAGAAAATATGAGTTTGTGTAAGGAATCTAATAAAAGTTGAAAGTCAACATGATAAGTGATTATGTTTCCTTATGAATAAATTCCTTAATAAAAAGTAACTTAAAACAAAAATGTTGTCTATTAACTTTTCCTACTAGGGAATCGAATACCGTTTAACCCATCACAAGTTTGTGATTTTCTTGTGGTTAACTTTCTCCTAAACATGTTTTCTATCACTCTCCATCAGAACATGACCCTTTGTTTTTTTCCTCCATGTCCATATTTTCATACTTGGAATCCTAGTATGGGTTAACTCGGGTGACCTTTGTACTTATCTTTATTTATTTTAAAGTGATTGTTTTACCGACTCTTGTTCCGAGGTGGGACTTTCAAGAATGTTTCCAAGCCCAATTTTAAAATTGCGAGGACGCAATTCCCAAAAGGGGGGAAGGATGTAACACCCCAGGTAAATAAAGAATATGATATATTTATATTTATCCATATTTGTGAATAAAATATTAATATTACTTTAAAGGGGATGCTATGCTCGATGGCATACCCAATACACAACAACGAGTTTCTTGGGAATCTTACGTTGTACTCAAATAATAAAATAATATTATTTTAAATGGTAGTTAACGCCTAGTCATTGTAATGGAGGGAATGAATAGAACTAACTACAAAATGATTATATATGTTTTTCAAATATTTTTACTTTTTATAATAAATGTTAGAGAATTAAAAATGCGAATGAATCCAATTTTAAGCGTAAACATTCTAATATTCTTTAAAAGGTCGATTAAACACCTTTTGATGGCGAACCTCTTTTAAATTTACTTTTTGGCAATATTATGTGTTATATTTGACAAAATAAAACTCTTCTTTAGAATCGGGACATCAAAATTTACTTTGTGTAAATTTTTGGTATTTTTCCAAAAAAGTTCAATTTTTAATGAATAGTGAAAAATGTTGTATTTTAATTCAAAACCTCTTTTTAATCTAATTTATTTATATGATTAGATTATATTTTTAATTGGTTTTAAAGTGAAATTAGAATATATTTTTACCATTTAATACAATAGTGGTCGTTGGAATTAATTTCACTTTGAAATTGGACTTAAACTAGTGTCAATCTTTTGATACTTATTGTTTCATAAAAACACGCTATTTGCTCTGACAGCGGGAATTAATTATTAAATTAATTAATTCAACTAATATTTTTTGAATTTTGTAAAATAGACATCATTTTTGAATTCGGAATATCAAATATATCTTAGGGTGAAGTTTTGGTATTTTTCTGAAAAACTTCAATTTTTGATGAATAGTGAAACCACTAAGTGGTACTTATAAAAACTGATTTTCCGTTTAAATGAAATTTTGCCATCTTTGGGTTTTGAATTTCAAAAATCCGACATACATGGTTGTCATTAAGAAGTAAAATGTGGTTCAATGGGATTAAAATATTTTTTTGGTGAATAGTAACTTATTAAGTTTTTAATCGCGATTAGAGGTAATTAGTGTAGTTTAAGGTAAGAATAATGTTTTAATAAAATGAAATGACCTAGACACATGTACTACCCTCATTGGATGTGTCATGGACGACCAAGACAATCCATGGGTCAGCTCGGGGACCTCATGGAGCCACTTTGGTTGGAAAATGACATAAATACCTTTTTATTTAATGATAAAGTAAAAATGACACAAACATGAGATGTTTTACTAAAACAATTTTTACATGGCGTTATACAAGTCATATTTTTGACTATAAATAGTAATTGGAAAGATAAAAATATTTCCTACATCATAGTATTTTTTTTATAATTTTTAGACATTAAATAAATTAAATTATTTATGACATCATGATGATGCAGCGATGACCTCATTATTTAACGATTTAAATAAAATGGAAAGATAATGTAATATCTAAGGCCTACACATGTCCAAAACCTATTGGATGGGTGGATTTAGAACCCTTATCACCTTATAAACGAATTATATCAATGTGGGACCTTTTAAATCCGAAACTCATTTTCAAATAAAGTAACATTTGCTTACTTTCCAAGAGTGCCCCTCCTCTCCTCTTATAAAAGGCCCCCACCTCTACCTCCTTACCCACACTTCCAAAGCCTTTGGATCGTCCAACCTCTGCCCATTTTGTCTCTCCACATCCTTCTATTACTCTTTGAAGCCTCACTTTGGGCAGAAGTCTTCCCAAGGAAGCCTTTGAGCTCAAACCAAAGGGAGTTACCCGATTTTAAGGTAATGTCTTCACTTGAGTCCTTTTGTTTTATTTTGCTTCTCCAACCACCTAAACTCTTTTTATTCATTTATTTTATAAAAAATATAGTATCTTCAATATACTGGGATTTTGTTATAAGAAGTTTTCGAGCTACACTTACACACACCTACATCTAATGGTTAAATAACATATTGTTTCCGTGGATGGCGAATTTCTGCCTCCCGAAACGATGATTGTTCAACATTCTTCTAACACCTTAAAAGGTGGACATTAAGATGAAACTATATTTATATATTATATCTAATATGTTTATGTTTTACTTAATCTTCTGTATTTTTCATTTATGGCATACCTTTATGGTTTCCATTATGGGTAAACGCGATATCTTCATTTAAGGATGTGCGGACTACCGCCCCCTCAAAGTGATTTGATTCGTTAATACCATATGTGGTACGTATAAAGGATATATTTAATTATATTATATATGATACCATACTGGAATACTATTATGTATCATTATGTTTTAATTCCATTAAATATGAAATAGAAATGGAAGTAGCGTTCAGGCGTACGTACGGCTTACCGTCTCCATGAACGGTGCATTTCATTTCTTAACTCTAAATGTTATGTAATATTATAAATTCATGAATATACTGGATATATATGATATATATGATATATACATCATGAATAAAATTCTGGATATAATGAACCTTTGACCACACGAACAACATGTAATTGTAAGAAGTCCACTTTCGACTTAAGAACCAAGTATCGACAAAACAAACATTATTAACTTAAATGATTACATAATGTCTATGACATGGTAATAAGTGATATAAAAGGAATAATGAGCTTGAAAAAGGTTCTTAAGGAAGTATAAATTAACTCAAATCTATTATTAAGGAGATTAAAGAACGATCGAGTCAAGTCGGACCCGAGGTAAGGGATCTTACTCCTCTCTTTCTTTTTAAGTACGCTCTTTTATGTCATTCCTTTTAAAGCTCATATTGCTTGTTATTGGGATGTTATTTTATATTACTCTTACTGTAATTTTTATTGTTCATGTGATGAGAGACCCTATTCTCTCTCATCAATCCATTTTAGAAGTTTTGGGTGGCGCCGTTAGGCTGCCGAATTTTCGTAAGAGATCTAACCCCTCTCTTTCTTTTTAAGTACTCTCCTTTTTGTCACTTCTTTTAAAATCCTCTTTGTTATGTTGGGGGATGATATTTTATATTCATATTTATTTAAACTTTATTTTAATATGATTAGAGACCCTACTTTCTCTCATCAATCTATTTTGGACGTTTTAAGTGGCGTTGTTAGGCTGCCGAGTTTTCGTAAGGGATTTTTCATCTCACTTGTATTCCCGTGAGATTTATGCTACATTTGCCACAATTTCCTTTGAGTGGTGTATGTAATTCCCATTATTCTACTCTTTGTGTAATATACTTTCGTTTATGAGTATTTACATCAATGATGTATTGTCCTTCTTTCATGGAGTGCATGTCTCGAAAGATACCCATGTCGGTAAGGGAACCTTTCACCCTCCTCTTTTTGTAAAAGACTTATTTTGTTATGTCTTTTAATTCACATAATATTATGTGGGGATATGTTCTTCTATATCCTTATTGATCTAAATTTTATGTCCATGTGACAAGATACCCTTTTTATCTCTCATCAACTCTTTTTCTGAATTTTGAAGTGACGTCGTTAGGCTGTCAAATTTTTGCGAGGGGACTTTCTAACCCAAATTTGATTCTTTGGGATAAACTTGTACTCATTGAATATGTCGTTCTATGAATATGTGTGAATAACCTCTGATTGTTTTATACTTAATATCCACTTATATTTGGTGTATTCATTTTTCACACATAATTATGCAATTGATTTATCCTTAAACCAAGGATACCGTCTTTGTAAGGGTCTTCGTCTCAATCTCCATTCATTGAGACATATTTTGTTTTATACACAACCTTCTTTTATACGGTGTATAAACCCCTTTGACTTTTATGTTTATTCAAAAGGAATCTTTTTTCTACGAAGCGTTTTACTTAAAGACAAAAAGGAATGTTTCTTTTTACGTACGCGGTGACAACGACCCTTTCTGCCGCCGCGAGTATTATTTGATCTTTGGCTTCCTCAACAAGCTGTAATGTTTTTAAAATAAAATAAATACCATATACTTTTTTTTGTATTTTGGTATTGAAAATGTTTTTGATAAAGGATTCTATTATGTCAATATATTTAAATGATATATTATGATTGAAATGTGGAAATGTTATCATTCCTTTATGTTGGTTTTATGTGTTATAATTTTATAATGGTACTTGGATATTTTACGGGTGGTTACGTGATAAACCATATGACGGGTGGTGCCGTGAATACCAGGAAGGGTGGTTACGTTATATCCTCCAATGCATTGGGTATGGAAGTCGGCCGTATGGCTATCCAATTAAGTATGTGTGGAAGTCGGCCGTATGGCTATTCCATTAAGTATGTGTGGAAGTCGACCGTATGGTTATTCCACTTAAGTATGTTTATGTCCCAAGTTACCTTTATTTGTTATGTGATCTTTTTATGGGTTTTATGGTAATATTTTGATTACAGAAGTGTAAGTAATGAACTTTTATTCAGTGAAGAGTTTTTACTACTTCGAAAAGGTGAAAAGTATTACTTTGATAAAGTATACATGGTTTACTTGTTGTTTTGATAAACTAACAGTTTTCATTCTTTGTGTATCCCTTACTGAGCTTTTTATGCTCACCCCAAGTTTTTTTTTGAAATGTTTTTCACAGGACTTAATGTGGAATAGGGTCAAGGATGGGATCAAGGGAAAGTTATGCTATCTAAAACATGGAACTAGACATGTTTTTTTTTAAGATTTTTTATTTTATGGAAACTTAGTAGAAGTGTATACTTTGTAATCTTTTGAGATGTAATAGTTATGTTCTAATCCTCTAAAACTCTAAACCTGAAAAGATCCTCAATGTGAATTATTCATTTAATTCAATATTAAGTAAGGTTTAAGGTCGGGGCCTTATACTAAATATCTTACTAATCGCAACCGTGTATGTCTGTTTTTTGAAATTCAAAACATAAAAGTGGAAAATTTATGTTTAACGGATAGGTTATAACAATCTTCTATAAAAAATTGTTTGTTTCACAAAGACACGGTTTTTCATGCATTCTATATTAAATTTATTTGTAAATACTTGGGGTGTTATAAACTGCATGTCAATCTACCATACGGTGTTCCCAATATGACTCAAAGTGTGTGATTTCAGTTCAAAATTGACATTTTAATTTAAAATGTGCATTTCTCATTGATAATCAAGTAAAAAAACTCGCATTGTATTAATACTTTAAAAAAGAAATACATAAGTCATTTGTGATGTGTATGAATTAATCATCTATCAATCTGACATACGATGTACCCGACATGATTATAAGTGGGTTTTTTTATTTGAAATTAATTTTTTTGTTCAAAATTTAGGTCACATACTCAAAACCAAACAAACACTCTTGTATTATCTTGATACTTTTGAAAAAAATCCATAAATCATTTGTGAAGTGTAGTAATCAACCACACGTTAGTCCAATATAAGTGTCTATTTTCAGTTTAAAAGTGACATTTTATTAATACATTATTCTATAATATTTGGGTTTCATTTATTTATTTATAGTATTACTAACATAAGCATTTTTTTATTATATGTACACTCTTATTTTGTTCAAGTTGAGGTGGTGTGTTTGGAAATTGGTAGCACGATTAGGCTCTTTTGAAAGGGGGGCCCAGAGAGTGGAATACAGGGCCACCATGTTATTTTTTAATTTGGTGTAAAATTTAATTTTTTTAATAAATTATACATACCAATGTAATTTAATGCATTGAAATTTTTGGAGTGTAATGTTATTTGAAATTAAATTGTGAACTGTGTTGTAAATGTCTCTAAATGTTTGAAATTATTTATAATTATTTTTAAAAAGGGAATCCCCAGGTGTGGCTTTTTCAAACCCTCCACACCAAGAAACCACCATCCCCATGAAGGGATCACTCTAGAGAGAGACCCAGCTAGGAAGGAGTTATTTCCAGCCAAGATGGAAGAGCGTCCCAGAGGGTTATGACCCAATAGGTGATGGTTTGACACAACAATCCATCAGCACAGATGGTTCACGCCTCATTTCACCCACCTAGTCAGGAACCGAGTGGCCCAGTAAGACGAGTGGATCCTAAGGGAAGGATAAATTCTACCAAGAGCGGACTCATAGGATTCAAACCATGCACCTCCCAAATAATGGCATTGTTTACCCCTCTCCTTCACCACTGCGCCACCGCCAAAGTGGGAAAATATTTATAATTATAATTTTGATGAATTACTATATAAATGTAGCAGTGAACTGCTGCAAATAGTGCTTTTATCAATGCTATAAATAGTGCTTATATAATAACCCTTTCAACGACACTAAAATATGCACTGATAAAGAATACATTTGATCAATGTTTTTTTAACACTGATAAAATCATCTGACTTTTAAAGTCACTTAAAACTCTAATGCTTTTTTAGTATTGATTAAATATTATTCTATAGTAATGTTAAAACCCATTTCTAAATGGTTTTTTCCTACAGTGACTAATTTATCATGGGAAATAAACTGTGTGATAATTTATTTTTCCCTGGGTAATAACATTCATGGTACAGTTAGGATTTACATAGTATTGATATTATCAATATTGATATAAGTATATTCTATTTATTTCATCAGCCAATGTTGTTAGCATGTTAACAATATTATGAAATACAAATCATGCTGAGCATATTATTATCATTATTAATTGTTGTCACAGGTTTCACTTGATTGAAAGGATATTATGAGTTATAATGACAATGATATATGATAGATTTTATTATTTTGAATCATTTGTGTTAGGAATTATTGGGATGTGTTTTTACTTGAAATTTATCACATACACTTTCATGAACTTGCATCATTGACACATTCATGATTAAATGTCAAGGTTTTACTGACCTAGACTGTTTAAATGATATTTTTTTCCTAAATAAATTTGTGTTATATATTATATAATATTATACATGTAAAAAATATAGTGGATCCAACAAAACCTTATCTCATTAATAAAGATCGCTACATTAGTCAGCTATGAAACTAATTAAAATGTCAAACATTACAACCAGATAAAGAATATAAAATAGAATAGCTAAAATGGGAAAATATGGATCACCCCAATTTTCTAGAATAATCTCCCCCACAGAAAATGTTATAGAAATAAAAAAATATTAATAAACCAATCAATATCTTAAGAAATTAAAATATAACCTTAGGGGGAATTGTATTGAATATTGGGTGAAAGAACGAAGTGGTATTTACAGGGTATAAGGGAAAATGTGACTGTTGGTATTTATTGTTATATGACTATTGTTCAATATAACCATTGGTCAATTTGATCATTTGTAACTATACCTATTGGTAATAATTTTACCATTATAATTAGTTTTTATAATTAGTAATGACAGGGGATAATTGATGTAGAAAGAAGAAATGATGGTCTCAACTAGCAGAGTCAAGCCATTTGAAGCCCATTTGTCAGAACTTGGGAGGGAGTTAGTATCACTAGGGTTCACCCTTGACCAATCCCAATCTGATGTTCAATAAGTGAAACTTAAACTAAATCCCCTATGAGAGAAGTTCAATATAGTGTAGATTACCACTCGGTCGATGTTAGCCAAGTCACCTCATGAAACTACAACCATCACACAACTTACCCTTAGGGTGTATGCAGGTGTAATAAGGGTTTACATGCCCAAGCCTTAGTTACTCAAAGTGTAATTTCATTTGTATAAATAAAAATTTTATTCTATACATTTCATTTTAATAATAGTTTTGTTTAATAAAATATATTTATAATTGAGACAAATTTTATAAATTAATTTTTGGACATAAAATAACCATAATTCCTTTTTTAGAAAAGATATAAATTTTAATGGTATTATAAATAATATTTATTTAATGAAATAATATTTTAAAACACTCTTATTTAAATATAAATAATAAAATAATTTTATTATGTCTTAGTAAATTTTTATAAGTGTTAAAATTTTGATTGTGCCTTGAAACTGCTATTTTTCAATAAAAAAGGATATTTAAAAGTTAAAATCCTCATATTTATAGAATTATTCAGATAAAATAAACATTATATTTGAAATCATCACATCAAAATTAGGTTGTGGTGAATTTATGATAATTTTATAAAATACTTTATTTTTTTGTGAATAGTAAAAAAACCGGTTTTGGGTTTTCAGTATGTTTTATGAATTCATATTTATGTAATAATTATGTAATAATTTATTAAACACAATCTATGACCAAAATTATTTTATTTTATTAATATTAAGTATTTTAATGGATTTTAATCAATTTCCAACCCTATATGTGGTTTCCAAAATCAAAAATGGAAAATTTGTTTTTAAAAAAATACTTTGTGAAAAAATTAATTTTCCATGCCAAGAGAAGTATTTAAAAATGGATTTAATTTATTTTGGATTAAAATGTCATATAATTTCACTCAAATTTCCAAAACTATGAGCAAAAAACATGGGTAAGACAATATTTTTTCATTTTCCACAACCTAAATTTTTCAAGATTGATATTTGCAAATAATTAAACAATTCCTCCACTTTTTCTATAAATACCCACTAATTTCACCATTCCCCTTCACTTATAATCCAGACTACATGAATTTATAGTGATCTTTTCCCCAATTATTCCCCCCAAGGTGTCCATAAGCCCCCAAGGTTCCATCCTCAAGTTTTAGGAACAACTCTTCAAGGTAAGGGAAATCTCCACTTCTCTTTTACATTCAAGTTACCTTTTTATGTGTTATATCTTCTAATTTCCAAACTAATTTATTTTTTAAACTTTATATTATCTCATTATTTTAATAATAATATTTTATCAATTGGGGACCTTTATTCTCTCTTGTTTTACCCTTTTCTAAAACCATGTTTTATACTCATCATGCTACCGAATTTACTTCTCAAATTTCTCTCTTTTAAATGAGAAATTATATTTTACTTTTTATTTGAATACCCAAAACTCTCTTCTTTTAAATGGGTGTTCAAATATTTGTAAATATGACTTTTTTATTTGGTGATTTACATATATGAAACCCATATTTCTTTTTTTTGGTTAAAAAATACGTAATGATCATGTCTTTAAGCACTTTTGTACGCCAAGATTTTGATAAGAAACCCATTATTTATTATCCAATTATTATTAATGAAATTATTTATTATGATTTATATGGCACACATGAAATTAATACATATTAATGGTGAACCCTGATAGAGCTCCAATTCATTGGGTAAAGAATTTAATCTCTAGAGATAACATGATTTATGATAGCTTGGTGAATAACCTTGGTAATTTCCATTTATGACACCTTGGTGATATGCTTATGAATGTCTCATTTAAATGTTGTATCCACATTTCCATTTTATTATTAATGTTCTTATTACTATTATATTCCTTATTATTATGCCTCATGTTCTAATTGATATGTCTCATGATCTCATACTTTTTGTCTCCCTTGTTTATTCCCTTACTAGGATTCATCCTCACCCCTTTCCTTTGATCTATATCCACAAGATATGATATATAGTAAAAGTAACCTATATTTAACCCATGAATATGTCTTTAAAGTGGGTTTAGAATAATGTTTTATGTTTTCCTGTATTATGTACCTTATTTCCAAGAAACTAAACTTTAAAAGATCTTATGTTTTGTCCAATGTAATAAAAAGTTATGTAATAAAAAGGCATAATTCCATAGTTAGTATCAAAGGATGATTTAGTTATTTGTGGAAATTAGGACTTAAAATTTTATAATGAACATTAGGGATAAGTCAAAATATATTAAAACATCCTGGTATTTTGGTAAGTATTAATTTATTAGTTTCCAAGTAAATACATCCTTGTCTGGATACTATAAGTAGATGTGGCTCTCACACATATTGTAACATTTTGTCCCTCCTCATTAGCTTGAGTTGAGGTGTAATTGTTACTTGGACTTAGGATAAATCCCCAATATTCTAAAGGCTCGCAATAAATTCCAAGGATTTAATACAATTGGGGGATAATTTTTCCTTTGAAAATAAAACAACCATATCCAAGTGTACCATAACCAAAACTACTATGTGATGCATGATAGCAATGTAATACAACTCAAATAATACCAAGAGAAAATAATAACAAACTACACAATAACCAATATCAGAGTACCAAATTGGAAGACTAAACTACAAAACCAAAATACTCCAAATACATAAACATAGAAACTCTGAACATGCTCCAAGATCCAACTCCACTATCCATTCCCATGTATCATGAAGAACCACTAAAGAAATGGGATACCTTGCCTTTACCTATGTACCAATAAACAATATCTACAAAATCACCAATGTGTTAAAGCAAGGGTGAGCAATGAAACTCGGTAGGTTTTCCGAAAATGACTTCCCTACTCATGAAACTGGGATATAACATGTTAGTACATTTATATAAAACAATTTAAAATAATTTATATTAAATCCAAACCATCACTAATAAAAAAAATCCCATGTCAAAACAATTTCCAAAAACAAAATCATTTCAAAGGAAAGTAACTAACAATACTTTATAACCATTTCAAAAATTCTATTTTGGTATAATCCATTCCATTCCACATGTCTACATATCCAACCATGCATGCAACCATGGACCACCCTATACTCACGAGTGGTGAGTCATCCTTTCACTAAGTCGTCACATAGTGAACCATTTTGATAGGGTAAAGTTCATATCCTTATCCATCCCACTAATTATGGGGAAAACTATATACCCTTATCCATCCCAAATGCACATGATCATACACCAACCATTATTTCAAAAAAACCAATGTCAAATAAACCATTTCAATAATTTCAATAAACCCATTCTTTTATTAAAAAGCTTTCTAACAACCCATTTCTATAAATCAAACAAATACATATTTTAAAATCAACATTTTAATATCAAGAAAACAAATCACTTTGCACAACTAATTTCTAAAATTTCACAAACCGTCACTAAAGATGTTTTTAACCAATATTTTCATGCCAATTTCACAATAAATTTCAAGTAATTAAAACAATTTTAAACTAATCCTTAAAGTTATAATAAGAGGAGTCAAAATTGAAGCCACCTACCTCAGAAATGATGGTGAAAACGAAAAATGACACTTATTATTTAATAAAACTGGGTTGAATCTCTAAAAACCCACCTTATATATCATTAACTAACATATATACAACCATATCTCATCATGATTAGCATAAACTATCATAGATCTATCCCCAACAGACTAGATATATGAATCTAATATAGGTAAGAAGAATAGATCTAAGGAAAACCATCAAGAATAGAGACTTTCCAAGTTATCCAACCTTCAACAAACCAAGATTCACCAATAGATCACTTTTGGATCGAGGGGGAGAGTCTACATATCCTTTGGGGGGAATAAAAAATGATTTAGGGATGTAATAGGTGAAAATGAGTGGATTTGTGGCTAAACCGAGTTAGATTCACTTTTTTAGGATCTAAAAACTAACCGTGAATGGTTGGGTCAGACGATTAGGAAAACTGTGCATCAACCATGTGCTATCCACTGCCTCCAAACTCCCTTCGCATGGTTAGTATGCATGGTTAGAAAAATTGTGTGCCAACCATGTTTTTTCCTTTGTTCCATTTTTCACAGTTACTCCTAGGTGGACACATGGTTTGGAAAAATAGTGTGCCTAACTATGCTCCTACCCAGAGCCTGCTATATGCCTTTACACAATTTCTTGTAGTAGTTGCACAGTATCTACTAACTGTTCTCAAACCGTGCACTATTAGAAAATCCCCAAAAACTTATCAAAAGTCCTTCAAAACCTCCCAAAATTCACCAAAAACACTTTATATGCTTAAAATTCATAAATAAAGGGTTACTTACATGAAACCAGGGGTGATACATTCTCCCCACCATTGGCCTTTCCTTCCCCAGAAATTAGAAAACCACTTATATCCTGAAATATTTCTGTCCAATTCTTGATCATTTCTTTCTCCCATTCCCAATTTTCTTCTTGAATTCAACCATGTTTCCACAAAACATGCACTAGACCGATGCTTTTTCCACACAAGACTTTTTTTGCCTATCCACAATCTATACAGACATAGAAACCAATGAAGCATATGGATCTAGGTCAATGTGATCTCATCGAATCACATGGTCAGTTTTAGGTTGACACTTCTTTAACTGAGATACATGAAACACATTATGCACTACACTAAACTATGGTGTAAAATCTAACCAATATTCCACCTCACCAACCCATTACAGTATTTCAAAAGGGCCTATGTATTGAGGAGATAACTTTCCCTACTTCCCAAAATAACGATACCCAATTCTTAGATATATTCTCAAGAAAACATGATCACTCACCTTGAATGAAAATAGTCATCGATGATGATCCACATATGATTTCTAATGACTCTGAGCCTTCTCCATTCTTTTCCTAATCAACTAAATTTTTTCTGTTGTCTATTGGACAAGGCTCGATCCAACTAGTGAAGTCTCACATGTTTCCACCCAAAAAAGTGGAGAACAAAAAGGATGCCCATACAATGCTTCAAAAGAATCCATATTTATCGAGTCTTGATAACTATTGTTATATGAGAACTCCACTAATGGTATGTTATCCTCCCACGAGCCACCAAAATCCATTACACAAGACCATAACATGTCTTCCAATATTTGTATCATCCTTTCAGATTGTCTATCCATCTAAGGATGATACACCACACTCATCATCAACTGAGTCCCAAGGTATTATTGTAGGATTTCCATAAATGAAACATAAACCCCAGATCTCTGTCTCACACTATCGAAACTGGTACACCATTTCTTCTTACCAATTCTCATATATAGATTTTTGAAAATTCATCCACTGTATGAGATTCATGAATAGGGATGAAATAGTCCAACTTTGTGAGATGATCCACTATCACCCATATGGAATCATGTTTTTGAACGGTTATTAGGAGACCTATTAAGAAATCCATGGCTATATATTTTCATTTTCAAAATGGAATAGGTAAAGACTGCAATATACCTATAGGTTGCTGGTGCTCTGCTTTAACCTGCTGAAAAGTTAAGCATCTCAAAATGAACTTAGCCACTTTTTTTCATATTGATCCACCAAAATTGTCCTTTTAGAACCTTATACATCTTTTTTATTCTCATATGAATATCTCATCTCAAATGTTGGTAAACATGAAGAAGTTGTTCCTGACAATCCATAGGTACGACCATCCGATTTTGAAACCACAAAACTGAACTCCCATCTAGCTTTCATCCCTCAATGTTCTCCCCACCATTGAGTTTTGACCACATAGAAACACATTTAGAATCGAGCGTTTGTGCATCTTTAACTATCTCCACCAAATCATGAACAAAAGAAACTGGAAAGAAAACCACTACACTACCTCCATCTTCACAATCCAAGTGTATGTTAACTATATTCGACATCAACCACCACTGATCTAAAGCTTATTTTTCTAACTGACCATATAAATTTCTACTTAATACATTTGCCACTGAATTTCCTTTACTCGGTGTATACATTAAGTCAAATTCAAACATTTGGAGATACTCCATCCATCTTCTTTGTTTTGGCTTCAAATAAATTTGTGAGAAAATATGTTTTAAACTCTTATGATCTGTAAACACCATAAATTTATCACTAAATAGGTAATAACTCCAATTATTTATAGTATAGACTATGGAAGGTAGCTCCAAATCATGTTTTGGATAGTTCTTATCATAAAACCGTAACTATCTTGAGACATAAGCAACAAGATGATCTCCCTGCATGAGAACACATCCCAACCCTGATCCTGAAGCATCACAATACACCATCGTACCCTTGTCTTGATTCTAGCAGAATCAAGATTAGTACTGATTTAAGGGGAACATTAAGCTCTTGAAAAGACTTATAACATTTCATATTCTATTTATATAGAACCACTTTCCTTGTAAAAGTTTTCATTGGTGAATATATTCATGAGAAGTCATGAAACAAACATCGACAATAACCATCTAGACCAAGGAAATTTCATATCTCGAAGACATTCTTTGGAATTCATCAATAGATAGCAGCCTCTATCTTTTTTAGATCCACAGAAACACCTATTTCAAATATTACATGTCTAAATAAATGTTCCTCTTTTATCCAAAAATCACACTTTGACAATTTGGCATACAAATTATGATCCCTCAAGATTATCAACATTGTTTCCAAGTGTTGCTCATACTGAATCAATTTTTTTTAATTATTTCATAAAATTCCACTTTAAGGGAAAAGTGGGAACCGCACCAGTCCGATTACACCATACATATTCAAAATTAAAAACGGTCCTAAATAAAAATTCAAAATGAAGGCCACCACCATGAAAATCAAATCCTGCAAATCATACACCATCGAATAGCATGTTGATGTCTCCATCACCACAACCAGTAGTCATCATCACACCATCATCATCCCTTCCCAACATTGATCCATCATCTCCTGAGTCACCTCCTCACCGGAGAGAACAAACCATCGGATCACCTCCCATCACCACACACAAAATAAACTATATATCTCTTAAATATTTTATTCATTAATGATATAAATATTTTTGGTTCATTCATAAGACTGAAAGTCATAACCACATTTTCATAATGGCCATATCTACTCTTGAAAGTTGTTTTTGGAATATCCTCCTTCCAAACCTGTAATTGGTGATATCTTGATCTCAAATCAATTTTAGAGAACCATTGGGCTTCCATCAATTGATCAAATAGATCATCAATGAATTTAAATGGATACAGATGATTTTCGTAACTTGGTTAAGCTCATGATAATTTACACACAACTGAAGAGTTACATCTTCCTTTTTAAAAAACAAGACTGATGTTACCCACAGAGGATGTTGGACTAAATTAACCCTTTATTTTCTATCTCATCCAACTGAAATTTTAGTTACCTTAACTTTGTGGGTTACATTTGATAATATGGAAGTGAAATAGGATTGGTCCCTCAAAAGAGATTAATCATAAACTCCACTTCTCTTGTGGGTGGAAACTCTGAGAAATTTTTAGGAAAAACATATAGAAACTGATCAACAATGGATGTAAAACATCTATTCTCAGTCTCTTACATCGATACCAAAGTCAATGCTTCTAATTGGTATGATATCATTCCAAATACTAGTGCCAAAAATCATTTTGCACCTACCTTTACATTCTTTTCTCCTCTAAAGATATGCTTGATTCCATCATCAGTCGTAAAACTAATCATTTAGGTATAACATTTGATGTGAGCCTTAAAAAATTTCAACCAATCTATACCCAATATTATTTTATAGACATCCATCTCAAGAACATATAAATACCATATCAACTCAAATCCATCAATAGTTATGGAACATTATCTATGCATAAAGGATCAATATTCTCTTTGACCAATAGGAGTTTGAAGTTTCAAAATAGAAGGCATCATTTCAACATTTAAACCTAGAAGATCAACCACACGAGAAGTAATAAATGAATAGAATGCACACATATCAAACAAAGCTAGTATAAGGATAGAATTTAAAATAATTATGCCTCTCATTTTCAATGATTCAGATTGGTCATCCATAATAACTTTCTCAGTCCCATATAATTTCTTACTCACTACACTTTGTTCTTTATTACCCTGTTAAGACTACCCTTGTGGAAGAGTCATGGTATTCCTATAATCACCATGGCTAGCTCAGCTCTACTAATGAGAGGTATGTTTTCCCTCATCCCAATCAATAATATGATGTCTGTGACATGTGATAAGTATCTCAAACACCTGACCTTGGAGCACTGTGACAATAGCACTAAAGATGCCCCATATGATTGTAATTGTGGCATGCTCTAGGTGGTGTCGTACAATCTCACTTCATGTGGTCGAAAAACCAACATTAAAAACATATAGGTTTATCTTTGGTTTTGGAGGAAGATTCATTGATCCAGCCATCTGATTCTGATCCATTCCACTACCTTGGAAATAGGTGTCTCTCTTCCACTTGTTCCCAATATTCAAGTTCCCACTGTTCCTTGTAGGTATCAACATGCTTTATCCACCAATATTACCTAAAATTTCCCTTTCTTCCACTATCTCTCTATTGACCATCTCCATATAATATGTTATACAGAGGATAGAAATCTTCAATAAAATCTTTTGCCTCAGCCCCGATTCAAAAATGTGTTTCTTCAAGGATGCACTAGCTGCAACTTCAGGTGAAAAGTGGACTAAATTCATGAATTTATCTGCATAATTTATCACTGCGAGATTCACCTTATTCAAGCTAAAAAAAATTATTCATTCTCACAATCCTGAATGTATGAGGATAGAATTTTTTTCTAAACACTTCTTTAAAATCCTCCCATGAAATGCATTGGTCCAATTTAGCCTGAATAGCTAAATCCCACCATTTTCATGCAATATCCTCTAGCATGTATGATGCCAACCTGAATTTTAACTATACCGGTGTGCCAACAAAATTGAATATTCGATTCATCCTATTCATCCACACCTCTTCCTTCTCTGGTTCCAAATCACCTTGAAAGATGGGTGGATTCTGCTTTTGGAACTAAACAGAATGATCCACTTGCCTTGGTCCATCCTTCTTATTCCCTTTACCCATGGCCTAAAAATCTTGTACTATACTCTGAACTAGCTGTTGGTTCACCTATGGCTCAGGTGCAACCATGTTCTCAATAGGCTCTTCCAATTGGATTCTACGATGCCTATCAGGTTCCATTTTCTATAACCAAAAAATCCCATAAGTCTCACTCTCTAGCAACTGAATGCTTAGCAATTTCAAATTCTACCACATCGTATATCACAACATTTATTTCCAAAATTCAACAGTTTCCTCATTCAAACATTTTTAAAAATTCCACCTTTATTTTTAAAATCAATCCATTTTCAAAATACCACAACCATGCCCTTTTCAAAATCTCAAATTTGAAAATAATTTCAACATTTTTCAAAAAAACAACACATTTGAACCAAATCATAAATCATTGCTCAAAATAAATTATGCACTCCTAATGGGAAGGCATTTCTATAAATTCATTTCATGCTCTTCTCATTGGCTAAACCCATGATGATGTGATTACACTCCTATAAGTGTCTATAAAACACTTATGTACCCAAATCTCTAGTAACTTTAAGTTTAACATAAAAAGGTTAGCTATATATTTTTATGCTCTAAATTTCAAGTCCTAACAATCCTACTCCTTTCTACCATCCCAACTCAAGGACTGATCCATAATGAATTTCCAAATCCAAGACTGACACAACTGATAACCAAGGATTGAAAAAAATTGATACCATTTGAAAGTCAAGAACCGAACAAGCTGATACCACTTATAACATTATGTCCATCCTCATTGGCTTTAGTTGAGGTAGAATTGTTATTTGTCCTTAGGTTGCATCCCCAATATGTCAAAGGCTGGTAATAAATTCCAAGGGCTTCAATATAATTAGGGTATGATTCTCCCTTTGAAAATAAAACAACCAAAACCAAGTGTACCATAACCAAAACCACTATATTATGCATGATAAAAATGTAACACAACTCAAATAATACTAAGATACAACAATACCAAACTAAACTATTACCAATTTTAGAGTACCAAAGCAGAAGACTAAACCACAAAACTCAAATACTCCAAAGACATAAATATAGAAACTCCCAAAATGATCCAAGATCCAACTCCACTATCCATTCACAAGTATCATGAATCACCACTAAATAAATTTGATACCTTGCCTTACCTATGTCTTGATAAATAATATCTGCTAAAGCACTAACATGAAAAAGAAAATATGAGTAATGAAACTCAGTAGATTTTCCCAAATGACTTCCTTACTCTTTCCACTAGTATGGAACATGTTAGAACATTTATACAAAACAATTTAAAATAGTTTATATTAAACCCAAACCATCACTAAGAAAAACAATTTTCGTGTCAAAAAAATTTCCAAAAACAAAATCATTTCAAAGGAAATTAACCAACAATACTTTATAACCATTTCACCTGAATAGCCTGAAGGCCTTCATTTTTTATTGATTTTTGATAATCCCTCTTTCAAGGGATGAGGGGGAACCCTTAAAAGTCCCAAAGGCTTAAGTGATATTACATGACCCGTAGGTCTTAGGAAGTCAACCCAAATAAGAAAACTTGAAAATGCCCCTCCCCAGAAAATTTCATGATGTTAACTCTCAACCTTCGCATGGTTGGTCGGCTAGCTATCCTATGTAGAGCTGAACAGGCCCGGTACCGATGGTAATGTCATACCCTCTCAATCTTCCAAGTCTGGTTAGCTCTACTCTGGTGAATGTGCCTTCTCTGAATCCTCATATGGAGCCTTGTTCCTTGTAATTTTTATGGTACATCTGCATATTCAGGTGGCCCAAAGGCCTTAAGGTGGACCGAAGGCCTTTTGGTAGCCTGAAGGCCTTGAGGTGGCCCGAAATCTTGACTAGCTCAAAGGCCTTGGGTGGCTTGAAGGGCTTGGGTGTCTCAAAGTCCATGGAGGACTTTAGGACCAAACCAGTGGCCCGAATTCATATTAACACACACCAACCATTATTCCAAAAAAACCCAATGACAAATCATCCATTTCAATCATTTCAATAAAACCATTATTTTATTGAAAACCTTTCTAACAACCTATTTCCATAAATCCAATAGATATATATTTTAAAATCAAGAAAACAAATCACTTTACACAACTAATTTATACAATTTCATAAACCATCGCTAAAGAGGGTTTCCACCAATCTTTGTACATAAATTTCACAATAATTTTAAAGGAATTAAAATAATTTGAAACTAATCCTTAAATTTATAATAAGAGGAGTCTATATTGAATTCACCTACCTCAAAAATTATGGAAAAAATGAATAACAACACTTATTGTTCAACAAAACTGGGTTGAATCTCCAAAAACCCTCCTTAGATATCACTCCCTAATATCCACATAGCCATATCTCATCATGATTGGAATCAATTATCATAGATATATCCCCAATAGACTAGATATATGAATCTAATATAGGGAAGAAGAATAAATCTAAAGAAAACCATCAAGAACAGATACTTACCAAGTAATCTAGCCTTCAACACACCAAGATTCATCAATAGATTGCTTTCGAATCGAAGGGGAGAGTCTTCACATCCTTTCAGAGGAAGAAAAAACAATTTAGGGATGAAATTGGTGAAAATGTGTGTATTTGGGTCTAAAATGAGTTATATCCACTTTTTTAGGATCTAAAAACTAATTGTGCACGGTTGGGTCTCACAGTTAGGAAAATAGTGTGCCAACCGTGTGTCAGTCACTGCCTCCAAACTCTCTTCGCATGGTTGGTCCACATGGTTAGACAAACTGTGCGCCAACCATGTTTTTCACGATGTTCCACTTTGCACGGTTACTCTTAGGTGGCCACATGGTTTAGACAAACTATGTGCCTACCCAGAGCCCATTGTCTTCCTTTGCACGATTTCCTATAGGAGTTGCATGGTTTTTACTAACTATTCTCAAATTGTGCACCACCATAAATCCCTAATAACTTATGAAAAGTCCTCCAAATCCTCCAAAAATTCACCCAAATACTTTAAATACTTAAAATACATAAATAAATGGTTACTTACTTGAAACCAGGGGTGATACAAAGATGTGCCTAGGGATAACACCTGAAAACACTGCATTGAGATAGACTCAATCGGGAACTGGTGCACGGCAACAAGCCTTAATGCACACCTAGTTTGACACTCCTAGAGGATGTGTATGTTTAATCACAAGATTTTTATGAACCTTTATGAAGGATATATAGAAAATTTAATTATTATTAGAGGAAATTAATAAAATATTTAAGATTTATTTCTAAGACTTAAAATCCATTTAGAATTATAATATTCATAAAAGTAACATGTTTCTCACTAAGGTTTTATTATTTTAGAAAAATGGTGGGAAATAAGAGGAATCGCATAAATGATGAGTGCAATGGAAAATGCATTGAAGGCATTCTAATAGAATCTATAATGAAAAACTTCATGAGTATGATGAATCAACTAACTCCAGTTATGAAAAATAACTTGAATCAAGTCGAGAGACTAGATTCACCTCAAAGGAACCATCTTTCCATTGAGTCCTTCATGCATCAACGACCACCTTGTTTTAGTGGATATACTGACTCATTGATTGATGAATAATGGATTAGTTCTATAGAAAATATCTTTTCTGTACTCTGTTTTTCATAGATAGGGAAATTAACCCTTGTAGTATATCACTTAAAAGGAGAAATTGATTAGTGGTGGACACTAATTAAAAAAATGAATCCAAGAAGGGAGATTGATGTTATAAAGTGGGAAGAGTTAAAGGGAATATTTTTCAACAAATATTTCCCCCATTCAATGGGAACAAAAATGGAGAATTAATTCCTAGATTTGAAGCATAAATAAAATGAATTAGTGAGAGTATATGAAATGAACTTTACAAGACTTGGTTGATAAACCTATACCTTTGTTATGGATCTTAAGGGAAAGGTTGATAGATTCTTCAATGGACTGAGACCCCATCTGTGGAAGAATCTAGAAAATCGAGACTGTGAAAGTTATTATGAGATAGTGCGGAGTGCTATGAAGGTTGAATTGGAGTTTTGTGAGATGTAGTGGTCACATAGGTCAAATGAAAAGAAGAGAGAAATGGAGACAAACTCAGGGAGAAACTTTGTTCATGGAAGAGGAGGAAAGAAAGTGAAACTTACCATGTGAAACAAATGTGGGAATAAGCATTCATGAACTACTTTATTGGGAGTGGAAAGTGATACAAATGTGTAAGAGATGAGAATATATCTCTAAACTATCATAGTGAGATGAATCCATAACTTCTCAACACTAACGACAAAGGGAGGATGGTGCAGGCTCAACTAGAAGTTCAATGCTTCAAGTGTAGATATCTTGGACACTTTTCCAATAAATTTACAAAATAGAATATAATGGAAGGTAACCATAATCAACCACAGTATAGTCTAAGGGATCAAGGTCATGAATTTTCTATCATGACGGCTAAATTAGAGGCTCTAAATGATGTGGCGGTTGGTACACTCGTGGTTCTCTAAAATATAGAAAGTAATTTGTTTGATTCTAGTTCTACACATTCCTTTATTTCCTGCAAGTTTTTAAAGAATATAGAATCAATCCATGAACTACTAGAAGTAGAGTTATCATTCAAGACTCCTTGAGGTATTTTCTTATCATCAATAGTGTATATAAACTCTAGTATTAACTTTGGAGAGTACAATATCATCACAAATATAATAGCCATTCCCATATTGGAATTTGACACTATACTAGGGATGGATTGGATCTCAAAGTATAATACTGAGATCAATTATAGAAGGAAATTTCAATAGTCTTAAATGGAAAACCTATAGTTATTTTTAAAGAAGATATATCATGACCTGAGCTTTGTCTAGAAGCACCTCCCATATCCTTCTTTATGGAGATGACCAGTGAAGAGGGAGAATAAAATTAAATTATAAAGATAGAGAATGTCCCCATATTTTTGTAATACATTGAAGCATTTCATGAAGAGTTACCTAGACCTCCCCCAGAAATATGGTTAAATTTATCCATTGAACTTATACTTGGATCCAAGATGATATCGAAGACCTTATATATGGAAAATGTGGAGTTATAGGAATTAAAGAAACAACTTCAAGATCTTTTAGAGAATGGATTTATCTAAAATAGTGTGTCTCCTTGGGGAGAACCCATTCAATTTTTGAAGAAGAAGGATGGATCAATGTGGATATGCATTGATTATAGAGAACTTAATGGGATCATAGTGAAGAACAAATACCATCTCCCAAGGATTGATGATTTATTTGACCAGCTTCATGGGGATCAATTCTTCTCAAAGATTGAGCATTGATATGGGTATCATTAATTGAGGGTGAAGAAAGAAGATATTCTAAATAATACATTCCGAACAAGATATGGACATTATGAGTTTATTGTTATGCCCTTCAGCTTGACTAATTATCTTGATATATTTATGGATTTGATGAATATAGTCTTTAAAGACTACCTTGATAAATTCATGGTAGTTTTTATTGATGATATTTTGATATATTCCAAAATTCACGCGGATTATGAGGATCATCTAAGGGTTATATTTAAAACTCTAAAGAAGGAGATGTTTTTTGGAAAATTCAACAAATGTGAATTTTGGTTACAAAAAGTTTCTTTCTTGGGGAACATTGTAACCAATTAAGGAATCTCAGTTGACCCTATAAAGACAAAGGATGTAGAGGAGTGTCCTTATCCAACAATAATAACTAAGATTCATATATTTCTTGGTTTAGAAGGATATTATAGGAGGTTTGTGAAAAACTCTTCATGAATTTATAATCCACTAACCAAGTTAACTCAAAAAGGATCCAAGTTCCTATGGATAAAGGAGTCTGAGGAAAGTTTCCAAGAACTGAATAAGAGATTGGTTACTGCACCTATGTTAGCTCTACGCTCTATCGAAGAAGGATTTTTTATTTATAATGATGAATCTATGAAAGGGATTGGGTGCATCCTCATACAAAATGACAAGGTGATTTATTATACATCTTGATAGTTAAAACCTCATGAGAAGAATTATCCCACACATGACATGGAGTTAGCTACAGTTATTTTTTCTATGAAAATATAGAGGCACTATCTTTATGGGGAGAAATGTGATATATACACAGACCACCAAAGTTTTAATTATATATTCATGCAAAAGGAATTGAACATGAGACATAGGATATGGTTGTAACTTCTTAAAGACTGATTTTTTAGTTCATTATCATCCTGGAAGATAAAACAAAGTCATTGATGCATTAAATAGGGAAGACCCTTTTATGCTGGCAATGATGAGGATTCAAGGAGATCCATTGATCAAGGACCTAGTAAATTTGTGCATGGTAATCATAAAGGAAGATACATCCTCAACCCTATCCCAAATGATTTCTCAACCATCATAACTAGAAAAGATCAAGAGATCCCAAAGAGAAGATCCATTGATAGAAAAGAAGATAGAGGCTGTGAAGAATGAGAAGTTTCCTGAGTTTAATATTGATCAAGAAGGTATAATAAAATTTAATTTAAGGATATGTGTCCCATCTATCTAGAAGATTAAAAAACTAATGGTTGAAGCTCATATATCTACATTCTCTATACATCCTAGAAGAACTAAAATGTATAGGGACCTTCATGATCATTATTGGTGGGATAATATGAAAAGGGAGATTGTAGACTACACTCTAAGGTGTTTAGTGTGTCAACAAGTGAAAGCAGAGCAAAAACTTCCTAAAGGGGTATTGAAACCACTACCCATACCAACATGGAAGTGGGATAATATCACTATGGACTTCATCACTAGTCTCCCAAGAACATCCTAAGGAAACAATGTGATATTGGTTATAGTGGATCGAATCACCAAGACTACCCATTTTATTGCTATTAAGGAAGATTTATCTCTTGAAAAACTTACCAAGATATGCATAAAGAAATTTGTGAGGCTGCATGGGGTTCCACTTTCTATCATTTTTTATCTTGATCCAAGGTTCACATCTAAATTCTGGAGAAGTCTTCAACATGATCTGAATACTGAATTGAGTTTCAGTAGGACCTATCACCCTCAAACTGATGGCCAATATGAAATGACTATTCAGACACTTGAGGACATGTTAAGAACATGATCAATAGAATTTAAAGGTGGATGGGATCAACATCTCCCATTAGTTGGGTTCTCATACAACAACTTCTACTCGAGTATTCAAATGACTCCATATAAAGCTCTATATGGGAAGAAATTTAGAACTCCTACATGTTGGGATGAATTTGGTGAGAGAAAGCTACTTGGGATCAATCTTATGCAAGAGATGACAGAAAAGATTCATGATATACAATAACATATAAAGTCTTCTTAGAGTCAGAAAAAAAAGATATGCTAACTAGTGATGAAGGGACTTGGAGTTTGATGTTGGAGACAAAGTTTTCCTTCATATATCACAATGGAAGAGAGTCATGCGACTTGGAAAGAATGGTAAGCTTATCCCTAGGTACATTGGCCCCTTTAAAATATTTGATCGCATAGTAGTAGTGACCTATTAGATAACACTTCCACTAAATCTGGCTCAAGTTCATGATGTATTCCACATATCGCTCCTGAGGAAGTATATACCTGATCCCTCACATGTACTAACTCTGGAGGTGGTACAACTGGAACATGACCTCTATTATTTGGAGAAGCATATAGAGATCTTAGACTGTAGAGACAAAGTTTAATACAACAAGACAACACACCTTGTCAAAGTGTTGTAGAGGAACCATAAATATGAACAAGCGATGTGGGAACCAGAGGAAGTAATGAGATAGAAGTAACCTCACCTTTTCTCAACTGAGAGAATGATTTGAAATTTTAGGGATGAAATTTCTTAAAGGGGGAGAATGAAACATCCCAAAATATTTAAATGATATTTTTTTCCTTAATAAATGTGTGTTTTATATTATATAATATTATACACTTACAAAATATAATGGATCCAACAAAACCTTATCTCATTAATAAAGATCATTACATTAGTCTGTTATGAAACTAATTAAAATTTCAAACATTACAAATGGAAAAAGAATATAAAATAAAATATCTAAAATGAGAAAATATAGATAGCCCTAATCTGCTAGAATCATTGCCCCCACAAAAAATGCTATAGAAATAAAACAAAATATTAGTGAACCAATCAAAATCATAAGAAATGAAAATATAACCTTAGGGGGAATTGTAGTGAATATTGAATGAAATAATGAAGTGGTGTTTATAGGGTATAAAGGGAAATGTGACCATTGGTATTGGTTGTTATATGACCATTGGTCAAATATAATTGTTGGTCAATATAACTATTGGTTAATTTTATTGTTGGGAACTATACCCATTGGTAATAATTTTAAAATTATAATTAGTGTTTATAAGTAGTAATTATAGATGATAATTGTTGCATAAAGGAGAAACAATTTCCACAACCATTAGAGTCATGTCATTTGAAGCTCGTTTTTCAAAACTTAGGAGGGAGGTAGTGTCACTGGGGTTCACCCTTGACCAAGCTCAAGCTGAACTTCAACAAGTGGAGCTTGAATGAAATTGCCTATAGGATAAGTTCAAGTTAGTGAATATTACCACTCAGTTGATATTAGCTGAGCTACCCCATGAAACTACCATCATCTCACACCTTACCCTTGGGTGTATGTGGGTGTAATAAGGGGTTATGTGTCCAGACTTTAGTTACTTAAAGTGTAATTTCATTTGTATAAATAAAATTTTTACTCCATCAATTCCATTTTAAGAATAGTTTGGTTTAATAAATATATTTATAATTGAGAAAATTTTGATAAATTTATTTCTAGACACAAAATAAACATAATTGTTTTTTTATAAAAGATAAAATTTAAAAGGTATTCTCCGCATTCCATTTTTTATTGAAAAGCCACTTTGAGGGTAAGTGAGAACCTACAAAAACATTTCTTCAGCATCAAGTCACGCCCTCACAAAACACACATTACAAAATTCAAATTTCAAAATAATAAAACAGAACCATATCACCACACTAAGACTGTCATCACACACCCTGTTTCAAAATTCAAAAGATACCATCATCACTGAAAATCCCACAAATCCCGCTAGCCGACCGAGGAAACTGCATTGACTGCATCAAGTAAAGTCATGTCATGTCTATACATCGTCATCATCATCATGTCACCTCTCCATTGTCTCAACACCATCTTCCACCACCATAAGTCGCAACAAACAACACCAAAACACCGTCGCTATCCATCATTGTCGTCATCGTCATCGATTAATCACCGCATCAGGATGCCAGAGACAACCGATCGTCAGAAACCACCATCATCGCCAAGAAAAAACATAACATAACACCATAGAAACGGAAAAATAAAACTAAATCCTACAAATAAAAATCACTCTAACTCCAGAATCACCTTGAAGCCCTTCGAATGTTGAACCACAAATCCCAAAACCACAGAGTTACCGTTGTGCCAGATCCAACTAGGAGAGATGCATAGGAACTTGGGGTCCGAGTAGGTTGAGCATTCAAGGATCTCTTCAGCACACAACCATCATTGGGCCCAAGAATCCTTATTGAAAATAGTCGCCATTGTAATAAAATGGAACCGAAGAGCCATCACCAAGCAAACGCAAGGACCAAGACCAAAATGGAAGAAAAAACTAGAACCAATAGGTTTTATGACTTAATATTTATTTCATAATGATGTGATAATTGATTAACAGAAATCCAAAACCTAAATTATTTTATTTTATTAATATTATGTATTTTAATAGATTTTAATCAATTTCTAACCCTATAAGTGGATTTCCAAAATCGGAAATGGAAAATTTCTTTTTAATAACATTGCTTTGTGGAAAATTTACTTTTCCATACCAAAAAAAGTATTTTAAAATGGAGTTTGGTTCTGGTAGATTAAAATATCATAAAATTTGAATCAAATGTCCAAAACCATGAGTAAAAACCACAGATAAGTCAATGGTTTTACATTTTCAAAAACCTAGATTTTTCAAGACCTATATTTGAAAATCATTAAACAATTTCTCCACTTTTTCTATAAACACCCACCCATTTCACCATTCTCATTCACTTATAATACATCATCCATGAATTTTTGGTGATTTTTCCTCTTAAGGAGTACCCCCAAGGTGTCCACAATCCTCCAATGTTTCATCCTCAAGTTTTAGGATCAAATCTTCAAGGTAAGAGAAATTTTCACTTAACTTTTCATTCAAGTTCCCTTTTTATGTGGTATGTCTTCTAATTTCCAAACTATGTTCTTTTGTCCACTTTCTATTATCTCATTATTGTAATAATAGTCTTTTATCAATGGAGAGGATTTGTTATCCATCATTTTACCCTTTTCTAAAACCATGTTTTATATTCATCATGTTACCGAATTTACATCTCAAATTTCTCACTTTTTACCTGAAAGATTCTATTTTCCTTTTTATTTGAATACCCAAACCACTCTTCTTTTCAATGGGTATTCAAATAGATGTAAACATGAATTTTTGATTTGGGGATCTATATATATGAAACCCACATTTCCTTTTGTGGGTTAAAAATGATATAATGATCATATATTTAAGCACTTTTGTACACCAATATTTTGATAAGAAACTCATTCTTTATTCTCCACAGGTTATTAATGAAATGGTTTATTATAATCTATATGGCTTACATGAAATTATGACATATGAAGAGTGTGTCCTAATAGCGTTTCAATGTATTGGGTAAAGAATTTAATCTCTAGAGATGACATGATTTACAATACCTTGGTGAATAACTTTGGTAATTTTCATTTAAGACACATTCATGGTAAACCTTAGTGATATGCTTACACTACCACAGAAATGGGTTTTTGCAGCGCCACTCTTTAATAGCGCTGTTAAAAGTAACACTTTATTAGCATTTTTTTAGTGCTGATAAAGATGCCCCTTTATCATCACTTTTTTTAGTGCTATTAAAGAAACCCCCTTTATCAACACTTTTTTAGTAGCGTTGATAAGGGGGGTCCTTATCAGTGTTTTTTTACTAGTGTTGATAAAGGTTATATTTCAAAAAAAAATCATTAAAAATAATATATTAATATATAAATATATTTATATTTATATAAATAAAATATATATTTTTAAATATGTTTTAGATGAGGCTAAATAGGCATTTACACATAATATATAAGATATTTAGTGAAAATGGATTATAAAATAATTAAAAAAATTAATTAATAATTTGTTAATTATTATTGATTAATAGTAATTTGATAACAATTTTATGATATAAAAAATTAAAAAATTAATAAAAGATCTAAAATAAGTTGAAAACGTAACTTGAACTTCAAACGGCCATAATTTTTTATCCGGGTGTCCATTTAGGTTTTACCACATATCAAATCAAAGCCTACGACAATATCTACACACTAATGATAAAGGAAAACTCTCTGTCACATTTTATGAGGTCAAAAAAGGCTCATAAGGCCTCTAAAACTGAGTTTTTTAGTCGAGGTACCCCAATTTTAACATTCGATGGAATTTCAACCTCGTTCAAGGTGGTCTTTTTGCCCATTTTTTATGGGAACTAAATTTATTCCTAGGGATTACATTCATATTGATATTATGGTTTTAAAATTTTATCATTTTTCACAATGTACTGTTATTTATAATCAAATATATAACAATATACACATATTTTTTTATATATTCACACATAAAATTTTAATTTTATAAATAAATAATTAAACATATTTACATATAAAATATATTTCTTAATATGTAAAACTTATCTAAATAAAAAATAATATCCATTTTATTTAAAATACAAATGTATGAATATTTATATGCATGGATATTTAATGTATATATAATGTTTATATATATATATATATATATATATATATTTGTGTGTGTATTGAAAAACATATATATATTTATCTACATATTCTAATATATGTATATAAATATTAATATATAATATATGAAAATAAATATAAATATGTATAATTATATTTATAGATGCACACGTATGTATAAATATATATGTATATGTATATTTTAAACACACATACACTCACAAAACATATTTTATATATGTATTTAAATATGTGTGTGTGTGTGTGTGTGGATAAAAAATGTAACGAAATATATAAAAATATACATATATATCATAAAATAAAGAACAAAACAATATAGGTGAGTGGAAAAGGCACGGGATTATGAGGGGGAGGTCTCGGGTTCAAAAATTACCAAAGGCAAGGGTGTGTGTGGGCAGGTGAGGTGGTGCATAGCATTGTCAAAGGGGGTGGGGGAGGCTAGACAAGCCCTGTTAAAGGGGGGATTGGGCATTGATAAAAGGGGGGTTGGTCCTCCCTCTGAATTTGTAGAAAAAAAGTCTTTAAAAATTAATTTTTTTGACTTTTATCACCGCTTTTTTTAGCACTGATAAAAGACCTCTTTGTGCTGATTAAAGGGGGTTGGGCATTGATAAAAGAGGGATTGGTCCTCCCTACGAATTTGTAGGAAAACAATCTTTTTAAAAATTAAATTTTTTGACTTTTATCACCACTTTTTTTTAGCACTGATAAAAGGGGTCTTTTATCAGCACTAAAAAAAGCTGATAAAGCCCTTTATCAGTACTTTTTTAGCACTGATAAAAGACTCCTATCAGTGCCTTGATTATCGGTGCTTTTTTGGCACTGTAAATGTTTTTTTTCGCTTTTAAAGGTTATATCTATAGTAGTGTTATGAATGTATTATTTAAATGTTGTAGCCACATTTCCATGTTATGATTCATGTTTTTATTATTATGATATGCATCTTGTTCATGCCTTATTATTATGTCTCATTTTCTTATTGATATGTCTAATGATCACATGTTTTTTGTCTCCCTTGTTTATTCCCTTAATGGGCTTCATGTTCACCCCTTTCATTTGATGTATATCCCCAGGATATGAGATAAAGTGAAAGTAACCTAGAGTGATCTCATAAAGATGTCTTTCAAGTGGATTTAGAATAATGTTTTATGTTTTTCATGTATTATGTATCTTAATTCCAAAAAACTAAACTTTAAAAGATCATTTGTTTTGTCCAATGTAATGAAAAGTTATGTAATAAAAAGGTGGGATGTCATAAATGTAACGACCCAATGTTTTATCAATGGAAATTCCCTTCTTATAATTATGTTATATAATCACATGAAATCACAACACAATGAACTATTAAGTATTATGTGACCTCTAAACATAATATTGTCACTAATGTGATTTGAATTTCGAAAATCTGACATACACGGTCGCGATTAGTAAGATGTTTGGAGTCCAATAAGGCAACTGAATTTTTTGGTGAATAGTAACCTACCCTTATGAATAGTAATATGACCCTTATGAATAGTACATCATCCAAAAAAATATTAACCTCACCTTTGAATTTATAAATAAAATTTAGGCATCTTATAAGTGATAATATGACCATAGTAAAAGTATTGATATTTTTTGTAAGTCATAAATAATTAATTACAATTAATTAATTAATTTAAAGGAAAATGTATTTTCCTAAAAGGTGTTCATAAATTAACAATTTTATGTCTTCTAGTTTTAAGATAATTTTATAAGACCTTATGTAATTTTTGAAAGCATTATAAAATCAGTTATATTTTTAAAATCCATATTTTTCAAGTAAATTATGATTTTAATTAAAAATAAAATTAATCATATTTAGAAAATTATTTTTGAAAAATGGATTGCATTTTTTGATTTTACACGTAAAAAAATGTTTTGGGTGAATTTTTGGGATTTTTCTAAAATACTTGAATTTTTATGAATAGTAAAATATGGTAATTTACCGTATATATATATACATTATATGTTAAATACATTATTTATTGAGTCATATCTAATGTAAGCACCTTGGGTTCGAATTAACATGCACATATTACTATTTTTGGTCACAAGAATCATTATTATTGCTTGTCTTATAGAAAAATAATAAACTAATGATTAAAATATTAAGAAAACTCTTCTCCCCTCTACTATAAAAACCACACACACTCCCATATTCTCTTCACTCCTCTCAAGCCTTGTGCCTTCCCTAAATTCTGCCCAAATATCTCCCCAAGATCCTACTCCATGTCCAACATCCCTTGATCTCCTCAAAAGACCAAATCATCTCCCCTTAAGAGGCTTTCAAGGAAGATTAAATCAAGAGGTAAATTCCTCTTTTCTTTTCTTTCATTTTCTTTTCATATCCCTTTGTTATCTTTTCTATCCTAACCTCTCTTCATCTAAATGGTATGAAAAATCTAGTACTATATATGTACTGTAATTTTTTTATGCTGATGGGATAATTTATTATCATCTATCATTTCTCCTCCTTTTATACGAAATAAATGAAAACACCGTCCAAGATGTGTTAATTTATCACATTCAAGGACAACGGGTTATCAGTATCTATCATCATCTTCAATTCTAGTCATGAAACCATTTTTATGGTTGAACCATACTATTAAATATGTATTTTATATCATGTGATGTTATGGATTCCTTTTGCACACATGATGTAAAATAATAATACAAAACAAGTTAATTATGAGCAAAATCACCAAATTAATCCAAGTGTTTATCATTAATGTTTTATATAATGATTCACCTTCACTCCAAATAACCAAATGAATTTTATAACCATGTAATCTTATGAATGTTCACTAATTTCATATAACTTCAATTCTAGACAACCATTCTCATCATACATGCTTATCTGAACATGAATATAAGTGAACTGATCATTAAAACCAAGGAAGCAAACGCTCTCAAACAATGAAATTGAACCTCTTAACTCATCAAAAAGGACATGAATGAACTTAATAAGTTTATATTAAATCAATAACATGTAGTGGAGGTTTTGGAATTATTAATTAATGAACCTAATTTGATTATTCAGGTCATTAAGATCAAGCGAAGAACACCATCAGACTTAAGGTAAGGGATCCTCTCTTTCTCACATTTATTCAAGAATCTCCTCTATGGTATGTCCTTTTATGTGTAGTTCCTAATGATGGGGTATAATTTTGAACCTCCCCCATACTGCCCTCATGATGTATAAAAGAAGGGAAACCACTTTCTCTCTCATTAAGCCCTCCTAAGTACACCCGGTGCCATGCCGTTATTCCGTAAGAGATTTTACCCGAACCTCCATTATTCATTTAGGTTGCTCTATCTTTCTTTTTACCCAAATGAAATTATCTATTCTCTCTATGTACATCTTCTAAAAGTTGTGTACATGATCCAAACCCATGTATCAATATCCATTCATTATTCTCTTTTATGGATATACATGCTTTTAAGTGATTCTCTCCTCGATACTTCCTGATAAGCAAACATGTTTTAAGGGAACTTCTCGAATTCTTACCCAATTTCAAGTACACTATATCATCTGTTTTAAGACACCATTGTTTTTATAAAATCATTCTTTTTATTATGAAAACCTTCTTGGTTCACTTCTAGTTTTATATAAAATATTATGTTCTTTTCTATTTTAAAGGCTCTTTAGTGTTTTCCATAAAACCACGCTAAAATGTCATTGGTACTCTTATGTTTATGTATGATTGATTATTTATGATTCTATATGTGACAAGCATATTCATGAACATGTTATGATGGGTACGCCCAGAGAGCGCTCCAATACATTGGGTAAAGTTGAGTCTCATGAGATGTTATGTGCAACAGTCTTGGCGGTTAGCTTTGACTCGTTCTACCATGTGCAATGATCTTAGTGGTTAATCTTGACTTGTGCTCCTCTATGTGCAACAAGCCTTGACTCATGTTAAAGTCATGTTTTATGTTGCTGTCGCATTATTATGACTCCATGTTTATATGACCCCATGTTTATATGTTATGATTTCACATGCTCCATGCATTTTTATATTATTATGCCGTATCTTCTAACTCATGTGCTAAAACTTCATTACTATGTTTTTTCTATTATTGGGCTTTTAGCTCATCTCTTTGTTCATGTTATCCCTAGGTTACCCTATGCAGATGTAAATGCTTAAATGAAGTTATGAACTCTTTATGAAGATTAAATAAAGAAGTGTTTTTTTAGTCTCATGTGTTTAAGTTTTATGTACCTAGTCTTTCAAGACACTAGACTTTACGATCATTCACTTGTAATATGATGTTTTATTGTGCTTAAAATCATGTAATGTTATGTGTAAAAGACTAGGGTCGCTATAATAAAGGTGATTAAGAATAGTAAGGTGAAGTGGGCGGGGTGGGGCAAGGTGGGTCAAGCCTGTGCGGGTTTGGGCGCACACGAGTATGCTCACAAAAGCCTGCATATAATGTGAATAAAAAATGTCAAGTCCGCTCCGCCCAGCATGGGCCCACAGGTTGCCTTCGGGATTGCACGCATTTTAAAATTAAAAATAAAAACCATTAATTATGCTTATTTTAATATTAATTTTTTTTTTCTCATTCCTGACGGTAGTTATGGGGAGAAGTATGAATCAGCCATAACTGGCGTTTTATGGTTTGTGGTGGAGCATTCTTTAACGAGTTGATGGTGGGACGTGATGACATCGATGTGGTAGTAAACCGCGGTGACACGGAGTGGGCAAGCAATCATTGAGGGGCTACGAACGACGATGTTGATGGTGTGGTGATATGAATGGCCAGCCCTGCGGATGAACGACGACTCTCCGGGTGGTGTCCAGTTTATGAAGAATCGATTAGGGTTCCTGTGAGGAAGATGATTTTTTTTGTAATAATAAAATAAAATAATATCAATAATAAATGAATTCAAAAAAAATATTACGATTATAATAATTATTTTAGTATTGAAACCATGTATAAGGGGAATGAATTCCATTTTTCAAGAGGTGGGATGACACGCCATGTGAATATAGTTAATAGTTATTATAATATCATGTTAAAACCTTAAATATAGACCTATTTAAATTTCACATGTAAATAAATGATGAATTAGTATGACAGTTATGGTGAAAAATTATGTCATGGTTTAATCGTGATTTTTTTTTGTTAAAAAACTAATATTTTAAGTGACCATATATTGTAAAAATAATATATTTTTTAAAATCAGGACTGCAGGTAAGTTCGCACTTGCACAGGCTTACCCACCTTGGCCCGCATCCACACATGCTCATCTCTTACTGACCCGTGCTTTTAACAGTCAAATTTTTTAGGTCCACACCGCCACTCATCTGCCCCATATCTGTGAACCCCATGGGCTCGTTTTGCATTGCTAATTAGGTAAACATGTTAAGTGATACACCCACCCCTACATGTACATCTTGAGTGTGTACTTGTATATTTTGTTCAACGAGATACTGGTAATGGAAATGTTGTCTTGGTTGATGATAATAAGGTGGACGAGCATAGCTTGTGGAAGTTGGCCAATATGACAACTATATTGTATGTCTTCATTTTGAGTGTTTTTTTTTCTAAATTGTGTATAAACATCAACTAATGAAGCCCTTATTATGATGTACACATATTCCCTCCTTTTGATATGTATTTTGCATAAGTCACGCGCATTATCTGAACGTGTCACAATCCAATGTATGAATACAAAATATTGAGATTTTGATAAATTTCAACAAGTTACAGAATGTGTGAAATTGAGGAAAAGATTCTCCCGTGTTTTGACATTAGACCTCGATGTTTGTTATCAACATCATGCATTTGAGAAGATTATAATGGATTTAAAGAGTGCTAGGGGAGATTCCTATGGACAATGAAAATGTTGCACATGGGCTCAATTATGATGACAACTAGGTGGTAATTTAAAATGATAAATGAAATATCTTGACAACAATCATTGGTCTTGTGCATCAAGAAGAAGATATTATCTAGGTGTGATTTAAATACACAAAACAATTTTTATACAAATATTTAATAAAAATTGAAAGTTAAAGAAGGATATCCTCATCTACTGGAACCATGCTCCACTGTCTCTGAGATCATCTTTGATTTTTGTTTGAAATTCATGACACAGAGAACGTTTTTTATACAAAAATTATTAAGAATTGAAAAAACGGTTGCCATTTTCAGGTGACGGCTGATAACGACGGCAGTCTCCCGTCATCAATAGCACCCCCAAAATGTTCAAATGGTCCTGCCCCCCGCTTCCTCGTCGTAGATCGCCCCACCTCTCAATGATTGATTTAAATCTTTTAAAAATTTAAAATGAAATTAAAAAAGCGCAAACCTGAAAGCCGAAAATAAAAAATTAAAATGGAATGTGTATGGATATCAAAATAGAAGCAAAGTGGTCATTTTTCTAAATAAAAGAGCTGCTTTTTTTATTTTATTATAAAACAATTTAATAATTTGATAATTACGAATATAAAATTGGGCGGATGATTTATGGGGGCTCGCCGGAGAAGCATCACCGCGAACGGCCATCACCGCCGCTGTTGGCAGCACGGAATCCCGCTCAACGGCAAACTGCCCACTCCTCGCGTCCCGACGTTCTCCCTTTCCCACTCTCTCCCCCTCTCCCTCTGTCTGTCATTGGTGGATGGGCTGTGCCGTGCTTTTTCTCGAGGTCGGAGGAATTCTCGTGAAGCTTATGTGAAAGCTTTGCGTTTGCGTTTGCGGTTGCGGTTGGAAATAATTGCTGAAACGAGTCGCTTGCTTGGGTTTCAGGTGATTGGTATGCACTCCTCAACTACTCTTTCTCCCTAGTGTTCTTTGGATTCATCTCCTTCCGCTCTCCACTGTCTTCACCCTCTGCGTTGTCAGAATTTATGTACTCTTAGGGTTTCGCTGGGTCGGTGCAACCGAGGTTGGTGCGTCGCTTATGTATGGTGATTCCCAGCTTCCCTAAAAATGTTGGATTTTACGGCGGGTTTTCTCTGCTTCTCTCTTGGTGAGAATGATTCGAGCCATCTTTTGGGAACTAGGAATTTCAGCGGCTGTTCTTTCATTTTTAGGGGCAGAAGGGTGCGAACAAATGGATAAATTTTGTTTTAAACCATGGATGGGCCTGTGACTGCTGGGATTTTCGCGTTCATGTTGGCCTGATTAGGCGTCCTGCTTCGTTCGCGCCGTTTTTCTCTATCAGATGCGTCTATGGCGTGATCATGACCAGAGCTATCCGTGGTCGGATTCTCAAAGATGCAAATGGTGATATTAGTGATCATTTGGGCAGCCACATTCATTTAACAAATTGCATTCACTTGAAGAACCACATGCACAGGAACAGTCCCATGTTAGACGAAAGGTCTCTCGTGCGAGATCTCAGTGTCCTTCAGAGGTCACGCTCTCTGAGGGATCCTTCAACCAGTCCCCCAACCTGGCATTCACCCTTCACGGCTGATACACTTCCCAAGCAACCTCAGAAGGATGCCACTGCTCGTGACAGGAGGTGTTCTGAAGGCAGGAGAGGTCGAAGGTTGTCAACGTCAGGTAACTCACCACCTGTAGCAATTTTAGGAACATCAAAGGTTGCACCTGGCGAAGTAACTGGAAAAACTGCACGGAGTGACCACAGTAGCTGGACTGGTGTTCGGAAGGGTAAACAAATTTACAGGGAAGGATCTGATCAGAACATTGAAGGGCCTCCGGTGGATTTGGTGCAAGATGCTGTGTCAAGGGATGGAAGACTAAAAGATGGACGGAATAAACAAAAGGGAAAGAAACATAAAAAGGACGCTCACCTTAAGACCCTCTCTGAGCAACTGCATGAGATTTCCATGGGCAGTGACGGTGTTGCGTCTTCTCACATTCAAATTAATGGAAGACATGCTTCACAAGATGGTAGAGTTCGGAGCAACTGCAATGGATTGAATAGGGCGAGAAAGCGTAAGTTACATGGTGCAAGAAGATCCCGGGCCAGTGTAGCTTCGCAGGATACTGCCATCCACAGTGAATTTTCTGTGGCTTCCAATTCATTTGCTCAAGTTTCGGAGCCTCCAATGTATCAGCAGCAAGAGGGAAATGAACATTTTTCTAGGGGAAATGTCACCAGAGCTCCTAAAAGTGCATGCGGCATTCCTTTTAATTGGTCAAGAATTCATCATAGAGGCAGGACAATTCTTGACAGGGCTGGCAAGAGTTTCTCTTGTGGGCTGGCTGACCCAAGATCAAAGAAAAATGAATTGCTTTCTCCAGGAAGAGATCCTTCTGATATGTCTGTTGCATCAGATCACACCAGGTCATCTGTTAAATCTGATGCAGAAGCACTGCCTCTACTTATTGAAGCACCGGGGTCTCAGGTGAGTTCTGAACATGCTGCCTGGGCACATGACTACTCCGGGGAACTAGGGATTTTTTCTGATCACTTAGTAAAACATGATTTTGATTCAGACCTTGCTTCCGAGGCTAGATCAGGGCAGCAAGTCGAATTAAATGAACACAGACATCATAGGCACCAAAATCTGACACAGAAGTACATGCCAAGGACCTTTAAAGACCTAGTGGGACAGAATTTGGTAGCACAAGCTCTTGCAAATGCTGTTGCTAAGAGGAAGGTGGGCTTTCTGTACATATTCTATGGCCCACATGGTACTGGGAAAACATCATGTGCACGTATATTTGCCAGGGCATTGAATTGCCAGTCCCTTGAATATGAAAAACCTTGTGGCTTTTGCAATTTTTGTACAGCACACATGAAGGGACAAAGCCGATATGTAAGGGAAGTTGGCCCAGTTAGTAACTTTGACTTTGAAAACATATTGGATTTACTTGAGAATACTGTTGTTTCCAACCCGCCATCACAATACAGAGTATTTATTTTTGATGACTGTGACGCCTTGTCCTCAGATTGCTGGAGTGCTATGTCCAAGGTCATCGAGCGAGCACCGCGACGGATGGTTTTTATACTAGTCAGCTCAAGTCTTGACTCTTTGCCTCATATAATCATCTCCAGGTGCCAGAAATTCTTTTTCCCTAAATTGAAGGATGCAGACATTATTTATGTTTTACAGTGGATTGCACTCAAAGAAGGGCTAGATATCAACGGGGATGCTCTAAAACTCATTGCATCCCGATCAGATGGATCTTTGAGGGATGCTGAGATGACTCTTGAGCAGCTGAGTTTACTTGGTCAGAGAATTTCTGTTCCTCTTGTCCAGGAACTTGTAAGCTTTTTGTTAATATTATCTCCATATTTAGAGCGCCATTAAAGCATTTCACCGTATTACATTTATAGAAAATTATTGAAGACTGATTTTCCATCATATTTGATGCCTTACATAGAAGTGGAAATCTATTTACATACACAGCCATGTGCTGTATAATATTGCCATGCGACATATTGTATTTTTACCCATAATACAGGATGCCTTCTTCAACGAATTTAATTTATTTCTGCACATCGAGTGAACGGTCATGTCATGCTTGCTTGTCATTTTTATCACGTGCATATATGCTTACATATCTGTAAGAATAATAACACTCTTATCTATATTCTTATTTGTTAAAAAATTGCATTTTGTATGCATCATAGATTGACAATTGTTCATGCATATGTTAAAGCCCCAATTGTTTGAATTTTATCTTTTTTGTGGATCCTGAAAACTATAAATTATTTTTGATGATATAAACCTGATCTACTTGGCTCGTTGGTTTTCTTGAGTAATGGATCATAGCATGTCTCATATCAGAGTGTTAGGATTCGACAAATATTTTTGTTTTAAATATTTAAGAGCGGACTTCTATAGTATGTTTTTTCTGCATTGGCCCTTCTTCGCCTTTTTTCCTTTCCCTCAATTGATCAATTTTTTGACGTGGCTTCAAATTTCCTGTAAATACCAAATATTCTTTCGCCTTCTCTATCACAACACTCATTGACGTGTCTGGTTGATTCTAGATGCATGCTTTAAATAGTTATTTAATTTTTAATGTCATTTATTTCTTTGCAAGAATCCCCACAACACTCTACCTTAACACAAATCTGGATGCAAATTTAGCATACTGGGGTGCCTCCAGGAAGTGTTTGTCATTTATATTGTTTTGGGAATTTTGTTGAGTACTTTTTGAGCATTTGTCCAGTTTGTGGCGGTTTCATATCCAAAGTTGAATTTTTTTCTTCATGAATGTTCTTTTTAGATGAAATTTAAATGGAATTTGGATGGCCTTAGTTCATTTTTTGCAACGTTTGACCTGTCCTATGTAGTTGTGGCGGTTTCATATCCAAAGTTGAATTTTTTTCTTCATGAATGTTCTTTTTAGATGAAATTTAAATGGAATTTGGACGGACTTAGTTCATTTTTTGCTACGTTTGACCTGTCCTATGTAGTTGGGAAAAATATAAATCTCTGAAATTCATGCATTTTTCATAGGTTGGGCTTGTCTCTGATGACAAATTGGTAGATCTTCTTGATTTAGCATTATCAGCTGACACAGTTAACACGGTGAAGGCTTTGAGAGAGATCATGGAAACTGGTGTGGAGCCCCTAACATTGATGTCCCAACTTGCTACAGTAATAACTGATATTCTTGCTGGCATCTATGATTTCAGAAACAAAAGGCCACGAAGGAAATTTTTTCAACAACCAATGCGTGAGTTGATGAATAATTTATGATATTGTTTGTTGTTTATCAATGCAATGGTGTAATGAAAATCATGTTGGAGAAAAGTGATCAGCTTTTATTTATGTCATGCTTGGATCAAGAGAATCTGTTCGATTGTTGTCTGAAAAAGATTTTAATTTTCCTTGTTATCTTTCCTGACTGAGAACTAATCTGTTGGCTCAGTATCTAAAGCGCATATGGAAAAATTGCGCCAGGCATTGAAGATACTATCCGAAGCAGAAAAACAGCTGAGAATGTCAAATGAAAAATTAACTTGGCTAACAGCTGCTCTGCTTCAACTTGCACCTGATCAACAATACATGTTGCCCTCCTCTTCTGCAGACACTACCTTAAATCAGAGTCCCTCAGCTCTTTTTGGAGATACAACAAGGAGAAGTAATGCTGATGAGGGCGTCTCATCAAAAATAGTAAAAGCTAAAATCCTTGATGCAGGGAATCCAGTGCATATCTATAGTGATGGTAAGATGAAAGGAACAGACATAAATAGGAAAAGACTTCCTGGCACTGCATCAGCTTCTCAACAAACACCCAGACTCTCTTCTGATGTTAATAGTATTAAAGGCAAGCGTATTTCAAATAGAAGCCTCAAGGAAATTGAAGAAATTTGGCTTGGAGCATTGCAAATGATTCAAAGTGATAACCTCAGGGAGTTCATGTGCAGAGAAGGAAAGTTGATGTCAGTTAGTTTTGGCGCAGGTACATAATATCATTCTTGGTGCTCTGTGATTGACTCTTGCAGCACAATTTTCTGAATCTTTGTTCAATTTGAGCTTTAAATCCAAGTTTAATGCAATTCTCAACTATGTGAATTAATAGAATCTTAGGACGAAGATTACCTCGTGAACTTGGGTACAATGGTGATGGATTGATATTGGATGCTTTTTAGTGGTTTTTTTAGGGCAGAAATGAAATGGTGCTGCCCCTCCGGGGGGGTGATCTAGTGGAAAGGGTTGGGGGCTAGGTCCTTAAGGTCGGGTGTTTGACTCCCATGGGTTGTGCCTTGGCATTGTAATTACATGCCTGGATGATTTAACACCTCGACAGTTCAAGGCATGGTGGGGAGGGCAGTTTTACCTACTTCGGCTTTGCAAGATGCATCTGAAACCCGGGGTTGCTACCTGCTTCGGTGGGGTAACAGCTACGCTGGGAAGGGCGTGGATTGAACATGGGTTGGGCTGGGGTTTCTATGCAAAAAAAAAAAGAGAGAAAAAAAGAGAAAAAAAAGAAAAAGAAAAAAAAATGAAATGGAATGGTGCTTTCTGAGGCAGGATTTTAGACTTGGTGGTGCAGGGAAGCTACTATATATTTACTATTATTATGGATGTTTTAATACTGAATGGTTCTATGATTTGCCTCATTTAAGTTGTTCTACTTCTAGTGAAAGCTATACTTTGAATTTTGTATGCAATTTGAGACTGTTTCCCTTTTTATACAGTTTGTAGGGTTGCCAAAACTACAGTTGTGTTCGGCTATGGTTTTGGAATTTTTTTTGGAAAGAAACTTGTTTTCATGTAATCCAGAAAATGAATACGTTTGGGTAGGTAACTCACATACTTTCTTGTGTCCTCTCAATCTTCAAGATATTTTTTAACATGCTTTCTGATACATTTTTGGAAAATGAAAGTAGATAATATTTTCCAAAACTAAACACAATCTTGGATTCTGTGTGGGGTATTTTCTTGAGATTGTGGAAAATGTACTATGGTTATGATTCATATTGGCGTACCCTTAAATTGTATTTTTACTTGATTTGCTTTGCTTGTATTTTGTTTGCATTTTAGAGGGAATCTATCTGTTTAAATAGTGCTTTTGTACAGCTCCTATGGTTCAGCTGATGTTTGGTTCACATCCAAACAAATCCATTGCCGAAAAGTTTCAAGGGCAGATTTTGCAAGCATTTGAGGCCGTTCTCGGGTCCCCTGTTATCATTGAAATCCGGGGTGAAGTGGGCCATGATAGTTCATCTCAAATGATTATGGATTCCGATTTTACCAATACCCAGTTGCCTAGAGTGGGGTTTGACGATGTCAATAAAAATGTCATGAAAGAAAGATGTCGTGATGGGGTTCACGCAACCCATTTCCGGCCTCTGAACTCTGAATCCTTGGAAGCGAAGAGTGAAATTGTTGAAATAACAGATTCTCCTGGAGTACTCGGGACTAATGAGCCCAAAAAGGCTACCACAGTTTCTTCCCCAGGAAGAAAATTTGGTGAGCAAAACCGGAGTCAAAGCCTAGTGAGAGGCAAGGTGTCTCTTGCACATGTAATTCAGCAGTCTGAAGGATGGTCAAGAAGGAAAGCAGTTTCTATTGCTGAAAAGCTTGAGCAAGAGAATCTGTAAGTATTTGTCCTTCCATATTTTTCAAGTTTCTTAATAGAAGAAATGTAATATTTGATGCTAGAACTGTAGCATTATGGTAATTTCAAGTGAAAATGTTCTATGTGGGGAATACTGTAATTAGAGATAGCAATTTGGGTTCATGGGTTGGGTTCATGTTGGGTTGGCTGTCCTGTGAACCCATTTCAGCTCAACCCTATCCTGACCCATTTAATTAAACAGGTTGACTTGACCCGACTCATTTATGAAGTTGTAAACCCTAGCCCAACATGCCAACTCGTTTAACTTACATGTGTAATATAGATTTCATCATGAAATGTCCGACTAGTTGATATCACATAAACTCAATGGGCTAACCAAATTGAATTATCTCATTTAGACTTAAAATAACCCAATTAATAAACATATGTTATCTATGTTGCAACTCGATCCTTTTAAACAATTTAGAATTAATAATATGTTGTAAACATGTTGAATTATTTCAAATTAAGTTGATTATAAGAATAATATATATTATAAAATTAATTATTGTTATATTTTCAATATCTTATATTATCATTATATTTTTAATCGGGTTACACATGTTAGGTGGGTCAGAAATGGTTAACCCAAACCCGACCTGAATGTTATTCTTGTCCAGTTACTCAACCCGAACCCATTTATGCTTGACCCAAAGCGGTTTAACTTGTGTTGGATTGTTGTGTCGGGTTCAAAATTGCCACCTCTAAATGTATTGCCTTATTAAGATAATCTTATGTGATTTGGTCAGATGGGGACTCCTAATGTGAGGGCAGGCTATGTGGGTTTGAGTTTATGGGGTTAAAAGGTACGAAACCATACATCTGATGAGAAGAGTCCGAGTTCATGGATCCTTAGTCTGTGGCGTGTTTGGAGTGGATGAATTTCTTGTAATTTTCATTGTCCATCTTAGTATTTTTTTTTTATTCCTGATCTGGGTATTGACTGCTGATGACGATGGTACGTTCTCTTTGTTTTCTGCATGTCTTCTTCATGTGACACGTCCAGTCCTGCGCAAATATCTTACATTGGTGTATATTAGAAATAAGTCTGTTTGACAACACCTGCTTAAAGCAATCATCACTTATGATAATCGAAAACAAGCACAACTTTTTTAAACTGATTATCATAAGTGATAAGTGCTATAAGCGCTTAAGTATTGCCAAACACAGCCTGAGCATCTCACCTGAACACAATTTTGGGTTTTCTGCGTTCCGCAGGCGACTTGAACCTCGATCAAGAAGCTTACTTTGCTGGAAGGCATCTAAGGTAACGCGTAACAAGGTAGTCATCTATTTCCACGTGCGATTTCATGTTTTTTTAGCTGTCTCTTATGGGTTTCAAAGGCGAATGTGTTTTTTTGTACAGCTTTCGCGGGTGAGAACAAGGAAGCGAAAGCCGCATTCGTTGCTGAAGCTTTTTCCCTGTGGGAAGTGCCTTTCTTCTAAATCTCATAAAAGAAACTAGTATCCCTGAGCTGTATTTATCTATGGTATGCCTTTTTTCCTGTTTGGTGGCTTCAATTCTATTAATTTCACCGTCATTAGTTTCGTTATACAATAAGTTGCAAAATATAGAATGATCACAATTAAAAGTTGTGCTTATATTTAAGATCATATGCTCTCACTATAGAATTACACTAGTATTCCATCCGTGCGTTTGCACGGGATCCCACAGGTAATATAATAAAAGAATATGACATTAAATTGAAATGTAGATATGTATATGAAATAGAGATATTTTAACATGTATACATTGAGTAAAACAATGTCAGTTGATGTCAAGTCTCAGTGTTTTTCTGTACTTTTTGAACAAACTGGTGATATGTATATTAAATACTGTAAATTTACTATGGTTGTGCTTAATAACACTTATCAAGAAGTGTTTAAAACACTTAGATTTGATAATTACACATTTGTTTCATCTTTGAACGAACAATTGTAATGTTTTTTTAGGAAAACCTTGATATAAATGAATCGAAAACAATTTTTTTCCCTATAAATGATATCGAAACACTTGTACAAGTGTGTAGTCAATAATTTTTAAAAATACCACTGTTGTAAAATGCATTATGTTCAACATATCAGTTGTAACACCGCATAACTAAACAATAATCAATGGTATACAAACAGTTGACTGAGCATGAACTGCTTTACTTCTCCGCACATTCAAACACAAAACAATAACCCTTCTTAATATATTTCTTTCTTCAATGGTTATGAAACATCACATAAAATGTTTGCAATTTGATTTCAACAATACCTCCCCATGTAACAAACAGCACTTGGGAGGTGGCAGGAAATTTGGTGGATGCGGTAGAACTGGTGGCAGAAAATCTGGTGAAGATGGTAGGATTACTGGTGAGAACAGATCTGGTGGAAGGGACCTTACAGACTGTATGAACAGGTAGAATGGAGGGCTGATATTGTGGGCAGCAGCATATCCTTGGAAAATGAAAACGAAAATGCATTAGCATATTTATGCATTTTTTGTTTCAGATTTAGAAGCACACAATAAATGACATTGATTTGAATCGAATTATTGAAAATCCAAATCAATGCTGGAAGTGTTACAATTGGAATTCATTTAGTCACACCTCTAAAACAATGCTGGAAGTGAAATTCATTTAGTCACATTTCAAAATCAATATGGTTCAAAATATTAAAATTGCACCATACAATAATCACACACCATTATGTATAAACTAAACGCATGATCTATTTCTTATCAATGTAAGATCTTACATGAAAGTTCATGGAATTGTGTCTTGAATGAAGTTAATAAATGAAAAAACTATAGCTCATAGGTTTCAAATTTAAAATATTTAACTGATTAAATAAACTAAATAGATCCATAAGCATGAACTTATGATGGTGGATCATGAGCCCTTGTTATTGGCCAAGAAAAACCTTTGTATGTTCTAACATAAGTTGTTCAACGCTCTTTTTCTCAGAAGGATTCTTAAAAAATATTCAAAAGTGGTTGGTCCTTTGGTTACACAAACTTATCTAATTTTAAAGCTCAACACATTCATATTCTTAAAAGGGGCATCATAGAGGTTAGCAAACACTTTTTCTACCAGACCATGGAATTTCATCTTACCTCATTTTCCTTCTCTATCATTACCCACTTTTGATATGATTTAGTTAAGGTTAGATATTCTTGATGTTGTGACACCTTAACGAAGATGTGCCCTAAACCCTCATTTATATGAGGTATGTTGCCCATATCGCAAGTGATGATATAAGATTTCGTATGGTATGATATCTATGTAACATTCTGAGATTTTAAAAAGAAACACTATGTTTGACAACATACATGATACATAACATTGAGCTTAAACATACAACTAAGTATTATTATTTAAATGTGACCGTTATAACTTAACTGTTAAATTGGCGTGTATTAATACGATTAACTGATTTATGAAATAAATATAAAGGTCCAACTCAATATTAATGTATTGTTAAGTGCTTAGAAAATAATCACATAATTTTTAGTAAAGTTATTTTATTTTTCAAAAATACGTTTTCTTCAAAAATGAGTTTTTCTTCTTTTTATGAGTGAATATTATAATTAATTTATGGAAGTTTTAGAAAATGTATTTTAAAAAAATGAACTTTCATTTTTGGTTTTATAATGTAAAAAATATCCTAGGATGTTTTTCTGAGAATTTTCAGAGTTATTTTTTCAGTGAATAATGAAAAATATCGATTTTTATAAAACCGTCATTTTATTTCTATTAAAAATTCCCTTTATGATTTGAATGTCATCTCAAAGATACCCAAGTACTCTTTAGTTAGATGTAATCTAATTAATTACATTTTAATCATCTTATATCATATTTTGGAATAAATACATTTTTTGGGATTAAAAACGCATTTTTCAAGAAAACTGTTTTTCGTTGCGTTTTGCGGGATTTATTTTAAATTAAATTATGCCACTTATGTGAGTTTAATTTTAAAAAATGGATTTCATATTTGGAATCACGAAGTCCAAATTTGCTAAATAGGTTTCTTTCATTTTCGGTCATTATGAATAGTAATAATAGTAATTTTATGGCCACGGTAAATGGTAAATTATGTAATTTAGGTTAAAAATAAAATGATAATAACCATCAAATGACCCAAACACTTACCTAAATCTTATTGGATTAGTATATCTCGACCATAATCATCCAGTCAAATTTCTGACCTTTTAGGGTCATTTGGATTAGATTATGACCTTTATAATATTTTATTTAAAGAAATGTCAAATATGCCACTCTCTTGTTTTTAATAAGTGTAATATTTTTTAATAAGGTGTTATCGAGAGGATATGTTTGACTATAAATAGTCCTTTAAAATTTAAAAGATTTATCTTCATCATAATATTTTTTTTTAATTTTTAGTGAACTAATTACTTTAAATTCTTACACAACACTGATGTTGTAATTATTCAATTAATGAAAAAAATCAAATAAATGATATTAAAAATATTAAAATAAATATAATTTGAGATAATTAATGTGATCCATGAATTTTATAGATGACCATGACATGTTAGAGATATAATAAAATATTTGGATCGAATTTTAGTTGTCATGGTATTATTAATGTCAAAGTAATGAATAGTTCTACAAATTGACATTAATGATCTTTTATAATAAATAATATTTTATTAAATGATATAAAATTCCTAAAAATCTTAAATTCATCCAAACGATTATGATAAGGTTGAAAATATCAACCATGATCCATTTATCGGTCGTTTTCTATTTTATAGTAATTATATTGACCATCAAAAAGTAAAAATCCATGTTATCACGACAAGAGTTAAAATGGTTAAATAAGGGTTAAAAATAAAAGATAAAGGTATAAATATTGTGACAACTGGGTCCCGCTGACAGCACAACCACCCCGCCTTAACATGGCCGTCGGGTCCTGGCTCACCAGGTACCACCAGTTGCCCCCGCAGACACGTGGGACCCACCCCAGGGTCCACCCACATGCCCGAACAGGTCATCTGACTAATGATAGTCCTCACAGGCCAACACATGTCTTTTCCAGTGTGCTTTGTCCTCACTCACACACACCCTGGGAAACTTCCCAGAGGGTCACCCATCCTGATCACTACTCCAGGCCAAGCACGCTTAACTGTGGAGTTCTAATCAGATAGGCTCCCGAAAAGGAAGGTGCACCTTGTTGACATGAGTCATATCATTTAGTCATTTAACCCTCTATCATTTGGGGATGTTACATCCACCCCCCCTTTAGAGCACAACGCCCTCGTTGTGGGCCCTACAACTCAACCCAGGCAGTGCACCGCACTTAAGGCTGGGTTCCTCCTCTGATACCAAATGTGACAACTGGGTCCCGCTGACAGCACAACCACCCCGCCTTAACATGGCCGTCGGGTCCTGGCTCACCAGGTACCACCAGTTGCCCCCGCAGACACGTGGGGCCCACCCCAGGGTCCACCCACATGCCCGAATAGTCCCCACATGCCAACACATGTCCTTTCCAGTGTGCTTTGTCCTCACTCACACACACCCTGGGAAACTTCCCAGAGGGTCACCCATCCTGATCACTACTCCAGGCCAAGCACGCTTAACTGTGGAGTTCTAATCAGATAGGCTCCTGAAAAGGAATGTGCACCTTGTTGACATGAGTCATATCATTTAGTCATTTAACCCTCTATCATTTGAGGATGTTACAAATATAGTCAAAACTTGTCTTGGAATGCGGACGACGAAGGTCGTCTATAGGTGGTTGACATCGTCATTTTGGTGGCGGCAGGCGACAATGAGATGGCCATGTTTTTCGGTGAGGTGTTGGCAGTTTTGTGGGGAGTGTGCCCGAGGCAACCTCGAGAGTTAGTGAGCGACAACCTTGGGTCGCGTGCTGTCAGAAGACATTGGAGACTTCGGGATGCTAGACACCAGAACACACATGAGATGAGTTGGATGCCTGTGGGATATTTTTGTTGGCTTGACATATCAGATTTCTATGGTTTTAGTGGGCCTTGTGTAGGGCGTCCAAAAATCATATGGGTCATTAGGCCATTTTTTTTCTGGGTCTGTTATACGTGCAGGTCTGACTGACCAGGGGGTGTTGGTCTCGACTGGTGAAGGCATTTTATTATGTGTTGGTGTGAGATTCTCAAGCAGCCACCGGTGACTTGGGATGGTGATGATTGATCCTCACGGCGACCGTCAATGGTATGGGACGCTGATGGGTGTGATGGCTCCTACTCACTACGACTATCGGTGGAATGAGACACTGATGGGTTCTTGGAACAAGTCTGATGATGAAGTGCTGGCGCTCAGACGATGCACGAGTGATGACACTGAGGACAGAATGACGTCCTTGGGGTGGAGTTCGACGGACGACGACGCGACGACGTTTGGGCTTCAGGTGTGTAGGGGCTTTCACAGGATGGTGGGCTTGAGGGCCACACATGATCCTACAGAGGGGCTTTTGCTCAGTTTCTAGGGAGGTTTCAATTGTTTTTTGGCCAATGGACATGTTTTTTTTGGGGTCTTCAGGGCCCGCCTCTCCTATGTGTCAGGATCGATTTTCTTCAACCCTAGCTCCATTTGGACCCAACACATAGGCCCTTCTGGGGTTCCTGTTGGGAAAGATGGGAAAGCGACGAACGCGCAAACAAAAGAAAAAGCGAACGCGCAGCGGAAATTGAATCCCCCCCAAATAGAAGCGGATGCGCATCGACAAAATTAAATGTGCAGAAAAATAAATTTGACACCGGAAATTTTTACGTGGAAAACCCGAAAGGGAAAAACCACGGGACCTAGTCCAGAAAGAGGGATCCACTAAAATCAAGAAGTACACGGTAGAGACTCCCCCAAATGGAAGGGATCTCAAAAGTAATACTTAAGAATAAAAGTAGGGATCAAAAGGTGGAGAGCAAGAAAGATGATCGTCAAAGAAAGACGATCACCAAATGGGATTTGCTCTCGATGTTGTTGCTGCCGGTGATGTTGAAATGCCTTGCCTCTGCCTCCTTATATAGGAAAAGAATCAGCGTCAAAATAATGTCGCCGCATCAAAAGAGTGTCACCGCGTGAATTAATTCACGCGGTCTTGGCCCGCATTAAAACACCACATTAAAACAGATACCGCATGTGCACCATTTGAGGAGGCGTTACCCAGTGCGCCAACCAGGAAGGTGCTCAACAATCTCCCCCTCCGACTCAAGTGGGGATCACCGCCAACCCTGCAATCTGTCGGCAAGTCTCAAATTTTCCTCTGGGTAAACTCTTGGTCAACATGTCTGACCCGTTGTCATCAGTGTGGATCTTCTCAAGCTCTAACTGTCTCGAATCAAGGACGTTGCGAATCCAATGATATCGAACATCGATATGTTTCGACCTGCCATGAAAAGTAGAATTCTTTCCCAAACAAATAGCACTCTGAATATCACAAAATAAAACATACCTGTCCTGATTTAAATTGAGCTCTCGAATAAACATTTTCATCCACAATAATTCTTTGCACGCCTCAGTAGCTGCAATAAACTCTGACTCTGTGGTAGATAAAGCAACACATCTCTGCAATCTAGACTGCCAAGATACAGCTCCCCCTGCAAAAGTGATCAAGTAGCCTGAAGTAGACTTCCTCGAATCGATATCTCCTGCCATATCTGAATCTGTAAAGCCACAAAGCATAGGTTCCCCTTTGCCAAAACACAATCTCAGATCAGAAGTACCACGAAGATAACGAAAAATGTACTTCAATGCTCTCCAATGCTCTCTACCTGGATTTGATAGAAAACGACTGACCACACCAACTGCATGAGCTATATCAGGTCTAGTACATACCATTGCATACATCAAACATCCAACAACAGATGAATAAGGTATGTGTTGCATCTCCTCTCTCTCTTCATCAGTAGAAGGCGACTGACTGATACTGAGCTTAAAATGTAAAGCAAGAGGAGTACTAACCACTTTCGCTCTATCCATAGAAAATATCTGAAGAACCTTCTCAATGTATCTCTCCTGAGATAACCACAACTTCTTGGCCTTCCTGTCATGGGAGATCGTCATGCCAAGAATCTGTCGTGCTGGCCTCTTCATTTAAAATAGCAAACTTGACAAAACTAAATGTCATAGCACCATTAGGAGCAGAACCGGTTAGAGTAACACATAAATTTTCCCATGAATCGGGTAAAGTGTTAAGCAGCAAAAGAGCTAAAACCTCATCTTCAAAATTGATACCCATGCCAGACAACTGATCAAAACATCCTTGATATTCACTTAAATAATCATAAATAGACGTACCTTCTCTGTACCTCAAGTTCATCATTTTCTTGAGAAGAAACAGTTTATTGTTTCCCGTCTTCGAAGCGTAGGTCGTCTCAAGCTTCTCCCACAAAGTTCTGGCATGAGAGATGTTGACAATGTGGTTCATCACGTTGTCTTCGACCCATTGACGAATGAAGCCGCAAACCATCTCATGCTCGAACGCCCATTCTTCGTCTGACATTCTCTCTGGCTTCTGGGTACTAAACACTGGAAGATGCATTCGCTTGACAAAAAGCAGATCCTTCATTTTAAGTCGCCACATATGGTAGTTGGTACCATTTAACAAAATCATCCGACTGTAGTTGGCCTCCATAATAAATACGAAAAGAAAATAACCAAACCCTCTGATACTAGATGTTGGGAAAGACGGGAAAGCGACGAACGCGCAAACAAAAAAAACCCGAACACGCAGCGGAAATTGAATCTTCCCCCCCCCCAAATAGAAGCGGATGCGCAGTGACAAAATTAAATGTGCAGAAAAAATAAATTTGACACCGGAAATTTTTACGTGGAAAACCCGAAAGGGAAAAACCACGGGACCTAGTCCAGAAAGAGGGATCCACTAAAATCAAGAAGTACACGGTAGAGACTCCCCAAAATGGAAGGGATCTCAAAAGTAATACTTAAGAATAAAAGTATGGATCAAAAGGTGGAGAGCAAGAAAGATGATCGTCAAAGAAAGACGATCACCAAATGAGATTTGCTCTCAGTGTTGTTGCTGCCGGTGATGTTGAAATGCCTTGCCTCTACCTCCTTATATAGGAAAAGAATCAGCGTCAAAATAATGTCACCGCATCAAAATAATGTCGCCGCGTCAAAAGAGTGTCACCGCGTGAATTAATTCACGCGGTCTTGGCCCGCATTAAAACACCACATTAAAACAGATACTGCATGTGCACCATTTGAGGAGGCGTTACCCAGTGCGCCAACCAGGAAGGCGCCCAACAGTTCCATCCTAAAACCCATGGGTGATAGGAGGAATTGCCCATCCAAGCTTATATGTGAGTCATCATCCTTTTGTGGGAATCGATGTGGGATTGGGTTTGCACCCAAAAATACTCCCCTCAAACCAAAGACCACACAGGCCTCCCCTTCAACGATAATCCATCAGATCCAATCATCTTGCACCGCCGTTTTCTCATCACCGGGACTCGCCGCCTGACCGTCATTTATCAGGAAGACTTTCGACACAAGGCACCATGGATTCACATGCTTCAAATGAGCAACTGTTATCGTTGTCAAACTGGTTTTTGGGAAATACCCTACATCACATCTGGGCTGCACCATCCCTCTGATACCAATTGTCAGGATCGATTTTCTTCAACCCTAGCTCCATTTGGGCCCAACACATAGGCCCTTCTGGGGTTCCATCCTAAAACCCATGGGTGATAGGAGGAATTGCCCATCCAAGCTTATATGTGAGTCATCATCCTTTTGTGGGAATCGATGTGGGATTGGGTTTGCACCCAACACTATGATGGTTCGAGATTTCACTCTGTCTGTCTTTTGGGTGGTGCTAGCCTTCTGCCTTCTGTGTTTGGTGGTGCTTTTTGTGCCATTTGTCTTGTGTTATGTTTTTTTGCACTTTAATTTTTTTAATAAATTTTTAGGACCTAGCATGCTCGGATCCTGAACTTTCCTGGTATAGTCAAAACTCGTCTATTTCTTATTGGATGAGGGAATTTCGACCTATTCTCATATTATCTTCAAAATAATTGATTTTAGAGCTATTTAGAATTGAAAATTAATTTATATTAATTTGATATTTTGAGATATTCCAAGAGCGCCCCTCTCATCTCTTATAAAAGGGAATCAATTCTTCTCAATCCATTAAAAATCCATTTGGTTCGGCCAAGCCCTGCCCGAATCCTTTTTTAGAACCCCTTCTCTCATTATAGAGGTCTTAGTTTAGACAAAATATCAATTTTAGAGGTAATAATGTGTAATGCAAAGGACGTTTTTCAAAGAAGAGGTATGGTTTTTATCTGTATGTTTTAGTTTTGTTTCTTATTCCACATCCCTCAAATCTTCTTCAACCATTCTAAAATAATAACTTCAGTATCCTCCATATACTGAAATGTTATTATGTTAGTGGAAAGACTTATATCTGTCTCCTCTTCAATCAAATGGGAAACAAAATCATCATTCGTGTGTACGGCGGATTACCGCCTCATGAACCGATGTAATTCGTTTTCCATCAACGCCTCTCAAGACATGTTATAATGATTGAATTAATGTTTATATATGATATTCATGACATATTTATCATCCTGAAAAGGTAATATATTATTTATATTCGTACCTTTCCATGCACTGAAAAATGATAACGTCGTTCGTGCATACGTGTGGACTACCACCTCCACAAAATGATGTGATTCGTTTTTCATCACCACATCACATGGATGATATATATATGTATATATAAAGAAATAATACGATATTTATGACATTATGATCATTTTGAAAAGATAAAATAATACTTTCTCTTCATAATGATCGTTGAAGAGTGGAAACGTTACTCATGCGTGCGTACGACCTATCATCTCCATGATTGTAATGTAGTTCATTTTTCATAACTATATTTAATGATTGAATTTAAAAGTATAATTGATGTACAAAAATTATAATTATGTCATGATTATTATTTTGAAGATGATGGAATAATGAACTCTTTGACCATAGTCAACCGATTGAAGTTATTTTGGACTTATGAACCGAATATCGTCAAAATATCTGAAGTGAACTTAATTAATTAATTGTATATAACATGGTAATAAGTGGAATAAAAGGAATAATAAACTTGAAAAAGGTTTCCAAACAAGTAAATAATTAACATAAGTTTATTATTTAGAAAGATAAAGAACGCACGTGACGTGTTAGACTCAAGGTAAAAGACTTTCTTTTAAAAGTTATTTTTTAAAAAAAGTTTCTCTTAAAACTCTTTTTTTCTTCTATATCCATATTTTCTAAAAATGTTTTAAGAATGTTTTTAATATTTTCATACGATTTTTTAAATTCAGTTTTACACATGTTTACCTTTTACAAAATGTTTTGAAAATAATCTTTTTATCGTTTTCCAAATGAGGTACTTTGTGACTTATCCGAAAAATATACGGAATGAATGTTTTTTTAACTTATACGTAATGAGAAACTTTTCCTACCGTTATAACGCCTTAATTATTTGAAGTTTCCTTTATAAGTCTCCATGATTTTTTAAAGAAAATTGTTTATTTAGTTCTTAGATTTTTTAAAGCGATTTTTAAAAGAAAATGGTATTTTGACATCAAAATCTGCTTTTTATATGGGTTTAAAAGCATTTTTCAAAGGTTTTATGATGAAAAGTGCAAAAATAAAATATTTTATTCATGATATGATACTTCAACATTATATGTGGAACATATGAGCCCGATACAACTTATATGAAGAGTTGAACCCCATTATAGCTCATGGGTGAGCCTGATACAACGTATACATTGGATGCACCCAAATAGCACTGAGTGAGCTCGTTATAGCTTTGGGTGTGTCTAGATAGCGCTCCAATGCATTGGGTAATGTACCTTGTCTTTTGAGGATAGAAGGAGGGAGTTACCGAAGAGTTTCTCATATGGATTTAACCGAGCTCCAGTTATTTCTGACATGAGTTTAAAATGGGTTATGAATGTGATGCTCTATGTTTCCAAAAATGGATTTTATTTGCTTTCTATGAGTTTTAATGATTTTCTTTGAGTTAAATGTGTGTGTGTTTTCTTGTGAAGATGATTTATTTCATTATCTCAAAGAACATTAAGATAAAGGTAAATATTTCATGGGTTTTAATGTGTTTCACTGGATTAATGGTTTTATTTCTTTTTATTTCTCTTATTGATATTTTTGTGCTCATCCCATATTTTAAAATGTTTTTCCCAGGGTTTAAAGGGATTAGGGACAAAGATGATGTCAATAAGAAAATTGTGAACATTTTTCATGAAAAGAAACCATATTTTATTTAAAAGGGTTTTGTTTTGTGAAAAAATGGATATTGAGTAGAAGTGTCCACTTGTAATGTATGAGTTTACTATGTAAGATTTTGTATTAATTCTCTAAAACTCTAAACAGAAAATATTTTTGGGAATGTAAGAAAGTGGATTCTAGTTTAAAGTCATTGGAATATGTAATGTTTTAAGGTCAGGTCCTTATAGTTGGTATCAGAGTAGAGTTTAGATACCTTTGGAGATTATGATGATTTCATGTGAGATTATATTAAGAGTTATGAATATCATCATAGGTTTATAAGTTTGAGGTTGATCATAAGATCAATATATTAGACACCCCTTTTGAGGATTTAAGTAATGAAATTTTGAAGCGATTAATGACATTTTGAGAGACATTTTTTCGGGTTTAATTTTATGTAACCCTTCGGTTTGATGTGAAGTATTATTTGAGGAAGAATACCTTTACATTTTGTGGACATAATTTTAAAGGTATGGATAACCTTTAAGGTTTATATGATTTTTTATTTTGAGGTAATTATGGGTTATTATATTTTGGGATGCAAAATGAAAGGTATTAGATAACCTTTGAGGTTAAAACATTTCTTTAATATTGAATATATTAAGATTATTTTGAGGATTTTATCACATTTATGGGAACATTATAAGGATTATATTAATATATTTTTAGAAAAAGGACAACCCATAGGTTGGATGATAACCCGTCGCATCTGACATGGCCATAAGGTTTGAACCCACGACCGAAAGACGACAAGGGTGCATCGCCTACCATTGGCCTACGTGATATCCTGGTTAACATGATATTGTTTTTATTTATTTAAATTATATGAAATATAGAGGATACAATCATTTTGGGAACCTATGTTTTATCATATAGGTAACCATGAGATTGGAAATTGATTTGGTGATTAGTGTTATTTCAGAAGAAGTTCACTATTCTGAGAACCTTATATAATTAAGGTAAAGAAAATATTATGTGATTTTATTTGATGAATAAAGGTTGAATTATCTCTTGGAAACATATACGATCATAATGAGGCCTTATGATGATTTTGGTTATTTATGTAAATAATTAGCATATCTTGGAGATTATGTGATTAAGGCAATTATAGTTTGGTATGAGACTTTAAGAGTAATTGATGTTATTTGGAGATAAATGTTAAATTTTATCTCGGAAGACTATGTGATCAAATCCTTCTGATTTGTGGGTTCCAATCTTAGTTTGGAATATTTTTGAGGACTTTTAAGGATATTTATTTATTGAACGATCTAAGTTAAATTTTGGGTATTACTGTTAAATTTTGAAGATTAAAGTAGTTTTTCTTCATTTGAAGGTTTATCCATTTTGGAAATTATCTTATCTTGTACCAATAATTTTGGTTTTGGTTAATGTCTAAAGATAGGAACAATAGATTTTTAATCTTTTGAGGATTTTGTGATCCATAGAAGTTGATTCTAATGCTTCATGCATGAAAAATTCATCTTGAATACTCATTATTTAGAGAAAAAGATGAGCTTCTAGTGGAAATTTACTTAAGGGATGAAACTCTACTTTTCAAGTAAGTATATTTCCTTGCGTTCTTATCCAAGGCAGTAAACGAATTCCTCAACTTTAGGAAAATGATTTTGAAACAAGTTATCCATTTACTTTTCTTATCGAGAAATCAATGGCCTTTTATCCTATCATAGATTTATGATTTTGTGGTGGTTAACTTTATCATGACCGTGTTCTTTATCACTCTTTATCAATCCTTGAGAGTTAGTTTTCTATCCCATATCCATGTTTTCACTTCCCATTTATGTTATCCTATTTGGAAACCTAGTTATGTGTTATTCCAGATGAACTCTATACTTCCCTTACTATCTTTTCAAGAGGAAGTTTTATTAATCCTTTTTATAATGTGAGATTTCAACAAAGGTATTTTGAAAATTCAAACCATGGTTATTGAGACCTAGTTAAAATTGCGATGACACGATTTCTAAAGGAGGGGGGATGTAACATCTCAATATTTTAAAAAGAAAACACTGTGTTTGATAACATACATGATACACAACACCGAGCATAAACAGACGACTAAATATTATTATTTAAATGTGACCATTATAACTTAGCCGTTAAATTCACAGGTATGAATAAGATTAAATGATTTATAAATTAAATATAAAGTTTTCACTCAATATGAATGTATTTTTAAGTTCTTAGAAAATAATCACACAATTTTTAGTAATGTCATTTTATTATTCAAAAATATGTTTTCTTCAAAAATGATTTTTTCTTCTTTTTATGAGTGAATAATATAATTAATTTTTAAAAGTTTTAGAAAATGTATTTTTAAAAAATGAACTTCATTTGTGGTTTCATAATGTCAAAATTTTCTTCGATTTTTTTTGAGAAATTTCAGAAAAGATTAATTTTTTAGTGAATAGTGAAAAATACCGGTTTTTATAAAATTTCCATTTTATTTATATTAAAAATTTCCTTTATATTTGATTTTAATCTCAAATATACTTAAGTACTCTTTAGTTGGATATAGTTTAATTAATTACATTTTAATCATCCTTATACCATATTTTAGAATAAATACATTTTTGGGCTTAAAAACACAATTTTCAAGAAAACTGTTTTTAGTTGCGTTTTGTGAGATTTATTTTAAATTAAATTCTTCCACTTATATGAGTTGTATATTGAAAAATTAATTCCAAATTTGTAATCATTGGGTCCAAATTCAGTAAATAGGTCCCTTTTATTTTTTTGTCATTATGAATAGTAACTATATTAATTTTATTATCACGATAAAGAGTAAATCAGGTAATTTAGGTTAAAAATAAAATGATAAGAACCATCAAATGACCCAAACACTCAACTAAATCTTATCAGATGAGTATATCTCGACCATGATCATCTAAGGGTTGAATTTATGACCTTTTTGGGGCCAGTTGGATTAAATTATGACATTTATAGTATTTTATTTAAAGAAATATCAAACATGTCACACTTTTGTTTTTAATAAGTGTAATATTTTTAATAAGGTGTTATCCAAATGAATTTTTGACTATAAATCGTGTTTTTAAAGATAAAAGATTTACCTTCATCATGGTTATTTATTTTTAATTTTTAGTGAAGCACTAATTACCTTAAATTCTTACACAGTGCTGATGCAATAATTATCCAATTAATGAAAAAATTAAATAAACATTATTAAAAATATTAAAATAAATATAATTTGAGATATCTAATGTTATATACAAATTTTATAGATGACCATGACATGTCAGGGATATAATAAAATGTTTGGATTTAATTTTAGATGTTTTCAGGATATTATTAAAGTCAAAGTAATGAATAGTTTTACAAATTGACATTAATGATCTTTTATAATAAACAATATTTTATTAAAGGATATAAAATTCCTAAAAATCTTAAATTCATCCAAGTAATTAGGATAAGGGTGATAATATCAACCATGGTCCATTTAATGGTTGTTTGTTATTTTATAGTAACCATACTGACCCTCAAAGAGTAAAAACCCATGTTGTCACGGTAAGATTTAAAGGGGTTAAATAATAGTTAAAAACAAAAGATAAGGGTATAAATATAATCAAAACCTGTCTAATTTTTATTGGATGAGGGGATTTTGATCTATCCTTATCTTATATCCGATATAACTCACTTTGGAGCTATTTGGAATTAAAAATTAATTTATATTAATTTAATATTTTGAGATATTCCAAAAGTTCCCCCTCTCTTATAAAAAGGAACCACTTTTTCTCAATCATTCTCACTTAAAAACCCATTTGGTTCAGCCAAGACCTGTCCAAATCCCTTTCTATAATCTCTCTCATTCTAGAGGTCTTGGTTTTTCCAGAATACATTTTTTAGAGGTCTTAATGTGTTACACAAATTAAGTTTTCCAAAGAAGAGTTATAGTTTTTATTTGCATGTTTTAGTTTTGATTATTCTTCTACATCCCTAAAAATTTCTTCAACCTTGATAAAATAATAACTCAAGTATCCTCCATATATTGATATGTTTATTATTTTAGTGGAATTACCTATATCTATCTCCTCTTCCATCAGATGGGAAATAAAACCATCATTTGTGTATATGGAGAACTACCACATCGCGAACCGATGTAATTCGTTAACCATCACTGTCTCTCAAGATAGGTTATGATGACAAAATTAATGTTTATATATTATATTCATGACATATTTATAATTTTGAAAATGTAATATATTATTTATGTTTTTACCTTTCCATGCACTGAAAAATGATAATGTCGTTCGTGCGTACGTGTGGACTACCACCTCCACGAAATGATGAGATTCGTTTTTCATCACCACATCACATGGATGATATATATATGAATATATAAATAAATAATATGACTCTTATGAAATTATGATCATTCTAGAATGATAAAATAATACTTTCTTTCCATATTGATCGTTGAAGAGTGGAAACATTACTCATTGTACGTACGGTTTACTGTATCCATGATTGTATCACATTCCATTTTTTATAAACATATTTAATGGATGAATTTAAAAGTATAATTGAAGTATAAAAATGATAATCATGTCATGATTATTATTCTTGAGATGATGGAATAATGACCCCTTTGACCATAGTCAATCGACATAAGTCATTTTGGACTTATGAATCAAATATCATCAAAATATTAGAAGTAAACTTAATTAAGTAATTGTATATAACATGATATTAAGTGAAATAAAAGGAATAATAAACTTGAAAAAGGTTCCCAAGAAAGTAAATACTTAACATAAGTTTATTATTCAAGAAGATAAAAGATGTACGTGACGTGTGAGAATCAAGGTAAGAGTCTTTTTTTTAAAATTATTTTTTAAATAAGTTTCCCTTAAAACTATCTTTTTCTTCCATATTAATATTTTCTAAAAATGTTTAAAGAAAGTTTTTACTATTCTCATATAATTTTTTAAATTCATTTTTACCCATGTTGACTTTTTATAAAATGGTTTGAAAAGAATCTTTTTTTTCATTTTCCAAATAAGGAACTTTGTGACTTATCTGAAAAATATATAGAAAAAATGTTTTTTAACTTATATAGCATGAGAAAATTTTCCCCCCGTCATGATGCTTTAATGATTTGAAGTTTTCTTCATAAGTTTCCATGGTTTTTAAAATAAAATTGTTTATTTATTATGTGTGTAGTTTTTAGATTTTTTAAAAGTGATTTTTAAAATAAAATAGTATTTTGATATCCAAATCTGTTTTTATATGGGTTTAAAGGTGTCTTTAAAAGGTTTTATGATGAAAAGTGCAAGCATAAAATGTTTTAGTGATGATATGGTACTTGAGTATTATATGTGTAATGGGTGAGCCTAATACATCTTATACGAAGGTTTGATCCCCATTATAGATCACGGGTGAGCCCGATACAACTTATACATTGGGTACGCCCAGATAGCGCTGGGTGAGATCGTTATAGCTTTCAGTGTGCCTAGATAGTGCTTTAATGCATTGAGTAATGTACCTTGTCTTTTGAGGAAAGGAGGGAGTCAACGAAGGGTTTCTTCTGTGTATTTCACTGGGCTCCAATTAAATCTAACACATATTTAAAATAGGTTATGAATGTGATGCTCTATGTTTCCAAAAAGGGTTTTTATTTGATTGCTATGTGTTTTAATGATTTTATTTAAGCTAAAAGTGTGCGTTTTTTCATGTGAAAATGATTTATTTTATTATCTCAAAGAAAATTGATATAAAGGTAAATATTTCATGGGTTTTCAGGTTTTTCACTAGACTAATGGGTTTTGTTCTTTTTTATTTCCCTTACTGAGTTTTTTGTTCTCATCCCACGTTTTAAAATGTTTTCCATTGGGTTTTAAGGAAGATTAGTGATAAGGATGAGGTCAAGAAGAAAATTGTAAAGATTTATCATGAAATGAATTCATATTTTATTTAAAAGTGTTTTGTTTTGTGAAAAAATGGATATTGAGTAAATGTGTCCACTTGTAATGTATGAGTTTATTATGTAAGAGTTTGTCCTAATTCTCTAAAAATCTATGCTGAAAAGATATTCGGTAATGTAAGATAGTGAATTCTAGTTTAAATTCATTGAAATATGTAATGTTTAAGGTCGAGTCCTTACACTACATGCCGAGGTTAGATATTTTTGATGTTGTGACACCTTGATGAAGTATGACCTAAACCCTCATTTATATAATGCATGTTTCCTATATTGCATGTGATAGTATAAGATATTGTATGGTATGATATAAGATATCATAAGACTTTCCACTACCTTAACATGTTAGTGAAACATTAAAGGTTAATGTTCAAATATTTCTATGTAGCCTATAATTAATAAACCGTTTGTTATGATGAAACAATGAGATATTGCATGACCGAATGGTTACAAACTGTTGTAACCATATGATATTTCTCATGCATAATGTAACGCATGAGTAAATGCACAAGGCTCAGGGAGTGTCCCAGAGGCCTATATAAACATTCTTAAGGCCATGAGAATGGTGTTTTTTTTCATTCCACAACTCTCCCTAACCTAACTCTCTTCTTCTTTACCCTTTGCTACGAGAGGCACTTGCATGCCATGGATTTTAAGAGAGTCCCACTCGAGCCTCAGGCGATTCAACATCAACCCATGGATACATCATGAAGGAGGGATGTCTTTTGGATGCATCTTGTGATATTCATCAAGTACATATGATTAAAGATGTAATATCTCAATATTGTAAGGTACACACAACACAATGATCTTCATTTTACAATTTACATGACTATAGGTTTCATGCATGGTGATCCTGATTTATGGTTTTTTATTGCTTTCATTGATTATATTAAGTGTTAATACATCCTTAGAAACCTTTTATGTGGATATACCATGGAGGAGGGATGTTTTTTGGCTACCTCTTGTGTTCTTCATCAAGTCCATATGATTGAATATGTTGTAACGAATCATCGATGTAAGGTACACGCAACACAATGTTCTTCATTTTACAATTTATATGATTATAGGTTTCATGTATGTTGATCCCGATTTATGGTTTCTTATTGCTTCCACTGCTTAGATTAAGTTTTAATCTATCCTTAGAAACCTTTCAATGGTATCAGAGCAATGCCATGTGATTTGATTCTCGAAACCATGTTTTGAATTAAAGAATAATGCATATTGCACGCATATTGTATTATCTATCGTAGGATACAACATATAATAAATACTTCGGTTTTAACAATATCATAATATACAATATAAGGGGGCCCTAATAGACTATGTCACCGCTTACAGTTTGAAAAACAGAGAATCGCGTTGTAGGGATGACACTAGTGCATGTCATAGAATACGACTCAACGTTGAAGGATCTGTCACAACTAAATGGTTTAATATTACGCATTCTATATCATAAGATAAAACTATATTTCTCTTATATAGGGCCTTTTTAGCATAGTTTAATCTTACAAAGACCGTATATCATAGGACAACGTGGATTAATCCAACGTAGATACCGCACTACGTGGAGTTTTTTAATATGTTTTTTTGATTTTTTTAAATAAGCCTAGGGTAAAAATATTTTGAAAACTATGTCTGAAAGGCGGAAGGGGTGCTCCCACCTTTAAAAAAAAACACTTATTTTCAATATACATTTTTGTATATTTAAATTTTTTATTTTTATTTTATTTTTTTATATTTATGTATATATATATACATACAAATAAAACACAAATTTTCAGCAGAATTTATTTACTATTTAATATCCAGTATTACTGCCATTATAGCAATATGAAATTCTGATAGAAACCACCACCCATGGCTCCTTTTTATAAGAGGGGTTTCCTTGAAAAGCATTCTGCATTTCCGATGTGGGATTCGAGTTCTCCCTTTCTTGCGTAGAATTACCAATACATTATTCTTAGTCATTTTTAATCAATTAATTAATACTATTAATTACTATTTAATAATATTATTAAAAAACTAATTATTTTTTAAATAGTTAATAATATATAATAGGTTTTAAATAATAAGGAATTAAATAATATATAATTAATAAAAAACAATCTTAATAATAACTAAATAATAAATAATAAATATATAATTTATAATTATTAAAAATAATAATATAATTATTAATTAAGAACTATTTAATTACTTATTAAATTAATTAGTTAATAATTAATTAGTTAATTAGTAATATAACTATTAATTACTTAATAATTAACTAGTTAATAATTAATTAGTTAACTAGTAATATAATTATTAACTATATAATTATTAATTATATAATAAATAATTAATTAATTAGTAATATAATTATTTATTATTAATTATATAATAATTAATTAGTTAATTAGTAATACAATTATTAATTATATAATAATTAATTAGTCAATTAGTAATATAATTATTAATTATATAATAATTAATTAGTTAATTAGTAATATAGATTGACGCGCAAGATGCAGCAGATGATCACATTATGCATGAGTAAATGGTTGCCTCAACCATTAAATGCAAACAAAAAACCAGTGAGATTATAGATGCTTATTCTTTTTCAGATAAATTGGAATTCATTGAGAGGGAAGCAACTGTGCAAGCCATGACTGATATGCATGAGTATATGATCCCAAGAATTTGTAAAAGTAGACAGAATGTAGATAATGAAGGTTTTCAAATGGTTCTAAGGAAAACTGGATTTCACCCCAAATCACCTAAAGTTTTCGATCAAAAATTTGATAAGTCAAAGAATGTCACAAAGGTTAACAGTTTTAAGGCACTTGAATCTCTTAATGATGATGTCATTCATTTGTCTAAAGATATTCTTAATGATGAAAAAGGTGAGCATGATGTAACGCTACATCTGAAAACTTGGAGATGGGGTAGGCATCCAAAAAGTTGAGGCTAGGGTGGCCGAGATGATGCGACTCGAGGGCATGGGCGAAGTGTGTCTTCTAGATCTTTCAAGGATCATCTCATTCCAGAGAAGGTGAAGATTAAAGAGAAGTACATTTCACTCTTTAATCAGAGGAATTCACAGTTAGAGTGGGAGTCTGCCGATGATGCTGAAGATTCTGATCATGACTCTGATCATGATTATAACGATGCTTGATTTGTTGTTTTTATTTATAGATACGGGTTTTCCCTTGTTTGACTCCATCTATCTTTCATATTCTTTTTTCTTTTTATTTTATTTTAATAATAAGGGGCTTCACCCCGAACTTTTTCAGTAAAAAAATTATATAATAATTAATTAGTTAATTCGTAATATAATTATTAATTATAATTATAATTATTAATTATTTAATTAGTAATATAATTATTAATTATAAAATAATTATTTAGTAATATAATTAATAATTATATAATTAATAATTATATAATTATTAATTAGTTAATTAGTAATTATATAATTATTAATTAGTTAATTAGTAATATATTTATTAATTATATAATTATGAAATATTATTTAGTTATCATTATGATTATTTTTATTAATTATATATTATTTAATTTCTAATTAATTAAAACCTATTATATATTATTAACTATTTATAAATTAATTACTTGTTTAATAATATTATTAAATAGTAATTAATAATATTAATTAATTGATTAAAAATGATTAATAAAAACATATTAGTAATTCTGTGCAGGAAAGAGAGAACCTGAATCCCATATCGGAAATGCATAACGATTTTTCAGGGCAAACCATCTTATAAAAGGGAGCCTTAGGTGATGGTTTCTGTTAGATTTCTAGACTACCGTAATGACAGTAATACTGGATATTAAATAATAGATAAATTCTGTTGAAAAATTATGTTGTATATATATATATATATAAACAAAACAAAACAAAATAAAAATAAAAATTTAAATATACAAAAATTATATTTAAAATAATAATAATAATTTTTTTGGTGGAAAGGAGGCAGTCCCCCTTCTACCTTTCCGACATATTTTTGACCTACCCACATTTAGAAAAAATAAAAAACCTATAAAAAAACTCCACTGCATGGTTTAATCTTACATAGGTTGCATGTGTGTTCACTCACCTTAATAAAGTCCTCACTCGTGTTTTTATTCTTATGCATGCCCTATTGTTGGTCGTGATAACCATGCGTTTGAATTCAATTCTATGTAGACATTGATTGCACGAGTTTAATCTCACGCATGCCCAACCAACATGATATTAATCCCATACATAGGTCCTTGTGCCACTAGTTTTAATATTATGCCATAGGCATATTATAATAAATGACTTAATGACACACAATATCACTCTTACGTAGACTATAAATGCACCAAATTATTCTTCTACGGTCCATAATATCATAGGTTGTCGATACCTACTTAAGGAAAGAGGTTACCACCGCTAAGTTAATCAAATGTAGGCTTATCTCACATCGTTTTAATGTGACACAAGTCTTTTTATTAACCATAAATCATGATTTATAATGCTTGAATGAGTTTTGGCATGTCACGATATATCTATCGTACAAGACAATATAGGGATATCGTTAAATACAACAAACACAGAAAAAGTTGTTTTTTTCTAAATTTTAATTTAGTATTGAATTAAATTATTTATAAAATGATTATAAATCATAATAAAAGGTATTTTGTAATACTTATTAATTTATAACATTGACTATAAATTAATTAATTATAAAATTTTTATAATTAATTTATTAAATGTTTAGGAAACATTTAATAAAGAAAGATTCCATAAATATAAAATGTTAATATTGAAATACTCTTTTAAAATTATACGACACAACTTATAATTTAAATATAAATTGTTTGTGTGGAAATTATAAGTGTAATTTATAAAGGGTTTATAAATTACAAAACATGGTTTCACATAAAAGTGTTTATATTTAAAATTATGAATTGTTCAAATTAAAAGTACATATTTGGGGAAATTATCTAATCCATATCAAAAAGAGTTTTGATAATTGATTTGATCACAATTTAAATAAATATTAAATATTTATATTATGTAAATTGCTTATATAATAGATTTGAGGTATAAAATTTTTACATTTTGTTTAATGTCATATATTTAAAGTAAATTCCATATAATGGATAATACGAAATAGTTAATATTGAGAATAAATTTAAAATGTTTATATTTATTTAATTATGGATTATCCATAATGAATTTATTAATTATAAAATGCTTATAATTATCTTTATTTATGAATTTTCCATAAATAACATATCTCATGTTTAAATATATGAATTGTTCATTTATTATTCATTGTTATATTTGTTATATTATGAATGAATGTATGCTTTAGTTTTGTTAACCAAAATCCCTTGAGATAAATTTTTAGAGATTTTGGGTTGTGTTTGTTGAAAAAGTTTTAGGGTGAAGAAGATCATGATGTATTCATTAAGAAAATACTTTTGAGGAGTTTGTAGTCATATGAGAAGATTGAATAAAAATTGAGAGTAAAACAACTTAGAGGAAGATTAAGAGAGTTAAGTGCTCTATTTTCATTTAAGACTAATGAGAATGTATTTCTTGAACTCAGAAATTTTCATGACTAATAGTTACATTCAAAGAGGGCGTTAAATGAGCAAGTATTTGTGTGAATGTTCTTTACATGAACATCAATTGTGTACAAAAGGGGTTTATGCGAACCTTGAGGAATTTTCCCAAAATTTCTACGGGAAAGTGGAATTCATCAGCTTGATGAAAGAAAAGCTTCATGACATGAAAATTGTGGTGTAAAAAAAGTTGATTGATTGCATATGAGGAATATTCTGAAGGAACTGTGAGTACACTTCAGTTGAAAGAGCAGTGAGTTTTCAAATCACAATTGATTATAATTCAGGGGGGACAATGAGTCAGTTATGAGCAGTATAAATAAACACCATGCTTCATGATTTTGGGACATTGACACATTATCGTTGTATGCTCATTGAATTATCCCAGTGTCAGCGAACCAAGTAAAAATTACTTTTGTCACTCTTTACTTGCTTTATCTCTTCATGTCACAACCCCCTCCCTTCAAAGGTACCCCACATGGGATGATTATAATGAAAGGAAAATAATGACCCCCAAAGCCCGCCTCTAATAGGTTATGAGTTGACAACTAACACCGATGGTATATAAATCACACACATGAGAGACATTAGCCTCATATAGAACAAGAGATAAGACAAGAGGAACCACCAACCAACACCATGCATAAACTAGAAGCAACCCCAATACATGTAATGTCACACATAAAATGAATAACTAAAAATAAAAAACCAAAAGTACCAAAATAAAATCCTTATTAGTGACCACAAATCTCTAAAAACCCCTAGATAACACCTCAAAATAATACCACCCAACTATATCATCAACCAACTCACATATTATATATGTAGGGTGAGCATAATATGTATAATCAATATGATCTTTCCTATAACCTCTCTTGAAAAATGCAAAAGAATAATTTTAGCATCCCGACCCAACCCATTAGCTTGAGAGTGACCAAGATTCCACTAACCTTAGGTGAAATCCCCTAGATACTAATGGCTAATAATAAATGTAAAGTGTATAAAAGACAATTGAGGGATAATTTTCCCTTTACACACACACACCACACACACCACCCACAATAGATAACAAAACTGAAAATATAATGCAGGAAGTAAAACCCAATAACCCAAATTCATAACAAAGGTATAACTAGAGTCATATCCAAAAGAAAATACAATCCAAAGTCTAAAAATTCTGAAGACAACAAGACCGAGTACCAAGGTGGCACTACTCTAGACTCTAAAACTGAAACATCTCCAAGCTCAGTCTACTAATGAACACAACATCATGATGCTCCACTGAAGACGTATAAAATATTCCCCTTACCTATATCATGATAAATAACATCTATATACGCACTTAGGTGCATATGCGTGGGGGGGGGGGGTGATGAGTATATCAACTTAGTAGGCATACCCCAATACTTCCCACACACGCCACTAGGATCAAAACAAGTTAAAAAATTTATATAAAATAAGAAGAATATAATAAAAGTTACCAAGTTTGATAATATAAAATTAGTGAAATAACCCACACCAAAAGTACTCCCATGACATGAACACAAAAACCCATGTAACACACCACCCAGTGCATCTTCTATCAAAGGAGACCCTTTGAACAATGCAACCCATGAGCGGAAACTCATTCATCCAGTCTCAATTTTTCACTTGGAGGTACAATCCAGTGTACCCCAAATGGCATGGTAACCAAGTCCGAACCAACAAGGCTTCCCTCTAATGTATTATGAATGCACGTCAACTATGATCATGAAAATTTTTCACAACCCAATCCATTCTTTATCAAAAAATCCTCATTAAATAATTTCGTCAAGCTTGTCGTGGGCGACACCACAACCTATCAATTTAAAACCAACATGGGGGTATTCCAAAGGGTTTTCATTTTTTTTTCATAAAAAACATGAACTATCAATTTTATAAAACAAATCCATCAAGTTCTTGATAGGAGTGGAATGAGAGAGAAGCCACTTTCCTCTAGTGTATTCAACAAGAAGAATTGTCTCACGATCTCACAGATTCGAAATCTCATTTCCATTCCTTAAATTAATTAAAAAAAGATTCTATAAAATAAATAATTAAACCAAAAATCTAAGAATGATAACCCCAATGGGTTCCTCTCTAGAGAAAATGAGAAGATCAAGAAGATAAAGAAAGAATGAGGTTGTTTCCTTTAATTTTATAGATCCAATGCTCTCCGATTTATTAGAATCGACCTTCAGGAGGAAATGAATCTCCAAAACCACAAAGATAAAGATTAGAGTTTGAGATCTTAAGTCACACAAGAAAGAATGAGGGTTTTAGGGGAAGTTTTAGGTTAAAAATCTAATTTCCATATTTCATTAGTTACGTCACATGGTTATGTTGCACGGTTTGGAAAACTGTGCACCAACCATGTGAGTGTTACTGAAAAAAATCCAGGGCCGCACGGTTTGGAAAAACATGTGTTAACCATCCAAAATGCTACTATTTAAAAAATTACAAGACTTCACAGTCACCACATGATTTACCTAAACTACATGCCAACTGTGCACTTCCCATGGAGTATCCTATTTAATTCACATGGTTTCTTGGGGAACTCAAGCAGTTTCCTCTAACCATGCTCAAACCATTCTCCCATGAGAAAGCTTAAAAAACTCTCTGAAACCATCTAGAAACTCATGGAACTCAACTAAAACATTATATAACCTTAAAAAACACAATAAAAGAGAAAAAAACTTAAACTAGAGGTGTTACATTCTCCCCACCATTGGGATTTCTTGTAGGTTCTGGGCGTAGAAAAAGAACCTTTATGACATGACCGAATCAACTTTTTAGTCTTAATTTATAAAAACTGTTTTTGTACATGAGTATAATGTTATGAACAATGGATCTAAATATTAGATTGCTTGACTATATAAATGACAAAACCAGAAGAAAGAGGATATTTAAATGTAATTTATAATTAATTTAATAGAATATATAGAATTACCTTAACTTTTAATTCTCTTTTAGTTGATAATATGATTGACTATATCTCATCATACCTTCATTTCACTACAAGATCCAAGTGCAGAATCCCTCTAACAGTGATCCACATGTACACCACAATCTTTGATAATTTCCATAGAATCATTGGGAGCTACAAAGACCAATCCTGATTGTTTGTGTTGTTCATGGTTGATCACAAAATAATTATTTTTGAAGGAGGAAAAACTATTAATTTTCTCTTGATGACTTGAGAGAGAAGGAAGAGAGAGAACTATAGATATATTGATCTCCTTTTAGGGATTGAGTGTAATGGCCCAGACCTCTGTGGTCCATTACTTCATCAAATCTAGTGTTTGGGGTGTTCTAGGATGTAACGATAGCTCATTTCTAGAGTTTTTAAAATTTTCAAGTTTTTCCATCGGTAGGTCAAGGCGCTGGAAGGTTAAGGCATCGGTAGGTTGAGGCATCAGTAGGTAGAAGGCATTGGTGAGTCAGGGTGTCGGTGAGTCAGGGTATCAGTGAGTCTGGGCGTTGGTGAGTCTGGGCGTTAGTGAGTCTGGGCTTCGGTGAGTCTGGGCGTCGATGAGTCTGGGCGTCGGTGAGTCAGGGCATCGGCGAGTCAGGGTGTCCGTGAGTCAGGGCATCGGTGAGTCAGGGCGCCGATGAGTCAGGGCACTGATGAGTCAGGGTGTTGGTGAGTTCGAGCATCGGTGATTTGGGGTATCGGTGAGTCAGGGCGTTGGTGGCTCATCCAGTAGCTCAACGTTAGTGACTCACTATTGGTGGCTTGCTATCTATGACTCACTCACCAGTGACTCATTCCAATTTTTCCCCTCTTATATTTTTTTGACATAAATCAAGTTTAAAGCCTTGTTTGGGCATTTCTAAAGGCTTTTCCAAGGATATTAATTATATATTTAATATCATAATTCTCCAAGGACTTTGAAATAGTCAAACCATGTGGTCTTGGCTATGATCTGACTTTAATGGTCTTTGAAACTGTTTCCCCTTCCATAGATATAGGATTTGACCTTCCTAAACTAAGACCTTATCTTCCTAGTGTATCTCCATTTTCTCTTGGTGCAATGAAAACCTTCTTCCCCAGACGAGTCGTTCACCTATGTTGTATCCCCACACTCTTTGTTTTTCCTTGGAATCTCTTGCTCACACAACCCCTCTGTTTTGGTGCAAGGAGGAGTTTTGGTCTCCTATTGTTCCAATTAGGTATTTAATTTGTCTCTCTTTAATTGTGTATCATGCGGGATGGGCATAGTAAGGTTCTTTTTTAAAAAACTATGGAATCCAACTTTTAACAAAGATAAATGCTAATAACGAAATACGGACTTGATAACGGGATGAGAGTATATTGATGTTGATCGATTGTTTTATTTGTTATATTTGTTTATGATGTGATATTTTGTGGTCATGTGGCCTATGAAAATCATAACCGTTGGTGGTCTTTGCTTGCACATGGGTGATGATTTATAAATGTTGTTGTTTCCCCGAGCATAATTCCTATAAATGTCAATATGATTAATCATGTACACTCGGTTAAACAAATGGATGACCCAAGATGAAAATCCTTGTGTGATCACCCTTTCTTATCGAAGTGGAATTTAAATAATAGTGTTGAACAAATCTAACTACACCCTATTTAATAGGTGTGGTTGTGTGTTGTGTTCTTTTGGGTTTTGTGCCTTGTGTGGGTTTTGGTGGTGGTAGCTGTGTGATTGTGTGTATGGGGTGGTGTGATGGTATATTAGGATGAGAGATTGATTGATTGTGGAATGGATGGACTTGTTATGAAGTGGGACTACATCTGGGAAGTGGTTGGAAAGTGGGGTTGCAGGACAGTTGTGTCATGATTTCATGTTTATGGGTGTGCTGGGTGTGGTGTTGTTGTGCAGTGAGGCTGCTGAGTTTGATTGTGAGAGGATGAATTAGACGAGATAACTTTGAATAAGATTGTTAGAAGTTTCTTTCTTTACTGACTTGGTAGTAGTTGGTATGGTTGCTTCACCTTATAATTTTTGAAGTTTTTGGTAGTTTCCTAGGTAGGGAAGGAAATAAATAAATGAAGGATTTGATAATGCAAGATGACAACTGGTTGAATGAAAGGGGTGGGTTGATGTTTTGGTTGTGGCTGTTGTGAGGCTATGAATGTAGGGTTAGAAACAAGGTCAATTTTTATGTGTGGGATGGTTGTATGTTTGGAATCCCATAGGATGGGATGATTGTTTTTTACCTATATGTATAAACTTGTAGTTCCTTATATTTTCTATACACACCCCACTCATGTTGAGAACTATGTGCCAAACACCCCCATTGTTATGGGGGAGGGTGACTTTCCCAATATCCTAGTGGGAGGATGGATGGCTGGTTACTAACTTTACCCTGCTCCCTCTTCTTGGAATTTATTGCCTAATCCTTTTTGGGCAGGCTGTAATGGATTGAGGTTTATTACCAGATTTATGGTATTGGCTGTGTGAGATGTGGTTTGTTTCCCATGTGTCTTCGGGATGATTCCTAGGTGTTTTTGGGTGAGACGTGTGGTGGTTGTGGACCAGGTGTTTGTGGGTGGGATGTGTGTAGTTTTTGGCCTAGGTGTGTGTGGGTGGGTTGTGACAGGGGTACCCAAATATCAATGTGCTTATTATATTACATTAATTTATTTTCATTACTTGGTGAGTGTGCCTTGGTGAGGTGGTGTGAGGTACCCAAATATCGATGTGCTTATTATATTACATTACTTTATTTGCGTTACTTGGTGAGTGTACCTTGGTGAGGCTAGGTGGTTAGTATTCCTCGATAAGTGTTGTCAGTTTCTGCTGTTTTCTCACAGGGGAATTAGTATGCTTCTCCCACTTGTGTACGTGTGACTTTGGATTTTCCTACTGAGTACACTTGTATGTTCACCCTATGTATATAAAACTGTTTTCAAGTTTCTAGATTGATTATGCGGATAGTGCTTGACCTTACTGGCTCGGACGTTGGGGGCGGTTGTTGTGTTGCTGCTTAGTTTTATTTTGGTATTTACTTTGGAATTTTCTTTTTATTATAGTAGTTTTACTTAAAACATGCATGTGGGATGGATTTTGGTTTCTTTATATATATACATATCTTTCTTGGAGTTGTTTGAGGTTGATACATCTTATCTCCCAATCTTGGTTACTATAAAAAGGGTAATGCCTCCCACTTTTGTGAGATTTTTATACCCTTGGTGTTGGTCACCACCCTAAGGCCTATTGGAGGTGGGAAATGGGGGTCATTATCTCTCCTTCATCTTGACTAAAGAAGGTCTCTACATCTTGATATCCCTTCCATCATCTTGAAGAAGGCGGGTTGTGACATAATGGTATCAAAGGTGATGGTTGAGAGATAGGATGGAGTTTAGAGTTAGGCATAATGAGGATTGCATGGGTTATTAGGGAAACAATGTTAGGTGATCTTGGTGCGTGACATAGGCTAGGGAAGAATGGCTTGGACATGGGATTTTAGGTCCCCCCGTGATCCTATGTAAGGAATATGAGCTTACCAAACGACCAAGTGAGGCTACACCATTTGTGGGGTAGAGACCCTAGGAAAGGTTCATACATCATAATGACTGATGTTATTGTTTGTTTTGGGCGTTTTTAGGGAATTAAAATAAATAATGAGTTAAAATGAATCCTAAATAAATTCCATACCACCAGAGTTTAGGATTTCCTTGTTTTCATTTCATCTATGGCTCCCAAACATCGCCCGCATGCGGTACAAGCGGTAGAGGGTTAACAGGATGACCCAATTGACCGGTGAAGGGTCAATCTAGTGGAGGAGGATGATCAGTGGTAGAAGATGCTTTGTTCTTTCTAGTGGTAGGCTTTGGGAAAGTATGAGGGTAGTGTATCAGATATATAGATAGAGAGTTGGCTCGAGGAGATGGTGATCACTTTTAGCTTGATCCAGGATTCAAAAGAGTACTAGGGACCTCTGGCGGTGAGCTAGATGAGGGTAGAAATGCGTCAGTGGTTGACATTTTACCTTGGGGATAGGAAAGATACTGATGTTTCATGGGATGAATTTGAAAAGGAGTTCTGGGCGGAATTCCTTTCTTCCACGATGAAAGCTGAGAAGAGGCAGGTGATACTTTCCTTATAGCTGGGGAGTATGTAAGTGAGGGAATTGGGGATGAAGTTCAAAGATCTCATACAATTTTCTTCAGATCTCTTTCTGGACGAGGAGTCTTGGGAGAGGCGCTTAGAGGAGGCACTCTGTCCTTCTCTTCAGTATGCAGTTATTCCCTTCACCCTACCGACATACTTAGAGGTTCAGAAGAAGGCTAAGGTAGTGGAAATTATGCACTTGATAGGAGGTCTACCATGGGAGGGAAGTCACCCAATCTCTTCAAAGGGGAAGGCCATTAGAAATAAGTATCCAGCATCAGGGCCTTCCAGGTTTCGGCCAACGGGGAGCTGACCCCAGTAGTTTTAGTTTCGAACCTCTAGTACTCACCATTTTCCCATGGGCTTGGGGATGAGGTGTTTTTCATGTGAAGGCCATGGGAACCTAAAGTTCCCAACTCGAGCTTAATATGGTGGATGTGGGAAGGTTCAGCATCCACCTCAGTAGAAGTTTCCAACTAGGCCTTTCCAGTAGTAGGGACAGTAGGCCCCTGCTCTACCAAGGGAGGATGGTGAAGGAGGACGTTGACCTCAGGGTGCTCCTCAAGGACCTTGAATAGGGAATGGTCAAGGAGGCGGCTGACAACCAAGGGGCAGAGGAGATGTACGTGGAAAATTACACGCCATAAAGGCAGTATTTCCAGTGGGGTTGAGGATAGTTCGAGGTATGATTAGTTTGTTTAGTATGCTTGCTTACACCTTGTTTGATTCTAGAGATTCACACTCCTTCATTTCACCCGATCTGTCTCATGACTTGGGACTAGATATAGATAGGATTTATGTGCCCCTAGTGTTGAGTACTCCTGTCGGAGGTTATACCAGCTTGTTTGATGTTTGCTGGGGATGTAGGCTGATGTTGGGGCCACATCAGTCTAGCGAGGATCTCTTTATTCTATAGATGGAGCTATATGATGTCATCCTTGTAATTGACTGGTTGTTTTCAGTGCATTATTTTATCGACTTCTTCTAGAGAAGAGTCATGTTTTAAAACATAAAAGTCTAGCATGTAGCTTTTGTTGGTAAACAGAGTTGTCAGATGGGAAGCCGACGCGTGGAGGCACTTCTTTCCTTGCTACCCGAGCTGTCAGTGGGATCGATGGATGCTAAGATGGTGGAGGTTCAGGGAGGTTTCTAAGAGTTTTTGGATGTTTTCCCCAAGTAGGTTGTGACTCTACCCCCTCGAAACGACATTGAGTTTGGGATATACTTAAAACCAATGCTAGTCCGATTTCAATGGATCCTTATTGGATGGCACCTTCCGAGTTACGAGAGTTGCAGATTCAAATTGACAATATGACAAAGAAGGGTTTAATCTAACCCAGTGTGTTTCCTGGGGTGCTCTATTCTTGTTTGCGAAGAAGGAAGATGATGGTATGAGGCTATGCATAGACTACTGGAGACTGAATCGGGTAATGGTCAAGAACTGTTACCCTCTCCTAAGGATAGATGGTCTTTTCAAATAGTTGAGGGGAGAGAGTTGGTTTTCCAAGATTGATTTGTGGTCTTAATATCACCAATTGAGGGTGAAGGAGGGTGACATCCCGAATACTGCTTTCAGGTGCATGCATGGGCACTTCGAGTTTGTGATTATGCCGTTCGGTGTTACGAATGCACCAGTCATGTTCATCGGTCTTATAAACTCTGTCTTTCATGATTTACTGGACCAGTTAATCATTGTATTCATTGGTGACATCCTGATATACTCGAAGTCAGAGTAGGAGCATACTGAGCATCTTAGGACTATCTTAGAGGTCCTTCGACACCACTAGATCTACAGAAAGCTGTCCAAGTGCAAGTTTTGGAAACGAGTGGTCTACTTACTTGGACATGTGGTGTCTCAATAGGGTGTATCAGTGGAACCATCGAAGGTCATGGTGGTATTTTCTTGGGAAATACCCAAGAATGTGGCAGAGGTTCGTAGTTTTCTCAGTCTGGAAGGTTACTACCAAAGATCCATACCATATTTCTCCCGAGTAACAGCTCCATTGACAGATCTGACCAGAAAAAGGAAAGATTTTGTGTGGGGAAAGTAGTTCCAAGAAATGTTCGACTATCTGAAGGGGAAGTTGGTTAGTGATCTAGTAATCAGGTTTCCATAGGAAGGGGTGATGTTCGAGGTGTTTTGCGATGCTTTCCATCTAGGCTTGGGGTGTGTGTTGACGCAGCAATGGGGAGTGATCTTCTATGTGTATAGGTAGTTACTCCCCCATGAACATAACTATTACAACCGTGATATGGAACTAGCAGAAGTCGTGTTCGTACTAAAGTTATGACGATATTACCTCATTGGGGAGTGCTTTCTGGTCTTCACAGATCACAAGATCTTGAGGTACATATTTTCCCTGTGAGATCTAAACTTGCAGTAGTGGAGGTGGATGGATTTTCTCCAAGACTATAATTTTTAGATCTCCTACATCTCAAGAAATGGGAATGTTATGGTTGATGATTTGAGCAGGAAGTTTTAGAAGGAGGTAGTTTGGGAATCTGCAGATGCTTAGAGGGCAATGGAGGAGTTGGATGACTTGCACTTAGATATAGGAATAGATGGAAGAAGAGGCCATCTATTTTAGATGATGGTATAATCATCTCTGAGGAAGAATGTGGAGGAGTCTCAGTGGGGAGACTCAGAGGTGGAGGTGATGCATGATCACTTTGACCAAGGTGATGCTCCAGAGGGATGGTTAGAGGATGTTTATAATCAAATGTTATTCCATGAAAATCTATTTGTTCTAGTGGAAATTCATGAGGAAGTTCTCTATGTGTTTCATAGATCACCCATAGTGGTACACCCAGGAGTTTCCATGATGTACTAGAGCTTTAGAAAATAGTTCTAGTGGCCTAGGATAAAGCAGACAGTGGTAGAGTTTGTGGAAAAGTGCTTAGTGTGCCAGCAAGTAAAGGATGAGCACTACATTCTCGATGGTTTTTTTCATCCCCTAGATGTACCTGAGTGGAAGTGGGATGGCATCTCTATGGATTTCATCACAGGATTACCCAAGGCTCAGGGAGGATGCGATACTATTTGGGTAGTAGTGGATCCGTTGATGAAATCGACTCAATTATTTGTGATCAAGGAGTCGAGCACAATGGATTCCTTAGCAAGAAGGTGTGTGGATGATGTGGTGTGTTTTCATGGAGTTTCGAGATCCATCATCTAAGACCGGGGTACACATTTTACGCCGTTATTCTAGAGGGGATTATATCATTCCTTTAGCACTAAGTTACGCCTCAACACTACTTTCCATCCTCAGACAGATGGGAAAACATAGAGGACCATCCATATATTGGAGGACATGTTGAAGGCATGTGTTCTATACTTTATTGGGTTTTAGGTGCAACATTTTCCCTTGGTAGAGTTTTATTATAATAATAGCTATCAATCTTCCATTGGAATGGATCCATTAGAGGACTTGTACAAGTGGCTGTGTTGTTCAACCTTATGCTAGAAAGAAGTTGGGGAGGCAGCCGTTCTTAGTCCATAGGTGGTGCAGAGTACAAAAGAGAAGGTGCATCTTATTCGTGAGAGGATGAAGGCAGTATAAGACCGGCATAAGTCGTATTCCAATCACAGGAGAAGGATTTTTGAGTTCGAGGTTGGGGACCACATATTCTTGAAGGCTTCCCCTCAATGTGGGAAGTGAAGGTTCGACCGGGGGAGTAAGATTTCTCTTAGATTCATCAAACCTTTTGAGGTGTTGGGATGAGTTGGAAAGGTGGCATATCATCTGGAATTTCTACCACAGTTGGGGAGGGTCCACGACGTCTTTCATGTCTCCCAACTTCATTGGTATCTTCATGATGAATCCCATGTCATTGATTGGGGAGAGTTGGATATCGAGGACGGTGCAATGTTCATGGAGAAACTAGTGGAGATCCAGGATCGTCAGGAGAAGGTGTTGTAAGGAAGGACCATTCCCCTGGTTTGTGTGTTGTGGAGGAATAGTGGCCTGGAGGAGAGTACTTGGAAGCGAGAGACGCAGATGCATTCCCAGTACCCAGATTTGTTTTGAGTTTTGGTCATGTGTTTTTATTTGAAATGTAATGCTTGAACCTTCTTTTATACGATATGAGTTGTTTCCTTGTTACGTGGAATATGATAAATTCCTGACGTATGAGGAGGGGATGACTTGATCCCTAATTAAGACGTATTAATACGGATGTGATTAAACCTATGCGGGCGAGTCAGTTCCACCCAAAGTGGATAGTATCTTGACACGGGGGAAGGAATTCCACGATTCATATGTTTTTGATGTGTGAATTTTGGTTCTTGTGTGGTATGTCTTGCAGTTGTTGGGTTGGAAAATCTCTAAGGAGGTGTTCTTGGATGTTGAGGTTTCATTCCAGCTTTCAAATAGTACATGTGGGTTATCCTTGAGAGGTATCTTACAGGGTGGTTGTTTGGACCCATATTTCTTCGGGGTTTGGTTTTGAATTATTAAGGGTTAGAATAGTTTGAGAGGTATATGATGTAATTTCCCAGACCTCCATGGTTAATTACTTTGTCAAATCTAGTGTTTGGATTGTTTTGGGATGCAACAATAGCTCATTTCTAGAGCTTTTCAATTTTTCCAGTTTTTTCATCATTAGGTCGAGGCATCACTAGGTTGAGGCATCGATATGTTGAAGCGTCGGTAGGTCAAAGGTTTCGATGAGTCAGGGCATCAGTTAGTTAGGGTGTCGGTGAGTCCGAGCATCGGTGTTTCAAGGCATCGGTGAGTCAGGGAATTAGTGAGTCGGGGCTTCAGTGAGTCAGGGTGTTAATGAGTTAGGGCATTAGTGAGTCAGGGCATTGGTGAGTCAGGGCATCGGTGAGTCAGGGAGTCAGTGAGTTAGGGCATCGGTGAGTCAGGGAGTTGGTGAGTTAGGGAATCAATGGATCATCTGGTAGCTCAGTGTCGGTGACTCGCTGTCGGTGGCTTACTATCGGTGACTCACCCATTGGTGACTCATTTTGGTTTTTCCTAGTTTTTCCAATTTCTCCCCTCTTATGTTTTTTGATGTAAATCAAGTTTAAAGTCTTTTTGGTCATTTATAAAGGCATTTAAAAGGATATTAATTATATATTTAAAATCCTAATGCTCTGGGAACTTTGAAATAGTCAAACCGCATGGTCTTGGCTACGATATAACTCTAATGGCCTTTGAAATAGTTTCCCCTTTCGTCGATATTGGATCCAACCTTCCTAAACTGATACCTTCTCTTCCTAGCGTGTCTCCATTTTCTCTTGGTATGCCAAGACCCTTCTTCCCCAGAAGATATATATGCCTATTCTATAGACCCTCCTCTTCGATTTTCCTTGGAATCACTTGCTCGTGCGACCCCTCTGTTTTGGTTCAAGGAGGATTTTTCGTCACCTGTTGTTCCAAGTAGGGATTTCCTTCATCTCTATTTAATTGTGTATCACGAGGGATGGTCATAGTAAGGTTTTTTGTGAAAAACTGTGGAATACAAATTTTAAAAAATATAAATGCTAATGATAAAATACAGACTTGATAACAAGCTATGAGTAGATTGATGTTGATCGCTTGTTTTATTTGTTATCTTTATTTATTATGTGATCTATTGTGGCCATGTGGCCTCTAAAAATAATGGTCTTTGGTGGTCTTTGACTGCACATGGATGATGCTTTATAACTTTTGTTGTTTCCCTAAGGATAATTGTTGTAAATATCAACCTGATTAATCACGTACACTCAGTTAAACAAACATATGCCATAGGATGAAAACCCTTGTGTGATCACCCCTGCGTATCAAAGTAGAATTTAAAGAACAATGTTGGCCAAATTTGAATACAACCTATTTAATAGGTGTGGCTGTGTGCTATGTTCTTTTGGGTTTTATGCCTTGTGTGGGTTTTGGTGGTGGTAGCTATGTGATTGTGTGTATGGGGTGGTGTGATGGTATCTCAGGATGAGACATTGATTGATTGTGGAATGGATGGAATTTTTATGTAGTGGGACTACATATGGGTAGTGGTTAGGCAACATGGCTATAGGATGGTTGTGTCATGATTTCATGTTTATGAGTGTGTTGGTTGTTGTGTTGTTGTGAAACGTGGATTCCGATTTTGGTTGTGAGAGGATGAATTGGGTGGAATAACTTTGAAGAAGGTTGTTGGGAGTTTCTTTCTTTGTTGACTTGGTAGTGGTTGGTACAGTTTCTTAATCTTATAATACTTGTAGTGTTTGGTAGTTTCCCATGTAGGGATGGAAATAAATAAATGAATGTTTTGATAATATAGGATGAAAACTGGTTGAATGAAATGGGTGGGTTGATGTTTTGGTTGTGGCTGTTGTGAGGCTGTGCCTGTAATGTTAACAACAAGGTTAGTTTTTATGTGTGGGATGGTTGTATGTTTGGAATACCATATGATGGACTGAGTGTTTTTTACATATATGTATAAAATTTTAGTTCCTTATGTTTTCTATATGCACCCCACCTGTATTAAGAACTATGTTTCGAACACTCCCATTATTATGGGGTAGGGTGTCTTTCTCAACATCCTAGTGGAAGGATGGATGGATGGTTACTGACTTTACCCTACTCCCTCTTCTAGGAATTTATCGCCCAAGAATTTTCAGGCAAGCTGTAATGGCTTGAGGTTTATTACTATATTTATGGTTTTGGCTATGTGAGAGGTGGTTTGTTTACCAGTTCTCTTTGGGATTAGGTCTAGGTGTTTTTGGGAGAGATGTGTGGTGGTTGTGGACCAGGTGTCTATAGGCGGGTTGTGTATGGTTTGTGTCCCAGGTGTGTGCAGGCGGGTTGTGACAGTGGGGCTTATGGAAGAGCATTGTAGCTTCAGGACGTTTGCTGTCAGGGATGAGTAGTTAACTAGTGGGAAGTGATGTGGGGTACCCAAATATCAATGTGCTTATTATATTACATTACTTGATTTTCATTACTTGGTGAGTGTGGATTGGTGAGGCTGGGTGGTTAGTATTCCTCGATAGGTGCTGTTGGTTTTTGTTGTTTTCTCACAGGGGCATTATTATACTTCTCCCACTTGTACATGAGTGACTTTGTCTTTTCCTATTGAGTATAATTGTATGCTCACCCTATGTATATAAAAATATTTTTAGGTTTCTAGGGAGATTACACAAACCGTACTGGACCTTACTAGCTCAGAAGTTGGGGACGTTTGCTATGTCACTACTTAGTTTTATTTTGGTATTTACTTTAGAGTTTTCTTTGTATTTCTAGTTGTTTTACTTAAACATGAATGTGGGATGAATTTTTGTTTCTTTATATATATCTTTCTTGGAGTTGTTTGAGTTTGATATATCTTATCTCCCAATCTTGGTTACTATAAAAAGGATAATTCCTCCCACTTTTGTGAGATTTTAATACCCTTGGTGTTGGTCGCCACCCCAAGGCCTATTAGAGGAAACAATCGGGGGCCATTATCTCTCCTTCATCTTGAGGAAGGAAGGTCTCATCATATTGCTATCCCTTCCCTCATCTTGAAGAAGGCAAGTCATTACATTGAGAGAGTTCCTTGATGTATCCTTTGTGAAAAACAAGAGTGATCATGGAAAGTGATATAATTAGATATTTATAATGGAAGGTTTTGGGTTGACAACTTGCACACAAGACCTTTATAAACTATATAATTATTATTTTAACCCATGAATAATAATAATAATATAAATATTATTATTAGTCACTTGAAATGCACAACACTTTAATAATATAAAAATAAATATCATTTATACTATTTATAACTGGACCATCAAGCTCGGTTCGCTTATCATCCTTGGTATTTACCAAACCTTGAATAATGATTATTTATTTAATAAATAAATATCATTGAATTATTCATTGATAAATGTAATAAATATTATATTCACTAAGCTTTGAAAATAAATATTTATTATTATTATTTAACTTAATTTTTTTTCCAATAACATGTGATTAAATATTGATGATCAATCAAACCCAAATAATATTATTTATTCTAATTTGTTAAATTCAATACTTAAATTTAACCGATATTGAGGATACACTTATTGTGTGACCCTCTAGGAATATTTCTTAGTGACATTAAGGATAACCGCCTAAAGTCCAAGGTTATTTTCTAGAAACACGCCAATGCACCCATATAGAAATAAGTTAATGTTGCAATGAAATTCAACCTCCTACGAACTCTTATACTGTAATATAATCTCTTTATCGTGATATCTCAAATCAAATAGGTTGCATATCGGTGCCATAAACCTATGTTCTTGATGAATTTTTATTTGAATTTTTAGAAATGAACTCTCCCACTTAACACCATGGACATGGATTTATCCATACAATTATATTCCCATCAATGGGTTTGAGATATAAACTTCTTTCAAGATATAAAAGGGATAATCCCTTCATCGCATTATCCATTAATATAATATTACTCATGGTTCACCCAATGTATCCCACATCAATGCAAGAATATGTCATTATGGGTTTCATAAACACATCAAAGTACATGAGTCATGATATCTTTAATGATAATATTAAAGTGCAAGGATCAATACATATTTTCACAGATAGGAACATCCAATGAGACATGAAAATGTGTATTTCTCATTGGAAGGTATGTCCTCATAATCCCCTACACTAGAAATTACCAAGGGTGTACACCATGAGAGGGTGCCTCAAATTCCTATGAGTCTCCTCCTTTGATAGCCTATATCATCTCTGTCTCATCAAATGATATCATCAGACTATATAACATATATTAAAAAATAATGTTGTGGAACCTCTTGGTTCCCATAATAGAGGGGAACTACTATGACCTTTTAGTGTGACATATATTCTTAGGACATTATCACATAAAAATTCCATGCAGAGGAACGATCATTATATGATAATAAAACATCATTAATAATGAAACATGTAATCAAGTACTAATAAAGTTGTATCTAGGGTACCGACTCCAATAGACTCACACTTGCACTAGAAACAACTAATAATTTTTTTTAGTCCACTAGCTCTCACATGATACTCATGCCTATGATGAGATATTTCCTTTGTTGAGGGGTCCTCTATTGTTTTATCAGTGGATACTCTGCTCACTGTAACTTTACCTCATTGAGAAAAATTCCTCAACAAATGAAACTTCCAAATAATGTGATTTTTTATTTGATGTGACCTCGACTCTTTAGAGAGATCCACCATTTCAGTGTTATCACATGATCTTGGAAAAAGTTAAAAATCCAAACTACTTCCTTAGCTGCATCATAAGACACAATATACTTGGACTCTACTATAGAATCGATGACAACTTCCTTCTTTGAAATCTCACATCTCACAGCTCCTCCTTTGAGACAAAATATATATCCTAACTGTGACTTTAGGTCATTATGATATTTATAAAATATATCATTTTTATAACCCTTGATTATTAAATATTCATCTTCCCCATATACTAGATACATATCCTTAGTTTTCCTCAGATACTTAAGGATAACATTAACAATAATCTAATGTTTTTCACCTAGATCTACCTACCATGATCAAATCATAGGTGACATCAAGACCCATACATATCATGAGGACACATTTTATTGGAAAGGTGTATACCATGTGAAACTGGAACCAATCCCCTCTTGGATTGTTCTATATTGAAACTCTTTAATACATGGTCAATGTATGTACTTAGAATTAGTACAAGAAGCCTCTTGTATCTATCATGCATGATTTTGATCCCAAGAATGTTGGCTGATTCACCTAAGTTCTTCATGGAGAATCATTTACTCAACCATTACTCAACCTATTTTAAGGATGATATCTCATTTTCAATTATTAATATGTCACTAAAATATACTACTATGAAAAAAACTATACTCCCACTAAACTACTTGTAAACACATGTTTCACATTAATTCTTAATGAAACCAAATTCTTTTATAGCTTTATCGAACTAAATGTTCCTTGAACTGGATGCTTGTTTTATTCCATAAATGGATCTCTACAACTTTCATACCTTTTTTGCATTTTCTAGAGTCATAAACCCTTCTGGTTGTGTCATATATACACCCTCATGAAGTTTTCCATTAAGGAATACAATTTTGACATCCATTTGCTAAATGTCATAGTAATAGTAAGCTACCATGAAAATAAAAATTCTGATGGATTTAAACATGAAACCTAGATAAAAGTTTTTTTAGTAGTTAATTAATTGATATTTTATAAACCCTTTATCCACTAGCCATGATTTATAGGTATTTACTTTACCTTATATGTCTATTTTTCTATTGAATACCCATTTAAACCCAACACGATTTACATTGACTGGTGGATCGATCCGAACCCAAACCTAGTTTTAATACATGGAAACCATCTCAAAATTCATGTCTTATTTCCATATTATAGATTTTGATCTCTTTACTGAATCTTTGTAGGAAAAAGGATCATCATTGTTAACCAATAATGAGTCACTGTCATCAGTGATCGATTCTCTTACCACACTAGTGCTCCTATGTGGAACTTTTGTTTTAGGAACAACTTCTTCCATGAGGACCTATGTAATATGTTCCTATAACAACTCTTGTGTATATTGAGCATCAAATTCATCAAAGTCAATATTTCTTCCACTATCCTCCTTGTGGATGTTCTCCCTCTCAAGAAAGATGAATTGTATTATAACAATTAATTTCTTGTCCAAAGGGTTGTATAGACAATATCCCCTTGTTTATTTGGGATATCCTATAAATATATACTTCATGCATCAGGGTGTTAGTTTGTTTTTTGAGCTAGCCTTAAAAAATTTACCACAACCCCATGAATGAACATGTTGTAACAGTGGGTGCCCTAGACCCAACTTGAAAAATACTTTTGATTACCATATCATGTATACACTTAGATATACATGATGTATACTTACCACTATAGTGTATATATTTCTACATCCACTATTTAATGGTAATTTCCATAGATTAATTGTAATATCAAAAGGTTATAGTAGATCCCAGGCTATAATGAGAACCTTGAGATACTATGACATTAATCTAAAACATAGGTTGCATGGTCTAGATACATCATACTGACAATAAACAGTTGATGTTTGACTATCAGGTGTTGGGGGATCATAATCAATGAGACTTCTTCTCATGAAGTTCTCACTTGGTGATCTCTAGTAGTGAGATCATTAGGACATACCCTCCAATAGGAACGCCACATTTTTTTGGTGTCATTGGTTGTTCCTATCTACAAACATATGTATTGGTCTCCTGAATTAAGATCATTATCAATGTGTACTATTTAATTTCATACTTTGATGCAAAGAAAAATCATGATAATGAAATTGTGTCAAGGTAGCTTATTTTGGGTGCATCATTGGCAGTATGACATTGGTTGAATGACCAAGAAATGATTTGTCGCTTCTGGGTTAAGGAAGTAATATATCTCAGGTGTAACATCCTAAGTAATGGTAGAATAAGTCCTTTTCATATTTATTAATATTTATTAATTGGATAGTAATTTTAACTTAAAATGGATGCTATCTCCAATATCATACACAAAACGCAACAATGGGTTTCTTCACAATCTTACTTTGCATGCAAAACTGAGTTATATCAAACAATAATATACTGATAATATTATTATTTTAAGTGGTAGTTATTACCTAGCCATTGTATCAATGATAATGAACAAGGATAACTATATTATTATTAAACATGTTTATAAAATGTTTTTACATTCATCCAATAAATTTTATAGGCTTAAAATAAGAATCGATCTAATTTTAAGCATAAAAATCTGTATATTTTTAAAAGGTAGTTTTACCATCTTTTAATAGAGAACCCATTTTAAATATAATTTTTGAAACTTTTATAATTTTTATATGAAAAAATAATCTTATTTCTTGAAATGTATATATAAAAATTTACTTCGGGTAAATGGTTGGTATTTTTATAAGAACTTTCATATTTTGATGAATAGTGAATAATACTGAATTTTAGTTCAAAATTGATTTTTTCATCTAATTTAATTGTATAGTTAAATAATTTTTTTAATTGGTTTAAAAGTATAATTATATCATTTTTATATTAATTAATCCAATTTAGTTCATTGTAATCAATTTCAATTTAAAAATGGATATAAAAACTTAGCAAAATTTTGAACATTTTTACTTTAAAAACCCGCACTGTCATCCCGTAAGCGGGATTAAATTTAAATTAATTATTGAAACATATATGATTGGAATTTGGAAAAATAGATTACATATTTTTAATAATAATAATTTATATTTTCAAATAAGTTCAACTTAGTTTTTTACCAAAAATATTAGTGAAAGCGATTAAAATTAATTATAATGATTAAGAAAAAAATTAGCTTAGCAAGGGACTAAAAATTAAACTTAAAGGCCCAAATTACCTATAAACTTATCCAAAAATCAATTTTATGGACATATTTATATCATATAATCTCTTTAATTGAATTTGGACCGTTATTCGACCCACTTGACATGGAAAAAACATGGGTGAAATTCCCTTTTAAAAATTTACAAGAGTGCCACTCCTCCACTATAAAAAGGCACTCACCCCTCCCACTTCCTCACACCTCTCAAGCCACTTTTTATTGAAAAATATATAACAAAATACCCCCCTAATCCTATAATTATCAACTTAGATATAAATACATCCAAGGAATCTCTTTGGTGCAAACCAAAATGAGTTACCTGAATAAGAGGTAACACCCTTCCTCAAGCTCTTTTATTTTATTTTCATTCTACACTCCCTAAAATATTATTATTTCCTGAATAAATAATAAAATAAGTATCCTAAATATACTATAATGTTTTTATGATAATATTTCAACCTACACTTACACCCACATCCATCTAATGGGTAACAAACTTACCGTTCTTATGTACGTCGAACCACCGCCTCACGAAATGATGTTGTTCATTTTTCATTTAATACCTTTAATGGTTGAGAATTATAATGTACATGATATTTATATATGATATATATGATATTTATTATGTCTATATTCTTCTTTAAAACTTTTATAACATATACCTTATACATTCCATTTTGTGTAAATATGATAACATCGTTTGTGAAAGTGTGGACTACCGCATTCTCAAAGCGAAGTGATACATTCACACACTACATGGAGCATATTAAGGATGGGTTTAATTAAATATATGTGACATAAAAAAATTATTCATGATATTCATGACATAATTACCTTTCTGGAAATATTACACATAATTTCTTTAACACCTTTCCACACACTGAAAAAGTGATAACGTCGTTTGTGGATGTGTGGACTACCGCCTCCTTGAAGGCTGCGAAAGGAATACACAGATCTCCCCAAACCAATGGTGACTAGGTATGCCTACAAGAAGGGCGGTGGAGAGAAACATGACTTGGAAAAAGGTAATGGAGCAAAGCGGACTTACAAGGAACAACTAACCAAAGAGCAACTTGTCTGCATAAACCAGTACCTTGAACTTTTCAAGAGATACGAGTCCTCTGAATGGGAATCAGCCACACAGGATGACGAGGGAACTGATTATGGGTATAAAGATGGGAATGGGTTCGATGTGATGTATTCACCTTGTTTTTTCTTTGCTTTTCACTTTAATTTTTTCTAATAATAATTTGGGAGATCAGACTTTCGTCAGATCTGAACCTTCCTAGTACCGTCTCCTTGAAGCGATGTGATTCCTTTTACATCACCATAATTATATATATAACTATATATGATAAATTAATATGGTATATATGATATAATTACTATTCTATAATGATAAATTTTTACTTACCTTCTTTCCACAATGATTATTGAAAAATGAGAACGTTACTCACACGTACATACGATCTACCATCTCCATGATTGTAACATTGGTTCATTTTTCATAACCATATTTCATGATTGGTTTTAAAAGTGTAATTTATGTATATATATGATAATTATTTCATTATTATTATTTTGGATATGTTCATATAATACCCCCTTTGACCATATTTTACCTACCAAAGTCATTTTGACACACAAACCGAATATAGTCAAAACACCTGATGTAAACTTAATTGTTTAAGTAGTTATATAAAATATTGTAATAAGTGAAATAAAAGTAAAAATAAACTTTAAAAATTTTCTCAATAAAGTATATAATTAATTTAAGTTTATTATTCAGTAAGGTAAATACACATAATATAAGTTGGACCCAAGGTAAGGGATTTTTTCTCAATCTCCTTTTCAGTGAGGCATTTCTTGATCACATGCACCTTTATTATTTTATAAGGTGTATTTATAACCCCTTTCACATCATATATATATATTTTATCAATTATAATGTTATTTAATGATTTATTAAATGTTATTTTTTCATTTGGATTATGATTTAAATGTTCAAAGTGGTATGAGATGCTTTGAATGTTTAAAGTTGTAATCCTTTCCTTATGTAAATATTCTTGATATTATTTTACATATTTATTTATATGGATATAAAATAAATATAAAATAAATTTTATGTATATTTTTAATTTCATTCAAATATTTTCAAAAATGAATCCTTTTATGTGCTTTATAAGGAACATTTTGACAAATGACAAAAGGAATGTTCTATTCTTAATGTACATGATGACAATGATTTTTCCACTGCCATGGGAATCACTTTATTTTTGGCTTCCTTTGTAAGATTCCATGTTTTATGAATTAATTTTTTTTTTCTTTTTTCCTATTTTTTTATTAAAAATGGGTTTTTAAAATGGATTTATTATTAAAATATCTTGAAATGTTTTCTTGTGATTGAAAATAAAATTTTATGAGTGAAATGTTGAAAATTGCAACCTTTTATGTGTTACGATTATATAAATTGTACTTAGAAATTTGATAGGTGGTTCCATTAATAAACCAATGTCGGGTGGTTTCATGATAAACTAATAATGGGTGGGTATATGATATCCCTCTAATGCATTGGGCATGGAAGTCGCCCGTATGACTATTCCATTTATAAGAGTGACATGTATGGAAGTCGATTGTATGGTTATTCCATTTATAAGAGTGACAAGTATAATGAAATTCCAAGTTACCTTTATATATTTTCTATGCTTGTTATGGGTTTTATGGTGATATTGTGATTATAAAAAAAAGCATGAAATGAGATTATTATCAAAGGAAAGTATTTACTACTTATCAAGGTGAAAATTATTAATTCATGTTAAAGTTTTCATAATTTTTAATATTTATAAAAAGACTTGAACTTTACTTCTTTTATATCCCTTAATAATATTTTTATGCTCATCCCATGTTTTTTCATGTTTTATCACAGGAATTAAGGATGAGTAAGGGAAGAGAAGAATTCATTTTGATAGTCATAAAGAGTTTTCATAAAAGAGATCATATTTTATTTTTTTAAGGTTTTGTATGGTGAAAAAATGGATTTTGATATGAAGTGTCCACTTTGTATGGCCTAATTCTCTAAAACTCTAAACCTAAAAAGATTCTCAATGCGAGATAAAGTAAAATCCTTAACTTAAATCAAGATTATGCAATGTTTTAAGGCTGAGTCCTTATAGTTTGTATTAGAGGAAATGTTTAGATAAATTTATATTTTAGGTTAATATTAGTAGAATTCCCTTAGAATGTTTTTCTTTATGGTTAAGTTAAACTGATATAACATTTGAATATTACCATGTTTCTTCATCTAAAGTATGTTTGTTCAGAATGGTTTTACATAGATAAAACAATGAATCTGTAGTGGGAAGGTACCAAGAGGAAAATATCCTTCTCAATCAGCATACTAAGATGGTTGGAATTGGAACTAATCATTTTGTTGTGGTGATGGCTCAGTTGACTCAATCTATAAACTATGTTGGTATCCATGAAAGAGAGGAATGATATCTACCACATATGTACATGATGACAATAGATCATTTTATGTGAAAACACCCCCCATAATTCAGTCTGAACCTATGATAGTTGAAGGATGGATTAAATCCCTAGAAAAGATATTTGATGTCATGGGTTGTTCAGATTTCCAAAAGGCAACTCTTGAAATTTATCATTTTTAAGGTGAAGCTGATCAATGGTGGTCAATGGTTAATAATATCAAGGAAAGTGATGAGATTGATACCTTGTAATGAGATGAATTTAAGAATATTTTCTTTGAGAAATATTTTTATAAGGTCATTAAACTTAGGATAGAAAAACAATTCTTGGAATTGAGACAAAAGGAGGAAGATTCAGTGGATTCATATGAAGAAAACTTCACTTGACTGATGAGGTATGTCCCAAATTTTATCTAAGATATTGATAGCAAGATAAATTAGTTTTACTCAGGATTAAAGCCAAGATATAGAAGGGAATTGGATTTGCGTGAGTTCAAGAGCTATGAGAAACTTTTTTGATGCATTGAGAAGGTATAAATGGAGTTTTCTAATGATCATGTGTCCCATGAAAACAATAAAAAGAAGAGGTATAATTGGTAGGCAATGAGAAATCATTCATCAAAGAAGTTTGGAGGCAAGAAAACCAAATTCCCATCTTGTGAGAAGTGTGGAAAAAATCATCCTGAAGAATGTCTTTCAAAGTATGGGAAGTGATTATAATGTGGTAAGATTGGTCATATGGTTCATGATTTCAAGGAAGATGATCAGACTAGAAATGAAATGCAAGTGGTAATATGTTTTATTTTTAATGAGTTTGGCCATTATGCCAATGTGCATGCAAATTTGATTAAGCAGGCTGGAAAAAAAAAATACTAAAATAAAAATAGTTTAGAAAACTCTTTTGCTACCAATGTAGTTGATGTTTTTATACCAAATGAAGTAGTGAAAAGTTTTTAATTAGTTTATCTGAACCATTCCAATACTCTATTTGATTATGGATATTCATATTCTTTCTTTTTTAATAAAATTTCTAGAAAATTTCGAATATCAACTCATTAAAGTAAGATAGAACTTTTGGTAAAAACTCTAGGTGGAAGTATTAGAGTAACCAAGATTTATACGAATTTTCTTATTGTCATCAGTGGGATGGTATTTTCTATAAATCATGTTGAACTTTCCTTAGTGGAGTTTGATATCATTTTGGGTATGTATTAGATTTAAGTTTATCATAATAAAATATATTTTAAATCCAAGAAAGTTTTATTCAATGATTTTATACCTTTGATAACATACCAATAAGCTGAGAAATTGATGAAATATGGAAGTGAAAGTTATATTTCTCATGTTAAAGAAAATAAATAAATAGTTTTAATTAGTGACATCCCAATAGTGAATTAATTTAAGGATGTTTTTCCTAATGAATTGTTTGGCGTTATTCCTCACCGGGAAGCTGAATTTACTGTTGATTTAGTTTTTGATGCTAAGATTATTTATAAACCCCTTTATAGAATGTCTCAAGTATAACTTATTGAATTAAAAAACCAGTTGCAAGAATTTCTTGATACATGTTTCATTTATCCTAAAACTTCCCCATGGGGTGCTTTTATTTTATTTTTGAAAAATAAAGATGGTTCTATGAGACTTTTCATTGATTATATAGCCTTGAATAACATAAATATTAAGAACAAGCATCCTTTTCCACATATTGATGATTTGTTTGATCAGATCCTGGGAGCTAACTGTTTTTAGAAGATTTAACTAAGATCCAGGTACCATCAGTTGAAGGTGAAGGAGGATGAAATTTCAAAGATAACATTTCAAATGAGATACGAGAATTATGAGTTTGTAGTTATGCCCTTTGGGTTATCTAATGCACCTTATGTATTTAAGAATATTATGAATAGAGTCTTCCATCAGTTTTTGGACCAGTTTGTGGTTGTTTTCATAGATAATATTTTGGTATATTCTAAAAACCATGAGGAACATGAAATAAACATAAGGATATTTTTAAAAACTTTAAAAGAAAAGAAACTAAATGGAAATTTTAGTAAGAGTAAATTTTGGTTTCAAAAATTTCATTCCTTGGACATATTGTTTCTAAAGATGGCATAACTATTGATCCTTCTAAAACAAAAGTTGTATAAGAGTGTCCAAGACCTTCCAATGTTATCGAGATTCATAGTTTTCTTGGATTAGCTGTAACATCCCAGTTTTTTTTTAAAAATAAATTGAAATGAATGAAACTTTATTTTAAGTTGATATATATAAATAGCCTTTAGACATAATTTTTTTCCACTTCTATGTTTTTAATTTCAAGAAACTTTCATCTACAATTTTGTTCAGTAAGTTATTTGGAGTCTGATGAAACCAACTTGTTTTTTTTTGTGAATAGTAACATACCATTATGAATAGTAATATGAATAGTAATATGACCCTAATGAATGGTAAATTTTATTATTATTTTATTTTATTAAGGATAGAAGATAATAACATCTTGGTTAATTTTTCATTGTGATAAATAAGTAGTTATATAATTAGAACTGTTAAATTTTGAATTAAGTGTGATTTTATTTAAAAATTAAATTAATAATATTTAGAAAATTATTTTTCAAAAATGGACTTCATTTTTGAATTATACACATCGAAAAATGGTTAGGGTAATTTTTTTGGATTTTTCTGAAATTCAAGAATTTTTGATGAATAGTAAAATATGATAAAATACGATAAATGCTAAATACTTGATTTACTGCATCATAAGTGATGCAAGGATGATGTAAGCCCACTTGGTTCGAACTCACATGCCATTATTACTATTTGGGGTCACATGAATTAAGATTATTCATAGTTTTGAGCAAAAATACTATAATAATGATTAAAATAATGAAAAATACCCCCTCTCCTCCACTATAAATACCACCCTCACTCCTCTATTCCTCCCACACCTCTCAAACCTTGAGCATTGTATAATTTATGAAAAATTCCCTCCCTAATATTATTCTCCATGTCCTATATCTGCTAGTATCAACAAAAGACCAAAACCAAAGACCTTAAGGAAGATCTCAAGGAGAAGAGATCAAGAGGAGGTTTTAATAAGTTTGAAGTAAGACAAGCCCAGGGTAAGGGAATTCTTAACCCGATTTCCATTCTTTGGGTTAACCTTCTACTTCATTATTTATGTGCTATTTAAATTTTTTATGTGATGGGTTCTGTTTATATTATGTTTTATTATGTATATTTATAGTATATATACAAACTCCATCCACTCTACTAAGTCTCTCTTCAATTGTGTGATATTTATAAGGGGATTTTCTTTAAAAATCCTCTTTTTAAATTTGGTTTTACGAAATTCCAAAGAAATGTTTTTATGGAATTATTCATGTTGTATGATTATGTTTTGGTTCTTGGGAATTATTTATGATTAAGGGTGGGACCTCTATTTCCCTCCAATGCATTGGGTATGAGTAAGTTGGAGGTCGGCCGTATGGTTACTCCAAGTGTAACTATGATGGTTACAAAAAGTAAGGTAGCTGTGAGGGTTACAAATTATAAGGTATCCAAGAATGGTTACAAGATTATGTAAGTAATTCCCCAATATACCTTTATTATTATATTTATGCTCTCATGTTTTGTGTGGATCTTGTGTAAATCTCATGTTACACAAAGTAAGTATACATGGGTGACAAGAATGTCTTTTGAAAATGTTTTCATACGTTACGAGTATTCATGGACTAATGTGATCTTTCCTTCTTTTCCATCCCTTACTAAGTTTTTGTGCTCATACCAAGTTTTTAAATGATTTTCACAGGTTATAAGGATGTTTAATAAAGTGAAGGAATCCAAGTTAAATGTTTGAAGATCTATCAAAGAAATCATATTTTATTTGGAAAGTTTTAAATTTTGGAAGGAATGAGTAATGTTTTTATGGTATCCAATCTGTAATAATGTGTAATGTTATGAATGTATTGTACTAATTATCTAAAGCTCTAAAATTTTAAAGATCCTCAATGTAAAAGGAAGTTTTTTCTTGACTAAATTCAATATTATGTATATAATAAGGCCGGGTCCTTATAGTTGGTATAAGAGGAAAGGTTTAGAAAACTTTAGGGATTAGAAGTTTTCGTTAAACATATGGTTAGTCTGTATGTCTATTCTTTAAGTTAAATCCTTGTTTTATAACTTTTAAGATTAAGGAAAGTCAATTACAAATGGAAGGAGGAGGATCTCAAATGACATTCCTATCTCTTCCTGATGACTTGATTGCAATAATTATTGCAAAGTCATGTCCAGACGACGTTGAAACATTTTCTAACATACAACTCACTTGCAAGCAATTGTTTGAGATATCAAACACCTCCACTATACCTTGATACCATCATGGATCATGGGTTGTATTTAATCAAATCCTATTTTCTAAATATGCTCATATTTTCAAGAAAGGTAAATATTATCAAGTAATTTTCAAATATTTTACCTTATTAAGAGATTTTGAAGCATATTGTGATTTTGAAAGAGGTGTTGAAGAAGGAGACCCTTGCGCAACCTATTTATATTTTCTTTTATAATATACTCTTTCAGCACATACTTATGGTATTTTAAAAGGACCATTGATTGAAAGTTTCAACTCAAACTCGGTCCGACTATTTTATAAAAATCAAATTTTATCAGATATTTTGAAATTATATGTCATACATGATTATTTTCCAAAAATATTTTTCTGTGAACACCCATATGACCCAAGTTGTACAAGGTGTATTTGGATAAAGGAAGAAAATTATTTTGAAGGATCTATAAATCATTGTTGCAATGCATGGACCTTGTATTTACGTGAGAAATATGATGATGAGACCAGGTGTACACCATGATCAAGGTACCCTCACTTGTTTAATAAGTAAATAAAATTGTGAGGACGCAATTTCCGAAAGGTGGGGATAATGTAACATGCCAGTTTTAAAAAAAAAAAAATAAATTGAAATGAATGAAACTTTGTTTTAAGTTTATATTTATAACTATCCTTTAGAAATAATTTTTTTTCAACTTCTATGTTTTGAATTTCAAGAAAATTTCATCTACAATTTTGTTCAGTAAGTTATTTAGAGTCTGATGAAACCAACTTGTTTTTTTTTGAATAGTAACATACCCTTATGAATAGTAATATGACCCTAATGAATAGTAAATTTTATTATTATTTTATTTTCTTATGGATAGAAGATAATAACATCTTGGTTAATTTTTCATTGTGATAAAGAAGTAGTTGTATAATTAGAACTGTTAATTTTTAAATTAAGTATGATTTTATTTAAAAGTTAAATTAATAATATTTAGAAAATTATTTTTCAAAAATGGAATTCATTTTTGAATTCTACACATTGAAAAATGGTTAGGGTAAATTTTTGGGATTTTTCTGAAATTCAAGAATTTTTGATGAATAGTAAAATATGATAAAATATGATAAATGCTAAATACTTGATTTACTACATAATAGGTGATGCAAGGATGATGTAAACCCACTTGGTTTGAAATCACATGCCATTCTTACTATTTGGGGTCACATGAATTAAGATTATTCATAGTCTTGAGAAAAAATATTATAATAATGATTAAAATAATGAAAAATACCCTCTCTCCTCCACTATAAATACCACCCTCACTCCCCTCTTCCTCCCACACCTCTCAAGCCTTGATCATTGTATAATTTTTGCCAAATTCCCTCTCCAATATTCTTCCCCATGTCCTAGAGCTGTTGGTCTCACCAAAAGACCAAAACCAAAGTCCTTAAGGAGGATCTCAAGGAGAAGAGATCAAGAGGAGGTTTTAACAAGTTTGAAGTAAGACAAGCCCGAGGTAAGGGAATTCTTAACCCGATTTCCATTCTTTGGGTTAACCTTATACTTAATTATTTATGTGCTATTTAAATTGTTTGTGTTATGGGTTATATTTATATTATGTTTTATTTTGTATATTTACAGTATATATACAAACTCAATCCACTCTACTAAGTCTCTCTTCAATTGTGTGATATCTATAAGGGGATTTTCTTTAAAAATCCTCTTTTTAAATTCAATTTTATGAAATTCCAAAGAAATGTTTTTATGGAATTATTCATGTTGTATGATTATTTTTTGGTTCTTGGGAATTATTTATGATCAAGGGTGGGACCTATATTTCCCTCCAATGCATTGGGTATGAGTAAGCTGGAGGTTGGCCGTATAGTTACTCCAAGTGTAACTGCGATTGTTACACAAAGTAAGGTAACTGTGAGGGTTAAAAATTATAAATTATCCAATAATGGTTAAAAGACTATGTAAGTAATTCCCCAAGATACCTTTATGATTATATTTATGCTCTCATGTTTTGTGTGGATCTTGTGTAAATCTCATGTTACAAAAATTAAGTATACATGGGTGACAAGAATGTATTTTGAAAATATTTTCATACGTTATGAGTATTCAAGGACTAATGTTCTCTTTCATTCTTTTCCATCCCTTAATGATTTTTTGTGATCATCCCAAGTTTTTAAATGATTTTCATAGGTTATAAGGATTTTTAAGAAAGTGAAGGAATCCAAGTTAAATATTTGAAGATCTATCAAAGAAATCATGTTTTATTTGGAAAGTTTTAAATTTTGGAAGGAATGAGTAATGATTTTATGGTATACACTCTATAATAATGTGTAATGTTATGAATGCATTGTCCTAATTCTCTAAATATCTAAACTTGAAAAGATCCTCAATGTAAAAGGAAGTTTTTTCTTGACTAAATTCAAGATTATGTATGTAATAAGGCCAGGTCCTTATATTAGAAGGTTATTATTGAAGGTTTAATGGAAACATTTCTCGGTTATCTAGTCCAGTAACTAAGTTAACATGAAAGGGAGTTAGGTTTATCTATATAGAAGAATGTGATATTTTTTTTTCAATAGCTAAAAATAATATTGGTCAATGATCCTATTTTTTTCCTACCTTCCATAAATGGTGAATTCATTATCTATATTGATTCTTCACTAAAAGGACTTGGTTGTGTCCTGATGCAGAATTACAAGGTAATTTCTTATTCTTCATGTTAGTTGAAACCTCATGAGTTAAATTACCCTACACATGATTTGGAGTTATCTACTGTATTTTTTTTAATTAAAATTTTTGAGGAATCATTTGTATGGAGTGAAGTGTGAAATATATACCGATCACAAAGGTTTAAAGTATATATTCACTTAGAAAGAGTTAAACATGATAAAGAGAATATGGATGGAACTAATCAAGGATTATGATTCCATGATTCATTATCATCCTATAAAAGAAAACAAGGTGGCCGGTGCTTTGAGTCTAAAAAGTAATGATACACTAACCATGTTATGTTTGAAGCATAGCCCTTTGATAAATGACTTGATGAATTTTTTCCTATAATTTTTGGATGTAGAGACATCCCTTGTTTTTTTTTCAGGTTTTCAGTGTAGTTAACATTTTCAGATAGAATTAATAGGGTTCAAAAGGTGGATTAATCTTTGAAAGAAAAGGTATAATCCATTAAGAATGGTAATTTTCATGATTTTAATATCAATGAAGAATGTGTTTTACAATTTGGGAAAAGATTATGTGTGACTTGTGATTCAGAGTTGAGGAAAGAGTTGTTGAATGAAGCTCATAATTATATTTTTCCCATTCATCCAAGCAGCGCTAATATTTATAGAGACTTTTAGGAGTATTACTGGTGGGATGGAATGAAAATAGATATTTCTGAATTTATAGTGAAGTGTTTGAATTTTCATTAGGTTAAAGCAGCGATATAGTTACCGAAGGGGATATTAAAACCTTTTCTAGTTCTGGAGTGGAAATGAGAGAATATATTAATGGATTTCATGGCGGGATTTCCAAAAACTTAATGTGATTTGGGTTATTTTTAATCGATTAACTAAATCTCCACATTTCCTTACCATTTGAGATACAATGTTTTTAGACCATCTTTCTAGGCTGCATCTAAAAGAGATTATGATGTTACATGGAGTGCCTCTCACCATTGTATCGAACTGTGATCCTAGGTTCACATATAATTTTTGGAAAGGACTTCAAAAGTTGTTGTATACTGAATTAAATTTTAGTATAACTTTTCATCCTCAATATGATGGACAATCTAAGCAGATGATTCAGACCTGGGAAGATATGATTTGTTCTTTCTTAATGGATTACCAAGTAAGTTGGGATAAACATCTTTCTTATAATAACAGTTTTTATTCAAGTATACATATGACACCTTTTGAGGCATTATATGGAAAGCGGTGTCAAACACCAACTTTTTAGGATGATGTAGGAGAAATAAAGTTAATGGGACCAGAGTTGGTTGAGGAAACATCATAGAAAGTTCAATTGATTCAATAACACATGAGTACAACTCAGAGAAAGTGTTAAAAAATAAGGTAATTCACCAAGTTAAGGTTTTATGGAAAAACCATATGGTTTAATAGGAAACATGATAATTTAAAAATTTTATGAGTGAAAAATATCCCCACTTATTCAATAAGTGAATAAAATTGCGAGGATGCAATTTCCAAAAGGTGGAAGGATGCAACATCCCAGGTAATGGTAGAATAAGTATTTTTCATATTTATAAATATTTATGAATTAAATAGTAATTTTACCTTAAAAGGGATTCTATCTTCAATAGTGTACATGACATGCAATAATGAGTTTCTTTGGAATCTTATGTTGCACATAAGACTAAGTTATACCGAACAATAATATACTGATAATATTATTATTTTAAGTGGTAGTTATCGCCTAGTAGTTGTATCGATGATAATGAAAAGGGATAATTATATTATGTTTACATATGTTTATAATTTTTTTATATTCATCCAATAAATTTGATAGGTTTAAAATAATAATTGACCCAATTTTAAGCATAAAAGCTGTATATTTTTAAAAGGCAGTTTTACCACCTTTTAATAGAGAACCCATTTTAAATACAATTTCTGACACTTTTATAATTTTATATGACAAAATAAACTTCTTTTTTGAATGAAAAATATAAAAATTTACTTTGGGTAAATTTTTGGTATTTTTCTGAGAACTTTCATATTTTGACGAATAGTGAATAATATGAATTTTAGTTCAAAATTGAATTTTCATCCAATTTACTTATATAGTTAAATAATGTTTTTAATTATTTTTAAAGTATAATTATACCATTTCTGCACCATTTAAACCAATTTAGGTCATTTTAATCAATTTCACTTTGAAATAGGATATAAAAATTTAGAAAAAGTTTGAACATTTTTATGTTAGAAACCCGCATTATTGTCCTGTTTGCAGGATTAAATTTAAATTAATTTCTAACACTTATGTGATTGTAATTTGTAAAAATGGATTAAATATTTGTAATAATCATAATTTATAATTTATAATAATTTTAACACATTTTTTACCAAAAATATTAGTGAAAGTGATTAAAATTAATTACAACGATTAAGAGAAAAATTAGCTTAACATGGGACTAAACCTTAAACTTAAGGGCCCAAATGACCTAGAAACTTATCAAAAATCCATTTTATGGACATATTTATACCCTATACCAAATTTTATCTAATTTTTGTCATTATTGGATCCACTTTATATAAGGCCCCAACCTTAAACCTTACTTAATCTTCAGTTATTACAAGATTACACATTGAGGATCTTTTCAGGTTTAGAGTTTTAGAGAATTAGATCATAAAACATGCATTACATTCCACATATAAACAAAGTGGTTACATAAAGATAGTATTCTTCTTTCCCATCAATGGAAACATATTTAAAATAAAACATGGATTATTTCTTGACACTTCCTTGACACTATCATCATATCATATACCTTTCCCTTGACCTATGAAAAACATTTCAAAAACTTGGGATGAGCATAAAAAGCTCAGTAAGGGATATAAAAATATGGAAAGGAAACATGGGTACATATATACATAATAATGAAATCATACTTTACCCATAAAACATAAGCACTTTAACATACCTCATCAAATCATGAATAAATCATAGAAATCATAAGACATAAAGGTAACTTGAGGCATTCATAACATTCTTACGTAGGGAGTAACCCACTTGGTTATGTTTGGAATACCCATCACAGTATATTCCCTAAATCTCTTCGGAGAAACCTTAACATTTCACTCCTTCGCGTTACCCAATGCATTGGAGAGCTATATCGGGCTCACCCGCCCTTAGTTTATCACGGAACCACCCGTCTTCATAATGATGCCCAAGAACCTCAACATAATCGTATCACATAAAACATGCATAAAGGAAACATAACATTTCCACATTTCAATCACAAGATATCAATACAACACATTGATATAAAAACATTATGAAAACCATTTTCAATACCAAAATAAAATAAAAGTAAAACATGGTATTTATTTTTCTTAAAAAAAAAGGTATGGCTTGTAGAGGAAGCCGAAACTCAAATAATGGTCACGGCGGCAGAAAAGTCATTGTCGCTGCATACGTATGACAAAAACATTCCCTTTTGTTGTTTAGTAAACGCTTCATATAAAAAAAGATTCCTTTTGAATAAACGTAAAAGTCAAAGGGGTTTATACACCGTATAAAAGAAGGTTGTGTATAAAACAAAATATGCCTCAATGAAAGGATATTGAGACAAAGTCCCATACCTCAGGTCCAACTTGACTCGATCGTTCTTTAATGTCCTGAATAATAAACTTGAGTTAATTTCTACTTTCTTAAGAACCTTTTTCAAGTTCATTATTCCTTTTATATCACTTATTTCCATGTCATGAACACTATGTAATTATTTAAGTTAATAACGGTCGTTTTAACGATCATTGGTACTTGAGTAAAAAATAAACCCTTTATAATTAAAAGTTGTTCATGTATCCATTATATCCAGAATTATAATCATGATGTATATATCATATATATCCAATATATACATGAATTTATAATATTACATAATCATTTAGAGGTAAGAAATGAAATGCACCGTTCATGGAGACGGTAAGCCGTACGTAAGCATGAACGCTACTTTCATTTCTATTTCGTATTTTATAGAATGGAATCATAATGATATAAAGGTATATTATAATTCTATTATAATATCATATATAATATCATAGTTCCATCCTTTATACGTCCCACATATGGTATTTAATGAATCAAATCACTTTGAGGGGGAGGTAGTCCGCACTTCCTTAAATAAAGATATCGCGTTTACCCATAATGGAAACCATAAAGGTATGCCCAAAATGAAAAATACAGAAGCTTAAGGAAAACATAAACATATTATATATCATATATAAATATAGTGAAATCTTAATGTCCACCTTTGAAGGTGTTAAAAGAATGTTGAACAATCATCATTTCGGGAGGCATAAATTCACCATCCACGAAAACAGTATGTCCTTTAACCATTAGATGTAGGTGTGTGTAAGTGTAGCTAGAATAATTATTATAACAAAATCCTAGTATATTGAAGATAATGGAGTTTTTACAAAAGAAAAGAATAAAAAGAGTTTAGGGGGTTGGAGAAGCAAAATAAAACAAAAGGACTCAAGTGAAGACATTACCTTAAAATCGGGTAACTCCCTTTGGTTTGAGCTAAAAGGATTCCTTGGGAAGACTTATTCCCAAAGTGAGGCTTCAAGGAGTAATATAGGGAAGTGGAGAGACAAAATGGGCAGGGGTTGGCCGAGCCAAAGGCTTTGGGAGTGTGGGTAAGGAGGTAGAGGTGGGGGCCTTTTATAAGAGGAGAGGAGGGGCACTCTTGGAAAGTAAAGAAATGTTACTTTATTTGAAAATGATTTTCGGATTCAAAAGGTCCCACATTGATATAATTAAAGGGTAAGGTGATAAGGGTTCGAAATCCACCCATCCAATAGGTTTTGGACATCTGTAGGTAATATATTTTACATTATCATTTCATTTTATTTAAATCCTTTATTAATGAGGTAATCGCTGTATCATCATGATGTCATAAATAATTTTATTTATTTAAAGTCTAAAAATTATGAAAAAAATACTATGATGTAGGAAATATTTTTATATTTCCAATTAATATTTATAGTCTAAAATATCATCTATTTATACAAAATTAAAAATGTTTTAATCAGGTGATCCATTCTTGTTATATTTACCTTCTTTAAAAAAAATAAAAAGATAACAAGTCACTTTCCACAAAAGTGATTCCATGGGGTCCCCAAGTTTGGCACAAGACATCCCATGGTCGTCCATGAGACAACTAGTAGAATTAGGACACATTTTGGTGTCATTTTTTTATTATTATGATATTATTTTATTATCCTTAACTACCCGATTACTCATTAATCAAGATAATTAAAGATAATTACCGTCATTACTATTCATAATGTCCAAAAACAAAAGAGTCTTGAGTACATAATTTGGACCTTCTGATTCCAAATATGTAATCCATTTTACCAAATTCCAAAAACATAAATTTCAATAATTGATTTAAAAATAATTCCCGTTGTCAAAACCAATAGCGGGTTTTTTTGAAACAATATCTATGAAAAGTTTGGCATTAGTTTATGCCCAATTACAAAGTGAAATTAATCCTAATGACCACCATTGGATTAAATGGTAAAAATATATTCTAATTTAACTTGAAAACCAATTCAAAAGATAATCTAATCATATAAATAAATTATATTAAAAAGCAGTTTTGATGTAAAATGCAGTATTTTTCACTATTCATTAAAAAAAGAACATTGTCAGAAAAATACCAAAAATTCACATAAAGTAAATTTTGATGTCCCAATCATAAAGAATAAGTTTATTTTGACAAAAATAGCTTATAAAATTTTCAAAATATAGATTTAAAAATGGTTTTCCATCAAAAGGCAGTAAAATAATCTTATAAAAAATATTAGTATATTCCATGCTTAAGATTGGATTTATTTTCATTTTAAGCCTCTAAAACACTATCTAATTCATTAATAGACATAGATAAAAATATCTATTATTCATTACTTACTTGGGATGTTATATCCTTCCCCCCTTTAGAAAATTGCGTCCCCACAATTTATTTACTTATCGAATAAATGGGGGTACTTATCCCTCATTGCATTTTCAGATTCCCATATTGCCTCTTCCATCATGTGGTTTTTCCACAAAACCTTTACCTGATTAATCACCTTATTTCGTAACACTTTCTCCTTGTGGTCAAGAATCTGGACTGGTTGTTCCTCATAAGATAGGTTCTCTTCCAGCTGAACTACCTCTGGACTCAAAACATGAGATGGATCTGGCATGTACTTTCTCAACATCGAAACGTGAAAAACATTGTGTACCTGAGATAAACTCGGAGGTAAAGCCACCCGGTATGCAACTGATCCAACTCTCTCAAGAATTTCATATGGTCTAATGAACCTTGGACTCAGCTTTCCTTTCTTACCAAATCTCATCACACTTTTCCATGGTGAGACTTTGAGAAAAACATGATCACCTACCTCAAAAGTTAGATCCTTCCTCCTGTTGTCCGCATAACTCTTCTACCTACTCCGAGCTGTTCTCATGTGTTTCTGAATCAGCTGAACTTTTTCTGCCATCTCTTCTACCAATTCTGGTCCCATCAAATTCCTTTCACCCACTTCATCCCAGAAAGCTGGAGTTCGACACCGCTTCCCATATAACGCCTCAAATGGTGCCATCTGTATACTGGAATGAAAACTGTTATTATAAGAAAACTCAACCAAAGAAAGATGTTGGTCTCAACTTCCCTGATAATCCATCGAACAAGCTCGTATCATATCCTCCAAGGTCTGAATTGTTCGTTCTGACTGCCCATCTGATTGATGATGAAATGCTGTACTAAAATTTAATTCAGTACCCAACGACTTCTGAAGGCCTTTCCAAAAGTTAGAAGTGAACCTGGGATCACGATCAGATATAATGGAGAGGGGAACTCCATGTAACCTGACTATCTCTTTAAGATACAAACGGGAAAGTTGATCTGGGGAAAAAGTATCTCGTATAGCAAGGAAATGAGCAGATTTAGTCAAGCGATCAACAATAACCCAGATTGCATTTTTACCTCGAGATGTCTTTGGTAATCCCACAAAAAAGTCCATGGATATATTCTCCCATTTCCACTCTGGAACTGGTAAAGGCTGAAGCATCCATTTCGGTAACTGCCGCTCTGCTTTAACCTGTTGACATGTGAAACACTTCACAGTAAAATCAGCAATATCTCTTTTCATTCCATCCCACCAGTAATACTCCCACAGATCTCTGTACATCTTAGTACTGCCAGGATGAACTGAAAACAGAGAACTATGAGCTTCACATAACAACTATCTCTTCAACTGTGAATCACAAGGCACACACAATCTCTTCCCAAATCTCAAAACGCAATCATTATCAGTGTTGAATTCAGGCAACTTACCTTTCTGAACCAGCTCTACCTTTTTCTGCAACTCACTGTCTTGCTTCTGTGCTTGCTTGATTCTATCTGATAGAGATGATCTCACTGATACCTGAAGCAAAAAATAAGAACTTCCTGTACCAACAACTTCTATGCTAAAGTTCATCAAATCCTTAAACAAAGGATCACATTCCAAATGCAACATTGCTAATGAAGCATTACTTTTTCGACTCAAAGCATCAGCCACTTTATTTGATTTTCCCGGATGGTAATGAATTGTACAATCATAATCCTTGATTAATTCCATCCATCTCCTCTGTCTCATGTTTAACTCTTTCTGAGTGAATATATACTTTAAAATTTTGTGATCAGTATATATTTCACACTTTACTCCATACAAATGATGCCTCCAAATTTTTAAAGCAAAAACAACAGCAGCTAATTCCAAATCATGTGTAGGGTAATTTACCTCACGAGTTTTCAACTGTCGTGAAGCATAAGCAATTACCTGATCATTCTGCATTAGGACACAACCAAGTCCTTTCAATGAAGCATCACTGTATATAACAAACTCACCATTCCTAGAAGGTAGTGCCAAAACTGGAGCATTCACCAATCTTCTTTTCAATTCCTGAAAACAATCATCACATTCTTTTGTCCAGATAAACTTAACACCCTTCCGAGTTAGCTTAGTCGTTGGACTAGATAACCGTGAAAAATTTCTAACAAACCTTTGGTAATAGCCTGCCAAACCAAGGAAGCTACGAATATCAGTTACATTTGTGGGTCTTGGCCAGTCTTCCACAAATTTTGTTTTTGCAGGATCAACAGTTATCCCATCTTTAGAAACAATGTGACCAAGGAAAGAAATTTGTTGCAACCAAAACTCACACTTGCTGAATTTTCCATACAGTTTCTTTTCTTTTAAGGTTTGCAAGATAACCCTTAAATGTCTTTCATGATCCTCTTTACTTTTAGAAAACACCAAAATATCATCAATGAAAACCACCACAAACTTATCCAAGAACTCATGGAAAATTCTATTCATTAAGTCCATGAATACAGCAGGTGTATTGGTTAGACCAAAAGGAATTACTAAAAATTCATAATGGCCATATCTTGTACGGAACACGGTCTTCGGAACATATTCTTCCTTTACCTTCAGCTGATGGTACCCCGATCTCAGGTCAATCTTTGAAAAAAACTGAGCTCCCTGGAGCTGATCAAACAAATCATCGATATGAGGAAAAGGATATTTGTTCTTAACAGTGAGTTTATTCAAGGATCTATAATCAATGCAAAGTCTCATTGAACCATCTTTATTTTTAACAAATAAAATAGGAGCACCCCATGGTGATGTGCTAGGTCGAATGAAACCTTTATCTAATAAATCTTGCAATTGCTCCTTCAACTCTAAAAGTTCAATTTGAGCCATTCGATAAGGGGGTTTTGAAATTGGCTTAGCATCAGGAACTAAGTCAATAGTAAATTCAACTTCCCGATCTGGTATTATTCTAGGCAACTCATCAGGAAAAACATCAGGATACTCATTTACCAATGGCACATCATTAATCTGAACAGTTCCTTTATTTTCAACGATGTGTGCAAGGTAACATTCATTTCCATCTTTTACAAGTTTCTTGGCCTCTTGATAAGTTATCAACATTAAGGGTTCATTCTTGTACAAAAACTGAAAGTCTTTCTGAAAAGAAACTTCTTTAGCTCTACAGTCAATCTTAACATGGTAAATAGAGAGCCAATCCATACCCAGGATAACATCAAACTCTACTAGAGGTAGAACAATAAGGTTTGCAAGCAGGTTCTTTCCACAGATAAGGATAGGAAGATTCTTATAAATTATTTTTGCCTCAACATTTCCCCCAGGTATTTTTACCAAAAGTTCAGGAGTCATTTCTTGAGATGGTATTCCCATTTTACTAGAAAAGGTTTCAGAGATGAAAGAATGTGTGGACCCCGAATCAAACAACACACTGGCATAATCTGAAAAAACAAACAAAGTACCTGATACAACATCATTTGATGGCCCGACATCTGTTGAAGTAGTTGCAAAGGATTTCACCACCCCTTTCTACTTGTAGTCTAACTGCTTCCTATCACTCAAGCTCTTTGTCGGACACTCATTTTCATAGTGACCCATCTCATTGCACTTAAAACATTTCACTAACTGTAAATCAAATTTGGTCTTACCTTCACCTTGATCTTTTTCAGTGCAATCACGAGCCTTATGTCCCATATTACCACATCAGTAGCACTTTCCAGAATTCAGAAGACATTCCCCAGCATGCCTTTTGCCACATGTATCACAAACTGGAAACTTAGATTTCTTACCATCAGACTTTTTTGAAGAATTCTTCCCTTTCTCCTGCCACCTCGGTCTCTTCTTCTATTGGTTGTTATAGAATACTTGATCATCGGAAAACTCCATTTCCACCTTCTCAACACATCAAACAAGCTTTTCATAACTTTTAAACTCACGAGAAGCTAATGCCCTTCGGTATTTTGGCTTTAATCCTGAGTAAAAATGATTGATTTTACTATCAAGGTCTCAGATAAAATTTGGAGCATACCTTGCCAATCGAGTGAACCTTTCTTCATAGGTATCCACTGATTCTTCCTCTTGCCTCAATTCCAAGAATTTATTTTACATCCTAAGTAGAATAGCCTTAGGAAAATACTTCTCAAGAAACATACCTTTGAATTCGTCCTAGTCGAGAGAATCAATCTCATCAGCGTCCCTGATATTTTTAACCATCGACCACCACTGATCTGCTTCACCCTCCAAACGGTAAATAGAAAGACTAAAGTTTTGATTGTCTGAACACCCCATGACATCGAAAATATTCTCCAGTGCTTTAATCCACCCTTCAGCTATCACAGGGTCAGATGATCCTCTGAATGATGGGGGATGTTGCCTCATGAAATGTTCCACCACTGACATGTTCCTCTGCGGTTGATCTGGATGATCTCGTGCATGGATACCACCACCATTTATCGCTTGAGTCAACTACGCCATTACTGCAACAAACTGTTCAGTTCCAATTCCGACTATCTCAGGATGCTGATTCAGAAGGTTATTTCCTTCTGTATGCCTTCCTAGCACTGCTTCCCTGTTTCCTCTGCGGAAAACCATTCTGAACAAACATGTCTTATATGAAGCAACATGGTAATCTTCAAATGCTATATCACTTCAATTTGACCATAAAAAAATATTTTTGGATAATCATTTAATAGAATTTTAACTCCTAAAGTTATCTAAACCGACCTCTGATACCAACTATAAGGCCCCAGCCTTAAACCTTACTTAATCTTGAGTTATTACAAGATTACACATTGAGGATATTTTCGGGTTTAGAGTTTTAGAGAATTAGATCATAAAACATGAATTACATTCCACATATAAACAAAGTGGTTATATAAAGATAGTATTATTCTTTCCCATAAATGGAAACATATTTAAAATAAAACATGGATTCTTTCTTGACACTTCCTTGACACTATCATCATATCATGTACCTTTCCCTTGACCTGTGAAAAACATTTCAAAAACTTGGGATGAGCATAAAAAGCTCAGTAAGGGATATAAAAATATGGAAAGGAAACATGGGTACATATATACATAAGAATAAAATCATACTTTACCCATAAAACATAAGCACTTTAACATAACTCATCAAATCATGAATAAATCATAGAAATCATAAGACATAAAGGTAACTTGAGGCATTCATAACATTCTTACGTAGGGAGTAACCCTCTTGGTTACGTTTGGAATACCCATCACAGTATATTCCCTAAATCTTTTTGGAGAAACCTTAACGTTTCACTCCTTCACGTTACCCAATGCATTGGAGAGCTATATCGGGCTCACCCGCCCTTAGTTTATCATGAAACCACCCGTCTTCATAATAATGCCCAAGAACCTCAACATAATCGCATCACATAAAACATGCCTAAAGGAAACATAACATTTCCACCTTTCAATCATAATATATCAATACAACCCATTGATATAAAAACATTATGAAAACCATTTTCAATACCAAAATAAAAGAAAAGTAAAACATGGTATTTATTTTTCTTTTTAAAAAAGGTATGGCTTGTAGAGGAAGCCGAAACTCAAATAATGGTCACGGCAGCGGAGAAGTCCTTGTCGCCGCATACGTATGACAAAAACATTCCCTTTTGTCATTTAGTAAACACTTCGTATAAAAAAATATTCCTTTTGAATAAACATAAAAGTCAAAGGGGTTTATACACTGTATAAAAGAAGGTTGTGTATAAAACAAAATATGCCTCAATGAAAGGAGATTGAGACGAAGTCCCATACCTCGGGTCCGACTTGAATCGATCATTCTTTAATGTCATGAATAATAAACATGAGTTAATTTCTACTTTATTAAGAACCTTTTTCAAGTCCATTATTCCTTTTATATCACTTATTTCCATGTCATGAACACTATGTAATTATTTAAGTTAATAACGGTCGTTTTAACGATCATTGGTATTTGAGTAAAAAATAAACCCTTTATAATTACAAGTTGTTCATGTATCCATTATATCCAGAATTATAATCATGATGCATATATCATATATATATAGTATATACATGAATTTATAATATTACATAATTATTTAGAGGTAAGAAATGAAATGCACCGTTCATGGAGATGGTAAGCCGTACGTACGCATGAACGCTAATTTCATTTCTATTTCATATTTTATAGAATGGAATCATAATGATATAAAGGTATATTATAATTATAGTATAATGTAATATATAATATCATATTTCCATCCTTTATACGTCCCACATATGGTATTTAACAAATCAAATCACTTTGAGGGGGCGGTAGTCCACACTTCCTTAAATGAAGATATCGCATTTACCCATAATGGAAACCATAAAGGTATGCCCAAAATGAAAAATACAGAAGCTTAAGGAAAACATAAACATATTATATATCATATATAAATATAGTGACATCTTAATGTCCACCTTTTAAAGTGTTAAAATAATGTTGAACAATCATCGTTTCGGGAGGCATAAATTCACCATCCACGGAAACAGTATGTCCTTTAACCATTAGATGTAGGTGTGTGTAAGTGTAGCTCGAATACTTCTTATAACAACATCCTAGTATATTGAAGATACTGGAGTTGTTACAAAATAAATGAATAAAAAGAGTTTAGGGGGTTGTAGAAGCAAAATAAAACAAAAGGACTCAAGTGCAGACATTACCTTAAAATCGGGTAACTCCCTTTGGTTTGAGCTCAAAGGCTTCCTTGGGAAGACTTCTTCCCAAAGTGAGGCTTCAAGGAGTAATATAGGGAAGTGTAGAGAAAAAATGGGCAGGGTTTGGCCGAGCCAAAGGCTTTGGGAGTGTGGGTAAGGAGGTAGAGGTGGGGGCCTTTTATAAGAGGAGAGGAGGGGCACTCTTGGAAAGTAAATAAATGTTACTTTATTTGAAAATGATTTTCGGATTCAAAAGGTCCCAAATTGATATAATTATAAGGTAAGGTGATAAGGGTTCTAAATCCACCCATCCAATAGGTTTTGGACATGTTTAGGTCATAGATTTTACATTATCATTTCATTTTATTTAAATCCTTTATTAATGAGGTAATCACTGCATCATCATGATGTCATAAATAATTTAATTTATTTAAAGTCTAAAAATTATGAAAAAATACTATGATGTAGGAAATAATTTTATCTTTCCAATGAATATTTATAGTCTAAAATATCATCTATGTAGACAAAATTAAAAATGTTTTAATCAGGTGATCCATTCTTGTTATATTTACTTTCTTTAAAAAAAATAAAAAGATAACAAGTCACTTTCCACAAAAGTGATTCCATGAGGTCCCCAAGTTTGGAAAAAGACATACCATGGATGGCCATGAGAAAACTAGTAGAATTAGGACACATGTTGGTGTCATTTTTTTATTATTATGATATTATTTTATTATCCTTAACTACCTGATTACTCATTAATCAAGATAATTAAAGATAATTACCGTCGTTACTATTCATAATGTCCAAAAACAAAAGAGTCTTGATTAAATAATTTGGACCTTATGATTCCAAATATGTAATCCATTTTACCAAATTCCAAACACAGAAATTGCAATAATTGATTTAAAAATAATTCCCGTTGTCAAAACAAATAGCGGGTTTTTTTGAAATAATATCTATGAAAAGTTTGGCATTAGTTTATGCCCAATTCCAAAGTGAAATTAATCCTAATGACCACCATTGGATTAAATGGTAAAAATATATTCTAATTTAACTTTAAAACCAATTCAAAAGATAATCTAATCATATAAACAAATTAGATTAAAAAGCAGTTTTGATGTAAAATGAAGTATTTTTCACTATTCATTAAAAAAAGAACATTGTCAGAAAAATACCAAAAATTCACACAAAGTAAATTTTGATGTCCCAATCATAAAGAATAAGTTTATTTTGACAAAAATATCTTATAAAATTGTCAAAATATAGATTTAAAAATGGTTTTCCATCAAAAGGCAGTAAAATAATCTTTTAAAAAATATTAGTGTATTCCATGCTTAAGATTGGATTTATTTTCATTTTAAGCCTCTAAAACACTATCTAATTCATTAATAGACATAGATAAAAATATATATTATTCATTAATTACTTGGTATGTTACACTTTACATGGTAAAAACGTGGGTGGAATTCACTTTTCAAAAATTTACAAGAGTGCCACTCCTCTACTATAAAAAAGAACTCACCAATTCCACTTCCTAACACCTCTCAATCCAAATTTTCTCGAAAAATATATACCAAAATAGCTCATTAAAATACCTCCCCTCATACTAGAATCTTCACATTTTACATTAATCCATCCAAGGAATCCATTTTGTGCAAACCAAAAGGAGTTACCCGAATAAGTGGTAACACCTTTCCTCAATCTCTTTTATTTTATTTTCATTAACCATTTAATAAAATATTATTATTTCATGAATAAATAATAAAATAATTATCCAAAATATACTAGAACATTTTTAAGATAATAATTTTACCTACACTTACACAAACATCCATCTAATGGGTAACAAACTTATTGTTATTATGTACGATGAACTACTGCCTCACGAAACGATGTTGTTCATTTTTCCTTTACCACCTGTCATGGTTGGGAATTATGATAAAAATGATGTTTATATATGATATATATTATATTTATTATGTATTTATTATTATTTAATTCTTTTATAACACATACCTTTATACATTCCATTTTGTGTAAATATGATAACATCATTTGTGGAAGTGTGGACTACCACCTCCTCAAAGTGATGTGATACGTTCAAAAACTACATGGAACATATTAAGGATGGGTTTAATTAAATATATGTGACTTAAATAACTTATATATTATATTAATTAAATAATTACCTTTCTGTAAATATAAAACATCATTTTCTTTAACACTTTTTCACACATTGAAAAAGTGATAACATCATTCATAGATGTGTGGACTACCAACTCCTCAAAGCGATGTGATTCTTTTTACATCATCATAATTATATATATATAACTATATATTATTAAATAATATGGTATATATGATATAATTATAATTCTATAAATTTCTAGTTACCTTCTTTCCATAATGATCATTGAAAAATGATAACGTTACTCATGTGAACGTATGACCTACCGTCTCCATGATTGTAACATTGGTTCATTTTTCATAACCATATTTCATGATTGGTTTTAAATGTGAAATTTATGAATATATATTATAATTATTTCATGATTATTATTCTGGATATGTTCATATAATAACCCCTTTGACCATAGTTGACCTACCAAAGTCGTTTTGACACATAAACCGAATATGGTCTAAACACCCGACGTAAACTTAATTATTTAAGTTATTGTATATAACATTGAAATAAGTGAAATAAAAGTAAAAATAAACTTTAAAAAGGTTATAAAGAAATTATATAATTAATATATGTTTATTATTCAAGAAGGTAAAGATACAAGAGACAAGTTGGACCCAAGGTAAGAAATTTCATCTCAATATCCTCTTCATTGAGGCATTTCTTGATTATATGCACCTTTATTATTTTATAAGGTATATATACAAACCCTTTGACATTATATATCCATATTTTATAAATTTTCATGTTATTTAATGTTTTATTAATTTTTATTCTTTTATGGGGATTATGATTTAAATATTCAAAATGTTATGAGATGCTTTGAATGTTTAAAGATGTAATCCTTTCCTCATTTCAATAGTCTTGATATTATTTTACATATTTATTTATATGGATATAAAAGGACTATAATTTTTTTTTATGTCTATTTTTAATTTCCTTTAAATATTTTTGAAAAGGAATCTTTTTACATTATTTATATGGTATGTTTTGACAATAAACAAAAGAAATGTTCTATTCTTAACATACAGGACGATAATGGTTTTTCTACCACTGTGGGAATTATTTTATTTTTGGATTCCTTTTCAAGATTTAGTGTTTTCTGAATTGAAAAAAATATTTTTCTTTTTGGGTATTTTTATATTCAAAATGGGTTTTTAAAATGGATTTATTATTCCAATATCTTGAAATTTTTTCTTATGATTGAAAATGAAATTTTATGAGTGAAATGTTAAAAATTACAATCTTTTATGTGTTATGATTATATAAACCATACTTATAAATTTGTCAGGTGGTTCCATAATAAAACAACGATGGGTGGTTCTATGATAAACCAAGGATGGATGGGTTTATGATATCCCTACAATGCATTGGGTATGGAAGTCCGCCATATGGATATTCGATTTGTAAGAATGACATATATGGAAGTCGACCGTATGATTATTCCATTTATAAGAGTGAAAAGTATAATGATATTCCAAGTTACCTTTATTTATTTTATATTCTTGTTATGGGTTTTATTTTAATCTTGTGATTATAAAAAAATTATGAAATGATCTTATTATCGAAAAAAATTATTTACTACTTATCACGGTGAAAAGTATTACTTCATGTTAAATTTTCATACGTTTTTAATATTTATAAATATAATAAAAATTTCCTTATTTTTTTATCCCCTAATAATATTTTTATGCTCATCCCATATTTTTTCATGTCTTTCATAGGACTTAAGGATGATCAAGGTATTGGAATAATTCATGTTGATAGTCGTAAAAAGTTTTCATAAAAGAGAGTATGTTTTATTTTTTTAAGGTTTTATGTGGTGAAAAAAATGGCTACTAAATAAAAGTGTCCACTTTGTATTTTATGATTTTTTATGTATGTGTTATGGACTAATTCTTTAAAAATATAAACCTGAAAAGATTCTTCATGTGAGATAAAGTAAAATTCTTGACTTAACTCAATATTATGTAATGTTTTAAGGTCAGTCCTTTATATCAGGCCTTGTTGATTAGGATTTTAGTATCTTTATAAATCACTGGACAAGGTAGTTGAAAGGTAAATCCATCCAGTTAGATTAATAAATAAAAAATAAAAAAAGGATGATGACATAATTGTGTATTCTAGTTTATGAGATATCTTAATACAAAGAGATTATATTACATAGTATGTGTTTGTAGGATGATTTTCGTTGCTTTGACTTTCCTTATCTCTTCATGGGACTTGATGGGTTTCTAGACTCCAATCTTAGTCTGTGGATATTATTCACTTCTATCGAGATAATGTCATACATGGTCACATACAATAGCATATTCAAGAATCCACCCAATTTAGTTGAATATGTATATCAGACATGGTGGGCCCCACCACGGTGTCCAAGTATTTTCCAAGTTATCGATCATTGATAAATAAATAAATTCATTATTATTCAAGTAAAGAATAACTGGTTTGAATTTATTTTTTAAAAGTATTTACAAGTTAAGTAAATATGAGAAATAATATTAATCGAACAAATATTATTTTAATATTCTAGGTTCATTTAATATTAACCAGAAATTATTAGTTAAGTTAAGTGGATCAGTTTTATCACATAATATATTTAATATAAATTATAGATATGTGATAAAATATAAATAATATTTATGGTACAATGTTCATCATAATTATTTTTTAGTGTATATTAAATATTTGAGGGCTGGGGAACACTACTGGGTATTTTGAGTATTAACTATATAAAGGAGGAGAGAGGATCTTTCCAAATATTATTAACTAAGAGATTATTAGAACCTCTCTCTCCTATTCCTATTCTTAGAGATAAAGACTATTGATTCAGGTATTCATATTGAGTTCTTACTCATGCATCTAAGGCACGTCGATCTGGTGATTGTCAGGACATTGAAGGCATCGTCAGATCTCCACACTAGAACAAAAAAATTTGATGATCAACACTTTTGTGGATCTTTGAAACACACGTGGATGATCTAGAGGGGTTAAAATTTATATGCTTAATTCACTAATCACTGAATCCAAACAAATGTTGAGAGCATCTTTAAATTTGAAAATCTATGTTTTTGGTTTATGTTTTTGTGCTATGTTTAATTTACATGAGATCCTCGGACCGTACCCGGGCTCGGATCATCAGAGACAATAAGTATCGTCATCTCGATGATGAGATGTTTTAAAAACCCCAACCCACTAACTTCCTCTGTGACCTCAGTACCTTCAATTGATATCATAGGGAGTGCATAAATTATCCTAGCTAAGAAAAAATTAAGTTTCTTTAAATTTCAGTAGAGGGTTTAATTACGATCCCAACAACATAGACTACGTATCAATCCAATTTTGTATGGCCAAGTTTGGGCCATCTAATTTTTTAATATAGATATTTCATGGTATTTTGGGTATTAAAAATGAATAAATTTTATTCTTATACATTCATGTTCTTCATTTTTTATGAATTATGAAGACCCAAGTGATTCCGGTCAGGTATCGGCCGAAATTCGATCACTGGAACTCTCCCATCGATGAAGTTGATTTCTACTGATTTCAATCATAATAATAAAATTTATTATTTTATTATAATATAAATTATTATTATTATTATTATATGAATCTTTTTTATACTTATGGAAATATTCCTAATGAGGCCAAAGCCTCCAGCAGGAAGACTAAACACAACAAAACAAAAACTTGGGGGCTGGTGGGTCACCATTCAATGAAACAAAATATTTTGGGTGAATTTTTAATGAAAGGGTGGTTTAAATTTTTTTATAAAAAAGGATTTTTTTATGAAAAAAGGGGGTCTACATGGACCCCCTATCCCCTTCCTCCTCTGATGGCAACTCTCGCTGCACCTAGGTTCCCCTTGCGAGCCACCTTCTTCCTACCTCCGACCACCACCACTTGAAAATCCATGACTTCCACCACCATCTCGCCGGTGGTCTCCTTCGATGGCACCCATGGGACACTATGACTGTTGTCTCCCTCCTCCTATGTGGCTTGGATATTCTTCTCCTAGCTAGACCAACTTAGCTGAACAACCTTCTTACAGCCAGATCTGCCACTGTGGCCAGTCAGCGACACCCCGTACCCACATCACCAGATCTGTCACTCGACTGCCTCTTGAGCAGAAGACCAACCCTCAGTCAGATCTACCACCCATTGATACATCAGTTGACCACTGCCTCCTTGTGTGTGTGTCACTACTGAAACACCCACACATGACCTCCTTAGCATCGCGCCACCCCAATGATCCTCTGGTCTCCCGTTGAGATCTGCCTCACCTAGACAAAGCCACACCCGACTACCCCATATGAGAAATAACATACGACCATGCCCCAAACCACTTGATCCTAGTCTAGAAATCGACCCTACTGGCCGTTCCATCTCTAGGAGCAGACCAAGACTCTTCATAGCTGGACCAGACCCTGGTAGTGAGGTAACCCCCTAGTGGTTTTCCATAGGACTGGATCACTTTGAAAGTGGTACAAGTGGGTCTTCCTAACTCAGAATAGGTTTAGGTAGACCTGCCTAGCCCAGAATAGCCCTGTACGAGATTTTCATAGCCTGGAATGAGCCTTTATGGGTTCGGAATATCCTGTATAGGTCATGCACTGAGTTTCAGGGCCCAAGTTAAATTAAATTAATATAATTAATTAATTTGATTTTATAATTTAATTAAAATAATTAAAATATTATTTCGAGGGTTTAAATAATAATAATAATTTTAATAACTGGGGATAAAATTAATTTAATTTTGGTTTTAAATTAAATTAATTAATTAATTTAAATTTTGGACTTAAAATTAAATTAACAGCAAATTGAAAAATAACTAATTTTTTTGAATTATTTAATTCACTTAATTTAATTATTTCCCTCATACTTTTTTTTTATTGCAATTTAATTTTATCGTGGTTATATTTATATAGACCGGTCTTGAGAAATGATTTAACCTATGTATATCTGCATTTACTTAATTAATTATTTCAACTATGTGTGGTAATTGTAATTAATTAATTAAGGTGGTCTACACATTATCTTTTATTTTTGGTCAATTTGTATAAGGACCTGTGTGTCCAAATTAATATGATGTAAATTTCACCCTTAGTCTCCCTTTCCTAAGTGTGAGTTTTTATGTACAATTGGATGGAGATAATGTGAGACGTGGACCCCACCAATAAAAGGTGGTACACCAGACAAGATGTGGACCTTTCTAAGAAGAGGTGTTACTCCAGATGAGCAGTAGACATGCTGGATGGGGGAAAGATACATCATAATTCAAGCTACAACTCAGGTATGTTAACACTAGGTCATTATTAATTCATTAAGTTTTAATGGATCAGTCAATATTAGATGCTCAAGACCAGTCAGGTAGTATGTTTCCTTTATTAATTTATTTATTATTTTATGCATTTTATAATATCAGGAAAATACATAAAATAATAAATAATAAAATGGATAAAGAAGTGGTGAATACTTTTTCTATTAATTTTTAGTTGCGAGCATGATAATATAGATAAAAAAGATTAATATAAATGGATTACATTTATCGAGATAAAAACAAAAAAACCCTCAAAGAAATATTAAATCGTAAAACACCTTCCATAATTTGAATTTGAACACAACCAGGTGTTCGGGGTGCTCAGTCAGCCATAGATGAGGGTGAATCTTACTACTGGGGAGTTATTATGAGAACGATGTGTTGAATTAACTAAACTGGTAGTAAAGATTATCCATAGCTAACTTTCTATCACTTTAGAGGAAAGCGTTGAGGGAATCAAGGTTACGATTCTGAGAAGCTGAGACTTCATTCAACAGATCAAGGAATCACGAGTTAATGCGGTTTCCCAGTCAAAATCCTACCTTAAACTCTCCAAGTAGTGGAATTGACATAACTTGTAGACTACAAGGGGAAGTTCAAGGATCCTTTCTACTAGAATACTAAAGTGACAGAGTATTCCGATTCTAGTACAGAGGGTTCCCAAAATTCGATAAAATAGTGGGAGACATTTAAATGATTAAACTAATTGGTAATGTATAAATTAGTAATTTTGATAAAATTACTAATTTTATAGTTTTTATTTCTATAGAAAATGGCAAGTAATACCACAACTAATACTATTATAAATTGGAAAAACTTAATTTACTATCTAGAAAGAATTTTCAAATGTAGTACAAGCGCTTCCGCACAATACTACTATATCTGAAATTCAAGGTGTTGGTGTCCCTATACCTATTAAGACACCTCAAGAAGTTATAGTGTAACATTACTTACAATAGACACATGTATAATGCATATGATGTTTATGTCATAATTCTATCTTGAATGTTTGATTTTTTTCATGGTTATAACACCAGTACATGGATGATTACACATATAGTCTCATCCATGAGAAGTTTATGAGGAGAAAGTGAAGAAAGATATGAATGTGATGATTACATTAGTTATGTGTAAATTGGAAGAAAGATCATGATTTTTCATAAAACCCCATTCTCATTTACACCTGATTACTCCAGTTTTGTTTATGGTTATATAATGAACAAGATGGAGTAAACACTTCATTAACTTATAGGTAAGGTTCTCCAAGAAATAAGAGTATTAAAGAAAAATTAATTCTTAATTATTACGATAAATAAGTTAAAAGAAAAGGAGATATGACCAATGGAAATACTTACACCAAAGGTACCTTTTCAACGTCCATCAAAGATAGTGGTTGGTTATTAAATAAGAGGTTATTTGCATTGCATAAATTAAAATAAAATATATGGAAGTTAATCGCAATGAACTGAATTAAAGAAGCAATTTATCACTTCTTCTTCAGTGAATATTAATCAAATTTAATGTTTCTAACATACTACTTGGGTATCAAATACAATATTTCATTCACATATGTTTTGTGAAATACAGTAACCAAGTAAGTAATAGAAACATTACAAGAAGTAATATGTATTATCTATGTGGCTAAGAAAGGGAGATTACTAATTCAGTGATGAGAAACACATAACTTCTAATTTCTATGTAAATTATTCTAGTTGATTTTTTTTGAGTATAACCAAAACATTTATATCACACGTCCTTTTGGTATAAGGAGACATTATTCTAGGTTTAGGAATAAATTTTGTTTGTGGGGTCTCATACTCAATCAATAGTTCAATGATACTTGAATCATATGAAATAAGTGATTAATATAAAATGTAAGACTTATATACCCAGTTGTGAAAAGATAATTCTTTTTCAAGAAAAAATAAAACTGGGCGTCAAGGATATACCTGTTATGGTATTTAGACTTAGCAGAACTAAAAAACATTGGTATTATTGACATATTTAGTTTGGAAAAAGAAAACTTTAGAAATAAAGGCATCCCAAAAATATTTCAAAATTAGTTCAATAAGAGACCGTGAACTATTCCAAGGGTAAGATAGTGGTAAATATAATTCATATGGTTCCTTTAAGTATTTTAAGGAATGTGAATGTGAAGTACATGAATATTTAGAAGGAATAAGATGCTTTGGGACAACATGTCAAAGCATATCTTAACCAAGAATTCATTAATTGATATAATTTAGTGTGGAGTAATTCCTAAACATATATTACCTTATCTATATCACAAAATCGATGATAATAAGGAGGATTGATGATAAGTCTTACATGTTAACATTGATAAACAAAATTTAGCATGGATAAATTCATAAACGTACATTTTATACATCAGAGTAATGATGTAAGTAGTATCAATGTTTCAACTTGTAGAACCTCCCATTATATTTTAGGACGCGATTTGAAATTAATGGTGATATCCCATAAACATATACCAAATCTTATGAAAAATGGATATCATATGATTCATAGTATGATGGAAATCCATAATATCATATGAACATGTGTTTGGATGTAAAGTATTTGTTAGGATATATACAAACTTGCATTAAGATGAACACATTATACATCTAAGTAATTATCCTAACAATTGCTTAAGATATTACATAAATACCTAATATAGAAGAGTGGTATTAAAGTTATAGACTAAATTTATATAAAAGGGTGCACATATTTATTAAATATAGTGGGATCTAGATTGACTTGGGTTTAGTCAACACCAGAGGTGAACTTATAGTTGGAATAGGAACTAGTTCCACAAGTGCATGTGGGACATGAATGTTTCAGAGACACATACTTTATATGAAGGTTGAAACAATTGATATTGTTTACTATTTACCATGACTGGTGAAAAATTATTCATTGTGAATAATAATTCATACAAGTAGTTAGTATATTGAATTCAGCTAAGATTGAAAAGGTAAATTAAAATTCAATAATGGATTCCATATATCAAAGTGAAAAGGAGCTTATTATTTTAAATATTGTGGTGGGTATTAAAGTGATATGACATATGGTGGTACGAGCATGGTACCGATATGTCTCAATTGGTTATATCAAATCATTATACCTAAATCCTTTAGAATTTTACTTTTCATAGCTACTTTCTATGATTATTTTATTGAGCATTGGATGTCATGACTACCAATTGTGGAAGGTTTCTATATGATGCAACCAGAAAGGGATGGTCATGTCAAAGAATTCTAATAAAGGTTAAAATTTACTAAAATCCAGTTTAAGATTTAAGTAAGAAATATGATTATAAAATAATCATATGAAATTTATATTTTCTATGTGTCTACTAGTGGTTAGTGGGAGTGCCATTATTTTTAAAGTGAAATATGTTTAGCAAAATATGGAAAACAACTATTGGTCTTATAGTTAGTTAAGACTAGGATGAAAGTAATTCTCCAGTGATTGAATTAAAGTAGAAACCTATGTTATAGGGAAAAGGATCTACTGAGGTAGATATAATAATTTATTAGACCTAGTCAATCATACATATATTGACATGGTCTTAAAAGATACAAGCTTGAACAATTCAAGAGAGAACTATTACCAATGTCACATGGCATAAATCCCTCCAACCAAACATGCAATGAAATAGGATGAGATTAAGTGGTGAGTTTAGTTCCATATGATTCTACGATGGATCAATCACGTATGCCATGATATGTAAAAGAAATGATATTTCAAGTATATAATTTATAGTAGGAAAATATCAGTTATATCAAGGATAAATACAAGTGAAGCAGTCAAAACTATCTGATTTTACTTGAGAAAGTAAAAAAGATATTTACTTAGCATGTGGAGAGGAAGGGATTCTGAGTTTTATGGGACCCAAACTAGAATTCCTTTGGATCAATTTGATCTAGTGTCGTAGTTATTCTAAGGTGTTGAGAAAGAAAAGCTCATAAAATCTAGTGGTAGACATACCTACAAATACCGAGTATATTGCATCTTCTAAGGTAGCTAAGAAGTAGTTATTAAATCAAATGATTTGTTCCAATTCTTGGAATCACACCTACCAAGTAAAGTTTTATCATAATGACAAATATGTTTATGATACTAGCCAATATGTTAAGATTTGACAGTGTAAAAAAGAGATATATTTGGGGATACCATCTCTTGAGAAGTTTTTCTCAAGGATATGAGGTCACATATAGAAGAATAGTCATGTAGTGGAGAAGTGATAGACCCAGAAACTAAATCCGTGACTCAGAAGAAACATGATCTTTATCATGTGAGTGATAACAAGGTTTGTTATCAAGTTGGATCTAGTGAAAGTGGGAGTGTTGTAATAGTGGGTTCCTTAAACCCAACTTGAACAGTACTTTTGATTACCATATCATGTATACAATTATATATACATGATGTATACTTACAATTATAGTGTATATATTTATACATCCACTATTTAATGGTAATGTCTATAGATTAATTGTTATATCAAAAGGTTATAATAGATTTCAAGCTATAATTAGAACCTTGAGATACTATGAAATTATTATTAAAAACATGTCCTATGATCTAGATACATCATACTAAATGGAAACATTTGATGTTTGAATATTAGGTGCTGGGGGATCATAATCATTGATACTTCTTCTCATGAAATTATCACTTGGTGATCTTTAGTAGTGAGATCATGAGGACATACCCGCCAATAGAAACACTATAAGTTTTGGGTGTCATTGGTTGTTCATATCTATGGACATGTGTATTAGTCTCCTAAATTTAGATCATTATCAATGTGTTCCATTTTATTGCATACTTTAATGCAAGGAAAAAAACATGATAATTAAATCCTGGCGAGGTAGCTTGTTTTGGGTTCAGCATTGGTAGTATGACATTGGTTGAATGGTAAAAAATGTTTTTTCACTTCTAGGTTAAGGAAATAATATATATCCGACCTTGTTGATAAGGATGGTAGTACCTTTATAAATCCTTGTCCAATGTAGTAAAAAGGTAAATCCATATGGTTAGATCAACAAATAATAAATAAAGAAAAAGGGTAATGACACAAGTGTGCATCCTGCTTTATGAGATATCTATAGAAAAAGAGATTATATTACACAATATGTGTTTGTAGGATGGTTTTCATTGATATAACTTTCCTTATATATTTAGGGGCCTTGATGGGTTGCTAAACTCTACTTTTTTCTATGGATATTATTAATTGCTATCGATATAAGGTCCTAGAGGGTCACACACAATAACATATTCAATAATCCTCCATATTATGTTGAATAGGTATATCAGACATTGTGGGACCCACTATAGGGTCTGATTATTTTCCAAGTTATTAATCACTAATAAATAAATAAATTCATTATTATTCAAGTAAAGAATAATTGGGTTGAATTTATTTATTAAAATTATCTACAAGTTTAGTGAATATAAAAAATAATATTAATTGAATGAATATTATTTTAATATTCTAGGTTCATTTAATATTAAGAGGGAATTGTGAGTCGAATTAAATGGATTGGTTTTATCACGCAATATATTTAATATATATTATAGGTATGTGATAAAATATAAATAATATTTATGGCACAATTTAGTTTTTCATAATTATTATTTAGTGGATGTTAAATTTTTAGGGGTTGGGGAACCCTAACAGGTATTTTGAGTATCCACTATATAAAGGAGGAGAGTGGATATCACAAGATATTGTTCATTACGAGATTATCAGAGCCTATATATCTTCTTCACCTTCCTAGAGAGAGATACTATTGATCTAGTAATTTAGATCGAGTTCCCCCTCATGCATCAAAGACACATCTATGCGGTGATCGTTGGGACATCGAAGGCGTCATCAGATCTCCATGATAGAACCTAGAATTTGATGATCGAATATCCTGAAGATTTTTTAAGCACTTGTGGATGATCTATGGGGGTTCATATTTGGATCCTTCATGCAACCACCACCAATGACAAGAAGATTTTGAACATGACTTCATATATGAAAAGGTATGTTTTTCTATTTACGTTTTTGTGATCTATTTAATTTACGTGAGATCCTCAGATCATTATAGGGCTCAGATTGTTGGATAAAATAAGTCTCATCATCCTAATGATGGAAAATTTTAAAATCACCAGCCCTCCAGCTTCCACTATGACCCTAATACCTTTAGAACATGCGAGAAAAAAATTTTATTTCCACTCCATAACTTGAGGAGAATACTGTTTGCCACTTTAGTTTGTACTCAGCTTAATAAGTATGCTGCCATGTTTAATTAATATCCTTAAAAGGATGATGTAAGGCTTGCATGACTCATCATCAACCTTACCATGTCCATTAATGTATAGTTCCTCCTTCCACTAACACCATTCCGCTACAGTGTATAAGGTGGAGTGAGTTGAGACAAAATCCTATACTCTAATAGAAATTTGATAAAATATAACTTAATATATCCACCACATTGATCCAATCAAATCTTATTTATGTTCTTACCAAGAAGATTCTCAATTTTATTCTTGAACTAATCGAATTTCTCAATGGATTTAGACTTATACCTCATCAAGTAAATATAACCACACCTACTCATGTCATTAATAAAATTCATAAAGATTGAGAATTCACCTCTATATTCTATTTGAAAAGGATCAAACACATAAATGTGTACCAATTCTATAATTCCTGTGACCATTTTTGTAAATACCCTAATTTTCCATGTAATTTTTTTTAAATTATATGGAATATTACGAGTCCAAAAAAATTTACGACCCATGATTCCGAGGCCCAGTGTGCTCGGAATGAATTTTTGAACTATTTTTCAGGTACGTTCAGTAAACATGTGAGCGGGTTTTTGTAACTTTTGAACCGGTGATTGGAATTGAAATCTAAGGGCACCGTTGAACTCGCATCGTTAGTATTATCTTAAGGAGACCTTCACCTCGACCATAGTAGGTTGAGGGTGAAAGATAGTTTTTCACTTTTTCATGGAGGAATAGAAAAAATAAAAATATTTAACATTTTTATTTTTATTGTAACCTTATTTGGGGTTATGGAGGTGGAGACCACTCGAACAAAAAAAAAACTCCAATTTGAATTCAAATGGTGGGGACCACCTGACCCTTGAAATCCCCTTTAATGGGAGATAACTTTTAGAATCCTCCCACTTTAATTATTCCACCTCCCATTAATTAATTTTTCCAATTAATTGTGTGAACAATTAAATTGATAAACTTAATTTATTTTGGTTGGATCCTCACTTGTTTTGTTGGGGGGAAACCGTTGGAGAAAGGGAGAACTTTGGAGGATCATTCTCTCCCAACGAAGAACGCACCATCTCCAATGAAGAACGAGGAAAGATCTTGATCCCAGATCAGTGGCATCTTGCGGAAGTGAAGAATGCCGATGTCTTTGATGACAATGAAATGACATCCATCCTTCCCTCCTCACCGACGTCGTTGGAGGAGACTTGCTTCAGGATCGACAAACGCCAATCCGTATTCAACCACGGACAATCTTCAATGGAAACTTTGAGGTAGGGTTTGATGTTTTAAAAACCCCCTTACCCAATCTTGATGTTCTTTGTGATTCAAAAGTTGTTGAACTGCTTGCTACCTCTCTAATGTGGAGGGTGCAGGCCAAACGAACATGGCCCGACCTCTCCACAATCCCTTGTGGGTTTTGATGCAATCTTTGCGATGGAGGAAGATGAAAACTGGTGCCGGCTATTGGAACTGGTGTGGATCAAGAATAGCGACCGACACCACGGATGGCTGTGAAGACGGCGACGATGCAACTGTGCCACTGAAGAAGGGACACGGCCCGTCGGTCGCGGTAGAGCAAGGGTGGAGGCCAGCGGAGGCCGGCCGCATGATGGGGTGGCGGGGCGCATCCACGCAGCCCGGTGAGGAAGGGGAACAACTTGTGCCATGGCGGAGAAGGGAGGGAGACCGGCGTTCGGCCGACCATGGAGCGGCGACGTATGACGGGCCGCCGGGAGGACAAAGGTCCGACCGAGCTGGACCGAGCGGGACCCACGGTGGGTCCTGCGTTTTATTGGCGACCAAACAAATTTAGCCATTAAGTGAGTGGAAGAGGGGGGGTGCATGAATCCCCCCCACATGTATCCAGGTCAGGCTTCTAGGCCAGGCTGGGTTGGTCCGACTGGGTCAGATCAGACCCGGATTAGTTTCGACCCTATACGTTCTTTCACCCATAACTTAAGCTATGGGTGTCCGTTTGACGAACCATCTATGGAACCAGAAACCTTGGAGTGATACGGTCCTTTTGATATACCCTAATTGAGATTTAGATAAAGTTGGTGTATGGTTGGGTTGGATTGAGCACGAATCTAACCGAACCCTCGAGACTAAAAGGCTAATAACTTACAGGCTGGGCGTCTGATTGACACACCATCTATTGCGTTGAGACCCCTATTACATGGTGGTTATTTGAGATACTTATTCACGTGACTTAATGGTAGTTGGAATATCTACTAGTGGATTGAGGATCAGACCCTCCCGGAGACGAGTAAGCTTAGTGAGAGAACCCTGTAGCTGGCTATAATATGAGAAATAGATCCTTAGTGGGTCTATATTTGAGTATTCCACATGGATCCACTCTAGGAATCCATGTGGGTCTACTGTACTAGGATCCTATGTGGGTATGATGATGTAATAGGATCCTGTGTGGGTTTGAAGCTGTATTAGGATCCTGTGTGGGTCTGACGATGTAATAGGATCCCATGTGGGTTTACTGTACTAGGATCCTGTGTGGGTCTGACAATGTACTAGGATTCTGTGTGCGTCTAATGCTATACTAGGATCCTATGTGTGTCTGACGATGTACTAGGATCCTGTGTGGGTCTACTATACTAGGATCCTGTGTGGGTCTGATGATGTACTAGGATCCTGTGTGGGTCTGATGCTGTACTGGGATCCTGTGTGGGTCTAACGATGTAATATGATCCTGTGTGGGTCTGATGTTGTACTAGGATCCTATGTGGTTCTGAAAATGTACTAGGATACTGTGTGGGTCTACTGTACTAGGATCCTATGTGGGTGTGATGATGTACTAGGATCCTGTGTGGGTCTGATGTTATACTAGGATCCTGTGTGGGTCTGACGATGTACTACGATCCTATGTGGGTCTGATGACGATTTAGGATCCTACGTGGGTCTGCCTCTTAACGGAGTAATATGATTCAGTAGTTACATCTAGTCATCTTTACTATCGAACCTAATATTATACCTGGTGTGAGCTGAGTATTTACCTTTATGGTATTCTTCTGTGTGGCGTACCAGTGTGGTACTTACCTTTATGGTGTTACCCTTGTGGCATTCTTCTGTCTAGCATACCTATGTAGTACTTACCACCATGGTGATATTTTCTTTGTGGAACATTTGTACTTTGGCTAAGGAGTTGGGCCTTGTGATTCCTCATGAATGAGATGGGTAATATTTGATAATTTAGGTATATGTATGGGCATATACCTAAGTAGGGTTGTCACTGGTTTTCATGCTATGTGGTTTATCCTTTGTGGATGTTGTGAGACCTTGAGGGTCTCGAGGTCCCTACTGAGTATCGTTATACTCACCTCTGCACGGGCTTCACCCGCACCTTGTTGTGTTTGGTGCAGACGACGAACAACTCTGATCGAGGCTGAGGGTACCAGGACAGGACGGTTCCCAGAGTTGGACCACACGGAATGTCGGTACGCAGAGGAGACGGGCATACGTAGAGTGCTGAGGAGGTGATATATACCTACCCTTTAGGTAGGAACCTTGGAGAATGACCCAATAGCTATCTTTATCTTTCTTCAGTTGTATTTTATTTCCAATTGTACTTGTATCTTTACTGTTGGGCTTGTATTCCGACCCCTTTTACTTTCAACACTCTTTTTTATATATCGTTTACTTGTGTTCGTATCTTGATGTGTGCTTGCTTGAGTGTGTTTACAGGATATAAAGGAAATTCGTTCCCAGTTTTAGGGAATACGCCTTTCGGTGATAGTCACCATCGCCTGGCCTATGGAAGGAAGGATTGGGGTAGTCACGACACGGGCCCCAGGGGACGGGTTGTGACAAATTGGTATCAGAGGAGTCGGTTCTACCGTATAACATTAGACTCTGATATTTTTAACGACAATAGTGGTAAGGGTAGTGATTGTGGTTATCAGTTTAAGGAATCCAGTGTTGGTGCGGCAGCCGACGTATCCATACACCAGGACCCTGAATTCTGATTTCTAACTCAGTGCATGAAAGCACTGATTGCGTGTGTGTTTCAAAAAGTTTTCTTCGTGATCTCTTTGAGTCGTATCACCAGGTATAAATTATTGATCGTGGCACACCTATTTATTTTCAGGATGCCTCCATGCAGACAACCAATTAGAGTTCCAGGTATAGTACATGATGATAGCCCACCGAGTGACAAGTCCTCAGTGCAGGGCCCTCTTATAGTAGAGGCACCAACGGAGGCACCAGCGGTACCATTACCCATTGGGCCACTGATGCCACCAGCCCCAAAAGCAGAGGGTGAACACCTCTTGAGCGCATTGCATGAGTTCCAGAACCAGAGGCCACCTAGGTTCAGGGGAGAGATGAACCCACAGACAACCGAGGATTGGATGGAGGCCGTGGTGAGTGTCTTCCGACTGGTAGGGATACCAGCTGATCTCATGGTGATCCTTGCCACCAGTATTATACAAGAAGAAGTAAGCAGATGGTGGATTTTTATGCTCTAGGTTCACGATGAGGTGACGCTTCTCTGGGCATACTTCGAGAGCATGTTTCGGGAAGAGTTTGTCCTAGAGACTCTTCGTGCAGTACGCATATAGGAGCTTCTTCATCTGCAGTAGGGAAACATGACTATGGATCAGTACTCAGCAAGGTTCAATGACCTCTCATGCTACTCCAATGATATGGTGCTGGACCCATTCTTTAGGGCCCAGACCTTTGAGCAGGGAATCAAGCGGGAGATCAGGGCTTCGATGATTTCTCTCAACATCCCGACGCGGGGGGGGGGGGGGGGGGGGGTGTTAGAGTGATCCCTCTTAGTATAGATTTTTCCTGCTGAGCAGTTACCAACAATAAGACCCACCACCATTCGTCATGTAGCGGAGTCTTCTACAGCTGGAAGCAGACAGATGTCACAGAGGTCCAAGAGGATCAGATCTATAGGTGGACGACCGCTGGATTCAGGGTCGATTATTCAGGGTATCAGAGACAGATCCAGTCATGCGAGGAACATGAAATGTTTCACATGCGGCAGGTAGGGTCACATGGCTCGTGACTATCCGACCCATCATACGGATGATCAACAGATAGTCGAGGGACCACCTAGGTAGAGGCAAAGGTTCAACCGAGTAGGTCCTCAGGGATCAGGCAGACGTGGAAGAGGAGCTGGCCGTGCAGCTGGCGGTGGTAGAAGATTCAAGATATTACTACCACCACCACCAGGTGGTCCACCCCGACCACATGAAGCAGGTGGATAGGGGTGAGCTCAGCTCTAGGAATCTAAGGCCTATGACCATGGCGCTCTAGAGATGATATGAGGTATAATATGTTTCTACTACACCTTATCTGTAGTACTTATAGACATATGTGCCAGTCATTCTTTTATTGCCACTACCCTCGTTCGGAGATCATAGATTCCGATGGAGCCGTTGGCTCAATCCTTATGGCTAGAGATTCCTATGGGAGCATATTCGATGATTACGCACTGGTGCCAGCAGTGAGAACTTACTCTAAGAGGCGAGAGATTTAGATGGGATCTCCTAGTAGTGGCATCGAGGCCTTACGACATCATCTTGGGTATAGACAAGTTATCTACAGTCCATGCTCAGATTGATTGTATTAGGTGAAAAGTGTGGTGTTTCCACATGGATGGGAAAAATTTTACCTTCACCGGTAAGAAGGGAGCCTTTGCAGCACATGATAGACTTTCCCGGAGGAGGGTGCATTTGATTACACATTAGTTAGCTAGCCTTACCCTCAGAGCGATTGATGTGGAGAGTTCGAGTTATCCTGTAGTGGTGGACCAGTACACAGATGTCTTCCCTGATGATGATCCTGGTCTACCTCCTCATAGAGAGGTGGACTTTTACATTGACTTTTACCCTAGGACAACACCGATATATACACCAACATATCGGATGGCTCCCACGGAGCTTCGTGAGCTGCAGGTACAGCTGGAGGACTTACATGGGAAGGGGTTCATCTGACCCAATGTTTCTCCTTGGGTAGCCCCGATTTTGTTCGCCAAGAAGGTGGATGAGAGCTTGAAACTTTGTGTCAACTATCGGCACCTGAACCAGGTGACCATGAAGAACAAGTACCCACTACCGAGGATTTATGACCTCTTTGATCAGCTGAAGCGAGCATGGTGGTTCTCAAAGATAGACCTCAGATTAGGCTATCACCAGATCAGAGTACAGGACAAGGATGTGAAGAAGATGACTTTCAGATGTCAGTATGACCATTATGAGTTTTTGGTCATGTCGTTCGGCATGAAAAACACTCCATCAGTGTTCATGGGACTCATGAATAGGATCTTTTAGCCATACCTTGATCGCTTTGTAGTAGTCTTCATTGACAATATTCTAATTTTCTCAGCTACTAAGGAGTAGCATGACTATCATTTGCAGATAGTTCTGGACACACTCCGAGAGCACCAAATTTATGGTAAGCTCTCGAATTTCCAGTTTTGGATCCGATAGGTTCACTTTCTGGGTCATGTCATTTCAAAAGTTGGAGTTGCGGTGGATCCAGCGAAGATTTAGGTGGTACTTGCTTGGGAGCCACCTAGGAGTGTGACGAAGGTACAAAGTTTCATGGGTTTGGTTGGATACTACCATAGGTTTGTTCCAGATTTCTCCAGAGTGGCAGTACCTTTATCAGCGTTGATGAAGAAGGGGAACCCTTTGTTTGGTCGGAGAGATTCCAACGGAGTTTTCAGGAGCTAAGGCAGAGGCTGACTAGTGCTCCCCATATTAAGGCTACCGGAGGAGGGCATAGGTTATATAGTCTACTACGACGCATCAGGGACCGGGATCATATGTTTCCTGATGTATGAGCGAGCATTGATTGCATATGGTTCTTGATAATTGAGACAACATGAGCAGAACTACTCTACCCATAACCTAGAGTTAGTAGCAGTGGTATTCGCCTTGAAGATGTGGCGACATTACTTGATAGGTGAGAGTTTTATAGTCTACTCAAATCACAAGTGTCTCAGGTATATCTTCTCTCAGAAGGACCTGAACCCGAGACAATGACATTGGTTTGAGTTCTTCTAGGACTATGACTTTGAGATAGTCTATACTCCTGGGAAGGGGAAACATTGTAGTAGATGCACTCAGCATAAGATCTGGTATACAACTACTAGGTGAGGCGACAGAGCAGCTGGATGCTTTGCAGATATCCTTTGTGGATCGAGATGGAGTAGCTTTTCTTCAGTCTCTTACAGTCACTCCCCCACTTCTTCAGCAAGTTAGGGAGGTGCATCGTGTGGACGCTGACTGCGAGACTTGACGTGCTCAGATATCCACAAGACATGCACTTGATGGATTTTCTAAAGGTGGGGAGCACATCATCCTCTTAAGAGGATGTACCATGATACCAGTGTCGCTTCGGGAGGAAGTGTTGAGGGAGTTCCACACATCCCCTCTAGCGGTACATCTAGGAGTAGCGAAGATGTACTAGGATCTTCGATGATAGCACTGGTGGCTGGGAATGAAGAAAACAGTAGCAGAGTTTGTCTCTTGGTGCCTCACTTGTCAGCAAGTGATGGTAGAGCATTAAGTACCAGTAGGCTCAGTTTAGCCTTTAGAGGTCCCATAGTGGAAGTGGGATGGGATATCCATGGACTTCGTGACAGGACTCCCATGTACATCCATGGGTCATGATTCTATCTAGGTGATTGTTGACCGACTCACCAAGTCGACCCACTTCCTACTGATTAGAGAGTAGGGTTCTGTAGAGAGCTTGGGATGCCTCTATGTGTAGGAGATTGTGCGGCTACATGGAGTACCCTTGAATATTGTATCCAATCGTGATACACGTTTCACTTCCCAGATATGTAAGGGGTTTCAAGAGGCTTTCGGGACGCAACTTCGTTTGAGCACCGCCTTCCATCCTCAGACGGATGGCCAGACTGAGCAGACCATTTAGACCCTCAAGGACTTGCTACGTGCTTGCATCCTCGACTTCAGTTGTAGCTGGGAGGATCACTTGCCTTTGGTGGAGTTTTCATACAACAACACCTATCACTCCACCATTGGGATCACACCTTTCTAGGCATTGTATGGCCGACCTTGCAGATAGCCTTTGTGCTCGACTGAACCAGGGGAGTTAACACTCATGGGACCAGATATGGTATGGGATACCACGGAGAAGGTGTAGATCATCCAGGAGCGGATGAAGACTACATAGAGCAGACAAAAGTCTTATGCTGATAGAAGATGGAGACCTCTAGAGTTCGAGGATGGAGAACACATCTTTCTCACCCTGACGGGGTTTGTGGAGATTTGGCCAGGGTGGAAAGTTATCTCCGAGGTTCATTGGACCCTTCCAGGTCCTTAGCAGAGTTGCCAAGGTGGCCTACCACTTGGATCTTCCACCTCAATTGCACCGAGTGCACGAATTTTTCCACGCATCCCAGCTGAGGAGATACGTGCACGACCCATCACACGTCATCGACCACGGCGAGCTGGACATCAATGATGGGGAAACATTTATATAGGTTCCAGTAGAGATTGAGGATCGACAGGAGTGGGTCCTTCATGGGCGGTTGATACCTCTGGTGCATGTTCAATGGTAGCACGGGAACCTCCAAGAGAGCACATGGGATCGGGAGGCCCAGATACGTACTGAGTACCCCAACTTGTTCCCTTAGTTTGAGTCGTGGATTATAGGGATGCAAAGCCCCGAGTTGGGGAGAATGTAAAGACCCAAATTTTCCATGTAATTTTTTTTAAATTATATGGAATATTATGAGTTCGTAAAAATTTACGGCGTGTGATTCCGAGGCCTAGTGTGCCCGAAATGAATTTCTAAAAATTTTCTCGGGTACCTTCAGTAAACATGTGAGTGAGTTTTTGTAACTTTTAAACCAGTGCTTAGAATTAAAATCCATAGGCACTGTTGAACTCACAGCGCCAGTATTCGCTTAAGAAGACCTTCACCTCGACCGCAGTAGGTCGAGGGTGAAATATAGTTTTTCACTTTTTCGTGGAGGAATAGAAAAAATAAAAATATTTAACATTTTTATTTTTCCTGTAACCTTATTTGGGGTTATGGAGGTGGGTACCACCCAAACTAAAAAAAACTCCCAATTTGAATTCAAAGGGTGGGGAACACTCGACCCTTGAACTCCCCTTTAATGGGAGATAACTTTTGTAATCCTCCCACTTTAATTATTCCACCTCCCATTAATTAATTTTTCCAATTAATTGTGCCAACAATTAAATTGATAAACTTAATTTATTTTGGTTGGCTACTCACTTGTTTTTTTGGGTGGAAACCATTGAAGAAAGGGAGAAATTTGGAGGATCATTCTCTCCCAATGAAGAATGTTCCATATACAACGAAGAACGAGGATGATGCTTGAGCCCAGATCAGAGGCATCTTGTGGAAGCGAAGAATGCCGACGTCTTTGATGACAACGAATTGACGTCCGTCCTTCCCTACTCACCGACGTCGTTGGAGGAGACTTACTTCGGGATCGATAAACGCCAATCCGTCTTCAACTGCGGACGATCTCTAATGGAACCTTCGAGGTAGGGGTTGATGTTTAAAAACCCCCTTACCCATTCTTGATGTTCTTCGTGATTCAAAAGTTGTTGAACCGCTTGCTACCGCTCTCACGCGGAGGGTGTTGGCCAAACGAACATGGACCGAGCTCTCCTTAATCCCTTGTGGTTTTTGATGCAATCTTTGTGACGGAGGAAGACAATAACTGGTGCTATCTATTGGGACCAGTGGGGCTTGGTAACGGCAGCCAGCACCACGGCCGGCCGCGAAGATGGCGATGGTGCAGCCGCGCCGCCGAAGAAGGGCTGCGGCTCGTCGGCTGCGGTGGAGCAAGGGTGGCGGCCAGTAGAGGCCGACCGCATGACAGGGCTGCAGTGCGCGTATGCGCATCCCGACGAGCAAGGGCCGCTACGACGAAGGGAGGGCAGCCAATGTTTAGCCGGCTATAGAATGGTGGCACACGATGCGCCGCCGGGAGAACCAAGGGCCAGCCGTTTCAGCCGGCCGAGCTGAAACGAGCGGGACCCACAGTGGGTCTCGCGTGCTGCTGGAGACCGAATGACTTCAGCCGTTAGGTGAGTGGAAGCGGGGGGAGTGCGAATCCCCCCTACATGCGGCCATGTCGGGCCGCCCAGCGTGGGCCGGGCCGGGTCGGTCAGACCGAGTTGGACCGGACCCGGACCAGTTTCGACCCTATACGTTCTTTCGCCCATAACTTAAGATATGAGCGTCCATTTGACGAACCTTCTACGGCGCTAGAAAACTTGAAGTGAGACGGTCCTTTTGGTATAACCAAATTGAGATTTTGATAAATTTGGAGTACAGTCAGGTTGGATTGAGCACGAATCCAACCGGGCCTTCGAGACTAAAAGGCTAATAACTTACAGACCTATCGTCTGATTGACGCACCGTCTATTGCGTTGAGAACCCTATTACATAGTGGTAATTTGGGATACTTTTTTGTGGGAATTCGTGGCTATTGACGTATCAACTAGTGTCTTGAGGAGCAGACCCTCCCAGAGATGAGTAAGCCTAGTGCGGGAACCCTGTAGCTGGATGTAACAAGAGAAAGGGATCCTTCGTGGCTCTTTATTTGAGGATTTTACAAGGATCCACTCTAGGAATACATGTGGGTCTACTATAATAGGATCCTGTGTGGGTCTGACGATGTACTAGGATCCTGTGTGAGTCTGATGCTGTACTAGGATCCTGTGTGGGTCTGACGATGTACTAGGATCCTGCGTGGGTCTGATGATGTACAAGGATTCTGTGTGGGTCTGACGATGTACTAGGATCCTATGTGAGTCTACTGTACTAGGATCCTATGTGGTTATGACGATGTACTAGGATTCTGTGTGGGTCTGATGGTGTATTAGGATCCTATGTGGGTATGACAATGTACTAGGATCCTGTGTGGGTCTGATGGTGTATTAGGATCCTATGTGGGTCTGAAGATGTACTAGGATCCTATGTGGGTCTACTATACTAGGATCATATGTGGTTCTGATGATGTACTAGGATCCTGTGTGGGTCTGATGTTGTACTAGGATCCTGTGTGGGTCTGATAATGTACTATGATCCTATGTGGGTCTGATGATGATTTAGGATCCTATGTGGGTCTTCCTCTTAATAGAGTAAGATGATTCAGTAGTTACATCTAGTCATCTTTACTACTGTACCTAATATTATACCTGGTGTGAGATGAGTATTTACCTTTATGGTATTCTTCTGTGTGGCGTACCTGCGTGGTACTTACCTTCGTGGTGTTACCGTTGTGATATTCTTATGTGTGGCGTACCTATGTAGTACTTACCATCGTGGTGATCTTTCCTTCATGGAATAGTTGTACTTTGACTAAGTATTTGGGCCTTGTGATTCCTCATGAATGAGATGGGTAATATTTGATAACTTAGGTATATGTATTGGTATGTACCTAAGTAGTTTTGTCACTGGTTTCCATGCTATGTGGTTTATACTTTGTGAATTTTGTGAGACCTCGAGGGTCTCGGGGTTCCTACAGAGTATCGTTATACTCACCCCTACATGGGATTCACCCGCACCTTGTTGTATTTGTAGAGACCCGAAGCCTGACGTACATGGACTTTACATTACTTTTGCGGAATACTTAGTACATTACAAAAACACACACACAAGGACCGTAATAGTTTAGTGTCTTTGGAAACTCGGACTATAATCTTCTAATCGTGGTGAAAGATCTTCAACATCTCCCATAAAGATCTTCCTTTTTTTTTTACCTAAAACCTTTCTTTATATCCTGGGGAAAAGAAAACATAAAAGGGTGAGCTCAAATGCTCAGTAAGGGTAAACAAAAGAAATATCAATCACATCATATTCATAAGAACATAACATTTTGGAAATCATAACCTGCAAAAGAGAGCATAATTTCATAACATGGGATAAATCATGGCAGTGAAATGTAATCACAATAATCATAACATAAAACATGGAACTTTGTGGCATACACACATAATCATAGAGAATCATTTCTTGTTAGTCAAGACTCATTGCCAAGACTATCTTAGTGGACAAAGTCCCTTTCTGAATCGAGTAAACCTCGTTTCAGTCCTGTTTCACTGAACCGGTATAACCTACCATTCCAGCCATGTCTATCTCATGAGATATAAAATCTTTACCCAATGCATTGGAGGGAGATATAGGTCCCACCCATCTCTTAATGATACCATTCTTATGTGTGCCACAAAATCATAAACCATAAATCATTGCATAACCCATGTAATACAAATGGGAATCTTAAACATCATGACATCATAAAACAATTCATACAAGATAAAGGAATTCATAAAAATAATTCCATCACAACATGATCAAATCAATGTAATAATAGGGATAAAAACAGAACCCTTTATTATCTTAGATGGAAAATTATTTTGATAAAACACTTGAACTCCATTCTTGAGGAAAATATCCCTTCTTCTTCAAAATCAATTTCTTTTCACGAAACGTCATGAAATTTTAAAAGAAAGAGATTTTATTGAAAATAGTCATGAAATCTTTTGAAGGAAGCTTCATGAAAATAAGGCTTTATAAAACCGTAAAAATCCGTTTGTGCCGTATAAGTTAAAAAAACATTCTTCTTGTACTTTTGTCGGAAAAGTCAAAAAGTACCTCGTACGAAAAAACGACAAAAGATTCCTTTCATATTCTTTACTAAAAACTCACCGAAGGGTAAAATTGGATTTAAACTATGGTAAGTGGATGGAAACAATATTAAATATTGAGGGAACATGGATGTGGATGATAAAATACACCCCAGTAAATACTTACGAATAAACAATCTCGGATAAAAATGAGATTGTGATATTTCCCTTACCTTAGGTCCGACTTGCTTTGTAAGTGTCCGAACCTCCTGTATAATGATTTAAATCATGTTATTGACTTATTACAGAATCATATTCATTGTTATGATATCATATATGGTTCACTTATGACATTATATTACCCGTTCTTTTGTAAACTCCATGTTAAAGAAGCGTTTTGGGTAAAATCGTTTCATTTATCGTAGGTGTTTTGACTTGTTGTTCTTGACATCATTATTACTTATATAATGATTTACTTACTTCCAGAATATAAAATATGATTTATATATCATATATATTCAGTATATATATATATATAATAGGTAGATAAATAAAATGAAAAACACCGTTCATGGAGACGGTAGTCCGTACGTACGCATGAACGCTGTTTTCCTTTCCTTATTGTCTTGAAATGGAAGTAAGTAGATTACATACATATGTATATATATACATAAATCCAGTAGCTTTATAATGTCATATATTTCATTATTATTTCTTATATATATATTATAATCATTCTTAAATGGTTAACATGGAGAATGAATCTCATCGCGTCGTGGAGACGGTAGTCCGTACGTACGCACGAACGATGATATCATTTCTATAAATATTGAATTGAATTGGAGTGAATTATACAATATATCAGAATCAATATGATGTTGTAATAACTATGTATAGTTATTTTTTTACACCATTATACCCATCCATGTAAGGTGGTGGTGGAAAATAGATTACACCACGGCGTGGAGACGGTATTCCGTACGTACGCACGCGCGGTGATTTCTTTTTCTGTAGGATGGATAGATGGTGAAATAGGGTTGTTTCATACTTATAATAACATATCAGTATATGAGTGATACTGATGTTATTACTTCATAATGAAACAACCTAAGAAGAAGAAGTGGAAGAAGAAATAAAGATGAAAGAATTGGTAACGGTAATTACCTCTTCTTTGAAGCGCCTTTTGGAGACCTCCTCTTAGGGAACTAAAATTGGTCTTTGAGTAAGACAAGAACCTCTAGGATGTTTCTAGGGAAGTTTAGAAGAGATTTTGGCAGGGGTTGGCCGAGCTTGAGTGCTCAAATTGGTGTGAGGAGGAGGGGGGGGAGGTGTCCTTTTATAGGGGAGGAGAGGGGCACCTTAGGAATTCTTAAAAATATTAATTTATAATAAATATAAACCCACTTAAAAACCTCCAAAAATGACTCATATTCGAAGATTAGATGAGATAGGGTTGTAATATCATCAACCAATTAAATTTAGACAAGTTTAGGATATTATTTTAACCTTATCAATTAGATTTAACTCTAAGATAAATAATTTAACTTTTACCGTGTCTTTTTGTTTTCTTTCACTATATGGTTAATAAACTTACTATAACATGCCAAACGAACCCAAAATTGTATATTATTAATAAATATATCCTTATCTAAGTCATTTGGCCGAACCTTAGATTTTTAGGAATAAAATAACAATTAATAATATAATATTTGATTTAAAAACTATTTTGTGTCAATTTTGACACTATTTGATATATGATTTTTGTGAAAGTCATAACAGAATTAAATGTTCGAACCAAGTTGATTAAATCAACATTAATATATCATAATAACCTATAAAATTAGTGGAATTCATAAAAAATTTCAAATTACATTTATTTTTGTGTTTATAACATCAATTATGTCAATATTTCATTAATAAGATAATTACTGCATCATCGTTGTGTCATAAATAAATTAAATTATTTGATGTCTAAAAATTACAAATAAAATACCATCATGTAGGAAATCTTTTTAGCTTTCTAATGAATATTTACAATCGAATTTATCTTATGTATAACCCCATATTAAAAATGATTTACTTATTAAACTTTGATTTTAACTATTTTAACCTTTCTTTAAATAAATTAATAATAAATGTCCTAATCTAATCCAAGTGGGCCTAAATGGTCATATTTTATTCCTAAGTTTGTTTTTGGTCGAAATACACTTGTCCAATAGGATTAGGACATGTGTTAGGGTAATATTAATATCATATTTACCCTTAGTTACCCTATTTACTATTAACCGCGGTAAAAAAAGTAAAAAGTTACTATTCACCAAAAAATTATTTTCATCTCATTGAACCACATTTTAGTCCTTGATATTAACCGTGTCTCTCGGATTTTCGAAATTCCATTCACAGAAGCGGTAAAATTATGTTTTATGCAAAATTCAGTTTTTAACCTACCACTTAGTAGTTTCACTATTCATCAAAAATTGATGTTTTTCAGAACAATGCCAAAATTTCATCCTAAGCTATATTTCATATTCCGAATTCAAAAATGAAGTCTATTTTACCAAATTCATAACACAAAAGTTGCATTAATTAATTTTATAATTAAATCCCGCTGTTAAAACAAATAGCGTGTTTTTAAGAAACAATATCTATCAAAAGATTGACACTTGATTATGTCTGGTTTAAATGTGAAATTACAACCAATGACCAACATTGAATTAAATTGTAAAAATATATTCTAAATATACTTTAAAACCACTCAAATTAATAATTTATCACTATTAATAATTTCGATTAAAAAAGTTGTTTTTAATTAAAATTTAGTAATTTTCACTATTCATCAGAATATGAAAGTTATCCGAAATGTACCAAAATTTCACCTTAGGCTAAATTCGATACTCCGAATCCAAAAATGAAATCCATTTTGAAAAATAAAATTTACAAAATTTCAAAAAGTGGTTATTACTATTCATAACGGCTAGTTTTAATAACATTTTAATAGCATATCGTTGTTTAGTGAAACTCGGTATTGCGTATTACACACGCTATCGAGGAAGGTCGCGATTGCGTGTAATGCAAGGCAAGTCAAGGATGTGTGTTGTGCAAGCTCCTTTTGGTGTAGCGTACAACACAAGACATTAATAAAATAAAAAGAATATTTTTCATAAAATCTCAGGCTGTTACATTCTACCCCCCTTAAAATGAATTTCGCCCTCGAAATTCGTCGGGGTTATAAATGGTTTACTATTCGAACGTTTCTTTAATAGAAACCCACATCGTAAAAGGGAATATCAAAACATGGCTTTAAAAACTAAAGTATGAAATGTAACGATTACCCAAATAAACTAATCACTGGGTTTCCACATAGGTGAAAATATGGATATGGAAGAGAAATCTAACCATCATGTTCTAATGGAGAGTGGTAGAGAACATGGCTATGGAAAAGTCAGTAATCACAAATCCATAGATTTGTGATGATATAAGGTATCATCTGATTCATCAGGTATAAGATCACTAGGACAATCATTTTTGGTTTTCAAGATCATTTCCCTAAAGTTGAAAATTTGCTTAGAATAAATACTTACTTTATTTTGGTACAATCTCACTTTTTTTCGTGCCTTGAACAATTTCTACTTCATCTCTTAAATAAATGAAGTTGAATTTGTTATTTGTGAAGTGTTAGCAGATTATGTGATAGAATGATGGGTCATTCCATCTGTCTCAAACAAAAGGTTAGAAAAAGTTATTAAATATACATAAGTCATTCTATAGTGAGATTAATCACATATGGTTCCTAAAATGGACTTATACTTCATATATCATACTGCTTAATATAATAAAACTAGTTTCTACTAAACAGGGACTTCCTGTAGGTCAGTGGTAGGCGATAAAGGCCAGTCGCACTTCGGTTGTGGGTTCGATTCCTACAGCCTTGTCCGAAGCGATGGGCTGTCGCCCGTCCTGCAGGTTGTCCCTTTTTCTAGAACTACATCCCATCAATAATATCGAAAATCTTCTATCCTTAAACAATACTAACTTATGTCCAACATAATCCAGTCTAATCTTTAGGCTTATACATAATACTGTAGTCCACTCTCATAATATAGTGACAACGATTACCAGAGATTTAATACTGTCGTTGATCCCCACATATCATAAGATATGTCTTGTTGGTCACATTCCAAACATTCAAAGTCCTTAATCGTGTATTCTCTTGAATACCTTAGTGAAAACATGAGTGCTGTTAAAAGTTACCAAAATCCTCAAAATTCTATATACTCAAACCATGATATCACTTAGTCCTTATATCAATCATGAGCTCATGAATACTGTCAAACATTTCATTTTCCCCTTATCCCTTCATTATGCGCATATCATCTTCATTCCAAAAATTATCTGAATAACCTTTCATGGATACTGGTAACATTAATCAGACAACAATGTTACAATCCTTACATGTCTCTTTATTCCATAGTACCATGAGATTACTTATACAACATTACACATGATAAACATATAATCATTCCACTACATTCTTAAACCATTGACCGAGCTTCAACAATTCTTTCATCTCACATACCATTGGTAGTCTCTTCATCATCATCCACATAAATACTTCCCATATGACCATACTGATTCTCTTCATGAGTCTTTCCCTTAGGGCATTTGTTTGCATAATGCCCATACATTCCACATTTAAAACACTTAACCATTTTTGATGTCGTAGCAATACCATTATCCTCATCCCTGGTATTAACTGAACCTTTTCCTTTGCACTTACTGGCTTTGTGTCCTTCTTTTCCACACCCAAAGCATCTTCCAGTTCCTTTGAAACATTCTCCTTGATGCCTCTTCCCACATGATTTACATAGGGGAAATTGAACTTTCTTTCCTCTATGATCATCATGAAACTCCATCTTTCTCTTATTAGCCGAGTCAGGAAACTTACCAAATTTTACTTTATTGATCATATTATGAGATTGCTGATTCGGAATAATAATGATGTTTGGACTTCCAAATCCTATTTCATTTGGTTGCTCATAAAGAATATCATTCCATTGTCCATCATTTCCTCCATTATCGTGAATCACCTTGTTTCCATCCATTTTCTAAAACCCAAAAAGAATAGCGTGAGAGGCAAAAATCATGCTAGGGAAAACAACATAATAAAGGGGGAGTACCTTGAACATCTAACATCTTAGGTTTAATTCTATGATCGTTAGCGTAGTTCTAGTACTATAACCTATACGTATACTTAACCTTAGGGTCATCCCTAGACATACCTTAGAAATATCTCTAGGGATCTCACTAACGTTTTCGCATCCTAGTTTCCAAAGGTTGACTAAACCTTTCCTCTGATACCAACTGTAGCGGTCTAGAATTACTTCCAGTGGACTACAATTGATACCTATCAGGGCACTCCATGGGCGGCTACACCCCCTGGGCGGGACACACCACCATCCCCAGTGGCAGCCATTTCCTCATGAAGCCCTTGGGCGGAGAGCCATGCTTCGTCCAACGCTCACATGTGAGAGTTCCCAAGGATCGGATACATTCCTACCTCCTTTGCCTCTGATACCAACTGTAGAGACCCGAAGCCTGACGTACATGGACTTTACATTACTTTTGCGGAATACTTAGTACATTACAAAAACACACACACAAGGACCGTAATAGTTTAGTGTCTTTGGAAACTCGGACTATAATCTTCTAATCGTGGTGAAAGATCTTCAACATCTCCCATAAAGATCTTCCTTTTTTTTACCTAAAACCTTTCTTTATATCCTGGGGAAAAGAAAACATAAAAGGGTGAGCTCAAATGCTCAGTAAGGGTAAACAAAAGAAATATCAATCACATCATATTCATAAGAACATAACATTTTGGAAATCATAACCTGCAAAAGAGAGCATAATTTCATAACATGGGATAAATCATGGCAGTGAAATGTAATCACAATAATCATAACATAAAACATGGAACTTTGTGGCATACACACATAATCATAGAGAATCATTTCTTGTTAGTCAAGACTCATTGCCAAGACTATCTTAGTGGACAAAGTCCCTTTCTGAATCGAGTAAACCTCGTTTCAGTCCTGTTTCACTGAACCGGTATAACCTACCATTCCAACCATGTCTATCTCATGAGATATAAAATCTTTACCCAATGCATTGGAGGGAGATATAGGTCCCACCCATCTCTTAATGATACCATTCTTATGTGTGCCACAAAATCATAAACCATAAATCATTGCATAACCCATGTAATACAAATGGGAATCTTAAACATCATGACATCATAAAACAATTCATACAAGATAAAGGAATTCATAAAAATAATTCCATCACAACATGATCAAATCAATGTAATAATAGGGATAAAAACAGAACCCTTTATTATCTTAGATGGAAAATTATTTTGATAAAACACTTGAACTCCATTCTTGAGGAAAATATCCCTTCTTCTTCAAAATCAATTTCTTTTCACGAAACGTCATGAAATTTTAAAAGAAAGAGATTTTATTGAAAATAGTCATGAAATCTTTTGAAGGAAGCTTCATGAAAATAAGGCTTTATAAAACCGTAAAAATCCGTTTGTGCCGTATAAGTTAAAAAAACATTCTTCTTGTACTTTTGTCGGAAAAGTCAAAAAGTACCTCGTACGAAAAAACGACAAAAGATTCCTTTCATATTCTTTACTAAAAACTCACTGAAGGGTAAAATTGGATTTAAACTATGGTAAGTGGATGGAAACAATATTAAATATTGAGGGAACATGGATGTGGATGATAAAATACACCCCAGTAAATACTTACGAATAAACAATCTCGGATAAAAATGAGATTGTGATATTTCCCTTACCTTAGGTCCGACTTGCTTTGTAAGTGTCCGAACCTCCTGTATAATGATTTAAATCATGTTATTGACTTATTACAGAATCATATTCATTGTTATGATATCATATATGGTTCACTTATGACATTATATTACCCGTTCTTTTGTAAACTCCATGTTAAAGAAGCGTTTTGGGTAAAATCGTTTCATTTATCGTAGGTGTTTTGACTTGTTGTTCTTGACATCATTATTACTTATATCATGATTTACTTACTTCCAGAATATAAAATATGATTTATATATCATATATATTCAGTATATATATATATATAATAGGTAGATAAATAAAATGAAAAACACCGTTCATGGAGACGGTAGTCCGTACGTACGCATGAACGCTGTTTTCCTTTCCTTATTGTCTTGAAATGGAAGTAAGTAGATTACATACATATGTATATATATACATAAATCCAGTAGCTTTATAATGTCATATATTTCATTATTATTTCTTATATATATATTATAATCATTCTTAAATGGTTAACATGGAGAATGAATCTCATCGCGTCGTGGAGACGGTAGTCCGTACGTACGCACGAACGATGATATCATTTCTATAAATATTGAATTGAATTGGAGTGAATTATACAATATATCAGAATCAATATGATGTTGTAATAACTATGTATAGTTATTTTTTTACACCATTATACCCATCCATGTAAGGTGGTGGTGGAAAATAGATTACACCACGGCGTGGAGACGGTATTCCGTACGTACGCACGCGCGGTGATTTCTTTTTCTGTAGGATGGATAGATGGTGAAATAGGGTTGTTTCATACTTATAATAACATATCAGTATATTAGTGATACTGATTTTATTACTTCATAATGAAACAACCTAAGAAGAAGAAGTGGAAGAAGAAATAAAGATGAAAGAATTGGTAACGGTAATTACCTCTTCTTTGAAGCGCCTTTTGGAGACCTCCTCTTAGGGAACTAAAATTGGTCTTTGAGTAAGACAAGAACCTCTAGGATGTTTCTAGGGAAGTGTAGAAGAGATTTTGGCAGGGGTTGGCCGAGCTTGAGTGCTCAAATTGGTGTGAGGAGGAGGGGGGGGAGGTGTCCTTTTATAGGGGAGGAGAGGGGCACCTTAGGAATTCTTAAAAATATTAATTTATAATAAATCTAAACCCACTTAAAAACCTCCAAAAATGACTCATATTCGAAGATTAGATGAGATAGGGTTGTAATCTCATCAACCAATCAAATTTAGACAAGTTTAGGATATTATTTTAACCTTATCAATTAGATTTAACTCTAAGATAAATAATTTAACTTTTACCGTGTCTTTTTGTTTTCTTTCACTATATGGTTAATACACTTACTATAACATGCCAAACGAACCCAAAATTGTATATTATTAATAAATATATCCTTATCTAAGTAATTTGGCCGAACCTTAGATATTTAGGAATAAAATAACAATTAATAATATAATATTTGATTTAAAAACTATTTTGTGTCAATTTTGACACTATTTGATATATGATTTTTGTGAAAGTCATAACAGAATTAAATGTTCGAACCAAGTTGATTAAATCAACATTAATATATCATAATAACCTATAAAATTAGTGTAATTCATAAAAAATTTCAAATTACATTTATTTTGGTGTTTATAACATCAATTATGTCAATATTTCATTAATAAGATAATTACTGCATCATCGTTGTGTCATAAATAAATTAAATTATTTGATGTCTAAAAATTACAAATAAAATACCATCATGTAGGAAATCTTTTTAGATTTCTAATGAATATTTACAATCGAATTTATCTTATGTATAACCCCATATTAAAAATGATTTACTTATTAAACTTTGATTTTAACTATTTTAACCTTTCTTTAAATAAATTAATAATAAATGTCCTAATCTAATCCAAGTGGGCCTAAATGGTCATATTTTATTCCTAAGTTTGTTTTTGGTCGAAATACACTTGTCCAATAGGATTAGGACATGTGTTAGGGTAATATTAATATCATATTTACCCTTAGTTACCCTATTTACTATTAACCGCGGTAAAAAAAGTAAAAAGTTACTATTCACCAAAAAATTATTTTCATCTCATTGAACCACATTTTAGTCCTTGATATTAACCGTGTCTCTCGGATTTTCGAAATTCCATTCACAGAAGCGGTAAAATTATGTTTTATGCAAACTTCAGTTTTTAACCTACCACTTAGTAGTTTCACTATTCATCAAAAATTGATGTTTTTCAGAACAATGCCAAAATTTCATCCTAAGCTATATTTCATATTCCGAATTCAAAAATGAAGTCTATTTTACCAAATTCATAACACAAAAGTTGCATTAATTAATTTTATAATTAAATCCCGCTGTTAAAACAAATAGCGTGTTTTTAAGAAACAATATCTATCAAAAGATTGACACTTGATTATGTCTGGTTTAAATGTGAAATTACAACCAATGACCAACATTGAATTAAATTGTAAAAATATATTCTAAATATACTTTAAAACCACTCAAATTAATAATTTATCACTATTAATAATTTCGATTAAAAAAGTTGTTTTTAATTAAAATTTAGTAATTTTCACTATTCATCAGAATATGAAAGTTATCCGAAATGTACCAAAATTTCACCTTAGGCTAAATTCGATACTCCGAATCCAAAAATGAAATCCATTTTGAAAAATAAAATTTACAAAATTTCAAAAAGTGGTTATTACTATTCATAACGGCTAGTTTTAATAACATTTTAATAGCATATCGTTGTTTAGTGAAACTCGGTATTGCGTATTACACACGCTATCGAGGAAGGTCGCGATTGCGTTTAATGCAAGGCAAGTCAAGGATGTGTGTTGTGCAAGCTCCTTTTGGTGTAGCGTACAACACAAGACATTAATAAAATAAAAAGAATATTTTTCATAAAATCTCGGGCTGTTACAGTATTTGTTGCAGATGACGGACAATGCTGATCGAGGATGAGGGTACCCGGACTGGACGGTGCTCAGAGGTGGACTATACAGCATGTCGGTACGCAGAGGAGATGGGAGGATGTGGAGTGCCGAGGAGTTGATCTGTACCTACCCTTCTGGTAGGAACCTCAGAGAATGACCCGGTAGCTGTCTTTCTCTTTCTTTAGTTGTATTGTATTTCCAGTTGTACTTGTACCTTTACTATTGGGCTTGTATTCCAGCCCCATTTACTTTCAGCACTCTTTTTTCTATACTATTTACTTGTGTTCATATCTTTCTATGTGCTTGGTTGAGTGTGTTTACAGGATATAAAGGCAATTCCTTCCCAGTTTTAGGGAATACGCCTTTCGGTGCTTGTCGCCAGCCCCTGGCCTATGGAAGGCGGTCTTGGGGTAGTCACGACATGGGCCCCGGGGGATGGGTCATGACAATTTCACCATGACCACCAAATGGTCGTTTGGTCATATTTCCTTGTAAAAAATCATGGCATATTTCTTTTGTTTTAATCTCAAACGAGTCTAAAAATATATCTTGATATAGCTTTGTCAAACAATTTCCTTTTACATGACCAAGATAGTGATTCAAAAACTAGGTATTATGTGAGGCACACACATTTATTTTTCCATCAATTTCCAATATTTGGTTTTCATAATTCAGTACATAAATATCATTATTTAACTATTTCATACCATAAAATATTTTATCTTTATAAAAGTAGCAACTCTTATTTCTAAAGATGAAAATAATTCATCCATGTCTAATTAAGAAACATAAATGATGTTCTTGGTAACGCAAATAACATAATAAAAATTCTTTAAAACTAAAATCAATCATGTTTTCAACATGAAATTATTGTCTCCAATGGATAGAGCAACCAACCTCTCTCCATTAACAGCCCATAGATCCACCTCACCTCTGAAAAACTTACAAAATCTAATTGGTTCCTATATTTGGTTTCAAATGTGAGCACCAAATGTAGTATCTAATACTCAACTTATAGATATATAAAGATTACATTCGATAATGAACACAATTAAAGCTTCCCCTTTCTTATTTGGTTGGGTGTATTTCCTATTCCTGTGGATCTACTTTCCATATGCAAAACTTACTGAATCCTGTTCCTTTACTTTCATATGGATCTTATTCTACTTGGAAGGACAATAATATGGAGCCTTAGAATTGGAATGAGTCTTTGGTCCCTTTTACTTATGACTTCTTTTCTTTTTCACCATAAGGATCGTGAGTTTTTCAAACCCTATGCATTTATCAGCTTAGCGAATAAGAGTAAGAAGTTACAAAAGTATCTTCTCGCTATTGATCATATTATAATTCACAATAAAATTGAAGAATTTTTTAGGTAGTGAGGAAATAATAATATCTATGCACAACTCATATGGGATCTTAAACCCCAAGATGTCTAAGAATTATATTTATCCAATCATCTTGACTACATGAGGCCCAACAGGCCCTGAATCTCCAAAATTGCATGTGAGCAGTGCATTGGAGATCTCATATATCTCTGATCTCATCTTCTCTAGATAGAAATCTCGAAGGTGATAAAAAATTATATACACATCCATATCCTCATATTTCTTTAAAATCTCACTAGACATGGAAGATAACATGAAACATTAGACATCCATTTCATCGTCTACATTCTTTGTATAGAGTGATACTTCTATAGGTTCTGGTAGCAGTAGAAGTTCCTTGGTGGGAAAATTAACCAAAAAGGTTTTTTCAAATTCTATGGATCATCCAAAAATTGTTGAAGATGTAAACATCATGACCAATGGAAATTTTCCACTAAATATTAACATAAGAGAACCCAGAACCCAAATAGGATCTTTTCATGTTAAATTTATAATTAATTTATTTATATTTGAAGAAAAAATAAATCATCTTAGGATATTTCTTTGATTTTGTTGTTGATCATATCGAAAATCCTATTCAAATTACCTTCATTGTGATTATAGGATCTAAGTGTAGAATCCCTCTAGTGGTGATCCATATGTGATCCTTTTATCTCAAAACAATCATCAATGAAACAAAAAATTCTAGGGAAATGAATCATTAATATTTTATTATTCATCTTGATTACAACAAGATCCTTTAGGAATAAAGGATTTTATCTTGATCTTCTCTTTCTTTAGAGGATAGAAAACAAAATTCAAGAGAGAAGTCTGTTGTGTTCAATGATTCTCAATTCTCAATTAACCTTACCCAATAGACATAACCATATATTTATAGGGCCATAGTTTAGGTTAAAATATTATTTAATTTCATACTATCTTTTAAATATTATAATAATTATTATCAAACACCATTATATATAATAATAACAATATCATTATTTTATGGAGTGAACTAACTTGCATAATGATAATTTTTATTTGTTCAGATTGCAAATTAATATTTATCACCAGAAATGATCTCGGTCTACTTGATTTATTCCTTGACATTTATCTAATACCTTAATATATATTTATTAAATATTTATCTATAAATAAATATTCTATTCATAGTTTGAAAAAAATATTTGTTAAATATTTAATAAATAAAATACATATATTTTATTCACACAATATATACAATAAATATTTATTTAATTTATATGATAAATAAAAATTAAATAAAATTATTCATTGGTCTTGAGAATAATATTTATTCCATTAATTAAATTCAAATAGAATTCAATCAAGATTAATGGAAACACTTATTTTGGGACCCTCTAGTATTATTTCTCATTGGAATTTAGTGGATTTGCCTAAAGTTCAAGATTACTTTCTAGCAATGGTACAAGGAAACCACCAGAAATAATTTAATTTCACAATGTTGACAACCACATAAGAACACTCGCTATGTAATATAATACCTTTATCACAATATTTCATCATGCAGGTTGCACATATGTGTCATTTACCTATATTTTTAACACGTATTTCTTTAACTATCTAAAATAAACATGTCATTACACCATAAACATGGAATTTAATGCAATGGTTATATTCTAATCAAAGGGTAAAAATATCAAACTTCATAAATATAAAAGGGAAAAATCCTTCCTCGACTGATCCATTAATAATATGTCATTCATGAATTACCCAATGTACCATACTTCCTGTGAACATATGATGTCACAATGTTAGTAAGTAAATCTAAGTATGCGAGTTATGAAATACATTAATAATAATCTTAAAGGCTAAGGACTATTACACAGACTTACAGATAGGAATATTTGATGACACCAAAATATGTGGAATTCCTATGAGTGAGTCTTTTCTCATAATCTCTCATCTTAGAGATTACCAAATGTGGACTTCATGATAAGAAACTTCATCTACTTATGAGTACTCACACCTAAAATTATACATACTATGTGCCCCATCATGGAATATTATCAGATGGTATAACTAGATTTAAGAATATCATCATGTAATTTCAAGGTTCTAATCATAGTAAGGAACTGCTATGATCTTATAAATGCAACTTATACTCAAGAAAATTATTACATCAAAGCCATGTAGAACAATGAAAAACTTGTAATAATATGTCTTATTAATATTCAAGTCTTTAAATGTATATGTAATCCAAATTACAAATAGTTGGTTCTAGAATACCAACTCCAAAAAACTTTCACTTGGACTAGAAACAATTTCCAATGACCATTAGTCCACTAGACCTCACATGATGATCATGTTTTTTTGAGTCAAATATTTAGTCAAGGGGTATTCCATGTTGTCTTATATAGTTATTATTCACACTAAAACTTCACCTATCTGAGAAAAATACCTCAAGATATGATAATTTTGAAGTATATGATTCGTCCTCTAACACAACCTTGAATCCTTAGTGAGATACATCACTACAGTATTATCAAAATAGAGTGTAATAGGGTCTTTACTAATAGGTACCACATCAATATATTTTACAGAGTTGTGTATCCAAAATACTTTCTTAGTTACCTCATAAGACACGATATACCTTGACTTTTCTGTAGAATCTATGACCACAACCTACTTTGAGCTCTTCCGGCTCACAACATCTCCATTGAGAGTGAATATTTACCCAATCTATGATTTTAGACCATATTTATCTATTTGGAAAGTAGCATCTAAATATCCTCTTATGAATAGTTCATTATCTCCTCCATATACCAGGAACATATTCCAAGAATTCCTTCAATACTTAAGGATAGTCTTGACTACCATCTAATGATAGTCACTTGAGTTAGCTTGAAATATCCCTACCACAATCAAGGTGTAGGTGACATCTAGCCTAGTACATATCATAACATACATGACTGGACCAATCAATAACATGTATGAAATCCTTGCCATCCTCTATCTTCCCTCATGTGTCCAAGGAAACATTTACCTAGAAAGATGAATTTCATGTGACATTTCCAAAAATCCCCTATTGGATTGTTTCATATAGAATCTCTTTTGTATCTTTTCAATATATGTAGCTTGACTTAGACTGAGTAGTCTCTTAGATCTACCATGATGAATCTTGATCCCAAGAATATATGATTCTACACCTAAGTACTTTATAGAGAATAATTTATTCAACCAAGCTTTAACAGACTATAAGATTGGCATTTCATTTCCAATAAGTAATATTCCATCAACATATACTATGAAGAAAAAGACCTCACTACCACTAAACCTCTTATAGACACAAGAATCACATTCATTCTTTATGAAACCAAATTCTGTTTTGTCTTCATCAAACTGAATGTTTCATAACCTAGATTATTTATTTAATCCATAAATGAATCTTTACAATTTTCATAACTTATTGGAACCCTTTGGGTTGTGTCATATAGATATCTTCCTGAGGGTTCCCATTAAGGAAAACTGTTTTGAAATCCATTTTCCAAATCTCATAATTATGGAAGGTTGTAATGAAAATTATAATTTTGATGGATTTAAATATTACAAATAGTGAAAAGGTTACATCATATTCTATGACTTTATTAAATTTAAACCCTTTTACAACCAGTCATGCCTTATAAGTACTGAATTTTCCATCCATGTCTAGTTTCTTATACCCATTTACAACCAAAAGGTTTTACATCCACTAGAGGATCTACCAAAATCCATTTTTTTGGTATATGTAACTCATTTCATAATTCATAGCTTCTTTTCTCTTGAAAAAATCTGCACCACTTAATAATTACTTGTAAGTTACAAGATAATTATTATCAAATAACAATGAGTCACCATCCTTAGTGACTAGAAAACCATACTATTATAGTTCTCTAACCTCTCTTGTACTCTTAAGAAATACTTGTGTCTCTAGAAATTTTTTCTATCGATATTTGTAAAACATCTTCCTATGTAAACTCTTGTGTACCTTGAGACTGAAATTCATAAAATTCTATCTCACTTACACTTTATCTTTTATAGATGTGCTCCCTCTCAAGGAATAAGGTGTTTCTTTCCACTATAACCCTTTTATTTGAGGGGTTGTATAGGTAATATCCCCTTGTTCTTTGGGGTATCCTATAAAGGAACACTTTTTTCCTTGGGGTGAAAATTTGTTACCTGAAGTGGCCTTAAAAAATGCTTCCCAACCCCACACATGTACGTACAAAAATATGAGTTTATTTTCAATCCATAATTGGTATGTTATATCATCTTCCGCTTTAGTTGGCACTTGTTTTATTATTTTTTCTACCATCTATAATGCGTATCCCCAAAATGATAATGGAAGACTCACATGAATCAACATTGATCTCACCATGTCTAACAAGGTGCAATTACTCTTTTCAATTACACTGTTCCAATGAGGTGTATAAGGAGAATTGAGTTGAGATAGTATCCCAAACTCCTATAAATAATAAATGAAGTATTGATTAAGATATTTTATACCATGGCCTAAGTTTATTTTCTTAATATTATTACCAAGATTGTTCTCAACTTCATTCTTGTATTATTTGAACTTTTCAAAAGAATCCAACTTATACCTCATCAAGTAAAAATATCCATATCTACTAAAATAATTAGTAAAAGTTATGAATCATGAGTACCCACCCCTTGATTCAAATGGAAATGGACCACACACATTGGTATGAACTAATTTAATAGGCTCTTTTACCCTTTCACTTTTTACACTAAATACGACTTTGGTCATTTTTCCTTGTAAAAATGCATGACATACACCAAGTGGTTTTAGTTTAAAAAAATATAAATATTCATCTTGATGTAAATTTTTCAAACAATTTTTCATTTATATGACCTATTTGATGATTCCAAAGTTGGGTGTGGTATGAGTCATGTTAAGTAGTTTCGTTATCGATTACCATAACTTGGTTTGTATAATCCAACACATAAAGACCGTTATTTAAATGTTCCTTAAAAAATTTATATAATTATAAAATTATCAATATTTATTCCCAAATTTGAAAATAAATCCATCAATATCAAGTCTGGGTACATAAATAATGTTTTTGGTAGTATATGACATATAATAAAAATATTTCAAAACTAAAATCATTCCCATTGCAAACATAAGATGGTAGTCCCCGATAACCATGATAGCAAGTCTGGCCCCATTAGTTTCTCATAGATCTACCTCCCCTTGGTCAATATATCTAAATCTACATAGTTCACATATTTTAATACATATGTAAGCACCAAAAGTTTTATACAATACCCAATTTGTAGAAATAGATAAATTTTACATGATAAAAAACACACTTGAAACTTTCCATCATTTTTTTCCTGGGTGAAATTTTTATTGTATTATCCCTTCTTGCCACATGAAAAATAGACAAAATATGATCCTCTTGATCATACCTTGATTTTTATATTATTGGAAGGGTGTTGCAAAGAATATTTGGACTTATAGATCTTCATCTGACCTTTCCTTTTGTTCACCATAGGGAAGAAGGATTTTTACACTTTGTATCCTTATCAACTTGGTCAATTAATGTGATAAGATCCAGAAGAGACTTCTCAATGTTGTTCATATTGAAATTCATAAAAAAGATATATAATCTCCAAGGAAGTGATGCAATAATGATATTGGTTCATAGTTATTTAGGAAATTTAAACCAAAGAATCTCTAGGTGCTCAATGTAGCCCATGAGTTTTACTACATGAGGCCCAGTTGGTGCACCTTCTCCAAGATTACTTTGAAAGAGCACTTTGGATATCACAAACCATTCATGTCTAGCTCTCTCCAAGTACAATACACATAGATTTTCAAGAATTATATAAACATCCATGTTTTCATGAGACTTCATGACTCTACCAGACATGGATGATAACATTAAACAGTGAACATAGACCACATCACCCAAGTATTTTTCATAGATAGTGAACTCTTCATCACTAAACTCCTTTATAATAGGATCAAGTAATAATGATTATAGCATGTAATATTTCTGTTCATGGTGCAACACAACCTGAAGGAATATGAAATATTTCTAGAAGTTAATGTCAGTAAGGAGATAATCTTTCTCTAATATTGATTTCATGGATAATGTGGATGAAAAAATTTCCATTATTATACAATTTTAAAAGATCATATTATTAGTAATTTTTTTATTGAGGATTATGTGAGACATAATAATAATATTAATTTTATTAAATATTCCACTATTTTATCAAGTCCCAATAGCTCTCACCATTAGACTCAGAATGTCCAGTTGCTTAGACATTCTAGTAAAAATGATCCATATGCTCGTTCTCATAAACCTGATGAGGGTTGATCAAGATACTTGAAGGTATTTAGGTAGATAGGTATTTGAAAACTATAGACTTTAATATCCTTAATATGTTGGGTGGAATCCCCAATCCATAAATCCTGACTCATATTTCCTCAAAACTTCCCTCTAAGTTACATCAAGTCTAGAAAGTGATAATTCTCTTGATGTAAGATGGTTAAGTTAACCCATTACCTTTATAATAATTCCACAAAAAGTAAGCATCCTAATGAGGGTTGGTCAAACATTTAGTTTAGTGACTTTCATTCCTAATCAAGTAATGTAAGGTTAAGTTTGACTTAATATTTAGTTGATATATTTTTTTTATTATGCGTAAAATGATTTTGTTTTATCTTTTACATGTCTTGTTAATATTAATTAGATTTTAATTAAATGATAATCCATGTTTTGATAAAACATTTATGCATAATATATTTATTTATATTCCATATTTTCACATTAGTTTATTTATTTATGTGATCATGTTCTTGCATCCATAAAATAAATAATGAATAAGAAAAAAAATAAAAAAATAAAAAAATGACCCATTCATGAGCTTATACAATAGTTGATTTATTTAGAAAATAATAAATCAACCTATGATCTATGGGAAAGATTATTGTGTCATTCTTGGCCCGAGTTGTAGCATTCCACCCATCCATCTGCGTATCACCTGAGTTGGTATTGTCTTTGTTTCATCTTGAACCTCCTATACTCATCTTGAGATAATCCATTTATTATATGTATTAGTAAATCACACATAGGTGAGGGGAGCCAAGGGATTGGTTGAGAGTAATTACATAAATGACCTTAGACATGCATGCCCTATATAATAAAGGAGGGACAGATGACTCACAATCCATCATATTTAGTTTAATAATTAAATAATTTCAAAATCATGAAATAAATTCAATTAAATAAAAAAAACACATTAAAAATGTTAGATTGGTGTAGCCCAATCTGTTTGAATGATGTTGGGCCAAATTCCAGTGACCCATACTGCACACCAGACCACAACTCTCATGGGTCGAGCTCTATAGTGAGCTCTTTGGGGGTTATAGGGGAAATGTGCCCCTGCTCTGGGAGTCGAAGGCCCCCATGACAAATTTTTAGGCACTATAGAAAATCTGATCGATTGTATCATATTTGACCTGATGACACCAACATGGAACTATAGTAGTGTAGAATTTGGTACGATTACTATAGCATCATAGGATTTGGAGATAATAGTACCGTTGCTCCACAGACTTCTAGCTACTTTCCATTGTAGCATCTTGGACTTGGGTGGCTGTAGCACTGTAGTAGTATGGACTTCTCGCCACTTTTCACTATAGTATAATGGACTTACTATGCAGTTGATGGCATAATGATTCATCTTATTCATTAGCTCATTCAAGATTGTTTTTTTTTTCATGTGAGAAACTCTAAAACCACATTGTATTTCTACTCCCGATTTTAGTGAAATAATTATGCCTCTCCATAGATGTAGAGATTATTCCCAAACCACATAAATAGCTATGTTAATGTTCATATTCATCATATTCTTATTTTTTTTCTATATTTTATTTATCTAGAAACCTCTGTCACTATGACTCTCATCTTTTCCATAATACACAGGTCCGGGTTAAGCTGATGGACAATCATACACATGCAATGAATATGAAAAAGTACACTGATTAATATTAATTTCTATTAGTTATTTATTATTAAGATAAATTTACATGCATCAATTAATTTTTCAATCAATTAACTTTTATCTTAATGACAATCTGAATTCTCTTGGAGATACCCATCATAAATGCATTCATGGAAAATAAACAACATGACCAATAATTATGGATTATTACATTTAATAAATTGAGAATTTAATAATTATTTAAAATGTTCATTAAATTTTCAAACAAATATGGTGATAATTAGTGTAATAAAATTTTAATTCTATAATTAATTATTTTATGTAATTTAATTCTATCTATTATTGGGAGACTACTTGGTGTGTACTTACGAGTTACACATTGTGAACCTCGATTACCATGTACCCAAGATAAACACTTGGGGCTTTAACATGTACCTCATATGGAATACATGGTGTGTACAAGACAGCCACACATCATGTATCAAAATTTCCATGTGTCTTTGAAACCCATCTAGAGACTTAGCTTGTTCTTCAAACATGGGACTGCACAACGTGTACTCGAGCTACACGCTGTGTGTTCTACTTGCCGCGTGTCCGCCTAACTCACTAAAGAACTGAATGTGTACTTTGGATGATATAAATAATGAACTAAATGTATTTTATGTAACACCCTGAGATTTTAGAAAATATTAATCTTTAAATAATTTTATTTCTTTGATGTCTTGCGTCACATGAAACACCGATTTTAAATGAACCGTGATGCACTATTAAAATATTATTATTTAATGTGACAGTTATAACCTAGTTGTTAATTTGTTGGGTATGAATATGATGAAATAATTTATTATTTAAATATAATTTTCCTACTCAATATAAATTTATTGATAAATTCTTAGTAAATAATCATTCAATTTTTAGTAGTCATTTTATTCTTCAAAAATACTTTTTATCCAAAAATGGTTTTTTCTTATGAATAAATATTATAAATAATTTCTGAAAATTTTATAAAGTGTGTTTGAAAAAATTAATTTCATTTTTTAATTCATCATGTCAAAATTATCTTAGGATGATGTTTTGATAATTTTTGGAAAAGATTAATTTTTAAGTAAATAGTAAAAAATAACATTTTTTTATAAAACTACAATTTTATTTATATTAAAAATCACCATTATGATTTGAATTTTATATAAAAGTAACTTGATTACCATTTAGTTATATATATTATAATTAATTACATTAATATCATCCTTACACCTTCTTTTGGTATAAATATATTTTTGGGCTTAAAAATATATTTTTCAAGAAAACCGTTTTTCATTGCGTTTTGCGGGATTAGTTTTAAATTAAATTCTAACACTTTGTGATTTTAATATTGAAAAATGGATTCCATATTTGGAATTAGTGGGTCCTAATTTGGTAAATAGGTCCCTTTTATTTTTCGTCATTATGAATAGTAACTATAGAAATTTTATTACCACGGTAAGGGTAAATTGGGAAATTTAGGTTAAAAATAAAATGATAAGAACTATTAAATAACCCCAAAAATTGTCTAAATTCTATTGGATGAGTTATTTAAATCTATATTCATCCAATTTTCAGTCATATGACCCTTTTTTTCAATTTTTATGATATTATGACCTTTATATTATTTTATATTAAGAAAAGTCAAACATGTAACACTCTTGTTTTAATAACTATAATATTTTTAATATGGGGATATATAATAGATATATTTAACTATAAAATATATTTTTAAACCTAAAATATTTAACGTCATCATGGTAATTTATTTTTATTTTTTAGGGAAGAAATAATTACCTTAAATACTTACACAATGCTGATGCAATAATTATTCAATTAATGGAAAAATAAAATAAATGATATTACAAATATTAAAAGTATTATAATTTGAGATAATTTATGTGATACATGAATTTTACAGATAAACATGACATGTTAGGTATTTATTAAAATATTTGGTTCAAATTTATATTATTATCTTGATGTTATTAAAGTCAAAGTCACGAATAGTGTCAAAATTGACAATAATGATATTTTATGAAAATAATATTTTATTAAAGTATCTAAAAATAAAAAAAAATTTAATAAGGATAAATGGGAGAATATATGTTTGAAAATTTTACCCCATGTGCATTTATATTCCATTTGAAAGAATTTGGATCTAGAATAGTCTTATTTTAATTTAATCTTTTTAGAAATTTAAAAAGTACCCCTCACCTCAATTATTAAAGGTACCATACTACCTTACTTATTTACACCACTTTGATCCTTATTTATTGATCATCCATTGCAAAATTATGTTCTTAAATCCCTTAGTCACATTTTGGAGCTTCCAGTATTTCCAAAATACCAACCCTAGAAGCCTCTAGAGAAGATCTAATAGATTCATTTCGAATAAGTAGAGGTTAAAGAACTTTCAAATAAAGTTAGACCTAAGGTAAGATATTTTCGTATCACTTATATTTTCATGGGACTCTTCCATATTCACTACTTGTTTATTTTGTGTTGTGTATATACTAACCATGAATTTCCTTTTATGATGATTCTTATGAATGTTATAAGGATTTACATATCCATCTAATGTTCTTTCTTTCATATGTTTTATTATTCAAAAGTTACTAAATTGGTAAGGGTTTATCTCACAATCTCATCATTCTTTAGAATTTATTATTTTTAAGTCTCAGCTGAGGATATTTCTCTTATATGCCCATGTTTTCTAAAAATTCTTTCGAAAAGGTTTTTACTATTATCCTACAATTGTTTAAAATCATTTTTAGTCATGTTTGACTTTTTACAAAATGGTTTAAAAGTAATATTTTTTTCTTTTTTCAAATAAGTTACTTTATGATTTTTTCGACAAAAATATGGAAGGATTATTTTTTTAACTTACACAGAATGATTGGATTTTCCTACCATCATTAATACTTAATGTTTTAAAGGTTCTTTTATAAGTTTATTTTCAAAGAAAATGTTTTCCTTTATAAGTGTGTGATTTTTTGTTAAAAGGTTATTTTCAAATGGAAAGGTTATTTTTCTTAAGAATTATTCCAAATAATCTATAAAAAAATTTCTATCTAAGTTGACATGATTTGATGATATTTAAGATTTACCAAGGATATAAAATAAGGATACAAACCTAATTTTTTTCTATATGGATTATGTTTATGGTAAAAAGATGAAATGTTTATGAAACCCATTTATTTTCCATGGGTTTTGTGATGATGAAATATTTATGGAACCCATTTATTTTCATGGGTTCTGATATGATGAATTATTTATGATCCTGTGGTACAAATACATATGGTTTTTATTATTTTAGGGGTGGTACCTATATATCCCTCCAATTCATGGGGTAAAGACTGATATCTCATGAGATAAATAGGACTAGAATAGGGGGTGAACCCAGTTCAGTAAGAGACTTTGTCCACTATAATAGTCTTAGGAGTGAACCTTGACTACTACGATTGTTTGGGGAGTGAAACCATTACCCTATGATAGTATTTATAATGATATTTGACTACTAATGAAATTATTTTATATGATTATGTGTATGTAAAAAGTCTATTTCTTATGTCTATGTCATCTTCTCATAACACATGTTCTTTGATTCCATTACGATTCACGTCTTTTGAACTACTAAGATTTATGCCATGACTCTTGTTTACGATCCATGATAGATTGGTTATAAACTTTCTAAGTTATTATATCATACTCTTATGGTTATCTTATGCTTTTATATGACCATCTATTGATATATCTCATGTTTACCCTTATCGAGCATATGAACTAACCCTTTCTTATGTTTATTTTCCCTGGGTTGTGTAGAAATGTTTTATATAGGGTATGTAACACCCCGGGTAAATAAAGAATATGAAATTTTCATATTTATCCATATTTGTGAATAAAATATTAATATGACTTTAAAGGGGACGCTATGCTCGATGGCGTACCCAACACGCAACAACGAGTTTCTTGGGAATCTTACGTTGCACTCTAATAATAAAATAATATTATTTTAAATGGCAGTTAACATGTAGCCGTTGTATTTTAGGGAATGGATAGAAATAACTAAAATATGATTATATATGTTTTTAAATGTTTTTACATTTATCCAATAAAGGATAAAGGCTTAAAATACGGAAAGAATTCAATTTTAGGCGTATATGCCCTAGTTTTCACTAAAGGTTCACTTATCGCCTTTTGATGGCGAACCGTAATTAAATATAGTTTTTTTCACTCTTATACATTCTATTTGGACCAAATAAAACTCTTATTTAGAATCGGGACATCAAAATTTACTTTGTGTAAATTTTTGGTATCTTTCCGATAAAGTTCATTTTTTTAATGAATAGTGTAAAATGTTGTATTTTAATTCAAAACCTATTTTTAATATAATTTATTTATATGATTATATTATCTTTTTAATTGGTTTTAAAGTTAAATTAGAATATATTTTTACCATTAAATCCAATAGTGGTCGTTGGAATTAATTTCACCTTGAAATCGGACTTAAACTAGTGTCAAACTTTTGATACTTATTGTTTCATAAAAACACGCTATTTGTCATGACAACGAGAATTAATTATTAAATTAATTAATGTGACTTATATGTTTTGAATTTTGTAAAATATAATTCATTTTTGAATTCGGAATATCAAATATAGCTTAGGGTGAATTTTTGGTAATTTTCTGAAAAACTTCAATTTTTGATGAATAGTGAAACCACTAAATGGTACTTATAAAAACTGATTTTTCCGTTTAAATGAAATTTTTCCATCTTTGTGTTTTGAATTTAAAAAATCCGACATAAATGGTTGTTATTAAGAAGTAAAATGTGGTTCAATGGGATTAAAATAATTTTTTGGTGAATAGTAACTTATTAAGTTTTTAATCGCGATTAGAGGTAATTAATGTAGTTTAAGGTAAAAATAATGTTTTAATAATATGAAATGAACTTTAAACATGTCCTAACCTTATTGGATGTGTCATGGACGACCAAGACAACCCATGAGTCAACTTGGGGACCCCATGAAGCCACTTTGGTTGGAAAATGACATTCATATCTTTTTATTTAAAGTTAAAGTAAAAATGAGACAAACATGAAATGTTTTACTAAAACAATTTTTACATGGGGTTATACAAATAAGATTTTTGACTATAAATATTCATTGGAAAGATAAAAATATTTCCTACATCATAGTATTTTTTTTATAATTTTTAGACATTAAATAAATTAAATTATTTATGACATCATGATGATGTAGCGATGACCTCATTATTTAACGATTTAAATAAAATGGAAAGATAATGTAATATCTAAGACCTAAACATGTCCAAAACATATTTTTGAGTGGATTTAGAACCCTTATCACCTTATCCTCTAAATAAATCAATGTGGGACCTTTAAAATCCGAAACTCTTTTGAAAATAAAGTAACATTTTGTAACTTTACAAGAGTGCCCCTCCTCTCCTCTTATAAAAGGCCCCCACCTCTACCTCCTTACCCACACTACCAAAGCCTTTGGCTCGGCCAAAAACTGCCCATTTTGTCTCTCCACTTCCCTCTCTTACTCCTTGAAGCCTCACTTTGGGAATAAGTCTTCCCAAGGAAGCCTTTGAGCTCAAACCAAAGGGAGTTACCCGATTTTAAGGTAATGTGTTCACTTGAGTCCTTTTGTTTTATTTTGCCTCTCCAACCCCCTAAACTCTTTTTATTCATTTCTTTTGTAAAAAATAAAGTATATTAAATATACTAGGATGTTTTTATAATAAGGATTCTAGCTACACTTACACACACCTATATCTAATGGTTAAATAACATACTGTTTCCGTGGATGGCGAATTTCTGCCTCACGAAACGATGATTGTTCAACACTGATATAAAACCTTCAAAGGTGGCCATTAAGATTTAACTATATTGATATATGATATATTATATGTTTATGTTTTACTTAAGCTTCTGTATTTTTCATTTGTGGCTTACCTTTATGGCTTCCATTATGGGTATACGCGATATCTTCATTTTAGGAATTGCGGACTACCGCCCCCTCAAAGTGATGTGATTCGTTAATGCCATAAGTGGGACGTATAAAGGATGGATTTAATGTTATTATATATGATGTTATACTGGAATTATAATATACCTATATATAATTATTATTTCTTTCCATTAAAGTATGAGATAGAAATGAAAGTAGCGTTCATGCGTACGTACGGCTTACCGTCTCCATGAACGGTGCATTTCATTTCTTATCCCGAAATGTAATGTACTATTATAAGTACATGTATATAATGGATATATATTATGAATGATAAATCTAAATGATGAATATAATTCTGGAATTAAAATATACATACCTCTAATTTAGTTTTAATTCCATTAATATGACAAAGAAATGAAAGTAGCGTTCATGCGTACGTACGGCTTACCGTTTCCATGAACGGTGCATTTCATTTCTTAACTCTAAATGATTATGTAATATTATAAATACATGTATATGCTGGATATATATGAAATATATGATATCCAAATCATGAATTTCATTCTGGATATAAAGAACCTTTGACCACACAAACAACATGTAATTGTAAGAAGTCCACTTTCGACTTAAGAACCAAATATCGACAAAACAAACATTATTAACTTAAATGATTACATAATGTTTATAACATGACAATAAGTGATATAAAAGGAATAATGAACTATAAAAAGGTTCTTAATAAATTGTAATTTAACTGAAGTTTATTATTCAGGACGTTAAAGAATGATCGAGTCAAGTCGGACCCGAGGTATGGGATCCTACACCTCTCTTTCTTTTTAAGTACACTCTTTTATGTCATTCCTTCTAAAGCTCATCTTTCTTGTTATTGGGATGTTATTTTATATTACTATTACTGTAATTTTTATGTTAATATTATGAGAGACCCTATTCTCTCTCATCAATCCATTTTGGAAGTTTTGAGTGGCGCCGTTAGGCTGCCGAATTTTCGTAAGAGATCTAACCTCTCTCTTTCTCTTTAAGTACTCTCCTTTATGTCACTTATTTTAAGCTCCGATTTGTTATGATGGGGGATGTTCTTTTATATATTACTCTTTCTGTACATTTTATTTTAATGTGATGAGATACCCTATTTTATCTCATCAATCCATTTTTGGAAGTTTTAAGTGGCGCCGTTAGGCTGCCGAGTTTTCGTAAGGGATTTTTCATCTCACTTTTATTCCCATGAGATTTATGCTACATTTGGAACAATTTCCATTGAGTGGTGTATGTACTGGCCATTATTTTACTCATTGTGTAATATACTTTCTTTTATGAGTATTTACATCAATGTTGTATTTTCCTTCTTTCACGAGGTGTATGTTTCGAAAGATACCCATGTCGGTAAGGGAACCTTTCACCCTCCTATTTTTAAAAGACTTCTTTTGTTGGGTCTTTTAATTTACATATTGTTATGTTGGGATATTTAATCATATATCCTTATTGATGTAAATTTTATTTTCAAGTGATGAGATTCCCTTTTGATCTCTCATCAACTCATTTTCTGAATTTTGAAGTGATGCTGTTAGGCTGTCGAATTTTACCAAGGGAACTTTTTAACCCAACTTCGATTTCTTTGGGTTAAACATGTAGTTATTGAATATGTCATCTTTTGAATATGTGTGAATGACCTTTTATTGTTTTACACTTAATATCCACTTATATTTGGTGTATTTATATTTTTCACACATAATTTTGAGATTGAATTATCCTTAATTTAAGGATACCTTCTTTATAATGGAATTCATCACATTTGACATTTCTACTGAGACTTCATTGTTTTATGCACCAATTCACTCTTATATGGTGTATATACTGTACTTTGGAATATTATATCATGAATAAATTTATTCTCATGATATTATAAAGTTCTGACTAAATGTTATTCCTCAATTATTGTATTCAAGTGTCTCTAATTTTGGTAGAACCCCTTTAACCAAAATATATCTTTAAATGTTTTAATTATTTTTTCTTATTAATATCCATGTTTTCAAAGTGGTTTTAAGGATTTATGTATATGGATATTAATGGTTTAAAATTCTAAAAGCTTCAAGGTGGTATGGGACACTTTGATTCAAAAATCTCTTTATTAAATGTTTTAAATGGTTTTGGAAATGGTTTTTTTGAATGGATTCATTATTTCAATATCCTAAAATGTTATATTGTGATTGAAATTTGGAGATGTTATGTTTACTTTATGCATGTTTTATGTGATACGTTTATGTTATGGTTCTTGGGCATTGTTATGAAAACGGGTGGTTCCGTGATAAACTAAGGGAGGGTGAGCCTGATATAGCTCTCCAATGCATTGGGTAACACGAAGGAGTGAAACGTTAAGGTTTATCTAAATAGATTTAGGGAATATACTGTGATGGGTATTCCAAACGTAACCAAGAGGGTTACTCCCTACGTAATAATGTTATGAATGCCTCAAGTTACCTTTATGTCTTATGTTTTCTATGATTTATTCATGGTTTGATGAGGTATGTTAAAGTGCCTATGTTTTATGGGTAAAGTATGATTTCATTCTTATGTATATATGAACTCATGTTTCCTTTCCATATTTTTTATAACCCTTACTGAGCTTTTTATGCTCATCCCGAGTTTTTGAAATGTTTTTCATAGGTCAAGGGTAAGGTACCTGATGTGATGATAGTGTCAAGGATGTGTCAAGAAAGAATCCATGTTTTATTTTCAATATGTTTCCGTTGATGGGAAGAATGAATACTGTCTTTTATGTAACCACTTTGTTTAAATGTGGAATGTAATGCAAGTTTCATGATCTAATTCTCTAAAACTCTAAACCTGAAAAGATCCTCAATGTGTAATCTTGTAATAACTCAAGATTAAGTAAGGTTTAAGGCTGGGTCCTTTTAGTTGGTATCAAAGGTCGGTTTAGATAACTTTAGAGGTTAGGGTATTCTCTAAGCATAAGTGACATTACCATAATGGTTAGGATTTCAGAAAGATTCCTAGTTTTAGATAAAGTGAATGAGTAAGTATATCTTAGTGTTTACCTTCCTCATTAGTACATGATGGTTTTGTTGATATACTCACACTGACATTTCTGTTTTTAGTGAATGGTTGGATCTCGCAGGCACCAAAGTGACAATTGGTTTGAAGGAAACTGTGGTGGTTCTCTGATTAAGAGACTTGATGAAATGGGGTATTCAATGAGGAAACTCGTGGTTGTTCAAATCAAACTATCAAGGAGTCATGATCAACCACGTGAACCTTGGTATGTTCTATAATGCATCATGTACGAGATGACCAATCGATGTGGAAGTTCAGGTAATAATTAAAAAGGTAACCATTAGGGTTTATATGATCCTTACTTTTGAGGTAATTATGGGTTATTATATGTTATGATGGAAAATTAAAGGCATGAGATAAACTTGAGGTTAAAATATGTTATGTTTATTTTTGAATATTTTATCTCGTTTTGGGAAATGTTTTGAGAATTATATAGTTTTGGAAAAAGGACAACACGCAGACCGTGTGACAACCCGTCGCGTCGGACAATGCTACGGGAATCGAACCCACAACCAAAGTGCGACTGGTATTTATCGCCTACCACTGGACTACGTGAAGTCCCTGGTTAGTTTGAATGATTCTTTCTAGTTATATGATTTTATGAATTAAGAGTAAGTTGATTTTGGGTTATTTATGAAAATGATTAACCTATCATGGAGGATATGTGATTAGGTTAATTACTTTTCAATACGATACTTTAGGAGCAACTGATATTGTTTGGAGATAAATGTTACGATTTAACTTGGAAGACTATGTGACTAAATCCTTAAAATATTTGGGTTTCAATCTTATATTGGTTTACTTTGAAGAATTTTATGGACAAATTGTTTATCGGATGGTCCTCGTTGAACTTTGGGTTTTGTTGGACAAATTTTGAGATTAAGAATAGATTTTCTTTTTATAAAGGGTTATCTTTTTTTTGGATTATGTGACCTTGTACTAACCATTCTAGTTTTGGTTTTGGTTAAAGCCTAAAGATATGGGATGTATATAGTTCTCTTTTGTGGATTAGGTGATTCTCTAAAAGTTGATTATAGTACTCTTAATGTGAACAAGTCTTCCTAAATACTCGCCTTTTGGAGAAAATATGAGTTTGTGTAAGGAATCTAATAAAAGTTGAAAGTCAACATGATAAGTGATTATGTTTCCTTATGAATAAATTCCCTAATAAAAAGTATCTTAAAACAAAAATGTTGTCTATTAACTTTTCCTACTAGGGAATCAAATACCGTTTAACCCATCACAAGTTTGTGATTTTCTCATGGTTAACTTTCTCCTAAACATATTTTCTATCACTCTTCATCAGAACATGACCCTATGTTTTCTCCTCCATGTCCATGTTTTCATACTTGTAATCCTAGTATGGGTTAACTCGGGTGACCTTTGTAATTATCTTCCTTTATTTTAAAGTTATTGTTTTACCGACTCTTCTTCCGATTTGGGATTTTCAGGGATGTTTCCAAGCCTAATTTTAAAATTGTGAGGACACAATTCCCAAAAGGGGGGAAGGATGTAACACCCCAGGTAAATAAAGAATATGAAATTTTCATATTTATCCATATTTTTGAATAAAATATTAATATGACTTTAAAGGGGATGCTATGCTCGATGGCGTACCCAACACGCAACAACGAGTTTCTTGGGAATCTTACGTTGCACTCTAATAATAAAATAATATTATTTTAAATGGCAGTTAACATGTAGCCTTTGTATTGGAGGGAATGGATATAAATAACTAAAATATTATTATATATGTTTTTAAATGTTTTTACATTTATCCAATAAAGGATAAAGGCTTAAAATACGGAAAGAATTCAATTTTAGGCGTATATGCCCTAGTTTTCACTAAAGGTTCACTTATCGCCTTTTGATGGCGAACTGTAATTAAATATAGTTTTGTTCACTCTTATACATTCTATTTGGACCAAATAAAACTATTCTTTAGAATCGGGACATCAAAATTTACTTTGTGTAAATTTTTGGTATCTTTCCGATAAAGTTCATTTTTTTTAATGAATAGTGTAAAATGTTGTATTTTAATTCAAAACCTCTTTTTAATCTAATTTATTTATATTATTAGATTATCTTTTTAATTGGTTTTAAAGTGAAATTAGAATATATTTTTACCATTAAATCCAATAGTGGTCGTTGGAATTAATTTCACCTTGAAATCAGACTTAAACTAGTGTCAAACTTTTGATACTTATTGTTTCATAAAAACACGCTATTTGTCAAGACAGCGGGAATTAATTATTAAATTAATTAATGTGACTTATATGTTTTGAATTTTGTAAAATATACTTCATTTTTTAATTTGGAATATCAAATATAGATTAGGGTGAATTTTTGGTAATTTTCTGAAAAACTTCAATTTTTGATGAATAGTGAAACCACTAAGTGGTACTTATAAAAACTGATTTTTCCGTTTAAATGAAAATTTTCCATTTTTGTGTTTTGAATTTAAAAAATCCGACATACATGGTTGTCATTAAGAAGTAAAATGTGGTTCAATGGGATTAAAATAATTTTTTGGTGAATAGTAACTTATTAAGTTTTTAATCGCGATTAGAGGTAATTAATGTAGTTTAAGGTAAAAATAATGTTTTAATAATATTAAATGAACTTGAAACAAGTCCTAACCTCATTGGATGTGTCATGTCCGACCAAGAAAACCCATGTGTCAACTTGGGGACCCCATGAAGCCACTTTTGTTGGAAAATGACATTAATATCTTTTTATTTAAAGTTAAAGTAAAAATGAGACAAACATGAAATGTTTTACTAAAACAATTTTTACAGGAGGTTATACAAATCATATTTTTGACTATAAATATTCATTGGAAAGATACAAAGATTTCCTACATCATAGTATTTTTTTATAATTTTTAGACATTAAATAAATTAAATTATTTATGACATCATGATGATGCAGCGATGACCTCATTATTTAACGATTTAAATAAAATGGAAAGATAATGTAATATCTAAGACCTAAACAAGTCCAAAACCTATTGGTTGAGTGGATTTAGAACCCTTATCACCTTAGCCTCGAAATACATTAATGTGAGACCTTTAAAATCCGAAACTCTTTTGAAAATAAAGTAACATTTTGTAACTTTACAAGAGTGCCCCTCCTCTCCTCTTATAAAAGGCCCCCACCTCTACCTCCTTACCCACACTCCCAATGCCTTTGTCTCGGCCAAGACCTGACCATTTTGTCTCTCCACTTACCTCTCTTACTCCTTGAAGCCTCACTTTGGGAAGAAGTATTCCCAAGGAAGCCTTTGAGCTCAAACCAAAGGGAGTTACCCGATTTTAAGGTAATGTGTTCACTTGAGTCCTTTTGTTTTATTTTTCCTCTCCAACCCCCTAAACTCTTTTTATTAATTTCTTTTGTAACAAATACAGAATATTCAATATAATAGGATGTTGTTATAATAAGTATTCTAGCTACAGTTACACACACCTACATCTAATGGTTAAAGAACATACTGTTTCCGTGGATGGCGAATTTCTGCCTCACGAAACGATGATTGTTCAACACTCATATAACACCTTCAAAGGTGGACATTAAGATGTCACTATATTGATATATGATATATGATATGTTTATGTTTTACTTAAGCTTCTGTATTTTTCATTTGTGGCTTACCTTTATGGCTTCCATTATGGGTATACGCGATATCTTCATTTTAGGAAGTGCGGACTACCGCCCCCTCAAAGTGATGTGATTCGTTAATGCCATATGTGGTATGTATAAAGGATGGATTTAATGTTATTATATATGATGTTATACTGTAATTATAATATACCTATATATAATTATTATTTCTTTCCATTAAAGTATGAGATAGAAATGAAAGTAGCGTTCATGCGTACGTACGACTTACCGTCTCCATGAACGGTGCATTTCATTTCTTATCCCGAAATGTAATGAACTATTATAAGTACATGTATATAATGGATATATATGATGAATGATACATATAAATGATGAATATAATTCTGTAATTAAAATATACATACCTCTAATTTAGTTTTAATTCCATTAATATGACAAAGAAATGAAAGTAGCGTTCATGCGTACGTACGACTTACCGTCTCCATGAACGGTGCATTTCATTTCTTAACTCTAAATGATTATGTAATATTATAAATACATGTATATGCTGGATATATATGACATATATTCTATCCAAATCAGGAATGTCATTCTGGATATAAAGAACCTTTGACCACACGAACAACATGTAATTGTAAGAAGTCCACTTTCGACTTAAGAACCAAATATCGACAAAACAAACATTATTAACTTAAATGATTACATAATGTTTATAACATGACAATAAGTGATCTAAAAGGAATAATGAACTAGAAAAAGGTTCTTAATAAAGTGTAAATTAACTCAAGTTTATTATTCAGGACGTTAAAGAATGATCAAGTCAAGTCGGACCCGAGGTAAGGGATCCTACACCTCTCTTTCTTTTTAAGTACACTCTTTTATGTCATTCCTTCTAAAGCTCATCTTTCTTTTTATTGGGATGTTATTTTATATTACTCTTACTGTAATTTTTATGTTCATATTATGAGAGACCCTATTATCTCTCATCAATCCATTTTGGAAGTTTTGAGTGGCGCTGTTAGGCTGCCGAATTTTCGTAAGAGATCTAACCTCTCTCTTTCTCTTTAAGTACTCTCCTTTATGTCACTTATTTTAATCTCCTCTTTGTTATGATGGGAGATGTTCTTTTATATATTCCTCTTTCTGTACATTTTATTGTAATGTGATGTGATACCCTATTTGATCTTATCAATCCATTTTTGGAAGTTTTAAGTGGCGCCGTTAGGCTGCCGAGTTTTCATAAGGGATTTTTCATCTCACTTTTATTCCCGTGAGATTTATGCTACATTTGCCACAATTTCCATTGAGTGGTGTATGTATTGGCCATTATTTTACTCATTGTGTAATATAATTTCTTTTATGATTATTTACATCAATGTTGTATTTTCCTTCTTTCACGAGGTGTATGTTTCGAAAGATACGCATGTCGGTAAGGGAACCTTTCACCCTCCTCTTTTTAAAAGACTTCTTTTGTTGGGTCTTTTAATTTACATATTGTTATATTGGGATATGTCCTCATATATTCTTATTGATGTAAATTTTATGTCCAAGTGATGAGATTCCCTTTTGATCTCTCATCGACTCATTTTCTGAATTTTGAAGTGATGCTGTTAGGCTGTCGAATTTTACCAAGGGAACTTTTTAACCCAATTTCAATTTCTTTGGGTTCAACATGTAGTTATTGAATATGTCATCTTTTGAATATTTGTGAATGACCTTTTATTGTTTTACACTTAATATCCACTTATATTGGGTGTATTTATATTTGTCACACATAATTTTGAGATTGAATTATCCTTAATTTAAGGATACCTTCTTTATAAGGGAATTCATCACATTTGACATTTCTACTGAGACTTCACTGTTGTTATGCACCAATTCACTCTTATATGGTGTATGTACTGTACTTTGGAATATTATATCATGAATCCATTTATTCTCACGATATTATAAAGTTCTGACTAAATGTTATTCCTCAATTATTATATTCAAGTGTCTCTAATTTTGGTAGAACCCCTTTAACCAAAATATCGATTTAAATGTTTTAATTATTTTTTCTTATTAATATCCATGTTTTCAAAGTGGTTTTAAGGATTTATGTATATGGATATTAATGGTTTAAAATTCTAAAAGCTTCAAGGTGGTATGGGACACTTTGATTCAAAAATCTCTTTATTAAATGTTTTAAATGGTTTTGGAAATGGTTTTTTTTGAATGGATTCATTATTTAAATATCCTAAAATGTTATATTGTGATTGAAATTTGGAGATGTTATGTTTAATTTATGCATGTTTTATGTGATACGTTTATGTTATGGTTCTTGGGCATTGTTATGAAAACGGGTGGTTCCGTGATAAACTAAGGGCGAGTGATCCCGATATAGCTCTCCAATGCATTGGGTAACGCGAAGGAGTGAAATGTTAAGGTTTCTCCAAAGAGATTTAGGGAATATACTGTGATGGGTATTCCAAACGTAACCAAGAGGGTTACTACCTACGTAAGAATGTTATGAATGCCTCAAGTTACCTTTATGTCTTATGTTTTCTATGATTTATTCATGGTTTGATGAGGTATGTTAAAGTGCCTATGTTTTATGGGTAAAGTATGATTTCATTCTTATGTATATATGAACTCATGTTTCCTTTATATATTTTTTATAACCCTTACTGAGCTTTTTATGCTCATCCCATGTTTTTGAAATGTTTTTCACAGGTCAAGGGAAAGGTACCTGATGTGATGATAGTGTCAAGGATGTGTTAAGAAAGAATCCATGTTTTATTTTCAATATGTTTCCGTTGATGGGAAGAATGAATACTGTCTTTTATGTAACCACTTTGTTTAAATGTGGAATGTAATGCAAGTTTCATGATCTAATTCTCTAAAACTCTAAACCTGAAAAGATCCTCAATGTGTAATATTATAATAACTCAAGATTAAGTAAGGTTTAAGGCTGGGTCCTTATAGGGTATGTCTATGAAGATTAATAAATGTAGTGATATTTATGGGAAATTTTTAAGATCATTCATGAAATAATAACATTGTGTATATTTTCTCAAAATTCACTAAACATATACGGTCCCTGAGCATGTTTTTTGTACAATGTATTGAATATTCATTGACTAAGATGTAATATTTATGTATGAAAATCCTGTGCCATTATAGTTGGTATCAGAGTAATGTTTAGTCAACCTTTATATATTAGGTTTATAAAACTTTAGTTAAAACCCTAGAGATAAGTCTAAGTATAAGATAACATCCTAAAGTTTTGGTAAGGAAGAGATTATGTGATTTTCCAAGCAATTAGATTTCTGTTTGGATACTACAGGTGGATGAGGATCTGGAACAGTTGTACCAAGGGGTAATAACCCTAAAAAGGGAACATTTAGCTAGACTATATCGTCACCTAGTACATGAAAATAGGCCTTGATACACACCTATTGTTTTACTCACATGGTATATGCTTTAGGTTAATCTATATTTTCTTTATGAACCATTATAAAGAATTTGAATAGATGATAATCATGGATGACCTAGGTTAAACCTAAGGTGTCATAGATAGAAAATAAGGTGTCATGATTTAGAAATCCTATAAATGATCATGTGGTTTCCCACTATGTTTATGGTCTCTCACACTATGATTTTGGTTTTGATAATGGCTGGAACCAGGAGGATTCAAGTTAATGGTTAATGTGAGGGATAATGGAATGATTTTCCTCTCAAGAAACCAAATTAAATGTTAGTTGGGAGGAGAAAACTTGTTATTATGCCTAATAATACATCTTGTAATATGATTAAAAATATCAAACTTGGTGAGTTTATGGACACACATAATAAGAGAAAGTAGAGTTTCATAAAGAACATAGGGAAAGAAGATCCAGTTTCCAATATGTCTAGAATGTGGGAAGACACACTCAAATTAATGTCTTAAATGGTTGAGAAGAGGTTTTGAGTGTAGAAAAGAAGAAAAAAAAAACAATTAATTATTGAGGAAAAGTGAATGTTTTGGTTAGAAAAATGGATTTTAATAATCGTTTCAATAAGGTATCATCAATAGTTGAATGTTTTAAATGTAAAAAATATGATCATTATGAAAATCAATGTCCTAGGGGGGAAATCTTGAGAAAATGATCAACAAGGTTTTACGAGTAATGGGTTTTCTATTTATAATGAAGAGACTACAAATGACATATGAAAGAAAAGAAGTGTTAATATATAAGATGACAAAGTTTGGTTAATGGATTAAGAAGGAAGTGGAATGATTGAAATGCTTATGTATTGGGATTTGAGAATTAAATTAGAAAAGTGTTTTATGAATAATATTCTAAATTATAAGAATCATGAAACATCTATGGATTATTACTCAGATGTTTTTCTTTAAAAAATTGAAATTATATGTTTAATGGTACCGATAACCATGAAATGCGATTTATTGGAAAAATGATATTTTCGGAAAACACATGATTGGGGGAAAGATAAACCTTAATATGTATCAAATTTGGAGATAATAATGTTTTTTGGGGTGAAGATATGATTGAAACTAATGGGATAATATTGGTAACCTTGAAATTGGTTATTGATTTGATGATAATGTGATTTAAGTCATCTTTGATAAATTTTATTGCATTTTGGATTTAAGGAATATATTCAATAGTATGTGGTTTTATTTGAGGAAAAAGGATAATGTTAATTTTTGGAAGCATGCATGTTTTCATCAAGGTTTTATGGTAATTTGGGTTATTATCATGTTCCAAGAGAATATATGACCAAGGTGTTCAAATATTAGGTATGTGACATTAAATGCTACTTTTGAGGATTAATGATAAGTTTATTTTGGAATCATAGTGAGATTATTTCTAAATTTTTGGGTCTTGAATTTGGTTGAAAATATTTTAAAGGAGTTTTATGATTAACTACTTATGAATTAGATGAAGCTAAACCTTGGGAATTATTTTTGATGTTTTAGAAATTAATTTATTAATCCATATTGGATAAATTATACAAACCATTTTGGTTTTGATTAATATCTAAAGATATTAAGAGTAACTTATTATCTTTTTATGGATTATGTGATCCGTTATAAGGTGATATTATTACTTGATGTATGAAATATTTATCTTGAATATTCATCATTTTTAGAAAAATATGATATTGTGGTGGATATTGATTAAAGGATGAAATTATACCCATCAAGTAAGTAAATTTCCTTATGTTCCTTATCTAGGTGTTAAAGGAATGTCTCAAATATAGTAAAAGGATATTAAGAAAACAAATGTTGTCTTATAACCTTCAATTATGATGAATTGATGGTCTTTTCCACTTTTTTGGTTTATGGTTTTGTGATTGTTAACTTTCTCAAAATCCTTAACTTTCTTATTATCAATGATCTATGGACATTAATTTTATTCCATGTCCATATATTCAATTTCAACTAATGTTATTCTATATAGAAACCTAAAATTTTTAATCCTAGATGACCTTCATACTTACCTTTCTCTCTTTTCAAGAGAAAGTTTTATTAACCCTTTTTATGATGCGAGTTTCCACAAAGAAATTTTCAAAAGTCTAACTTTTTATTACAAAACACAAGTTCAAATCAAAAGGATAAAATTTATTAGGGGGGGGGGATATTGTAACACCCTGATACTTTAGAAAATATTTCCCTTTAAATAATTTTATTTCTTTGATGGCTTGCGTTACACGCAACACCAAGTTTAAATAAAGTATGATACACTATTAAAATATTATTATTTAACGTGATAGTCATAACCTATTAGTTAATTTAGAGGGTATGGATATAATTAAATAATTTATGAAATATATATAATTATCTTACTTAATAAAAATGTATTGATAAATTCTTAGTAAATAATCATTCAATTTTTAGTAAAGTCATTTTATTTTTCAAAAATACATTTTATCCTAAAATAATTTTTCTTGTGAGTGAATATTATAATATATTTCTGAAATATTTAGAAAATTTATTTGAAAAAATTAATTTCAATTTTTAATTCATCATGTAAAAATTATCCGTGAGTGATTTTTTGAGAATTTTCTGAAAAATTTTAATTTTTTTGTGAATACTAAAAAATATCAATTTTTATAAAACTTCCATTTTATTTTTATTAAAAAGTACCTTTATGATCTTAATTTGATATAAAATTAAATTAAGTAATATTTAGGTAGGTATATTCTAATTAATAAAATTGTAGTCATCCTTATACCTTCTTTTGGTATAAGTAATATTTTGGGCTTAAAAACACATTTTTCAAGAAATTTTTTTTACTATGTTTTGTAGGATTAATTTTAAATTAAATTATACTACTTATATGATTTTAATGTTGAAAAATGGATTCCATATTTTGAATCATTGGGTCCAAATTTTGTAATTATTTTCCTTTTATTTTTTCTAATGATGAATAGTAACTATAGTAATTTTATTACAATGGTAAGGGTAAATCAGGTAATTTAAAAATAAAATGATAAGGGATATTAAATAACAAAAAAACTTCAATAAATTTTATTTTATGATTTAATTTAGTCCATATTATTCCAATTTTCTATTATATTACCTTTTGTGACCATTTGTATGAGATTTTGACCTTTATAATATTTTATATTAAGAAAAGTCAAACATGTCACACTCATGTTTTTAATAACTATAATATATTTAATTTGAGTTTGTCTAGAAGATATTTTCGAATATAAATATTATTTTTAAATATAAAATATTTATCTATATCATGATAATTTATTTTTAATTTTTAGGGGAGGAATATTTACCTTAAATGTTTACACAACACTGATGTAGTAATTATTCAATTAATGAAAAAATTAAGAAATTGATATTAAAAATATTAAAAGTATTATAATTTTTGATAATTTATGTGATCCATGAATTTTATATATTAAAATGACATGTTAATTTTTTACTAACATATTTTTATCTAATTTCTATTATTGTCTTGATGTTATTAAGGTCAAAGTAATGAATAGTGTCAAAATTGACAATAATGATATTTTATGACAATAATATTTTATTAAATTATTTAAAAATAATAAATTTTTTTAAATAAGGACAAAGGGGTAATATATGGTCTAAAATATCATCCCCTATTCATTTATAGTGAATTTGGAAGAATTTGGATATTAAATAGTCATATTATAATTTAATCTTTTGAGAAATACCAAAATTTCCCCTAACCTCAATTATAAAGCCCCCTCCTCCCTCACTTATTTACACAACTTATAGCCTTCTATATTGATCATACCCTGCCAAATTCTCTTCTTAAATTATTTATTCACATTTTGGAGTTACTGGTTTTTCCAAAAGACCAACCCTAGAGTCCTTTAGAGGAGATATAAAGGAGTCATTTTGAATCAGAGGAGGTTAAATAACATTTAAATGAAGTTAGACCTCAGGTAAGAGATTTTTATCTCACTATTATTTCTATGGAACACATTCTATATTCACAACTTTTTTATTTTTTGCGGTTTATATACTACCACTGAATTTTCTTTAATTTTTCTTCTTATGAATTTATGAGGATTTACATATCCATCAAATGGTTTTTATTTCACGTGTCTTATGACTTAAAAGTTATCAATGTGGTAAGAGTTTATCTTACAATCTCATCATTATTTGGGATTTTTTATTTTTAAGTCTCAGCTAAGTATATTTATCTTCCATGTCCATGTTTTCTAATTTTTTTTCAATAAGGTTTCTACTATTCTATTATAATTGTTTAAAATAATTTTTAATGATGTTTGAATTTTTAAAAAATGGTTTGAAAAGAATATTTTTATCATTTTTCAAACAAGGAACTTAGTTATTTTTCTAAAAAAAATATGTAAGGAATGCTTTTTTTTCACTTATATAACACGAGATACTTTTTTTACCATATTTACGCATCAATGATTTAAATATTCCTTTATATGTTTACAAGTTTATTTTCAAAGAAAATTTTATCCTTTATATATGCTTGTTAAAAAAAATAAGTGATTTCAAAATTGAAAGGTTATTTTGCTCAAGATATTTTCTAGCTAATATTTCAAAATAATTTTACATATAATATGAAATCCTTTGATGATACTTTAGATTTAATGAGGATATGAACAAAGGATATCATCCTTATTTTTTTTGATGGTTTATATTTATGGTAAAAATGTTTATGAAACCCATTTCTTTTTCATGGGTTATGTGATGATGAAATGTTTATGAAAACCATTTATTTTCATGGGTTCTGATATAATTAATTATTTATAATCATGTGACACACATATGTATGGTTTTCATTATGTAATGGATGATACCTATATCTCCCTCCAGTGTATTGGGTAAATATGATATCTCATGAGATAAACATGAATGGAATGGGAAGTGAACCCAGTTTAGTAAGGGATTTTATCCACTATGATAGTATTAGGAGTGAACCTTAATTACTATGATGGTTTGAGGAGTGAACCTTTTCTACTATTATAGTCTTGGAAATGAGCCTTAACTACTAATAAAATAATTTTCCATGCTTATGTGTATACCAAAAATATATGTCTTATGTCTCTGTTATGATCTCACATTTTATTTGATTTCATTATGATTAATATCTTCTGAACTATTAGATTTATCCCATGACTCTTGTTTATGATCCATGATATATTGGGTATTAAATTTTTGAGTTATTATATCATAATATTATATTTATCTTAAGCTTTCATATGATCATTGATTGATATATATCATGTTTACCCTTACTGATCATCTGAGCTCACCCTTTCTTATATTTCCTTTCCCCAAGTTATGAAGAAAGGTTTTATGTAGGGTAGGTATATAAAGAGTATTAAATGTAGATATATTTATGGGAGATATTGAATATCTTTTATGTAATAAGAAGATTGTGTATCTAGTCTCTAAATACACTAAAATTATACGGTCCATATGCATGATTTTTATTTCATTTATTGAATATTCATTGATTAAGATGTAATATTTATGTATGAAAAGTCATTATAGTGTAAAATATCTAAAAATCATGTATTTAATTAATGATCCAGACTTTCAGTCTCATATGGGGTTTAACCATGAATTTGGCCACATGGTTTGTATGAATTTTTCTGCTAAATCATGTAGACTACATGGCATATACTCCTAAAAGCCATAGTTTACAAGCGGTGTTCAGTAAATGCATTTCATATTGTTAATTCTTTAAATTCCATATATCCCATGTCATGTCCAGGAACAATACATATGGGTACATAGTGTGTACTCCAACTACATGTCATGTAACCCTGTCTTACTAACCTAAATCCTCATCACTTTCTGATAGTATCTTAGGTCATTCATATGTTGTTATCCATTTAAGATTATGAAATCCCAAATGAAGATAATTAATATGTAAAAACATGTTAATTAAAATTATATTAAAGAAAAAATAATTCAAAAATGAAATATCTAACCATTATTATATATATGGATCAAAAATAAAATAAATAATTATAAATTTAAAACGTGACCCCTTTGGTATCACTTTTAGGTTCCAAGCATAGTTAAAACATCTTGGTGGAAAAATTAACCAAAAAAGTTTTTTCAAATTTGATTGATCATTTGAAAATTTTCAAATACGTAAACATCAAGTCCAATTAAAATTTTCCACCGAATATTGAAATAAGAGAACCTGGAACTCGGAGAAGATATTTTCATGTTAAATTTATAATCAATTTATTTAGTTCTAAATAAGAATGACCTCTTCTTTGGATCTTTATTTTACATAGATATTGACCATCCAAAAAACCACATTTGGATTACCATATGTTCTTGTAGGATCCAAGTGTAGAATCTATCTAGCAGTGATCTACATTTTCTACTTTGTTCTTAGAATAATCACTGATGGAACACTGGGTGCTAGCGTGGCTAATCAATCATCTTGTGTTGTTCGTCTTAGTTTCTATAATATCCTTTAGGATTGAATTATTTTCTCTTGATCTTATCATTCTTAAGAGGAGGAGAGAAGAAGGAATTTGAGAGGGAAGTCTATTGTGTGCAACGGTTCTTAATTCTCTATTAACTCTACACAATAGATATAGATATTTATTTATGAAGGTAGAGTTTAGGTTAAAATATTATTTTATTATGTACCAGACCTTAAATAATATAATAACAATTAATAAAATTTTAACCATATAATAATAATAATAATATTTTATGATGTACATTAACTGACATAACGATAAATATTATTTTTCCTGCTTGAAAATTAATACTTATCACCAGACACAATCTTGGTCTACTTGATTTTATACTTGGAATTTATTGAATACCAGAATAAATATTTATTCATAAATAAATATTCTATTCATAGTTTGAAGAATAAATATTTTTTAAATTTTCAATAAATATAATAAATATATTTTATTCACAATATAATGAATAAATATTTATTTCATTTATATGATCAATAAAACCTAAATAAAATTATCCCTCGGTATTGAGAATAATATTTATTCCATTAATTGAATTCAATCAAGATTAATGAAAATTCTTTGTATATGAACCTCTAGGATTATTTCTCATTAACATTTGGTGGGCTTGCCTAAAGTCTGAGATTATTTTCTAGAAATGGGTCAAGGTACCCATGATAAAGAACTTAATTTTGCAATATTGACAACAACGTATGAACACTTATTGTGTAATATAATCCCTTTATCACAATATCTCATCAAGCAGGTTTCACATCTATGTCATCAACCTATATGATTTATACATATTTCTTTCACTATCTAAAATAGACACATAATTACACCATGAACCTAGAATTTAATACGATGATTATATTCCAATTAAAAGGATGAGATATCAAATTACATAAATATGGATGAAGTAAATCCTTATACAAATTATCCATTAATAACATGTCATTTGTGATGCACCAACATACCCTACGTCCCCAGAACATATGGTGTCATATTTTTGAATTGTAAATCTATGTATATGAGTCATGAAATGTATTAATGATAAACTTAACATCTAAAGACCATTACACATGCTCAAAAATAGGAATATCTAATGACACAAAAACATGCGAAATTTCTACTGATGGGTCTGTTCTCATATCGTCATGGCATTTCAAGCTTCTCATCACAATGACATTATTACATAAAATCCATTAAGAACAATGAAAAATATTTAATAATATGTTTTATTAATATTAAAATCTTTTAATATACATGTAATCTAAAGTACAAACTGTTGTTTCTAGAAAACCAACTCCAACAACTTCTTCCTCACTAGCCTCTTTGGAAAATGACTCAGGAAGTGAGGTTTCCACCATGTATAATTTTCATTCATGTATTAGTATAACACATAAATTCCTAGAAAATTCCTAGAAATTCATGACAGTGAGACGATTATCCTTATCTACTATGGATCATAGTGATATCACTAAAGTTGTTTGATTTTCCATTTCTACAATTTAAGAGCAGACAATTATTACTTGATTAGAAAAACAGATTAAAAAATTTAAATTTAATTAAATTCCATTAATTTCCTACTATTTTTTTGAAACCTAATATCCATCACCATTAGTTTCAGAATATATTGTTTCTTAGATATTATAGTGTAAAATATCCATATTCCCCTTCTCATAACCTAGAATTGGGCATAAATAGTTATTTGAAGGGTTTTAAGTAGGCATAAATTGCGAACTACATTAACTCATAATTCCTTGATCCATTGAGTGGACACCCCAATACTGAAATACTGATTAAATATTTATTTATCCCTTGCCTATCAGTTACTCTAAGTCTTTCTTGGGAAATCAACCCTTGATTTAAACTAAGTTAAGTCAACCTAGAACTTCAAGCTAAAAGGCTTGTTATAATTGAAAGCACCCCAACTTGGGTTGGTCAAGAACTTTGAACTATGAGGTCTATTCTAAATTAAGTAGTGGAATACTATACTGAATTAATATTTTTTAAGGTATTTTATCCTTATGAATAAAAGCACATTTTTATCTTATCACATGCCTTGTTAATATTAATTTGATTTTACTTAAGTGATTAATCATGTCTGATAAAATCAACACATAATCTGGTTTTATTTTATTCTATCTTGCATGATTTTTAATTAATTTTTAAAGTGATCATGTATCATCCGCAATCATAAATAATCAACCATAAAATTGATAGAAGTAAAATATAAATGTCATGATCATGATATTTTCTAATGGTTAGTTTATTTAACGGATGATAAAACAACCCTCAACCCTAGGGGTAAAACACCTTGAACCATAACTTGGTTTGTGTTGTAGCATTCCACCTTGGATACTTTGCAAAAAAGAAACCGTGGACATGAAAACCCTTACATAATAGGATGAGATGATGGAAAAACAATAAATTTTAAGTTAATCATAATAAATTAAAATAAACTGATCACATACACAAGTATGATCTAATCTCATGATCATCAACACAACATGTAACGAGCATAAATTTACAATCTAGTGTTAAATTACTTTGATTAATTATTTAATTAAGATAAAATTCCACAAATTAGTCTAATTAATTCAATTTATCTTAATTCCATCCAAGCATACTTAACTCACCATCATCAATAATTTTTAAAAATTTAAATTAACTAATTTCATGTAAAATTAATCAAGTTTACAAGTGTACTTGAAGGAAACAATGTGTACTCTTCCAAAATTTAAACACAAAAATTAATTCAATATATAATTATCAATCCTTTGAGATGACATGTACTTCCAAATAAATGACACATGAACCACATGTGAATAGGTTTAATTATATATTTGATTTTTCTCTTCACATAAAATTGTTCACACTGTTTACAGCATACTACACGACGTGTACTTGGTTACATGACATGTACTTTATTCTGACCATGTATGTAATACATGCCTAGGGACTAGGAGTGTTGCCTATCACGAAGCAGTTTGAGGTACATAATGTGTTATCAGTATTACATGGTGTGTAACCTCATTGTTGAATGACTTTTTAGTCACCATGTCATGTATCTGATACGTTACACACTAGGACCCTCCGTGTTCTTGACCGAAAGAAAATGAGGACTAAATGTCATGTAAAATGGTCACATGATGTGTAGTTCTTCAAATAGTGGGTTAGCATATCCAGATATATATGCCAATATTCTTTTATCAGATCTTAGATCCAATTTCATCAGATTTATTAGATTTTATCATTAGATACATATGAGATACACAGTTACATGATGTTTGGTTAGGCGGTATAGTCTCTGTAGTCTTGTTTTGTCTAGGAAGAACCTTTAGAACCTTTATATGATGTTTTTAGATGTTTCTTTATTTTAATATCAACTATTTTTTATAGTTTTGTTAGCGAGAACAAATAAAGGGAAGATAAAATGATGTTCGAATATTAAGAGAAAATTGATCGAAATTAAAAGAAATCATAAACGTATGCAAACAACAAAAAATAATAAATAATTATAAATTAAACACATTACCGCAATAATATAACTTATAGGTTTTTATTATAGTAGAAGCACATTTATCACATGACCAACTCACTTTTTAGTATTAATTTATGAATACCATTTCTGTACATGAGTATAACATCATGAAAAATGGATTTAAATCATAGATTACTTGAATAGATGAATTCCAGAACTAGAATAACGAGGATCTTTATATGTACTTTATAATTAATTTATAAGTAGATATAGAATTACCTTAACTTGTAATTCCATCTTCATTTATGATCCAGTTGACTTGATATTATCATATAATATTTTTTCTATAGGATACAAGTGCATAATCCCTCTAGTGGTTATACACACATGCACCTCAATATCTAAACATCACCATAGAATCATTGGGTGCTAGCACAATCGATCTTGACCACTTGCATTGTTTTTGGTTGATTACATTTGAATTATTCTTGAAAGTGGGAGAGATCTTGATGTTCTCTTGATTACTTGAGAGAGTAGGAGGAGAAGTACTCTAGATCTCTTGATCTCTCTTTAGGGATTGAGGGATCTCCTTGATCTATCCACTATTCAAAATATGAGTGATTATGCAAGGTGATATAATTATATATTTATAATATAAAGTTTATATTTGGAAACTTGCACACAAACCATTTCCCAACTATAAACTTCTTAGTTGTCCCCATGTTCAATAATAATAATATAAATATTATTATTAGTCACTTAACATGTGGATCACTTTAAAAATATATAAATAAATATCATTTATACAATTTCAAATCAGACCATGAATCTCAGTTTGTATATCCTCCTTTCTATTTTACAAACCTTGAATAATGACTATATTTAATAAATATATATCATTGTATTATTCATGAAAAATATAATACATATTATATTTACAAACCTTGTAAATAAATATTTATTATTATTATTTAACTCACTTATTCTTTTGAATAAATTGTGATTAAATCTTGGTGATTAACCAAACCCAAATAAATATTATTTATTCTAACATGTTAAATTCAATACTTGAATTTAACTAATATTGCAGATAAAATTTGTGTGTTACTCTTTAAGCCTCTTTCTCATTGGAACTAGACATAAGTGCCTAAAGTCGAAGGTTAGTGTTTGGAAACATGATAGGGTACCCATATATAAATAATTTAATATCAAAATGACATTCAACCTCCAAAAAATTCTTACCGTGTAATATAATCACTTTATCATGATATCTCAAATCAAACTGGTTGCGTACCAGTGCCATCAACCTATGTGCTTGATATCTCTTTCTTTGACTTTTTGGAAATGAACTCGCCCACTGAACACAATGGCCATGTATTTATATAGGTAGTTACATTCCCATAAAAGGCCTGATATATCAACTTCCATCATGGAAAAAAAAGACAAATCTTTCCTCACATTATCCATTAACACAATATCACTCATGACGCACCCCATGTATCCCACCTCACCACGAGCATCTTTCATCACAGTTTTCATCAATACATCAAATTATGTGGGCCATAATATCTATTAATGATAATATTAAAGTCCTAGGATTAATACACACATCCATAAATAGGAACATCTAATAGCACATGAAAATGTGGATTTTCAAATGGTGAGTCTATTCACATAATATGCTACACTGGAAATTACCAAAGGTGTACACCATGAGAGGGTGCATCAAAGCCCTATATGTATCTACCCCTGATAGCCTGTATCATCTGTGACCCATCAAATGATTTCATCCGACCATAGAATATACATTCAAGAATACTATCATGACACCTCCTCGTTCTCATCATAGTGGAGAACTACTATGACCTTTTAGTGTGACATATATTCTTAGGAAATTATCATATACAAATTTTATGTAGAGGAATAATCATGATGGGATAAAAAAACTTCATTAATAATGAAAATATGTAATCAAATACTAATAAAGTCAATTCTAGGGAACCAAATCCAACATTTCTGTCCTCAGAAAGCTGATGGTTTTCAGTTTATTGGAAGATATCTGGTCATTAATCTAATATAAACACCTACCGTTTCTAAGTTTCCTCTTGAATTGGACCATGCTTCCATAATTACTGTACTGATGAGATATATTTTCCTCATAAGATATTTTCTTGTCTACTAAAAATATGAATTGGGAAATGGATAGATGTAGAACTTAGTTCAAGAGTAATGTCGTCCCAATAAATAAATTGGCTAGGATCAGGCTGATACTTCTTTAGCTGATACACATGGAAAACATTATAGAGAACAATGAGTGTTAGTTGTAAGGATAACTGATATGAAATGTCTCCAATACATTCCATAATCTAGAATGGCCTGACGTAATGAGGAGCCAATTTTCCTTGCTTACCCAACCGATGGTGACACAGTAATAGTGAAAATTTCAAGAATATATGGTCACCAACATTAAAAGATAAGGGTAATCAGTGATTATAAACATATGATTATCAATAGCTCTACATTGTATCAATTCATTTTCTAATCATTTAGATATTCTCTGTAGTCTCATAGACAAGACTTGGTATAATCAGTGAACTTTCCCCTGTCTCTACCTAATAAAGTGGAGATCGACATGGATGATTGTACAATGCCATGAAAAGAGCCATATATATTGTGTCCTGATAACTATTATTATAATAAAACTCTAATAAATACAAATTTTCTACCCCTAAATCATAGAAATCCATAACACATGCTTTAAGAATGAATTCCAGTTCTGATAAGCTATCTATTTGAGGATGATATGTCATGCTCATGGTTAATTGAGTACCATGTGATTATTGTAAGAACCAAAGTCATGAGGTTAATTTAGGTTCTTATTCAGATACAATAGAAAATGTTACTCCATGAAACTTAACTACTTCTCAGATATATATCTTCACTAAGTCTTTAACTATATTGGACTCTCAAATTGGAATGGGATGAACTGATTGTTGGTCGAAGTAGGATGACAATAGTGGGTGTGAATTAACTTTAAAAAACTAAAACTAAATGAAGCAATAAAATTATGAAATTAAATGATAAATTGAAATTAAAAAGGTAAGAACCATTTATAAGAATAAAAATAGTAAGTGAAAAAATAACAATATAAAAGACAAGGAGCACTAATTTGATAAAAGAGTTTGGATAAAACTCAAGATGGGTCCTTATGTCACCTCCCCTAAAGACTAGTTAGGTTTTTGATTATTCCCTTAGATTTAACAATATCCAAGATACCCAAGAAGAAATAATTCACTTTATTTTCAATGGTTGTTGTAAGAAACCCCAAAACACTTGTTTTTTAGTGGTTGTACCAAGAAACCCACACTCCCTTATTTTAATAGTAATGAACACCAAATTCTCTCAATTTAGTGGTAATAATTTCCCATGAAGTAAAAGAAAAAATATGTGGTTTGTTAAGAAAAAATCTTTTACAATGATCTCTCAATTCTCTCAATAAGATACATGTAACTATTTTCTTTGTCACGTGTTATGAAAATCAGGGGAAATTTGAACTTTTTCCCCAATAGTATTCAGGGAAAAAATAGTAAATTATCTTGTAATATGTTCTCAAATAATTTTTCTGACAACTCTATTGGTCTCAGAATATGGTGTTTACCTAAGGAAAGGAGTTTTTTTTTGGAAATTCGAGAATTTCAAATTTTCATATAATATTTTATATTTAATTAATTAAATATTAATCTATTTACAAATGTTCTTTCGATGATATATTTCAAATGGAGCTTTAGATTGCCATTTTATCTTTGTGTTTGAGTTCAGAATTGGAGGTTTTTTTATCCAAGACATTACCTTACATTGGTCACCAAGGATAAGCCCCTTTCCTTTTTCTTTTTCTTTTTTCTCCCTTTTAAATTTTCCATTTCATTCCTTATTTTACCCTTGTATTTCTACATAGGCCCCTATGGGATTTCACCTTTGGGGTATTAATCTGAGAGATGGAGAGGGAGAGAAGAGGGAGAGGGAGGAGGCACCACTAGGTGTTCTTTTGAGGCCCAGATTGGAGTATAGTGGCTGCGGGTGGTAGATTTAATGTTAAGCGTCGGTGGTTTATGCCCAGAGGTAGGTCCATTTTTAAGTTCTTCACCACAAATCCCTATAGTATTGTTGTTTTTAAGTTCTTAAAGAATTTTTGGGTTTTTGAGGACCTTTTTTTGGGTCAATCTAGGCTTAATATGGGAGAAACAAGGTCTTGGTATGTTTGTAGGGATTTCAATTTTTAAATACCAGTGTACACAACATTTGGTTTAGAGAACACACACTGTGTGTTATTCATGTTTAGTGAAGATTAGTTTTTGGGACTACATGCCTTGTAATTGGGATTACATGTCATGTAATTAGGATTATACGTTGTGCAGTGTGCTTATAGGGGTTTGGCTATGTTCTTCGCTAGACACCCTGTGTGGGGGGTACATGGCCATGTATGGTACACAGTTAGACTGTAACGACCCAAAATTCCATCAATGTAAATTTTCCTTCTTATAATTATTTCATATAGTATAAATCATATAAAATCACATAGATAACACAATACAAACTTTATAAATGAATAATGAATGAAATATGAGGTTTTTATAGAAATTAAGGAACCTATACTGATGGAATAGTAATTTGACCTTTGGAATAGTAATATTGACCATAGGAATAGTAATCCATCCAATAGAATAGAAACCTCACCTATTAAAGTATAAATAAAATTTAGGCATCTTATAAATGAAAATATGATATATTTATATCATAGAATAATTAAATAAATGTTCTAAAATGATAAATTATATATTGATATTTTTTTTGTAAAACATAAATGTTTATTTACAACTTTATAATAAATATAATTATTTAAAATAAAATTTATTTTCATAAAATTGATTCATAAATTAATATTTTATTATCTTATGATTATAATTTAATTTTATGATACCTTAATTAATTTTTCAAAGTGTTATAAAATCATTTATAATTTTAAAATTGGTATTTTTCAAATAAATGATGATTTTATTTAAAAATTAATTTTATAAAATTTATAAAATTATTTTCATAAAATGGAGTACATTTTTTAATTCTACACTTCAAGAAATGGTAGGGGTGAATTTTTGGTATTTTTCTAAAAAAGTTGATTTTTTTTGTGAATAGTGAAATATGATAATTTACGGTATAAGATAAATACATGAATTATTGAGTCATGGATGATGTATAGATGATCTAGGAACCTTTTATTCAAAATAAAATGAACTAGTTACTTCACTTAGTCACAATAATCCACACTATTCATTATCTTTATCCAAAATAATAAACAAATGAATAAAATAATCAAAAAACACCCCTCTCCTCCACTATAAATACCACCCCTCACCACCTCTTATCCTCACACCTATTAAGCCTACAATATTTTCCAATTTATCCCCAATACTATTCCCAAGACTCTTCCTGATGTTCATGGGGTTTTGGTCTCAAAAAAATAGCAAAACCAATTTCCCTTAGGAGGTTCTCAAGGAGAAGAATTCAAGAGGTAAAATCCTCTTCTGCTTTCTTTATTTTATTTTCACTTTTTTTTTATTTTCTTATAATATCCTCACCTACTATGTCAAAAAATGAACGATAACTATAGTATCTTATATATACTATAATTTTAATATGTTAGTTAAAAATAAACCATCAATTCTCTTCTCTTCTTCCTTTTATTCTAAAAATAAAAATATCATGCGCGAGGTGCTGATTTATCACCTTAGAGGATGAAAAGTTTTCATTTTAATTTACCGCCTTCAAGGATGGACATAAAACCATTATAATGGTTGTTATATATTGTAAAATTTATTTTATAACCCTTTTTATGTTCTTAAACTAAGTTTTATACATAATAAAAAATAATGAAACAAAACTAGTTTGTGATGATCAAAAAACCGCCCAAATAATATAAATGATTATCACTAATGTCTTATATAATGATATATACTCACAAAAAATAACCAAATTAATTATATAAACATTTAATATTCTACATTTTCATTAATAACATATAACTTCAATTCTGTATATCTATTCCCATTTTACATGATCTTTCATACATTTTTACAATTGAACCAATCATGAAAACCAAGGAAATGAACACTCTCGAAATATGAAATTGAATCTTATAACTCATAAAAAAGGATGTAAAAAAACATAATAAAATTATAAAAAATAAAATAAATGTAGAAAATTTTATGAATTAATTAATTAAATAATTTAATTTTATTATCCATGACATTAAGATCAAGTGTAAAACACTTTCTGACATTAGGTAAGGGATTCTTTCCAAACCTCCTTTTTTTCCTTTGGGTTATGATTACTCTCTCTTTAACCCAATTTAATTCTTAAATATTATAATTTAATCTTCCTATGTTATTTATTCATGTTCAAAACATATTTTCCTATCCCATTTATTCTTTATTTGATGGGGAAATACTTGTTTTAAAAAGGTTCCCTTCTCAAATCTTACCTATAAGTACGCCCGATTAAAGGGAACTTCTCAATTTATTACCCATATTTAATTGCACTCCATAATATATTTTAAGCCACAATTATTTTTATAAAATCACTCATTTCATCATGAAAAAATATCTTGGTTTATTTCTGGTTTTGTGAAAACAAATATGCCTTTTCCTCTTTAATCACTCTTTTATATTTTCCTTAAATTACACTAAAATGTGTCATTTATAATGTCTCTTAAACACTCTTTTTATATGTTTTCAATTTATTTTGACATCAATTATCATGATAAATGCCTATTTTACCTTATTAATTTCCATTTATGATTTAAATTCATTCTTTTATGGACACTATTATGATATCCCCCTTTGTTATGCCTTATGAAAAAATTATAATACCCAATTATTTCCATGGGCAACCCTTATACTTGATTATTAAAGTGGAACACATATGTATAAACATGTTATGATTGGTGGAACCTGAGATAACTCCAATTCATTGGGTAATTTTTAGTCTCATGAGACTTCATGTTAGGACATGGAGTAAACCTGATTCCTTTATGGGACTTTGTCCAGCATATGCAATGGTCTTGGTAGTTAGCCTTGACTTATTCTTATATCATGTTGTGTTTTATTTCCAAATTCCTATGATTCCTTGATTACATATCCCCATTCTCTACATGATATGCTTCCATATGTTTATTCATGTTCCATTACTTTTTATGTCATCATGTTATGCCTTTTAACCAATGTACTTTTCTTTATTCCTATGTTTATACCCTTATTGGGAATTTTAGCTGATCCCTTTTGTTAATGTATTCCCCAGGTTATTCTACGCAGATGTAGGATCTCAATGAAAATTATGATCTATTTATAGATGATTAAAATAAATATGTTTTATTCTATTTCCATGTTTTTAGTTTTATGTACCCAATCATCCAAAGACACTAGAATTTACGATCATTGGAATATAATTTGATGGTTAATTATGCTTAAAATATTGCAATAATATGAGTAAAAGGATAGGGTCTCTATATAGTTCCCATGTGGGATGAATTTCGTGTAGGCATACATGACCATACAGGATTCATGGCCATTCCATGTGTGGTACACAACCAAGTTTTTCATGTGGGAGTTCACATTGTGTTCTAGGGGAACACGCAATGTAGTCTGGCGGTGTACATGCTAAGTGGGGCTAAGGTACATAGGAAGGTACCCATGCGGGGTTACACATCATGTACCAAGAGACACATGTTGTGTAAATTGGAAAATTACATGCTGATTGGTCTAAGGCACACAACTAGGGAGGACCTTTGGGGTTATACACCATGTACCCCAAGTACACATCCTTTACTTTTTTCATACCTTGGACTATTTTACCTATTTTTTATACTGATATAGGAATTGGACTTTTGAGTAGTCTATTATGAGTGTTTTTACTCTTAGATCACGATGGTCGAATCCTTTAGGTGTTTGAAGGATGTATGGATAGTGTTTTGGTTGGGTGAACATTTACATGATAATTTTCTTTAAGGTTTGCTTTTAGAATCCTCTTGGGGGGTTGGGTTGTGATCTGTGAGGCTCATGTGAGGGTTTTGAGCTTAGTGATTGACTTGGATTGAGTTTTACATGGTGATCTATTTTTGGTTCTTTGTATATATCCTGAAAGGTGGGATTGAGAAGTAAATACGAAGAGATATTTGTTTGTACCTGCTTTTCAAGGGTGGTTACTCGAGGTTAGAGTAGTTGAGGATTAACTTCTGGGTATGAAGACTAGAGCTGTTGGAGCCTTTGGTTTTGGTTAACATCATTGGACAACAGTTACTATCAGGTTCCATTAAGTTGTTGAGATGAATCTGAGAGAATCTGGAGGATTCTATAGTGGGATGGTTAATGATCAAGTGATTAGTGGTTTCTATACTCTTCTATTTAGAATTCCCATGTGGAATGGTTTGTCTTGTGATGAGGATCCCTAGTTGGGTCCATCTTTTGAGGTGGTCAAAAGGACCATTGTGAACTCCCTTGTAGGCATGATTTTGATTTGTATGTCTGTTGGGCATGTTGTTGATTAAAGATCATTTGGAGGACACTATAGGACATTTTGGATGCCTTCCCACTGGGAATTTTCTGTGATTTTTGATGAGTTAGAGGAACCCTTCATAGGGTTCCCTTCTCATGCTGTGGTCTTTGGGCCATTTAAAGATGTTTCTGTAGGTGTGGGCCGTGATCTAGGGTTCATCAAGTGTGAGTATCAATCCAATTGTCCTTTCCATCCTTTATCTAGAAATGGTGTAGTATAAGTATCATAACATGGTGGTACCATAGGCTCACTTCTCTCCCCATCCAAAAAACAAGACTGATTTGGCTGGGTGAGTGGATCAAGTCACGAGCTGATCGAAGCATCTTTCTTCACTTGAAACACTAAAAACTCATATTTTTCCCATCTAAGTAGTCAATTTACACTTTTTGACTTGCTTTGTGCATGGAAACTCTGAAATAAATCAGATCAAGAATAAGGTCCCTAGGAGAAAATTTCTTTTATGTTATAACCCCGAGGACCCTGGGAGCCCCGAGTTTTGGTTTAGCCCTAAGGTGGGTCATTGAGAGCCTGTGGTGGCTGTTGGTTGGATGCTGAGGTTCAGGGTGTTATTATAGGCCTTGTGCTATGTTAGTTAAGAGTTGATCAATACTTCTAGTTTATCCATTTGGATAGTGGGTTTGAGAGTTTGACTGACCCACATTCATTTGAATATGGGTTGTGATGTTTGAGGTAGTTTCTACTTAAGACTTTGGTTTGAGGAGGAGTTCTTTGAGATATCTTGGATTCTACATTATCCTTGAGTTTTGATTTTTTTTCTCTCCTCTATTGGATGGATGCGTTTAGGCAGGCTTAGGGAACTTATGAATGATCTGGATGAGTACATCCCCCTATTAGTTGAGTGTGTTCCCTATCTAGAGTGGATTTGTGATCATGAGTTTACGAGGAATTCATAGAGTGGATTATGTGTGTTGTGGATGCATGAGTTCTATTGGTTCCCATGGATATTGTTTTGCTCCTTGGTTTAGGTAAGTAACCTCCTTCTTGGGTCCATAGATGGTGCTCGATTTGTTGTAGAGACCCGAAGCCTGACGTACATGGACTTTACATTACTTTTGCGGAATACTTACTACATTACAAAAACACACACACAAGGACCGTAATAGTTTAGTGTCTTTGGAAACTCGGACTATAATCTTCTAATCGTGGTGAAAGATCTTCAACATCTCCCATAAAGATCTTCCTTTTTTTTTATACCTAAAACCTTTCTTTATATCCTGGGGAAAAGAAAACATAAAAGGGTGAGCTCAAATGCTCAGTAAGGGTAAACAAAAGAAATATCAATCACATCATATTCATAAGAACATAACATTTTGGAAATCATAACCTGCAAAAGAGAGCATAATTTCATAACATGGGATAAATCATGGCAGTGTAATGTAATCACAATAATCATAACATAAAACATGGAACTTTGTGACATACACACATAATCATAGAGAATCATTTCTTGTTAGTCAAGACTCATTGCCAAGACTATCTTAGTGGACAAAGTCCCTTTCTGAATCGAGTAAACCTCGTTTCAGTCCTGTTTCACTGAACCGGTATAACCTACCATTCCAGCCATGTCTATCTCATGAGATATAAAATCTTTACCCAATGCATTGGAGGGAGATATAGGTCCCACCCATCTCTTAATGATACCATTCTTATGTGTGCCACAAAATCATAAACCATAAATCATTGCATAACCCATGTAATACAAATGGGAATCTTAAACATCATGACATCATAAAACAATTCATACAAGATAAAGGAATTCATAAAAATAATTCCATCACAACATGATCAAATCAATGTAATAATAGGGATAAAAACAGAACCCTTTATTATCTTAGATGGAAAATTATTTTGATAAAACACTTGAACTCCATTCTTGAGGAAAATATCCTTTCTTCTTCAAAATCAATTTCTTTTCACGAAACGTCATGAAATTTTAAAAGAAAGAGATTTTATTGAAAATAGTCATGAAATCTTTTGAAGGAAGCTTCATGAAAATAAGGCTTTATAAAACCGTAAAAATCCGTTTGTGCCGTATAAGTTAAAAAAACATTCTTCTTGTACTTTTGTCGGAAAAGTCAAAAAGTACCTCGTACGAAAAAACGACAAAAGATTCCTTTCATATTCTTTACTAAAAACTCACCGAAGGGTAAAATTGGATTTAAACTATGGTAAGTGGATGGAAACAATATTAAATATTGAGGGAACATGGATGTGGATGATAAAATACACCCCAGTAAATACTTACGAATAAACAATCTCGGATAAAAATGAGATTGTGATATTTCCCTTACCTTAGGTCCGACTTGCTTTGTAAGTGTCCGAACCTCCTGTATAATGATTTAAATCATGTTATTGACTTATTACAGAATCATATTCATTGTTATGATATCATATATGGTTCACTTATGACATTATATTACCCGTTCTTTTGTAAACTCCATGTTAAAGAAGCGTTTTGGGTAAAATCGTTTCATTTATCGTAGGTGTTTTGACTTGTTGTTCTTGACATCATTATTACTTATATCATGATTTACTTACTTCCAGAATATAAAATATGATTTATATATCATATATATTCAGTATATATATATATATATAATAGGTAGATAAATAAAATGAAAAACACCGTTCATGGAGACGGTAGTCCGTACGTACGCATGAACGCTGTTTTCCTTTCCTTATTGTCTTGAAATGGAAGTAAGTAGATTACATACATATGTATATATATACATAAATCCAGTAGCTTTATAATGTCATATATTTCATTATTATTTCTTATATATACATTATAATCATTCTTAAATGGTTAACATGGAGAATGAATCTCATCGCGTCGTGGAGACGGTAGTCCGTACGTACGCACGAACGATGATATCATTTCTATAAATATTGAATTGAATTGGAGTGAATTATACAATATATCAGAATCAATATGATGTTGTAATAACTATGTATAGTTATTTTTTTACACCATTATACCCATCCATGTAAGGTGGTGGTGGAAAATAGATTACACCACGGCGTGGAGACGGTATTCCGTACGTACGCACGCGCAGTGATTTCTTTTTCTGTAGGATGGATAGATGGTGAAATAGGGTTGTTTCATACTTATAATAACATATCAGTATATGAGTGATACTGATGTTATTACTTCATAATGAAACAACCTAAGAAGAAGAAGTGGAAGAAGAAATAAAGATGAAAGAATTGGTAACGGTAATTACCTCTTCTTTGAAGCGCCTTTTGGAGACCTCCTCTTAGGGAACTAAAATTGGTCTTTGAGTAAGACAAGAACCTCTAGGATGTTTCTAGGGAAGTGTAGAAGAGATTTTGGCAGGGGTTGGCCGAGCTTGAGTGCTCAAATTGGTGTGAGGAGGAGGGGGGGGAGGTGTCCTTTTATAGGGGAGGAGAGGGGCACCTTAGGAATTCTTAAAAATATTAATTTATAATAAATCTAAACCCACTTAAAAACCTCCAAAAATGACTCATATTCGAAGATTAGATGAGATAGGGTTGTAATCTCATCAACCAATCAAATTTAGACAAGTTTAGGATATTATTTTAACCTTATCAATTAGATTTAACTCTAAGATAAATAATTTAACTTTTACCGTGTCTTTTTGTTTTCTTTCACTATATGGTTAATACACTTACTATAACATGCCAAACGAACCCAAAATTGTATATTATTAATAAATATATCCTTATCTAAGTCATTTGGCCGAACATTAGATTTTTAGGAATAAAATAACAATTAATAATATAATATTTGATTTAAAAACTATTTTGTGTCAATTTTGACACTATTTGATATATGATTTTTGTGAAAGTCATAACAGAATTAAATGTTCGAACAAAGTTGATTAAATCAACATTAATATATCATAATAACCTATAAAATTAGTGGAATTCATAAAAAATTTCAAATTACATTTATTTTGGTGTTTATAACATCAATTATGTCAATATTTCATTAATAAGATAATTACTGCATCATCGTTGTGTCATAAATAAATTAAATTATTTTATGTCTAAAAATTACAAATAAAATACCATCATGTAGGAAATCTTTTTAGCTTTCTAATGAATATTTACAATCGAATTTATCTTATGTATAACCCCATATTAAAAATTATTTACTTATTAAACTTTGATTTTAACTATTTTAACCTTTCTTTAAATAAATTAATAATAAATGTCCTAATCTAATCCAAGTGGGCCTAAATGGTCATATTGTATTCCTAAGTTTGTTTTTGGTCGAAATACACTTGTCCAATAGGATTAGGACATGTGTTAGGGTAATATTAATATCATATTTACCCTTAGTTACCCTATTTACTATTAACCGCGGTAAAAAAAGTAAAAAGTTACTATTCACCAAAAAATTATTTTCATCTCATTGAACCACATTTTAGTCCTTAATATTAACCGTGTCTCTCGGATTTTCGAAATTCCATTCACAGAAGCGGTAAAATTATGTTTTATGCAAAATTCAGTTTTTAACCTACCACTTAGTAGTTTCACTATTCATCAAAAATTGATGTTTTTCAGAACAATGCCAAAATTTCATCCTAAGCTATATTTCATATTCCGAATTCAAAAATGAAGTCTATTTTACCAAATTCATAACACAAAAGTTGCATTAATTAATTTTATAATTAAATCCCGCTGTTAAAACAAATAGCGTGTTTTTAAGAAACAATATCTATCAAAAGATTGACACTTGATTATGTCTGGTTTAAATGTGAAATTACAACCAATGACCAACATTGAATTAAATTGTAAAAATATATTCTAAATATACTTTAAAACCACTCAAATTAATAATTTATCACTATTAATAATTTCGATTAAAAAAGTTGTTTTTAATTAAAATTTAGTAATTTTCACTATTCATCAGAATATGAAAGTTATCCGAAATGTACCAAAATTTCACCTTAGGCTAAATTCGATACTCCGAATCCAAAAATGAAATCCATTTTGAAAAATAAAATTTACAAAATTTCAAAAAGTGGTTATTACTATTCATAACGGCTAGTTTTAATAACATTTTAATAGCATATCGTTGTTTAGTGAAACTCGGTATTGCGTATTACACACGCTATCGAGGAAGGTCGCGATTGTGTGTAATGCAAGGCAAGTCAAAGATGTGTGTTGTGCAAGCTCCTTTTGGTGTAGCGTACAACACAAGACATTAATAAAATAAAAAGAATATTTTTCATAAAATCTCGGGCTGTTACATTTGTTCTGCAAGACTTTTGGGACTGACAAATTCTATTGTTATGTCAACCTAGATGTTCTTGTTGCTACTTTAGATCATTCTATTGGAGTCTTAGATCCTGGTAGATCATATTTGTTCATGTGGATTCCTATGGTTACAACATAGGGTCTAACATCTGTACCTATTTCATTTTATATGTCTTAGAGATCTTGTGTAGATCTATAAGACATTCCGATTATCGTGTAGTTGGGTGATCCACATGTTGTAAATCCTCTCATGTTGGCTAGAGCAGGGTTATATTTACCTTAGGTGTTAGACTAGAACCCATGGTTTATTGTTTTTCTTATTTTTTTATCCACCTTTCCTTGTTATATAGTGGTTTATTTCATGCTAGATTTTACTAGTCTTTGGCTAGGATGAACATATCACATGTGCATGGACTTGTTATGACTGTAGATTATAGGTCCACCGTTGGTTGTGGCCTACTGAGATTTATTTCTCACCCCATAGATGTGCAACTTGTTGTGTATATATAATTGATGTATTCTTTCAAGTTGGAGCATAGGTTGTGCAGTAAATGGGGCTGAGGCCTAGTGTTAGTTGATCGAGTGGAGCCGCTTATGTGGAGTCTCAGGATTGGATTGGTTAAAATCAAGCATCATAGAGACCGAGTATGTGGTTTATATCAGTGTTGGAAATGGATCTTGTAGTATTTATTTTAATTTTAATTTTTATATGTGGTTGGCCCAATGGGTGACCCTTTTTTGTATGTTCTGTATGTTTTTGAGTTTGTATGCTACATTTAATTTATTATTTCATGCTTCTATTTTAGTTTATTTATTATGTGTACTCTGATGTTTACCACCTGTGTATGTGTTTTGATTATTTATACTATTATTTCACTCTGACCAGAGGGTATAGTCTCCCTACTGTATCCTTTAGACCCTCACCACAGGTTGGCATCCTCTGGCATTCAGGGAGGAACGCTTGAGGCCTTGTGGTGAGCCAGATTTGATGATGTGTTTAGCCAACCTGGGTTGGTTTGTTAAAAATGGTATCAGATATTTTTAGTTTTATGATTTGGAGAGTTGGTATACATGTTTTCTAGGAGTGTGCTAAAATTTTTTATGGATATCATACTGGTGTGTAGTTTACACATTTTCTGATAGGAAGTCCAAATTTCCATGGTAGGATATTTCTATTCTTGGTTTTCATTTTTACGGTTGTGTGACTTCACCTAGTATGATGCACTTGAGTTTGTGGATTTATGGTTTATTCTTTCTTTTTGGATCTTGCCCCCAAGGAGAGAGGCCAGTGTTCATGTATCATTCCAGGCACATAGGATTCACATGACACATGCCTATATGTGGTGTTTTACTAACGATAGAGATTCAATTGTTTAAAGTGTTAGAAACATTTAATATAGTGTTTTTTCATGTAATTACTTGGAGAAATTATACTTAATGGAACCACATGTATATATTTTCTTCTGATGACAGGTCATTTGGATCTTGTGGAGAGATGTTTTCTGGTGATAAATATTCTTCCCCTTCATCAAGGGATGCATGGAAACCCTTATGGGTCAGTGTGGAATTTGAGTTCCATATTGGTGGGTCAATGAGTTCAAGGATGCCTGATTGATCTTTGGATATGAATTGAGTTACCCTAAAGTGGCAGTTTCCCTGAATTCCTAGGTTTTTGTTTCTTAGTAGGGAGTTTTTCTTACCACGTGTTGTCTTCCAGGTCATGCGGTGGGGCCTATGTACCTGTTATCACTGATGGCTTGGGTGGGTGTGACTATTATTACTTGGTGGGGTCTTTGAGGTATGTTTTCACCAGGATTTGATTAGGCATGAGGATGCCTGGTGTTTGAGAAGTGGAGCATTGAGATTATTCTCTATCCCATGGTTGGTTTGAGAGGGAAGGTTTGGTTGGACCCTTGACCCTACTCGGTTTATTTGTGCTTTGGTTAGCACATTGAGAGTGTGGTTATACACTTGCGGATTTGGATTAAATACTAAGTGGAGGGTTTTATCTTGGTTGATCATGGCATAAGGGATTGTCTCATATTTGAAAAGGAGTGCTGATGGTGCTCCGATTTGTTGGAAGTGACCTGTGTGAGGAGAATGGTCAATGATTTTAGGTGTGTTAGACTAGTTTTGTTAGGACTTGGACCATGTGAGTGAGAGTCCTATTGTACTTTTGAGAGCAGTTTAAGGGAGGAATTTTGGTGGAGAGTTCACCTATCATGAACCAGCCTGAGTACCCTGGTAACCCAATAACCAATCCAGCTATAACATAACCTGAAGGGAATTTTAGATCCCCATGGGCTGGCGACTAGTACCTAGAATCGTACAATATACATGTAGGAATTATTTTAACACAAGAATGAGGATGAAAAAGAAAAACACAACAGTATGCATATCAAAATAAAAATCCACTGAGAGTAAGGTACCAAAATACAAAAATTCATAAAGCCAAATTACTGAAACTGAAGTACTAAAACAAGCAAACACCCCCAAAGTCCCTAAGGACACAACTCACAAAGTCCAAAACTCAACAACTAGATCCACCTCCAAGAGATCCCTTCCTTTTGCTCGAGCCTGTAAGAAGAAAGTCTATAAAAACCTGAAGGAAAAAGTAGGGTGTGAGCCTAATCCCAGTGGGATACCACCAAAGATTCCATAACAGATACCAAATATAAGTTTTATCAAATAAAATCTTTCAGTTTTTTTCAGAATAAACTGGTTTTTCAATTCAAAAGAATATTTATAAAAAACATGATATACATTTTCAAAATGATGGAAATTACATTCAAAGCACAAGATTTACTTCTCAAGAGGTGGAATATTTCTAAAACAATGGATTAAGTAAAACATTTATATAAAACAATTTATATAAATTCAGCAGGCTTATAAAGAAGTTCCAACAACCATTGACATACATTTATATCTCAAATATAAATAAAAAAGAAAGAAACATGGTCATCTACCAAAAGGTATGATAGTATTAACCAGCTATTGGATTCTGCATTCTATGTAAACTCAGAAAAATGTGTATACACATGTACCTATTACACTATCCAAAGGAGAGTCATCACCAACTCGTTGGGGATATGACCCACCACAAGTATGTTTTAGAACATTTTCGTAGTGTAGAGTTTATCCAAATAAATCACTAACTACCTAAGGATTTCTTGAACTCTTACATGACGGGTGAACTATTTTAAGACTGCTTAAAAATATAATGAATCCCATTATTCTATTTCAAGAGTTACAATTTCATTCCATTTAAATCCAAAATAGGTTTTATTTAAAAACTTGCCTTTTTTATAAGATAAAACCACTGGGTTTCTATCAAATAATTTTAATCAATTTTCATGCATTTGAAATCTATTCAAAATTAATTCCATTACTTTTACAATTAATTTCCAAAATTAAATTCAAAATTTTAATTGAAAAAATTTCCATCAAATCCATAATTTAAATTCAACAATTTAAACCATTCCATTTCCATAAACCCACCCAATTCAATGGAATTGGGGGTTTTCCAAATTTCCATACCAAAACCATTTCAAATATCTTGATTCACCGGAATATAGTTTTTATCAATTTAATTGAAATAAAAATTGAGAAATTTAATTTAAATCAACAATTGAAATAAATCAAGCAATACAAGGATAATCAATTTGTCTAATTAGAATGAAACCACCTACCTATTCCTGAACCACAACACTCGCAACAACAATCATCAATGAGAAAAAAGGTGTAGAAGACCTAGAAACTCTACCTAATAGAAAGATCAAACAACACAAGACATGGATCCATAAATCCCACGATGATCCATTGAATTCCCAAGAGGAGAGAAGAAGAGAAATTTGAAGAACGGGGGAGAACTCTTACATGAGAATCGTACCGCAAGAAGAACAAATATCCCAAGCCATTTGGTTCAATCGAGAAGGAGTTGAGTCTCTCAAAAACGCACAATAACTTATTTAGGTCGAGATCTATGAAGTTTGGAATGAAAATGACCAAGCAAAAAATAAAAACACATGACTTTTAAGCTGGGCATGGGACGAGTCATGTTTTGTACGAAGGGGTCATGTTTTATAGGCCACACTAGATAAGTACACTGAAAAACCTATCACCTAGAATTAAAAATTTGATATTTATCCCCTACACAATGTGTACCAGCTCACGGTGTGATCTCCCCATTCATAGCGTGATCTCCAAATCTAGGGCATGCAACCTACACCAAGTACACGACATGTACTTTAGGTACACAACATGTACCTATTATTTAGTCTACAATAAACCCAAAAAAATCACATAAAAAGATTTTTAACCAAACAAGAACTTAGAAAAGGTGTAAAATTACCTGATCAAGGTAACATGATGTTACAACCTCCCCACTATAACAACTTTCTGTCCCTAGAAAGCTTATAAATAAGCTTCCATGCCAAAAAGATGAGGCCACTGCTCTCTCATCAGTGCCTCACGTTCCCATGTCTCGTGATTATCATATCCATTTTTCTATAGTACATGAACCAAAGGTATAATATTCCCATGAAGCACCTTGATCTTAGAATCAACTATCCAGACTGGTTTCTCAATCAAAGATAAATCATGCTCGATCTCTAGATCACTCCGGATCAAAATGTGATATGGATTAGATAGATACTTTCTCAGATGCGATACATGGAACATGTTATATATCAGTGTTAGCTGTGGTGGAAGTACCAATTGGTACACAACCTTCCCCACTAGCTCAACAACCTCAAAAGGTCCCACAATGTGAGGATCAAGATTCCCTTGCCTCCCAAGCTGTCGATGACCGAACGAGGGTGAAACTTTCAAGAACACTTGGTCACCAAATGAAAACTCCAAAGGTCTACAACGTTGATCAACATAATACTTATATCAGCTATGTGATGTCAAAATCCTCTAATGTATTAGCTGATTATTTTTTGTTATCTCCTGCACAAATCTTGTTCCAACCAAAGAACTTTCACCGACCTCCAACCAACACAATGGAGATTTAAAAGGCCGACCATACGAGGCCTCAAAAGGTTACATTATGATCATGGACTAGTTACTGTTGTTATAAGAGAACTCAACCAGCCGTAAGTGATCATCCCAAGCCCCAACAAAGTCTAGAACACATGTACAAAGAATATACTCAAGAATATTTATAGCTCTTTCTATCTGACCATCCTACTGTGGATGGTAGAACGTTCTCAAACAAACCTAAGATCCCATTTCCTCCTAAATTCCTCTCCAAAAGCAATAAGTGAACCAAGGATCCCTATTAGAGGCTATAAAATATGGAACTCCATGCAAGTGAACAATCTCTTTCACATAGAGATTGCCCAACTCCTCAACTTTGGCCATATCACAAATGGGTATAAAGTGAGCCGACTTGGTTATCCTATCGATCACAAACCATATTGCATTATTTTTTCTCTGGGTACAAGGAAACCCAACCAAAAAGTCCATACATATCTCATCCCACTTCCAAGTTGGGAATGGAAGTGGTTGAAGTAAACCCAAAGGTTTCTGGTGCTCGGATTTCACTTGTTAGCATGTATAGCAACGAGAGACAAACTCAACAATGTCCCATATCATAACTAGCCACCATAACTTCTGCCACATTTCATAGAACATCTTAGTGGTTTCTAGGTGCCCAACACACTAAGAATTATGGAAATCCCTCATAACTTACTTTCTTGCTGCTAAAGGCACAATGAAGCAGTTTCGATAGCATAAGACACCCTCTTTGGATAACGAACAAAGGGAAACTGTCTCCCCTCCATATAAAGATTCTCTAATTCCATAGAACTCATCATCATGCTCTTAATCTTGAAGAATCATCTCAATAAGAGAATATGTCAACTGAATGCTGGCTAAATAAACCTTCGCCCCTTATTCCTGAACTCTAATATGAAACTGTGAAAAAAGAGCCATCAAATTCCACTATTTTAAAGATTCTTTAACTGCATGGGTTTTAAGTTTCCTGCTTAAATCATTAGAAATGACATTCCATTTCCCTAGGGTATAGGAGATGTCAAATTCGAAAGACTGTAGGTACTCTACCCAACACCTCTGCCAAAGATTCAAATCTTTTTGGGAGAAGATATAACTTAGTATTTTTTGGTCTGAATACACTATAAACCTTTTAAAAAAAAGGTAGTGCCACCAAATTTTAAGCACATTCATCACAGATGAAAGTTCCAGATCATGGGTAGGATAATTCTTCTTGTTTTTCCTAAGTTGACGAGATCCATATGCTACTACATGATCACCCTGCATAAGAACACAACCCAATCTAGAACCTGATGCATCCCAAAAGACCACATAGCCCTACCCAACTTCTGGAAGAGTTAATACCAGTGAAATATTCAAAAGACATTTAAACTCAACAAAAGAACTCTAAATTTTTTATTCCCATGTAAAATTTACCCCCTTCCAAGTCAGAGTAGTCATTGGATAAGACAACTTCGAGAAGTCCTTCACGAACCTGTAGTAATATCCAACTAATCCATAGAAGCTTTGGATATCGAAGACATTTCGTGTTTTCTCCAAAGTCATAACAGCCTTCACCTTCTCAGGATCAACCGATACACCCTATTCATACACCACATGTCCCAATAATTTCACTTCCCACATCTAGAAACCACACTTTGAAATCTTGGAATAAAGGTAGTGATTTCTTAGTAGATTCATAACTATTATTAGATGTTGAACATGATCCTCCTCGGACTTGGAGTAAACAAGATTGTCATCCACAAATACTACAAGAAAGGTATCCATATACTCGTGGAAAATATCATTCATTAAAGCCATGAAAACTGTAGGGGCATTTGTCAAGCCAAAGGAAATAACAAGGTACTCAAAGTGCCCATACCTACTCCGAAAGGCAGTTTTTTGGATGTCAGATTATTTTATCCTCAACTGGTGGTAACCAGATCGAAGGTCGATATTTGAAAATCACTTTGCCCCTTTTAGGTGATCAAACATATCATCTATCCATGGAACATATATTTTTTCTTATTGTAACTCAATTGAGATTTTTATAATCAACAAATAAGATAAGGGAACCATCAACCTTTTTATAAAAGAGAACCGACACTACCCAAGGTGATACACTTGGACGAATAAAGCCTTTATCAAGAAGATCATCCAACTAAGACTTCAAATCTTTCATCTCGGCTGGTGCCATGTGGTAAGAGGGGATATAGACCGGTTGAGTACCAGGAATTAAGTCAATAGAAAAATCAACCTCTCTCAATAGTGGAAGACTAGAGAAATCCAAATGAAACATGTCGGAAGACTCAAAGACAATTGGAGGAAGATCAATACCCATTTAATCTCTCTCTAGGTCAAATGAAAAAACTGATATCACTTTCCATAATTCTAGACAAGAAGGTCTGGCTTTGATCGACCTTGGGTCCCATTCTCCTTGAAAAACAAGGGTCACACCACTGGGTGTAGTAAAGTATACCCGTCAAAGATAATAATCAATTCAGGCTTTGTTGGCAATGAGCCAATCCATCCCGAATATGACATTGAGAGATTTCATATCAAGAACAAGAAAACTCCATGCTAGCTCAACATCTAATAGAGATAAGACACAAGAAGGAATACATAGACCCTATTCTCTGTTCATAACAAGGGGTGTATTGATATCCATTGCACAAGATATTTGCTCTATAGGAGGATTAAGTAGATTAGCAATACCGTTTGAAATAAAAGAGTGAGATGGAACAATATTAAAAAGAGTAGTCACTAATGATGAGGTAATGGTAATGGTATCTCTCATAGTCACTAGACCTATGTTTGATTCCTCTAGAGACTCTTCCACTATGTGAAGAGGCTTTGTTATGGATACCTGTGGCTGGAACCCTTTTGAGCATGAAGTATTTGATTTCCCCATAATGTTAAGAGGATTTGGTGATCCTGTCTCACTATGAGGAGTAGAGAAGTGATGGAAAAAACTCTATAAGTATCCTGAACATCCGTAGGAGCTACAATTCTTGGGTGCTTTAGTGAAAACCCTCCTAGAATGTCCTGGATTTCCACACTAGTAGCAAGCCAAATAACTTCCTCCTGAAGCTGTAAGAGGTCTGGAATAACTCTGCTGTCGAGAAATTCCACGAGGATCATCACGCTTCTGTTTTCCTTTGAAGGAACCAACACTACTATTGGGAGAAAAAGGGACTCCCATCAACCCAGACTTTCCATCCAAGTCCATATTAACCATCATTTCCCTATCTATCACATCAGAATAAGTGGGTATCTTCAGTAAGAAAACCTGATAATGGATATCTGATCGAAGTCCCAACTAGAACCATCAAGACTTCATCCTCTCATTAGATACAATCTTAGGAGAAAACTAGACCATCTTAGAAAAGTGATTCGAATACTCAGTCATGGTTTTGTTAGCCTGCTCAAGCATGAAAAATTATATAGCCTTAGCCAACACCATCTAATATGGATAGAAATAACTAGTTAAAATAACCTTGAGGTCTTTCCACTGTAAGCCCTTATGTTTCCCTGCTGTCACCATCGTGTCCCACCATCTTTGGCTCGGTCCCTCCAGCACAAAGGTAGAACACTTCTCCCTAATCACTTTCAACATCTCCAAGAACTCAAATAGACATTCTATCTTTATCAACCATTCCTCATAATGTTGTGGATCATTGGGGACTTTTAAGACTGATGGATTTTGGGTAAGTAACTTTTGAGAATGATTCTAAAAAAAATACCCTTGAGGATCCATAGTTGGATCCTGAGCTGGAATTGGAGGTGGTACTTGTCTGAGAGTTTGGACAATGCGCACAATCACCTCAAAATAGATTTGGATCCACAAAATGATTTGTTTGATAAGTTTTAACATTAGCCTCCTCAAGGATTCAATTCACACATATTCTCAAGGGAATAATGTTACACAACATCAACATTAAACAGAAAGAAATTAGATTAACACTCAGGCTAAGTAATGAGAGAAATTATTCTCAATAGATGGAAAAAACAATATTTGGATTTCACTTTATCCAAATCACAATTGGGAAAAGACTGGAACTACACCTCAAGAAATCTTTCCCTAACCACTCGTGGTGACTTAAGGTTCATTACAGTGAGAGTTATCCAAGAAATCAATTGCAACTACCTCCTAAGTCATGACAATATTTCACAAATGCATACGGACTTTAAGACAAAATCTCAACGTCCCTCTGATACCAATTTGTCATGAACCATCCTGGGTACCCTGGTAACCCGATAACCAATCCGAGACTAACATAACCCGAAGGTCATTCTCGATCCCCCTGGGATAGTGACTAGAACCTAGTATCGTACAAAATACAAGTAGGAACAGTTTTTCCACAAGAATACAGAAGCAAAATAAAAACACAACAATATGCATATCAAAATAAAACTTCACTGGGAGTAAGGTTCCAGAATAGAAAAATTCATAAATACAAAGTACTAAAACCCAAGTACTAAAATAAGAAAACATCCCCCATGTCCTTAAGGACACAACTCACCAAGTCCAAATCTCAAAAACTAGATCCACCTCCAAGAGATCCCTTCATTTTGCTCGATCCTAGAAGAAGAAAGTCTAAAAACACACGAAGGAAAAAGTAGGATGTGAGCCTAAGCCTAGTAGGATACCACCAAAGATTCCATAACAGATTCCAAATTTAAATTTTCCCAAATAAAATATTTTATCATTTTAAAATAAACAAGTATTTAAATTCAAAAGCATATTTATACAAAACATCCTATACATTTTCAAAATAATGGAAATTACATTCAAAGCACTGGTTTTACTTCACAAGAGATGGAATATTTCTAAAATAATGGTTTAAGTAAATCATTTATATAAAATAGTTTATATAAATTTAGTAGGCATGTAAAGCAGTTCCAAAAACCATTGGCATACATTTATATCTCAAATATAAATAAACAAGTGAGCAACATGGTCATATGCCAAAAGGTACGATAGTATTAACCATCTATAGGATTCCACACTCTCTATGTGAACTCAACAAAATGTGTATACACACATACCTATGACACTGAGAAAAGGAGACTCATCACCAAACCACCAGGGATGTGACCTGCCACAAGTATGTTTTAGAACGTTGTCATAGCGTAGAGTGTATCCAAATAAATCACTAACTACCTAAGGATTTCATGAACTCTTGCATGATGGATAAACTATTTTAAGACTACTTAAAAATAAAATCAATCCCATTATTCCATTTCAAAAGTTCCAATTTCTTTCCATTTAAAACCAAAACAGGTTTTATTCAAAAACATGCCTTTTTCACAAGATAAAACGACTAGGTTTCTATCAAATCATTTAAATAAATTTTCATGTGTTTGAAACCCATTAAAAACTAATTCCATTATTTTTGCAATTAATTTCCAAAATTAAATTAAAAAATTTAATTGAAAACATTTCCATCAAATACATAATTTAAATTCAACAATTTAAATCATCCCATTTCTATAAACCCACCCAATTTAATGGAATTGGGGTTTTTCTAAATTTCCATGCCAAAACCATTTCAAATATCTCAATTCAATAGAATTGGGTTTTTATTAATTGAATTGAAAGAAAATTTGAGCAATTTAATTTAAATCAACAATTTAAATAAATCAAGAAATATAAGGATAATCAATTTGGCTAATTGGAGCAAAACCACCTACCTCTTCCCAAAGAAAAATACTCGCAATGATAACCGTCAACAAGAACAAAGGTGTAGAAGACCTAAAAACTATACCTAGTAGAAATATCCAACACCACAAGACATGGATCCACAAATCCCATGATGATTCATTAAAATAACAAGAGGAGAAAAGGAGAGAAACTCAAATAATGAGGGAGAACTCTTACCTGGGAATTGCACTGCAAGAAGAAAGAATATCCCAAGATGTTTGATTCAATATAAAATGAGTTGAGTCTCTAAAAAACACACCAGAACTTCTTTAGGTCGAGATCCATGAAGTTTGGAATGAAACAGACTGAGAAAAAAATACAAACATGTGAATTTTAAGCTGGGTGAGGGCCGAGTCACTATGTGTACCAAGGGGTCACAACGTGTAAGCCACACTGGATAAGTATGTCAAAAAATCCCTCGCCTTGGATTAAAAAGTTGATATTTAGCCACTACATGATGTTTACTTCAGGTACATGGCATGTACTAGCTCACGACATGATCTCCCCATTCACGATGTGATCTCCCAATCCACAACATGCAACCTTCCCCAAGTACACGACGTGTACCTATTATTTAGTCTACAGTAAACCCAGAAAAATCACATAAAATGTTATTTAACTAAATAGAAATTTAGAAAAGGTGAAAATTACCTGATCAAGGTAATGGGATGTTACATCACCATATGCCAGAGGTTATGGCCCTTGTTTTAAGTGGTTTTTTGTGTATAAAGGTCATAGGATTTCTTAATGACACTCAGGTGTGAGTGATTTAACCACATATATCCATTACATTTGATGATATAAATAGTGTTTGTTGTGTGGTTTGTCGTTGCTAAACAAGATGATGATAAGGATACCCCTGTGATAGGGATTATCAGATCAGTTGTGGTAGAATGTATCTCATATTGGGAGAGAATTGTGGACGCTGTAAGACTGGTTGATGGATGGTCAAGCTACCATCAACTAAGCTAGTGATTGGGGGATATCATGGATACCAATTGACCATCAAGGATTCTTAGAGGTGATAACCATTTGTGGTGGGGAGTTTGTGAGGATCCACATCATCATAGGTTGTGAAAATAAGGAGAAATTTGTACCTTTTTGTTCCTAGGAGTGTTTTGGGGAAAAAGGGTAAATTATTCTATAAGATGGTCTCGAATATTTTTTCCGACCACTATGTTGGTCCTATAATAGGGGTTTTTTCCATAGTATTGGATTTTGGGGTAAATTTGATCCATTCAAATTTTCACAGAATATTTAATTTCTATTTAATTAAATATTAATTTAAATTTTCCTGTTTGTTCAGTGATATATTTCAGATGGATCATAAGATTGATATTCCTTCAAAAATGTTGAGTCTAGAATGAGGTGTTTTTATTGGGAAATACATAACCTTGCATCGGGCACCTGGGGAAACCCCCTTTTTTTGTTTTCTTTTTCTTTTTCTCCATTTCTCCCTTTTTTCTTTTCCCTTCCTTCTTTTCCACATGGATTTACATGTATACCCCCATGGGATTTCCTATTTTGGTTCTTTAATCGAGAGAGTGATAATAAGAGTTACAGAATAGTAAGAGGGAGGATTCATCACCAGGGTTATTCCGAGGCCCAGATCGAAGTGCGGTGGCTGTGGGTGGCATATTCAGCATGAAGTGTCGGTGGTTTCCACCCATAAGGTTGGCCTGTTTTAAGTTTTTCACTAAAAATATATATTTAATAGTTGTTTTTAAGTTTTTGAAACCTTTTTGGGTTTTTGGGGACACCGTGTGGGTTGATTTAGGCTTAATTGGAGAGAAATGGGGGTTTCAGGCCATTTAGAGGGTTTTCTATTTGGGAATACCCATGTACATGGTGTATGGTTCCGAGAACCCATGCCAAATGTTCTTTATATTTAGGGAATATGAGTTTTTGGGATAGATATTGTGTATTTTTTAGTACATTCCATGTAGTATGTTTATGGGGGTGTGGCCGAGTTCTCTACCAGAAACCCCATGTGGAGATACATGACTGTGTAGGGTACATGGCCAAACCTTGTGTAGGATACACTCCATTTAGGAATAGACATCTAGGTGGAATAGATATCCATTCCATGCATGGTACATTTATAGGTACCCCATGTGGGAGTACACATCATGTACCAGGGGAACATTCCATGTAGTTTGGCGGTGTACACACCGAGTGGGGATGAGGTACATGAGAAGGTACCCATGCGGTGTAATATGCCAAGTACCAAGAGGAAAACACCATGTAATTGGGAAAATTACATACTGAGTGTCTTGAGGCACAAAACTAGTGAGGACCTTTGGGGTTAAATGTTGTGTACCCCAAGTACACTCCATGTAGTTTTTTCCTACCATGTCCTGTTTTTTTTATTTTCACCTTGGTGTCGAAATTAGACTTGTAAGGAGTCCATTTTGATCATTTTACCATGTACCTTGTGTTGGTAGAATATTTTTAGAATTTAGAGGATTTATAGTTGATTTTTTGGATTGGTGATCATTTATTGGAGTATTTTATTTGAGTTTTGGTTTTAGAATCATCTTAGAGGTGTTGGGTTGTGAGGTGTGAGGCCCGAGTGAGGGTTGTGATTTCGATGATCGACCTGGATTAAGTTTTCTGTGATATCTATTTGTGGTTATTTGTATGAATCTAGAAAGGTAGGACAAAGAAGTATCTCTAAGGAGGTCTTGGTTTTTACATGCATGTTGGGACTAGTTTTTTGATGTTAAAGAAGTTGAGGTTTAACTCTAGGGTTTGATGACTAAAGTTATTATAACCTTTGAGAAGTATTTATTATATAGGATAGTGGTTATGAATTGGTGACATTGAGTTACTGAGATGAGTATGGGGGAATATTAAGGATGTCATAGAGGGCTGGTTACTAATTGAGTGATCAGTGGTTTCCATAGTCGATGGTTGATAATTCCCATGTGGCATGGTTTGTCCTATGATGAGGATCCATGGTTGGGTCCAGCATTTGAGGTGGTCACGAGGACCATTGCGAATTATCTTATTGTAATGCTTGTGTTTTAGATGCCCATTGTGCGTGTTGTTGATTGAGGATCTACTGGGGGCTACTAAGGGATGTTTGAGATGTTTCTACACTATGTGTGTCCTATTATTTTGGATGATCTAGAGGAACCACTCATAGGGTGTCCTACTCTTTCTGAGGCCTTTGGTCTATTTTAGGATGTTTCTACTGGAATGGACTAAGTGATTGGGTGTAGTAGGATAGTCCCTAGTAGGATGTCAACTTTATACTGTAAACTCAGGGGTCGTAGGAGACCAGAGTTTTGGTTTGTCCTTAAGGTGGGTCATTGAGAGCTCATGGTTGTATTTTTTGGATGCTGAGATCCATACTGCTATGAGAGGCCGCATGATTTGTTGGACATTAGTGTATCAGCACTGCTAGTTCATCTGTTTGGATAGTGGTTTCAAGAGTTGGATCGACCAATGTTCGGTTGGACGTGGGCTATAATGTGTGAGACAATTTCTACTATGGACATTGGTTTGAGGAGGATACCCTTGGGATATCTTGGATCTGGCGTTGAACCTGAGTTCTAATATAGTTCTCTCCTCTATTGGTTAGCTGTGGTTAAATGGTCATAGAGAGTTAATGGATGATATTGATGAGTGTATCCCCCCTCTAGTTGAGTATGTACCCTGTTTAGAGTGGCTTCAGGTTCCTGATGTGTTGAGGCACTCACAGAGCGAGTTATGTGTACCATTGGATGCATGAGTTCTATCGAGGCCCATGGATTCCATTTTAATCATAGGGTTATGTATGGATCCCTCCTTATTAGGTCTGTATCTAGTGCCCAATTTGTTTTGTAGGAATTTGAGGACTGATGGGTTCTCTAGTCATGTCATCTTAGATATTATTATCTCTAGTTCATATAATTCTATTAGAGTCCCAGAGCCTGAAATACATGCTTTTTTATGTGGACACCTATGGTTATGCCCTGGGGTCCGATATTCGTTCCTTTTGTGTTTTATATGTCTTGGATATCCTGTGTAGATCTGATAGATGTTCCACTTATTGTGTGGTTGGGTGAGTCACGTGCTATAATTCCTCTAGTGTGGTCCATATCGGGGGTTGATTTACCTTGGGTGTCTAATTAGAACCCATAGTTGGATGTTTTCCTTATTTTTTTATCCCCCTTTCCTCTATGCAGTGGATTATTTTATTCCATATGTTATTATTATTCGACTAGGTTGGGTATATCACGTGTTCATGCATTTGTTATGAAAACAATTATAGGTACACCATTTAGGGTGACCTACTAAGATTTATTTCTTACCCCTTATACATGCACATCGTTGTGTGTTCATACCCGATGTCTGCTTTTAGGTTGGAGCACAGGTTGCAAGGTAGATGGGGTTGAGGTTTAGTGTTGCTTGATCAAGTGGATCTAATCACGTTGAGTCTTAGGATTAGGCTGGTGAAACTTGAGGGTCATGGAGATTGGGTATGTGGTTTGTCTAGATGTTAACAGTGGAGTCTATTGTATTTATTTTTAGTTTATTTTGTATATACGGTTGTCCTAGTGGGTGACCAGTTATTGTATGTTCTACATGCGTTTGAGTCAGTAGCTTCATTTTATTTATTGTAGCATGCTTCCATTTCATCTTATTTATTATGCGTACTCGGATATTTACCTATTGTGTATGTGTTTTGGTTATTTCCACTTTTATTTCACTTTGACCAGAGGGTATAGTCTCATCAATGCATCTTTTAAACCCTCACCATCTGTCTTCATCCTCTGGTGTTCGTGGTGGTGAGCTTGATGCCTTATGGTGAGCCATATTGGGTGATGTTCTAGGTTAACCTAGTATGGTTCATTACAATATAGAAATAAAACATAGATAAAAAAAGACAAAGAAACGAGGGAGTAATTGAGTATAATAATGGAAGCACAAAAGAGATCAATAGAAGGAAAAATGATAATTATTTGGTAGTATATCTTAGCCAAACCTTAAATACGGGTGTATTTATATCCTTCAAGGGTCCCTTGATGTGTTTGGATGTATTGGGAGTCTTGGGGGTCCCTTGATGCGTTTATATGTCTTGGGAGTCCTTTGGATATATTGGGAGGTGAGAGAGTTTGAGGGAAAATTGTATAGACATCTAGTTTGACTTTATATCTAAGATTCATCGAATGACTGCTAGAATCCACTGGTTATCTAGTGATCTTTCTAGTTGCAAGTGCCACCGTCTAGAACTCACTAGCTCACCAATAGGCTCTAGGTAGTACCGCTTACTATTGGAATCCCCACCAGCTAAATGGTGGCTTCTCCCTCGGCTAGACATTGCTATAGCCCAAAAATGGATTTCAAAATGGCACCCCATACTTCTCTCGAACCCATGAATTGGTTGGTTTATTACCTAAGAATATACTCAAACATAAAATCTAAAATAACATGAAATGAAAATTTTAGATTAATAAATGGTGTTATTGATCATTAAAACACATTAGAGAGTTAGGTACAACAATCTCCTTCCCTTGATGATCATAAATAATTAAATAAAAATGATATATAAAAAGAACATGACATGATTGATTTCAAATGAATAAACCCTAAGAAAATTTGAAAGGTATTTAAATATTTTATTATTAAATTCAAGAGTGATGATAAATGAAATTTCAGTAATCACAAGGATTTTATTTTGATAATTTCTCCCCCTCCCTGATTATTAAAAAGAGAACTTATAAAGAAATAAAACGATTGAGATTGGATACTCTTTAATGTAAAAATGGGATGACTTGATTTTACTATGAAATAGATTTGAGCAAATAAAATTTTCTTAAATAAAAAGTTAAAAGACAATAATTTACCATAGGAATTGAACAAGAAAAACTTTAGATAATCCAATATTTTGATTCCAATCTCCCCCTTTGAGATTATCAAGAATCCATAATCAAAGTTAAAGAGACCAATGAAAAGAAAATAATTCCAAACCTTTAAAGAAGTAAAATCATTATCCTCCTTTGTGAATATAAAAAATAAAAGAGGACTCACAATAAGGTGAGATAAATAAGAGGTAATTAATAAGTTATAATAGCTTATAACAAGGCTAAACATATTCCATATCAAAGAATATCAATGTAACTCAGAATGAGTTTGATTGAAAATGGATAAATTAAAAAAAAGGATATTTATACATAATTCTTAAAAATTTATACATACAAAAACAAATCTCATAAAAATGGATAAAATACATAAACATAGAATATTATGAGATAATTTTTTTAAAATAAATAAATTCAAAAGAATAATAAGAGATCAAAATCACACAAGATTAGAATCAAATTCAAAGATCAAATATAAAAATCCTAATTCAATAGATAATAAATTTTAATTTTGATATCCTTAGAAATAGAAAATAAATAAATCATTAAAAGATCAATTTTAAATGCATTTTTAAAATAAAATAATATTCAATTTAATACTCAAATTAAAGAACAAATTGAAAACTCAAGGAAATATTAAGTTAATTTCAATATTTAATAATGAAATTTAAAATCATATTTTGAAATTATTTTCAATACTCTAACTTTAAGGAATATTAAAATAGTATAAGCTTAATATATTTAAAAATAAATTGAAAAATAAAGGAACTAATAAACCTTATGCATGGATAATGTAAATTTTATAAAATATCCAAACCTAAAACCCCTTAATAAAATCAAAATGATATACAATGAATATTTTAGTGAAGATATAAGCTAATTTTGTAATATTCCATGCCTTTACAGCCTGTTACTTTTCCAGTTTGGGTTTTAGAGGTGTTTCAAAGGAGACTAGTGGAGAATCTTATAGATTTAGAGCTATAGGAGTTATGTATCTGGAGGTTCATGATGTGAACCAGATTCATGTCATGAGTTGGTGATTCACAACATATGAGGCTTGTGAATTCATTGATTGTGTTTGAGTGAGGCATCAATCATGAAAAATTTCACATAGTAAAAGGGTAATTCATGATGTGTAATTAATTTGTGATGAGGTGACATGAAATTAATTGAAAGTTGGAATTATGGATAATTCACTCCTTGTAATGGTTTAACAGCTTAAAAACCATGACCCCATGGAATTCACATCATGAAAATGTAATTCACGACGTGAAAGGGGTGTTTTCTAGTTTGGTTTTAGGTTTGATGTTTGTCTTAATTTCTTCATTCGACCATTTAACCCTCTCATTTCTGGAGAAAATAGGAACCTTTGGGATATTTTCTAGCCCCCTTATCCTTTCTTCGATTCATGGGTTCTGGTGGTGGTGTTTTAGTGATTAGTGGTGAGTTATTCTCATTTATCCCTATGTTTTTTATACACTTATTTGGGACTCCACTGTGTTGGGATACATTTTTTATTACCCTCTAGTGCGATTTAGGTTGATCCATGATTTTCCTTGTGTGGTTATGGTTCATGTACCATTTCTTCTTCTCCTTGTGGTGCAAAGTAAGACCTGAAATCTTTTTTTGCAGCAGGGGATCCTCATTCTCACCTATTTATGTTCTCTGTGTAGGGATTTAATGGTTTTGATTTCCTTTGGGTGGATATTAAGGGTCAACATAATAAATATAATTAATTGGAAAACTATAAATTGATGGGTTTGGGGAGATATCAAATGTTTTGACTTTTTGATATTTTTGATGATAATATTATTCCATGTTTTGGGATCGTCGAAAATAGTAGCTATTAAGATCCTTGCTTGCATAATAGATGTTAAGAGTAGAAATCCTTACTGTGTTATTATTTGATCACACCCTGAAAAAAGGATAAGAATGTATATCTGTCCATTAAATTTCTTATCAATGGAATCTGGTTTGTGTGATAATACCCACACTAAATAAATAAGTAATTAAATGAAATTCCTTGAATAAATTGTTAAAGACAGAATGTGTTTTTGTTTTTTGTTTGGGCTTATTATGTTTCCCTATGAAGTTTGGGATGTTGTGAGCTAATGGAGGTGAACAAATGAGTTGTGTGATGCATGGGGATATTATGTAATGTAGTTGGTTGGCATGGATGAGGTGTGATAAGTTGTGATGCAGTTGTGGTGTGTAGTGGTGTGATGAACAATAATGATGATTTTTGGTGGTGTTGTGTGACATGAGAAATGTGTGATGCAGTTGTGGTCTACGATGTGGTGTGGTGGTTATGGTGTGCAGTGATGTGATGTATGGTGATGTGGTGTCATGGTTGTGGTTTTGTGGAGTTGGTATGGAGTGTAAGAGATGGTTTGGTTGGTGTGGTGTGACGATAATGGTTGATGTGTGTTGGGCCAGTTGCTGTGTGGTGTGCTTGTGTTAGTTACCCGATTATTCATGGAATAAACTGTGATGATAAAATGAAAAAATAGGATAGTAAATAAATACAATGGGTTAGAAATGGATTTGTGGTAAATAAATTAAATGAATTGAACAATAAATGAACGGGTAGAGTAAATGTGAATTAAGTGGATTATTAAATTAAAGTAGAATCATGTGGCTTGTGTGGCTATTGTGTGATGTGTTTCATATAGTGGTGGAAAAAGTTGTGATGGATGATGTGTGGTATAGTAGTAGTGATGTAGTGTGCACTAGTGCACTTTTTGTGAACCCATAGGTTGGGTATTGTGTTCTATTTATATATCATGTATCTTTATGTTATTTCTATATGCGCCCACATGAGTTGGATAACCTTACCAATGCTTAGAGGTTTTAGGTTCTATATGTTTTCCCCAACATCTAGTATGGTAGTGATACAGATGGATAGCTACCCCCTCTTCCATGTTCTTCCTTTAGCAGTAGTGATGATATGGGTTGGTGTTGGAGATTACCCAGTAGTGTTGGACCAAGTATTCTTGGTATAGATGCAATCTGACAAGGAAGTGATGTGACATGATATGTGGAATGGGTCATGTGTGGTAGAAGGATGACACATGGATAATTTTCTTCATGTTCATGATACCCTACTGCTCAGGTTATATGATGAGATGATATGATATGTGAAGGCCTATATGTATTCGGGAAAGACATGGTGTGGTGATTCCTAATGCCAGTGCATGATGCTAGACCTTGTGAGGGTGGGATAGGTAGAGATGCATTCTAACCCACATCAGATATGGATTAAGAGTCTTTAGGAAAGATGTGATGTGATGTGATGTGATGTGGTTTCAATGTGATATATATGGAAGGAATGATAGAACATGATGTTTAAAATTAGGATGTGAGAGTGGAAATCAGTGAGGAAGTGACAATGGGGAACCTTGATTTGTTATGATATTGATGTTATATTTTTATATTGGATGCATGATTTGGAAAACGATCCATGGTGAGGATGGGTTCTGGTTAGTTTTCCTGTATTGGTGCTTGTTGGTTCTGCTATTTGTTCACTAGTGCATTAACATTCTATTTCCCAATTTTCACTTGAGACCTTGTTTATGTCCCTATTGAGTATACATGTTATGATCACCCCATGAATATAAATTGTTTTTAGGTTTCCAATAGGAATTTGGGGACTGAGATGGACATTACTAGCTGGGTTGGAGCTGTTGCTACATCTCTACTATTGAATTGTATTTTTGTATATTTAGATATTTTTATATGTATTAGTTTTACATTATTCATGAATTTTGGGATGGTTTTTGTTTACCTTTATTTTATCAATTGAAGTTTCTTGGTGATTTTTGTCATCTCCTGATCCTATTTTATTTATAAAGGGTAATTCCTTCCATACAGTGTTATTTTTATACCCTTGGTTCTAGTTTCAAAACTAGAGCCTACTGAAGGTAGAACTCAGGGGGTAATTATCCCTCTTCCTTCATTACGACATCTTTGGAGGTAGGGTTTCATGACATAGATATATCTTTGGTTAAGATATATGATAGATAATAGAGTTAGGAACTATGAGGATTTCATGGGTTAGTAGGGAAGTAGTGCCAGTTGATCTTGGTGTATGACATAAGCCAAAGAGACCAGCTAGGACGTAGGATTTTAGCCCCCTGTGATCCAGTTCACATACTCTGATCTTATTGAACGAACAAGAGAGGTGGACTAGTCTACTTGCCAGAGACCTAGGAGAGGTAAATTTATCATTATTGTCTATGTTCATGTTTTAATTGAGTTTTTATGGAAAAAATAAAATGAATTAAAAAAATAAATATGTGATAAAATTCCATGTTACTTGGATTAGGATGTTATTTTTTCATTTCAGGAATGGATCATATTCTTAATCAGTGAGTGGCTTCGGTAGTTGAGGTTCTGTAGGCTGATTCGATTGATCGTTGGAGGGTTGACCTGATAGAGGAGTATGAGGTATGGTAGAGATCCTTGGGAACCTTTTAGTGGCAGAGTTTGGGGAAGTATGAGTGGATAATCTCAGATCTGGAGATAAAGTGCTAGTTAGAGGATCTATAGATCTATTTTAGTCTGATCTGAACATAAAATGAGTTCTTAGTGCCATTGGTAGTGAGTTAGATGTGGGGAGTTATGTGTCAGTGGTGGATATTGTTTCTTGGTGACATTAAGGAGTAATATTTGTTATGGAATGAATTTTAGAGGGATTTCTAGGTAGAGTTTCTGTTTTAGATTATGAGGGAATCCAAGAGGCATGATATTTTATCCCTTTAGTAAGAGAGTTTGAGTGTGTGGTATCTTAAGATCAAGTTAAAGGACCTCCTTCAATTTTCTCTAAAAGTTTTTATAAGGACCCGACCTTTAACCTTACATAATATTGAATTAAATGAATAATTCACATTGAGGATCTTTTCAGGTTTAGATTTTTATAGAGTTAGGCCATAACTATTACATCTCAAAAGATTACAAGGTTGAAACTTCTACACAGTTTCCATTTTTTTTACAAAACATGAATTCTTGAAAAAAAATAAAGAGTCATGTCTAGTTCCATGTTTAAGATAGCATGAATTCTCTATGATCCCATCCATTACCCTATTCCACATTATGTCACGTGAAAAACATTTCAAAAACATGGGATGAGCATAAAAAGATCAGTAATGGATACACAAAGAAGTAAAACTATTAGTTTTTCAAAACAACAAGTAAACCATGAATACTTTAAAAGAAGTAATAATTTTTACCTTTATGAAGTAGTAAATACTCTTCACTGAATAAAGGATCATTACTTACCCTTTTTGTAACCAAAAGATTACCATAAAACCCATATAAAGAACACATAACATAATAAATGTAACTTGGGACATAATCATACTTAAATGGAATAACCATACGGTCGACTTCCACACATATCACTGAATGGAATAGCCATACAGCTGACTTCCATACCCAATGCATTGGAGGTTATAACATAACCACCCATTCTGGTATTCACAACACCACCCGTCATTTGGTTTATCACGTAACCACCCATCAAATGTCCAAGTACCATTATAAAATCATAACACATACAACAAATATAAAAAAAAGAAAACATTTACACATTTAAATCACAATATATCACTTAAATATATTGACATAACAAATCCATTTTCAAAACCATTTTCAATAACAAAAATACATAAAAGAGTATATGGTATTTATTTTCTTTTTAAAAATAGTATGGCTTGTTGAGGAAGCCAAAGATAAAATAATACTCGCGGTGGTGGAAAAGGTCGTTGTCACCGCGTACGTTAAAAGGAACATTCTTTTTTTCATTTAGTAAAATGATTCATGGAAAAATATTACTTTTGAATAAAATTAAAAGTCAAAGGTGTTTATACATCGTATAAAAGAAAGTCTTGTATTAGAACGAAATATGCCACAATGAAAGGAGATTGAGACGAAGTCCCTTACCTCATGTACGAATTGACTCGATCGTTCTTTAATCTCCTGAATAATAAACTAAAGTTAATTTATACTTGATGAAGAAACTTTTTCAAGTTTATTATTCCTTTTATATCACTTATTACCATGTTATAAACATTATGTAACCATTTAAGTTAATAACATTCGTTTTGTCGATATTTGGCACTTGAGTCAAAAATAGACTTCTTATAATTACATGTTGTTCATGTGGTCAATGGTTCATTATATAAAAAATTAAATTCATGATTTGGATATCATATATATCATATATATCCAGCATATACATGTATTTATAATAGTATTTAACATTTGGGGGTAAGAAATGAAATGCACCGTTCATGGAGACGGTAAGCCGCACATACGCATGAACGCTACTTTCATTTCTATTTATTATTTTAATGAAAATAAAACATAATGATACATAGGTATATTATAATTCTAGTATAATATCATATATAATATCATTAACAACATCCTTTATACATCCCACATAAGGCATTAACGAATCACATCACTTTGAGGGGGCGGTAGTCCGCACTTCCTCAAATGAGATTGTCGTATTTACCCACTATGGACACCATAAAGGCTTGATAAAATTTGAAAGTACAGAAGCATAAAGAAATAATAAACATAATATATATCATATATAAATACAGTTCCATCATAATGGACACCATGAGAGGCGGTAATATGTAATTGAACAATCATCATTTTGTGAGGCATTAGTTTGTCATCCACAGAAACATTATGTTCTTCATCCATTAGATGGAGGTATGTGTATGTGTAGTTTGAATCATTCTCATAACAACATACTAGTATATTTATAATACTGGAGTTGTTACAAAATAAAGGAATAAAAAAGAGTTTAGGGGTTGGAGAAGTAAAATAAAAGAAAACAATTTAAGAGAAATCGTTACCTTTAATTTAGGAAACTTCCTTTGGTTTGAACCAAAAGGACTTCTTAAAGTGCGTTCTGCCTAAAGTAAGGCTTCTAGGGGGATGAGAGGGATGTTGGGAGCTTAATTGGGTAGAGGTTGGATGATCCAAATGTCTTGAGAGGTGTGAGGAATTGGTTAGAAGTGGTCTCCTTTTATAAGGGGGAGGAGGGGCTCTTTAGGAAAGTGTGAAAGTATTATTTTATAATATAATGATATTCGATTTATAATGGTCCAAAAATCATTATAGTAGAAGATAAGATGAGTCATGGTCTAAATAAAATCATCCGATCAGAATTGGACAGGTTTTGGATAATATTTTTATCATTATAATCTTATTTATTTAAATCATTTATTAATGAGGTAAACACTGCATCATTATTATGTCATAAATAATTTAATTTATTTGTTGTCTAAAAATTATAAAAAAACTACCATTATGTAGGAAATATTTTTATATTCACAATGAATATTTATAGTCAAAAATATTCCATATATAACACCATATAAAAATTAATTACTAAAAGAATTTTGTTTATGTCTATTTTGCCTTTACATTAAATTAATTAGTCTAAATTGTCATTATCACTCCCAAGTGGATCAAAGGGGTCCCAAAATCGACTCAAATATTCTCATGGTCGTTAATGACTCAACCAATAAGGTTTGGACAAGTGTTAAGGTAATTTCGAATTATTATAATATTCTTTTTACCTTGAATTACCCTATTTGCCTTTAACCGCAGTAAATAAAAGTCAAAAGTTACTATTCACCAAAAATTATTTTCATCTTAATGAACCAAATTTTACTTCTTGATAACAACCATGTATGTCAGAGTTTTGAAATTAAATTAACAGAAGTGGTAAAATTTCATTTAAATGAAAAGTCAGTTTTTTAACTACCACTAAGTGGTGTCACTATTCATCAAAAATTGAAGTTTTTCAGAAAAATACCAAAAATTTAGCCTAAGAATTATTTGATATTCCAAATTCAAAATTGATGTCTATTTTTCCAAATTCAAAATATAGAAGTGGCATTAATTAATTTAAAAATTAATTCCCGTTGTTAAAACAAATAGCGTGTTTTTAAGAAACAATAACTATCAAAAGATTGATACTTGTTTATGTCCAATTTCAAAGTGAAATTAATTCCAATGACCAACATTGGATTAAATTGTAAAAATATATTTCAATTTCACTTTAAAACCAACTAAAAAGATAATCTAACCATATTAATAAATTATATTAAAAGGCACTTTTGAATTAAAATACAATATTTTTCACTATTCATTAAAAAATTAAGTTTATCAGAAAAATACCAAAAAAGTACCCAAAGTAAAATTTGATGTCCCCATTCTAAAGAAAGATTTTATTTGGTCAATTATAATGTATTAAAGTGACCAAAACTATATTTAAAGAGGGTTCTCCATTAAAAGGTGATAAATCGGTCTTTTAATGTAAATTATGCTTAAAATTAGATTCATTCACATTTTAAGCCTCTAACTTTTATTGGATAAATGTAAATACATTTAACAAATATGTATAATAATATTGTAGTTAGTTTCATTCATTCCCGCCAATAAAACTACTAGGAGTTAACTACCATTTAAAATAATAATGTTATATTATTAGTGTGCAACGTAAGATTCCAAAGAAACTCATTGTTGCGTATCAGGTACGCTATCGAACAAAGCAACCATTTTAAAGTAAAATTAATATTTAATTCAAAAATATTAATAAATATGAAATATGCCTTATTCTTCATTTACCTGGGATGTTACATCCTTCCCCCCTTTTGGGAATTGCGTCCTCACAATTTTTATTCACTTATCAAAATAAGTGGGGGTATTTATCCCTCATAGCATTTTCAGATTCCCACGTTGCCTCTTCAACCATATGGTTTTTCCACAAAAACTTTACCTTGTGAATTACCTTATTCCACAACACTTGCTCCCTACGGTTAAGAATCTGGACTGGTTGTTCTTCATAAGAGATATTCTCTTCCAACTGAACTACCTCTGGGCTCAAAACATGAGATGGATCAGGCATATAATTTCTCAACATCGAAACATGAAAAACATTGTGAACCTGGGATAAACTTGGGGGTAAATCCACTATGTATGCAACTAATCCAACTTTTTCCAGAATTTCATATGGTCCAATGAACCTCGGACTCAACTTTCCCTTTTTTCCAAAACGCATCATAGTTTTCCATGAAGAAACTTTGAGAAAGACATGATCACCTACCTCAAAGGAAAGATCCTTCCTCCGGTTATCGACATAACTTTTATGTCTGCTCTGAGCTGTTCTCATGTGCTTCTGAATCAACTGAACTTTCTCTTCCATCTCTTCTACCAATTCTGGTCCCATCAGCTTCCTTTCACATACTTCATCCCAAAAAGTTGGAGTTCGATAACGCTTTCCATATAATGCCTCAAATGGAGCCATCTGTATACTATAATGAAAACTATTATTATATGAAAATTCAACCAAAGAAAGCTGTTGGTCCCAACTTCCCTGATAATCCACCGAGCAAGAACATAACATATCCTCCAAGGTCTAAATTGTTTGTTCTGAATGCCCATATGATTGAGGATGAAAAGTTGTATTAAAATTTAATTCAGTACCCAATGACTTCTGAAGGCCTTTCCAAAAGTTAGAAGTGAACCCTGAATCACGATCAAATACAATGGAGAGGGGAAATCCATGCAACCTAACTATCTCTTTAACATACAACCAATCAAGTTGATCTAAAGAGAGAATATCTCGAATAGGAAGGAAATGAGCAGATTTAGTCAATCGATCAACTATAACCCAGATTGCATTATTACCTCGAGATGTCTTTGGTAATCCCACAACAAAGTCCATGGATATATTTTCCCATTTCCACTCTGGCACCGGTAAAGGCTGAAGCATTCCTTTAGGTAACTGTTGCTCTGCTTTAACCTGCTGACAAGTTAAACACTTCATAGTAAAATCAGCAATATATCTTTTCATTCCATCCCACCAGTAATACTCATGAAGATCTCTGTACATCTTAGTACTGCCAGGATGAACTGAAAACGGGGAACTATGAGCTTCACATAACAACTCATTCTTTAACTATGAATCACAAGGCACACATAATCTCTTTCTAAATCTCAAAACACAATCATTATCAATGTTAAATTCAGGTAACTTACCCTTCTAAACCAACTCTACCTTTTTCTTCAACTCATTGTCTTCTTTCTACGCTTGCTTTATTCTGTCTGATAGAGATGATCTCACTGACACCTGAAACAAAACAGAAGAATTTACTGCACCAACAAATTCTATGCCAAAGTTCATCAAATCAAAAACCAAAGGATCTCATTCTAAACATAGCATGGTTAATGAAGCATTAATTTTTCGACTCAAAGCATCATCCACTTTATTTGCTTTTCCCGGATGGTAAAGGATCGTGCAATAATAATCCTTGATTAATTACAACCATCTCCTATGTGTCATTTTCAATTATTTCTGAGTGATTATATACTTCAAACTTTTGTGATCAATATATATTTCACACTTCACTCCATAAAAATGATGCCTCCAAATTTTTAATGCAAAAACAACAACAGCTAATTACAAATCATGTGTAGGGTAATTTAACTCATGAGGTTTCAAGTGATGTGAAACATAAGAAATCACCTGATCATTTTTCATTAGGACACATCCCAGTCCTTTCAACGAAGCATCACTGTAGATAACAAACTCACCATTTCTGGAAGGCAGTGCCAAAACCGGAGCATTCACCAATATTCTTTTCAATTCTTGAAAACAATCATCACATTCTTTTGTCCAGATGAACTTAACACCTTTTCGAGTTAACTTATTAATTGGACTAGATAACCGTGAAATTTTTTCAACAAACCTCTAGTAATAACCTGCCAAACCAAGAAAACTATGGATCTCGGTTATATTTGTGGGTCTTGGCCATTCTTCAACAACTTTCGTTTTAGAAGGATCAACAATTATGCGATTTTTTGAAACAAAGTGACCAAAAAAAATAAATTTGTTGTAACCAAAACTCACACTTTCTGAATTTCCCATAAAGTTTATTTTCTTTTAGGGTTTTCAAGACAACCTTTAAATGAATTTCATGTTACTATTTACTTTTGGAATAAACCAAAATATCATCAATGAACACAACCAAAAACTTATCCAAGAACTCATGGAAAATTCTATTCATAAGATCCATGAATACAGCAGGTGCATTGGTTAACCCAAAAGGAATAACTAAAAATTGATAATGGCCATATCTAGTACGAAACACAGTCTTTGAAACGTCTACTTACTTTACTTTCAACTGATGGTACCCCGACCTCAATTAAATCTTTGAAAAATACTGAGCTCCCTGGAGTTGATTAAACAAATCATCAATATGAGGCAAAGGATACTTATTCTTAACAATGATGTTATTCAATGCTCTATAATCAATGCAAAGTCCCATTGAACCATCTTTCTTTTTAACAAACAAGACAGGAGGACCCCATGGTGATGTGCTAGGTCGAATGAAACCTTTATCTAATAACTCCTACAATTGCTTATTTAAATCTAAAAGTTCAATTTGCACCATTCGATAAGGGGGTTTTGAAATTGGCTTAGCATCAGGAACTAAGTCAACAGTAAATTCAACTTCCTGATCAGGTATAATTCCAGGAAACTCATCAGGAAAAACATCAAGGTACTCCTTTAACACTGACACATCATTAATATGAACAATTTCTTTGTTTTCATCAATATGTGCAAGGTAACATTCATTTCCATCTTTTACTATTTTCTCAGCTTCCTGATATGTTATCAACAACAAGGGTTTATTTTTGTATACAAACTGAAAATAATTCTGAAATGAAACCTCTTTAGCTCTACAGTCAATCTTAGCATGATAAACAGAAATCCAATCCATTCCCAAAATAACATCAAACTCTACTAGAGGTAAAACAGTAAGGTTTGCAGGTAGATTCTTTCTGCACACAAGGACATGAATGTTCTTATGTTTTCTTTTTTGTCTCAACATTTCCTCCAGGTGTTTTTACCGTAAGTTCTGTATTCATATCTTGATATGGAATTCCCAATTTACTAGAAAACTTCTCAGAAATAAAAGAGTGTGTAGACCCTGAATCAAACAACACATTGGCATAATCTGAACAAACAAACAGTGTACCGGATACTACTTCGTTTGATGGCCCAACATCTACTGAAGTAGTTGCAAAGGATTTCACCACCCCTTTCTGCTTGTAGTCTGGCTACTTTCTCTCAGCTGAGTTCTTCTCTGGACACTCGTTTTCATAATGACCCATTTCATTACACCTAAAACATCTTACCGATGGCTTTTCATTGCCTACTTGATCATCTTCCTTACAGTTACGAGCAATATGACCAGACTTACCACACCGGAAACACTTTCCCAACTCTGATAAACATTCTCCGGGATGATTTTTACCACAATTATCACAATATGGATATTTAGTTTTCTTACCTCCAGGCTTCATTGATGAATTCTTTCCCTTTTCCTGCCAACTGGACCTCTTATTATGTTGTTTGTCAAAGAACACTTGATCATCAACAAACTCCATTTCCACCTTCTTCGCACATCGAACAAGTTTCTCATAAATTTTGAACTCACGAGAGGCTAACACTCTTAGATATCGTGGCTTCAGTCCTGAGTAAAATAGATTTATCTTACTATCAATATCTCGGATGAAATTTGGTGCATACCTTTCCAGTCAAGTGAACTTTTCTTCATAAGTAGCCACTGAGTCATCCTCCTGCCTCAATTCCAGGAATTGTTTTTCCATCCTAAGATGAACCAACTTAGGAAAATATTTCTCAAGAAACATACCTTTGAATTCATCCAAATTGAGAGAATCAATCTCTTCACTATCCCTGATATTTTTCACTATCGACCACCACTAATCAGCTTCACCTTCAAAACGGTAAACAACAAGACTAACCTTTTGATGCTCTGAATAACCCATGACATCAAAAATATTCTCCAGTACTTTAATCCACCCTTCAGCTAGAACAGGGTCATATGATCCTCTGAATGATGGGGGATGTTGCCTTATGAAATGCTCCACTACTGACATGTTCCTATATGGTATATCTGGTTGATCTCGTGCATGAATACCACCATCATTTATTGCTTGAGTCAACTGTGCCATCACTAAAACAAATTGTTCCATTCTGATTCCAACCATCTCAGGTTGCTTATTTGGAAGGTTTTCTTCATTCTGATGTCATCCCAACATAGATGCCCTGTTTCCTCTATGGAAAACCATTCTGAACATAGAAATATCTTAGGTGAAGCAACATGGTAATATGTAAATGCCCTATGATTTCAATATTAACATAAATTACTTTAGGGACATTAATTTAACAATACCCTAACTCCTAAAGTTATCTAAACTGACCTCTGATACCAACTATAAGGACCCGGCCTTTAACCTTACATAATATTGAATTAAATGAATAATTCACATTGAGGATCTTTTCAGGTTTATAGTTTTAGAGATTTAGGCCATAACTATTACATCTCAAAAGATTACAAGGTAGACACTTCTAATCGGTTTCCATTTTTTTTAAAAACATGAACTCTTGAAAAAAATAGAGAGTCATGTATAGTTCCATGTTTAAGATAGCATGACTTCTCCTTGATCCCATACTTTACCTTATTCTACATTATGTCCTGTGAAAAACATTTCAAAAACTTGGTATGAGCATAAAAATCTCAGTAAGGGATACACAAATAAGTAAAATTGTTAGTCTTTCAAAACAACAAGTAAACCATGAATACTTTAACATAAGTAATACTTTTAACCTTTATGAAGTAGTAAATACTCTTCACTGAATAAGGAATCATTACTTACCCTTTTTGTAACCAAAATATTACCATAAAACCCATATAAAGAACACATAACATAATAAAGGTAACTTGGGACATAATCATACTTAAATGGAATAACCATACAGTCGACTTCCACACATATCACTAAATGGAATAGCCATACGACGGACTTCCATACCCAATACATTGGGGGTTATAACGTAACCACCCATCCTGTTATTCATGGTACCACCCATCATTTGGTTTATCACGTAACCACCCGTCAAATGTTCAAGTACCATTATAAAATCATAACACATAAAACAAATATAAAGGAAAGAAAAAATTTCCACATTTCAACCACAATATATCAATTAAATATATTGACATAAAAAATCCATTTTCAAAACCATTTTCAATACCAAAAATACATAAAAGAGTATATGGTATTTATTTTCTTTTTAAAAACAGTATGGCTTGTTGAGGAAGCCAAAGATAAAATAATACTCGCAGCGGTGGAAAAGGTCGTTGTCACCGTGTACATTAAAATGAACATTCTTTTTGTTGTTTAGTAAAACGCTTCGTAGAAAAAGATTCATTTTTAATAAAAGTAAAAGTCAAAGGTGTTTATATAGCGTATAAAAGAAAGTCTTGTATTAGAACAAAATATGCCTCAATGAAAGGAGATTGAGACGAAGTCCCTTACCTCGTGTCCGACTTGAATAGATCATTCGTTTAATCTCCTGAATAATAAACTAAAGTTAATTTATACTTTCTTAAGAACCTTTTCAAGTTTATTATTCCTTTTATATCACTTATTACCATGTTATAAACATTATGTAACCATTTAAGTTAATAACGTTCGTTTTGTCGATATTTGGCACTTGAGTCAAAAATAGACTTCTTATAATTACATGTTGTTCATGTGGTCAATGGTTCATTATATAAAAAATGAAATTCATGATTTGGATATAATATATATCATATATATCCATCATATACAGGTATTTATAATAGTACTTAACATTTGGAGGTAAGAAATGAAATGCACCGTTCATGGAGATGATAAGCCGTACGTACGCATGAACGCTACTTTCATTTATATTTCTTATTTTAATGAAAATAAAACATAATGATATATAGGTATATTATAATTTCAGTATAATATCATATATAATATCATTAACAACATCCTTTATACATCCCACATAAGGCATTAACGAATCACATCACTTTGAGGGGGCGGTAGTCCGCACTTCCTCAAATGAGATTATCGTATTTACCCACTATGGAAACCATAAAGGCTTGATAAAATTGGAAAGTATAGAAGCATAAAGAAATCATAAACATAATATATATCATATATAAATACAGTTACATCATAATGGCCACCATGAGAGGCGGTAAGATGTAATTGAACAATCATCGTTTTGTGAGATGTTAGTTTTCCATCCACAGAAACATTATGTTATTCATCCATTATATGGAGGTGTGTGTATGTGTTGTTCAAATAATTCTCATAAAAACATACTAGTATATTGAAGATACTGGTTTTGTTACAAAATAAAGGAATAAAAAAGAGTTTAGGGGTTGGAGAATTAAAATAGAAGAAAACAATTTAAGAGAAATCGTTACCTTTAATTTAGGCAACTTCCTTTGGTTTGAACCAAAAGGACTTCTCAAAGTGCGTTCTGCCTAAAGTAAGGCTTCTAGGGGGATTAGAGGGATGTTGGGAGATTAATTGGGCATAGGTTGGACGAGACAAATATCTTGAGAGGTGTGAGGAATTGGTTAGAAGTGGTCTCCTTTTATAAGGGGGAGGAGGGGCTCTTTAGGAAAGTGTGAAAGTATTATTTTATAATATAATTATATTCGGTTTCTAATGGTCGAAAAATCATTATAGTCTAAGATAAGATGAGTCATGGTCGAAATAAAATCATCCAATCAGAATTGGACATGTTTTGGATAATATTTTAATCATTATAATCTTATTTATTTAAATCATTTATTAACGAGGTAAACACTCCATCATTATTATGTCATAAATAATTTAATTTATTTTTTGTCAAAAAATTATAAAAAAATACCATGATATAGGAAATTTGTTTATATTTCCAATGAATATTTATAGTAAAAAATATTCTTTATATAACACCATATAAAAATTAATTACTAAAATATTTTTGTTTATGTCTATTTTTCCTTTACATTAAATTAATTAGTCTAAATTGTCATTATCACTCCCAAGTGGCTCAAAGGGGTCCCAAAATCGACCAAAATATGTAAATGGTCGTTAATGACTCAACCAATAAGGTTTGGACAAGTGTTAAGGTAATTTGGAATTATTATAATATTCTTTTTACCTTAAATTACCCTATTTACCTTTAACCGCTGTAAATAAAAATCAAAAGTTACTATTCACCAAAAATTATTTTCATATTAATGAACTGAATTTTAATTCTTTATAACAAACATGTATGTAGGATTTTTGAAATTCAATTCATAGAAGTGGTAAAATTTCATTTAAATGAAAAAGTCAGTTTTTTTAACTACCACTAAGTGGTGTCACTATTCATAAAAAATTGAAGTTTTTCAGAAAAATACCAAAAATTCAGCCTAAGAATTATTTGATATTAAGAATTAAAAATTGATGTCTATTTTTACAAATTAAAAATATATAAGTGGCATTAATTAATTTAAAAATTAATTCCCGTTGTTAAAACAAATAGCATGTTTTTAAGAAACAATAACTATCAAAAGATTGATACTTGTTTATGTCCAATTTCAATGTGAAATTAATTCCAATGACCAAAATTAGATTAAATGGTAAAAATATATTTCAATTTCACTTTAAAACCAACTAAAAAGATAATCTAACCATATAAATAAATTATATTAAAAGGCACTTTTGAATTAAAATATCGTATTTTTCACTATTCATTAAAAAATGAACTTTATCAGAAAAATACCAAAAAATTACCCAAAGTAAAATTTGATGTCCCCATTATAAAGAAGGATTTTATTCGGTCAATTATAATGTATTAAAGTGAACAAAACTATATTTAAATAGGGTTCTCCATTAAAAGGCGATAAATCGGTCTTTTATTGTAAATTATGCTTAAAATTAGATATTCACATTTTAAGCCTCTAACTTTTATTGGATAAATGTAAATAAATTTAAAAAATATGTATAATCATATTGTAGTTAGTTTCATTCATTCCCACCAATAAAACAACTAGGAGTTAACTACCATTTAAAATAATAATATTATATTATTAGTGTGCAACGTAAGATTCCAAAGAAACTCGTTGTTGTATATAGGGTACACTATCAAACATAGAAACCCTTTTAAAGTAAAATTAATATTTAATTCACAAATATTAATAAATATGAAATATGTCTTATTCTTCATTTACCTGGGATGTTACAGTTTTCCAAGATTAGGAGTCTAGAGTGTGACATATAGAGGTGTATTTGGTCCAAGAGATCAAGTATGTGGTCACATTTTTTACAATCCTTACATATTTGGAGGTGCAGAAAAAGACTAAGGTTATCGAGAAGATGATTTACTTGGGAGTTGAGCCTTGGGAGAGTGGCCAACAACGTGTCTCAAGAAGTAGGGCTTCAAGTATTGGGCTTTGGTCATTCATGTAGTCAAGGTTCCAGCTAGTAGAGATCTAGATATGGAAGATCTTTCCCCATTATTTCGAGATATGTGGCTTCAGATCACATGTAGAGGGATTTCCACTTTCGTGATTTTTTTGTGAGGGACATGGCCACCACTAGACTTAGTGTTTGATCGCTCAGGGAGGCTAGTTTTATTTGGGTGGTCAAAAGCCTTTTCAAAATTAGAATTAATTTCCTTCGAGTCAGTTTCACCAGTAGGGATCATCAATGCTTGTCCATTAGCTGAGAGTAGGTGGAGTTTGAAGAGGGAAAACTCATGAAGGTTCCCATCCATAGGGACCTAGGCCAGAGCATGGTTGTGAAGGAATATAGTATAGAGGATTAGGATCTAGATGTGGTCACATGAAGATGTTAGAGGCAACAGTGCTAGCAGATCCATGATTTATTCAAGGCATGATTATAATATCATCTAACCTTGTGTGTAATTTTTTTAATTCGAGATCCTCACACTCCTTTTTTTCCACCACTTTGGTTTATACTTTGGGACTAGATGTGAAGATACTTCCAGTTCCCCCAGTATTATCCACACTAGTTGGAGGTCAAAATTATTTGTTTGATGTGTGTCAGAGATGTATAATAGTGATGGGGAAACACCAGTCTATGAGGGGCTTCTTAGTGTTCCAGATATACCCATAAGATATTATCCTTGACATGATTGGATATATACCATGCAGGTAGTCATCGACTATTTTCAAAGGAGAGTTTTATTTTCTGATGTGGAGGTCTAGTGAGTGGTGTTCATTGGAGAGAGAGGTTATTAGATGGGTCGTGGCCAAGTGGAGCCTCTTTTTTCATAGTTGGAGGAGTTTTTTGGTGGAAGCTTAGGTTGGCGATGTTCCCAGAGTTGTGGATGAGTTCCTAGAAGATTTCCTAGAGGAGGTTATGACACTACCCCCTCAATACGACGTCGAGTTTGGGATAGAGTTTCAATTGGGTGCTTCTATGATTTTGATGGATCTCTATCAGATGATGTCTGTGAGAGTTGAGGTTGTAGGTGGATGATCTATTTAGAGTGGATTTATTTTACCTAATGTTTCACCATGAGGTTCTCCAGTGTTATTCTCTAAGAAGGGGGATGATAGTATAAGGTTGTGTATATACTACTGGAGGTTGAATCATTTGGTGTTCAAGAACCGTTACCCTCTTCCAAGGATAGATGATATTTTCAAAAATCAAATAAGATCCAGTTGGTTTTCAAATATCGATATGCAATTTAGATATCACAAGTTATGGGTGAATGTGAGGATATTATGAAGACCGCCTTTAGATGAAAATATGGGAACTTTGAGTTTATGTTTATACTGTTTGACATTAAGAACAAAGCATCCATCTTCATAGGGATTATAAACTCCACATTCCATGAGTTCATGGACTGGTTTTCATCATATTCATTTATGATATCTTGGTTTAGCCCGAATGGCCCGAAGGCCTTCATTTTTATTGATTTTTTACAACCCCCCTTTCAAGGGATGAGGGGGAACCCTTACAAGGCCCGTAGGCTCAGAGATTACATGGCTTGTAGGCTTAGGAGATTACATGACCCTAAGGTCTTAGAGAATTCAACCAGACTATCTACAAGGAATTGCCCCTCCCTAGCATCTGCATCGTGATAGTAGATCTCCACCTTCGCATGGCCGTCTGGCTAGGCTTCCCATGCAAGCACAGGATGGTCCCGATGGCATAGCCATACCCTATCATTCTAAAAAATCCATTTGGTTCTGCTCTGGTGAGTACACTTGCTCTGAATCTTCTTCTGGGGCTGCTCCTTTTTTGTAGTGTTTCTGGGGAAACTGCATGTGGCCCAAAGGCCTTGAGGTAGCCCGAAGTCCTTAAAGGTGGCCCGAAATCCCCACTAACCCGAAGGCCTGGGTGTCCCGAAAGCCTTAAGGACTCCAAGCCCAAACTGGTGGCCCAAGGTGAATAGTTCCAGCTACTACAGTATCGAATAGTACCTACTATAATAACTACTACAGTGCCTGCTACTGTACCCGCACAATATACAGTTCTGCCATAGTACCTATACAGTGTACAGTTCTGCTACAGTACTGCACAGTGTGCAGTTCTGCTACAGTACTACTACAATGCCTACTATAGTATCTTCTACAGTGCTGCTACAGTACCATAAATATGCCTCTATCTCGTTTTGAACCTGGGTCTTTTGGATGCACTTAAGGATACCTCACCAACTGGGCTGAGGCTCATGTGCGATGATATCTTGGTTTAATTGAGGTAAAAGGGGGATCATGATGAGTATCTCAGAGCTATTATGAAAGTCCTTTGACACCACCAGCTTTATGAGAATTTTCCTAAGTTTGAGTTTTGGATGCAAGAGGTTCATTTCCTCGGATACATGGTGTCTCATCAGGGTGTGTAAGTGGTCCCATCCAAGATCGAGACAGTCGTTTCTTGGAAATTATCCAAGAACTTGGCATAGGTTTACAATTTCCTTTGTTTGCCTAGTTATTATTTGTTTTTTGTGCCCAATTTATCTCTATTTTTGTTCCTAATGATAGGGTTGACCAAGAAGGATCAGAATTTTGTGTGGAGAAATTAGTTCCAGACATCATTTAGTTACCTAAATGAAATGTTGGTTAGTGCTCTAGAGATTTAGTTTCCTAGGGAGGGTGTGTTGTTTTAGATTTTCTATGACACATATCATCTAGGTTTGGGATGAACGTTGTTATATCAGAGGGTGATGATCTATTATGGGTCTAGGAAGTTACATCCCTTTAAGTTTAACTATCCCACCCATGATTTGGATTTGGAAGTGGTCGTGTTTTGGCTAAAATTGTGGCAGCATTACCTAATCAGTGAGTGATTTTCTGTATTCACAGACCAAAAGAACCTAAAATATGTCTTCTATAAATGATATTTGAATCTATTCTATCATAGGTGGATGGATTTTCTATAGTATCATTATTTTTATATCTATTACACCTCAATAAAGAAAAATTTGGTTGTTGATGCATTGAGTTGGAAGTCCCAAGGAGATGTGGTTTAGGAGTCTGCAGATGTTTAAAAAGGGATGGATGAGATTATAGTGATGCATCTTGTTGTTGGAGAGATAAGTGCTTGTGATTATCTTTTTCATATTAATATGGATTCATCCTTGGCATGGAAGGTGGAGGAGTCTTAGAGGTATAGGTGATGCATGATCATGTTGTCCATTTTGATACTCTATAGGGATAGTCAGAGGATGGTCAGAACTAGTTTTCATTCCAGGAGAGGTTTTTTATTACAAAGGTGATGTGTGAGGGAGTTCTTAGTGATTTTAATAGACCACCTTTAGTGGTTCATCCTGGCGTGAAAATTATTTCTTGAGTCTTGAGGAGTTAGCTTTGGTGTCTAGGAATGAAACGGTTGGTGGCAGAGTTTGAGGAAAGGTGTCAGGTTTTTCAGTAGTTTAAAGAAGGGAACTATATTTTAGAAGGTTTTTTTCAGTCCTTTTATGTTATTGAGGGGAAATGGGAAGACATATTGATGGATTTTATTCTATGGTTACCCTGACCTCGGGGAGGTTGTGATGCAATTTGGGTGTTGTTGGACTGACTGATGAAGTTGACTTATTTTTTGGTGTTCCATGAGTTGAGTACCATGAATTTTTTAGAGAGGAAGTATATGGAAGATGTGGTTAGGATTCTTAGGGTACAAAATAACATCATATATAATCATGATCCTCATTTTACCTCACTAGTATAGTGGGTATTTCAACATGATTTTAGCTCCCATTTGTGCCTTAGCACTACTTTCCACCATAAGACATATGGGAAGAAATATCAGACCATCCAGAGAGTGGAGGATATGTTGTGAGTTTGTGTCTTAGACTTTTTGTGGATTTTGGGTAAAGAAATTTCATTTGTTCAAGATTTCATACAATATCACATATCACTCATCCATTTACATAGACCCATTTTAGGCATTATATGGGTGGTCGTGTCATTCACCATTGTGATGGACAGAGATTGGGGAGTCAATAGTTCTTGGTCGTGATGTGGTGCAGAGCATGACCAAGAAGATCCAATTGTTTTGAGAGAAGATGAGGGTGGTGAAGGACTTCCAGAAGGCCTATTATAATCATAAGGGCAGACCCTTGGAGTTTGAGGTTGGAGACCATGTGTTCTAGAGAGTCTTCCCTCAGTGAAGGAAACATAGGTTTGGTAGGGGAGTAAGCTCCCACCCTAGCTTATTAGGCCCTCTGAGGTGTTGGAGTGAGTTAGTGAGGTGGAATATTGGTTTGAATTTCCACCGAGATTAGAGATGATCGAAGATTTATTCCCTGTTACCCATATTAATCAGTATCTTTAAGATAAATCCCATGTCATCGACTAGGAATAGTTGGATATCGAGGATGACATGACATTAATGGAGTGGCTGGTAGAGTTACATGATCTTCAAGATTGGGGAATGCATGGATGAACCATTCATTTGGTTCACATGATATGGAGTCATAGAGGCCTGTAGAAGAGTACCTATGAGTGAGATACAAAGATTCATGCCCATTAACTAAAACTATTTTGAGTTTTTCTTTTTCCTATTTTGATTTGTGATGTGTGTTAGGAACTAGGACAGGAAGATTTAGCCGGTAGGCTGGGAAATTAATTTTTTTTCATCACCAAAGTGACATTATGACATCAATTCCGGTGAGCTATCCCGGTATGGTCCGAGGACCATGCGTGGATTTGACAGAGCACAAAAATAAAAATGAACAAGTACCTTGTTCAGATCTGACATGCGCAAGTGCATCATTGGTTTTCGGTAACTGTTACTCGAATACTTCGACTTTGAAGTCCTCTAGATCATCCACACACGCCTTTTGAATCTGCACGCACGTTGTTCGTTGGAATCCGGGTACTAGAAAAACACACCAATGATCTCCTCGATGCAGCGTTGATCACCGTAAGGAAAGGAACTTTGATCCACAAAAGAAGTTCTTAAAGTTCTTCCTTGCTTGAGTGGATCTCTCTCTAAAATCCCGAAGGAGAGAGAGGCTCTCAAAAATGATACATGAATAGTTTCAAGGGAAGATCCTCTCTCTTACTTACATAGGGGATATCTAAAATACCCAGTATGGGTTCCTGACCCCCGTGTAATAAATATCCTCTGTGTAAGTACCATAAAAATTTATTTATGTCAAATAAAAGTACGCCATAAATAATATTTATAATTTTATCACTAACTGAAATATATATTAATTTATATTGCATGATAAACTTGAGTCTTATATCTCGACTCACTTCTCCTAAAAATATTAAATGAACCCTGAATGTTTTAAATCCGTATGAATAATATTATATTTTTTTTATTTACCGATCACTTGTAAATACATGTTATAAATAAATTCAACATATTATTCCAAGATTGAATAATTAAAGAATTTATTTATTACTTGGTGATCCATAGAAATTGGATAGTACTCGGACCCTTTGCCAGGGCCCACTAAGTTCTATATTCCTATTCACAGAATAGGGCAGATTCTCATAGCGCTACAGTGTGTGACCCTCTAGGTCCTTATCTCAATAGTAATGAATAATATCCACTGACCAAGAGCAGGGTCTAGAAACCCATTGAGGCCCCTATAGAGATAAGGTAAATTCAGAGCAACGACTGCCTTCCTATGAACATGGTCTGTGTAATATAATCTCTTCGATATCGATATCTCAATAAAGAAAAATCCACACCAGTGTCATCATACTTTATCTTGATTTATTTTATTTGTTGATTTGACCAGACAGTCTTACCTTCCACTACCATGGCCATGGATTTAATGAATGTGTAACCATCCTCATCAACCAAGCTCAAGATATCTCTTCCTAAACTCAGAAGCGACAAATCCTTTCTCGATCATTCAATCAATGCCATGCCATTAATGACGTACCCGATACAAACTACCTCGCCATGAATTTATCTCTATGGTTTTCACCTTGAATCAAAATGTATGTAATTAAATGACAGTCATTGATAATGATCTCAAGTCTGGAGACCATTACACATGTCTGTAAATAGGAACGACCAATGATACCTAAAAAATATGGTGTTCCTATTATGCAGGTCTGTCCTCATGATCTCAACTACTAGAGATCATCAAGTGCGAACTTGATGAGATGAAGTCTCAATGCTTATGATCCCCCAAAACCTGATGGTCACACATAATCTGTGTCCTTTCAGAATGATGTAACTAGACCATAGGACATTACTTTAAGATTACTGTCATGGTATTTCAAAGTTCTCATTATAGCCTGGGATCTTCTATACCCCCTTGATATGACATGTAATCTAAGGACATTTCTATAAAAAAAGTGGATGAAGAAGTATCTAAACTATTATGGAAAGATAAAAACATGTATTATAAGAAACTTCATACATGTAGTGGAAATCAAATTACAATAGAATTTGGGTATTGGGAACCCACTTTCAACACTTCCACTTGCACTAGAGCCAAATGCTAATAGGTTTCAATCCGCTAGCTCTCACATGAGAATCATGCTTCTACTGAGAAATGGATTTAGTCAGGGGGTCTACCACATTGTCCTATGTGGATACTATGCTAGCTGTGACTTCACCTCTTTGAGTAAAATACCTCAAGAGATGAAACTTCCAAAGAATATGCTTTGTCCTCTGGTGAGACTTGGGCTCCTTGGAAGGCACCACTACAGCAGTATTATCACAATATACTGGAACGGGGTCTGTGCTGCTAGGGAAAACACCAATGTCTAAGATAAAACTGCGTATCTATACTGCTTCCTTTACTGCATCAGAAGATACAATATATTCAGATTCTTCTATAGAATCAGCAAACATATCTTGCTTCAAACTTCTCCAGCTCACTGCACCACCATTCAAGCAAAAGATGTAGCCTAACCATGATTTCATATCATCATTATCTATCTGTAAACTAGCATCAGTGTATCCCCTCACTATTAGTTACTCATATCTTCCATACACTAGGAACATATCCTTAGTATGCCTTAAGTACTTTAGGATAGTTTTAACAGCTTTCCAATGCAGATCTCCTGGATTGGCTTGATATACACCCACCATGATTAAAGTAAAGGAGACATAAAACCTTGTACATAGAATGAAATACATGATAGAACCCACTACTGAGGCATAAGGGACTCTACTCATTCGGTCAATTTACTCCTGTGTTTGAGGACACATTTTCTTGGAGAGATTTATACCATGTGACATAGGTAACAATACTCTCTTGGATTGTTCCATGTTATACCTTTTTAGTACCTTGTCAATATATGTACTTTGACTTATCCCAAGAAGCCTTTTATACCTATCTTGATAGATCTTGATCCCTAGAATGTAGGCTGCTTCACCTAAGTCTTTCACAAAGAATCATTCATTTAACCAAGTCTTAACTGGCTGCAAGGCTTGCACCTCATTTCCCATAATTAATATGTCATCAACATATAATAATAAGAAAAATATGGCTTTCCCTTTAACCTTTTTATAGACACAAGGATTGCTTTCATTTTTGACAAAGCCAAAATCTCTTATGGACTCATCAAAATGAACATTCCATGATCTTGATGCCTGCTTCAATCCATAAATGGATCTCTACAGCTTGAATACTTTATTGGCATTATTTGACTTGACAAACCCTTTGGGTTGAGTCATATAGATGTCTTCAACCAAATTCCCATTTAAAAAAGTAGTTTTCACATCCATTTTTTAAATTTCATAATCATGAAAGGCTACTATTGCAAGCAATATTATGATAGATTTAAGCATTGCTACTGGTGAGAAGGTTTCATCATAGTCAATGCCTTGACGTTTCTTAAAACCATTTGCAACCAGTCTTTCTTTAAAGGTATTAACCTCACCATACATTTCCAACATCTTCTTGAATACCGATTTGTATTCAATGGGATTTATATCAGCAGGAGGGTCTACCAAAATCCAAACTTAATTTTGGTACATGGAATCCATCTCATAATTCATGGATTCTTTCCATTTTGCAGCTTCTTTGCCTTCTAATACTTCCTTATAGGTTATAGGTTCATCATCCTCAAGTAATAACATGTAACCTGACTTAATGACAATAAAACCATAACACTCTAGTTCTCTAACCTCTCGCGTAGACCTATGCAGTGTCTGTGTCTCAGGAACAACTTCTTCTTCCACTTGTTCTTGTGGATATTGTTCCTCCACCAACTCTTGTGCATCTAGAGCATTAACTTCATCAAAGTCAATATTTCTACCATTATTTCCAATATAAATGTGTTCCCTTTCTAGAAATGTGGCGTATCTTTCCACAATGGATTTTATATCTAAAGGTTCATATAGGTAATATCCTCTAGTTTCCTTTGGATAACCTATAAATATGCACTTAGTGCTTCTGGATACTAATTTTTCACTTAGTAAAGTCTTGAAAAAGGCCTCACACCCCTATAAATGTATGTGTGTCAGACTAGGTTTCTTTCCATACCATAATTGATATGGAATCCCATTTGTAGCTTTAGTTGGTAATCAGGTAAGGGTATATGCTGCTGTCTACAAGGTGTATCCCCAAAAGAATAATGGAAGATTTATATGACTCATCATTGATCTGACCATGTCAAGAAAGGTCCTATTTATCCTTTCAATAACACCATTTCATTGTGGTGTATAAGGAGGAGTGATTTGGGATACTATCCCACACTCCTTCAAGTGATCAATGAACGCTTGGTTAAGATATTCTCTACCTCGGTTTGAGCGGAGTGCTTTTTATCTTCTTACCAAGTTGGTTTTCTAGTTCATTTTTGTATTCCTTAAAAAACCAAAAGGAATATGAATTATACCACATTAAGTAGATATATCCATAACTACTATATTCTTCGGTGAAAGTAATGAAGTATAAAAAACCACCCCTTCCCTCTACTAGAAATGGACCACATACATCAGTATGTATTAATTCTAGTACTGCATTGGATCTTTCTCCCTTTCTTGAGAAAGGTGCTTTAGTCATATTTCCTTGTAAAAAATCTTAACATATATTTAATGGTTCTAACTATACCGAGTCTAGATACCCTTCTTGATGAAATCTTCATAATCGCTTCTCGTTTACATGACCAAGCCTCAAGTGTCATAGTCGGGTGATATTTGATTCATGTTGGATATTTTTTCATTGATTTCCATTACTAGGTTCTCTAGTTCCATCAAATATAAACCATTGTTAAGATGTGACATACCATAACATATGTTTCCCTATAAAAGAGACAACATTTATTTCTAAACTTGAAATAAAAACCCATAGTTTCTAGACTCGATATAGAGATAATGTTTTTGGTAACAGAAGGTACATAATAGAAATTGTTTAAAACTAGAACCAAACCAGTTGGCAAGGTTAAGTGATAGTCTCCTACTTCCAAGGCTGCTAGACTTGCACCATTTGCATCTTGGAGATCCACTTGACCTTTTTCAATATTCTTGAACCTACTTGGTTCCTGTATATTAATACAAATGTGTGAGCCACATGCGGTATTCAATACCCAAATTGTAGATAAAGATAGATTGCATTCAATGACAAAAATACCTGAAGTATAAGCATCCATTTTCTTCTTCTTCTCAGCTCTACAATTATTCTTCCAGTGGACTTTCTTGCAACATCCAAAGAAGACATCTTCCTGTTCATTACTTTACCTCTAAATCTTTGGATTCTTTGCAGGATGATGCATTGGTGTCTTTGGCCTTTACTTGGCCTTAGACCCCTTTGCCTTGCCCTTGTTTTTCTTGTTCACCATAAAGACATATGAATTGGTATTTTTCATATCCTTTTCAACTTGATGAACTAATGCCAAAAGGTCTGGGAGAAACTTTGTCATATCATTCATATTATAATTGATAATAAAAGTCGAGAATCTTGATGGTAAAGAGGCAATAATTAGATCCACTACTAGTTCTTGATTTAGTTTGAACCCAAGGGCTTCAAGACTTTCAATATACCCAATCATCTTGAGTACGTGAGGACCGACTTGATGCCCTTCTGCTATCCTGCACTTATAAAGAGAACATGAGATATCATACCTTTCTTTCCTAGACCTCTCTTGATATAATTCTTAGAGATGTGAAATCATCTTGTAGGTACCCTCATACTCATGAGTTTTTTTTGCAATTGTATGGGCATTTATGACAACATGATGCATTGTACATCAAGTTCGTCGTCCGCATGCTTTCTCCATTTATATTTTTATGCCTTTCTTGTTCCCTAAGGAGGATCAATAGGAATTGGGGATTCCATCACGTATAACTTCCTTTATTGGCATAGTACTATGCACAAGTTCCTATACCACTCCTAGAAGTTATTACCGGTCATGATATTTTCTTGATCTAAAATTGATCGTAGTGATTAAGTACTTATGGTGTTGGTGATTTTCATTTTGAATCTACATCAGATAAACATTTAGTAGTTAGTAATTTGTCTTGATTACCTTTTGACATTTATGATTAATAGATTATTATATCATTTTAATGTCTCCCAATATTTTAGAAAACCTTAATAGACCTCACTATTAGATTTAGAATACTCTATTGCTTGAGTATTCTAGTGGAAAAGATCCTTAAAACCTCCCGCGTAGTCTACAAGATATGGATACACCACTACTTGGAGGGTTTCAAGGTAGGCACTAGCTGGCCAACCACTTAGCTTGTGGTTCCTTGTGTTGTTGAGTAAAGTCCCAGCTTTTGGAATTAGAACTTGATTCACTCAACCAGTTGACTATAAAGTGATATCAAGTTAGCTATGGATATACCTTGACTACTCACTTTAGTTAATTCGACCCAGTTCTCTCATGAAAACACCCCAGTAGTAAGAGGCACTCTAAACTATGGCTGACAAACACCCCAAACAGCCAGTTTTGTTCAGATGTGAGAAATGGAAGGCATTTAGACTTGAAATATCTTTGATGGATTTTAATATTTATTGACGAATAATAATTTTTGGTCTATATGTTCAAACTATATTATCACACTCACAATTGAACATACAATAGAAAAATATTCATCAATTATTTATGCATTTTTTTATCTTGTTTACTATTCTATGTGATAAAACAATAATCATGAACTCGCATAAAATAATAAACTATGCATAAAGTAAATCATGAAATCCTATTGGTCTGGATCATTCTATAAATATTGATCCATAATGGATCAATCTTGACCTAGGGGCATACATACTTGAGTCGGCACCCGACTCAAGTCGCAATCATCCCCAGTGCAATGCGCTCGACTCCCATCTGGTTTACTGCCTCGACTTGGTAGGGTCTGTGTCTCTGATCATCACCATTTAATTAAAAATGTACTCGCATGGAGGTGAAGGGGTCTAGGGGTACAAAATACAGCTCGTTCATTGGACACACATGCCTTTATACATATTTGAAATAAAAGGGCAATTCACATACCATCATTTATCAAGTTAATTATTACAATCATTTCATGAATTGAATAAATAAATAATTAAATAAATAAACACAAGACATGCACAGTTTGGTCGCTTGCTGAAGACCATTCGGTAAATATAAAGGGGGGTTAAAATTAAACTGCAATGAAATTTAAACAACAAAGGGTCCTTATAAATTAAATTAATTAAATAAATTCAATTAATTTATTTTTATCAATTCCAACTATTTAATTTAATTTCAACTCCAAAATTAAATTAAACCATCAATTTAATTTAACTATAAAATTAAATTAAACTATTAATTTAATTTTAATTCTAAAATTAAATTAAAATTTTTATTTAATTTTAATTCTAATTAAATTAACATTTTGGATTAAATTAAATTTAAACCCCCAAACTAATTCTAATTAATTTAATTTAAAAAACTAAATTAATTAAAAAGTAATTTAAACACGGGGTTGCCTCTAGCCAGGGATGAGTCCGGTAGGTCTGCAAACCGCCGTGGGGTGTCATCCTGAAGTAGGGCCAAATCATGGCATAACCATAGCAATACTGCGACGTGACCGCGGTGTGACCGCGGCGTGACTGCGGCGTGACCGCGGCGTGACCGTGGCATGACCGCGACATATTGGCCCGGTCCAGAGACATCTGCAGGGCAACATCTTCTGACCAGAAGTGAAGGGAGTGGGAGTAGGCAGGGCAACGCTTCGGCCAACCACATGGGCAGCAACCCGCTGCTCCGGCCAGCCGCCGGGGTGGCGGCCTGGTCCGGTGTGACCTGGACCGGCAGAGGCCTGGTCCAGTGCGACCTGGACCAACAGCGGCCTGGTCTGGCATGTCTAGGTCAGGCGTAGCCTGAATTGGCGGTGGCCTAGTCTGGCATGGCCTGGACTGGCAACAGCCTGGTCTGACGTGGCCAGGTCTGGCACGGGGCGAGCGGGGCGGCGATCTAGGCAGGGTGATGGTCTGTGCGGGGCTCGGCCTACGCAAGACAGAGGGGCGGCTAGGGTTCTAATACAGGGCAGCTTGACATGGCGTAAAGAGTAAGGCAGTGCGGTCCTGGGCGGTGCGATGAGGCAGAGGGCGATCGGCTTGGAGCGGCATGGGGCGGCGGTCCGGTGACCTGGGAGGCCAATTAGGGTTTTCACCCTTGCGGGCCGCATGAAGAAGGAGAATACCCATTTGAGTCTTCTATATTTTTTTAATTTTATCCTTAGACAAAAAAAGAAAAAGAAAAATGACACCACCCCTTTCCCCTTTTTTAATAAAAGGAAGACTTGACCCCAAAATGGGTCTTAGTCTTTTTTTTTATTTTTTTTAAATAAAACAAGACCTGAATTGAACCCAAGTCTTTAGAAAAAATATTTTATTTGAGGAGAAATAAAATATATAATATTATTTTATTTATCACCTAAAATTAAACATGCTAGATTATTTCCGGCTACCGGATTCCGGCCAAAGCGTGGCTGGAATTTGGTAATTTTTTATGAATACATTAATGAAGTTAAAACATGTTCTTCTCAAAAATTTAATCCAAATAAAAATTAAACTGACGAGTAGATATAATTGAATTTTTCAAATGGCCATAACTTGGCCATTCAAAAATAGATCGACGTGTGATCAGTTGCGTTGGAACTGATTTAATCCCTGGTACTTAAATTTAATGCAATTTAATTTTTTCTTTGACTCTAAAAAATAACACGCTCCCTCTGATACCACTTTTAGGAACTGGGATGGGAAGATTTAGCTGGTGGGCTGGTAAATTAATTTTTTTTGCATCACCGGAGTGACGTTACAATGTTGACTCCGATGAGCTATCTCGGTAAGGTCAGAGGACCACACATGGATTTGACAGAGCACAAAAATAAAAAAGAACAAGTACCTTGTTCGGATATGACGTACACAAGTGTGTCACCGGTTTCCGATGACCATTTCTCTAAGACTCCAACATCAAATTCCTCTAGATCATCCACACACACCTTTTTAATCTTTATGCACATTGTTCATTGGAATCTGGGTGCTAGCGTGGCACACCAACGATCTCCTCGACACAACGGTGATCACCGCAAGGCAAGGAACTTTGATCCACAAAGGAAGTTCTTGAAGTTCTTCCTTTCTTGAGAGGATCACTATCTAAAATCCATGATGAGAAAGAGGCTCTCAAAAATTATACATTAATAGTTTCAACGGGAGAGCCTCTCTCTTACTTATATTGGGGATATCTAATATACTCGGTATGGGTTCCCAACCCCTGTGTAATAAATATCCTCTGTTTAAGTACTATAAATATTTATTTTTATCAAATAAAATTATTCCATAAATAATATTTATAATTTTATCACTTACTTAAATATATATTAATTTATATTGCGTGATAAACTTGAGTCTTATTGCTCGACTCACTTCTCCTAAAAATATTAAACGAACCCTGGATGTTTTAAATCCATTCAAATAATATTTTATTTTTTTTATTTACCATTAACTTGTAAATACATGTTATAATTAAATTAAACATATTATTCCAATCTTGAATAATTAAAGAATTTATTTATTACGTGTTGATCCATAGAACTTTGATAGTACTCGGACCCTTTGGCATGGCCCACCAAGTTCTATATTCATATTCATAGAATAGGGCCGATTGTCAAAGTGTTATTGCATGTGACCCTCTAGGTCATTATCTCAATAATAGTGAATAATATCCACCGACCAAGAGTAGGGTCTAGAAACCCATCGAGACCCCTATAGAGAAAAGTTAAAGTCAGAACAATAACTTACTTCCTACGAACACGATCTGTGTAATATAATCTCTTCGTTATCGATATCTCAATAAAACATAATGAACACTAGTGTCATCATCATTTATCTTGCTTTATTTTATTTGTTGATTTGACCGGATGGTCTTACCTTCAACTACTATGGCCATGGATTTAATGAAGGTGAAACCATCCTAATCCCAAATATATCTCTTCCTGAACTCGCAAGCGACAAATCCTTTCTCGATCATTCAATAAATGCCATGCCATTAATGACGTACCTGATACAAACTACCTTGCCACAACTTTATCGCCATGGTTTTTTCCTTGCATCAAATGTACGTAATTAAATGACATTCACTGATAATGATCTCAAGTCTGGAGACCATTATACATGTCCGAATATAGGAACGACCAATGACACCTGAAACATGTGGTGTTCCTATTATACAGATCTGTCCTCATGATCTCAAATACTAGAGATCATCAAGTGTGAACTTCATGAGATGAAGTCTCAATGCTTATGAGCCCCCAAAACCTGATGGTCACACATCATCTATGTCCTTTCAGAATTATGTAACTGGACCATAGGAAATTACTTTAAGATTACTATCATGGTATCTTAGGGTTCTAATTATAGCTTGGTATCTGCTATACCCCCTTGATACGACATGTAATCTTAGGACATTGCCATAAACAAAGTGGATGTAGAAGTATATACACTATTATGGAAAGATAAACACATGTATTATAACAAACTTCATACATGTAGTGGTAATCAAAGTACAATAAAAGCTGGGTCTAGGGCACCCACTTTCAACAATGTGATGTTTGGATCTTTCTATTTTATGATATGTGATGTTTCCCTTAATGTGTGACATGTGATAAGGATTTTAACACATGAAAAGGGGAGAACCTAAATCATAATCAAAATGCATTATAATTTGATGCTATTAAGACCATACAGGAGTGACAATGCCTCAAAAAGATAATAATATCTTGATATGGAAGATGGAATACTCCGATCTGTATGCTCGGGGTAGTGCTATGTGTTAGTTGTGGTAGTGGTTGGTTTAGAATATGTGGAGGTTGAAGTGATGTGAATGGTTATGTGTAAAAGGAGGTGGTTTATGTCTGGTACCAAATGATACAATATTGTGCCAGGTGATAGGATATGATGTGGTTATGCAATGTGTTTTTTTGGGAATTAGGGTTTGATGTGTTTGGTTGGTGATAACACTTGAGGTGTAATGAGATCCTTGAGAGGTATCTTGTGGGGTGGTTTTTCAGACCCCTTTCTTTCTTCGGGTTGGGTTTTGATTCTTGGGGATGATAATTGTTTTATAGGTATCTTATATAATGGTTCATTCTTTTCCAACCCATTATTTCTTCAGTTTTGGTGTTGGAGGTGTTTTAAAGGATATTAGAGGAGAATCCTATGGAGTTGGTATAAGGCCCCAACCTTAAACATTACTTAATATTGAGTTAAGTCAATAATTTTAATTTTATTCACATCAAGGATCTTTTTAGGTTTATATATTTAGATAATTAGGCTATAATTCATAAATAACAACTCAAAATTTACAAAGTAGACACTTCTACTCACGATCCATTTTTTTTCATAGAACGAAAACCTTTAAAAAACATGGTTTCATTTCATGTTTAATCATCATAACTTGTCCTTGATCCCATACTTGACTCTATTCTACTTTAAATCCTGTGAAAAATATTTCAAATTAAACTTGGTATGAGAATAAAAAGCTTAGTAAGTGATACAAAAATAATGGAAACTATTAGTCTTGAAAAAACATGTAAACCATGAATAATTTATTATAAAGTAATACTTTTCACCTCTAAGAAGCATTAAATACACTTTATTGAATATAATATCATTGATTACCTTTTTTTTGTAATAAAAAATATTATCATGAAACCTATATAAAGAACATATAACATATAAAGGTAACTTGGGACATAATCATACTTAAATGGAATAACCATATAGTCGACTTCCACACATATCACCAAATGGAATAGCCATGTAGCCAACTTCCATACCCAATGCATTGGAGGTTATAATGCAATCAACCATCCTTGGTTTATCACTGAACCAACCATCTTTGGTTTATCACATAACCAACCATATTTGGGTTTTCATGTATCCACCGGTAAAATGTCAAAGTACCATTATATAATCATAACACATAAAATATTTCAATTATCAACATTTCACTCATAAAATTTCATTTGCAATCACAATAAATAATTTCAAGATATTGAAATAGTCAATCCACTTTCAAAACAAATTTCAATACCAAAACACCCAAAAATGGAATAAGGGATTTATTTTCCATTTAAAAACATTAAGTCTTATAGAGTAATCCAAATATGAAATAATGGTTACGGTGGTAGATAAGTCATTGTCGTTACATACGTTAAAAAAAAAAAATCCTTTTTCCATTTTTTAAACAAATTAAAACATTTAGTATAAAAATATTCCTTTTGAAAACCTTGGAATGAATTAAAAGTAAAAGGGGTTGATTATGTACCTTATAAAGGAATGTGGTGTATAACATCAAAATATGCCTCAATTAAAGGATATTGAGAAAAAGTCCCTTACCTCGAGTCTGAATCATCTCGTACATTCTTTATATTCTGGATTAATAAACTTATGTTAAATTATACTTGATTAAAAACCTTTTTCTTGTTCATTATTCCTTTATATCACTTATTACCATGTTATAACAATTACATAATGATTTTAGTTCACGTCGGACATTTTGTTGATATTTGGTACTTGAGTCAAAAATGAACTTGGTACAATGTCAATAGTCCATGAGTTAATAAGTTATTAATCTATAGAATAATATTCTTGAAATTATTATCCTTATTATACATAAATTATATCTTTTTATCAAACCATGAAGTGTGGTTATGAAAAATGAACAATGTTATAATCATGGAGACGGTAAGCCGTATATATGCATGAGTAACATTTTCCATTTTTATTAATCGTTATGGAAGGAAGTTAAGTGTTATTTTAACTTTTCATAATGATTATAAATTAAATAATATCATATTAATAATTTAAATATACTTATATATATATATATATTATAAAACATATATAATTAATAAAAATGAGTCACATCGCTTCGTGGAGGTGATAGTTCACATGCACGTAGTAATGACATTATCATTTTTAGGTACATGGAAAGTAAGAATGTAATAGATATATTATTATTTTATAATGATTATTATTTATGAATATCACATATGAACATCAATTCCATTATTATAACCATTCATGAGAGGCAGTTATGAAAAATGAATTAGATCGGTTCGTGGAGATGATAGTTCACACGTTCGTACGAATGATTAATTCCTTTACCATTTAATGGAAGTGGAGATGTATTTTGGTAATGATATTATCATGATGAAATATAATTATATTTAGTATATTGGAGTTATTATTTCATCTATTAAGAATAATATTTGAAGGAGTTGGAAGAATAAATAAAATAGAAATACTTAAAGAAAACGATACCTCTTCTTCGGTTGATCACCTTTGAAGAACACCTTAACGCATATAAGAAGGGTTTTATTCCCAAAATAAGGGCCCAAGAACATGTATAGTTATTATAGTAAGGGTTTTGGGTAGATATTGGATTAACCAAAATGTTTTTGAAGTGTGATTAATAGAGAGGAAATAATGCCTTTTTATTGGAGAGGGGAGGGGCACCCTTGGAATTATTAAAAGTATTAAATTAATATAAATTCAATTTCGATTCCAAATGGGTAAAAACATATTTAGTTTGAATATAGGATGATTATGGGTAAAAATATATTCATACAATGAAAATTAGACAAGTTTTAGTATTTTTTTAATCCTTATCTTTTTTGTTTTATCCCCTTTAAACTCTTACCATTTTATCAAGTAATTTACAATTAGAGGCTTAAAATAATTACCAAATCATATCAAACAACAATTTAATGAGCCATTAATTAAAATTTTAGAGTTATATAAACTTTTTTGAGAAATATTATATTTTTATAAAATTTATATCATTTAATTAAATATTTTATATTTTAAAATATGAATTATGTCAATTTTGACACTATTGATTACATGACTTTTTAAAAATATCATAACAACTTGATTCATTAAAAAAAAATATTAACTCAATCCTAGAATTTCATATTCATCCATAAATTTTTTATACAACATCAAAAATTTCAAATTATATTTATTTTAATATTATTAATTAAACATATTTTATTCTTTCTTTAATAAATATATTACTTCATTATCTTTGTGTCATAATTAAATTTAATTATTAAATTTCTAAAAATTATAGATAAATTACCATGTTTTAGGTAATATTTTTATATTTATAATTACTATTCATAGTATAAGTTATCACTTACATAACCCCATATTAAAAATGTTTTTGTAATAAGATACATATTTATGACATTTTTTCCTTTACTTTAAATTAAATGTTATAAATGTCATAATCACACCCAAGTGGATTAAAAAGGTCAAAATTCCATCCCAAGGATGGTAATGGTCTATAATAACTCATACAATAAGATTAGGACAAGTGTTAGGGTAATTTTATAATATTATAATATTAATTTTACCTTTAATTACCTTATTTTCCTTTAACCGTGGTAAATAAAATACTAAAGTTACTATTCACCAAAAATTATTTTGTTCCTATTGGACCAAATTTTTCATACTGAGTACAAATATTTATTTAAATTTTTAAAAATTCAATTCAAATAAGTTTTTAAATTAGGTTTAACACTAATCTAGTTGACAGATCGAGAAAATGGATTTTTTAAGTAAAACATTCAAAAGTTCACATAGTTTTTCAATTTAATTTTAATTTGAAAAAGCATACAATGAACTAAATTGAATTAACTGATAAAAAATTAATCTAATTATACCTTAAAACCATGTAAAATTATAAACTAAAAATATAAATAAGTTAGATGAACAGACAGTTTTGAATTAAAATGCAGTATTTTTCACTATTCATTAAAATATGAATTTTATCAGAAAAATACTAAAAATTAAACCGAAGTAAATTTTGATGTCCCGATTCCAAAGATTGTTTTTCTAAAATTGAACATATAAAAGTTTGAAAAACTAGATTTAAAAAGAGTTCTCCATAAAAGGGAAGTAAAAATGCCTTTTTTGAAAAATACTCTTTTTATTCATAAAATTGAATTTATTTTTATATCATGTCTAGAAAAAATATAAGATGAATTTTAAAGATCATATTTAATTAATATTTCATTAATATAATCCTAAAAGAGTGATTTTATTATTTTATAAACACAATTATTCACACTTATACAGTTTTTCATAAAAACACATCCTTTTTATTCAATTGGTTTTTATTTTCATTTCTAATTATTTTTATAACCAATGAATCATTATATAAACATGTGTGAAAAATATTTTCATAATTTATTTAATATCTTTCATTCATGCCATTCTAACGGCTATGCGATAACTACAACTTAAAATAATAATATTAATAATATATTATTTTTCGGTATAAATCATTCTTGTGTGCAATGTAAGAGTTTAGAGAAACTCATTGTGCTTGTCGAGTATGCTATCAGACATAACATCCTTTTTAAAGTAAAATTACTATCTAATTCATAAATATTAATAAATATGAAAAATTATTATTTTATAATTACCCTAGATGTTACATCCTTCCCCCCTTTTGAAAATTGCATCCTTGAAATTTTAAATTTGAGCTCAGTAACTAAGGTTTCCATTTTCAAAAAACTCCTATGTTACATTCTACCCCTTTTAGAAATTAAATCCCCCCAATTTTAATTTGGGGTCGGTAACTATGGTATGAATTTTTAAAATACCTTTATTGAAATCCCACATCCAAAAAAGGATTAACAAAAATTCCACTTTAAAAGAAAGAAAGGAAAGTATGAAGGTCACCTAAGATAACACCTATTAGGGTTACATGTAAAAAAACACAGATATATAAGAGAAAAGTAATGATCATTTTCTGATGTATAATAATCAAAAACGTTGTTAAGAGAAAGTTGATAACAAAAAAACATAAATTACTGATGGGTTAAATATTCTTTGATTTCGTAGTAGGAAAAGTAAACGGAAAACGTTTATGTTTTAAGATCATTTTCATAGAGCAATGAAATTCATTTAATACATAGACTAAGATCATAAGGAAATATACTTAATTTTCAAGTAGTGTTTTATCCTTTAATAAAAATTTCCACAAACTCATCTTTTTCTCCAAATGATGAGTATTTAAGAGGAATTTTTTTATGCCTGAAACACTAGAATCAACTTCTATATAATTAGATAATCCACAAAATATTATCTATATATTCATTATTTCTTGAAACATTAACCAAAAAAAAAAAATTAAAATAAAATAATTCAATTCCCTAAATATAATAAACTCTATAAGAAGAATGACTATTTTTAATCTCGAAAATTCAAAAGTAATAACAAAAGTCCTACATAGACCATTCAACAAATAAATATCCTTAAAATTATTGAAAATAATCAAAACTAATATTGAAACAAAAAATTCAGAAGTATTTGATCATATAGACTTCCAAGATAAACTTTAAAATTTTTCTACAAATAAAATCAATCACTCTTAAAGTCTCATACCAAAAAGTAATTACCCTAATCACATATTCTCCAAGTTAGGTTTATCATTTCCATAAATAACCCAAATTTCCATAAGTCCAAAATGAAAACATAGATTCTTAGAAAATATAATTCAACCATTACTCCTCCATTAAAATCCCATATTATTCTATTTACCTTAATCATATAAAGTTCAAAAAATAGTGAATGTCTTCCAAAATAAAATTTATCACTTAATCCCCAAATAATTTTCCTATACCAAGGATATCCATTTAATAAAACACAAGTTACCAAAATAAACTTATTTTTATTCCATAAAATTGTTTAACTAAAAATAAAATGAAATATTAGCCAGGGACTTCCCATAGGCTAGTGTTGGGCAATAAATAATTGTCGAACTTTGGTTGTGGGTTTGATTTCCACAGCCTTTTCTGACACGACGATTTTTCACCCTTCCTACGGGTTGTCATTTTCCTAAAATTATATAATTTTATAACATTCAAAAAATGAGATAAAATCCTCAAAAATAACTATAACTTGTTTTGTCCTCAAAGTTTATCTCATACCTTTCATTTTGAAACCCAAAATGTAATAACCCATAATTACCTCAAAATAAAAGATTATATAAACCCTAATGGTTATCTATACCTTTATAATTATGTACACACAAGAAAATATAATTCATCATGAAATAAAATTTTTACATAATAGACTTCAGGGTTACACATACTAGAAAAAAGTATTCCAAAGTAATCCCATCATCAAAATATCATTAATAATTTTAAACAATTCATCATCCTATAGTCTACCATAACTCTAGAATCCTTTATATGTATAATTTTTAATCATTCAGTGTTGTTCTTGATCTTTTAACCATGATTTTCCATATTATTACTTAATACTTATTTCCTACAAACAAAAACATGAATCATGTCCTATGATTCAATAATGCCAAAACATGAGACAATAAATAATCCACACCTTTCATAGCTCATTTCCAGTTTTCTCATCTTCAATTGGAATGGAATTAAGTATTGATAAACATAAATTTTTAAGGTCCTACCAATCCCATTCATGGAACTTATTAGTAGGAACTTGATTTGTATAATTACCATAATCTTTACATTTAAAACATTCAACTGATAACTCAAAAAGAACTTGTTTCCCATTCCTAGAGTCAACCTAACTCTTCCTTTTTCCTTGGAAGGTTATTGCTTTATGAACTTCATTACCACATCTATAAAATATTCCTGTCCCTTTAAAACATTTTCCTAAGTGTTTCTTTATACATCCTCGAAACATATGTCATTTAATATACTTACCTTCATGATAATTACCTAAACATACACATGGATTCATTTCTCTCATATATGATGCATTAGAAAACTCACTAAGGTCTTAGTGGTTAATTAGGAATCCTGATAGTTGGTTTATAATAACCACAAGAGTTCTCATTGCAGCTCCTATTTCATTAGGTTTCTTATTTATAGAACCACCGAATTTTCCTTCACATCCATTGTTACGTTGGTTCCTACTAGATCTAACCATTTACTAAAAAAAACAGGATAGTGTGAGTATATCAATAAAATCATCATATGTTATCTTATGAGGTAGATAAACAATAAAATATACTTATTCATGTTATCTCAAAATCATTAAATTTATCTAAAATAACCATGAATCTTTATTTTATGATAACCATTGTTGTTATATATAACTTTTGACTTATTATTAATTATCACCCTAACCTCTAAAGTTATCTAAACAATCCTATGATACCAACTATAAGGACCCAACCTTAAAGATTACTTAATCTTGAGTTATTTCAATAATTCTACTTTAATTCACATAGAGGTTCTTTTTAGTTTTATAGCTTTATATAATTAGGCCATAAGTCATATATAAAAACTCAAAAATTACAAAGTATACACTTCTACTCACTATCCATTTTTTCATAAATTTTTTTTTTTTTAAAAATGAAACATGGTTTTGTTTCATGTTTAATCATCAAAACTTTTCCTTGATCCCATCCTTGACTCTATTATCCTTTAAATCCTATAAAAAAATTTCAAAACTTGGGATGAGCATATAAATCTCAGTAAGGGATACAAAAATAAGGAAAACTATTAGTATTTAAAAAACATGTAAACCATGAATACTTTATCATAAAGTAATACTTTTCACCTCTAAGAAGTAGTAAATACACTTCACTTAATATAAAATCATTGATTAACCCTTTTTTAATCAAAATATTATCATAAAACCCATATAAATTACATATAACATATAAAGGTAACTTGAGACATAATCATACTTAAATTTAACAACTATATGGTTGACTTCTACACATATCACTAAATGGAATAACCATGCAGCTGACTTCCATACTCAATGCATTGGAGGTTATAACATAACCACCCATCCTTGGTTTATCACAAAACCACCCATATTTGGTTTATCATGTAACCACCCATATGTTTTGTATCACATAACCATTATTCAAATGTCAAAGTACCGTTATATAGTCATAACACATAAAAGATTTCAATTTTCAACATTTCACTTATAAAATTTAATTTATGATTACAATAAATCATTTCAAGATATTGAAATAGTCAATATACTTTAAAAACCATTTTCAACACCAAAACACCAAAAAATAAAATAAGGTATTTCTTTTCCTTTTAAAAACATTAAGTTTTATAAAGTAATCCAAATATCAAATAATAGTTATGGCGACAGAGAAGTCGTTGTCACCGTATATGTTAAAAAACATTTATTTTTTCATTTTGTAAAAAAACACTTCATATAAAAATATTCCTTTTGAAAACCTTGGATTGAATTTAAATTAAAATTGTTTGATTATATAACTTATAAAATAAGGTGGTTTATAACATCAAAATATGCCTCAATGAAAGGATATTGAGATGAAGTCCCTTAACTCAAGTCCAAATCATATCGTACATTCTTTATCTTCCTAAATAATAAAATTAGGTTAATTTATACTTTATTAATAAATTGTTTCATGTTAATTATTCCTTTTATATCACTTATTACCATGTTATAACAATTACATAATTATTTAAGTTCACGTCAGACGTTTTGTCGATATTCGGTACTTGAGTCAAAAATGAACTCGGTATGATGTCAATAGTCCATGTGGTCTTAAGTAATTAATCTATATAATAATATTAATGACTTTATTATAAGTTTTATACATAAATTATACCTTTAAATCAAACCATGAAGTGTGGTTATGAAAAATGAACAACATTTTAATCATGGAGACGATAAGCTGTACTTACGCATGAGTAACGTTTTCCATTTTTCATTGATCATTATTAAAAGAAGTTAAGTATTATTTTATCTTTCCAGAATGATAATAACATAATTAATATCATACTAATAATTTAAATATACTTATATACATTTATATCATAAAAGTGATATAATTAATAAAAATGAGTCACATCACATTGTGGATGTGATAGTTCACACATATGCATGAATGACATTATTATTTTTATGCACATGGAAAGTAAGAATGTAATTGATATATTATTATTTTATAATTATTAATATTTCATGAATATCACATATTAACATTAATTCCATTATTATAACTAGTCATGAGATATGGTTATGAAAAACGAATTAGATCGGTTTATTGAGGTGATAGTTCACACGTACGCACATACGATTAATTCCTTTCCCATTTAATGAAAGTGGATATGGATTTATGTGATGATATTATCATGATAAAATATAATTATATTTAGGATAAATTAGTAATTATTTAATAATAGGATTAATAATATTTGAAGTATGTGGAAGAAGAAATAAAATAGAAATACTTAAAGAAAATGACACCTCTTCTTCAGTTGATTACCTTTTAAGAACACCTTAACACATCTAAAGAGGGTGTTATGACTAAAATAAGTAATCAATATTGTGTGGAGGTATTATAAGAAGGTTTTTGGGTATATAGTTTTGGAAAAAAATGATTTGGAAGTGTGAGTAATAGATAGGAATGGGTACCTTTTTATCAGAGAGGGGAGGGCCACCCTTGGAATTATTAAAAGTATTAAATTAATATAAATTAAATTTCAATTCCAAATTGGTAAAAACTCATTTATTTAGAATTTAGGATGAGTATGGGTCTAAATATAATCATAAAAGAAAAATTATATAAGTTTTAGTATTTTTTTAATCCTTATTTTTTGTTTTACCCCCTTTTAACTCTTACCATTTTATCAAGTACTTTACACATAAAGGGTTAAAATAATTACCAAATCATGCCAAAAGACCAATAAACGAGTCATTAATGAAATTTTTAGATTTATCTAAACTCTTTGGCTGAATATTATATTTTTATAAATTTTATATCATTTAAGTAAATATTTTATATTTTAAAATATGAATTAAGTCAATTTTGATACTATTCATTACGTGAATTTTTTAAAATAACATAAAAACTTTATTACTTCAAAAAACAGTATTAAATAAATTCTAAAATTTTATATTCAACCATAAAATTTGTGTATGACATAAAATATTTCAAAGTTTATTTATTTTAATATTATTATTATCATTTTTTGATTCTTTCTTTAATAAATCTATTATTGTGTCATCTTTGTGTCATAATTAAATTTAATTATTTAATTCCTAAAAATTATAAATTAATTACCATGTTGTATATAATATTTTTATATTTCTAACTAATATTTATAGACTAATATATCATTTACATAACCCCATATTAAAATTATTTTAGTAAGAAGATATATATTTATGACATATTTGCCTTTACTTTAAATTAAATGTTATAAATATCATAATCACACCCAAGTAGCTTCCAAAGGTCACAATTTCATCCCTAGGATGGTCAAGGTAGATAATAACTCATAAAATAATATTAGTACAAGTTTTATGGTAATTTTATAATTTTATAATATTAATTTGACCTTTAATTACCCTATTTACCTTTAATTGTGGTAAATAAAATACTAAAGTTACGATTCACCAAAAATTATTTTGATCATATTGAAATGATTTTTTCATACTGATTACAACCATTTATGTAATGTTTTCTAAAATTCAATTCATATTAGTTTTAAATTAGGTTTAACTCTAATCCCGTTGGCGGATTGAGAAAATGATTTTTTAAAGTAAAATGTTCAAAGGTTTAAATAGTTTTTCTATTTAATTTTAAATTGAAAACGCATATAATGAACTAAATTGGATTAAATAATAAAAAATTCATCTAATTATACCTTAAAATCATGTAATATTAAAATCTAACAATATAAATAAATTAGATGAAAAGACAGTTTTGAATTAAAATGCAGTATTTTTCATTATTCATTAAAGTATGAATTGTATTAAAAAAATACCTAAAATTAAAGCAAAGTAAATTATTATACCCCCATTCCAAAAAAGTTTTTTTTTCAAATATAATATATAATATTGTCAACAACTATATTTAAAAAGGTTTTTCCATCAAAAGGTGTTAAAAATGTCTCTTTTTTTGAAAAATACTCATTTTATTCATAAAATTGAATTTATTCATATAAAATGTCTATAAAATATATAATATGAATTTTGAAAATAATATTTAATTTATATTTCATTAATTTATTCCATCAAGAGTGATTCGATTATTTTATAAACACAATTATTCGCACTTGAATAGTTTTTCATAAAAACACAGCCTTTATATTCAATTGGTTTTTATTTAAATTTCTAATTATTTTTATAACCAATAAATAATTATATAAATATGTGTAAACCATATTTTCATAATTTATTTAATATCATTAATTCCTTCTATTTTAATAGTTATGTCATAACTACAACATAAAATAATAATCTTAATAATATATTATTTTTTAGTATAACTCATTCTTGTTGCAATGTAAGATTTTGGAGAAACCCATTATTTCATGTCAAATATGATATCAAATATAAAATCATTTTTAATGTAATATTACTATCTAATTCATAAATATTAATAAATATGAAAAATAATTATTCTATAATTACTTTGGATGTTATAGTTGGAGCCACAAGAGTACTGCAGTTGGTGGTTTATGACATAAACAAGGTTCAAATTGTGAGTTAGTGATTCAAAACATGTGAGGCTGGCAGATTCATGAATTGTGTTTGGATGAGGTGTGAAGCATGAAACAAACTCAAGTTGTGAACGGTTAATTCACGATGTGTAATTAATTCGAGCCAAGGTGATATAAAATCTGGTAGAAGTTATAATTATGCAGAATGCATTCCATGTAATGGTTTCAAGACTTATAAACCATAGCCCACATGGAATTAACATTGTGAAAATATAATTCATGATGAGAAAGGGGAATTTTACAATTTGTTTTTAGGTTTTACATTCAACCAAATTTCTTTATTTGACCATTGATACTTCTTTTTTTGGAGAAACCCTAGGTGAATTTGGGAAATTATCCAGCCCTCTTCTCCTTAATTTGATCTGTGGGTTTTGGTGGTGCTGTTTTGGAGATCGATGGTGAGTTATTATCCTTTATACCAATGTTTTATTCTGTTATTCTCTAGGGTTCCACTGTAGAGATGTTTTTTTGATTCAGGTGTGTGTTGGGATACATTTTCAATAACCCTATGTTGTGGTATAGTTTGATCCACACGTTTACTTATACAGTTGTGGATTTTGGTATATTTATTCTTCACCTTGTGTTGTACCTAAAGACCAAAAACATTTTTTGAGGAAAGATATCCTCATTACCACCGATTTAAATTATTTTTTGGGGATTACGTGTCTTTGTTTCCATTTGGTTGGATATTAAAGGTCTTCATAATAAATATAATTAATTATAAACCCTGAAATTGATGGGTATAGGGAGGTATCACATTTTTTGACTACTTTGATAATGTTTCTGATAATATTATTCCACGTTGTTTCCTTGATGAAAATAACGGCTATTGGGAGCCTTTTTTGCGGAGTAGATGTTATGAATTGAGACCCATCCTTAGTTTTCGTTTGATCACACCCTAAATAAAAGGCTAAGAATGTATATCTAGCTAATAAATTCATTGAACATGGAATCTGATTTGTGTGATAATAGCCATGCTAAATAAATAAGTAATGAAATAAAATCCCATTAATAAATTATAGAAGTGATAATGTGTGGCTATTGTGTATTGGTTCTCATTGTGTCGCCCTGTGTGGTTTGGGATATTATGCCATAATGGAGGTGACCGTATGGGTTGTGTGATGCATAGGGATGTGATGAGATGTGGTTGGTTGGCATGGATGAGGTGTGGGGATTTTTGATGTGGTTGTGGTGTGCAGTGGTGGGATTCATAGTGGCGATGATGTGTGGTGGTGTTGTGCGACGTGGGCATTGTGCGATGAGGTTGTGGTGTGCAATGTTGTGGTTATGGTGCACAATTATGTGATTTTTGGTGATGTGGTGGGGTGGGTGTGGTTATGTGGTGGTGATATGCATTGGATGAGGTGGTTTGGTTAGTGCGGTGGAGAAAATTGATATGTTTTTGGCCAGTTATTGGGCGACATGGTTGCGTTCGTTTCCCGATTAGCCAAAGAAAAAATTGTGATGATAAAACAAAACAAAATAGGCTGGTAAATAAATGAAATGGGATAGAAATGGATGTATGGTAAATGTATTAAATGAATCAAACAATAAATGAATGAGTATTGTACGTGTGAATGAAGTGGCTTAGTAAATGAAAGTGGAATCATGTGGCTTTTGTGGTGGTTGTGTGATGTGTTTCATATAGTAGTGGAAATAGTTATGATGGCTAGTGTGTGGTATAGTGGTGGTGATGTGGTGTGAACTAGTTCAGTTGTTGTGAACCCATAATTGGGTATTGTGTGATATATATATATATATATATATATATATATATATATCGTATATCTTTATGTTATTTCTATATGTACCCACACGAGTTGGATAACCCTACCAACAATAAGAGGTTCTGGGAGTTTTCTTGAACATCCAGGATGATTGTGACATAGATAGATGACTACCCCCTATCCCCCGATCTTCCTTCATCAGTACTTATGATATATGTTGGTGTTGAGAATACTCAGTTGTGTTAGCCTAGGTGTTTTCATCCGAGATGTGATGTGATGAGGTGGTGATGTGATGTTATCTGTGGGGGGGGGGGGTCATGCATGGTTTGAGGAGTACATGAGGTTGATTTCCTTTACATTCATGATACCATAATGATATGGTTATATAGTGAGATTATATATGATGACCCATGTGTATTTAGGAAATACATGGTGTGGTGATTCCTAATTCTAGTATAAGATGCTATAAATTTTGAGGGTGAGGTAGGTAGGGATGCATCCCAACCCACATCAGAGATAGACCAGGTGTCTTTGGGAAAGATTTGATGAGATGTGATGTGAAGTGTATATGATGCAATGTGTATAAAAGTGATGAGAGAACATGAATTTTGACATTGGGGCGTGAGAGCGGAAAATCAGCGGGGAAACGGCAGTGGGGAACCTTTCTTTATTATGATCTTAATGTTATATTATTATACCGAATGCATGATTTAGTGAGAAATCCTTGGTGAGTCTAGGTTCTAGTTAGTTGAACTGTATAAGCGCTTTTTAGTTTTGTTGTTTGTTTACTTGTGCATTAGCATGCTATTTTCACATGTACACTTGTGACCTTGTTTATGTCCATATTGAGTATATTTTGAAAGTGGGTGCCCTAGACCCAAATTATGTATGTAATTTTATTACCATTACATGTATACATATTGATACGTGTGTGTGTGTGTGTGTGTGTGTGTGTGTGTGTTTATCTTACCAAAAACATTGATGATAATTTTGCATCCACTATATTTATGGTAATTTCCTTAGATTATGTGTCTTATCGAAAGATTATAGTAGTTCTTCGGCTATAATAAGAACATATAGATACCATAAAAATGACCTTAATGTAATGTACTATGGTCCAAATACATCATATTGATAGGACACATATGATGTACGACCCTCAGGTGCTGGGGGTTATAATAATTGAGACTTTTTCTCATAAAGTTTTCACTTGGTGATCTAGAGTAAATGAGATCATGAGGAAAAACCCACCAATAGGAAAACCACTTGTTTTGGGTGTCATTGGTTATTCCTATCTATTGACATGTGTATTGGTATTCTGAATTGAGATCATTATCAATGTGTTCCATTTGATTTAAAACTTTTATGAGAGGAAAAAACCATGACATTGAAGTCATGGTGAGGTAGCTTATGTTGGGTGTCTCATTGGTTGTATGACATTGGTTGAATAATCAAGATAGAATTTCATACTTCCAAGCTGAGGAAGTGATATCTCAAGCCTAATTGATCTGGATGGTAGTACCTTCAAAAATCCATGGGCATTATAGATGAATATAATTTCATTAAATTAGATCAACAAACAATTATCTAAGTAAGGGCTATGACACAAGTGTGCATCTTAATTTATGAGATATCGTATCATAAAGAGATTATATTACACAGTGCATGTTCATAGGAAAGGTTGTCATTTCTATGACTATTATTTATCTCTTAAAGGTCCATGATGGGTTGCTAGACTCTGCTCTTGGTCTATGAATACTTTTCACTACTATTAACCTAGTGGGTCACATATAATAGTGTATTAAAAAATCTTCCCTATTCTGGTGAATAGGTATACAGAATATAGTGGGTCCCACAACAAGTTCGAAGTTTTCCAAGTATTATCGATCATTAAAGAATAAATAAATTTATTATTATTAAATTATAGAATAATCAGGATGAATTTATTCTTTTAAAAGTATTTACAAGCATCTAAGAAAATACAAGGAATAATATTATATGAATGAATATTATTTTAATATTCAAGATTCATTTAATATTACCAGGAATTATGAGACAATTTAGTGACTTGGGTTTATCAAGTAATATATTTAGTATATATTAAAAGTAGGTGATAAAATTTAAATAATGTTTAGGGTGAAGTTAGTTCATCATAATTATTTATATATTACTTATTTAGTAGACGTTAAATATACGAGGGTTGGGGAATCTTAACCAGGTATTTTGCACATCCACTATATAATTAGAGGAGAATATTATTCCATATACAATTAATTAGTCATAATTGATAGATTCTCACTCCTCCCGAACCATAGAGAGAGAAATGATTTCACCCAGTGAACGATCCAAGAACTCCTTCACGGATCAAAGGAATGAGATCGAGGTGATTATCATGATGCCAAATAAATCATCGAAGCTTCGTGCTAGAACTTGGAATTTGATGAATGGAATATGAACAAATCATTAAATGGGGTGTGGATGATCTAGATGGGTTTAGTCTTAAATAATTCAAGCAACAGTTGTTTACGACATGTGAAAAACAAGAGTGCTTCAATTTAAATGAAGTACTGATTCTATTTTTGTAACGACCCAAGATTTTTAAAATGATATTTGTTTCCAAAGAAAATATGTGTTGTATAATATTATAAATGAACTAAAAAAACCTTATACCATTAATAATTATCATTACATTGGTCAGCTATGAAACTAGTTAAAATTCTAAACATTACAACTAGATAAAAAAATATAAAATAGAAAAAGAAAAAATGGGAAAATATGAATTGATCCAATATATTAGAATCATCACCCCCATGACCAACACTACAAAAATAAAAAAAAATATTAGTAAACCAATCAAAATAGTATAAAATAAAAATATGTAACCTTGGGAGAAATGGTAGTGAATTTTGAGTAAATTAATGAAGTGGTATTTATAGATTATAAAGGTAAATGGGATTGTCCTGATTTGACCGTTATAGGACCATTGGTCGAATATGACCATTGGTCAATATAACCATCAGAAAATTTGACCAATGGTAACTATACCCATTGTTAATAATATTAATTTTATAATTAGTTTTTATAAGTAGTGATGAAAAAGGATAATTAATGACGAAAGGAGAAGCGATGTACTTAACCAGTAGATTCATGCTGTTTGAAGCCCATTTTTCAGAACTTGGGAGGGAGGTAGCATCACTGGGATTCTCCCTTGACCAAGTCCAATACAAGCTTCAACAAGTGAATCTAGAATAAAATCTCTTATTGGAGAAGTTCAATTTGTAGAAATTACCCCCTAGTTGATGTTAGCTGAGCCACCCCATGAATCTATAACCATCACATACCTTACCCCTAGGTCGAACACATGTGTTATAAGGGGTTACGTGTCTAGGCCATAGTTAATTAAAGTTTAGTTCCTTTGTATAAATACGATTTTTGTTCTATAAATTCAATTTTAAGAATAGCGTTGCTTAATAAAATATATGTTTAATTGAGATGAGTTTGATAAATTGATTTTTTAGACACAAATTGTATTTTTTAGAATAGATGTAAATTTTTATAAACTAATTTATTTTGAATAATATCTATTTTAATGAAATAGTAATTTAAAACATTCTTATTTAAATATATATGATAAAATAATTTTATAATGTCCTAGGAAATTTTTATAAGTGTCATAAATTTGGTCGTGCCTTAAAAAACTTCTCTTTTGTTTAATAAATTAGTATTTTTAAATTTAAAAGTTAAAATTATCATATTTAGTGAATTTTATAATAAAATAAACATAATATTTTAAATAATCTTGTCAAAATTATGTTATGGTGAATTTATGATAATTTTATAAAATATTTTAATTTTTTCATGTATAGTAAAAATAAATTTAGGGTTTTCGGTATGTTTAATGAATTCATATTTATATCATAGTGATTTAATAATTAATTAACCAAAATAAACAACCTAAAATATGTTATTTTTTTAATATTAAATATTTTAATATATTTTAATCAATTTCCAAAACCTATAAGTGACTTTCCAAAGTGTAAAATGGAAACTATTCTTTAAAAACATTACTTTGTGGAAACATTACCTTTCCATGCCAAAAGATGTAATAAAAAATGATGCTCAGTTCTGGTGGGTTAAAATAACTTAAAATTTTACCCAAATGTCAAAAACCATGAGTAATCTAATGGTTTTTATTTTTCCACAATGTAGTTTTCCAAGACCTATATTTGAAAATTATTAAACAATTCCTCCATTTTTTTTATAAATAACCACCCATTTATCCATTTACTTTCACTCACAATCCATCCTCCATGAAGTTATGGTGGTTTTCCTCCCAATTACCCCCAAGGTTCCCTCAATCCCCTAAGATTCTATTCATCAAGATCTAGGAGTAACTCTTCATGGTAAGGGAATCATCCTTCCTTTATCTTCAATTCAAAAACATTTTTTTCTATATCTATTCTAAATGTTATGGTTATTATATTTTATTACCATTTTAATCATACCATTACTTCGAAATTATGTGTTATCAATGGGATACCATTTTACCCTCTCATTTTACCCTTTTATAAAACCATGTTTTATACCCATCGTGCCGCATAATTTACTTCTCAAATTTCTCTCTCTACTTAAGAAATTATCTTTTATTTTCTTTTTATGAATACCCAAACATATTTATTATATAGGGTTGTTTAGTTATATGTAAAAAATATTTATTTTATTTGTGGATTTCACATAAGATACCCACATTTCCTTTTCATGGTCTAAAAATGGCATAATGATCATGTATTTAAACACTTTTGAAACACCATGATTTTGATAAGAAACCCATTCTTTATTCTCCACAGATTATTAATGAAATGATTAAAAATGATCTTTTTGTATCACATTAATTAATAAATATGAATTGCGATCCCTGATATCACCATAATTAATTGGGTAACGAATTTAATATCAATAGATGACATGTTTTACGATGCCTTAGTGAATAACCTTGGTAATTTTCATTTACAACAACTTGGTGATAAACCTTGGTGATATGCTTATAGATGCATCATTTAAATTTTATAGCCACATTTCCATGTTATTATTCATTTTATTATTATTATTATGATATTCCTATTTTTCATTTTTTATTATTATGCCTCATGTTCTTATTGATATGTCTAATAATCTCATGATTTTTTCCTCCCTTATTTTTCCATTACCAGGATTCATGCACACACCTTTCCTTTGTTGTATGTCCACAATATATGAGATGCAGTAAGAGTAACCTAGGGTGAACCCATGAATATGTCTCTAATGTGGATTTAGAATAATTTTTTATATTTTCATGTATTTATGTACCTTATTTCCAAAAAACTAAACTTTAAAAGATCCACTATTTTGTTCCATGTAATGAAAAATTTATATAATAAAAAGGAAGGATGACATAGTTGGTATCAAAGGAAGATTTAGATATTTGTGGAAATTATTACTTGAAAACTTTAGAATGACCATTAGGGACAAGTATAAATTTTGGAAAATATCATAGTATTTTGGTGATTATTAATTAAGTGGTTTCCAAGTAAATACATCCCTATCTAGATACTATAAGTGGATGTGGCTCTCACATAGATGTACCTAGGGGTAACACTCGAAAACACTGCATTGAGCTAGAATCGATCATGCTTGGTACATGATAACGTGCCTTGCTACAAACTTTTTTTGAAACTCCTGGGGTACATGTTTGGTTAATCATGAGATTTTTATGAACCATTATAAAGGATATATATAAAATGTAATTGTTATTAATGAATAAATTATGTAAGCATGATGTTTTAAGACATAAAATTCCTTTAGAATTATATGATTCTTAAAATAAACATATTTCTCATTAAGGTTTTCTTCTTTTAGAAAATGGAGGGATGCATGAGAAACTATGAAAATTATGAGCGCAATGGATGATGCATTGAAGGCACTCCAAAGAAAGTTAGAATGTAAAAATTCATGATAATGATGAATCAACTATCTCAAATTATGAATAATAACTTAAATTAAGTTGAGAGTCCAAATTCACCTTAAAGGGAATAAATTTCTATTGAGTTCTTAAAACATCAAAAACCACCTTATTTTAGTGGATCTGGTAACCCATTTATTGTTGAAAAATGTATTAGATTTGTAGAAAATATCTTTTATATACTTCATAGTTTAGAGCATGAAAAATTAAACCTAACATTATACTGCTTAGAAGGAGAAGCTGATAAGTAATGAAAATTGATTAAAAACATGAATCCAATAAGGGAGATTGATTCTATTAAGTGGGAAGAGTTTAGGGGAACCTTTTTCAATAAATATTTTCCCTACTATATGTTAAAAAAAATGGAGAAAGACTTCCTTGAACTAAAGTAGTAGGAAAGTGAATCAGTGGAAATCTATGAGATGAACTATAAAAGACTTTATTGATACTCCTCTAGCTTGGTTATGAATCCTACGGGAAATGTTGATAGGTTATTAGGTGGAATGATACCCCATCTGTAGAGGAATTTGGAAAATTGAGACTATGAAATATATGAGTAGATAATGAAGAGTTAGAGTTTGGTTAAACATAGCAGTCACATAGGTTTAATGAAAATAAGAGATATCTGGATCCAAACTTAGGGAGGAACTTTGATCACAGAAGTGGAGGAAAGAAAGTATAAATTCCCACATGAAAAAATTGTGGGAAGAAGCATTCGGGGAACTACTTTTTTAGTAGTGAAAAATGCTGCAAGTGTGGAAGATATGGTCATATAGCTCAAAACTATCATAGAGAGGTTAAGGCTCAACTTCTCACCACTAAGGACAAAGGGAAGATGGTGTAGGTCCAACCTAAATTTCAATAATTCAAGTCTGTATATCTTTGGATCTTTTCCAATAACTATCCAAATCAAAAGATAATGGAGGTAAATCACCATAAACTTTAGTATAGACCAAAGGAGAAATGTTAGGAATTTTATATCACGATGACTAAAGTAGTGCCTCCAAATGATGTGGTGGAAGGCACACTCTTTGGGATCTCAAAGATTTAAAGTACTTTATTTGATTCTGGTTATATTCATTTTTTATTTAATCCAAGTTTTAAAATAATATAGAATCAATCCCGAATTTTCTAGAAGTAGAGTTACCATTTAGGACTCTTGGAGGGATTATCCAAGCATCAACAGTCTATAGAAACTATAGTATTGAATTTTTCAAACACAATCTTATCAAAAATAGAGTACTCATTCCCATTGTGGGATTCAAAAATATACTCGGGATGTACGTACTCTCAAATTATAATGCTAAGATAAACTAAAGAAGTAAAAAATCTCAGTATTATTGAATGGAAAACCTAAATTTATTTTCAAAGGAGATATTTCTCAGCCTAATATTTTTCTAGAAGCACCTCCCATATCCTTCTTTTAGAGATAATCAGTAAAGAGGGAGAAGGAAATGAAAGTATAATGATAGAAAATTCCCCCATATTTTAGGAATACATTGACGTATTTAATAAGGAGTTATCTAGACCTCCCCCAAAAAGATAAGTAGACTTCTACATTAAACTAATACCTAGATCCGAGACAACATTGAAGACCCCATATAGAATGGAAAATGTGAAGCTAAAAGAATTAATGAAACAAATTCAAGATCTTTTAGAGATAGGATTTATCTCACCAAGTGTGTCTCCTTGGGGAGAGCCTGTTCTCTTTGTAAAGAAGAAGGATGAATCAATGTGGATATGCATTAATTATAGATAACTTAATAGGATAATAGTGGAGAACAAGTACCCTCTCCTAATGATTGATTATTTATTTTATCATTTTCATGGGACTTGATTTTTCTCAAATATTGACCTATGATCTTGGTATCATAAATTAAGGGTGAAGAAAAAGGTATTCCAAAGACTACCTTCCAAACATGATATGGGAATTATGAGTTTGTTGTTATTACCTTTTTCTTGACTAACAATTCTTCTATATTTATGGATTTGATAAATAAATTCTTCAAGGACTACCTTGATAAATTTTTGGTGATTTTTATTAATGATATTATGATATATTTCAAAAATCACGAGGAGCATGAGGATCATCCAAGGGTTATATTGAAAACTATGAGGAATAATAGGATATTTGGAAAATTCACCAAATGTGAATTTTAGTTACAATAATTTTTATTCTTGGGGCACATTGTAACCAATGAAAGAATCATAGTTGACCCTACCAAGACAAAGTATGTGGAGGAGTGTCCTCACCCTATAATAGTAATTGAGATTTATAGTTTCCTCAGTTTAATAGGATATTATAGGAGTTTTGTGAATTTTTTTCACACCTTTCTAATCCAATAACCACATGTACTAAAAAAGGTGATAAGTTCAAATGGATTAACGGAGTATAAAGAGAGTTTCCAAGAACTAAAGAAGAGATTAGTTTCTGAACCTATGTTAACTCTACCTTCTATTAGAGAAGGTTTTTTTATTTATAGTGATGCATCTATGAAAGGTATTGGGTGATTCCTCCTGCAAAATTGAAAGGTGATTTATTATTAATCTCGATAGTTAAATCCTCATGAGAAGAATTATCATACACATGACCTGGAGATATCTTTGGTTACATTGTCGTTAAAAATATATAGTTAATATCTTTATAGGGATAAATGTGATATATACATAGACCACAAATGCATGAAGTATATATTCACAAAAAATTAAATAAACATGATACAAAGGATATGGTTGAAACTTATTAAAGACTATTATTGTTCAATTCATTTTCACCTCAGAATTATAAACAAATTTTCTAATGAATTAAGTAGGAAAGTCCCTGTTGTGATAGAAATGATGACTATTCAAGGAGATCCATTGATCAAGGACCTAATAAAGTTGGAAATGGGAATTATGAGGGAAGGAACATCATCAATTATATCCCAAATTATTTATCAACTATCATTACTAGAGAATATCAATAAATCTCAAAGAGAAGATCCTTTGTTACAAAAGAAGACAATGGGTGTGAAGAATGAGAAGTTTCTTGAGTTCAATATTGATCAAGAAAGTGTACTAAAATTTTATAAATGGATATGTGTCCCATTTATCTAGAAGATAAATAAGTACTTGATGGATGAATCTCATACCTTTACATTCTCTATACATTGTGGAAGCACTAAATTGTATAAGGACCTTCATGACCATTATTGGTGGGATAATATGAAAAGGAAGATTTCTGACTATACTACAAGGTGCTTGGTATGCCAACAAGTGAAGGTAGAGTGAAAACTTCTTAAATGGGTATTGCAACCACTACCCACACTAACATAGAAGTGGGGAAATATCACTATAGACTTCATCACTGGTCTGGAAATAACATCCATAGAAAATAATGAGATATGAGTTACAGTGGATAAACTCACCAAGACTTACCATTTTATCACTATTTGGGAAGATTTATATCTTGAAAAACTTTCCAAGATATACATAAATGAAGTGGTGAGGCTGCATAGGGTGACAATTTCTATCATTTCTTATGATGATCCAAGGTTTACATCTAAATTCTGGAGAAGTATTCAACATACTTTGAATACTGAATTGAATTTCAGTATGACCTATCACACCCAAACTAATATCCAATATGAAAGGACTATTTAGACACTCAAGAAAATAATTAGAACATTCTCAATGTAATTTAAATATTCATGGGATCAAAATCTCCTCTTAGTTGAGTTCTCATATAAAAATAGCTTTAAATCGAGTATTCAAATGGCACCCTATGAAGCTCTATATGGGAGGTGATTTATAACTCCTACTTGTTGGGATGAAGTTGGTGAGAAAAATATGCTTGGGCCCGATCTTGTGAAAGAGATGATAGGTAAGGTTCATGCCATCCAACAACATATAAAAACTGCTCATAGTCGATAGAAGTGATATGCTGAAAACCATCGAAGGGACTTTTAGTTTAATATTTGTGAAAAAGTTTTCCATCGAATATCACTATGGAAGAGAGTTATGCATTTGGAGAAGAAAGGGAAGATTATCCTCAGGTATATTGGCCCCTATGAAATACTTGATCGAATTGGATTAATTTCCTATCGACTAGAACATTTACCAAATCTAGATTAAGTTCATGGTGTATTCTACATATCTCTCTTGAAGAAGTACATACATGATCCATAACATGTACTAAATCCAGAGGTGGTACAAATGGAACATGAACTCTCTTATGAGGAGTATCTGGTGGAGATAGTGGACCATAGAGACAAGGTTCTATGCAATAAGACTACCCATCTTTTTAAAGTGTTGTGTATGAACCATAAGTATGAATAGGTGACATGGTAACCATAGAAATAAATGAAGAAAAAGTACCCTCACCTTTTCTGCACCAAGAATATGAGTTGAAGTTTTGAGGATGAAATTTATAATGGGGGGGGGGGGAGATTATAATGAACTAAGCTTTTTAAAATGATCTTTGTTTCCTGAGAAAGTGTGTGTTGTATTTATACACAAACCAATAAAACATTATATCATTAATAATTATCATTACATTAGTTAGATATGAAACCAATTAAAATTACAAACATTACAACTCAACAAAAAAATATAAAATAGAATAAGTAAAAATGGTAAAATATAGTTTTTTTCCAACCCATTAGAATCATATCCCTCATGGAAAAAACTATATAAATAAAACAAAATATTAGTAAACTAATCAACATTATAGAAAATGAAAATATGTAACCTTGGGAGAAATAGTAGTGAACTTTGAGTAAAATAATGATGTGGTATTTATAGAGTATAAATGGAAATGTAACCTTTGGGATTTAACCATTATTGGACTATTGGTCAAATAAGACCATTGGTCAATATAACCATTGGAAAATTTTACTGATGTGAACTATATCCATTGGTAATAATTTTAATGTTATAATTATTGTTTATAAGTAGTGATGAAAAATGATAATTAATTCATAAGGGAGAAGTGATGACCTCAAATAGTAGAGTCATGTTGTTTAAAGTCCCTTTGTCAGAAATTGGGAGGGAGGTAGCATAATTGGGGTTCTCCCTTGACTAATACCAATTAGATCTTCAATAAGTGAAGCTAGATCAAAATTTACTATGGGATAAGTTCAAGTTGGTGGAAATTACCACTCGGTCGATGTTATCCAAGCCACCTCAAGAATCTATCACCATCACACACCTTACCCTTAGGTCGTACGCAAGTGTTATAAGGGTTTATGTGTCCTGACCTTAGTTTCTTAAAGTGAAATTTCTTTGTATAAATAAGTTTTTATTCTATAAATTCCATTTTAAGAATAGTTTTAAAAAATAAAACATATGTTTAATTGAGATGAATTTGATAAATTTATTTTTTTTATAAAAAAATGTATTTTTTAGAAAAGATATAAATTTTTATAAATTAAGTTACTTTGAATAATATTTATTTTAATTAAATATTATTTTAAAACACTCTTATTTAAATATATATGATAAAATAATTTTATAATGTCCTAAGAAATTTTTATAAGTGTCATAAATTTGATCATGCCTTAAAAACTGTTATTTTGTTTAATAAATAAGGATTTTTATATTTAAAAGTTAAAATTATCATATTTATATAATTTTATGATAAAATTAATACCATATTTGAAATCAACACATTTAAATTTTTTTAGAGTTAATTTATGAGAATTTTATAAAATACTTTAATTTTTCCTTGAATAGTAAAAATACAGTTTTGGTTTTCGGTATGTTTAATGACTTATTATTTGTGCCATAAGGATGTAATAATTAATTAAACACATTAAAAAACCCAAAATATGTCATTTTATTAATATAAATATTTTAATATATTTTAATCAATTTCTAAAACCTATAAGTGACTTTCCAAATTCTAAAATGGAAACTTTGAATTTAAAACATTACATTGTAGAAAATTTACTTTTCCATGTCAAAAGAAGTAATAAAAAATATTTTTATTTTTTATGGGTTAAAATAAATTAAAATTTTACCCAAAGTTCCAAAAACTTGAGAAAAAACTTTGGGTTAGCCAATGATTTTTCTTTTTATGCAACCTAGTTTTCCAAGACCTATATATAGAAATTATTAAACAATTCCTCCACCTTTTATATAAATAAACACCTATTTATCCATTTCCTTTCACTCCCAATCCATAATTCATGATGTTCTGGTGGGTTTTACTCTCAAGGATCCCCATGGTTTCCTCAAGCTCCCAAGGTTCCATTCCTCAATATCTAGGAGTAACTCTTTAAGGGAAGAGAATTATCCTTCCTTTCTCTTCAATTTAAGATTTTTTTGTATATATATTTTTAATGTTATGGTCAAACTCTTTTATTAACCTTTTTATCATAACCTTACTTCCAAATTATGTTTTATTAATGAGTGACCATTTCCCCCTCTAATTTTACCCTTTTATAAAATCATGTTTTATACCTGTCATGTTGTCAAATTTACTTCTCAAATTTCTCTCTCTACTTTATAAATTATCTTTTTTTTTTGTGAATACCCAAACTTATTTATTTTATAGGGGTATTAAAATATATATAAAAATTATTTATTTTATTTGTGGATTTAAATATAATAAACCAACATTCCTTTTTTTGTGGGCTAAGAATGACGTAATGATCATGTCTTTAAGAACTTTTGAAATGCCATGATTTTGATAAGAGGCCCATTATTTATTCTCCATGGGTTATTAATGAAACGATTGATTATGATCTATGTGGATCAAATTAATTAATACATATTAGGGTTTCACCATGATAGTGTCTAATGCATTGGGTAAAGAGTTTAATCTCTAGGGATGACATGTTTTACGATTCCTTGGTGAATAACTTTGGTAATTTTTATTTACAACACCTTGGTGATAAACCATGGCGATATGCTTATGAATGAATCATTTAAATGTTGTGTACACATTTATATGTTATGATTCATCTTTTTATTGTTATGATATGTCTATTGTTCATGTATTATTGTTATTCCACATGTTCATAGTGACATGTCTCATGATATCATTCTTTATGTATCCCTTATTTTTTCCCTTACTAGGCTTTATGCTCACCTCTTTCCTTTGACGTATATCCCTAGGATATGAGATGCTATAAAATTAACCTATAGTGATCCCACGAAGATTTATTTCAAGTGTATTTTGAAGAATATTTTATTTTTTCAAGTATTATGTACCTTATTTACAAGAAACTAAACTTTAAAAGATCCTCTATTTTATTCCATGTAATTAAAAGTTTATGTAATAAATAAGAGGTATTCCATAGTTTTAATTTATGTACTTTGATAACTCACGTGAGATCATCATACCATACTAGGGCTCAAATAAATAGAGACGATGAAGTTTTGTTACTTTAGTGATGAAAAAATTTAAATCCTCAGCCCATCGACTTCCAATGCACACCCTAGTACTATCAATTGGTACCCGAGTGAGCGCATGGATTTTTTGATGCAATAAAATTAAAATTTTCATAAATTTAAGTAGATGTTATTATTATTGTCCTAATAAAAAATACGTGCATCGATTCGGTATCAGATGGACAAGTTATAACCATTTGAAATTTTGATATGGATCATTTTTAGTTTTTCGAGTATTAAAAATATGAAGAACGTATATTTAATTTGTATTAAAATATACATGAATCAGTAGAAAAAATTTATTCTGGTGAACCTAATTATTTTGGAAAAAAGATGTCTGAAATTAGGTATTCGGAACTCAATTGGCCGATAAATCAAAATTTCACTTGGTTTATGGTATTTTCAAAAAAAAAATAAAGCCCGGGGGGGGGGTGTTCTAATTTCTATATAATAAGAAAAGGTTTAACACCTAAAAAAAGGGCGTGGCATGGTTAGTTGAAAACATGTGGAAGACAAAAAAATTAAATTTTTTTATTTTTTTTCTTTTAAAAATAGGGTTCCAAGTGTATTCTTCCCACATATCATTCTCCCCCGACCTCTCTCTCTTGGTTGCGCTGCTGGGTCACCGCCTCCCTCTAGATGGCATGCTATTACTGACACAGCCCCTATCGAATGAGGCACCTCCATTCATCATCTGATCTTGATGCTGACCGCTGCTGTCGTTCTGTTTGATTGAGACCACCACCCATAGTAAGACCACATTACCACCGTCCCGCTCGGTGAGCTAACCTCTACCACCCCATCACCTACCATAGTTCAAACCACCATTTCCTCCCTCAAACCATGACGCTTGGATGACTTCCATCCTGGTTTGCCTCAACCGCCACACCATCTCCCTCAAACCGCAATGCCTGGACAAACTGACACACCCTGTTATTATCATCCACTACACCCCTACATCCGAATCAGGTTCCCTATCAACCCCCAGCTATGAGGTGACCCCTACCCCAATTTCCATGGCTTCCCTCAAGTCGTTTTGGACCCGATCCACAATGCAATGGGCCTGGGAAAATCAGATCGACCTGGAACATGTCAGGGAGGGTCTTCTAAGACCAAAACATTAGTACACGAGGTTTGGCTGGCCTATAATGGTATTGTGGGGTTATAGAATGACCCATTATGGGCATGGGTGGGGTTCTGAGGTATAAGAAAATTTTATATATTAAAAAATTAATTTAAATAATTTTTGGTTTTGAAAAATAATATTTTAATTTTCCAAAAAATTAATTTAATTTTAGTATTAAATTAATCTTAGGATTGAATGATAATGAATTATTTGAGTTGAAATAATTCATTTAATTTATTTAAATGTTCCATTTCTTTAAACTTATTGTAATTTAATTTTATCATTGTTTTATTTTACCCGTTGACTGGTCTTGTGAACTGATCAAACCTGTGTATGTTTGGGTTAATTTATTAAATTATTTATTAAAATTTCATGTGATGTTTATAATAATTAGTTAAGTTTATGAAAATCCACGCATCATCTTCTTTTCATTCAATATATGTAAGGGTCTTCACATCTAATTAATATATATAATTTTTTCATTTCCCTAGACCCCCTTGACTACATGTGAGTATGCTTGTACATTTAATTATGAGGTTCATAACCCACCAATATGAGGTGATACCCTATACAAGAAGTGAATACACTGGACTGTGGGCATACTATGTTTTGAGTTGGCACTCAACTCAGGTATAATAGCCCCTAGGTCATGGTTGATCCGTTAAATTTAAAAAAGATCAACCAAAATTAGATGCTCAAGAATAGTCGTATAATTTATTTCCTTTATTCATTTTTTATTATTTTATGCATGTGTATGTTTACTATGAGAAGACATAAAATAATAAATAGGTAAAATGCATAATGATGGTGATGAATGTTTTTATATTAATTCATGTTTAGTTGTGAGAAGAACAACATAGTTTGAACATATTTAATATAAATTTGTTACATTAGTCAAGAAATATTCGGAACCCATCGATGATATATTAAGTTTTAATGCCTTCTGTTGCTCAAATTTTAATAAAACTAGTTTTTCAGTGTGATCGTCTGCCAAAGATGAGGGTGCCTCCTACTAATAGGGAGCTCTTATGTGATTAATGGATTAACTTGACTAAATTTGGTATCAAATAAGTATATAAAGCTATATTTTTATCACTTTATAGGAAAAGCGTTGCGGTAATCAAGGTTATGATTATGATAAGCTGCAACTTTACTCAACAGTTCAAGGAATTGTGAGCTAATATAGTTGGATAGTTTAGTGCCTACCTAAAAACTCTATAAGTAGTGCCATAACCAAATATTTTAGACTATAAAGAGAGGTTTCATGGATAATTTCCACTATAATACTCAAATAATAGAGTATTAAAAATATAGCAGTGATGGTTATTGAGGTTGATAAAATAGAGAGATACATTTAATGATTCAATCAATCAATAACATCTAAAAGGTAACCAAGATAAAGTACTAACTACTATTTTTTTGTAGATCAAAATGGAAATCACCAACACCACTGGAACAATATCACTTTGATCTATACTAAATATAGAAAATATCCTGACTGACCATAACTTCCAGGAGTGGTATAGGAACTTATGCATAGTAATTCGCTAAGAATGGAAGCTTTATGTGCTAGAGTCTTCACTTCCTTCTAAGCCTCCTCAAATAAAAATAAAGGTGGATAAATAAATATGGAAAAATAATGTAGATGATGTAATAGATATACATTGCATCATGTTTTCATGTATGTTTAGTCAATTGCAAAAAATGCATGAGGACAAATATTCCTACAAGATACTAACTCGTCTCCAAGAAATGCATCACGAGATAGAAAGGGAAAAAGGTTTGAGATATCAAGTGCACTTTATAGGTTTAGGCTAGAATAAGGTAATCCAATAGAACCTCATTTAATCAAGATTATCAAGTGAATTGAGAGACTTGAAGCCCTTGGGTTTAAACTGAACCAAGAACTAACAAATAATCTTATTCTTGCCTCTTTAGCATCAATCTTCACAACTCTCATTGTTAAATAAAATATTAATAACAAGAAAAATTCACTCTTAGATATTTTGGATGTAGTTATCCAAGATGATAATAATACAAAGAATACAAATTCTGCAATCCTTATGGTGAAAAAGAGGAGGAAGTGAAATATTAAGGGGTTTAAGGATGAGTCCAAGATGAATATATTGATACACCTCCCTTCCAAAAAGCCAAATATATATAGGGAGGACAATTAAAAATAAAGTTTTTTTATTTTCATGTGGTAATAAAGGCCACTGGAAGATGAACTACAGAGTAGTTAAGAAGAATAAATGTTATGCTTCTACTCTAGGTATTGTTTTCATTGAATGAAATCTGTCATTATCTACAAGTCGGGCTTTGGATATAGCATGTGGATCCCACATTTAAATTCATATACATGAACCAAGTAGATTCAAGAAGATTGAAAAAGGTGAAGTAGATTTATAGGATACAAATTATTTGAGTTTTTTAGCCTTAGTAGTAGGATATTATCATTTTAATTTTCCTAAATATTTGGTTCTTATATTGAATAATTGTTATTATATTCCTTTAGTTATGAGAAACATAATCTTAGTGTCATGTTAGGACACCATGATATTTTATTTCAAGTTTGGAAATAATTTTTTTCTCTTTTATAAGGATAACACGTGTTATACTATAGAACATATTAATAATGATTTATATATACATGAACTCAAAAACCAAATAATGAAAGTCAATTAAAAAAACTAGTGGCCATGAATCATAAAAAATCTTCCTATGGTACTTCAAGCTTGGTCATGTAAATGAGAATAATTTTTATAAATTACACTAAGTAGGGTAATTAGACCCAGTTGAGTTAAAACACTTGGATGTATGTCATACTTGTTTATAGGGGAAAATGACCTAAGCCCTTTTTTCTAAGAAAGGATAAAGAGCCACTGAATTACTGGAATTAATTCATACCTATGTATGTGGTCCAATTTTAGTTGAGGTAAGGGGTGGATTTTCATTCTTTATTACTTTTACTAATGAATATAGTTGGTATGTCTATATATACTTAATGAGGTATAATTAATATTTCTTTCATATGTTTAAGGAATATCAATATGAAGTAGAAAACTATCTTGGTAATAATATTATGTTACTTAACTTAGAAAGAGGTCGAGATTATCTTAACCAAGATTTCATTGATCACTTAAAGGAGTGTGGGATAATATCCCAACTCACTCCTACTTGTACACCATAGTAGAATGATGCTAGTGAAAGGAGGAATCAAACCTTACTTGACATGGTTAGATCAATTATGAGTTAGGAAAATCTTCCACTATCCTTTTGGGGATACTCATTATAAACAAAAGGATATAATCTTAATTGAGTACCAACTAAAGTGATAAATTTAATTTCATATGATTTATGGTGTGGTAAGAAACCCAATCAATCAGACATACATGTTTGAGGATGAAAGGATTATTTCAAGACAGTACCTAGTGAAACATTAGTATCTAGAAGTATGATGTGAATATTTATAGTTTATCATAAAGAGACCAAAGGATATTACATATTTAACCCTTCTGATAGAAAATTTATTATGGAAAGAAAATCCATATTTCTAGAAATGGAAAACATTTACAATTTAAATATTCAAATCAAGATTGAGTTCAATGAATTTGATGCACGAAATTCAAAATATTTGGTACAAGAACAATCTCTACAATAGATAGTGGGAGATGAAGAAGTTACTGAAACAAAAATACCATGTAGGTAAACTTGAGAGGTTAGAAAACCAGAGTAGTATAATTTTCTTATCATAGAGTTAGGTGACACATTACTCCTTGAGGATGATGAAACTATAACCTACAAGGAAATAGTATAAGGAAAGAATTATTCTAAATGGAAAGATTCAATGCATTTAGATATGGAGCCCATGTACAAAAAATCAAGTATAGATTTTGATGGAACCTACAACTGATATAAAATCTATTATGTACAAATGGGTATTGAATAAAAAACTGGACATGGATGGTAGGATCAATACCAATAAGGAATGACTGTTAGAAAATGGTTTTAGTAAATTTTATAGAATAGACTACAACGAAACCTTCTCACTAGTAGTGATACTTAAATCCATAAAAATATTACTTGAAATAGAAGAATTCCATGATTATTATTGTAGAATCAAAATAAAAATATATATTCCCAATATACAAGAGGGGGGTGGGGTGAATTGTATACTTTAAAAATCCATTTGGAACCTTTAAAGTTGGTATAAAACTTTCCCTTTTTTTAACCTTAAGGAAAACTATGTTTAACAAGGTTAAACAAGGGAGATAATGCTTAGGGAGAAATTATTGGTATAGGTAACATTGTTCTTCTTGAAAAAACATTTATTTCAAATGTTTTATTTGTTAAATCTCTCAAGAACAACCTCATTAGCATAAGTCAATTATGTGATGGAGGGTTACCTTGTGAATTTTAGTAATGAAAATTGATTAGTACACAATTCTAAGGAAGAGTTTATTCTTTGTACCAATAGGTATAAGAATATATATACACTAAACTTAGAATACCTTAGGAGCCAAGATCTACCTTGTCTCAGTGCAATGGAAGATCAATCTTGGTTATGGAATAGAAGGTTAGGACACTGTAACCTTAGAAACCTATGTAAACTCTCTAAGAAAAGACTGGTTAAGGATATACCAGGCTTAGATTTGATTCTTTAAAAGTCTGTGATCCATGCCAATATGAAAAGTAACATAAATCAAGTTTTAAATCAATCGGTGAAGTCTCAACTACTGATGAATTACAGTTGGTGCATATTGATCTTTTTGGTCCAACACAAACTAGAAGCATTAAAGTCAAATATTATGTATTTTTTTAATTGATGATTACACTACATTTACATGGGTCTATTTTATAGTAAATAAATATGAAGATTTTTCTTATTTCAATAGTTTTAGAGCCCAAGTTAAAAATAATAAAAACCTTCCATTGATAACTATTCATAGTGATCATGGAGGAGAATCTCAAAATTCTGATTTTGAAACTTTTTGTAGTAAAAAAGGCATTTCTCATAACTTCTCAGCACCAAGAACTCCTAAAAAAATGGTGTTATTAAAAGAAGAAATAGAATTATTCAAGAGATAACTAGAACCATGTTGAGTGAATATTCGATAGCCAAACATTTTTGGGATGAAGTTGTAAGTACTACTTGTTATACTATAAATCGAGTTTTTATTAGACATTTTCTTAAAAAAAACCCTTATGAGTTTTGGAATGGTAGAAAACCAAAACTTTCCTACATAAAATTATTTCGATGCAAAGTATTCATCTTGAATACTAAATATAATTTACATAAATTTGCACCCAAATCTGATGAAGGAATTTTCTTAGGCTACTCCACAACCTTTAAGGCCTATATAGTTTTCAATAAAAACACGTGTACTGTTGAAGAAATAGTACATGTCAAATTTTATGAAACAGATCCGCTGTGTTTTCAAAAACTGATTATCAATCATTGATAAAAGATCCTTCTAATAAGGAAAATGTACAAGAAAATATTTCTAAAACATTTACCCCAGAATATTTTCTACCATATGTTGATGAAAAGTATTTTCAAAACCCAAATCAGTTGTTTCTTAAGAATTTTCCCAGTGATAGTATCATTGGTGATGTAAATCAACCTGTGAGGACTATAAGTTCCTTAGGAAATGAAATAGAACATCTATCATTCCTTTCCCAATTAGAACCAAAAAGCACTGATGAAGCTTTAGGTGATGACGATTGAATAAAATCTATGCAAGATGAGCTAAATTAATTCAAAAGGAATAAAGTCTAGAACTTAGTTAAAAGACCTAAGGAAACTTCTACTATTGGAGTATAATGGGTTTTCAGAAATAAGTGTGATGAAAATGGAATAATAGTAAGAAATAAATCTAGATTGGTTGTTAAAGGCTATAATCAACAAGAAGAAATATACTATGAAGAAAACCTTACTCCAGTAGCTAGAATTGAATCCATTCGTATTCTACTTGTCTTTGCAGCATTTTTCAACTTCAAACTATTTCAAATGGATGTTAAAGGTGCTTTCCTTAATGGTTATGTTGAAGAGGAAGTTTTTGTTGAAAAACTACCTGGTTTTGAAGATACAACACATCTTGAACATGTTTTCAAACTTACCAAATCTTTGTATGGACTTAAACAAGATCTTAGAGCCTGTTATGACATACTTACAAGATTTTTTCTTCAAAACAATTATGTTAATGGAAATGCTGATCTAACCCTTTTTATAAATAAAGATAAGAAAAATGTTTTGATTGTTCAAATTTATGTTGATGACATTATATTTGGTTTAACTCAGCAATCTTTAACTAATTATTTTTCAAATCTAATGAAATCTAAGTTTGAAATGAGTATGATGGGTGAGTTAACATTTTTCCTAGGCTTTAAAATCTCTCAAATACCAGAAGGAACATATATATCTCAACATAAGTATATTAAATATCTTCTTAAAAATTATGGATATGAAAACACTAAGAGTATTAGTACTCCCATTAGTACCTCAAATTCACTTGATCGTGATGAAGCCGGGAAACCAGTGTATCGAACATCATTTAGAGGTATGATAGTAAGTTTATTATACTTGACAGCTAGTCAACCAGACTTAATGTTCTTAGTATTCTTATGTGCAAGATATCAATCCAATCCTAATGAATCTCATTTAAAGGTAGTGAAAAGAATTTTTTGCTACTTAAAGGGAACCATGGATTTAGGACTCTTTTATACCTCTAGAAATGATTTTGTTTTAAAAATATTTTTGGATTATGAGTTTAGTGGATGTAGAATGGATAGGGAAAGTTCATCCGTAACTTGTCATTTATTAGTAGATTCATTCATTTGTTGGTCATAAAAAAAGCAACACTCAGTATCACTTTCCACTACTAAAGCTGAATATGTAGCGACTAGAAGTTGTTGTGCTCAAGTATTGTGGATGCAACACACACTCACAGACTATGGTATGAGTTTTACCGAAACACAAATTTTTGTGTGATAATACTAGTTCCATTGCCTTAAGAAACAACCTTTCACATCACTCTCATGCAAAACACATAGATATTAGGCATCAATTTCTTAGGGATCACACACAAAAAGGATATATCATTCTTTAATTTATCAGAACACAAGATAAACTTGATGATATTGTCACAAAATCTTTACCATCCGATAGATTTGAATACATTAAACAGAAGTTAATAATGATAACTATAAGTTAATCTTCCTTATTAACTTCTTATTGAAACCTATCTCCTTACAGTAACAAACTCATTTTCATAGGGGGAGTACATTTTCTTGTTAATTAAAATTTTCTTAGTTAAAATTTTTATAGTTAAATTTTTTCATAATCAAATTTTTTTCATAGTCTAAAATTTTCATAATCTAAATTTTTGGAATCTAAAGTTCTTCAAGAATAATTTTCCTTATTACGAATAATCTTCCTAGAAATCCGAAAGGTATGTTTCCTTTCCTAAATTTTTATAATCTTCTTTTACTTGTTGGAATTTTCATTTTTTTTTCAAAACTTTTGGATTCACTTTTCCTTAAATCTGAATGTTTTCTTAAAAAACTGAAAAATCAGAATCTGTCAAAATCCTTCTTCAACTATCATCTCAACTGTCAGATATTCTCAAGAATTTTCAACCATTTGATAAAACAAGGAATTTGAATCGTCGCTTCAATTGCCTATATGAAGGACCCCCTGATGGTTGTCCCACATCGAATCCCAAGCTCTTGCGTGCTGAAGATCTTCCCTTCCTACTTAATACTGTTATGAATTTATCAGGTCTTATTTAGTTATAAATGTCTAAAGAAGCCTCTCCTCAGAAATAAATGTCAACTGTAAAGGAAATATCTGAATGGTATATTTATCATGAAAGGTTGGTAGACCCGAACTTCTTCACTAAGTATGATTCAATCATCTCAAAGAACATCAAGTTAAATAGCAGGGAGAGTATAGCTGTGTCTAAAACCAAGGTAGAGGATCCAGTGATTCCAGAGTTGCTAGTAGAGTTCTATTAATCAGTATATTTTTTCAATCAAGGAGGAAAAAAGAAATTTTCTTTCAATAGTTATGGTAAGACTTACTCTCTTTCTTATTCTAAGGCAACTAGTCTGATTGGAATACCTTACGAAGGAGAAGAAGAATTTTGTTCGCATAATTTAACTAATGTTGAAGGAAGATTTGATAAGAAGAAGGCTATAGAGTGCCTTGGTTTGGTTGGATTCAAGACTCCAAAGATTCTTCATATTTCATCAAATTTCTGGATTCTTGAACTTTGAGTTCAAGGATTTATCATTCTGAGAAAAGGAGATAAAGATACTCTGAATAAAAGTGATATATATGTTTTTGATTTCTTAGTGAACCTCAGTAAGTTGAATCTGGTTAATTATATTTTGGTTACAATTTAGAATATCAAGAATTGAAATCTAAAGTCTTATATTATCATTTATCTAGAAATTATATCAATGATCATTGTTTCTTGTTTAGAATCAATGAAAATTTCCTGAAAATCAAAGTCAAGAAATTTTAGAGTAATGTTGTTAAGCGATGACACTCTAAGAAGAATTAAAATTGTATTTTCTGGTGAATTTGGAGAGTTTTATGATTTATCAAATAAAGAAGTTGAATATTTATCAAATAAACCTATTGTAGATGAAACCTCCAAGAAACGTGGAAGGAAGAGAAAGGGGAAGGAAATTGAAGAGAAATAAAAAAAATCATATGGCTAAAGAAATTCAGTCAGCACCACCAAAGTCAAAGAAGCAAAAATCTTATCCTGATGAGGTAGTTGAAAAATGGAGAGAGGATAATAAAAACAAAAAGAAGGGGAGCCTAAGTTTGTCTTGGACCCTACTGAGGAAAAAGCAATAAAAGAAAAGGCTACTGAAGAGCTTGAGAAGCAAGAAAAAGAGAAGAAGAAAAAGAAAAATGATTTCTGAGGCTGAGATAGTACAATCTTTTCTTAAGGATGCTGAGAAAGATTCTGAGAAAATTCCGGTACTAGAATTCTTTTTAATAGAAAAATCCTAGATACTCCGAGAAAGATGTTGGTGATTTCGAAATGAGATCAAGAAGAAGAAATAGTGAAATAAGAAGAAGTGGAAGAAGAAGAAGAAGACAGTGGTGATACTGAGGATATAATAAATCAAGTAGAATATTATCATTTGAAGGAGAGTCCTTCTGAGAAGTTATCAATCTGAACTTCTGAAGCTGAGTCTTAAAAACATTCCACACCAAGAAAAGATGACAAGGGTGAGGAAGTAGTAAATAAATTGTATGAAGAAGAAAGTAGCAATCATGATTTCATACAGCCAGAGGGTGTTGAGGCAGCAACTGAGAAGGAAGAAGTTGATGATGATAAGATTGTTCAGCTATCAGATAGTGAACATAAATCACCTAAACAAGAAAAAATCATTTCATGAACAGATAAGGGAAAGAAGGTGATGGTTGATACTCCTACCAAGTCTTTGGTTAGTAAGAAAGATGTTGGTGCTTCATCGAAGAGGAAATATGATGTGCTTGAAAAGGAATCCTCATCAATAAAGCATTCGAATTCAGAATCATATTCTCTTGGCCATGAATTTGTTGTTTAGTCTTTGAAGAAGCTGGTAGGTTCTATTCTGTTATTTCCAAGCATAGATTCAAGATGCCAAATACTTCAGTATTCCTTAAATCAGAAAACAGATTCAGTATCCATGGTGATGGATAAGTGTGTCAAACTTGAGGCTAATTTCAAAACTTTTTTCATTCATTATGAATCCCATAAAATATATTGTAATAAGATGACTAGTTGGTCAAGAAAAACTATTGAAGAGATGATAATTCTCGATGAGTTTCAAGATAATGTCAAGGATGATTTTGAAACTGAAGATGCTATGTTAAAAGACCTCACCAAGTATTTTGAAGAAAAGCTATCTCTTGAAGAAACTACTCATAAGAAATAAGTGAAAGATATGAATGGAAAATTGTATTCAGTTGCTCAGAGTTGGAAGAGGGAAAGGGATCTTAGAATCGAAATTGAGGAAAAACTTTCTAAACAATAAGAAGCCTTGAAGGCTTAGGTTGATATGCTTAAGGCTCAGGAAGAAAAAATTAAAGCCTTGGAAAAGAAAAGTGAAGATCAAGATCAACTACTCAAGCGCATGGAAGATGATAAAAGGAACTCAAGAATATGAAAACTATTGTAAAGGAGCTGTTGCCGAAAGAGAAATAGGAATAATTTAATTCAAATCCGATCTTTTGTTGTATTTACCTATTGTACAAATTCTTTCAAATCTTAATGAAATTTTTGTTGCACTTCAGATTTTTGGTTGTTTAGTACTAATATTTCATGTACTATATTTTCTTTTCTATTCCCTTTATTGATTTTTGAAAATCACAAATGGGGAGAAATGAATGTCAAAAAAAGAATACTAAGTAAAGAATAAATTTCCCTAAGTAAAGGGGAGTTCATCTAAGGGAATGTTTTTATCATGAAGATTTTCATATGCAAGAAAATGTAAAATCTCATTCAGGAAATCAAGAATATGATCTTTAGGGATTTCAAAGCCTAATGGGGAGTTAGTCTTATTCATTATGATCCATAAGTAAAGGGAGATAAATTTTTATTTTCATGTCAGTAAAAATTTTAGAGTCCTTATATTCTATTTAGTAAGGATATTTGCGCTTTTCAAAAAGGGGGAAGATTGTTGAGTCAATAAGGTTTCCTTATGACTCAACAATTATATTTGAAAAATGGATTTTAAAACTATTTTTCTAATTGGTAAGTTAGTTTAAGAATTCTATATGACTCAACTAAAAGGGTTTATTAAGTTAAATAATGCCAATAAAGTATGTAAGCTGCAGAGATCCATCTATAGGTTGAAATAGGCATAATGAGAATGGAATGTTTGTTTTGATGAGGCCATAAGAGATTTTTTTTTCATCAAGAATGAAATAAATACACATTTTTATAATAATATTAATAGGAATTCCATTGTTTTACTTATATTATATGTTGTTGACATATTAATTATAGGAAACAAAGTAAAAGTATTATAGTTAGATAATACATGGTTAAATGATTGATTCTCCATGAAATAATTATTTGAAGTAGCCTATATTCTAGGTATAAATATCTACTGAGATAGATCTCAGATTATGCTTGGGCTAAGTCAAAGTACATATATTGACAAGGTACTTAAAAGGTACAACATAAAAATATAAAAGAGGGGGTTGTTGCTAATGTCACATGGTATCAATGGCTCTAAGAAAATGTGTCCACAAACACAGGAGGAGATTGAAATAATGAGTACAATCCCTTATGTTTTAGTAGCATGATCTATCTTGTATTCTTTGCTATGTACTAGGTTTGATGTTACTGTTTCTTTGAGTATAGTGGTAAGATATCAAGATAATCTAGGAGAGCTGCATTGGGCAACTGAGAAGACTATATTAAAGTACTTGAGGCCTATAAAGGATATATTACTAGTGTATAGAGAATATAAGGAACTAGTAGTGAGTGGATACAATGATTCTAGTTTCTAGAAATATCATTGATATATGAAATCACAACCAGGATATCCCTTTTTCCTGAATGGTGGGGCAGTGAGATAGAGAATCTCAAAACAACCTGTGGTCACTGATTCGATAGTAGAATATGAGTATATAGTGGATTCCTATGCAGTAAAGGAAGAAGTTTGGATACAAAACTTTGTATTAGACAGTGGTGTTGTGACTAGCAATGCAGAACCTATTCCGATTTATTGTGGTAATACTGTAATAGTGGTTCTTGATATGGAGACAAGGTCACACCATATGACAAACCATATACATCAGAAGTTACATATCTTGCTAGATTTTACTCAGAGAGGTGAATTTTCAGTTAGCAGAGTATCCACAAAGGATAATGTGGTAGAACCCCTAACTAAATACATATATCAGTATAAGAATGATTCTCATGAGAGAGATAACATATTGAAAAGTGTTAGCTATTGGATATAGTGCAAGTTGGAGTGTTTAAAGTGGGTTCCCTAGACCCAAATTATGTATGTACTTAGATTACCATTACATATATACAGTTTGATATATAAATGTGTTTATATAACCAGAATAGTGATGATACTTCTGCGTCCACTATATTTATAGTAATGTCCTTGGATTATGTGTCATATTGAAAGGTTATAGTAGTTCCCAAGCTATAATGAGAACCTAGAGATACCACAATAGTAAATTTATGTCCAATGGTTCAGATGAATCATATTGGTAGGACACATATGATGTGAGACCATCAGGTGCTTGGGGATCATAATAATTGATACTTCTTCACATGAAGTTCTCACTTGGAGATCATGAGTTGATTACATCATGATGAGAGGATCTCCAATAGAAACACTATATGTTTTGAGTTTCATTAGTTTTTCCTATCTATGAACATGCGTATTGGTCTTATAACTTAATATCATTATCAATGGGTTCCATTTGATCACAAAAATTGATGCAAGAAAAAAATAATGACATTGAAGTCATGGAAAGGTATCATTTGTTGGGTATGTCATTGGCGGTATGGCATTGGTTGAATGATAAAGATAAAATATGTCACTTCTGAGTTAAGGAACTGATATCTCGATCCTAGTTGAACAAGATGGAAGTAAATTCATAAATACATGGCCATGGTAGTTAAGGGTAAGTCCGTCTAGTTAGATCATCAGACAAAAAAGTAAGGAAGGATGATGACACAAGTGTGCATTTAACTTTATGATATGTCATATGAAAAAGAGATAATATTACACATTGCATGTTCGTTGGAAAGGTTTTCATTTCTATGAATATTACATATATATTTAGGGGCCTTGATGGGTTTCTAGACTCCACTCTTGGTCTATGAATACTATTCACTACTATTAAGATAAGGGCCTAAAGGGTCACACACAATAATGTATTCAAGAATTCTCCCTATTCTAGTGAATAGGTATATATGAAATAGTGGGCTCAACCATGAGGTATGAGAGTTGAGCAAGTATTATAAATCACTGAAGAATAAATAAATTCATTATTATTCATGTATAGAATAATTTGGTCGAATTTATTTATTAAGAGTATTTATAAGTGTTTAAGAAAATACAAGGAATAATATTATATGCACAAATATTATTTTAATATTGAAGGTTTGTTTAATATTAGTAGGAATTAGAAGTTGAGTTAGTGAATCAGGTTTATCACATAATATATTTAATATATATTAAAATTAGGTGATAACAAATAAATAATGTTTATGTAATAGTTATTTCATCATAATTATTTATTTATTACTTGTTTAGTAGGCGTTAAATATAGCAGGGATAGGGAGCCCTAATCGAGTATTTCAGACATTCAATATATACGAAGAGGAGAAGCTCATTCCATACACTATTCATCAGTCAGAATTGAGTGATTCTCTCTCATATTGAATCCTAGTGAGAGAAATGCTATAAAAAAGCGAATGATCCATGAACGCCTTTGCAGATCAAAGGAACATGATCATCTATACGTTGAAGAAATCATTGGAGCTCTGTGATAGCACCTAGAATTTGATGAATGGAATAAGTGTGGATTCTTAAAACATTTGTGGATGATATAGAGGGGTATATACGTAGATCATTCAAGAAACAGTCACTGACGACGTGTAACTGATGAGTGCACTTCGATTATTACTGGGTACTCATTCTATTTTTATTTCTATGATTTGAAAATTCATGTGAGATCATTGAACCATATTGACTCTCAGATCATCGAATACAGTGAAGTTTCATTGCCCCAGTGATAAAAAATTTTAAATCCCCAAACCATTAACTTATACTGTGTTCCCTAATACCCTCAGTATACCTATTATTCTCACCCTGTGTATAAATATTTTTAGGTTTCCAAGATTACTTTGGGGACTGAGCTAGACATTACTAGCTGGGTTAGAGCTGTTATCATATCACTGTCATAGAATTGTCTTCTAGTATGTTTTTATAATTTTTTATGTATCAGTTTTACTTTATTCATGAATTTTTGGATAGTTATGGTTTTTCTTCATTTTGTCTACTTGATTTTTTTGGTGGTTATTATCCTATCTCCCAATAATATTTTATTTATAGAGGTTAATGCCTTCTATAAAGTGTTATTTTTATAACCTCGGTACTAGTTGCCAACTTGGGGCTTAGTAAAGGTGGTATTCGAGGGTCATTATCTCTCTTTCATCATTGCAACATCTTTGGAGGGTGGGGATCATAACAGATTGAATATTCATACTTATGAATTCTATCATGATATCTCTTTTTTGAATTGAAATAAATAATCTCCCCAAACTCAAAATTTGAAAATAATAAAAATATTTAAATATTTTTAAAATAAATTAAAACATTATTTAAAAAGAATATATAGGAAAATAAATTAAAATAGAACTCTCCCTGATCAGATACTCCCCCATTGAGATGATTTGACAACCAATTCATCCTCATTGAAGATATTAGGCATGATCGTGTCAAGGTGAACTCCTCTTATATAAGGCTTTAAACTACAAGGATCCATATAACATATTGAATATTTTCAAAGAATAAAAAATAAAATTTATGAAAAGAATTATAAATAAAATATTTTAAATAATTTCAAAAACATATTTTTCCTATAAATGATAAAAATATACAGGGAATTTAAATAATTTTCAAGGAACTGAAAATAAAGAATAATCAAAGAATTAAAATCATATTTAAAAAATAAATGATGAAAAATTTTAAACATGAAATATATAGGAGGTAAATAATAATAGAATAAAAAATTATGTTTTTCTACCCTATATAAAATATTCAAAACATTTTAGACAATAATAAAATTAAAAAATTGAATTAAAAAACCTCTGTAGATTTAACAATACCAAGGGTATGGATTTGTATTTCATTATTCAATAGCCACTAAATGATTTCATATATAATATTAGTGGAATATTCCTAAAAAATATCTAGTAAATATGCATGTTGGTACCCATATAGTTTTGGGTCCAATAATATTTGTTAAAAGAGATTTAGGAATCCAAGTTCATTTTGAAAAATAATTTATAAACAAAAAACTGAAGAGAGATGAACCCTTTTGGGTGAACTATAGTGATAATTATTATAAAAAAATTAATAAATGAAATTCCCTATTTTTTTACATTAATTACAAAATTTATTTTGAAAGAAATCCCCACAAAAGTGGTATTTTTAGTTGTTTTATTGTTTTGATAAACCAAGACCATAAATATTTTTTCAGGACATTGGGAACCCAAAATTTAATTTATATTTGGTATCCTTAGGTGAATTTAGTAAGATAATTACTAAGCTATTTAATAGTATATTTTAATTTTTATTCATCTGGTTGTTCTTTTAATTTGAATGAAAATTCATCATTTTCTTTAAAGAGTTTATCCATTTTATTAACCACTTTATTATACTTCTTTTTTAAGATCTTTTAATTTTATAGAGAGTTTCCAAAATCTTTCAATTAGTTGATCCTTAACATATTTAAGGTCTTAATAATCTAAATGAATTGAAGAACATGTAGTACTATAAGAACATACCTTATCACTCACCACCACTTGATCCATGAGACATTTGAAGCTGTTGTCACTTGAGTTGATTGAGGAGAGGGAGTCATTACTAACACTCCAAGTTGAATATTTAAATTTATTCCTACTTTTCTTATTTTTCTTCATCCTCTTTTTGTAAATGGGGAAATTAGACTTGATGTGACCCTTCTTGTTGTAGTCATACTATATTACTTCTAGTTTTTATAATGTAACTCCTTTTTTTTCATGTCGGACATGTTTCTTATTCTTTATGAATTTGTTCATATTTTTGTAAAGTTGGGTGATATCAACATCACTTTATAAAGAGTATTTATCAATTACCTTGAATGAAATTGTTTTCTTGAATTCCTTATCTTCTTTAGTTCCCTTTGCCTCATTTTATGATTTCCTATTCATGGTGATATCATAAGTCATGAATAATCCTATGAGTTCTTTAATTGGAATTATCTTGATAGCTTTTTTCATGAACCCATCCCCTAAAAGGTACCCCTCCTAGGTTAGTAATGAGAGAAGAGAGATAATGATGCCTGAAGCCTGGCTCCAATAGGACATGGGTTGATGAAAAGTACTGAAGGTATATCATACACACAAATGGGAGGCATTACCCATGAAGATTGAGAAAAAATATATAATATAGAAACATCCAACAAGTCCCGATCAATATAAATGTAAAAGAAACCAAGTATAGGTACGTAATTTTATACAACTAAACAACTGAAAGGAAAAGTACATGTACCAAAAGATATATTAGGTAGTGACCACAAAGCCCAAATAGCTCATACACAACCTCTATGAGCTAGTAAAGTCCATCTTGATCACTAAAAAGATCATGCAGACCTAAAAAATAGTTTATATATATGTAGTGTGAACATAAAAAGTATACACAGTCAGATCCTCTTTGGACCCTATTTTGTAAAAGATAAAGAAAACTTATTAAATACTAAAGAACAACAATTAAAGTTAACTTTTCACCTAAATAGTTATACTAAGTCCTCATTCAAAACATGTCTCTCTCACTAAGTATCTCATACAAGGGATCATATATTATAACATCAAAGAGGGTACCCTGCTACCACTTCCCCACTAGGTTGTTGCTCTGCCCCAACATTGCATGTCATGAGCCATCTCTCTCTAAAAGTAAGCTAGCCTGAAGACACCTGGGCTAAAGTATCATCTCATGTATCCAATACATCATGTCATCTCATCACATACTATGCACCTTTTTCATCACATCATCTCATCATCCCATGATACCTCTCTGTATAATAACTGAGTAGGTTCCGAGAACCACCACGACTTGTATGTTAAGTATTATACCCCATTCCTTCATAGAACATACATGATATACCTATAATAATATATAGAATACTATATCTAAAGATAAATATGTTTGAAATAACCACAATCATGATATACCTATATGCTTCATACTCCACGTCCCTCGTGCCTTCCTATTTTAAAATAAAATAAATTAATAATGATTATAGATCTTTACACACATATATGAGAAAGGTAACTAATATGAAAACCAACACATAATACTACTAGTAGAAGAGAGTGGGGTTAGAGGGGGTAGTCAGCTATACATACCTCACCAACCTGGATGTTTGGGAAAACACCCCCTAGAGTCCACTAGTTGTTGGTCTCCATGTTGACATGGGTGAGGTAATTATGAAATCACAAAACATAAAGAATATAATATAGCTTAAAACCACACAATAAGTATTAAACTAGTCTTAAGATCAACTATAACCAACATTACTCAGACATATAACTTCCACTGCTAAGGACTAGGTATCCTATAACCAAAAAATCATTTAACAATAATTTCATTTTGATTAATTCTTTCCTTAAACAATTCAAATTACATTAACATGATTGTCAACTGATTCCCATACCCTCCATGCATGAACAAACAGACTCCATGATTTCTTAAAATTTTTATCATTTTAATTACAAAAATCCATCAATCCCATGGGTTAAAACATTTATTATTAATTATCATTGCACAATTACAAATCTACTAGGAAATATTCTAAACTACCATAAAATAGATGCATAACCAAGAAAAACTAGAAACCTCAAGCAGTTAGGAAATGAATGTAAAAAAATAAGAAACTAATCCATCCGACCTTTTAGTATATTAATTAATAAACAAGAATCAAAGATTATAGTACAACAACATGTAAGCCTAGATTTAACCTGTTCCACCAATCCTAATTCCATCCTAGAAACCACTATGCATATCACTCTTCATCTATCCCGCCATTACCGACGATAATTGCTGCCACATAGCTGAGCCTCCCTGCCCATGTGTCATCAATCATCATCCATACTAGTTCACATAACACCACATAGAAATTATCACATATAGAGAAATCACACAAGGTATAATAGAGACAACGACATAGCCAATAGGTAAGTTATTCCCTAAAACCAAGGCATCCAACCACCATAAGAAAACATGGTCACTCAGCCCCAAACATTTATCTGTATCAACCGACCAATTTATTACCATATTGGATCAATCGATTTATTTATAATAGGTTTCAAAAATGGGTAAACTAATAAATCAGATATTACAAGATATTAATTATTTAAAATGGCTTCTAAGCATAACTTTTATTTTCATCAAACTAAGGAAGACCATCTTAATTAATTACGCCTCTTTATTATTTCATCAATAAGAACACCAAATTCACATTATTTAGCAAATAAAAATTGCCAAATTTACATTATTTAACAATTTTAAACATATAAACATGCTAAATATTTCATAAAAAATGTGACAAACCCAAAATAAGCATAGATAACACACTATCTAGAAAAACAAGAGGCAAACTATTATCACTGTGAAAAAACATGCAACCAAAACAACCATAAACCAAGTTTATTATTTAATATAATTTAATATTTCTTAAGGTTAATTACACCACCACCCAAAGATATAAATCATGATATATTTTTTATTGAACATAAAATACTAGGAGAATCAACAAATCCCCTACCTCAATTTTAGAAGTTTAACATTAATCACATAAGAATAGATGATCAAGGTTCAACCACCATTATAAGGAACACCACCTAGCCAAAATAAATCTATAAAAAACCTATTATCCAAAAAACACCATAAAAAATTTCTAAAAAACAACAAAAATAGGGCCTCCTATTGCTGCATTCTTCCTAGAAAATAAGAAACTAAGAAAAAATGAAAAAAGATAAGAAGTGAGAATATCTCGAACCAAATCCAATTTAATCTCCTCAAACCAAGATAAAAAGTCAAGTAATTGATAATTTATTACCAAAGGGATTTATAACAAACACAACATAGTAACAAATTGTAGCAATAAGACCTCGATATGAGAAAATGTGCAGCTATGCCCGAGGTTCTCCGAAAGTGTCTGGAAACCAAAGGAATTTGAGAGAAGGTGTGAAAATCATGTATTAGATGGGAAAAATGGACCTAAAATTTATTTTAAGACCCATATTTACTGTCCATGTGTATAAATTTCTCAATTGGTCAATATCCATGAGGATCATAAGTTATTTAAAAATGATCCTGAACACCACCACAACTTCCACCATGACCTAGCCATGGTCTTGGTGGTTCTTGAGAACACCATCCTAAAAATGTAATCATCCTATGATGTATTTAACAATAATAATCCTTTTTTCTTTCCATTTCTTAAAAAATATCTAGGAAATCTATTTTTAGGATAGATTCTTTGGAAAGGAGAAGATCATAGTTCCATGCCTAGTGCTACGATCTCACTAGCCATTTCCAAGTTCACATTTCAGATAGAAGGAACGTACAAGGTTCAAAACAACCTTCAAAACAACTTAACATGACATAGTTATAGACACATTGCACCATGCACCACATGAAAAACCAAAACACACACCACCATTCCCACCACCATGGTGGTGTAACCTCTCAAACATCCCAAGGCCCTCTCCAAGCCTTCAAAAAACCTCCAAACCTAAAAAAACCTAAAAGGAAAGGTTGTGGAGGTCTAGACCATTACATTAGATACATATAAAAAATTATTATACTTGATAATTTTAAAAAAAACCTAATGATAAAGGAAAGAAAAATGGGTCATCTGAATAATCACCCCATGATATATCTCTCAAGAATTTTCCCAACATAGAAGCACAACCACCACACTCAGTGAAAAAGGAATAAAAATATGCGATAACAAAAACCATATACTTAAAAATAATTTTTGGAAGATACCCCTCAACAACAGAAAATACATAAATAAGGCATCAAGAAGAGGAAAATATCTCATAAACCAAATATAGGCCAACAACCACAAAACAGGCGTTACTATAAGCAACGAGCTAAACATAAAAAAAATCAGGGTGACAAGCATTTATCTATGAATCATGTTCCAAGGTGATCTCATCCACACCAACATATCACCAAAATACATGAACCAAGGTAATATATCATTTCTTAACAACACCTTCACATGGTGGTATTGGATCTCTATAGCCCATTCCTTAAAGGTTACATCATCATTAACATTGATCGCTCCCCAATAAATGATGTGAGAGTCATAATGAAGATAATGATGAAACTAAAATACATTAAATACATAATGTTTTCATATCATTTTTTAGGGGAATTACAATCTAGTATTTGATGACTCCAATACGATCCTACACCTATAATGTCCAAACAAAACGGGGATAAATCTTACTCCCATGACCAAACATTCACTACCCACGATGAGGAGTAGCCTTCAGGAACACTTGATCTCCAATATAGAATTCCAGAGGTCTCCTCCTACGGTTGAAAAAGTACTTATGTGTTGAAATAGTGGGTTCCCTAGACCTAACTTGAATAATACTTTTTTCCATTCCATATGTACAATGAGTTATACATGATGTATATTTACCATTATAGTGTAGATATTTCTACAACCACTATTTAAATGGTAATTTCAATAGATTAATTATTTTATAAAAAGGTTATAGTAGTTCCTAGGCTATAATGAGAACCTCAAGATACCATGAAATTAATATTAAACAAATTTCCTATGGTTGAGATACATCATACTAAACGAACACAGTTGATGTTTGACTATCATTTACTGGGGGATTATAAGAATTAATATTTATTCTCATGAAGTTTGAACTTTTTGATATCAAGAATGAAAAATCATAGTGAAAAACCTGAAAATAGGAACACCACATGTTTTGGATGTCATTGAATTTTCCTCTCTATAGACATGTGTATTGGTCTTCTGACTTGGGATCATTAGCAATGTGTTCCATTTTATCACGTAATTTTATGTAAGAAAAACCACGACAATGAATTCATAGAAAGGTATCTTGTGTTGGGTACATTATTGGTGGTATGTAATTGTTTGAATGTTCAAGATTGAATTTTTCACTTTCAAGTTGAGGAACTGATATTTCAGGTCCGATTGATTAGGATGGTAGTACCTTCATAAATCCTTTTCCAAGGTATTCAGAGGTAAGTCCATCTAGGTAGATCAGAAAATAATAAAGAAATTAAGGATTATGACACAAGTGTGTATCCTTTATGATATATCATATGAAAAGTATATTATATTACACAATGCATGTTTGTAGGATAGTAGTCATTGTTATGTCTATTCCTTATCTCTTTAAGGGTCTTGATGTGTTGATAGACCCTTCTCTTGGTCTAGGAATTTTATTCAATACTATCAAGATAATGGCTTAGTGGGTCACACACAATAGTGCATTCAAGATTTTCCCTATTCTGGTGAATAAAAATCTTAGACATGGTGGGACCCACCATGAGGTTCAAGAGTTGTCCAAGTAATCAATCACTAAAAAATAAAAAAATCATTATTATTTGAGTATAGAATAATTGGGTAGAATTTATTTATTAAAATTATTTACAAGTGTTTAAGTAAATACATGGAATAAGATTATATGAAAAAAATATTATTTTAATATTCAAGGTTCATTTAATATTAATGGGAATTACAAGTCGAGTGAATAACTTAGTTTTTCATGTAATATATTTAGTATATATTAAAATTATATGATAAAATATAAATAATATTTATGATGTAGGTAATTTATCATAACTATTTATTTATTTTTTATTTAGTGGATGTTGGATATATGGGGGATGGGGAACCCTTGCTGGATATTTTGAACATCCATGATATAAAATAAAGAGGAGATAATTTCTATAACACTGTTTATTCGAACAGAATGATGGCCTCTCTCTTATCCCACTTTTTATAGAGATAAATTCTCTCTCCCAAGTGATCAATCTAAGAATTAATTTGATTTATCAAATGCATGGGATCAGGGTGATCATCACAATTCCAAAGGATTCATAAAAGCTCCATGCTAGCAGCTAGAATTTGACGAATGGTGAGCACATGGATTCTTGAAGTGTTTGTAGACAATCTAATGGGGTTTAGATTTAGATCCCTTGGGAAATAGTTGCTGGAAATGCACTATAGTCATGCATTATTTTATTCTAAATAAGTACAAATTCAAGTTTATTTTCCATTCTTTGAATAATTTAAGTGAGAACCTTAGACCTCTACCAGGACTCAAATCATCAGGGATGACAATTTTTTTCACTCTATTGATAAATTTTTTAAATCCCCAACCCATGGAATTTTTCTATATGCCCAAATACCTTCAGTTGGTACTATATTGAGAATCTTAATTTTATGATCCAAGAAAAAATAAGTTTCATTAAATTAAGTAGAGGGTATAAATTCAGTCCCAAAAAAAATTGTACGATGATCCGATATCAGATGACCAAGATATGACCATCCAAATTTTTTATATGGATAATTTGAATCCACTTAGATATTAAAATTTTAAAAACATGATATATATATAATCATGTTCTTATTTTTAGAGTTTTCAATGAATCCCAAATTTCCTACCAGGATCTATCTAGAATCTGGTGGATAGAATCCCTCCAGCCGGTGGTGTTTTAATATGAGAGATCAAATTTTTTATTAAATAAATAATTTTTTTTTCAAAATGTTATTATTATACTTTGATGTAAAAGAATAAAAAAGAATGAATCGAAAAAAGTGGTGGGGTGGAAATTTTGAAGGATAAAAAAGCGGTGTGTCTTCAACATCCTATCAGCTGCTTTAAAAAAAGGTAGGAAGCCAGAAAAGTATTATTCCTTGAGCCAGACCCCCAACTATCTTTTTGGATTTATCCTCCATCTTCTCTCCCCCAAGAATCCACTATGGCCTCCTCATTTTCTTGAGCCACACCCCGCACCACCCGCCACAGATCCAGTCGCCACTGTGTGCCACCCTGATCTCCCCACTATGTCTCCATAACAAAGAACACCCTCAATGAATCCCCCTGGTCAAATATAATGTATGATAGCCACCCACACTGCCAGTGTCCCCTCTATCATCGACTATGTTAAAGGGAGACCCCGAGTCATCATTTGGGCATGCACAAACCACTATGCCTCCCTCAAACAATGGTTATTGTGGCTCCCTCCAGTCAGCGACCCCCCATCATATGTTTCCATAGGATTTGGTGCCCCATGATTTCCTCTAATCCATTTTCAGGTTTCCATTTTTCTAGTTTTGAAACCCAGTGGTTAAAATAGGTTCTTCTCACTTGGTATGGGGCTACATGGGCCTTAGTAGGTCGGTCTGACCCAGAATAGGTCCGAGCAGGTTCATCTGGTCCATAAAACCCATACAAGGGTTTTCCCACAACAGAATGGGCATGAAAATGTTTGTACCAACCCAATTAGGTCTTCCATGGGGTTTCATGGATCAGTAAAATTTGTATAATAAAAAAATTAAATTAATTAATTTCTTTTGAAGATATAATATTTTAATTATGATAACCCTACTCTTTATTGAACATAATTTCATGATCTATTACATAATATTACATATAATACAATCTAGAAGACATAAAATTTTAGTGTATTTGGGAATTAGGTACATTACATAACAAATTAAAATAGAGAATACTTCATCTTTATTTAAATCTTCCTTAACATGCTCAAATTATTCCTTCATACTTAAAACTGCATGGGATAATCTTGGTACATACATAAGAAAGGGGTGGGAAATAAATCTATTTAAGGAAATAGACATGGAATAACATGAAGAAATTAATACATGTTAGAAAATAGTAATATTAATGGGTCCTAAAAGTGGTGATAATCATAAACATGAGAAATGAGGAATGAAATGGAATGATAACCTAAAGGTAACATGGAAATGGGACAATAACTTAAAACATGACATCATAAACATAGGTCAAGGATAACATGACAAGACATCATGGTGTAAAAATTACCATTATGGATTAGGTTAACTACCTAATCCCTTTAATGCCGTTTCATGATACTAAAACATTATCCAATACATCGGAGCATTGTATAATTTCAGGCGCACCCATCACTTTCATTTCATTCACATGAATAAGTGTTCCACATAGATCACACAACATGGAATAATTTTTCATCACATTTTATTCCAATATCAATTAGTATAGAATAAATAATTTTAAGTACCCAATAAAATATTTATAAGTGCATAATTTTTAACACCCTTTATAGGAAATGGGTATGGGTATTCCCTACAGATTTGTTTGGCTTGGAAACTTGCGGTGAAATTTTCGCAGCATAACGGGGGAATATAAATGTTCATGGGAGGGATTAATGAGGGATAAATGGGTCTATAATCATTTATAAATTATAAGGTAAGTAAGGGTATATGGAAAAACATATCCAAGCATTAGGAAATGGAGATAAAAAGGCATAAGTTAATGAATATTCTTGAATAAAGAGGACAATGAGAGGATCCATTTCCTTGAGAGTGTGATTAAAAATGTTTGTGAGGAGATTCTTGAGATCATAGGGGAACCTTAAAAGTACTCTAAATAGGGGAGGTATGATTAAGAAATTTTTACAAGGTTTTTTATTGGAGAGTAATGGGAGTTTTTTTGGGTTTATATAGGAAAAGAGAGGGTAGTTCTTTATTATTTCTCAAACTTAGGTTTTTGACTCTATACAATGAAAAAAACTAAAAAAAATTCCATGGTTTTTGCATATGGTTTCTACAAAAAAAGATATTTTAATTATTTTATATGTCTAAGTTCTGAAATTATTAAAATATTACCCTCAGTGATGTGGAGGTGAGTCATACTCTTAAAGAAATGATTTTAAAACCATAAAATATATTATAGGTTTTGAAGGATTCATAAAGTATTTATAAAATTAATGAAATAAACTTAAAATAACATTATTTTACAAATTAAACACATATTTTGTCTTTAATACCATTTTTATTATTTATTACATCATTTTGGGTCATTATGATGTCATAATACACACTGTATATTTATACTGTATTTAATTTTTACCTCAAAATTTGTTTATCTTAGAAAATTAAGAAAAATTCATTAGTGTATAATTTCGATTTTCTAATTGAAAAAATAATATTTATGTTTTCCAAATAATTTTATAAATATAAGAACATTCAATTTTAAAATAAGAATCGACATTTTTTGAGAAATACAAGGGTTTTTTGACAATAACAATTTTCGAACCCTTATAAAAATTATATGTTCATTTATATTTAATAAAAAAATTTCAATAATTTTTTCTTACTATAATATTATTTATTTTAAAAATACATTAATTGAACAAATTAAATGATTTAATTGAATTTTAATATTACTAAAAAATACAAATTGTGTTTTATTGTATCAAAATCAAAATAATTTATAAAGTAAAAATAAGTTGTAAATATAACCATTATTCTATTGAAAATACAATATACATAATCATATTTCAAGGGTCTTGATACATATCCCTTTAATATACTCAAAAATGTCTTAAGGGTAAGGTGTGTGATAGTGATGCTTTCATGGAGTGGTTTGGTATACATGGTTTGGGTTGTGGTCTTTATAAGCTTAAACTTCACCCGTAAACAGTTTAAATCATGATTAAGTTATTGGATATCAACTTAGGATTGATCAAGGGGAAATACCAATGATTCTATGCCCTTTGTAATCTACGATAAGTGGGATTCATAGGGTATGATCCTACTGCTTGAGTTTATCACTTCCCTTTTCTATATTAATTGGATTTTTTAAAACCCTATATTTATACTAATCATGTGATCACTTTTCAAAATCTATATTATCAATGGTAATGATTATTAACAGTCTTTAAAATCCAATAGTATATAATAAAACCAATTAAATTCATTTGTTTTATATAACCATATTACATAATAAGACATTTAATTAAATCACATGGGGAATTTTATTTGTAAAAGTTCAGGTTGTTACAGTCTCCACCCTTCAGAAATTTCACCCTAAAATTTTTCACTTCATACACTAAAAGAGATGAGGGTAACTCTATTTCATCACCTCATCCAATTCCCCTGCCGCTTCTTAAACTTTTGGTTTCTCTACAAAACCTTGACCAGGTGCATCGTCTTATTTCGTATAACTTTGTCTCTACAATCTAAGATTTTCACCAGCTACCCCTCATATGAGATATCATTATCTAATGGTACCACCTATAGATTTAGTACATGTGAGGGGTATATTATGTACTTCCTCAATAGGGACACATGGAATACACTATGCACTTCATATAGGTTAGGTGGGAGTTCTAGTCGATAGGCCAATGCTCTGATGTGGTTAAGGATCTCAAAGGTACTGATGTATATTGGACTAACATTTCACTTCTTCCAAAATCTCATTACTTTCTTCCATGGAGATATGTATAGGAATACCTTGTCTCCACCCTCAAACACTGGGTCCCATCGACGGTTGTCAGCATAGCTTTTCTGTCGACTCTGAGCAACCTTGATGTGTTGTTGAATTGTCTTGACCTTTTACACTATTTCCTAAACCATTTCAGGACCTAGTAGTTTTTATTACACAACTTCATCTTAACATGTAGGTTTTATACACCTCTTTCCATAAAGATATTTATAGGGAGCCATTTGGATGCTTAATTGGAAACTATTATTATATGAGAACTCAAACAGAGGAAGATATTGATCCCATCCTCCTTTGAATTCAATTGAGCATGCTCTCAGCATGTTCTTGAGTGTTTGGATATTCTACTTATATTGGTCATCATTTTGAGGGTGATAAATATTTATAAAGTTCAACTCAGTATTTATAGCATGTTGAAGACTCTTCTAGAAGTTATAGGTAAATCTGGGGTCTCAATCAGATATAGTCAATAGTGGTGTTCCATACAACCTCACCACTTATCTAATGTATATCCTTGTAAGTTGATTTAGTGATAATTCTTATCGAAGTGCAATGAAGTAAGAAACATTTTTAAGAAAATATAACACAAAACATAGAGAATTATTTCCTCTTTATGTATTTGGAAGACCAGTGACAAATTTCATGGTGATGTTTTCCCATTTCCATGTTGGTATGGGTAATGGTTGCTTCACCCCCTTGGATTTTTTTCCTTTCTTCCACCACTTGTTGACATACAAGACACATTGATGTATATTCCATGATATCCTTATTCAAATTGTCCTACCAATAGTTCTATTGGATATCTATATACATATTTGTGATTCTTGGATGGATGGAGAAATTTGAACTATGTGAATCATCCAATAACTCCTTATTTAACTTGGGATTTGATGGTACACATAGTCGTGACCCAAATATTACAAGTCCTTCATTAAAATTGAACTTTAAGGATTTAACTTTTCTTAAAACTTCCTATTTCTTCAGAATTCCCATATCATCTCTTTGAGAATCCTTTATCCTCTCAATAAGGGATGGTTGATAAATCATTTGTGAAAGGATTGATGATATTCCTTCCTTTATGATTCCCATGTCCATTCTCGTCAAGTCTAAGAAGATCAGATCCTTCTCAATTCTCATTAATGATAAAATTACTAGATACTTTATACTTAGAGAATCTGCCACTTTATTCACTTTTCAAGGATGGTGGTAGATGGAGAAGTCAAAGTCCTTGACCAGATTTAACCATCATCACTGGTGCATATTCAGATCTTTTTATGTAAATATATAGTTGAGGATCTTTTGATCCTTATATATTTCACACTTCTCCAAAAAGAGATAATGCCACTATATTTTCAACATTATGATCACTGGATTCAACTATAGATCATGATTTGGGTATTTCTATTCTTGAACTTTCAATTTCCTATATGCATAGGCTATCAATTTTTCATTCTGCATTAACACAAAACCCAAGCCCTTATTCGAAGCATTGCTGTATACGATAAAAAGTTCTCCACTTATGGGTAGTGTGAGTTAAGGTGTAGTGATAAGCCTCTTTTTTAACTCCTTGAAGATCTATTCACATTGATCATTCAAAACAAACATTAATCCTTTCCATGTTAGCTTGGTTAGATGATTTAAAAATCATGAGAATTTTGTCACAAATATATGATAATACCCATCTAATCCAAGGAAAATATAAATTTATATAATAGATGTTGGACTCATATATCCTTCAATTTCTTTTTTCTTTTAAGGGTCCTTAGATATCCTATTACTGGGGATGATATGCCTTGGAAATATTACTTGGTTCATGTATAAGTCTGATTGAGAACTTAACCAATCATTTAGGAGGGAGACCGAGAAATTATTTAGGAATCACATCAACGTATTACCTCACAATGGGAATGCCTTTGAGGACGATATTCTCATCAGTCTCAATAATTTTAGCAAGATACACTTGATCACAGGGAAATAATATCCATGTTTTAGATGATTATACCAAATAAGACTCGTCCTCCTCATTGAAATTGTATAGAATTAAAGGGTGATTCATTGTACAAAGGTTGAATTCCTTATCCCTGCTATTTGTGATGGATTTATAAAATGAAAACCATTTCTCAACTAGGATAAAATTAAATTACACTAAAGGCATATTGATAATTTTTTAATAATAACATTCCCAAAAACTTTAACATGCAATACAACAAACATATGAATTTTTTCTCGATGATATCAAATCATTTAAGGAGGTGAGTTTATGTTCATAGAAAACTTACATGATATACTAATAGGAAATTAATTGAAATATAACATGAAATACAACAATTATTTAGTAGAAGTTACATGTAATTTAATCATCATGATCCATCTCAGCATATGAATTTTATTGATCCCTTTTCCTTAGATATTATTGATGATCATCATGCTTCTAAGCCCTTCGAATAGATCATTAGCTTGGATAATTCCCAACTTCTCTACATTTATGACATTGAGCCATATAAGGTACCTAAGATTGAACATTATTTCCATACATCACATTATCCATTTTCCATATCATTTGGATACTTTATTACCTATCTTTCCACACTTAAAACATATCGTAGCCCCTTTGTGACATTTCCCTTAATGCGTATTTCCATAATTTTTGAAAAAAGGAAATTGGGCCTTCTATCCCATTTTTCCTTTATTAGATAAACTTCCTTGAGATGATTTATTCCTCTTCCTTGAGGTCTTTGGGAATTCAATAAAGTTAAAGTTTTTAATTATGATTTTTGATAGCTGGTTTGGCATAATCATAAGATGTCCTACTTGAACTCCTATCATGTTAGGCATATTGTTTGGGTAGCCATAAAATTTACCTTAACATTGGTTGTTTACTCAATTTCTCTTATTTCCAGCCCTTGGATTTAATAAAGGGAAAAAATTAGGTATTATTACTTTCAAACTATTAAACAAATAAATAGGGATCTAACGACATTAAAGGGATAAATTATAAATGATTTTTATTCCTTAAATTATGAATTTATAGGCTTCATTATATGTTATCCACGATATATTTTATAACATAGACACTTATGGGATTATTTTTCTCTTAATAATGGTTTGTAATGAGTTTGTGAATTTAATCGAGTATATCCCTCAGGAGTGTCAAAATAGGTGCACAAAAAGGATCATTTTTGTACACTAGGACCAGATCAAGTCTAGATCAATGCAGTGGGTGTTAAACCTAGGTGAATTTGTGCCAAATCCACATCCACTTTTAGTATCTAGATAGGAAAGTATTTTATTAAAAACTACTTACTCTATACTTACCAAAATTAAGGGATTTCTTATTATGTTTAGTCTTATCTGTATGTTTTTCTCTATATTTTTCTAATACTAATCCAAAAAAAAACTAAACCTTTGATTAAAAATATTAAAACCCTCCTCTTTATTACACATAATTTCATGAGCTATTACACAAGATTACACATAATACAAACCAAAAATATTGATAAGTCTAGTGTATTTAGGAATTATGTACATTACATAAAAATTTAAAATAGGGAATGCATCATATTTATTGAAATTTCCTTATCTTTCTCATATTATTCCTTCATTATTAAAACTTCATGGGATAACTTGGGACCATACATAAGAAATGGGTGATATATAGGGCCCAATAATGGAATAAACATGGTATAAAATGAAGAAAGCAATACATGTTATAAAATAAGAATATTAATGGGGCATAAAATGTGTGAGAATCATAAACATGAGCAATGAGGCATGATTTAACATGATAACATAAAGGAAACATGGAAATGTGGAAACAACTTAAAAACATGGAATCATAAACATAGGTCAAGGATAACCTGACAAGAAATCATGATGGATAAATACTTGTGATAGGTTAGTTTGACTCTCTAATCCCTTTCATGATGTCTCAAGAGACTAAAACATTACCCAATGCATTAGAGCGCTATATAATTATGGGAGAACCTATAAATTTAATGAATATACCAAAGGCCTTATTTTTTATTGGTTTTGATAACCCACCCTTTAAAGGGATGATGTGGAACTCTTACAAGGCCCATATGCTTTGAGATTATATTACCTGTAGGTATTAGGAAATATACAGACTATACTTGGAAATCCTCCTCCCAAATTCTTCATCGTGATATAAGCTCTCCACATTCACATGGCTGTTCGGCTAGGATTCCCATGAAAGCACAATATGGTCCTAATGATAATTCCATACCCTCTATTTTTGACAAATCCTCTTAGCTTCTGCTCTTGTGAATGCGCCTTCTCTGAATACCCATTTGAAGTCCACTCTTTGTAGAGTCTATATAATCATTTAAGCACAATTTCAGGTGTCCCAAAGGCCTTGAGGTGGCCCGAAGGCCTTGAGGTGTCCTAAAATCCTTACTGGCATGAATGCCTTTGGTGGCTTGAAGGCTTTAAAGGACCCGAGGCCCAAACCAGTGGCCAGAAATCCCAAGCGTATGAATAGTTTTGGCTGCTACATTACCAAAAAATGGCTGCTATAGTGCCTGATATAGAGTTTCTACAGTACCTTCTACTGTACTAGAAAAATATTTCTCCTCCAGGTTTTGAACTAGGGTCTCTTGGATGCACTTTTCGAGTCCTCACCAATTGAGCTTAGGCTCTTGTGCCGCACCTATCACTTTCATTTCATTCACATGCATAAGTGTGCCACATAAATCATACAACATGGAATCATTTTTCATAAAATTTTATTTCAAAATAAAGGGGTTTAAAATGAATAATTTTAATTTCCCAATAAAATAACTTAATTTTATAAAGGTTAATACCCTTGATTGGAAATGGTCATTGGTATTCACTATACATTTATTTGGCATGGAAAATTACAGTGAAATTTTGGCAGTATAATGGGGGGGTATAAATATTCATCGGAGGGATTAATAAGAGATAAAGGGGTATCTCATATTTTATACATAATAATGGTATTAAAAGGATATGGAATAACATATCCCAACATTATAAAATGGAGATAAAAGGCATAAGATAATGAATATTCTTGAATTAAGAGGAGAATGAGAGGATCCCTTACCCAGAGAGTGTGATTCTAAATGCTCAGGAGGAGATTATTGAGAGTTTGGGGAAAATTGAGAGGAATATAAAGAGGAGAGGGAAGAGTAAGGATGTGATAAAAGGTTTTTTAGGGGGAAGGAATGGGAGATTGAGTGGGTTTACATAGGAAAAGATAGGGGAGTTCTTTATTATTTCTCATAATTAGGTTTTGGACTCTATACAATAAAATAAACAATACCACAATACTTCCCATGGGTTTTGCCTATGGTGTATCAAAAAATAGGATTGGTTTTAATTATTTTATAATTACAAGGGATTAACTTAATAAAATGTTATTCTTGGTGATGTGGAGGTGTTTTATACTCTTAAAGAAATGATTTTAAAACCTTAAAATATATTTTAGGTTTTAGAGGATCCATAAAGGCTTTATAAAATTAATAAAATAAACTTAAAATCAAATTATTTTAAATATTAAACATATATTTGGTCTTTTATAAAATTTAGAGTATTTATTACATGATTTTTGGGTCATTATGATGTCATAATAGACACCATATATTTATAACTATTTATTTTTTCACCAAAAATTCGACTGTCTCAGAAAATTATGAAAAATTAACCATAGGATAATTTTGATGTTCTAATTAAAAATATAATATTTATTTTATCCAATTTGTTTTCTAAATATGTAAATTTTCATTTTTAAAATAAGAATCTACATTTATTGAGAAATGATGGGTTTTTTGACAATAATAGTCGTCGAACCCTAATAAAAATCATATTTGACTTCATAAAAATTATATGATAATTTATATGTGATAAAAATTATATGATAATTTATATTTGATAAATATTATTTAATAATTTTTTATTAAAATATTATTTATTTCAAAAATCCATTAATTCAATAAATTGAATGCTTTAATTGAATTTGAATATGACCTAAAAAACAAATTTTGTTTTATTATATCTTAATTAAAATCATTTATAAAGTAAAAATAAGTAATAATTATAACCATTATTCTATTTAAAATACAATATAAAAAATCATATTGATAGGGTCTTGATACAAATACCTTTAATACACCAACAAAGACTCTAAGGGTAAGGTGAGCGACAATGAGACTTTAATGGCGTGCTTTGTCGTTAATGGTTTGGCCTGTGATCTTGATGAGCTTGAAATTCTCCCGCAAATGGTTTCACTCATACTTAATTTATTAGATATCAACTTGGGTTTGGTCAAGGGAAAATCCCAGTGATGATATCCCCCTTAGAAGCTCTGATAAGTGGGATTCAGAGGGTATTATCCTACTAGTTAAGGCTATCACTTTCATTATCTATGTCAATTAGATTTGTTAAAACCCTATATTTATAACAATCATGTGATCATTGTTAAATGACTATATTATTAGTGGTAAGGATTTTAAAAGGTCTTTTAAATCTGATAGGATATAATAAAACCAATGAAGTGCATGTGTTTTCTAAAACCATATTACATAATAAGACATTTAATTAAATCAAAAGGGTAATTTTATTTATAAAAGTTTAGGTCGTTACATTAATAATACTATTTTTTGTATTAAATTAAATTAAATAGTTGATTTAATTTTTGGAATTAAAATTCAATTAATTGTGGACCAAATATGATTAAATTATTTGAATTTAAAAAATTCATTTAATTTAATAAATTTCATTATACTAAATTTATTATATTTAATCTTTTTCCATGATTTAATTTTACTTGTTGATCAATTTTGAGGAATTGACCCAACCTATATATGACTAGTTTATTTATTTAATTATTTATTATCTATGCATGATGATTGTAAATAATTAATCATTTCTATGGATATCTTTGCATTGTCCTCTTTTTATTCAATATGTATAATATCCTGCACATCCATCATTTTTTATATGTATATTGCACTTCTTGATACCCCCTTTCTTGTGTGAGAGTACATTTATATTTTGATGATGATGTTGTAGGTAGCAGACTATTTCACATCGAGGTGAAATCCAGACAAGATACTAACACACTGGAAGGGGACATACTACATCATGAGTCAATACCCGAATCAGGAATGATTCCCCTAGGTTATGTTTAATCCATTTAGTTTAAATGGATCAAACAATATTAGATCTTAAAGACCGGTTGGGTATTTTTATTTCCTTTATGCATTGTTTATTATTTTATTCATTTACATGACGGTGAGAAAAAAATAAAAAAATAAAAATTAAAAATGCCTAAATATGTTATAGATGTCTTTATATTAATGTTAATTTATGAGTGAGAAAACATATAATGAATAGATTAATAGTAATGGATTACATCCATTGAAAAATATTTAAAAACCCTCATAGAAATATTAAGTCGTAAAATCCTTCCATTGTTCAAATTTGAAAAACATTAGGTGTATGGGGTGATTATCAACCAAATTTGAGGGTGCCTCATACTATATTTGAGTTCTTATGAGTGTGATGGGTGAAATTAACTGGATTTTTCAGGTAAGAATTATCCAAATATAGTTTTTTGTAACTTTAGAGGAAAGCATTGAGTAAATAATTTTTTGATTTTAAAAGATGATACTTCACTCAATAGATCACGAAGATTTGAGTTAATGTGGTTGGAAAATAAAACCCCTACCTTGAAATTTTTGAGTGGTGGTGTATCCAAATATTGTAGACTATTAGGGTAGATTTGAAGGATCCTTTCCACTATAATACTCAAGAGACAAAGTATTATAATTTTCATACAAAGTGTTGCTAGTGTTTGATAAAATAGTGGGAGACATTTGATGATTAAATTAATTAATAATTTATAATTAGTAATCAAGAAAAAGTAAAATTTTATAGACTTATGGAATGAAATACCACAATAACACTACAATTAATTATGGACAAATAAAATTTCTAAATCGGAATAAGTTTCCAATAGCTAGTACAAGAACTTTAACAAAATATTATAACATCAGAAATTCAAGGTGATGGTGTCCTAATACCTGTTAAGCTACCTCAGGAAGTGAGGGTATAGAAATACTTATAGTAGACTCATGTATTATGAATATGATGGTTATTTAAAAATGATATCATCAGTGTCTGATGTTAGTTTTGTATAAAAATGACGAAATGGATGATTACACATGTAGTATCATCTCTAAGAACATTATGAGGATAAAGATAAAAAAGATATGAATGAGTGATAATTACACTAGATATATTTAAAATTGAAATATGGATCATCATCTTTCAAGACATCCCATTATTACTTATTTTCACCTAGTTACTCTAGTTTATTTTAAGATTTCAAAATAAATAGTATAGAGAAAATGCTTCATTACCTTTTGGGTAAGGGTCTCTAAGATAATAAGAACATTAAAGAAATATTCATCTTTAGTTATTTTGGTGAACACGTTGAAAATCAAGGCCAAAATTCCAATGAAAAGAATAATGTCAAAGGCACATTTGAAACATATTTCAATGAAAATAGGTATTGTGCAAAAGATTATTTTCCTTTCATACCATGTAATAAATATATGGAAGATTCAGTGAAATGAAATGAATTGAAAAAGAAAGTATTCTCTTCTTCTTCAGGTATATTCATAAATCACAAGTAATTATTACATTATACTTCTTGGGTAATATATAATATATGTCAATCAAATATGTCTATTTGAATATAGTAACTAAGTAGTGAAATGTTACAATAAGTAAAGTGTGTTCTCCATGTGGATGAGAAAGGGTAGATCCCAATTCAATAGTGAGAAGTACACAACTTTTATATTTCTAATTTTAATGATTCTAGTGGAACAACTATAGTATCACAAAAAAATTTATCTCATGTGACTTTTGGACATAAGGAGATATTATTCGAGTTCTAGAATATATGTTACTTATATTGTTTATTATTCAACGATTTGTTTAATAATGCTTGAATCATTGGAAATACATGATGAATATAAAATGTAAGAATTATATACCCAATTGTGGAAAGATAATATTTTTTAAAGAAAAACTAAAACTGGATGTCAAGGATATACCCTGTATGGTATTTAGACTATTTATAGTTAAATACATTAGATATTATTGACATATTTAGTTTTGGACAAAGAATACTTTAGAAATAAATGTAAGTCACAAAACTTTAAAAAGTAATTTATCAAGAGAGAGTGAACTATTCCAAGGGTAAGATAGTGGTAAATATACTTCATTAGATCCCTTTATGTGTTTTTAAGTAATTTTCAAATGAAGTATGGTATATTCATGGTTAGTAGATATGAGTTTCTTCAAACCTATGTATTGAAGAGTATATTTACCGAGAATTAATCAATCAATATAATGTAGCATGGAGTAATTCCTAAATGAAAATTACATTATCCACATAAAATATATAATCCCAATAAGGAGTATTGATGTAACAACCTTGAAACCCGCACTTCCAAATTTGGTGCTAAAAATAAAAACTTTACATTTCACAATTCTCTATGATATTTGTGACCCATTTTATCATCAAACCATTAAAATTAAAAAGGAAATATTAAATCAATTACATTCCTTCAGACCTTTTAGGTTTAGAGTTTTAGAGAATTAAGAAAAACACTTAATGACTTGGGTTTACAAAAAACTTTCTCATAAAAATGAACATTATCTCCCCCTATATCCATATTTTATTATTCCACAATAGGTCATCAATATCATCCATGTGAAATACTTCTATACACAACTCATCTAACATATTTCATCATAACCCAAGGAAATGAAATCATAATAAGGGTGAGATAAAATTCTCAGTAAGGGTAAATATAAGATATATCAATATGAAATCATAAGATAAGAATAAGGTTATGTGATCATGATAATAACTTATAAAGTTCATAACTAAACTATCATAGATCATAAACAAGATTCAAGGAATAGAAAATTATTATTTTAGAAAACATGGACCATAATAATGATAAATCATAAAAAATAGATCATCAACCATAATATCATGTCATAAAATTGTGGCACAATCATAAATATATAAAACCATTTAATATGCCAAGGTTAACTACCAAGACCATCATCATAGTGGATCAGGACAGACCTATTTCCCATAATGGATTAGGATTAACCTATTTCCCATTATAGATCAGGATGCACATATTTCCCAAAGTAGTCTAAGATGAACCTATTTCCCAAACTAGAGTAGGATACACCTGTTTCCTAGAGTAGATCAGGATGCACATGTTTTCTATAGTGGATCATGCCCATCAACTTATTTCCCATTATTATCACATGAGATATAAATCTTTACCCAATGAATTGGAGGGATATATAGGTTCAAAAAATCACATAATGAAAACCATACATATGTGTTCCAAAAGAACATATATCATTCATCATATAAAACCACATTAAAATAAATGGAGTTCATTAATATTTCATCATTTCATAACCCATGGAAAATTAATGAGATTCATAAAAATCATGTCATTATAAACATAAACCATCTAGGTAAAGAATAAGGATGGTATCCTTGTAACATATCCCCAGTAAATCATAATAAAAATCATAGTTTTTTTAATTTATGAATGGAAATACCATAAAATATCATTAAATATATTCTTGAGGAAAATACCCTTTCCATTTTTTTGAAAACACTTATTTTTAGAAAACTGAACACATAAAATAAAATATATATTTTAAAAATAACCTTGTAAACTTATAAAGGTAGCTTTAAAGAATTAATTTTCATTAAGGTGGTAAATTTCGTTTATGAGTTATATATTAAGAAAATATTTCTTTTATACTTTTGTTGGAAAAGTTACAAAGTACCTTGTTAGGAAAACGGTATGAAGATTCATTTTAAAAATTTTTGTAAAAATTAAAACATGGTTAAAAATGAATTGAAAAATAATTTTAGGACTGCAATTTTTTTTTAATTTTTTTATAAAACATTTACATGGAAGATAAATATTCCCTAGTAGATACTTAAACGTAAAAATCATGAATAATGATGAAATTGTGAAATAAAACTTTACCACTTTAGTAACTTTTGAATCGTTAACTCATGAAGGAAATAAACACAAATGGATATGTAAATTATCATATAATTCACAAGATTTTCATAAAATAAATTCATGGGTAGTATATAAACCTCTCAAAGGAAACAACTGGTGAATATGGCATGTGTCCCAAATAAATAAAAGAGATAAAAAATACCTTACAAATATCATATCATTAAAGAGAGCATTAATAAAAATAATTGATTATGTTTATCAGCTATAAATAAACATAAAACAAGTGGAAATAAAAAATAATAAAATAAAAATTAATTTAACACATAATCTTAGTATGAAATAATCAATGAAGTATATGTTTAACCCAAAGAATAGAAATTGAGTTAAGAAATATCTTACCTTGTGTCCGACTCGCCACATAATTTATTTATCTTAAAAAATAATAAACTTAGGTTAATTTTATATTTTATTAATAAACCCTTTCAAGTTTATTATTCCTTTTATATTAATTATTACCATGTCATATACAATTACTTAATCAATTAAGTTCATGTCAGACTTTTTGATGATGTTCGGTTCGTAAGTCCAGAATGAATTCAGAAGGTTGAATATGGTCGAAGAGATAATTAATCCATAATTTATATAATAAAATTAATGAAAAAATTATAAATTTTATACACAAATTATACTATTATATGGAACAATTAAATATGGTTATGAAAAATTAACTATGTTACAATCATGGAGAGGATAGGCCTACATATGCATGAGTAATATTTCCTTTTTTAAATGATCATTATGTAAATAAGGTTAGTATTATTTTATAATTATAGAATAATATTAATATCATTAATATAATAAATATACTTATATATATATATCATCTTTGTGATTTAGTGTTTAAAAAAGAATCACATTACTTCGTGGAGGTGATAGTTTACACGTACACACAAACAATGTTATCATTTTTATGTGCATGGAATGGTAATAAGGAAAATAGTATATTATATTTTAAGAATGATAAATATTTCATTAATATAATATATAAATATTATTTCCATAATTATAGCTAATTTTTAGATATGGTGATGGAAAACTAATAATATCGGTTCGTGAGGCGGTAGTTCGCCATACAAAAAAAATGGTAATTGTTTTTTCCATTTGATGGAAATGGAGATAGATATAGGTCATGAAACAATCATAATAACCTCTCAGTACATGTAGTATATTTTATTTATTATTTTATCATGGTTTAATAATGTTTTAATTAGGTTTAATAAGAAAAAAACTAAAACAAGTAGATACAAACTATACCTCTTCTTTGGAAAACCTCCTTTGATTAACACCTTAAAAACATTAAGGATGATGCTATCCTAATAATAAGGAATATATAATGAGTTTATGGATTATATAAAGGTATTTTTATATATCTAGGATAAAATAAAAGGGTTTTTTATGTGGGAAGTAATGATAAGAAGAGGTCCCCTTTTATAAAAGAGGGGGTGTGGGGAGGGGTTCTCTTAAAATTTCTCAAGATATTAAATTAATATAAATTAGATTTTTAATTAAAAATGGATTTAAAGTGAGTTATTTATAATATAAGATGATAATGGTTCTAAATCATCTCATAAAATATTTTTTTGGACAATTTTAGGTCACATTCTTGTCATTATCATATAGTTTTAAACCTTATTTAACTTCTTTAACTCTTACCGTGACAACATTGTTTTTTACTATTTGAGGGTCAATATTCTTACTCTAAAATTTCAAAAGACCCATAAATGGACCATGTATGAAATTTTAAAAATTATTATAATAACTTTTCCTAATTTAATATTTTTATTAATTTTATATCATTTAATAAAATATTTGTTATTTTAAAATATCATTAATGTCAATTTTGATACTATTCATTACATTGACTTTTAAAAATATCAATACAAAAATATAAATTCGAAAAAAATATTTTAATAAATCCATAACATGTAAAATTAATTTATTAAATTCTTTTATTACATTAATTATCTTAAAATACATTTATTTGAATATTTTTAATATCATTTATTTGATTTTTTTATTAATTGAACTATTACCACATCTATGTTGTGTAAGAATTTAAGACAATTATTTAATTAAAAATAATTATAAATAAATTACCATGATAAATAAAAAAATTTATATTTCCAAATACTATTTATAATCAAACATATATTCTGGATAAAATTATATTAAAAATATTACACTTTTTAAGAACAAGAGCGTGACATGTTTGACTTGCTTTAAATAAAATACTATATAGGTCATAATCTCATCCAAGTGGCCATAAATTGTAATATAACTGAAAATATGATGATTATTGACGAATATTATTCATCCAATATAATTGGGGAAAGTTTTATAGTCATTTTATCATACTTATCATTTTATTTTCCCCCTTAATCACCCGATTTACCCTTTACCGTGGTAACACGATTACAATGGTTAATATTCATATTGAAAAAACATTAAAAGATAATATTAACTAAACTTAATAATAATGATTATAAATATTTTATACATTTCTAAAAATTGAAAACACATAATTTTTAGTATTTAATTTAAAATTAAATTAGCAAATTGCAGCGAAAAACAATTTTTTTTCAAAAAAAATCTCCCTTTAAACATAAATGTATTTATACTAAATTCAAGTATAAATTTCATATAAAATCTATAATTATATTATTTCAAATAAAAAAATTAAAATTTAAAACTAATCTAAATATAATTTGAATTTTAAACACTTGAAAAGAAAATAAAATTTTTAATAAAAATCAGTATTTTCACTGTTCATTAAAAAATCAAACTTTTCTGAAAATTATCAAAATATCATCATAGGATATTTTTTACATGATTATTTTAAAAAGTATATTTACTTAATTAAATAAAATTTATAAAATTTTGAGAAATTTATTATATTATTCACTCACAAAATAAATAAAAAACATTTTTGAAGAAAGTGTATTTGAAGTATAAAATGTTTTTACTAAAATTAAGTGATTAATTTTATAATAATTAATTAATAAATTATTAATGAGTGTAACCATTATATATTTTATAATTCAGTTAATAATATTCGTTTTTTATAATTTAACAACTAGGTTATAAAATATTAATATTGTGACATGGTTCATTTAAACTCGTTGTTGCGTGCAACACGAGATATCAAAGAAATCAAATTATTTAAAGATAAACATTTCTTAAAAAATATTGAGGTGTTACATTATCCTACATTTATTAAATTGAATCCTCAAAATTTGTGTTATGTAATCAAATGTTTTTCAATTGAATACTATTTTTTGGAAAACCCATATCACAAAAAGGGTTAATAAAAATTTACCCTTAAAAGGGTGAAAAGGATGTATACAGATCATATAGAATAATAAATAATTAGGTTTATGAATATAATAACATAAGTGCTAAGTGGAAACATGGATATGGAAGAAAAAAACAACTCCTAAGGACTGAAATAGATTGATATAAAATATGGTCAGGAGAAACTTGACCATCAAAAAACAGTAAATCTATGATGGGTTAAGTGAATATTAACTTATCGATAAAAAACGTAAATGGATAAATTTTTTATTTCCAGATCTGTTTACTATATTTTAGGATTTATTTTACTACTTAGAGTTATAACATAATGAAATATACTTACATGTAAAGAATAATTTCATTCTTTGATCAATTTCAATCATAATCTCATCTTCTACTCTAAATGATGAGTATTCAAGATGATTTTTTATCACATAAATAATTATAATAAAATTCTATAGATCAAAAAATCCATAAAAGAGTAACTAACTATTCCTATTATCTCATAAATACAATGGTTAGTACAAATAAGATAATTCCTAAAATTAATAAACCTTCAATTAAAGAAAACCACTTTAATCTCCAAAATTTAACAATAATACACAATGTTTAACATATATCATTCAATAAATGAATATCCTTAAAATTTCCTCAAAAATATTTTTGACTAAAATTAAAACCTAAAAATAAAAAGGATTTTATCATATAGTCTTTCAAGATAAATTTAATAGTTATCTTCAAATCATATTAATAACTCTTAAAGTCTCATAAAAAATATAATTTCCAAAATAATATAATCTCCAAGATATGTACCAATTCCATAAATACACTTAATCACCATAAATCCATAGTAAAATCATATATTATTCAAAAATATAATTCAACCTTTATTCCTCAAATAATATCTCATATTATTATGTTTACCTTAATCATATATAGTTCCCAAAACACTGAACATATTCCAATATAACATTAACCACTTAATCATCAAATCATTTTCAATCCCATGCTTATCTATTTAATAAAACATATATTCCCAAAAATGAACTTATAATTTATCCATAAAATAATTTAAATAAAAATAAAATGTCTTACTAATGGTACTTCTTATAGTCTAGTGGTAGTCACTCCACCATTGTCTCCCTTTTGTTGTGGGTTTAAACATCAAAGCCTTACCAGATGCGACGGGTTGTCACATGACATGAAAGTTATCATTTTTCTAAAATTATATTAATTTAATCCATATGAAATTCCCATAAATATGAGAACAATTATCAAAATTAACCTTAATATATTCAACATTAAATAAAATTTTTAATCTCAAAGGTTATCTCATACCATTTATTTTTCATTCTAAAATGAAATAACCCATAATTACCTCAAAAAATAAATGTCTCTACAAATATAATTATTCACCTTAAAATTCCATCACCTAAAACTTTAAAAGTGGGTGTATAAGACTTTAAACTCATTATCAACCTCAAACATATAGGTCCATAATGATATCATAACTCTCAAGATAATCTCACATGAAAGTATCCTAATCTAAAAAGTTATCTAAACCTTTCCCTGATACCAACTATAACATCCATGAAACCCACACTTTTTAATTTGATTCTAAAAAAAACTTTACATTTCATGATTTTATACCAATATTTTTGACCCATTTTTACTATAAAATCATACAAAATGAAATATTAGATCACTTATATTCCCTAGGACCTTTTAGGTTTACAGTTTTAGAGAATTAGGGAAAATAATTAATGACTTGGATTCACAAACAACTGGATCATAAGGATGAACATTATATCCCACTATATCCAACGTTTCTTATTCCACAATAGGTATTCAATATCTTCCATGTGTAATTATTATAGAAATAATTCATATAACATATTTCTTAATAACTCAGGGAAAAGCAATCATAAGAATGGTGAGCTCAAATTATCTATAAAGGAAAATATAGGAGATATAAATATAAAATCCTAATATAATAATAAGGTTATGTGATCATGAACATAAATTTAAACCTATCATAGATCATAAAAATGATTCATGGAATAAAAAATTATTATTTCAGAAAAAATTGAACACAAGACTGGGAAATCATCATAAATAAATCATAAAAAATAAACTCATTTCATAAAAGTGTGTCACTATCATAAATAAAGAAAACCATTTCATATTTTAAGGTTAACTATCATGACCATAATCATAATGGATAAAACACAATAATTTCTTATAGTGGATCAAGATGAATGTATTTCCCATTGTAGATGAGGATGTACCTATTTCCCATAGTAGATCAGATCACACATGTTTCCCATAGTAGATTAGGACACACCTATTTCCCATAGTAGATCAGGATGCACCTATTTCCCATAGTGGATCAATCCCATCTAATTGTTTCCCATTGATATCCCATGATATATAATGCTTTACCTAATAAATTGGAGGGATATATAGGTCTAACCCACCACATAATGAAAACCTTACATATGTGTTCCACAAGAACATAAATCATTCATCATATTAGGACCCATAAAAAGAAATGGGTTTCATAAACATTTCGTTATTTTATAACCCATGGAAAAGTAAAAGGATTCATAAACATCATGTAATTATAAACATAATACATCCAGAGAAAGAATAATTATGGTTTCCTTGGATCATATCTATAGTAAATCATAAGAAACATAGAATTTTGTTTTCATTTATGAATGGATATATCATAAAATATCACTTAAAAATTTCCTAATGAAAATACCATTTACATTTTTTTTGAAAACACTTTTTTTAGAAAGATGTGTACATATAAAAGAAAATACTTTCTTTGAAAACAAAATTTTAAAGTTGTAAAGGAATATTTAAATAATTAAGATATTATAAAGTCATGAAATTTTATTTATTAATTATATGTTAAAAAACATTCCTTTTATAATTTAGTTAGAAAAGTCTAAAGTCCCTTGTTTGGAAAATGAAAAGAAGATTCATTTTAAAACATTTTTTAAAAGTTATAACATGATTAAAAATGAATTTAAACAATCATTTTAGAATAATAAAAAAATCTGAAAATATTTTTATACAATATGGACATGGAAGCAAAATATTCCCCAAAAAAGGCTTAAATAAAAACAATCCCAAATAATGATGAGATTTTGAAATAAAACTTTATCGCTTTGGTAACTTTTTAATAATAACCAAATGAATTAAATAAACATAAATAGATATGTAAATCCTTATAAAATTAAAAATATGTATCATAAAATGAATTCTTGTGCAGTATATACGCCACTATAAAAAAATAAGTGGTGAATATAACATGTGCCCCACATAAATAAAAGTGAGACAAAATCCCTTACAAATACCATGCCATTAAAGTGAGAATAAATCGAAAGAATTTATTATGTGTATCAACTATAAATACATATAAAATAAGTGGAAATAGAATATAATATAATAAAAATTTATTTCACACATAATATTATCATGACATAATCAATGAAGTAGGGCTCTAACCCAAATAATGTAAATTGAGTGAAGAAATCACTTATCTTGAGTTCGAATCACCACATAATTTATTTAACTTCAAAATAATAAACTTAGGTTAATTATATTATTTATTAAAAACAATTTTAAAGTTTATTATCCCTTTCATATCACTTATTACCATGTTATATACAATTACTTAATCAATTAAGTTCACATCAGACGTTTTGATGATGTTCGGTTTATGAGTCCATAACGAATTCTGTAGGTTGACTATGGTCAAAGAGTTAATTAGTAAATCATTTAAATAATAATAATAATGAATAATTTATAATTTTTATACCATAATTATAATTTTCAATCCAACCATTAAATATGGTTATGAAAAATGAACTATGTTATAATCATGGAGAAGGTGGGTCGTTTATATGCATGAGTAACGATACCATTTTAAATGAACATTACGGAAAGAAGATAATTATTATTTTATCTTTATAGAATAATAACAATATCATTAATATCATAAATATAATTATATATATTATCTATGTGATGTGGTGATGAAAAATGAATCACATCACTTCGTGAAGGTGATAGTTCACACGTACGAACGAACAACACTATCATTTTTATGTTCATAGAAAGGTAAGAAAGTAAAAATTATATTATCTTTTAATAAAGATAAATATTTAATTAATATAACATATAAATATTATTTCCATAATTATAACTAGTCTTGATAGATAATGATGGAAAATGAATTACATCAGTTCACAAGGCGGTAGTCCTCCGTACACACGAATGATAAATTATTTTCCCATTTTATGGAAGTAGAGATGGATATAAGTTATTAAAATAACATAATAAAAACATAAATATTTTTAGGAAAGTGGATTTATTATTTTATCATGTCTAAAAAAGTGTTTAATGAGGTTGAATAAAAAATAAAACTAAAACAAGCGAATAAAAACTATTCCACTTTGCTGGAAGACCTCCTTTGATTAACACCTTAAAGCCTCTAAGGATGGAGTTTTGAAAACAATAAAGACTATATAATGAGTTTAGGGATTATGTTAAGGTATTTTGTTATTGATATTATTAAATAAAATTATTTTTATGTGTGAAGTAATGAGAATAATATTTTCCCTTTTATAGGAGAGGGGAGGGGCACTCTTAGAATTTCTCAAAATATTAAATTAAATTAAATTAAGTTTTAAATCCAAATGAATAAAAAGTGAGTTATTTAAAATATAATACAAGGAGGGGTATAAATAATCAAATAAAATAATTTTTGGACAAGTTTAGGTCACATTATTACCCTTATTTAACCCCTTTATCTGTTAGCACGACAACAATGATTTTTACTCTTTGAGGCTCAATATTGTTACTATAAAATGAAAAAAGATACATAAATGGAACATGTATGAAATTTAAAACCTTATATTAATAACTTGTGCTAATTTAATATTTTTTGGAATTTTATATCATTTAATAAAATATTATTTATTCTAAAATATCATTAATGTCAATTTTGACACTATTTATTACATTAACATTTAAAAATATCAATAAAACAAGATAACTTCAAAAAAAATCTTTTAATACACCCCTATAATTTCAAATTCATGTATAATTTTTTTATTACATTAATTATCTCAAATTATTATTTTTTAATATCTTTAATATCATTTATATGACTGTTCTTTTAATTGAATAATTACTCCATCAATGTTGTGTAAGAATTTGGGGTAATTATTTAATTCCTAGAAATTATAAATAAATTATCACAATGAATATAAATATTTTCTATTTACAAATACTATTTATATTCAAACATATATTTTTAATAACTTTATATTAAAAATATTACACTTATTAAAAACAAGAGTGTGACATGTTTGACTTTTCGTTAAATAAAATTCTATATAGGTCATAATATCATCCATGTGAAAATAAATGGCCATATAACTAAAACTAGAATGTTTATTGACGAATAATCTTAAAAAAATAGAATAGGAGAAAGTTTTATGGTCATTTTATAGTACTTATAATTCTATTATGACCCTTAATCATATAATTTACCCTTTACGTTGGAACCAAAATTACGAAGGTTACTATCCATATTGAAAAAAATAAAAGATAAATATTTACTAAAATTGAACTTACTGATTCCAAACATGGATTAAATTTTTAAAAATTCAAAATTCAAAATTTTCATTATTTAATTTAAACTTAAATCAGTAAAACACAAAGAAAAATAGTTTTTTCAAAAAAATACCATTTTTAAACATAAAATGTATTCATACTAAATTCAAGTATAAAATACATTTAAAAATATAATTTTATTATTTTAAATAAAAATGTACATATTAAAATTTTAAAATAATCTAAAATATAATTTTAATTTGTAAATAATTGAAAATAAAATACAAATTTTAATAAAAATTGTAATTTTCACTATTCATTAAAAAATAAAACATTCCAGAAAATTCTCAAAATTTCATCATAGTATAATTTTTCTATGATGATATCAAAAAATGATATATATTTTATTAAATAAAATTTCCAAATTTTCTAGAAATTAATTAAATTAGTCTCTCACAAAAGGAATAAAAATAATTTTTGAAGAAAGTGTATTTGAAGAATAAAATAGTTTTACAAAAATTAATTGCTTAATTTTATAATCATTAATTAATAAATTATTAATTGGTAGAACCATTTTATATTTTACAATTTAGTTAATACTATTTATTTTTACCAATTTAATGTGTAGGTTATAATATTTTAATATTTTCATGTGATTTGTTTAAACTCGCTATTGTGTAAAACACAAGCTATCAAGGAAATCAAATTATTTAAAGAGAAATATTTCATAAAAAATATCGGGATGTTAAAATCTATGAAGAGTCTTACATGTTAAAATTTATTAATTATTTTTGGATTAATTCATAAATACACATTAACTAATACAAAAAAAATTCATGATATAAGTGAAAGGAGTGTCATTGTTATGACTTACATTCATTCTAAAAACTTTTATTATTTTAAGATATGCATCACAAATAACAATGTTATACCATAAAAAAATATGCCAACTATAATGAAAAATGGATATCACATGTGTTATAATATAATAAAAATCCATTATGTCATAAGAACATGTGTTTCAATGTAAATTTTTTATTAAGGATATAAACAAAATTGCATCAAGAAAAACATAAGTGCATCAATAATAATTATCCTGAAATGTTTCTAAGGATATTATAGAAAAATCCCTAAGATAGAAAATTTATATTCAATGAAATATAATATATTTATATATAAGGGAACACATCTTTACTTGAGATAGTGGGAGCAAGATTGACTTGGGTTTATTCAATGCCTGAGATACACAAATAGTTGACATAGGAACAATTTCTACGTTAGGTGTGAAAGTGGAATATTCCATAGACACATACTACATAGGAAGAATGAATCCATAGAAGTGGTTTTATATTTTCTACAACCGGTGATACATTATTCATTGATAATAATAAATACTATAAGTAAGTAAAATATGTAAATAAGATAAAATAAAAAAGATCAATTAAAATTCAATAATGGACTCCATGTATCAAAGTATAGGGGTTTATTATTTTGAATACTATAGTGGGTATTCAAATGAAACTATACATGGATGGTACATGCATAGTACCAATTATTCTCGATTGGTAATACTAATTCATTATGACTAAATCCATTAGAATTTTACTTTTCATAGATAATTTATATGATATTTTTATTTAGCATTAGATGTCAAGACCACCAATCATGGAAGGTGTCTATATGATGTAACCAGATGGGATGGTAACGTCAGATAATTACACTGAGGGTGAGAGTTATTTAAATCAAATTTAGGATTAAAAGTAATAAAAAAGATCATAGAACACTCATTTGGAATTAATTGATTCCATTTGTCTACTAGAGGTTACTGGGAGCATCTCTGTTTTCCAAGTAAAATATGTTTGATAAAATATAAAAAATAATTATCGTCCTTACAGTTTGTTAAGATCAGGATGAAAGTAAATCTATAGAGATTGTCTTTAATTATAAAATATAGTTATAGGGAATGAGATCTAATAAGGTAGATTAAGTGGTTTCTTATCCAAGTTAATAGTACATATACTAACAACGTATTAAAAAAATAAAAGTTAGATCACTTTGAGAGAGAATTATTTCCTGAGTCATATGGCATATATCTCTCCAAGAAGACATGAAAAGGAATATGAGGATATTAAAGTGATGAGTTGTGTCTCATACTCCTCTATGATGAATCAATCATATATTTCATGATATGTATAATAGATGATATTTCAAACATAAAATTTTTGACAGGAAATTTTTTAGTTATGTTCAGGAGAACTGAAAGAAAGAAAAGTATTCAAAATTATCCAATTGTACATGATAATGTAAAAAAGTTATGTAACTGGTATATGGAGCGGTAGGGATAATAGTTACAAGGGGAAAAAAACTAGTCTTCCTTGGATCAATGCGATCTAATATCAGAGTCAGGATAAGGTAATGAGCAAGATAAGATTATAGAGGTTAGTGATAGCCATACCTATAAATACTGAGTTCATTGTGACTTATGTGGTAGATAAAGGAGAAGTATAAAAACACAATGATTTTTTTCAGTTATTTTAATCACACCTAGTATGTAAAATTTTATCATTATTCTAATTATTTTACTAGTACTAGAAAAGATGTTAAGTTATGATAATTGATAGAAAGTAATACAATTAGGGATTATATTTATCATGGAGTATTACTCAAGGAAGTGAGGTTTCACATAATAGAATATTCATGCAGAAGATACATGGAAGACTCAATAACTAAATCCATGACTCAGCAGAAACATGATCTTAATCATGTGAGAGCTAACAAGGATAGTTAGAAAGTTGGATCTAGTTTAAGTGGGTCTGTTTTAATAGTGGGTGCGCTAGTCCCAAATTAAACAGTACTTTTGATTACCATTACATGTGTACAATGAGTTTTACATGATGTAAACTTACCATTATAGTGTATATATTAATATTTACATGATTTAAATGATAATTTACATAGATTAAATATTTTATAAAAAGGTTTTAGCAGTTCCCAGGATATAATGAGAACCTTGAGATACCATGACATTAATCTTAAAAAAATGTCCTATAGTCAAGATACATCATTCTGAATGGACACATTTTATTTCTGACTATCAGGCACTGGGGGCTCATAATAATTGAGACTTATTCTCATGAATTTCTCACTTGGTGATCTCTGGTGAGCGAGATATAGAGACATACCCAACAATAGGAACACAATATGTTTTGGGTGTCATTGGATATTCTTATCTACGAACATGTGTATTGGTTACCTGACTTGAGATCATTATCAATGTGTTCCATTTGATCTCATAATTTGATACAAGTAAAAAACCATGAAAATGAAGTCATGGAAATGGAGGTTGTGGTGGGTGAATCATTTCTTGTATGTCATTGGTTTAATGATCAAAATATAATTTGTCACTTCCAAGTTGAGGAAGTGATATCTCAAGCTTGGTTTATTAGGATGGTATTAACTTCATAAATACTTGGACAAGGTATTTATTGGTAATCCTATGTAGTTAGATTAGAAAATAATAAAGTAAGGAAGGAATATTACACAAGTTTACATCATGGTTTGTGAGATATTTTATGAAAAATAGATTATATTACACAATGCATCTTCGTAGGATGGTTGTCATTGCTATAAGATCCAAAGTTTTCCTATTAGGTATATTTTGTTTTCAATTTTAATGCTTTTTCATGGCCTAATGAGAGTACCCTTTGAGGTTACGGGTGTATCAGGGGTGTCTAGGAATTGTTCAGATCACATAACCTAGCTTTTCAGAAAATAAGATAGGTTGAATGGTTAGTAGAAACCATGAAGGGTAGGCCACATAGTTTGTCTAACCTTGTAAGGCATGGGAAAAGGGATGAAGGAGACTGCACGGTTTTAGGAAACCATGTGGTTGGAGGCTCACACCCATGTGACTTTATGGATACCTTGGAAAGTGGGTTGATACACAATTTGAGAATGTTTTGTAAAGGCATGCACAATAACCATGTGACATGCCCCAAGAAGATAGTGGACTGCATACAGTTGGTATACATTTTTTCCAACCATTCAGTGAAACCATGTGGCCCATTAATTTTGGGTAAAATGACCATTTTTACCTTAAAAAATGAAAAAAACTAAACCTATTTACCTTTTATTCCTCCAAAAAATAGCCTCATGTTGGGAGGGATCCTTTGATCCTTTTGGGTATCATTTGATATCCTTTCTCTATCCAAACTCGAATTCGAACGCCATCAGTTTCATTGGAATCACGCTGATGATTTCTTTTATCAAATTGTGTCATTCTTCATTTGAATTCATATTTAGAGAGTTATTTAGGCACTAGATAATATTCTCTATTTCTAGGTTCTTCATCCATTATTTGTTTTTATTCTGATCTGGATCAAATCTGAGGCTAATACTAGATGAGTACTCTTCTATGTGCTTGAGGTAGGTGTTATATACCTTTTCCTCATGGTTTGGTGTTTTATATGCCTATTTTCAGTTTCGTTGTGTGTTATAATTTCCATAGGATCCTCATTGATTAATTGAAAAATTTAATTAAATGGAATTAAACCTATTAGGGATTCCCACAAATACCTTTGAGTTTATTGGAGGCTGTTTCCCCAACCTAGGCCACCCATGGGGTGTGCCTTTTAATTTTCCCTTTGTTACACCACCCATGGGGTGTGTGTGTTCTTTCATAGTTATATGAATCCCTTAGTGAATTGAATTGAATTTTTTGAGATGATTTGGAGATGGTTTATCCCATTTACATGTTATACATGAGGTGAAATGTTTAAAATTTTAGATGTGAATTTCTATATGAGTTGGGTGAACTCATGGAATGATATGGTATGTGAATTGATAAATGATTAAATGATGGATGTTTCCACATGAGTCCATGGGTGTGCTACACCATGGGTCATGATAGTGGTAGTGGATTAATTGTATGAGATTACTCACTCGGTATTGATTTTATGGAATGCCTTTGGCCTTGCTACCCCTTGGATCCATCTTTATTGGGATCACAGTGGGCATGGTATATTGAATTGATCCTTGGACCCCATTCCAAGTATAACCAAGTTTCTATTGAGATACTTCTAGGACTCGATGTGGATTCCTTGGTTCACTATACATTAGATCAGACCCCATGTGGTCCGACACTTCTGATTATATTGATCGGCCATGGAAATTATGATGTATAGGTTATATAGTTTGGTCATGGTTTATATGACAATTTTGGTTATAAATCATGGCCATGGTTGGTATGATATGTAGGCTATATGACATGGCCATGGATGATGTGATATATCATGTATATGGAATGTTCGTAGTGTTTATTTTGTTTACTTTACAACTATCTTATTATAGGAGCTTGACCCCTTGTTTTGTAGGGAGCCTTGTTTGGATAGACAGTTTCACTATACTTATTTTACATATTCCATGGGAACGTGTTTCATTTGTGTTATACATGTGTTATACATTGCACACTTCTTAGCTAGTATTGCACAACCTAGACTGGTTATAGACACCATTGGTGGTGTCCTATTGGGATTTTATCTCACACCATGTCTCGGGTCACTGTTGGGTACCCGGAAAGACTATATGGATGTAGGTAGGGACATAGGAAATTTCCCATAGCACTATGCATGACTTGTTCTATTCTTAAGAGTAGGGGAGCACATGACCAAGATGAGTCTCATGATGCTATCTTCAAATAGTTCTTTTTGATATTTTTTTCATTTCGATACATGTATTATAATGATGCGTGTATGCCTATTTTGGATATTTTTTAGACACATGACATGGCATATAATCTTGTATATGAGGTTACATCTAGCATTTTTCTATATGTATGTCTTGGAAGTTTATCACCTGTGCAGTTATTATTATGCTTCCACTATGACGAGTTACTGGTATAGTGGTCACAGTGTTTATTCCTACTTCTTATTAATTATTATAATGCTTCCTTTATTTGAATGTTATGATATCCAATGTGTTACAAACTGACAAGAGGAAATAATATCCCTATAGAAAAACCCAAGGAACTCTCTTATAGTCAACAACCTTTGGATTTTTGGGTGATGCACTTGAGGCCATGTGACCCACCGGCTCAGGGCACCATTCAGTGGCATTCGGGCCAGGATGCTACAGAGTGGTATCTGAGTAGTTCCTTTTCTAACTTTACTATTTTGAGATAATAAACAGGGGATTAGAAAGGAATTGGAATTTTGAAATGAGCTGTTCCTAGGATTATCCAGACCATGTATGGGAAAATCCAAATTTTATGGAATGCAAATTACTATTTTCTATATTTTTATTATTATAGTTGATTTGATTCTACCATTGGGTGATGCAATTGTGGTTCTATATTTATAATAGTATTTTATTTTTCTGTTTCCTAATGAAATGAGTGTCTGTATCTCATGCATCATTTCTAGGCACTTTTACAGGATTCACACGCCATGCATTATTCCCTACCATATAGGATGAATTACTTAACTTCATGACTTAGGGATATGTGCCTTACACAATATATATATGATTGATAGATTATTTTTATGGGAAATTTTGCAGCATGGTTGATACTTAGTGTGAATTCTATAACATAATTAGTTTTTTCTGGATTAGGCAATAATTAAAACCCTAAGAATTCAACTATGGCACATTGAGTCATAGAACATTGGTCGCATGAACAAGATTATCTTATAGTGTAGATTAAGTGGAATCCATATTTTAGTTCATGAGGTGTATGTTCCCTTATTAATTAAAAATAGTGTCCCATTTGGTTCAACCATTTAAAGATAATTGTGAAATGAATATGAATTCAAATGTAAATTGAATTTATGAAACAAAGAACTTGATCTAGGCATGACTTTTGAGTAGGAAGTAGGTAGTATCTATATGGATAGTTCCTTTTTACCCAGTCCTAGATTTAGGAGTAGGTAGAGAGGTACGTCTTATTTATAAGAAGGTTTTGACCTATCCTGCACTTTTAGCTATTAACTTATAGTTATCAGTTTTTTTAGACATGTGTTTGGTATTGTAGAGACATTCCACCACAACGAACTCAAGTCATATTCCATGAGGGGTGGTGAAGACTATGCTCTAGAGGTGGTGAGCCACGGGATACATGTACATTCTTCTATAGTGTCAGCTGAGGAACTAGTGATTTTACCAAATAGAGGTGCTGAGGCATAGTTTCACAAGGGGTTATTATGATATATGAAAACTTTTTAGGGAGAATCACAACTTGAATCATTTATAGAAGAGTTGACACATGTGTTCCAACAGTAGAATTCTACCACATTTGTGGGGGATGAAGATCTATAGGCTGCTAAAAAATGTATTAAGAATAAACTGTCGATATTTGAGCATTTGGAGACACCAACTGAGAGGAGAGTGAATCTCACCACATATATTGTTTGGGGAGAAATAAATCATTGGTGGGATATTTTGAACTAGGTTGTTAGGCTGCGAGATATGGTTTGGGCTGACCTTCAAAACAAGATTCTATAACTATGTTTTCCCCAAGAATTTGAGAGAATAGTGGGCCAGTGATTTCATGCATTTGGAGTAGGGCGTGATGAAAGTTATGGAATATTTGACATGCTTTATAGAGTTAATTTTTTTTACACTAATATATCTTCCTAATGAGGAATAGAGGGAGATACACAAGAGGAATGTATCAAAAATTATGTTTGATCATAGGTCAATGTATTTAGGTTGATGAATATTAATGAAATGTTGAAGTAGGTACTGATTATAGAGTGGAACCTGAGGGAAGTAAGTGGTCTAGATCAGGATAATATAGTATCTTGACATAGTGATTCAACTTTTAGTGGTGGGAAGAAACATTTTGAGGTTTTTCGTGAGATGAGTACCAACCGGGATGTAAGTGATAGTAGATCTATTTTACATAATCAGCGGGGAATATGGGGAAACATAAGGAATCAGTTTGATCAGTACCCATTTGAGTGCATATTTTCCGGCAGTATGTGCCACGTGTAGCAGTTTTGTAAGATCTTCCCTCCATCAGTTAGTGGAAGGTGGTCAGCTCTAAAACCAAGTTTAGGAGTGGTTTTCATAGATCTATGTCAGGATGGGTTATAGAGAAGTACTGGTCATTTAGGATTAGGTGATGGTCATGGATGAGGAATCCAAACACCATTTGTACCTAGAAAACATGGTGGGCTTGCTCCAGGTAGTGAGGTTGTGTCATAAGGCCATAGTTTTGGACAAATATATTCCGTATAACCTACACCTGAGGATAAAAGAATCAGGAAATATATAGTGATAGGTATAATGCTAGTAGACTCTACTCTTGTATACACTCTTTTTCATCTAGGTTCATCACATAGTTTCATATATGTACCTATGGAGGAAATACTTGGGCATGTTGTTTAGTTTTCTAATGGAATAATGAAACATGAAACTCTATTGGGAATCATAATGGAGGGTGTAAATCAATGTAGGCGGTTTCCCATTGAGGTTGGTGTGTGTCACTTATTATGGGGTCTTTTTTTCTTTGGGATGACAAGGTTTGACGCTATAATTGGAATGGATTGGATGGTTTCTTATCGAGCCTTCGTTTATTTATATCGCTAGAGGGTGACCTTCACATCACTTGAGGGTGGAGTTTATATTGAAAAGGGTAAATGGGATCTACAGGAGATCAGATCTTGACCAGTGCATCATGGGTTGGGTAGGATGACAACCCAAATTTCTAGTTTATATCTGGATGATTAGGGATCACGTCAGAAATATTTCCCTCTAGTAGTTGATCGTTTCATGGATGTTTTCCCAGAAAAATTTTCTATTTTAACTCTTAAGAGAGAAAGGTTGATTTATCCATCGAGATAATTCCAGGAGCTGCACCGGTATCCATTCCTCCATATAGGATAGTTAAAATGGAGTTATAGGAGATCAAGAGGTAAATAGAGGATTTGGAGGCAAAAGGGTTTATAAGAACCATTACTTCTCTATGGGGTTCACTGGTCCTTTTTTCAAAAAAGAGGATGGTACCCTTAGGATATGTGTGGATTATTGGAAGCTGAACCAGTTTATGGTTAAGAATCAGTATCCTTGTAACACCCTGAGATTTTATGATAAGTATTATTTTAAATTTATTTGATGTCATGTGTTTTATGCTACACCAAGATTATCTTGTGCTATACGCAACACCGTATTATCTTGCAGTATACGCAGCACTATTCTTGGATTGTGTTACACACAATTTCAAGTTTGTTTGATAGTAGTCATTATACACAACATTGAGTGAATATATATATATATATATATATATATATATTCAATTTATAAATGAAATATGGTTGGATTATGTTATACAAAACAACAAAGGAGTCTTGCACAACACGCAACCCTGACTTGGCTTACATTACATGCAATCGCGACCTTCCTCGATAGCGTGTGTAGTACGCAATACCAAGTTTCACTAAACAACGATATATGGTTATAATATTATTATGAACTAGCCGTTATAAATAGTATTAACTACATTTTGAATTTTATAACATTATTATCCATCTTACATATTTTCTAGAACACGGTATGAGAGCAAAATAATTTTTTCGGGTAAAATAAGTATTTTTCAAAAAATGCAGTTTTGCTTCATTTTAATGGCGCACCCACTTTAAATATAGTTTTGACATGTTTATAAGTTCAATTTGAAAAAATAAAATTCTTCCTTGGAATCAGGATATAAAAATTTAATTTGGATAAATTTTTCATATTATTCTGATAACTTTCATATTTTGATGAATAGTAAAAACACACAATATTTTAATTAAAAACAACTTTTTTCATTGAAATAATTTATATGGTTATATTATCTTTTTAATTGGTTTTAAAGTGTAATTATAATATATTTTTACCATTTAATCCAATGTTGGTCATTGGAATTAATTTCACATTGAAATTGGACATGAACAAGTGATGATCTTTTGATAGTTATTGTTTCTTAAAAACACGCTATTTGTTTTGATAATGAGAATTACTTTTAAAATTAATTAATTACACTTCTACATTTTGAATTTGGAAAAATAAACATCATTTTTGAATTCAGAATATCAAATATAGCTTAGGCTGAATTTTTGGTATTTTTCTGAAAAACTTCAATTTTTGATGAATAGTGAAAACACTGAGTTTTTGGTTAAAACCAAATTTTTATTTAAATAATAAATTATTTGATTTAAATTTATTTTAGGTCAAAATAGGTACATAATACTTATATAAGTTCAATGAAATTCATTGGATTCATTTTATAAAAATTTAGATTTATAAAAATTGTATTGAACTTTTCACCGTCTTTTACCCACCTCCTAGTAGCTTTTGCAATTGTTCATAAAACTTAATTTTACCGATTCTGTGAGTTGAATTTCAAAAATCCGAGAGACACAATTAATATGAAGTAGTAAAATGTGGTTCAATTAGTTAAAAATAATTTTTGGTGAATAGTAAATTTTTACTTTTATTTACCACGGTTAAAAGTAAATAGGGTAATTTACGGTTAAAAGAATATTATAATAATTCAAAATTACCTTAACACTTGTCAAATTTTATTGGATGAGTAATGGCCGACCATGAGAATTCTTGGGTCGATTTTGGGACCCCATGGAGCCACTTATGAAAGACAATGACACATTAGATTAATTAATTTAATGTAAAAACAAAATTGGCATTAACAAAAATCCTTTAGTAATTAATTTTTATAAGGGGATATATAAATTATATTTTCGACTATAAATATTAATTGGAAATATGAAACGATTTCCTTCATTTTGGTATTTTTTTATAATTTTTAGACATCAAATAAATTAAATTATTTATGACACAATAATGATGAAGTATTTACCTCATTAATAAATGATTTAAATAAATAAGATTATAATGATTAAAATATTATCCAAAACATGTCCAATTCTGATTGGATTATTTTATTTCGACCATGAGTCATCTTATATTCATGTTTAATTATTTTAGGACCTTTTGAAACTGAAGATAAGTTTATAATAAAATAATATTTCCACACTTTCCAAAAGAGCCCCTCCACTCCCTTATAAAAGGAGACCACTTCTAGGCATTTCCTCACACCTCTCAAGCCTTTTGGCTCATCCAAACTCTACCCAAATAAACTCCCTACATCCCTATCCTACCCCTAGAAGCCTTAAATTAGGCATAAGGCACTTCAAGAAGTCCTTTTGGTTCAAACCAAAGGAAGTTACCCAAATTAAAGGTAATAGTTTTTCTTAAGTTATTTTCTTTTGTTTTACTTCTCCAACCCCTAAACTCTTTTTAATCCTTTATTTTGTGACAAAAAAAGTATCCTAAAAATACTAGGATGCTGTTATGAGAATTATTATAACTACACTTACACACACCTCCATCTAATGGATGAATAACATAATGTTTCTGTCATGGAAAACTAACGCCTCACGAAACGATGATTGTTCGATTTTCTCCTATCGCCTCTCATGGTGGCCATTATGAGGGAACTGTATTTATATATGATATATATTATGTTTATGATTTACTTATTCTTCTTTATTTCCCAATTATATCAAGCCTTTATGGTTTCCATAGTTGGTAAATAAGATAATCTCATTTGAGGAAGTGCGGACTACCGCCCCCTCAAAGTGATGTGATTCGTTAATGCATTATGTGGGATGTATAAAGGATGGAGTTAATGATATTATATATGATATTATACTATAATTATAATATACCTATGTATAATTATGTTTTAATTCCATTAAAATAATAAATAAAATGAAAGTAGCGTTCATGCGTACGTACGGTTTACCGTCTCCATGAACGGTAAATTTCATTTCTTACCTCCATATGTTATGTACTATTATAAATACATATATATTATGGATATATAATGAATATATATGATATATAAATCATTATTTACATTATGGAAGTAAGTAAATCATTATATAAGTAATAATAACATCAAGAACAACAAGTCCAAACATGTACGATAAATAAGATGATTTTACCCAAAACGTTGCTTTAACATGGGATTTACAAAACAACGAGTTATATAAAGTCATAAGTGAACCATATATGATATCATAACAATTAATATGATTATGTAATAAGTCAATGGAATTATTTAAATCATTATACAAGAGGTTTGGATACGTACAAAGCATATTGGACCTAAGGTAAGGGATAACCTTTCCAATCTCGTTCTTATCCGAGATTGTTTATTCGTAAGTATTTGCAGGGGTTATTGTTATCATCCAAGTCCATGTTTTCTAAAAGTTTTTTTATGTATGTTTAATGTCCTTTTTACCCATTTTGTCTTTTACTACATGGTATGTAAGGAATCTTTCTTTTGTTTATGTTACGAAGTACTTTTTGACTTTTCTAACAACAGTATGAGGAGAATGTTTTTTAACTTATACGGCATGAAAGGATTTTTACGGTTTTATAAAGCCTTATTTTCATTAATATTCCTCCAAAATATTTCATGACTATTTTCAAAAAATTCTATTTCTTTTAAAATTTCATGATGTTTTGTGAAAATAAATTGATTTTGAAGAAGAAAGGATATTTTCCTCAATAATTCATTTCAAGTGTTTTATCAAAACCATTTTTCCATATAAGGTGAAATTATTTCATATGTGTATGTTTGAAGTATAATGTCTCTATGATTTAAATTATTTCAATTTTATTATGATGAAATGATATCCATTTTTTTATATGGATTATGTTATGATGGGATGATGTTTATGAGACCCATTTTTATTCTTTGGGTTATGATGAATGATTTATGTTTATGTTATGGAACAAGTAAGAATAATTTCATTATGAGATGGGTGGGACCTATATCTCCCTCCAATGCATTGGGTAAAGATTTATATCTCATGAGATAGACATGGCTGGAACGGAAACTAAATCCGGTTCAGTAATAAAGGGCTGGAACGGCAAGTAAACCCGGTTCAGTAAGGGACTTTGTCCACTAAGATGGTCTTGACAGCAATGCCTTGGCTACTATGGAAATCATTACATGTGCTTAATGGATTCCACAATTACATGTCTTATTCCCAATCTAGTTTATCATGATTAATGTTTCTTTATGATCTATTCCTTATGTACTGCCATTTTTTATGTCATTACTGAAGATTTTGATGTTCAAACATTATGTTCATGTCATTAAGTTCAAATGTATATGATTTGTTTTATTTTATCCATGATTACCCTTACTGAGAATTTGAGCTCACCCTTTATATGTTTTCTTTTCCCTAGGATTTAAATAAAGGTTTTAGGTAAGAAAAAAAAGGGGAAGATATTTATGGGAGATATTGAAGATCTTTCACCATGTTTAGAAGATTATTTTTCCGAGTTTCCAAAGACACTAAACTATTACAGTTCTTGAGTGTTTGTTTTGTTATGTATTAAGTATTCCGAAAAGTAATGTAATGTCTATGTACGTCAAGCTTCGGGTCTCTACAATCCTTTTCCACAGATATATGACTGTTTTGACCAGGTCTGATGAGCTTGTGTTTTCTAGAAAATTGATTTTAGATCTGGATATCATAAGGTACATGTTCAACCTACATACATAACTCGTACAAATTTTCATAGAAGTTATGGTCTCTATGAGTATTTTTTCATGATGTTCATTCTAGTGAATGTGCCTTCTGTTTTCATGGAACCAATGAATCAAGTTTTTCATATTTATTTGGATTTGTTTTTGATGGTTTATGTGGATGATATATTAGTGTATTCTCACAATCTACATGACTATTCTAAACATCTTGAGATTGTTTTGGATACACTGAGAGAGTATCAGTCATATTCTATGCTCATAAAGTTTCACTTATGGATGTATAAGATCCAATTACCGTGTCATATTATCTCAGATACAAGAGTATTGGTTGACCTATAGAAGGTGAGATCCACATTTTTCTATGAGTATCCTGAAAATGTGTTTGACATACAATGTTTCTTAGGGTAAGCTGGATATTACTTGATTTTAATATAGAAATTATCAAACTTATAACTACAATTTATGGGCTTGAATAAGAAGCATTTGAAGTTTTTTATAGATAGATACCTATGAGACAACCTTTTAGAAGATGAAAGGGAGACTGACTTTAAAGCTTGTCCTGATTCTGCATGATTTGGGAAGGAGCTACACGATGTATTGCAATGAATCATGTATCAATATAGAACTAGTTCTGATGAAGGGGGATCGATTCATGGTGTAAAGGTTTCAACATCTAAGGCCACATGAGTGGAAATACCTCAAACATGATATTGAGTTGGCTACAGTTGTTCATGCATTGCACTGTTTGAGAAACTATTTACTAGGATATTATTTTGTGGTGTACAAATACAAAAAAATACTTAAATATATATATTTACACAACATGATATAAATTGTAGGTAGGGAAGGTGGGTTGAGTACCTACAATATTTTGACTTAGATCTTGCCTATACACCTAGAACGGGTAATGTAGTTACTGATTCACTGATCTGGAGGATTTAGATATAGGTAATTCAGGAGGCCAGTAGCGAGTGCCAGCTTATAGACTTATTATCTAAGATTCACTTAGAGGTAGAGGATGGTTAGGGGAAGAGTTTTTTTCACCCTTAGATATGACCTATACCCTTATGGATAGAGTAAGGATGAGACACCAATTGTATTCTGAGGGCCTAGTCCTTTGGGAGAGTGTGGCAGGCGAGAACCCACCTCCTAGTTGGAATATAGGTGAGGATGAATCCTGCATATACATAGTCACGTATGGGTTCCAACAGACATATGAAAGGAGTTTATGTAGGACTTTCATGCCCCATTTTGGGTTGTGCAGCTTGAATTCACCAATATATACTATGAATTGCACCGTTAGTACTGGTGTCTAGATATGAAACACGAGATAACTAGTTTTTTCATGTGGAATTCCACCTATCAATAGGTGAAGGCTAAACATCAATGAACAAAAGGATTTTATTATAGTTACCTATTATGAAGTGGAAATGGGATGATGTTGTGATGGATTTTGTGATCATTTTTCTAATTTATCCTTGAGGAGGTGGTTTTATTTGGGTTATAGTGAAAATGATCATGAAGGTTTCTCATTTACTGTAGATTAGGGAGATCTTATCAATTGAGGAGTTTGTGAGGCCATATATTTGTGAGATAGTGCAGCTTAATGGGGTCCCTCATACTATCATTTTAAATAATGACACCTAGTTTATGTCTCATTTATAAAATATTTTTTAGAGGTAATTGGGTATACAAGTGCTTTTGAGAAAAATATACCACCCTCAGACTGATAGATATCCAAAGTGTATGATTCAGGTTATTGAGGACTTGTTGTGAGCATGCATCCTAGATTTTAGGGGCTCTTTAGAGAGGAATATTTCCCTAGTTGAGTTCACCAAAAATAATAGTTATTATGAGACTATAAAGATTTCTTATTATGAGGATTTTTATAGTAGGCCATCCTGATTACTCCTATGTTTGTTAGAGGTAAGCGAGACAACTTTATTGGGACCGCATCTCATATAGAAGACTTCTAATCATGTCTAGTTGATCAGAATGTAAATGGATACTATATAGTATTGACAAGAATCTTATTCTAATCACTATAGAGGTTTGAGGCCAGGGATAAAATCTTTTTTTATATATCACTAATGCTGGGACACATATGAATATGATACATGGTAATATTTCACCATGATTTATTGGTCCATTCGTGATTCTAGAGAGATTAGGGATAGTAGCTTATCAGTTGTAGTTACCTTTGAGGTATTGATCCATTCATGACATCTTCCATGTATCTCAGCTACACCGTTATCACTTAGACTCATCTCAAACTCTATAGCTATACGAGGTGGATCGATATATAGATTTTTCCTTTTAGTAGCATCCTATTTGTATCATTGATAGGAGAATGAAGGTTATCTAAGGTTATTTAGTTCCTATAGTATGGGTGATATTTCATCATGATCATTTATAGGATGAGACTTGGGAGTGAGAGGCCGATGTTGGTGCACAGTGGCTGGAGTTATTATCAGCCGATCCTTGACCACCCTTGAGAGGGAAATTCAGGGACAAATTGCTTTAAGGGGGAATCCCGTAATATCTTGGTATTTCATATGAGGTATGAATTTTATTTCTAGTATCAATACTTGTTTATAGCTTAGTGAGAGTAAAATTTAAGGTCATGGGTGTATCAGGGGTGTTCGGGGCTTGCTCAAATCTCAGAACCCAGTTTTTTGGAAAATAAGGTTGGCCACACAGTTATTATAAATAATGCAGGGCATACTGCACAATTGTTCTTACCAAGAAAGTCTTAGACAGAGGGATGAAAGATCTTGAACACTTAGAGGAAACCATGCAGATGGAAGTGCACACCCATGCGACTTACAATAGACCTTGGAAATTGGGATGAGATACGGTTTTCCAATAGTTTGGAAAACTGTGTGCACTAACCATGTAAGGTTTCCCCTTAATATATTGTATGAAACACGATCGGTGCACAATTTTGCTAACTATGTGGACAAACCATACAACCCAGTATTTTTGGGAAAATACCATTTTTCCCTTAAAAATTAATGAAACCTAAAAATATTTACCTTTTATTCCTATGGATATTAGCCTTACATTTGGAGTGCTCCTTTGATCCTTTTGTGTAGCTTTTGATCTCATTTCTCCATTCAAACTTGGATCCAAATACCATCTATCTTATTTGATTCATGCCGGTGAGTTCTTTGATCGTCATGTGTGGTTCTTAACTTCAATTTAAAATTATGGAGTTATTTAGGTATAAGATAATATTCTTTATTTCCAGGTTCTTCATCATTTATTCATTTTTATTTTGATTTGGACTGAATAAGAATCCAACAATGTATGAGTACCCTTCTACGTGTTTGAGGTAGGTGGTATATAAATTTTCCTTGTGGTTTGGTGTTTTATGTTCCTAGTTTTAGTTGTGTTATGTGATGGAATTTATGAAGGCACCCTATAAATTAATTTAATAATTTAATTAAATGGAATGAAACCTATTAGGGATTCCTACTAGTACCATTGAGTTTCTTGGAGGCTGTTTCCCTACCCCAGGCCACCCATAGCGCATGCCTTTGACTTTACCCCTTGTCATACCACCCATGGGGTGTGCATGTGTTCTTGACTAGTTAGAGTAATCCCTTAATGAATTGGATTTAATTCTTTGAGATTATTTGTAGACAGTTTTCTCCCCTTCCATGTTATAAATGAGGTGAAATGTTTAAATGTTTAGTTGTGAATTTCTATATGAGTTAGATGAAATCATGGAATTCTATGTAATGTGACTTGATTAATGATTGAATGATATATGTTTCCATATGACACCATGGGTGAGATAAAACATGGGTCATGATAGCATAAGTGGACTCCATGGAAGATATTTCTCATTGGGTCATGATTATGTGGGATTTCATGGGCCTTTCTACCCCTTGGATCCGACTTTATTGGGCTCTCAATAGAAATGGTCTATTGACATACTCCTTAGACCCCAATCCAATTATAACTGTGTTTTCATCGAAATGATCCTAAGACTCAACATGTATGCCTTGGTTCACTATACCTTGGATCTTGCCCTATGGTTTCTAACACTTTTGATTATACAAACCGACCATGAAAATTGTGATATACAGGTTATATAACTCGACTGTGGTTGATATGAAACTTTTGGTAATACAGTGTGGTATTGGTTGATATGATATATAGTTTATATGGAATTAACATGTATGATACTAGATGCTATGTATACAACATGGTTGTGGTGTTTATTATGTTTATTTTACAGTTACCTTGTTATAGGAGATTGACCTCTTGTTTTCTAGGGATCCTTGTTTGGCTAGATAGTTTCACTTTATTTGTTTTACATATTCTATGGGAACTTGTTTCATTTATGTTATACCTATTTTATAAATTTCACACTACTTATCTTGTATTTCATATCATAGAATAGTTATAGACATCGTTCGTAGTGGCCAACTGGAATTTAATCTCACACCTTGTCTCGACCTACTGTTGGGTACCTGGACAAACTATATTGATGTAGTTATGGATCGAGGAAATATCCCACACTACAATGCTTGAATTTTTATATTCTTAATATAATTAGAGCATAGGAATGATCCAAGGATCATTATTATATTTGGATATAGTTCTTTTTGATCTTTTGGTATTTTGATACATGTATTGTACAAATGCCTGTATATCTATTTTGGTTATTTTTTAGACACATGATATGAAATATCATCTTTTATATGAGATTAATTATGGAATTTTTGTATATATATGTCTTGGATGTTTATCTTATATTAAGTTATTATTGTGCTTCTACTACGGTGGGTTACTGGTCCAATGGTCACAATGTTTATTCCTACTGCTTATTCATTATTATAATGCTTTCTCTATTTGAATGTTATGATATGTGCTATGTTACACTCTAAAAAAGGGAATAGTATCCCTACAGAACCACCCTAGGCCCCCTATACTAGTTTTAAACCTCTCACATTTAGTGTGGTGTGTTTGAGGATATGTGGCCCACCATCTTGAGGTACTGTTCAGTGGAATTCGGGTCAGTATGTTATGGTTTATTTGACCATTTCTTATATATTTAGAGGCCCTAATGAGTTTCTACACTCTTCTATTAGTCTATGAATAATATTCACTTCTATCAAGATAATTTATGAAGGGGTAAAACATGATAGGGCATTCAAGATTCTACTCTATTATGGTGAATAGGAATTTTGGACAAGGTGGGACCAACCATGAGGTCTGAGAGTTTCCAAGTAATCAATCACTAAAAAAGAAATAAATAAATTACTTTTTGAGTATATAATAATTAGGTTGAATTTATTTATTAAAATTATTTACAAGTGTTTATGTAAATACATGGGAAAATATTATATATACAAATATTATTTTAATATTTAAGTTTCATTTAATATTTGCAGAAATTATGAGTCGAGTGAATGAATCAGTTTTATTACATAATATATTTAATATACATTAAAAATATGTGATAAAATATAAATAATATTTGTGATGTAGTTGGTTCATCATAACTATTTACTTATTTTTTATTTAGTGGATGTTTGATTTATGGGGGTTGGCGAACCCTTACCAAGTATTTTGGACATCCACTATATAAAATTAAGAGGAACTCATTTCTATAATACTATTCATTCTAATTGAATGAGAGACTCTCTCTCTCTCCCACTCTTTATAGATATAGAAAGTATCTACCCAAATTATTTATCCAATAATTCCTTTGATATATCAAATGCATTGGATGAGGGTGATCATCGTGATGCCAAAGGATTCATTGAAGCTCCGCACTAGCACCTGAAATTCGACAAACGATGAGCATGTAGATTATTGAAGCTTGTATGGATGATCTTAAGGGGTTTGGATTTGTATCTTCCAATCAATTATCATTTACAATGTTATATATTCATTCACACTTCAATTCAAACAAGGTACATGTTCAAGTTTATTTTCTATGCTTTGAATAGTTAATGCAAGATCCTTGGACCTCTACTAGGAATCAAATTTCCAGATATAAAAATTTTCTTCACTCCAGTGATAGATTTTTTAAATATCTAGCCCAATAGTTTTTAGTGCGCAACACAATGAATTAATTATGATAATACAATTCTACCTTCATCCTCTTTCTAATCTTCTAGACCATATCTATCATGCTTTACACCAGTTCCGACTTGAGAATTACTGGCTCTTTGACCTTAGTCCAACACAATATAGAATGGAAGGGTCATATGTATAAAGCTTCAAATGGTTCCATTCCAATGGTGGATTGAAAACTATTTTTTTAATAAAACTAAAGCAAATTCATGTACCTAATCCATGAATCTCCAAAATCAATGACACATGCACGCAACATGTCCTGAAAAGTCTAGATAGTCCACTTTGTATGACCATACCTCTGTGGATGAAAAGTAGTGCTATGTCGTAAATAATATCAAAAACCATACCAGATAACTCTCCATATCCTAAAGGGAAAATAAGGATTATGGTTAGATATGATAATCATCAAGTCTCTATGGATCATCACTACTTCCTCTAGGTTCTTCTTAAAAAAAACCTCCATTAAGCTCAAATACTTGATTGCTAATAAGTGGTACAACTTTGTAAAATAGTCCACTATCACTATATAACATTAAATCTTCCCTAATTTCTAGGTAAACAGGTAATTAAGTCCATAAAAATGTCATCTCACTTCCACTGAGGGATATTTAATGACTGGGGAAAACCATCCGGAACAAGGTGTTAAACCTTCACCTTTTGGTATAACAAACATCGAGGCACAAACCATGATATAGAATTAATCAACCTAGGACACCAAAAATGACTTCTTAGAGCGTGATACATCTTTGTCACACTAGGTTATACTGTGAAGGGTATGATGTAAAACTCTTGGAGAACCACCTCATGCATAACTAAAGAAACAACAGAGATTTATAGAATAACACCCAGTTCTATTCATCCTCACTCCAACCATCAAAATCATCACCATATAAAACTAAATCTTTCCATACCTACACCTTTGAATATCCCAGATGTTACTCCCCCACATTCCTCACTAAATATGACTGCACTATTAATAGGAAAAGACATTTTTTCCACCAACCTCTACCATATCAAGACCCATCATAGATATATCTTCCATCACTCTCTATGACTCTAAATATTCATGCACAACATCATTGCATGAATTCTTTCTTAGTGTATCAACTAAAACATTACCCTTTACTAGTGTATATGAAATCTCAAAGTCATAGTACTATAATAATTCCATCCATCATCATTATCATAAGTTCAGTTCTTGTTGAGAGAACACATACCTCTGGATCTTGTGATAAGTGAAAATCAAAAATCACTCAACAAGGAGGTAATGTATCCACAATTTCAGGAAAAACACAATTACTTGTTATTGAGTGTATGTTAATTCAACAATTTTATTAATTTTTTTGGGGTTGATGATCAAAAACATCCACATTTATGTTACTAATGAACTTGATTTTAAGTTAATTTCAGGTATATAATATTCATTATAATATTTATTCTAGAAATATATTCAATTCATTGATACATGGGAAATATTTGTTTAAGTATTCTAAATGTGTTTAGAATGTATTTTGGAAACACAGTTCATACCCTATGTTTTTAAGCATAATGTATGGTTCAAAAACCCTACATTTGAAATATAATAAATGGATAATGTACCCTAAAATATTGGAAAATTATGGATAAGAAACCCAAATTTTTTAAGGAACCCTACATTTTAGGTAACAGACATATGGTACATCAACCCTACTTTTGGGTTCAACTATAAATTTTCAACTCTACATTGGTGTTTTTATCATCACATGAAGGAACTCTATATTTGACTATTTAATAATAGAGCTTTAAATCTATGATATTATATTTGATTACTACAACACTATCAAAGTAAGTAAAAACCTACTCAAATATATTTTAATAATGATTCAATGACTTGTTATGATTGTTTTAAATGATTGTATTTAATGGAGTAAATAATTTCTATTCTTATAGAAAGTTACAAATATTTTTAAATTAAAATATTAGTGATTTATTGTGTGATATTTCTATATCTGGTTTGACCTGAAGATATTCTACCTACAATTTAAATATTGAGATGTTCTTAATCAGAATAATATATAGAGGAGATATATATAAGGAAAAATGTGTTTGAAAACAATAAGTCTATCATTTCATTCAGATCTATAATTTAGAGACATACATGTTTTGATCTATTCAATCTAATCAATCCTATTACTATCACTACTTATATATCATATTATTAAATATTATTCTTCAAGTTCAATGAAGCATTTTTCTGAGAAACACTTTGGAGACAAATATGTTTACACATATGTCTAGTGTTTTCTCAATTGTTATTTAAAGAAATCCTGTGAAACATTGAAGATATATTTAATGATATGAATTATTGAATATCTGAATACTTTCTTAAATTGATACTGAAACTATGAAGTGTAACCAGTTTTCTCAATAAAATCAATCTCTATTATTTTATTGGAGTTTTGGATTTTTAGAATCAGTCATGATGAAGTGTCATATTCTTGTACTAAGCTATGGATTTATGGTTCCTTGTACAATAACAATATGACCTTGTAAATACCTTATAAAGGTTTCAAATACCTTTAATAATTTGTTAAGGTCTTATGATAAGAGTACCTATCTAGTGAAATCACCAAACTCACTGAGAGAGTGTTGGTGGAGTGGACTAGGAGAACTTTTTTTATTGAACCATTATATATCAGTTTGTTTGTTTCCATATTTATTTCCACTTATCAATCGTATTTAATAAAAAAGGAAAGATTCACTGCATAACAAGATAGAAGATATGAATATATCAATATTTTTGAAATGAACAATTTAACCCCCTCTTATTTCTCTATCTTTATTATAGTCATCCCAAACTAACAAGTGGTATCAAATTTAGGGATCTACTGGTATATTTTTTTTCTGGAAATTATTTTGATTCTATATGATATCAATAAGAAATTGTGCTTTATTTTTTGAGTATTATACTTTTAAAATGTTTATTTAAAAGTTTGTACTCTTATAAAAAATCAAGAATATTTATTGGCTCTAAAAATCCTAAGTTGAATATTCTAACAAAGACATCTTGAAATGACTAATTATAGAGAAGGTATATCAATGATCTATACTACATACTTTAATGGAGATATTTATGGATTCTAGAAATCTTGTATGATTATTTATTTGAAAAATATTGGAATAAGAGTTTATTTAAATGTTTTTAGGCCTTATGATGTTCTTAAGCAAGGTTTGGAAGATTAGAATGATGATCAAGAAATAGAATATGATATCAACTCAAAAGAAATGAATGTTATTATCTATGGTTTAGGAACCGATGAGTTCAAAAAAGTATCTCAATGTCCCACTACTCATGATATTTGATATATTATTTCTATTTCATATTATGGAACTTATAATATCATACAATTATGGCACCCTACTATAAAGAAAAAATTTGATACTTTCAAAATGCATGAGGATGAAACTATTAATCAAATGAATGGGATAATGATAAAGTTTATCAATAATATTGTTACTTTTGGAGATCCAATTTGAAAATTAGATCAAACAATAAAAGTACTCATCGTTCTACCGTCTAAATGGAATGGAATATCTACAGCTATACGAAAATCTACACCTATAAAAAAATTATCTATGAAGGAATTTATTGGGACTTTAATGATGTATAAAGATGAGATGCATGATGAAGTTGAAAATAATATAAAAAATGAAGAATATAATCTGAAAACTACTATGGATGAATCATATGATTCAATTCATCCATATTTATATAAATATTTATCAGATATTGCTAAAATATTTGAAAAACTATATATAAATAAAAATAAAGGGACTGGAGAAAATAGATGTTGTGAATGAAATGAAAAAGGAATACAAAGGATAAATTTCCTTTAATAAAATATCAAAAGAAAGATGATAATAAGAGAAAGGGAAGCAAAATAATAAAGGCTACTTGGAGTGTTTCTTTTGGTTCACATGATGAAACTTCTATAGATTCTAAGACTGTGGATAAAATAAAAATGGTATGTCTTATGGATCATACTAATGAGATAAAATATTTTTACTATCAAAAATCTAGTTGTGAAAACTTTTATTATGATGAGTTAAATAGGAATTATTTTTTGATACAATATAAATAATAATCCTTAATGAAATATCATAAAAAAATTAGAAAATAATATGATTTTGTTCTATTTGATAAAGAAAAATTGTCAAAACAGATTATAAATTTAAGGACTAATATCTCTAAAAATTCTTATGATCTGCATTAAAATTATATTAAATATTTATTGGCAGAATTTGATAATCTAAAACAAGATTATACTATTATTATAAAAGGATAAAAATATTTAAATCAAATCCTTGGTAAAAATAAAATATAGAAAGAAAAACATGGAATAGAAAGTAATGGTGAAAGGCCAAAAGTATATCAGAATTATTTATTATTGTTTTAAATAGAAGAAAAAATCACTACTATTAATTATTTTATTATAGTATCAATGGAAATTATGATAATGACTACTTCTTTAGAAAACCTCAAATTTTTAGTGTTAAAAATGTTTATTGTTCAAAATAATTGTTTAGATTGTATAGTAGAAACTCTACTCAAAATAAACAATATTGGTTGCATAAAAATTTAATTATGAACACCGTTGGACCCAAAATCATATGGGTACCAAAAGTAAATTTTATTTTATTATTTTTAGGAATAAAAAATTGAGATACATCATTAAATAAAGAAGTATTTATCTGTTTAAATATCAATATTGAAGGAGTGATCAACTCTGAAGTGGTTTGCTTTCAAAAAATCCTCAGTACTAAAATCTCTAATCCAAGAAGTATTTCATTTCTATATACTTCTTAGACATTAATTTTTTTTATACATGGGGATAAATATATATTTTTTTACTCTTTTAATCAATTTTTAGTCTATTTTTTTAATAATTTATTTTCTAAAGCATTCGACTATCTCTAAACATTGTTTTAAATTTTAAATAATACAGTATTTATTTATATTATATAAAGTTTATATTTTTTTTCTTTAAGTCAATTGAAATATTCATATTTCTTATATATAAAATTTTATTATTTTGTAGAAAACTTTTCTTATGGAATATTTTTTTCAAAAATTAAAATCTATAATGATTATTATACACTTTTCAACTTAATAATGTTAATATTTGTCTGCAATGTTTGAGAAAAAAGCATATCATTTTCTCTTTTAAACCCCAAAACCTTATTCTTAATATATTTTAAAAATTTGTATACATATTATTAGAAATATCTTGTTCAAAGGATTCTGAAAACTAGTCATAGTAATAAGAAGTGGCCAAGTACTTCATGTTCAGTAGAAAATCTATCTCACAAAAGGAAAAAAGGTAATCCTTTTGATTTTTTAAAAGAATAGTTAGTTTCACATATTGAATATTATTTTGAAAAGTCTTGTGAAAGAAATAAGGGAGTTTAAATTCATAAATAATTGGAATTATCTATATCTAAAATGTCTTATGAAAAGATTCTATTCAAAATCAGAACCTTGAATGAATAAAAAGTGAAGTTACAAGATGATCTATATGTGTCTAGAAATTCGTATGATGAACTACAAATAACATCTCAATCAAAAATAGTTTTTGATTCATTGCAAAGATATATCCGAATATAAAATATAGTTCGATCTAAAAAGAATAATTTGAAGCTTTTAAAGCAAAAATGATAAGTTAGATGAAGTTACTCAAAAGAGAAGCTGTTACTAAGCTAGATATTGATAAGCTGAAACTATTCACAGTTGAACAGTGTTCATATTCTTCATATCAAAGCCCAAAATATGTTAAAAATATATTAGAAGAATTTTCAAGTGTTTTAGCTTCTCTAATTAGAAAAATTCAAAGTTTGCAAAGTTCATATGAACAAACTATTCCTTTCTAACCCTCAAATTTTATTATTTTTTGTTTATTTAAAGTCAATATATACTATTTTTAATATATTATTTAGTTAAAATATACACTATATGTTGTTTCATAATTTCTTTTTAAAATTTTATTGGTTATTTTACATAAGTATGAACTCAATATTTGATTACATAAATTAATATATTATAGTAAGAAATAAATAATCTTTTTCTAAATATGAATTTTTTGAAAATTAGATGAAAGTATTTTATTCCTTGGAAAAGTTTTAATTATTTGAATATCCTATATGAAATGACTAAAGGGGAGTTATTATAAAATGATCATTTTATTCATTAAAAATAATAGTTTTTATAATACTTAATTTTATATATTTTTAAGGAAATATAAACTTAGGGGGAGTCTTACTACTTTCTTTTTGATGTCATAAAATGGGGGAATGTTTATAGTTTTAGTTTACATGTTTTTCATTCAGGGGGAGAGGTCGGAGAAGTTTATTTATATATCCTTAATATCCTTGATATGGGGGATAAGTGGTGATCCTTAACACAGAGAGGAAATTTATATAGAAATGAAATTTTTTCAAAATTTAGAAATATTTATTGGAGAAAGTTTTCTGCTTATAAGAAATGTTATTAATAGAGAAATGTGTTTTAATTTATGGTTATGAAAATTTATTCTTCTAAAAATTGTTTTTAAATTTTTATGTATTTTTGTTATGTTTTTTGTAATTATCAAAAGGGGGATATTTTTGATCATATGTTGATTAAAAAATTTCATTAATTTCTCATTGGTTTTGATTCTCACAAACACCAAAATTTATTTTATTATTGAACTCTATTTTAAGTGAATTTTAGGAAGATTATATTCATCAAAATATTTATTTTGTAAATATATTCAAGTCATTGATATGCAAGAAATACTTTTTTAATTATTATAAATGTGTTTATATTTTATTCTAGAAATAATGTTCATACCCTATGTTTATAAGCATAACGTATGCTTCAAAAAACCTATATTTGAAATAGCAGGTATGGATCATATACCCTATGTTGTTGGAAAAGTATGGATAAGAAACCCTATATTTGTGGAAAAAACGTATTATATATCAAACCTAATTTTGTGTTCAACCATATGTTTTCAACCATATGTTGGAGTTTTTATCATCACATGAAGAAACCCTATGTTTGACTATTCAATAATGAAGTTTAAAATCTACGATATTATCTGTGATCACTGCAATGGTATCAATGGAATTAAAAATCTATTCAAAGATATTTTATAACTGATTCAATGGAATGTTTTTATTGTTTTCAATACTCATATTCAATAGATTAAATAATTTCATTTATTATTGGAAGTTACAACTATTTTTGAATTGAAATATTCATGATTTATTGTGTGATATTTCTAAAGCTGGTTTGACCTAGAGATATTCGAACTACAATATAATTTTTGAGATGTTATTTATCAAAAGAATATATAGAGGAGATATGCATAAGGAAAACTATGTTTGAAAACAAAAAGTGTGTCATTGCCTTTAGAGATAAAATTTAGAGATATACATGTTTTTATCTATCTGATTGAGTCACTTATGTTGTTATTTCCACTTCTACATCTTATTGTTACATATTTTTCTACAAGATTGAAAAATTGTTTTTCAGAGAAACACTTTAGAGACATACATGTTTACACATATGTCTGGTGTTTTCTCTATTATTGTTTGAAGAAAGCCAGTACAACATTGAAGATCTATTGGCTACTATTAATTATTGAATACCAGAATATAGTTTTAAATTTCTACTACAACTGTAAAGTATAACTTCTTTTCTCAATAAAATCAATGTCTATTGATTTATTGGAGTTCGACTACTCAGAATCAGTCATGGTGAAGTGTATCTTTCTTATTATAAGATGTTGATTTATGGTTCCTTGTAAAAGAACCAGAAGATCCTATAAAATCTTTGTAATGGTGTCAAATTCATGTACATAGTTGTTTAGGTCTTTTGATAAGTGGACCTATCTATTTAAATCACCAAACTCACTGATAGAGTGTTGGTGGAGTGGACTAGGGGATCTCTATGCCATGAACCACTGTATATCACTGTGTTCTTTTCCTTATTTCTTTCCATTTCTCAATATTATTTAAGAGAAAATTAAAGGTTCATTATATAATAAGAGAGTACATTTAAATCTATCAAAGTTTTTGAGAAGTACAATTCACCACCTCTTGTGTCTTTGTCTTCATTATAGTTATCATGTCCTAACACCTACAACTCAAGATCATGGGTGAACTAGTTACACTCATAGGGATTTAACTGTTGAGGCCCATAATAAATAACTGATCACTATTGTATCAAGACACATCCCATGGAAAGTCATGAAGAATCACAAAAAAACATCCATCTAAACTCCTCCTTATAGAAAATGAAGAATTGAGGTGCTGACCAACTTATCCTTCATTTACTCAAAAGCTTCATACCACTAGTCAGTCCACAAGAATGCCTATTTCTTTATGTTCAATTATATCATAGTAACTTCATTATGAGAGAATTTTATTATAAACCTCCTATAATATCCTTTAAGACCAATGAAAATCCACACCTTTGTTACAGTATTGGGGGATTCTTAAGGAATGAACTTCACATGACAATAGCTCACACTTAGACAACTTCACAAATAGTTATAGATGATAAAGAACTCCCAAAATGGAAACCATATGCTTTATGTGATCCTCCTCGAATGTAGAGTACACAAGGATTTCATTGATGAAAACCACCATGAACCTATCTAGGAACTCTAAAAACACTACATTAATTAGCCCCATGAATAGAACATGAGCATTCACCACACCAAATGACATCACAACGAACTCATAATGCTTATAACAACATCAAAAAGAAACCTTTGATATATTCTCATAATTTACCCGTATCTGATGATATCCTAATCATGAATCAATATTCGAGAACTAATAAGATAATTTCAGTAATTAATTAATATATGGAAGAGGATAGTGGTTCTTCACTGTCACATGATTCAAGCAATCATAATCCATACAATGGCATAGACCGACATCATCCTTATTTATGAATAGGATCAGAGAAACCTATGGTGACACACCTGGCCTAACAAAACCTCACTAAAAATGATCATTGATCTATACCCATATCTCTCACAACTCATAAGGAACCATCCTAGTCAGAGACATCAAGATCGAATAAGTTCTTGTCTATAGATTCATCCCAAACTCGATCTCCCATCAATAGGTAATGCCACAATCTCCTCAAGAAATACAACCGGGTACACTTCTACAACCCTATTAAACACCACCATATTAACATCTAAAAAACTCATAATCATCTCGAGCATCAAGTTATATAAGGATGAAATACTTCTTTGACCCATCTGAGGGTCTCTCTCACTAATGAACATGATAGAATCTCAATTACAATCATATAATACAATCTTCCTTATGAAGTAATCCATAATAGTCAATAATAAATAAATCCAATCCAAGTCGAGGATGATATCGAATGGTTATATCCATAAACATTGGAAGCCTCCCCAAGAGTAGTGCTACCCCATCACCAGCTCACAGTCTCTAAAAACTTTAAACAGACAATCTTAACCTCAAATTTCCATAGTCTATACCAAGGGAAATTGAATTATCTCAACCTAAAGTCCCAAAGCATGGGCTAGGTAATGCGATATGAAGGATTTATTATCCCCTAAATAAAACAAATCATTCACCCAAGTATAAAATAAGTAAAGGGTACCTTGAAAAACATCATACTTTCCTAGAACTAGAAACTGCATAACATGCAACTTACCACGACTTTCCCCATGACCTCTATGACCTTGATGGTGAACACCTCTATGAATTATCTCTACTATTTAAGGGAAAGGGGAATCACTAGGTTGTCTTATGCCTGCCCTATCTCCCTTATGTCGGTGTAATGCTGGAGAACCCTATAGATACTATCTTGTCTGAAATTAGATCAACCAAGGAACCTGAAGCTGAACACCTATCACATGTTATATTCTCAAAAGGCTATGAAAAATCACCACTGATAACATCATCATCCATATGAAAACATCTGTTTGATCCCTTGGAAGGCGCATGAGACATTCCACCCCCATAAAAATGAGATGATGAGGGATAATACCTACCCTCGATGATCCAAAAGATCTTATGTCTAGGAAAATGGGAACCCCATACCACAAATATGCTACATAGGGAATCCTGATGATTCCCCTCTTATGATGATTCAGTCCTAGCCAGCATCCTCTCAATGACCTCTTCTCTCACCAACACCTCAAGAAACATCGACAATATAAATAGGGTTACCTAATACTGGATCTCTAGATGGAAAGACTCCATGAAATGCCTCTCCCTAGCCTCCTTATCTAGAAATATGTCTAAAGAATAATTGATAAGAGTCTTGAAGTAAATATTTAACTCCTGAATGTTATAAATCTCCCATTTAATGGTAAGAAAATCCTAATTACTAGCTACCTTGAGGTTGAAGAAAGAAACTTTATTCGAAACTGGTCTCATAACTTCTCTCATGAGACTACTGAATCCTCAAAATCCCTAGGGAATAAGAACAACCACTACCTTGCTAATCCATATAGAATCATCACCGCCAATTAAACCTAATTCTATTTCCGAGCATAGATTTAATGGAAGGACATCTCCACCTCCTCCAATTATTCCCCTTTCACTGAGTTTGAAATGGATCCATCATACTTCTATAGAATCTGACACTGGAACTCTCGGTGTATCCTCCTCAAAGTGTCATAATCACTGACCTCAACCCTATGGAGATCTGATGGAACATCCTACCAAACATCCTCAGTGTTAACCTGATGGGGGAATCAACCTCAATCCATACCTACAAAGTAATAAAATATTAGGGACTCCAAAACCTGCGACATGGAATATTTAAGATTAATTTATTAATTTATTTAATGTTTAACCTAATCCTAAGGTCTATCCATTTCAGACATATGTATAAAGTATAATGATGCATGACAATTTCCTAGGTATCTACTATATAACCAATATCACTTTGCTTAGTAGGCTCAGTAAACTTATAGGTCTATAAATTCGAACACATGGGGACCTAAATACTCATGTTCTAAACAATTTCACTTATTTACATCATATACTAAACTCAACAAACACTATTACCTTACCAACCCATGTAGTCCTCACTAGTGCCTACCTATGAAATCTATCCCATCATATAACCTGATCATTTGATGCCACTCTATCTTGACCCCTCCCCCCAAAGGTACCCCTCTTGGTCTGAAAATGAGAGAAGGGAGATAATGATGCTCGAAGCCTAACTCCAATAGGTCATGGGTTGACGACAAGTACTGAGGGTATATCATACACACAAATGGGATACATTACCTTATAAGACTTAGAAACAATAGATATGGTAGAAACACCCAACAACTCCCACTCAAGATAAATATAAAATAAACTAAGTACATGTATGTAATTTAATTCAATATAACAATATAAAAGAAAACCATAAGTACCAAAATATATCCTCATTAGTGACCATGAAGCCCAAAAAACTCATGAACAACCTCCATGAGCTATTAAAGTCTAAAATGATCAACAATTAGATCATGCAGACCTGAAAAATAGTTCATATATATGTAGGGCGAATATAACATGTATACTCAGTAGGATCCTCCCCAAAATCTCTTGTAAAAAATATAAAGAAATCATACTAAATTATAGTGAAGAACAAATGAAGATAACTTGTCATCTAAATAGGTTTACCAAGTCCACAACATCACCATGAATATCTCACCAAGTATCAAAAACAAGTGATCATATAATGTAACATCAAAGAAGGTACCCCACTACTACTTCCCCACTAGGTCACCACTCTATCCCAACATCACACATCTTGAGCCATCTCTCTCCAAAAGTAAACCAGCTCGAAGACACCCAAGAAAATGTATCATATCATGTATCCCACACATCATTTCATCTCATCACATACCATGAACTTTGTTCATCACATCATCTCATCATATATTGGTAAATCTCTAGATAGTAATTGAGTAGGTTTCTAAATCCACCACAACCTATATATAAAATATTATACCTCAAGCCATCACAAACTATACACAACATAACTATAATAATCCTTAGAATACTATATCTAGAGATACATGTGTGTGAAATAACTGCAATCCATTATATAAATCTTCACACACATATGGGAAAGGTAACCACTATTTATAACTACACATAATACTACCAGGAGAAGAGAGTGGGTCTAGAGGGGGTAGTTAGGTATCCATTCCATGCCAACCTAGATGTTGGGGAAAAAACTCTCTCAGAGTCCAATATGTGTTAGTATCCCTACCAACATGATAGGGGTATCTTATTAAATCACAAAACATACATTATATAATATACACCACACCCAAAATATAGGAATTAACCTAGTATTAGGCTCAATTTATGCTAACATTGCTTGGACACCTGACTGCCACAATTAAGGACTTGGTATCCTATAATCACATAAGAATTTAAGAAGTCTTAGATTAATTATTTCCTTAAAAATTTCACATCACATTAATATGATTATCAATTGATTCCCATGACCTCCAAGAATGAACAAATATATTCCATGGTTTCTTAAGAATATCATCATTTTCATTCTAACAATCCATCAACCCCAAGGGTTGAAAAAATTATTATTAATTATTAATCCATAATCTTAGGTGATCTAGGACACCTCCTAAGATACCATAAAAGACATGTATAACAAAGAACAACCATTTTACTTATGTATTGGGGAAATAAATAAAAGAAAATAAGAAACTCAACTATATAACATTTTAGCATATTCATTAACAAAAAACATCTTATATTACAATATAATAATGTTCAATTCTAACTATAACCCTCTCCATTAGTCCTGATGTCATCTAAGAAACCACCATTAATCTATTCCGCCATCACTGGTGCCAACTACTACCACATATCCGATTCTCCCTTCCCATGTATCATAAATTACCATTCATCCCTGCTCACATCATGTCACATAAAAAGACTCACATCCACAGCAATCAGACAAGGAAAAAATGAAACAAAAACAAATTCAACAAGGAAGATATTATCTAAAACGAAGGAATCTATCATTTTTATGAAAATGATCTCACTCATCCCTAAACATTTATCTTTATCAACCAACATGTTTATTACCATTTTGGATTAACCAATTAACTTTTCACAAGCATAAAATATGGGTAAACTAAGGCATAAAATATTACAAGATATTAATTATTTAAACATTTTTACAAGAATAAGTTCCATTTTCATAAAACTAATAAAGAGAATTATAATTAAGCATGCCTTTTTATTATTTCATTAACAAGAACGCTAGTTTCACGTTCTTTAGCCAAAAAATTACATTATTTATATTCTTTAACCATTTTTAACATAGAAATAGGCTAACCAAAACATAAACATATATTATAAACCAAGAATAAATATATATAGGACACTATCTAGAAAAACAAGAGGAAAACCATTATCATGGTGAAAAAACATGCGATTACAATAACCATAAACAAATTTAATTCTTTAATCACATGTAATATTTATTAAGGATAATTCATCCATCACATAAAGAGATAAAAAACAAAACTTTTTGATTTCACATAAAATATTAGGAGAATAAACAAATCCCCTACCTCAATTTTAGTAGTTTATCATTATTCACATAAGAATAATCAATCAAGGTTCATCCAAAACCATAAGGAACACCACCGATCTGAAAGAAATCTAGTCATAACCTATCATCTACAAACCACCCTCAAACTATGATTAAACAACACCCAAAATATGACCTCTTGTTGTTGTATTCTTCCCAAAAAATAATAAGCTAAGAAAATTGGAAAAAAGAGAAGAAGGGAGCGTGCCTTGAAGAAAATCCATTCAAATATCCTAGAAAATGTTAAAAACTCAAGTAATTGACCACTAGTCACCAAAGGAAGGTGTAATGAAAAAACCCAGTAACAAATTCTGCCAGTGAGATCTCCAAATAATAAAATGAGAAGCCATGATCTAGGTTCACCGAAAGTATTTGGAAACTGAAGTAATTCAAAATATGGTCCACTGAACACCACTATAACTTTCACTATAGCCTAGACATGGCCATAGTGGTTCATGATCATATTAACCTCAAAAAGGAATCCTCATAAGGCATGTTTCATAGACACAAGTTGTTTCCCCTACCATGGTTTCCAAAACGGAAAGGAAATCCTTTTCCAAGCCATCTATTTTAGACAGAAGTAGCCTCATGGTGCCACACCTAGCACCATGACATTACTGGACATTTCGACTAGCCCATTTCAGAGAGAAAGAACACAACAGACAAAAAATAGACTTCTAAATGGCTAAACAATATATGGCGTTGCCTATAGTGCACTATGTACCACACAACCAACCAAATCACCCACCAACACACCCACCACCTCGGTATGGTGACCTCAAGAAAAGCCGAAGGCAGTCTCCAAGACTATAAAACACCTAAAAACCACAAAAAACATCAAAGGTAAGATTGGGAAGGTTCAAAACAATATATATTTTGTCTATTGTATTGTCATTGCCTTGAGTTTTGATTAACTTAGAAAAACTGAAAGTATTTTCTTCCCAAAAATCTCTATACTAAGAATATCACTAAGATATTTTCTACCATTGAAAATGTTAGTAATGCAAGTAAAACTTTTACTTATAGACTCATTGGGATGCATGATAAAACATTCAATGTCTATTCTAAAAATGTAAACACTATAACAATTTAGCTCTTTTTTTCAATAGACTATTTCTGTTAGAAATCCATCTTAAATAGGTCATAACGGTTAATAAAGTTTGAAATATTTTTGTTCAAAAATTATTTACTGCTAATTAAAACTTCTATCAAAAATAATTTTAGATCAAAACTATTTATGATGAAAATATTATTCCATAAAAAATAATGGAAAAATAAAAAAATGGTAGATAATAAAAATAAAAATAAAACTCATTCATTATAAAACTAAAACTAAAATATAACATAAAAATAATATTTTAAAAAATACATTACAAAATGTCACTATGGGGCTAGGAAATCAAGTCCAATAAGAGTTAGAAAATCAGGTCCAATTGGTAGGGGGAACTCCATCCCTATACCAAATGTGATCCATCATATATACTTCATCATCCCATCATGCGACTGATCTTACTGTTGTCACTGCTCTTCCTTCTCTTTGGTCAATATCTGTATGACCTCATCCTGAGCTTGTAGCCTCACATCATACCCCATAATAGAAAATTATGATAATGAAGATACTCCATTTGAACTATATGATGGAATTTATTTATTTCCATAAAAACTAACTGGGGTCGATCATGAACCAATAAGGATCACTCAAACTTTCTAAAGGCCACTCTCTATTGCCCACATCCAATCCACCTCATCAAAATGTGGTTTGCACAAGCCCTCATCTCTAGCATCTATATCAGCTTGAATCTCATGTAGGAGAGAAACATTTGACTCTTATTTCTCTGAAAACCGTATGAATATAAATTAATAAGATAAAAAAATAATATATTATGTTAAATGGAAAATAAATAATAACTAAAATATGCCATTATCTCTCACCAATAACCTATCCAGTACTATCATTGTATAGCTTTTTGTAAACCTCAAACTCAATAATGATTGGATCAGTTGTAGAGTTTATAAATTTATTAATTAAATTGAGTATTAAATATAAATATAAATATATAAAATTATTACATAATATTACTTATTAAATGAAGAAGATGTATAACGAAAGCATGACTCTGAGATCTGTGTGTGACATACCATCTCCCCCGATTCTATCAACTAGAACTGAATCTACTTTGGAAATTATCTCTAATCTAATATGTGAACAATCCATCAAAATCTTGAATTGATACATAATCAAGTTGATAATACCTACAAGACTCTTCAAATACAATCATAGATTTTATCTACATAGATCTCCTCTAAAGAATATGTAAAAACTGATGTAAACAATAATTCATGCAAGGTTTCCATGCATACAAAATAGAGTTTCTCAAGCTCTAAGTAATAGGATACCATAAACTCTGAAAAAATTTAAAAATATAGTCAATTATAAATTTTATAAATTTAAATTAAAATATATTGTTTTTTTATATACCAACAGGTGATCAAAATTAGGGTTACATAACTCTATAGGAACCTGATCCCATGACACCCTTGGAGATAAAAAATAGTTTCTCAAAATAGTGATATCCTTACTAAAAATTATATATGAAAAATTATAAAAATAAGAATAATGAGTGAAAAAAATAATATAAAAGAGAAAAAGGAAAAAATAAAGTGACATAAATAATAAATATATTAAATTAAATAAAAAATAAATAAAATTATTATTTTAACTTACTTCCTCTGATGAGGTTCAAAGTTAAGATATAGACATTGCTCTGGAACGAGATCTTCAATAACCAATCATGCAAGTCCCCTACCACTCCTAGTATGCGCTGTTTCATTATCACCCGTAGATGTCGAAGTAGGATTCTCATCATCAGGTAATAGATCTTCAGTCAAGAAAAGAATAAAGGAATAATAATTTTGAGCCATATGAAACATATAAATAATTTTATAACAAATTTTTAATTCTAAAAAATATAAGAAATTAAAAAAAATTATAACTTTTTTTAAATCAATTAGCTAAAAATGTGTTAAATGCAATAAATTCTTAGTACAATTATCAAATAGAGAAAACTAATAAATATTTATTAAGAAAATAATACATCATTCATACTCTCATTTTCATCTTCATATTCATTTTTAGTTTCATCAGTGTCAATATCTTCACCTTCCACCACATCATCATCAACTTCCATATGATACTAAATTTCATCATCTCTTGTAATATCAAATTAATTAGTTATATAATTAATATTATCAACACCGAAACCCCTTAAATTTGGGTTCTAATAATCAATATCTATATAACTTCAATTAAGTGACATATTAATTGATTTTTCTTGAAAACTTTATAGATATTTCAATTCAGTGGAACCAATTTCATGTTATATAAAATGATAATTATGAGATTTAATTTTTATTAAACTCCACCAATCATTTAAATCTCTCAAAGTGAAAAAATAATTTTGCATAATAAGCTTGATATGCTTGACATTCCAAAAAAATAGACCCTTTTTTGTAATAACTATTTTATATTTAATATCAACAATTCAACATCATGGTTGAAAATGCAACCCTCTATCAATATCAAACAAATGAATTTTAAACACTATTATGTAATTTTAAAATTGATAACATAACTCAATTATTTCATACAATATGACATAAAATGCAATTTCAATTTCTTTGTGATAATATTCTCTTAAATAAATACCACTGAAATTTGATTTTTTGGAATCATTATATGGCCATGTATGAAATAAAATTCCATTAAACACATAAGCATTATAATATTTAACCAATTCGGATGAAAAATTACTATGTGAACTTAATTACCTATCAAATTTATCTCCATGTTATGATACTTGATAAATAAAAAATTAATAATTATATATATAAAAATTGAATACTTATTTTTTATCATAAAAAATTTAACTTACAAGTATTTAAAACCAATGGGTAATATTACGTTGCAGATGTTCTTTAAGAGCAACTGGGGTAATATGAGTGAACTATTTTTTGATACTATAATTATATAATCTACAAAAAAATAATTTAAATTTAATTTTAATAATCAGTTAAAAATAATAAGTAAAAAAATATTATTCACTACAAAAACCATGTCATTTATTCACGATTGAGTAGAACATATGTATGTTTTATGTATAGTTCAACATACAAAATCCTTCATTCATGATGACCACTAGAACCAAGTTTAGGATGACTAAACACTAATAATCAATGGACTGTGGAATCATTAAAATTTATCTCATTAAAACCCATTAGATTATGTTTTGTAGAGTATTAAAACTAAAAATAATAAGAGTATAAACTTGAAATTTCATCATATAAGTATGCTTAAGTAATTGACCCTTCAATGGATACTTTATCACATATATTGTTTTTAAATTTTTTCATAAGTATCTTAAATGATTGCATAATTAATATTTTTTCTTTTCCTCCACATTTAGTTTTATATTAAAAATTAAATATTAAAAGTTTAATGGAGTAAAAGAGGACCGGTAGAAATATTATTTTTCAATTTACATAAAATTAGAACAACATCTTTTTGAAGTTTATCCAGTGCGTCAATTTTTTTTGTTGTTGTACAAATTTCTTGGGTGAAATATTATATTTCAATCAATACATCCCATATCGAAGAAAGAAATATCCCTATGAGGCCAATAAACAGTAATGTTCTTATTATAACGTGGAAACCATGATTTTTAGCCCAGTAATATATCAATATTTGATGCAATGAGATAAATTATTGTAATATTTATATATTAGAATCACATATCCAATATAATGATATAATAATATACAAAACTCTTAAGAAAGTGCATAACTTGGTTTTGGTTTCATTAAATTTATAAAAATTTCATCAAATAACTGAAGTTTGAGATGCCTATATATTTGTGAAATATCTAACCATTCCTCTACATTATCTTTGGTCTTTCTAGGTGTGTCCAACATAGTGTAAAATATGTTATCAAAACAATTATTTTCAATATGAATTATATCTAAAAATGACGAATTAACAAACCATACCAATATAGAAGCTCCCAAAAAATATTTCATTTTATCCTATTATGACCTCTCCCAAAACCACTTATTTTTTTGTTTATAGTTTGTCTAAATTTAATGAAAGGAAATAAAGAGAAAAATATATTTAAACAAAACACATGAGAGTATCACTGGAGGTTTGTATCCTTTAATTTTACCTTTTGGTAAAATTATTTCTATTTCATAGAAATGAGTGATATGTAAGAATAAATATCCAATGATTGTTTAAAAAATAGGTCTTTCTTCCATTGAAAATAAAAAATACTTTACTATGAACTATATAGCATGGAAAAGATTTTATATCATGTTAAGTCTATCCAGATAACATACTATATGCCGAAAAGTCATTGATTTTTCACATTAATACAGCTTTTAAGTATAACATTTTGATCTATAACTTCATCATATGTACATCCACCTTCATTCCATAATAAATCTAACCCATCAATCCATGAAATTAAATAAACATCAATGTTATTCTTTGAATTTCATGGAATTAACAATTCCAAATATATACATGGTTCTTTCATCAATATCCAAGGTGGTAATTTTTACAGAGTTATGAAAATAGGAAATCAAGAATACTGACTACCTTTGGTACCAAATGGATTGAAACCATAGATAGAAAGACCCAACCATACGTTACATGGTTCCACAAAAAAATAAGGTTGTTCCTAAAAAAAATATTTCCAAGAATCACCATCATAAGGATAATTTATGATTTTATTGATATAAAAATTTGATTTATGCCTTGTCATCAATGAAACCATGTTACAATAAATAATTAGATATTTTAGTATATATGTAATCCGAAAATACCTCAACTATTTAATAGGAATAAATTTAGACTTTCCTTATTGTACTTATTGATACATCAATTTCCAATGTGTTAGAAAATTAACCAACAATTTATATTCACCATAATATAAGATGCATTCATTTGAACATGCATGAATATTTTTAATAACCAAGTCCTAAATCATAAGCCAATGTTTTTATCTCATATAAATTTATAGGAATTGTATTATCTTTATGAAACAACAATTTAAACAAAGAAAATATTTGAACAAAATAGTGATTTGACATTCTAAAAGGAAATTTAATAGGCATAAATTTTTCAATAGCTTTAAATTTTATTATCTTTCATATAGAAAATAAATATTCCTATACATATTTTAAAAAATCCCAAAATCCAGATTGATCTGATTCACGATTCAAATTTTTATTTTGAGTTTCTATTTAGAAAGATAGAACAGAAACATTATTTACTAAATTTTGAAATTGTGTTGGTTCTAGAACTAAAAAATGCGTATTTCCATCTGAATTTTTTTTACCATGTTGAGACGAAATGATAAAATCACTCTAAAATACAAACTATAAAAGCTGAACTACAACATTATCAAAGTTTTCATATATTTAGTGATCACACTTCTTACAAGGGAACTTAATTGTTCATTCTGAAATAAACTTTGAATTTAACATTTCAAATGATATAAATGTTTTTCCACATTTAATGAATATGAGATTTATACCAAAACCATTTGGATTTTTTTGATGATTTATCTATTCAAGATCTTTAAATTGAAAATGTTTCATATTTCCTTGGTCTAAAATTATCCAACAAAATATAAATAATTAATAATGTAATTATATAAATTTGAATTAATTTATACTAATTTTACTTAATATATAATAATTTAAGTTAACTATTTATACTATTTTTAATTAATTTACCTATTTAGATATAAATTTATGATAATTTGTGATAATTTATATTAAATTAAAATATTTTTTATAAATTTATTCTAAATTATATTATTTTTTATTAATTTATAATAATTATAAATAATCAGTACAAACTTATATCAATTTATTACAAATTATAACAATCAATAACATTTTTACTAATTTGGGATAATTTGTACTAATCTATAATAAATTATATTATTTTTTATTAATTTATAGTCATATATAGTAATTTTTAGGAATTTATACTAATTTATATTATTTTTTTAATAATTTATATTGATTTATATCAGATTATAGTAAATTATAACAATTTTTAATATTCTTATCAATTCATGATACTTTATACTAATTTATATTAACTTTTATTAATTTATACCAATTTATACTATTTTTTATTAATTTATATCAATTTATTGTAAATTATGTCAATTTATGATTTTTTACTAATTTGGGATAATTTATACTAGTTCATGACGAATTTATGGTAATTGATATTAATTTATTATAATTTATGAAAATTTAAACTAATTTTAAATTAATTATACAAATTACTAAAAAATTAATACTAATTTTTAATGATATCAAAAATACATTTATTAAATTTAAAATATTTTCATTAATTTATACTAATTTTAATGAGTATTGAATATTTAATTAATTTATACCCATTTATACTATTTGTTTTATTAATTATACTAATTAGTGACCAATTAATAATAATTAATAATAATATTTATTAATATTTACTAATTTATATTTTTTTATTAATTTATTCAAATTTTTAAGAACTTATACTAATTTATATAAGTATTTATTAAATGATAATAATTTATAACAACTTAAACTAGTTTTAATTAATTTAAACAAATTTTTATTTTTAAAATTAATTTTTTTACGTTTATTTTAATTTTTATTAATTTATAATATTTTTTTATGAATTTATAGAAATATTTTTTAAATTATAATAATTTATAGTAAGTTAATTTTTTTAGCAATTTATAATTTTTTATTAATTTAAACAAAATTTATTAAATTTATTTTAATTTATATCATTTTATAGTAACTTTACTTAATATATAATATTTTTTTATTAATTTATAACTATTTATGATAGTGTTTAATTAATTATATTTATTAGGGCAATTTTTTTTGTAATTTTTAATATTTTTTATTAAGCGATACAAATTTTTATTAGTTTATCCCAATCTTTAGAAATTTATTATAATTTATTCTAATATTTATTAAATTTTAATAATTTATTTATTTTAAACTTTTTTGATTAATTTATATAATTTTTTTATTAATTTAAAATAATTTTATCAAATTTATGAAAACTTTGATTAATTTATACTAATTTTAATTAATATAAAACATTTTAAATTAATTAATACCCATTTATAATAATTTTTCAATAATTATACTAATTAAGGACAGATTTATTCAAGTTTTCAATAATATTTAATAATTTATACCAATTTTAATTAATTTATGCTTATTTTTATGAATTTATACTATTTTTTTAAATTATAATAATTTATAAAAATTCAAACTATTTTTTATTAATTTAGATAATTTTTATATTTAAACAAAATTTATTAAATTTATACTGTTTTTTTAATTTATACAAATTTTTATGACTTTATACTAGACTATATGAATATTTTTAAATTATCATAATTTGTAATAATTTAAATTATTTTTTTATAAATTTTAATTATTTTTATCAATTTAAACTAATTTCATTAGATTTATATTATTTTTTATTAATTTACACTATTTTTACTCAATATATAATATTTTTAATTAATTTATAACCATTTATGCTATTTTTTAATAATTATAACAATTAGCAATATATATATAGTAATATTTATTAATATTTATTATTTTTCATAATTTACACTTTTTTTATTAATTTATACTAATTTTTAAAAATTTATGCGCATTTATACTAATATTTTTTAAATTATCAGGATTTATTATAATTTAAACTATTTTTATTAATTTATACAATGCTTTATTTATTAAAACTATTTTTTTTTAATTTATACTAATTTTTATGAATCTATACTAATTTTATTTAAATTTATTAATTTTTCATAATTTATAGTAATAAAAAATAATTTTTATTAAATTTTTGTTTTTTTATTAATTTCAACTAATTTCATAAAGTTTATAATATTTTTTATTAATTTATACAAATTTTACTCAATATAAAATATTTTTTATAAATTTATATGAATTTATACTTATTTTTTTATCAATTATACAAAACAAATTTTTACAAATTTTTAATAATATATATTAATTTTTAGTTATTTATACTATTTTTATCAATTTATACTATTTTTCTTAAATTTATAATAATTTATACCAAATTTATTTAATAACATAATTTATAATATTTAAAACTAATTTTATTAATTTATACAATATTTTTTATTTAAATTAATTTTTTTAAATTTATACTAATTTTTATGAATTTATAATAATTTATACTAATATTTATTATGTTTTCATAATTTATAACTATTTAAACTATTTTTTTATTAATTTATACAGATATTTATTAATTTAAACTAATTTATTAATTTTTTAATATTTTTTATTAATTTATACTAATTTTATTTAATATATAATAGTTTTAAGTAATTGATACACATTTATACTAGTTTTTTTATTAATTATACAAAATATAGAATTTTTTTAGTACTTTTTAATAATTTAAATTAATTTTTTTTATTTTTGTTAATTTATAATAATTTTTAACATATTAAAATAATTAACAATTTACATAAATAAATGAAAAATAAACCCAAAAAACTAATTACAATTAAACTCAAAAAACAAATAACAATTAAATAAAGTAAATAAATGACATCAAAATTATTGCATTGAAAATTTGAACACTAAAAGACACTAAGAAGGAATGGGAGAATAAGAGAGTATGAGAGAGAATGCAAGAATGAGAGGGAATGAGACCTATGTAAAGTTAGATTTTTTTACGATAGAATATCCTTCACAAAAAGTATTTCTTGCACTAAATTTTTGGGATAGACTGCGTATTCACAACAGTTTTTTGCAATGAAATAAAGATTTGTCACAAAAAATCACCGCCAAAAAAATATTTCACACCTATACCAAGCTATTTATGATAGTTGATCCGTAAAAAATAATATTACCAATAGGTTATTTGTGACGAATCCATCACAAAATTTATTTCTATAGAAACTATTTGCAATAGTTTTTTAAATCTATCACAAATAGCTAATTTCCTCCATAATGTGCACAAACATGCCAATTCCATTTACGACATAATAGTTATTTCATCGCAATAATTCATTGCAAAAGAATATTTTTTGCCTCGAAAATTCTAATTCGTCATAAATTTTTTCCCATATAACTATTTGTGATGGAATTTCGGTCCATTACAAATAACCCGTCCCACAAATATATTTTCTTGTAGTGCATGTTTTGTATCTTTTTCTTTATTAGTTCCTTCATGTGTGACTCCAATGAATAACATTCATGATTATTCTAAGCTCAAAGGTGGTAGGTGTCAGCATGAGTCCATTTATCCTTTGATTCCTTAGTGGCTGTATAACCATGCACAACTATTTTCCAAACGGGATACCCTATACTTATTAGAAAAGTAGACATGTGAGTTTTCTAATAATTATAGTCCGATCCATCAAAGGGGCTCGACCCACAGAGTGTCCCTCAGGAGCACCTTGGGTGATAGATTTAGTCACCATCCTTTATGATTATTTCTTAACAACGATGAAGGTTTAGAAACCAAGGACTCATTTGATACCAATTGTTGGTTGGAGTAGAATGACAAGAGGTGTGGGGGTGAATTACCTTTTATAAATTTAAAAGTAAATGAAATGATACAATTATAAAATTAAATGATAAATTGAAGTTAAATAAGTAAGCACAATTTATAGGAATCAAAAGAGTAAACACAACATAAATATAAAATAAAAGACAAGACACAACACTTTGATAAATAATTCCAAAAAAACCCAAGATAGGTCCCTATTACTCCTCCCCTCAAGGCTTAAGAGGTTTTCGATTATTCAATTGTCCTTACTAGTATCCAAGATACCTAATAAAAAACAATAAACTTGGTTTTTAATGGTTGTAGCGATAAATCCCAAAACACTTTCATTTTAGTGGTGTTCCAAGAAGCCCATAATCTTTCAATTTAATGGTAGTGAGCACCCATGTCCCTCACATTAGAGGTAGTGATCCCCCAATAAGAAAAAGGAATAAGAGGAGGTTTTTAAACATAAACCCTTTACAAAGCACTCTCAATTCTCTCAACAAGACGGAGTAGTAAAACAGAGAAAAAGAGATGCCAAAAATGGGAGAGAAATTGAGTATAACAATAAAAGTATAAAAGATCTCAAAAAACGATAAATGATAGTAACTTGGTATAATATCTTATCCATGCCTTCAAGGGGGGTGTATTTATATTCTTCGGGGGTCCCTTGATGCATTTAGAATCCTTGGGAGTCCTTTGGAGTCGTTGGGAGGTGAGAGAGATCAACGGGAACATGTACTAATGACTATTTTGAATTTTTATCTATGATCCATTGGCTAGCTACTAGAATCCATCGGTTTGCTGATAGCCTGTCCAGTGGTATGATTCACTCTCAAGACCTCACTAGCTTGTTGGTAGGCTCCAAGTAGTACCACCTACTACCAGAAGCCCCAGTGGCTAGCCGCTAGTATATCCCAACAATGACCTTCAAAAAAGGAACTCCAAGATTCTCTTGAACCTATGAATTTTTCAGTTGATTACCTAAGAAGATAATCAAACATATAAGATGAAATAACATGAAATGAAATGGTTTTATTAATAAATAATTTTTGTGATTATTAAAACACTTAAGAGAGTGAGGTATAACAACGACTTGGGGATTTGGTCCATAGTCACCCAGATAACATCATGGTTCTAAGGTGTCCATGGTAGACTAGTTCCAAATTTTATGAAAATTTGTTCCTAATTCCATATGGGTATACACATATACTATAACATGCCCAATGGTCATTGATGTTAAACCTTTACCAATGGAAAGGTGCATGATCACATAACATAATCGACCGACTTCTGTTTCATACCCAATGACCAAAAATGGATATTCATTTCCTATAAATTTTTTTGAATACTTGAGTAGAAGTCCCATTTTGAAAGTTGATAAGTATAAAGAAGTTATTCTAGGCATAATTAAGGAACTATGATCTGATCTGGAAAGCATAGACCTAAGTTTACATCTTTTGGAAAACCCTCAATGGTCTTCCAACCATTGAGGTTTGATCTAATGGTAAGGTAGTTTGGCTCTATTAGCTGAACCTCCATGACCAAGATAACTAAATTAAGAATAAGAGTAACCATAAAGAAAATTTCCTCATATTTTTTCATATAAACAAAATTATTTTTTGTAATTAATTTAACAAGGTTTCATTGATCACGAGGCTATATAAACACTTTTTTATATGATTTATGACTCAATGAATATGGTAATTAATTTTCTTTCTTGTGAATATGAACCAAGGAAAAGATGAACATCTAGGGATATTAAATCAATCAAAATTCCTTAGGGTTAGGTCCCTTTGAGAAAAGTTGTATTTCAAGATTTTATGGTCAGTAAAAGGTGGTGAAATTTTTACCGAAATGGTAGCAGGACCACGTTTTTAATGCATGGACCATCACACCTAACTCTAGAGAAAGCTTTGGGTAATTATTTGTATGTGTTCATAATTTCATAAATCCATAAACTATGACATGGTATCCTTGTTTAAGAACACAACCTAGTCTAATTCAAACACATGAAATATCCCTCACATGGTTCTGGGAAGATAAAGATAAGTGATGGAGTGATCCAAGTTTCAATCTATTGAAAAAATTTACGAAAATTTTTATTCTATGTGAATAAAGTATCTTTCCTCATAGATTCTATCATAGGTGAAGCAAGGAGTGAGAAATCCTGAAAAAAATGATTATAATAGCCTATTAATTCCAAAATTCTCAGTATCTCAAAGATGTTCTTTGGTGGTTACCATAAAATGAATGCCTCTATATTTTCAAGAGGAACTGATATGCATTTTGTATAAATAACATGACCAAGGAAGAAAACTTATTGTGTCTAGAAGTCACACTTAGAGACTTTTTCATATAGTCAATGCTCCTGTAATATAACCAATACAATCTCTGAGTTCTTTACATAATCATCTCTAGTTAGTGGTTATTTCAATATATTTTCCAAAAATACGATAACAAAAGAGTCTAAGTACTTATGGAAAATATGGTTCATCAAGGGCATAAAAACTACATGGGTATTCATGATTCCAAAGGGTATAAAAAAGTATTCATAGTGACTATAATGACTTTAGAAATCTATTTTAAGGATATCTTCTTTCCTAACACAGAGTTAGTGATACCTCAATTTTATATCTATTTTAGAGAACAATTTGGATCCCTTAAATTGATCAAGAAAATCATCAATTCAAGAAAGATAATATCGATTCTTGGTTGATACATTGTTAAACTTATTGTAGCTGACACATAATCAAACTGAACCATCTACCTTCTATTTATAAAGGACCAAAGTAGCAAAACACAATGTATATGGTTTAATGAATCCCTTTCTTTCCAATTTTTTTAGCTAAAACTTTAATTCTTGAAATTCCATTGGTGATATTATATATGTTATAAGTGAAATGAAAATCATTCTCAGAATTAAATTGATATAAAACTAAATTTCTCATTTAGGTGGTATACTAGATAAATAATGTATAAATAAATTATAGTATTAGTCTACTATAATAGAAAGTATCATATTCCTAATTCCATTGATAACACCAAAGGTTATCATTGTTAGCTGATAAGATATGGTTCCCATCTACTATCACCAAAGGCCTTGTCTTATAGAATTCATAACCCAATAACCTTTGAAACAAATGAACAAAAACATCAAGAGATGTTAAGGTTACTTATCTGGTATAACATTTGATATAAATCTTTGTATTCTACTAACCAGTCCATTCTAAAGATTAAGTCAAATGTGTCCATCTCTAAGATAGTAAATCCCCACTAAAATTAAAATTTATCGATAGTAATGGATCATACCAGATACTTAAATCCTCTAAATTCCCATCACCCAAGAGGTGTTTTGATGCTTAGAACATGAGACATTATTTCCACATGCAACCCCAACTAATTTATCACATGAGAATCATAAAAAGAGTGGGATGCACCAGTATCAAACAAAATAACCATTAAAGTTCTGTTGATAAGAATGATACCTAACACTATCGAGGGACCTGGTTGTTCAGTTGTAATTTTCTACTCAGCTATATATATTTATCGGTTATCTCCCATTGAGTAGCTAGCACGTGCGTCACAACACGTACAAATTTGAAATATTTATTTACCTACCAACTACTATAGAAGCGGTCTGTAGGATCGAACCACAAAGAGAATATGAGTAGACACTAGGAATATCCTCTTGGAAAAATGTTTAGGAAAATGAGTTCTTCATGTGTGATTAACAACCAAGTTCTAAAAACTAAATTACTATTTTAAAAAAATGACTATTTAAATTAACTAAAACTATCTAAGTGAACTAAGCTGTGAAAAAAACTGGTGGAGATGGAAGTGTCAGAGTCGTGACGTCCGTTAAAGTGCATGAAATGTCAATTATTTAATTCCCACATTTTAATATTTATTTATTCAATTACCATTGATTCCAAATTTAATCAAAATACTATTTGGTCTCATTCTATGATGTTAGACAATATTCCAATGTTTACACAAATTATCCGTCATGTTGTTCTCTGTCCCGACGAATAATTTGTGCATCATTATAGCACTGGATCACTTGGTGATAAATCCATGATAAATGTCAATCCAAATATATCCCTCAGACTCACGCTCCCCCAAACTTAAAAAACTGCTTGTCCCTGTGAATGTGATAATCCAATGTTTTTCACTCTTTTTTAATACATAGCTCACTCAAATAATATGGTTTGGAAAAATAGTTGATTGTCAACTGTAAAACCCCATGAAATAAATGTCAAACAATAATCCCAAAGAATGGTACACAAGTAGAATATACGCTGTAACATATCAATGAAAGTAGTTCATGTTGTACCTCTCGTATCCCCTCGTGGTTTAATTTTCATGATCACAATCACTTTCATGTTTATCTAACATTGTTTGAAGTGTTTTTGATTGAAAGGCACAAGGTTGCCAAGAAGTTGGCCCAAGAATGGACATCAAATGGACTGAAATTCAGTCCACCGGCCAACCGGTGTGATATCACCGGCCAGCCGGTGGAACTGGCAGAGGCATTGCCCACTGCCAGGTTCCACCGGTCGACCGGTGGCTCTGTCACCGGTCGACCTGTGGCACCCAGCCCAAATAGTGTTTGCTACTGTCTTGCCACCGGCCAGCCGGTGGCTCCTCCACCGGTCGACCGGTAGAGCCTGGATCAAGACTCTTCTTCTCTACCAAGGCACCGGCCAGCCGGTGGAGCTGTACCGGCCAGCCGGTAGCCCAGTCAAACTAGCCGTTGGCTTTGACCAGTCAACCTTCCACTTGGCTCCCAACGGCTCTTTTAGCCTCTCCAACGGCTCCGAAGACTCCCCAAGGGTTCCATGCCTATAAATAAAGGCCAAGGAAGCCCCGGACACTTACCGGAACTATTGTGAAGCCAACAGACACTTTTTCCATCATTCGGCAATCCTCCGGCGGACTTCCTCAAAGGAACCCCAAGTGCTCCAACCAACTTCCAATCCAAGGAGCACCTCAAGAAGCTTGGGAGAGCACGCTACATCAACTCCATCATCCAATTGGCGCCCAAGTCTTCCTCCAATATGGTTTTTATTGTTTATTCTTTTTGAGCTTAAAATTGGGTTTGTGCCTACAAACCCCAACTCCTTTTCTATTCCTCTTTCTTTTGGGTTTCACACCACCATTAAGGTGTGAAGAGGTTTCTTCAAGCCTTTCCTTTTAAAAGGCTTGAGTTTTCGGTGAGCTAGCCTTCACCCGTTAAAAAGGCTAGTGGGTTCTTGCTATTCCATTGAAAGCAAGTGGGTTCTTGCTTAACCACAAAAAGCAAGCTGTAATAGGTCCTAGTGCTACCTCAAAGCCTAGTGGGTTTCTTGCTAAAACCATTGAAAAGCAAGCGGTAGGAATCTCTCAACGGTTGAGTTGGGAGCGGAGACGTAGGCCGGGTTTTGGCCGAACTCCGTTATCAATTTTGTGTGTCTTGCCTCTTTATTTCCGCTGCACTTTACTTTGATTTTTAATTTGTTAATCAATTTTTTAAAAGGCAATTCACCCCCCCTCTTGCCATCATTCCCTTGCTTCTTCCGACCCAACAATTGGTATCAGAGGGCGTATTTGAATAATTCCTTAACCGGTTTCAAATTAAAGATCCTACCTTTTTGATGGCTTCTACCGCTTCTTCCTCTCAATCCCCCGAAGGACATTCTTTGGATCGTGCTCCATTCTTTGATGGAGCCGATTATAGTTTTTGGAAAACCCGCATGTCAACTTTTCTCAAAAGTATTGGTTATCCAATTTTTAAAATTGTTATGCAAGGATTTTCTCTCTCCTCTCTCGATGAGTCTAAATGGACCCCCGCCGACATTGCAAATTTCGAGCTTGATGGAAAAGCCATGAATGCTCTTCGTTGCGGGTTAGATAGAAATGTATTTAATTGTATTTCTTCTTGCACTACTTCTTACGATCTTTGGAAATTTTTAGAACTAACCTATGAAGGTACTAGTGAGGATCCAAAGCAAGAATCCGATCAAAAGCAAGAACCCGACGAAAAGATCAAGCCCGTTTTCCCACCTCACAAGAAAAGGGCCAAAAAGAAGGGAAAGAAGAAGGCTTCAAAGGCAACATGGAGTGATAGCTCCACCTCTTCATTCTCCTCCTTCTCCTCGAGCGACCAAGGTACAAAATGCCTAATGGAAAAACATGAGGTATCATCTTCCGACTCTTCTTCCTCCTCTTCTAGTTCTTCAAATTCTTTCAATCATTTGTCTTATGAAGAACTCTCACACGCTAGAGACCAACTAGAAAAAGGTTTTCATGCTTTATCGTCAAAATTTGTTGCTTTAAAAAAGAATTTCAAAAAACTTTCCTTCGAAAAAGACCAACTTCTCAAAGAGAAGGAGGAACTCACCCTTAAAATCCAAAATTTCCCAAATGTTGATTCTATGGAATCAACCATCAAAGACCTAAGGGAGACCCTAGCCAAGTTCACCCAAGGTGAACAAAATTTGAACAATTTGCTTGGTTCCCAACGTATATCTAGAACCACCCAAGGGCTAGGATATACCAATGTAGCTTCCTCCTCCCATGCTCCAACTGTTTTTGTAAGGGGGATCTCTAGTTTTAAATTTTGTAACTATTGCAAAAAACACGGGCACATGATATATGAATGCAATTGCAAAAATGCCCGTTACGGCCAACCAAAGTCTATTTTCTATTCGGACGAGTTTTATAGGAGAAGACCCGCCATGAAACAAATTTGGATTGAAAAATCCCTTTTGGCGAGTCTCTCCGGGCCTAAAATTGTCTCTTTTCAAAATCCCTCTCCCCGGTGACTTTTTGTTTTTATTTAGGGGGAGTATTTTCAAAACCTTGTATTAGATTCAAACTTTCAATTTCAACACTTGGTATCAAATTTTTTTTCATTTCAAAATTTTCAACTCTTGGTATCGTTTTTTTTATTTTCAATCTTTCAATTTCAATTCTCTTTTCAAAACTTTCAATTCAAACTGTTATTCAATTTCTCATTTCAATTTTTGATTCAAAACTTTCAATTCAAATTTCAAAAATTTCAATTGATTTAAAATTCTCATATCTAGTTTTTCAAACCCTTTCCCTCAATCAAGTTTTATGCCCCGTTCTATTTTGATAATCACAAAGGGGGAGAAATTCCTTGATTGATTGGGGGAGAGTCTTCTCTATCATGCTTTGATTTATTTTCAAATTATCCTTTAAGAATGTCTTTAATTTCAGTATTTTACTTTGATTGTTTCGGTGATTGTGATCATCAAAATAGGGGGAGATTGTTGTACCTCTCGTATCCCCTCGTGGTTTAATTTTCATGATCACAATCACTTTCATGTTTATCTAACATTGTTTGAAGTGTTTTTGATTGAAAGGCACAAGGTTGCCAAGAAGTTGGCCCAAGAATGGACATCAAATGGACTGAAATTCAGTCCACCGGCCAACCGGTGTGATAGCACCGGCCAGCCGGTGGAACTGGCAGAGGCATTGCCCACTGCCAGGTTCCACCGGTCGACCGGTGGCTCTGTCACCGGTCGACCTGTGGCACCCAGCCCAAATAGTGTTTGCTACTGTCTTGCCACCGGCCAGCCGGTGGCTCCTCCACCGGTCGACCGGTAGAGCCTGGATCAAGACTCTTCTTCTCTACCAAGGCACCGGCCAGCCGGTGGAGCTGTACCGGCCAGCCGGTAGCCCAGTCAAACTAGCCGTTGGCTTTGACCAGTCAACCTTCCACTTGGCTCCCAACGGCTCTTTTAGCCTCTCCAACGGCTCCGAAGACTCCCCAAGGGTTCCATGCCTATAAATAAAGGCCAAGGAAGCCCCGGACACTTACCGGAACTATTGTGAAGCCAACGGACACTTTTTCCATCATTCGGCAATCCTCCGGCGGACTTCCTCAAAGGAACCCCAAGTGCTCCAACCAACTTCCAATCCAAGGAGCACCTCAAGAAGCTTGGGAGAGCACGCTACATCAACTCCATCATCCAATTGGCGCCCAAGTCTTCCTCCAATACGGTTTTTATTGTTTATTCTTTTTGAGCTTAAAATTGGGTTTGTGCCTACAAACCCCAACTCCTTTTCTATTCCTCTTTCTTTTGGGTTTCACACCACCATTAAGGTGTGAAGAGGTTTCTTCAAGCCTTTCCTTTTAAAAGGCTTGAGTTTTCGGTGAGCTAGCCTTCACCCGTTAAAAAGGCTAGTGGGTTCTTGCTATTCCATTGAAAGCAAGTGGGTTCTTGCTTAACCACAAAAAGCAAGCTGTAATAGGTCCTAGTGCTACCTCAAAGCCTAGTGGGTTTCTTGCTAAAACCATTGAAAAGCAAGCGGTAGGAATCTCTCAACGGTTGAGTTGGGAGCGGAGACGTAGGCCGGGTTTTGGCCGAACTCCGTTATCAATTTTGTGTGTCTTGCCTCTTTATTTCCACTGCACTTTACTTTGATTTTTAATTTGTTAATCAATTTTTTAAAAGGCAATTCACCCCCCTCTTTCCATCATTCCCTTGCTTCTTCCGACCCAACAGTTCATATAGAAAACTTCTTATCCCCTAGAGTAATGAATCATCACTTTTATAGGTATCTCCAAAGTCTAGGTTTACCGTGTAATGACCACCAATGTACTCATTGTTGGAATCAAAAGGATTCTATATTCCTATATCAAAATACATGTAATGAATGTGGATACTGTGAAGTATAAATCATATGATCAGGATGAGAGAATGTCAATCCATGTGCATCAAATGACTCACTACCCCTCAAAGAACCCACTCCATGAGTAAATCTCTCCCCCACACTTAGATTGAAAATTATCATGCAGAAATTCAAGAAATGGATAGGGAAGGGTAACAATTATGGGATTATCCTAAAAAGGATTATTCATGGATTATAAGGGCTACATGATGGAGAAAACGTATGGGTGGATCAGCGGGTCAACAAGGCTAAAATATCAAACAGATGCCTCAATCATTTTAGTGAAACTTTACAAATTATTATCGCTTTGATAGAAAAACATGGAAAGTTATAGAAGACATAACATGGTTGAGATTCCATCAAGAAAAAGATAAATAATAGATGATTTAAAATGGCTCAGAGTCCTCATAGGTATGGAAATATAATTTTGGACATCACATATGGGCATGAGTGCAAATAAGTGTCTCAAAAATATACAAGTTTTTGAAAAACGTTTTCAAAGAATGAAATAATATCTGCAATCATCTAATTCATGAGATCAAGGATCAAAACATTCCAAACAAGAATAATGTGCTCAAATTGTCTAGGGACACAAGTGGTATGTTCCCGACTGTGTTGCGACAAAAATATAACAGCTTTTATGTGGCTTCATTAATGACAAGAATGTTAGTTTTTTTTAATTTTAATTTTAATTTTTTTAGTTTACATGGTGTTTTTGGAAGCATAAAATATGGAAAAAATAAAACACTTCCTTGTGTATGTGCAGATAGACGTGGATATGCTGTTTGTATCTGATGAAGCTCCATAAATGGTATACCTATAAAACCTACACATTGACAACACATACTAGCATCATATCATAGAATTCATACCATAATCAAAAGAATGTGGATGATAAAAATATGTATGATGAATTTAAATCCACTACAGTTCTAGGAGAAAATAGATTGCGGTAAATGCATGCCTTTTTATTTTATTTTATTTTTAAATAAAACAAAATGAAATAAAATTAAATGCAGTGAAAAGAAAACAAACAAATTATGGGTTGCCTCCCATTTAGATCTAAGTTTACATCGTCTTTAGCCAGACATTATTGAAACTCCACCAGGGTTGAATGGAAATGTAAACCATGCATCTGATTCTTTTTCAGTAGGAGTGTGGAATCCATTCGTTGAATATGAGTTTATCCTGAAAGCTACACAAAATCTCAACGGAAGCTTGTTGAAAAAAAATGAATGTGTGGAATGAAATGAAAATAGGCCAACTGATAAGGGAATGAATATACCTCTCCTGTAGAAATACTCATCGAATAATTGAATTTTGGGAAAAGGCTGTCAATGGAATGGTCAAGTAGATTACCTCTTTGAATGTGCACAAGTGAAAAAATGCCTTTACCAGACTCTTTATGTGGTTTTCTTATATCTATCACATCCTTTAATGTAGTATTTAGGTTGAGGATGTATCCCAATTAATTTTCACACCCAACCACTATCACATGAAAATATACTGGGTTCCAACTCAATTCATGCTCGATGGTTTCATTGATTATGCCAGGGTCAAAAATATTGTTAGCATATGTGGGTATTTCAAGTGAAGTGTTTTGAACCTCAATGCATGGAGAAAGTGGTGAAGGATGAATTGGAATAGATGAATCTATTGTGTCAATAATGACATCTTTTTCAAAATTTTATTCTATACCACCCTCATCATATTTCTCTGTTGGTATATGTTTCACCGCAATCTCAAGATCCTCCAAGAAATCCCATTCTTCCATTGTTTCTAGAAAATTATGAGTGTTCTCTACCACAAATTCTGATTGATTCTAAGACTCCAGAAATGGTTCAGAAGTATCCATTTTAGAAAAAGTATCAGACTCACAAAGATTTTTAGAAAGAGGTGATTTGATATGATTTGAAGTGATGTCCTCTAGCGTGTGGAAATACACTGACTCTTGGTTCAATTCTGAGTCTATCATGGTAAATAATGGTCCTAGTTCAATGTCCTCTTCATCATGAAAAGGTGAAATTTGATTGAAATTGAATGTGTCCATTTTTACTTTGGGATGACTGGGTTTTGAACTCACAGAAGGACATGAAATCACATTTTTCGAGGGATCATTATGTTCAACAGGGTGGAAGACTATGCTCTCATATTCTTGAAATGTGATTAGATTATAATAATTAATTTTTGATGGAGGGGATTCATCAATTGTATGATAAGAATGCAGATCAATCTCATTATCAGACTCGGAACATGGATGTTGTTCAAATGGAACCTCTATTTCACTCTCCTCAAAATAATTGTTTTGAATTAGATCATCAAGTTGTAATGACACAGCTAGTTCAAAAATATGATTAATTTGATTTATTAAATTCTTCAATTGATTTTCTAGATCTTTTTTTGAGGAAAGAATCTTTGCATTGCGTTCATCTTGAAGTTCAAACCTCTGATTTTTCTTAGTGATAGAACAATTCAACATGTACTCAATTATTGAATCATTTGTTTGAAATGAATTATCAAGTTCTAAATTTTCAGAAATGCATTGAATTTGAAAATGGTCAACAGATGTATACGGACTTGTTTCATAGCATTGGAAAATATTCTCATATGAATAATAGCATGGACTTGAATAAATATCATTGAAATAAATGGGATTACCTGGATAGCTCATGTGCGGTGAATCATTATACATCATACCTTGAGTTGGGGATGCATAGGGTGGGTACTAGTTGTAATTGTGTGGTGTGACCCACATCATTTTGAACTTCTGGGTGTCTTGAAAATCCCTACAATGAAAAATTCCCAGTGTATTAAACTGTTTTTTTGTTTAGTTTTTTTAATTTTTTGACCTAAATCACTCTTTTAAAGGAATCTCTAATGCTACTATTCTCCCTGGAAACGGTTCCAGAAATTTGGCATGCGTGTCGCAACACGTACAAATTTGAAATATTTATTTACCTACCAACTACTGTAGAAGCGGCGAGCAGGGTTGAACCATAGAGAGAATGTGAGTAGACACTAGGAATATACTCTTGAAAAAATGTTTAGGCAAATGAGTTCTTCATATGTGATTAACAAATAAGTTCTAAAAACTAACTGACTATTTTAAAAAAATGACTATTTAAATTAACTAAAACTATCTAAGTGAACTATTATATGAAAGAAACTGGTGGAGATGGAAGTGTCATAGTCGTGACGTCTGTTCAAGTGCATGCAATTTCAATTATTTAATTCCCACATTTGAATATTCATTTATTCAATTACCACAGATTCCAAATTTAATCAAAATACTATCTGGTCTCTTTCTATAATGTTTGACAGTATTCCAATGTCTACACAAATTATCCGTCATTTCGTTCTCTGTCATGATGAATAATTTGCGCGTCATTATAACACTGGATCACTTGGTGAAATATGACAGACCGTTTCTCACAAATTCGAAGTATCTACTTGCCTCAGATTTGCTCACATGAGATCACTTATTCAGTATCACTCACACAAGTTTGAAGAAGTGCACACACAAAATATTATTTTTTCAATTAATATATTTATTTATTAATAATTCACTCGTGCGCTTGATCAAATTCCAGATAAGTAAATTCTTTGATGAACTTCCATTCGTGATTACTTATTAGGTATCACACAAACGACCACCAAAGCATGTGTGAAAATCCCAAATGACAATTAATTTAAATGTAGAAAAAATTAATTAAATAAACATCCAAATTAAATTAATTCAGAAGGCAATCAAACATAGAAATAAATTAAAGACATGCATTCACCGTTACATTTTTCACAACTCCAACACAAATGAAATTACCCAACCATCGCGACGACACGACACATAAAATAATAAATAGAAGATATCACTATACTCATGTCGTTGCTATGATCACCGCGATATGCCATCAATGATCATAAAATTATATTCATCACTCTGCTCTGTGCATTCGCTGACGTCACACCCAAATCAAACCATAGAGCCGCTGAAAATATGATCTGATCTGCGCTCTCTCTCATCGTGCGACATAAATCTCAGGAAGACAAATCAAATTTTGATGATGTGTCTGAACCTCCGTTGCACTTCTGATGATGGTTTTCCACTGGTTCTGACCGAGGAGGGCTGCTCACTGTGGCTGCGTACTGAAGTGGCCGAGAGGCGTTGTGTAATGTGGAGGTTGGCAGAGGAGAGAAGCAGGGGTAGCAAGTAGGTAGGATGGGGAGGGGGGGGGGGGTAGGGGAGGTGAGTCGGGTGGCTATGGAATTGGGCGAGGGGGAGGGTGAGGGTCACGGGTCCTGGGGAGCAGGGGGAAAGTGGGGCGTAACAGCGGGTAAGGGGGGCATCGGCTGGGATTAGGTGGGTGAGAGGGGATTAGGGGAGATGGAGGGCCTAATGGATGGGGAGAAGGTGAGGAGAGGGGTGGCTGGGTGGAGGGGAGAGGATGGGGCGACGAGGGAGTTAAAAGGGGGTGTGGCGTGGGTGATTAGAGATAGGGAGAGGGTGGGAACATGGGTTGTTAGGGTAAAGTGAGGAGATTGGAAAGAGAAGATAAAGAATAGGTCAAAAGGGGAATTGGGGGCGTGGGAATAGAGTGGGAATGAGAGTAGGTCAAGGGGGTAGGGGGAAAGTTAAAAAAATAAAATAAAAAAGTTCAATATAAATTAAAAAAAAACTATCTAATTAAGTTAAATAATAATAATAATATATTAATGCACATGTAATTAAATATAATACTATTATTAAATGTAATAATAAATTAATAACAAATACTATTTTATTAATGCAACAAAATAATGAAATAAATTAAAATACAAATTAAAATATACATACTAATAAAAATTAATTAAATAAACTAAACTAAAATTAGAGAAACTAATAATAATAATATAGTGTTAAATATAATATATAAAATTAATATAACTAATAAAAATACTAAATCACTAATATAAGTATATAAATTAACTAAAAATTATCAATATATCTAAACTAATACAAAACTACAAAAAATAAACTAAAAATATAAAAAATGGTTAAACTAATTAATTAAAACTAAGTTAGGAAATTATAAAAATCAATATAAAATCCATGTACATCAGTGGCACTTATTCTCTTATTGAAGTTTTATTGGCTAGACTACCAAGTTATACATAGAATCATCTTAAGTTGCTCAACTATGAGGGAAAGTACAATTTTGAAAAGATCATCCTGGTTGAGCATGAGAGGCCCGAGTTATATTTGATCCATTTTATTCTGTTGAATTTGGATCATAATGAAATAATGTATGAGATGTACCATTTTTTTGTAATTTTGACACTCCTGATATGGTGTCATATATTGTATTTTATTATGCTCCATCGAACCACATTAGAAATGACCTGATTTGTAAATACAATGTTAAGGTAAAGAGGTTGATCTAGTAGACTGGTTATTTGATGCCTTACTGCTCTGGGAGTAGCTCTCCCTTCCATATTCTATTCTAGTTATGGATTTCCCACATATGTCTAGTTGGAAAAAGGTGTTTCCTTCTATTTGGTTCCCTATAATTCCTTTTTGTTTTACCAATTTTTTTTCCATATCGATATTGTTCTCAATATAGAGCATTACTACCATAGAGTAAATATTTTCTCATAGGCACAACTAGAATATACATACCTTGAGAGATTCACTAATATCCACCTTTGGTGAAAATAGAGTTATGTAATTGAATCATGCTGCATATTCCGCAATCAACATACTACCTTATTTCAAATCAAAGAAGTTCATTTTTCACGACACTTGGAATTTATGTAGATAGAATTGTTTTTTAAATAATTCTAAAAATACGTCTCAAGTAAGGCCTTGATCCATCTTAGCTTGAAAAAATAAGTCCCACCGTTGTTGTTATAGGTCTTCAAGCATGTATAACACTATATTGAACTTAATTTCTACTGGATTTCTAAAAAAATTTAAAATTATGTTCATCCTACCTAGCCATGCTTCTACTTGTTCATGTACCAAATTTCCCCAAAATATTAGTGAGTTCTGTCTACATAATTCCACTGAGAATTCCACATGGATGGGCCCCTCAGTTCAATTTCCCTTGTCAACAACCTAGAATGATTTCACTATACTCTTAATAATCTTTTTTTCACATGTGGTTCAGGTGGAAGCATGTTCTTATTTACACTCTCTTATTGGTTTCTAGGTATCCTGAATAGTGGCCTCCTATAACTATATAAACAATCGCCACCGAATTACCACATAACTATATCATTATATTTTATAAATTATGTCATAGGTTAACAAAAAAAATCAATGTAGCTTTTAAATAATCACAAATAATGAACTAATAAAATGGATAATTAAATTCTAGTTGGAAGTATCTATACCAATGTATGAAAAAAATTATCATAATCAAAACCCATGGTGATGAGATGATGGCATGCCTATAAGTTATTAATGAAAAAACCCAACTTTCCCCAAAGGTATTGATCATTTATTTTCAATTTAAATAATTTTTAATGCTTGGCAACGATATAATAGGATCTAGGGAAGGTCTGAAGAGAATCGATGGATTTTTTAGAGCCCAGAGTTCCAAAAAAGTGGGCTACAGGCTGGGCCACACATTTAGTGGAAACCTTACGGACCATGCCGTACGGTTTGACAAAATTGTGCGACTATAGATAAGGGAACCTACAAGTGTGCACAGTTTTTCTATAACCATGCGAGACCACTCACATGACCATGAGACCTACTACAAATGGGGGATAGAGCCTGAATGCACAGTTTTTGCATGGTTTTTAAACCATGCGTAGTGGGATTTCGTGGAAAAATTACCATTTTTTCCTTTTCAATCCTTTAACCTTATTTTGTATTTTCCCTACCCCCAGCAGACAAAACCAGTGGGTTTCCTCCTCCTTGAGCACCCAAACCCTCAAGGACAGGCTTTGATTTAGATAACCTATCCAGTGTCCGATCTTTAATCCATCAGAGGCATTGGATCCCTTGAGTTATGCTCCCCTAGTCTCTTTAATCCCATCTAAGCTTCTATCTGTACTTATTGTGCTATTTAGATGCGGGCTCATTCACCCCATTTTCAGGGAATTGTACTGAATCATAGATCTCTTCCAACCTTCATTGAATATGAGGTCAATATCAAGCGAGACTTCATCTACGACCCTAAGGTAAGTGGTCACATAGTTTTACATTTGAGTTTTAGTCATTTCGTAGTTATTCTGTCATGCCATATTATGACATTTGTCAATAATCCTTAATTTATTGTTTCATTCATGTATAAATTACCCTAGTGACTTGATAAATGTTAATTGAATATTTTTAGTGTCTTTATACACCACTCATGTTTTATACAGACACCCAAGGAGCGTGGAAAGCCAAATTGTCCATTTAGGCCAATTTTCCAAAAATTACGGAAGGTCATTGTATCTCCTAGATTGTATTTGAAATGAAAAAACCTTTGTATCATGTGTATTTCTTTTGAACCCAAGAAACCCCATGATTTTTTGGTCTTATTGGACTTGTAATTTCCCAAGTGGTAAGTTGATTATTTTCCATGACACTTACCCTAAGCCTTGACATAGAAACTACCATGACTTAATGAGTGGTATGTTTTGGTTATGGTAAATAGGTTTGTAAAGGATGAATTAAATGAGATAGTGGAATCATTTGAATGGAATTACTATGTCACTTGTAAGTTGTATATAAATTTTACATGTTTTTTAAAATTGAGTGAAATGACTTAGGTAGGATGACTCACTCATGATGGCATGTTTTTCTTTGAGATGTATCAAATGGAATTGAATATGGTAAATGACATGCATGAGAGGTTTTTTCTCATGAATTGAGTTAATTATATACACATGCATTTTTTAGATGTTTAAATAGAAATTCTAAAAATGTTATTGTTGAAGCTCCTTTTCGTCACATTGTCTAAAGGAATTGAAAGGGAAATGCCTTAGCCTAAATTGATTCATGCTTTGAAGAAAACATCTAAAATTGACAAAGGAATGAACAAGGGTTATTTTCCCTTTGGGTCATACAAGTTCCCTCACTATCGCGCAAGTACACTTGCGCGCCGCCTAATGGCCGTGCAAGTGACTTGCGCACCCTCTTTTGAAAACCGCCCAGGGTCTTATCCAACCTATAAATACCCCCTGTGGGCACCCCCATTTGGGGAGGAATTTTTCCAGAATTCAGATACAGATCTCTGAACTCCCAAGTCTCTTCTTCAAGTCTTCCAAACACTTATAAGGTAATTCTTTACCTATAATGGAAGGTCTAAACAAGAGGAATAAGGTCTAAGTGTTAGAATTCACTAACACTTGCACGCCTAAGTGTTTTACCCTTAAGGGAAATAGACACACTTGCGCGCCTCCTTACCTACTCATTGAAACTTGCGCACCAATCTTCTGGAAGTACCTCGAGATAATTCTAAAGGCTTTGGTCAAGGATCTACCAAGTATTACCCTACTGGTTATCAATCACGCAAGTAACCATGTGCCGCACAGGTATACCTGTGCGACCAGGACTTGCGTGCCCACGCAGTACCTACGCGCCTACCAGGACTTGCGCGCCCTTCTATTTTTTGGGTGCCCTTCCTGCCCATTTAACCCCTATTATGCCATTCCACCTCTCCTATTCAATATTCAGTCTTCAAGACACTCTTAAAATCCATTTATGGCATGTTTTCTTGATTGACTTCCTTATCTAAAAGGAGTTTCGTGGAATATCTCTCAAAACCTAATGATTTTCACATCTTTATATCACTAAAGTTAGAGAGTTTATTCATTCAACCTCATCCTTTAAGATGAGAGAATCCTTAATTTGGGCCTCCTTTTCAGTAATAAGCCCCAGTCCAAATTCTCATTTAATTCGGGCCTCCTTCACAGGAGTAAGTCCCAAGTCCTCATTAATTTGGGCCTCGTTTTCAGGAGTAAGCCCCAAACCTTAATTCCCTTAACCTGGGTTTCCTTTTCAGGAGTAAGCCCCAGTCTCAAATATGAGCATCCTCCTTAGGAGTAAGTCCCAAGCCCTCATTAATTTGGGCCTCCTCCTCAATAGTAAGTCCCAAGTCCTCATTAATTTTTTCCACCTTCTCAGGAGTAAGCCCCAAACCTTAATTCCCTTAACCTGGGTTTCCTTTTCAGGAGTAAGCCCCAGTCTCAAATATGGGCATCCTCTTTAGGAGTAAGCCCCAAGTCCCTTAATATTTAAAGTCCCTTAACCTGGGCATCCTTCTCAGGAGTAAGCCTCAGTATTAATTTCTCTTAACCAGTCTTAATTTACTTTTGATCTGGGCATCCTTCTCAGGAATAAAACCCAATCATGAGTCCCCTTATAATTTGGGCATCTTCCTCAGGAGTAAACCCCAAGTTAGAGTACCCAAATCTTCATGAAGTACATATACCTTTATAAACCTTGTTCCTAGATTTATTTCGTAAAGTAAATCTTAATCCTTTTCTATTTTGGGAAGTCATGCATACATAAGCCCCACATCATTGCATCTTTCATGGCACAATTATTTGGTTTCACCAATACTTCTTGTTTCTCAAACTGAGCATGACTCACGTAAGCTTAGAGTGTAAAAGTAATCATGAAATCTTTCTTTGTTCCATCAATCATGCATAAACATCATACTCTCATACTCGAACTACGTGGGTTCTGATTCCTTTTCCAAAAAAAGGATACGTAGGTATCCCATCAGAGAGTACAATCCCAAATCTGAAATAATCCATGTCCTTCTGAATGAAAATAAACTTCAAGTGCCCCATTGAGTGGCTTTAAAACCAGTATGGTCATCATAATGACCAAGAGAATTTTATATATTGAAGGAAACCATTGACTAAGAATCTCTAACAAATACAGATGATTATCTATCGATGAAGAACCTCGAATACATATAAAATATTCTCTAAATTTCCTACACATTCAATCATTGATTGTCAGATCTAAAGGAAAGATCATTTTATACTTGGTACTGTAATAAGGATTCACGAACATAACTTAAATCTATAGAGAGAGTCCTAAAGTAGACAATAATTCCCCTCAAAAAGGTGTGGTGAGTTCGACCTCCCATCCTCTAGACCAATGAAAATTCTTAAGCCTCATCAGTCCAAAACTAATGAGCACCTACCTTTGGAAAGTAGGTCCAAATGAATATGGAATCATTGGATGTTTCTGGTTCTACGAACAAACCCGTTAGAAACCGATTGGAATGTTTGAACCTTCAATCAATGAGGTCATCCCCAATTCCAGAGGAAACAAAAAATGGTGAACCCGATGTGAATCCTTAACCAAGTTAAAATGATACTTTGCTTATTTGTTAGGCACCTATTTAAAACTCAATGAGAGGGCCAACAAAACAATCAATAACATATTTTTCTCATCCAAAAGATGTAGTGGCCGGACTTATCTTGATTATGTCTGTTATATCAAACATGCACTCTTTTCCAAGATCTTATGCATTTCTAAAATGGATTCTCTCAAGTTTACACCTGTGAATACATCTGCTATGAAAACTTCTGCAGCAAATGCCACTGCTGCTACTTCTACTGGATCATCATCCGCTCTGAGGACGACATCACCTACTTAGCGTCTTCAACGCTGGGTATAAAATGCACTGGTTAAGGAGTACCATCAAAACAGTACTATTTTGACTCTGGAGGCTTCTCGACAAGCCCTCCATGTCAATAATTCAACCAGGTCATCCGGACAACGATGACTAGCGATCATGAAGCAGGTGGTGTTAACCACTGTCTCTAGCTGTTTCGGGTCATTATCCCCGGAACACAATCACCATTCACTCCCATATTCTGAGGAGGTGAATCAGCAGATCCCTTAGGGCCTTAATTCAAGGAGACTGATTAGAAAATAAAAACACATTTTATAATTACATTTTATTGGGATTAAAAGTTCATTTTTGATCATATGGGCCTGATTTAGTACATTTTAATTTTAAACATCCACTCTCATCAATTGTGCACTTCATGCCTAATGTACACCAATTTAGGCCCAATGATTCATATGATTTTATTGAATGTAATTATTCATGTTTTAATATTATATTTTTGGAAATGTATCTTCAATTCAAATTTAAATGTTTCTCATTCAGGGAGCAAGGAAAGATTCATAAAGGATGATGAAGATATTTGGTGATGAAAGGAGACAATTCTAGTGAAGGCAGATTGGACATTAACCCACTGTTGAGGATGTGGGTCACACAATACTGGACCAATGAAGCCCAAATTTCTTGTGATGATATAAGACATACAGGGGAACAAATAATTATTAAGTCCAAAGTGCTAATTCGGTCTCCATGATGGTGATAAAGGCATCCCAAATGGAAGATCAGAATCTGGGCCAGAATCTGCGGCCCAGAATGTCAGCCCAATGAATCTTCCATATCTCCGGAACCAAAAATTAAATTGGGATGATATTTTACAGCCGGTTAGAAGACATCCGGGGCTTCATTGTTGTCTTCTATGGACCACTCCAAATCGGCCATCTAGAAGGACTTTTAAGTGGATCTGTCAAGTGGATGCAAGCTGGATTCCATCTCGGGTCAAGGGTGGAGAAGTCTCCTCTCCACCTACTTTCCACCACCTATGCCCACCCTCATTGATTGGGATTACTTGGACTGTTGGAGATCGGACTAAGGATCCAAATTTGTCTATTTAAGGAAGTGGTGGTGAGGAGGAACTCATACTTTCTTTCATGTAATGTTATTATGCTCAATTTTCGTTGTAATGCTTTCATTTTCCCCATGTAAGTTTCTTTTTGCATTTCTAAGTTCTTAATCTAATTCCTTCTCTTCTCTTCTTCCAATTTCTATACTTAAATCTCTAAAATCACAAAAGCACAGTGATAACTCTATGTGTTGGTGATATAGTTCACACATAGGTGTGAATTCCATTCACACACATGGAGGAGTGCTTATTATTTCCACGGTTTTAATCTCTTCAATTCAATTATTGTAAGCCGTCTTCCACCCACCATTGATAGTATATCATCAATGGAGGGATAACCCTTTAATGGGTTGATCTTAGGAAGATGAAAAGGCTGGATTGAATGTTATTTAATGCATGAATTGTTGTTAATTGGTTAAATAATTCAAGACTTCCATTCTTCAATTATTTTCGCTCCTCATCTTCACTGTGTTTGAGAAAGCTAATTCCAATTACTAAATTGACCATATACCTTGAAGATATCATGAATATGGTTCTCTAAGTGTTTTGGTGACTATTAATTGAGTTTAGTTAGTATCTAACCAGAAAATGATGAAGGTAGTGTTATTTTGAAGAATGGTTTCACCAAGAATTAATAAAACCAAAAATTTGTCTAAAGAAATATAATGCATTCAATCCACCCAAGTGTAACCCTAAGATAGACCCATTTCATTATAATTGAACTCAACTAAGCTTATTAGTATTCTACCAAAACACTTAAAAGCAAATCCAAGTTGGCCACTTCATAGCCAGAAATCCATCCCTTAGGTTGTGTATCTTAGGTATCTTCTTAGGTCTCTGTGGAATCGACAACCCAAGCTACACTACAAGGACCGTTCTACCCTTATTCTCTTGGGTAAATTTGGGCGTGAACCAAATTTTGGTGTCGTTTCCAGGGACCAAGTAAGTACCTTAGATTCAAAAAAACCTTCTTTCCTCACCTACATTCTTCTACTCTCACCCAAGATCTCTTATCTTGTCCCTTTCTCGCTTTTTTTTGGGCGCATGTCCGCCTACACCCGCGATTTCTCAAACAGACTAGTTAGGGTGGAAAGTCCTAGGATAGGGGAGTCAAGTGCACCTAAGGGATTGTTTAAATCAGATCCAAATATTCTTGAAACCCCAAAGTAAGAACTTGAAACAAGTCCAATGGAGGGTCATCCACAAAATCAAATTGTAAACCCTGGGGGGAATCAAATGGGAAACCAAAACCAAGAAGCTCCAAACTTAGGGAATGTAGTTGATCAAACCATGAACGACTACCTCACTCCATCTTGGACCAATGCCCCCTCATGAATTAGACACAATTCCATATGAGACACCAACTACATATTCAAGCCCCATGTCCTAAACCACCTTCCAACCTTTCATGGGATGAAGTCAGAAATGCCATACCTTTATGTCAAAGAGTTCAACGACATTGTTGAAACCATGTGTCCCCCACATCAACTAGAATCCGATAAGATGAGGCTATTTCCTTTTTCATTAAAGGATCGAGATAAAAATTGGATAAACAACTTGAGACCTGCATCAATCCACTCTTGGGACCAACTGCAAAGAGAATTCTACAAAAAATACTTCCCTCATCACAAAACAATTGCACTTAAAAAGAGCATCCAAAACTTTTTTGAAAAAGAGGGAGAGTCATTTTATTAAACATGGGAGAGGTTCAAAGACACCCTAAACATGGTTCCACACCATGGGTTTTCCATACCTGAACAAGTTATAATTTTCTATGAAGGTTTGGGTCTGGGTAATAAACAATTCATTGACATGATGTGTAATGGAACTTTTAAAAACAAGGCCCCAAATGATGCTTACGAGTATCTGGAAAGTCTGGATGAACAAAACCAAACTTGGGGAACTTCACCTTATTCTGAAAAGCCACAAAGAACCACTGGAATTCATACACTTAGAGAAGAGGAAATCCTTAGGGCTAAACTCGCAGCACTCTCTAGGAAGGTTGAAGAGATATACCTTAGGAAAGTCCATTAAATCCAAAATGTAGACCTTGTTTGCACAATTTGTGACAAAAATGACCATAAAACAGACAACTTCCCAACCATTCCATCCATCAAGGATATTCTTCTAGGAGGACCCCCAGCGGAAGTCAAATCCCTAAGCTTTCAAAAGCCCCAATACCAAAACACCTTCAATCCAAGGTACAATGACCACCCAGGCTTCCGATGGAAGGATAACCAACAACATAGCCAACCACAAGGGCAAAATCCTTACCCTAAACAGAACTACCAAACCCATAACCAGTTCCAAACCCAACCTATCCAATACCAACAGCCACCGGTCCATTTTCAACAAACCATCCCACCTCCAAAATATCCCCCTAGGATAAACCAACCAACTCAAGCACCAACCCAAACTGTTCCACAAAGCCTACTAGAACAACTGTGCAAACAAATGGACAGGATGAACTCAGAAGTATCTTCCCTAAAACAAGAACTTCAAACCATAAAAACTGGAAAGGCACCCATGCATACTCAGGAGGTGCCATCCTCAACTTCAAGGGGAGAGTCAAGTTGTGGTCAAACAACTCATGAACAACTAAAGGCTGTGACTGTTTTAAGAAGTGGGAAATCAATTGAGAAACCTGAACAACTAATTCAGAACCCACATGAAGATTCAAACTTGGATGAAAATTCAAATGAACCACAAGATCAAACTAAGGAAACTGATAACATTGTCAAGGAAACAACTCTTCAACAAACAACCCCACAACCTGCACCATTTCCTCAACGCATGAGGGGGAAACCCAAGCCTGAACTAAATGAAACATTGAGAGAAATATTTTCACAAGTCAAGTTGAACATACCCCTTCTCGATGCAATCCAAACCATACCTGCCTAATCAAAGTATCTTAAGGACTTGTGCACTTTTAAAAGAAAATTTTCAAATAAAAACCATGTCCTTTTGGCTGCTAATGTGAGTACCACCATTCAGGGGACCATTCCTCCTAAGTTGAAAGACCCAGGTTGCCCTTACATCAATGTTGAACTAGGAGAAAGTAAATTTGTCAAGGAATTGTGTGACCTAGGTGCTAGTGTCAATCTCATCCCATATGTTGTGTACTGCCAGTTAGGCCTAGAAGAACTCCAACCCACATCGGTCAAACTTCAGCTTGCTGATCGTAGAATTAGGGTTCCAAAGGGGATTTTAAAGGACGTTCTGGTAATGTTTGAAAACTTCATCTACCCTGCTGATTTCATTGTCCTTGAAAACCATCCAAATTTAGGAAATAAGGAACAAACCCCAATCATCCTTGGTCGTCCTTTCCTTGCAAAAATCAACTCTATTATCCGAGTCCGAAATGGGAACATGACCATCACCTTTGGGAACATGATTCTAGACTTGAACATCTATAATGCAAGCTCACAAATAGGGGATGATGAGGACATTCATGAAGTAAACATGATAGGAAGCATTGATAATGAATCCATGGAACATCAAGGAATATTTGATGAATTTTTAAGTCAGGATGAGATTGATTTTATTTGTTCATATAAAGGATGTTTATCTCCTTGGCTTGAATCATTTTCAAATTTATCTTATGATGAAGTCTTAGGTCCAACAATCAGTGAAACATTTCAAGAAACCACTTTCATGGAGACCACTCCAATTTCCTTCCCTAAATCTGATCAATCCAATCTAGTAGCTGAAACTTCCACATGTGAGGAATCAATCCTATCTGAACCTCTAAAAAAAGAAATTGATCTTGATCCAATGTCCCAATCTTCTGCTGAAATTCTAAACCAAACTGATCTTGAATTAAAGGAAATTCCTGCTTCACTAAAGTATGCCTTCCTAGGGGAAAATCAAACACATCCTATTGTCATTTCTTCTTCTCTTGAATCCAATCATGAGAGGATGCTTCTAGATGTCCTTATGAAGCATAAGAAAGCCATTGGTTGGACCCTTTCTGATATTCCTGGGATTAGTCCACTTATCGGGACTCATAGGATTGTTCTGGAATCTGATTCAAAGCCATGTCGTCAACCTCAACGGCGACTCAATCCTAATCTCATGGAGGTAGTAAGGAAAGAACTTCTGAAATTGTTGAAAGCTGGTATCATATATCCCATAGCTGAGAGTGAATGGGTGAGCCCAATCCAAGTGGTTCCAAAAAAGACTGGAATCACAGTGATAACCAATGAGGATGGAGAGATTATTCCATCAAGGGTGAGTACTGGATGGAGGGTCTGCATTGACTATAGGAAGCTAAACTCATTCACCAAGAAGGACCATTTCCCCTTACCATTAATTGACCAAGTCCTTGAGAGAGTGGAAGGTCATGCCTTATACTGTTTCTTATATGGGTACTCGGGGTACAATAAAATTGAGGTCTCCCTAGAGGATCAAGGGAAGACTACATTCACATGTCCTTTCGGTACCTTTGCCTTCAAACGCATGCCGTTCAGGTTATGCAATTCCCCTGGAACCTTCCAGCGGTGCATGATGGGAATCTTCTCAGATATGGTAGGGGATTTTCTGGAGGTCTTCATGGATGACTTCTCTGTCTTTGGGGATACATTTGAGGGATGTCTTAGGAATGTGGAGAGAGTTTTGTCAAGATGTGAAGAAAAGAATCTGGTCCTAAACTGGGAAAAATGCCATTTCATGGTAAAAGAGGGGTTAGTCCTTGGCCATATAGTCTCAGGTAGGGGAATTGAAGTTGATAAAGGAAAGGTTGACATCATTCGTCACCTTCCATCACCTAGAACTATTAAGGAAGTGAGTTCCTTCTTAGGACATTCTGGTTTCTATAGAAGATTCATTAAGGACTTTAGTTCAATCTCTCTCCCTCTTTGTGCTCTCCTAGTAAAGGATGCTCCATTTTTTTGGACAGAAAGCTGTGAGGGTTCATTTTCAACCCTTAAATCCGCTCTCACCTCTCCTCCCATTATGAAATCTCCAAACTGGGAGCTTCCTTTCGAACTCTTGTGTGATGCCAGTGACTTTGCTGTATGAGCTGTGTTAGGACAACGGTGTGATAAAACTCCATATGTCATTTCTTATGCAATCAAATCCTTAAATGATGCCCAAATCAATTACACCACCACTGAAAAGAAGTTACTTTCTGTTGTGTTTGCCTTAGAGAAATTCAGGTCCTACCTCTTAGGATCACCCATCATTGTATTCACCGACCATTCAGCTCTAAAATATCTCTTCCAAAAACAAGATGCCAAGGCTAGATTGATTAGGTGGGTCCTTCTTCTTCAAGAGTTTGATTTAACCATTAAGGATAAAAAAGGTGTTGAGAATGTTGTAGCTGATCACCTCTCTAGGTTGGAATTCAAAGACAACTCACATCACCTTTCTGTGTCTGATTCATTTCCCGATGAGAACCTCTATTCTGTGAGTGATTTCCCTTGGTATGCTGACATAGCCAACTTCTTAGTTTCAGGGGTCATTCCAAAATTATTAGGGACCCAAGCTAGAAGAAAATTTCTTTCTGATGTCAAGAATTATGTGTTTGATGATCCATACCTCTATAAGTTCTGTCCTGACCAAGTCATTAGGAGGTGTGTGCCAGAATCCGAACAAGAGTCCATCCTAATGTTCTGTTATAGTGAGGCTTGTGGAGGTCACTTTTCCTCTAAGAAAACTTCTGCCAAGGTTCTTCAATGTGGTCTCTTTTGGCCCACCCTCTTAAGGGACTCCTAAACATTTTGTCAAAGCTGTCCTAGGTGTCAAAAAGTAGGGTCCATCACAAAAAGGAATCAAATGCCTCTCACTCCAATATTAGTGGTTGAAATCTTTGACTGTTGGGGAATTGATTTCATGGGCCCCTTCCCAAACTCTAGGGGATATCTTTACATTCTCTTGGCTGTCGATTATGTCTCAAAATGGGTTGAGGCCATTCCTACAAAATCAAATGACCATCAAACTGTGATTAGATTCCTTAAAGAAAACATCTTCTCTAAATTTGGGATTCCTAGGGCTATCATTAGTGATCGTGGAACTCATTTCTGCAATCTCCCATTCTCATCACTGATGGAGAAGTATGGAATTTCTCACAAAGTGTTCACCGCTTACCACCCACAAACCAATGGTCAAGCTGAGTTAGCCAATCGAGAAATCAAACAAATTCTTGAGAAAACTATTAATCCATCTAGGAAAGATTGGTCGAGCAAACTCTTAGATGCTCTTTGGGCATATCGAACAGCATTTAAAACTATCCTAGGAATGTCCCCATATAGGTTGGTTTATGGTAAAGCATGCCATTTTCCAGTGGAGATTGAGCATAAGGCCTTTTGGGCAATAAAAAAAACGAACTTTGACATTTCTTTGGCCGGAATAAAGAGGAAATTGGATCTAAACGAGCTTGAGGAACTTAGGATGGAGGATTATGAAAATTCAAGGATCAATAAAGCTAGAGTTCAAGCCTACCAGTCTAGGAATCTTAAAACTAAACACATTGAACCAGGGAAACCTGTGCTTTTGTATAGTTCTAAACTTTATTTGCACCTGGGAAAGTTGAGGTCTAGATGGTCCGGTCCATACATAGTGCATAAGGTGTACCCCCATGGGGTTGTTGAAATTCAAGATCCCACCAATAGTCAAATATTTAAAGTTAATGGTCATAGAGTCAAACCATTCATAGAACCATTCCTAAAACATGAAGTTGATGAAGACCGGAGTGAACCTACCTTTGATGAAAAAAAAAACAACAATTAATCAATAAGGGGTTTAAGTCGAGCTAACGACGTTAAACAAAGCGTTGAATGGGAGGCAACCCATGATTTTTAAATTTACAATCACTTTATTGTTTTAATCAATTTTTTTAGCAAAACAATTTGATATAATTTTACCTCATATTGTTGACCTGTTCTTCTCTTATGAGTATGGATGGGTATAAAAGGGGAGTGCCGTATTCATCCGTGTCACGCGGTGTGATCCCTGAGTATTATCTTACCCATAAATTAAAAAGAAGACAATGTATCAACAATATAGGTGTTTGTAAGTTTTTATTTATTTTTTATTTTTTTTATTTTTATTAAAAAAACAAAACAAAACAACAAAACAAAAAAAAAGTGACACGCCGTAGGACATGGGTCAAACCCCGTCACGGCCGGCGAAGCCGCAGGACTCGAACCCGGGACCGAAGGAAGACATGGGCGCACGCCTACCACTGAACTACGGTGGTTGGTGCTTCCTTATTCTTTCTTCTATATATATATACTTATATTTTAAATTTTTGTATATATACATAATTTTTTTTTAAAAATAAAAATTTATTATTACTCGTTATGAGTGTCGATCGTTGGAGTTTCAAAATTAACAAGTATGTTTTGTCTTTATTTTTATTTTATTTTTTATTTTTTTTATTTTATTGTTGTTTATTTTTAGAAAAGGGAACCCCAAGGGGTTTCTATTGTGTCTAACTATGTTGGTTTTTGAGATTCAGGGGCTGCCAAGTTTGATGGATTTTCAGGGAAATCATAAGAGTACAAGAGTACACTACCGTGAGGATTCTTCAAGTGACATGGAGACCAAGGGATTAAATGAGAGCATCACAAACTTCAACATCAAATATCAGGTGAAATTGTTCTATGCTCCTATTCTCTGCCTCTACCCCTTCTAAATTATATTTTCTTTAAACACTGAGGACAGTGTTATATTATGTTGGGGGGAGGTGAAAATAAAAATCAATCACATAGAGCAATAAAATGTGCATGTTAATTGAATGAAAATTTTCCTTAACCTTGAACATGTTATTACACATTGCAAACCTTGAAAACTGAATATTAAATAATTTTGTATTCCTTGATTCTGATTTTAATACATGTTTATGTTCATGAGCATAAAATTTTGGAAAGTGTGGCTGTCTAATGTGATTTTTCACTATTACATTTTCATCCAATTTTTATAAAAAAATTCACAATGCACGTCCGTTAGATTGTGGGGTATTAATTTGAATTCTTGGGGTCCCATAATAAATAGATTAGTTTTGGTGATCATTTTAAATTTAATAAGAGTATTTTAATATATATATATAAAAAAAAGAGGTGTAAAAAAAACAACAATAAATTTGCGCATAGAGCAATGAAATGACTTAATGTGTGGCTTTCGGCACTTGGGGATCGTGACTCCATAGTTTTCTGTCCCAGAGTTGGGAATTTTATATCTATTTGTGGAAATTTGAATTTGTTTTTGAATGAGTTAACTTGAGATGATGCCCGAGTATGTGGGATTCACTTGGTGCCCTAAGGCCTTTGAGCCTGGGAGTCATCGGCAAAGTCTCGCTACAAGGGTTGACTCATTTGAATTCAATTTCAATAACCATGGAAACATTGCAAAAAAGAAAAAAAGAAAAAAGAAAAAGAAAAAAATGAATACTCATATTAATATTAAAATGTGATTCCACCTAGCGGTTCCATCTTTTCCCCCTTGAATAAATATGAACCTCCATGTCTATTGTGACACACAACACACCATCATGATTAATGGTAATTGGATGAAATGTGGCATTGAATTTGATCAGAATAATGGGCTTGGGCTTGGGTTATGCTTTAGAACCTACATTGTATTACATGATTTTGATGGGATGCATAATTTTTTTGGTATGAGGTATTTTGGTGAGCATTGTTTATTAAAATGTTTTTCGAAAAGGGAATTTGATTTTCATAATCTTTGAGTTATTTGCTCGGGACTAGCAAATCTCAACTTGGGGGGGGGGGGTGATTAGACAATAAAAACACATTTTATAATTACATTTTATTGGGATTAAAAGTTCATTTTTGATCATATGGGCCTGAGTTAGTACATTTTAATTTTAAACATCCACTCTCATCAATTGTGCACTTCATGCCTAATGTACACCAATTTAGGCCCAATGACTCATCTGATTTTATTGAATGTAATTATTCATGTTTTACTATTATATTTTTGGAAATGTATCTTCACTTAAAATTTAAATGTTTCTCATTCAGGGAGCAAGGAAAGAATCATAAAGGATGATGAAGATATTTGGTGATGAAAGGAGACAATTCTGGTGAAGGCAGATTGGACATCAACCCACTGTTGAGGACGTGGGTCCCACAATACTGGACCAATGAAGCCCAAATTTCTTTTGATGATAGAATACATACAGGGTAAAAAATAATTCTTAAGGAAAAAGTGCTAATTCGGTCTCCATGATGGTGATCAAGGCAGCCCAAATGGAAGATCAGAATCTGGGCCAGAATCTGCGGCCCAAAATGTCAGCCCAATGAATCTTCCATATCTCCCGAACCACAAATTAAATTGGGCTGCTATTTTACATCCGGTTAGAAGACATCCGGGGCTTCATTTTTGTCTTCTATGGACCACTCCAAATCGGCCATATAGAAGGACTTGTAAGCGGATCTGTCAAGTGGATGCAAGTTGGATGCCATCTCGGGTCAAGGGTGGAGAAGTCTCCTCTCCACCTACATTCCACCATCTATGCCTACCCTCATTGATTGGGATGACTTGGACTGTTGGAGCTAGGCATAAGGATCCAAATTTGCCTATTTAAGGCAGTGGTGGTGAGGAGGAACTCATACCTTCTTTCATGTAATGTTATTATGATCAATTTTCGTTGTAATGCTTTCATTTTCCCCATGTAAGTTTCTTTTTGTATTTCTAAGTTCTTAATCCAATTCATTCTCTTCTATTCTTCCAATTTCTATACTTAAATCTCTAAAATCACAAAATCACAGTGATAACTCTGTGTGTTGGTGATATAGTTCACACATAGGTGTGAATTCCATTCACACACACGGAGGAGTGCTCGTTATTTCCGCGGTTTTAATCTCTTCAATTCAATTCTTGTAAGCCGTCTTCTTCCCACCATTGATAGTATATCATCAATGGAGGGCTAAATCTTTAATGGGTTGATATTAGGAAGATTCAAAGTCTGGATTTAATGTTATTTAATGCACGAATTGTTGTTAATTGGTTAAATAATTCAAGACTTCCATTCTTCAATTGTTTTCGCTCCTCATCTTCACTGTGTTTGAGAAAGATAATTCCAATTAATAAATTGACCATATACCTTGGAGAGATCCTGAATATGGTTCTCTAAGTGTTTTGGTGACTAGTAATTGAGTTTAGTTAGTATCTAACCAGAAAATTATGAAGGTAGTGTTATTTTGAAGAATGGTTTCACCAAGAATTAATAAAACCAAAAATTTGTCTAAAGAAATAAAATGCATTCAATCCACCCAAGCGTAACCCTAAGATCAACCCATTTCATTATAATTGAACTCAACTAAGCTTATTAGTCTTCTCCCAAAACACTTAAAAACAAATCCAAGTTGGCCACTTCATAGCCAAAAATCCATCCCTTAGGTTGTATATCTTAGGTATCTTCTTAGGTCTCTGTGGAATCGACAACTCAAGCTACACTACAAGGACCGTTCTACCCTTCTTCTCTTGGGTAAATTTGGGCGTGAACCAGAGACCAAAGTCCTTCCCAAGGGCTCCCATCAACAATCGCCGCCAGACTCGTGCGGTAGTGCGCCCAAAACATGGTGAGGGTATCGACTCCAGGCGTTCGGCTTAAGTTCCTCGAACCCGAGCAGGCAAGAAAAACCACCAGAGGTGACAACCGGTTAATAGTGAGCAGGTTATTATCTCTGCCATTTCCAGAGAAGTACACCAACCTAACTTGGTGGTAAACAACGAGTGGGCACACACACCCATCCGTTTTAATTTCGCTGTCCAGCAGACTCGTCTGGCAGCATCACGCCAATCCCGCCAGGCAATTCCGGTGGAGTACTATAGACAGGAACATACACCTGTTTATAAATCATCATCTAGTCAGCAGGCTCGTTTGAATACATATGATGGAGATCTTCAACCACTTTTGGTGAAGTGAAATCAGCAGGAACGTACACCTTCTTGTATTGATCAAGCCTACCAACAGTCTCATTTGGTAGCATTCGGTGAAGTCAGTCGGAAATCTCCGGCGACAAACAGGAGGCAGACTCAACTCTCTACCCCCACACTTGAGTACTGTCAGGATTCACTGATAGGAAAAGGAGGACAGGAGAAGGAACACACACTTACTCTAAGCATGGAATGGTCGTATATCCCCGTTCCGACAGCTGAAGTCACCAAGCATATTCTATCAATGGTGAAAGAGAATAAGAAAATCCCTATTTATATTCTGGATGCCTGCCAGGATATTATAATAGCTTCAGCAGCATCTCAGGTAAAGACACATAAATCTATCCCTACTAGTGGAGTGACACATCAACAGTTAACTCCGGAATAGACACACACATCTGTTCCAGTCCAAGAGGGTTGTGGGGCGTACTCCCCCATATCATACGGACAACCAAGTCAGGCACATACACTTGGTTTGAGCGGAGATAATCAGCCTAACCTGATCATTTATCCTGATTAGGCACATACACCTTCCAAATTGAGTAAGAAGGCATCTAAGAAGAAGACCCGCCCAACACAGTCAAGAAATCAAGGGCCAATCTATAACAAGGCCTTACTCGATGCTGGAGTTCTTGATGAACTTAGACAACTATCTGTTGTGACTCAAGATTCTTCTCTCTTAGTTCCCAATAGTGGGAACATTAATTCTAAAGGTCTACACCATACACTTCCTCATGAAGGCTTTCTTCATGACAATTCGGTCGATCTCGAAGTTTCATCTTCAGATGACATCCACAAAAACCATCTGTGTGGTCAGAAGATCAAGGAGCAAAATGTTTCATCTTTTGTTGTTACCCATCATGGTGTTCCTCCCCATGATGATGAATTTAGCTGCGAAAGCCCTCTCACATTAGTAATTAACATTGTCTGGAAAATTATTCAAAAGACAATATAGTGACGAGAAAGCCCTCCTATCTTGAGGCACTTGCAAATGCGAAACCAGTCATGTTTGATGCTTCATCGCTAGTAGGTGAAATAATTTCTCAATCAGAAGATAGCCCGGGGTGTAGGTCATTCTCCGAACCACCCTTGGGTCATTCATCTTCTAGTTTGATCAGTAGATTCTCTACCAGTCTTGTTGCATCTGATAAAGAAAAAAGAAAGAACCAGATCTTGTCTAAACAGGTAGAAGAATCATAATTAAATGATAAAGAGGAAATGCTGAACATGATAAAACAACTGGAAAAGGGTGAAGTGCCATTCATGTTTTTTCCTCTGGCTGACTCTCAGTATGATATTCCAGAGATGTTGACGAAAGATAGAATTCATGATATTCGTCTTAACATATGTAAAACTCTTTGTTAGTTGAAAAACAATTATTATCTTATGATGAATATAAAAATCATGTTAAGATAATAGAAGGGTTACAACGTTAGATTGATTTGGCATCTCTATCAGTCTCTCTATATCTGAAGGCTGAAAAGAAGCAGAGAGCCCTTCAACGTTCATGCCTTGGCGTACTAAGAAGATTGCGCCAATTAATTAACAATGCCCCATATGGTATTCATGTCAGAGTATGGGGTGTTCATGGAGCACTAAATTTCACTGTGATCTCTAATCAGAAAAACATGCCGAAAATGGTTTCAGGCAATTTTATATCCCATGGCCGGCCAAAGTCAATGGGTTTTGTTTTTAATCAAAATATTTCCCAAGAACAGGCTTCAACTAGTTCCTCTCAAAATCAAGCATATAGAGAACAAGTTACTTAATTACTCCTGCATCAAGCAAATGAGAATATTGAACATGACTCTCATATGGAGCAAGCACATCATCAAGTGACAGAAGTGTCAGAAATCATCCAACGGTCTTTTAAACCAGGTGATAAAAGTGGATGTTGATTGATGCATCCAGCTAATTTCCAGGCTAAAGTCTGCAAGATCAAGAGAGATTTTAAGAAAGTCTCAGACATATCATGTCAAGAGCCACCCCAACTTTCTAGACTGGGGACTCTTTTAACCCAACCTTCAGAATCAACAAATAGGATTCGAGGAGTTGAGAGGGAACAACTGGAACAACCCCAGTCCTCCAGACTGGGGACTTTTTCAAATCCTCAATCCCTCCCTCAGAGAAAGTCAGTCTTCTCTCGATTGGGGAAGAAGCCTCAAGAGAAATGAAGAACCAAATTATCAGGAGATTATCTCTAAATTACAGTTTATCAAGAAGTTCCTAAGGGATCAAATCAACAAAAGGCAATGTCTCGTTAGGGGCATGGCAGAAGACAATATCACAGAAATGATGATAGAAGGGATGTGATGCATTATGCATCAATTAATTTCATTAATACTGTTGTTGCTGATCCTCCAGAACATGAGGCTCACTCAGGGGACTCATATGAAGAAGTTCATGTTCAAGAAGTTGTACACATAGACACAAATGAAGAAGGTGTGCGTACATGAAATCAAAGGATTACTCAGAACCTAGGTAATCCTTCAAGTAACTCACTTCCCCCTCTCAGAAAGGTGTCCAATAAGGGGAAATGAAAGAATCAGGTTACATACCCTTCCTCTGGAGAAGGCCAATCGCTCTCACTAGAGAAAATATTTCCACAACAAGAGGAAGAAATGAAGGAATTGAGGAGGTTGAACGCAGAACTACTTCAAAGTAGTCTTCCTCCTAAGTGTGCTGGAGTCAGTCAGCCAAGGGAATTTTTTGCGGCTACTAAGATGGATCAAGAATATCCTCCTCTATCAGTATACCCTCACAGGTCTAATCCTATGGGTCAAGTGCAGCAACAATCGGTGGTGCTACCATCAGTTGCAGTACCAGCCACCATACCTATCCAGACTCCAATTATTGCACCATCCCAAGTCCAAGTTCAACCAGATGTTTCTAAAAAGTTAATAACTACCATTGAGTCATTAAAATATCAGTTAGAGACTATGGAAGGGAAGCGTATATAGGTTCAACCAGAAAAAAGATCTTACCCTGAATGGGTAGATTCAATCCTTCCCCCATTAAGTTTTGGGAATCCTGTATTCCCTATTTTCAATGGATCAGGTGATCCTAAACAGCATTTGATGCATTATGTGTCTTGTTGCAATCCTATGATTGGAACTCCGTAACATCAAGAAGTAGTGAAACTCAGATGCTTCGTGCGAAACTTGCAGGGACCAGCTTTTGTCTGGTACACAAGCTTACAATCCTGGTCAATTATCAGATGGGAGGATCTACGCCAAAAATTCATTCTTCATTTCAGCTCAACGTTTCCAAAGACAATAGTTTTTTATCTTACAAATTTTAAGCAAATGGAGAATAAAAGGGTTTCAAATTTCATTACTCGCTGGAAGGGATTAGCATATTCCCTAAGCTTAGCACTCCCTCAAGAAGAACTGTTGCCAATCTGTGTGGAAAATCTGCGTGATGAATTATGTACGCCATTGATCCCTGTGAAATACACATGAGGGTTTTGAGACCTTACTTCAATCACTCAACAAATTGAAGATTATATTATGAAGACTAAGTATAAGGCTCATATAATTCCATCAGCTCCATGAGGGAGAATGGGTAAAGCAGAGACTGCTATAGTTATGCTTAAACAATCACCTATACCTACTTCTACTTCAAAACCTCCATCTTCTCAAAGAGATCCACCTCCTGAGCACCAACAAAAAAGGACGTTTCATCAATATGATCAAAGATATCAAAGAAGGAGACAATTTTAGGATCTAAAGAGTAAATTTTACTCATTCCGAAATGAACAAGTTCCTGGTTATTTCATTTCGGCTCTGGAAAATAATTTGGTTCAATTGACAAGGCCCAAGTGGCCAAACAAGGAAGGAGATGAGGACCATTTCAACTATTTCCCCTTTCATCAAATGTTGGGGCATCCAATCCAGGAGTGTTTTGTCTTCAAATACCTCCTGCAAAAGATGGTCAACTCGGGGCAAGTCAAACTAAAATGCTCTTCAGCCCAGGTAGCATGTGTTACTGCTACAGTTCTAGAGGAAGAAGGCGAATGACAAGAAGTCAAAAGAAAAAATGCGTAGAAATATGATAATTGGATGGCCAGAAAAATGATCAACCGAACTCATTCCATTTTTCAAACACAATTGAAGAAACCAATTGTGCCTTCTACCATGAATGCCGCAACAAAACCCTCTTCATTAGAGGGAAAATCCTCAAAGAAATGACATGATTCAAAGGAAGAAAAAGAATCAGAAGAAGATGAGTATGTTTCAAAGCCTATGTTGTCTTTCACTCTAGCATAATTCATGCCATCTACTTCAAATTCACGGGAACCAGCCCACTAAACGGCACAACCTAAACTAGCTAATCAGGCAGAGTCTTCATCGAATGAAGAGTTGATCTTTGGTTCTGTTAATATGATTCAATTAACAGATCCATATGCCAGTCGCAGTTTCAATTTTGATGAGCCCGAATTCCCTATATCAAATAGAGGAATCAGAAGAAGTTCCATAGGCTCGGGATACAGGGGAAGACATGGATCTTTCATAGGCCACTATTCCAATTCTACCCCTTCTAGAACTGCGTATGCGGCAGAAACTCATGGTAGAGCCCTTCAACGATCTCAACAAGAACAAGCAAGTTATTCCACACAAGGCAGACTCAGCCCTAGCACAATTATTCTGGAATATCGGTTGAAGGTTCCATCTTCTTCCTCTCAGTAAGTAAATATACCTAATAGGTCTAATATTCCAAATCCAAGAGTATTACCAACTCCTATCCCGGTACAAGATGCATCAAATTCCAAAGCATAAACTTCCAAGGCACCTGCTAAACCACATGTTCATGTTGGGAAACGCAGACCTTTGGATCAAAAGTATGATATATTGAAACACTTGGCCCAATTAATGTCCAAGTTATCAATTCTGGATGCGTTGAATTTATCAAAGGATCTTCGGGAGGCACTCATTGAGGCTTTTTCAAGTCCTCATGAGTTTGAGACTGAAATTACTGCAGCTGAAGTCTACCATGTAGAGAATAATCCTACAGAATGCCATGCAGTGATATCTTTCACGGATGAAGATGAAGATGATGTCTTCCATGGACACATTAGAACTTTGTACTTATCTAGCAAGGTCAATGGTGTAGACATCTGAAGATCTTTCATTGAGAATGGTTTAGGAGTCAACCTCATGCCCATTCGTACACTTCATCAATTAGGCCTCACAGAATCTGATTTATCTCCTTCAACTATGTTGTTACAAGAATATGATAAAAATGAACAAGAACCACTGAGAGAGATTACACTCAGAACACAGTTTGGAGATCTTGTGTCTAATTCATATTTCAGGGTTGTTGATCAGGACTCAGCCTTCAACATCTTTCTTGGAAGACCCTGGCTACATCGGTATGCAGCTATCCCTTTGTCATACCATCAATGTCTCAAGTTTTGTTTCGATGGTCAAGTTGGGACATTATATGGTGATAATGACCCGTTAAATACATGTGAATCTCAATAAATTGAGGCGAAATTCTACCACATGAATGGAAAGGTGGAATCCACAACAAAGGAGATTACCAAAGTTAATGCTCTGTATGGTTTGGAAAATATTTCAGTAAACCCATTAGCACATGTGAGTATAGATTATGTGTTTCCTGTCAGTTGAATTGACAGGATAAACCCAAGTCAAAATACTCTTATAGAAACCTCCATAATTTCAATCACGACAATCAATCCAGAAAACATGGGAGAAAGTGGTGATCCACCAAGCAATGATGAAAGCTCAAATGTAGATGTCTTCATTTCATCTGCTGAAATCCAGCAAGTCTATACTTCTCCAAACAGGCCAGAAGAAGTTATATAAATGTTAGAGGTTAACGATTATGTCGATTCTCAATCCATAATCTCCTCTTTATTACCCAAAGAAGACCCTTCATCATCAATCAGTTCGGAAATGGAAGCTTCTTCTTCAAGATGTGAAAATTTTGACATCTCTTCTGATTATGGAAATTCTGCTTCATCATCTACTATGAAAGTAGAAATGGAATAAATAACACATGATGAAGAGGAAGAGGAAGATCTTAGGGATTCTCCTCTATCATTTGAAGAGGGTATCTCTACCACCGTGGATGAACTCAGAGAAATAAATCTGGGTACAAAAGAAGATCCATGCCCCACTGTAATCAGTGCGGCCACGAATCTTGAAGAACAAGAGATGTATATTTCCTTTTTAAAGCAAAATCGAGACATATTTTATTGGAACTATACAGAGATACCAGGGTTTGATTCTGATGTTGCCACTCATCGTTTGGGTTTTCCAGAAGAACATCGAGGATTCAAACAAGTCGCTAGAAGAACACACCCAACCTATGCTTCCAAAATTGAAGTTGAAGTGGATAATCTCATCAAAGATAACTTCATCAGAGAAGTTCAATATCCCAAGTGGCTGGCTAATATTATCCCATTGAAAAAGAAGAATGGGAAAATTAGAGTTTGCATTGATTTCAGAGATCTTAATCGACATTTTCCTAAGGATTATTTTCCAGTTCCGATTATAGAACTCTTGATTGATGTGACAACTGGATATGAAGCACTTTACTTCATGGATGGATATTCTGGATATAATCAAATCTGAATGGCTCCAGAAGATGAAGAATATGTAGCCTTCAGATCCCCTTAGGGTGTGTTTTGCTATCGGGTAATGCCCTTTGGCTTAAAGAATGCAGGCGCAACATATCAGTATGCCATGCATCGTATCTTCAAAACCTTTTTAGGGAAGTCTGTTCAATGTTATGTGGACAATTTGGTAGTCAAATACAAACAACATTCTAATCACTTGGCTAATTTAGAAGTCATATTCTGCAAGCTTCAACAACATAATTTGAAGATAAACCCCTTAAAATGTGCTTTTAGGGTAACCTCTGGAAAATTTATCGGCTTCGTCGTATGCCATCGTGGTATCAAGGTCAATCCTGAGAAGACAAAGTCAATCCTTGGTATGTCACCTCCTCGAAATTTAAAATAATTGAGAGGAATTCAAGTACACTTAGCCTATATTCGGCATTTCATCGCCAATTTGGAAGGAAAAATTCTACCCTTCACCAAATTGATGAAGAAGGGAGTCACTTATAAGTGGACTGAAGAATGTCAAGAAGCATTCGATATTCTCAAGAAGTATCTCTTGAGTAAACCAGTGTTAATGCCACATATTGAAGGAAGACCACTTATCCTCTATGTGACAGCTCTAGAGCGATCATTGGGTTCCTTTCTTGCTCAGAAGAATGATGCTGGGAATGAAAACAGCCTCTACTATCTCAGTCGGACTATGCTTGAAGCAGAAACCCGATACTCAAATATCGAGAAGTGCTGCCTAGAATTAATCTTTACAGTTAAAAATTTGAGAAACTACCTGAAACATCACGAGGTCCAATTGGTATCTCACAATAACCTGCTCAAATTCATCCTTAGTCGTCCAATGCTTACAGGACGTCTGGCAAGGTGGGAAGTTATCTTGCAGCAGTTCGACATTCAGCATGTGTCTCAAAAGGAAATAAAGGGCCAAGCTCTGGCTGATTTCCTTGCTGAACACCCTTCAGTGGAATACACATCTTTAGATATTTAACTCCCTGATGAGGAAGTCTTCTCTATTCAATAATGTCTTCAAACATGGGAAATGCACTTCGATGGTGCTTCCAGAAGTCCAACAGGGAAGAAAATGGAAAATCCTAAATTCAATAAAGTTGGCTTAGGAATTTTACTCATTTCTCCAGAAAAGGTAGTGTTACCTTATTACTTATCATTTTTGGGAGGCGATACAAATAATGAAGTGGAATACCAAGCTCTCATCACAGGCTTGGAGTTGGCGCTTCAAGCACAAGTGAATCACTTAAAGGTGAAAGGTGATTCAAACTTGGTAATCAAACAACTCAATGGAGATTATGCCATTAGAAAAGAAGAACTAATCCCTTTGTATGATTACGTTAGAGAGTTAATGGCGGAGTTTCCTTCGGAACATAAATTTTCTTATGTCCCAAGATCACAAAATGCCCAAGCTGATGCAATGGCTAATATAGCCACAGCTCTGGAAGATCCAAATCGGGACGAGAAAACCATCAGTATTGCCCACCATCGTAAAATTTCACCTTATGTTCAAACCAAAACAGAAGAGATCAATGAAATTATTCCCATTCCTAAACCATATGGTCATACCACTGGATGAATGACACCTATCAGGGAATACCTTCAAAATGGAACACTTCCACCTGATAGGGCTGGGAAAGAACAAATATGGAAACATGTGGTCAATTTCACTCTTTATGATAGCCCAGATCACTTAGAGAAAATTCTCTACAAACATGGTTTTGATGGAGTTCTCTTCAGATGCATTGATGGTGAAGAGACAATGGTTGTCATGAAAGAAGTGCATGCAGGAGTCTGTGGTGACCACCAGTCTGGACATAGACTGTCTGATCAGATTCGAAGGCTTGGATACTTTTGGCCTTCAAAGATACAAGATTGTGTTGATTTCACAAAGAAGTGTCATTCATGCCAAGTACATACCAACTTCATTCATCAACCTCCAGAGTTGCTTCATACAACTAAATACTCATGGAAATTTGCCACATGGGGAATGGATGTGGTGGGACCTTACCCTTCAGCTACGACCAAGTAGTTTAAGTATATTCTTACTGCTACTGACTTCTTTTCCAAATGGGCAGAGGCAATACCTCTCAAAGAAGTTAGTTCTAAAAGAATTGTTAGCTTCATAAAGTCTATCATCATTACCAGATTTGGTGTCCCTCATACCATATTGACGGAAAATGGCACCAACATATGTTCATCCAAGGTGAAGAAGTTGTATCAAGAATACAACATAAAATCCAATCATTCATCTCGGTATCATGCAGAAGCCAATTGACAGATAGAAGATTTCAACAAGATGCTGTCAAATATACTGCAAAAGATGGTGGATAAAGATAATAAGTCATTGCCTAATAAACTCTTTCATGCTTTATGTGATTATCGAACTACCACCCACACTGCAACACGGTCAACTCCATATTCACTGGTATATGGAACAGAAGCAGTCTTGCCCATTGAAGTTCAATTGCCTTCACTCAGAGTATCCATTTGTGATCAATCATCCACAGATGAACAACCTCAAAAGCAATTGAATGAATTGGAATGCTTAGATGAGAAAATATTGTGCACTCTGCACCACTTAGAAGTCTATCAAAATCGAATACCATAAGCTTTCAACAAAAAAGTTTGTCTTTGTTCATTCATTCAGGGAGAATTGGTATTAGTTCTCAGAACTCCAATGATACCCAGAAAGAATCCTCCCAAGATTGAACCAAAGTGGGAAGGACATTATTCAATACATAAGGTCTACTCCAATGGAGCTTATTATTTAATCTCAATGGATGGAGAACTCATCACTACTCCAACCAATGCCAGATTTCTGAAGAAGTATTTTGTATAAACACAAAATACACCATCCATGGTCCATGCATATGACCTTAAACTATTTGCATGTCCCTTACGTTCAGAACAACGTTAAACTGCACCATCGACAGTCCAGGCATATGACCTTAAACTATTTGCATATCCCTTACGTCCAGCACGACGTTAAACTGCACCGTCCATGGTCCATGAATATGACCTTAAACTATTTGCATGTCCCTTATGTCCAGCACGACGTTAAACTACACCATCCAAAATCCATGCATATGACCTTAAACTATTTGCATGTCCCTTACATCCAACACGACATTAAACTGCACTATCTACGGTCCATGCATATAACATTAAACTATTTACATGTCCCTTACGTCCAACATGACGTTAAACCGTGACGTCCAGACTACATGACGCTAAACTGTACAGAAGTCCCTTACGTCCAGCAAGATGTTAAACTACATAACCATCCACGGTCCATGCATATGACCTTAAACTATTCGCACTTTCATCCAACATGAAGCTAAACTGTATCATCTTTTTTTTTCTTTCATCCAACATGACGTTAAGATATGAAAAAAGTCCCTAATATGTCCAACATGACGTTAAAATGTGTCCTCTTTTGTCCTTACTGCATGACATTAAATTGCACAGTCCCCTTTTTTTTCTAACATTACATTAAACTGTATTGTCCCCATCGTCCTAACTATATGATGCTAAACTGTATAGAAATCCCTTAATACGTCCTACATAATGTTAAATTTTATTTTTGTCCTTGCTACATGACACTAAATTGTGCAGCACCAATAGTCCTAACTGTAAGACTTTAAACTGCATAATCCCTTCATATGTCCCACAAGACATTAAACTGTGCATCGTTAAGGTTTTTTTTTCCTCTTGTTTCTCACACAGAGTATGACTCACATGAGATTAGAGCAAATTTCAACCATAACACCCTCTTTGGGCCACTAACCACACGTAAGTCCTAACATAATTTTTAGGTCGTTGTACCCAAAAACAACTTGATCACTAATTCATTCTTTAATTTAACTACGCGGACTTTGATCCTTGCCTTCCAGGCTGGGTACGTAGGCAACCTACCAAGGTTCAAGCCCATAACTAATCTATTCACAACGGTTCACCTTCATCTCATATGATGTTGATAGGTGAAACCGCTCCCAGAATCAATATCTTTACATTGGTTCACCTTCGTCCTTGCTATACGATGTTAAACTGTACAACACTTTTGTCCTGTATGACAATAAATTACAATATTCTTTTATACCCTCACCTGAGAGGGAATCATTATTTACATTGATTTTCAATAATGTTATATTCAAAAAAAAAATTATGTGCATACATTGCAATACCGGAACCTTTTATCTTGGGTTAGACCATCATTTCACTAAAGTCCCCTTTCATCCTTCACATGTACGAACCAAATTTGTACAGAAGGTATTTCTAGAACTACGTGGGCTTGATTCTCATCCTTATGGGATACGTAGGAACGTTTGAGTGTCCCTCGAATCCAGCCCCAAGTCTTTTGGGCCTAACCCCAAATTCTACTTTCAGTACCCTGGATAAAAAGTCCCCATGAAAACACACACTATGTATTTCTTATAATGGTCCGAGTTCTATGAACCTAAACTAAGATCTCCCACACTTTCATCCCACATGATGTTAACCTGCGTTTCAAGAACTACGTATGGCTTGATTCCCATCCTTATGGGATACGTAGTGAAGTCCAAATATTTCAAATCAGGATCCAACCACAACATGATTATGGTTATCATTGATATGTGTATCTCTGCATACATCAGACAATACCCATCTTTATGTGTCATAATCCTAGTCTTGAATACTTCCATATCTTCATAACCCTTTTCTTGACTTTTGGTCACAAAATGTCCAATTTCTAAGAGTTCTTTTTCCTGACCATGCATCATGTGCCCTTAGGAAGCCTTCCATAAATAGTCTACATAACAAACGTGTCAGCCAAAAGATGCTATTATTTCACTATGCAGCCAATTCCCTTAGACAACCCTACATAATTCAACCCCCTAACGGGTTTGTCAAATAGTGGTAACTTCATTCTTGGGAGTAAAAATCTTGTTTGTCCTTAGTTGTATTAATGACAATATGTAGGGATCCGTAAAAAAATGGCCATCCTTAACATATCTGTCCCATACTCTTTTTCATGATCTGAAATTATCCAAGTCTATGGTTTATATTTTCCTTCCCTACGTTTGGGTCAGACCTTCGTAGGAGTAACATTCATCCAGTTCTTAGAAAATCTTGTTTGAAAATATCTTTCCAATATTCAAGTACTTATCTCCATACAGCAAACTCTATACTTTGGAAAATTTGAATCCCCATAAACTTCGATTGGCTTTTTAGCAGTAGAAAAGTAAATTTCTGAGAGTTCTCTTGCTTGACTATGCAGCACGTGCCCTTAGGCAGCCTTGCATAAGTAGTCTACATAACGGACCTGTCAGCCAAAAGATGCTATTTATTTGACTATGCAGACAATGCCCTTAGGTGGCCCTGCATAATTCAACCCCCTAATGGGTTTGTAAAATGATGGTAAATTCATTCTTGGAAACTACTTCTTCTAATGCCTTTTATCCCTTTTTCATATCATTCCTCAGATTCAAAATTTCTTAAGTCATAGTTTACAAGTTTTCCTTCATAATTGAGTGTGGTAAAATATTTTCAGATATGTTTTCAAGGAATTGCGTCAATTTTAATCCATTTCAGTCAAAGCTATTTCGACATTAAACATTAGCCTCTTTATGTCCGACGTGCATGACTTTAAACTACCCACAAAAGACAAGGGAACTCTGAATAAAAGTCATGTTCCAGCTCACTAAACATACATTTTGTATGATTTAGGTAATATTGAGCAATTAAAAGATTCAAATTTTGTAGGGTTATTTATAATAATCATATTAAAAATCAAACTATGCTTACTAAGCCCATTGGCTTAGGTAAAATTTAAAGCAGGTAGGAGGAAAATACGTGCACAAGTGATTTAAGATGAAAGCATTCTTTCCATTTGATGCACAAGGATTAGAAGGACATCCACATATTGGAGTCTCTTCTCTTTTCTAAGAAATTACAAGAGGTTATCAACATAAGTCTTCACTTAATGAACAACATCCCGAGCTTCATCAGCAGCTACTTGAAGCTCATGCAACCAACCAACTTTACTCTTTTAGGCCTGATGGAGTGCTTTCTTGGCATCCATGATGGCCTTCATACCATTAGTTTGAGCTCCCTCCAATGAATTATTGAGTTGGTCAAGTTCCCCAGTAACAACATCTAACTATTGTTGAAGGTGCATTTGCTGGACGACTTTATCTTTGATCTTATGCTTCAGCTCCTTCAACTTGGCGGCATAATCAGCCTCAGCTCGGGATACCGTATCCTCAAATTCAATAATATTGGCTGACAGTTTCACCCTAGTCAGATCCTCACAAAATATTTCCCCTGCTCCCTCCTGAAAATGACCTGTTTCACCGCGGCATGGATCTTTTCATATCCAAGACCGCCAAGTCCCAATATGAAAAATAGGGATGACAACCGGGGAGTCTTCGATGACAGCTCCTCTAGAGGCACTTCAGATATGATTTTACATATGTTCTTCCATGCCTTGCATCATGAAAATTGGAACGCCTTTTGAACTTCTGAGTCCGACTCAGCGTCACTGTCACAGGGGGGAGTATAATCTGGGATTAATGCACTTAGGGAAGTGCCCTATTCTGATCCTTCCCCCCTGACCTGAGCTTCTTCACTTTCAATCCCCATTGGGGCGGAGGCTGAGTCCTCACCTCCAGATCTAGCCATTTCAATTGATGACCCTGCATAATTAATTGAAAGCTTTGGTTAGTTTCAAAGGATAACAAAAGAAACAGTTGTCTTGAAAATTAAGTACAATCACAAATATTTTTATTCCTTACCCAACGGTAGATCAGCAACCTGAGAAGGCTCCTCCCCATCATTCCTAGCTTTGACATGATTTTCAGGATGAGTTTGAGGAAGCTCTACTGGGTTTAGCTCCACTTGTGCTAATGTCTCTGCAATGGTAGGGTTTTCTGTATCCCCTTCAGGCATGGGTAGTTCAACAGCTTTCTCAGAAAAAACTTCACATTTGAACCAATCATGATTAGACATGTAATAAGAAGTTATTCTTAATAGGATAAAGGATTAAACTCACATCCATAATCTTCTAAATTACATGGTAATTTAACATGATTTATAAAATCTTTGAAAGATGCGCCAAGTTCCATCATTTCATCTAATGTCATCTCAAAATCCTGGTTAGTCTCACCAATGGGAGCATTTGATGTGTCTTCTTAGTGACCTTTATCCTGAAGTACCTAACCCTGGACAACGTCTTCGGATAAAATCGCGGCATCAGTTTCAATAGCCACCAAAAGCTCTAACGTAGGGGTTAAACCTGAAGTATCACAAAATGGAATTTAGTAGATGTTTCATTCAATATTTTTTGAATCATTGTTAACTTACCAGATTCGGGTTATTCTATTCTTGCAATAGCAGCAGGAGGGATACTGGGAACAGATGCTGGCTCTTCTCTAGGAGCAGGCAAGTCAGCCTGAATTTTCAATTGTTCCACAGCACCCTCTGTGGTCCTCAAAGGATGATTAGTCCTTTCCCTTAGAGGGGAAATTGAAGAAGCCCCTGCAATCCCTAGAAATATGAGCAAACTTTTCATGGGTATAGATTCATGATTATCCTAAGGACTTACCACTACTAATGAAGCGTTTAGATGTGGATTTCCTCCTTCGTTGCCTTTGCTTCTTTGGTTTTTTGGGAGTATCAGAAGTCTCCCTTACATGAACTTGAATTGGAGAATGGAAGGCCATGTCCAACTCTTCATTTATGGCATACTGACCTGGAGATATCTCACCCGATTCACGAGCATATTCATCAGTGGACCCAATGGCAGTACCACCAGGGCTATACTATGGTGAAGGAACTTCATTAGTTCCTTTCTTTGCAAGCTATAGGATGAAGAAAATAATTTCCTTAATTAACAATGATTTGACTGAAATCAAGTTTCAAGGAAAATAAGGAAAGAAAACTTACATCTTCAGGGGCCACATAATCATGACACTCTTCATCAGTCCCCTCATCGGCACCATGATCTATCATTTCCTTCACCCGCTTGGTGATAAGATTGTAATCGTCATTGGAATATATGAGAATTTACAACTCTCTGATGTAGGCCCAAACTTCATTGGGGTTATCCTCGTATTGGATATCTATAGAAGCCACAAGATTCCCTATTCCAGGGAGTTGTAGACCCTCGCACAAATCCAGCCAGGCAGTCTCAGTACCACAATATAGACTCTTCCATGTCTGGACAACTTCTGGTCGTAGATATTCAGTACGTGTACTAGAAGGCTGTGAGGAAGGTCCTACAATCTTCGACTTCAATTTATTCCCAGATCCTACACCTATTTATAGAGAATAAGAAAATAAGACTTATTTCTTTATAAAGTGATGGTGATTAAATTACCACGATGAAGTAACTCACCAGAAGTTGATGGAGTAGGTCTTTTGATTATGACCGGAGGATTATATCGGGAACGAGGACGCTTTTCCACTTGGTGTGCCTCATCATCCTCATCATGGGAATCCTGTGAATCAGTCCTAGAGGAGGAATCTGGTGAATCAGCTTCAGGTGGGGAAGCATCACCTTCTTGAGGAAGGGTTTCTTTCTCTACTGTCCTCTTCCTTTTCCCCACCTGATAAACTGTGTGATTCAGCACCCCTTTAGGGTATGATGCTATCCAGTGCTCGACATACCATGTAGTCAAGTTATGTGATGCTTTTTCAACTGGTAGATCAAACCCTGCCCCAGTCTTCTCCCTAGACGTCAGCAACCACAATTGCCGAGAAACCATCAGATGTTGCTCTAAACTGACATGTACAGGGGGAGATACAACAATCTATTGCAAACACTTGAATTGTCATGCAAATCTATATAGAACATAGGCCTCACATATAATCTCTCCGTCAATCCTGGCGACCAGCACACCATCTCTACAGGCCAGCATGTATGACCTCAAATCCAAGTGGGTTGTTCCATCATCAACAAACCACCCGGTTGGTGGATTTCCATAGGGAAAGAATTTGAATTCCTTAAACATTCTAAGCCTCACTTTCATGTCATAGGCATTAAGATCTAATGGAGCAATTCTAGATAATTCTTTCACTGATGGCCTGAAAGAACTTCCAGGAATTTGTACTACATTCTGTACATTATAAGTCCTGAAGTGAGTGGCGATCCATCCTCATAAAACTTAGAATGGTCCCACTATTCTCAAAAGAGATTTACCCATGAAGACATGAAGTAAACTCCTGTGAATCTTTGCTAAAATTGGGGTAGCCAACCCAACCGTTTTTCCCTCAGCCAACTTTTCCACAATAAAGAATGTCCATGTCCTGATGCCTCCCTTCGAGTCCCTGACTGGCAAGAGATAAATGCTGAGACACAAAGCCAAGAAGCCTTCCAGACGAGTCTTCTTTGGGATCCTTTTATTCACCTGATATCCCCATTTCTCAAACTATCCTTCTTCTAGAGTTGGCCAGAATGTTCCAGGAGCGCCCCTCTTCTTAGTTTTTGGGCAAGTGGTAGGAAGAGTGGGCATCTTCTCCTTGGACCCCTTCTTCTTGGATCCCTTTTCCTTTAATCCCTTCTCCTTCGGCTCCTTCTCCTGCTTATCGATAAGAAATAAATTCATCCATTCCTTTGGATGAATATCATTTCTAGAGTGAGTCAAGGAGGTCTCTGAACTCTTGACCCTGTGGAAGATTTTAAATAATTCTCGAGCCAAAGCAGGAGTCTTCTCTGAATCATTCCAAGTCACCTTGGGAGGAATGAATTCATTATACATGTCGCCCAAAATTGGAGCCCTTGAGTTCCTGTGGATATCCCACATACAGATGCCTACTTCTCCATGAGTCAGATGGAAATAATTGGTTTCTGGGTTCCAGTGGCTGAGTATCACTGGTACAAAGTTATCATTTCTGTAAACATATGTTTGCCCAACCAGATAGTTTCATATATCACCACTCCTTTCAAATCCTCGAAAAACTCTGCACAGGTTTGTCTCACCCAATATGCCCACATCCAAGTTGGATTCACACCTCCCCTAGGACGGAAGTCCCAACTTTTCTTCCAGCCTTTGGATTGATCCATTTGAGCTTTTCAGAAGATTTAAGGATGACAATGTGGTTGCAGCTTAGGCTTATGAGGTTTCATATCTGGCATACAAGGGCTATGACGCATCATGTGGACCTTCTCCACTGTTTCAACATTTATAAATACTCCTCCACATGATATATTTACTGAAGAAAAGATGGTGTAATTCTGAAACCACGAAAATGGGAGATAGTTCTTTGCTTCTGGAATAGTGACTTCTCGCAGATGACCATAACTGTACAAAGGCAGATAAGTACTTTGTGGGAAATCAAAGTTATATTTCTTCAGATACTTGGCCAAATCCGGAAGAGTGCTATCACAGACGATAAAATAATCGTGGCCAATGATGTTCATCATATCATCAAGACGTTTTCTTGCCAGTTCATCAGCTGTTCCAATTCTCTTGGGATCCATTGAATCTACACAAAAGTTGAATAAATTAACTCTTAAATGGGTTTATTTTTCCTAACATTTGTGAAGAAATTCGAAAAAAATGGCAAAGGAATTAAGGCGCGAAAGTCTAATCTTGGTGCACAAGTGTGGATGTGTTGTGAAAGTTTTAATGTGTCGTAGAAGTTTTTGGCACGCAGGTATCGCCGCGCAAGTCCAAATACCGTGACAACAGCGCAACAACAAAGGAAAAGCGGAAAAGAGATCAAATTGCATGACAAAGGTGACCTGCATGGCGAGAGGTCGAAAATCCGAAATTTGATGCTATGTGCGACAAATGAGCGCATATATATAGGCCAGGACGGCCACCTGCGCACCTACAGCCAACGCACTCCAGTCCTGCGTGACCCACACCTGCGTGATGATAGTCGCGCGCTGAACACCTGCGCACCTCTTTCCCTTTGGTTTTCTTCTTTTCCTCAGAGTCACATCCTTATTCTTTCAGATCCAACTCTGAGGGGGGACTTTTGTTGAAGCTACTTTTCATCACATTGTCTAAAGGAATGGAAAGGAAAATGCCTTAGCATAAATTTATTCATCCTTTGAAGAAAACATCGAAAATTGACAAAGGCATGAACACGGGTTCTTTTCCCTTTGAGTTGCGAAAGTTCCCTCACTATCACGCAAGTACACTTGCGCGCCGCCTAATGGGTGCGCAAGTGACTTGCACACCCTCTTTTGAAATCCGTCCAGGGTCTTATCCAGCCTATAAATACCCCCGGTGGGCCACCCCATTTGGGGAAGAATTTTTCCAGAATTCAGATACAGAGCTCTGAACGCCCAAGTCTCTTCTTCAAGTATTCTAAACACTTCTAAGGTAATTCTTTACGTAGAATGGAAGGTCTAAACAAGAGGAATAAGGTCTAAGTGTTAGAATTCACTAACACTTGCACGCCTAAGTGTTTTACCCTTAAGGGAAATGGACACACTTGCACGCCTCCTTACCTACTCATTGAAACTTGCGTGCCAATATTCTGGAAGTACCTCGGGATAATCCTAAAGGCTTTGGTCAAGGATCGCCCATGTATTACCCTATTGGTTAACAATCGCGCAAGTACCCATGTGCTGCGCAGGTATACCTGCATGCCCAGGACTTGCGCGCCCACGTAGTACCTGTGCGCCTACCAGGACTTGCGTGCCCTTCTATTTTTTGGGTTCCCTTCCTACCCATTTAACTCCTCTTATGCCATTCCACCTCTCCTATTCAAGATTCAGTCTTCAAGACACTCTTCAAAGCCATTAATGGAATGTTTTCTTGATTGAATTCCTTATCTAAAAGGAGTTTCGTGGAATATCTCTCAAAACATAGTGATTTCACATCATTATATCACTAAAGTTAGAGATTTTATTCATTCAACCTCATCCTTTAAGATGAGAGAATCCTTAATTTGGGCATCCTTTTTAGGAATAATACCCAGTCCAAATTGTCATTTAATTTGGGCCTCCTTCCCAGGAGTAAGTCACAAGTCCTCATTAATTTGGGCCTCCTTTTTAGGAGTAATCCCCAAACATTAATTCCCTTAACCTAGGTTTCCTTTTCAGGAGTAAGCCCTAGTCTCAAATATGAGCATCCTCCTTAGGATTAAGTCCCAAGTCCTCATTAATTTGGGCCTCATTCTCAGGAGTAAGCCCCAAACCTTAATTCCCTTAACCTTGGTTTCCTTTTCAGGAGTAAGCCCCAGTCTCAAATATGGGAATCCTATTTAGGAGTAAGCCTCAAGTCCCTTAATTTTTCAAGTCCCTTAACCTGGGCCTCCTTCTCAGGAGTAAGCCCTAGTCTTAATTTCTCTTAAACAGTCTTAATTTACTTTAGATCCGGGCTTCCTTCTTAGGAATAAAACCCAATCATGTGTCCCCTCCTAATTTGGGCATCTTCCTCAGAAGTAAGCCCCAAGTTAGAGTACCCAAATCTCCATGAAGTACATATACCTTTGTGGACCTTGTTCTTGGATTTCTTCCCTGAAGTAAATCTTAATCCTCATTTATTTTGGGAAGTCATGCATACATAATCCCCACATCATTGCATCTTTTGTGGCACAATTGTCTACTTTCACCAATACCTCTTGTTTATCACACCGAGCATGACTCACATGAGCTTAGAGTGTAAAAGTAATCATGACATCTTTCTTTGAGTCATCAATCATGCATAAACATCATACTCTCATAATCGAACTACGTGGGTTCTGATTCCTTTTCCAAAACAAAGGATACATAGGTAGCCTATCAGCAGGTACGATCCAAACTCTGAAATAATCCATGTCCTTCTAAATGACAATAAACTTCAAGTTCCCCACTGAGTGGCTTTAAAACCAGTATGGTCATCATAATGACCAAGATACTTTTATATATTGAAGGATACCATTGAATAAGAATCTCTAACAAATACAGATGATTCTCTATCGATGAAGAACCTCAAATACATATAAAATATTCTATAAATTTCCTACATATTCAATCATTGATTATCAGATCTAAAGGAAAGATCATTTTATAATTGGTAATGTAATAAGGATTCACGAACATAACTTAAATCTATAAAGAGATTCCCGGAGTAGACAATAATTCCCCTCAAAAAGGCGCGATGAGTCCGACCTCCCATCCTCCCGACCAATGAAAATTCTTAAGCCTCATCAATCCACAACTAATGAGCTCCTACATTTGGAAATTAGGTCTAAATGGATATGGAATCATTGGATGTTTCTGGTTCTACGAACAAACCCGTTAGAAACTAATTGGAATGTTTGAACCTTCAAACAATGAGGTCATCCCCAATTCCAGAGGAAACAGTTATGTCTTAAGTATATTTGTAATTATGAATGATACTTTTATATGGATATAGATTTTCTAAGGGAATGAGAGGTGTACGCCTCATGCCCTGTGTATTTATAAATGTTACTCTTTATTGGTTGTGGAGATAAGGGACCATGAGATCCCTAATGGGAAGACTACGTGGTCTTATATTAGAGGACCCATGGACTGTGAGAGCCCTAAGGTAGGGAAGATCATGAGAGATCCCTTGTGTATTTCCAAGAGGTCATGGGAGCTCTTGGAGTTGGGCCAGGGTTTAGATCGTGAGAGATTCCCTAGTATTGGATGTCTAAGAGTTACAACCTGATCTATCCCTACATATATATATATATATAATTATACTATATGTATGTATAGTAACTTGATCAGACACACCAATCATGGGATGAAGTAGGTAGACCCTCCAGGTGTCCTTTTAGAACATGAGCGTGAGGTTATTTATTTATTCCGCATTGGTTTACTTTCAAGTTATTATATGCACACTGCTTACGTATGAGCATCTACTTAGATTACATGTAGGCACCATTGGTGGTGGCCTACTGAGATCTTTATCTCACACCCTACTCGATATCCCCTTGGTACCGGAGAAGACTATGCTGCTGAAGGTACTAGAAAGGGTAAAGTCCCTTCTACAGGTTGTTGACTTGTACTAATTAGCTGGAGCTTAGGAGTAGAGGATCGGGATTAGACTTGATATTCTTGTGGAGATTATTTTTTCCTTTTTTTTCTTTTGGACTATTGTATAACATGCTTGTGTCTACTTTTTCATTTCTGTATTATCATTATACCAGGCATCCATATATGTATCAGACACTTCACTTGGGGATTTTGGTTGTTATATATAGTTATCCAGTCTTCCACTATTTACTATATCATTTTGTTGTTATACACTTCCACTACTATTTATTATTTTTTATCCACTGATTTAGTCTAACATGGGGGTATAGTATCCCCGTTGTACTAAATATACACCCCTGATGCTAGTCGGAAGCCCCTGGCATATGAAAAGATGCACAGGGAATTCTTAGTACCTGGTCACAAGACATGCTTGGGAATCACGAACCCACACATGGGGAAAAGTCCAAGTTTCCTTAAATGATAATGTTATTGATGTACTATTTACTATTGATATGATTTCACCATTGGGTGATATACATGACTTGTGATGTTATTGATATTGACTTCATTATAATTATGGTTTCATTACCTTGACCCGATGAAATGAGGGATATAAATTAGTTCATAAATCATCTTCGGTACAACATGACTTATAGGCGATGAATATTTCCATTCCATGTTAAAATTTTCAACAAGCATTTCTTGTTGCATGTTGACTATGACTTGTTATTTATTAAATTGTGTTGAAACATCTTGTAGTATTTGGATCATACTATGGGTGAGTTTAGTGGGTACCACTCTTTGATTCATAAGGTGTATGATCCATTATGAATTTAAAAATGGAGTTATAGCTAGCTAAACCTTTCAAAATTAGTATAATAGTATGAAAAAACATAATTTAAAAGGAAATGATAACCAAGTGAATTCCATATTTTGGTTCAAAAGTTGTATGGGCCCTTATGGATTGGAAAATGGCATATCATTGGATTCAGCCTATTTAAATAGTTTTTAAATGTATAAATGAGCATGACTTAAAGTGGGAAATGACTTTTAACTTGAGGAAAACCATTTTGAACATTCCTAACATAGAAACTTGACCTGAATATATCTTTATTAGTGGGTGTTTCTTCATTATTACAGCCTATTATGGTATATTCCATCTTCTAGACCTAGATTTTGAAGCAGGCATAGAGGCATGATATTTATTTTAGGAAGGATTTAGTACCTATAATAGTTTCTTAAATTATATATTCTAATTTTATTGAATCCCTTTTGATACATTTTTTGGAATTGTAGAATTATACTACCACAATTTTCTCAATTTTCATTCCTTGAAGGCGGTGATGATCATGTTCCTAAGGCGTCAGTCCATGAGCCTCCAATTGTCCCTCATGTTGAGCCACTTTTGGCTCATCTTCTTATACCAAATATGGGTGTTGATGACCAGTTTAGAGAGGGTTTCCTATGTATGATGAAGTCGATTCAAGGTGGAGTGTGACCTTCTCTAAGTATGTAAGTGTTGACTCACAAGTTTTAGTAGCAACATCCTCCCACCTTCTCGGGGGATAGAGGAACACTTGCTGTAGAGTCTTCACTTGAGGAAATATTGTCTATATTATACAACCTAGAGATTCTTCTAGATAGGATCGTAAAGCTATCTGCTTACATGATATTAAATTCATTCAGTAGGTTGGGGTATTTCATCACCCAGGTTGGACAATATAGATAGATTGTTTGGACTGACTTTCAGATCATCGTATATGATTTCTTTTTTCCCCAGACTTTGAGGGATGATAGAGCAAGAGAGTTTATGAATCCGTAGTAGGGGACCATGTCAGTTATAAATTACTCATCCCATTTTTCTAAGCTTTAGTGGTTTTTTACCTCCCTAGATGGTGATGATCTGATGGTTTCTCTATGATTTAAGGATGGTTTGTTTTATTCCATCCGACCATAGGTCAATGTATTTAGGTTAAAGACTATTTATTAAATCTTCAACTAGGCCCTTATCATAGAATGAGATTTTAGTGATTCTAAAGGTGAAATCTAGGGTGGTTCAGCACTTAGGACTTCCAGTGGTTCTTTATATGAGGAGAGAGGCGTTTTGAGGTCTCTCATGGTGGAGGCCATAGTCAGGATCCTAATGCTGATAGTTATCTTTTCTATCACCAGTGTGTAAAAGAATGGAAATTAAAAGAACAGTTTCCAAAAGATCCAGTGGAGTGCAGAGGCTATGGTAGGATGTCCCATATTTAGTGTTTCTATAGAACTTTCCCCATAGTGCCTAGAGAATGAGAATATGCACCTACTCCTCAGTCAAGAGTGGGGTTAGAAGGATCATGATAGGTAGGTACTAGAATAACACTGATTTATCAGGATGAGGTGGTGGTTTAGGTAGAGGAAACTAGGCTTATAATTCTTAGCACCCGTAGTGGGGGCCTGGTCAGGGTAGTTAGGAAGTGACTCATGGCTGTGATACTGGCTTGTTATATGTAGTCTAACCTACGTCGTAAGGGAAGAGTTCCAAACCATTTATTGTATGAGGTACTATCCTAGTATCCTCAACTTCAGTTTCTTCTTTTTTTGATATAGGTTAATCTCACTCATTTATATCAGATACAATCACCGAGGGTTTGGGCCTAGACATCAAGTACTATCATGGCATAATGATTCTAGATACACTTTTAGGTATCCATCCATTAGGTGTTCACTATTGTCATAATAATCCTCTTGAGATAAGTAGTTACCTATTCATGTAGAACCTATATATCCTCGACATGACAGGCTTCAACGTAATCATTGTGATGGACTATCTAGTTTCATAACAAGATCCTATTGAACACTATCATCTGAGGGTTTCTTTTACATCATCAGAGGGTGTTACACACATGCCTATGGGGTAATGGGATGTTAGTGTGATATGAGTAGGACCCGAGCAGTAGAAGTTGGGTAGTGTTATAGAACTGGTTTCCAGTATTTATCTTGATGAACAGGGGTTTCAACCCATAGTTTTTCTCCTATAGTTGAGTGTTTTAGAGATGTATTTTTAGATTAATTCTCAGGTCTACCTCCTGTGCGAGTGGTAGATTTTACTGTTTACCTCGTTCTAAGAGAATCACCTATGACCATTCCTCCTTATAGGATGGCACCTAAGGATCTTCTAGAGATCAAGAATCATTTGGAGGATCTAGAGGAAAAAGGCTTCATATTCCCCAAGACTTTTCATTGGGGTTCACTAGTCCTATTTTTGAAGAAGGCAGGCGATACTTTCAGGTGTTGTGTAGATTTATTTTAGTTGAATTAACTGAGTATCAAGAAATGGTATCCACTACCAAGAATAGACAAAATCTTTAATCAACTCTGAGGAGTGAAGGTGTTTTCAAAGTTAGTTCTAAGGTTGGGATATCATCAGGTTCATGTTAGGACTTCATACATACCTCACACAACTTTTAGGAGATAGTATGGTATCTACAAGTACCTAGTTATGCTTTTTGGACTCATGAACACGCCTGATGTCTTCATAGATCTTATGATCCGGGTCTTCCAACTGTATCTAGATTCAATTGTTGTTGTCTTAATTGAAAATATCTTAGTGTATTCATGCTATAGACATGACCATGAAACCCATATTGAGATCATGATAAATACACTGAGAGAGCATCAAACCTATGCTAATCTTAGTAAATGCCACTTCTGTATTTATAGAGTTCACTTCCTAGGTCATATCATCTCAAAGAAAGGATTTTCAGTTGACCTAGAGAAAGTGAGAGCTATGGTTTCTTGGGAACAACCCAAGAACTTCTTTGATATTTTGAGGTTCTTAGGGCTTGACAGATATTACATATGCTTCATCCAGGGCTTCTCACGCATTTCAACCCTGCTTACAGTCTTGAAAAAGAAGGGTGTAAAATTTGAATGGTCAGAAGCTTGTAAAGCAGCCTTTCAAGAGTTGAAGGGAAGACTGAATTCATCCTTGATACTAATTTTGATAGAGCCAAGCATAGTTTATACATTCTACTGTTATTCATCAAGTATCAGGCTTGAAGCTGTTTTGATGTAGGATGAGTGAGTTGTTGTGCATGTTTATTATCAGTTGAGGTGTCACAATTATAATTACCCAATGACCAACCTTGAGATTTTTTTGGTTGTGCATTCCTTACACTTTTGGAGACACTATTTACTGGGAGAGAATTTTATAGTATTCACAAACCAAAAATCCTCAAATACATCTTCACTAAATGGGATTTTAATCTCATGCAACATAGGTGGGTTGAGTATCTACAATAATTTTATTTCAAGATTACGTACACTCTAGGGAAATGGAGTTCAATAGCTGATGATCTGAACTGAAAGACTCTAAAACAGGAGGTTCAGGAATCCAGTGATGAATGGAAGCTTATGGACTTATTCTCAGAGATGAACATTGAGGTTTATGAGGGCCATGGTATGACTATTCTATCAACATTAGCGGTGACATATACTCTTCTAGAATGAGTATGGTCAAGACAACTATCTAATCCTGAAGTCCTTGTCATACGGGAAAGTGTCTCAGAAGAAGATACTACTTCTGGTTGGATTTTCAATGGGGATGATACTCTATTGTGCTGTGGGCATGTATGGGTACCAAAAAACATCAAAGAGGAGCTGATGAGGGATTTCCATGCCTCATCATGAATGATTCAACCTAGTGTCACCAACATCTACTGATATGTATGGTCTCAATATTAGTGGCCTAGAATAAAACATTATATAGTCAGTTTCATCACTTGATGTTCCACATGTCAGTAGGTGAAGGTGGAAAATCAGCATCCGACATGGATTCTTTAGCTATTGTCCATTCTTGAGTGGAAATGGGATGATGTTTTGATGGAATTCATGATTAGTTTTCCTAGATCACCCCATGGGAATCAAGAAGTGTGGGTTTTAGTTGATCATCTAATGAAGGTCACATAATTCTTACCTATGTAAGAGACCTTCTCGGTGGAGGAGCTATGGAGGTTTTACATCAAGGAGGTGGTATGTCTATATGGTGATAATTGTTATATTAGTTATAAAAGAGTCTCCAGTTTCACATAAAGGCTTCGGTAGGGGTTATAGAAGGCCTTGGGTATGTAGGTTCTTATGAGCACAACATATCACTCACAGACTAGTGGAAAAATAGAGAATACAATTTAGGTTTTAGAGAATATGTTCTGTGCATGTGTTATCATTCTTTGGGGGTTCCTAGGAGAAAAAAATTCCCCTCATCAAGTTTATTTATAACAATATATTTCAATCTCCCATTGAGATGTCTCCCTATGAATCGTTGTATGGTAGGCCTTGTCTCTCACCTCTGTATTGGATAGAGGTAGGGGAGGTAGCTGTGCTTGGACCATGCATCATGCGTGAGACATCACAGCATGTCTAGTTGATTTGAAAGTATATGTTTACAGCTCATTCTAGACAAAAATATTACTCCAACAGATGCTGGTGACCTCTTTATTTCAAGTTCGAAGATCGAGTTTTCTTGAAAGTCTCACCCAGGTTTGGGAAAAGTCATATTCCAATGTAGGGTATGATATCACTGAGATTTTTAGGATGCTTTGAGGTTGTGAAGAGGATTAGACTAATGGATTACCATATCACACTTCTTTAAAGATACATATCCATGCATAATTTATTTCATGAATCTTATCTTTGCTGATACTATCTAGACACGTCACATTTTTTAGGCCTGATGAGGTCTGAGCTAGATATAGATGCTTCCTTTGAGGAGTATCCTGTTCATATTGTTGATCAGAGTGTGAAGACACTCCAAGGTAGGTCTGTTCTTCTTGTATGGGTTCTATAGAAGCAAAAATGAGTATAAGATGATACATGGGAGAGGGAAGCTGATATACGATCCCAGTGGCCGAAAAAATTTGCTAACTATACCTCTTTTCCCTCATAAGGCCAACTCATGGATGAGTTTCTATAAAGAGGTGAGGTTGTAATTACCCAACTTTCCCCAAAGGTACATATCATTTTTTTTCAAATTTAATCCTTTGTTTAAGATTTTATAATACAACCTAAAGAAGGTCTGAGGAGCGTTTATGGCTTGTTTGGAGTCCAGATTTCCAGAAAAGTGGGTTGTAGGTTGGGCCTCACTCATGCTCTATACGGAAAACCAAGGGGTGGGCCAAGCAAAATTATCCATTTTAGGCCAATTTTCCAAAAAATTCCCAAAGGTCATTTTATGTCCTAGTTTTTATTTTAAATGAAAATACCTTTATCTCATATGTATTTATTTAAACCCAAGACACCCTTGGGGTGTTTGGTCTTATTCGACATGGAATTTCCCAATTGTACATTTGAGTTATTTCCATGACACTTAGCTTAATCCTTGAAATAGAAACTACCATAACTTAATGTGTGATATGTTTTGGTTAAGATAAATGTGTTTGTAAAGGATGAATTAAATGATATAGTGGAATCCTTTGAATGGAATTACCATAACACATGTACCTTGTCTATCAATTTGAAATGTTTTGGAAAATTGAGTGAAATGACTTTGGTAGGATGACTCACTCAGGATGGCATGATTTTCTTTGAGATTTATCAAATGGAATTGAATATGTTAAATGACATGAATGAGGGGTTTTTCCTCATTAATTGAGTTACTAATGTAACCATTACTTTGTATATGTTTAAATGGAAATTCTTAAGATGTTATTACTTAAAAATATTTGTAATTATGAATGATCCTTTTATATGTATATGGATTTACTGAGGGCATGAGAGATGTATTCCTTATGACTTTTGTATTTTTAAATGTTACGCCTTATTGGTTGTGGAGCCAAGGGACCATGAGAGACCTAATGAGATGACTATGTGAGATTCTATCTGAGGACCCAAGGACCATGAGATCCTTGACGTAGAGAAGATGATGTGATCTCTCTTGTGTATTGTCAAGAGGCCATGAGAGATCTTGGAGTTGGTCTAAGGGTTAGACCATGAGAGATTCCCTGATATTAGATGTTTGAGAGTTACATCCTTATACATCCCAACATATATACATATATATACATGTGTATATAATTATACAATATATTTGTATCATAACTTGATCAATCATACCAACCATGGGATGAAGTAGATAGACCCGCTATGTGTCCTTTGAGAACCTGAGCATGAGGTTATTTATTTATTCAGCATTGGTTTACTTTACTGTTATTATTTTAACAATGTTTACTTATGATCACCTACTTGGATTACATTTATAATCCATTGGTGGTGGCCTACTAAGATCTTTATCTCACACCCTACTCAGGATGCCCTTGGCACCCGCGAATAATATGTTGATACAGGTGTTGGAAAGGGTAAAGGACCTTCTAGAGGTTGTTGACATGTGCTACTTAGCTGGAGCTTAAGAGTAGAGGATCAAGCTTAGTCTCAAGACGCTCATGGAGCTGATTTTTTCCTTTTGTTTCCTTTGGAATATTTTATAACATGATTGTGTTTACTTTTTCAATTTTATTTTATTAGCATGCCATGCATCCATATATGTATCAGACACTACCCTTGGGAATTTTGGTTCTTATATTCAGTTATTCAGTCTTCCACTATTTATTGTATCAGTCTGTTGTTCTAAACTTTTGTTATTATTTAATATTTTTTGTATCTAATTATTTACTCTAATATGGGGGTATAGCCTCCCCAATTTACTACCTATACACCCATGCTGTTAGTCATAAACCCCTATCATGTGGGGAGACACACCGAGGGCCATGTGGCCAACCGGGCTCGGGGCATGGGTCATGTGGCATCTGGGTCTGAGATATTACACTTAACAACACCTTTTGTACACAGACCACCTTGATAACTTGATGTTATGTATAAAGAGTTCATATATGCCTTTTTATACTTACATTTAAATTTCATATAAATTCTATCTCTTTACTACCATCCCAACAGATGGGATGTACCAAATTGATACCATTTGTAACATCCTGACCTGACCATTTGGCTTGAGCGATACTGAGATGCCACTAACTTTAGGTGACATCCTCTAGACACTAATGACTGATAATAAATGACAAGGGTATGTAATATGACTGGGGGAAATTTACTCTTTCATACACACACACACACCACAAAAACTACCTAGAAGAGATAAGAAATATTATAATCTAACACGATTCTTGAAGTAAAATTCAATAAAATAAAGCCATAAAAATGTATAACCATAGTTGTAGATAAAATATAAAATAATATAGAGTTTAAAAATCCTAAGGACTACACAACCTGAGTATGAAGGTGGCTATAACATGCCAACCTAACCCATTATCTTGAGAAGGATTAAAATGGCACTAAATTTAGGTGACATCCCCAGGGAACCAAACGATGATAATAAATTTCAAGGGTTTCACTAAATCATGGGGGATGATTTTCCCTAAAACAAACTACCTGAAAGTAGACCATAAATAAGATACAAAATATGATTCCAAATACAAAAATAGAATAAAATCCAAATGTGAAACATATAATTGGAGAAGAAACATAATTGAAACCAAATTATAAGTCTAAAATCCCAATGTAAGTAAACTCAAAGTAGGTAATACTCAAGGAAAAATATCCAAGGCACTTAGGTGGAACCACTCCAAACTCCAAGACTCATCTTACACCCCATGCTCTAAATCCAAACATCGCTGACCACAACATCATAAAGATCCACTGGTAAAAATATGTAACCTTTCCCTTCACTATATCATGATAAACATTATATTCATACACACAATAGTAGGAAAATCGCAAGACTTCCCCTAAATTCCACTAAAACAAGAAACATGTTATCTCACATTTTATTTTTAAAATAAGATATATAGAAATAATATCATCTAATAATAAATATATAATAATACCCATAAGGCAATGAAATAACTCACACCAAAAACATAACCATGGCATGAACCCACACAAACTTGCCGAACACCCACAAATTCAACCACTGCCCCAATTCCCCTCCTAAATAATCCAACTCATGGGCGGTTTATGGGCCTCCAGTCCCAAGTCATCACTCGATTAAATAATAAAATGTTGCATAATATTTGGCATTGTGACCATGTCTAACCCATATGACCCTTTCTATATGTATGCAAACACCCAACACCATGTTCATGTCAAGTTATCACCACTAAAGCCTTTATTTTAAAAACTAAATTTATTTAATGATTTAATCAGACACATTGTTGGAATCACCTAAAATTATAGATTTTAAGAAAAACCAAGAAAAATGGATTTCCAATAGGGTATCCAAAATAGTTTTCCAACAAAAAATTAGAATCAATTTATTTTAAAAACAACGATCCTTCACATTCATAGAGAAATATTGAAAAGAGGAGAAGCCACCTACCTCAAAAATGGTTTCCAAGATGGAATCATAGAACACCTTTATAGATATGGGACTTAGAAACCCTATTATGATAATCCATAATAAAACATACATAAAAAAATGACTTAACCACCATATATGGATATGAAATTATTAGAATAGGGGTTTCCATAAGATAAAACAAGATACTATATGAGGAGGATAGGAAGCGAAGACCTTACCTTCGATTTCTAGGTTGAACATTCTATGAATATAAGAGAAGAATCTCTGGGAGGAAATGAATCACCAAAATCCCCCAAAGGAACCCTTTATTTTGAGAGAACTATCCACAAGATGAATAATGGGTGTTTTAGGGGGATGATCTGGATTAAAATCTTTATTTTCAGAACACATTAACGATGCACACAGTTTAGAAAACTTTGCGACAACTGTGTGAATCAACACTGTTTAAAATTTTCAAAGTCGCATGTTTACCGCATAGTTTACCCAAAGAGTGCCCTAACTGTATACCTTTTCCTAGGTCCCCTTTACATCTAACATGATTACCTTGGGAATCTTCATGGTTTCCCCTAATCATTCACAAACTGTTCACCCTCCAAAATACTTCCAAAATGTTCTGAAAACCTCAAAAAACATTCTGAAACCAAACTCAAACATCCAATAACTTAATAATACACAATAAAATAACAAATACCATAAAAGGGGTGTTTCATTCCCCACACCAATAGGATTTTCATTTTTATAAAGTTAGAAGTTAGAGGTGTCAAGACATAAGGTCAAACCATTGATCCAACATAATATTATTCTGCCTCTTATATTCCTCAGAGATTTATCAATGTTATCACAACTTATGAACTGATTGTACATGTTAAAGTAGCATGATCTTATCATTAAAAACCCAATATATGAAATGAAATGAGAACTAATTGGAACAAACATCTCAAAAATGACATGAACATGATCAATACATAATCAAAATTTGACTCACACACCAACTAGGAGAAGATAAGTAAACGATATGAACTATTTTGAATTAGGAATGCAACGAAACCTAATAAACAACCCCACTGACACAGTTAATAATCTATAATGGTTTGATACACCAAGGATCTAATCACTCAGGCTTACCCAAATCACATATCACTAATCGCGAGTATACCTAAAAGATTCAATGACTTACCATTATTAAAGAACATGAAAAATGGTGATAGTTTAATTATGGCATCCAAAAGATCAAATACACATAGTCAATGTTTCATATACTTCTAGAGAAGACTCCCCCCCTAAGAAAAGGACTTGTCAGAACCTCCACACAAACAATCGGTTTTGAACATGTGAACTATAAAATGCTCCCATTATAACCCTATATATTATCTATGGATAATATAGAAACCTATGAAAGCACCATGAATGGAAATAGATTCTCTATTGAACCAAAACAGTTCATCACACATTTCCTCATAGACTAAGGATCAAATTATATTACCCTTTGATAGAAGGAACCATATGTTAGTTATTGATATATCAGGCCCTCAAGGTAAATGAATCAACCAGTAAGCCACATAGGAAACTAGTTCTTAGACAAATATGTTGATGATTAGTACATGATACAAGGAAAATGCTACTTGAACATACACCACTACCTAATATTCATAGATGCGATGGCCTGAACATGAATGAAAAGAATTGAATCAATAAGTTAGTGAATGGAAACCTCTATAAAATCATTATTTCAATGAAATGTTGGTGAAAAAGATTATGGTAATCCACTCCCCATACTGAAAATGTATAAGTAATTTTCATAACATATCTTTGAGTCGGTGTTTAACATTCTCTACCTTATGTACCTTCCCAATATCTAAATGGAAAATCCTATTAAGGATGTCATAACACAAGGAGGAATAAAAATTGGATCCTATTTTAAAAGTGACAATTTTCATCCTTTGTCCATACCTAGGTGTATCTACACCATTGAGGTTTAACTTAATGGTAATAAAATGAAAATTTGACTACTAGAATTCCTTGGACCTTTCCATCCAAGTCAAGAATGAGAGACATATGATAGAAAACCATGATATCATATTGGTCTTTTAGAATCGTGTGCATATTAGTGATTCATCCCATGAATTATTATTGATCCAATAGTTCACTAACCTAACACATAGAGAATTGCGATTTAAGACCCCTGGTAGCCCATCAATCATGAATTGTTAGACCTAGGTAGAGCAGTCCATGGTGAACCAAGCACAAGAATACATGAACATGAAGTTGGGAATAACCCACTAAGAATAGAGGGTAATATTTTTTGAGGTATCTAAGAAAAAAACTATCTCATTTCTAAATACATGGAAAAGCCTATGTGCTAAAACTACTGAAAAAACTATCTATACAAATGGTTTTAGACTATGGGTATAGCCCCCAAAACCGTGGGTATAGCCTATACCCACAGTTCTGGGAATCGTGGGCAATCGAGGAGTTGGGATAGGCCCCTAGACTATACCCATAGTTTGAAAAAACATAGGTATATCTTTTTTTGCGATGATGTCAAATATTTATGCACCCTTGTCCACGCTGTCAATGGCTTTTACCCACAGTTTTAAAACCGTGGGTATTAATTTTACAAAAAACGGTAGCTGAAAGTGTTAAACCCTCGACCTCCAAGCTCATCACTTTTCAGCCGAAGCATCTAACCACTACACTATGTCAATTAAATTTATATATATCAATATTTTTCTAAATATATTAATCTATATCAATATTAGATAACAATTTGGCAGTGGGTATTGATCCCCGATTCTTCTCTCGTTGTCTACCATGACGAACCAACCGATCTAGGAAGCTTGATGTTTAATAAATCCACATTTAATCAAATATATTATTATATCTCGCTGTATCAGAAAAAAGAATCCCATTTTATTAGAACCCATGATGGCCTGAACTAAGATAGAGTGCCTCACCAACCATGCTAGATAGTTTAATTATATATATATTTTTATCTATTTAAATATACTAATTCAAACTATGGGTATAAGAGGGAAAACCGTGGGTATATGTTTTCCTGCCAAATTTTTTTATTTCCTGTGGAATTCCCCCCCGCCAAAGCTATACCCACGGTTTTAAAAAACCATGGGTATAGGTCTTTGAAAAAACCCTATTCCCATGGTTTTGCTAAAACTGTGGGTATAGGCCTTGAAATAAACACCTATACCCACGATTTTGAAAAACCGTGGGTACAGTTAATCAAACAAAATCTATACCCATGGTTTCTCCCCAAAACGTGGGTATAGGTCCGTATACTATACCTATACCCACAATTTTCCAAAACTGTGGGTATAGGGCACCCCTATGCCCATGGTTTTAAGAAAAACTGTGGGTATAAGCCTATTTTCCAGTATTGTAACTGATAGCAGATAAAAACTCAAAGGAAGTTAATCATACCAAACCTATTCTCGATGAATGACACATAACTGAGAAATTAGACCTAGGTTGCTTCTCAATTTCATCAACTGGACCCCAGTTCACATAGTTTAGCTGGTGACTAACAAGATATAATTCCCAACCCTACTCAATATGACTACAATATTTCTAGATATTCATACCACCCCCATTGAAAATGAATAAAAACTATATATGAATCTATGAGAGTGACTTGAAAATCATATCAATTGATATGACATTGAATGCATTGAACCACTACATTCTACAGATTACAAAAAAGTGGCTTTTAAGATAGTGAGTTCCACCCATGATGAACCATATCAATAGTAATTAAGTATGGGGATTAATCTAGATCCTAGAATATTCCAATACCCACTTGATGTCATGATTCTCATCCAATGATACATCATTCCCACAAAAATCATCTATTTCCATTTTCCACCTATTATGCTTACCACACAACAACAACAATAAAACAATGGTATAAACACACAAGATTAACTAAGGAAAATCACAAAACAAACATCACTAGTATAAATAAACAACCAATAACACAAATTTACAAGAAAATATCGAGTTACATTTTTCTATGGATAATAACTTAGTACTAAACATTACAATATTCCATAAAGGTTTCATCCTACCAGTTCACCATGATACACTTTTACCAAAAAACACATATAAAATTTTCAAGTTCCTAAAATGATGATAATGTAATTGATAAAAATTTTCCTACAAGAAACCATAGTTAAAGAAACTCTTTAAATCCTACCCATAGTTTGAACACTGGTAGAATCATTTAGAAATCACTTTTTTACAAAATCTCTTTAAAAACGCGCATGAAACAATCCCACATTATAAAAAAACATGGTAAAAAATCATACAACTTTAGGTTTCAAAACAGGCGGTTTATTTTTTAATACTTATTTTCTCCCAAGGAATATTTAAAGAAGGTTTTTTAAATAAGTGTTTTAAAATCTTTTGTTGAACCCAAAATACCTATAAATGTTATAAAAAATTCTACAAAAAACTTTTTCTAAAACTTGTTTTAAATCAATAAATCATTTTAAGATAAAAAAATTACAATGAAATTCATTAATTTGAAACCTATTTGTCATCAGAACATGGATCATCGCACCAAAACACATAAACAACATCAACCAAATCATGAAATTACCAAAAATAAACACTTTATCAATATACACAAATAATTTTATTTACATTAAAAGGTTTCTAAATTTCTTATCAACTCTTGATCAATAAACCTATTTAAGAAAAATATATGAAACATAATTTTCAAAAATCATAACCATGTGAAATTATTTCCAATCTAGAAGAAAATAAGGCTATGTGACACATATTCTCTTACCATATTTCAGGATATTATATTTCATGTTTAAATATTTTAGGTAAATAATTTTGTTTCTAAATTATATTGATCTATTAATACATAATTCAAACAACCTAAATTGATATATCAATTTTTTTTCATGATTTCATGACTAATAACCTAAAAATCATAAGAATCAAAACACATATTAAACATTAGAAATATATATTCCTTTTTTAAAATATTTTGAAATCAACTAAGTTTATAATAAGTCAAAGTTATAATGTGATCTTTGTATAATGATGGAATATTTTCACCATGATTCAAAATCATTAATTTTAAATCAATAAATCACGTGTCATGAAAATATTAAAATTGCAGGATAAAAAAAACTCAAATATGTATAATGTTTCTATATATATAGATATAGAATCAATTTGTAATAATGAAATACAATAAATACGAAATTATGATTTTGAATTATTATTCTAAAATTGTTTACATTTCTTTAAAATAACATGGATTTAAATCACTATTTAGTATATTACCTCTAATTAGATAAATTACTAGTATAAATTATAGTTTCATGAAAATTTCATGTTACTTTAATAAATAAAACTAAAGTAATACCTATTATAAATTAATGTTTTTAAGAATCAATAGACATCATAAATCCAAAGTAAATTTCACAAAGTTGTTAATTTTTTTTATTAGAAACTCTTAGTTTTATCCATAGGAATAGTAACCCTTTTTGGAAAACAAGGTTATTATATTTACATTTACAAAAGAATAATCACATAAATATCACATGAATTATGCAATCCTAGGAAGTCTTTTTACTAATTAATGAAACTACACACCCACCAGCTAAACCCATGTTGATGAGGCCACAAAAAGCCTAGAAGTTCTTCACAACACTTTTCATAACCGAACCAATATAAATAGTTTACCTACACCCTTTTGGGATCTGAATTTCATGTTCAGACACATCCCATATCCATGCCCACCATCCAAACTAATATACTATTCTAATATGATACCATTTATAACATCCATATAAGGACCTAACCTTAAACATTACATGTTTTAGTGACTTTAAACTATAATTCACTTATATTCTCAAATAAAATATAGGTTTAGAGTTTTATAGAGATATATTATAACTATTACATTAAAAATCCATATATATATACAGAGTGTGTACTTCTAATCAGTATCCATTTTTCCCAGAATATAGAAATTCTAAAATAAAACAAGTTTTCTTTTCATGAAATATATTCAAAACTTTAAACTCAACTTCTTATTTATTATTAATCATCCTTAATAATTTTAAAAACATATTAAAATGTTGGATTAGCACAAAAATATCATTAAGGTACATAAAAGAAAAGAAATAAAACCTATATTCTATTATTACTTATAGAATTTTTATTTTTCAAAGTAATCTTTAGGATCAAAAGAAACATTTTATTACCCAATGAATCACATTCTTTGACCAAATATTTTTTAAAAAAATTCATAAGAAAACATAATGGAAAAATAAAACTCATAAATTTTTCTTTTAAAACATTAAAAACTCATGATTGTTTTTTCACAATGTTATATTTTTCACACTTAATAAGTAGAAAATACTATATTTTTTAAAAAATCTAATTTCTTACCTCTTTGGAATTCATAATATTTCTATAAAAACTTAAAGAAAGAATAGATAAGACATAATAGTATCTTGGGACATCATTTCCATATCACTCTTACAAATAGAATAATTATATATTTAACTTCCATACCAATTCATTGGAGGGATATTATAGACCAAAATATCCTTAGTTTATAATGTAACCACCCATTCATAGTTTATAACATAATCAACCATCCTTGGTTTATCACAGAACCAACCATCCTTAGTTTATAATAGAACCAATCATCATCATAAATATTTCATAAGAAGTATAAAACAATCATAACACATAAAATCTTACAATTTTCAATGTTACACTTATAAAATATTCTTTTCACCCATAAGAAAATATTTCGAGATACAAAAATATCCACTCCTTTTAAAAACCCATTTTCAATTCTAAAATACCTAGAACAAGGGAAATATGATTTTTTTGAAGAAGACCTAAAATAATGTAAAGGAAGACAAAAATAAAATAATAGTTATGGTGGTGGGAGAAGTCATTACTGCCATATATGTTAAAATTGAATATTCCTTTTTTTCTTTTTGTTAAAAAATTCCATATGAAACATGTAAAAATATTCATTTGGAAAAAAATTTAAATAAAGAAAAAATTTTACTTTATAAAACTTTTATTTCCACATAATCACATTCATAAAATCATTTAAAAAAACATACATAGGGAATAAAAAGAGTTTTAATGGAACTTTGAAAATGATTTTTAAAAAAGAAAGTCCCTTGCCACTTTGGAAGAATTTAAATCATAGTACCCATGAAAGAATAATAATAGAAAATAATTAAATATCACAAGAATAGGGAAATTCATGATATAAAATGTCAAAGGGGCTGTATATTAACCTCATGAAAGGATATAGGCACATGAAATAAAAATATTCCTCAATGAAATGAAATTGAGATGAAGTTCCTTACCTTGAGTCCGAATCATCACATACGCCCTTTATCTTCCTGAATAGTAAAATTATATTAATTATTTAACTGATTAAGAACCATTTTCAACTTTATTATTTCCTTTTATTCTAAAAATTATCATGCTATATACGATTAATTAATCAATTAATTTGATTTAGAAAGTTTTAACGGTATTCAGATTATGTGTCAAAAATGAATTTGGTAGGTTGAATATGGTCAAAGTGGTCATTATTTAAACATATATAGAATAAAATATATACCATAGTTACCTTATTTATACATAAATTATTCCTTTAAAAACAATAATTAAATGTGGTTATGAAAAATTAACTACATTACAATCATTGAGACGGAAGGTCTTACATACGCATGAGTAATGTTTCCATTATTCAAAAACCATTATGAAAAGATGGTAAATAATATTTTATCATTTAAGAATTATAATAATATAATAAATACCATATTATTTATTTAATTATATTTATATATATCATCTATGTGTTGTGGTGATGAAGAAAATCACATCGCTTCATGGAGGTGATAGTCCACAAGCACACACGAATGACGTTATCATTATTCAGTGAGTGGAAATGTAAGAAAGAAAAAGATATATTATTTTTTAATAATTATAAATATTTTATCAATATAATAATTATGTATTTTATTTCACATATATTAATTAAGTGTATCCTTATTATCTACCATGTAAAGCATTAGTGAAAAACAAATAACATCGCTTCATAAGGCGGTAGTTCACCAAAAACAAGAGGGATATTATCTATCCACCATAGAATTGAAAGTAAGAAGGTATATATTATATAATATTTAAAAAAGAATAATTATGTTATAAATATAATATATATACTTCAAATACACTATAACAACTATCCATGTGAGATGATGATGAAAAAAATGACATCGGTTTGTGAGGCGGTAGTCCACTATACAGACGAATGATGATTTCATGACCCATTTGATAGAAGAGGAGATGGATTTAGGTTATTAAATTAAAATAATAAAATCTAATTATATGGAATATTTTTTTTATTATATCATAATAATTTAAGAAGTTTTTAAGGAGGTGTAATAATAAATAAAATAAAAATGCTCAGTTAAGCATGATACCTCTTATTCGGGAAACACTCTTAAGTTAGCACTAGAAGCCTAATTAGGATAAAATTTTAATCAAAAAATTCTTCTAGGAACTGGGGAGGGAATTAAGGAAGATATTTTATGTGATATTGTTCTCGAAAAAGGGGTGACCTTTTATAAGTGAGGTGAAGGACACACTTGTAATTTTTGAAAAGAAAAAGGCGGGCCGATGTTTTTCACATGAAACAAGGATCCAAAATGGAAAATTATTGATACTTAGACATGATAATATCTAAATAAGTCTATAAAATATATTTTATACAATTTTTAGGTCATTTAACCCATATATTTTCAATTTAACCTCCTGGTGAACTTGTTTTTACCTTTATTACGGTAAAATATTTTTACTATTTTTACTATTCATCATGACTAAAAATTAGGTTAAACTTATTAGATAATATAAATTATTATGATTAAAAATATGGAATAAATTTTAAAAAAATTAAATTTACATAATTGGAATAATTCAATTAAAAATTAAACCCGCATACACGACAAATAAACAGTTTTTCAAGAAGTGTATTTTTCAAGCATAAGATGGTTTTATATTAACTCCATGACTAGTAATCACCATTGTATTAATTTAAATTAATATTAATATATATATATATAATATTTAATTTAAATCATTCCAAATTATTGGTTGTTTTAATTAATTAAAATTAAGAAACATTATACGCATTAAAGCAGTTTTCAGAAAAACCTGGGTTTTAAACCAAAAAATAAGCTTATACTAAAATCCAAAATAAAGTTGATTAAAATGTAATTAAGTGTATTAAATATAAATAAATAATTATTATGTAACTTGAAATAATATTAAAAACCTAATTTTACTTTTCAATTAGTTATTTTAATGAAAATAAGTGACATTTTTACAAAAAATTGGTATTTTTCACTATTCACCAAAAAATAAATATTTTCTGAAAAATACCATAATTTTACCCTAAGTTAATTTTAATATTATTATTTATAGAATAAAATTAGTTTTTTTGAATTAAAATTCTATAATTTTTAAATTAAACTTATAAATAAAAACTTATAGGAAAAGAGTTTAATTAAAACTATCCCCTATTTGATTTAAAAATTACTTAATATTTTTATAATAAATATAACTATCTAATTCATATTAATAAAAATGAAAATGATTTATTATATCATTAATTTGGTTTTTAAAGTCTTCCCCCTTTTGGAAATTACATCCTTGCAATTTTATTCTCTTATTAAGCAAGTGGGGATATCTTTCCCTCATAACATTTTTTTATTATCATGACGATTATTCAAACATAGGGGTTTTTCATTAAATATTAACCTAGTGAATCAATTTACTCCACAACAATTTTTCTCTAAATTTAAGAATTTGAACTGTCCATTCCTTATAATAAAGATTCTCTTCCATCTGAACTACTCCAGGGCTCAAAATATGAGATGAATCTTTCATATATTTCCTTAACATTAAAAAATGAAATACGTTGTGTACCTTAGAAAAAACCATAGAAAAATACACATAGTTATAAAGGTATCCAAATTTCTCTAGGATTTAATATGTTTTAATGAAACTTGGACTTAAATTTACCTTTTTACCAAAACACTTCACACTTTTCCACAAATATACTTTGGGAAAAAATAATCACCTACCTTGAAAGAAAGATCTTCTCTCTAGTTATCTGTATAAATTTTCTACCTAATATGAGACATCCCCATATGTTGTTAAATAAAATTCACTTTTTAACCATTTACTCTACCAAATATAGTCCCATAAACTAGCTTTATCATACTTTATCCCAAAAATATGTCATCTAAAACCATTTTATAGTTAAAGCCTTAAATGGTTCTATCTGTATATCCGAATAAAAACTGCTATTATACGAAGACTAAAACAAAAAAGGAAATTGATACCAACATCAGCTAAAATCCATTAAACAAGAATAAATAATATCTTCTATTTTTTGAATCATTTTCTCAGACTATCTATCATATTGGGGATGAAAATCCATATTGAAATTTAACTCATCACGCAAAGAATTTTGAAGTCCTCTCCAAAAATTAGATGTGAAACTTGGATCATGGTTTGATACAATGGTGAGAAAAAACTCCATGTAACCTGAATATATCCTTTAGATATATTTTAGAAACCTTATCTAAAGAAATAGTATCTTGAATGGGAATAAGGTGTGAATATTTAGTTAATTGATCAACACTAACCCAAATCACATTATTACCTCAAGATTTATTTGCTAATCCCACCATGAAATCAACTGATATATTATCCCATTTTCACTTTGGAACTAGAAAAGGTTAAATAATTCCCTTTATCAATTATCATTATACTTTTACCCACTTATAAGTCAAACATTTCATGGTAAATTCAGCCATATATGTTTTTTATACCATCCCACCCATAATACTCTTGAAGGTCATCATAGTGCTGCCCAGATAAATTGAAAATCGAGAACTATGAGATTCACCCAACAACTCCTCCTTCAACTGGGAATCACAAGGCACACATAATCTATTTCTAAACCTAGTAAAATAATCTCCATCAACATTAAAATCATTTAAATTACCCTTCTTAGTGGATTTTCTGTTTTCTTATAGAACATGGTCCTCTGTATAAGCTTGCTTAATTCTTTATGACAAATTCGTCTGCACTAAAACCTAAAATAAAATAGTTGATGTCCCTACATCCACATCTTCTATGCCAAAATTCATCAAATAATTAACCAAAGGGTAATGTTAAAAATATAAAATGGTTAATATAGAATTTTTTTGTAACCCAAAGAATCAAACACTTTGGTTTCTTTTCTAGGATGGCAATGAATCACCCAATTATAATCCTTAATTATATTCATCCATATTCTCTATTTGGTGTTTTATTATTACTGGGTGAATATATACTTTAGAATTTTATGATCAATATATATTTCATAATTTACTCCATAAAAATGATCCATATAAATTTTTAAAGAAAAAAAACAATATCTTATTCTAGATCATATGTAGGGTAATTTAACTCATGAGGTTTCAACTAATATGAGGAAAAATAAATTACCTGATCATTCTGTACTAGAAAACAACCAAGTCCCTTAAATAAATCATCACTATAGATAAAAAATTTTCCAATTATATAAGGTAGGTCCAAAACAATATCATTCCCCAATATTCTTTTTAGTGCATGAAAAGAATCATCACATTATTTTGTCTTGATGAATTTAACTCTTTTCAAGTTAACTTAGTTAGTAGGCTATAAAACTATGAAAATTCTTCAACAAACCACAGATAGTAGCCTGATAAACCAAGAAAACTGTGAATCTCTATAAAATTTGTAGGTGTTGTACATTTCTCAACAACTTTAGTTTTAGTAGGGTCAATAGTTATTATATATTTATAAATATTTTGTCCAATGAATGAATTTTTTTGCAACAAAAATTCACACTAACTAAATTTCCAATTTGGTTTCTTTTCTTTTAGTGTTTGAAAAATAATCCTATGTTATCTTTCATGTTTCCCTTAACTTTTAGAATATAAAAAAATATCATCAATAAAAACAACCAAAACCTTATCCAAGAACTCAAGGGAAACTATATCCATGATGTCCATAAATACAACATGTTATTTATACAATCCAAAGGGTATAACTAAAAACTTATAATTCTCATATCTAGTCTGAAACACTATCTTGGGAATGAATAATCCTTCACCTTCATCTGATGGTACCTAGACCTTACCAATACTTTTGAAAAATACTGAGCTACCTAGAGCTGGTCAATAAAATCATTGATATGAGGAAAAAGATAATTGAACTTAATATTACTGTTATTTAAGGATCTATAATCAATTTAAAATCTCATTGAACCATATTTATTTTTATTAAAAAACAGGATAACCCTCTGGTGAAGTGGTTGGATGATTGAAACCTTTATCTAATAACTCCTGCAATTTATTTTTCCATTCTAAAAGTTCGACAAGAGCCATTTGATAATGGGGTTTTGGAATAATATAAGAATCAAACACTAAGTTAATAGTAAATTCAACCTCCTGATCAAGAATAGCACTTGGAAAATTAGTAAGAAATACATCCATGTATTCATTCACTACTGACACATCACTAATTTGAACAGTTTATTTCTTTTTAATAATATGAGCTAGGTAACTTTCACTACCATCGTTAATAAATTTCTCAGATTATTTGTATATTATCAAAGGTATGAAATCCTTGGGTAAAACTTTATTAGATCTAAAATATATATTATCATAATAAAATTAAATCTAATCTATAAACAAAATTATATCCAACTCTACTATGGGAAGTTCAACAAGATTTTCAAGAAAGACCATTCCACTAATAAAAATAGGAATATTCTTATAAATGTTATTTTCTTTCATATTTCCACAAAAATTCTTCACCAAAAGATCTATCCTATTTTAAGTGGTAATATTTCCATTTCAATTAAAAATTTATCAAAAATTAATGAATGAAAATATCCAATGAAAATAGGGTATTGGCATAATTTTAATAAACTAGTAACATACCTTTCACCACTTCACTTGATGGGCCAATATCAACTGTAGTAGCAAAAAAAATTTCCACACCCTTTTGCTTTTAGTCTTATTGATTTCTGCCCTGAGTAACCAAATTCTGGCACATATTGGTATAATATCCCAAATCATTACAATTAAAACATCTTACTATTGGATTTTTATTACTTTCCGGACCATTTCCCTTATAATCATGATACATATAACTAAACTTACCACATCATAAGCACTTACCATAATTAATTATACATTAATTAGGGTTATTTTTACCCCAATTTTCATAATATGGGAACTTGATTTTCTTACCTCTATACTTCCTTGGTATATTCCAACAATTTTTCCAAATCTTAGATCACTTTTTTGGTTCTTTTCATAGAATACCTAATCATAAAAAAACTCCATTTATACCTTCTTTTCACATCAAACAAGTTTATCATAACTTTTTAACTCACAAGAAGACAATTCCCTTAGATATCTTGATTTCCATCCTAAGTAAAACCGATTAATATTACCATCAAGATACTGAATAAAATCAATTTTATACCTAGAAAATATTTTAAAATTTTCTTCCTACACTACTAAATATTCTTTATCTTTTTTTTCCATTTTCCAATAATTGTTTCTTCATCCTGAGTCAAACAAACTTAAGGAAATATTTATCTAGGAAGATATTATTAAATGTATCACATTCCATGGAATCAAATTCATAGATCTATTTGGTATTATTAACCAAAGACAACCATGGATCAACTTCACCTCCAAAATGATAAATGTAAAGGGTTATGTTTTAACATTCCGAACTCCCCATGACTTCCAATATATTCTTCAACGAATTTATAAAACCTTTGGCTACCACTGGGTTAGAATATCCACTAAATACTTGAGGATGTTGTCATATAAAATGATCTTCTATCGAAATATTCCTCTATGGTTGATCTAGATACTCTCAAGTATAAATTCTACCACAATTTATAGCTTTCTTCAACCAATCCGTCAAAAAAAAACTGTTCTGTTCCCATTGCAACCATATTGGGATGCTGATTTGGAATGATATTTTCCTCTTGGTTCCATCCCACTACAAATTACTCATTTACTCAATATAAAACCATTTCAAATATATATAGTTTATACAAAGAAACATGGAAAGATTCAAATTCTGTCACGACCCGCCTTCACCAAAAGGAGGGAAGGGTCTGCAGACTACCAGACCCTTCCTTCATTAAGTTGAAGGAGAGATAATGACCCCCGAAACCCGCCTTCAATAGGCCCCAAAGTGGTGACTAGCACCAAGGGTATAATATCACACACTAAATGGAAGGCATTGCCCCCTTTCTATTTTATAGGATCGAGAGATAAGATGATGAAACCCAACAACACCAAAACTAAAAGAAAAGTAAATCCAAAAGTAAACCATTCCCACATGCATGTTTCAATAGTAAAATCTACAAAGTACAAAAGTGACTACAAGGGTAAGTACCAAAGAAGGAAAAACAGCAACATCAACTGCCCCAAAGGTCCGAGCTAGTAAAGTCCTACGCGATCTGCTGACCCTTCCCTCCTTTTGGTGAAAGCGGGTCGTGACAGAATGGTATCAGGGGTAAGAGTTTGTTAGTGCACATGCAACGACCACCAAAAGCCTCGATTTTCAGTAGGCGTAAGCCCGCACAATTTTGAAAGAAGATCATAATATAAAACAACATCAATGATCACAACCCTTCCTTCTTTCTTTATAGAATCTGTTCATTATCTTTGTTTAGGTCTGGTTTATCCAATTCTACAGAATCAAAAGCACACCCACCCCACATGATACACAAAAGAGAGAGGTGAAGGAGAAATTCCCTACTTGTTGATCAATGATCGATGCTTAGGCCGGGCACAGAACTTCACGCATAGTGATGCGGCTCGCCTGAATGAAAAGTGGATCGTCTGAACGAAGGGTACTCTAGCGTAGGGTGAACGAGAAAAGAACCCTATGGTGAACCCTTTTGTTTATAAGGCCGGGGACGGTTGAGATTAGAACGCAAAACAGCGTAAGGTGTGGGGTTGTGGGTTGACCACGTGGCCACACACGTCATTAAAGGGTCAGGCGGTTTAAACCGATGCACACACCAGGTTAATTCATTAAATATTTAATTAAAACGTTTATGGGAATTACCGGGCTTTAAAACAAGCTTAAAAGGGGGTTTAAAACCCAATTTACGCAAAAAGGAGCGCTACTGGAAAGAACCTGTTGGGGTAGGCGAGAGGCACCGGTAGCTCAGCTATTAGTAGGCTGCAGCTATCGGTAGACCGAGCTACCGGTAGGCTGCAGCTACCGGTAGAACGAGCTACCAGTAGGCTACAACTACCAGTAGACATTATTTCAACTTAACCATAAAGTAAAATATTTCAAGGGCATGATATTAATATTTTCCTAACTTCTAAAATTATTAAAATAATTTCTTTGATACCAACTATAATGGTCCTAATTTATTTCCAATAGACTATAATTGATACCTATAAAGAACTCTATGGGAGGACACACCTCCTAGGTGGGAAAGCCCACCATCCCCAATGTCATCCCTCTCATCATGAAGCACTCGGTTAGAGATCCATTATTTTTCCAATACTCACACATGAGAGTTCCAAAGGATAAAATTACTTCATTTGATTTGATACCAACTACAAGGACCCAACATTAAACATTTCATATTGTAGTGACTTTAAAATATAATTCAATTTTTAGGTTTAGATTTTTAGAGATATAGGTCATAACCCATACATAAAAAAACCACATATAAACAAATTGGAAATTTTTAATCAATATCCATTTTTACCACAATATAATACTATTAAAATAAAACATATTTTCTTTTCATGAAAAATTTTCATGACTTTTAACTTGACTTATTACTTTTTCTTACCCATCCTTAAACCCTATTAAAAACATTTTGAAACATGTGATGAGCATAAAAATCTCAGTAAGGTATATAAAAGAAAAGAAAGAGACGTATTAGTCCATGATTATTTATAATAGTTTTCCTTTTCAAAGTAAGATTTGTGCTCCAAATAAATATTTTCTTACATGATGAATCACCTTATTTTATCATATATTTTCAAAAAACATTTCATAAGTAATCTTAATGAAAAAATAAAACTCATAAAGGTTTATTTGAAAACAAGAAAAACTCAAGGATTTTTTTTCACAAAGTTATACTTTTTAACCTTAAGAAGTAGTAAATAATTTCCTTTGAAAAATAATCTAATTTATTACCTTTTAGAAAATCATAATATTAGAATAAAAAATTATAAAAAGAATAAATAATGAATAATGGTATCTTGGGATATATTTTTCCATATCACTCTTACAAATGGAATGACCATATGATCAACTTCTATACCCCAATGCATTGGAGGTATATCATAGACCCACCCATGCTTGGTTTATAATGTAACCACCCATCCTTGGTTCATAACGTAACCACTAATCTTTGGTTTATTACAAAACAACCCTAACTTGGTTTATAATAGAAGAACCCTCAATCATGAATAATTTCAAAGAACCACAACATAATTATAACACATGAAATATTTCAATTTTCAACACGACACTCATAAAATATTCTCTGCACCCATAAGAAAATATTTTAAGATATTGAAATATACATTATTTTTAAAAATCTATTTTAATTACGAAATTAGAAAGAATAAGGTAAGGAGGGTTTTAGTTTGAATAAAACATGAAATATTTTGAAGGAATCCAAAAATAAGATAATGGTTATGGTAGTAGGAAAATTTATTATCACTGTATACGTTAAAATAAAACATTCTTATTTTCTTTTTATCAAAAAATTCCACAAAAAATATGGAAAATATTCCTTTTTCAAAACCTTTTAAAGAAAGATAAAAAATTAATTTATAAAACATTTATTTCCATACAATTAAATTCATAATTGTTTTATAAAAAGACATGGAAATGGAATAAAAAGAGTTTTAAGGGAACTTTAAAAGAGTATTTTAAAGAAAGAGAGTTCCTTACCACTTTGGAAACATTTCAATTGTAAAAAACATCAAATAATATCCTTAAAAAACTTTAAATATTAAGATAAAAGATAAATTAAATACATAATATGTCAAAGGGTATGTATATACACCTTATAAAATAATATAGGTTCATAACATCAAAATATTCCTCAATGAAAGGAAATTAAGACAAAGTCCCATAACATGAGTCCAACCAGTTACATACATTATTTATCTTCCTGAATAATAAACTAAGGTTAATTGCTTAATTTCTGAAGAACCTTTTTCAATTTTATTATTCACTTTTATTTCACTTATTACCATGTCATATATAACAACTTAATCAATTAATTTTACCTCAAAAGTTTTGATGGTATTCCGCTTATGTGTCAAAAATGAATTTGGTAGGTTGACTATGGTAAAAGGTGACATTATTTCAACATATAAAGAATAATAATAATGGTATAATTATCATATTTTTACATCAATTAGACTTTTAAAATCAATCATGTAATATGGTTATGAAAAATGAACTCCATCAAAATCATGGAGACGATAGGCCATACGTACACTTGAGTAATGTTTCCATTTTCAATGATAATTATGGAAAGAAGGTAAGTAATATTTTATCTTCCAAGAATGATCATAATATCTTAACTAATATATTATTTATTTAAATATATTTATATATATCATCCAAGTGTTTTGTTGATGAAAAAATAATCATATTGCCTCGTGGAGGTGGTAGTCCACACATACACACAAACGACTTTATCATTTTTTAGTGAGTGGAAAGGAAAGAAATAAAATGATATATTATATTTAAAAAATTAAAAATAAGTAATTAATATCATAATTATTTTCTTTATATAACATATATTAATTAAATTTATCCTTATTACCTTCCATGTAAATTGTTAGGGAAAAATGAACCACATCGCTTCATGCGACGATAGTATTCCGTACAGACACGTAAATTTATCAAATCCTCAAAACAAAAGTAAGAAGTTATATGTGAAATAATAATATAAAATAATAATTATGTTACAAATATCATATATATACTTTAAATACATCATTATTACAATCTTTGAGAAGCAGTGCTGAAAAATGAATGACATCATTTCATGAGGAGGTAGTCTGCTGTATAGACAAATGATGATTTCATTTCCCATTTTATGGAAGAGGAGATGGATTTAGGTTATTAAATTAAAATAATAAAAAATAATTATATGTCTTTCGTGATGTTGGAAAATTGTGCGCTAGTAATCTTTGGAGGAGAAAAACCCTGAAGAAGACAGAGTAAACACACATTTATCGGGGACAGATGAAAGTTCAATAAGATGGAACACCTCCTGCTGATTCCTATCCATGACTACGTTAGTAAATGTAGGATAGAAATCATCCTCCCTGAAAGTGATGTTCGTAGCAGGGAACCCTGGGAAGCTGATGATCGCACCGCACCAGTTGTCATGCCAAAATGAGATGTCGCCTGTACCAACAATCCAATGAACATGGGGAGAGATGGAGCTGATTCGTGAAGCAACCACTTTCTAGAGGCTAGAGGATTAAGTCGTAGGAGAATCCCCGTCCTCAATATATCATTCATTCATGGAAATACCTCACAACGAGTGCTGCTCCAACACTTCCCAAGCAAGTTTAGCATGCATGCATGCGATGGTATCTTGAAGGCTACAGACATTAATACACCCATCGCTACTAGGCCTCGCCATCCTGTCCTAGGAGACCCAATGTCATTTTCCCTTGAACAGGGGATCCCATATAAAACCTAAAAGAAATATATCCAAGCTTAGAATGACTCCCTTGGGTGCTTTGATGGCGGAAAGGACGTGCACCAGGGTGGATAGAAGAACGCTGTTAACCAGCGTGATCCTTCCCCTGAACGAGAGATACCTGTTTTTCCAATTGAAGATTCTCTCAGTGACTCTTCTAACAAGGGGATCAAAGTCGTGGATGTGTAGGGATTTTGAAGACAGGGGGGCTCCCAAATAATTCATAGGAAAATCAGCCTTTTGGATTCCCAAAGAGTTACTTACAGAGGGGACCCGAGTGTCCGAGCATCTATTCGAGATGAAGAAACTACTCTTATTCCGGTTGATGACTTGCCCACTCCACTTACTATATGCCTCCCACACCCTATTAAAATCACTTATCTACCTCCTTGATGTATTAAGGAAGACAATGGAGTCCTCTACGAACATGAGATGTGAGACCAGAGGAAGGTACATTCTTCTACAAAATGGTAAGATCCCACCACTGCTGATGTTCGGTTGAATGAGATGGCTAAGAACGTTCTGGGTGATGATAAAAATAGTCAGCGAGATGGGGTCTCACTGGCGAAGCCCACAAGACGTCTTGAAGAAGCCGAAGGATTTTCCGATGAAGATAAGCGAAATCCATGTTGAGCTGAAGGAACGAAAAATAATATAAATATTCCATGTGGACAGTCCCATACCAGCCAAGACTTTGTTGATGAAGGCACATTCGACACGATCATAGGCCTTACTCATGTCAAGATTGATTACCATGTTGGATCCCCAAGTTTTACGATTGATATCTCTAATCATTTCTTGGGCGAGATAAATTTCCCCCTGGATAGAGCATCCCCTTACGAATCCATGTTGTTCGGGTGAGATGCAGATAGGAAGATGAAGGGCCAGGTGGGTGTTGAGGATACTGGAAAGGATTTTATAGGGGATATTTCACATGCTTATCGGATGAAAGTTATAAGGCCCCAGCCTTAAACATTACTTAATCTTGAGTTATTTCATGAATACAAGTTGAGGATCTTTTCAGGTTTAGAGTTTTATAGAATTAGATCATTAAACATGCATTACATTCCACATTTAAACAAAATGGTTACTTAAAAGATAGTAGTCATTTTTCCCATCAACAGAAACATATTTGAAATAAAATATGGATTCTTTATTGGAACTTCCTTGACATTATCATCACATCATGTACCTTTCCCTTGACCTGTGAAAAACACTTCAAAAACTTGAGATGAGCATAAAAAAGCTCAGTAAGGGATATAAAAGTATGAAATGAAAACATTAGTCCATGTATGAAATCATACTTTACTCATAAAACATAAGCACTTTAACAAACCTCATCAAATCATGAATAAATCATAGAAATCATAAGACATAAAGGTAGCTTGTGGAATTCATAATATTCTTACGTAGGGAGTAACCCTCTTGGTTACGTTTGGAATACCCATCACAGTATATTCCCTAAATCTCATCAGAGAAACCTTAACGTTTAACTCCTTCGTGTTACCCAATGCATTGGAGAGCTATATCGGGCTCACCCGCCGTTAGTTTATCACGGAACCACCCGTCTTCATAATAATTCCCAAGAACCATAACATAATAGTATCACATAAAACATACATAAAGGAAATATAACATTTCCATATTTCAATCACAAGATATCAATACAACACATTGATATAATAAAAAAATTATGGAAACCATTTTCAATACCAAAGTAAAACATGGTATTTATTTTTCATTAAAAAAAAGTTATGGCTTCTAGAGGAAGCCAAAACTCAAATAATGGCAGCAGAGAAGTCGTTGTCACCGCATACGTACGACAAAAAACATTCCCTTTTTTCGTTTAGTAAAATGATTTGTATAAAAATATTCCTTTAGTATAAATGTAAAAGTCTAAGGGGTTTATACACCGTATAAAAGAAAGTTGTGTATAAAACAAAATATGACTCAATGAAAGGAGATTGAGACGAAGTCCCATACCTCGGGTCCGACTTCACTCGATCATTCTTTAACGTCCTGAATAATAAGCTTGAGTTAATTTATACTTTCTTAAGAACCTTTTTCAAGTTCATTATTCCTTTTATATCACTTATTACCGTGTTATGAACACTATGTAATTATTTAAGTTAATAATGGTTGTTTTGTCGATCATTGGTACTTGAGTCAAAAATAAACTCTTTATAATTACAAGTTGTTCATGTGGTAAAATATACATTATATCAAGAATTATATTAATGATTTACATATCATATATATCATATATATACATTATATACATGAATTTATATTATTAGATAATCATTTAGAGGTATGAAATGAAATGCACCGTTCATGGAGACGGTAAGCCGTACGTACAAATGAACGCTACTTTCATTTCTATTTCTTACTTAATGGAGTGAAATCATAATGATATAAAGGTATATCATAATTCCAGTATAATATCATATATAATATCATTAAATTTATTCTTTATACATACCACATATGGTATTAACGAATCAAATCACTTTGAGGGGGCGGTAGTCCGCACTTCCTAAAATGAAGATATCGCGTTTACCCATAATGGAAACCATAAAGGTATGCCATAAATGAAAAATACAGAAGCTTAAGTAAAAAATAAAAATATTATATATCATATATAAATATAGTTTCATCTTAATGGCCACCTTTGAAGGTGTTAGAAGAATATTGAACGATCATCGTTTCATGAGGCATAAATTTTCCATCCACGGAAATAGTATGCTCTTTAACCATTAGATGAAGGTGTGTGTAAGTGTAGCTCGAATACTTATTATAACAACATCATAGTATATTGAAGATACCAGTTTTGTTACAAAAGAAATGAATAAAAGATTTAAGGGGTTGGAGAAGCAAAATAAAACATAAGAACACAACAAAAAACACTACCTTTAAAACGGGTAACTTTTTTTTGATTTGAGCTCAAAGGCTTCCTTGGGAAGACTTCTGCCCAAAGTGAGGCTTTTAGGAGTAAGAGAGGGATGTGGGGAGACAAAACGGGCAGGGGATGGCCGAGCCAAAGACTTGAGAGGTGTGTGTAAGGTGGTAGATGTGGGGGCCTTTTATAAGAGGAGAGGAGGGGCACTCTTGGAAAGTTATAAAAGGTTACTTTATTATAAAATTCTTTTCGGATTTTAAAGGTCCCAAAATTATATATTTCTAGGATAATGTTATAAGAGTTCTAAATACACCCATACAATATGGTTTTATCACGTTTAGGTCTTATATTTTACATTATATTTTCATTTTATTTAAATCGTTAAATAATGAGGTAATCGCTGCATCATCATGGTGTCATAAATAATTTAATTTATTTAATCTCTAAAAATTATAAAAAAATATCATAATGTAGGAAATCCTTTTATATTTCTAATAAATATTTATAGTAAAATATATGACTTGTATAACCCCATTTAAAAATTGTTTTAGTAAAACAATTCATGTTTGGGACATTTCTATTTTAACTTTAAATAAAAAGTTATTAATGTCATTTTCCTACCAAAGTGGCTCCATGGGGTCCCCAAGTCGACCCATGGATTGTATTGGTCGGCCATGACACATCCAATAAGGGTAGGACATGTGTCTAGGTCATTTCATGTTATTAAAACGTTATTTTTACCTTAAACTACACTAATTACCTCTAATCGGGATTAATAACTTAAAAGTTACTATTCACCAAAAAATTATTTTAATGACATTAATCCAAATTTTACTTCATAATGACAACCATGTATGTCAGATTTTTGAAATTCAAAACACAGAGGTGGTAAAATTTCATTTAAACGAAAAATCAGTTTTTTTAAGTACCACTTAGTGGTTCCACTATTCATCAAAAATTGAAGTTTTTCAGAAAAATACCAAAAATTCACCCTAAGATATATTTGATATTCCGAATTCAAAAATGATGTCTATTTTACAAAATTCAAAACATATAAGTTACATTAATTAATTTAATAATTAATTCCCGCTTTCAGAGAAAATAGCGCGTTTTATGAAACAATAAGTATCAAAAGATTGGCACTAGTTTAAGTCTAATTTCAAGATGAAATTAATTCCAAAGACCACTATTGGACTAAATGGTAAAAAAATATTCTAATTTCACTTTAAAACCAATTCAAAATATTATCTAATCATATAAATAAATTAGACTAAAAAGAGGTTTTGAATTAAAATACAACATTTTTCACCATTCATTAAAAAATGAACTTTATCAGAAAAATACCAAAAATTTATAAAAAGTAAATTTTGATGTCCCAATTATAAAGAAGAGTTTTATTTGGTCCAATAGAAAGTATAAGAGTGACCAAAACTATATTTAATGACGGTTCGATCTCAAAAGGCGATAAGTGGACCTTTAGTGAAAATTAGAGTATATATGCCTAAAATTGAATTCTTTTCATTTTTTAAGCCTTTATCCTTTATTGGATAAATGTAAAAACATTTAACAAACATATATAATCATATTTTATTTATTTCTATTGAATCTCCCCAATAGAACGGCTATGTGTTAACTACCATTTAAAATAATATTATTTTATTACTAGTGTGCAACGTAAGATTTCAAAGAAACTCTTCGTTACGTATCGGGTACGCTATCAAACATAGCAACTCCTTTAAAGTAAAATCAATATTTAATTAGTAAATATTAATAAATATGAAAATGTTTTATTCTGTATTTACCCGGGATGTTACATCCTTCCCCCCTTTTGGGAATTGCGTCCTCGCAAGTTTATTCACTTATCAAAATAAGTGGGGGTATTTATCCCTCATAGAATTTTCAGATTCCCATGTCGCCTCTTCAACCATATGGTTTTTCCACAAAACCTTTACCTGGTGAATTACCTTATTCCGCAACACTTGCTCTCTATGTTCAAGAATCTGGACTGGTTGTTCTTCATAAGATAGATTCTCTTCCAGCTGAACCACCTCTTGACTCAATACATGAGATGGATATGGCATATATTTTCTCAACATCGAAACATGAAAAACATTGTGTACCTGATAAAAAATCAGTGGTAAAGCCACTCGGTAAGCAACCGATCCAACTCTCTTCATAATTTCATATGGTCCAATTAACCTTGGACTCAGCTTTCCTTTCTTACCGAATCACATCACACTTTTCCATGGTGAGACTTTGATAAAAACATGATCACCTACCTCAAAAAAAAGATCCTTCCTCCAGTTATCTGCATAACTCTTCTGCCTGCTCTGAGCTATTCTCATGTGTTTCTGAATCAACTGAAATTTTTCTACAAACTCTTCTACCAATTCTGGTCCCATCAACTTCCTTTCACCCACTTCATCTCAGAAAGCTGGAGTTCGACACCGGTTCCCATTTAATGCCTCAAATGGTGCCATCTGTATACTAGAATGAAAACTGTTATTATAAAAAAACTCATCCAAAGAAAGATGTTGGTCCCAACTTCCCTGATAATCCATCGAACAAGCACGTAGCATATCCTCCAAAGTCTGAATTGTTCATTCTGATTGCCCATCTGATTGAGGATAAAAATCTGTACTAAAATTTAATTCCATACCCAACGACTTATAAAGGCCCTTCCAAAAGTTAGAAGTGAACCTGGGATCACGGCTAGATACAATGGAGAGAGAAACTCGATGTAACCTGACTATCTCTTTAAGATACAAATGGGAAAGTTGATCTAGGGAAAAAGTATATTGTATAGCAAGGAAATGAGCAGATTTAGTCAAGCGATCAAAAATAACCCAGATTGCATTATTACCTCAAGGTGTCTTCGGCAATCCCACAACAAAGTCCATGGATATATTCTACCATTTCCATTCTGGTACTGGTAAAGGCTGAAGCATCCCTTTTGGTAACTGTCACTCTACTTTTACCTATTGACATGTCAAACATTTCACAGTAAAATCAGAAATATCCCTTTTCATTCCGTCCCACCAATAATACTCCCGAAGATCTCTATAGATCTTAGTACTGCCTGGATGAACTGAAAACGGAGAACTATGAGATTCACATAACAACCCTCTCTTCAACTGTGAATCACAAGGCACACACAATCTCTTCCCAAATCTCAAAACACAATCATTATCAATGTTGAATTCAGGAAACTTACCCATATGAACCAGCTCTACCTTTTTCTACAACTCGCTGTATCACTTCTGTGCTTGCTTAATTCTATCTGATAGAGAATATTTCAATGATACCCGAAACAAAACAGAAGGACATCCTACACCAACGACTTTTATGCCAAAGTTTATCAAATCCTTAACCAAAGGATCATTTTCCAAACACAACATTGTTAATGAAGCATTACTTTTTCGACTCAAAGCATCAGCCACTTTATTTTATTTTCCCGGATGGTAATGAATTTTACAATCATAATCCTTGATTAATTCCAGCCATCTCCTCTATCTCATGTTCAATTCTTTCTGAGTGAATATATAATTTAAACTTTTGTGATCAGTATATATTTCACACTTTACTCCATAAAAATGATGCCTCCAAATTTTTAGAGCAAAAACAACAGCAGATAATTCCAAGTCATGTGTAGGGTAATTTACCTCATGAGTTTTCAACTGTCGTGAAGCATAATAAATTACCTGATCATTCTGCATTAGGATGCAACCAAGTCCTTTTAATGAAGAATCACTGTAGATAACAAACTCACCATTCCTGGAAGGTAGTGCCAAAACTGGAGCATTCACCAATCTTCTTTTGAGTTCCTGAAAACAATCATCACATTCTTTTCTCCAGATAAACTTAACACCCTTCCGATTTATCTTAGTCATTGGACTAGATAACCGTGAAAAATTTTCAACAAACCTTCGGTAGTAACCTTCCAAACCAAGAAAACTACGGATCTCGGTTACATTTGTGGGTCTTAGCCATTCTTCAACAACTTTTGTTTTTGCAGGATCCATAGTTATTCCATCTTTAGAAACAATTTGACCAAGGAAAGAAATTTTTTGCAACCAAAACTCACACTTTCTAAATTTCCCATACGTTTTATTTTCTTTTAAGGTTTGAAGAATAACCCTTAAATGTCTTTCATGCTCCTATTTACTTTTAGAAAACACAAAAATATCCTCAATGAAAACAACCAAAAACTTATCCAAGAACTCATGGAAAATTCTATTCATAAGGTCCATGAATACAACAGGTGCATTGGTTAGCCCAAAAGGAATTACTAAAAATTCATAATGGGCATATCTTTTTAGAAACTCGGTCTTCGGAATATCTGCTTCCTTTACCTTCAACTGATGGAACCCTGATCTTAGGTCAATCTTTGAAAAAAACTGAGCTCCCTGGAGCTGATAAAACAAATCATCGATATGAGGTAAAGGATACTTGTTCTTAACAGTGATATTATTCAAGGCTCTATAATCAATGAAAAGTCTCATAGAACCATATTTCTTTTTAACAAATAAAATAAGAGCACCCCATGGTGATCTGCTAGGTCGAATGAAACCTTTCTCTAATAAATCTTGAAATTGCTCCTTCAACTGTAAAAGTTAAATTTGAGCCATTCAATAAGGGGGTTTTGAAATTGGCTTAGCATCAGGATCTAAGTCAACAGTAAATTCAACTTCCCGATCTGGTATTATTCCAGGCAACTCATTAGAAAAAACATCAGGATACTCATTTACCACTGGCACATCATTAATCTGAATAGTTCCCTTGTTTTCAACAATATGTGCAAGGTAACATTCATTTCCATCTTTTACAGGTTTCTCAGCCTCTTGATATGTTATCAACAGTAAGGGTTCATTCTTGTACACAAACTGAAAGTCTTTCTGAAAAGAAACTTCTTTAGATCTACAGTCAATCTTAGCATGGTAAAAAGAGATCCAATCCATACCCAGGATAACATCAAACTCTACTAGAGGTAATACAATAAGGTTTGCAAGTAGGTTCTTTCCACGGATAAGGATAGGAGGATTCTTATAAATTCTTTTTGCCTCAAAATTTCCCCCAGGTGTTTTTACCACAAGTTCAGGAGTCATTTCTTGATATGGTATTCCCATTTTACTAGAAACGTTTTCAGAGATGAAAGAATGTGTAGAACCCTAATCAAACAACACACTGGCATAATCTGAAAAAACAAACAAAGTACCTGATACCACTTCATTTGATAGCCCAACATCTGCTGAAGTAGTTGAAAAGGATTTCACCACCCCTTTCTTCTTGTATTCTAACTGCTTCCCATCACTCGAGCTCTTTGTCAGACTCATTTTCATAGTGACCCATTTCATTACACTTAAAACATTTCACTAACTGAAAATAAAATTTGGACTTACCATCACCTTGATATTTTTCAGTGCAATCACGAGCCTTATGTCCCATCTTACCACATCGGTAGCACTTTCTAGAATTCATAAGACATTCCACAACATTCCTTTTACCACATTTATCACAATATGGAAACTTAGTTTTATTACTGTCAGACCTTTTTGAAGAATTGTTTCCTTTATCTCGCCACCTTGGTCTCTTCTTCTGTTGGTTGTTATATAACACTTGATCATCGAAAAACTCCATTTCCACCTTGTCAGTACATCGAACAAGATTTTCATAACTTTTTAACTCATGAGTAGCTAAAGCCCTTCGATATTTTGGCTTTAATCCTGAGTAAAAATGATTGATTTCACTATCAAGGTCTCAGATAAAATTTAGAGCATACCTTTCCAATCGAGTGAACCTTTCTTCATAGGCAGCCACTGAGTCTTCCTCTTGCCTCAATTCCAAGAATTGTTTTTCCATCCTAAGTCGAATAGCCTTAGGAAAATACTTCTAAAGAAATATAACTTTGAATTCACCTCAGTCGAGAGCATCAATCTCATCAGCGTCCATGATATTTTTAACCATTGATCACCACTGATCTGCTTCACCCTCCAAGCGGTAAATAGAAAGACTAATATTTTGATTGTCTAAACATGCCATGACATCGAAAATATTCTCCAGTGATTTAATCCACCCTTCAGCTAGCATAGGGTTAGATGATCCTCTGAATGATGGGGGATGTTGCCTCATGAAATGTTCCACCACTGACATGTTCCTCTGCAGTTGATCTGGTTGATCTCGTGCATGGATACCACCACCATTTATCGCTTGAGTCAACTACGCCATTACTACGACAAACTGTTCAGTTCCAATTCTGACCATCTCAGGATACTGATTCAGAAGGTTATTTCTTTCTGTATACATTCCTAACACTACTTCCCTGTTTCCTCTGCAGAAAACCATTCTGAACAAACATGTCTTAGACGAAGCAACATGGTAATCTTCAAATGCTATATCATTTCAATTTGACCATAAAATGATAATCATTTAATAGAATTCTAACTCCTAAAGTTATCTAAACCAACCTCTGATACTAACTATAAGTCCCCAGCCTTAAACATTACTTAATCTTGAGTTATCTCAAGAATACATGTTGAGGATCATTTCAGGTTTAAAGTTTTAGAGAATTAGACCATAAAACATGCATTACATTCCACATTTAGACAAAGTGGTTACATAAAATATAGTACTCATTTTCCCCATCAACAGAAACATATTTAAAATAAAACATGGATTCTTTATTGACACTTCCTTGACACTATCATCACATCATGTACCTTTCCCTTGACCTGTGAAAAACATTTCAAAAACATGGGATGAATATAAAAAGCTCAGTAAGGGATATTAAATTATGAAATGAAAACATTAGTTCATGTATGAAATCATAATTTACTCATAAAACATAAGCACTTTAACATACCTCATCAAATCATGAATAAATCATAGAAATCATAAGACATAAAGGTAACCTGAGGCATTCATAATATTCTTACATAGGGAGTAACCCTCTTGGTTACATTTGGAATACCCATCACAATATATTCCCTGAATATCTTTGGAGAAACCTTAACGTTTAACTCCTTCGCGTTACCCAATGCATTGGAGAGCTATATCGGGCTCACCCGCCCTTAGTTTATCACAGAACCACCTGCCTTCATAATAATTCCCAAGAACCATAACATAATCATATCACATAAAAAATACATAAAGGAAACATAACATTTCCACATTTCAATCACAAGATATCAATACAACAAATTGATATAATAAAAAAATTATGCAAACCATTTTAAACACCAAAGTAAAACATGGTATTTATTTTCCATTAAAAAAAGTTATGGCTTGTAAAGGAAGATGAAACTCAAATAATGGCGGCGGAGAAGTCGTTGTCGCCGCATACGTACGACAAAAACATTCCCTTTTGTCGTTTAGTAAAATGCTTTGTATAAAAAATATTCCTTTCAGATAAATGTAAAAGTCAAAGGGGTTTATACACCTATAAAAGAAATTTGTGTATAAAACAAAATATGCCTCAATGAAAGGAGATTGAGATGAAGTCCCATACCTCGGGTCCGACTTGACTCGATCGTTATTTAACGACCTGAATAATAAACTTGAGTTAATTTATACTTTCTTAAGAACCTTTTTCAAGTTCATTATTCCTTTTATATCACTTATTACCATGTTATGAACACTATGTAATTATTTAAGTTAATAATGGTCGTTTTGTCGATCATTGGTACTTGAGTAAAAAATAAACTCTTTATAATTACAAGTTGTTCATGTGGTAAAATATCCATTATATCAAGAATTATATTCATGATGTAGATATCATATATATCATATATATCCAGTATATACATGCATTTATAATATGACATAATCATTTAGAGGTAAGAAATTAAATGCACCGTTCATGGAGACGGTAAGCCGTACGTACGCATGAACACTACTTTCATTTAAATTTCTTACTTAATGGAGTGAAATCATAATGATATAAAGGTATATCATAATTCCAGTATAATATCATATATAATATCATTATGTTTTTCCTTTATACGTACCACATATGGTATTAACGAATCAAATCACTTTGAGGGGGCGGTAGTCTGCACTTCCTAAAATGAAGATATCGCGTTTACCCATAATGGAAACCATAAAGTTAGGACATAAATGAAAAATACAGAAGCTTAAGTAAAGAATAAACATATTATATATCATATATAAATATAGTGTCATCTTAATGGCCACCTTTGAAGGTGTTAGATGAATATTGAACAATCATCATTTCGTGAGGCAGAAATTCACCATCCACGGAAACAGTATGCTCTTTAAACATTAGATGAAGGTGTGTGTAAGTGTAGCTCAAATCCTTCTTATAACAACATAGTAGTATATTTAATATACTGTTGTTGTTATAAAATAAATGAATAAAAATAGTTTAGGGGGTTGGAGAAGCAAAATAAAACATAAGAACACAAGATAAAACACTACCTTTAAAACGGGTAACTCTTTTTTATTTGAGCTCAAAGGCTTCCTTGGGAAGACTTCTGCCCAAGGTGAGGCTTCTAAGAGTAATATAGGGATTTTTAGAGACAAAATGGGAAGGTTTTGTCCAAGTCAAAGGCTTGAGAGGTGTGGGAAAGGTGATAGAGGTGGGGAACTTTTATAAGAGGAGAGGAGGGGAACTCTTGCAAAGTTATAAAAGGTTACTTTATTATAAAATGATTTTCATATTTTAAAGGTCCCAAAATTATATATTTAAAGGATAAGGTTATAATAGTTCTAAATACACCCATACAATAGGTTTTTTACATGTGTAGGTATTATATTAGAAGTATGAAGCTTCATTTCAAAATGGAGTTTACTTTTAATGTTTAACTTTGAAACTCCATACATTTTTTCTGTGCTTTAAACTAGAATTGAATTCCCACATTTGAGTTATGTTTTACTTGAAATATCTCGGAGACATGAGTTTCATAGGAATCTTGTGATGCCATGTTTTAGATTTCAATGTTAATAAGATTGAATGATTAAAATGTATAATTTGATGATTAAAGTGAAGAAAGGATATTGAAATAAGGACTCATGATTTGAAGGAATTAATTGATTCATGTAAATGAAATTTCCCTACCATTTTTCATGCTTTGATTTTTTTAAATTCATGTGAATTAATTTTTTTTATTAATCATGCCATGAGTGATTTTCCATTATCATATTCCCATTCCCGAGAGGATTTATAGACCAAATATTTCCTATTTTATCTTGAGCATATTTCTTGAGTGATCTTGGGACTTGCCACCTGCTATAACTTGTATTGAAACTTGTAAAATCTATGACTGTGAAAAAACACATTTAAAATGATTGAGGCACTACATTGGATAGCCACATATTTAACTTAAACCCACCCTTACATTTATCCTTCGTTAGCCCATAGAAGCCATGAATTGCCTTATCGGTTTAAGCCACAATACAAGCTGATATTTCCTAACCTACCTACACTTTTAGTATTTTTTCATGTTAATTCAAGTTTGAGTGTGGGGGAAGGGCCTTTCTTGTGCGTTCATTAGGATGTGTATCATTTTTTGGGAGGTGTGAGGTGTGTTTCATCATTTTGGGAAGTGTATTATTAGAAAATTGGGCATGAGTCATCATTTCATTGTGATTCTTTCATTTCATCCAGTTCACCATAAAACATGTGAATAAAAATTCAAAATAAAGCTATGCATGTCTGGAGATAAAAAAAAGAAAAATACAGCTGTTCCTTTCTGAAGATTTACAAAAAAAGGTATAACTTTGATGATATCATTCTTTGTAATCATTTATTGACTCATGACCCATGTCATTAAAAAGGGGTGGTATTGTGTTTCACATTATCAAAAGGGGATTTGAGTGAGGTTCATCCTGTTTTTTCACTTGATTAATCATGTATTGTACTTAAGTGTCAAACCTCCTACTTATGGACTTAAATTATTTCAATCATTTACCCACCAACCCTAAGACACAGAGTCATTTGAACCTTTATTGCAAGTTCTAATGATTTTATGTGCATTTTTTCTTTACAAAGTGGAGAAAGTAGTTCCTTTACAAGCATATGGATAAGGAGTATGTTCTCATGATATGAGTATAACTCCACTATTAATTGTATCATGAGTGATGAGAAAAAAGATTCAAAAGAGAGGTATATCATGATTTGGAATGTTTAATAATAATAAATTGAGAAGCTTGAATGAATGAAAGGAGAAGATTCATCATTTTTCAAAGGGGAAAAGTAAAGTGCATGAATTGATTGTTTCTTTGAAAAATGAGAAATTAAATTGATATTTTTTTTGTGGAACTGGAAAATTTGATTGGACATTGATAATCGTTTGATTTTATTTCATTAAAATTTGAATATTGGTAACATGGGTGCCCTTTAAATTCCTTGTTGAGATTTTATGCTTGAGGAAAAGCATAGTTTAAGTGTAGGGGAATTTATAGAGATAATATTTTCATCATTTTTTATATTTAATTCAATGATTTAATCCATAAAAATTGAATAAGTTGAGTTAATTTCATTAATTTTGGATTTTTGATGTGTTTTGGGCTAAAATTAGAAAACTGCTTAATTTGGAAATATTGATAGATTTTAATCACTTTGGTAATGCACTCATATCCATTAAAATATAAATCCAATTGATGTGATTATTTTTCTATTCGGTTCATATATTTATTTTCTTCATCTTTTGTTTTTGTACCAGGATTTAATTCTGCCATGAAAGCATCCTAAAAATTCAATCAATGTGGATAATTATTTTGGACGACCTCATGGACCCCACCATAATGAAGTGATCATAAATCGGTCAAAACGCATCCAATTGGGGAGATTACAATTGTTTTTGCAATAATATTAAATGGGAAGTAATTCTGTTGAAGATCATGAAGATTGACCATCATTAAGGCAGTCCATGGATTCTAACATGTAGGGGAAGAAAAAAGGAAACATTCCTCATGATTAAATGCTCAGAATTTATTGTCCATATCTTGTAATACACAAGGAGGATAAATATTAATTTTTTTGAGGAAATGTAAAACCTATTTTTGAAGAAATTTATAAAATACATCATTTCCCTATTCATCCATTAAATTGGTCGAACATGGTCAATCATTGGTTGGAGTGAATCTATAGAAAATCTTATAGAGATATTTTGAAGATCTTAAATTTAAAGACTGGATGATGGCACCCCATTGGCCTATATAAATATAAGTTCATCCATGCTGAAGGCGATTTCGACACCGATGTTGGAGTAGAGGCTCCGGGACATGTAGCTAACATAGGAATTTTCTTTTCCTTTCTCTTTATTTTAATTTTCTTTTCCCATGTAACACATATGCATCTTTTTAATTAAAGTGTTTACACATTCTTTCCCTTCATCTTTATTTTCAAAATTTAATATAATTTCTTTTTCTCGCCCTTATTTCCATCATGATCTCTATGCAGTTCACCATGGAAAGTGACTAACTCGAGGCTTGGACCTGGGGGAGGATTCACAATGTTCTTTATTATTGTGATACAATTCAAAATGATTTTATTCTATTTGTGGTGAAGGCGGGAATAATGCATGGGTGCGACAGTCGTCCACCATGAAACTATTCCCAAATCCATTTATTTTACTTGATTAATTATTTTTCCCTCCCCTCTCTTAGGCAAACCCTTCATATGGTGGATTTGGGGTTTCCATAGGGGATGAAACAACATACGGTGGAGCCGGGTCCTTTTGTAATAACATTCTTGATTGAGGTGTTATCCTATTTAACTATTGGAGGAGGTGTGGTTTGGTGTGATGGATGCATACTAACATCACACACTAAATAAATAAAGGGAAATTAATTCATTAATTAGGTTTCAATAAATTAAATATCAAATAGAATTTAAACAATAAATAAATATTGAATAAAACCATGTTATCCAACCAGAGGACCAAGTTCTTTCTTCAATAATTTCATTATGTAAGTGGATGTTAGTTTTAACATTTAATTTGACTTTTAAATTTCATTTCATTCTTAGATTAATTAAAAGCAGTAAAAAAATAATTATTTTAGGTGATATAGATTAATTAAATAAAGAACTGAGAAAGATCTTCAAGTGAGATGACCCTGGTCAGCCTCTGTGCTGCATTAGGAAATTAAATTGCTTTTGCCACACCCTACGACACGCGTGCATCAAAACTGGTTCTGTTTCCAGGGAGCTAATCAGTTATTTAATTTACCTTTTATATTTTCAAATTTTATATAGTTTTCATTAATTTTTTTAAAAAATTCTTTTCCATGATGTATTCAAATTCAAATTATTATTCATGGAATGATTACTCACAGGTGTAATATCAAGAACCCGAAGTGGATTATAGAGATCTAAAGGCCCGAGTGGATAGGATTAGCAATGCTCTAGATGACTTGGGGAGAAAATGAAAATAGCGTTTGAATATGTTCGAGCACAAAGTGAGAAACCTGAGCCTGAACCGAAGCAAGAGCTTGAGCAAGATGTGGATGACATTTCCCCACCGGTTTTTGATGTTGAAGAACCCAAGGGGGTAAAAGAGGATGTTCCTAAAGATCAATTCCACTTCTATTAACCATTGCTAGAGGAGATAGATGAAAGATTATTTTCTACTAATTTACAAGAGGGAGATCATGTGAATTGGAGAAATTATGGAGTGCATGGGAAGAAATTGAAATGCAACATGATCTCCTAATTCCTTACAAATTAGAAAAGAAACAACCTTTATATCTCTCTCTAGCCTTGGAAGATGAAGAAACCAACTAAGTGGGAGAATTTGAAGAAAGAATGGAGGAGCCTAACTACCTACCTCCATCATGTGAAGATCTACTCCAAGAGGCACTTATCATACAAAAAGTGATCATCCCCGAAGAAAATCAGGGAGATGATCCTTTCTTGAACTCAAATTTTTTTGATTTCATTCAATCTTATTTGAGTAACACTCCTTATGACATTGAATTTTCAGATTCCTTCAATCCTTGTATCACCTTGTAGGAATAAGAAAAAGGAGAAATTTCACCTGTTGAGGAAATCCTGGAGTTCCCTAAGGATATTGATCATCTACTTGAGGAAGCCCATGGAGAGATAACAGTGGATCTGCCTGAAGAACCAAATCTACAAGATGCCTACCTTAAAAGGTAAGATTTTGAAATTAATGCTTTAAATTTAAATTTTGAATATCCATTTGATTATTCTTTTCATGCGACACATATGGAAAACCCACTAGATTTTAAAGAACACGTTGCACAAGTAGCAACTGAAGAGGAGGGTGATCCATACTTCATCCTACCCCCACCATGCAATCTATACCACATTGTGAAGGGGGCGGATCAGGTGTACTCTATCTAGGGAATTCTCCTCAACAAGAAAAAATAACTACAATCTGGGAAGAAGAACATGTGGTGGTTCATGTCCAAGAAGATCCACCCACCATCGGATTATGGATAACAGCTAGTACTACCCTCAGGAGGAAGTAGAAGAATCCAGGGCCCACATGGGGGATCATACCAAGGCTTATCTTTTCTTGATTTCTAGTAATTTATATTCAAATTACTTTTCATAGAAGGAGCATATCATATAGCCCAATCCCTCCTATATTTTTGAGCATTAATGACATGATACATTCACTTAATTGAGTAATTATATTTTGTAGGTTCATGATGGAAAAAGGGAACCCCCAAATAGAAGGATGAAGCTTCATTTCAAAAGGGAGTTTACTTTTAATATTTAACTTTGAAACTCCTTACATTTTTTATGTGCTTTAAATTTTAATTGAATTCCTACACTTGAATTATGTTTTACTTGACATATCTAGAAGACATGAGTTTCATAGGAATCTTGTGATGCCATGTTTTAGATTTCAATGTTAATAAGATTGAATGATTATAATGGATAATTAGATGAGCAAATTGAAGCAAGGATATTGAAATAAGGACCCATGATTTGAGGGAATTAATTGATTCATGTAAATGAAATTTCCCTACCATTTTTCATGCTTTGAATTTTTGAAATTAATGTGAATTAATTTTTTATTATTAATCATTCCATGAGTGATTATCCAATATCATATTCCTATTCCCAAGAGGATTTATAGACCAAATATTTCCTATTTTATCTTGAGCATATTTCTTGACTGATCTTGGGACGTGCCACCTGCCAGAACTTGTATTGAAACTTGTCAAATCTATGACTATGAAAAATCACATTTAAAATGATTAAGGAACTACATTGTATAGCCACATATTTAACTGAAACCCACCCTTACATTTATCTTTCGTTATCCCATAGAAGCCATGAATTGCCTTATAGGTTTAAGCCACAATACAAGCTGATATTTCCTAACCTACCCACACTTTTAGTATTTTTGCATGGTAATTCAAGTTTGAGTGTGGGGGAAGGGACTTTCATGTGCGTTCATTGGGATGTGTATCATTTTTGGGAGGTGTGAGGTGTGTGTCATCATTTTGGGAAGTGTATTATTAGAAAATTGGGCATGAGTCATCATTTCATTGTGATTCTTTCATTTCATCCAGTTCACCATAAAACAAGTGAATAAAAATTCAAAATAAATCTGTGCCTCTTTGGAGCATTAAAAAAAATAGAAAAATAAAGCAGTGCATTTCTGGAGATTTACAAAAAAAGGGAGAACTTGGATGATATCATTCTTTGCAATCATTTATTGACTCATTACCAATGTCATTAAAAAGGGGTGGTATTGTGTTTCACATTATCAAAAGGGGATTTGAGTGAGGTTCATCCTGTGTTTTCACTTGATTAATCATGCATTGTACTTAAGAGTCAAATGTCCTAATTTTGGCCTTAAATTATTTCAATCATTTTCCCACCAACCCTAATCCATAGAGTCATTTGAACCTTTATTTAAAGTCCTCATGATTTTATTTGCATTTTGTCTTTACAAAGTGGAGAAAGTAGTTCCTTTACAAGACTATGGATAAGGAGCATGTTCTCATGATATGATCATAACTCCACTATTAATTGTATCATGAGTGATGAGAGAAAAGATTCAAAATAGATGTAGATCATGATTTAGCATGTTTAATAATAATAAATTGAGAAGCTTTAATGAATGAAAGGAGAAGCTTCATCATTTTTCAAAGGGGAAGATTAAAATGCATGAATTGATTGTTTCTTTAAAAAATGGGAAATTAAAATGATATTTTTTGTGGAACTGGAAAATTTGATTGGACATTGATAATATTTTGATTTTATTTCACTGAAATTTGAATATTGGTAACATTGGTGCCCTTTTAATTCCTTGTTGAGATTTTATACTTGAGGACAAGAATATATTAAGTATAGGGGAATTGATATAGATAATATTTTCATCATTTTTTATATTTAATTCAATGATTTAATCCCTAAAAATTGAACAAGTTGAGTTAATTTCATTAATTTTGGATTTATGATGTGTTTTGGGCTAAAATTGGAAAACTGCTTAATTTTGAAATATTGACAGATTTTAATCACTTTGGTAATGCACTAATATAAATTAAAATATAAATCCAATTGATGTGATTCTTTTTCTATTTGGTTCATATATTTATTTTCTTTATCTTTTGTTTTTGTACTAGGATTTAATTCATCCATGAAAGGGTCCTAAAAATTCAATCAATGTGGACAATTATTTTGGACGATTTTGTGGACCCCACCAGAATGAATTGATCATAAATCGGTAAAAACGCATCCAATTGTAGAGATTCCAATTGGATTTACAGGAATATTAAATGGGAAGTTCATCTGTTGAAGATCATGATGATTTACCATCATTATGGCAGTCCATGGATTCTAACATGTAGGGAAAGAAAAAAAGGAAACATTCCTCTTGATTAAATGCTCATAATTTATTGTCCATATCTCGTAATACACAAGGAGGATAAATCTAAATTTTTTTGAGGAAACGTAAAACCTATTTTTGAAGAACTTTATAGAATACATCATTGCCCAATTCGGCCATTAAATTGGCCGAACATGGTCAAACATTCGTTGGAGTGAATCTGCAGTAAATCTTATGGAGATATTTTGAAGATCTTAAATTTGAAGACTGGAGGATGTCACCCCATTGGCCTATATAAAGAGGAGTTCACCCATGCTGAAGGGGAGTTCGACATCGATGTTGGAGTGGAGGCTCCTGGACATGCTGCTAACATAGGAATTTTCTTTTCCTTTCTTTTTATTTTAATTTTCTTTTCCCATGTAACACATATGCATCTTTTTAATTAAAGTGTTTCCACCGTATTTCCCTCCGTATTTCATTTATAAATATAATCTAATTTATTTCTCTTGCCATTATTTCCATCATTATCTCTATGCACTTCTCCATGGCAAGTGACTAACTCGAGGCTTGGCCCTGGGGGAGGATTCACGGTGTTCTTTATTATTGTGCTACAATACAAAATCATTTTATTCTATTTGTGATGAAGGAGGGAATAATGAACGGGTGCGGCGGTCATCCACCACGACACTATTACCAAATCCATTTATTTTCCTTGATTAGTTAATTTTCCCTCCCCTCTCTTAGGCAATCCCTTCATACGGTGGAGTTCGGGTTGCTATAGGGGATGAAACGACATACGGTGGAGCCGAGTCCTTTTGGAATAACATTCTCGGTTTAGGTGTTATCCTATTTGACTATTAGAGGAGGTGTGGTTTGGTGTGCTGGACGCATACTAACATCACAAACTAAATAAATCAAGGGAAATTAATTCATTAATGAGGTTTCAATAAATGAATTATCAAATTGAATTTAAACAATAAATAAATAATGAATGAACCCGTGTTATCCAACCCTAGGACCAAGTTCTTTCTTCAATAATTTCATTCTGTAAGTGCATGTTAGTTTTAACATTTAATTTGACTTTTAAATTTCATAGCCTTCTTAGATTAATTAAAAATAGTAAAACCATAATTATTTTAGGTGATATATATTAAGTATATAAAGAACTGAGAAAGCTCCTCAAGTGAGATGACCCTGGTCAGCCTCTGTATTGTATTAGGAAATTAAATTGCTTTTTCCATGCCCTAAGATAGGCGTGCGTCAAAACTTCAAGAGTTCCAATTCCATAGTTAGCATAAGTACGAGGGATCCATTTCAGATGCATTCACAGAAGACTGGTTGGAGGAGGTATAGATTGGAATTAGTTCGATCCATGCTCGGAAAGAGTATTTGGTGTCTTTGGTTGCCACGATGCTTCGTGGAGTTGTGAGGCAGTGGTGGTTCTTGTTCCTCAGGGATCGCGAGGAGTCGGGGATCTCATGGGAGGAGTTCTGAGAGAAGTTTAGAGTCGAGTTCTTTTGTTGACCGCGAAGGCATCTAGTCTCTAGGATCTTCTTTCCTTCGATAGGGGAGCTCCAGTGTGTGAGATTTTGGAATCAATTTTAAGAAACTTTTACAATATGCTTTGGACCTGTTTCCAGATGAGGAGGCTAGGGTGAGGCATTTCGAGGAGTCTTTGCGTTTAGAGATCCAACACCATGTCACCCCTCTTATAATGAAGACATATCTTGAGGTTCTAGAAAGCGAAGAGTTCTTCAAGATGAAATTTCCTAGAACAAGATATTCATGAGAGGGGAGTATTCATGATTACTCAAGAAGCAGAGCTGTGGTCTGGGGTTCTCAGTTTTTAATGGCAGAAGAGTTTCTGTTTAGACGGGGGTACGTCCGATCCCTCAGGATATCGTTTCTCTGGGGGTGACAGCTCTCAAGCTTATGCCAAAGGATCAGGTGATTGTTTTTCCTATGGTGTTCAAGGTCATTAGTAGAGAGAGTGTGTGACCATTCATAATAGTCATCGTGCACCAGGTGTTCCACTCCAGGTTCCTCCGTTGAGGCAATTCCAGCCGAGGCAGCAGTAGTAGGTTGCACCAGCATTAGATCTGTAGAGGTTGGATGGGGTAGGCAGAGGATAGCCCCGTGACACTCCTCATCCTCAGAGAGTAGAGCGTGGCCATGGTGGAGGTATTCATCAGGGTCAGAGAGGCCATGGAGGCGGTCATCTTCAGCTTCATGCTCTAGAGTTGCTAGCTCCAGGAGAGACAAACATCGTTCCAGGTACCCTTTGCTTTTTTTTCTACCTTTTTGTATGCCATTTTTTATTTAGAAGCGACACACTCCTTCATATAAACAACCCTTTTCCATGCTTTGGGACTTGAGTTAGAGAGGATTCCAGTTCCCTTGGTGTTGACTATTCCAGTTGGAGGTCGAGTTGATTTGTTTGAAGTATGTAGTGAATATGAGATAATGTTGGGGCTGCAATGCTCTTGGGGAGATTTCCTATGTTTATAGATACAACTATATGATGTATACTCAGCCTGGATTGGTTTTATTAGGTGTAGGATATCATGGATTGCTTCAAGTGGTAGGTTGTGTTATTCAATGAGGATGGAGAGCCAATTGTGTTTGTTAGCGAGCGAGACCCTCAGATGGGTCAGAGGTATGTTCTGTCCTTATCCTCCTTCATGGATGAGCTGATGCTGAGTTCTTCAGAGGTTCAGTAGTTGGCATTTCCTAGGGTAATAGAAGAGTACCCTGATGTCTTTCCATAAGAGGTTATAACATTACCCCCTCGATGAGAGATTGAGTTTGGGAACAAGCTACAACTAGGATAATCTACTATATATATATATATCTACATATAGGATGACCCCTTATGAGTTATGAGACCTACATATACAGATTGATGGTTTGTTACAATATGGTTTTTTTTCGGCCGAGTGTGTCACCATGGGGTGCACTAGTTTTGTTTGTGAAGAAGGCTGACGACAGTTTGCTATTGTGTATCGATTATCCTCACTTAAGAAAAGTGACAGGGAAGAATATCTATCCTCTTCTATGGATTGATGTTTTATTTGATCAACTAAAGGGTGAAAGTTGGTTCTCAAATATCGACTTTCAGTTAGGATATCATCAGATGTGTGTGAAGAATGAGGATATCCCAAAGACTGCTTTTCGTTGGTGTCATGGGAATTATGAGTTCATTGTAATGCCGTTAGGTGTGACAAATGCTCCATCTGTGTTCATGGGATTGATGAATGATGTGTTCCGTGAGTTCCTAGAAACGTTTGTGGTGGTTTTCATTGACGACATCCTTGTGAAATCCATATCTGAGGAGGAGCATGCGAAATATCTATGTGCCGTTTTGGGAGTTCTTCATCAACAACATCTATTTGGGATATTGTCGAAGTGTGAGTTTTGGGCTTGAGAAGTCTGTTTCTTGGGGCATGTTGTGTCCAAGTAGGGAGTTGCTGTGTATCCATCAAATATTGAAGTAGTTGTGTCTTGGGAAGCCCCCAAGATAGTGGCAGAGGTGCGAAGTTTCCTTGGTCACACAGGATACTACAGGTGGTTCGTAGCCGATTTCTATCGGGTTGTGAATCCTCTAACATCATTGACCAGGAAGGAACAAGTGTCCATGTGGAGTGATCAATGTCTAGTATCTTTTGAGTATATTAAGGAGAAGTTGGTAAGTGCTCTAATTCATTGTCTTCCAGAAGAGGGAGTTCAGTTTGATGTTTTCTATGATGCTCCGCATCTGGGGTTAGGTTGTGTTTTGATGCAGCAAAGATCGGTTGTTTCTTATGGGTATCAGCAGTTACGTTACCATTAATGTAACTATGCCACCCACGATGTTGAGTTGGTGAAAGTGGTGTTTACTTTGAATTTGTGGATACATTACCTCATTAGAGAGTGCTTTGTGGGTTTCACTGATCATAAGACCCTAAGGTATGTTTTCTCCCAGTGTGACTTAAACTTACAATTGCATCGGTGGATGGAGTTTTTACTGGAATACGACTTTGAAATATCATATACCACTGGAAAGGGGAATATTGTAGCTGATGCTCTGAGTATGAAGTCAATTAGTGATGCAGTACGTGAATTTGGTGATTCTTGAAGAGAAATGGAATAACTTTCAGCATTACATCTCGATATGGGAGAAGTTGGGGGCAGTGGTTGTCTTTTCCAGATTACAGTGCAATCAACTTTGATGCATCAAGTGGAAGAGTCCCAGTTGGGGGATCTTGAGGTAGAGGTCTGAAGAGACTAAGTTGTTTGTGGAAAGGCCCTTGATGGTTGGTCTGAGGATAAACAATACCGAGTGTTGTATCATGGAAGATTTTTTTTCTTTTGGTGATGCGTGAGATGGTTCTTAGATAGTTCCATAGTTAACCTTTAGTGGTACATCCTAGTCTGACAAGGATGTACCGAGCCTTGAGGAGTCTGTTTTGGTGGATTGTGCTGAAACGTGCTGTTGCAGAGTTTCTATCTTGATGTTTGGTCTTCGAGAAGGTGAAGGCTGAACACCGTTTCCTTGGTGGTTTGATCCAGCCATTAGATGTTCGTCAGTGGATGTGGGAGGAAATCTCAATGGACTTTGTTACTTGTTTACCTTGAGCTCAGGGAGGACATGATGCTATTTGTGTGGCAGTTGACTGTTTAACAAAATCTTCCCACTTCCTAGTGATCAAGGAGTCATGATCAGTGGATGTTTTGTCGAGGAAGTATCTAGAGGAGGTGGTGATACTTCATGGAGTCCCAAGGATGATCATTTTTGATTGAGATCCTCATTTACCTCTAGGGTTTGGAAAGGTATCCATCATGTTTTAGGTTAACAACTATGCCTTATCATTACTTTTCATCCTCAGACGGACGATCAGACAGAGCAGACTATCCAGACTCTTGAAGATATGTTATGCTCTTGTGTCCTGGATTTTAGAGGTTCGTGGATGAGTCACATACCCTTGGTGGTGTTAGTTTACAAAAATAGTTTTCACTCCACCATCTGTATGGCGTTGTTTGAAGCCTTGAATGAACGAACTTTCCATTCTCCACTGTGTTAGACTGGGATCAAAGAGTTAGCGATTCTAAGACCGGAAGTAGTGTAGAGTACAACAGAGATGGTTCAGATGATTCATGAGAGAATGAAGATTGTGAAGGATATTTCGAAATCATATGTTGACCAAAGGAGGAGACCTTTGGAGTTTGATGTTTGAGATCATGTGTTTCTGAAGGTAACTGCCCGTCGTGGGCAGCGAAGGTTTGGTCATGGGAGTAAGCTTTCTCCATATTTTTTTTGGGACTTTAGAGGTGTTTTCTCATGTTGGATTCGTGGCATATCTGATATCACTTCCCATGAAGATGAGCTGGATACATCATGTTTTCCATCTATCACAACTCTGTCATTATCTTCATGATGACTCACATGTCATCGATTGGGGATAGATCGATGTTGATGATGGTGCAACCTTCGAGGAGTGGCCTATGGAGATCCAAGACAGCAAAGAGAAGGTGTTGCGTGAGCATTTTATCCTCTTGGTTCGTGTCTTGTGGTGACGAGGTGGTGGGGAGGAGAGTACCTAGGGACATGAGTCACATATACGTGCTCAGTACCCATATTAGTTTGATGTTTAACTCTTTTCATGTAACGATGTACGCTTTGTGGTTGTAGAGCTTTCATGTTTATAAGATCGCTTTCTTTGGTTGCTTCTTGTGGCTTGCTCTCTTTTGAGAGGTATCTCGATGGGTGGTTGTTCAGACCCGTTTTGGTTTCCCTTTTGGTGGGTTTTGAATTCTTGGGGGAGAGAATGTTTTGAGAGGTATCTGATGTAATGAATCAGACCTATCTCATATTCCTTTGCTGAAATCTAGTGTTTGAGGTGTTCTGGGAGGTCAAGGTGACTCAGCCCCAACACTTTTCCAAATTTCTAGTTTTGTGAACAGTGTTTCTAGTTTTATGAATAGTGTCATGGTGTCACAAAAACAGCGTGATATAAACAGTGTGGTGGAAATAGTGTCATAGTCACGTTGTCAGAGAAATGATGTCATAGAAACAGTGTCACAAAAGTGGTGTGACAGAAAAAATGTCATATAAATGGTGTCATAATCACAGTGTCATAGAAATGGTGTGACTGAAACGGTGTCACAAAAATGGTGTGACAGGAACGGTGTCACAGAAATGGTGTCACAGTCACGGTGTCACAGAAACGGTGTGACAGAAATGGTGCCATAGAAATGGTGTCACAGACATGGTGTCAGAGAAACGGTGTCACAATCACAGTGTCAGAGTCATGGTGTCACATACACGGTGTCACAACTCATGAACAATGTTTCTAGAACTTTTTTATATTTCCTTTCCCAAATTTCCTGATTTTTCTAGTTTCACTGATTTAACATTTTCTTTGATGTAAAATGCATTTAAGGCCTTGTTTTAAGGGATTTAAGGTCGAATCAAATCCCATAACCCCTATATTAATTTTCCTAAGGCTGGGGATGCTTTTACTTGGTCAAACCACATGGTATAATGCGATACTCTTTTAATGGAAAATCCATTGTATCTTAAACCACTGCTCTGTTAAATCTTATAAAGGGACAAGATATCTTCCTCCATTGTTCTTCCTCCTTGTTCTCAAGTGTGAGAAGCTCTAACATTTCCTTCATTCCCATATGAATCTTGAGATGAAACTTTTCCCTGTGGAATGCTTTCCCTCGATGTTATTCTTGCTACAAGTGCACCCACTATTTTGGTGCAACCAAGCAGTATCCATCAATGTTTGATATAAGGTATGATTTATCATCATTATTTTGGGTTAATTTTATTTTATTTCTCCTTTCCATATTATGGAATGTGATCTCCATGCTTTTAATGTACTTTCTTGGGTTCAGTTGGTGTGGTCGTGCCGCAACATCCTAGGGTGGATACAATTTTCACGGGAGGAGGCGATTGTGATCCGTTGTGTGTATCGTTATCGTATAAAGAACTATAAGAACCTATTGAGGTAGGGGATTCATTGCTTTTATTTTCTTTTACATTAAACTGTAGATTTACCATGTTTTATCTAAATGGATCACAATGGAATTGACCTAATAAATATTTGAACCAGATAAATAAATTGATATCTATCACATGTTATTACCTCGTGTTTTTCTAGATAGCATGATATATATGCTTGATTTTCTAGATTTTCGTTCTTGATAAAAATTAATAAAGAAGATAAAGCTGGAATTAATTGATAATAGTTATGATAAAGATAAAGAGTCATGTAAATGAATCAGGTTGTTGTTTTTGTAATTTTATTTTAATCAAATTGATGCTGTAAGCATTTTTAATCAATTTTTGATAGATATGCTAGCCTTCTGTTTTGGTTACCCATAGTTGGAACCTACAAATAATAAATCAGTTAATTACATATGAATTAAATAAATGACGGTTGGATAAAAAGATAATTCCTCGTAGGGTTCTGAGTTACCCTCTTGTTTGTAAAGGACAAGAGCCTTATGCTTGGAGCTATGAGAGCTCATTATGTATGAAGGAAGAATGCCTTATTAAAGGGGATAAGAGCCTAGATGATATGATGTTGTTTTTTTCTTCTTGTTTTGTGATGTGAGTATGGATGGTTGTTGTGATATGTGGGGGCCGGGAGGCCCATTGTTTGTGGAAGCAGATGATGCCTATATTGGTGAGATGCATCAGTTCATGCATGTGGGTGTCGGGGAGGACACCAGAGATGATGGAACGGGTTGGATATGAATGTTTGGATGCTTTCTGTTTCTTATTAGTTGTTTATCTTCTTCACTTTCCCCAATGCTCACGGTAGTTGGTTTTTTACCCTCATTCCAAAAGTGGTGAAGACGCATAGGGTATGCCATGTGCTTTCCGTGTTTAGCTTCATAAGGGAGGATGGGTGTACGCTCTTGCTATAAGCAGCAAAGACTCGATGGGTAGTTCATCTACTCATTATGTTAGACCCCCTTGTGCTTAGTATCTTAGAATGTATTTCTAGAATGATTAGGAATATGGGAAAGTAATAATTTTGTTAATAAATGATTGAATAAATGATGTCAAACTATGGGGTTGGATCTTGCTGGGACGCAATGCTGAGGTTTCAATTTAAAATAACAATGAACTTTATGTGTAATGGTAATGAAATATAATGTGTAAATTATTAATGGTTAATTAATCATTAAATAATTAATTAACGTTAAGTGAAACTAATAAAAGGGAATTAAGTATCATATTAAATCTCTTTAAATGGTCGTGTGCTTATAGGATACCTAGTCTTAGAAGTGGAAACCGGGAGTTCGAAAGACATTAGATGTAGTTGAGTCTAAGACTAGTTTATTCCCATAGTGTGGTTGTGTGATATAGTATATTCTGTACTTTTTTGTGTTTCAATATGATACTCCACCCCTTCAGTTAGGGAAACCAACACCCCCGGGATTCTGAGTCATGGGGGGTGTTTTCCCCAATATTTTGGTGGGAGGATGGATAGATTACTACCCCCTTTGGCCTCTCTCTCTTCTCTTGGTAGTTACTTGTGCTGGTAGGCACAATGGTTAGTTTTAACCATTTGTGTTTGTAAAGGTTTGTAATGGATTGTGGTTATTCACACACATATATTATGGATATAGTTTTCTATGGACTACAATAGGTGTAATGGGTATAGGCTATGATAGCTTGAGGATCCTTACCTGGTGTATGGGTTGTAATGGATTGAGGTATAATGACCGGCATATGATACACATTATGTGAGTTGTGGTGGCTTTCCGAAACTACCTAGTTACTTTTCTTACATGGATGTGGTGGTTTTGTTGCACGAGGTGCATGTTGTGGTGCTTCGCCCAGGTTTCTGTGGGAAAGCCTTTATATAGAGAGATGCTTAGGACGCGCAACGTTGGGGAAAAGTGGAAAACCAGTGGGGATGTATTAGTAGGGTACCCTTGATATTCTTTATTTTATTATATAATCTTGTATGCGGTACTTGGTGAGAGAATCCATGGTGAGGCTGAGAACTTATTATACCTATTTAGGTGATGAGTTAGATTCACTTTCTATTCACTGTGCTATATAATGCTCTATTTACTTTTAAATAGAGGCTCTGAGGAGGATCTTTCTTAATATACTGTTATACTCACCCTATGTATATATAAACTGTTTTTCAGGTCACTTGGAGAAGGTGGGAGATCAAGCTAGTTTCTACTATCTTGGGGTTCCAGGAGCTATTCGGGATTTTGGTTGCTGCAGTTTTTTACTTTCTTTTGGGTATTTTCAGTTTTTACCCTTTTAGTTTTAGTCGTTTTTAATGACATTACATATGTGTACTTGGGATTTCTTTTATATTGCTATCTGGTTTGGAGTTTTTTATGTCAATATTATCTATCTCTTTCGCATGTGTTCTCTTTGAGGGTAATGCCTACCATTTGTGTGTTTAATATACCCTTAGTGCTAGTTGCCAACTCAGGGCCTACAAGAGGTGTGACTCAGGGGTCACTATCTCTCTTCTCACATTTCCGGCCTAGGAGGGGTACACCTTGTGGGGAGGGGGGGGGGTGTCGTGACATCCCATGCCTCCGATAATTGTAAAATACTGATACAAGGGATTATATGGTCGAAATATGACTATAAAATTTATTTTGTACATGTGTCTAGGTTGTTTTGTCCCTTAAATTAATGTTTAACTACTACGTAATCTTATTTTTACCTTAATTACTATAATTAATTTTAATTAAATTCATAAATATTTTTTTATCAAGAACTAATTTGAAATTATTATAAATTATAAATTTTTATGATTATAATTATGGAATCCTTTTTTCCAAATTCTAATCACTAAAGAGGAATAAATTAATTGAAAATTAATCCCGCAGATTGTCACGACAACATGTTTTTAAGTGAAAATGTTTAAAATTATGAAATGTTTTAATATCAAATTTCCCTTTAAAATTGGTTCCAATGACCTAAATTGAATTAATTTATGTAAAATTTATCTTATTAAATATTAAAACCAAAATAAAATATAATTTAACAATATAAATTTATTATATGGAAAAGCAATTTTGAATTAAAATTCAGTATTTTCACTATTCATCCAAAAATGATGTTTTCCAAAAAATCCAATAAATTCACCCTTAAAAAATTTAAGCATTATAAATTAAAAAATTAATTTTATTTTATAAATATAATTTCAAAATGTTTTAAAATTTAGATTCAAAATAGGTATGTAATTAAAAGGTTGTTAAATTACCCTATAAAAAATATATCTTTATGCATAAAATTGGTTTTATTCTTATCTATTGTATAAAAAACACATAAGATGAACATTAATTAGTTTACTGTATATAATATATTTATATTTAAATAAAATCATTTATCAAAATTGTTTCGATTAATTTATTGAGGTAAAAACTGTTCGATTGTATAAATATAATGTTCCGTCAAAATATTTCTTATATTTTCAAAAGGTTTTTATTTTCATTTCTAGTTAATTGGTAACAAAGTAATTATTACTATATACATTTTTAAACCATATTCTTTTAATTTAATTAATATTATTAATAACCTCTATCCTAATGTCTAGGTTAAACCCATAATATAATTTTAACAATATTATTAATAATATAATGTAGTCTGGTAAAACTAGGACTTGCGTGTAACACAAGCTATCGAAGGAACTCGACATTTTTTGTAACACAATACAAACATAGTGTTGTGTGTATCTAAAGATAATCTAAGTGTTCCTTGTAGTAAAAAATTGACACGGTGTTTTGTAAAAAGTATTAATAACATGGTTCTTTCATATAAAACAAGCTATATTCAGTGTTGCATGATATAAAAAATATAAAAAATATTAAATTAAATCAAAAAAAAAATCCTAAAAAAATAGGATATTACATTATACCCCTTTTAAAATGAATATTTACCAAAAAAATATTTTGGTTTATCAATGGTTTAATACTTAAAATTTCATTTCATAGAAACTCACATCGTAAAAATGAATACTAAAAATTACTTTAAAAAGGGGAAGTTTAAAACATAAAGGTTATCCAATGTAACTCATAATGGGGTTTCCACATAATAGAAAATAGGTAGAAAGTGAAAACATTTAAATGAAAGAGGAATCTATCTATCAGGTTCTAATGAAGATTGATAGGGAACATGGTTAGGATAAATTTAATGATCACAAATCCATAACCCAACAAAGCTTGAAAAATTCATTGATATCATAGAAAATGATGACCATAGGACAATATTTTATTTCCAGACCGTTTTTCTTAATGTTGATGAATATTTATGAGAATATATACTTACATGATTCTAGGATAACCTCACCCTTTGTTTTTACTTGATTAATTTCCACTTTATCATTTATTTTGAGAAATGAAGGGGAATATTTCATTATTGAAGCATTAGTAGATCATGAGATCCATAAATAGAATGATAGTTTATTCCACATGTCTTTATCAAAATAAAAATTTTAGGAATACTTATCCAATATGAATAAATACTCATATGGAGTGATAATACATTAACCTCTAAATCCTTTTCCAAATTTTAAAATAAAAATTCCATAAATGTATACAATTCATGAGTTTTCATATGTTTATTTAACTAAAAATTTCTATTCTTTTTTATGTCCTTTACTGATATTTTGTGCTCATCCCAAGTTTTTTTTAAATAAATACATAGGGATTTAGGATGTGTAATGGAAATTAAGAGGTCGATATATATGTCCTGAAATGTTTTCATAGAAGAGATCATAATTTATTTTCAAAGTTTTATATTATGTTAAAAATGGATACCAATAATAACTATCCACTTTTTATTTTATGGTTTTGTTATGTATGTGTTATGAATTAATTTTATAAATTAGAAGAACTAAAAATATCCTTAGTGTGAAAGAAATAATTTTTAGGACTAAAAAACTACAATATGTAATGTTTAAGGCCATGTCCTAAAAGTTTCTATCAAAGAATGGTCTAGAAAAAATTATAGATTATAATTTTTTATTGGGAGGTTATCTTAAGTGTTGCGGATAACATAATGGGTTTATAATTTTTTGTTTGACCATATGTTCAGTGTCCTAAAAACCCCTTTATAGGCTTTATGTTATGAAATTTTAAGGTGACTACTGGTATTTTTGGAGACTTTATTTTTTTGTGGTAATTTTGGGTTATTAAATTTTGGGATGAAAAATAACAGGTATGAGAAACCCTTTGAGGTAAAAAATTTCACCCAAATGATGAATTTATTTTTATGATAATTATATAAGAATTATATAGTTTTAGAAAAAAGACAACTTTTAATATGGGTTATAACCCATTGTGTTTGGAAATTCCCCGAGAATCAAACCCAAAACCATAAGGTTATAAGGGGACATATCTTGTCCCTTGTTTATGTGAAGTTTTGATGAGTATGACTTTTTATTTTATGTTAATTTATTTATTGGATGACTAATAAGTTAAATTTTGGAACATATGTATTATCTAATAGATAAACCTTGGATTGGAAAATTATTTGGTGATTAAGTGATTAATGTTATTTCCAAATACATTTACTATTTTGGGAACCCTTTTATGATTGTGGTAAATAAAATACTATTTGATTTCATTTTAGGGATAAATTTTCAATTATTTTTTGGACGAATATATGATTTTATTTTTTATTTATGGTGATTCAGGTTATTAGTGGTATGGTTTAGTGTACCATGAATAATATTAGAGAAATTACTTTTTGGTTTAAGACTTCATGAGTAATTGATGAAATTTGAAGACAATTATGATGGTTTATGTTGGAATACTATGTGATCAAATCCTTCTAGATTTTAGGATTGAATATTAATTTGGATTATTTTGAGAAATTTTAAGGACACTTATTTATCAAATTGTATATGTTTATCATTGTGTATTGTTATTAAATTTTAAAGATTGATTTAGTTTTTCATAATATAAAGGTTTATTTTTTTTATATAATTATCTATTATTATCCAAACCATTTTTTTATTAATTTTTATACACATGATAAATATAAATGTGATATTTTGTGGATTATGTGAATCTCTTGAAGTTGATTTTAATGATTCATGCATGAAAAAAAACTTAAATACATATCATTAGGATAAAAAGATGATTTTATGTTGTATATTGATTAAAGGATTAAACTAAAATTTTTAAGTAAGTATATTTCCTTATTTTCATAGCCGATGCAATAAAAAATTAATCAACTCTATGAAAAGAATCTTGAAATAAAAATGTTCTCAGTTTAATTTTCTTACTGAGAAATTAATGACCTTTTAACCCATCGCAAATTTATGGATCTTTTATTGTTAAATTTATCATGACCATGTTCTCTATCAAGCTACATAAGAACATGATTTTTATTTTTCTATTGAATTTCTATGTTTTCTCATATAGAATCCTACTATGTGTTATCTTAGATTACCTTCATACTTCCCTTTCTATCTTTTAAAGTGGATGTTTTATTGATCCTTTTTTTTCTGATGGAGGATTTTAATAAATTTAATTTGAATAGTTGAACTCTGGTTATGATGCCCAATTTCATATTATGAGGATAAAATTTATTAATGGGGTGATAGTGTAATAACATAATAATTTATGAATGAAACATTATGTTTGATATCGTATATGATATGCCGCATAGAGCTTAAACCAACAACTAAATATTATTATTTACAAGTTAACATTATAAAATAAATGTTGGAATAAAGTGTATGAATATGATTAAATTAATGATGAAAATATTGTTTAATCAAGTATATAGAATTAATTCTTCAACTAATTAATTATAAATGAAAATAAAAAACTTTTCAAAATAAAAGGATTTTTTTCAAAAAAGATATTTAAATGTTCAGTTGTTTGTTTTATACTAATAAATAAAGAAATCATTTTTTTGAATTATATTAACGAAATTTATAATAAATTCAATATAATGCGTGAAATTAATCATATGTATTTTCTAGACATGATATTTGAAACAATACAATTTGACTCAAAAAAATATATATTTTTCTAAAAACACAGTTCATGCGCCTTTAGATAAAGTACTTGTTTAAAATATAATTTTTTCAATTTTTAAGTACTATTTATAAAATATAAATTTTATTTGAAATAATAATATCAAAATTAACTTTAGTTTCATTTTTTATATTTGTTTTATAAGTTTAATGTCTTATGAATATTGAAAAAATAGTGAATTTTAATTAAAAATAGTTTTTTTATTTAATGATTTATAGTTTTAAATTTTAATTTTTACTATTTTTAAAGTATAAATAGATCAATTTTATATCCTTTAATCCAATTTAGGTCATTTTAATCAATTTCATGTTGAATTTTTATATAAAAACCTTTAAATTATTTGAACATTTACACTTTATAAACATGTTTTCTAAATCTCTCAATATGATTAATTTTAAATTAATTCCATCTGATTAATTCTTTTCAATTTTTGAAAAATTGATTCGATATTTGAAATAATAATTTAAAAATTTATATACTATTTCCATTTTATTTTTTGAAAACATGAAGAGTAACTTTATTATTTTTTTTACTATAGTTAAGGTTAAATATGGTAATTAATGGTATATATAATATTATAAATTTTTGACAATTAACATGAAACTTTTACTAATTTTATTTAATGAGTTATGTTAGACCAAAACCATCCTGAGGACGATTTTATGACCTCTAGGATACATTTTAACGACTTTAAGTCCTTTATAGTTTTTTATTTTTTAAAAAATGTCAAAGAGGCCATACTTATGTTTTAATAACTATCATATTTTTAATATAGGGTTGTTTAGAAGTTATATTAGAATATCAATATTAATTTAAAATCTCAAATATATATCTAAATAATGGTAATTATCTTTTAATTTTTATTTTTAAAATATTTACCTTAATTGATGACACATTGATGATGGAGTAATTGTTTAATTAATTGAAATATCAAATTAAAGATATTAAAATTTTTATAATGAATATAATTTTATATAATTAACGACATAATTTAATTTTATATATTAATTTGACATGTTATAGGTGTTTTTGAATAATTTTTTTAATTTACCATGGTGATATGATATTTTTAAAAATTCATGTAAATAATAGCGTCAAAATAGAAATTAATGATATTTAAATATAAATTATATTTTAATAACTGATATAAAATTTATAAAATTAAATTTTTTTTCCAAAATTGCTGGGATAAATTATAAATTTTTATAAATTATTCATTTATGGTTAGTATATTATTTTATAGTAACAATATTAACCTTCAAAGAGTATAAACACAGGTTGTCACAATTAGAGTTATAGAGGTTAAATAAGGGTTAACAACAAATAGATATGGATTAAAAAATAATCAATACAAGTATATGTTTAATTTGATGAATATATTTTGACCCAAAGTTATCATGAATTATAATTAAATCAAATTGGTTCTACTTGTAATATAAAATTAATTTTTATTAATTCAAAATTTTGAGAAATTCAAAGAGTTCGCCTCCCCTCTATTATAAAAGGGCACATCTTCTTATCTTTTCATCACACTTACAAACCTATTTTATTAGTCCAATATCTACAAAAATACCTTTATATAATCCCTTAAATAATTATATTTATTTTATGTTAAGAAAAACACCATCCTTATTGATCTTAAGGTGCTAAAATGAAGATTATCCGATGAAAAGGTATCGTTTTAAATTTATTGTTTCTGATTTATTTTCCTTTTTCAATTCAATAAAATATTTTTCAAACACCATGAAATAATAATAACAGTATCCTCAATATACTTAGATGTTATTATGTTAATTTCATAACCTTAATAAATATCCACTTCTATCAAATTGAAAAAGAAATAATCATCTGTGTGTACGACAGACGACCAACTCGTGAACCGTTAAAATTTGTTTTCCACCAATATCTCTCAAAACTAGTTATAATAAAGGATTTAATTTTTATATGATATTCATTAAATATTTATTATTATTAATTAATAATATATCATATATATATTTATGATTCCATTCACATAAAAATGATAAATATTTTCGTGCATACCTGTAAAATATCACCTCCATGAAGCGATGATATTCATTTTTATTCACCACAACACATGGATGATATATATAAGTATATTTAAATTATTAATATTATATTAATGATATTATAATAATATGTAAAGATAAAATAATATTTACCTTAATGATCATTGAAAAATGGAAATGTTATTAATGTGTACGTACGACCTACCATCTCCATGATTGTAATATTGGTTCATTTTTCATAACCATGTACCATGATTGGTTTTAATAGAATAATTGATAAATATATATTATTATTCTTGATATTAAGGACTAATGACCACTTTGACTATATAAATTATATCAAATTCAATTGGGGTCAAGTAGTGAATATCATCAAAACAGAGGAAATGAACTTAAATAATTAAGTTATGGTTATAACCTAATAATAATTGATATAAATTGAACAATAAATTATAAAAATGTTCTCAAGAAATTTCATAACTATCCTAATTTTAATAGTTAGGCACATAATTATTGTATGGGGCGAGTCGGACTCAAGGTAAGGGATGCTATCTCAATATCGTTTCATTGGATGTTATACACCCACATTGTTTTAGGAGCTATATACACAGAACATTGACATATCATATCATGAATATATTAATTCCCATTTTATTTAATGTTTTTTTAAATTTTATTCATTCAATGGTTGTTTGATTAAAATATTTTAATGTGGTAGGGGTACTTTTATTTAAAAATATATTTTAAAATGTTTAAAGATATAATTTAAAAATATTTTCTTCCCTAATATTATTATATATATATATAAGTATTGCTAAGAACATTTTATGTCTATTGTTAATTTCATTCAAAGGTTTTCAAAAAGGATTTTTTCTATAAGTTTTGTATAGAAAGTATTGAAAATTGAATATAGGAATGTTCTATTCTTAATGTACATAGTCAAAATGAATTTTCCACCATCTTGGCCATTATTTTATTATTATATTCTATTTAATGAATTCATGATTCCTTAATTCAAAAAACCACTTTATCTTTTTTTTCTTCATATTTTTGTACTGAAAATGGTTATCAAAATAAAAACCATATTTTTATTTGAATTTGGGTTTTTATAAGAAAAGAGGTATTTTTTATATGAATGTGTTTTCATATAAGTTTTAAAGGGTTTATAATAGGGTTTTATGAGAAAGTTGTTTTATTCATGAATTGGTACTTGATAATCACACAAAGGGGTGAACCAGATAGTGTTAGTAAATCCAGTTATAGCTTACCATGGGGTACCCAATATAATTCTAGGAAATCCCATTACACCTTAACATGGGGTGGAGTAGATAGCACTGTCTGAGCCCATTATAGCTCTCCAATTCATTGAGTAATGATAATATTATAAGTCATCCATATAGTTATTCCAATTGAAAGGGTTTTGAAAGGGGGTTTAAAGGGTTTTATGAATATAATTATCTATGTGAAATATGGGATTTTTAATTTCTTATTATGGGTTTTAATGATTTTTTGAGAAAAATATGTGTTTTTCTTTCATGTGAAAATGTTTTATTTAATATTCTAAAAAACCAATGATGATAAAGGTAAACATTATATGAGTTTTCATGTTTTTACTAAACTAATTCTCTCTTTTCTTTTTTGTATCCCTTATTGATATTTTTTTCTCATTCCATTGTTTTAAAATATTTTCATAGGGTTTATGGATGGGTAATGGAAGGGAAGAGGTCTTGTTGTAATTCATTGAGAGATTTCATAGAAGTGATCATGATTTATTTTAAATGTTTTATATTATAGGAAAATGGATACCTATAAGAAAATTTCACATTTTTTATTGTTTTATTATATATTAGTTATGGCGTAACTATGTAAAACTATAAACCTAAAAATATCCTCAATTTGAAAGAAAAAATTTTTATACTAAATTTCAAGAATATGTAATATTTAAGGCAAGGTCCATACAATTAAAAAATTGACCCATGATCTGTTGTTATAAATATTAATGGTATACCATGATGTGAAATGCTGATTAATGGGTTAATTATGATTAACCAAGGTAAATAATATATATGTGATATATGTGTTTAATTGGTATATGAGTGTGGGACACATAATGATGCTTCAAAATCCCACTTGTGTGATTTATTTATATACATGTGTTGGACATGGAATACTTCATCAAAATCCCACTTGTGTGTTTTTTTATTTACAAGTGTGGTACATGAAATACAGCTTCAAAAGACCATAAGTGATTGACTAATATTCTCATATGTAACATGGAATAATTCTTTGAAATCCCATAGTGATAAACTAGTTATGAGACACAAACAACTGGTTCAAATACCGACGAGGTGCTAGACATGGAGTTCTAGGCCCAAAATATGGGAATTTTACTATTACTCTAATCTATCATGATATGAAAAGAAATTTAATGGATAATTAAAGACCATTATTATAATAAATTTTGATATTTCCCTTTTTTAGGGTTTATAATCTGACACAGGATGATGTAGGTATTGAGGGTTCAAGTGTCCTCGAGAACCAAGGGGTTTATGTGGATAAATAATGAATCATTGAATATAAGGAAACTAATTACTATATTTCTTTAATTTTATTAATTAAATAAATATATACCCGTTTATTTATTGTATATTGTTTTAGACACCATTTATGGTGGCCTACTAAGATTCACTCACAACCTACTCAGGCTGCCTGATCAGTACCCAAATAGACTTCATGTTTGTAGGACATGATAAGGGAAAGAGACTCATCTTATATAAATGATTTGGGATGGATCATGGATGAGTGAAATGGAATATATTAGATACCCTATTGGTAGTGTGAGTGTGTTATTATTTTGGGTTTTTTATTTTACACTTAACAGATATTTGGCATGACATATAGACCATTTTGGTTTGGATGTTGTATTCTTGCTTTTGTCATCATGTGATAACAGTTTTTTCAAGTTATTGTTTACATCATTTGGAAATGGATTATTTATTTCCATTTCTATGTTTCATTGGTAAAGAGGGTATATTATCCCCATGATTTATATTTACCCTCACTATTGGTTAGAAGCCTCTGGCATACGAGGAGGCACACTTGAGTTCATGTGATCAACATACTTGGGGCACCGTTGTGTTTCACCCGATTTAGGATGTCAAAAAGAGGTATCAAAAGTGGGATTCTTTTCATTTTTTATTAATATTTTGGAATGGTAGAATTAAGGATAGGATGATTTATTTATTTGTTAATATCTCATGCATGGGAGTAGCGAACTCATGTAAGAGGGTAAAATCCAAGTACCTAGGGAGGGATTATTATCATTGATGTGTGTTGTTACAGTTGGATGTTATTTCACCTTGAGTGATGAACTTGTTGTGTGATGTAATGATTTTTTCTGAGATTTTACACATGGTCTGGTTTTTCAAGAGTGTTTATTATGCATGAATCATATTAGGGACTCATGAAATTATTTTTACGTGCTTCATTTTTAGGCACAGACAAGAAAACATGATTTGCGTAAGTTGTTGAAATTGAAATGATGTTTCTTGATTATGTAACTAAAATTAAACAGTTCATATTATTAATAGATAGTTGTAAAATGATTCAATAGATGAATAAATGGTTCTCTAAAGATGAACTTGAATAATTATAATGAGTTACCCATTTTAAACCATGAACTAGATGTAAGACGGTTAAGGTTAGTGACAACATCTTAGATTTGACTATGTAGTGGGGTTTGGGGAAATGAATTGTGATTGATTTTTCAAAACCCTCTAGTCAAATGTGTTAATATTTTCTTGCATATCATAGTAAATTTGTTTTTCATTGTATAGATTTTCATCTATGATGAATTTTTTTGAGAGGACGAATTGAACTTATCACTAGAGATGATACACCAACAGTGGAACATGAAGCACTTTCATCTCCAGGTGAGGAAGTCAGAGAGATGTTTGAAGACATATTTTCTTGATTCATGTAGTTTATAAGAAGAGACTCAGGGAGGGTATTTTATAGTATGTGTGACATATCATTGGAGATTCAATTGCAGTACCCGCTGAGATTTTTCAGAGAGGGTGGACCTGAGGTAGTTAAGTTCTGGATTGAGTCTATCCATACTATAAATGGAGAGTCCTGCTGAGAATAGAGTCAAACTGGATGCTTACATATTTCAAGGTCATGGAAAGTATCAATGGGACATGCTAACTTAGTCTAGGTAGCTTGGAAACATGGAGTGGAAATACTTTTAGAGGATGTTCATAGAGCATTATTACCCTAAGATGCTTAGTGTGAGAGAGCATCTGAGTTGTTGAGGTCAAATCAGTGGAATATGTTTGTGATGGAATTTTCTATTATCTTTAAGGACATACATCCCATTGTACCAGTGTTTTAATAAGATGAATCTACTATGATAAATTTATTTCAGGATGGGATTAAATGTGAAATTATGTCCCAAGTGAATAAGTTTTTAAAATTGGCGAATCAGGATCTCATTTCTAAGGGGGACCTAAATAAGGATTTTGGAAGAGGATATACAGTGTATATTGGATGTTCTTGATGTATGACATATATGATATGGAACCATAATTTTGGGAATGATAACTATATGAGTGGAAAGAATAGCAGATAGGGGTATGGGTCAGTTGAAAAAGACCTTACTCGGGCAACCTTTCACCATTGTGGTAGGTCGGGCCACCTTCGTAGATAGTGTCCCTGAACACCAGTAGAGTTCCAATACTATGGTAGGATAGGACATATAAAAACTTTATGTATGAAACCATGACATAGGAGTAATATTGGGGAAGGTTGGTAGAATTATATTTCTTGATGGGGTCATTCAAAACCATATATGTATGGCAGTTGGAGTTCCACTGGTTGTGGTGGTAGAGGGAATGGACGTGGTACTTCTGGGAAGGGTCACTTATATCAGTAGAGTGGGACATCTCATGGGACTCATACTGAATAACATGTATTATGAGAATGACAGCTTCATGTCGTTCAACCTACACTAGTGGATAGAGATGTTGGTCTGTCAATAATGAAAGTTACTATTCTTACATATTATGCGCTAGCTAGTGCCTTATTTGATATCGGGGCCACTCATTATTTTATATCATCACAAAAATATAATGGATTGATCCTAGTATAAAAATAAATGAGTGTAATTATGATTAAGGATACACCTTTGGGATTACAGTTGAGAGACATTTTCTTGTGTAAGGGGTGTTCTCTCGAGGTCGGAGAGTATCATTTCCTTTGTATCATTCCATCCAGGATAGTTCTATCTTCAAAAAAATTATTGGTATAGACAGATTAGTTCATAATTATCCCACATTAATTGTTACCCAGGATAGTAAGCTTTACATATCCTAAGGGTGACAATTATGTACACCAAGAATGGGATATCCAGGCAGGTCAAGTAGTGCCAATTCATCAGCAACAAGGGGAGCATACTACCCAAGTTTATAGTCTATTTATAAATGAATTTGGTGTAAAAAATTATTTTTTTGCACCTGTAGTAGACATATTTAAAATTTTTCCAATTGAATTATGAGTGTTGCAACCTGAAATAGACCTGGAATTTACAATTGAACTCATGCATGGGGTGAGCTGGTTTCTAATCCACCATTTAGAATGGATATAATAGAGCATCAAGAGAGTATGGAAAAACTAGAATATTTGATGAATACGGGATTTATTCATCTAAGTACATAACCTTGGGGTCCCCTAGTCTTTTTTTTCAATAAAGGCTGGTTGGATTTTTTTCCTATGTGGTGATTATCAAAATATGAACTAGGTGTCTCTGAAGAATGTATATCCTCTCCATGTATCAATTTTAACACCACAAACATGAAATCCCGAGATGGTGCATTACGTTATTACATTGGCATGATTAAAAGGAATCAAATTCCAAAAGGCTGATTAGTTTAGTAGTTTTGAAGAAACTAGATACATACATTGAACCCATTTTACATTTGGAATGGAAACAAAATATGATACATAACAAGAGCTAATAAACTGCATCCTTGAAAACCCAATAAATGATTTCTTATTCATTACCCGTGAAAGGGAAATAAATGAAATGGGTGAGCTCAAATACTCATTAAGGGTTTAATATAGTGTAATAATGAATCATTTTAAAGTGAATCAAAATCATCTATAAATAATCAATATGGCATGGTGAATATTTGAAAAACACACGGCAACAGTAAACTGACAATAAAAATGCATCCATAGACTCTGCCATTGTGAAAAAATCATGGATAGTAAAAACTGAATAATGGATAAATAGAATGATTATTATTTTCACATCATGTATCCGGGATATGAAACACCATACCATTGAGATGGTTTATGTCTTTGGGTAGAAACCTGTCTAATTTTTTGAAAACAAATTTGAGGGGTTTATCGCCAACTGATTTATCGCATGAGACCTATCGATGCATCGAGGGGCTATATCAGGCCCCACCTGTCACTTAAATTCCAAATAATTATTTATACATAGATTTAATACAAGTACAATATTCCTTTTCTATATTTGTATATATTAGAGGATATCTATTCATCAATATTTCCATAAGTAAAACAACATCTCAAATAAAAATCGTATGTAAAAGGGTATACAGATTAAGAAAATAATTATATCCATGAAACATTAATATGGATATATAATATATTTACAATTGTAAATTCAAAAATTATCTTAAAGGGCCATTAGGTACACCCCATAATAATAATTAGGTGCACAATACCAAGCAATTCACAATGAAATGGAAACCAAAACAAAGTCCCTTACAATATTGTAATCAATTGAGTTAATAATCATTATGTGAATAACTAAATACCCATAATATAAATGGAATCATGATATTATATATAAAATGATAGTAAAAATATACCAGAAATAAGAAATAATTGGCATACAATGAAAATATCATTGAAATAAAAGTGAGATGAGAAACCCCTTACCTTATTCCTGAAGGTGTTCTCAATTGATCTTAATGACATGAATAATCAAATTTAGTTTCATTAATTAATAATCCTAGAACCTGAAATAAATTTAATTAATTTATTATAAACTTATTAGGTTTATTAATTTCTGTTTTCAAGGGTTCAAGTGGTTCAATTTTATTGTTTTTGAGGAATTTTGTTCCTTGGTTTTCATGATCGGTTTACTTGTATTCATGAATGGAAGTTTGTTTTAAAATGTGGTTAAACATAAATAATTTTTAATATATATTATTAGTTAAATTACATATATATAAATTATTTTATAATGGTTTTGGTTATATACCATGAGGATGAATCATTAGATAAAAGTTAATGATAAATGCTTGGATTAAATTGGCGGTTTTTTTGCACAATGAACATGTTTTTTATTATTAATTTATATTATGAGTGTTTAAGGATTAAAAAACATTTAATAAGATAAAATAAATAAATTATTATCTCTTTCAACCATTAAAAAAGTTTCATGACCAGTCTTGAAGATAATAATAGAAATTTAAAACCTGTCGTCCTTGAATGTGATAAATTAACATATCTCAAATGATATTTTCATTTTTAGTATAAGAGGATGGGAAAAGAGGGATTATGATGACATGTTCCATTATAATAATAGAATTATATTTCATGTAAGGTACTATAAGTACAATATCATTTGTATGAGGGTATGTGAGGATAGAGAAACAAAATAATGGTACTTGTAAAAGAGGTTGAAAGAAAAATGATGAGAAGTTCACCTCTTGAGTACTCCTCCTTGAAAATCTACTTAAGGAAATTGTTTTTGTCCTTTTGGTGAGAATAGTAGGTCTTGAACATGGGGGGAGGTCTTGGGAAGTGTATTTGGAAGAACTTAGGTAAGGCTGAAAGCTTGAGTGGTGTGTGAGGAAGAGGGGAATGAGGGTGGCATTTATAGTATAAGAGAGGAGGCATTTAACATTATTTTAATCATTATTTTAAAATTATTTCTCAAGACTATGAATATTTTAGATTCACATTACCCTAAATAGTAATAATTTCATGTTATTTCGAACCAATTGGGCTTACATCAGCCTTAAATAACCTATGATACAGTAAAACTAGTATTTATCATTTATTATAATTTATTGTATTTTACTAGTCATCAAAAATTAAAGAATTTTAGAAAAATAACAAAAATTAATGCTGAGTTTTTTTTCATCTTTTAGAATTCAAAAATGAACTCTATTCTTTGAAATTAAGTTTCAAGATATTATTAATTTAATTTTGAAACAAAATCATAATTTATATAAAATATATCTATAACTTATTTTTTAACACCTTGAAAAATTAATCGACATCTCATTTTCATATAAACATAAGAAAATAAAATATTATTATTAGTTACAATTTATAAAAGTCATATTACTATGCATAAGGGTATGTTACTATTCACTAAAAAACAAGTTGGTATGATCAGACTCTAAATAACCTAATGATCACAACTGTAGATGACCGTTTTTTGAAATTTAAAAAACAGAAGTGGAAAATATAATTTTTGAGGCTAGGTTATAAATTTATCCTATAAATAACCAATTTTTGTTTCATATAGACACAATTTTTCATGAAATATAGTCCATCTAATGAATACAAAGTATTTAAGATAAACCTACCATAAAATGTTTTGAGTACTATATTTTTCCCTCCATAAATTTTGTCCTCAAAATTTTTCATGTATATTGATCCATAAAATTATGTGGGTGGTTATTCTTCATAATATCCTCAGTTTCCCATGTTGATTCCTCCATTTTATAGTTTCTCCAAAGAACATTTACTATTCATGTTTTCTGATTTCTCAATACCTTCTCCCTCGTGTCAAGAATATCGATAGGCTCTTCACAGTATGATATATCATGTTCAACTCTACTTATTCATAGGTGAGTACATGTGTTGGGTCTGACATTCATTTCTTTAAAAATGAAACGCGGAACATATTATGAACTTTAGAGAGACTTGGTGGCATTTATAAACATTAAGCTACAACTCCAATCCTTTCCAAAATTTCAAACGGTCCAATACACTTGGGGCTTAGTTTCCCTTTCTTACCAACCCATAAGAAACCCTTCCAAAAAGATACTCTAATAAATACATGATCTCCAACATGAAATTCCAAATCCTTTCTCCAGTTGTCAGCATAAATATTTTTCCAAATTTGGGATGATTTAATATGGGTCTGAATTTTCATCACCTTTACAGTTGTCTCATCGATAAGTTCTGGGCCTATAAGTTTTCTCTCACCAACTTCATCCCAACTTGTTGGAGATAAAAAAATATTACCGTATAATGCCTCATATGGAACCATTTGAATGCTAGAAGAGAAACAATTATTATAGGAAAATTACACCAAATGAAATTATTGATCCCACATACCATGAAAGTAAAGAGAGCATGATATCAACATGTCTTCTAATGTTTGATTAGTCCTTTCAGACTATCTTTCAGTTTGGGGGTCATAAGCAATACTCATATGAAGCTCAATATCCAATGCCTTTAGGAGAATTTTCTTGAATTTTGATTTAAACCAGGGATCACAATCAGGCACAATCTATAGAGGTGCAACATGAATTCTTACAACTTCATTAATATAAAGACTTTCCGGGTGATCAAGTGGTAAATCCTATCATATAGTAATGAAATGTGCTGATTTTGAAAGACAATCAACAATTACCCATATTTCATAATTCAATCTAGGTGTCTCTGATATTCCAATGACAAAATCCATCATAATGTCATCCCACTACCACATAGGTATAGTTATAGGTTGCATGACCCATATAGGATGTTGTCTCCCGACCTTCAATTGTAGACAAACTAGACTGCTTGACACATAGTTAGCAATTTTTTTCTTCATGTTATCCCACCAAATATGTTCCTTTAGATATCTATACATCTTAGTGATATCATGGTTTATATATAAATTTGAGCTATGTGCATCATCTAATAGTTCCCTTTTTAGATCAGGTACCGATGGAACGCATAACCTCTTCCCAAAATTTAGAACTCCATTTACATACACAATGTATGTCCATCTTCCATCCTTAACAGTCTTAATTTTATTTTGTAGGTTCTCATCATTGGACTAAAATATTTTTATCTTCTCTAGTAAAGATGGTTTAGTAATAATTTGAAAGTGGAAATATTTTTCCCCTTCTATAAAAATTTCCATACCCATCTTTAGTAGATCCATTAATATAGGATCTCTCTAAATCCTCATTTGGGTTAGAAGTCCATGATCTTTCATACTTAATTCACAATCCAAAATATTTGCCTTTTCTTGGTGGTAGTGCATTGAACAATCATTGTCTTCAAGTAACTCAAGTCATCTAATTTTCCTCATGTTCAGTTCTTTCTATGTAATAATGTATTTCAAACAATTGTGATCCATATATATCTTACACCTTTCACCATAGAGATAATGTCTCTATATTTTCAGAGAAAATATTATGGAGAATAACTCAAGATCAGGCGAAAGATAACATTTCTCATGATTCATCAACTTCCTTAATGCATAAGCAATAATGTTATCATTATTATTAAGGATGAATCCTGGTCCAATCTTTGATGCCTCAATCTATATAAAAAACCGTCATTTCCAGATGGAAGAGTCAAAATTAGAGCATTAACCCATATTCTTTTCAATTCTTCCAAGGATTTTGTACATTCACTATCCCATACATAATTAACCTAATTACATGTGAGATTGGTTTGTGGGTTATCCATTTGCATGAAATTCTGAAGGAAATGCTAATAGTATCCTACAAATCCAATAAAACTTCATACATCAATTATGTTCGTTGGCATGGACCATTCTTGGATTTCCTTTGTCTTCACATTATCCACTAAGACTACATCCTTAGAGACAATATTTCTAGGAAAAGAAACTAATTTAATCCATATTTCAAACTTTCTAAACATCCCATATAATTCATTTCTTTTAGGTGTTTTCAGAATAATCTGCAAGTTATTCTCATGGTCTTTATAGATTTTAGAGTATACCAGGGTATCATTGATAAATACCACGAAAAAGACATCATGATATTATGTGATAACTCTACTCATTAGATCCATGAAAATAGAGGGTACATTAGTCAGTCCAAATTCCATTACTCTAAACTCATAATTTCTATACCTGGTTGGAAATGATGTCATTGGAATATCTTCCTTCCTCACACACAACTGATGATAACTAGATCAAAGGTCAATCTTTGAAAAATATTGGGCTCCATGAAGTTGATCAAATAAGTCATTAATTCTTGGAAGATGATACTTTTTTAATTGTTGTATCATTAATTTACCAGTAATAAATGAATTGCCTCATTTATCCATATTTCTTACTGAAAAAGAGGACAAGGGATCCCCATGGAAAAGTACTGGGTCAAATAAATAATTTATCACTAAATTCCTATAGTTGTTTCATTATCTCCACTAATTTCATAGTTTACATTCTATAAGGAGTCTTGGAAATAGGTATTGCACTTGAAATTAAGTTAAGAGAGAACTCAACTTCCCACTCTGGAGGATGTACAGGTAAATCCTATGAAAATACATCAATTTATTTTTTCACATGAGGTACATCTTGAATTTGATGATTTATTTCCTCACCCACATATATTGTATTCTCTTCCTCTCCAAGAATACCATTCAACAGAGCTACTAGGCATGGATCTAGATAAGAATCAGATGGAAAGGTTTCTTCACTAAAGATATGGAATTCTACACCATTATAAAAAATTCTAACTTCTTTACTATTGTATTATATCTTCGTATCATAATTTGATATCCAATTCATACTGTGAATTATAACAAATACAATCATTGGTATGATGATAATATTGGAAACTAAAGCACATTTATGTTTCATGAGGGGGACTAATCGACACATCTTTGTTGCAATGATACATCCCCTAGGAGTTTTGACTGATAACTCCTTTATTAAATCAAATTAGACATGTATAATGTTTTTACCAAAATGGGATAATATAAAAGAATGTGATGATCCAAAATCAAATAAATCATTTCCTGAGTTTGAGGAAACAATTAAAGTACCTACCACCACATCATTTTGAACTTCAACCTCTGCGGTTGAAATCACATATGATTTCCCTTTCTCTCATGGAATTTCATGATGCAAGATTAATTGGCACTTAGGACACTCATTTTCATAGTTTCCCATCTCTCTATAATTGTATCATTGAACCTCATTTAATTTTCTCTTCCCCATGAATTGACTAGATCATTGACCATTTTATCCACACATATAGAAAACTCCCATTCCTTTCAAGAATTTCCTAGGATGGTTCATTCCACAGTTCTCGTATAATGGAAATCGCTTCATTCCAATCTTCTTTATTTGATCTTCATCTTTTCCATGGTTATTAGAAAGAATCTTCTAATCTTGATTTATGTTGAAAATATTGGATCTAGAAAATTTCTTCTCTTTTTTGATGGAACTAAATAAAATATCATCATATGATTAAATTTTTTGTGAAGCCATTTCCCATCGAAGATATGTCTTAAGACCTTCAAAGGAATGATCTATCTTTTATTCGGAATCATATATGTAATCTATAAAATACCTGTATTCTCTTGTAAAGGTAGCCTCATACTTTGTAACACTCTCTCCATCCCTTTGAGTTAGGATAAGGAATTTCCAAATCCCATCATTTCATGGTTAATGATGGAAATATTTGTCAAAGAATAGTTCCTTAAATGTTATCCACTCCAAATCTTCTATTTCTTCTTCGTCTGTGGTTTTTTGAATCAAGGACAACCATTGATCAATATTACCCATGACACAATATACATCCCATACTACCTTTTAATTTTCATCGCATCATAATCCCAGAAATATGTTTTCAATGGACATTATTCACTACTCAGCTACCACCGGATTAGTAGTCCCACTAAAAGATAGAGGATTCTGCTGCATGAAATGATCCTGTAGAAGTGTAGCATGGTTATTCGTTATAGCCTGAGTAAGTTTTCCCAATATGGTCATGATCTTATCTTCTCCAACATTGGATATGATGACTTGCTCAGTGGGGCAATCCTTACATTTTATGCGGGTATTGATTTTCATTCTTCTATTAGGCTCCATCACTAAACAATGGCATAAACTAAATTAGGTCATAGTTTATAACTTCTAAGTAGCAAACAATTAAGATAATCGGAAAATATATGCACAAATAATCTAGTAATCATAAAAATTGTTATATTTAATTTTAAATACTTCATAATGGTTTGTAAATAAAATGTGATTTTATCCTATGAATATCCCCTATGTGCGCAATAAGGCCCATTTTTGTGTACCAGGATACCCCGGTTCTAGCCCGAAACTCTTTATTGGAGTTGTTAATATTAGGAATATATGTGCTAGAACCATGTCCACTTGTATTATCCAAAAAAAGATGTATTTTCTAGGAAGAACCACATAATAAAAACTTTTCTCAAATTACAGGATGTTCTTTTATGATTATCTTTAAAGTCTAACATATTTTTATGTCCTTTAAACTATGCTTCCTAAATCTAGTTTCCAAGGTTGCTAATAAACTTTCTCTAATACCAACTATAACGCTCGACCCTAGAATCCCAAAGCAAGTGCATTAATTTTTTAGATTGTATTGATTGCAAGGAATCAAATCGAGAAGTATTGATCATATTACTAGTGTTGAAGAAACTAGATACATACATGGAACCCATTTTACATTTTCAAGGGAAACAAAATATGATATATAACAAGAGCTAATAAATTTTATCATTTAAAACAAAATAAATGATATCTTATTCATAACCTGGGGAAGGAAAATAAATGAAATGGGTGAGCTCAAATTCCCATTTAGGGTTTAATATAGTGGAATCATGAATCAGTAAAAAGTGGATCACAATCAACTAGAAATAATCAATATGGAATGGCGAATATTTGAAAAACACATGCCGACAGTAAACTGAGAATGAAAATGCATCCATAGATTTTTTTCATAGTGAAAACCTTTTGGATATTAATAACTAAATAATGAATAAAGAGAATGCTTATTATTTGGATGTCAAGTATCAGGCACATGAACCACCATCCTGCTGAGATGGTTTAAGTTAGTGGGTAGAACCATCTCTGATTTTTTGGACACAAACTTGAAGGGTTTATCGCCAACTGATTTGTCTAATGATAACTTTCGATGAATCAAGGAGATATAGTAGGCCCCAAATGTCACTTAATGTACAAATAAATATTCGTACATATATTTAATACAAGTACAATATTCCTTCTCAATATTCGTATAGAGTATATGATATAGATTCATCAATATTTCCATAGTTAAAAAACATATCGAACAAATACAATATGTAAAAAAGTATACAGATTAAGAAAACAATAAATTTTTTAAAGGTTGGGGCCGAAGCCTCAATTTATTATTAAAGAAAAGACCTATTTCAACTGGGTAGAGGGATACCCATTACATAGCCCGAAGTCCTAAGGCCAAATGGCCTGAATACAAGGTTTGAAAGCCCATTTTTTCCCGAAGGTGTTCTCCATTGATATTGATGACCCGAATATTCAAATTTTTCTTTTTTAATTAATAATTCCAGAACCTCATCTTTAATTAATTAATTTATTATAACCTTATTTGGTTAATTCAGTGCCTTTATGATGGGTAAAAGAGGTTCAATTTTATTGTTTTGGAAGAATTTCATTCCTTGGTTTTTATGATCGGTTTACCTGTATTCATGAATAGAAGTTCATTTGAAATGTGGTTAAACATCCAAAATTGTTAATATATATTATTAGTGACATTATAGAGATATAAATTATCTTATAATTATTTAAATTATATACCATGAGGATGACTTATTAGATAAAATTTAATAATACATGCTTGCATTAACTTCGCGGTATTGTGCACAATGAAATTTTTTTGTATTATTATTTTATATTATGAGTGTGTAAAGATTTTAGAACATTGAATAAGATAAAACACATATAGTATGATCAGGTTCAATAATTAAAAATGTTTCATGACAAGGCTTGAAGATATTAAAAGAAATTGAAAACCCATCATCATTGAATGTGATAAATTATCACATCTCAGAACGTATTTTCATATTTAGTATAGGAGGAGGGAGAAAGAGGGATAATGGTGATATATTACATTAGAATAATAAAATTATAGTTCATAGAAGGTATTACAATTATCATATCATTTAGATTATTTGAGGTGAGGAGAGAGAAAGAAAATAATGGAACTTGTAAAAGAAGTTTAAAGAAAATGGAAGAGTGGTTCACCTCTTGAGTACTCCACCTTGAGAATCTCCTAAAGGACTTTGTTTTTGGACTTTTGGTGAGACCAGTAGGTCTTGAACGTGGGGGGATGTCTTGGGAAGTGTATTTTATAGAACATAGGTAAGGATAAATTATTTATTTGTGTGGTAGGAAGAGGGGAATGAGTGTGGTATTTATAGTTGGGGGAGAGGATGGATTTTACATTTTTTTAATCATTTTTTTATATTTTTGCTCAAGACTATGAATATTATTTATTAATGTCACCCCAAATAGTAATAATTGCATGTGAGTTTGAACCATGTTTGGCTTACATCATCCTTTCATCACCTATGATGTATTAAAACAAGTATTTAACATTTATCATAGTTTAGCATATTTTACTATTCATTTAAAAATTCAAGAATATCATAAACATCCCAAAAATCCACCAAAACCATTTTTCGACATATAGAATTACAAAATGAACTCCATTTTTTGAAAATAATTTTCTAAATATTATTAATTTAATTTTTAAATGAAATCATAATTTATTCAATAATAACAATTTTAAATCTATTACTCATTTTTTAACACCTTGAAAAATTAAGCAACATCTCATTTCCTTATAACATTCATAAAATAAAATAATAATACGATTTCTTATTAATAAGGTTCATATTACTATTCATATTAATATTCATAATGACATGTTAAAATTCACCAAAAAACATGTTGGTTCAATCAGACTACAAATAACCCACTGATCACAACCGTAGATGTCAATTTTTTGAAATTAAAAACACAGAAGTGGAAAATTTAGGTTTAATGGATATGCTATGACTTTATATTATAAATAACCAAGTTTTGTTTCACAAATTCTGATTGATTCATGAAATATAGTCTATCTAATGAATATAAAATATTTAAGAGAAACATACCAAAATATTTTTGGGGTGTTATATACGTTATCTTTTTTACCAATTGATAAGAGATTAAGGATTCTGCAAGATTTACTTGAAATTAGGGTATCATCAGTTGAGAGTTTGACCTTCTCATATATCGAGGATTTTATTCTAAAGTATGTATATAATTTATGATTTCATTGTGATGTCGTTTGGGATGATGAACACACCCTCAATTTTTATGGCCTTGATGAACCAAATATTCCATCCCTACCTGGATCAATTTTTAGGTCTCTTTGTGGATGAAATATTTATGTGATCCATAACTAATAATGATCATTAAAAACATATTTACATCACTCTAAGTCCAATAAGAGAGCGTAAAATATACATGAATTTATCTAAGTGTCAATTTTGGATTGATCAGGTACTTTTTTTTGGGTCACATCATCTCAGAGGAAGGTCAGTATATGTCCCCATAGAATGTTTGGGAAGTTGTATCTTGGGAGAATCCCAAGAATTTTTTTGATATCTAATGTTTTATAGGATTCAAAGGTTATTATCATAGGTTAATCTAAGAATTTTTCCATTTTACAACACCAATTTTGGGCTTGAATAAGAAGGGTATAATGTTTGAATGGTCTGGATCATGTGATAATTCCTTCTAGGAGTTAAAAGGATCACTTAACAGTGGAACAAATCTGGATCCAACATAATCTAGGTGGTGATTATACAGTGTTTTGTGATGCATCCTATGTCAAACATGGAGTTTTATTGATGTTGGTAGACCGTGTTGTGGCATTTGTTTGTTATTATTTTAGGAAACATGAGCAGAACTACCCTACACATGATATTGAATTAGTCATAGTGGTTTATGATTTGTATTGTTTATGACACGATGCAACATCAGTCAATAGGAAAAGGATGAACATAATAGACATGTAATTTAATAGAATGATTTACAATTCCATAATGGAAGTGGTATGGTGTTAATATGGATTTATTGGTGGGTTACCCGAGGACAGCTCAGTTGAATGATGCTATTTGGGTGGTTGTGGACCAACTAATGAAACTAATTCATTTATTACCAATATGGAATACTTTCTCAGTGGATCAGTTGAGAGACTTATAGTTTTGGGAAAAAATATAATTTAATGAGGTGGAATGAAGTATTGTGTTATAATATGACTCATGATTTACTTCATGTTTCAGGTATGTCCTACAGAAGGTTCTTGGTACCCAAGTTTTATTGAGTGTGGAATTCCACCCACATATAGATGGCCAGTCAGAACACACTATAAAGGTACATGAGAATATATATAGGGAGTGTGTCCTAGACATTGGTGGATCTTGGTTGAAGTTTCTAGATTTGGTGAAGTTCACCTATAACAATAGTTATCTGGAAACTATATAGATGGAACCATATTATGTTCTTTATGGAAGGCCTTGAATATCAACTCTTTGTTGGATCGAGGTATGTGAGTTAGATTTATAACAACCCAGCTCTTTATTACTCACTTAAACATGATTTATTACATAAATATTAACTTAATAGGACTCTGAAGATCAAGAGGTATAATGTCTTGAAAAATTAGGAACATTACATAACAACTTAGAACATAAAACCCAACATATTTACTGAAAACTTCTTTTACATAACCACAACATTCCTTCGTACTTAGAATTACAAGGGATAACATGAGGACATGAATAAGAATATGGTGATATATAAAACCTAGTAAGGGATAAAACAAGGTATAACATTAATAATATAGTACATTTTAGGCAATTGTCATATCAATTGATCATAAGAGAAACATGATCATAAAGGAATGATATAACATGATTATTATAACATGGAAATGTGGAAACAACATTTAACATGATATTAGGAAGATCCAAGGATCATTGCACATGGATCATGATAAAACCCTCTTTGGAAATGAATTATAATTATTAAATCCACATTTTACTAGACATATCATGATACTAATCTTTACCCAATGCATTGGAGCACTATCAGGGTTCACCCTTCTTAATCATTTCATTTCATGCATAAGTGTGCCACATGGATCATACAACCTGGAATCATTCAACATAAACATTTGTTCTAATATAAAGGAATGTTGAATACATAAATGAAACTCTATAATCAATATATAAATGTTCAAAAAGTTGAAAATACTTGATAGAGAAATGAGCATGGTATTCAATACACAATGCCTTTGGCTTGGAAAATCGTTGTGCAATTTCAGCAGCATAATGGTGTGACATAATAATTCATAAAAAATGTTTGATTAGAGATAAATGGGTATCTCATCATATGTAAATAAAATATACAGTAATGGGGGTAATATATATACATGTTCCAATATATTTAATGGAATTTAGATGCATAACATAAAATAATTTCATGAATGTAAATGTGGAGAGGGAAATCTCTTATGGAATTTCGGGATGGAAATAGGTGTACATGAGAGGAATTAATGAGAGATAAAGTGGTATATCATCATTAAAAAATAATTAGGTAAGTATATTAGAGGTTAAAAATCATACCCCAACATTTTTAATTGAAAATAAAATGTCATACCAACATAAATAAATTTGGACAAAAATGAAAAAGAAAGAAATCCCTTACAAGGAAGTGTGATCCCAACGGCTCGAGAGAGGCTTGAGAGAGGCTTATTGGGAGCTTGTGGTTATATTGATGGATTTTATAGGGATAAGGTCAGGGTTTGGTTGAGATCAAGATGGTTTGAGTGAAGAGGAATTGGAGATTGAGTGGGTATATATTGGAAATGACAGAGAATTCTTTATTATTTAGGTTTTGGACACCACACATTAAACTAATCAAAACCACAAACCACTCCATGATTTTAGTACATGGTTATTTCTAAAGTGGAGGGGAAAAATTATTTTATAAGGCCAATGGAATAACTTGTTAAAATATTAGGCTTGCTTATGGGAGGTGAGTCACACTCCCAAGGAAATAATTTTAAAATGTTAAAATGTTTTATTAGACTTGGAGGGCCAACTAAGGCTTTGAAAAATAAATAAAGAACCTAAAATCACAGTATTTTAAAGTTAATGCATATATTGGAAGAAAATACAATTTATAGTATGTTATTACATGACTATTGGGTCATTATTATGTCATAAAACACATTATTTATTTAAACGATATTTAATTTTTACCCAAAAATCGAATGTCTCAAAAAATTATGAAAAATTCACCATTTGATAAATTTGATATTCTGATTCCAAAAATAATATTCATTTTATCTAAAATGTTTTAAAAATATGTGAATTTTTACTTTTAAAATAAAAACTGACATTTATCGAATATTCATGAGTTTTGACAAAAATAGATTTCAAACATAAATAAAAACTACAATTGTATTTATAAAAATTATATGATAATTTATATTTAATAAAAAGTAATATAGTAGTAATATTATATTAAAAAATTATTTAATTTAAAAACCATTAATTCATTAAAATATATTTCTTTATTGAATATTAACTAAAAATACTATTTATACTTTAAAAACTATTTAAAAAGTAACAATAAAAAAATGATTGTATATAATTTATTATATACAAAAATAATGAAAATAGTATTAGTGCTAGGGTCTTATTACATAACCTCTTATAACACCTGCATATGACCTAAGGGTGAGGTGTACAATGGGGACAGACTCTTGGGGCATCTCAGATAACATCGCTCGGGTGGTAATCTTTATCAACATCCACTTCTCCCATTGGTGGTTCTATTCAAGCATAAAGTGTTGATACATGAATTGGGATTTATTATGAGAGAATCCTAGCGACTCCACCTCCTTTTCAAGATATGAAAAATGGGCTTCTTATAGAGAAATTTTACTGGATGATTCCATCGCTTCCTTTGTCTCAGTAAATTGGATTTTTCAAAGCCCTATATTTATACTAATCATGTGATCACTGTTCAATGGATATATTATTAATGGTAACATATTTTAATAGTGTTTTGAAATCCAAAAACATAAAACTAGGTGCATATTTTATATATAAACATTTTACATAATGATACATTTATTTAGATCAATAGGAATTTTCATTAATAAAAGTTTGGGTCATTACAATCTTCCTCCCTTACAAAACTTTTCCCTTGAAATTTTCTTTTCCCACACTAAAACATATGAGGGTAAATTTTCTTCATCACATCCTATGATTCCCATGTTGCTTCTCCAAAATTGTGGTTTTTCCACAACACCTTGATGAGGGACACTTCCTTATTTCATAGAACCTTTTCTCTACGTTATATGATCTTCACCGGCTTCTCTTAATAAGAGATTTCATTCTCCAATAGTACCACCTATGGAATGAGTACATGCAATAGGTTAGGTATGTACTTATTTAAGAGTAATATATGGAATACAAAATGTACTTGGGATAAGTTTGATGGGATTTTTAGTCGATAGGATACTACTCTAATGCGATCAAGGATCTCCAAATAGCCGATGTACCTTGTACTAAGCTTTCACTTCTTCCCAAATATCATAACTCTATTCCATAGTGATATGTGTAGGAATATCATTTCTCTAACAGAAAACTCTAGGTCTCATCGACGATCACCAACATAGCTCTTTTGTTGACTCTGAGTATCTTCAATGTGCTGTTGGATGGTCTTAACCTTCTCCATCATTTCTTTGACCATTTTGGGAACAATGAGTTTTATCTCCCCAACTTCATCCCAACATTCCGATGTTTTTAACCTCTTCCCAAAATTGGCTTCATAAGTTTCCATTTGGATGCTTTAGTGGAATCTTTTATTATAAGAATAATCAACCAGATGAAGATGTTGATCCCATCCTCCTTTAATGTCCACTGAGTATTCTCTCAACAAGTCCTCAAGTGTTTGGATAGTCCACTTATATTGGCAATCAGTTTGAGGATGATATGTTATAATGAAGTTCAACTCAGTATTGAGAGCATGTTGGAGACTCTTCCAAAACATAGAGGTAAATCATGGATCTCGATCAGATAAAATAGATAGTGGTACTCCATACAACCTCACCAATTCTATGATATATATCCGTTCTAGTTGATTAAATGAGAAATCCACTCGAATTTCAATGAAGTTTGTAGTCTTTGTAAGACGATCCAAAACAACCCAGATATCATTATTTCTTTTAGATTTCTTTGGAATTCCGGTGACAAAGTCCATAGTGATTTTATCCCATTTCCATATTGTTATATGTAATGGGTGCATCATCCCCTTAGACTTCCACCTCTCATCCTTTACTTGCTGACATACTAGGCACATTGATGTATACTCAACGATCTCCTTGTTCATGTTATCCCACCAATAATGATCTTGGAGATCTCAATACATCTTTGTGTTTCCTGGGTGAATGGAGAAATTTGAACTATGTGAATGATCCCAAATTTCTTTCTTTAACTATGTATTTGATGGAACACATATTCTTGTCCAAACTTTTACAATTCCTTCTTCATTAACATTGAACTTCGAGGATTTTCCTTTTCTAATAGTTTCCACTTTCTTCTTAATTCCCACATCATCCTTTTAAGTATCCTTTAAGCTTTCCAAAAGATATGGTTGAGTAATAATTTGTGAAAATATTTATTATGTTCCCATTTTTATGATTCCCATATCCATATTCATTAAATCTATAATGTTTGGATCCTTTTCAATTATCATCAATGATAGAATCACTAGGTCCTTTCTACTTAGATCATCTTCCACCTTATTTTATTTCCCAGGGTGGTAATGGATTGAGTATTAATAGACTTTGATCATCTCTAAATAACTTAGTTGGAACATGTTAAACTCTTTATATGTGAATATATACTTGATTCTTTTTTGATCCATGAATATTTCACAACTATCCCAAAACATGTAATGTCGCTAAATTTTCAAAGAGAAGATTACTGCAACCAACTCTAGATCATGTGTTGGATTGTTTTTCTCATGAAAATTAAATCTCCTTGAAGCATATGAAATGAATTTGTCATTTTCTATCAACACATATCCTCTGACCTTATTCAAAGAATTACTTAATACTACAAAAAGTTCTCCACTTGTGGGAAGTGTGAGCTCAGGTGTAGTGATAGGACCCCTTTTCAACTCCTTGAAGCTCTATTTGCATTCATCACTCCATGAAAACTTGACTTCCTTCTAAGTGATATTGGTAATATAGTTTCACAATCATGAATATTTCTCAAAAATCGTTGATAATATCTATCTAACCCCAGGAAGCTATGAATATCCATCACTGATGTTGGCCTTGGCCATCCCTCTATTGTAGCTATCTTGGAGGGATCCACAAATATCCCATTGCTTGTGATGTTATAAACCAACTATGAGACATCCTTCAACTAGAACTTACACTTCCTGTACTTTTTATAGAGATTCTCCTTTCACAAGGCCTCTAGTACAGTGAATATATGCTCCTCATGCTCCTCCTTGGTTTTGGAGTATTTTAGAATATCAGCTATAAAGACTACCTAAAACTTGTCGAGGTAATTTATAAAGACTCTATTCATCAATTAAATGACTATTGCTGGTGAATTAGTGAGTCTGAAAGGAATTACAATGAATGCATAGTGCCCATAACTTGTACAAAAAGTAGTCTGGGAGATATCCTCCTTCTTTACCCTTACTTGGTAATATCTCGACTACAAATCCACCTTGGAGAAGTATTGTTCTCCACGTAGCTAATCTAATAAGCCATCAATTTGGGGTAGAAAATAATTGTACTTTATTGTCATTTTTTAAGCTCATGATAATCAATGCAATGCTGCGTTGACACATCCTTCTTTTTGACGAAGAGGACTGGGACCACTTGGGTGTATAAATCCATTATCTAGATTCTCTTATAGTTTTGTCCTCATCTCTTCAAGCTCAAAAAATCCATTCAATATGGTGTCTTGGATATTGGAAAATCCCCAAGTATAACATTAATCTATGATTCAACATATCTTCTAAGAGGAAGACCAGTAAATTCCTCAAGAAACACGTCAAAAAATTCCCTCACAATAAGAATTTCTTCAATGATGGTTGCTTCCTTAGACTCAATCATCTGAGAAAGATACGCATGCCAATAGGTCAGTAATATCCATGAATGCGATGATGGTTCTAAGGAAGATTCATCCTCCTCCTTGAAATTGTACAAAATTGAGGGTCGATTCTCCATATAGAGAGTGATTTCCCTATCATGGAAATTTGTGTTGGATCTATGTAAGAAAATCCTATCCATGCAAAAAATTGCATCAAATTCCACCAGATGGAGTTTGAAGATGTTTATTTGGAAGTTCAAACCAAAAAATGTGATAGGGGAAGAGTTATATTAATGGGATGTAATGATTTCCAAATTTTCCATTCTCACCAACATCTCTACTTCCATGATTTGTAGTGATGTTGGGATTGTTCTACTGATCTTTCGGGATATAAAAGAATGATTAGTACTAGAATCAAAAAGAAAATTAATTATTCTTCAATGAATAACTAGCATACCTATAACCACTTCATTTTCATGGTTCTCTTTAGTGGTAGTAATGGAAAAAGATCACCCTTACTTCCTTGGAGGATGTAGTTTGCCTCCAAAAATCCTTTTCTGAGGGCACTAGTTTGCAAAGTGCCCTAGTTATTTGCTATTGTAGAAATGAATAGTGCGTTGAGGGTCAAATAGAGTGTTCCTCTCCTCTATCACAACATCAGGTTTTTCATATAGAGAGTTAATGGTGAGGTTCCCTTCTCTTCCACATCTAAATCATTTCCTCATCACCTTCAGTAAATGTTTGGGGAACTTCATTCCGCACCTTTGGAAAGTGGGGTGTTGGAATTTTTTAGATTCGTTGGATTTATCCACTGGATCACCATAATTAAAGTCTTTTTGCATTATCTTATCCCCATGATACCACTGAGATTTATCAATCTCCATTTCGACATTGAGGGCAGATTAGACAATTTTCTCATAGCTCTTGAAGTTATGGATTGTGAGGTCTTTCCGTAGGCTAGGTTTTAGCCTACCAAAGAAGAGGTATATCTTGAATTTGGGATTAAAGACAAAGTTAAAGGCATATCATGAAATCCTTGTGAAGTTTTCCTCATATTCTTTGATGTATTATTCATATTTTTACATGAGGGAAAGGAAGTCCCTTTCCATATTTTGTCGGAGGGTGTAGGAAAAATATTGATTAAAAACATTTTCTAGAAATACTACCATTCTAATGCCTCGATCACCTTCTCAGGTTTTGTATTTTTGATCAATTTCCACCATTGATCAGCTTCACCCTCCATGCAATAAGCATCCAGAAGTACCTTATCTTGTTCATAACATTGAAGTATGGGGAAGATCTTCTCAATAGAGTTGATCCATTGTTCGTTGATTGAGGGATCAAATGATCCATTAAAAGTTTGAGTCATTTGTGTCATGAATCTCTTGATTGTGATTTGTTTTGGGGGGGGGGTTGAACATTCCTCCTGTCCTATATTTATATTCAAAACATCAGTTAAATAAGATATTATCATGAAAATGTAAGTGATTATTGCTCCCATCGAATTGGTCATCTCATTAGAACATTCATCACATTTATCTTCGCATCAGTTATAATCCAGAGTCCTCCTATTACCTTCCATTGGCTGGAATAAAAAAAATGTTATGGGTAACACATAAAGGGGAATCAAATGAAAAAAGGGATAACTTATAAATTAAATTTATTTTCCTAACTTATCTAAGTTATCCATGATATACTTCACAACATATATTCTTAAGGAAGTTTTTACTAATTCCCTTAATAATGTTTCATACTATGCTTATGAATTCAGAAAAGTATATCCCTTGGGAGTGTCGTAACAAAGTGTGCAGTAAGGGCCATTTTCGTGCACCAGTTCCCATTCAATTCTAGCTCAAAGATTTGTTTTTGGGTTTTAACCCTAGATACATCTGTGCTAGAGCGACCTCTACCTGCTCGTATCTAGACAATGATGTGTATTATTGATAAACCACTTAATTAATACTAAAAAAAATTTATGATGTTTTTATTATACTGTGTCTTATCCACAAGGATTTTAATAGGGTTTTTAACTCTAATCCCAACAATAACTAAACCTATCATATGATACAAACTAAAATGACCCTACTATTTATTACACACTTATACATGATATATTACATAAACATGGACTTCAGACAACTATGAGGATCAAGAGGTCTAGTGTCTTGGAAAATTAGGAACATTACATAACAACTTAGAACATAGAATCTGAAATATTTATTGAAAACTTATTTTACATGACCACAACATTCCATCATACTTAGCGTTGCATGGGATAACCTGGGGACTTGCATAAGGAAAAGGAGAACTATAAAGCCCAGTAAGGGAGAAAATAAGACATAAAATGATTAATATAGTACATATTAGGAAATAGGAATATCAATGGAGAACAAGAGAAACATGAACATAAAGGCACGATATAGAATGGTTATCATAACATGGAAATGTGGAAACAACATTTAACAAGATATTAGCATGATACAAGGTTCATTTCACATGGAGCATGAGTAAAACCTCATTTCACTTGAATCAGAATGATTAAACACTCATTTCAGTTGATGTATCATGATACTAATCTTTACCCAATACATTGAGCGCTATCAGGGAACACCCTTCTTAATCATTTCATTTCATGCATAAGTGTGGCATATGGATCATACAACATGGAATAATTAAACAGAGTCCTTTATTCCATGATAAAGGAATGTGGAATACATACATGAAACTATATAGTCAATAAGTAAATGTGTGTAAAGGTGAATACCCTTGACAGAGAAATGGGCATGGTATTCACTGCACAATGACTTTGGCTTGAAAAATCACGGTGCAATTTCGGCAGTATAACAGCATGAGATAATAATTCATAAAAAATGGTTAATGAGAGAAAAGGGTGTATCTCATCATATTTACATGAAATGGATAGTAAGGGGGTCATATAGATATAATTCTCAACTTATGTAATGGAATTTAGATGTATAACATAAAATAAATGCTTGAATTTAAATGAGGAGAGCGAAATATCTTATGGAATTTCGGCATTGTAACAGGTGTACATGGGAGGAATTAATGAGGGAGAAATGGGTATCTAATAATTAAAACATAAGGAGGGAAGTATAGGGTTGATGATAAATCATACTCTATCATATTTAATTGAAAATAAAAGGGAATAACAATATAAAGAAATTTGGAAAAAAATGAGAAAGAAAGAAATCCCTTACTTGGAAGTGTGATCCTAAAGGCTTTGGAGAGGCTTAAGAGAGGATTCATAGGAGATTGGGGGGCCTTGGGAGGATTCTAGAGAGAAGAGGGAATGGTTTGGGCGATCTAAAACTAGTTTTAGTGAATATTAATGGTAGATTGATTTTGTTTATATAGAAAAGGAGAGGGAATTCTTTATTATTTAGGTTTTGGACACCACATTTTAAACTAATCAAAACCACAAAAAATCCCCTGATTTTTCCTTTGATTTTTTAAAAAGTGGAGTGTAGAACATTTTTTAATAAGGAAAACGGTATAAATTATTAAAATATTAGGCTTTCTTATATGGAGGTGAGTCACACTCTCAAGAAAATCATTTTAAGATGTTAAAAAGTTTTATAAGTCTTGGAGGGACCGCTAAGGATTTCAAAAATAAATCAAAGAAACCTAAAATCATATTATTTTAAAGGTAAAACATATATTGGCCGAAAATATTATTTATTTTATTTTATAACATTAATATTGGGTCATTATGATTTCATGAAACAGATCATATATTTAAGCGTTATTTAATTTTTTCCCAAAAATTTGACTGCCTTAGAAAACTATGAAAAATTCACCATCGGATAATTTAGACATCCTGATTCCAAAAATAATATTCATTTAATCTAAATAATTTTATAATTACGTGATTTTTTAAATTTTAAAATAAAAACTATCATTTATCAAAAATTTATGGTTTTTGACAAAAACATCTTTCAAACATTAAAAAAATTACAATTGTATTCATAAAAAAACAATAATTTATATTTAATAAAAATTAATTTAGTAATAATATTTTATTAGAATATTATTTAATTTAAAAATCCATTAAATAATCAAAATAGTTTTCATAATTGAATATTAACTAAAAACACTATTTTTTCTTTAAAAAACTATTTACAAAGTAACAATAATAAAACAAATGTATATTGTTTATTCGATACAAAAATGATGCACATAATCCTAGTGCTAGGGTTTTTTTATATAACCCCTTATACCACCCACATATGACCAGAGGGTAAGGTGTGTGATGCTGAAAGTCTCTAGGGATGGCTTGGATAACATCACTCGGGTGGTAATCTCAATCAACTTCTACTTCTCCCGCAGGCGGTTCTGTTTAAGTTTAACCCATTGAAGATTTTCTTAAGATTGGTCAAGAGAGAAACCTAGTGACACCACCTCCTTTCTTGAGCTCCAATAAATGGGCTTCATATGAAGAAATCCTACTGGATGATGCCATCACTTCCTTTTTTTGAGTAAATTGCATTCGTTAATGATCTATATTTATAATAATTATGTGATCACTGTTCAACAGCTATATTAGCAATAATAACATATCTTAATTGTATTTTGAAATCCCAAAACATAAAACCATGTAAGTGCATATGTTTTATATAACCATTTTACATCATTAAAAATTTAATTAGATCAAAAAGAATTTTCATTAATAAAGTTTTGGGTCGTTACAAGAGTTGTCATTGCCAAGAGTCATAAATTAGATGCCGGAGCAGGTTTAGTTGATTCAGAAACATATGGATACATCTCATAGTAAATAGAATTCCTATGTTAATAGATGTTAATGAACAAAAGATTTTACACAGACTGATATTGTGTTCCTTCAAGTGTCTCTTATATTGTTTCACCACATGATACATAGACAGGGCCAGTTAGTACCCATGTTTGATGGACCATTTTATGTTGTGGAAAGAATCATCCTGATGGCATACTGATTAGATCCTCCACAGAGGTGTGATGCTATGCATGAAAATTTTCATTTACCATATATTTAGTAGTATCACCCCAAACATTGTCATTTTATCAATGTTGATGACATTTAGCTTGTTACTGATGCATCCTTAGAGGAGAATCCGATACGTGTGTTGGTTTATAGTGAGATAGTATTTATGGGAAATACCAAGGTGATAGTGCATTTATTGTGGAAACATGAGAGTGTTCAAGAGGAAACATGGGAGAGTGAATCAGATATGTATGATCGGTGTCCCAATCTTTTTAACTCAGTATCTTAGAGATTCTTAGGAGTATATCTTGAGAATGAGCTGTTACAAGGTGGAGTGATTATAATATTCTGGCCTTTTTTAGAGATGTCTCAAGACTATTTTCAAGAACTATTTTTTCTTGTTTTGAGTACCTATTATTTTTTTCCTGGTTGTGTTTTGGTAAAATTTGTCTGTTTTTGGAGGGGTTTTGGGCACTGCATAGTTATTGCATGGTTTTCCAAAACCATGCACCCTATCCCAGAAAATCGTGCAACCCCAGGTAGAGGGTAATTTCATGGTTAGTTCATGGTTTGGAAAATAATACACCCTCTTAGCAGTAATGATTTGACCCCTTGGGATGAGATGTATAGATAGTCCCATGGTTAATGAAAACTATGAACCTGATCATGGAACAATGCACGTTGAATTTTAGACACCCTAAAAATAGATTGAAAATTTCCAAACCCTTAGAATTAACCCTAAGTAAACCCAACTCAACTATAATCCAATTTCTATCATTTTTTGAGGCTCCCAAATGGATTCCAAGGCATTCCAACCTCTACTCATTATGTATCTAATCCCAGATTGAATATCTTCACCTCTCCCAATATAAGAGTCTCATTCTGATTATATTCCCCTATCTCTTTTTCATTTATCTCATTCTTTGAATGTATTTTCCCCCATCGGTAGGGGATCAATATGTAGGTTATAATGGATAATTATTCATTCGATCTTGGATCTTGGTTTGGAATCTAGATCATGTTATTCTTCTTGATCTTGGTTGTTCCACTTCAATTGGGTATTTCCGTTGGTGAGAATTTATCATAGATATTGAGTTTGGTGGTCTAAATTGAAAACACCATAGTATTGATTAAATTTCATGTATGTAATTGTAAAATTTAAATTTCTAGAATTGGGAACATTATTTAATGATTCAATTGATTCAATTTAATTTCCATGAAATAGTAATTAGTGTTTCTATTGGGAAAATTGAAATTGGTGGAATTTTATTAATTAATTGGTTGATTAATGAATGGAATGTTGTGATTATGGAATTGATGGGAAATTACGATTGTGTACTTCGTTAATTAATGTGAAATGAATTAATTGACAATGAGGATTATGAGACGGATGAATATAACTTGATGGGTTAATGGGTTATATTAATTGATTATTGAAAGGGTTTAATGGTGAATTTCTCATATTACTTAATGTGATGAATGTATTTAACCATGATAGTTTTGATAATTTGTAAAGGTATACCATGATGGGAAGTGTTGATGAATGTGTAAATGATGATTAACTAAGATAAATGTGATACATGTTTTTCATTGGTATGTTAGTGTGGAAGACAGACTGTTGCTTCAAAATCCCACTTATTTTATTGATTGATATACATGTGTGGGTCATGGACCGGTGATTCAAAATCCCACTTGTGTGATGAATTGATATATGTTTGTAGGACTTGGAATGATGATTCAAAATACCATATGTGATTGAATTATATTCGTTTATGGGAAATGGGTCGATGCTTCAAAATTCCATAGTGATAAATGAGTTGTGGGACATAAAATGCTACTTCATAGACCCACGATGTTCTATACACGGTGTTCTAAGACCAAAATGTGGGTTTCAGACTATAGTTTAAATCCTCTATGAAATGAATTAAAATTGAATGGATAATGCATGACCCTCATTATAATGAATTGTGATATTCCCTATGTGTTATGTTTCAAACTCTAACATGGGCCGAAGCAGGTATTGAGGGTTCGAGTGCCCTTGGGAACATTGGGTTTTATGTTATTAAATAATGAATAATTGAATATATGTAATTTTTTTAACTTTATTTCTTCTATTTTATTCTTCATAAATTTTCATACAATGTTATTAATGAGATATTGTTTTAGACACCATTGGTGGTGTCCAACTATGTTGTAATAAAACATTAATTGGGTTTCATGATCGGTACCTAAATAGACTTCATTTTTGTAGGACATGACAAGGGTTTGATCCCTATATTAGATGGATAATTTGGGATGGACTTTAGTTGAGAGAACCATATATGATTCAGGACCCGCTTGGGATTTTCGGTTTGTATTTCCTTTTGTTATGAATTTGAACCTTGGAACATCTTTTTCTTGACATATCTACTATTTTGGTTTGGATATTGTATTCCTTTATTGGTCATAATGTGATACATGTTTTTTTCTATTCATTGGTAATATTATTTGGCTATTTTTTATTTATTTCCACTGTTGTGTTTCTTTGATAAAGATAGTATTGTCTCCCCATTATTCATATTAGACCGTTACTATTAGTTGATCATATATAGAATATAGGGAGGTGTTCTTGAGATTATGTAACTTACTTGGTTGGGGCACCGATTTGTGGAACCTATATCGTGATGCCATAATATGAAAATGAACCAACCATGAATCTAACACACCTGAAATAATAAATAAAATGAAATATTATAAATGAATAGGTTGAAAGATGTTATAAAAAGATCATATAAGGTATTATATATATATATATATATATATTAATTTTTTAATTAATTAATAACATTATTTATACCATTATTCATGATGTTAAGAATGATACAGTAAATGGAAGTGTCAGGTAAGGGTTCCTCATCTCAATTTTATTTCACTGAGATATATTTTTTATTCACCACATATTTCATGTGTGTGGTGTATGTATAACACCCTTTGATTTAACATGTCATGAATCAAATTATATTTTATTTATTCAATGTTTCATTTGATAAATTATTACTTTTATGGTTCCTATGATTCCACTAATTACATAGTGGTAAGGGATTTCATAACTCAATTTGAAATAATTGGGTTGAACATATACATCATCTATTATGTTATGTCAAGTTTATGTGTGGAATAAATTTTGATTATCTTCTGGTGTATTTACATTTTATTAATATGTACTTATAGTGTATGCACAAAATCGATTCATTTGATTAATGATGTGATCTTTTAATGTACCAGATCTCAAAATCACTTCTTTGAATCATATTTTATTTTTATGAACCTAACTTATTTTCAATGGTGTATATTCCTCCAATTTATTTAGTTATGATAATAATTCATAAAAAAATTCTCTTCTCTTAAATATCCAAATTTCTCGTATCTTGGATATATTATTTCCTAAGTGGTATATCATTTTTATATAGGATGTTTACATTAAAATGTAATTTGATTAATAGGGGAAATATTGATAAATCTGTAATCCTATACTCAATAAGGATATTTAAGGACAAAAAATATTATTCACAAATTAAATAAATTATTTAGTATATGAATAATGAATTTTTCTTATAGTGATGGGTGGGTCACGACATTATATAACCCCTCGATGCATCGGTAGTCTCAGAGAAAAAATATGTAAAGCTAGCATTAAACGAGTTATTACCTCTAGATTTAATTATCATTTGAAATGTATTGATGGTAGTGGTTCATGGACCAGATACATTATATATATTAATTAATCATTTCCTATATTTGTAATTTAGTTATTAATATCCAGTGAATTTTGACAATGACAAAATCTTTGGATGCATTTCATTCTCAGTTTATTATTACATGTCTGGTGTTATCAATTATTTACCATTCCATCTTGTTTTTTCTTTATCCAGTTATTTAAATATAATGTGTCCCTATTTAATTACCCTTTTATTTTACTTATTGTCATTGATTAATTATTTCTATGACTGTACTAAACCCTTACTGAGTATTTTAGCTCAAACTTATTTTGTTTTGTTTCCCCAGGTTATGAAGAATATGCCACTGAATTCCTTTTCAAGGATGGAATTTATTAATTATTGATATGTATTTTGTTTTATTTTATATTAAAAATTTAAAATGGGTATCAAGTATGTAATCTAGTTTTCCAGAACTTTTAAAATATTCGGCCCTTTGGGATTTGAATGTTTCATCTATGCCACTTCAATAAAGTAAAGCACCAACTTCAGGCTACTCAGGTTGGGGTCATTACAGTTTCATCATCACCAAAAATTTAATAATGATATAAATATCATAAATATACATTATATATATATATATATATCTATATTTATAATCATTTATAAAATATAGTGGTAGAAAACTGAATTACTCTATAAATGGAGATGGTAGGTCGTGCATACACATGAATGATTTTTTCAATTTTCAACATATGGAATGAAATAATGATAAATAATAATTCAGATTTAAAGAATTATTATTATATCATATAAATAATTTATATTAGTTAAATATTTTATTATTAATATATAGGTAAATGGATATGAAAAAAAATAACATTACTTCATGGAGATGGTATCACACATGTACACAGGAGCATTGTTATTGTTTTTTCCATCCAACGACCCGAAGGCCTTCAATTTTTATTATTATAGTAAAACCCATTTTAAGGGAAGAAGGGGGAACCCAAACATAAATAAAAAACATCAAACATATCAGGACTTGAAGGTCTTAAAGAGGAGAACTAGATGTCCAACACAAACTCCAAAACCCACATCGTGCAAGAGAATAGCCAAAACAAATCCCATCTCAAAATGACCTCCAAATTCATAAAAAATTTCAAAATTCAAAAGTGTTCATGAACTGAAATCCCGCAAGACAATAACCATTATCATCAACATCAGAGCCTTACCATACCTCGCCGTCGCTGATCGAACGTGTTCACCATCACCCTCCATACGCTGCCCGCTTGGATTCCATCCCAAAGAGCCATAAAACCACTGTCCAACTCCACCTCAGAGAGAACAATGGAAGCCTGGATACAGAGAAGAATGGGCTTATGCAGAACGAAACAACGACTAGACCATAACCGACCGAAAGACCACGAATTCATCCAAAAATCACTTGATAGAGGCCGTCGAAGAAAAACAAATTCAAGAAATGAACAGATCCCAACCAGAAACGGAAACAACTATGAACAAGAATAAAACCCTATAAAAGATGACAGAAAATAGAAAAACTAGAACCAGATCCGAAGATGATGCTGCAAACACCTATGAAACAAACCTTCGAGTCACTGCAACACCTTCGTCGCAACATTCACAAGCCTGAACCACAAAAACCGCCGCCACCTTCAATACCGCACATGGTGACCATATCTGCCTAACATGCCCAAATCCATCTCAGAAACGTAGAGTATCCTTCACCGCAACAACTGGAACTTGAAAATTAGATCCTCACCATGCCTCCAAGAGAAGACCTCTCCAGATCGAAGGGTAGGGCGTGAAAAAGGATGGCATACAGTGAGATGCACCGAGATCAACGATACATTCACATCTCATTTGATAAGAAAGTGGGTGGATAATGGTGATTTAATAATCATAATAACATTTTAGTATATTTATTATAATAAATTTATGATTTTTTCTAAACAACATAGATTTATAGGAGGTAAGGAAGAAATAAAAAAATAAATTTATCAGTTATTGTGATTACCTCTTTTATCAAAGAATTCATCTTGGTATCCTATTAATGATCCTTAGATTGGTCCTTTGGGAAGAAAAACACATGTAGAATGTGGATAAGAACGTTTATTATAGATGTTGGTAGGTTATGGTTGAGATATAAGGATCAATATGGTTTTAAAAAGTGAAAATATTTGTGCCCTTATAGAATTGAGCTGAGAGACAATTTTAGAGTTTTCTAAAAGACTAAATTATAAAAATTCATTATCAAGTAAAATATATAAAAATAGATATATATTAGATAATATGGTTGTATTTATATAAAATCACATCAAAAAATTGAATTTGGATAGGTTTTATTGGTTTTTTAAACCTTATCTTTTGGTTTGACAGAATAGTTAACCGATTTTAACATTAAATGTAGTAATATATTTTTTTCTCTTAAATGGATATAATTTTAAATATAAGGAGAAAATTGACTCATAAATGGTAATAAATGAAATTTTAGACCATATATTATCCAAAATTTTCTAATTTATGATTTTATGATATTAAATTAATTTAACAAAAAAATATTTTAATAAATCATCGTTAATGTTAATTTTGACACTATTCAATGAATTTGACTTAGAAAAAAATAAAGAAAACGTTTTAATTTCAATTAAATAATTTTAAAAAATAATAATATGTTTTATTATTCTATAAAAATATCGGAACACTATAAATCACTCAAATCATATTATTTTTAAAATGTTAAAATTCATTTTCTTATATTTTCTATAAAATGAATAAATACAACATTAGCGTTGCACAAGAATTTAAGGTAATTATTTCATAACTAAAAAATATAAATAAATTAACATTATAGATATAATTTAATTATTTACAAAATATAATTTTAAATTAATTCATAACATTATTTTTTTCATATGTGAGGATATAAATGATATGTAAAACTAAGAGAGTGAGATTTTGTAACATTCTCTATCTTAATATTATATAGGTCATTTTATTGGACATGTGTCCATTAAAAATATCAATTTCTAGTATAATGTGATACAAGGATAATTAATTTCACCCAATAAGAATTATGATGAAAAATAAATACCCTTTCGCTTAGTTTTATTATAAAATTATGTGATTTTCCATTTATTAGGGTGATTAATTTTTTCTACTGGTACTATTCATATTGACCAAAGAATAAAAGGTTCATATTTTCACAATTTTAAAATACTATTTAAAAATATGGAATACATTTTTTAAGATTCAATTTCTATAAATAGGAATTTTTTTTAATATAAGTACACAAAATGCAATGAAACCCGCCTCTTAGGAAAATACAGTTTTAATCATAAAACATGATTTTTTCTTATACGATTTCCAAAAATGTATTATATAGATGTTTAAAATTTTTGATTAATTATATAATAAATAAATTTTAATAAAATAATTCCGAAATAGTGATAAATTTTATTTATTACAAAGAAAACACATTGCATGCATAAAATTATTTTTCATAAAAAACACATTTTCTTGTATAAAAAAGTTTTTATACTAAAAATAATAATACTTATTCTTATGAACATATTTGGATTGATTATAATATAATATAGATAATTTAACATTGAAATAATTTTCTTAAAATAATTAAACTTAGTAAATTCTTGAAATGAAAATACAGTTTTCAATAAAAATAAGTATTTTTATGTATTCATTGAAAATCAATATTTTCTGAAAAATCAACACATTTAACCATAATATAAAGTTGATATGATTATTTAAAAAATTATATCCTTTAAAAGAAATAAAATTTCTATATTTTCGAGATATTAATTAAAATATTTTCACACAATGGAAATAACAACCACTTTGGAAGAAAACATATTTTTGAAAAATAAATTTAAATTACTAAAAATTGAGTAATTCATTACTATATATTTATCAATAAATTTATATTGAGTAGGAATTATATATATATATTTTTAATAAATTAATTAAACTTATTCATACAAACCCAATTTAATAGCTATATTATAAAAGTCACATAATAATATTCTAATAGAATATCGTGATTCATTTAAACTCGGTGTAGCATTTAATGAAAACTATAAAAGAAATAAATTATTTTTATAGATACATATTTTCTATAATCTTTAGGTGTTACAATTTTGGTACATGAAATTTGACCTTTGGGGAATAGGGTATCTGGGTTACCAAAGGGACATAGGGATATAGGGCCATTGGGCTATAAAAGCAGTTTACCTAGAGTGTCTGTGATTTTAGTCAGGTGAGTCTTAATGTATGGAGTCTTATAAGTGTATATTGGTAGTGTTAATGATAACTAGAATTATTTAATGGATATAATGAGAACCCTATAAGTTGATATAGTAAATGGCAGAGCTGCTGACACATTGAGATAACAGGGAAAAATAAAAGCGTACAAGAGACACTGTTACAGTTTAGGCTTTTTTCCATATGGCCTTCAACCCATATAATCCTGTACATTATTAATCTAGGAAATTAGGTAATATAAGGAATTCCACTCATCCTATTTAAAATGTTTTATCATTATCTTAATAAAAAATTATATTCCTTTGGGCTAGGGTCAATAGAGAGCTTTCAGATTTAAGGCTAAAAATTCATGCCCAGACATTACCTCTTACATAATGTGGTTATGGTTACGATTACTATAATTTTGATTCTATTTTCATTTTTTTAAAGGGAGTAACCAAATATGTTATTTATATTTGTTTAATATAAAACTTTAATCATTTAATTGGGGAGTTAAATGAGTTTATTAATGGGTAGAACATCGAATCAATGACCACAAATGTCCTATCACATAGGGATATAATTATAACAAAATATTTTTTATCTTGTAGTATATTTTTAGGATACTTATAATTGAAAAAATTTGTGATTTTATGAAAATTATTAAGTTGTAATGATATTAGTTGTTATATTGGATAATATTTTTAAGTGGAATATCGAAGGACTTTCCAAATTGTTCAATGTGATGTATTTTTTTAAAAAATAATATAAGAGATTTTTTTTTCCGAAAATAATTGATGAGAAATATATTATATCAAGAAGTATACATAAATAATATATTATTTTAGGTGACCTAATATTATATAAAAAACTTACATACATTGGGGTAATTGGAAGGTTTTTTCATAGAGATATGTGAAACCAAAATGATAGGTGAAGTCATGTGTGTGTTTGAATGAATTATGAATCTAGAAGTCCTTATAAAGAATTTATAAGTTATATAGAATATTATTTTTGATAAATGAATAAATCTATTAGAGTTAATTTTAAATTATAACAGATTTTTAAGCCTCATTTACTCTTATAATTGAATCTTTGAGTTGTATATAGTAACAAGTAACATCCAAACCTCTACTCCAAAATTTATATAATGAGTTGTGCATAATGAGTTGAAGATAATCTAGATGATGATATAGATGTTAAGTCCAATATATTTAAAAAGATTAGAAGTATAATCAAATAATTATATACTAATATTTTATAGTAATAACTATAACTATAGTTCGAGAATCAATTGTAATACAATCTTGGAATTGATAATGATTATATTAATGGAAGACCAATAAATTGTTTTATGGAGTCCAAATACCTAATGTTGAAGTATTTAGTAATATTGATATGTTCAATTGATATTGTTATAGAAAATACAGATGTAATTAAAGGATACCAAATAGATCTTAATGAAGGTATAATAAAACAGAATTATTTTATATTTATTCATATCAACATAACCTATAACCGAATATAAATATAGATTTGATGTTGTATGTTTAGATACTATGATGTATATAATAATTCTAATTTTTCTAATCCTATAATATTATAAAAATTGAATTGGAATTAGAGAAGTATTGTAGAAGTGGATATTGAAAGATAAATATGATTTGATATTAACAAAACAAAAATATATATAATATAAGATTGTATAAGATATAGTAGAAATTTATGTGTTGATGATATATAAGAAGAATGTTAGAATAATAGAAATAATTTGGAGTTAAGATTGAAGAAACAATTTCAAAAGTATAACTCAAATAATGGTGAAAATAATTGTGAAGAACTACATATGTCCATATGTTGATATTGAAGAGCTATATTCATGATCCAAATGATTGAGTTATATAAAGGAAAAGGTTGAACTATAAGAGAAATAATAATGAAGACTATATAAAAATTAATTTTGACTTTAGGGATGTTAACGAACGAAAAGATTTTGAATGATTTTAGATGAAATTTATATAATGTAAAATCCATGGAGAAAATGTAGTGTTGTATGTAATGATATAAAAAACATGGTACTAGTGATTATATGTAATATTTTGGAAGCCTTGAAGGTGGTTGAAACTGAGGATTGTGGGTGCTTCAAAAAAGTCATATTTTTATATTTTTGGAGTCATTGAAGGAAGTTAACTATGATTTGATAAATGTATAAGATTTACAATTTGGATGCCATGTTCCCCAAATTAATTAATGTATGTTATATTTTATAAATGGGTCCTTTAATTAGGGATAAATTCTGATAACTAGAGAGTATATATATATATATAACAAATATTTTATATTCTAGATGATCTGTTAAGTTGAAGAAGAATATTCGTGATTCTAACTAATTTTAGAGGAGTTGGATAGTCCCCTAAATTCCAAATGATTTTAGGTTTTAGAGTTAGGAGAATGAAGTTATATATTTATTTTCTAGAAGTGAAGGTATAAAAAGTTAGTTTGTGAGGAGGCACCTATTTTAGTTTTTAGAAGGATTTATCAGAGATCCAACTATTGGTGCATAAAATTCTAGAAAATAATGGATCTTTATCATCATGGTGGAGGAACACTACTTATCATAGGGATACAATCCAATATTTCAATAAAATATAATATCATAGTATAGATATTTTACTATGGAGGTGGATGTAGAAGCCATGATATGGGTCTTTTAGAGTAAAATAAACTAATGTTGGTTTTATGTAAAGGACTATACATACTCACCCATTGTAATCACTTTGCTATACTATTTCTATTTTTTTCTCTGAGTCAACCAACACACATCAATGAGTAGATACACACATATAGACCAAAAAAATTAAAAATATTATATTCCTTGTATTCATTTATATTTTTACCTATAGTCTATCAGAGTGATATATAATTTTGAGAGCATTTATAGTCTAAGAAGTCCTAGAGGATAATATTTTTTTAAAGAAAATTGTAAATGAGTACCAATGATTCAAACCACACCGTAAATGGATTAGTACATTCCTTATAAATTCATATTAAAAATGTAACAACCTGAGATTTTATGATATATTTATTTTTAAATAAATTTAATTTCATTGATAGCTTTATTTATATAAAACATCAAGTTCAAATAAACAGTAATATACTATTAAATTATTATTATTTAATTTGATAGTTACCACATAGAAATTTTATTTTTTAATATAATTAAGAAAAAAATAATTATAAATAGTTATTTTTTATTTCGGTAAAAAATGAATTCATTTTTTACCTATTGGTTATAAAGTAAAAGAAAATAATTTCATGCTAACAAAGAGTTGTTTTTATGGAAGTCAAATTTTATATGTATAATGTGTATTTATAATAATAAATTAAATTTATTACTATTATATATTAATATATTTAAATTTATATACTATATATTCAATATAGTATTTTAATATTCATAAAAAAATTTGACATAGAACAGAATGAAGGTAAACTCAATTTTATGCTTAAAATTTCATTTTTATAAAAATATTTTTGTTTCATTCAGTGCATTTAATGAAAAATTAATTTATACCACTTATAGAAATTCAATATTTTAAAATGGTTAAAATGTTTTTAATCAAAATTATTCCTATAATTTAATATTTTTAACTTAATTCTTAGTCATAATTAGTAGTAAATACAGTAATATTTTTCAACCACTGTAATAGTTAAATAAGGATTACTAGAGGGTTAAAAAAAGAAAAAAGGTTAAGATTTCCAAATTTTTTTTTTGCATCACATTTTATAAACATATTTGGACCCTATAGTATCCTACCTTGGAATCCACATCTATTTGGAGGTATTTTCATGATTATGAAAATATTATATTTTAATCTTTTATGAAATTCAATGGTTGTCCTCTCCCCCAATTATAAATGGACACCTATAATCTCACTAATTTACACCACATTGATTAAATTATATCAAGAAAGATCTTAAAAAATATCTAAAAAACATTACTATACTAAAATTAAAGGCTATGGTATTCTAAATATACCATTCTAAGGGTCCATTATATGGGATCTAATAGTGGTCGACCGAAGAAGATGTAATCATCCTACACAACCATTTAAAGTTTTTTCTTCTTATAACTCCCCTAAATCTATAATTTTATTCATAAATTAATATTCTAATTATTATAAATACATTAAAATTTTACTATTAATATGCGAACTCAATTATTCACTCTCTCTTAAATCCAATGGGATATGAAAGCATCGAGTGTTCGTGCATATGAACCAATTCCTCCACATAAGAAAATGATTCATTTTTAATCACCATAATTAATGGTAGATTATTATGATGGTTTTATATTATATATATGATTTTTATTATATAATTATAGATTTTTAATAATAAAATATAATTTATCTTTATTTTAATATTTTCATTAGAGAATGAAAATGGTGTTCATGCATACATATGACATACCATCTCCATGGATGGTGTAAATAACTTTTATATCTATAAATATTATGAATGATTATACATTTGAATATAATGAATATATATAATATATTTATGTCATACAAAAAATTCTTTAGACTATGGAACCATGATCAATTTATAATTATTGTAACCTATGGACAAATACTTCTATGAAAAATGAAATAGTTACCACATTGAATTGATGATTTTTGTAAGGAATCGCTAATAAATGGGTGTTAAACATTTTTAAGTGTGTAGTATATGATATAATATATAAATGAGTTTGGAAGATAATGATAAAAAACATAATATATTATAAGTGTGGATAGAGTGTTTTTTAAGTAATTATAACTTAAGGCAAGGGATTTATGTTTCAATAACATTTTAACTGAGATTGTTTATGCTTGAATTTCAATTGACAAACATTATATGATACTTATATGATAAAAAATTTAATTTTATTCTCCTCTAGTAATTGATGAAATTTTCATGTGATAGTTCTGTTTTCCACTCGTTATCAAAAAAATGTTTTTACAAAAATCAAACAAACAATATTTCCTCTTTTTTTCGGGAATATTTTTATTTCATGTCCATGATTTATTTAAAATGATTTCCATAATTTTTTTAATATTTGAATATTATTTTTTAAATTAATAGATAATCATTTTTGAATTTCTATAAAAATATTTCCTAGGGATCTTCTTATCATTTTACAAACTAGGTAATTTTTACTTTTTACTAAAAATTCTAAAGGAGTCATTGTTTTAATAAAATATACATAAATAAGATTTCCTACTATAATGACTAATTAATAATTGAAACATACCGTTACATGTTTAGATAGTTTTTTAAAAGAAATAATTTCCCTGATATATTGGAAAATATTGTTAGTTTTAATAATTTATTTCATAATTAAAATGGTATTTTAAATGAGAAATATTTACATGTTCATTTAAAATCATTTTTTTTCAAGATAACATCCTTTTATGTTACATATGAATTACTGGGGATATGATCCAATGATACCATATTTATTCTTTCTATAGATGGTACATGATTATGAAAATGATTTTTTATAAAACCTTGTTATTTTTAAGGGTTATTATATGATGAAATGAAGATATATTTATGAAATCCATTTTATTTCCATGGGTTGTGATATGATAATATGATAAAAGATTTACGACCTTTTGGAACACATATATATGATTTCATTATGTGATGAGTGGGAAAAAAATTATATATCCCTCCAAATCATTAGGTAATGATGGATATCACATGATATAATAAAGATTGAAATGTGAGTAAACCCAGTTTAGTAATGAAATTTTACCACTAAGATAGATGTTGGAGGAACCAATGGAAAATGATGGAATTGGTTAGAGAATTCACCCAATCCATTATAATAATCTTAGAAGATATAATTGAGTACTGAAATGATTTTCAATTCTTATGTTTATTCCACATGCTTATGTCTTATAACAATTCTATTCCATAATATATCATGTTCTTTGATTTCTTATGATTCATGTATTATAAACTTCAATATTTTATTTCATGACTCATGATTCAGATCTATGATTTATTTTCTATGGAAATCAAAATTTATGCTCATGTTTTTATTATAATAACCATGATATATCATTGGTTTCAAATTAATGATCATTTATTATCTCTTTTTATTTTGTTTCCTTTTCTCCAAGATATAAATAAATGTTTTGAGTATGATATGTATAAGAAGGGTGATTGTTTTGAATGACTTTGTGGACATGATGTTGATATTTTCTACACCAACTCATTATGTATCTAATTTTCTAGAGATAGAAAAAATTTACTAATATGGTGTGGATATTTTTGAAATGTAGTTAATATTCATCTAAAAATATATAATATCCATTATTGTAAAGTATGGGTAATTATAGTTGGTATTAGAGAAAGTTTCAGTCATTTTTTTGAATAGAGGATGGGAAATACTTAATGAGAATCCTTAGGATAAGCATAAATATAGGAGAACATATTATTCTATGCAATTAAACAAGTATATTAATCCTAGAAAATACATCACTATAGGGATATTAGCATGTGGATACAACTATTGAACAAATTCACCTATGGATAACAATACAAAATGGGGATTGATTGGGTTATAACTCACTCATCATTGGTGCTTGATGAGTTTTCCTAATAATTTACACCTGTCTAGATAGTCCTCGATATATGTTTGGTTTAATTCACATTTTCCTTATAAAAGATTATAATGGATTTTTGTAGATTAAGATCATCGAGGGAGTAGGTTACACCTAATATGTCATTGATTTAAATCATTATGTCAATATATAGACCTATTATAACTCACATTCTGGATTATATTTTTTCCCGCTATGATTATTATTACCCATAATATGTTTTTTGGTTTCATTCAATTTATAGAACAAAAATAAACCATGTTAACATTGATTATGATAGAAAACACAATGATTTTATACCTAAAAAACAAAATGCTATGCAATTTTGATAGATAAATATAATTTTTAGGTTTATGAATATTTATCAAGTTATGTATAAATATTATAATGAAAATGAATAAATGAGGGGAAAACATTTATTTAAGGCATTCCTATAGAACCACGAACCTTCTTTCAGTGGGTACACCGATTAAATAATTATTTTGTGATAGATCCATACCACTATGAGGATATTTTCAATTCCCTAGTGTTCACAACATAAAAAAGTTATCTTGGTTGTTTATCATTTTAATGATGGAGTAAATCAACAGTGAAATCTCATAAATAACATGAGATAATAAAAATAAATTAACTCAATATAGTTGGAAGAATTTATAATGTTTGTGACAAATATGTACTTTCCTTGAATTATTTATATGAAAATGGTGATTGAATTTCATAAGATAAAACTGAAATATGATGAATCCATTAGTATTTCTGAAGAAACTTTTACATGAATTTCGTGGTAGGGTTCTGGTATTATTATTAAACCAGAAAATAATATTGATCAATTTTTCAAAGGATTAAAACCAGGTCTGTAATAGGAATTATCCATATTGGAATTTAGTATCTATGATGAAATCATATGATGTGATATAAATTTAGAAATGGTGATTTGAGTTAACCATCAATCTCATGTTTTAATTTGAAAACAAAAAATAGGTGTTAATGGAAATTCAAATAAAAAATCTATGTAGATAAGAAGATAAGATTTCATTTATTCTTGAATTATAGAAGGAAACAATATGATATTTTCATAATGGGATTGGTAAATGTTTTAGTGGTGGAAAATAAGGTAAGTGACAAAAATAATGCATATGTGTTGTGAATACACCATTAAATGAAAGGAAAAAATGAAAAAGATCAACATAATTCCCTACCCACACTCAAATATTCCAGACAAAATGATTTTGGGAATTATACTTCCTGATGATTGAATCTTATGGTTAATGGTGATTATTGATTTTAGAAACTTCATAATCCTAACTGAAATGAAAAATCACATGTTACCATTATTTCTAATATGGAGTATAGTAATAAAGTTGTGAGAGGTACAATTACCATATACTCTAGAACATCTAATGTCATATTTGATTCTGGATATTTCCAATATTTTATAATTAAATAATTTTCTATGGGTATCTGTAGAGACCCGAAGCCTAACGTACAAGGACATTACATTACTTTTGTGGAATACTTATTACATACCAAAAACACACACACAAGGACCATAATAGTTTAGTGTCTTTGGAAACTCGGAACGTAATCTTCTAATCCTGGTGAAATATATTCATCATCTCCCATAAAGATCTTCCTTTTTTTATACCTAAAACCTTTCTATATATCCTGGGGAAAAGAAAACATAAAAGGGTGAGATCAAATGCTCAGTAAGGGTAAACAAAAGAAATATCAATCACATCATATACATAAGCACATAACTTTTGGAAATCTTAACCTGTAAAAGAGATCATAATTTCATAACCTGGGATAACTCATGGCTGTGAAATGTAATCACAATAATCATAACTTAAAACATTAAACTTTGTGGCATACACACATAATAATAGAGAATCATTTCTTGTTAGTCAAGACTCATTTCCAAGACTATCTTAGTGGACAAAGTCCCTTTATGAACCGAGTCACCCTCGTTTCAGTCCTGTTTCACTGAACCGGTATAACCTACCTTTCCGGCCATGTCTATCTCATGAGATATAAAATCTTTACCCAATGCATTGGAGGTAGATATAGGCCCCACACATCTCATAATGAAACCATTCTTATGTGTGCCACAAAATAATAAACCATACATCATAGCATAACCCATGTAATAAAAATGGGATTCTTAAACATTGTGACATCATAAAACAATTCATATAAGATAAAGGAATTCATAAAAATAATTCCATCACAACATAATCAAATAAATGTAATAATAGGTATAAAAACATAACCTTTTATTATCTTAGATGGAAAATAATTTTGATAAAACACTTGAACTCCATTCTTGAGGAAAATATCCTTTCTATTTCAAAAACACTTTTCCTTTCTTAACATGTCGTACAATTATAACCTAAAAGAAGTTGATTAAAAATAAACTTGAAAACTTGTAAAGGAAGATTCTTGGAAATAATGTTTTAAAAATCCATTCATGCCGTATAAGTTAAAAAAAGACATTTTTCTCGTACTTTTTTCGGAAAAGTCAAAAAGTACCTCGTACGGAAAACGACAAAAGATTCCTTTCATATCTTTTACTAAATAATCACCGAAGGGTAAAATTGGATTTAAAATATTTTATAATGATGAAAATATTACATATTGAGGAAACATGTATGTGGATGATAAAATACACCCCAGTAAATTCCAAAGTATAAACAATCTCGGATAAAAATTAGATTGTGATATTTCCCTTACCTTAGGTCCGATTTTCTTCGTAAGTGTCCGAACCTCCTCTTCTTTGAAGCGCCTCTTTGAGACCTCCTCTTAGGGAACTAAAATTGGTCTTTGAGGAATACAAGAACCTATAGGATGTTTCTAGGGAAGTGGAGAAGATAATTTGTCAGGGGTTGGCCGAGCTTGAAGGCTCAAAGTTGTGTGAGGAAGAGAGGGAGGAGGTGCCCTTTTATAAGGGAGGAGAGGGGCACCTTTGGAATAACTAAAAATATTATTTTATTATAAAGTCAAGTTAGGTTTTAAATAGCTCCAAATTGATTTATTTCTAGGATAAGGTGGGGATGGGTCGAAATCCTCTCATCCAATAGAATTTAGACAAGTTTAGGTTCCTATTTTAACCTTATCATTTATATTTAACATTAAGTTAAATAATTTTACTTTTACCGTGTCTTCTTGTGTTCTTATACTATAAGGTTAATAAACTTACTATATCAAGCCAAACGAACCCCAAGTTGTTTATTATTAATATATATAACCTTATCTAAGTCATTTGGCCGAACATTAGATTTTTAGGAATAAAATAACAATTAATAATATAATATTTGTTTTAAAAACTATTTTATGTCAATTTTGACACTATTTAGTAATTGATTTTTGTGAAAATCATAACAGAATGATTAGTTCGAAAAAATTATATTTAAACTATACTAACATGTTATATTAACCTATAAAATTAGTGGAATTCATAAAAAGTCTCAAATTAGTTTTATTTGGGTATTTATAACTTCAATTATGTCAATATTTCATTAATAAGATAATTACTGCATCATCGTTGTGCCATAAATAAATTAAATTATTTAATGTCTAAAAATTACAAATAAAATACCATTATGTAGTAAATCTTTTTATATTTCTAATGAATATTTATAGTCTAATTTATCTTATGTATAACCCCAGATTAAAAATGATTTACTTATTAAACTTTGATTTTAACTATTTTAACCCTTCTTTAAATAAATTAATAATAAATGTCCTAATCTAATCCAAGTGGGCCTAAATGGTCATATTTTATTCCTAAGGTTGTTTTTGGTCGAATTAAACTTGTCCAATAGAATTAGGACATGTGTTAGGGTAATAATAATATCATTTTTACCCTTAATTACCCTATTTACTTTTAACCGTGGTAAAAAAAAGTAAAAAGTTACTATTCACCAAAAAATTATTTTCATATCATTGAACCAAATTTTACTTACTGACATCAACCGTGTCTCTCGGATTTTCAAAATTCCACTCACAGAAGTGGTAAAGTTAAGTTTTATGAAAAATTCAGTTTTTTAACTACCACTTAGTGGTTTCACTATTAATCAAAAAATGAAAGTTTCCAGAAAAATACCAAAAATTAGGTCTAAGCTATATTTGATATTATGAACTCAAAAATTATGTCTATTTTACCAAATTCAAAACATATCAGTTGCATTAATTAATTTAAAAATTAATTCCCGTCGTTAAAACAAATAGCGTGTTCTTAAGAGATAATAACTATCAAAAGATTGACACTTGTTTATGTCTGGTTTAAATGTAGAATTACATCAAATGACCAACATTGTATTAAATTGTAAAAATATATTCTAAATATACTTTAAAACCACTCAAATTAATAATTTATCACTATTAATTATTTCAATTAAAAAAGTTGTTTTTAATTAAAATTTAGTAATTTTCACTATTCATCAGAATATGAAAGTTATCTGAAAAGTACCAAAATTTCATCTTAGGCTAAATTCGATACTCTGAATCCAAAAATGAAGTCCATTTTGAGAGATAAAATTTATAAAATTTTAAAAGGTGGTTATTACTATTCATAACGGCTAGTTTTAATAATATTTTAATAGCATATCGTTGTTTAGTGAAACTCGGTATTGCGTACTACCTACGCTATCGAGGAAGGTCGCGACTGCGTGTCATACAAGGCAAGTCAAGGATGTGTGTTGAGCAAGATCCTTTTGGTGTAGCGTACAACACAAGACATTAATGAAATTAAATATAATATTTTTCATAAAATCTTGGGGTGTTACATTCTACCCCCCTTAAAATGAATTTCGCCCTCGAAATTCGTCGGGGTTATAAATGGTTTACTATTCCAAAGTTTCTTTGGTAGAAAACCACATCGTAAAAAGGAATACCAAAACCAATCTTTAAAAACAAAAGTATGAAACGTAACTGTTACCCAGATAAACTAATCACTGGGTTTCTACATAGAAGAACATAGGTGAAAATATGGATATGGAAGAGAAATATAACCATCATGTTCTGATAGAGAGTGGTAGAGAACATGGCTATGAAAAAGCCAACAATCACAAAGCCGTAGATTTGTGATGATCTAGGGTACCATCTGATTCATAGGATATAAGGGAACTAGGACAACATTTTTGTTTTTCAAGATCATTTCCCAAAAGTTGATGAATTAAAAGAAATACTTGCATGATTTTGGTAAAATCTCACTATTGTTTGTGAATTGAACAATTTCCACTTCATCCCTTAAAGAAATGAAGTTGAATTTGTTATTCATGATGTGTTAGTAGATCATGTGATAGAATGATGGGTCATTCCATCTCTTTCAACCAAAAGGTTCGCAAAAGTTATAAGTCCATCTTATGGTTAAATTAATCGTATATGGTTCCAAAAATGAACTTATACTTCATATATCATATCGCTTAATAAAATAAAACTAGTTTATACTAACCAGGGACTTCCTGTAGGCCAGTGGTAGGCGATAAAGGCCAGTCGCACTTCGGTTGTGGGTTCGATTCCCACGGCCTTGTCCGACGCGATGGGCTGTCGCCCGTCCTGCAGGTTGTCCTTTTTCTAAAACTATATTACTATAACATCCCATCAATAATATCAAAAAAACTTCTATCCTTAAACTAACTTATGTCCAACATAATCCATTCCAATATTTAGGATTATCCATAATACTGCAGTCCACTCTCATAATATAGTGAAAACGATTACCAGAGATTTAATACCATCGTTGATCCCCAGATATCATAAGATATGTCTTGTTGGTCACATTCCAAACATTCAAAGGCCTTAATCATGTATTCTCTTGAGTACCAATTGAACCTTAGTGAAAACATGAATGCAGTTAAAAGTTAACACTTTCCACATACCAAAATCATCATAATTCTATATACTCAAACCATGATATGACGTAGTCCTTATATCAATCATGAGCTCATGAATACTGTCAAAAATTTAATTGTCTCCTTATCCCTTCATTATGCGCATATCATCTACATTCCAAAAATATCTGAATAACCTTTCATGGATAATGGTAAAACTAATCATACACTTTCAAAACTCAAGGAAAGGCAACAGTGTAACAATCCTTAGATGTCTCTTTATTCCATAGTACCATGAGATTACTTATAAAACATTACACATGATAAACATGTAATCATTCCACAACATTCCGAGCTTCAACAATTCTTTCATCTCACATATCATTTTTAGTCTCTTCATCATCATCAACATAAATACTACCCATACAACCATACTGATTCTCTTCATGAGACTTTCCCTTAGGGCATTGGTTTGCATAATGCCCGTACATTCCACATTTAAAACATTTACCCATTGTTGATGTCATAGCAATACCATTATCCTCATCCCTGGTGTTAACTGAACCTTTTCCTTTGCACTTACTGGCTTTGTGTCCTTATTTTCCACACCCAAAGAATCTTCCAGTTCCTTTGAAACATTCTCCTTGATGCCTCTTCCCACATGATTTACATAGGGGAAATTGAACTTTCTTTCCTCTATGATCATCATGAAACTCCATCTTTCTCTTATTAGCCGAGTCAGGAAACTTACCAAATTTTACTTTATTGATCATATTATGAGATTGATGATTCGGCATAATAATGATATTTGGACTTCCAAATCCCATTTCATTTGATTTCTCATGAAGAATATCATTCCATTGTCCATCATATCCTCCATTATCGTGAATCATCTTGTTTCCAGCCATTTTCTAAAACCCAAAAAGAATAGTGTGAGATGGAAAAATCATAATAAAGGGGGAGTAACTTCAATATCTAACATCTTAGGTTAAATTCTAAGATCTTTACCATAGTTCTAGGACTATATCATATACGTATACTTATCCTTAGGGACATCCCTAGACATACCTTAGAAATATCTCTAGGGATCTCACTAACGTTTTTGCATCCTAGTTTCCAAAGGTTGACTAAACCTTTCCTCTGATACCAACTGTAGAGACCCGAAGCCTGACGTACAAGGACATTACATTACTTTTGCGGAATACTTATTACATAACAAAAACACACACACAAGGACCGTAATAGTTTAGTGTCTTTGGAAACTCGGAACGTAATCTTCTAATCCTGGTGAAAGATCTTCAACATCTCTCATAAAGATCTTCCTTTTTTTATACCTAAAACCTTTCTATATATCCTGGGGAAAAGAAAACATAAAAGGGTGAGATCAAATGCTCAGTAAGGGTAAACAAAAGAAATATTAATCACATCATATACATAAGCACATAACTTTTGGAAATCTTAACCTGTAAAAGAGATCATAATTTCATAACCTGGGATAACTCATGGTAGTGAAATGTAATCCCAATAATCATAACTTAAAACATTAAACTTTGTGGAATACACACATAATCATAGAGAATCATTTCTTGTTAGTCAAGACTCATTGCCAAGACTATCTTAGTGGACAAAGTCCCTTTCTGAACCGAGGCATCCTCGTTTTAGTCCCATTTCACTGAACCGGTATAACCTACCATTCTAGCAATGTCTATCTCATGAGATATAAAATCTTTACCCAATGCATTGGAGGGAGATATAGGTCCCACCCATCTCATAATGAAAACATTCTTATGTGTGCCACAAAATCATAAACCATACATCATAGCATAACCCATGTAATAAAAATGGGATTCTTAAACATTGTGACATCATAAAACAATTCATATAAGATAAAGGAATTCATAAAAATAATTCCATCACAACATAATCAAATAAATGTAATAATAGGTATAAAAACATAACCTTTTATTATCTTATATGGAAAATAATTTTGATAAAACACTTGAACTCCATTCTTGAGGAAAATATCATTTCTACTTCAAAAACACTTTTCCTTTCTTAACATGTCGTACAATTATAAACTAAAAGAAGTTGATTAAAAATAAACTTGAAAACTTGTAAAGGAATCTTCTTGGAAATAATGTTTTAAAAATCCATTCATGCCGTATAAGTTAAAAATAGACATTTTTCTCGTACTTTTGTCGGAAAAGTCAAAAAGTACCTCGTACGGAAAACGACAAAAGATTCCTTTCATATCTTTTACTAAAAACTCACCGAAGCGTAAAATTGGATTTAAAATATTTTATAATGATGAAAATATTACATATTGAGGAAAAATGCATGTGGATGATAAAATACACCCCAGTAAATTCCAAAGTATAAACAATCTCGGATAAAAATGAGATTGTGATATTTCCCTTACCTTAGGTCCGATTTGCTTCGTAAGTGTCCGAACCTCCTCTTCTTTGAAGCGCCTCTTTGAGACCTCCTATTAGGGAACTAAAATTGGTCTTTGAGGAAGACAAGAACCTCTAGGATGTTTCTAGGGAAGTGGAGAAGAGAATTTGTCAGGGGTTGGCCGAGCTTGAAGGCTCAAAGTTGTGTGAGGAAGAGAAGGAGGAGGTGCCCTTTTATAAGGGAGGAGAGGGGCACCTTTGGAATAACTAAAAATATTATTTTATTATAAAGTCAAGTTCGGTTTTAAATAGCTCCAAATTGATTTATTTAGAGGATAAGGTGGGGATGGGTCGAAATCCTCTCATCCAATAGAATTTAGACAAGTTTAGGTTCCTATTTTAACCTTATCATTTAGATTTAACATTAAGTTAAATAATTTTACTTTTACCGTGTCTTCTTGTGTTCTTATACTATAAGGTTAATAAACTTACTATATCAAGCCAAAAGAACCCAAAGTTGTTTATTATTAATATATATAACCTTATCTAAGTCATTTGGCCAAACTGTATATTTTTAGGAATAAAATAACAATTAATAATATAATATTTGTTTTAAAAACTATTTTATGTCAATTTTAACACTATATAGTAATTGATTTTTGTGAAAATCATAACAGAATTATTAGTTCAAACAAAGTATATTTAAACTATACTAACATGTTATATTAACCTATAAAATTAGTGTAATTCATAAAAAGTCTCATATTATATTTATTTGGGTATTTATAACATCAATTATGTCAATATTTCATTAATAAGATAATTACTGCATCATCGTTGTGCCATAAATAAATTAAATTATTTAATGTCTAAAAATTACAAATAAAATACCATTATGTAGAATATCTTTTTATATTTCTAATGAATATTTATAGTCTAATTTATCTTATGTATAACCCCATATTAAAAATGATTTACTTATTAAACTTTGATTTTAACTATTTTAACCCTTCTTTAAATAAATTAATAATAAATGTCCTAATCTAATCCAAGTGGGCCTAAATGGTCATATTTTATTTCTAAGGTTGTTTTTGGTCAAATTAAACTTGTCCAATAGAATTAGTACATGTGTTAGGGTAATAATAATATCATTTTTACCCTTAATTACCCTATTTACTTTTAACCGTGGTAAAAAAAAGTAAAAAGTTACTATTCACCAAAAAATTATTTTCATCTCATTGAACCACATTTTACTTACTGACATCAACCGTGTCTATCGGATTTTCGAAATTCCACTCACAGAAGTGGTAAAATTAAGTTTTATGAAAAATTCAGTTTTTTAACTACCACTTAGTGGTTTCACTATTCATGAAAAAATGAAAGTTTCCAGAAAAATACCAAAAATTAGGTCTAAGATATAATTGATATTATGAACTCAAAAATTATTTCTATTTTACCAAATTCAAAACATATCAGTTGCATTAATTTATTTAAAAATTAATTCCCGTCGTCAAAACAAATAGCATGTTCTTAAGAGATAATAACTATCAAAATATTGACACTTGTTTATGTCTGGTTTAAATGTAGAATTACATCAAATTACCAACATTGTATTAAATTGTAAAAATATATTATAAATATACTTTAAAACCACTCAAATTAATAATTTATCACTATTAATTATTTCAATTAGAAAAGTGTTTTTAATTAAAATTTAGTAATTTTCACTATTCATCAGAATATGAAAGTTATCCGAAAAGTACCAAAATTTCATCTTAGGATAAATTCGATACTCTAAATCCAAAAATTAAGTCCATTTTGAGTGATAAAATTTATAAAATTTTAGAAGGTGGTTATTACTATTCATAACGGCTAGTTTTAATAATATTTTAATAGCATATCGTTGTTTAGTGAAACTCGGTATTGCGTACTACCTACGCTATCGAGGAATGTCGCGATTGCGTGTAATACAACGCAAGTCAAGGATGCGTGTTGAGCAAGCTCCTTTTGGTGTAGCGTACAAAACAAGACATTACTGAAATTAAAAAGAATATTTTTCATAAAATCTCGGGGTGTTACAGTATCGCATCACCACATTAATGACTAGATGTAGAGTTAGTAGTAAAAATTTATAATTGTGGGAGTATCAAGTATAACATTTATAACTCTTATTTAGTACATGTTTTTTTGTGAAAGTGATTATGTTAAATCATATAATTATCCATCTAATTGAGTTTACGGTGATTTTGGGAATGGGTTTTGTAACACCGTGAACGACGAAGCTCAAAGTTTGTTAAATATTTTATTAAATTGGCATAATTAAAAGGAATAAAATCCTGAAGGACCATCCAGTTTAGGTGTCCTGGAATGTCAGATTACTTAGATAATATCGATAATACATTGGGAAATAGATAACACAAACATGACATATAATAAATTGTAATAAAATACATCCCTAAACCCTTATTCAAATATTTTTCTTTCATAGACTGAGGAAAGAAAACAAAATAAGGGATAACTCAAATTCTTAGTAAGGGTAAGTAATGAGGAAGCAATAATGATTCAATAGGAATAAATTAACATAGGAAGGTATATAACGGATAACACACTCCATTCAAAAAACTAGATAAGGAAATATCAATATAGAAAGGTATGAACCTAAAAATATTTCCATATAAATCAATAAACTAAGAATGAAATGGATCAATAGATATGTCGATGAAAAATCTCATGGATGAATAATAACTTAATCTAAATGAGTGAAATGATTAATTATTGGACACCATATTTACTAGGTAAATTTACCTTTACCATATAAAACATTCAAAATATGGTTTAAAATTTATCAGGTAAAAACCCATATTATTTGTCCGAATGATTCATCTCGTGATATTATTGATGAATGGAGAGGATATATATAATAGGGCCCCACCCATGTTGTACCAGTCTAACTCATTTATCACATTCAGTAACAATTTTCCTTATAAAAATAATTTAATTGAATAAAGGATATAGATTTTTCAATAGTTCCCTAGTACAGGATAAGTAAAAACATGTTTTTTGACATTAATGTATGTAATTACCATTAAAATATCATAAAAACAATCATTATAGAAATGAAATTTTTAATATTACAATGTGTTTCACACCACCTAGAAAAATTCAAATCATAAACCCATTGAAAAGGAATACTATTAAATTCAAATTAGAATATCATGAGAGTAATTAGATTAATGATCTAAAATTTTAATGGTCTATAAATTGAAAAAATGAATGTGAATTGGTGCATAATAACCAATAAGTCTCAATGGAATATAAATTGGGATGAAATCACTTACCTTAACTTTCCTTTTGATATGTGGTTTTAATCCTCTTATATATTAGATTAAAATATGTTAATAACCTTTACTGAACCATAAAAATGTTTATAATATTCTATATCATCTTTTTATAACATCTTATTACCCATTTGTTAACAATGATTTATTATTTTCACTATTTTGGGTGTTAATTTCCTAGTTTTCTCAAGTATGTTTTAGAAATTAATTTACATTCCCTATAAAAAATATCATGATTTAAACATATATAGAATGTAAAACATGACTTAATTAACTTATTTATTCAATTAATAAGTATTTATAAAAATATATAATATTTTTAGATAAGAAATGAAATGCATCGTTCATGGAGACGGTAGGTTGTACGTATGCATTAAAGCTACATTCATTTAATTGTCATATTAAAATATTTAAAAATAAATGATACATAAGTATATTCAAATTATAGTATAATATCTATGTTATATTTATTACATTTTTTATTAAAATAATCTTTAATACATTTCATTTAGAGTGTTAAAGAGTCACATCTCTTTGAGGAGGCAGTAGTCCACACTTCCAAAAATGATGTTATTATATTTATACAAAACTGAAAGCCTAATGGTATGTGTTATAAAATTGTTAAATAAGAATAAATGAATCATAAATATCATATATAACATATATAAATATATTTTCCATCATAATGGGCACCATTATAGGTGGTAAAGAAAAATGAACAATAATCATTTCATGATTCACTAGTTCGTCGTAAACAAAAAAATATGTTTGTTACTGATTAGATGACATTTTTTATAATTTTAAGTATAAATATTATCACAAAATCATCTTAGTATATTGATAATTCTGGTTTTTTTATAAAATAATAGAATTATAATATTTAATGTTTTGGATAATATAAAAAAACCAAAAAGTTTAAGGAATGATGTTACCAATTAATCATGTAACTTCTTTTGGTTTGTACCAAAAGGCTTCCATGTACGGATTTATATCCAAGTAAGGGCTTCTAGGATGAAAGGATTATTTATGGGTATCTATTTTTATAGATATTTGTTGAGCCAAAGTGGCTTGATAGGTGTAAGGAAGTGTGGGGATATGAGACCATTTATATTGGAGGAGGAGGGGCACTCTTTAAAAATTTTCATAAAGGAATTCCATACACATATTTCATATTGAATGTGGATCCAATGATGGTTACACATTAATTAAAATGGGAATATGGTAGAAATATGTTTATAAAATGGATCTTGGACATGTTTCTAAGTCATTTGGGCCATAATTATTAAGGTTAAGTCCTTCATTAAGCTTAATTTTACCTTAATCATTCAAATTGATTTTAATTACTTTAACTAAAATTTTCTACCAAAAAAAAGTTGAACTTATCAATTTTTTTAAATTAATATGATTATAATATGGGTTTTATTTTTCCAACCTCCAATTATATGTGTGTCAGATATTAATTTAAATTTAATCCTGTAGAGGGGATGACAATGCAGGGTTTTAAGGTAAAAAATTCCATATGTTTGGCATGTTTTTATAGTTAATTTTAAATTTAAATTGATTCCAGTGACCAAAATTGGTTTAATTCATTAAGATATGATCTAATTAGTTTTTATAACAAATTTAACGTATACTTTTTGATTATAAATATATTAGATGAAAAAATAGTTTTGAACTAAAATTCAATAATTTTCATAATTCGTTAAAAAATTAATCTTAAAAGAGAAACACAAAAAATTAATTGAAACATTATTTTTATGTTTATATTTAAAATATTAAGTTTATTTGACATATTATATTTATTAAAGGGTTAAAATTGGATATAAAATGGGTTCTCCAATAAAAGGTAGAAAAACAACCTTTATAAAAATAATGTATTTTATGCATACAATTGGGTTTGTTTTTATCTTAAGCTTATAAAATATATTGGATGTTTATCAAAAATATTTGATTGAATATAATATATATATATCCCATTAATAGAACTAATGAATTTTATTAAATTAATTTTATTAGGTTAAAATATCTTTGTGAGCATTAAAATAATAATATTTTTCTTTATATTCAAATGGTTTTTATATTCATTTAGAATTAATTTTGAAATATTGAATTAATTTTATATTTTTCCTAGTCATAGATTTCCATAATACATACACCCAATTTCATAACTACAAATTTAATTTGTATTTTATATTTAAAAAATTTACAATATATCATTATTCGTTGAAACTAGGTCATGCGTGTAATGTAAGCTTTGAAAGAAAGTCACACTTCATGTAATGAAAGATAAATCAGTTTTTTGTGAATTTACAAATGTATAATATGTAAAATATATAAAATATTGAAAAATATTTTAAATTATGAGGTTTTTATATTCCCTTACAAACTAGGTGTCATGTGTTATGAACACTATCAAATACAATGTTCTTACCATAGAATTAAAGTGTTTTACATTCTCCCCCACATTAATTAAATTGAGTCTTATAAATTTAAACATGATCTCAGTAATAGAGGGATTGATATTTGAAAATAAACTATTGTTAAAGCCCCCACATAAAAAATATGGTTAATAACAAGAATTCTTAATAAGATATAAAGAAAAGTACAATTTTCATGTAACTAGGCACCATAGTTGGAGAACATATGTGGGAAATGGAAACATGGAAACTAAAGAAAAATATAACAAACCTGTTATATTGGAGAGTGGTAGAGAAAATGGTTAGGACAAATATAAAAATCACAAGGCTCTAAATGAGCGATGGTCTAATAGGCCATTTGATTCATTAGAAATAAAGGTATTATGAATTTTTTTTGGTCTTAGAACCATTTTTTATAGGTAAGGAATTATTTCACGCCTTAATAATATAACTCAATACTTTTCTATAAACATAATATTTTCCCTTTATTGTGCCTTGAACTATTACTAATTCATATATTAGAACATGATTCATCATATGATAAAGTAATACATTAACCTATAAAATATTATAAAATGATAAACCACTTAATAAATGGTTAAAATTAATAAATTATTATGATCCAAAACTTTAGAAATATGTTCACTAAATTTTCAAAATGAAATTATCATTATACTTTAATCATTATAAAGTAACTATTTAATCATCAGATACTGAATATGGGAACACCTTCATTATGTATCCCCATAAAATATAGTAATAAATGAATTACAATAAAACATTTCTGGAAAAATGAATTCTTATTTATTCTTTAATTAAATCAAATGCTATTGGATATATTCCATTAATCCAAAAGTGTTGTAAACTCCATCAATGATAACAAAGACCACTTGCTGAAAAATAATTAATCAGTTCCAAGGTAGTCATAATATATCCAAATTTATCATCTCTTCATCATTATCTCAACATCAAGATTGTGTTAAGGGTTTTATTTCCCTTAATAAGGTATTTTACAAAAAAATAACTATTTACTAAAGAAAGTTTCTTGGTACCATTCAATATATGATCTCTAATCTATAATGAAAAATCACTACAGTACAATATTTACATATTTTATAAATCATATGATAAGAACATCATAAAAAATACTTTTACAAAATATTTCATAGATCCAAATAAATAATAACATTAATCATTCTTCATCGGTAATTTCAATAAAATATGATTTACCTTGATCCTGTATATTCTTTGGAGTTATAATCCCTTGACACTTGGGGAATTTTTTGCATAGTACCCAATATGTTTAAAATTGTAACATTGAATATGAGTGTTTTCCTTCTTCCCTTTGCATTAGTTTTCCTAGTGACCTTATCTCCATACTTATAACAATCTCCCATTCCCTTAAATTGTTTACTAGTGTAATTTTCCCACATTTAATAGATGTGGGAAAATCATACTTTCCCTTCTTAATTGACTGATCCACTATTTCATGTTTCTCGGATGGCGTCTTCTTCTCTTGGTTTCCATTTAATGAATTGATTCTAGAAAATTCGTTCTCCATTTTTATGACACATAAAAACAATTCATCATATTATGATAAGTTCTGGGAAACTACTGCCCTTCAAATATTTAGATTAAGGGATTCATTGAAGTGTTCAACCTTGCACTATGTGTTGCGTATATAATTAGTAGAATACCTAGATTACAATGTAATGGTAGATTCATAATCTGCAATTGTCTCTTCTTCCTTTTTTTATGCAATGGAACTTCCCCTTCATCTCTATTTTTTGACCACGAGATATGTATTTATCCAAAAATGTCTCCTTAAATGTCTGATATTCCATGAGTTCTATTTCTTATTCCTCCCAAATATTTTGGATCAAGGGCCACCATTTATATGCATTTCCATTGAGGAAATACACTGTAAAAATAACCTTCTTCTTTTCATAACATCCCAATGCCTTGAATATCATCTCTAAAGACATAATGCTTTGTTCTTCCACCATTAGGTTATTAGTCCCACTAAATTATGGGGACCGGTCTCACATAATTTGATCCAACATAATATAATCTCACTTTGGAATATGATTCTATATCTAGACAGGGTTATGTGTCATAATCTAGTGAATCTACCCTAATAATTCCATAATATAGTTATTTCCAATACCATATGTATTGGTTTCCTTAATAGGGAAAAATCTAATTTTTCCATGAATGTTGACACCAATTTTTTTCACATGCACCATTTCTAGAAAATGGCATATACAAGATTTTCTCATAAGATTATGAACTTTTTATAACTCTAAATATGGCGTAACATAAATTAATAAAATTATGCCTAGATAATCTCATAATAATAAATATGTATTCATTGCGGAAATATTTATTTCCAAAACCTTCATAATGGTAGGAAAAGAAAATATGAACTATCATAACCATAACCCCTAGTACTATCAAACTAGGTGTGAAGTAAGGCCCGTTGTTGTGTACTAGGTTACACTGATTTATCCCAGTCACACCTTGTCAAATTTCATACTCCTAGGTACATCTATTCCAAAACTATGCCAACTTTTAGTATCTAAATAATGAAATATTTCTAGTAATACCAAAAAAATCTCTACATTACCAAAATTCTATAATGTTATTCTATATTTATCATCAATTCCTATCTTAGGGTTGTTATACCTAATCTATGTTTTATAAATCAAGTTTCTAAGGTTGCTACTAAAAATCCTCTGATAACAAACACAACACCCCAACTATAAAATTCTAGAGCCGTTGAATTATTTTATTATATTGGCATGATTACAAGGATACAAATCTCGAAGGACCGATTGGATTTTTAGTCTTGGAAAGGAAGATTACAAAGATTCAACCCATAATAAATTTGGAAATAGAAAATAAAAACATGATATATAATAAAATTCGATAAAATTAATCCTTCAATACACATTCATATATTAATTCTCCATAACCTAGGAAAAATAAAAATAATATGGGTGAGCTCAAATTCTCTTTAAAGGTAAGTAAAGGATAAGAAATAATGAATCAGTATGAATAAATTAACATAGAAAGGTAAATAAAAGATACTACATGACATTAAAAAACTAGATAAAGAAATATTAGTATGAAAGGGTAATAAATTGAAACTCATTCCATATAAATCAACAAACTGAGAATGAAATATATCCATAGGTATGTCGATATGAAATCTCATGGACAAATAATAAATGAATCTAAATGATGGAAATGATTAATTATTGGACGCCATGTTTCATAGGTATATGGTAACTTTACTTTCAAGACCTTTCACTAGATTGTTTAAAACATATCTGGTAAAAACTCGTCTAATTTGGCCAAGTGATTCGGCTCATGAGACCATCATTGCATTTAGGGGATATCTATAACTGAGACCCACCCATGTTATTCTAGTCCAAGTCAGTCATAATATTCATGAACAATATGGCATATCAAAATATCTATATTGAATAAAGGATACATATTTATCAATAGTATCCTAGTTTAGGATAAGATTTTTTTTTGACATTAACGGATTGAAATTCAAATAATATAACAAAAAAAATATTGAGGGAAATGATATTTTAATCAATCCAATGTGTCCCATACCAGTTTGATAAATTTAAATCACAAACCCCATGGATTATTAATATTAAATGAAACTTATAATATCATGAGGTTATTGAGATTAATGATATAACATGTTAATGATTTTTAAATAAACCAAATAAACACGAATTTGTTCATAATAATAAATAAGTGTCAATGGAATGTAAATTGAGGCGAAATACCTTACATTAAAGTTCCTTTTGTTGTGTGGTATTTATATTCATCTATAGTGGTTTAAAATACATTAATAACTTATAAAATAACAATACACTTGTTTATAATATTATATATCATATTCTTATAATGTCTTATTTCCCATTATTTAACAATCATTCATTATTTTAACTCCTTCAGGTGTTAATTGACTATTTTTCTCAAGGAGTTTTTACTTGTTATTTAATTCCCCTATTACTAAAATCATTATTTCATAATATCAATAATTTAATCCATGACTTAATTATATTATTTATTAAATATATATTTATTTGGAGTATTGTATAACATTTGGAGATAGGAAATGAAATTCACCATTCTTGGAGACAGTAGGTCGTACGTACGCAAGAACGATACTTTCATTTATTTTTCATATTAAATAAATGAAACATAAATGAAAAATATGTCTATTATAATTATTATATCATATATTTATTATATATGTTACATAGTTTTACTAAAATAATCCTGAATATTTTCCATGTGTATCGTGAATGAGTAACATTGCTTTGAAAAGACTGTAGTCCACACTTCCTCGAACAATGTTATCTTATTTATACAAAATAGAGATAATAATGGTATGTGTTATAAATGATTTAAATAAGAATAAATAAATAATAAATCTAACATATAAACTATATAAATATAGTGTCCATTATAATTTCCACCGTGAGATGTGGTAAAATAAAAATTAACAATAATCATTTTGTGAGGCCGTAGTTCACTGTATACAAAAACAATATGTTGTTACCCATTATATGGAAGTGTTAGTAATTTTAGGTTGAAAATATTGAATAAAAATATCCTAGTATATTTAGTATACTTTTTTAATCATACAAAAATATATTAATAATATTTTAGGGGTTTTATAATGGAAATAAAACTAAAGAGCCTAAGGAAATATGTTACCTCTTAACCAGGCAACTTCTTTAGGTTTGTACCAAAAGGCATCATTGGATGGATTTATTTATAATGTAAGTATTCTAGGTTAATGAGATAGATTTTGGGTAGCTATTTTGTTTATATTATTCTATCCATGATTTCTTGAGAGGTGTGAGAAAGTGGGAGGAGAAGAGGTGTTCTTATAACAGAGGGGTAGTGACACTCATGTAATATTTTCACAATGGAATTCCATATAGTTTTTCTATTTAAATTCACTCAAATAATTGTAAAATTTCTATATAAACGGATATAGGGTATAAATATATCCATCCAAGGGATCTTGGTCAAGTTTTTAATTCATTTGGCCCCTTAATATTATGGTCTAGTCCCATATAAAGCGTAATTTTACATTAAGTATTGGAATGAATTTTAATTACTTTTACTAATATTTTTGATCAAGAACTAATTTTATATTATTATAAATTATAAATTATCCATATTAAAAATATGGAATCAATTTTTCCAAATTATAATCATTGAAGTGGCAGAAATTAATTTAAATTTAGCCCAATAGACAGGACAACAATGGAGGGTTTTTTTGTAAAAACATCTAAATGTTTACAATGTTTCTATAGTCAATTTAAATTTAAACTTGATTCCAATGAACTATATTGGATTAATTTATAACCATATTATGTAATTAATCATTAAAAAAGATTTTATATATAATTTATCAATATAAATAAATAATATGAAAATGGATTTTTGAACTAAAATTCACTATTTTCAACTATTTAATAAAAAATGAAACATGATAGAAAAATACAAAAAATAAACCAATACTAATTTTTATGTTTATATTAAAAATATGATGTTTATTTTGATGGATTATATTTATTAAAGGTTTATAAATTATATTTAAAATGGGTTCTCCAATAAAAGGTGGAAAAACAACCTTTAAAAAATATAGTATTTTATAAATAAAATTGGGTTAGTTTTTATCATAAGACTGTAAAATCTATTGAATGAATGTAAAAAATAATTGAATGATTATAATATATATATATATATATATTACAGTAATAATAGTCACTAATTTTAATTAATTTAATTTATTAGGTTAAAATAACTTTGGGAGCATAAAAATAATAATATTTATCTTTATATTCAAAAGGTTTTCATATTAATTTCTAATTAATTTGTAACTAATGAATTCATTTTATATTTGTGTTGAAAATATCTATCTATAATTTATTAATGAATTTTCATAATTAATAATTTAATAGATAGGTTATGTTAACTGATATTTTAATAGTATATCATTATTCAGTAAAACTAGGACTTGTGTGTAATGTATGATTTCAAAGAAAGTAACTCTTTCATGTAATTATAAATAACTTAGTGTTCTGTGATTTTACATATTTATAATATATAAAATCAAGTATATATATTTTAATGTATCAGGTAAATATATTCTTTAACGGGATTATTGTCGCATGTTATGCAGGCTATCAAATATAAGGTTCTTAATTTAAAATTTCAGGGTGTTATAGGATGTATATATTTTTAAAAAACCCATATTAATTTACAAGGTAATTAAAATTTTATATTTCGATCAAAAATATTATTTTCTATTAGTGTGAAGATAAATATAAACTTCCAATTTAAATTCCATCCCCTATATGTGTTTTTATTCTTATTCAAAATGATTGTTTATCTCGAATGGTTGAGAAAACGTTCATCATAAAAGATTGGAAACTTTTATAATAATTTATTGAATGTATTCTGAAAGAGTTTCAGAGTATTCCATTGAATCATTTAGTTTAGTTTTAAATAGAACTCATACCTAGTTCTACCCTTATTTAAAAATGTCTATATAAAATGGCCTCGATTAAGTTGAAGGAATAGAAGAAGCAACTCCAGGAGAATATTGAAAAGGGATTCATTTGTCCATGTACATCCCCATGGGGTGTACCAATGTTTTCAAGAAGAAATATGGATCAATATGTCTCTACATTTATTATTTAGAATTGAACAATATAATAATCAAGAATAAATATCATATACCCCGTATTGATGACTTCTTTGATCAACTACGTGGATATCAATGCTTTTCGAAGATTTAACATTATTATTAATATCATCAATTATGGGTCAGAAAAGAGGATATATCTAAGTCAACATTCAATTTTAGGTATGTTCACTATGAATTTTGAGTGATTCCATTTGATCATAAAAATTCATCTTAAATATTCAAGTTTTTAATGAATATTTTATTTAGATATTACCTTAATCAGTTGGTAGTGGTCATTATAGATGATATTAATTTATATATCACGATCAAAGAGGAGAATGAAGACCACTTGAGGTTTTTACTGAATACCCTATGGATAGATAAATTGTATTATAAATTTACCAGGTGTGAATTTTTTTATAAAAATATTTTATTCTTGGTTTATATAATCTCTAGAGAGTGTGTATCAATGGATCCATCAAAGTCAACAGTTATTAAAAACTATCTCAAACCAAGAACCATGGCTAAGATACATAGTTTCCCATCTTTTTTGGGATATTATCAAAGGTTTATATAGATTTTTTCACATCTATAAAATCCACTCACCAAGATAACTAAAAAGTGATTCATGTTAAATTGGAATGTTGAATATGAGGAAAATTTTATGTAAATAATATGTAGGGTAGTTAGCACACCAAATCTCACACTACCTTACTTTATTGAAGGATTTTTTATCTATAATTATGCATCAATGTAGGGACTAAGATGTTTCCCTATAAATAATGATATGGTGATAGCTTTTTCCTCTTGATAATTGAAGGTTCATGAGAAAAATTACACAATTCGATAAAGTTGACTATGGTAATTTTTTGATTAATGATGTTGAGGTGTTATATTTATAGGTATGTTGTGATATATATATATATATATATATATATATATATATATACTGATCATAATATTTTAATTTATATTTTCATTTTGAAATAGTTGAATATTAACTCAAGGATATGGATTGATTTGATTAAAGACTATGAATGCTCAATACACTACCACCCTAGGATGGTGAACAATATGGTTGATTCTATAAGTTATAAAGACCATTATTGTTTTTCCATGATATGGTTTTAAATATATACAATGTTTCTTTGAGATACGAACGGTAAATCGTGAAATCATGTGAAAATGAGATAGATCATATCTTTCCAAGATGAATTTTCAACTATCCATCAATATGGGGATTTAATAGCTAGAGAATGAGGATGTGGAACAACATAAAAATTTGAAAATGTTTATTGATTTTAACCATGATTTTGATGGAATTATATGTTTTAGGAACATGGTATGTGTCCCATTAATATCAAACATAAAGAAGTATTTTTTGGATACACTCATAGTTCATAAAAAATTATTCATCCTTGAAGTAATAAGATGAATATATATCCAAATGATTATTTCTAGTGGAATAAAAAGAAAAGGGTTATTACTGATTATGTATCCTTTTTCTTGGTTTTTTATCAAGTAAAGGTTGATATATATTAATCTAATGGGATTTTATAGCCATTACTCATACTAAAATTGAAATTGGAAAACATCACTATTGATTTGTTCATCAAGCTTGCCAAAACATATAATATTTATTTGTTGATCGACATGCTTGAACATATGTTAAGGAATTGGATATTTTTAATGGAGTTCCACATTTTTATTGTATCTGAATGAGAAAATAGTTTTACCTCAATGTTCTAGAAAATTAATCATCAATATTCTGATATAGTTTTTGTTTTGGAATTTCATATCATCCTCCAAAAAATTGTTTGTATAAGAGAACCATTCAAACCCTATAAGATATGTTAATATTATATTCAATGGATTTTAATAGCTGTTCATGTTAGGACATTCCTCTTATCTAATTATCATCTAACAATAACAATCAATTGAGTGTTCAAATGGATCTTGTTTAAGATCTATATATAAGAAATAATTGAACTATAACATGTTGGGACAATTTTGGAGAATGAAATCTATTGGGACCTGAGTTATTTCAGGAAATGGTAGTGAATTTCAGATCCATTCAACAATATATGAACGCAGTATAAAGTCGATATAAAAGTTATACTGACAATCATTAGTGAAATATGGAATTCAAAGATGGTGAAAAGGCATTCCAATGAATTTCTCTATATAATAAGGTTACGAGATTCAGAAATAAGTCAAAGGGATACCTATGTATATTTGTATCTTTTATATCATTTTTCATGTGGGTACTAAAACATATCACATGGTGCTTCCAACAACACCCTCTCATGTCCATGAAGTGTTCCATGCATATGTCATGAGAAATTCCACAATTATTCCTTAACATGTACTAAAATCATAGGTTATGATGCTATAAGTTTTTATTTATTATAAAAAACAATTATAAATCAATTATCCCAATGATAAAGAGATATAGAATAATACTATTCACATGGCCAAAGTTCTCTAGAGGAATAATACATTTAAAGAAGCTACAAGGGAAATCGGGGATGTGAGGTTCGTAAGTATATTAAATTTTTTGTATTTGAGTGATACAATTTATAGGGTGAAATTATTATAAGGGGTATAATGTAAAACTGAGATATTTTATTATATAGTTATTTTTAAATAAATTTTATTTGATTGATTATTTACATTATATGCAATGTAGATTTCAAATGAACTACAATATACTCTTGATTTATTAATATTTAATTTTAAGGTAATCTCCTAACCATTAAATAGCTGGTTATGAATAGGAATACATAAATTATAATTTTTTTACAAATATGTAAAATTTATTCATTACCTACCAGTTGGTTATAAATGAAAATTAATGAATTTGAATGTAAAAAATAGATGTCTTTTTGAAAAAAGTTTTTATACCAGAAATTGGGTTTTATCTTAATAAATTAAATTAATTATTATTAATAATTTATTTTAGTGAATTTCATAGATAATAAATTTAATAAAATATTTTAACATTAATCTAATGGTTTTTACATGGCATAGAATGAAGGTAAACTCAATTTTATACCTATAGTTAATTTTTCCTTGAAAAATGTTTTGTTTTGGTTTTCCCACTTAATAAAAAATGAATTTCTTAAAAATGTAGTATTTTAATACTTTTAACTGGATTTTATATTTATAGAAAACACAATTAAAATAAGTATGGTCAAATTAATTTTTTTTCGTAATGAATATTAAAAAACTTTATCATTTTTTACACCGGTTATGGTTAAAATGAGTTTACCAGTGTTAAAATAAGAGATAAGGGTAACATTTACAATTAAATTTATATAAATAATATTGGTTGGTAAAATTAATAACATATATTATTTTAACACTGATGAAATATGCATTGTGAAGAATTTTCCTATATTATGAAATTATGATACTTTAATATTTTAGAAAATTATGTGTTCTTCCTCTCCCACAATTATAAATAGAAACTGCCTATCTCACTTATTTAAACCGATTTTAGTAACCTTGATTGATAAAACCTTGAAATTTATCTTGTAATATATTATATCCACAAATTATGGGTTTTTTCATCTTAAATGACTATCAGATGGGTCCCTATGGAGGGATCTAGATGATATCTACCAAAGAAGAGGTAATCATCCCGCCCGACCTCTCTCAATTTACTTCTTCTTCAAACTCATAAAAATATATTTTATTCATAATAAAATAAAAAATTTAGTATCCTAAATATAATTAAATTTTATTATTGTTATGGAATCACCATTATTCCCCAAATTTTATGTCAAATGTTATATGAAAGCATCGCTCTTGCTTATGTGTGGACTTATGCCTCCAAATGGCAATATAATTCATTTTACACCACCATAATTAATGGTTGATTATTATGATTGATAAAATTTTTATATATTATATTTATGGTATAATTATTTTTATATAATTATAAAATATAATTTATCATTATTTTCTTCTTGTCATTAATAAATTGAAACTATGTTCACCCATACATATGGCCATTTGTCTCCATAAAAGGTGTACATAATTTTTATATTTACACATTTTATATATAATTATAAATATGTATATAATTAATATATATTATTTTGATATTATTATTAACATTATAGATATTATAAAACATTGTTCAAAGTACAAGGATCACTAAACTAAATCTTTATTGAAAAACATAAAATTAACACTCATAAATGAAACTTTTAATAAGGAATTATAAATTATTGGGTGTTGTGATGTTATAATTGGGTCATATATGATATGATAAGTATTTAAATAAATATTTTATATAATTATAAAAAATATAAATTAATTATACAAGAGGTCATTTCACTTTCAAATCATGTCAAACTTGAGATATGGAATTTATGATTCAATCACATTTTAATTGGTATTTTTTTAATATTGATTATACATTAAGGTAAGTTATAAGATATTTATATGATAAAGAAATTTAATTTTTGTATGCTTTTTTCATTCATGAAATTTTCAATTAATATTCCCATTTTCATCTCTTTTGTACTGGAAATAATTTTGAAAATGTTTTTAAGAAAAACTAATTTTACATCCTTTTGGTCTGGAATCACTTTATTCAATGCCCATTTTTTATTTAAAATCATTCAAGAATGTATTTTATTTTTTCCCATTTTTTATTTAATTTTTAATAATTTATTAATTTATATAAAAATGTTTGAAAGGAATTTTATTTTCTATTTCTTAATGAGGTATATTAGGATTTTTACTAAAAATATGAAAGGCATCATCGTTTTTTCATACTCAAAATAAAATGAATTTCATTCGATCATGTCTGCTCAGTGATTTCAGGATTCCATTAAACGTTCCCAAGGTTCTTTTGAAAAAATGTTTTCCCCATATTATTTTGGAAATATTATGATTCTAAATAATAGATTTCAAATTGAAAAGTGTATTTTCCATATGAAATAATTCTATATTCTAATAAAAGAATTTTTATTTATGATAACATCATTTGATTTTAGTTATTTATTATATAGGTTATGATCTAATGATACAATATTAACTCTTTCTATAAATTCATAATGATTATAATGATGAGATATTTATCTAACCCTTGCATTTTCTATGGGTTATGTTCTGATGGAATGATGATATAAATATGATTTTATTTTTATTTTCATGGGTAATTATATTATGAAATAATGAATTTTTTATAATCTTATGTCACATATGTATAACATAATTACATGATAGATGAGACCTGATTTTTTATTTCCCTAAAATTAATTTATAATGATGGATATCTCATCAGATCATAAGGACTTGAATGGGAGTGAACCCAATTCAGAAAGGGAGTATGTATACTATATTAATATTGGGAGTAAACATTGACTAGGGATATAGGGGATTTATGTGTGAACCCAATAAACTATGAAAGAATTTTCAATGATCCCTGACTAAGGATATGTTTCTTATATTTATTTATATTCCAAAAAATAATGTCTTGTGCCAATTTTCTTCTTTTATTTCTGAAGTTCATTGTTTCCTTTATGAATTGTGGATTATTATCTACATTGTTTTCTACCATGACTCAGGTTTATGATCCATGATTTTTGGGGTATGGTTTAAAATGATGAGATCATTTTCTCACACACTTAATGTCATGTAATTTTTATAATATCATTGATATCTCTCATGTTTCCCCTAATAATAATTTTATATCTCCCATTATTTTTTAGTGTTTTTACCATGATATAATGTGTTACTTCTCACATCATCTCAAGTTTTGAACATTTGGGAAAATTTTATATTTTGTTCCTAAAATTATTTAAGGTGAAAATTTTAATTTTTCTAAATAATGATCTCGGGTAATTTTTCTAACCACTTGTTTGATTATAGAATATGGTTTTTATCCTAGTATAAGAGTTTGGTGGAAATATGATCCATACATTTTTTTGGTGAATATTTAATATTGATTTAATTAAATATTAAGTTATTCATGCATGTTCATTCATTGATATATTTCCAGTGGAGGATAAAATTGAGATTATATCTAAATAATTATTTCTATAATGGTGGACTTTCCCTATGTGAGGCATAATCCCATAGTAGGCGTCAGACCCATTTTCTTTTCTTTTTAGTTTTATTTTCCCTTATTTGTATTTTTTTATTTATCTTATTTACTTATTAATAATTTTATTATCATTAATTACCATGTGGGTCTCCCCTTTTGGGTTTTTATCAGAGATAGGGGGAGGGATAGAAGAGGGATAAAGAAGAGGTAGTGACCCATAGGGAGCTATTATAGAGCTAGATCAGGTGTTATAAGATGCATATCATATATCTAGGATCAAAGAGTTTTTTTTTGTATGCCCATAGGTTGGCCTATTTTATGTTTTATGCCACAAATTTCCATATATTTTCCATTTTTTATTTTTAATGCCTTAAATGGGTTCATGGGGATCCATATAAGATTGATATAGGATTAATCATCGAGGAACAATTTATTCATTCCATTTGGGATTTTTCCAATTTGGAAAACCCATGTAAACCCATTGTGGTTCAAAGAACACATGACATTTGTTATTCATGTTAGAAAGATGAGTTTTTTTGAGTAGAAACTATGTACTTGGTTGTACACATATTTTAGTGTTCAATAGGGTGTAGCTCGGGGGATGACCATACACCCCATATCGACGGAACATGGTTGTTTAGGGTACAAATCCAGATCCTGTGCAATTTACCCATATAGTATCCATGTATGGTACATAGAAAGAAACCGTGTAGGGTACACATCTAGGTAACTCATGTGGGATAGACATCATGTGTGTTTGGTACACGATGTGTAGTCTGGTGGTTTACAAACCATATGGGGCCAATGTATATTGTAATGTACCCCATTTAGGGTAAATGTAGTGAACAAGGTAAACATGTCATTTACTTTGTGAAAGTAAATTCCATTTGAATAGTGGAACATGGATAGCTAGGACCATTTGTGGTACACCATGTGTACCTAAAGTAGACATCATGTACTTTTTCATACCTTTTCTTATTTTGTATGCCTTTTCAAAATGGATTTAGAATTTGAATTGGTAAGAGTCTATTATGTGAATTTCGTTCAATTAGATTCTAATGGTGGTATGATTTTATAATTAATAATATTTTTGGATGGTGTTTTTTGGGATATAATTTGTAGGAGGATTTCATACAGGTTTGGATTCAGAATCCTCCAAGTGTTCTGGTTGGGAGCTGTGAGTTCGGGGTGGTGTTGTCATCTCATCACATTGAATGGATTAGGAATTTTAGGATGGTATTTTTTTAGGATATTTTAGATTTATATAAAAATGTGGGATTGGGTGGTATCTCTCTGAGGATCATGGTTTATCCCTAAAAACTAGGACATATTGCTCTAGGATAGATAATTCGATGTTTTTGATACATTTTTTGAGGATTGGAGTTATTGGAGCCTTCAATATGGGTTAATTTCATGGGATAAAGGTTAAAACTAGGTGGAATTATGGTGTTAATATGTTTCTGAGGAAATCTTGAGGATGACCTTGTGGGATGGTTACTGATCGAGTGATCAATGTATTTCATAGTCGGTTGTTGATAATGCTTTTGTGACTTGGTGTTTTATTGGATTACCTTGTGAGTGAGTTGGTTCCAATTGATGGGTTGTTTTCTATGAAGGAAGGAAGTGGTTTTATGGTGTAATATTTAACATGAGGTTTATATGTTCTATAAATCCATTGTGGGAGGTTTCCAATTTTTTTGTGGTCATAAGGACTATTGATAATTTCCTTATAAGAAAACATTTATTTTTTATTCCCTTTGAGAGTGTTCTTGATCATGGATTAGTTGGATGGAACTAAGGGTTAGTTATGATATTTCCACACTTATCTTATATCCTTATTTGGATAATCTATAAGAAGACCTTATCGGATATCATTATAATTTTTTTTCCTTCAGGATATTTGAGGATGTTTTGATGGGTGTGGACCTAGAGAATGAGAGCACAAGTGGATTCCCTAGTTGGATGTTGTTTATTTGATGACCTTGGGGAACGTGAGATCCCTAATATTTGTTTTTTTTAATTTAGGAGTGTTTTGAGGTCTTATAGTGGATTTTGGTTGGATTCTAAGATTCAAGGTACCGCCAAGGTACCATGGAGATCCCTAAGATTTTCTGGATGAGAGTTGATAAGTACTTCTAGTTCAACTATATCGATGCTTAATTTGAGATGTAGATCATCCCACATTCAGTGGTCCTTTTCCTGTAACATTAGAGCTAATTTATATTTATGCCTTTTGTTTGAGTATTATAAAATTTCCATATAATTGTTTAGGTGTTGGCCCAGAGTTTTTGATTTAATTCTATGCATTCTTGTATGGTAATTGTAAAATTATATTATGGAGATAATGGATTATATAGATGAGTACACCCCATTATATTTGAGTATGCACCCTAGATAGGAGGGATTCAGCCTCTTAATGATCCATGTCACTCATTGATTGGGTTCTATTTGTTGTGGATGATGTCTACTCTCAGGTCAAAGGATGTTGTGCACTCCCAATTTTTCTATATGGGGGCCATGAGACTATGTATTGTTCGGTCCCATAGCCATCACATGATTCATTCTAGAAGAATTTTGGGACTATTAGTTTTTCTAGTAATGTCAACCTAGATGTTACTACCACCAATCAAGATTTTGTTATGGGAGTCCTGGAGCCTAATAGATAGGTGTTTTCATGTCGATGCCTATGGTTATACCCTAGAGTCTAATATTAATGCATTTTCATTTTGACGAGTTTGATCTCCTGTGAATATATTTTGGATGTGCCTGATGTCATGTAGTTGGAAGATCATTGTGATCTAAATAATCCAGAATTTAAAATATAGGGGGTATATTCACCTCATGTGTTAGGATACTACCCATGGTTTATTATTATCATTTTTTTCATTTCACCAATTTATTTTATGCATTTGTATTTTAGGATATCTGTTGTTAGTTTTTGACAATGGTGTGCATATCACATGTGAATAAAGATGTTATAATAGAGAATTATAAGTTAACCATTGGGGTGGCCTACTAAGATTTATTTATTGGCCCTATACATGAACCTTGGTGTGTATAAAGACCAGATGATTTCTTTTAGGATTGAGAATAGGGTGCATGTTTGATGGGGTTGAGGCCAAATATTTTTTTATTAAGTGAATAATCTCATGTGGAGTCTCATGATCAATATAATACTACTCAAGAGTTGTGGAGATCGAGTACGTGGATCTGCTCAGAGTTGGTATTACATCATGTTGTATTTAAATTCAGTTTGTTTATTTGTATTATGTAGTTTTCCTAGTGCGTGACATAAAATTGTTCGTTTTCATCCTTGTGAGTCTTTATGACTGTATTCCACATGTCAATTATTATAGAATGTTATTATTTGAGTTGGTTTTTATAAATACATTGATGTTTATCATTTTGGATTTTTTTTGTTATTTTATGTTGTTATTTCACTCAAACTAGATGTTATAGTCTCCCCAATGTATATGTTAGACCCTATCTAATAGTTGTAATCCCTAGGAATAGAACAAAAGAAATTCTTAGGGTGTTGGGGAAGGATGAATTATGTGTTGAATTAGGCTAAACCATGATGGTTTGTTAGAAAATTATACTACATCTATTTAGTTTTGTGATATGGGGAGTTGGTAGACAGGTGGTCTAGGAATGTGTTGGTACTTGTTATGGATATTACACTTGTGTATCATGAAAACCTTTGCTGATAAGAATTCCATGTTTTTGGTGTATTTGACTTATTTTCTTGGATTCCATTTTTACAGATTCATGATTTCACTATATATGATGCACTTGGATTTATGTATTTATGATTTATTATTATTATGGATATTGGCCAATGGGAAATATTCTTGTGTTTATGTATCATTCTAGGCATGTAGGATACATATAACATATTACTGTCTCATAACTACATGGCCCTATAAGCACCCAAGTTTCCCCTAGAAATGTTTTGGCCACTCCATGTGGCCCTCCCACATGCCTGAATGGGTCATTAGAATAATGAATGTCCCCTCAAGAGAAATCATATTTTAGTGTGTTTTTACTCACTCTAACATACATTGGGAAACATCCTAGGAGGTCACCCATACTAATCACTACTATAGGAAAATCCCAGCAAACTATGGATTTCTAATCAGGTTGGCTATTTAAATGAAAGAGGAACCTTGTTGACCCATGTAGTATCATTTATCCTTTTAACCTTTAATATTATAGGGTATTATATTCACCTCCCTAGATCACATTATCCTCATTGTGGACCCTACATCAAAACCAAAATAGTTCCACTGCATTTCTGGCTTGGTTCCTCCTCTTATTCCAATATGAAAACTTTATATATAGGCACCCAATTTACCCCCAAAGAAATTTTCCCCATCTACGTGGCCACCCACATGCCTCAATACATCATTATACTAATGACTATCCCTAGTGGCCAATACATGTTCTTTCGGTGTTTTTTCCGCACTCACACACACACACACGTGGAATCATACTAGGTAGTCACTCATATTGATCACTACTCCTGGACATGCACATTTAACTATAGAGTTATATTCACATATGATCCCAAAATGAAAGATGAACCTTGAATAAATGGGTAATAAAATTTGGCCTTTTGACCATTTAACATTATCATGTGTTACATCTGTATGGTGTTTTCACATACTATATATGATTGGTTATTTAAAGTATCTAAAATGACCTATATAGTGTATCACATATAGATAAATAGTAGATAATTACACATTTAAACCACACGTATATATTTTCTTCTAATAAAGGATTATGTGGAGATTATAGAAAGGGGTTTACCCATGTTAAAAATATATTCCCTTTATCGAGGGATGCATGGATACCCTTGTCTGTCGATATAGATTCATAGTGCCCTATTAGTGGATCAATGAGGGCTAGGATTCCTAATTGATTTTTGGATTAGGCTTCTGCATTACTAAGGTGTTGGTTTCTCTAAGTCCCATGTTTAAATAAATTATGAGGGAGTTGTTATTTCCTTGTGTTGTCTGTTGGGCCTTGTGGGGGGGGATGTGCCTAATATCATCGATAGATTGGATGTGTGTAGATGGTCTTACAGAGTGGGGCTATTGTGGATTGATTTTTAGAAGGTGTGGGTAGGCATGAATATTTATATTCTTTGATTAGCAGAGTGATAGGTTTTATTTAGGACTCATGGATGACTTGATTGATATGGTTTTTTTGGATACCTAGGCCCACTCATTTCTGTTTGTGAACTAGGTTTCATGATAAGAGTGTGGTTGGATGCTTATGGATCTATATCATTTCCAATGTAGATAAAGGTTTTTTTTTGTTTTATCCTGCCATGAGCGAGATTCCTGAATTTTTAAGAGGATTTCCAAGGGTGATCAATTTTTTGGAACTATTCTATAAGAGGATCATGGTTAGTTGTTTTCGGCATGGAATTATAGATTCAATGGGACTCAAACCATATGACCATAATTATTGTTACAAAAATAAGGATATGGGTATGGAAATACATATGGAGGGGATTTAATTTTAGGATTTTCAGTTTGTGAACCTTTTTTACGTGGTTTGGTGTTGGGGCATTGTGGTGAAAATAAGGAAACTCCAATGGTGGGAGAATTAGATGGGTCATTGTAGAATGTCTCTTGTATTGGGAGATGATTGCGGATTCTATAATATTTATCATTTGATGGTTAATATAGTGATTATTTCTCTAATTATTAATTTTTACCATAGCTATTGGTTTACAACTAGGGCTTCTATTGGATGACATATGTTTGTGGTGGGGATTTTGTGACACCTCACATTGTATCCATCAATGTAAATTGGGAGAGACATAATTTTTTTACCAAATGGGTTTTATGGGGGTAATTGTAATTTCTCTTGTGAGATTATCTCTGATAATTTTTCTAACCACTCAGTTAGTCCAAGAATATGTTGTTTAACCTAGGATAGGTGTTTGGTGTAAACCTATTCCTTTAAAAATTTCATGGAAAATTTAATATTTATTTAATTAAATATTAATTTATTCTAATGTGTTAATTTGGTGATATATTCTAAATACATAATTATATTGAGATTCTGTCATCGTAGTTTAGTCTAAAATGATGTATTTTTCCTAGGCGAGATATAATCATGTTATGGGTGCCAATGTCAGGCCCCTTTTCTTTTCAAATTTTTTCTTTCCTTTCCCACATTCCTTTCTCCCCCCTTGGGTTCTCATGTATTCCCATGGGGATCCCCACTTTGGGGGAATTTAATGAGATAGAGATAGGGGTAAAAGAGGGATATTAATGAGGGTCAATTCTAGGGGACCTACTACAGAGCTAAATCAATCATTTTATGATGTGTCTAATGGATCTGGGATCAAATCGTCAACATTTTATGCTTGGTGGTAGGAATATTTTATGTTTTAATCTATATATCACACTAACTAATTTTTTAAGTATTAAATCCTTAAGTGGGTATCTGGGGACACCTTAAGGGTCGATCTAGGATTAAATAGGGAGGAAAAATTATTTTATATTGATTTGGGGTTTTTTCATTTAGGAAAACCTGTGTAAATAATTTTTGGTTTAGATGAATCATGTCATATGGTCTTCTTGTCTTGGTAAGTTTTGTTTTTGAGATCACACATCATATAGGGTGACTTTGTGTTTGGTGGGGTGAATGGGTAGACACCTCATGTTGAGGGCACATGGTTATTTAGGATACACTAACATAACCTCTAAAACATACAAGACAAGTGGCCTTATAGTTTAACTGGCCAAACCTTGTATAGGCTACATATCCAGGTACCCCATGTGGGACACACACCATGTGTGTTTTCTAAAAGGATTGCTATTGATAATTTTACACAAAAAGTAAAGATGAGGTACTCGGGTAGGTACCCTATATAGGGAACTTGAGGTGTACATGGTTCACAGGACATATACATTGTAAAACTACACACTGAGTGTCTAGTGGAAAACTTCTTGGGAGGAACCTAGGGGGAGAACACCATGTTCCCAAAGTACCTATTGTGTACCTGTTCCTTATTTGGATTTTTCCCTATTTTTCAACCATTATTAATAATTTTACATGATAGGAGTCTGTTTTGATAGATTCTCCACATTGATCAAAATGGTGGTATCCATTCAGAATTTAGAGGCCTTTTAGATGGTGTTTTTGTTTGGGAAATTATTTTTAGGAGAATTTCTTTAATGCTTGGTTTTAAAATACTCTAGTGTGTTGGGGTTTGTGCATTGAGGATTAGGTGGGGATTCTCACCTCTTTACTTGTCATGGATTTTGGATGTTATTCCATTTTTTGAGGTACTTTTGGGTGGATCCCAGTAGGCAGGATTGAGTGGTATCTCTGAGGAGATCTTGGTTTGTTCATGGATTTACATACTGGTTTATAGAGGATAGAGAAGTTGGTTTTTTCATTCTATGTTTGTGGATCATAGTCATTGGAGCTCTCTATATGGGTTGATGTCATGGGATGAGGTTTATTATTGGGATAATTTTTGAGTTGAGATGACTCTAGGGGAATCTATAGAATAACATTGGGGGAGGGTGACTAGTCGAGTGATTATGAGATTCCGTACTCATCTAGTGAGAATCCCCATGTGGTGAGGTGTTTCATTTGATTAACCTTTAAGAAATTATTTAATCATGGATGGTTTTCTTTGGATGACCATATATGTTTTTCATACAGGGGATTTACACCAAGGTTTTCTTGTATTGAGAATCTCTTGTTGGGTTTTTCTATTTTTGATGTGTTTAGGAGGAAATTTCAGAATACACTTATAGGAATTATTTTATTTTTGATTCCCATTAAGGATATTTTCTATCCAGGATCACTTTGATGCTTTTGAAAGTTGTTTGGGATGTTTCTACACTAGGGAATTCCCATTCAACAGATGAGATAGAGGATCCTTTCATAGGGTATCCTGTCATATTTTTGGCATTTGGGTAATTTGAGGATGTTTTGATGAGTGTGTCCTGAGAGATTGTGTGAAAAAGGGAGTCCTAAGTTATAAATCTCCGTATGTTATGACCTTAGGGACTTTGGGTGCCATGAGTATTGGTATATCCTTGAGGATGGTTTTGGATAGACCATGGTGGATGTATATCGGATGTTGAGATCCATAGTTCATGGATAACACCATTATTTATTGATCAAGAGTTGATCGTCATAGTTATTTAAAATGTTTTCATGCTGGGTTATAATGATAGATCATCACAAATTCATTTGGCTATTTACCATGATATTTGAGGTAGTTTTTGTTTAGTAAATTTGTTTGAGGAGTATACACTTAGGATAACATGGATTAATAATTATCCCATTTTATTTGATTTTTTGTCTATTTAAATGGAAGGTTTTTGTTAAACCAACATGGGGAGATATTTTATAATGTGTATGAGTGAACCACCAAACCTCTAGTTGAGTATACACCATGACTGGAATGGCTTATAGCTCAAGTGGTGCTAAGTCACTAATAGAGTTTTTATTTATGATTATGGAAGTTTTTTATCCCAGTTTCATGGATGGTATGCACTCCAGTTTTCTATATGCGACCCATGGGCCTATGTATTGTTAAGGCCCATAGCTGGTATTTGATTCATTCTACAAGAATTTGAAGACTGACCGGTTCCCTAGTAATGTCAGCCTAGATATTCCTTTTGCTAGTATAGATCATGAAATTTGAGTCCAAGATCCTAGTAGAAGCAAGTTGTCATGTGGATTCCTTTGGTTACAATATGGGGCCTGACCTTCATGACATTGAATTTAGACATATTGGAGCTTATGTTAAGATTTAAAAAACATATATAATATCATGTGTGTAGGTGAGAAACATGTTGTATGTCCATTGGTGTGGACCACATATGTGGTTGATTCACATCATGTTTTAGGCTAGAAACCATGGTTGGTTGTTATCTTGGTTTTTTACCCCATTATATTATGAATTTTTATGCCATATTTTGATAGATTTTGTCTCGGGTGGGATTTTCATAAGTTCATTTACTTGTTAGGACAATGTATTATTGGTTTAAAATTGGGGGTTCCCCAATATTATTTATTTCCAACCCCTTTAAATGCACTATAGTGTGTGAGAAAACCTAATGTTTTCATTCTTGTTAGAGAAACTATTATTCGATGAATGGGGAGAATTCCTAATGTTCATTCATCATGATGAAACACTCATGGAGATCCTCAAGATCAGGTAGATATAACTCAAAATTCATAGATATTGGGTATGTATTTTTTCCCCAAGATGGTAGTAAATCCTAATGTATTTACTTTTTGATTATTTATTTGTTTTATATGGTCATCCTACTAGGATACTGACTATTGTTTGTTTGTCAATTTGTTGAGTTTTTATGACTGCATTCCATGATTCATCTATTATTACACGTTTTTGTTTCAGTTTATTTTTTATTCATACTCTCATGTTTATCCTTGTGAATGTTTTGGATAATTTATATTTCTATTGACTCTTATCAGAGAGTATAGTCTCCCCACTATATCTATTACAACATGTCTAAATAACACATATTTGAACAAAAGTTACAAAATATGAACATTTTAATTAAATAAAAATATAACTAGAGAAAATTACAGGAATGAGTGGAATTTATATAATATTATCAATACTAAAAAATTAAAGCTGAAATACTACATTTGAATTTAAAAAATAAAACCCTTACATCCACTAAATAAATATATTATTTTCATAAAAAAAATAAATTTTTAGAATATGAATATGAGATTCATCCAATAAACTAATATGGATGACTCACATAACTTGATAAATGGAATAGAAGAAGTGAAATATAGTTTATCCTTCATGTGAAAATCCATGTTTTAGTTTCAATATGTTTGTAACATTTTATTGAAAATAATATATAGGATTATAGTTGCATTACGATGTAAGATATTTACATGGATATTGACATATATAAATTCATTATTTCATAATCATTTTTAGTTATTATCTTCTTGATTTCTACTTTTTAGACAATAATTATTCCTCATTGTGATATTTATATCTGTGACCCTAGTTGTTAACCCCTTATTTATTAAAGGTTTGAGTGGGGGTTATACAAAGCATCATTTCCATCATAAGCAGAGATCTGGAGTTGGGAGGTCATGAAAAGTCACTGCAAAATTCTTCAAAAGAGAATAAATTAACAGTTCTACCACCACATAGAATATAGTATCTTTCTTCGAAACCAACACTAGAATTGTTACTAAAAGGACTCTTCACTAATGTTGGTGATTTCATGTAAATAAAAAATCTATTTTCTTTATAATAGAATAATTTATCCACATATTATGAAGAATATGATTTTTTTGGAGAGTAAAAGTGGAATATAAAAAATCATCTCATCCTCAACTCTAATGGCTTTCGAGAATATTGAACTACTTTCTCCCAACACAACCTATCCTATAAAAATAATTCACTCGGATCCACCATGCTCTTTTCTTATTAATGAACCTTCACCTATAAAAATATATTACTCTTGATTATCCAATAACATAATTAATATATTAAAATATAATTCCCCGTACTTTAGAAAATATACATTCCTCTAACTTATACTCATATGGTTCCTCCTAGTACAATTTTATTTGAAAATAATATATTTATAATTTATTTTCATTATCGATTGAAAGATTTATATAATTTACTGTTTATAAACCATTTTTAATACCAATTGTGACTACCACTACTTTAGATTTCTAAAATATTGAATATTTTATTTTTTTGGTGATATTTTTTAATTATTATATATTGGATAATAATTTTAAAAAACAAGAATTATAAATAAATATAAATACCTATATATTGTATTTCATTTTAAGACTACATACAAAACTAGATATTATATAATAATGGTGTAATCTTCTTCAGAATACTACTACTATATATTGATTCAAATAATGGTTTATTATCCAAATATTTACTTTTACTAAAGATATATTTGAGATAACTAAATAGTAAATGGATATTAATAAACTAGTTCAGAAAATGTATTAGTATATTTTTGGATTATTAATACGAATTGGGACTTTTGAAAACAAATAACGAAGTTAATTTTTTCTTTATTCATCTTTTTGAACATAATTATATCTTTAAAATAAAATTTACCTTTTCATATATTACTTTTTATTTTATATTATAATTATTATTACCCTAAAATAATTAACCATTCTTATTTTATTTGAAGGATCAAAATAGGGGAGAAAGTAAATCATATGTTTTAACAATAATAGATATGTAATTCAAAGTATCAATTTTTTTGATAAGAATGGTTGTTTTTCTAACTAATATTATTAATATATAATAGAGATAAACTAAACAATTATAATCTTAATATATTGTATATTCTTACTTACATAAGATTTTTTAAATCTTATTCACATTTTGGTATCCTTCTAACATATCTCTGTCATGTGATTATGAAAAATTTGGATTCTATTGGTTTCTTATTTTAAGTAAAACCTTTGAATATTTGGTTTCTATCAATCATAACACATATTCATGGGTTGTTACTTATTTTCATAAAAAATATTTTTCTGAATTTTACAATGTATAAAAATATACCAATTAAATGATACCTACCAAAATTAATGATTATTCATCTATTGAAATATACAACTAAAACATTTCATAAAAATATATCAATCTAAATTGATTAGTCCATATTATATTATCTAGGAATAATGAAATCATGGAATGATTTGAAATAAAAATCATGGAATAACATAATGATTTTTAGCATAGATATCATAAGATTGAAGATGATAAAACAAATGATGGAAATAATAAATTAGCTCTTATTAATGTTTTAGCCAATATAATTATTCCCACAAAAATATATTTTTAATTTAACTATAGATATTTTTTATTCTAAATAAGTTGACTTTGATTTCAATTTACAATGACTTTAGAAGATCAATTTTAATATTCTAATTTTTATACATTTGTAATTATACACCATATATGTAATTAGAATAAATGATCATATTTTTTTTTTGATTTTTTATGTTGTGATAATAAAATAATTACTAATTTATTAATTGAGTGATGTAAAAAGTGATAATTCCCATATCTATCATCATTATTCAATAAAAAGTATTTATTTTCATTTTTATACTTTTTTTATATGTTATTTCTCACTTTTATTATTAATTTTTTCTTCTTGCACTAATTCAAAACAATTAACTGTTTCTATATTTATAATATCTTTTTTATTTATCAACTTTTGATATTAGAAAAACATATAATAATAACTTGTTTTTTGTGAGAACTAATTTAAAATAGTAATGTACCATCCTAATCATGGAATAAGATCTACTTGTCATATTTGGTTTAAAAAAACATATTTAGATATATGTTATTTTTGGAATCCCAATAGATGAAAAAGGGGACTGTGGATTTATTATCCCAAACCACTTCAAAAATAGGTATGTGTTTTTCATTTACTTAACTTCATCTATTTAAATTATTTTTCCAATTACTAAAGACTATTTAGACACTATATGGTTTATAAAAAATGACATTTAATATTTTTTAAATTAACTATCTATTTTCTACTTATATTTTTTACTAAAAGAAAAATGTTTTAGAGATTCCATATTTTTAAACCTTTTTCATTTATTTATTATATTTTCATGGTTTTATCATTAATATTAAAAAATAATTATTTCACCCCTTCTGAATATTCTTTATTTGGGATGACATGCTCTACTCGTATTAAAAATGTGGGCCAGTGGATAAACTAATTGAGTATATTTATATTCATGTTTCTACATTATATATTTAATTTCTTATTTATATGGAAAAATTTGAAGTGGTATTGGGAGAAACTAAATCAAGAATATAGGACTCGAGTTGGAAAAAAATTATTATTTTTGAAATTTTTATTTCCCCTAACTTGTAATGGAGAATTTATTTATATTTTGTATGTTATATAATTTTAATATTGAAATTTTTCTACATTTCATGAATTTTTTATACATATTAATTATTATTAGTTACTAGTTACATTGATTTATCACTCAAAATATTTTATGGAGTTGTAAGATACTTTTGAAGGTAATGTGATTAATAGTTTTCATATTATAACCTTGGTCCTTGTTACAAACCAGTGGCCTATTAGTGCTGGGATTCATCTGTTATTCTTAGTTTCCATCACTAACATAGTGTGTAGTCTTAATGGAACCATGTCATTATAGTGATATTATTGTTGGAAATTTTTTTATCTTCATTTACCAAATGAATTGGATCTAGATTTTAATTTTTTAGTTGTATTAGAAATAAAATTCCTATTCAAATTTTTTGAAAAAGTGGTTGTTCTACATGAATTAGAGAAAATTATAATTTAAATGCATGAATGAAGATTAGGGCATATGAATAATTTCTTTTATGGTCTTGTAGGATTTATTTACAAATATTAAAAATGATATGATCAATTTTATTTATTTTAAGACCAATAACTTATAGACCTAGAAGAAAGTGTTTACAATAAGTGGGATTGAAAAAATCAATTTATTTTGAATTATTAGATATTTTCAACAATTTTTTATTTGATAAAAATAAATAAATTTTCTTTTATTGATAAAAAACGATTATGAGTCACTTAAGGTTTTATATATATATGTATATAATTTAACGGGTTTACATAAAATTTTTATCCGCATGTTTTAAATTTTCAAATGTTTATTGTCTTTAAATATGTGCATAGAATCAAATTTAGTAATAGTATTAAGAAATATAAATAAGAATGAGTTGGGGTATATTTATTTCTAAAGTTAATGTGTCATATAATAGTATATCATTCATTCATATATTTTTTAGTTAAATATTTTTATGTCTAGGTTAGGATAAATTTTTCAATTAATTAATTTCCATATAATTCAATATAAATTATATGATATATGATTTTATGTAGGAATATAATACTTTTTCTTTCTAATGATTTTATATTTATAATTTGGAAAAAAATTGTTCCTATAATATTATTATAAAAATTTATTATTAATTTTTCATCCTATGAAATTGATGTGTTATTAATTTAATGATTTGTGTGAAACCCAAAAACAATTGTATCTTGAATTTATATATTCCTTAAGAAGAAATTTCTAGTTCAAAAATCAAGTTCGAACTTGGTTAAATTTATTAAAATCAAATAAAAAATATTTATAAGATGGAAAATGAAATAATTATATTAAATATTTTGAAATGAAAAATTATGTTATTTTGTAATAAATATTTTTTTGAATAACCGAGTTATTATATTTGAAATTGTGATTCCTAATCTATGTGATAATTGGAATTAAAAATTATATATAGTGAATGCTATTATGTAGAAAGAAGAAATATTTATAAATATGAATCATGAAATGGTTACATTGTATGAATTTTAAAAAACAAAATGTTTTTCATGTTATATATAATTTAATGTCTATTAGGATTTATTTAAATTATCAATCACACTTAGTAGAATGTTATTGTATTTTTACTATGATTGTGAAAATGTATCTAAATATAATATAAAATATACTCTTAATTATTTTTCAAAATAAAAATTATTATATTATGAGTTACAATGAAATTATTTTCTATAATTACTAATCTTAGTAGCTTTCTGTTTTGTCTCATACTGATAAGAGAAGAAGTAAGATTAGAAAATATCAATATATTCACTATTTGAGGAAATTAAAAAAATCATCACATTAAATGATATGGGATAAATATTCTAGATAAATATTTAAAATGTTGAATATTAGGGTTATTTATTTTTAAGGATTATAATATTAATCTCAAAATTATCCAACAATTATGAGAATTATATTTTCCATAATTGAAATTTGTTTTTGTTTAAATGATATATCTTTTGTTTGAAACATGAATTGATATGATTTATTTGGGTTAGAATGATAAGAACATTGTATTAATATCATTAAACTACATTAATCTATACAAAAATCATCTATATAACATGAAAATGGGCTTATGTATAGTAATATATTCCCCAGTGTTCAAAACATGTTCTTACAATTTTTTACAACACCCATTTCAATAATTTTCCGAATTAGGAGATTATTGATTAGATGAAAATATCTTGATTCTATATAAAAATAAGTCTTCTAAACCAATTCCAAATTCATAAGATTATATTTGATAAAAAGTAATAAAGTTAATATTTTCAGTTTGAACATAAAATAATGAAATACTATTCATCATATTCAACCTCTAGCCAATTTACTCAATGGATGATCCTTCATGTTACTTCTACTTCATGCATGGATTCTTATTTCATCACTCAAGAGTAAAATCTCTTTTTTCTTGATGTCTCCAACTAATTGTGGATGTTTTCTTCTAAAAAAGTAGCTTATGGCTTGTGGAACCTCACTGCATGTGGAACCTCAATTAGATAGTATCTCATCTCCATTTTATTATTTCCAAAAGTGACTATTTTTAGACATTTTACAATTTTTCTCTTCTCAAACCCAATGGGGACTCTTTTAATTTCTTTTGAATTTTTTTCTCAAACCTAATGGTGATTCCTTTCAAGCCTTTTCCTTTTTTTATTCCCAATCCCATTTCTTAGTGTTTTCAACCTTTTCCTTGTTATCTTCTTCTTGAAATTCCAATGGTGGATTATTTTTTAAATACCGAAATGGTGAATAATTATTTTAAGGTGCAACGGTGAATTTATTTTTTATGTGACATAATGAATGATTTTTTAAACTGGAGTGGCGACTTATTAATTTTTTAGTGTGAATAGTGATTTAATTTTTAAAATGAAATGGTGACACATTTTTTAAAAGGAAACTATGACTTAGTTGTCCGTAGTGACTCAAATAATTTTTCAATGGTAACTTATTTTTCCATAGGAAGATATTTTTGCTACATTCGAGGATGATTTTTTCATGCTCTATTTTTTATCACTTATTAAATTTTAACAAATTACATGATTTTTAGAATTATTTTTAGGGTTTTATTAATTTTTAAAATTAATATATATTATATTTAATCTATGTGAGGTGTTATTATATTATTTAAAAAAGTTTTAAAATATTTTTAAATTTATTCACTATTGTTTAATAAAACATATAATATATGTTAGGAATATTTATGATTTAATATTTTAGGATTATTATATTGTTTATTTCATTTCAAATTTATTATTTAAAGACTTTGAATATATTATAACTATTTATATGATATTTTAAGAAGTAAAATTATTTTTTAAGTTACACAGTGCTTTAAATTACATTATTTCAAATATATTTTAGGAATTATAATGATTTTTTGGTAATATATTTGAAATTTATTCATTTATTGAGTAATTAAAATTGGTTTGAATCGGTATTTTGTTTTAATTCAAACATTTATTTGTTACGATTATTCTAAATAATAATTCTCCCTCCCTCCCTCTTAAATAATTCAACCATTTTTTAAATTATCATTTATTTACTCAGATATTTGTTTGATAGTTCATTTATAGAGCATATTTAAGGGTGACATGACATTCAAGGGTGACTACAGGTTAACATATTCAATACTCATTTTTTCATAGAGAATGTACTATGAACTTTGAAACTATTGTACATTTCCAATGTCCTATGATACTCTGTTTCATCACTAGTATGACCTCCAAGGGATGAATTTCATCTTCTTTGACTTCTACTACCTTACTAAGAGGTGCTGATTAAATCCTCAAGAACCATTACATGTGATTTAATTATTTATCTTCCCCTTCATCTAGTGTTGATTCTGTAACACTATATCCCATCTTTCACACACACTCTATTTTTAGTTTATGATGTTACGAAAAATGAATTATTTTTTCTTCTATTCCTCGAGTTGTGACTCCTGGATTCTAATTTCAGGATCTAAGGGCTATGAATCCTAGTATCTAAAGATAGGGCTATTTTGGTGGTGACTCCCAATGTCTAATGCAGGTTATATGGTTGGTGACTCCCTATACAAAAGTCAGTTTTGTGGTTATTTCTCCACTATAAAAGGATTCTGTAAATGGGTTATGATTCCCTCATATAAATCATATTAGTGCACAGGTATCTCTCTCTGAGTAGAGAGGTATTAGAGTAGAGTAGGTCCACTTTGGACTGAACTACTTTAAAAAAATATTATTGTTTTATTCAATGTTTCTTGTACCAATTAACCATAATAATTAAATTTGATAAATAATTTAATTAATCACATAAATTGATTAAATTTTTTAATCTCTTCTATTCACCCCCTATATACTATCTACTATATATCTATTAGGACATAACCATTGGTATTAGAGCCCAATATTTTTTTAGAATTTATTAGATTTGTTATTTTATCTTTTATACCTTTAAATTTGTATAAAAGTAAATTCATTTTGGAATTTGGATACCCTTCTCTATAGAGTTTTCCTTTATTTAATTTGTCAAAACCTACTCCTAGAAATCAAAAACTATGGACAAAGAAATTTAAAATGCAACGAATGAACCCAAATGATGCATAGATACCTTAGAAGTCACCACACGCTGATGAAAATGATTATGGCTACTATAGATCTCAAATGGAGGTATACATCAAATAGTTGAGCATTTATCACTAGTTTCTAATTTAAAAATAGTACACTCTACATGATGTTGACTTAGATACACTTACTAGAAATTATGATACAAGATATGTATTAAATTAAGATGTTGTTGTTATTTTATATTGTTTTTTTAACTGATGTGTTCTTATTCATATGTCTCATTGTAAGATAGTTATTTAAATTTTAAAGATTCTACAAGTCACCCGCCTTGTATTTGAAAAATCAATCTGAACTAAGATTGGAATACTTTGTGCTGAGTAGAAAGGCATTATGATGGATGGGTATGAAATAGTAAAAAAATATTTAATTGATTAACAAGAATTTTTAATGTAATGAATTTACTAGTAGAAGCTCTAGAAAATTCAATACTTATTGAACGATTCGTATGAGAATTACCAAATAAATGGAATTCTAAGAAGGTTTTCATTGATAAAAAAATAACTTCAAAGTGTGCACCATAGATGAATTGATTGGATTACTGCTTTAGTACGAACTATAACTAAATAACATATATATTGGGGGGGGATAAACAAACAGAAAAGAATTATATTTTAAATATATGAATACCTTTTCAACTAACTCATCTGATTCTGATAAAAAAATATAGTGAAAAGGAATACTTGGATGATATTTGACAGAAGTTTACAAAATAATAAAGATGAAAGGATTAAAGAACCAGTTCAGAATAAACCCTAAATAAAAAATATAACATAAATAAGAAATGTGATACTAATTACATTGGATCAAATCTAAAATTTTAGAAGTGAAATAAGAAACCGCATACCAAACCTGATCACCCTAAACTAAATAATAATGAAAAATAAAAAACAAAAGACAAAAAAGAATTGAACACTAGTTAGAGTTATATAGAATAATTTGATTATAGTGAGGAGTCTGAACATGAAAAATAATCTTCTAAATTCTCTTTAATGACATCAATAGATAAGGATAATAATTATTCATTTTATCCTGGATGTTCTTATTCTGACTATGATTTTGAAAACATGAATGTTTCTAAATTTAATGAAGAAATTGAAAGATGAAAAAAATATATTTTCAAAGGAGATAATTAATATAATAAAATTAAGGAAAATAATGGAAAACTTTTTTTTGATAATAAAATAATTTTATAATAGGTTGAAAAATTAATAAACACTTCTTCTACTTCTCATTCAACAATTTATGATAATATAAAAACATCTCAATATTTGAATGAAATTTTAAAAAATATGTTGAATGTCTTAATTTTTTTTATCATATTCTATTCAAGGTGGTGAAAAATATCATGAGATGATTAATTTGACTAAAACTAATAAAAAAAATGATGGTTTCGGTTATAATAGAATATTACATCAAATCTTTAAAACACATTTTTCATTAGTAAAAATTGGTATAATTACAATTACTTATTATAAATATTCTATTAATGGTCCCTGTGCAAATGATTGTTCTCTTAGATTCAAACAATATTTTTTATTTATAGAAAATAATATTTCTAAATCATTGTTATCAAGAGTAAAATATAATACATGTTTAAATTTTCTATGAGTATCTAATCATTTTATTACTAATCCTATTAGAGCAAAGTAGCTTGTGTTCCAAAATTTTAAAGTCACTGATTATTATAGGAAAAATGTCATGGATGTCTAAAGAATGAAATATAGTACCTTGATAGTGGATTACCTATGTATATGGATAGATAACCATAAATATTTAGCACATAAAACACATGAGATGGAGGAACTATTATTTTTTGGGCCAATTCTAAATGAAATGGAAAAGGTTATGGTAATGTTGTTATTTCAAATTAATCTTTTATTTCTAATGTTTTATTTGTTGATGGATTAAGAAATAATTTAATTAGTATATCATAATTATGTGATGATGGAATGTAAGTTAAATGTTAAATTGGTAAATTTTTAGTTTTTAAAAATCATTCATTATTATTTTATGACAATTAAAAGGATAATATTTATATTATCGATTTTAATGAACTAATTGTTCAATAGGTTAAGTGTTTGAATGTTTTACAGAATGAAAAAACCTTTTGAATTTAAATTTAGTTCATGTTAATTTCAAAATGTTAGATAAGTTATCAAAATAATAGAATGTGTTACAACTACCTTCCTTGAATAATGAACCACTTCATATTTAGGATGCTTGCATGAAAGAAATGAAAGACATAATTTCTTTTAGACCTATCAATCAGATAAATAAAAATATACCTTCATAGTTAGTACATGTTGATATTTTTTTCCCTACTCAAATTTCTAGTTCTATCAGAACCAAGTATACTTCACTTATTGTTGACAAGTATATTATATTTACATCGAAATATTTTCTTTCTCGTAAAAATGATACTTTATCACAATTTAATGATTTTTTTAATTTAGTTAAAAATTAAAAAGGGAGTATGATTATTTATATTCTATGTGATAATAGAGGTGAGTTTAATAATTTAGATTTTGAAAAATTTTGTGAAAATAATTGTTATTTTCATAATTCTTCTGCTCCCAGAGCACCACAAAAAATGGTGTTTTAGAAATAAAAATAGAACTCTTATTGAAATGGCTCAAACTATGATATGTGAAAATAATTTACCAAGATATTTTTGGGCTTATGATATTTTTGCAGCATGTTTTTTTATAAATAGAATTATTATTAGACCTTTGATAATGAAAATTCCTTATTAATTATTCAAAAACAAAAATAAAAAAATTGGTTAATTAATATATTTTGCTTGTAAAGATTTCATTTTAAATTCTAAGAATAATTTACACAAAATTGATTCTTATAGTGATGAAGTTATTTTTCATTTCTATTATAATAATAGTAATGTTTATAGAGTTCATAATATAATAACAATAGTTATTGAAGAATATATTAATGTTATATTTGATGAAAACAATGTTAAATTAAATTCTGATTTTTTCATTTTTGATAATGTGTTTAGATATTTTAATTTTAGTGAAGAAAGACCTAATGAAATGGATGGATCAATTAATGGAGAACCTACTCCTTTGAAACCTAATACAATACCATAGAAGATTCATAAATATCATCCTATTTAAAATTTAATTACCAATGTTTTATTGGGTGTTAAAACAAGAAATTTTGTTTTATTTTTTGATAAAATTCTTTGTTAATTTATGATTTTGTTCATATTAATTTTAACGATGATTTAAAAGATGAAAAATGGATTGTTTATATGAAAGATGAGTTAAATTATTTATTTAGAAAAAAAAGTTTTGACTTTATTACAATTTCTGGTGGATAAACAGTTGATTGGAACAAAGTATTTATTTAGAAATATGTTGGATGAATATAGATAGACTGTTAAAAACAATCCAGACGAGTTACTCAAGGATAGTCTCTAGAAGAAGGTATAGACACCGAAGATTCATTTTATAGTGTTTATACGTTAGAGGATATTATATTGTTTTGGATTTTTCTTATTTTGAATCTTTTAAATCATATCAAATATATTTACAAAAATAGTTCTTTAATGGTTTTATAACTATATAAATTTATCTTTCTCAAACCCCTAGTTTTAAAACTATAAATGTTCATAATCATATTTTTAAATTATTTAAATATTTTCATGGTATTAAACAAGAAACATATTATTTTTATGGATAGATTTATTTTTTTTATTAAATAATGGAATCATAAAGGAAATGTTGATCCTATAGTTTCTATTAAATGAAATTTTGATGATATTTAAATAGATCAAACCTATGGTGATTATATAGTTTTTCGTTCTTCTATTGAAATTTTTTGTGATGATTTTTCTACGTTGATGTATTCTGAGTTTGACATGTGCTTAATGGGATATTTCTTTATCTTTCTTGGACATAATTGTTTTCAAATAAATGATGGAATATTTGTTAATTAGTCTATGTATGAAAAAGAGTTAGATAAAAATTTTTGTCTTCATTTAAATAAATCAATGAAAAAACCTATAGGTACTAGTTATAAATTAGATATTGATGCATCTAGTAAATATTTTTACATTAATGTTTATAGAGGAATTATAGGTATCTTATTATATTTAACTGCAACTACACCCGATATCATGTTTAGTGTTTTTTTCTAGATTTAAAGAAAATCCCAAATAATGTCATATTAGATTTGTTAAAAGAATAATTAGATATGTTTAATGAACTATTTGATTCTGGTTTATTTTATCCAAAATATAACTATTTTTATTTAATATATTATTCCAAATTTGAATTTTGAGGATTTATAACAAACAAAAAGAATCATACCAAGTATGTGTCATTTTCCAGAAAAAATGTTTAATTTTATGGTCTACTATGAAACAACTATGTGCTTATCTAAATACAATAGAGAATGAGTATATCCCAGCTACTAGTTTGTGTGGTAAAAATTTATGGATTAAACACACTTTATGTTATTTTGGTATTTATCATGATATATTTCCTACTTATTATGATAACACATCTGTAATTTAAATTTTAAAAATTCCCTTACACCATTCTAAAACAAATTATATTGATCTTAGATTTAGTTTTATTAGAGATCATGTGAATGAAGGTGATATTGTTCTAGAATTTATCTCTACTGAAAATTAGTTAGAAGACATATATACTAAGGCTTTAGACTTTACTAAATTTGAGAAAAATAAATTTTGGCTTGGAATGTTAGATATTTAATTATTTAATTATTTTATTTAGTTGGGGGGAGTTTTTGTTTTCTCTTTTTTGTTTATTTACAAGAATGAGAGAAAATTGGTTTCATAAAATTTGGTTTTGTAATTAAATAAAATTGGGGAGATTTTTTTAATTGTGTACATATTTTTATTTCTATTTGGATTGATTACATGTTTTTGGTTTTTCAATATCGAAAACACATTTCTTATTTTATGTTAAAATATATTTTTAAAACCTCTATATATTTTAATTATAACTTGATTTGTAGTGATGAAAACTTAATTATTCTTATTTCTAATGAAATATAACAAGTTAATATAACTTTAATTAAACTACAAATTTATCTAAAGCATTCTCTACCATATTCACATTTATGCCCGAACATGAATAACGATTTTTCTTCAAGAAATATTTTCTGTATAAACATATTTACTATTTTCTTATTTATTTATTTTATAACATAAAATATAGTAATCATATTATTTATAAAAGTTTACTATTTTAAATTTAACTCATTTTTATATATTTTATTATTTTAAATGGATGTCCAATTCTGTTGTTTAAGCGGTGTGTTGTTTATACGAAGATCTTACAACAATATTGAAAATATAGATTTTAAAACCTGAAAATATTCATTTTTTATATCATATTATTTTTATTTTTAATCAAAATTTCTCATTGTTTTCTGGGTTAGAAAGATAATAATATTTTGTTCGTTTCATTAAAATACATGAATTTCAAAAAATGTAATATACATACATTAAATTTTTTAGGAATTACCGCAATACATTATACAGTGCTCAAAACATTATCTTTTGATTTTTTGATCATATCACTTTTAATACATTTCAATATTAAGGGATTATTGATTAGATATAAATATATTTTACTTATTTACAAATAAGTATTCTAGACCAATAGAAAATTAAGAGTTTAAATGGATTAAAAAATCTCCAATTTTTATATGTTCAGTTTGATCATAAAATGATGAAACACTATTCATCATCCTCAACCACTTTCCTCTTTCCTCTATGAATGATCCTTCATGAATATCATTCTTCATGCATGGATTCATCTTTCTTTCCTATATCATCACCTCCCATATTTCATGAAGTCTCCATCTAATGGTGGATGTTTTTCTCCACAAACAGAACCTCATTGCATCTGGCGCCTCATTGCATGTGGAACCTCATTGCATGTGGCACCTCATTTAAACAATAGCTCATCTCTACCCTATGATTTCCAACAGCGAGTCTTTTGCATAATCTAATGTTTATTTTTTCCTTTTCCATTACAAAGGTGATTTTCTCATCTTACTATCCAATAGTAGGTTCTTTTTATACTTTTTCATTTTTCCCTAACTTTTATACCAATAGTGATTCTTTTTATACCTTAGACATTTTTTCTAAAATACAACAGTAAATATTTTCATGGAATTTCAATTGTTTTCATCTAAAAACCAATGGAGAGTATTTTAATTCATCTTTTATTTTTTTATTCTAAAAAACAATTGTGACTCTTATCATGCCTTTTACATTTTTTTCTTCTCAAACCCAATGGTACATGTTTTCATTCATTTTCCACTTTTTTATTCACAAAATTCCAATGGTGAATTAGTTTTTTAAATGAAATGAAGGAATATTTTTTTTAAAGTGAAACAATGACTTATTTTTTAAAGTTAAATGGTGAATTACTTTTTATAGTGAAATAGTGACAATTTTTGAAGATCAAAGGTGATTTTTTTACAGTGGAAAGGTGACTTATTATTTAAAGTGAAATAATGAATCATTATTTGAAATACAATAGTGACTTATTTATCAATGGTGACTCAGATTATATTTAAACAATGATTTATTATTTCCACCACTATGTATTTTTTCTACCACCAGTGTTGATTTATTCATGCTCTATTTTCCCCCACTTTTTATATTTAGATGAACTACATGATATTTATAATTCCTTTAAGTGTATTATAAATTTATAAAAATAATAAATATTATATTTTATCCAAGATATGTTTTATTATAATATTTTAAAGAGTTTTAAAATATTAATAAATTTATTCACTATTATTACATAACATTTACCACATATTTTTGGAATATTTATGCTTTAGTATTCTTTGTTAATTTCATTGTCTATTTATTTTCTAAATAATTATTTAATAACATCATATATATTCAACAAAATTTTAGGGTACTTAAAGTAGTATAATTATTTTTTAAGGTTCACACTACATTAAATTAAATTGGTTTTAATATTTTTTAAGCATCTTTATATTTTTATGGGATTACATTTGATTTTTTATCATTTATTGGGTAATAAAAATTTTATTGAATTGGTATATGGTTTTAACTCAAACATGTATTTTTTATAATTATTTGTAACAATAATTCCCTCTCCTCCTCTTGAACCATTCCAAAATTTTTTAAATTATAATTTATTTACCTGGAGGTTAGTTTGATAGTTTTCTATTGATCATATTCAAAGATACTAGGAAAATTCAAGGGTGAGTACATGTTATCATATTTGATACTCTGTTTTTTAAAGAGAATGTGTTGTGAACTTTGAACCTTCTGTAAATTTTCAACATCCTCTGATACTCTATTTCATTAGATGTATTATCTCTCTAGGGTTGAATTTTTTATTCTTAGACTTCTGTAGCCTATAAAAGACATGGCGATCTACTCCTCATGAACCAGTACCTATGAATTAATTATTTCTCTTACCCTTTTTATGGGTTGGAGTTTTTAGCACTTTTCCCATCTCTAATATGCACTCAGTTTTTCATTTTATGATTTTATACACAAAATAATTATTTCTTATTATCTTCCTTAGGTTGTGAATTCTAGATTCTAAATCTAGGATCTAAGGACTATGAATCCCAATATCTATAGTTTGGAATGTTTCTGTTGTGACTCCCACTATCTAAAGTTCGGTAGTAATGTTTATGACTCCATATAAAAAATTCATTGTCATGGTTATCCCTACACTAGAAAAGGATTCATTAATTTGTTTATGATTCCCCTATAAAAATAATATTACTGTACATGTTCCTCACACCGAGTAAAGAGGTATAAGAATATATTAGATCCACTTTTGACTAAACTACTATAAAAAAATCATCATGTTATTTAAATTTTCCACAACTAATTAACCTAAAAATTTAACATTGTTTTTTAATTTAATTAATCAATTTGTCTGATTAAAATTTTTCAACTAGTATATCCTCCCTCTCAAGACCATTTTCCCTTCCCATATAAGGACCTTAACAAATAGGGTTATTTTTTGTAATGTCTCATAATTTCCATATAAATTGTTTTAATTATATAGAATTATTTAGAGACCAGGAAATCTGATGGTGTGTGATTCTGAGGCCTGGAGTTCCCGGAATGATCTGTCGAAGTTTTATAAAGATATAATTAGCACGCGTAACCAGTTTTCCTAAAAAAGTGGAATAACTAATAAATAGTCTCCCAGATCAGAATTCTAACTGCACTATTGCATTCAAGATGGTGGGTTTACCCTAGAAATGACGTATGATTAGTCGATACATGCCTCTTGTGAGAAAACCCAAAAATGGAATAATCATAAATAAAACAATTAAATAATGTAATTTTATTTTTCAAATTATTATAAATCATGAACAGTGCCTTAGATTAAAAATCGGAGACCACTGATGAGCTCATGAGAGTATTCTCTCTTTAGGAAGATACTAACATTGGCCAACACGGGCTGCTTGTGAATGTTAGTTTTTGGTGATAAATAAAATAATTAAGTGACAATTTTTTATCTAAAATCCATAACTTATAAATAGTGACTCTGATTGAAAATATGAGAGAACCGATGAGCTCTTGAGGGTGTTTTCTCTTTAGGTGAGGCCTAAACTCTACTAGAGCGAGTCAAGGGTGATTATTAATAATATTCTGAACTATTTTTTTGGTACGTTTAGTAAACGTGCGAGCATCGTTTCCTAACTTTTGAATTGGTGCACGAATTAAAAATCTGAGAGAACCATTGAATCCACAACACCGGGATTCACTTTAGGGTGACTTTACGTTGACCACAATAGGACTGGAGAAAAATTTATGTTTCTTGAAATTTTTAAAAAAATGAAATAAAATAATTTTATTATTTTATTTTCTTTCTTCTCCATCAACGGACAAGAGGAGTATGGGACCCACGTTGTGTCAAGACAATAAATGGATTGACCTATCAATCATATATAAGAATGTCATTGGGGAATTAGGAAGGTTCCTAATTGATGAGACCTCATTAATTCCCCATGTCGTTACATACCCTCCATCTCTCCTATTTATTTGGAGTTTGGGGAGAGGTGTTGGCACAAATTCTCCGAGAAACGAAGTGCTGAATGTGTGTCATGGTGCCAAACCTTAGAGGATGGAGACTATCCAATGGGAGGTGACAGGTGACACCGTAGCATAAATTGAAGGGAGATGTACAAGCAGCATCATGGGAACCTGTTACGGGAATGAAAAACATGACCCACCTTCAAAAGAGGACTCTATCCAATGGATTTACGAGGTAGGGGTTTCATTCATGTTTATTTCAAGTGAATTTGCTTGAACCCCTTTATCCTTCCTATTGTCTATGATCTAATGCAGAGGGTGTGGGATGAATGAACATGGCATGGACCCTCTACTATGTGTTTATCCTTGTGCCTCTGTGAAGACCGCCCACGCGACAACACTAATCGACAACAAAAAAGGCAGTGCGCCGATGCACGCCATAAAAGGAGGCCGCAACACAAAATTGCAACTGTAATTGGAGTGGCTGGAACCAGCCAGCTGTGGAGGAAGTGCGGTGCATCGTCACACGCCACTAGTGAGAAGAGCGTCATGACTTGTCATCCGTAGTGGACGGAGGTGGCGGCCAACACATCAGCCAACCGCGGAAGAAGAGGAGGTGCGACCAGCGTGCTGCCGACGAGAAGAAGCCGCAACTGAAGCCACGATAGAGGAATAACCAGAGCCTCAGGTGAGTTCCATGGAGACTGGGTGACTCCCATGTGGCACTACCACATCACAAATCGTACGACCTCTAGGATGTTTGGTTGTACGGGAGACTGAGGGTCACACCCCCCTCACCAGCTGAGGTGGGCCGGGCCACTCCCTACGCAGTCAGACCACCCACTTGTGGGCCTCACCCTAGGAAGTCCGAGACTCCCCCTTGCGGGCCACCCTTTGTGGTCCGGCCCACCCTTGTAAGACACCTTTGCGGGCCGCCCCCTTGCAGGTTGGGCCAGACCATACCCATCGGGCTGAGCCCAGTGTGGCCCATCCCATATCGGTTCGGGCTAAGTTAGTCCAACTGTTTCGGATAGGACTCGAGCCCCAATGGCCCCAGAAACACATAAAGATCCATATCTTCAGAATTGGACATGCATTTGATGAAAATTTAGTGGTGTTTGAATCATTGGATCAATAAGGTAATTTCAGTATATTCCAATTGAGTTTTGGAGACAGTTGGAGTACATCCAAGTTGGATCGTACCCGAATCCAACTGGGCCCCTGGAACTGAAATTCTTATAACTCACAGACCATGCATCCAATTGATGCACCTTCTATCGCATTGGAACCCCAACAACATGGGGGTCATTTGGGTTACTCCCTTTTGGATCATTTTGGTGAGTGAGGTATGACTAATATATCAAGGGAAGATTCTACAAAACTCTAGTTCACTGGGTGTGTGGAATCCAGTAGTATCAGTGAGGCGGAGATTAGAGACAGTTCATATAGGGGTTCGTTCGGAGTGATCCTATGTGGGTTAACACCAATCTTGTGTGGGTCAGATCCTGTGTGGGTCAGTGCTCAGAGATCCTGTGTGGGTCAGCACATACCGATCATGTATGGGTCAGATCCTGTGTGGGTCAGTGTTCAACGATCCCGTGTGGGTCAGCACATACCGATCCTCTGTGGGTCATATCCAATGTGGGTCATTGTAAGGGTTAGTTTATTATCGATCCATTGTGGGTCAGGTCTTGTGTGGGTCATCAGGGTTAGTTACCTATCGATCTTATGTGGGTCAGACTCTATAAGTTCAGAAGAAGTTCCACTTGATAGAATAAGATGATCTAGCTTCACGACTAATCATCTGTACTTCTTTACTTCAATAATACCTAGTTTGAGCTGAGACTCTGTTTGAACTAAGTCTTTTACCTGTGTGGTGCTTTTTATCTTCGTGGTGTTATGTTTGTTGTATTCTTCCCTCATGTATGAGATGAGTATATCTTGATAACTTATGTATATGTATTAGAATATACCTAAGTAGAGTTGAAATCTTGCTTTTTAGTTTTTCCTTCATGGAACATTAGGAGACCTATGGGTTCTCAGGGTTCCTACAGAGTATCGTTACACTCAGCCCTGCACGGGCTTCACCCGAACCTAGTTGTGTCTTCTGCAGACAACGTACAACATTGATTGAGGTTTATGGATCTAGGACTGGATAGTTCTCGTAGTTGGACTATTTGGCATGATGTGATGCGGGGAATACTGAGAGTGAGATATACCTACCGTTTAGGTAGGATATGTGGGGGATGATCTAGGAGTTGATTTTCACTTTTCAACAGTTTCTACATTTCTGTTATACTTGTACTTTTCTAGTTGGGCTTGTATTTCAGACCCTTTACATTCAGCACACTTTTACTACAACAGTTTACTTCATGGTTTCATCTTGCTGCATTCTACTCTGTGTTATTGTATAGGTTTAAAGAAAATTACTTCCCATTTTATGGATATACACTTATGGTGCTAGTCGCTAGCCCCTGGCCTATGGAAGGCGGGCTTGGGGTAGTCACAACACAGACCCCTGGGGACAGGTTGTGACAAAGTGGTATCAGAGGAGTTGGTCCTACCGAAGAACTAGGACATTTATCTTCTCTCTATGGCAATAGTTTTGAGTGTTATAAGTGTGATTTTCAGTTCGAGGAATCCTGTGTTGGTGTAGTTGTCAACATATCCATATACCAGGACACTGAATTCTAATTTTCAACTCAGTGAACAAAAACACTGACTGCATGTAAATTTTGAACGTTTTTCCTTCTTATTTCTTTGAGTTAGCTCACCAGGTATAATTTATTGACTGCGGTGCATATGTTTCTTTCAGGATTCCACGACGTAGATAGCCAGCCATGATTCCTGAGAGAGTACATGATGGAAGACCATAAAGCGATGATGATTCAGTGTAGGGCCCTCTTACTGTGTTAGCACCTTCGGGTGGTGCACTAGTAGAACCACCACCCGTTGGGCAGAAGATGCCACCATCCCCACCAATAGAGGGTGAATGATGACTGAGTTGGTTGCATGAGTTTCAGAAGCAGAGAGCTCCAAGGTTCCATGGCGAGACAGATCCCCAGGCAGCTGAGAACTGGCTCGAGGCTGTGGCTAGTGTTTTCCGCCTATTTTGGGCACCAGTAGATCATATGGTGATCCTAGATGCTAGTATTTATCAGTTAGTGACCATGAGGATGGTCCGCATAGTGATGAGGCTTTGGTATGTGGATCATTGTCCAAGATGGTACCTTTGGATAGTGTGCCACCTATATCACTGCTTGTTGGTCAACAGTTACTACCTGAAGTACCGGTAGAGGACACACGTAGGATTAGTGCCTTACACTTGTTTCAGCATCAGATACCCCTCAGGTTTTGAGGTAAGCTCAACTCATAGGAAGCTAAGGACTAGCATGAGGAGGTGGCCGAGTTTCCATCATGACAGGGCACCATTCGATCAAATGAATTTCCTCGTATAGGGCCTCTTCATGGCTTAGCAGGATGATGACATGGTTTATATTACCCTGATCTTGTGAAGAGGTTACTCTTCTATGGAGAATCATGAGAACCTTCTTTAGATAAGGGGGTCTTTTTCCATAAAAAGTAATGGGGTGAGTGATCCCAAAAGCTTCTATATCTTTGGAATGACGACATGTCATTAGCTAAGTATTCATTGAGGCGTACCGACCATCCAGTGTAATCGATGAATACTGTGTAGTTAGTTCTTCAGGGCTCGGACCTTCGAGTAAGGTGTGTTTAGGGACATCCGAGCCAGAAAGTTTCCTCTATGAATTCCTACTTATGTAAGGTTTCTAGAGAGAACCTTTGTGATTGAATTTTCTTTGGCTGAGCAGATACAACTAGTGAATGTTAGTAGTGGGAAAGTTGTAAACTGACGCCAGTCTTAGAGATATAGGTGTGTAAAATGTTTCGGGAAGAGTAAGTGTTATGGATAGATGTATCTTTAGGGCAGTAGACGTTGAAGTGGAGTAGGGAGAGAAACATGAGGTGTTATACATTTCGACTTGTTACAACCACCACCACAATGTGGCCCCCACCAGGATCAGGGAGTTGGAGGACAGGGTAAAGAAGTAGCTGCATGCTGTCTTGGAGTGTGACCCAAGGGCTCCGGGATTGATTAGAGGTACGGTCTGTGTCTACTACTTGCTGCCGTATTAATAGACATAAAGACTAATAATTTCTTCCTTCCATGAATCATGTTCAATCCCTAGATTTTCCAGTTAAACAATAGAATTGACACATATTTCGGTGGAGACTCAAAAATCACACTTATTCCAACTATGTTATCCTACCCTTGAGGCAAGAATTTCAGTTGGAACCTCTTGGTGGCAGCATCAAGGACTTACAATGTTAGTTTGGGTATGGAAAAGACATCCATAGTTCATACTCAGATTGAGAGTATTAGGGAAAAAGGTTTTGGTTTATCTACAAATTGGAATGGGGTTTCCTTGGTCGAAGAAAAAGGAAACCCAGGTAGCATAAGATAAACTCATGCATATGAGGGTAAAACCGATCACTCTTTAGTCGGCCAACCTTACCCTCGTGGAAGCGAGAGTTTTGGGTTTTCAGTTCCCAACAGAAGTGGAAGTGTGTGGTGACATCTTTTCAAAATATGTTTCCAATATTACCTCCCCAAAGGTAGAGGAAATTATTCTTTTGATGGGTGCTACTGGAGTTTAGAACCAGACTTCTCCAGGGTGGCGACACCCTTATCAGCTTTAACGAAGAAGAGGGAAACTTTCCTATGGATGAAGAATTGTCAGCAAGGATTTCATAAGTTGAGATAGTGACGATGGCTAGAGTTCCTATAGGACAATGACTTTGATATAGTCTATACTCATGGGAAGGGGAAACGTTACAGCAGATGCACTCACCAAGAGCTTTGGTCTACAACTGCTGAGTGAGGTGTCAGAGCAGCTAGTTGTGCTGCAGATATCCTTCATGGATGAAGATAGAGTAGCATACCTCTAGTCTATGAAAGTCACTCTCCCACTCCTTTAGCGAGTCAGGGAGGTACAACTAGATGACATTGACTGTGAGGCTCAACATGCTCAAATATCCTTAGGATAAGAAGTTGATAAATATTATGAATGTAGGGGTCACATCTTCCTCTTTAGAGGACGCACCTTGGTTCGAGTGGCGCTACAAGAGGAGGTGTTGATGGAGTTCACTATGTTCCCTCTGGCGGTACATCCTGGTGTATCGAAGATGTATTAGGACCTCCAACGTCAGCACTGGTGGCCAGGGAGGAAGAACGTTGTAGTAAAGTTTGTTTCACGATGCCTCACATGTCATCAAGTGAAATTAGAGCATCAAGTTCTAGTAGGCTTTGCACAACCACTAGAGGTGCTGGAGTTGAAGTGGGATGTAATCTCCATGGACATTGTGACATGGATTCCATGTATGTCTAGGGGACATGATTCTATCTATGTGATCATTGACAGACTCACCATGTCGGCCCACTTTCTACCCATTTTAGAGCAGGGATCCGTAGATGGCTTAGGATTCCTCTACATACAAGATATTGTACTACTTCATGGGGTTTCATAAACGATTTTCTATGACCGTGACACACACAATACATCCCAGTTGAGGAAGTGATTAGAGGAGGTTTTCGGGACTTAGCTATGTTTGAGCACCACCTTTCATCATCAGACGGATGGTTAGATAGAGCAGACCATTCAGACGATGGAGGAAATTCTTCATGCATTCATCCTAGATTTTGGCCATAGTTGGGAGGATCACTTTCCCATGGAGGAGTTCACATAAAAAAATAGTTATCACTCCACCATAGGTATGGAACCATTCGAGGCCTTCTACGGTCGACCTTACAATTTACCTATATGCTGAAAAGACCTAGGCGAGTCAGTACTTATGGGTCCAGAGTTGGTACGAGCTACCATTGAGAAGGTGTAGATCATCTAGGAGTGGATGAAGACTACACAGAGTGGACATAAGTCTTATGATGATAGGATACTGAGACCTTTGATGTTCCAGGAGGGGGACCACGTATTCTAGCAAGTCTATCCTCAATGGGGACTACAGAGATTTGGCCGGGGTGAAAAGTTATCTCTGAGGTTCATCTGAACTTTCTTGATTCTCAATAGAGTGGGTGAGGCAACATACCATCTATCTCTTTCCCCACAGATTCACCTGATGTATAATTTTTTCCCTGTGTTGCAGATGTGGATATGCGTGCATGATCCATCACACGTTATTGACTAGGGCGAGTTAAACATTGATGATGGGGTGACATTTATAGAGTTTCGGGTGGAGATAGAGGATCAAAATTAGCGAGTCCTTTGTGGATGGTCGATCCCTCGATTGCGAGTTTGATGGTAGAATAGGGACCTCTGAGAGAGCACATGGTTGTGGGAGGCTCAGATTCGTGCTTAGTACCCTCGTTTGTTTGATTTTCCTTTGTTCTGGATTTTGGGGACATAAATCCCAAAGGTGGAGAGAATGTAATGTCCTGTAATTTCTGTATATTTTTTGTTAATTATATGGAATTATTTTGAGACCGAAAAATCTAAGGGTGTTTGATTCTGAGGCCTGGAGTTCTCGGAATGATTCCTCAAAGTTTTTTAAGCTTTAATTAGCACATAAGAATTTTTCCTAAAAAATGTGGAATAACACTTAAACGGTTTCCCATATCAAAATTCTTAGGGCACCATTGCATTCTGGATGGTAGGTTTACCCTAAGAGCGACTTAAGTTCTGTCGGCGCATGCCTCTTTTGAGAAAACCTGAAAATGGAATAACTGTAAATAAAATAATTAAATAAAGCTATTTTATTTTTTAAATGCTTATAACTCACGAACGGTGACTCAGATTAAAAAAACCGAGACCAACACTAAGATCGTGAGAGTATTCTCTCTTTAGATAGTTACTAACATTGGCCAGCACATGCCGCTAGTGAAGGTTAGTTTTTCACCATAAATAAAATAATTGTGTTGAAATTATTTTATTGTAAAATATATAACATCTAAATGGTAACTTGGATTAAAAATATGAGAGTACCGTTGAACTCGTGAGGCTGTTTTCTCCTTAATAAGAGCCTAACCTCGACTGGCACGAGTCGAGGGTGACTGTTAATAATTTTCTAAATATTTTTTCAGGTACATTAAGTAAACGCGCATGTGGCATTTTATAACTTTTGAACAGGTGATCAGATTAAAAATCGAAGGGCACCGTTGAATCTGCATCGCCAGGAATTGCTTAAGAGAAACTTTACATTGACCAGAAATAGTTCTGGAGAAAAAGTTATGTTTTGTGACTTTTTAAAAGAAAATAAATGAAATAATTTTATTATTTTATTTTCTTTCTTCTCCAACAATAGACAAGTGGAGTTTGGGACCCGTGATGTATCTATCCAATAAATGGATTGACATGAAAATATTAAGTAACAATGTTGTTGGGGGAATTAGAAAGGTTCCTAATTATGAGCCCCCATTAATTCCCCACTTTGTTACATACCCTCCCCCTCTCTTATTTATATGGAGATTGGGGAGAGGTGTTGGCCCATATTCACCAAGAAACAAAATGATGAAGGAGTGTCGTGGTAATAAACCCATAGAAGATAGATCTGATCCCAGTGAGAGGTGACGAGTGACACTGAACCACAAACTGAAGGGCGACGTATGAGCAGCGTCGTTGGGAACCTGTTGCGGGAACCAAGAACATGACCCATCCTTAAGTGTGGATGTTCTCCAACAGATTTATGATGTAGGGGATTAATTATTGTTTATTTCATGTGAATTTTATTGAACCCATTTATCCTCCCTCTTGTCTACAAGCTAACATGGAGGGTGAGAGCCTAACGAATATGGCATGGAACCTCTGCTATCTTGATACACTTGCGCCTCCATAGAAGACCACCGGTAAGGTGACACCAACTAGCTACGAAGGAGGCGGCACGACGACGCGCACTGTAAGCTGTGGTTTTCGCACAAATCCACGATGGTCATCAGAGTGGACAACACCGGCTAGCTACAGAAGAATTGCGACATGTCGTCGTGCGCCGTTGGTGAGAAGAGGGCTGTGGATTTTTCGCCGCGGGGGACGGAGGAGTCGGCCGACACATCAGCCGACCGCGGGAGGAGAGGTGGAGCATCTAGTGCGCCACTGGAAAGTTGGGAGGCAGCGCGACCAGCACTCTGCCGGCGAGATGAAGCCACCACAGCCGATGTCGCAGCGGTGGCTGAATCCCCACCTTCGGCTGGTTCCATGACAACTGAAAAGTGACCACATGATGCCGATGATTCACAAACCGAACGACATCCTGGATGTTCCAGAGTTCGGGAGGCCGGTGGTCACACTCCCCCTCTCCAGCTCTGGCAGACTGCGGGCTAGGACGCCCCCTTGCTGGACGTTCCCTACATGGTCGGGATGCCCCCTTGCTAGCTCTGCTCTACACGGGCCATGCCGCCCCTTGCAGGCCGCCACTCTGGGCCGCCCTTTGCGGACCACCCTTTTCGGGTAGATCCACCCCTTACAGGGTGGGAATGACCTCGGCCTAGTGGTCCAAGCCCGCCATGGCCTAGCCCAGATCAGGGCGGGCTGGGTCAGTCCGACCGTGTCGGACTGGATCCGGGCCCAGAAACACTTAAAGAGACATATCTTGAGAACTAGACATCTGTTGGGCGATCCGTCTAAGATATTGGGATACTTTGATTCAGATAGTCCATTTCATATAATTCTCTTGAGTCTTGGAGATAGTTGGAGTATAGCCGGGTTGGATCGAACCCTAATCCAACCAGGTCCCTAGAACTAAAACGCTTATAACTCACAGACCGAGCGTCTGATTGATGCACTGGCTGTCGCATTGGAACACTTAAATCATGGCGGTCCTTTGGGTTACTCCTTTATTGATCTCAGTGGAGGTCGAGGTACGACCAATATCTAGAGGGTAGGTTCTATGAAACTCGAGCACACCAGGTGTGAGGAATCCATTGGCTGGAAGTGAGGAAAAAGTTAGAGAAAGATCGTACGGAGGTTAGTACCAAGTGATCCTATGTGGGTCATCAACGATCCTATGTGGGTCAGATCCTGTGTGGGTCAGAGATCAATGATCCTGTGTGGGTTAGAACATACCGATCCTGTGTGGGTTAGATCTTTTGTGGGTCATTGCGGGGGTTAATTACCCATCGATCCTTTGGAGGTCAGTGGGGGTTAGTTACTTATCAATCCTGTGTGGGTCAGACTCCGTATAGTCAAAAGCAATGCCTCTTGAAAAAATATGATTATATAGTTTCACAAATAATCATATGTATTTCTATACATCACTAATATCGGGTTTGAGCTGAGTCTCTATTTGAGCTATGTCTTTTACCTATGTGGTACATCCTATATTCATGGTGTTACCATTGAGGTATTCTTCCCTCATGTATGAGATGAGTATATATTGACAACATAGGTATATCTACGGGCATATACCTATATAGGGTTAAAGTACAGCTTTGTGGTTTTTCCTTCGTGGAACTTGAGGAGACCTACGAGGTCTTGGGGTCCCTACTGAGTATCGTTATACTCACCACTGCACGGGCTTTTCCCACACCTGGTTGTGTCTTGTACAAATGATGTACAGAATTGATCAAGGATGAGGGAGCCAGGACAAGACAATGCTCGGAGGTGGACTATTTGGTGTGACATGATACAAGGACTAATGATCGTGAGATGTACATACCCTTTAGGTAGGATCCATGGTGGATGATCCAGGAGTTTCTTTTCACTTTTCAGGTGTTTGTACATTTTAGTTGTACTTGATCTTTACCAGTTGGGATTGTATTCCATCCACTTTACTTTCAGCACACTTTTACTACATTAGTTTACTTCATGGTTTCATCTTGTTTCATTCTACTCTGTGTGTTTGTAAAGGTTTAAAGGCAATGCCTTCCCATTTTAGGGATACGACTTTCTAGTGCTAGTTCCCAGCCTCTGGCCTATGGAAGGTGGGCTTGGGGTAGTCACGACACAGGCCCAGAGGGATAGGTTGTGACATTTATGGACTTTATATATTAATATGTGATAGGAATGAATCTTATATACACATTTTTTTTTGAATATATCGTAAAAGGTTTTAGATTATACAAATATACCATGTCAATGCATTTATCAAGTTTCCTTTTTTTACAAAAACATATGTGCTCTATTTATAACATGAAAGTTGAATAATAATTCATCCCTCTAAGACAAACCAATGATTTATCCTTAATATATGAATATCATGGAAGTATATATGTTGAGAAAAAAATTTAAGATATGTGTGAGTGGGTCTTGTATAGAGATATATTATTCATTCATTATACACAAGTGTAAAATATAGTCTTTATGGGCTCACTTGAGTGTATGTCTTATATTGTTTTGAATAAATTCATTATTATGAGTGGGTTATACATTTCAAAGTAATATTCATTATATTTTGTTAACAAGGTACCCTATTTGTGAACATTTATACATTGAAACCATTATTATGCAAATCTTCATGTTGAGATAAACTAGTGGTAGTTTGGTATGTTTTCAACCATGCAGTGAGTTTTCTATATCTAATAGGATACATACCCTCTTTTAAAATGCGTATGAAATTTTATCACTGAAATAAGAAAGACTAAAAATGTTTATATTCATAGGTATTTGGGTTTCACATGATGTATTAATCTATTTTGATGAATGATATTTCATGTATTCATAAGTCATTCATAGTCTAATATAGGGAACCTCTAAAAGTTGAGCTTCAATACTAGATTCAAATATTTCATGTCAACAAACATTATTATATTCCTTGACCAGTAGAATTTTAAATTTTTTTTTGATGTAATGAATTCCATCTTGTAGATTCTTGTATTGAGATAAATTTTTTTAATAGGGATCTTTCTAGATCACTTTATATATTGATTAGAAATAATGTTTTTCTCGAGGACTATCTTTACTAGGGATTATGAATTAGGAATTTAAAATCATTATCGATGATAATACGTACTACATGGCCACATAAGAAGGATATGTGAATAAGTATGTAATGTTTGTTTATTTTTCTTATAAAACATGAGAAAAGTTTAAATGATATATTATTTATTTGAGTTTTCCGTATAATGTGAAATTGTTTTAGATATAATTTAAAAATTCCCTAAATATGATGTAACATATATATAATTTATATGAGACTTTAGTGAAAAAAATATAATTTAATAGTATATTACATTTACCCATATCATGTAGTGTGTTATATAGTATATTTCACATTGTTTTATAATTTGGTTGATTCATATCACATGATTAAATATACTTATATAATTTTTTTATAAAATATATCTCACAAACACATTTTATCTATTTCATTCATATGTGAATATAATTATTTTATATAATGATGTGTTTTATGTTTATATATTAATAAATATTCTTCAATGGAAATAAAATTTATTATAGGGATATAAATAATGGTGTAGTTTTAATATATAATTTATGTTTAATATTTATGAAATGTTCAATGCTTGATTTCTCAATATCCACAATCATATTTTAATAAAATATATTTATATAAATAATGATATATAATTGATCTCTACCATTATAGGGATGAAGTTAACTCTTTACCTCACTCTATTAATAATCAAGATGTTAACATTTCATAGAGAATTATAGAGTTCTTAGGGATTCAATATGTGGTTATTATGGTTTTAGAGTTACCTATGAGTGAAAATATATGAACATTTTATCTTATAGATCATCATAATGTTCATAAAATGTGTGAGTTGTATTAAAAGGAAGTAACAATACACATTTTTATTTATTTCATCCATTATTCTTACTCTTATATATGGTATTGGAGTTTGAGTTTTTAATAATTTTATGTATTTAAAGATAATTGATTTTATTAATTCCATTAATATATAAATATACCTTTATTCATGGGTATCAATTAATCTTTTATGCACAATATATGAATTAATAAGCATTTCTATACCTATTTATAAATAACCATTCCATAAAAATATTCAAACACCACACTATTTTGAGGATATCGATACCTATTCAAAGAAACATCAATATATTTTATATGAACTATTGAAAATTGAATCAATATAATATGTGTGAATGACTCACATAGTATCATCCAAACTCCATTCTTTATAGTATCATTTACATGTAACATGATTATTGAAACAAAACCATAAAATGCATTTTTTTATCTTTACAACTCATATATTTATATTATGACATCTTCACAACTCTAGAATATTGTATATGAATGGTATAGTAGCATATGGATTTTTTCATAAAATCATAATGGTATATATTATCAGAATAATCATATCTAGAGAAAGTATTTTCAAAATAATATGTATATAGAATAACAAGTCATAAAATGATTATTTCATTTCCATTTATTATCCTCTACAAATACTCAAACATTATTCATAATCAACATTAGAGACTTATTTGACTACTTAAAATAACGTTAAAACTTTTTTAAAAATCAATAAGAAACTTGAAATCAATTTTTTTTCAAATTAGACATGATTAGGAAAAGTAAAATACAAATAAAAAAATTATACCAAACCACATTTCTAATTGTGTGTTCAATAAATTTTCTTCATAATTTATGAAATTTAGGATATAATATTCATATTATGTATCATATAATTCTTTTAGAATAATTTAGATTTTCAATAATGAAAATTTAAATGTTTACATTTGATAAAATTTTATACCAAGATATAGTAAATTATTTCAGGTTTATATTATATTTAATTTTAGTAAAATTTCAATGTTAATATTTTTAGTATGAGTTATCCTTATTAGAAACATCCATTTGATAAATTAGATACATATTTAATAAGATATAAGGGATTTAGAAATAAGATTCATGAACTTCATCAAAAGTAAATAAGGTGTCATTCCAACTGTTCACAAGATAAGAACATATGTAGAGGGTGGGATGATACATGTTCCATTTTGGAACAAACCAGATTAAAATTTTTTTTCACTATTTTTATAATTCTTATAGAGATGATTTATCATTTTTATAACTATCATAAATATTGTATATATTTTTTGTTAGGTTTCTCTTTGGTGTATCATTTGAGGATAAAAATAAAAAACGGATCAAAATATATAACGTTAAAGAGATATGGGGTCAATTCTTAACCTATACCACTAAAAAAGAGAATCAGAAATAGTGTTTCTTATTCATAAAAAATTGCATATCACAATGATGAATTCAAAAAATGGGAACTAGGATTGATGTAATTTAACGGGTCATACCCAAATAGCACATCATAATGCCAAATTTCAATGATCATTTTATATAATATAGTAATTAATAAAGGACATCAACTGGGTATTTATTTATAATTGTCTTGATTTTAGTAGTTATTTTCCCATTATAAAGTAATGAAAAAATGGAATATGTTAAAAAATGTAATAAACAGAGTTGAATAATTATTTGACAACATTATATGACATAGATTATATAAACACAGAAAAAAGAAGAGTTTTAGATTTCACATTAAGTGAAATTAGGGTTTTTTTCATTCAAGATAAGATTATGAAATTGTGATTAACAATTAAATGTTTAGAAATAAATTAGAATAAATTATTTTAAAAAATTTAGGAAACATTTGATGTGGTATTTTGAATTATACAAAATACCATACCAAGAATATTCAAACATAATTATTTAGATCATTATGGGGATATAAAGAAAATATAGGTGGAGTTAATTCAACTAATAGATAATTTTTTTTAAATAAGGTTTAATGATATTAATAAAATGTATTTCAATTATAGAGGATTAATTTAAAAAAATTGAATATATGAATTTCAATAAATCATGTATTTATTTGATCACAGATAAATCAATGGGTCGTTAAATCATTTGATGTTGAGGTTATAATGAAACCATTTGGAATAATTTTATATATATTTATCAATAAATATTATTATTTAATTGATATTATAATATGGTGTAATGAAATCAATGGTTCTTAGTTTCATAAAAATAACTATCGAGTTACTTCTTGATTCTCCTAGGATTAATAATTATAGCAAAATTGATCTCAATTGGAGGATTACAAGTTTTCTCCCTGATTATATTAACTATTCAATAACTATAGAATCCAGTGATTAATAATTACTATAAAAAATGTTTTAGTGATTCGGTATCATTGGTTAAGATGGAATCAACACATTAGTATATATAAATATAAATAATTGGAATTGTATTAATTATATTAGAATATTTTTATAAAAACCTTTAATAATATAAAGGTAGGTTAAATCCAAGGAATATAATTTCTCATAATTATGTAATTTTATAAATTTAATTAATTAAAAATTTCATATTTTATAAATCATTTATTGATAATTTTATTACTTATCAGTTAATTCTTTATAAAGAACCAATCATTCAATTCTACTCTCTATGGTTGGACCCTAAACTTCCATTATACAACGTGGAATTTCAAAGCATGTTCATTACAACTTTATAAAATAATGTTCTATGATTATGAGGTAATATGCCTTGTATTTTTAATCAATATTAGAAAACAAAAAAAATTATTATACATTAGTATAAGGATATAAGAATCAAAATTGAAATGAAAAAATATCCAGCATTACCATTTGGTCATTTTATTTCATTTCTATTCCAAAATTTGATTATGATTCACATTAATATTCACTAATACACTATATTTTTGTGTGTGCATATAGATATATGAATAATATATAAATTCACAGAATTTAATTTTATTATTTTATAATGCTTACATAAAAGGAAATTAGATTTTATTGTTTCTTAATGTATAACAAATCTCGGTAAAGTGATAATCCTAATATTCAACAAAAACCATCACTATAAGGTCCAGACCATAAACATTACATAATCATGAGTTATGTGTCAGGAATTAACTTTCATGAAATTTTATATATTTTTAGGTTTTTAGTTTTAGTGAATTTGGATATAACTCCTACATAAAAAAAGCATTTAACACAAAGTGGACACATTCAATCAATATATATTTTTCCACAGTACAAAACATTTAAAATTAAACTCAACTTTATATAATGAAAAATATTCATGATTTAAAATATGATTTATTATTTTCCTTTTCCTATAATTAAATCCTATTATTTTTTTAAAATATGGGATGATAAAAACTCATTAAATGACATAAAAAGCAGAAATAATGCAGTCCATTGAAAAACATGATAACCCATGATAAAAATTTCAATAAAAATATATATTTTACTCAAAAGGAAATCATCATTATTTTTTAGAATAAAATTTATCTTTAATACAAAAAAATGATTTCCATGACAACACATTAGAAATCCGAAACAATTTAGGTATATATCGTGAGACATTATCATTATAGAACCCTTAAAAGTTCCCAAAAAATAGGAATAACCATATGATTGACTTATAATATAATTATCCATTGAACATAATGATTACACAATTCGTTAGAGATATATCTAAACACACACATCATATAAGCTACATCGTTCTCACTTGACTATATATGGGTCTAACTATAATATAAACAATTTAAAAGGACCTTATAATGAATAAAACATTTTTTGGTTATATCTTTCCATCATAAAAACTATTAAAACACTTTTAATTTCAAATGAAAAATGAATTTAGATATCAAAATACCATTTTACTTTTAAACCAAATTTTATATAAAAAAATTCATAGAAATATGGATATGGGGATTATAATTGAATAAAAAAAGTATTCTTGTAAAGTAATATAAACATTAATTAATTTTGATGTTGGGAAAAAAGTCATTATCACCATATAATTTAAAACAAATCATTCATTTTGTATTTTTGTCAAAAGACACATTAAAATAATTTATGTTTCCAATATATTACTCAAACTTTATTCCTGGAATAAAATCACATAGTTTTGTGTTTACCTTAATTCTATAATTCTCCCTAAACTTATAGGGATCTTATTCTAAAATAACTTTAATTACATAATAACTAAATCAATTTTCAATCCCTTGGTTATCTATAAGATAAAAGTTATGTTCCAAAAATGAACTTAATATATGCAAGTAAAATATTTTAAATAAAGGAAAACAATTCCGTACTAACCATGAAATCACGTAGGATAGTGGGAGGTGATGCACCTATATTTCATTTTGGTTGAGTGTTTAGGCCTCACAGCCTTTCCATAAGTGATTGGTTTTTTCCAATCCTTTGGGTTTTCTTTTTTATAAAATATAATCCTTATAAAATTCCAAAAAATTTGATAAAAATATCCAAAAATAACCACAAAATATTCAATATTAAAGTAATATTTTAACCTCAATGGCCATCTCATACCTTTCATTTTTCATCCCCATAAAATAATAACCCATAATTACATCAAAATCAAGGATTATATAAATAATAACGGTTACCTTTATCTTTAAACATATTTCCATGAAATGAATAGAACATTTTACTCAAATAATGTTTTCAAATGATAATGTTAAGGGTTACATATACCTATAAATTATATCAAAATCCATGAAAAGTATCCAAAATTACTCCCATCATCAAAATATTTTGAATGTTTTTAAACTAATGATCATACATAAATATAAATCTATATGATAACTCTTGAATGTAAATAACTTAAAAATTCTACATTCTTCATAATCCCTTAACCATTATTTTCTATATTATTCTTTAATACATATTTCCTTCATTTATTTTGTGAATCATGTCCTATGATTCAACAATTGAAAAGAATATACTAGAAATAATCCATACCATTCATATGTAATTTTATGTTTCCTCATATTCAACTTTAATGATATTATGTATTATTAAATAGTTATCTATACTTTATTTATGATCAAATCCATTAACCTTACCTTAAGGACATCAATTTTCATATTGATAATTTTCCTCACATTTAGGATAGTGAATTGATAACTCGCGAATAAATTCTAGCTCCATTACAGATTTCCCTGAGCACTCCCTTTTTTTCCTTGGAATATTATTAAATTACGGACTCCTTTACCACATAAAATACGTTTCCCATTCTTTTAATACATTTTTTGGTGCTTATTTTTACATTATTAACACATATGAAATTTAATATTTTTACCTTTACAATAGTTACCCCATGAACTTTCATATGGATTCATTTCCATTATATTTTATATTTTAGGAAAATTAACTTCATTGAATTTGTTATCATTAATCATGATACCTCGTTAAGAATAACCACATGATTTTTCACTACAATTATTTTTCCATTTGGTTTCTCATTCAGAAAACCACTATATTTTCCTTTATAACCAATGTCACTTTGGTCCCTATTAGATCCAATAAATTATTAACACCGAAAAGGTTTTTTTAATAATTTTAATAAAATCCTAATACACCATCTTATGAGGAGTATAAACATTGATAAATCCTTATTCATGTTATCTCAAACACTTATAATATATCACAAATAAATATGATTCCCTCTAAAAGTTTAACCATTATGGTTATAGAGGACTGTTTTTTCAATAACAATCTATCCTCTATAGTTATCTAACCCATGATTTGAAAATAATTATAATGAACCAATAATCAACATTACATATTGTAGTGTATTTTGACTGTAATGTTTTTATTTTATTCCCAAATAACATTTAGGTTTATATTTTTACAAAATTGGATCATTACCCTTACATAACAATCCCACATATAATAATGTGTACACTCATACTCAGTATCAATTTTTCCACCCAAAAAAACATTTAATTAGGGACATGATTTATTTTCATCAGAAATATTCATGATATTAAAAATAACTTCTTATTTTTGGTTACCCATCCTTAACTCCAATTAATGACATTTTAAAAATATGGAATGATCAACAACATGCATGTAAGGGACATAAAAGAAGATAACTGTTAGTATAGTGAAAAACATTAAACTAATAGAAACTCCTTTGTAAAAAATTTTCATTTTAATATGAAAAGTGAAAAAGTTTTCCTATGAAAAATCATTATCTAAACTACTTAAATACTATTATTTCCATGAAAACCCATAAGCAACCAGAGAAAATTCAGGTAGGTGACTTAAAATATCATCTTAAAATAATTATAATTGAAAAAACCATACGAACAACATCTAATATATATTTTTAAAGAACATAATACTTTCCCAAGGAATTGGAGTGATATCTAAGATCACCCATTATATAATCTATAATGGGATAATCCATCTCTATTTGTGTGAAGCCACCATATAATTTATATTGGGCTCACCCATGATCTATAATAGCGCTCAACCCTTCGTAAATATGTATAAAAACAATATAATTAATAAAACCCTTGAAAAATTCTTGTAAACCCATGTACAAAGAATTTCAGACATCAAAATACCATTTATTCTTAAATCCCTTTTCAATACCAAAATACGCAAAAAAAGGAATGATATTTTTATCATTGACTAAAAAAATGATTGTAAAAAAACACAAAACCCAAATAATGGATATGGTGATGAGAAAATTAATTATTTAAATTCAAATTAGAATAGAAAATCCCATTTTTTATTTTTTAATGAAAGTAAACAATTCGAATAGTATTTGGAAAACCTTTGAAAGAAAGTCAAATAAAATTATATATTATTATATAAAAATATCCCATAGAATAAAGATACACTATTCTTTGAAAAAAAACCTTAAAAAATTATAACGTAGATGTAAAATAATTATGTAATGATGATGGGGGTAAATTTTGATCATTCTATATATGTGAAGAATTACATTCCTTTTACAATTAAAAAAATAGTTTAAATATAAACAATAATTTTTTTTTCAATGATTCCCCCTACCTCGAGTCCAACATTCCATGAATATTATTTATATTAAAGAATAATAAAATAATTTTAATTATTTACATACATTAGAACCATTTTTAAATTCCATAATATATTTATTTTTAATATTACTATCAGATTTACTATTACCATTTCATTTATGTTTTTGTAGGATGTTTTGATGATATTCGGTTCATATGTGAAAAATGACTTTTGTAGTTTGACTACGGTCAAAGTGGTCATAATTACATCACCTTTAGGATAATAATAATGTAATATTTATTATATTTTTATATCAATTATATCTTTAAAATCAGTCATGTTTGATGGTTAATAAAAATCGACTATGTTACGATCAAAGAGACTGTGGGTCGTAGGTAAGCTTGAGTAATAATTCCATTTTTCACCGATCATTATGAAATGAAGGTAAGTACTATATTATCTTTGAAAAATTATCATAATATTATAAAATTTTATTAATCATTTAAATATATCATCTATGTGATGTGGTGAGAAAATATTAATCACATCGATTCCTGGAGGTAGTAGTCTACACGTATGGACAAACGACGTTATCATTTTTCAGTGAATGTATTGGTAACAAGGTAAATAATATACTATATTTTAATAATTATAAATATTCTATTAATATAATATATAATATTTAATTCCATCATCATAATCCTTCCATGATATTTTGTGATGGAAAATGAAATACATCAGTTCTTGATGCAGTAGTCAGCTGTACACACGATTGATGGTTTCGTTTCCCATTTGATGGAAGGCGAGATGGATATAGGTAATTATACTAACGTAAATAAAAAAATGATATTTATTATAATGTCATTATTATTTTATTATGGTTTAAGAATATTTTAAGGATGTTGAAAAATAAATAATATAGAAACACACAAGTAAAAATGATACAACTTCTTTGAAAAAACTCATTTTCTTAACACCATAAGACCACAAAGGTTGGTGTTATTCCTAATGGAAAACATATAAGATAAGGGTATCGATTATAGAAAAGAATTTGGTTAGGTATTAGTGAAATTTGTTTTCATTAAGTGTGAAATAAATAGAATATATGATTCCCCTTAATAAGAGTGGGGAGGGGAACTCTTGGGATTTCTGAAAATATTAAATTAATATAAACTAATTTTCAACTCTATATGAATCCAAAATAATTTATTTCGAATATAGGATGCGTACAGTTGATATAAACTCATGAAATATAAATTATACTTGTTAAAGTGTCATTTTACACTAATCATTAGGTTTTAACACCTCTTTAACCACCATTTACACTTACCGGGACAATAAGGATTGTTACTCATCGAGGGTTGTGGATCATGATTGATATTATCAATAATATAATAATAAAATTTCTAAATATAACATTTTAATGAGTTTCTTATAATTTAATAAAATATTATTTGTTATAGTATTCAATTAATGTCAATTTATAGAACTATTATTTACAATGATTTTAATAACTTTAATAAAAAAGTAACATTAAAAAATATAGATATTTTTTTATTACATCCATAATAGGTAATTTTATACTAAAAATTGTTTTAACCACATTAATTATGTCAAATAATATTTCTTTTAATATTTTTAATATCATTTATTTGATTTTTACATTAATTGAAATATTACCGCATTAGTGTTGTTGAAGAATTTAAGGTAATTATTTTTATAATAAAAATTAAAAATAAAATAACATGATGATGATAAAAATATTATATTGAAGGTGAATATTTATAACCGACCATATCCTCTAGTTACACCATGTTAAAAATACTATTTTTATTAAAAACAAGATTATTTTATTTTTTACTTTTTATTAAATAAAATATTATAAAAGTCATAATATTATCCAAAAGGTTAAAAAATTTCACATAACCAAATATTGGATGTTTATAGATGAAATTTACTCAATAGTTAAATTAAAAAAAGAGTTATTATTATTTTATTTTTAACTTCCATTACTTATGTTTCCCTTTACTAATGTAACAAATATCACTAAGGTAACAATTCATATTGGCAAAAAATAAGACAAGACTATTTACAAAATTTGGACATGTTGATTCCAAATGTTAAAAAAATTAAAATTCAGAAAATATAAGATTCAAAATTAAATATAAAATTAAACCGGAAATATGTAATAGAGAACAATTTTTTCAAAAAAATTCTCTTTTTGAATATAAAATTGGTTTTTACTAAATTCAATTATAAACTTATTTCAAAAATCCATAATTATTTCCTTATAAATAAAAGATAACTAATTAAATTTTAAAACTAATCCATTAAATAAATTGCCTTTTTAAATACATTAATATAAAATAGTTTCAACTAAAATCAATAATTTTTACTTTAAATTGAAAAATTTAATACTTTCTTAAAATTTTCAAAATTTCATCCTAGGATAATTTTGACATAATTAATTTGAAAATGAAATGATTTTCTTCATATAATGTTTCTAAAATTATAGAGAAATGGATTCTAATATCCACTCATAAAAATAATGAAAACCCATTTTTGAAGAAATTTCTTTTGAAGAATAAAATGAATTTACCAATAATTAAGTGATTATTTAATAACCATTTACAAATGAATTTATATTCATTTGTATATTTATATTTATTTCATAATTCATTTATTCATATTAATACTCTTCAATTTAATGATTATTTTATAATGTATATATTTAAATAATAATTTTTTTTGATTAAGATTGATGGTTCGTATATTGTACACAATATATAATAGTATTTTATTTTAAAATATCTAGATTTTACTGTTTTAATAGTGATTACATTCAATTTTGATTTCTAAAAAGTCAATTTTTTTTGTAAAACAATAGGATGATCCAATTTATTTATTTTTGTTAAAATCCAATCAGGTGAAAAAATAAATTTAAAAAATCGTAGGGTAATATTAAAAAAATCCTGATTTTTATAGAAAACATCATTTTGGAAGAGAATAGATTTTTGATTGAAGAGATAAATACTGTCAAATTTACTTTAAAACATCTTCTCACTGATTTTAAGTACCAATGGGATGAAAATAAAATAACTACTTTAAATTTTCATTAATAAGTAGAGTAGATTAATATTAAACTGGTTTATTTGGCTATAATCAAATAATTATCTTCAATTTAAATTTTAGTATAAATAATCCTAAATAAAATGAGATTGTGAAATAAATCATTTCTATTGTGGTGAATTTTAATTCATAACTCCCATGAAAAGGATAAAATAAAATGAAAAATTAAATATAATCAATATAAAGAGATTCGTGATATAAAACATTAAAGGGGAAGTGGATACACTAAATAAAAGATGATTGGTGTATAACATAACATATGTGCAAAAGAACAAAAATTGAGATGACAAACCCTTACAATGGTCATAATGATAAAGTGAGAATGTATTAATGAATAAATAATGTGTATCAAATTTAAATCCATACAAAAAAGTGAAAATACAACATATGTTACTCACTATTCATTAACCATACAATCTTAGAATATGAAAGATAATGAAGAATTAATATATCCTAATGAAAAGAACACTAGAGAAAAAAAACTGGTGTTCATTTTTGTTTTTTAACATTATTTACCCCTTGAAATTATTGTAGGTTATGTTTCAATTACGTTTTTACGTCAGTTAATAATAATTGAAATTATAAATTCACATATGTATGAGGTTTCTCCCACCAGTTATGAAAAATTGATGTTTAAATGTATTAATAACATTTTTTTTTTGATAAAATGGAATTTATAAATAATTTATCATTTCATTTTTTTCATAACTGGCATGATTAGTCTATTATAGAGTATTTTAAAAATCAATTTGGTACTAAATATGTTAAAACCTAAACTAAAAATTCATATTTTGGATGTGCTTTTCCACACCAGTTTTAATATAACCAATGGGGAAAAAACATATCACATTATTTTTTTTAAAAACCCATGTGATAAACATGTTATAACATCATTTTTTCATAATATATATAAAGAATACCATAAAAATTATTATTTATTAATTGTGTTCTACATGATTTATATAAAAATTGATGTGTAAAACCCATTATCACCTCATTTTTTTAATTTTTTTTGATAAATCGTTTTTTAATATTTTTAATTCTGGTATGTTAAAACATTTGTGAAATATTTTTTTTGAATAAAACAAAATTCACCCTCAGCAGTATAGTATTATACTAGAAATAGAAAAAAAAAATAGTAGCACATACATTTACAATTTTAACATTAAGCATTAAAATGTATATAAAAAATAAAATAAAACCCAATCAGGCATGTGAAGTAATTCACCCATTCAATTTGGATGTTTCTATGATCTTGAACATAATACAGACATGAATTATCAAAATACTATAAATTAAAAATTTAGCATTTAACATGTATTCTGAATAAGACATATGAAATATTAAAGCTACAGTTTTTAACAAAATCTAACATTATGGAATTTTTTTTAAGTGTCTTAGTTGAAATTACTTCATACATAAATAATATAATATAGTATTCAAATTCCCTTCCTTCTTATTATTGATGAGACTTCCATTTAAAAATAATTTTTCTATTAAAAATTAAATGTTAGGTACCTACAGTCAAAATGTAGTAATTGTAAATGAATAGTCACCTATGGGTTTACATATTCGATATTTGTCTTTTACTTTCTTATTATATCTATAAATTAATCCCTTGATCTATTTGAAAATAATATGTATGAAATTAATTTAAATTTCATTATATTATATATTGATATTTAACTATTCAAACGTACATTCTCAATACATTCTTAAAATTATCTCACACTTCACCATGGATAGAGCATTACAAGTAAAGTGTATTCTCTATTAAACAAAAAACACCCAACATCCAATAAAGTCAAATATACAAAAAATAGTGGTTTTTTTAAGTGACATTACACTTTATGAGATATATCTTTTATAGTCATTCAGATAAAGAAGTATCCAACACTGAATAATTGTATTATTTTCATGTATTTAAGAAATATAAACTTATTTTTCTCTATCATTCAATGTCATTTCTATATGTGAAATAAATTATTGCTTTATAAATCCATATATTGATGTTGTATCATTTTAAATAAAAATTGTATTGTGATACATAATACTAATCCAACATAATTTTAATGATTCAATATATTAAAATAACTAAAATTTATAAGATAACTATACTACAAAGAAAACAATTACAATTTGTTGATTCCCAACTCATCTACAGTTATAATATTTATGATTTATTTTATAAAATCATCACATTTATTCTATTCCCACAAATATAACCAACCATTGGAATGTACCAAAATTACATCAAAATTTTTGAATATGTTAATCATCTATCATTATAGAACATGTTATATCTGAATTCATAACAACATGTATTTATTAATGAATATAATGTTTGTATTTTCATTTGAAGTATTCCTATAAAAAATAGATAAATATATAACATCTAAAATTATAAAAAAATTAACAATAATATAAAATAATGTATATAATATAAACATACCTTAAACCTAATTTTTTGAAGAAGTCTAAATATACAAACTAAAAAATAGATGATTTCAGTCCAAATGTACCCTTATCATCTGTAGGAATCAATATTCTTACTGATCTACATATAATATCGTGTATAGTGACCCTGAGACACTATACCTCTATATATTGATGATGAATTATATTTACAATAAAATATATAATCCCATTTGTAATAATATGACGTTGAAGATCCGTAACATGTAACTCAAAATAAATGGGAAAATATGGAGGAGGAGGTGTATGTAATGACACAGATTTTTCTTGTATTGTTTTAGGATATTGTATGGATTATTTTGGAGACCAGGGGTTGATACGACGTGAATGTATGGGGCCTGGTGTGTCTAAAATAAATTTTTGGAAAATATTAAATACATTAAATAGAATGTGCACACCATTTCATAATGAACGTTAAATATCATCCAAATAGGGGATCAAATCAGAAACCTATGGGATCCAATGGGTTTAGAACATGGGTTTTACCCTAGGTAGGACATAAACTTTTTCATTGCAGAAATTTTGTGGAAAAGTAATCATGGGAATAAAATGAATAAAATTATTAAATAAAATTATTAAATAAAATTATTTTATACTTTTTCATTGATGCAATGACTTAACCACTTATATAAGTATTCTTTTATGGGGTATGTATAGGTTTAGTCACTAATACCTAGAGATCTAGAGGACTGATAGAGAGTGTTGAAAGTAATATTTTTGTTGGATGAAGACTAGATTAAAGATCTATTACTATTGCAAGAAGTATTTAGAGGATCATTCAGATTATCATAGTGAAACTATGTCCTTTATTAGTGTTCAATATTAATTGAGGTGGGATGTTTCATTTATTGGATTTTACCCATTTTCTATTTCTATGAAAAAACATGGCTCAATCAACCAATAAACTTGTCCATGAATAATTCATATTTTGGGATGGGTTAGATTATTCAGTAATAAAGAGAATATCATTATGATTATTTGATTACCTATTCATTTTTCATTAAAATAGAAATAAACCGAGCTTGACACAAACATCAAACAAGGTCCACTCCTCATGAATTTTCTTATGCTTTTCCTCCCTGATTCTACATCTTTCTTGATCCTTCTTTGTTTAGACCGAGGTTTGATGTACATAGTGTAATGGATCATTGTACCCTCTTGTCATAGCACAACAATTTGATATTTTAGATTTGGGCTTGACACGACATGTAGGTGGTGTGATGATGGAGGTGGCAGTGGATTATACACTTTAGATACAAAATTTTAATGTTATTCACCGAAAAATGAATAATAACATATGATAGAATTTTATGACTATATTCAAGTGCTGAATTCAAGTGTTTGATTATGATAAGGTTTATATGATGATCGTATTTAGTTTTTAGTGAGGGGTGAGTCCAGAATGGTGGTCACAGGAGCGTCCAAAAATACAAAAATGAGATATGAGAATCTAGAAATTTATAAAATAGATGGTGTATTCCTTGAAGATACATTCCATGTGGGACCCTACAAGTGTCTTCTTATTTTTCAGTTTGAAAATAAATATCACACAACATATGACCTTGTCACACAAAATGTGACTCTTTCCCGAAGGATTAGTTTGTACCTCAGAGGTCAGACAAACATGGGATGTCATACGTGGGCTTGAGAACATTGTGTACCCTTGACAGACTATGCTAGGTGTACCTGAGATAAGAAATTTATTTGTACATAAGCATAAGCAAACATGCATAAGCACACTATATAATTCTACATAAACATCGACACATGCTGTTTACATGGGCATGACCCAGAGTTGAGGGAACATGGAGTGTACTCATACTACATGTCGTGTAATATTTTAATGTTGGTTTGGAGCCCTTGTCCTATATATCATAGATAATTTTCTTTAGGGTATGTTCCCTATATCAATTCCATGGGGATTAGTACAGAGTTTCCCCCTATAGTTAGGACAATGATCACTTTTACATGATTTATTGGATTGATTTATTAGAATCCTTACACGAGGCACAAATTTAGATAATCCATCATCTAATTTTCCTATGGTATATTTATTCTTGTCATCATGACCAAAACTACACAGGTGTCAACCCTCTACTAGGAGGGTTATTTCATATTGAGTTATTGGTATGCCCTATGGTATTCTTTTTGATCTTCATTTGTGTATCATATCTCTTCAGTCATCCAACATATACTTATAATAATTATACCTGATGAGAACACCCTCTTGGATGGACGTCATTAGTGCTTTCTGAATCATAGAGTGTGTTCTTATATATGAGTGATTTGTGAATCCTTTGATCTAGAATACTATTCCAGCATTATGGTAGTGACATTACCTTGATAATGTGGGTATCTTTTTATAATATTTGGATATTATTATCACATTTTTTTAGATATGTACTTATGTAGAGCTAAATGATATTCTTTTTTATATGTTTTTGGTTTCGGGGTCTCCTACTGTGTATTTTTATAATTAACCTCCATGATATTTTCCCACATGTGTCATTCGCTATACAGATGATTGACCTTTTGATAGAGTCTCTAAGAGACTAGGACCAGCTGGTGCTTGGTGATACTAGATAGAACGATGTGTGTTCTTGTGGTATCTTCAAAAAAATTCCCATATTTACATTTTGTGATATTGGTTTTTTGAAATATTTTTAAGTGATTCGAGTTCATATTTCAGAGTAGGGATAAAATGGATTGTGCAGCTTCTGATGTATCAATACACAAGGAATCTGTTCAACTAATTTTCAACTCATTACAAGAGAACTCTAGTTACAAAGAAAAAAATAGAAAGAACATAATATAGTAATGATTTGTGGTTTCTATTTCGTTCTTTAGTCATATCTCCAAATATACTCATTTATTGTGGAACATATTTTTTATTTCAGGATTCCTCTACAATATAGGTCAGATTTGATTCATTATCAAGAGAATTTGGATGATCCCCATAGCAATGAGGCATCGATATAGGGACAGATTCCCAATATGTTACCCCCAGATGGTGCACCAACAATACCACCAAATGTTGAATAGAATATTGTACTTATATTTCCTTATGCTGATGTCCATAATATAAGTGAACTTCAAGAGTTTTTATGACAAAGACCCTATAGGTTCTGAGGAGATCCCGATCATTGGAAATTGAGGACTTTCCTAAGGTAGTGACACATGTTTTTTGTCTTGTCAAGAGACTAGTAAACCATATGGTTATCATGGGGAAGAGACTTATTTACTGATAAATAAGATGCTGGTGGGGTTTTGTGGCCCAGTCATATGATTATAAAACTCTTGCATGGTCATAGTATGATCTGGTTTTCAGAAAGGAGTCCTCTCTATCTATGTTGTGGGTTATACGTATCCAGAATTTAATGTAACTGTTGAAGGGATTGATGATAGTAGTTGAATATTCAAGACGGTTTAACAACCATTAGAGGCAATCGATGGATATTGGTTTAGATTAGTTCTTTCAGGCATTAAACTTTGATTGAGTACTATGTAGAGATATCTGAGCCAGTGTTATGCCTTTTTTCATTCCTACTTATGATGGGACTCTAGAGAAAGCATTGGTGGTTGGTTGTTACCAATATGATCAAACGTAGAGAGTGGTCTTTGGTAGTGGGAATGTAAGAGTAGATACATCAGTAGTAGGGATCCATCATTAGTCTTAGGGACCTAGGCATGAGATATATTTTAAGTGGAAGTCCCAGGATAGAGGGTCAATAAAAAAGCACTCGTAGGATGGGTCATGTCATCTTAAGGAGAGGTGGTGTTACTCATGTGATGGTAGGAGAAATATAGCTTGAGATTTTATAATACACAATACTACTGACATAGAGATAATAAATGGGATGCTGAGGCAGAGGTAGTGACAGAGGCAACCATGTCTTCAGGGCAGATAAAGTGGCATAGGTGCTGGGAAAGCACCAATAGGTGGTCGATACTTTGACCTGTTAACCCCATTACCCCCAAGTGGTCCATGAAAAAAACATGGAGATGAAGTAAGTGGGTGTTGGAAGCCAGAGGTGATCAGGTCTTGTAACCCAAAGAATTTTAGAATGATTTGATGTACGATCAGTGTCTTTTCAACCATAGATCCACTACTAATGGAAATAAGGGATATAAATTCTTTTATTTCTTCTTATCTAGTTCGAGACAAAGTGATTTGAGTTGATCCCGTGGCTCGGACATTGTACTTGGAGACTCCTATTGCATATGCCTAAATGATCAAACACTTGTAATGATAATGTGACCTGAATATTAGTGTTGATAGTTTCTACTGAGATTTCTTTATAGCAGTAATGAGACCTTACAATTTCATATTTTGTATGGAATAGTTATCTACAGTCCATTCCCAGATTGACTGTTTCATGCAGTGGATGTGGTGTGTCCTTAGTGATGGAACCAGGTTTTACATTGTGGGTGAAAAGGAAACCCAATAATCACAAGATTGACTCATGTATGATAGGGTATAACTGATTACTCATTAGTTGGGTTAAATGACCCACAATGTAGTTGATGTTAAGAATTTTTTGTTTCTTTTTGTGGTGGAGTATGAGGACAGCGTTCTTGTGGATGTTCTAGGCTTACCTTTTCTATAAGAGATAGAATTATTTATTAATATACACCCCAAAAAAACATTGATATCTATGTCACCGTATAATATATACCCTATAGAGCTTGTTCATAAGTGGCTAAAGCTGGAGGACTTGTAGAGGAATGGATTTGTTAGATCGGGTGTTTCTCCCTAGGTAGCCACAATTTTGTTTCCCAAGAAGGTGGATGAGTGCTTGAGGTTGTCTGTGGACTATCGTATCATGAACTATGTGAACATGAAGATCCAATATCAACTAAAGAGGATTAATGACCTATTTGATCAGTTGATTGGAGAATGATGGTTCTCAAAGGTCCAGAACAAGTCAGGCTATAACTAGTGGAAAGTACTGGAGAAGGATATAATGAAGATGAAATTAGGATCTCTCGAATATCACTATGAGTACTTGATGATCCCATTTTCCATGAAGAAATCCCCATCAGTGTTCAAGGGACTCAAGAACTGGATATTTTATCCTTTCTTAGGTCGTTTCATGGTAGTCTCCATTGATGATATCCTTTTGTACCTGTCACCCGAGGAGGGTCATCTATGATACATGAGGATGGTTCTAGATGTTATCTAAGAGAACCATATTTATGATAATCTCTCAATGTTCCATTTCAAGATATAAAAGGTCCACTTTTTGGTACATTTGATCTCATAGGATGGTCTGGCTCTAAAAAAATCCATGGTCAAGGCAGTTCTCTCTTGGGAGATACCCAAGAGCATGACAGAGGTAAAAATATTCCATGGGTTTACAGAAAAAAAAGAGATTCATATATAATTTACCTAGGATATAAACACCCATGATTGCTTTGACCCAAACGGGGAAGCCTCTCTTATGGAAAATGAGGTTCCAGAAGGATTTTAAGGAGTTGAGGCTGAGATTGACGAATTATCCCACATTGATATTACTAGAGGAGGGTGTTGAGAACATAGTTTCATGTGATGAATTAGGAACCAGGATTGGTTTTATTATGATATAGAGTCTGGTGGTGATTGGATATGGTTCAGGTCATTTGAGACCAAATTAACAGAAGTACATAACCCATGATCTTGAGTTAGCAGCGGTATTATTCACACTAAATTTGTGGTGCGACTACCTTAGTGGTGAGGGATTTATTTTATATTATGATCATAATATTATAAATTATATCTTATCTGAAAATGATCATAACATATAATATAAGTGATGGATAGAGTTCCTCTAGGATTATGAATTATAAACTGTTTATAAACTTGGGAAGGATAATGTGGTAGTATAAGCTCTCAGCAAGATATCTTGTTCATAGTTGTTTGATGATGCGTCTAAGTAGTTTTCATCATTATAGATATCCTTCATGATTTGAGTGTCGAAATGTACCTCCAGATGATGGTTTATACCCCTCCCCTTCTATAGTGATTCAAGGAGGAAAATATTGGGGATACAGACTGTGAGACCCTATGTACACATATACCCAATAGATATGCTCTTGATGTATTTTATGATGGTATGGAGTATGTATTTCTTTTCAGACGACACACAATTGAACCAATTATGATGAAGGGAGTCACATAGATTGTTTCTCGATGCTTTACTTGTCATAAAATGATGGACAAGCACCAAGTCCTATCAGGTATCTCCACACCTTGAGGTGCTAGATCGTAAGTGGGATGGGATATCATTGAACATTGTGATGGGATTACCATATAATTCTAGGTAACATGATTCAATCTTATTGATAGTAGACCATCTTAATAAATCGTTCCACTTCTTAGATATCTGAGATCAAAGATCGGTAGAGTGTTTGGGATGACTCAACATGTAGAAGGTAGACTAGATCCATTGAATTCCATTGATGATCATTTCTAACCATGATCCTTGGTTCATATCTTAGTTATGAAAGGGTTTTCAGAAGGCATTTGGGGATAATTTGTGCCTGATCAAAGAATTTCACCCCTCAATTGGTGACCATATTCAGTGGACCATTCATTTTCTATAGGACATGCTATGAGATTTCATGATTGAATTTGTCCATAGTTGGGAGGAAAATGTACCACTGGTGGAGTTATAAAAAAACAAACTTCAATTACACCTTCTGTATGGAACCATTTTACAATTTTTATAGGTTAACATGTCGGTAACCACATAATTGGACTAACCTAGGAGAATCAGAACTCATCCACCTAGAGTTGGAGTGAGTGACTACATCGAAGGTTCAGACCATCCCAAAGAATATAAAAACTATATAGAGTCATTAGAATTATTATATAGATAGATGATAGAGGTATTTGGTATTTGAGGAGGGAGACAATGTGTTCATTCATGTTTCACATTGATTTGGATTTTAGAGGATTTTATAGGGTGACAAGATATCTTCACAATTTTTTATCCTATTCTAGATACTAGGTGGAGTTGGAAAGGTGGAATACCACTTAGAAATACCACCATAATTATATAGGGTACATGACATGTTTCACATGTTGCAGTTGTTGAGTTACATGCATGGAACATCCCATTTTATCGGCTTGGTTAATCCGGACATCAAGGATCGAGTTAAATTTGTTGAGTACATGGAAGAGATCGATAATAATTATGAGGGGTTACTTCATGGGTGAGTGATTCTTTTAGTTCACATCAGTTGAATGAATGGGAATCTTATGGAGAGAACATGGGAGGGGGAGGCTCATATTATTTCCCAGTACCCACATATCATTGTACAACCCCTGTTTTGGATTTTTGGTACATAAAGTCCCAAGGTGGGGATAATTTAGTGGCATAGATTTTCCATGTAATATTTTTGGATAATGTATGTATTATTTTTGAGACTAGGTGCTGAGATAGAATGTGATTAAGAGGCCCAATGTGGCTGGAATAATTTTTTTAAATATATTAAATATATTAAATATCTCATGCACACAATTTTCTTAAAAAATCACGTTATCTTTTAATGAGGGACTATTTTAGAAATACAAGGGAATAATTGAGTCCAGAATATAGTTTTTACCTTAGGAATGACATAACCATTGTCGTTGTGGGTGTTTTTGGAAAATTCATCATGGGTGTAAAATTAATAAAAATATTAGATAATTTATTTGATGTTACAACCTAACAACCACTCTATGTATTCAGTTATGGGGGATTCCTGGGATTATCTATTGAAGCATAGAGATCTAGAGTACTATTGGAGATCATTGAAATAGATTCTGGTGGTAGAAAGTGACAAGATTGAGGCTAGATGACTAGTTCTAGAAGGAATCATAGGACCTCACCAATGATCACAACATACCCCCATTTTTCCTTATCGATTGACCTGAATCAATGCAAGACACTATTTTTAATGGATTCTTTCCCCATTATTTATTTCTATGACACTAAAATGTCATTAAAACAATATATTGATCCATGAATTGTGTGTATTGCGGGATTTGTTATATTATTCAGGAACCAGGGGAATATAATTTTGAAAACTTGATTATATCATTCTTCATCATTATAATAGAAAAGAATTGAGGTTTACATGGACATTGAATGAGTTCCATTACTCATTATTGATCTTGTGTTTTTATCCTCTAAATCTATGTTAAATGTGCATATTCTTTATTTGGACAGTGGTTTGACATACACTGAGGAATCAATCATTTCACACACCATTTCTGAGAACACAGATTTGTTATTGTAAATCTGGGCTCGACATGACATGATGGTGGTGTGATGATGTAAGAATCTGCATATAAGACTCTGTAGATACCAATTTTTCATGTTATTCATCACATAATGAATAACTAAGTACAAGACCATTTTCTAAATAAATTCAAGGTTCAAATCCCAGTGTTCGATGATGACAAGGTTCAGAAAATGATCCTCCTTGGTCTTGATGAAGGGTGAGGATGGAACAATGTCTAAAGGAGGATTCTACAATGTGAAAATAAGATATGATAATCTAAAAAATTATGGAATACATGGAATGTAATTCGGAACTACACCCGGTGTGGGACCCTACTAGTGGTGTCTAGGGATACAAGATTAAGATAAGTATCATACGACATGTGACTTTTTCACAAGACATGTGACCTTAAGGTGTACCTCTGAGTGTACACAGACATGGGTTGGAGTACACTTATACAAACATGAATTGTATTTCTACATGGACATGACCAGGGTAATAATTCATGGGATAATCTATGTATTGGTATATGGGTAGAAGTAAAAGGTAAATATCACACTTTGTACTTATACACGGATACAGACATGAGAAGTTTACACGATTAGGACCCAGGGTTGAGGGGACACAATGTGTACCCCTGCTACACACTGAGTACTCCTTTAGTGTTGAATTGGAGCCCTATTCATATATATCTAGGACATATTTCATTATGGTGAAACCCCTATATAAATTCCCTGAGGGTTATTATGTAATGAAATATTACAGAGAGGAAAATGATCATGTCCGTATGAATTCATAGATAGAGTTATTGTAATCTGTCTATGGGGACCAGAGTGAGATCCTATATCATCTTCATTTCCTAGGTGGAGTTATTTGTATCGGCATGACCAAAGCTAGATGGGAGAAAATCCTCTCCATAGTGTGTTATTCAAAATTGATTTTTGGGTATACACCATGGAATTGGGTGTGATCATCATTTGTTTATCCTATCTATTCAGACATATAACATATGTATCTAATGATAAGACTCGATGAGCACTACCTCTTGGATGGACATTAAGAATGCTATCTAACATTGGTAGTGTGTTCTATTGGATGAGTTATTTGTGGAACCATCGAGTTAGAATCCTAGATAGACATTAAAATTGTGATTTAACCTTAGGGCCATTTGTCTTTACAGAGTATATCTACATATTCTCATTATATGTGTTGTAGAAATATAACTATGTAGAGATTAATGTTACCCTTTTATGTATTCTTTGTATTTTATGGGTGTCCCAATAGGTATTATTATACTAAACCTGCATGGGATTTTTTCCCACATGATGTGTCCTGTGTAGACGACCGAACATTTGAAAAATCCCCAAAGGACTAGGACCAGACATTGATTAGTGTGACTAGAAAAATCGAGGTGTGTTCCTGTGGTATCTGGACAGTAGTCCCCATAATTATTTTCAAGTTCGAATTGTTTTTGGATTCCTTATGGTGGGATTGTATATGGACCTGCTAACTTTACATTATTTCCTGACATACTCTATATATGGGATTTAGATATATTCATGTGTGTTTATTATGTTTTTTTAATTTCATCATTGTGTAGGATCAAATATATGTGCAAGTGTACAGGAACATTGGCTAAGGCCTCCATATTAGTGATATGACTACTGGATGCTAATCTATATCCTATGGCCTATTAGAGAAGAGATTGGGGAGTCACAGAATGATCCCCATTAGGACAGGTCATGATGGTGTAAGAGTAGGATTAATAGGAGGAGGTAGAGGAGTTGGATCTGAAAGAGAAGGTGGGGAATAAGGATCAATAGCCTAAAAATATCCTTTAATTTATGGAAACATCAATTGTAACAAAGATCTGATCATGTACCCCATCATCTCACACATTTCCAGAACATTAGATACAAACCTTCCATTTTTTTATAAACACCCTCCATCGATGATTTTTAAGAATAACCAAACACTTTTTTACTTACATGCCTATGGGGTATCAACGCACACGACCTGACTGTTTAGGTTTTCATAATTTCCTATCGAAAATATTATTTTAACTTTCATCCATGAAGGTCCCATACGTGTTCTTCTCCTTAAGGGAATCATATATAAAATATTTGAGAAATTCTATAATAAATAACAATGTATAATGATTTTATTTAACATAAAACATAAATAAATTAAATAACTTTTTATAATCCTATCGAATAGATCATTGACTATTTCATAGGATATTGTCCATTTTTTATAATCTAGGACCTCATATATTTTTTATATCTATATGGGGGATGAATATCCAACCTTTATTTAACCTATAGAATCATCCACGAGTTTTTAAAAAATTTCAGCTATCATTTGTCCTTTTAATAATGCATACCCTCTATGAGATAAAGTATGAGGGTATACATTTTTTCATTGGATATCTTGATCATATCTCCTAATTTATAGAAAATTAAGAATAAATAAATAATTAATATAATAATTTATTTAAATGAAACTCTAAATGATAAAATTAAACTTACTGAAAATGATTGATGCATTCTATATTCAAAAAATATCTTCTATGTATCTTCATCATGAAATGGATATCTATCACATGGATTTTGATATTGTTTATCCCAATAAATTAATTATATTTTGGGGGTTATTTATGATCCCTCTATCCCTTAGAATCTAAATCTAAACATTTCTTCATAACTCCTAAAGTATCAGGTATATCATATGGAATCTGATATGAAATGTGATTTTTTTTAGTAAAAACATGTAATGACATGTAAAATAATAGGAAATGAGATTACCAAAATTACCCTTAAAATTGATATATTTTCACTTTCTCCAAACCTCTCGAATTAGAATACAAAACACTAACATTACCACATGATTTCTCTATAATAAAAGTACTAGATTGTTTTCCATTTGGAACCCTAATAATATCATTACCCTTAAAATCAACTCGTTCTCTATGCTCCCAACTACAAGGAACTACTAATTTCGGAAAATGTTTATAGCCACATTTACCAACCTTCAAACTATTGTTTTTCCCATATAGTAGTAGATAACCCCTATATAGAAGGATGAGGAGGCACCTCAATAGGAGTATTTAAATGGTCCTCTCTATAAGTATGTGTACGGTCCTCCCCAGAAGTATGTAGTGGTTTAGATAATAAGTCTTTTGTTATAATAAAAACTATATTAACAAACAACTAGTACACAAATATTCAAATAAAAATATTACATATAAAAGAAAATAAAAAATGAAAATTTTAAAATAAAAAATAAACTAAAATAAACACATTTGTATTTATATTTGTTTAAATATATATATAAAACTATAACAACATGAATGAGAAATTAATTAACATAAAAAATGAATAAAATCCAAAAATAATGTTTTAATAATTAAAAATTAGTACCAAAATACGAAAATAAAACTATTAAATATAAATGTAAATGAAAAATGAAAAATAAACTAACAAAAATTAAACTAATCTAAACCCATTTGAGTCATGTTTGTTAAAGTAGTTAACTAAAATTTTAAAAACAGTAATGAGAGATAAAATTCATAAATTAACGAGAATGAATACAAAAATGTTTTATGAATATTAACAATTCTAAAAAATATTACACTATTTTTACAAAAAAAAATTATGTGAATTTACATATTTAAGCATTTTTTATTTTATTTTAATACTTTTTATTGAAAATAACTTTTTTCCATAACATCAACAAATTAATAAGTCAAGAATGGGGAAACATGTTAAAATAAAAAAACTAAATTAATAAAAACAAAAAAAATTAACTTATTAATTATAATATGTTATTTAATAAAGACAATAAAACTAAAATATCAAACATTTTAGGAAATTTTAAAAAGTAGACAAGAATGAAATATATTTTACCTTTAGTATTAGGGAATTACTAATGGATTTTTTTCTCAAATTATTTCATCATGATTTTTCTCTTCGGAACATGTCATTTATATGTATTTTCATCAATATTATCTTTAAATAATTCTAGGAAAATAGACATCTCACATAAATCAGTATCTTCATCATGTTTTTCATCACTGATAATATTCTTTATTATGTTTAAAAATGATATACCACACCATATTGGATGTATTAGGAATATATAATATTTTTCATGTGTTTCCATAATAAAAGGATCATCTGTGTATTCCAATTTGTGTATATTAATTTTTTTCATAACTGATTCATCATGTGTTGTTACCAATAACCAATTTTCAGTTTAACATTGGAACATGAAATTTAATACATAAAATTCCATATTGAATCAATGGATTCATAATGTACACATTATGTGGATATTAGGTTGTTGTCTTTGACACACAAAAAATGATTGTCATCTATGAACACTAATTAACTTCTACTCTATGACATACTTATATTATCCTTATCTTTTATATGAAATGTATATCCATTAATGTTATCCAGGGACCATGTTATCTGAATTAATATAGGAACACCCACTTACCATATCAATTTTTTTAATTCATTTAATCTACCATACATGGTATATATAAACCATGGATTTTTTATACGCATTCAAAATCAAAAAATCTTTCTTTTCTGCATAAAATTGTTTATCCCATTAATATGAAATGTTATATGTGGATGATAATCATCTATGTTATTAACTTTTCATCAATAAACCTTCTTAATCTTTTTAGTTGTATATGAATTAACATCCAAACCATATGTCCCATTTCCACCGATAATTGGCACATTCATGGAATCATGTATTAAATCCAATGTGCTCCAATATAGAAAAATAGCTTGTAAAAAAACTCTATAACATCCTCAGTAATATATTTTACAAAAATTCAGGATTCATTCTATTAGGGACAATTAACATATCCCTTCCATTTCATCAATTATATGTCAAATGAATACATAAAAAAATATATAATGGTCCCCAAAGATTTATTTCTCACTCCAAATAAACCATTAGATGAACCATTATATCAAAAAAGATAGAGAAAAATATATTTCTAGTTGAAAATGTGTAGAAACTAAATAATTATATAAATTGTTCAATTAATTAAAATCAGAAACTGTATTACAAATTAAATTGAAAATATAACACACCTTCATTATAGTCATTTTCGAATTGATGGGAAATATTATGTGCATTGAAACTGGTATGAACTATTTCATCTTGATCTGAAAATCATGAAGTTTCATTCATGTCATCTTCAAACCTTTTAGTGATTTTTTTACATTTGAGGAATAACCCTATAGAACATTGATACCTTGGAGACACTAACAAAAATGAATTTTTTTAATCTTGTATAATTTCTGAAAAGCTAAAGGAACGTATGTTAACCTTCCATCAGGAGTGATATCTAACTCCGAATGTATTATCATTGAGAGTAAATTAAATCTTGCATGCAACCCAACTTTTGTAATTCCTTTTGTATTTGATAATGTTCCAGTCAAACTCTCAAGGAAATTATTTTCCACATCCATGATATCGATGTAATGATTGAACTCATGATATCTTCAATATGGTTAATAAAAAATAATCAGATCTCATTCAAATATTTCTATCATTACCATTTTATTTTTTATTTCTAAATTTGACATCAATGTTTTTCGCATTCTCAATATGATGATTTGTGGACAAAGGTTTTAGAGAAATATCAAATTCATATGATATATTGAATTCTTTTTTTAATATTTAATAAGGGTGAAAAATAGATATAATCCTTTGATAAACTATGTGTACTATTATTCTCCCATTTTCTAATTGATAATATGAAGTTTTTTCTTCACAAATTGGATAATGTTTATTCCCCATAACACTGTATACAGATAAATTTCCATATAATGAGAAGTCATTTATAGTTAACATCATCATTTCATTTATAAGAAAAGGTTACATTTTATAAGAATCATACACTATAATATAATCCCCCATAAAAGTTTCAAATCATCAATTAATGGTCACAAGAAAACATTAATATCATTTACAAGCTATTTTTCTATGGGGATCATTAAACATAACATGAAATATTCTCATTTTATACAAAATTCAAAAGATAAGTTGTAAATTACCAATAAAATATATCATGAAATATATTTTCCACTATGAAATATATATGGATTAAATCTATATGTTCATAATACATTTATTAGATTTCTATATTCCCTCATAAATGTAGGAAACTTGTTTTCAATTTTCTTCCACTACAGACAATCAGCAGGATGATGTAATTTTTTTATCAATTATCCACTCATCTTCTTGACATCATAACCTTTTTACATAATTTTTATTTTCAAATAAACATTTAAAATGAGGAATTATATGATTATAACCAAATTTCATTGGGAAGGGTATTTGTAACGGCTAAACCAAACATTAAATTTTCTTTCAACTAATATCGTGATGACCAATATTTATGACACTCAAACAAACATTCATATTCCATCCAATATCTAACACAATAATTCTAAAAGACATGTATTTTCCTATACACCATACCCATTTGGAATAAAAGTTTCTTATCTTTATAATGTGAATTTGGTCAATCATTAATAATTGGATGTATGTCTTTCATCAACTATAGAAACTCAATAAAACTCTTATCACTCTATTAATTTTTCAACTTTATGTTATTCATTGTTAACACGATTGATAAAACCACAAATTTAATACAATATGGATATAATGAGGATTAATTTTCACAATATAAACACTCAATTTAATATTCTTTGTCAACTATCTCAAATTCAATATCTCTATAATGAATATGTCTTGGTCAATGAGAAAAGTCACCCAAGAGAGTCCACTACATGGTGATATTTAAAAAATAACCACAGGTATCATGTAAAACAAAAGAAAGATTAATGTACAATATAGATGAAAGCAATAATTATCCATGATACATATGAATTCACGCCACATAGAACCAAATAGAAAGATAAAGTAAAATAGACTAAAGAAGTATCCATAAGATAAACCAACACCACCAATCCATCCCAATATGATGGTGAAATAAAGAAAGATAATATGACATGTTACACCATACCCTTACCTTTACTCGAGATGTGAAAAACATGTTATAGAACCACCCAATTAAAAAATTTTGGTTTGTGCACAGATCCCATTAGGTTATCACCAAAGAATCTATAAAACGTTTGATATCAAAAATATACGAATTCAAGCATTAAAACAAAAGTTAACTTATAAAGTGTTTTCAAAACAAAAACCATATGTAGACATTCCTTTGTTTTTTATAAACACATAACATATTCCCCAAATCTAGGAATATTAAATGAAATACATAATCATAGGAAAAACCAACAATGAAACAATCGATCATGTTATAATGCAAGAATAAATAAAAAAGAATACCATTTGGTATCTAGCATATGAGAATATGTACTAGACCTAAAATAATCATAAAATACTCATTTATTTTATCCAATTGATATTGAGTCCTACCAAAATCATTCGGTATCATAAAATTAACCCCTGGAGGTGTCACACACACTAGGGTTACCTTTGTCCATTTCCTGATTCACCAAAGGATCCCAAGGTGCTAGGTTTTTTCAAAACTATTTTTGAAATTCATTTTTACATTTATGAAAACCCCTATATGTATCAAAGAAAATACATTTAAATGATAATACCATTTGGATCAGCAAGAATATATACCAATTAATGAATTAGAATTACATTTATATTTTTACCCACCATATTAGTGATGGAAACCTATACGCCTTCGATAACAGAGATTGGAACACAACATATCATCGTTCAAAAGACAAGGAAAAAAAACTAATGAGGATTAAAAGAAAACAAAAATCAATCAAAAATATGAATTACAGGAACATCCTAAACAACTTACATTACAAAAATAAATGAATAAGTAGAAATTATTCATACTAGGGTTATGCAACTCACCCACCATAAGGGCCAACTGTTGAATAAAGCGATCCGAAGGAGGAAGATCACAAAAAATATCCAAAATCACCCAAGGGTTAGAGAGGAAATAATGCACATAGAATGAAAATAGAGTCAAGAGTGTAAATCATGTACAACTAATGAAACAAATGAATTCATGTCATTAATCACATTCATGCCATGAAATCCCATGAATTATAAATTTTCCAAAAAGGCATCATCTTGGGTTAAATAAAAATTCAGTCAACATTTTCACATTATGTAATGGTTTCACGGACTATAATGATTTTATTTTATTCATGAGACTCATATAATTTTCCCTATAACATATTCAAATTATTAAAAACATATAAAATGTGAATGTGTCTAGTATGCATTTCTCTTCCTTGTTTTCAATAGGACATATACGAACTAAAACTTATGGCTCTCCAAACCTAAGGATCAAACTCTAAATCCATTTACAAATTTATACCAGCATTCTGTTAATAATAAAAAACATACTTCCTCAGATATTTGTTCATTTCCCCTAGTAAGGGGTCTCCATTCTAGAGAGACCCTCTATGTACAGAAATATTAATGGAATATAATAAAATTCAATGCATACTTTAATGAAGGAAACACCATGTTACAATCATGAATCATTTCTTTAATTTGACCATTCTTATCGTTGCTCAAATCATCATCACCAATTGATATGAAAGTCTTCAAATATTCACCATGATAAAAATAAGGGATAACGTCTAATTAAAACCATGAAAAATTAAATTAACTTTAATCTCCCTATATTTTAGCTTTTTCATAGTAAAACATTTCAAGAATGGAAATAAAAACATTTCATTGTTTGGAAAATTTCATTTTGAAAATTAAAAAAAAGGAATTGAAATATTAATTTTATTTATTAAATTATTTTATTATTTTAAAACATAATGAACACATTATTATCAATAAAATTATCAAAAAATAAAAAAAGTTATTATTTTTTCAATTTAATTTGAAATTTAGTTTTATAAATAATAACAAAAAACCACAAAATTTTAATAAAATAAAATAAATAAAAAATTATTAATAATGAAAAACATATCTTCAAACACATTAAATTGTATTTATTAAATAAAAAAATCCCAAACCTTAATATAAAAATATTCATTCATCAATTTAAAAATACCAATGATGTATGATTAATAAGAACTTGAAATAAAAATTGGGATGTTAAAGCGATATCGATGGAAAATTGGTAAAGAAAATATAAATTAAAATACCATGGATTCATAGAAAATATTAATAATAAACAAAAATAATCAATTAATATTGGAACTCAACTAATTAAGAAGGTGAGTCCAAGGAAATAGTTTTCAAACGGTGATCAATGATGGGTGATGGTGGATGGTGGTGGTGGATACCGAATGAATGATAAAGTGACATCAATGGAAAATTGGAACCAAAAATATAAATGAAAATACCTTGTATGAGAGGAATATAAAAAAACAAAAATGAAAACTGATATATGAACTATTGTGATTGAGAATGATACATAAATGAGAATAGGGTGAAAGCATAGGTCGACGATGGGTGATGGTGGATAATGATGGTTGATGGAAACTCAAAGATAAAGTGACATAAATGTAAAATTGGAACAACAAATAAAAATTAAAATACCTTGGATGGATGGAAAATTGAATTAATAAAAATAAATGGTAAATTCAAATTAGAACCAGAATGATTGAGATAGAGATATTATCAATAAGAAGACACAAGTGGTAGCTGACAACAAGTGAAAGTGGACGGAGATGATGGATTTTAAATGAAATTTATTCGAAGAAAAAAACAAAGAATGAAGATATATGAGGCCAAAAATCTTGGATTTAAATAATTCAAGGCCATGGATTGAATATGTAAGGGTTAAGGTTCTTTTCATGAGAGAAAACTGTAGGTTTCTATACAATTGAATGAAACCATAATGATTTCACTCAACCACCTATTAAAATTATAAATATTTTCTGCATCATTTATTGAATAAAGTGTGTAGAAAAATATTCTTTCAGATTTGTTACTTAATAATTAACATGAAAAAATTCACATGGGTTATTGAAGAACTAGTGGGGAAAATAATGGCCTATTATATTCCACTGATGTTATTTAATTTCCAACGTGGAAAATATTTTTCCATATAGGTTATTCAGTAACCGATATGGAAAATATTCCTATTTTATTTAAATTTTTTGTTATTTAGTAAATAAAATTGTAAATCATTTTTCATAACAGTTATGGATAAATGACATGAAAAATGAGTTGGGATAAATCAATAGTGTACTAGTGTAAATTGGGTAATGAAAATACTTACCATGTGGAAACATTCACATCGAATCCCCTTAGATAAAATAATTTAAATTAAAACATAAAATACCATTAACTATTAATTATTCATGATATTACATGTGAACAGGGGATTATATACACTATATAAAAGAAATAAGGTGCATGACATTATAATATTCCTCAATGAAAAGAAATTGAGATGAAGTCTCTCACCTCACATTTTCCTGTTGTTGAATGTGATTTAACATCATGTATAATGGTTTGAAAAATGTTACTAATTTATATTTTATCAATATTAAAATTTATAATATCATATATCTTCTTGTAAAAACATCTTATCACCCATTCAATAATAACATTTCATTTTTATAGTTGTTTTAGGTGCTAAATGCACAGTTTTATTTTGCATGCTTTATCATGGAAGATCTTGTTCATCTAAATAATATATAAAACCATCATCTCAAGAATGATATAAATTTTAAAAATATAATATTTACTCAATAGATACATTCGTAGAACCATTCTTTAATGTTGGACATTGAAAATGAAACACATTTATTTGTGGAGATGATATGTCATATATATGATCGAGTGATGATATCATTTCCTTAACGATTGAAAGAGAAAATAATCAGATGGTATATTTTTTTTAGAATATATATAATGTAATATGAATATTTTTTTTCATTATTGTTATCATTATGACTATCCATGTGCGTCGGTGATGGAAAACAAGTAGTCTTCCCACACAAAAATAATGGATTTGTTTCCTATTTTATGGAGAAGGATATGAATAAATATTATTCCATCATCATAATAATATATAAGTATATGTTAGATAATAGTGGTATTATTTTTTATTTTTATGACATAATTGAAGGAGTAAAAAGAATAAGTAAATTTTAAGAAGATTAGTGAAGAATATTTCCTTCTCATAGAAAAACAACCTTTGGGATATCTTATTCAAGAACACAGGGTTGATCTTTTTAGATGAAAATAAACTATAGAATGTGGATAAGAATGTTGAGGACATATTTTTATAGAGTTTCTAAATCAAAATGTATTTAGAGGTGTGATTTAATGAGTATAGGGAGTTCCCATTTATAATTTAGGAGTCGTGGTAATTTTTTAAACATCTAAATCTATTCAATAATGGGAAATCACCATAACCCCAAGTGCCTCCAAAATTAATAAATAATGGATTGAAGTAAGGTTAAAGTATAGATACATCTTCAACACATAAAAATAAGCATGTTTTAAACATTTTATTCCTTATATTCAATGTTCACACACGTTTTCCATTTTATTTTTAGCAAGATAAATAGTTTTTAACCTAGTTAATTATATCCTTGAAGCATAAAAAAATTCTGACTTATTTTTGGTAATTTGGAAGAATGTTTTCTTAATATTAAATATAATTTATAAAAATAAAATATCATGTTCATTATAAAATTTACTTTAACACATGCACATGTTATTCTCAAAACATTGTTTTATAATTAATTATAGTAAATAAATTTTAATGTATTTAATAATAGTTATGAAAAAAATTTAAAGTTGGACATATTTTTTAATATTAATTATTTTGATTCTAAATAATTAATTCATTTTCTGAAATACAATCCACTAATGTTTTATAAGTTTATTTTAAAAATAAATCCACCAGTAGTGTCAAAAATGGTTTTCAAGAAATCATTTTTCATGTATAAGATGACCTTATATTAATTATGAGTGTTAATTATCATTATATGGATTGGAATTCATATATTTATATATATAATTAATAAATTTAAATTTAATCTTTATTTATTAATTCATATTTTTTTAATTAATAAATTGGAAAATGTTTCACTTAAAAAATGTCATTAGAAAAAAATGTGTTTTTAATCTTAAAAATAAACTAATACCAAAAGTGGGAATAAATATGATTAAAATATAATAAATTAATTTCAAAAATCATAAATAATAATTGTGAAAATTTTAAATCAAATGAAAATGAAAATGAGCCTTTAAAATTAATTTATTTATTGAAAAGAAATTATATTTGTATAAAAATCGGTATTTTTCACTATTCATTGAAAAGTCACCCTTTTAAAAAAATCCCAAAATTTCATCCCAGGATAATTTTGATATGAAAATTTAAATATTTAAATTCATTTCATTAAATAAATTTTGTAATTGTGGTAAAAATTAATTATATTATTTTATCACAAAATTAAAAAATATCATTTTTGATGAAAATCTATTTTTCGAATAATAAATTTACTTTACTAAAAATTTATTGGCTATTACTGATAAATTTTTATTTATTAGGAATAATATATATATATATCATAATTTATTTAATCATATTTATTCCTTCCAATTCAATGGCTATGTTTTGAATTTCATATTGGATTAGTATATTTCATGGGTATATTAAACTCGGTGTTGTGTGCTATATACACTATTGAACTTAATGTTCTTATATTAAGGTATTGGAGTTTCAGGTATCAAAATATATAAATGAGGATAAATTTTCCTAAAATGGATACACTTTAAAACATCATGGTGTTATATTCTCCCCATCATCAGTAGATGTTTTCCTTGTATTTTTGACTTGGACATGGAAATCAAGTTTTATATGTTTAAAAAATATTTTTTCTTGAAAACCAAAAACATAGAAAGGGTTCATAAAACATTTTCTTAAAATAGGTTATGTGAGATATTATGTTTATCTATAATAACAGGTTGCTGGGTTTCCGGTATAAAAATATTTTTGGAAATTGAAAATATAGACATGAAAGAAAAACATAAATAATTATTGAGGGTGATATAAATCATTGATCACAAGAAAGGGAATGATCAGAAGAATTTTAAAGACCAAAAACATAAATTTATGATGACTTAAAAGATTATTTATTTATTATAGATGAAGTTAATATGGTACCAATTTTTTTATGATCACTTTCGTAATGTTGAGAAACTCATCTACTATAGAGATAGAGAACACTAGAAAATATATTTCATATATTTCAAGTAAAATTTCATCCTTTTAATATGTGTCAATAAATTTCAACATCAATTATTATTCCATGAATTGAATATCCAATGTGGGATCTAATGCCTAAATTACTAAAATAAACTTTCAACGGATCATAAGATCCCTAAAATAATACATAGATATTTATATTGCCATTAAATATTAATTACATAAAAATCATAAAATTTTGATACAATAATATGTTTCCCAAAATCATCTAAATATTTATCCATTAATAAATTTAAGTAAAAAGAATGTCATACTTACCAATACATCACATAAGATAGTGGTAGGAACAAAACCTACATCACCCTTTAGTTATGGGTTCAAGCCACGATGCCTTTTCATATTTCATAGGTTCTCACCAGGAATGTATGTTGTATTTTAAAAAAAACAATTAATAATATTACAATAAAAGTTCAAAAAATATGATGAAGATCCTAAAAAATAACAATAATCATCAAAATTTTTTTTATCCATCATGGTTTTAAATATATTTTTTTTGCAAAATGAAATAGGTTTAATTCATTATTATTACCAAAACATTAATGAGCATATTAATAAAGGACCCTTGAACACCCTGAGTGTGGAGAGGTGAATGAGGGTGTGAAAATTTTATTTTAATATCACGGATATAGTTACCACTTTTGTATGAAATAATTAAACATGTATGATGGATTTTATTATCCATCTAACATTCACATGCAAATAGAGACCACACAACAATTTTACTTGGTTTTCCACTAAGGGATATTTCAAGAAGCATACAATGATAATGTGTTGGTCATACTAAAACACACTAATATTGACTTGTTTTATAATACAAGAATTAATACACAATAACTATTTTTCTATCCACTGACTTTATATGAATTTTGGGATAGCTCACTAAATCCCTCAAAAAACATCCATCAACTCCCACAAGCTCACTACTTTGAGAGAATTCTATCTTAGTTTATTAACACGAAGGTATCTTTAACTGGTCAACATTAAATTCATTGTCCTTATCTAGAAAGAGACTCTAAATACACCATATACATGATTTGAAGATCTATGAAAGAACTGTTCACAAAAAACTGATGTTCAAAACTGCCTTTCGTGATGCTCCTTTACAAAGATGAAACATTCACGAAGCTTACTGCCTTCATGGAACAACCTTGCCTTTTAAAATAATTTCACTACTTCCTCTGTGAACTGTTCCACTCCACATGGTGCAAGTGCTTCACACACCACCTCTCCACTATGGACAACATCTGCATCTACATACCATCCTCATTCCACAGCATTTCCTACATTATGCATTGTCTCCACTTCTGCGTGCCTCCTCTGGTTCTACAGACTTCTTTATTCTGTGAAAATTATCATCCATGGACCACTTCTTCCAGGGGATGCCTTATTTTCCACTAACCCTATTCTTTTTCTAGTAGAATATCCCCTCAAAACCCCTTCTGTGAACTGCTCCTATGAAAAAATTCACCCTTTACAGAATCCCTCATGAACTCTTCTCCTTCATGGAATTTTTTCCTCGTGAGAAACTTCTCACATAGCCAAATTATTCTGATATCAAGGACATTTTATAATGAAAATATCTCTATGTAATGATGGGATTAGTGATCCTTATATTGGAAAATATATCAAAAAATCTTGAAAATCCAAATCACCCAAATCAATGATGTGGTACAGACTTCACCTTATACCATGCTACACCTATAAACTATTTTCCTCTCAACCGTCTCCGTAGCACCATTCCTTCTTGGCGGCTGATGTATTCCTTAAATGAAATGATTTTAGTCCCCATAAATCACTACATCATTTATGAAAATAATGTTTTTCAAATGAAATGTTCTCCTCCTATAAACTGTAAGGCTCCCATGAACTATTTCCTAAACGCAGTCCACATACCATGCTTTGTTGTCCGCATAGCGCTGCTGTGTGGAAGTCCTTCCTTTTCTGTTTTCCTCACCATTCCACGTACCTTTGTGTTATTCCTTGTAATTATTGTTAAAAAACACAAACCATACTCAATATCTAAAAAATAACAACTCTGGTTCCAACAATTTACCCTAAAGGTTATTAATTACGACAAACGTTTTTTCCAAAAAATATAAAATCATTATTTTTCAAAAACCCTTCTCACAAAAACAAAATTTATATATAAGGGTTACATATACCTCTAAAATATATTAAAACTCAATAAATTTCTCCAATGTAATTCAACCATATAAAACCTTATAATAGGTATTTGTGCCTTTAAAATTATTATTGACCTCAATCCTTTTATCCAATGATGGTACAAAAAAATCTTAAATTATCCTAATCTGAATCTATAACGTTTTTTCTTTGGAAATATAATTATTTAAAAATCATTTATAATGGTTTGTAAATAAAATTTTAATTATACTAAGCATAACACTGAGGAGTTTCAAACTAGGTGCACAGTAAGACCCATTGTCAAGCACTGTGTGATGATCAAGTCAAATACCAATATGAAATTTTCATATTTATTATCCCTAGTTACAATAATTCCCAAACCACACCCACTTGTAATATAGACACATGGATGCATTTTTATGAAAAACCACATAATCTATTTATTTACAAAATTTTTGGATGTTATTCTATAATTTTCCTCAATGTATTCTGTAGGGTTATGTTCCCTAATCTTTTTTTTCTTAAATCTAGTTCCCACAATTTCTACTAAACATTATCAGATACCAACTGTAAAGAACCCAACCCAAGTAGCATAGACTCGATGGTTAATTTACTAATTTGGAATAATATACAAGTCATCAAATCTTGATGGAATGAATAGTTTTCTAGTATTATTAAAACTTGATACATACATGAATATAATTTTTTTTAAAACATAAAATACAACCTAGTGGGATTAATAATTATATATCCTCGAACTCATTCAATGACTCAAACTTCATATCCTTGGGAAAAGGAAAGAAATATGTCTGAGATTAGATGCTCAATATTTTTTACATAAAGTGGATGCTATCATGAAATAATTAGGCATAATATATATGGCTATGTAAATAATATAAGAGACATTCCATTATTCAATAAAATAACAATAATTATTTTATAAATCATAATAAATATTGAAAGGTAAATAATTAAACACATTTTACATTTAAATGTTAACATGATAAAAAATTGAATCTATGGATAATATCTACAAAATAATCCCACGTTTTATAAAAACAATCTTAATGTAGGAAATTCATAATGTTAGACATCCTTATCTACGAGAACATGTTTTCTATAGAGTCAATTCCTTTCACAAGATGGTTTGAAACACTCAGTAAAACCAATTTAATGTCAAATTTCTGATTTTACTCATGAGAATATAGATGCATAAATGGATAATATAATTTATTTCCCCATCCATCACTGCATTTTGAATACATTCCTCATATATAGAATGATTAATTTAAATCATAAACAATATACATTACCAAAAAATATCATCATTGAGTAAAAAAATATGAATTTATCAATGTATCCAGAGTTAATCAAATGGATTTAAATGTAAACATATTATATATAAATGACATATGATTTAAGTAATAAGAATATCCCTTATAATAAATATTGATATTTATGGTAAATTTAAAGTGCATTAATCATAATAAACTAAACATTCTAATTGAATGTTAATGAATACAAAATTTAATCAATAAAGTGAATGTTAGTACTTTATTTATTTAAACTAATAATAAAACATCAAAAGAAATATTATGGATATTATTACAACATATCCATGTTATATTACAGTTAAAATAATTTTTTGTTGTCATTTATTAATATAAATTCTATGTGATGGTTTTTAAAATATTTCAGTTGGAAAATAAATTTTTTTACATTGAAAATAAATTTTAAAAACTAAAAATTTATAGGATATTAAGGGAAACAATATTTTAAAATAACCTTGAAAATTTTTAAAGAAAGATTAAAATAAATGAATGATCAAGATGGTGGGAAATTTCAATTCATGCTAAGTAAATTAAAATAAATATTCTTTTAACATTTTTGTATAAAAATTAAAAATATACCTTATTTGGATAACCACAGGAAGATTGATTTTAATTTTTTCTAAAAATTATTCATGGCTAAAAAATAATTTAAAAAATCATAGGATAATATTAAAAACACTCTTGAAAATAATATTATAAAAAATGGTTCTGGAAGAATAAATATTTTTGACCGAAGAGAGAAATAAAGTATGAGTTTATTAAAAACATCTTATCTGGAATATTATGTAAAAAATATAGAAAAAAATTATAATTTATTGAAATTTTAATGAATGGATAGAGGGTAAAAATATGAAGGGGTTTTTATACAATTACAAAATATTTTCTTTCAATGGAAATTCAATCATAAACAATGCCAATTAAAACAACGTTTTGAAATAAATCATTAATATTTGAGTAAAATTTATATCATTACCCCCATGAAAAGAATTAATTCAAATGAAACATTAAATAACATGTATATAAATATATTAATGATATGAAAAATCCTAGGGTATTAGATACACATCATAAATGAATATATGGGTATAAAATACTGTTTTTCCTAGAGATGACAATTTAAGAAGAGAAACCATTACAAAAATCGTAACATTGAAGTGAGAATTAATAAATGATTTAATTATGTGTATCAAATTTAAATACTCATTAAATATTGAAAATAAAATATAATTTATAAAAAAAATATTACACAAGTAATCATAGAATATCAATGACAATGAAGAATAAATATTACATAATGAAAAGAAAATGATTTAAGAAATTCTACACCACTTGGGAACTTTCAAGTCATATCCCCATATATGAAATAATTATAATTGAAACATAAAATTCCATGAAATAATAATGAACCATTTTGTTACATTTAAAATGTGAATTAAATACACTATAAAAATGAAATTATGCGTTTATCATTACACTACGCCTCAATGAATGGAAAATGAGACTAAGTTGCTTACCTCACAGTTTCTTCTAGTTGAACATGATTTAATATCTTATATAATGATTTTAAAAAATTAATTAATTATTACTTGATCCATATTAATATCTCAAATATCTTATATGATTTTATTATAATATCTTATCACCAATTATTTTAAAAATATTACACTATTACAATAATTTCATGTGTTTACTTATTTGTTTTCGTATACATGTTTCATCATGGATGTTATGGTTCTTATCTATAGAATAAAGATCCATCATATCTCTAATTATATTAAGTATGTGAATATCATATCAACTCATTTGATACATTTTTATAACCATTCTTGAATGTTGGACAGGGAAAATGGATATGATCAGTTTGTGGAGAAGGTAGGTTGTACATATGCACTAGCGACTACATCATTACCTTATTGATTGAAATGGTAAGTAAATGAGAGGTATATTATTATTATAAAATTTAAATCATTTCATATTTATTATATATATTAATTAGTTTCATAAATATGACTATCCATGCAATTAGGTTATGGAAACAATTGGATTTGTTCATGATGCTGTAATCTGCCATACACCCAAGTGATACCTTTGTTTCCCATTTGATAGAGAAGAATATGGATAAATACTATTTTTAAAAATAATAAAATCATAGTATATAGGTGAAAAACTAATAATTCATTTATATCTCTGAACATGAATCAATAGTTTTTTAAGGGTTTTAATGAATATTTCCCATGTATTTCAATGGTTTAGTAAAATATAGGAAATTATGAGTGTGTAATTAAAATGATTTAAAATGAATAAATTTTCTAGGAATACAATTTTATTTATTTATTACAACACTATGATCAAATCAACTTAGTATTCTTTAATTTTTCTTTAGGTGTTTGATAAAAAACTGGCCAAGCTTGGCTAGCCCTCAACCACCCAACACTAATTCACATTGAAAGCCCTTGGGTCCATCAGACTATGGTGGAATAGTGGGAAGGAAAAAATGATCTAGAAGATATGGAAGGGGTATGAGGCATATGTAGAATTTTAGAAGGTAATAGGAAACCATGTTATTAGGGATTTGTTATAAGACCACAAGAGTCATGTAGTGTGTTGTTACCTGATCTTCTAGGTGTGAATGTGTAACTGGATCCCATCCTTAGAGTTGGATTCTAAGTCAGGGATGTGGGGATTTTTATTATCAACACAAACATCATCCACCAGTAACTCTAAAATGGGACTTTGGATAGTCGGATTTATCATCATTTAATTATAAAATTCCACACCCTTTAGTTTTCACTCCCCCATGCTCGGGCACACAAGCACTACCACTTCTCATCACCTCCATCGCTCATCCACCATATTTACAGTATCTGAAAATGTGGGAACCTCCATATCTACCCCATTGAATGACAAATGAGTGATCTATTTCACACCACCAAATCCCAAGAAATCCTTAGATCACCTACTCCACCTTAGAATACCACCATGATCAAATTTCGTAGCTCCCTTCAGCCATTGTGAAGGATAGATGTTTAGAGGAAGACAACATCTATTATTCATTACTTCTACACCGCTTCTCACCATTCCCACATTGCACCAACCCATGATATACTTGAAATCCATACATAAAGAGGTAACCCAAACCAAGAAATACTCCTTGATGAATGCCAGAACAGATTTAGGGCTTTACCTTACTACTCTCATGCTCACCGATGTGATGCCACACTACCCCTCACATGTGTACCATGCAATGGTAGATGTGATATACTATCTGTAAAATGGTATATGTGATCTACCATTAATGCAATTGTAGTTATATGGGATTCTATAACCACTTATTCTTCCCTCCACTATCATATTCTACTTTTTTCCACCAGATTGTAATTAGGAAATACCATGGGAGATCCCACGGATGCTCTAATCAAGAAAGATGCACCCTACTCTCTTCTAGAGACCCCATTGGAAATTGCAATGGATAGTGGACTTTATGTGGGACAATGTTTCCACCAAACCACTTAAAAAGGAATCAATAATGAGAATGCCACATCTCTACATTCCATACATACCATGTGTAAGGGTTTACAATTGAAATTACCTGATGTTGTGTGTTATCTACTAATTAGAAGGCCTATACTATGGATAAATTTTGGTAAGGGATTTGGATATTTCCACTGATTAGGTCGGATGAAGGATGAAGAAGACCATTTATGAATAATGAAATGATTAATGTAGGTTTTCACTAACGGTAGATAAGCTACACTAGTAGATCATGAAACTAATACTGGAACTAAGGAATAGTGGATCATGAATCAATGGTATATTTTGAATGATATATGTGATCTACCACTGTGAAAAATTATTATCTATGCTTATACAACCACTTTGGATTTCGTCATTGTGCTAAAATTTAGAAACATCCAAAAATTTAGCAGATTAAATGCATAATATTTTTAAAAAATATATAATAAAAATATATAAATTTATTGAAAGATACAATGATTGAGATAAATATGTTTCCTCCATCTATAAATACAAGGATGTTTCTCCAAAGAAAAGGATTGAAGGATCAGGAGTGAATAACCACGATTTCTTCTAGTTAATTTTTTTACAACTTTTAATTTTTTATGTTTCTATTATCCCTTTTATCCCTTCTACCTCTGTTTCTTCCCTTTTAATATAGGGGTGGGAAAATTTTTTGGTTCGGTGTAGTGGAGGTGATGATATGTGATGTTGGGGTAAATTGTTTTATCAAATTTTTTTTATGCCTTATTATTTTTTAAATGGTTTTAAATTCATGATTTCACAACGTCAATGGTATATGATTGAATTTTCATTTCAAATCTGAATATTTTAGGCATACTTGATTATGAATTCTTTTTATCATTCTTCTTGGTTTTAGATGAAACTGATAGGGAGTTATATGTCCAAGTGAAGAATTTTTTGGTGATTAATAAACATGAGTGGATGAAATAGTGAACTAATTTGGATAAATTGGATACTCAATACCTAATTTGGTATTTCATAGGTGATCCAAAGGAGGCCACTATGACATTAATGCATATAAAGGATAATATTTCAACCAAGGAAATTATGTGGATTTTTTTTATTTTCTATCAAACATAATTAATCTTTAAAAATTAGAAATGTCTGTTAATCCATTCATTAAACCAATTAATAAAGACAAATTTTCATTTTTACAGTACCATGATAGCATTAAAAGGGGAATCCAACACTAAATCCTATCACATTTCGATAATCATAATTTCAAAAAACTTGTTTCTTCGATGCCTAATAATTTAAGCCCTAGTATTTAATTTACCTTTTAACTAGACAAAACTATATTTAAACACCATCTATGAAGATACATTTGGTCACTACAACAACACCCTTATGGGAAAATTAAATAGCCTCTTCCAAACCCCATAACTAGTGCATGTAAAAACCTATCACTAGTACCAGGGAGTAGGTGTTAATCAAGGCCATAAAATGCTAGATTGTAACCTCCAAGGGGAAAATAATTGATATGAACTTGATATAGAAATAAATTTTTAAAATAAGATTAAAAATATTAATATTAGAAAGAACATTTAAAAAATAAATTATAAGCATCAAGTGACACACATAATGTTCATTATGAAGACAAAAACGTAATAATTAACTCATCCAAACCCTAAGGGACCTTTGTGATCCCCAATTTGATTAAAAAATATCTAATTGACTATTAATATATAACATAATGATTTTTAACTTCATGGAAATATGATTCCTAAGATACCCTAATTTCATGAACATGTATGAGAATACTCGAACAAGCACATTTAGATGTTTAGATATGTTTGTACAAGTTTCGAACCAAGAGGATTAGCTGAGGAGCTAGTAAAGTGGATGGAATTCACTTTTAAACACGAGGAAGATACCATTATGTTGTTATTTAGCCTATAACTTGGAGATATCCATGAATAGTATGATCTAAAAATATGTTCCATGAAATGATTCTTCCTAGCCTCTAAAATAACCATAATTAGGAAGGAGATCTATACCATCAGACAAGAAATATAATAAACCCTCTACAAATATTTGGAATGATTCAAAATTATGTGAGAAATATCCCCTCATCAATATATGTATGATCATAATTTCATATTATTCTTATACCAATGGATATTATAAAATTAAAGGACCCTCATGAATGCACCATCTAACGGATCATTGATTGATTAGTCACCCATGGAATCTAGGAGATTAATCTAGAATCTTTCCTAGAAGTTTCACTAGTTTTTAGATATTGGAATAAGTAAAATAATTATGTATGAAGTAATTTTTTTTGACTCATTACCATTTATTGAAATAAAACAAGAATAATTACAACACTAGTAAGAAATATGGCAATGAAATTAGTTAATGATCAATCTAAACCACCCCAAGTATGTGGTTTATGTTCGTAACCCAAGCATTTTACAGCTCAATGTGATTATTTATAAAATATGGATAGCTGGTCAGCCACATTATAGAAAATATTATTTAAAAAAAACAAACCATAGAGATAATGAAAATCCCAATAGTGTTTTATATGAGAAGAAAATCTAGATATACCCCCCTTTAAAGTATAAATTTTAAAATACACCCCTTTCTAAAACTAGTTCAATAAACAAAACCAACAACAATCCCATCAACAAAATTATTTTTAACAAAAATACTATAGATTTTCCCCATTCAGTAAACCATTAGTTAAATGAAGGAATGGAACAAACATTGAGGAGCTGACAAATACATTGATGGATATATCAAATAAACATGGAAATATTATGGGCATGTTATCCAAAAACCCTAGTAAACTCCCATATCTGATAATCCCAAACTCAAAATAAATTTTATACATGATAATCACAAGGATTGACAAGAATATTCATCCACATGAATCCATGTTAATTAAATATGAATTTGATGATGGAATTTTTGGAAATTCTATAATTCCTAGACTGATTTTGGAAGAGAAACCACTCCACATGGATATGAAGGAAAAAAGAGAGAGGATGAACCCATGAAAAGATATATTAAGGAATAACTTAAAACTCCATTAAAAATTAATCAAATGGTTAGGAAATCCTTTCCACCTCCATTATCTTCTATATCAAATTAATCTAAGAATATCTAGGATGAAAAAATACAAAAATATATCAAAGATACATTTCCAAAGGTTGAAATCAATATACCCCTCTTGAAGACATCTAGAAAATTTAAAAATATGTTAAATTACTCAAATATATTTTTACCAATATAAATTGTCCTTATTTAAATTTTAGGATCATCCTAGGGATAAGTGTTTATTCTATTATCACACTATAATTGCAATAGAAATCTCAATATCTAGGAGAATTCTCTATTCTCTACACCAATAGTTCCATGAAATTTGTTGATGCATTACATGATCTGGGTTTTACCCTTAATGTTACCTATCATTATATCTTTTCCTCTTAAAAAATTGGCAATATTAATATCACAAGAGTTGTAGTCCCACTTGAAAACATATCCACTATTTTCCGAGTTATAGAGTTATGATATGTGCTTATAGGAGTAGAAGGAATTGTTTTTAAATAGACTTTTATGTGATCACCATTTAAATAGACATAGACCTAGGGTATTCACCAATTATTTTGGGATAAAAATTCCTAAAGACATCCCAGAGGATAATTAATGTATTCGAAAGAACTCTCACCGTGGATCAAGGAGGAAAACTTCATACATAAATGTTATTGAATTCAAGAGGAACCCTTTAAAAACCATTCATTCTTTGAAATCTTCATCAATGAATGTATTGATATCATGTAATTATAAGGTATGCATGAATAATTTTTATCCTTAGGATACGAACTTTTTATTGATGATACCATATATCAAGAGAGTACTCCAAAATCCAAATATACTTATTTTAATAATGAAATAATATCTGAATTGTTTGATAATTTTATAGAAGAAACTAATATTGTAACCTTTACGAAGAAAATGCAAGATTTTGAATTAGGAAATTTGAATTCGATATAAAATTTATAAAAAACCCCAAATATAGATTTAAATCCTCTCATATGTGATTTTATATTACTTTATCTTATGGAAGGATAAAAATTCCTAGAAATCATATCTAACCACCTATCTCAAGACCAAGAGATAATTTTAATTAACCTTTGAAAAGAAATATCCAAGAAATGGGGTGGAGCTTATGAGACATCCCAGGAATTAGACCCATGGAATATTCCCTTATAATTTTTTATAGGGGGTATTACTGACCTTTTTGGAAACCCCAATGAATTATTAACTCTACTGTTATGGATGTTGTAAAAAATCGATTGAAAAACTGTCGGTTATAAGTATAATATACCCAATTTCCAACTCATAATGGTCCATCGCCATCCAGGTTGTTCCTAAGAAAACTAATTTGAAAATAGTAAAAATGGGACTAATGTCTTAATACCCATGAATGTTCACAAAAATTATATAGTGTGAACTGACTATAAATATAAACTAATCCACTTAAAAATAAAACTTATACATACCATTCGTAGACCAAATGTAAGAAAGGTTAGTAATAAGGACATATCATTTTTTATTGGATGGATTTTATTATTATTTTCGATATCAATTTCTTTATAAGACTAGGAGAAGACAAATTTCACATATCATTTTTAATGATTTTCTTAGAAAATTATACCTTTTAGATTATGAAATTCCCCTAGTACATTACAATGTTTTATGGTAAGAATTTTCTCATATCACATAGAAGAAAACTTGGAGGTATTTAACAGTGATTTTATTATTTTTGGAAACTCATTTTATCATTTATTATGTAATCTCGAAAAATTCATGAAATCATATATAGAGAAAGATCTTATTTTGAATATTGATAAGTGTAAATTCATGGTTGAAAAATAGAGAGTGCTGGGTCATATCATTTTACAACAATATATTGAGGTGGATAAATCTAATTTTGATGTAATGAATTCCTTTATATATCAAACCCTTATGAGACAAATTAGATCATTTTTGGGTCATATGAAATTTTACAATGATTTATAAATGAATTTTGTACGATCACCCTCCTCATTCAGGATCACAATTAAAAGAATAAAAATTTGTTTTCAATGATAATATTAGGGAGGTATTTGATGAACCGAATTAAATGTTTATGACCCCACCAATCATGAAACCCCCAAATTGGTATCAACCATTTGAGTTTCTTTTATGATGTATCAAAAAAACTATAGGAGAATTCCTTTCTGAAATAATTGATGGAGTACCACATTTCATAACATATTTTCCAATAACCTTGAATGCAAATCATCTCAATTACACAACTGTTTAAAAATAATTCCTTTATTTTGTTTTAGCATTGGATAAATTTAGATCTTATTTATATGGAACTAAAGTAGTTATATTTTCTAATCATGCACTACTTTGGTACTTGGAGAGAAAAAAGGACTCCACGCCAAGGATGGAGAGGTGGATATTACTCTTATAGTAGTTTAATCTAGAGATCAATCACAACAATTGAGATGAAAAATAAGTGGTATATCACGTCACTAGACTTCAAAATACTATTTAAATAAATATTCCCAAACTAAACCCACTAAATTATCACATACCTATAAATAAAATCTACATAATGGAAGGTAATGTACTATGGAATTCCAACATAGTACATCACTTATACACATGTCATGTATCATATCACCATAAGTAACATTAAAAGAAAAAAATTTAAGACAGGTTCTATATTTTTGAGGATCCATTCCTCTTAAAAATATGTAATTATCATGTAATAATAACGTCTTTACCAATAAGTGAAATAGAATATGTATTTTAATTAGGTCATACAAATGCTTTCATAGGACACTTTGGACCTAAATATACTGATATAAAAATCATGGAATCAGAAATTTGATGGCCAAAATACATTAAATATGCTCATGGATTTTCTTAAAAATGTTATAAATTTCAATATTCTTGAAATATTTCAAAAATATAGGAGATTCCTCAATAACCCAAGTTTTTTTTTGTGAAATCTTAAAAGTATGAGGAATTGATTTCATGGGAAACTTTCCCATGTCTTTTGAAATTTTTTACATTTTACTTATTGTAGAATATGTCTCTAAATGGGTGAAGAAAAGGCCACCAAGAATGATTAGGAGATGTTTTTATGTCATTATATCAGGTATAAAATATTTAGTATGTTGGGAGTTTAAATGAATATTATAACTGACCAAGGTACTCATTTATTCAATAGAAATATAGAGGTTATGCTTAAGAAGTTTGTGGTACATATAGGAAACATCAAATCCTTACCATCCTCGAGAAATGGCCAAGCTAAATTTACCAACCGAGAGATTAAAGGTATATTGTAGAAAATATTTAAACCACATCGGATGGATTATAACCAAAGGATTAAAGACACCTTAATTTCATACTATACAGCATAAAAACATATTGGTATGAGCCTTTATAGGTTATTAAATAGAAGAAGATTCTATCTACTAGTGGAGTTGGGGAACTCAGAAAATTGGTATATAAAATAGATGAATTTATGTTTGGTAGTGCTGGAAAAGAGTAAAAACTCCTACCAAAAGAACTGAAGGAAAACAGAAGAAAATCTTGCAAAAACACAAAAAATTAAAAAGGGGAATCATATAAGAAGAAAACAAACGGATCCATCAATATACCTTTCAACCTATAGGCTAAGTCCTGATATACAATTCTCGACTAAAGATGATGTTGTGTAAGATTATTTATAGTGGGAAGGAACATTTATAGTTAATAATGTATATCCATTTTTTTAATTCAGATTAATATAGTATAATATTGAAACACATTCACTATCAATGGAAAAAGGATTAAAATGTTCCATGGGAATCTACCTCAAGAATTGATGTAGGAACATATAATTCCCCAACACATCTATTGATTTCTTATCATGAGGTTAGGTCAATCCAACAATAGTAAATAAATTCTCTTCTTGGAGGTAATTATAATTTTACTATTTTGTTAGGAGAAAAGAATTTTGCGACATATTTTCTTCTCCCCTACCTCTTTTAGCTTTTATAAAATGGTTCTTACAATGGTATAAGTTTTTTTATTTTATAAGACCATCATGGAAGGGAGACATAAGAAACCCCTACAATGAGAAGGATTTTTAGAAAGAGCTCTATGTTAATATGGTGTTCATTATTTTATTCTTTATGTTTATAACTCCCTATATGCTTTTGAAAATATATTTTACACTGGAAATTCTAGTAGCTATGTAATACTAAAAACTGCTTGCCTATATAGAATTTATGCTTTACATGATTTATATAGGATACATGAGTCTTATAGGAACCCTGTGAGTCCATGTTTTATATTTCATTGTTAATTATATTAAAATTTTAATATGGGGAATTAAATTATTATAGAGAATCATTGATATTAAAAGGTGGACTCATGATTTGAGGGAATTAGTTGATTTAAGTAATTGAAATTTACCTAACATTTTTAACAAATTGAATTTCTTAAATAATGGGAAATTGATCTATAATTATTAGTCATTCTATGAGTGATTATCGATAATCATATGTTCCATTCCCAAGAGGATGTATAGACTAATAAATTCCTATTTATTTATAAGGCCCCAACCTTAAACCTTACTTAATCTTGAGTTATTACAAGATTACACATTGAGGATCTTTTCGGGTTTAGACATTTAGATAATTAGATCATAAAACATGCATTACATTCCACATATAAACAAAGTGGTTACATAAGTATAGTACTCATTTTCCCATTCAGAGGAAACATATTTAAAATAAAACATGGATTCTTTCTTGACACTTCCTTGACACTATCATCATATCATGTACCTTTCCCTTGACCTGTGAAAAACATTTCAAAAAAACATGGGATGAGCATAAAAATCTTAGTAAGGGATATAAAAATATGGAAAGGAAACATGGGTACATATATACATAAGGATGAGATCATACTTTACCCATAAAACATAAGCACTTTAATATACCTCATCAAATCATGAATAAATCATAGAAATCATAAGACATAATGGTAACTTGAGGCATTCATAACATTCTTATGTAGGGAGTAACCACCCATCACAGTATATTACCTAAATCTCTTCGTAGAAACCTTAACATTTCACTCCTTCGCGTTACCCAATTCATTGGAGATCTATATCGGGCTCACCCGCCCTTAGTTTATCACGGAACCACCCATCTTCATAATAATGCCCAAGAACCTCAACAAAATCGTATCACATAAAACATGAACAAAGGAAACATAACATTTACATCTTTCAATCACAAGATATCAATACAAAACATTGATATAAGAACATTATGAAAACCATTTTCAATACCAAAATAAAAGACAATTAAAACATGGTATTTATTTTTCATTTAAAAATAAGGTATGGCTTGTAGAGAAAGCCGAAACTCAAATAACGGTTACGGCGGCAGAGAAGTCATTGTCGCCGCATACGTATGACAAAAACATTCCCTTTTGTCATTTAGTAAAAGGCTTCGTATAAAAAAGATTCCTTTTGGATAAACGTAAAATTCAAAGGGGTTTATACACCGTATAAAAGAAGGTTGTGTATAAAAAAAATATGCCTCAATGAAAGGAGAGTGATACGAAGTCCCATACCTCGTATCCGACTTGACCTGACTGTTCTTTAATCTCCTGAATAATAAACTTGAGTTAATATCTACTTGATTAAGAACCTTTTTCAGGTTCATTATTCCTTTTATACCATGTTATCAACATCTTGTAATCATTTAAGGTAATAATGTTCATTTTGTCGGTATTTGGTTCTTAAGTCTAAAATAGACTTCTTACACTTACATATTGTTAATTTGGTCAAAGGTTCGTTATATCTAGAATGATATTAATGATTTTGATAACATATATATCATATATATTCAGAATATACATGTATTTATAATATTACATCACATTTAGAGGTAAGAAAATGAAATGCACCATTCATGGAGACGGTAAGCCGTACGTACGCATGAACGCTACTTCCATTTCTATTTCGTATTTTCTGGAATGGAATCATAATGATATAAGAGTATATTATAATTCCAGTATAATAACATATATAATATCATTAACTTTATCCTTTACACATCCCACAAATGGTATTAACGAATCAAATCACTTTCAGGGGGCGGTAGTCCGCACTTCCTAAAATGAAGATATTGTGTTTACCCATAATGGAAACAATAACGGTATTCCATAAATGAAAAATACAGAAGCTTAAGTAAAGAATAAACATATTATATATCATATATAAAAATAGTGACGTCATAATGGCCACCTTTGAAGTTGTTAAATGAGTATTGAACAATCATCGTTTCGGGAGGCAGAATTTCGCCATTCACGGAAACCGTATGTTCTTTAACCATTTGATGTAGTTGTGTGAGAGTGTAGCTCGAATAAATCTTATAACAACATCCTAGTATATTGAAGATACTGGTGTTTTTACAAAATAAGTAAATAAAAAGAGTTTAGGGGGGTTGGAGAAGCAAAATAAAACAAATGAACATGAGAGAATGAATTACCTTTAAAAGTGTAACTCCTTTTGATTTGAGCCTAAAGGCTTCCTTTGAAAGGATTATTCCCAAAGGGAATCCTATAGGATGAGTATAGGGATGTGGAGAGAGTAAATGGGCAGGGGATGGCCGATCCAAAGGCTTTGGGAGTGTGAATAATGAGGTAGAGTTGGGGGCCTTTTATAAGAGGAGAGGAGGACACTCTTGGAAAGTAAAGATAAGTTACTTTATTTTAAAAAGAGTTTCGGATCCAAAAGGTCCCACATTGATATAATTCGAGGATAATGTGATAAGGGTTCTAAATCCACTCATCCAATTGGTTTTGGCCATGTGTAGGTTTTAGATTTTACATTAACTTTCCATTTTATTTAAATCGTTAAATAATGAGGTCATCGCTGCATCATCATGATGTCATACATAATTTAATTTATTTAAAGTCTAAAAATTATAAAAGAAATACTATGATGTAGGAAAAATGTTTAGCTTTCCAATGACTATTTATAATCAAAATTCTGATCTTTATAACCCCATGTAATAATTGTTTTTGTAAAACATATTATGTTTGTGTCATTTTTACTTTTACATTAAATAAAAAGTTATTTATGTCATTTTCCAACCAAAGTGGCTCCATGGGGTCCCCAAGTTGACCCATGGCTTGTCTTGGTCGGCCATGACACAAGAAATGAGGGTAGGACATGTGTCAAGCTCATCTCATTTTATTAAAGCATTATTTTTACCTTAAACTACACTAATTACCACTAATCGCGATTAAAAACTTAATAAGTTACTATTCACCAAAAAATTATTTTAATCTCATTGAACCACATTTTACTTCTTAATGAAAACCATGTATGTAGGATTTTTGAAATTCAAAACACAATGATGGAAAAATTTCATTTAAACGGAAAATCAGTTTTTATAAGTACCACTTAGTGGTTTCACTATTCATCAAAAAGTGAAGTTTTTCAGAAAATTACCAAAAACTTTACCCTAAGCTATATTTGATATTCCGAATTCAAAAATGAAGTATATTTTACAAAATTCAAAACATATAAGTCACATTAATTAATTTAATAATTAATTCCCACTGTCATTACAAATAGCGTGTTTTTATGAAACAATAAGTATCAAAAGATTGACACCAGTTTAAGTCTAATTTCAAAGTGAAATTGATTCCAATGACCACCATTGGATTAAATGGTAAAAATATATTCAGATTACACATTAATACCAATTAAAAAGATAATCTAATCATATAAATAAATTATATTTAGAAGTAGTTTTGATGTAAAATGCAGTATTTTTAACTATTCATTAAAAAATGAACATTGTCAGAAAAATACCAAAAATTCACAAAAAGTAAATTTTGATGTCCCAATCATAAAGAATAAGTTTATTTTGATAAAAATAGCTTATAAAATTGTCAAAAGATAGATTTAAAAATGGTTTTCCATCAAAAGGCAGTAAAACAATCTTTTAAAAATATTAGTGTATTCCATGCTTATGATTGGATTTATTTTCATTTTAAGCCTCTAAAACACTATCTAATTCATTAATATACATAGATAAAAATATCTATTATTCATTACTTACTTGGGATGTTAAATCCTTCCCCCCTTTTGAAAATTGCATCCCCGCAATTTATTTACTTATCGAATAAATGGGGGTACTTATCCCTCATTTCATTTTCAGATTCCCATGTTGCCTCTTCCATCATGTGGTTTTTCCACAAAACCTTTACCTGCTTAATCACCTTATTCCGTAACACTTGCTCCCTGTGGTCAAGAATCTAGACCGGTTGTTCCTCATAAGATAGGTTCTCTTCCAGCTGAACTACATATGGACCCAAAACATGAGATGGATCTGGCATATACTTTCTCAACATCGAAACGTGAAAAACATTGTGTACCTGAGATAAACTCGGAGGTAAAGCCACCCGGTATGCAACTGATCCAAATCTCTCCAGAATTTCATATGGTCCAATAAACCTTGGACTCAGCTTTCCTTTCTTACCAAATCTCATCACACTTTTCCAAGGAGAAACCTTGAGAAAAATATGATCACCTACCTCAAAAGATAGATCCTTCCTCCGGTTATCCGCATAACTCTTCTGCCTGCTCTGAACTGTTCTCATGTGCTTCTGAATCAGCTGAACTTTTTCTGCCATCTCTTCTACCAACTCTGGTCCCATTAGCTTCCTTTCCCCTACTTCATCCCAAAAAACTGGAGTTCGACACCGTTTTCCATATAATGCCTCAAATGGATCCATCTGTATACTGGAATGAAAACTGTTGTTATAAGAAAATTCAACCAATGAAAGATGTTGGTCCCAACTTCCCTGATAATCCATCGAACAAGCATGTAGCATATACTCCAAAGTCTCAATTTTTCGTTCTGACTGCCCATCTGATTGAGGATGAAAAGCGGTACTAAAATTTCATTTAGTACCCAACAACTTCTGAAGGCCTTTCCAAAAGTTCGAAGTGAACCTAGGATCACGATCATATACAATGGAGAGAGGAACTCCATGTAACCTGACTATCTCTTTAAGATACAAACGGGAAAGTTGATCTAGGGAAAATGTATCTTGTATAGCAAGGAAATGAGCAGATTTAGTCAAGCGATCAACAATAACCCATATTGCATTATTACCTCGAGATGTCTTCGGTAATCCCACAACAAAGTCCATGGATATATTCTCCCATTTCCACTCTGGCTCTGGTAGAGGCTGTAGCATCCCTTTTGGTAACTGCCGCTCTACTTTAACATGTTGACATGTCAAACACTTCACAGTAAAATCAGCAATATCCCTTTTCATTTCATCCCACCAGTAATACTCCCACAGATCTCTATACATCTTAGTACTGCCAGGATGAACTGAAAACGGAGAACTATGAGCTTCACATAACAACTCTCTCTTCAACTGTGAATCACAAGGCACACACAATCTCTTCCCAAATCTCAAAACACAACCATTATCAATGTTGAATTCAGGGAACTTACCTTTCTGAACTAGCTCTACCTTTTTCTGCAACTCACTGTCTTGCTTCTGTGCTTGCTTGATTCTATTTGATAGAGAGGATTTCACTGATACCTGAAACAAAACAGAATAACATCCTGCACCAACAACTTCTATGCCAAATTTCATCAAATCCTTAACCAAAGGATCATGTTCCAAACGGAACATTGCTAATGAGGCATTACTTTTTCGACTCAAAGCATCAACCACTTTATTTGCTTTTCCTGGATGGTAATGAATTGTACAATCATAATCCTTGATTAATTATAGCCATCTCCTTTTTCTCATGTTCAATTCTTTATGAGTGAATATATACTTTAAACTTTTATGATCGGTATATATTTCACACTTTACTCCATACAAATGATGCCTCCAAATTTTTAAAGCAAAAACAACAGCAGCTAATTCCAAATCATGTGTAGGGTAATTTACCTCATGAGTTTTCAACTGTCGTGAAGCATAAGCAATTACCTGATCATTCTGCATTAGGATGCAACCAAGTCCTTTCAATGAAGTATCACTGTAGATAACAAACTCACCATTCCTGGAAGGTAGTGCCAAAACTGGAGCATTCACCAATCTTCTTTTTAATTCCTGAAAACAATCATCACATTCTTTTGTCCAGATAAACTTAACACCTTTCCGAGTTAGCTTAGTCATTGGACTAGATAATTGTGAAAAATTTCTAACAAACCTTCGGTAATAGCCTGCCAAACCAAGGAAGCTACGAATCTCGGTTACATTTGTGGGTCTTGGCCATTTTTCCACAACTTTTGTTTTTGCAGGATCAACAGTTATCCCATCTTGAGAAACAATATGACCAAGGAAAGAAATTTGTTGCAACTAAAACTCACAATTGCTGAATTTCCCATACAGTTTCTTTTCTTTTAAGGTTTGCAAGATAACCCTTAAATGTCTTTCATGCTCCTCTTTACTTTTAGAAAACACCAAAATATCATCAATGAAAACCACCACAAACTTATCCAAGAACTCATGGAAAATTCTATTCATTAAGTTCATGAATACAGCAGGTGCATTGGTTATCCCAAAAGGCATTACTAAAAATTAATAATGGCCATATCTCGTACGGAACGCGGTCTTCGGAATATCTGCCTCGTTTACCTTCAGCTGATGGTACCCCGATCTCAGGTCAATGTTTGAAAAAAAACTAAGCTCCCTGGAGCTGATACAACTTCATTTGATGGCCCAACATCTGCTGAAGTAGTTGCAAAGGATTTCACCACCCCTTTCTGCTTGTAGTCTAACTGCTTCCCATCACTCAAGCTCTTTGTCGGACACTCATTTGCATAGTGACCCATCTCATTGCACTTATAACATTTCACTAACTGTAAATCAAATTTGGTCTTACCATCACCCTGATCTTTTTCAGTGCAATCATGAGCCTTATGTCCCATCTTACCACATCGGTAGCACTTTCCAGAATTCAGAAGACATTCCCCAGCATGCCTTTTGCCACATTTATCACAAACTGGAAGCTTAGTTTTCGTACCATCATAATTTTTTGAAGAATTCTTACCTTTCTCCTGCCACCTCGGTCTCTTCTTCTGTTGGTTGTTATAGAACACTTGATCATCGACAAACTCCATTTCCACCTTCTCAGCACATTTAACAAGCTTTTCATAACTTTTAAACTCACGAGAAGCTAATGCCCTTCGATATTTTGGCTTTAATCCTGAGTAAAAACGATTGATTTTACTATCAAGGTCTCAGATAAAATTTGGAGCATACCTTGCCAATCGAGTGAACCTTTCTTCATAGGTAGCCACTGAGTCTTCCTCTTGCCTCAATTCCAAGAATTGCTTTTCCATCCTAAGTCGAACAGCCTTAGGAAAATACTTCTCAAGAAACATACCTTTGAATTCATCCCAGTCGAGAGCCCCAATCTCATCAGCGTCCCTGATATTTTTAACCATCGACCACCACTGATCTGCCTCACCCTCTAAACAGTAAATAGCAAGACTAAACTTTTGATTGTCTAAACACCCCATGACATAGAAAATCTTCTCCAGTGCTTTAATCCACCCTTCAGCTAACACAGGGTCAGATGATCCTCTGAATGATGGGGGATGTTGCCTCATGAAATGTTCCACCACTGACATGTTCCTCTGCAGTTGATCTGGCTGATCTCGTGCATGGATACCACCACCATTTATATCCTGAGTCAATTGCTCCATTACTGCAACAAACTGTTCAGTTCCAATTTCGACCATCTCAGGATGCAGATTCAGAAGGTTATTTCCTTCTGTATGCCTTCCTAGCACTGCTTCCCTATTTCCTCTGTGGAAAAACATTCTGAACAAACATGTCTTAGATGAAGAAACATGGTAATCTTTAAATGCTATATCATTTCAAAAAAAATATTTTTGGATAATCATTAAATAGAATTCTAACTCCTAAAGTTATCTAAACTGACCTCTGATACCAACTATAAGGCCCCAGCCTTAAACCTTACTTAATCTTGAGTAATTACAAGATTACACATTGAGGATCTTTTCGGGTTTAGAGATTTAGAGAATTATATCATAAAACATGCATTACATTCCATATATAAACAAAGTGGTTACATAAGTATAATACTCATTTTCCCATTAAGCGAAAACATATTTAAAATAAAACATGGATTCTTTCTTGACACTTCCTTAACACTATCATCATATGATGTACCTTTCCCTTGACCTGTGAAAAACATTTCAAAAAAACTTGGGATGAGAATAAAAAGCTCAGTAAGGGATATAAAAATATGGAAAGGAAACATGGGTACATATATACATAAGGATGAGATCATACTTTACCCATAAAACATAAGAACTTTAGCATACCTCATCAAACCATGAATAAATCATAGAAATCATAAGACATAAAGGTAACTTGAGGCATTCATAACATTCTTACGTAGGGAGTAACCCTCTTGGTTACGTTTGGAATACCCATCACAGTATATTCCCTAAATCTCTTTGGAGAAACCTTAACGTTTCACTCCTTCGCGTTACCCAATGCATTGGAGAGCTATATCGGGCTCACCTGCCCTTAGTTTATGACGGAACCACCCGTCTTTATAATAATGCCCAAGAACCTCAACAAAATCGTATCACATAAAACATGCATAAAGGAAACATAACATTTCCACCTTTCAATCACAAGATATCAATACAACACATTAATATAAGAACATTATGAAAACCATTTTCAATACCAAAATAAAATATAATTAAAACATGGTATTTATTTTTCATTTAAAAAGAAGGTATGGCTTGTAGAGGAAGCCAAAACTCAAATAACGGTTACGGCGGAGGAGAAGTCATTGTCGCCGCATACGTACGACAAAAACATTCCCTTTTGTCATTTAGTAAAACGCTTCATATAAAAAATATTCCTTTTGGATAAACGTAAAAGTCAAAGGGGTTAATAAACCGTATAAAATAAGGTTGTGTATAAAACAAAATATGCCTCAATGAAAGGAGATTGAGACGAAGTCCCATACCTCGTATCCGACTTGACCCGACCGTTCTTTAATCTCCTGAATAATAAACTTGAGTTAATATCTACTTGCATAAGAACCCTTTTCAAGTTCATTATTCCTTTTATACCATGTCATGAACATCATGTAATCATTTAAGTTAATAATGTTCATTTTTTCGGTATTTGGTTCTTAAGTCAAAAATAGACTTCTTACACTTACATGTTGTTAATTTGGTCAAAGGTTCGTTATATCCAGAATGATATTAATGATTTGGAAAACATATATATCATATATATTCATCATATACATGTATTTATAATATTACATCACATTTAGAGGTAAGAAAATGAAATGCACCGTTCATGGAGATGGTAAGCCGTACGTACGCATGAACGCTACTTCCATTTCTATTTCGTATTTTCTGGAATGGAATCATAATGATATACGATTATATTATATTCCAGTATAATAACATATATAATATCATTAACTTTATCCTTTACACATCCCACATATGGTATTAACGAATCAAATCACTTTCAGGGGGCGGTAGTCCGCACTTCCTAAAATGAAGATATTGTGTTTACCCATAATGGAAACAATAACGTTATGACATAAATGAAAAATACAGAAGCTTAAGGAAAGAATAAACATATTATATATCATATATAAAAATAGTGACATCATAATGGCCACCTTTGAAGGTGTTAAATGAGTATTGAACAATCATCATTTCGGGAGGCAGAATTTCGCCATCCACGAAAACCTTATGTTCTTTAACCATTTGATGTAGTTTTGTGAGAGTGTAGCTCGAATAAATCTTATAAAAACATCCTATTATATTTAATATACTGGTTTTGTTACAAAATAAGTAAATAAAAAGAGTTTAGGGGGGTTGGAGAAGCAAAATAAAACAAATGAACATGAGAGAATGAATTACCTTTAAAAGTGTAACTCCTTTTGATTTGAGCCTAAAGGATTCCTTTGAAAGGATTATGCCCAAAGGGAATACTCTAGGATGAGAAGAGGGATTTGGAGAGAGTAAATGGGCAGGGGATGGCCGAGCCAAAGGCTTTGGGAGTGTGGGTAATGAGGTAGAGGTGGGGGCCTTTTATAAGAGGAGAGGAGGGCACTCTTGGGAAGTAAAGATAAGTTACTTTATTTTAAAAAGAGTTTCGGATCCAAAAGGTCCCACATTGATATAATTCGAGGATAAGGTGATAAGGGTTCTAAATCCACTCATCCAATTGGTTTTGTCCATGTTTAGGTTTTATATTTTACATTAACTTTCCATTTTATTTAAATCGTTAAATAATGAGGTCATCGCTGCATCATCATGATGTCATAAATAATTTAATTTATTTAATGTCTAAAAATTATAAAAGAAATACTATCATGTAGTAAATCTTTTTAGCTTTCCAATTACTATTTATAATTAAAAATCTGATCTTTATAACCCCATGTAATAATTGTTTTCGTAATACATATTCTGTTTGTGTCATTTTTACTTTTACATTAAATAAACAGTTATTTATGTCATTTCCCAACCAAAGTGGCTCCATGGGGTCCCCAAGTTGACCCATGGCTTGTATTGGTCGGCCATGACACAAACAATGAGGGTAGGACACGTTTCAAGCTCATCTCATTTTATTAAAGCATTATTTTTACCTTAAACTACACTAATTACCACTAATCGCGATTAAAAACTTAATAAGTTACTATTCACAAAAAAATTATTTTAATCTCATTGAACCACATTTTACTTCCTAATGAAAACCATGTATGTCGGATTTTTGAAATTCAAAACACAATTATGGAAAATTTTCATTTAAATGGAAAATCAGTTTTTATAAGTACCACTTAGTGGTTTCACTATTCATCAAAAATTGAGGTTTTTCAGAAAATTACAAAAAATTCACCCTAAGCTATATTTGATATTCCGAATTCAAAAATGAAGTCTATTTTACAAAATTAAAAACATATAAGTCACATTAATTAATTTAAAAATTAATTCCCGCTGTCATTACAAATAGCGTGTTTTTATGAAACAATAAGTATCAAAAGATTGACACCAGTTTAAGTCTAATTTCAAAGTGAAATTGATTCCAATGACCACCATTGGATTAAATGGTAAAAATATATTCAGATTACACATTAAGACCAATTAAAAATATAATCTAATCATATAAATAAATTAGATTAAGATGGAGTTTTGATGTAAAATGCAGTATTTTTCACTATTCATTAAAAAATGAACATTGTCAGAAAAATACCAAAAATTCACACAAAGTAAATTTTGATGTCCCAATCATAAAGAATAAGTTTATTTTGACAAACATAGCTTATAAAATTGTCAAAAGATAGATTTAAAAATGGTTTTCCATCAAAAGGCAGTAAAACAATCTTTTAAAAATATTAGTATATTCCATGCTTATGATTGGATTTATTTTCATTTTTAGCCTCTAAAACACTATCTAATTCATTAATATTCATAGATAAAAATATATATTATTCATTACTTACTTGGGATGTTACATTATTATTGAGCATATTTCATGAGTGGTCTTGGAATATGTCACCTCCTGTAACATACATTCAAACTTTTCAATGCTATGACTATCCAAAACCACATTTTATATAATTGAGTCATCATAATAGATAATACCTTATCTTTTAGAACACCATTAAATTAATCCCTCTTTATCCCATATATTCCATGAATTACCTTGTTAGGAAGGGTCAATGTTTCAAGACATTTTTATCCCTTCCTAAACTCCTCTTCGTATTTACATGATATTTTAAAGTTAAGGTGTGGTAGTGATGGGAGTCATGGTGGAAGGGATGAAATATATTATAAGGAAAAAGTTTTGGGGTGATATTTCAGGTATTTATAAGGTTTATGATTTATTCATTGCACTTTTTTCCCTTCTAGAAAAAAATGAAAAAAGGGAATGGGTACTGACTTAGAGAATAAAAAATAAACTTTAATTGACAGATAGTTTTTATCATATGTGTTTATGTGGTGTATGTGAGATTCATTTAAATCATATCATTCATAAAATAAAAAAATTAGAAATTAGTTTGAAAAAAAAAGATGAAAAATAAATGAGGGTGAAAAAATAATTCATTTTGATTCCTTTGATCATAACCATTATTTTGATATTGGGAGTGGGTGTTGTCACATTTTTAGGGGATAATTTCATAGAGATTTTAATTCTGATATATTTTTTTGTAATTTAAGATATAAAACTCCTCTTTTAGACTTAATTTTTTGACATAAAATTCAACCAACCAAAAGCCCCCAAATCATATGAACTTTGATTTAAATTCTACATGATTTAAGGTTCACTTTTTCTTTATAAAGTGGAGAAAATAGTTTTGTTATGATCTCATGGATAAATATCAGGAAATCATGATAAGATCATAAATCAATTTTATGACAACCCTGCTTTTTATTACAACTTAAGCATGCTTTATTACATAAAACTTCACTTGATAAAACAAATAAGTTTGAGAGGTTTAGTGTCTTTGGGGCTTAGGATCATTTCATAAAAACATTAAACATGAAATAAAACATCTTTATTGAAAACTTCCTTTACATGACCACTACATTCCTTCATACTTAGCATTGCATGGGATAACCTGAGGACATGCATAATAAAATGGTGAGCTATAAAGCCCAGTAAGGGAGTACACAATGAATAACATGAGGAGTACAATACATGTTAGGCAATAGGAACATCAATAGAGCATAAGAGTAACATGAACATAAAGGCATGATAAAGCATGATAATCATAACATGGAAATGTAGCAACAACACTTAACATTGAATTAGCATGAGCCAAGGCTCATTTCACACGGAGCATGAGTAAACCCTTATTGCACATGAATCATGAGTAAACCCTCGTTGCACTTGAATTAGCATGAGTCAACACTCATTGCACATGGCGTATCATGATACTATACTTTACCCAATGCATTGGAGCGCTATAAAGGGCACACCCTTCATAAACATTTCATTTCATGCATAAGTGTGCCACATGGATAACAAAACATGGATTCATAAAACATATTCATTTATTCCATGATAAAGGAATGTGGAATTCATACATGAAACTTTAAAATCAATTATTAAATGTGCATAATGGTGAATACCCTTGAAGGAGAAATGGGCATGGTATTCACTACACAATGATATTGGCTTAGAAAATCGGTGTGATTTCGGCAGTGTAACGGCGTGACATAAGAATTAATATAAATGGTTGATGAGAGATAAAGGGGTTCCTCATCATATTTACATGTAATGGAAAGTAAAGAGGTTATATAGATACATGTCCCAGTAATTGAAAAGGAATTTAGATTCATGATACAAAAGTATTGCTTGAATATAGAAGGGGAGAAAAAGGTTCCTTTCGAAATTTCGGCATAGTAACGGGTGTACATGGGAGGCATTTAATGAGAGAGAAAGGGTTCTCCCATAATTCAAACAATAAGAGGGCAGTATGGGGGAGGTGCGAAACCATACCCCAAAATTCATAATTGAAATAAAAAGGGCAATACAACTTAAAGAAAAATTGACAAAAATGAGAAAGGAAGAAAACCCCTTACTTGGAAGTGTGCTTCCAAAGGCTAGAGAGAGGCTTGTGAGAGGCTTCATGGGAGCTTGGGGCACCATGGGAGGATTCTAGAGAGGGTAGGGAAGAGGTTGGACGAACTCAAAGGGATTTGAGTTATGAGGAAGTGGGAGCTTGGGTGGGTTTATATAGGAAAGGTGAGGGAATTCTTTATTATTTAGGTTTGGGACCCCTTATATTAAAATAATCCAAACCACAAACCAACCCATGGTATTTGCCCATGGTTTCTGGAAAAGGAAAGAGGAAAACAATATTTTACAAGGCCAAGGTCCGAACTTATTAAAAAATTAGGGTTGCTTATGTGGAGGTGAGTCACACTTCCATGGAAATTAATTTAAAAAGGCAAAGTGTTGAATAAGTCTTGAGGGCTCCATTAATGCTTTGAAAATTAATTCAAACAAACCCAAAACCTCATTATTTTAATGATAAAACACATATTGGCCGAACATAATGATTATGGTATTTTATTACATCACCATTGGGTCATTATGATGTCATTAAACACATTATATATTTAAATGGTATTTAATTTTTACCCAAAAATTTGACTGTCTCAGAAAATTATGAAAAATTCACCGTTGGATAATTTTGACGTCCTGATTCCAAAAATAATATTTATTTTATCTAAATAATTTTCTAAATATGTGAATTTTAACTTTTAAAATAAAAACCGACATTTATAAAAAATTTACAGGTTTTTACAGAAATGGATTTCAAACCTTAATAAAAATTTTAATTGCATTCATAAAATTATAAGATCATTTATATTTAATAAAAATTAATTTAATATTAATAATATTATTTTATTAAAATATTATTTATTTCAAAAATCCTTTAATTTAATAAAATATAATTCTTATTTAAATAATAACTAAAAACACCATTTGTACTTTAAAAACTAATTACAATGTATTAAAAATGACTAGAAATTATATTCATTATTATATACAAAAATAATGTACATGAACATGGTGCTACTTATTTGTTACATAACCCCTTAAAATAGCTACATAAGACATAAGGGTAAGGTGTGAGATGGTGACCGACTCTTGGGGCGGCTCGGATAACATCGCTCGAGTGATAATTTCAATCAACTTCCACTTTTCCCGTAGATGATCACGTTTGAGCTTGACTTGATGAAGCTCAGCTTGGGCTTGGTCAAGGGAAAAGCCCAAAGACGCCACCTCTTTTCCGAGCTCTGAGAAATGGGCTTCGTAAGGGGAAATTCTACTAGATGAGGCCATCGCTTCCTTTGTCTGAGTAGAAATGGGTTCGTTAAAGCCTTATATTTATACTACTCAGATGATCACTGTTCAATGACTATAAAAGTAACGGTCACAAATCTTAACGTAAAACTAAAGAAGTTGACATCTTATAAAAACATTTTTCATAAAGAAACATTTAACTGGATCAAGAGGGATTTTCTATTAATGAAACTTTGGGTCGTTACAATATTCCCCACTTAAGAAATTTCACCCTCAAAATTTTCCTTTTCCCACACTAAAACAAATGTGGGTAACTTAGCTTCATCATATCCTCCGACTCCCAAGTTGCTTCTTCAAACTTGTGGTTTCTCCACAACACCTTGACGAGGGGCATTGTCTTATTTGGTAGAACTTTTTCTCTACGATCTAAGATCTTCACTAGTTTCTCCTCATAAGAAAGATAATCTTCCAATTGTACCACCTCGGAATAGAGTACATGTGAAGGGTCTGGTATGTACTTACTTAAGAGGGATACATGAAAGACATCATGCACCTTGGCCATAGTAGGTGGAAGTGCTAGTCGATAGTCCACAACCCCAACACGATCAAGAATCTCGAAGGGGACGATGTATCTTGGAATTAACTTCCCTTTCTTTCCAAACCTCATGACCTTCTTCCATGGAGATATGCGTAAAAACACCATGTCTCCGACTTTAAACTCAAGGTCTCATCGACGATTATCTACATAACTCTTCTGTCGACTTTGGGCTGCCTTGATATGCTGCTGAATGATTTTCACCTTCTCCACCATTTCTTCGACCATTTCTGGTCCAAGCAGCTTACGTTCACCGACCTCATCCCAACATGCTGGTGTTCTACACCTTTTCCCATACAGGACTTCATATGGTGCCATTTGGATGCTCGAGTGGAAACTATTATTATAAGAGAATTCAACCAGAGGAAGATGTTGATCCCATCCTTCTTTAAAGTTCATCGAGCACGCTCTCAACATATCCTCAAGTGTTTGGATAGTCCACTCGGATTGGCCATCAGTTTGAGGATGGTAGGCCGTACTGATGTTCAATTCAGTATTTAGAGCATGTTATAGACTCTTCCAAAACATAGAGGTGAATCTTGGATCTTGGTCAGACACAATAGATAGTGGTACTCCATGCAACCATACCACATCCATGATATATATCCGTGCGAGTTGATCCAAAGAGAAATCCTCTCGAATAGCAATGAAGTGTGCAGTCTTTGGAAGACGATCCACAACAACCCAGATTGCATTGTTGCCTTTGGATGTCCTTGGAAGTCCGGTGACAAAGTCCATGGTGATGTTATCCCATTTCCATTCTGGTATTGGCAATAGTTGCATCATCCCTTTAGACTTCTGCCTCTCTGCCTTCACTTGCTGACACACCAGGCACTTTGATGTATATTCAACGATCTCCTTCTTCATATTATCCCACCAAAAGTTTTCTCGGAGATCTCGATACATCTTTTTGCTCCCTGGGTGAATAGAGAAAATTGAACTATGTGCATCATCCAAAAGTTCCTTATTCAGCTCCAAACTTGATGGAACACATAGTATTTTCCTATACCGCACAATTCCTTCTTCATTAACATTAAATTCTGAGGATTTTCCCTTTTTGATAGCTTCCACTTTTTCTTGGATTCCCGCATCATCCTTTTGAGCATCCTTTATCCTTTCCAAAAGAGACGGTTGAGCAATCATTTGTGAAAGGATTGATGATGTTCCCTTCTTTATGATTCCCACATCCATCTTCATCAAGTCTAAGAAGATTGGATCCTTCTCAATTCTCATCATTGATAGAATCGCTGGATCCTTTCTACTTAGGGCATCCGCCACCTTGTTCACCTTCCCAGGGTGGTAATGTATTGAACATTCATAATCTTTGATGATCTCTATCCATCTTCTCTGGCGCATATTAAGCTCTTTCTGTGTAAATATATATTTAAGACTCTTGTGGTCAGTATATATCTCACATTTCTCTCCATAGAGATAATGCGGCCAGATTTTCAAGGCAAAGATCACCGCCACCAACTCCAGATCATGCGTTGGATAGTTTCGCTCATGGATTTTCAACTACCTTGAGGCATAGGATATCACTTTATCATTCTACATCAGCACACATACTAAGCCCTTCTTCGAAGCATCACTGAATACCACAAAAAGCTCCCCACTTTTGGGTAAAGTGAGCACGGGTGCAGTGATAAGCCTCCTTTTCAACTCCTTGAAGCTTTGTTCGCATTCATCACTCCAAGAAAACATTACTCCCTTTCGAATTAGCTTGGTAAGAGGGTTGGACAATCGTGAGAAATTTCTCACAAATCGTCGATAATATCTTGCTAACCCCAAGAAGCTACGGATATCAGTTACCGATGTTGGCCTCGGCCATCCCTCAATTACATCTGATTTGGAGGGGTCCACAGATATCCCATTGCTTTTGATGATATGGCCCAAGAATGAGACTTCCTTCAACCAAAACTCACACTTGCTGTACTTTGCATAGAGCTTCTCCTTGCGCAAAGTCTCTAGTACAGTTTTTAAATGCTCCTCATGGTCCTCCTTGGTTTGGGAGTATATTAGAATATCATCTATAAAGACTACCACAAATTTGTCATGGTAATCTCTAAAGACTCTATTCATCAAGTCCATGAATATTTCTGGAGCATTGGTGAGTCCTAAAGGCATTACTATGAATTCATAGTGCCCGTACCTTGTACGAAAAGCAGTCTTGGGGATATCTTCCTTCTTCACCCTTACTTGATAATATCCTTACCGCAGGTCCACCTTGGAGAAGTATTGTGCTCCACACAGCTGATCAAACAAGTCATCAATTCTTGGGAGAGGATACTTGTTCTTTATCGTGATTTTGTTAAGTTCACGATAATCGATGAAAAGCCGCATTGACCCATCCTTCTTCTTGACAAAGAGGACTGGTGCACCCCATGGTGATGCACTTGGGCGTATAAACCCTTTATCCAGATTCTTCTATAGTTGTTTCTTCAGATCTTCAAGATCAAAAACAGCCATTCTATATGGAGTCTTGGATATTGGTAGCGCCCCAGGTATAAGTTCAATTGATAACTCAACAGCTCTTCTTGGAGGAAGACCAGGAAGTTCCTCGGGAAATACTTCAGTGAATTCCCTCACAATAGGCATTTCTTCAAGGATGGTTTCTTCCTTGGACTCAATCATCTGAGCCAGATATGTGTGCTCATAAGGCAGTAATATCCATGCTTGAGATGAGGGAGCTAAAGGAGATTCATCTTCATCCTGACACTTGTAAAGAATTGGGGGTCGATTCTCCATAGGGAGTGTGATTTCCCTCTCCCGACAATTTATGTTGGCTCTATATAAGGAAAGCCAATCCATGCCAAGAATTGCATAAAATTCCACCAGAGGGAGTATGATGAGGTTTGACGGGAAATTAAATCCACAAATTATAACAGGGGAGGACTTATACTCATGGGATGCAATGATTGCCCCATTTGCCGTACTCACCGACATCTTTACTTCCTGATTTGTGGTGGTGCAAGGATTGTTTTACTAAACTTTTGAGATATAAAAGAATGCGTAGAACCTGAATCAAAAAGTACGTTCGATATTCTTGAATGAATAACTAGCGTACCTGTAACCACTTCGTTGTCGGGGTTCACTTCGGCAGAAGTGATGGCAAAAGCTCTTCCTTGCTGTCTTGGAGGTTGTTGATTGCCTTCGATAACCCTTGTATTAGGGCACTGATTCGCAAAATGACTCAGTTCTTTGCATTTGTAGCATTGAACAATGCGTTGAGGTTCGAACGGAGCGTTCCTCTCCTCTGTCGCAGCCGCGAGTCCTTCTTGCTGATAGTTAACAGCTAGGTGCCCTTCTCTTCCACACTTGAAGCATTTTCTTGTCCCCCTAAGGCAATTTCCAGGGTGCTTCTTTCCAAACTTTTGGCAAGTGGGGTGCTGGAATTTCTTAGCGCCGTTGGATTTATCCATCGGACCACCAGCATTGAAGTCCACCTTACGCTTCTTGTCCCCATGATACCCCTGTGATTCTCCGATCTCCATTTCAACCTTGAGGGCACATCGGACAATTTCCTCATAGCTGTCGAAGTCACGGATCGCTAATTCTTTCTGCAAGCTAGGCTTCAGCCCACCAAAGAAGCGGTCAACCTTGCATTCGGGGGTAACGACAAAGCCGGAAGCGTATCGTGCAAGCCTTGTGAAGTTTGCCTCGTATGCTCCCACATATTATTCATCTTTCTTCTTGAGGGAAAGGAAGTCCCTTTCCATCTTAAGACGGAGGGTGCGCGGAAAATATTTATCGAAAAACATCTTCCGGAATTCCTTCCATTCCAAAGCCTCAATCTCCTCCTCAGGCTTCGTATTTTTGATCAACGTCCACCATTGATCAGCTTCACCCTCCATACGATAAGCCGCCAGGAGAACCTTCTCTTTTTCAGAGCATTGGAGGATGGAGAATATCTTTTCAATGGAGTTGATCCATTGTTCAGCGATCGTGGGATCGAATGGTCCACTAAAAGTAGGAGGCCTTTGTCTCATGAAGCTCTCGATAGAAACTTGTTCTTTCTTAGTGGGGTTTGAACGTTCCTCTTGACCAGTGTTTCTACTCAAAACTTGAGTTAGCTGAGAGAGAAGCGTGAAAAAGTTTGTGATTCCCGCTCCCATTGGATTGGGCATCTCATTAGTACAATCATCACACTGATCTTCACAACGGTTGTTAGCCCGATTTCTCCTATTACTGGCCATTGGATGGAATAAAAGGAAAGTTAGGGGTAACACATAAAGGGTAATCCAATGAAAAAAGTTGATGAGTTATAAATAAACTTTAATCTCTTTAACTCATGAGTCTATAGGATTCAATCCAGGCTTTTCATGATCTTCCTTCTAACATATATTCTTAGGGGAATTTTTCCCTTAATAAGGGTTCATACTAAGATTTTGAATTTATCAAAACATATCCCCCGGGAGTGTCATAACCAAGAGTGCAGCAAGGCCCGTTGTCATTCACCAGTTCCCGTTCGAGTTTAGCTCAAAGCGGTGTTTTCGGGTTTTACCCCTAGGATACATCTGTGCCAGAGCCGCCTCTACCTGCTCGTATCCAGACAGGGATGTATTTGTTTGATAAACCACTTAATTAGTATTTACCAAAACTTAGGGATGTTTTTATTATGCTTAGTCTTGTATCTAAGGCTTTACTAGGGTTTCCTAATCCCAAAAAAACTAAACCTATCCTCTGATACCAACTATGACAACCCTGCTTTTTATTACAACTTAAGCATGCTTTATTACATAAAACTTCACTTGATACAACAAATAAGATCGACAAGTTTAGTGTATTTGGGGATTAGGATCATTACATAAAAACTTTAAACATTAAATACAACATCTTTATTGAAAACTTCCTTTACATGACCACTACATTCCTTCGTACTTAGCATTGCATGGGATAACCTGAGAACATGCATAAGAAAAGGGTGAGCTATAAAGCCCAGTAAGGGAGTACACAATGAATAACATGAGGAGTACAATACATCTTAGGCAATAGGAACATCAATAGAGCATAATAGTAACATGAACATAAAGGCATGATAAAGCATGATAATCATAACACGGAAATGTGGCAACAACACTTAACATTGAATTAGCACGAGCCAAGGCTCAATTCACATGGAGCATGAGTAAACCCTCATTGCACTTGAAGCATGAGTAAACCCTCGTTGCACTTGAATTAGCATGATCCAACACTCATTTCACATGACGTATCATGATACTATACTTTACCCAATGCATTGGAGCGCTATAAACGGTGCACCCTTCATAAACATTTCATTTCATGCATAAGTGTTCCACATGGATCATAAAACATGGATTCATAAAACATAATCATTTATTCCACAATAAAGGAATGTGGAATTCATACATGAAACTTTATAATCAATTAGTAAATGTGCATAAAGGTGAATACCCTTGAAGGAGAAATGGGCATGGTATTCACTACACAATGATATTGTCTTAGAAAATCGGTGTGATTTTGGCAGCGTAACGACGTGACATAAGAATTCATAAAAATGGTTGATGAGATAGAAAGGGGTTCCTCATCATATTTACATGTAATGGACAGTAAGGAGGTCATATATATACATGTCCCAGCAATTGAAAAGGAATTTAGATTCGTGATACAAAAGTATTTCTTGAATATAGAAGGGGAGAAAAAGGTTCCTTTCAGAATTTCGGCATAGTAACGGGTGTACATGGGAGGAATTTAATGAGAGAGAAAGGGTTCTCCCATCATTAAAAAAATAATAGGGAAGTATGGGGGGGGTGAGAAACCATACCCCAACATTCATAATTGAAATAAAAAGGGCTATACAACTTAAAGAAAAATTGACAAAAATGAGAATGGAAGAAAACCCCTTACTTGGAAGTGTGCTTCCAAAGGCTAGAGAGAGGCTTGTGAAAGGATTCATGGGAGCTTGGGGAATCTTGGGAGGATTATAGTGAGAGTAGGGCAGAGATTGGACGAACTCCAAGGTATTTGAGTGAGGAGTAAGTGGGAGCTTGGATGGGTTTATATAGGAAAGGTGAGGGAATTCTTTATTATTTAGGTTTGGGACCCCTTATATTAAAATAATCCAAAACACAAACCATCCCATGGTATTTGCCCATGGTTTCTGGAAAAGGAAAGAGGAAAACAATATTTTACAAGGCCAAGGTCCGAACTTATTAAAAAATTAGGGTTGCTTATGTGGAGGTGAGTCACACTCCCATGGAAATTAATTTAAAAAGGCAAAGTGTTGAATAAGTCTTGAGGGCTCCATTAATGCATTGAAAAGTAAGTCAAACAAACCCAAAACCTCATTATTTTAATGATAAAACACATGCTGGCCGAACATTAGGATTATGGAATTTTATTACATCACCATTGGGTCATTATGATGTCATAAAACACATTATATATTTAAATGGTTGTTTCGCGCGGAATCCGGGGATGACCTCCTGGACGGGAGATTCAAACGTTCCGATCGGTTTCTAACGGGTTTGTTCGTAGAACCGGAAACATCCAATGATTCCACATCCGTTTGGACCTACTTTCCAAAGGCAGGCGCTCATTAGCTTGTGGGCTAATGAGGCTTAGGAATTTGCATTGGTCGAGAGGATGGGAGGTCGGACTCATCACACCTTTTTGAGGGGAATTATTGTCTACTCCGGGACTCTCTTTATAGATTTAAGTTAAGTTCGTGAATCCTTATTACATTACCAAGTATAAAATGAGCTTTCCTTTAGTTTTAACAATCAATGATTAAATATGCAAGAAATTTAGAGAATCTTTTATATGTATTCGAGGTTCTTCATCAATATAGAATCATCTATATTTGTTTAGAGATTCTTGGTCAATGGTATCCTTCAAAACATTTATATAAAAGTATCTTGGTTATTTTGATTACCAGGCTGGTTTTAAAGCCACTCAGTGGGGCACTTGAAGTTTATCGTCATTCAGAAGGACAGAGATTATTTCAATGTTGGGATCGAACCCATAAATGGGCTACCTACGTATCCTTTGTTTTGAAAAAAGGAATCAGAACCCACGTAGTTCGAGAAACGGGATATGATGTTTATGATTTATGGCTCAAAGATGAATGTCATAATTACTTTTACACTCTAAGCTCACGTGAGTCATGCTCGGTGTGAGAAACAAGAGGTATTGGTAAAATTTAGACAATTGTGCCATAAAAGATGCAATCATAAGAATTTGTTTTGGGGCTTATGTATAGATGACTGCCCAGATAGATGAAGGTTTAGGATTTACTTTTAGGAAGAAAATCCATGAACAGGGTCCACAAAGTTATATGTGCTTCATGGAGATTTGAATACTCTAATCTTGGGGCTTACTCCTAAGGAGGATGCCCAAGTTAGGAGGGGACTTATGATTGGGTTTTATTCCTGAAAAGGAAACCCAAATCAAAGGAAATTTATGACTGGTTAAGAGAAATTTTAAGAGACTTGGGGCTTACTCTTAAGAAAGATGCCCAAGATTTATGACTAGGACTTATTCCTGAGAAGGAAGCCTAGGTTAGGGGACTTGGGGCTTACTCCTGAAAAGGAAGCCCAAGGTTATGACTGAGTCTTTATTCCTGAAAAGGAGACCCAGGTTAGGGATTAAGGTTTGGGGATTACTCCTAAGGAGGATGCCCAAGATTAAAGGACTTTGATTGGGGCTTATTCTTAAGGAAGATGCCCAAGATTCATGACTAGGACTTATTCCTGAGAAGGAAGCCTAGGTTAGGGGACTTGGGGCTTACTCCTGAAAAGGAAGCCCAAGGTTATGACTGAGTCTTTATTCCTGAAAAGGAGACCCAGGTTAGGGATTAAGGTTTGGGGCTTACTCCTGAGGAGGATGCCCAAGATTAAAGGACTTTGATTGGGGCTTATTCTTAAGGAAGATGCCCAAATCAAAGGTTTTAAAACTGGGGATTATTCCTGAAAAGGAAACCCAGGTTAGGATTCTCTCATCTTAAAGGATGAGGTTGAATGAATGAACTCTCAATCTTTGGTGACATAAAGATGTTTAAATCACTAGGTTTTGAGAGATATTTCACAGAATTCCTTTCAGATAAGGATGTCAAATCAAGAAATCATGCCATAAATGGCTTTGAAGAGTATCTTGAAGACTGAATCTTGAATAGGAAGGGTGAAATGGCTTAAGAGGGGTGAAAAAGGGCAAGATGGGCACCCAAAAAGATAGGGGCGCGCAAGTATTGAAGGTCGCGCAAGTCCTGCGGCGGCGCGCAAGTATTGGTCGCGCAAGTATACTTGCGCGACATGAGGGATACTTGCGCGATTTTCAACCAGAGTTGAATTACTTGAGCGACTCTTTATTAAACCCTTTCCCATCCTCTTGAGGTTCTTCCAGAGAAGGGACGCGCAAGTTATATTGAAGGAATTAAGTTGGCGCGCAAGTGTTTGATAAGTTTCAACACTTGGGCCTTCCTTCTTCTCTTTAGATCTTCCATTCTAGGTAAGAAATTACCTTAGAAGTGTTCCGGAAGCTTTGAGAAGAGACTTGAGCGTCGGGAGCTTTGATCCGAGTTTCTGGGAAGAGATCCTCTCGAATGGGGGGCCCACATGGTCTATTTATAGGCAAAAGAAGACCCCGGGCGGTTACTGGGCGGTTATCAGATCTGTCGCGCAAGTCCCTTGCACGACCATGATGGGTCGCACAAGTATTGAGGCGGCGCGCAAGTGTACTTGCGCGACCAAGATGGAACTTGCGCGATACATGGGCAATGTTCTCCTTTTCCATCCCTTTGTCGATTTTTGATGTTTCTTCAAAGGATTAATCACTTTTTGCTTAGATATTCCCCTTTTCCGATCTTTGGATTCTGTGACGAAAAGGAGCGTCAACAAATGTCCCCCCTCAGAGTTGGATCCGGAGAGAAATGAGGATTTGACTCTGAGGAAATCGAATTCCTCTAAAGGAAAAGGGCGGCGCGCAAGTCTCCAGTCGGCGCGCAAGTCTTCGTTGCGCAAGCGTTTGAGCACTCTGGGTGCGGCGCGCAGATAGGCCCTCTGGCCTATAAATATGCTGCTTCCGGCCGTAGATGCTATCTGACCCCGAATTTCTCGAGCTCTCGCCGCGCAAGTCTTTGTCGCCGCGCAAGTCTCCTATTTTCGCTGTTTCCTCGCTGCCGCGCTACTCTCAAGGTAATAAGGCTTGCGCGGCTCACACTTGCGCGACAAATACTTGCGCGACATATGTACCACTTGCGCGACATCTCCATACTTGCGCGCCTTAATGCCTTAGCCATTTTTTTCAAATTCTTTCACAAATTTTATGAAAAAATAAAACCCATTTAAGAGTTTAATTTATTCAACTCCTGTGCAGATTCAATGGCTCTTAGACCTGGATTCCTTGATGAACTGGCTAGCAAGCGGATAGATGATATGATAAATATCATTGGCCCTGATTACTATACTGTCAAAAACAGCACTCTTCCAGATTTGGCTAAGTATCTGAAGAAATATCATCACGACTTTCCTCACTGCACTTATCTACCTTTGTATGGTCATGGTCATCTGCAAGAAGTCATTATTCCAGAAGTAAAGAATTATCTTCCATTTTCTTGGTTTCAGAATTATACCAATTTTACTTCAGCAAATATCTCAGGCGGAGGAGTATTTCAAACTGCTGGAACAGTAGAGAAGGCGTATGTGATGCATCATAGCCCTTGCACACCAGATCTGAAAAAACATACACCTGAGCTTCAACCACATTGCCATCCTTCAATCTTCCGAGATGCTCAGATGGATCAGTCCAAAGGCTGGAAGAAAAGTTGGGATTTCCGCCCTGGGGGAGGTGTGAAGCCAACTTGGATGTGGGCATACTGGGTGCGACAGACTTGCGCAGAGTTTATTGAGGATCTGAAGAGAGCTGCAATATATGAAGCTGTTTGGGTTGGGCAGACATATATTTACAGACATGATATCTTCGTGCCAGAGATACTCAGTCACTGGAGTCCAGCGACTAATTCTTTCCATTTGACTCATGGAGAAGTAGGTATCAGTTTGTGGGATGTCCACAAGATTTCAGGAGCTCCAATCTTGGGCGATATGTATGATGAATTCATTCCTCCCAAGGTGACTTGGAATGATCCAGAGAAGACTCCTGTTTTGGCTCGAGAATTATTCAAAATCTTTCACAAGCTCAAGAGTTCAGAGACCTCATTAACTCATTTCAGAAAAGATATCCATCCGGAAGAATGGATGAAGGTGTTTCTTACTGAGAAGAAAGGGATGGAGCCAAAGGAAAAAGGATCCAAGAAAAAGAAATCCAAGGATACCCGGCCCAGACGTCCTACCACTTGCCCAAAACCTGAGAAGAGAGGAGCTCCTGGCACATTCTGGCCAACTCTAGAAGCAGGAGAGTTTGAAAAATGGGGCTATGAAGTGAATCAAAGAATTCCAAAGAAAACTCGTCTGGCGGGTTTCTTGGCAATGTGGCTCAGTATTTACCTCTTGCTGGTCAGGGATTCGAAGGGAGGCGTTAGGCCAGGGACCTTCGTCATTGCGGCCAAGTTAGCTGAGGGAAAAATGGTTGGGTTAGCCACCCCCATTTTAGCAAAGATCCACAGGAGTTTACTTCACGTCTTCCAGGGTAAATCTCCTTTAAGAATAGTGGGACCATTCCAGGTTTTGTGGGGACGGATCGCCACTCACTTCAGGAATTACAATGTACAGAATGGATTACAAATTCCTGGAAGCTCTTTCAGACCGTCAGTGCAAGCATTCTCTGGAATTGCTCCATTAGATGTCAATGGTTATGACATAAAAGTAAGACTAAGCATGTATAAGGAATTCAACTTCTTTCCTTATGGAAGTCCGCCATCTGGGCGGTTTGTTGATGATGGGAAAGCCCCTTTGGATTTGAGGGCATATATGCTAGCTTGCAGGGATGGCGTGTTAGTAGCCAGGGTTGATGGAGAAATCATATGCGAGGCCTATGCTCCATATAGATTTGCACGCCAATTCAAATGTTTACAACAGATTTTTGTATCCCCTCCAGTACACGTCAGGTTAGAGCAACATCCGATGGTTGCTCGACAACTATGGTTGCTGACGTCAAGAGAGAAGACTGGAGCAGTATTTGATCTACCAGTTGAAAAAGCGGCACATTATCTGACTACTTTTTATGCCGAACACTGGATAGCATCATACCCTAAAGGGATATTGAATCACCCTGTATATCAAGTGGGAAAGAGGAAGAGGACTGTAGAGAAAGAAACTCTTCCTCATGAAGGTGCTGCTTCTCCTCCTGAAATAGGTTCAACAGACTCCTCCTCTAGAACTGATTCCTCGGATTATCATGATGGGGATGATGAGGCACAACCGGTAGCAAAGCGGTTTCGTGCCCGATATAATCCTCCGGCCAGAGTTAAAAGACCCACTCCATCAGCTCCTGGTGAGTTATTTGATTGTAATAACTTCAATCACTGCTACTTTATAAAGTAATAAGTATCACTTTCTTATTCTCTATCTGTAGTTGCAGGAGTTGGGAAGAAATTAAAATCAAAAATTGTAGGACCTTCCTCACAGCCTTTATATCTAAGACCAGAGGCTGTTCAGCTATGGCAGAGCTTATACTGTGATACTGAAACCGCCTGGCTGGAGTTGTGTGAGGGCCTACAACTTCCTGGGATAGGATATCTTCTAGCTTCCAAAGACCTTCAATACGGAGATAACCCCAATGAAGTGCGGGCTTACATCAGAGAGCTGGAAATGCTCATATATGCCACCGATAATTCAGCTCCTATCACCAGGCGGGTGAAGGAAATGATTGATCGTGGCACCACTAAGGGGGCTGGTGGTTCTGGAGATGAGGAGTGGCAAGAGTACGTGGCTCCTGAAGATGTAAGTTTTCTTTCCTTATTTTCTTTGCAACTTGATTTCAGTTGAAGCTTTGTTTCTTAAGGAAGTTATTTTCTTCATCTTGCAGCTTGCAAAGAAAGGGACCGGGGTTCCTTCGCCACAATATAGCCCTGGTGGTACCGCTGTTGGGGCTGCTGCTGATTCTCCTCGCGAACCAGGCGAGATATCTCCAGGCCAGCAGGCCATGAATGAGGCACTGGATATAGCCTTTCATTCGCCAATCCAAGTGCCAATAAAGGAGACAGCTGAAACTCCAAAAAAGCAAAAGAAGCCAAGGAAACGAAGGAGTAAATCCTTAGCTAAACGTTTCATTAGCAGTGGTAAGTCCTTCGAACAATCATGAGTTTATACCCATAATCATATGGTTACTCATATTTCTGAGGATTGCAGGGGCTTCTTCAATTTCCCCCTTGAGGGAAGGGACTGATCCTTCTTCAAAGGCCGTGGAGGGTGCTGTAGAACAACCACAAACTCAAGCTGACTTGGTAGCTCCTGGAGAAGAGCTGCCATCCATTCCCAGTATCCCTCCCACTACTGAAGATGCTGTCCAGGGTCAGGGGTTGCAGGACATAAGTCAGCAAGAAGACATAGCAAATGCTCCCACTGGTGAGACTAACCAAGATTCTGAAGTATCATTGGATGAAATGATGAATCAAGGAATGACTTTTGAAGAATTTTATGATCATGCTAGATTGTCATGTGATTTAGAAGACCTTGGGCGTGAGTGTTACCCTTCGCCCAAATTTTTCTTTTAAAAGAAAATATTTCTAACCATGATGTAAAATAATATGCAGTTTCTTCCGTAGAAGCTGCTGAACTGCCAATGCCTGAAGAGGGTGTGGACACTGATGTCAACCCTATCATTGCAGAAACATTAGCTCAAGTAGAGCTAAATCCAATAAACTCTCCTGAGACCCATCTTGAAAATCCTGTTGAAACCGGGAAAGATGGGGAGAAGTCTTCTCATGTTGCTGAACCACCATTGGGTAAGGGATAACAATATTTGTGATTGTACTTTATTTGCAAGACAATCCATTCTTTTGTTATTCTTTAAGATTCAACTAAAATCTTTCAATTGATCATGCAGGACCATCAACTGCAATGAATAGACCCGAAGATGAGGCCTCAGCCTCTGTCCCAACGGGAATTGAAAGTGAAGGAGCACAAGTCAGGGGGAAAAGAGCAGAACGAGGCACTTCCTTAAGCATGTTAATTCCAGATTACATACCCCCTTCTGACGAAGATGTTGAATCAGATCCAGAGATGCTCAAAGCGTTCAGCTTTTCACGATGTAAGGCGTGGAACAATATATGGAACATCATATCGGGGGTGCCCTTAGAAGAGCTACCATAAAAAATCTCCCGATTGTCATCCCAATTTGTTATAATGGGACTTGGTGGTTTTGGGTATGAAAAGATCCATGCTGCAGTGAAACAGATTATCTTCAGGAGGGAGCAAATGCAGACAAGTCGTGAAGATTTGACCAGAGTGAAATTGTCAGTCAACATAGGCGAATTTGAGGCTGCGATATCCCAGGCCGAAGCTGATTATGTTATCAAGATGAAGGATCTGAAACAAAAAATCAAAGAAAAGGTCGTCCAGCAGGTGCAACTCCAGCAACAGTTAGATGCTGTTACTGGGGAACTTGATCAGCTTAATGAATCATTGGATGAAACTCATATAAATTGCATGAAAGCCATTGCAGATGCTAAGAAGGCACTTCAGCAAGCTGAAAAGAGTGAAGCTGGTCAAGTGCACGAGCTTCAAGCAACTGTTGATAAGGCTCAGGATGCTATATATCAAATGAAGACTTTTGTTGACAATCTCCTGTAATTTCTTGAAAAAGAGAAGAGATTCCAATCTGTGGATGACCTTCTAACTCTTGTGTATCAATAAAAAACACTTTTGTCTTCAATCATTTGTACTTGCATTCTTCCATTACCTGCTTCAAATTTACTTAAGCCAATGGGCTTAGTAAGCATAGTTTGATTTTTACTAGGATTATTACAAATAACCCTACAAACTTTGAACCTTTTAACTGCTCAATATTACCTAAATCATACAAAAAAATGTATATTTAGTGAGCTGGAACTTGACTTTTATTCAGAGTTCCTTTGTCTTTTGTGCGGGCAGTTTAAAAGTCATGCAAGCCGGACATAAAGGGGCTAATGTTTAAGGTCGAAATAGCTTTGACCGAAAAATGGATTAAAATGGATTCAATTCCTTGACAATTTATCTGAAAACATATTTACCATACTCAAGTATGAGGGAAAAAATGTAAACTATGGCTTTAAGAATATTTGAATCTGAGGAATGATATGAAAAAGAGCTAAATAGCATTAGAAGAAGTAGTTTCCAAGAATGAAGTTACTATTATTTAACAAAACCCGTTAGGGGGTTGAAATATGCAGGGCCACCTATGGGCATTGGCTGCATAGTCAAATAAAATAGCATCTTTTGGCTGACAAGTCTGTTATGTGGACTGTTTATTCAAGGCCACCTATGGGAACGTGCTGCATAGTTAGGCAAAAGAACTCTCAGAAATTTACTTTCCTAGTGCTAAAAGCCAGTGAAAGTTTATGGAGATTCAAATTTTCTAAAGCATAGAGTTTGTTGTATGGAAAGAGGTACTTGAATATGGAGAAGATATTTTCAAACAAGAATATCGAAGAACTGGATGAATATCACTCCTACGAAGGTCTGACCCAAACGTAGGGAAGGAGAATAAACCATGGACTTGAATACTTTCAGATCATGAAAAAGGATATGGGACAAATACGTTAAGGATGGCTATTTTTGCGGATCCCTACATACTGTCGTTTAAGACAAATAAGGACAAAATAGGCATTCTTCCCAAGAATGAAGTTACTATTATTTAACAAACCCGTTAGGGGGTTGAAAACATGCAGGGCCACCTATGGGCATTGGCTGCATGGTCAAATAAATAGCATCTCTTGGCTGACAAGTCTGTTATGTGGACTGTTTATGCAAGGCCACCTATGGGCACGTGCTGCATAGTCAGGCAAAAGAATTCTCAGAAGTTTGACATTTTTGTGACCATAAGTCATGAAAAGGGTTATGAAGATCTGAAAATATTTAAGGTTAGGATTATAATACATAAAGATGGGTATTTTCCAATGTATATAGAGATACATAGGTCAATGAGAACCATAATCATGTTGTGGCTGGGTCCTGAATTGAAATTTTGGACTTCACTACGTATCTCATAAGAATGAGAATCAAGCCATACGTAGTTCTTGAAATGCAGTTTAACGTCGTGTAGGACGAAAGTGTGAGTAATCTTAGTTTAAGGTCATAGAATTCGGACCATAATAATGAATACACAGTGTGTGTTTTCATGAAGACTTTTCAGCCAAGGGACTGAAAGTGAAATTTGGGGTTAGGCCCAAAAGACTTGGGACTGGATTCGAGGGACACTCGAATGTTCCTACGTATCCCATAAGGATGGGAATCAAGTCCACGTAGTTCTAGAATTACCCTTTGTACAAATTTGGTTCGTACATGTGAAGGGTGAAAGGGGACTTTAGTGCAATGATGGTTTTAACCTAAGATAAAAAGTTTAGGCATTACCATGTATGTACGTAGTCTTTTGAAAAAAATGAAAACCATGATTGAAAAAAGAATCAATGTTAATAATGGTTCCTTCTCAAATGAGGAAATCAAAGAATATTGTAGTTTATTGTCGTACCGGACAAAAGTGTTGTATAGTTTAACGTCATATAACAAGGACAAAAGTGAATCAATGTAAAGATATTGATTCCAAGGGTGGTTTCACAAATCATCATCATATGAGATTGTGGTGAACCAATGTGAAAAGATTGTTTTTGGGCTTGAACCTTTGGGAGGTTGCCTACATACCCAGCCTGGAGGGCAAGGATCAAAGTCTGTGTAGTTCAATTAAAGAATGAATTAATGATCAAGTTGTTCTTGTGGACAATGATCTAAAAAAAAATGTTGTTGGGACTTACACATGGTTAGTGGCCCAAAGGGAGTGTTATGGTTGATGTTCGCTCTAAGATCACGTGAGTCATACTCGGTGTGAGAAACAAGAGGTAATAACAACCTTAACGATGTACAGTTTAATGTCATGTAGGACATAAAAAAGGGACTTTCTGTACAGTTTAGCGTCATGTAGTTAAGACGATGGGGACAATATAGTTTAACGTCATATTGGACGAAAGGGGGATTGTGCAGTTTTAATGTCATGCTGGACTTTTGATGATTATATAGTTTAACGTCTTTCCGGACGTGAGGGACTTTTATACAGTTTAGCGTCATGTAGTTAGGACGTCACAGTTTAACGTCTTGCTGGACATATTTGCAAATAGTTTATGGTCGTATACATGGACCAGGAATGATGCAGTTTTAAGGTCATGTTGGACTGTTTATGGAACTTTTTCACAGTTTAATGTCGTGTGGGACGAAGTTGCAGTTTAAAGTCATACTGGACCATTGCTGTATAGTTTTAGCGTCATATAGCAAGGACGAACTGATGCTGTACAGTTTAAAGTCATGTAGCTAAGACTAAGGTGAATCAATATGAGGATATCAGTTCTGATCTTTTTACAGTTTATCGTCATGCTGGACATTGGAAGTGCCACACAGTTTAATGTCATGTCGCTAGGACAAAATATAGTTTAATGTCATCTCGGACAAAATATAGGAACTTCTATACGGTTTATTGTCATGTTGGACAAAATCAGGGACTATGCAGTTTAAAGTCTTGCACTTAGGACTATTGGTGCTGCACAGTTTAGTGTCATGTTGCAGGGACATAAGTGCGAATAGTTTAAGGTCATATGCACGGACCATACAGTTTATCGTCATGCTGGACGTAGTTGTAGTTTAAGGTCATACTAGACCATTGCTGTATGAACCAAATGTAAGAGTCTTAGTTCTGTGAACAATATTTTGTGTTTATACAAAATACTTCTTCAGAAATCTGGCATTAGTTGGAGTCGTGATGTGTTCTCCATCCATTGAAATCAGAGAATACGCTCCATTGGAGTAGACCTTATGTACTGAATAAGGTCCTTCCCATTTTGGTTCAAGCTTGGGAGGCTTCTTTCCTGGTATCATTGGTGTTCTGAGAACCAATACCAATTCTCCCTGAATGAATGAACGAAGACGAACTTTTTTGTTAAAAGCTCGTGCTATTCGATTCTGATAGATTTCCAAGTGGTGCAAAGTGCACAATCTTTTCTCATCTAACTGTTCCAATTCATTCAACCGCTTTTGGGATTTCTCATCTGTTGATAACTGATCACAAATGGCTATTCTGAGTGAGGGCAATTGGACTTCAATTGGCAAGACTGCTTCTGTTCCATATACCAATGAATATGGAGTAGACCGCGTTGCATTGCGAGTGGTAGTCCGATAAGCCCATAAAGCATGATAGAGTTTATCAGGCCATGACCTCTTATCTTTATCCACCATCTTTTGCAGTATATTTGAAAGAGTCTTGTTGAAGGCCTCTATCTGGCCATTAGCCGCTGCATGATATCGAGATGAATGGTTGGACTTAATGTTGTATTCTTGATACACTCTCTTTACCTCAGCAGAACAGAAGTTGGTGCCGTTGTCTGTCAATATGGTATGAGGGACACCAAATCTAGTAATGATGTTAGACTTGATGAAGCTAACAATGCATTTAGAACTGACTTCTTTGAGAGGTACTTCCTCTGCCCATTTGGAAAAGAAATCAGTAGCAGTAAGAATGTACTTAAACTGCTTGGCTGTAGCTGAAGGGTAAGGTCCCACCACATCCATTCCCCATGTGGAAAATGGCCATGAGTATTTAGCTGTATGAAGCAACTCTGGAGGTTGATGAATGAAGTTGGAATATACTTGGCATGAATGACACTTCTTTGTGAAATTAACACAATCTTGTATCATTGAAGGCCAGAAGTATCCAAGTCTTCGAATTTGATCAGACAATCTATGTCCAGACTGGTGGGCACCACAGACTCCTGCATGCACTTCTTTTATGACAGCCATTGTCTCTTCACCATCAATACATCTGAAGAGAACTCCATCAAAACCACGTTTGTAGAGAATTTTCTCGAGGTGATTTGGACCATCATAAAGAGTAAAATTGACCACACGTCGCCGAATTTGTTCTTTCTCAGCTCTATTAGGTGGAAGTGTTCCATTTTGAAGGTATTCCCTGATAGGTGACATCCATCCTGTAGTATGACCATATGGTTCAGGAATGGGACTAATTTCATTAATTTCCTCTGTTCTGACTTGAACATAAGGTGAAATTGCACGACGGTGGGTAATACCGATGGTTGTCTCGTCCCGATTTGGATCTGCTAAAGCTGTGGCTATATTAGCCAGTGCATCAGCTTGAGCATTTTGTGATCTTGGGACATAAGAAAATGTCGGTTCTGAAGGGAATTCCGACATTAATTCTCTGACGTAATCATACAAAGGGATTAATTCTTCTTTTCTGATGGCATAATCCCCATTGACTTGTTTGATTACCAGGTCTGAATCACCTTTTACCTTTAAGTGATTCACTTGTGCTTGAAGTGCTAACTCCAAGCCTGCAATGAGAGCTTGGTATTCAGCTTCATTATTGGTACCACCTTCCCACAACAAAAAGGAATAAGGTAACACTGCCTTATCTGGAGAAATGAGCACAATTCCTAAACCAACATTGTTGAATTTAGGATTTTCCATTTTCTTCCCTGTTGGACTTCTAGAAGCACCATCAAAATACATTTCCCATGTTTGAGGATTCTCTTGAATAGAAAAAACTTCCTCATCAGGGAGTTCGATATCTGAATACGTGTCTTCCACTGAAGGGTGTTCAGCCAGGAAATCAGCCAGAGCTTGGCCCTTAATTGCCTTTTGAGACACATACTAAATGTCGAACTGCTGTAGAATAACCGCCCACCTTGCCAGACGTCCTGTAAGCATTGGACGACTAAGGATGAATTTGAGTGGATTATTACGAGATACCAATTGGACCTCGTGATGTTGCAGGTAGTGTCTCAGTTTCTGAACTGCAAAGATTAATGCCAGGCAACACTTTTCAATACTTGAATACCGGGTTTCTGCTTCAAGCATAGTTCTACTGAGATAGTAGAGACTATTTTCATTCCCAGCATCATTCTTTTGAGCAAGAAAGGCACCCAATGATCGTTCTAAAGCTGTCACATAGAGGATAAGAGGCCTACCCTCAACAGGTGGCATGAGTACTGGTGGACTCAAGAGATATTTCTTGAGAACATCAAATGCTTCTTGACATTCTTCATTCCAGTGGTAAGTGACTCCTTTCTTCAATAATTTGGTAAAAGGTAAACTTTTTCCTGCCAAATTGGCGATGAAACGCCGAATATAGGCTAAGTGTCCTTGAAGTCCTCTTAATTATTTCAAATTCTGAGGAGGTGACATACCAAGGATTGATTTGGTCTTCTCAGGATCGACTTCAATACCACGATGGCGTACAACGAAGCCGAGGAATTTTCCTGAGGTTACCCCAAAAGCACATTTTAAGGGGTTCATCTTCAAATTATGTTGTCGAAGCTTGTGGAATATGACTTCCAAATCAGCTAAATGATCAAAACGTTGTTTGGATTTAACCACCAGATCATCTACATAGCATTCAACAAATTTCCCTAGAAAAGGTTTGAAGATACGATGCATGGCGCGTTGATATGTTGCACCTGCATTCTTTAAACCAAAGGGCATCACCCGGTAACAAAACACACCTTGAGGAGCTCTGAAGGCTGTATATTCCTCATCTTCTGGGGCCATTCGGATCTGATTATATCCAGAATATCCATCCATGAAAGAAAGTACTTCATAGCCAGCCGTTGCATCAATTAAGAGTTCTGTAATCGGAACTGGAAAATCATCTTTGGGACAATACTGATTAAGATCTCTGAAATCGATGCAAACCCTAATTTGTCCGTTCTTTTTCTTTACTGGGACAATATTAGCCAACCACTTAGGATATTGAACTTCTCTGACGAAGTTAGCTTTGATAAGCTTATCCACTTCAGCCTCAATTTTGGAAGCATAGGTCGGGTGGGTTCTTCTCGCGGCTTGCTTGAATCCTCGATGTTCTTTTGGCAAACCCAAATGATGGGTGGCAACATCAGGATCAAGGCCAGGCATCTCTGTATAATTCCAAGCAAAAATATCTTTATTTTGCTTTAGAAAAGAAATATACATCTCTTGTTCTTCAAGGGTCATGGACGCACTAATTAAAGTGGGGCGTGGATCTTTCTCTGTACCCAGATTTACTTCTCTGAGTTCATCCACAGTGGTAGAGATACCCTCTTCAAATGCTGGAGGATCATCTCTAAGATCTTCCTCTTCCTCTTCATCATGTGTTATATCTTCCGTTTCTACTTGCAAAGTAGATGAAAAAACGAAATTCTCATGATCATAAGAGATGTCAAAATTTTCACATTTTGAAGAAGAAGCTTCCATTTCTGTCCCTATTGATGAAAAAGGGTCTTCTTTGGGAAATAAAGAGGAGATGATGGATTGAGAATCGACATCAACATTCACCTCTGGTGTTGCTATAACTTCTTCTGGCCTGATTAGCGAAGTATAGACTTGTTGGATTTCAGCAGACGAAATGAAAACGTCACCACTTATGCTTTCATCATTGCTTGGTAAGTTACCAATTTCTCCCATGTTGTCTGGCTCGATTGCCGTAATTGACATTATGGATCTTTCCATAAGAGTATTTTGATTTGGGCCTATTTTGTCAATTTGACTGATAGGTAACACATAATCTGTACTCACATGTGAAAATGGATTTATTGGAATTTTTTCCAGACCATATGGAGCATTAACTTTGGTAATTCCCTTCATTGTAGATTTTTCTCTTCCCTTCATGTGATAAAATTCCGCCTCAATGTATTGAGACTCACATGTCTTGAACGGGGCCTTATCACCATACAATGTTCCAACTTGACCATCGAAACAGTATTTGAGACATTGATGGTATGACGATGGAATAGCTGCATGCTGATGTAGCCAGGGTCTTCCAAGCAAGATATTGAAAGCTGAGTCTTGATCAACAATCATGAAATCTGAATTGGAAACAAGATCTCCAAACTGAGTTCTGAGCGTAACTTCTCCCAGCGGTTCTTGTTCATTTTTATCATATCCTTGCAACATCATGGTAGAAGGAGATAAATCAGATTCTGTGAGGCCCAATCGACGAAGTGTGCGAATGGGCATGAGGTTGACTCCTGAACCATTGTCAATGAAAGCTCTTCGAACATCTATACCATTGACTTTGCCAGATAAGTACAAAGGTTTTATGTGCCCATGCACAACATCATCCTCATCTTTATCAGTAAAAGATATCACTGCATGGCATTCTGCAGGATTATTCTCTATGTGATAAATTTCAGCTGCAGCAATCTCAGCTTCAAACTCTTGAGGACTTGACAAAGCTTCGATGAGTGCTTCCCGAAGATCTCTTGATAGATTCAAAGCATCCAAAATTGATAATTTGGCTGGTACTTGGGCCAAGTGTTTCAATATATCATACTTTTGATCTAGAGGCCTGCGTTTCCCAATAGGAATATGTGGTTTAGCAGGTATCTTGGAAGCAGATGCTTTGGAAGCTGATGCATCTTGTATTGAAGTTGGCAACATCTTTGGTTTTGGAAAATTAGACTGATTAGATCCATTTGCTTGCTGAGATAAAGAAGATGGAACCTTTAATCGGTCTTCCAAAATAATTGTGCCGAAGCTGAGTTGGCCATTAGCAGAAGAACTTTCTTGTTCATTTTGAGCTCGCTGAAGGGCTCTACCACGAGTTTCTGCTGCATATACAGTGCTAGCAGGGGTAGAATTAGAGTAGTGGCTTCGGAAAGATCCACGTCTTCCCCTATATCCTGAACCTCTAGAACTTCCTCGGGTTCCTTTATTTGATATAGGGAATTCAGGCTCATCAAGACTGGAATATGAATCTGTTAATTGAATCATATTAACAGAACCAAAGATCAATTCTTCGTCTGATAAAGACTCTGCCTGGTTGGCCTGTTTAGGCTGTGCCGTTTGGTGGGACGGTGCCCGTTGCTTTGAAGTAGATGGCATGAAATCTGCCAGAGTCAAAGACAATTTAGGCTTTGATACATACTCATCTTCTTCTGATTCCTCTTTCTTCTTTGAATTGCTCTCCCCTTTTGAGGATTTATCCTTTGATGGAGGCTTTACTGCAGCTTTTGTAGGAGACACAATTGGCTTCTTCAATTGTGTTCGCAAAATGGAATGGGTCCGATTGATTGTCTTTCTGACCATCCAATCATCATATTTTTTCACAGTTTTTCTTTTGACTTCCTGCCACTCGCCTCCTTCCTCTGGATCTGTAGCGGTAATACACGCTACATGGGCTGAAGAACCCTTCAATTTGACTTGTCCCAAGTCGACCATCTTTTGCAGGAGGTCTTTAAAGACAAAACACTCCTGGATGGGATGCCCCAACATTTGATGAAAGGGACAATAATTGGGACGGTCTTCATCTCCTTCCTTGTTTGGTCTCTTCGGCACTGGTAGTTGGACCAAATTATTTTCCAGAGCTGAAATGAAGTAACCAGGAACTTGCTCACTTCGGAAAGAGTATGTTTTACTCTTCATATCCTCAAATTGTTTTCGTCGTTGATCTTTTTGATCATTTGGACGAAACAGCCTTTGTTGTTGGCGTTCAGGAGGTGGAGCCCTTCGAGAAGATGAAGGTTTTGAAGTAGAAATAGGTACAGGTGCCTGTTTAAGCATAACTGTAGCAGTTTCTGCTTTACCCATTCTTCTTCCTGGAGCTGATGGAATTACACGAGATTTAGCCTTAGCCTGTATAAGGGAATCTTCAATCTGTTGAGCGATTGAAGTAAGGTCTCGAAACCCTCCTGTGTATTTCACAGGGATCAATGGCGTGCGTAATTCGTCACGCAAATTTGCCACACAGATTGGCAATAATTCCTCCTGAGGGAGTGATAAACTCAAGGAATACGTTAATCCCTTCCAACGAGCAATGAAATCAGAGACTCTTTCATTCTCCCTTTGCTTGCAGTTTGTAAGATCGAAAACTGTCATTTTTGGCAAAGTTGAGCTGAACTGAAGAAGGAATTTTTGACGAAGATCCTCCCATCCGATGACTGACCGGGATTGCAAGCTTGTATACCAGACAAAAGCTGGTCCTTGCAAGGTTCGCACGAAGCATTTGAGTTTCACTGCTTCCTGTTGTTCTGGAGTTCCCATCATAGGATCACAACAAGACACGTAATGCGTCAAATGTTGTTCAGGGTCTCCTGATCCATTGAAAGTAGGGAAAATAGGGTTTCCAAAACTGGATGGAGGAGAAATTGAATCTACCCATTCAGGGTAAACTTTCTTTTCAGGTTGAACTTGCGCCCGTTTCCCTTCCATAGTTTCTAACCGAGCTGTTAATGACTCAATAGTAGTCATTAACTTTTGAGAAATGTCAGGTTGAACTTGGTTTTGGATAGGTGCAATGAATGGAGCTTGGACAGCCGTGGAGGTTGGTGCTGCAACTAATGGTAGTGCTTCCAACCGTTGTTGCGTTTGACCCGTAGGATTAGACCTCTGTGGGTGTACTGACAAAGGAGGATATTCCTGATCCATCTCAGTAGTTACAACAAATTCCTTCGGCTGTTGGACTTCAGCATTCTTAAGAAGAAGACTACTCTGAAGTAGTTCTGTATTCAACCTTCTTAATTCTTTCATTTCTTCCTCCTGTTGTGAAAGCCTTTGCTCTAATGAGAGCGATTGACCTCCTTCAGAGGAAGGGTGAGAAGTAACCTGATTCTTTCCTTTCCCCTTATTGGATCCTTTTCGGAGAGGGGGAAGTGGGTTACTTGAAGGAATACCCAGATTTTGGGTAAGCCTTTGATTACGTGTGCGCACACCTTCTTCATTTAGGTCTGTGTGCGCAACTTCTTGAGCAGGAACCTCTTCATCTGATCCCTCTGATTGAGCCTCATCTGGTGAATCAGCAGCAACGGCAGTGATGACATTAATGGATGCATATTTCATGGAATCCTTTCTATCAGCATTTCTGTGATATTGTCTCCTTTTATATCCATGATAAGACATGGCATTCCGTTGACTTGATCCCTCAGGAATTTCTTTGTGAACCGTCACTTGGAGAGAATCTCCTGATAGCTTGGCTCTTCGTTCCTCTTGAGGCTTCTTCCCTAATCGAGAGAATACTGACTTTCTCTGAGGGAGGGATTGAAGATTTGAAAAAGTCCCCAGTCCGGTGGACTGGGGGTGTTCCTGTTGCTTCCGCTCAACCCCTCGAATCCCATTCGTTGATTCTGAGGGTTGGGTTAGAGAAGTCCCCAGTCTGGCAAGCTGGGGTGTCTCTTGACATGCTATGTCTGAGATCTTTTTAAAATCTCTCTTGATCTTGCGAATCTTAGTTCGGAAATTAGCTGGATGCATTAACCTGTATCCACTTTTATCACCTGGTTCAACAGACCGTTGGATGATTTCCGAAACTTCTGTCATTTGATGACGTGTTTGCTCCAGACGAGAGGCTTGCGCAATATTCTCGCCTGCTTGATGTAGGAGCAATTCAACAACCTGTTCTCTATATACTTGATTTTGAGAGGAACTAGTTGAAGCTTGATCTCGAGCAAGATTTTGATTATGAACAAAGCCCATTGACTGTGGCCGGCCATGGGCAATAACATTGCATGAGACCATTTTCGGCGGGCTTTGCTGACCGGAAAGCACTGTGAAATGTAGTGCTCCGTGAACACCCCATCCTCTGATATGAACATTAGATGGAGCATTGGAAATTAACTGACGCAATTTTCTCAGCGTGCCAAGGCATGAACGTTGAAGGGTTCTCTGTTGTTTTTCAGCCTTCGGATATCGAGAGACTGATAGAGATGCCAAATCAATCTGGCGTTGTAACCCTTCTATTATCTTAAGATGATTTTCATATTCATCGTAAGATAATACTTTCTTCTTCAATTGACAAAGAGTCTTCCATATGTTGAGACGAATGTCATGGATTCCATCATCCGTCAACATCTTTGGAATGTCGTACTGGGAGTCAGCCAAAGGCCAAAACATGACTGGTACTTCACCTTTTGCCAGTTTTTTCCTCATGTTCAACATTTCCTCTTTATCATTAAATGAAGATTCTTCTACCTGTTTGGACCAGAGTTGGTGTTTCCTTGTTGCTTCATCGGATTCAACAAGATTGGTAGAGGAATCACTATTCATGCTGGAAGATGAATGACCTAGGGAAGGTTCTGAGAATAACCTGAACCCCAAGCTATCTTCTGATGGAGAAAGAGTTTCACCTGCCGATTGTAAAACTTCAGACATGACTGGTTTTACGTTTGCAAGTGCCTCGAGATAGGAGGGCTTTCTCATCACTACATTGCCTTCTGAAGAATTTTCGAGACAATGTGAATCACTACTGCGGAGAGGACTTTCACAGCGAAGTTCATCACCATGAGGAGGACCTTCATGATGGGTTACAGCAAAAGATGATATCTCTTGCTCCTTGGTCTTCTGACCACACAGAGGGTTCCTGTGGTTCTCATCTGAAGAAGAAACTTCAAGATTGACCGAATTTTCATGAAGCAAGTCTTCATGAGGAAGTGTCTGTTGAAGACCTTCGGGATTAATGTTCCTGTTATTGGGAACTGAGGGAGTAGAATCTTGAATTCCGACAGATAAATGTCTGAGGGCTTCAAGAACTCCAGCATCGAGCAAGGCCTTGTTGTAGATTGGCCTTTGATCTCCTGACTGTGCTGGGCGGATCTTTTTCTTAGATGCCTTCTTACTCGCTTTAGAAATCACTTGATGACGAAAGTGATTGCTCTGAGCAGGTGTATGTGCCTGATCAGGAAAGATGGTCAGGTTAGGCTGACGATCATCGCTCAAATCAGGTGTATGTGCCTGACTTGGTTGTCCATATGATATGGGGGAGTAGGCCCCACAACCCTCTTGGACTGGAACAGATGTGTGTGTCTGTTCCGGAGTGAATTGTTGATGTGTCACTCCACTGCTAGGGATAGATTTATGTGTCTGTCCCTGAGATGATGCTGAAGCTGTTATGATATCCTGTCAAGCATCCAGAATATGAGCAGGAATTTGCTTCTGCTCTTTCACCATTGAAAAAATATGTTTGGTGACTTCAGCCGCCGGAACAGGGATATACGTCCATTCCGGGCTTGGAGTAGGTGTATGTGCCTGCTCCTGTCCTCCTTTTCCTGTCAGTGAATCCTGACAGTACTCAAGTGTGGAGGCAGAGAGTTTAGTCTGCCTCCTGTTTGTCGTCGGGACTTTCCGACTGACTTCTCCGGGTGCTACCAAGCGAGACTGTTGGTAGACTTGATTAGTATGAGCAGGTATATGTGCCTGCTGATTACACTTCGCCAAACGCGGTTGACGAGATCCATCATATGTAGTCAGACGAGCCTGCTGACTAACTGCTGATGTATAAGCAGGTGTATGTTCCTGCTTATGGTACTCCGCCGGAATTGCCTGGCGGGATCGGCTTGATGCTGCCAGACGAGTCTGCTGGACAGCGGGATTAAAACGGACAGGTGTGTATGCCTGCTCGTTATTTGCCACCAAGTTAGGTTGGTGGACTTCTCCGGAGATGACAGGGATGACAACCTGCCTATTGTTAACCGGGTTCCGTCTCTGGCGATTCATCTTGCCTGCTCGGGTTCGAGGAACCTGAGCTGAATGCCTGGAGCCGGTACCCTCATCATGTTGAGGGCGCACTACCGCACGAGTCTGGCGGCGATTGTTGATGGGAGCCCTTGAGAAGGACTCCTGTCTCTTTGAATTAAGGTCCTGCGGGACCTGCTCATTCACTTCCTCAGAATAAGGGAGTGAATGGAAATTGCGTTCCGGGGATAACGACCCGAAACGGTTGGAGACGGTAGTCAGCACCGCCTGCTTCTTGATTGCTGGTCGCCGTTGTCCGGACGACCAGGTAGAATTGTTAACTTGGAGGGCTTGACGAGCGGCCTCCAGAGTTGGGATAGTACCGTTACGACGGTACTCCTTAACCAGTGCATTTGAAACACAGCGTTGAAGACGCTGAGTTGGTGATGTCATCCTCAGAGCGGATGACGTTCCAGCAGGAGTAGCAGCATTGGTTTTCACGGCAGCAGACCTCACAGTAGAGGTGTTCCCAGCAGCAGTATTCACAGGGGTGAATTTAAGGAAAGCCATTTTTTGTAGAAGATCTTGAAAAAAGAGTGCATGTTCCATATAACAGACATAATCAAGATGAATCCGGCTACTGCATCTTTTGGATGATCATATGTCAATGATTGCCTTGTTGGCCCAAAGGGCCTAACAGATAAGAAGAACATCACTTTAACTTGGTTAAGGATTCACGTCGGGTTCACCATTTTTGTTTCGCGCGGAATCCGGGGATGACCTCCTGGTCGGGAGATTCAAACGTTCCGATCGGTTTCTAACGGGTTTGTTCGTAGAACCGGAAACATCCAATGATTCCACATCTGTTTGGACCTACTTTCCAAAGGCAGGCGCTCATTAGCTTGTGGGCTAATGAGGCTTAGGAATTTGCATTGGTCGAGAGGATGGGAGGTCGGACTCATCACACCTTTTTGAGGGGAATTATTGTCTACTCCGGGACTCTCTTTATAGATTTAAGTTAAGTTCGTGAATCCTTATTACATTACCAAGTATAAAATGAGCTTTCCTTTAGTTTTAACAATCAATGATTAAATATGCAAGAAATTTAGAGAATCTTTTATATGTATTCGAGGTTCTTCATCAATATAGAATCATCTATATTTGTTTAGAGATTCTTGGTCAATGGTATCCTTCAAAACATTTATATAAAAGTCTCTTGGTTATTTTGATGACCAGGCTGGTTTTAAAGCCACTCAGTGGGGCACTTGAAGTTTATCGTCATTCAGAAGGACAAAGATTATTTCAATGTTGGGATCGAACCCATAAATGGGCTACCTACGTATCCTTTGTTTTGAAAAAAGGAATCAGAACCCACGTAGTTCGAGAAACAGGATATGATGTTTATGATTTATGGATCAAAGATGAATGTCATAATTACTTTTACACTCTAAGCTCACGTGAGTCATGCTCGGTGTGAGAAACAAGAGGTATTGGTAAAATTTAGACAATTGTGCCATAAAAGATGCAATCATAAGAATTTGTTTTGGGGCTTATGTATAGATGACTGCCCAGATAGATGAAGGTTTAGGATTTACTTTTAGGAAGAAAATCCATGAACAGGGTCCACAAAGTTATATGTGCTTCATGGAGATTTGAATACTCTAATCTTGGGGCTTACTCCTAAGGAGGATGCCCAAGTTAGGAGGGGACTTATGATTGGGTTTTATTCCTGAAAAGGAAACCCAAATCAAAGGAAATTTATGACTGGTTAAGAGAAATTTTAAGAGACTTGGGGCTTACTCTTAAGAAAGATGCCCAAGATTTATGACTAGGACTTATTCCTGAGAAGGAAGCCTAGGTTAGGGGACTTGGGGCTTACTCCTGAAAAGGAAGCCCAAGGTTATGACTGAGTCTTTATTCCTGAAAAGGAGACCCAGGTTAGGGATTAAGGTTTGGGGCTTACTCCTAAGGAGGATGCCCAAGATTAAAGGACTTTGATTGGGGCTTATTCTTAAGGAAGATGCCCAAGATTCATGACTAGGACTTATTCCTGAGAAGGAAGCCTAGGTTAGGGGACTTGGGGCTTACTCCTGAAAAGGATGCCCAAGGTTATGACTGAGTCTTTATTCCTGAAAAGGAGACCCAGGTTAGGGATTAAGGTTTGGGGCTTACTCCTGAGGAGGATGCCCAAGATTAAAGGACTTTGATTGGGGCTTATTCTTAAGGAAGATGCCCAAATCAAAGGTTTTAAAACTGGGGATTATTCCTGAAAAGGAAACCCAGGTTAGGATTCTCTCATCTTAAAGGATGAGGTTGAATGAATGAACTCTCAATCTTTGGTGACATAAAGATGTTTAAATCACTAGGTTTTGAGAGATATTTCACAGAATCCCTTTCAGATAAGGATGTCAAATCAAGAAATCATGCCATAAATGGCTTTGAAGAGTATCTTGAAGACTGAATCTTGAATAGGAAGGGTGAAATGGCTTAAGAGGGGTGAAAAAGGGCAAGATGGGCACCCAAAAAGATAGGGGCGCGCATGTATTGAAGGTCGCGCAAGTCCTGCGGCGGTGCGCAAGTATTGGTCGCGCAAGTATACTTGCGCGACATGAGGGATACTTGCGCGATTTTCAACCAGAGTTGAATTACTTGAGCGACTCTTTATTAAACCCTTTCCCATCCTCTTGAGGTTCTTCCAGAGAAGGGACGCGCAAGTTATATTGAAGGAATTAAGTTGGCGCGCAAGTGTTTGATAAGTTTCAACACTTGGGCCTTCCTTCTTCTCTTTAGATCTTCCATTCTAGGTAAGAAATTACCTTAGAAGTGTTCCGGAAGCTTTGAGAAGAGACTTGAGCGTCGGGAGCTTTGATCCGAGTTTCTGGGAAGAGATCCTCTCGAATGGGGGGCCCACAGGGTCTATTTATAGGCAAAAGAAGACCCCGGGCGGTTACTGGGCGGTTATCAGATCTGTCGCGCAAGTCCCTTGCACGACCATGATGGGTCGCGCAAGTATTGAGGCGGCGCGCAAGTGTACTTGCGCGACCAAGATGGAACTTGCGCGATACATGGGCAATGTTCTCCTTTTCCATCACTTTGTCGATTTTTGATGTTTCTTCAAAGGATTAATCACTTTTTGCTTAGATATTCCCCTTTTCCGATCTTTGGATTCTGTGACGAAAAGGAGCGTCAACAATGGTATTTAATTTTTACCCAAAAATTTGACTGTCTCAGAAATGGCTTTCAAACCTTAATAAAAATTTTAATTGCATTCATAAAATTATAAGATAATTTATATTTAATAAATATTAATTTAATATTAATAATAGTATTTTATTAAAATATTATTTAATTCAAAAATCCTTTAATTTAATAAAATATAATTTTCAATTAAATAATAACTAAAAACACCATTTTTACTTTAAAAACTAATTACAATGTATCAAAAATGACTAGAAATTATATTCATTATTATATACAAAAATAATATACATAAACATGGTGCTACTTATTTGTTAGATAACCCCTTAAAATAGCCTCATAAGACCTAAGGGTAAGGTGTGCGATGGTGACAGACTCTTGGGGCGGCTCAGATAACATCGCTCGAGTGGTAATTTCAATCAACTTCCACTTTTCCCATAGACGATCACGTTCGAGCTTGACTTGGTGAAGCTCAGCTTGGGCTTGGTCAAGGGAAAAGCCCAAAGACGCCACCTCTTTTCCGAGATCTGACAAATGGGCTTCGTAAGGGGAAATTCTACTGGATGAGGCCATCGCTTCCTTTTTCTGAGTAGAAATGGGTTCGTTAAAGCCTTATATTTATACTACTCAGATGATCACTGTTCAACGACTATAAAAGTAACAGTCACAAATCTTAATGTAAAACTAAAGAAGTTGACATCTTATAAAAAAAATTCATAAAGAAACATTTAACTGGATCAAGAGGGATTTTCTATTAATGAAACTTTGGGTCGTTACAAATTTGAATTATATCATTAGTGATGAGAGAAAAGATTCAATAGTGGTATATCAGAAATTATAATTTTTAATAACAATGAATTGGGAAGATTGAATGGGTGAGAGAATATGTTTTACAATTTTTAACGGAAAAATTAAAATAAATGATTATATTTTTTCAAAGAAAAAATGAGATATTGAATTTATATATTTTTTTGATTTTTGAAAATTAGATTTTCCATTCATAATTATCTTATTTCGTTTCATAGAAATTTTATTATTGTTAGAACTAGTGACTTATTAAATTCAATGCTTAAATCATGAGAAATTTCATAGTTCGTGTGTGGTTGCATTTGATGCACTCATAATTCATATATTTTTTTGAATATAATTCAACAATTTTTGAAGCATTTTAAAGAATAATGCCCATGTATTTCAATGTCTTATCAAAATATATGAAATTATGAATGTGAAATGGGTGTGATTTAAAATTAATTTATATGTTAATAATTAAATGTTTTTACTTATTTTAAAATTAAATCAAAATTATATTAAGAGTGTTTTATTTTTTTAGGTGTTTGATAAACAAATTGGACATGCATGGCCAGTCCCCAACAAACCAACACCAAGTCACATAGCCAAACCTTAGGTCTATCCAACCATGGTGGACTAATGGGAAGGCTAGCATGAGATGACATGGAATCATAGGGGACCAAACTCATGTGGCATGTGAGAAGGTGGGAGGATCCCATAAGGTCAAGGCTTGAGCCTAATCCTACATCAACTCTCTATGCTTCATGATGGATCTTCTAACATGCTGAGAGAGACCCTTTTATTTACTTGTATGGGATATTTAGGCTTATTACTTATACTATTGAGTGACATAGGTTCCCTCGGGGATCAATCTTGGATGGGCTATTTAGAAATATGGTTATTCCATGCCTCTAGTGGTACATGGTCCCCTATGATAGAAACCTAGGATGAGCTCTGAGGTTAACATATAAAGAGTGATAATATGGATTCCATTACGACTCACCTTGGATGGACTATATGGTATTGGTTATATCATTTCATCATATGGAAACCATTGGGATTCCTTTTGGATTACCTTGGATTAGCTCCAGATGCTATACTAGATTTCACAAATGTTTATTTTTGGATTACATATGATGAATTGTCATTATTATGAATGATTGATAATGATTGAATGATATTATAAGGGTGTGACTACCTTGAGAAATAACTTTATTGGGGTTGGACCTCTATCAGTTTATTTATGAATGAGTCCCATGTATACACATTATTACTTTTACATGTTCCATTAGTCCACACAAATAGCTTAGGATGAAGTAGGTAAAATCGGTTGGGTATCCATTGAGGAACCTAAACCAAGGTGTTTTTAGTATATTTATTTATTTCCTTGAATAAACCTATATTGGAACACTCTTCATTTTATATTTCATGAACTGGATCGATCTTGTCACCATTGGTGATGTCCTCCTGGGATTATATCTCACAACCTACTCAGGGCGCCATTGGTACCCAAGACGACTTCAAGATTTTAGGTATAAAAAAGGGGAAAATGGTATCTTTTTATGCTATATTGAAATTTATAGCATGGAGTATGGGGTAGAGAACCAAGCCTATGATCAAGATTCATAAATTAATAGATTTTTTATTTTTGTATATTTTTTTTGTATGTGGTGTATTCTTGAATTCACTATCACCCATGCACTATTTGTGTATAGTTACATGTCCTCATGATCATAATACATGGTATTTATTTCAATTTTTCTTCCTCATATTTTTTATTTATTTTTCATGTTTTATTATTATTCTACTGCAATTTGTTTCTTATTACTACTTCCACTACAGTGAGTTACTGGTCCTATCACAAAAGTGTCTTCTTCCAATGTTTCTTGTTTCTTATTTATTGATGTTCTCCACTATTATCTATGGGATTATAGTCTCCCCACAGACACACCTTAGTCTCTCACTGATATTTGGAAGCCTCTAAAATATGGGGAGGCACAATTGATATGATATAGAAACTTTTTTGGGACACCATTATGTGGATCCCAAAGTAGGACGCTACAATTTTCATTTTCAATTTTTTCCATCTACCACTTTAGAATAGACTTAATTCATATAATTCAGGATTTTTACATTTAAACCTTAATCTTTATATGTATTAATGGGCAATATAATACTTACATAATATCTAACATATATAAATACATTTCAGAATACTCACCAGACCAATCTAGAACTAAAAATAATTTCCAAAATTAATACAAAATATTTCTCAATATTCAAAAAATAACATCTATGATTATAATTTTAATATATTTACCTCCTTCAGTTTTCTTCAATAAAATAATTACAGTCCATTACCACACTATAATGATGAAAACTAATAGGATACTTAATATCAAAATATACAATATGAAAAAGTATTATTGAAACTTTCTCACCGAATTTATTTTATTGGAAATATTCTAAAAAACCCCTGAACCATGTTGAGATAAGAAAACGTGTCACCAATTCTCTAATCAATACAACATAAACATTGATTCTTGATATTTTGGGTTGTTTGTATCCCTCATTTTCAATAAAACATAAAATTTCCACATAGTTTTATATAATACTTTTTTTATCTCCCCATATATATTTATACTCCAATGAGGGATCTACTTAGCTTTATTCCTCTTTTCTCATTTAAATTAAATAATATCAACAAAGTTATTTTTGGATTATGTTGATTATACTTAAAATCAAAATTACATATATGAAAAAACCCCCCTTATGTAATAATTTCAGCTATATTTTACATCATTAGTTCACACCCAACAACTTTTTATTTTTCATCTACATAAAAAATTCCTTCAAATAAACTGTGTTATTTGTAAAATTTACTTCTCTTCCTTTGGATCCATACACCTATTGTATTTTTAGTTTTTATCACAAACTAACCAAAATTTTCATTAGTATTTCAACAATATAATACTAATTGTAAAAATACATATTATTACATCATTCATAACTTAAATATCCAAAAAACCAAACTGAGAAGTCTATATGCCTAATGTATTTAGGTGATTAGATATATAAAACATAAATATAGAAATAAACAAAAAAAATATTTACATCATTATCTATATTGTGATCCAATATTTATTTGAACAAATACTAATTTATAGGATACCCAAGGGACATTATAATGAAATTAGTGAGCTATAAATCCCAGTAAAGGTCAAACATTATAAATATTTATAACATATTAGTCAAGGGGAATAACAAGGTATAATTGAAGAGGATGATCATACATGGATTCATGGAATAAATAATAATATATCATATGTTCATTAAATTATAATATCATTTAAATAACATAAAAAATGAGATCATAATTATTAGTCATGTCTTAGTGTCAAATAAGACATAACATTTTAAGGTGGGATTTTTACATGGGTACTATAAATGGTATTTCAAGAGATTAAAACATTACTAAATTCATTTCGGTTTTCATAATTATAGTATCATCCATCACATAATAATATGCACATGTATATGATTTACAAAAAAGGTAATCAGACATATGTAATAAGTATAATAAAACCCCATAAAATGATATTGGTTTCATGGTCTTGTCACAAAGTACAACCAAATTACATACCATAACGATTTCCAAGAAAAATAAGCGAATAAAGACATTATGATGTTTATAATTGAGTAAATATGTATAGCTCATGAATATAGTTTTTAAAAGAATAAATAATCCAAATTGAGGAGTGTAGAAGTATGTATTTAATGGAACCACTTAAGAGATTCTCTAAGAATTGAGTAAATATGTAACACCCCATAATTCTAAAATAAAAACATTTTATTCAAATGTGTATGTGACATGAAACGAAACATGTAGACATGAATATAACGTATCGAGACTTAAAGATTCACTTAATATTTTAAATAAATCAATACATTTTATAACATAAAATTCATGTAATTCCATGTTTATATTGTGTTACACACAATGATAAGTTTTTTTTGATATCTTATGATGCATGAAGGAAAAAGATTTATTGATCAATAATATACTATAAATATGATTATTTTATATGATACTTATCTACAAATTGTAAGATTCGTAGGAATAAATAGGATTAACTTACATAGGAAAATATTTAGTTTACTCATTTTTATTAGTTACACTACTAGTAATTAGGGTTATCTTCATGCATATATAAAAACTGTTTCCCTGAACAATTAGTATAGAGTTCTGTGATCCAAACTATACCAAAAATTTATTCAAACCATTGACATATATAAAAATATATAATTTTTTTAAATAAATTTATAGATGTTTCACATATCCATTGGGCTCCTAGCCTCCCCCCATTTACACATGATCCCTAATTTTCCTCACCCTTGGATGAATCTATTCTTCTATAACTTTCTCCCTTATTCAAGGATTTTTATTTATTTTGTTCTACTTAAATATAAAATTAGTTAGCTTCAAAGCCTTCATCTCTTCTTCTATGTATTGATTTAATTTTAATATATGTTATCATGTGATCAATCCCAAACATTCATGTTCTTATACTAAGAAAATATAAATATAGTGATATTTGGTTCAAATTATTTAATTCTAGGCTTTATGGGTTTTCGTTGATGGCATGATGTAAATAGATGCATCATGATGCATGGATGGCCATGCATTGGTTATTCCATGGTTTATGATTATGTCACGAAAATGAAAATTAAAACACAATATTTGTTAATTTATTGAAAGAACATCATATTTATTGACCATGATATCCATGGTAAAATTTTAAGAGTTATTTTGGGAAGGTGAAGTTGAGACCAAACAGAATTTTTGTCTACAAATAATGGGTTTTGATGGTTGTGAAGGGGGAGATGGATCAAATTGAGCCTAAAGAGGGGTTTTTGTTGTAGAGAGGCTCAAAAAGGTCTGTTATTGCATAATATATATGTTTTGTTTCATTAGTTTTCATCACCCTATAGATTTAATGATAGTGTGATAATTAATTCTTCCTAACATGTGATTAATAGGGTTTTTTACTAGTGTGACTATGGATTTTTATTTAATTCATGTTTAGTTTGACATTAAATACTCTTCCCTCTATATTTTCTATATTATTAAATTAATGACTATTGTATTTTTATTAAGGGTGAGTTCTATAATGTGATTTATGGAATACTACTTCAACTATAATCATTGGGAACGAAAGGATCTACATGTAAAATGGGTTTTCATTACCATTATAACTAATGAACCAAAGTATATGACCATTAAAACGGGGAATTTATGATAGAGTGAGAGTAATCATTCAAATAATGGTGATTGAGACATAATTCCATTGAAAATAAGAATAAAATATGTTTCAATAATTACTAGAACAAGAACCTATGAAATATATGCATCAACCTTTTTTTCATTTTATCTATCATTCTCTTAAATCATCATCACCCTTTTTTCTTTTAATTTTCATATATTTTCTGCTTTATATCATTTTTTAGTTTTTAAATTATTGAATTGAGTATTATATATCCTTTTATATATGATACCATCCATATAATTTCATGATCCTATATTATATAATTGTAGATTTAATGATTTGGGGTTTTTTGTTTCTAATATCTAAATTGATTGATCCCAAGGGGAAATAATTTTTTTTAAATTGTTGGTATCGAAGCCTCATTTTATTATTAAAGAAAAGAAAATACATCTTTATAACTGGGTAGAGGGATACCCATTACATATATTGAAGGACTAGTGGTCATATATCCCATTATATGGCTCGTAGGCCCAAATGTTTTCCCAAGGCCCATTCTGTGAATAGTACTACTATAATACCCGACTGATACTGTACCTGTTGTTACTATAGTGTCATGTTTCCGCCACTATAGTAACTCTGGTACTATAGCCTCACTACAGTACTACTATAGCCCCATTATAGTACTACTATAGTACATGCACCCAATGGGTTTTAAACCCCTATTTTTAATTACTATATGTGAGTTTATCACAACTAGTGAAGGGTGGAAGCTATATCTCATTCAAGGGTAGTAATTGTTCCCCATTTATTGAAGTAAAAATATAGGGAAACATAAGTCATGCAAGAAATACACTTAAATTACCACTCATAAATAATTAATGAAATCATTAGTGTGTTTCTAATGTGGATGGTTTGGCCATTCCAATACATCTTTCTTAAAAATTTGAAAACCAATCATTTCTGTAGTGGGTTGGGATATCTAAAACAAATCTATCGATTAAATTATCGAAAGATGAAATTTTTTCTACTATATTCTATATCTTAATGTTAAATTAGTAAACATTCTGAGGTATATCCTCATCTACCATATTCTTTATATCGATCATTTTTATCCGCTGATTCTATTTTGTTTATCTATAATGTTTCTTCAGATGTTTGACATATTGTGATTATTTAGAAATTAGGAATTTTTTTCATGAAATTATTGTTTTCCCTTTTTTTAGATATTATTAAGCTAGTATTAATTGTTAAAACCTTGGGTAGAACATTTTATTGTCTCAAATGTATTCAATTAATCCATTATAATAGTGAATTCATTAATGTAGATAAACCCACCTTGGTTCATTATATTTATTCATCGCTTATAGAATATGTTATTTAAATTATTATTTGTTTCTCTTACTACAATTATTCTTTGATCAATTTCATATTTATATATATTTTAATGATTTATTTTTAATTATGGTTTACATTTTTCATTTGAATGTAACATTTTTTTATAATAAAATAGATAGAAGTGGAATGTATCATACTGATTAGATTTCAAAAGAGTTTCAAAAAAATTTTAATACTTTTTGGTAGATTTTTCATTTTATAATATTTAAAATGGAGGTTAGATAGTGTATCCATTTTATAATCATGTTGTATGACCATGGTTAGTTAGGGAAGTTGTTTTCTACCATAAATAGAACGATATATTTTAAATAAACTGTTATGTTTTCTGTCACAATTGAGAGATGGGATAATCACATACTTTACATGAATGAAATGCAATATTTGGTATAAAAAATTGTATATTTGATCAATTTTCAGTTTGGAATAATCAAGAGGGATATAGTACACCAATGCAATAAAAAAATGATATAAATTCACATGATGAAGATAATTAATATAATTGTAACACCCTGAGATTTTGTGAGTTATTTTTTTCAAATTAATTTATCTTTTTTTGATATTTCATGCAACAATAAAAATTGTTTATAATAAATAACTATGTTTTTCTTATGTTAGATGAAGTACCATGTTAATCATGAAATACACATGACATAATATTTTGATTTCTTAATACAGAACACCGAGGTTAGATTGCACTCTATGTGATAATGACTTTCCTCGATGACTTGCATAACACGCAAGACCGAGGTTTACCAAAAAATCATATATTATTAAATTATGATTATTTGACATAATAAGATAAACATTGATATTAAATTAGATTTTAAAAATATTGTTAACTATTTAATGAAACTACATGTTTTATGCAATATAATATGAATTCATAGGTTAGAAATTAATTACAAATGAATATAAAAACTAATTAAATATAAAAGAAAATATTATAATGGTTACAAATATATTTTTACATAATAAATTAAATTTTCATTTATGTCTTCCAATTCAATAATTCAAATATTACTTACACATAGAACATCTACTTAGCATATGTTACATGCAATACTGATTTTATATGTAACATCATTTTATTTTTATAATTATTTAAATGAGTTAGTTATAACCTAGCATTTAAAACAAAGTAATATTAACAGAAATAACTTATTTAAAAATTTTCTTACAATGGTTTTACCTACATAAAACATATTTCTAATGAAATATATGATATTTCGTCAAGTCCTATTGTGTTTAAAAATAATGTTTTCTCGAATGAATCTCCTTTAATGTCTTTATGTTAAAATAGTAAAAATAATTTTATACATATTTAGAAATATAATTTGACAAAATAAACTTCTTTTTTGTATTAATAACGTCTAAATTATCCTAAGGTGTATTTTTTGTATTTTTCTGAGCAACCTCTTTGTTTGATGAATAGTGAAAACTACGACATTTTAGTAAAAAAGTGCCTTTTGATTAAATAATTATTGATGATAAATTATATTTTAGTTTTGTTTTAAAGTAACATTAGATAAATTATAAATCTAGCATCACAATTTAGTTAATTATAATCAATTTAACCTTTAAATTTAATATAAAACCCTAATAAACATTTGAACAATTGTTTACTTCAAAACATGTTATTTAGTCCCATCTGTAGGATTGACATTAATCATAATTTTTGGGCTTCTGTGAAATGATTTTTGAAAAAACAGAATAAACCATATTATTTTATATAATATTTATAGTCTTACAAGACCAAGTAATTTTTTTAACAAAAATGGTTAGTAAAAGTGATTAAAATTAATTTTAGTGATTAATCCCAAATTAGGCTTAATTAGGGGAATAACCTTAAAAATTAAGTGCCCAAATGATATAGTCAAATTTGAAACACCCATTTTATGTCCATATTTTGGAAATAAAACTTATATTTTTGAGTGTTAGGGTTTTTATGAATTTTTTAGGTAAGAAAACGTGTACCCATAACTTGTTTCTAAAAATTCCAGGTGAGTCTCTTTCCTTCCCTATAAAAAACCACCACCTATACCACCTACTAACACCTATAAAAACTCATAATTTCTACCAATACCTAATAAATAAAAATCCTATAAATCCTACCATCTTCTTATAAGACTTACCTTCTGCATTTGTAAATCCATGGAAGACTTTTGGAAGAAACCCAAAGGAGTTACCCGATTCAGAGGTAACATATTTTCTTAATTCCTTTCTTTTTTTTTCCTTATCCATGCATAAAACTATATTTAATCAATGATTATATATCAAAAATAGTATCATAAATATACTAGTATTTTTTTATGTAATTTTTTTTACCTACACTTACAAACACCTCTATCCAATGGGCAAAGAACATATTGTTTCTGTGTACAGCGAACAACTCCCTCAAGAAAAAATGATTGTTCATTTTTCCATTACAACCTGTCATGGGGGGCCATTATTATAGAAATATATTTATATAATATATATATATATATATTATATTTACAATTTCTTTATTGTTTTGTAATTTTTATTTGGAAAATACATTTATGCCTTTTGTCTTAAGTGAAAATTATAATATCATTTGAAGTGTGGACTACGACACCCTCAATGTGATATGATTCGTTCATTCACTACATGGAATGTATTAAGGATTGATTTAGTAAATACATATGATATATATGATATCACAGATATAATTTAATAATGATATATGTATATACATATATTTATTTTACTTTGTTTCTCTCAACATGACAATTAAACCGAAATAGCATTCTTCTGTACATACGACCCACCGTCTCTATGAACGGTGTATTCAGTTTCATACTTATATTATATTATTATTATAAACATATAATGTATATAAATGATATTTATATAATGGTTTTCATTTTGGGATCATGATATATTAATAATGTCCAACAATATAACAAATTAAAAAACATATGAAAAACAAAGTGAATATTACCTAATGTGAAACCATAACATAGGATGGTTAACAAGATGGTAATAAAGTGTCATAAGGAAACCATACATGGTATTAAATATAATAATATTTTTCTTTGAAATATTTATAATAAAATGATATTTATTATATATTTGGTTTGAATTTTTATGATGAAAGTCAAGACACAAGGTAGGTGGATTTCATATCACTTTTTATTTATGTGAGATACATTCTTAATTATCCACCCATTCCTTTTGAGTGGTGTGTATACTTCCCCAAGATGAATTATATGATTGTTATAATTAAATTTGTGGGTATTTAAATATCAATTATATGATTCATTTTTCATGGGGTTAATGTTTCAAAAGGTACCAAATCGGTAAATTAGTTTTGTCTCAAATATCATTCTTTGAGACACATGTTTTATAATGATCTATGTACTTTAATGAGGTGTATATGATTCCAATTGACATGTTATATAATTAACCTCTTTATTTTCATGATATTTTATGCTTCATTTTATTTCATTTTCTTATAAGAATATTATAAACTCGAGTAACCATGTGGTTAGAGTTTATTGAAACAATCTCAATGCCTTTTGAGATTGTTAATGATTATGCTTCTTGGATGAAATATTATGGTCCATTTCTCAAGAAAATTCATGAATTTTATTATATTCCTCTTATTCATCATTTATTCAAGTAATGGTACCATTTTTGTACTCTTTGTTATATTAGGTAGTTACGAAAGTTTGTTTTTATGAAATACTTACTTTACCATATATTCGGTCGGAAATTTGTGTTTCTTCAAAACAATGTTTTCAAAAAAGGGTTTCCAGGAATATTCTAAAAATCCCATATGATGTTTAAAATACACATATACCCTTTTTTCTTTTTAAAATGTTTCCAATAGAATTTTTCTCTCTATTTCGAAACAATTCAATTTTCTAACCTTTTTACCATGGAAAAAATGTTATTTTTTACCACATATGACATGTACAAATTTATTCATCGTCAGTAATTTTTATCTATTTTTAATGGTTAAAAGTATTATTTTAATTAAAATGTATTTAAAAGATATTTTTAAGGAAAATGGGTTTTATAAGGTTTTATTTTTGAAAGATACTTTTTCAAAGAAGAAGTATATTTATCTCAAGAAAGTCTTTCAAAATGTCTTTCCATGTTATTTTCCATCCATGATAACTACTATTTATTTATATCATGCCCTTATAAGAAATTATCCAAAGGTTCCATTAAGGTTCTTTCTTAAATGGTTTATATTTTGATGAAATAATTCTTTTGACACCCATTATACTACCTCAGTTTTATTCTTTTCAAACTCACTTATTTTTCTGGCTTATACAATCATGATATAATTATGAACCCTATCTCTTTACATTGGTTATTATGAGATGAAACCTTAATGATACCCATTACATTTCGTGGGTTATGATATGATTTTTATAAAACCTATATATTTTTTGTGTAATGATATGATGAATGCTTTATTATCTTGTGGAACAAGTACGAATGATTTCATTTTGTGATGGGTGGGACCTATATATCCCTCCAATGCATTGTGTAATGATAATTTTTATATGAGCTCAAAAGGTACATGGGTTATAGAACAAGCCCAATAACTATAATGTACATGGGTTGTAGCCCAAGCCTAAAAGAAATAGGGTACACGAGTTGTAGCCCAATCCCAAAAATAAGAAGGTAAATGGGTTGTATTCTCAACATAAAATAAATAAGGTACATGGGTTGTAGACTAAGGAAAAAAACAAGATGGTACATGGGTTGTAGCACATGCCTAAAAGTAATAGGTCACATGGGTTTTTTACCCAATCCTGCAGTAGTAACATGGTTTATATCTCAATAAGTACATATTATAAAGGTATTTTTAATTATTATTGATATAAAATTTTCTATTCTTATATGTATGCCACAATCCTATATCTTATTCCTTCGTAAAATTTCATGACTCTTGATGTGTATTTATTTAGGATTCATGTCTTATGAACAAAAATGTATTATCCCATAAGTCATGTATATGATATTTTATATTCAATGTATGATCTCCTAATGTTATGATCACGTTCTCATACCCCTATATTCTTTTTTATTCTTAAACCTCTTCCTTTTTACCATTAATGGGCATTTGATATCACCCCTTTTATGTTCCCTTTCCCTAGGTTATGTAGAATGTTTCTATATAGAAGTGATAAAGGTGGAAATACTTATAGGATATGTTCAAGATATTTCACCAGGATAAAATATTTTGTTTCCATGTTTCCAAAGATTGTAAACTATTATTTTCATAAAGCATGTATTTTTTAATGTACAAAATAATCATCTAAAATGATGTAATATCTATGTATGTCAATCCGGGGTCGTTATAGTTGGTTTCAAAGTAAAGGATTATTCAACCTTTGGAAACTAGGATTGTAAAACATTAGAGACATCCCAATTTTTTTTTCTAAAGATATGTATAGGGATATCTCTAAGGATAAGTATTAGGATGAACTAACATTTAGGAAAATTTCATAGAATTTTGGTAAAAGATAGAGTGAGTGGTATTCGAGAAATATATCCCTGTCTGGCAACTAAAAGTGGATCTAGCTCAAGAAAAGATGTACCTATGAGTAAAAAATCTGATATAATGGTTCGGTTTAGACTTGGGGTAATCCAGTACATGACAACGGGCCTTTCTGTACACCTGGTTTGAAACTCATAAGGGGAATGAATTGGTAATTTACAAACTCTTTACAAAACATCGTGAAGGAATTAAATAGAGGATTACTATGAATAAAATTTGATAAACCTAAGGTTTCATATACTAAATAATTATGAGCCATAATTTAGACATCCTACAAGTAATTTTTCTAGATTATATGGTATCCCATTTTGATAAATGTTTCTCACATTATTCTTTCCTGTATTAGTCAATGGTGATAATTAGAATGAACATGGTTAATATTAAATCTTTCAAATTTAAAAATTATGGTCTTTATGAGAATTGATTTCCCAAGTGTAAATATCATAAAGATAATCAAGAAGGTGGTCCGAATAATTATTATATCTCTAATGATAAATAGACCACAAAAGACATGTGAAAGGAATGTGATTCTCTTCCTGTACTATTTACATTAATCAGAATAATCATGAATATATTTAGATTGACTAACCCTAATTCATTATTCATATTTCACATTTTTTTGGAGTGTGGTGTAATGAATATGTTAATGAAGTCTATGTAATGGTTTAAGAATAAAGTTGAATGAATAAATTATTTATGTTTTGGAATTCAATGTTTATGTTATATGAATCGTGAATTATATGAGTGTTTTCAGTAAAAAATATCATTAAGGATTGAAAAGGATATTTTAAATAGTGATGAAGACATGGAAAAGTGATTTCATAGAAATGTGATATTTTGATTAAGGGAAGGTAACCATTAATTAATTCATGATGTCATGATAATTTTTTTTAGATAAAGATATAATGAATATTAATAATTAAATTGGATTGTATGGATTACCCTGGAAAAAATTGTAGTCAAAGTGATATATGTCATTAATGATGAAGTTTACAACTTCTTGGATTTAAAGAATACATCATAAATAAATGTAATAAGGAAGTATGAATGCTTTCAAAAGGATTTATAGTAATTAATGTGATTACCATGTTTCAAGAGAATATATGATGAGGGTATTCACATGTTTGGAATGTGACAACCAAGAAATACTTGGTGATATATTGGGGTCAATTTTATGTTGATTTTAGTACATTATTTATAAATCATTGAATTTGTATATTTCAAAATGGTTATATTGTTAAACATTTATGAAATGTTAAATATAATTTAAAATTAATGTTTTTAAGTTTAATTTATTATCTCACAAAAATAATACTTTTGAATATTGGATAACCTATTTGTGTTGATGGAAACTGATGATAGATGAGTTGAATTATCATGGGTCTCATTATCTATTATTTCTTAAAAAATATGAATTATCATTTATTTCAAAGCATAAAAGATGAAGTGGTAATATATCAAGGAATAAAAAATGTTGGCATTGTGCATAATAAAGGGAATAACATCAATTATGTATATTTCCATATATTCAATGTTAATAAAAAGAATTACTAAATGATAGGTTAATGATCAAAGAATGTGTTGTCTTAATTCCTTAATTTTTATTGAGTTGATGGCCATTTAAATCATTAAAGATTTACCACTTTGAGCCCCTCAAAAATCCATTTATCATTCACTTGTTTGTGATTGATGACCTTAAGAACTCCCTATAAATATTTACACATTTCCACCATGTCTAATCTTCACTAACGACCTATGTTCCCCTATGAGGAATCCTAACTATATATTACATCGGGTAACCATTATGGTTCTAACATTTCATTTTTTATAGATTTTTTAGTATTATTTTTTAGGATTTGGGTTTCTATGAATGAAACATTCAAGTATTAAACCATTGATAACCTAGAAGAATTTCGTTGGAGAAATTAATATAAATGGGGGTAGAATGTAACACCCTGAGATTTTGTGAGTTATTTTTTTCAAATGAATTTATACTTTTTAATATTTCATGAAATACTAAAGATAATTTATATTAAATAACTAGGTTTGGATTACATTATACACAACACTATGTTAATTATTCACTACATGAAACATAAACATTGTTTTTATCTACAAGGAACACAGATATCATCTTGTGTTATACGCAACAATGACTTTCCTCGATGACATGCATATCATGAATGACCGAGGTTTATCAAACAATAATATATTACTAAAATATTATTATTTAATATAAGAAGATAAAACCTTCATGTTAAATTAGAGATTATGAATATTATTATCCATTTTTATATGGGTTTATCAATAAAATATAAATTCATAGGTTACCAATTAGTTATAAATGAATATGAAAATAGATTAAATATAAAAGGAAATATAATTATGGTCACAAATATATTTTAACCTAATAAATTAAATTGTGATTTATATCTTGAAATTCACTAATTCAATCATTCTATTCACACAGAACATCAACTTGTAGTACGTTACATGTATTGCTGAGCTTCTACGAAACGTCATTTTATAATTATAGTTATTTAAATGAGTTAGTTATAACCTAACTCCTAAAAAATAGTAATATTAATATTAATAAATACTTGTAATATATTTTAACATTGTTTTTATATAAATAAAACATACGATTTTGGGTAAATTCCTTTTTTGTTCAAAAATAAATTTTTCTCGAATGAACCTCTTTTAACGTCCTTCTATGAAAAATAGTAAAAATAATTTTATACAAATGTTTAAATTGAATTTGATAAAATAATTTTTTTTAATTCATTATGTTGAAATTATCATAGGGTTAATTTTCTATATTTTTATGAGAAACATCATTTTTTGATAAATAGTGAAAACTACGACATTTTAGTTAAAAACAGCCTTTTGTTTAAATAATTAAAAATAAAAAATTATATTTTAAATTTATATTAAATTATCATTAGTTAAATTATACATATATTATCACAATTTATTTCAATATATTCAATTTCACTTTCAAATTGAATACAAAACATTTAAAAAAATTTGAACAATTTTCTAATTTAAAAACTCGTTATTTCGTCCCATCTCTAGGGCTAACATTAATCTTAATTGTTCATATTCTATGATTTTAATATTAAAAAACTATAATAAACCATTTTAATTATTATAATAGTTTTATTATAATAATACGTACTTAATTTTTGACCAAAATGAATATTATTATTGATTAAATTTAATCATAGAGATTATCGTAAAATTAAGCTTAATTAGGGTATTAAACTTAAATTTAAGGGCCCAAATGATCAATAAACATATCCAACACCCACTATATGTACAAATATAGGCTAAAAACCTTCCATTACAATGTTTTTAGTCTGTTATGAGTTTTTTATGTATGAATATGTGTACACCTAACATGTTTTTAAAAATTTCATGTGATCCATTTTCCCTCCGTATACAAAGACACCACCTCTCCCCCTTCCTCAAATCTATAAAATCATTTAATTTTAGTCAATACCTTCCCAATACAGAATCTATAAAAAACAACATACTTTTATAGGCCTCCCCTTGGGAATAAAGAAATCCGAGGAAGCCTTTTGGAACTAACCAAAAGGAGTTACCCGATTAAGAGGTAACATATTCTCTCATGTCCTTTAGTTCATTATCCTTATACACACACTCTAAATCACTTTATTATATGATTATATAACAGAAATAATATCATATATATACTAGGATGTTTTTATGCAATTTTTTCTACTTAAACTTACACACACTTCTATATAATAGGTAACAATCATTTTGTTTCTTTGTATGACGAACTACTGCCTCACGAAATGATGATTATTTATTTTTCAATTACCACCTATCATAGTGGAAATTATAATGGTAAAATCTATTTATATATGATATATATTATATTTTTATGCCTTTATGATTTTATAATTTTTATTTGTAACATACCATTGTGATTTCCATCTTATGTAAAAATGATAATTGGGTTCGAGGAAGTGTGGACTACCACCCCCTCAAAGAGATATGATTAATTCATACACTATAAGGATTATATTAAGGATGGTTTTAATGAATATATATGATATCATAAATTAATTATAATAATTATATATATATATATATATTTGTGTGTCTTTTATTTTTTTTCTCTCAACACAACAATTAAACGAAAATAGTGTTCATGTGCACATACGGCCTACCGTCACCATGAACGTTGTACTCCATTACACTCATATATTATCCATTTATTATTATAGTAAAAATATATTGTATATACATGATATATATATCATGTGTGAAATTATTTAATCACTATATATGTATAAGGACCAACAATATGACAAATTAAGTCCCATACGAAAAACAAAGCGAATGTTACCTAAAGTTAAACATTAATGAAGGATGGTTAACATGTAGGTAATAAAAGGTCGTAATCAAATAATATAGGGTATTTGATATAATAATATGGTTATTTAAATGATATAAAATAAATTTATATTTATTATACATGTGATTTTAATGAGTATGATTAGATTCAAGGGATAAGGTAGTGAGATTTCATCTCAATTTTTATTTTTGTGAGATACATGATTTATTAACCACCCATCCCTTTTGAGTGGTGTGTATAATTACCCTAGATGTATTATATTTTTTTTATACTAACATTTATGGGTATTTAAATTCCATTCTATGATCCTTATTTCATTGGGTTAATGTTTCAAATTTTACCAACTCGCTAAAGTAGTTTTGTCTCAAATTGCATTCTTTGAGACGCGTGTTTTTTTAGACACCTATGTTACATAATAAGGTGCATACGATTCCAATTTACATTTTATATAATTAATATACTTACATTCATTATATTTTATGCTTCATGTAATTTATTTTTTTTACAAGAAGAGTATGAACTGATGTAACCATATGTTAAGAGTTTATTGAAACAATCCCATCGCTTTTCGAGATTATTAATGATTATGATTCTTTGATGAAATATTATGGTCCATCTATCAAGAATATTCCTGAATTTTATTATAATCTGGAGATTCATGATTTATTCATTTATTGGTAACATTTTTATACTCTTTTATATATAATCTTGTTAATAAAGAACCTTTAAAAAAATCTAACCTTAACCAATATTTGATCACAAATTAATTCTCTATAAAAACCATGTTTTCTAAAAATGGTTTCAAAGAATATTATAATAATATGTTATGATCATTAAAATAATTGTTTTCCCTTTGTTCCTTTTAAAAACGTTTGCAATGTAATCTTTTATATATCTTTCTGAACGTGGTGAATTCTCAACTTTTTTACTATGAAAAATGAATGTTTTTTTACCTCATATGAGATGCAAATATTTATCAACCATCAATCATTTTTATATTTATATTAATGATTAAAATTTAATTTTAATTAAAATTTATTTATAACATATTTTAATTGAAAATGTTTTTTAAAGGTTTTATGTTTTGAAGATCTTATTTCAAAGAAGAAATGAAATTTACCTCAAGAAATGTTTTCAAAATATCCATTTATGTTATATTCAATCCATGATAACATCCATTTATTATACTAATTCCCTTATAGTAAATGATCCAAATGATCTATTCTTGTTATTTCTGGAATGTTTTATGTTCTCATGGAATGATTCATATGAAACCCGTCTCACATCCACGAGTTTTATGCTTTCGAAACCCCTTCATTTCACTGGATATTCATTAATGAAGTTATTATGAAACACATCTATATTCATTTGTTATGAAGTGATAAAACCTTAAGGATACCCATTACATTTCATGGGTAATGATTTGATGTTTATAAAACCTATATCATTTTATGGTCATGATATAATGTATGTTTTAATATCTTGTGTCGCATGTTTGAATACATTTATTATAAGATGGGTGAGACCTATATCTCTTTCCAATGCATTGGTTAATGATAAGTTTTATATGAGCTAAAAAGATAAATTGGTCATAGACAAATCCTGAAAACAATAAGGTACGTGGGTAGTAATCCAATCCTAAATGAAAGAGGGTATACAGGTTGTAACCCAAGCTAAAAATTAAGAAGGTACGTGGGTTGTGGCCCAATAATAAAATAAATATGGTAAATGGGTAGTAGGAAAATCCCAAAAACAATAAGGTACCTGGGTTGTAGACCAAGAATAAAATTAAGATGGAAAATGGGTTTCTAGTCCAATATCGCAGTAGCTACATGGGTTGTAGCCCAATCCAAACTTGTTAGAAATGTCTTGGTAGATAGAAATGACATTAAATTTTTTATTCTTATATGTATTCCAAAAAATATATTTCATATTCCTTCATATGATAACAAGGATTGTGATGTTTATTTCTTTAGGATTCATGTCTTATGAACTTCCATGCTTTTCTCCATAACTCATGTATATGATATTTATTAACCAGAGTATTCTCTCTTAATGTAATGATCATGTTCTCAAACCCCTATGTACATGTTTATTCTTATATGTATCACTTGTTTACCCTTACTGATCATATGAGATCACCCCTTTTGGTGTTTCCTTTCCCAAGTTTATGAAGAATGGTTTTGTGTAGAATTGCTAGATGTAGATATCATTATGGATGATGTCGATTATCTTGATCCATGATAGAATATTTTGTTTCTAAATTTACAAAGACAATAATACAATACAATACTCAGACATTTATTTTTGTAATTTACTAAATATTCATATAATATTATGTAATATCCATGTATGTCAAACCTGTTTCGTTATAATGATGATGTTGAGAGAGTGAAAAAATTAATGGATGATGCTAGAACTCCTATATATCATGATTATACTAAAATTACAAAGTTGTAATATTCAATGTCATTATATCATGGGAAAAACTTGTAATAAATTTATAATACCTCCATTTATTATATTATTATCTTGTTAAATGACTTGGTACCTTATGGTTTAGATATTCCCTCAAATAATTATATGGAATGGAACTTAATTATGAAACAAGGATTTTATACTAATAAAATTCAAACTTTTCTTAAAGATTTATATTTATTTTAAGAGGAAACAAATGAACTTAATGAATATAAATAATGTGGTACTACTCTATGGAAGGAAAATATAGATATAATACCATCTCTTAGCTTAGAAAGTCTTATGTCACATTCAATTAATTTCCAGGCATAAAAATATCTTCATTCCCACATAAATATAAATAAATATGTGATTTAAGGATACTAATAGAATTTAAAATATTGATGAGTTGGTCCGTACTATTGAAGGATTATCATGGCATACATTTTATACACCAGACCCTGATTTTTTGTAAAGGTGAGTAATTTGACGTTGGGTCTATCCTCTTATGTTTTTAATCTTTTTCATCTGATGATTTCATCTCAGAACATGTTGACTATTTTTATTCACATTTATAATCTTTCTCTATGTTCATGTATGAAAAAATAATTCAATTCATTAATTATAATAATATATCGATCTTATAATCCTAGCCATAATATAGACATCAAATTTTAATAGTTAATAAGATAGTTGAGACATCTTTGGGGGATGGGTTTGTATATATTTGATGCTTCTTGAAAAAATATATTTTTGATCTGTGATTCCCTTCCGTGAACTATAAATAATTTCTCAACTATGCAATTATGTATGGTTTGAGCATGAAGAGAAAACTATGATTTTCTATTTTAATGAAGAATACATGATCTAGAGGACTTAAATACCATTGAAGTTTCAGTTTTATGGGAAATTGACAATTCCCATTAAAGTATAATCAATATAGGATGAATCCTTAGAGGTTTGATAATACTATTGACACTGAATAGACACATTGACATACGTCAGAAAATTATTTTCTCAACGAATTGAAAGATTTAATTTTTATTGGTTAATGGTCATAGGAAATATAAAGATGAAAAATATTGACATGGAATCCAATTAGAATTATAAAAAAGAAAAGTATATTTTTCTAGTTGAAATATTGGTCATCAAATTTGTTACATCATTATATAGTCATAATACAAATTTAGAGAAATATTTCTGAAAATATGCTTTCAATTCTTATAAACATCAATGGGATGACCCACGATAGAAAAAAAATCTTAGAGGGACTTTTTGGATTGGGGTATTCTACCAAAAATGAATCCTCTATGTTTCATGAAAAAAATTAAATGCTCCCTGTTCTTAATATGTGATGAAACTATTAGAGACAAATGATTTTCTAAAAGTATTGAATAATATCAGGGTTCCTCATGGATATTACAAAAGAATATTTGAAAAAGTCTATAAAAGGGAGTTGAAACAAAATCCCTAAAAATAATTATTATCACATGCTTCTACATGAATTGATTCCAATAGTAATATGAAATTTAGTAACCAATAATGCCAAGGTGATGGTGATTTGTTTGGGCCACTTTAATATAGAGTTGTTTTCATACAGGTTGTCCATGTATTTCTTCATAAAAATGTAGCAGGGGGAACCATTAATGTTTTGTGAGTTGGATAAAATATTTCCTCTATTGTTTTTTTATTTCATACTACATTTAACAATTTATCTTCCAACTAAAACACATATTGTGGGAAAAATTTATTTTTGGTGGATGCATCCTACTAAAATAAATATGTACACAATGAAATCATATATCTGGCACAAGAATAAAATTGAAGGTTTCCATGTGAGAGGTTATCCAAATCAAAAATGTATGGATTTTATTCAATGTATTTTTATAATGTAAGCATAAGATGAAACCATACAATGAGAAATTAAGATTCAACACATGAGTAAATGGGGTCCATTACCCGAATATGAAGAATTATTGAGTCATTTTCATTGGATACATTGATCCTTGAAGAGAATGATATGGAACATCACATAGTCTTTTTTAATAGTGGTTTGTTTATGGCAATATGAATTATGTAATTTTAATATTTATATGTTATCTCATACTATTACTATTCATATATAACTTACACTTTTATTATTATTAAATGTAGGGATCAATTTGAATTTTTATATTGAGTTCATCAATCTTTTCTTTTGAGAATGAGAGATTCTTTGCAAATAAAATAGTTTCCTTCGTATTTGAAATCATGGGTATAAAAATTAAATTTGTTATGTTAAAATATATATATTCATTTAATTGTATTTTTCATATATATTGTAGGTATTTACTTTACATATGGACTCTATCTCTCAATAATTAAGTGCATTTGGTTTTCATCCATGTTCTATGAGTTGTGAATGAGAATAATTAAATTTACGAATGACACAATGATGATGCAATAATTACTAAATTATTGAACGATTAAAATAATTGGTATTATAAAATTTAATATAATTTTAAATTGATAATTTTAGGTATTAGAAGAATTTCATGGTTAATAGGACATGTTAGGGATGAATAAATAATTTTTTTCTATGTGATAATGTTTTTATGACTTTCACAAAAACCAAAAACTAAATAGTGTCAAAATTGACATAAATGAGTTTTTAAAACAAATACTATATTATTAATTGATATAATTTTCAAAAAAATATAATGTGAGGAAAAAGGACTTAGATAAGGTTATATATATCAATAATTGTCCTCTTTTTCTATTCTTGGCTTTTATAGTAATTTTATTCTCCATTTATTATAATAATACAAGTATACATGGTAAAAGTTAAAAAATTTAACTAATAGTTAAATCTAAAGGATAAGGTTAATATGGTGACCTAAACCTATCTAAATACTATTGGTTGAGAAGATTTATACCCATCACCACCTTAGGACCAAAATAAATCTTTTTCGAGACATTATAAATCAAATATTATTGAATAATAAAATAATATTTCAAGATTTTCTGAAAGTGACCCTCACCTCTCTTATAAAATGGTACTTCCCATTCTCTCAAAATCACACCTAAAAATCCAATTGTCTTGGCCATCCCCTTCTCAAATATCCTCTTAACTACCCTAACTTCAACTTAGAGTCATTACTTTGATCAGAAGACAACCTAAGGAGCCCATTTGATGAAATCAAAAGGAAGCACCCGAATAAGAGGTAATAATTCCATCACCTCTTGAAATGTTTTTTTATTCTTCCTCTTCCTCTTTCTTTGTTGTTTATATACCAAAATAAAAACTCCAGTACCTTCAAGATACTGTGATGTTATTTTAAATATGGTAAAACTATTTTCATTTTTCTATTCATTCTATGAATGACAAAGTCACCATACGTGTGTATGTGTGGCTTACCATCTCCCCGTCGTCATATAGTTTTTAATTCCACACTTCATTATTTTGATGGACATAGTAATGAGTATAATTGAAGTAAATAATAAATATAAAATTTTAATGATTCTTTATATATGATATATCATCCAATTACATACAATTCACCATCAATATAATGATATTTTCTCTCGTGCGTACATACAGATTACTGTCCCATGAACACGATAAGATTCATTTCCCCATATTAACCATTAAAGAATAATTTTCATTTGAGGACTACAAATAATGTCTGAGAAATTAAAATCATTTTGTATATGAACCAAAAATATCCTATCCATATCAAACACAACTTATGTAACAAAACATATAAAAGAAAATGAATCAGTTAACACCCGAAACAATGATACTACTGAAATATTATTAACAAAGCAATATTAGATGATCATATTTGATATAATATTAATTTATGTGGTTCCTATATAATTTTATAACAATGATTTAACTATTATACAAGAGGATAATGTACCCTCTACCAAGGAAAAGTGCAAGGTAAGGTTTAATTTAACAATCTTTTTATTATCCAAGGTTGTTTTTACGTAAGAATCTACTGGGACTTCTTTTTCATCCACGTCTGTGTTTATTAAAAATGTATTTCAAAACATTTTTAATATTTCTTATAATATGGATTAAATTCACTTATACCTTTTTTTTACTTTATATAAAATGTTTTGAAAGGAATCTTTCCATCGTTTTCAAAATAATAAACATTATAACCTTTTCAAAAAATTAAGGTAAGAATGCTTTTTTAACTTATACGGAGGGTGCACCTATTTTCCACCGTTATAACACCTTCATAGTTTCCCTTACAAGATTATAAGAATATTTTCAAAATAAATGTTTTCTTTTATAATTATGTGACTTTTAAAGTATTTCAAAATAGAAAGAGTTATTTCTACCAAATAGTTTTAACTTCATCTATGTCAACACCCTTTGATGGATTTTACACTTGTTTGAAGTTGATTTATTTTGATACAATATTCCATATTGTATTGAAGGTTTTTTGATATGTTTAACTGAGGATAACTTATTTTTATACCATTCATTGTTTATGGTTAAAGTATTGACTTTTCATATTCTAGTTTTAAAACAAATGTTTAAGTTATATTTCAAAATTCTCATATGAGGAATGCATTGGACTTAGTAAGTGACTGGTGGAGCCCGGTATAGCTCCTCGATGTATCGGTAGGTCTCATGAGAAAACTAGTTTCTTAGCACATTTCCATGACAAAATATTATTTATAGTCTTAGAAACAGGCCTTGGCTAAGTGGTTATGATGTCCAACATTATGAATTCCATCATTATGAAATTGGCTATTGATATTACATGTGATTATTGGACTTGTAGAATATTCATGTGAATATGTAAATGGCATTATTTGATTTATATTTTCTATATTATACCAAATTATATATATAAAAGTCTTGTGTTTTAGTCTTATACATTGCATTAAATGTTTAATCTTATTTATGGATGTTTCCACTATATTTTTATCCTTACTAATCACCTGAGCTCACCCCTTTCTATGTTTTATTTTTCTTAGAATGCGAATAAGTATAGTATGACTGACTTGAAGGGATAGTCTAAGGGAGAGGAATGTGTTAAAAGGAGACACAAGGTTGTTGTTTTTCATTTCATAATGTAATGTAAAACTTATGTTTGTATCTAGTACATCCAAGTCTAATAAACTGATTGGCTTATGGGATTTGATCCCTTATGATCATACAAATGTTATTCAATAATGCACCGACTCTAGGTAACTTGGGCCGAGACATTGTAGATGGTATCATAGGATGTTTAGTACAACCTTGGAAACTAGATTTAGAAAAACTCTGATTAGAGAACATTTACCTAAGATGGACTTTGATGATTAGTATAGAACATCTTCCTAGAATTTTGGTAATGTAGAGATTTTTTGAGTTTTCCAAGATATACATCGCTGTCTAGATATGAGCAGGTAGAGGCAGTTCTAGAAAAGATGTACCTAGGACTGATAACTCCATCAAGGAGTTTTGGGCTTGACTCGGGGTATCTTGGTACACGAAAACGTGCCTTGTTGCACTCTTGGTTATGACTGTCCGGGGGATATGCTTAGGATAATTTACATTTTCTTTAGAAACCATTAAGAAGGATTTATCAGCATATACCTCCTCAAAGATTTTTATTATTATTATGGATTATATCCATAAAATATTCAATTTTTTTTAAGTGTTTTACAAGTTTTGAATAATGTATTATGATTAATAAACTAATATATTCGATTCTATTTTTTATAAATGGTGTATAGTGGAAGGAATGTAAAGAGTATCAATGCACGTAATACATATAGTGATTTCCCTCCTACTCAATATAATTATAGTGGGTTTGGGGATGAAAAAAGTGCTGATTAGTTTATCACTTTACTGGGACAACTCACTTGGGTTATGAATAATAACCTTACCTGTATGGAGCACCCTGATCTACAACATAGAGGATCAATGTTAGACCACTTCATGAGGAAACAACCACCTACATTCAATGGGACCAAAAATCAATTTATATATGAGAAATTGATAAGTTCCTTAGAGAATATATTTCATGCTTTGGGGTGTAGATAAAGGGAAAAGGTTTTCATGGAAATTTATCACCTCATGGGAGATGTAGATCACTGGTGGTCATTAATTCAAAACAAAAAGGACGATGACGAAGTATGAAATATGGAATAGAGGGAGTTTAAAGATATTTTCATAGAAAAATACATTCCTCATGACCATCGAGTGGATATGTAAAGACAATTTTTCTGTCTAAGGAAAAATGAGGATGAAAATGTTTCAATGTATGAGGTTAACTTTACAAGGTTAGATACGCATGCAGCGGATTATATACAAAACCCAAGGAGTAAGATTTATCAGTTCTTTGATGGGTTAAAACCATTTCTTCATCAAGCAATAGTCTCATAATCATTCTCATCATATGAAGATATTGTCTCAAGTTCTATCAAGATATAAAAGGAATTATCTATGTCTTACTACTTTAAAGAAAATCAAGAGAAGAAGAGATCTACTGAGCACTATGGAAATGGAAAGAAGGAAAAGAGGGGGAAAGTTGAATTTCTATCCTGTAGTAAATGTCAGAAGAAAAAACTTGGTACTTTCCTGAAGGTAATGAGAGTCTATTACAAGTGGGGTGAAAAAGGCCACAAAGCTTGTGATTGTAAGGTAAATAAAGAGGCTATAAATGTTGAATTCTACAATTATAGAGTAATTGGGCATTATAAAAATATATTTCCTAGGTTCCAAAGAAACTTACCTCGGAAAAGTCCAAGGGAAGAAGGACATTCTTATGCGATCACTACTACTGAGGTTGATGCTCCAAAATACATGATAGCGGGTAATATAATGGTTTCTTCAAGTTTATCCAATGCTTTATTTGATTTTGGATCATCACATTGTTTCATATCTTCCCAGTTTGCTAAGAATATTTGATATTTCCAATTTTATTTAACACGGGATTTGTTATTCAAAACTCTTAAGGGAAGTATAATTGAAACCAATATTTGTGAATCATCCCCCATTAGGGCTTATAAATGTTCATTAGCCTCTGATATCATCATGATACACATGATTGAATTAGATATAATCCTCGGTATAGATTGGATTTCAGACCATGATGCGAAAATTTATTGTAAGAAGAAGGAGGTTACAATTTTCGATGATGATAAAGAGTACCTTATCTATAGAGCAGAAATATCATCCCCAGATTCTTATATATATCCACCCCCAGTAGCCCCATTAAATTCAATTATTAGGGAGGAAAAGAATGAAAAAACTATGGGTGAGGAAAATAATGTTCAAATAGAGTATGTACCTATTCTGCAAGAATATGTTGATGTGTTTCCAGAGGATTTACATGGACATCATCCTGAATGAGAAATTGATTTTTCCATTGATTTAATTCCTAGTTCAAGTCCCATATAGAATACCCTGTATATTATGGCCACTGTTGAATTAGTGGAACTAAAGAAACAAATAGAGGAATTGAGTAATAAAGGATTTATTCACCCTAGTGTTTCTCCATGTGGATCCCCTATTCTGTTTGTTAAGAAGAAATATTAATCTATAAGGTTGTGTATTGACTATAGGGAGATCAATGCTATAACAATAATGAACAAGAATCCCTTACCCCACATTGATGATTTATTCGATCAACTTCATGAAGCTCAATATTTTTAAAATATTGACCTTTGTTCTGGATATCATCAGTTGTGTGTGATGAAAGAAGAAATTCCAAAAACAACTTTTTGAACTAGGTATGGGAATTACGAGTTTATAGTAATGCCTTGTGAACTGACTAAATAACACAATGGTTTCATGGAGTTAATGAATAGAGTTTTCAAGGAATATCATGAAAACATTGTAGTTGTATTTATTGATGATATGTTGGTATACTCAAAAATCTATGAAGATCATAAAAATCAATTGTGCACTATTCTAAAGACTCTTATGAGAAATGAATTATATGGGAAGTTTAGCAAGTGTGAATTCTGGCTTTAGGAAATTTCTTTTCTTGGTCATATTGTCTCTAAGGATGGAATATCTGTTGATAATTCAATGACCAAGGAAATCTATGAATGGCCAGCACCGACAAGTATAACTGATGTACATAGTTTTGTGGGTTTAGTATGTTATTATCGGCATTTTACCCAGAATTTTGCCCAAATTTCTAACCCATTAACCAAGATCACATGTAAAGGGGTAAAATTTGTTTGGAAAAAATAGTGTGAAGAATGTTCTGAAGAACTGAAGAGAATATTAGTCAATGCTTCTGTCTTGAATCTACCATCAGGTAATAATGTGTTTGTTATTTGTAATGATGCTTCAAAGAAAGGACTTGGTTGTGTCCTTATGTAGAATGATAGATTTATTTCCTATGCATCAAGGCAACTAAAAAATAATTAACAGAACTATCTCACTCATGATCTTGAGTTAGCAGCTGTAATCTTTGCTTTGAAGATATGGAGACACTATCTCTATGGTAAAAAATGTGAGATATATACCGATAACAAGATTTTGAAGTATATTTTCTCAGAAAAAGAACTCAACCTGAGACAATGATGATGGCTTGAACTACTCAATGATTATGATTACACTATACACTACCACCCGGGGATGGAAAATAAAGTGGAAAATACTTTGAGAAGAATGGATCATGGAGTTTTGAACAAGATGAGAGTTTAAAGGGATTCTATGTTCATGGATCTAGTAAATATGGATATGGAAATTATAATGGATGGTGAATCATCAATACTTTTTTTAATGGTTTCCAAATCATCTTTACTAGAAAGGATAAAAAGTTCTCAGACTGATGATGGGGATTTTAAAAGAAAAATTAAAGCTGTGAATGATGGTAGATTTATTGAATTTATATTTGAAGATGGAATTTTCAAATTTAGGAAGAGACTGTGTGTTCCTGACATACCTGGTCTAAAAATTTAATTTTTGGATGATGATCATCGCTCCAATTTCTCTATACACCCTGGTAGCACTAATATGTATAGAGATTTGTAGGAACATTTTTGGTAGGACAACATGAATAGGGATTTTTCTGATTATGTGTCAATATGTATGGTTTGTTAATAGGTGAAGGCTGGAAGACCTATTGAGATCTTTTTCACATGACTTTCATGGTATGCGAGATAAATATTTACCTCTGGTAGAATTTTCCATCAACAATAAATTCCCTTCAAGTATTCAGATGGCACCATATGAAGCATTATATGGAAATAGATGTCACAGACCAACTTGTATGGATGATGTTTTTGAAAGAGAACTTGTAGGCCCAGAACATGTTGTGGAATCAATGGAAAATGTGAAGATTATTTAAACCCACATCAAAGAAGATCAAAGTAGGAAAAAGAGTTATGTTGATAACTAAATGAAGGACTTAGAATTTCAAGTAGGAGATCATGTTTTCTTGAAAATATCTCCATGGAAGGGTGTTATACGATTCCGTAAGTAGGGTAAATTGTGTCCCACGTACATCGGGCCTTTCGAAATTCTACAACGAATTGGAGTTGTAGCTTACCATTTGGAAATGATGGAAAGTCTCACCAAAGTTAATGATGTGTTCTATGTATCACTGTTGAGAAATTACATGCCTAACCCAACACATGTACTCACCTATGAAGAAATAGAACTGGAACCCGATCTGTCTTTTTCTAAAGAGCCTATCAAGATTTTTGATACCAGAGAACAAGTGTTGAGAAACTGGACGACTCATCTAGTAAAAGTTCTATGGAGAAATATTAAGATGGAAGAGGCAACATGGAAACCCGATGAACTTAGGATGAATAACCACTTGAATATTATTATACAGAAATATTATAGAAATTTCGAGGATGAAATTATTTTAAGGAGGGAAGAATGTAACACCCCAAGATTCCATAGTGCGCTACCCTTTGAATAATACAATAGCTTGAGTTGTATGCAACTTCGAGTTATAACACACTATGACCAATAAAACTCACTGTTATGAATATTAATACCCACTTTTTGAAATTTTAAAAATTTTATTTTTCAAAATGAACTTAATTTTTGGATTTGGAATATCAAAATTAGCTTAGGGTGAATTTGTGGTATTTTTCTGAAAACATTCAATTTTTTATGAATAGTGAAAAACACAGCGTTATTATTTAAAACCAAATTTTTATTTAAATAAATAGTATTTTATTTAAAATTTATTTAGGAGAAAATAGATACATAATACCTATATATGTTCAATGTAATTCATTGGATTCATTTTATAAAAATATTAGATATATAAAATTTTATTGAACATTTTTCCCTCTTTTACCCACCTTGTAAGCACATTAGAAAAGTTGAATAAAACATAATTTTACCACTTATGTGAATTGAATTTAAGAATCTGAAAGGAATGGTTTAATTCCATAGGTAAAATGTGGTTCAAATGAATGAAAATAATTTTTGGTGAATTGTAGCTTTTGAATTTTATTTACCACGGTTAAAATTAAATAGGGTAATTGAAGGTAAAAATGATTTTATAATTACCCTAAAACATGTCCTAATTCTATTGGATAAGTGTTTTTAAACCAAAATCAACCTTAGGAATAAAATATGATCCTTTTGGTCTACATGTATTAGATTATAACATTTATTATTATTTTTTATAATGAAGAGTTAAAAGTGGTAAATTTAATGTTTAATAACTAAAACATTTTTAATATAGGGCTATAAATAATAAAAATTCTTCTATAAATATAAATTAGAAATATAAAATGATTTCCTAAATAATTTTACTTTATTTATTGTTTTTAGGAATTGAACAATTAAATTTATTAATGACACAATGATGATGTTGTAATTACCTTGTAATTGAAAAATTAAAATAATTGATATTATAAATATTAATATAATTTTAAATTGATAATTTTTATGTATTACACGAACATTCATTGTTATTATGACAAGTTAGGGTTTATTAAATAATTTATTTCGAAGTGATAAAGTTTTTTTTGACTTTCACAAAAACCAAATACTAAATAGTGTGAAAATTGACATAACTGAGTTTTTAAAATAAATACTATATTATTAATTGATATAAAATTTCTAAAAATATAAGGTTTGGCCAAAGGACTTAGATAAGGATATATATCAATAATTAACCACTTGGGGTTCTCTTGTCTTTTTATAGTAAGTTTAGTGACCATTTATTATAATAATAGAAGAATACATGGAAAAAGTTAAAATATTTAACTAAGAGTTAAATCTAAAAGATATAGTTAATATGGTAAACTAAACCTATCTAAATCTTATTGGTTTTGATTTTTAGGATCCATACCCACCATATACTCTAAATAAATCCTTTTTGAGACATTTTAAACCAAATATGATTGTATAATAAAATAATATTTCAAGATTTTCCTAAAGTGACCCTCACCTCTCTTATAAAAGGGTATTTCCCCTTCTCTCAAAATAACACCTTAAAATCCATTTGGCTCAGCCAAAACCTACTATAATATCATCCCAAATACACTCAAATCTACTTAGGGGCCTTAATTTGATCATAATCCAACCTAAGGATCCCTTTTGATCAAATAAAAAAGAAGCACACGATGAAAAGGTAATAATTTCGTCACCTCTTTCAAAGTTCTTTTTATTCTTCCACATCCTATTTAATTGTTGATTACATGACATAATAATAACTAAAGTACCTTCTAAAAACTATGATATTATTATAAATATGGTAAACCATATTAATTTTTCTATCAATCCTATAAATGACAATGTCACCATACGTGTGTACGAACGACTTACCATCTCCACGACGTGGTGTAGTTTTTTATTCAACACTTCATTATTTGGATGGGTATAATAATGAGTATAATTGAGGTAAATAATAAATATAACATGTTAAATATTTGGTATATATGACATACCATTCAATTAAATATGAGTTCACCATCAATAGAATGTTATTTTCGCTCGTGGGTACGTACGGATTACCATCTCCACAAATGCGTTAAGATTCATTTCACCATCATAACCGCTAAAGAATATCTTTCATTTGATGACTAAAAATAATTTCTAAGAACATATTATCATTCACGATATGAACCAAATACATCCTATAAATATCAAACATAACATACGTAACAAAACATATAAAGGAAAATGAATCGGTTAACACCCGAAACAATGATACTACTAAAATATTATTAACAAAGAAATATTAGAGGATCATATATGATATCATATTTATGTATGTAGTTCTTGTATAATTTAATAAAAATTATTTTACTATTATATAGGAGGTTATCATACCCTTGACCATGTAAGAGTATAAGGTAAGGGTTAATTTAACAATATCTTTATTTCCTAGAATATGGTTTAATGTCATTTATACCTTTTTTTTACTTTATATAAAATGTTTTGAAAGGAATCTTTTCGTTGTTTTTAAACAAGGCACTTTATTTCCTTTTCAACAAATTAAAGTAAGAATTGTTTTTAATTTATACGGTGGGTGTGGTTATTTTCCGCCGTTATAACACCTTAGAAGTTTCAATTACATGCTTATAAGAATATTTTCAAAATAAATGTTTTATTTAATAATTATGTGACTTTTAAATTATTTCAAAATAAAAAAGAGATATTTCTCCCAAATAGTTTTAATTTTATCTATGTCAACATCCTTTGATGGATTATAAATTTGTTTGATGTTGATTTATTATGATACAATATTCCATATTTATTGAAGGTTTTGTGATATTTTTGACTTTGAATGAGTTATTTTTATACCATTAATAGTTTATGGTTAAAGTATTAAAATTTCATATGTTAGTTTTAATACGAATATGTATATTTTATTTCATCATTTTCATATGAGTAATGCATTGGACTTAGTATGTGACGAGTGGAGCCCGCTATAGCTCCCCAATGCTTCTGTAGGTCTCATGAGACAAACTAGTGTCTTGGAATATGGTATTGACAAAATCTTATTTGTAGTTCTGGAATGAGGCCTTGAGTATATGGTTATGATGTCTGATATTATGCATTCCATCATTACGAAATTGGTTATTGATATTACATGTGATTTTTCGACTAGTATAATATCATTGTGAATAATTAAATGGAATTATCTGATTTATATTTTCCATATTATGTTGATTTTTATATTTAAAAGCCTTATGTTTTAGTCTTATACATTTCCATAGATTTTTATGGTTATTTATGAATGTTTCCCTTATATTTTTATCTTTATTGAGGACCTGAGCTCACTTCTTTCTATGTTTTATTTTTCCCAGGATGCAAAGAAGTATATTATGAATGACCTACAGGGACAGTATAAAGGAGATGAATGTACTAAAAGGAGACACAATGTTGTTGTTTTTAATTTCATAATGTTACATAAAACTTATGTTTATATCTAGTACTTCCAAGGCTACTAAATGGACCGGTCTTTCAAAATTTAATCCCTTGTGATCATGCCAATTTTATGTAATAATGCACCAACTCTGGGAAACACGGGTCGGGGAATTACAAGTGTAATCTATTTTTTAGAAAGAAAATAACAATTATCTAAAAGAAAATCAATTTTTTCCTGAAAAACTATATTTCTTCTAATACAATGTATCATCATGCTTAGAAAACATAAATTAAAATTAAATTTTCCCCATTTATAAAAAATTATAGGATAAAATAAACCTCATTTTTAAAATTTTAATACCTAAATTATCTTAAAATTAATTTTTTATATTTTTTTGAGAAGTTTTAATTTTCTACAAATATTGAAATGTAGTGGATTTTTATTGACAATTAACTTTTCATTTATATAATTTATTATTTTAAACAATATTTTTAGTTATTTATAAAGTGAAAATTGTTCAATAATATATCTATTATTTCAATTTAGTACATTAGAATCATTTTTATATTGAATGTAGATGTAAAAACATTGTAATCTTTTGAAGAATTCCAAATTTGAACCCTCTTTCTAATCATGTATTCAAGATTTATTTTAAATTTATTTTTGTCACTTATGTGGATTGAATTTCAAAAAATGGATTCCATATTTGTATTTTCATCATTTATTTTGTCAGCTAAGTTCAACATTATTTTTAACAAAATGATTAGTGAAAACAGTAAAAATTAATTATAGTGATTAAGGTAAAAATGTGGTTACTTATTTCATAAACATAGAATATAAGGTGAAAGGGTGATGAAATTTTTTTGAAAACTCATTTTTTGACCATGTGTAAACCTTATTCCTTTGATTATTTCTCAGGGACCATTATTTCGGGATGGTGACAAAATAACATAGGTGGGATTCACTCTTTGAAAAATATTACATGTGTGACACTCACCCCACTTATAAAATGCCACACCCTCTCCTCTCCACTTTATGCAATGAAACAACTTTCTATCAGAAAATAGAAAAAAAAAATTCTCAACATCCCTAGACTCATCCTAGAATCATTAGTTTTGTAATAAATCCATCCTTTGAAGTTTTTAGTGCAAAACTAATGAGGATACCCAAAGATGGGGTAATGTTATTCAACGAGCTTCTTTATGTTACTTCTTTCTCCATATCCTTAAATTTTTACTAAACCATGATTATAAAATAAACTAAGTATCTTTAATATACTAGTATATTTTTTTAATAATTCAATGATCTAAAACATTCTCCACTTCTATTAAATGGGTTACAAAATCATCGTTCATGTGTACGGATGACTACCACCTCGTGAACAGATGTCATTCATTTTTCGATTACCACCTTTAAAGGTTAGTTATAAAGATGGATATAAACTATATATGTTATATTTATAACATAATTATAAATACAGATTATTTATAACATATATTCCTTTTTACCTTCCATTTTGTAGGAGAAAGAATAACGCCGCATGTATGTACGTCAGACTACTGCCTCACGAAGTGATGTGATTTGTAGTTTTCTAATTCTTTACATGGATGGTGATAAGAGAAATGGTTAACTATTATATGTCATATAAATGAAATTATTTTGATATTAATGGAATATTTATCATTATCTGAAGATAATATGTATGGATATATCATTTTCATTACTTTTACACTAAATGAATGATGATATTGTCATTCGTTTAACTATAGACTACCACCTTCAAGAAATGATGTGAATATCTCTTAATAACCACACCAAAAAGACGATATTATTATAATTCGGTAAGGATAACATATTTCATAAGTCCATTCCAAGATGACAATTTAAAAATGAAAACATTACTCTTGCATAAGTACGACCTACCATTTGATTGATCGTAACACACATATTTTTCTAATCATCATTCAGGATTGGATGATGTCAAAATATGAAAATTATTTTAGGATTATTTTTTCATATATGATAAAACTATGTAATATTTTCCCAAAATAGATCATTCATTATTAAACACGCAAGAGAAAACAAGGCAAATAAAAATTGAAATAATGAAAACAATGAATGATAATTAATAAGCAAGTAATAAGATGTTATACAGGGAATATATATTTTATTATAAATATTAATTTGGTTTATTTATAAGTTGATAACCTGTTTTAAACAACTATGTAGGATGAAAACTCATGTTAAACCAAAAGGAATCATTTGGTAAGAGAATTCATATTATATTCATTTCATTAATTCATATTGTAATTTTATGCACCGAGATTATTTTATATTATATATATACATCCATATTGACATTTAATTTCATGAATACATATTTATTCAATATATTTTATGTTTAAATTTTATTTATTAAATCTGATGATATTATAATTAAAATTTAGTAAGTGGTAAAGAATTAAATAACTCAATTTCACTTTATTGTATGATATTAATAATTCATTGTCTTTAACATTATATCTTTATGTTTTTAATGAATTTTACTTTGATTATTTCATTTACACTTATATTATATGTATTTTTAGGTTATACAGATAATCAATTCATTTTTTAATCCCCAATTTAATTTTATGGCATTTTTAATGGTTTATTTCATAGGCTCATTCTAATTAAGATTGTGTATGCATGAATTCCCACTAAATAAAATTATTTTACAATTGTTTAATAAAACCTTTAATTTAATTCAAATTAAAAAATTCATGATTTTTTAATGAATAGTACCATTTTACACTCTTTTTTAGTGAAAATGTTTTTGAAAAAAATTTGAGAAAATAAGACATCATTTCTCTCCTTCGTCAAAAATACGTTCTCTTCCAAATCCATGTTATCTAAAAATATTTCCATAAATGTTTATGACATTTTAAAATTGGTTTATTAAAAAAATTTATAGCCAATTTTTTAAGATATGTTTTATATGGAATATTTGTGTTTCTTTCTGAACAAGGAACTTTCCTAACTTTTTACAATAAAAAAATAATGACCATTCCAACTTGTACAAAATGTATGAAATTAACCGCTATCATGAACAAAATTTATTTTTATCTTGATTTTAAATTTTATATGGTTCATTTTAAAGAATATTTTAACTAAAATTATTGAAACTCATAGTTTTTTTAAATTTTTTTCAAAGAAATGGATTTTCAAATTGTTTTATGTTTTAAAAGGTTATTTTGAAAAAAAATGTTATTTTCCTCAAGAATGTTATTGAAAGGTATTTTATGGTATATCTATTCATAAATGGAAGAAGCCCTTTATTCTTAATTTAATGAGAGTATGTTATATTTACACTATACTTATTAATCCTTTGGACGGTTTATGATAATTTTTAATAAATAATTTATTTACATTCACATCCTTGATTCTTTTTTTAGACAATATCATTTCCTTGAAATCTACATTTTTTTTGGATCATTGGATATTAAATTTTCCCTAAATACCCATATTTCTTATCAGTGATATTTTAATTGTTCTAAACATATATAACTTATTCAGATAGTGTTCTATGATGAAATTTATTTGTTTAACTAGAGAAATATTGATAAATCTGTATTCATTACTCAATATAGATATAAGATATCATACCTAAATAGAGGTATGTTCTTGTATAAGTTTTGTATTAAACGTATTTATTTGGTTAAAAAAAATTAGTGATCTTATAAGGTGTCTTTGGGAAGTTTTGTGGGTTTGAGATAGAAAAAATAGAGAACGAGGACACCCAGTTCAGGTTGCATTGTTAGAAAAAAGTTAGTAGTAACCATGAACCCTAACCGTTCTTTCCTCGAGGATGAGTGCACAGTTTGAGTAGAACTATGTAAGGGTTAATGAGAAATTGTGAATGATTATATAAATCCATCTTACATGATTGTCGCATGGTTTTTCAAACCGCGAAAAATTCATTGGTAACTGTGCGGCATAACCTCTTCTTGGATAGAAGTGATGCATGGTTGGTGCACGGTTTGGCCAACCACGCGGCCAAACCCTGAACCCCATAAAAATTGTGGTTTCACTATTTTACCCAAAATATTTATGAACCCCTTACCATATATTCAACCCCATTTCTTCTCTATCATTCCTTTTGATAAACCAAAATTCTGATGTCTTCCCATGGATCGATCTCTTTTGTTTCATGGAGGTCTGGATTGTTGTTGGATATGAATCGATGCTCCGGGTGAGTCTAACACTCATCTTCCTTCAATTTTTACGATTAGGTATTATCTACACATTCTTCTTCATCTGAATCCCTAAAACCTTTTTTTCCAGTAGACCTTGTTGTGGGGCTTCAAGGGATTTCGCAGATTCAAACAAAAGTCAATGATAAAGCATGAGGTTGTCTTCAGAACTGAGGTAGGTGGTAGACAAGTTATATCTCATAGTCTTGATGTTGGTTTATGTGCATGTGGTTTTTATACGGGGTTTTATTATTTTTATTTTTGTTAAATTAGATATATCTGGTAAATTGGTTGGTTAAAAGATGATTTGAATGCCTCATGATCCCCGTGGGATGAATTGAGGTTGACTAGACCGGTTATAGAGACACCCATGAGGTGAGCCCTCACCCCAAACATAAAAATTTGTAAATTTAAGTATATAATTTATTTATGATGAAGTTGGTTAATCATAAATGTGTTAACATGTTATCTTTAATTGTAAAAAAGAATTAATGGTAATTGTGTTTGGTTGTTATCTTGGAATAAGGGTTAATTGGGAATAATGTGAATGGGATAAACAAATTAAAGTGAATGTGTTAAATTAGTTATGTGTTGTAATGGATATATGTTAAATGATTAAGGAGATTTGATATCAATTAGATTAGTTGGGTTAAGGAATGTAAGTGATAATGGTTAAATGGGTAATGCATAATGACGACCTTTATGTTGAATGAACATTGTTGTAAATGAGGAGCGTGTTAACCAATCAAGGTTTATGTTTGTTATTTTTGGTAAATTAGTATAGAATTATGTGATCAGGGATTGGTGTTGTGTGGGGTAATATAATTGAGGATTTACTCCCATGGGACATGTAAAATAGAGTCTCTAAACCCCACACCCATTAATTCATTGTTTTGGGAGAGGACTAAAGCTCTATGACCATAAGAGTTACATTTGATGAAACTATCTAGACCAAGGCTTGAAGGGAAGTGTGGTAAAGTATTGTTTGATAATTTTTTACAATACTCAGATATGTATCTTGACTTATCCACTTTATCATTGTTTATTTTTCCAACATTGGCCGAAGTGAAATTGAAGTAAATGACCAACCCAAGGAATAAATGATGAAAATGGACTACATGGACTTAGTAAGTAATGGTACCCAGTTCACCCTTTATTTACATTTTTATTTTTAGTAATTTCATGCACTATATATTTATACTGGATATGTTTTAGACAACATTTTTAGTGGCCTATTGTGTTGTACTAACACCCAGCTCGAGCCACTATTGGTTACTCAGGCAAAATTTGTGGTTGTATGTTAGGACTTAGGAAAGGGACTTATGCTCGAGGCTTGATAAGTCATAGAATATCCATGGATGAGGGATCCAAAATTGGTCGTAGGACCTATTTCAAGGATTCAATAGTTTTTCTTTATTTTTTAATTCTTTTCACTTGTCACTGTATCATGACAAATCATATTCACAGTTTGGTTGTGGGTTGTACCCTGTTTTGTAAAATTACTAGTAATGAATGTTTATGGTTATTGTCAATTTTTACCTTTTCATATGACTATTAATTTCCAGGTAATACTCAAATAAAGGGGTTATATTCTCCTCATGTGTTTATTTAGACCCTCAGTATTAGTTGAAAGCCTCTAGCATATGGGGAGGAATGCCTGAGGTCATGTGGTGACCCGGCTTGGGGTACCAGTTTAGTGGCCTTCAGGTTGGGGATGTCACAATGTGGAATCAACGTTGTTCTATTATTTTTTCATACTATTCGGGGATGGTATATGGGATATTATAATTTGTTAGGGTCTTGTAAATGATCGCATTCTTGGGAGTATCTAACCCATGTACGGGGGTAAACCCATCTTCCGAGGGTGGGATTGTTGTTGTTGATGTGTGTTGTTATGAAAAAAGGATTTTCCACCTTTGAGTGATTCATATTGTTTGTAATGTGATTATTTTATACTATTTTTTTCATTGATATAATAGAACAAGGTTATGAAGTAATTCATTATTTTAGGAACCTAGTGATATATATGATATGAATCATGGTAGGAATACATGAGAAAGAGGCATGGGATATGAGGGATATAATGATTATCTTTTTGATTGAAACATGAATGAAAATAGTGTCCAATAAATATTATATGAATAAGTAAATAAAAGGAATGTAATAAAAGGTTTAAAGAATATTGATTAATGATGAGTGAATTTTTTTTTAAATCTTGTTGTGATAAGAGGAAAAAATAGGATGGTGGGTAAAAGAGAAATATTTTTGATATGGAGGGAAATATGGAAAAGTTTGTCTTAAAATTAAATAATTGAGGTTTTGTAAATGAGTTAACCCCATGATGACAATGACCAGAAGTAGGGATGACTAAGGGTCATTTTATAAATGTGGTTAAAACCATTAGAATAGTGTATACAATATGAGTTGTTTATGACTAGTAGAGAGCATTTTATGTGAAAACTGTGGATGTTTTATATTAAGTGTTTTATAAATGAGGTTAAATTCAATATAATAGTGTATACAAGATGAGTTGTTTATGACTAGTAGAGATCCTTATTTTGTTAAAACTGCAGATGTTTTATATGATGTGTTATAAGTTTTGTGGTTGGAATTATAGAGAAATGACATTATAAGGACATGTTCCAATTGGGAGACAATAGGATATCCCTGATAATGGTCCTCAAATATTGGGTAAAGATATCCCTTTGGTTCATGGTAATATATGAGACCAGAAATTCCATGAGGAAAATTCTCATTTCTTGCAGATGATGGAAGAGGTACCAGAGAGGGTCATTCTTAGTATATTAGTTCTGACTAGAGAATTTCAATTGCATCACCCTACATCATTTATCAGAGAGGGTGGACCTGAGGTAGTTGAGTTCTATATAGAATCCATCCAATCAATTTTGGATCACATGGACACTCATCCTGAGAAGAGAGTCAAGTTCGAAGCTTATATGTTACATGAACTTGAAAAGAACTTGTGGGATATTCTGGTTCACACACAACATGATGATGGTAAGCTGAGGAATGACCTCCGTGATAAGTTTATGTAACACTTTTATCTAGAGACCTTGAGACTAGAGATGGCTAAAGAGTTATTTATGACGACCTAGGGGACTATGTTAGTGATGAATTATGTTGGTCGCTTCATTGACCTATGATTATTTTTCCGAGTGTTAGCAGAGGATGAGGCTACTACAGAGATATTTTTTAGGATATAAATTACCATGAGATCATAATCCAAGTGAATACATTTCATTTAAAGAGGTTTTACAAGGGGGTGGATCAATCCCCTATTTCATAAGGGAACATGAGGGAGGCTTCTTGTGGAGTCCATGTGAGTATAGTTGGATGATCCAGTGGTGTGACTTTCGAGGGTAGGAAGAATATCTTTGGGAGTCTTCACCAATGAAGTGGTGTTCAGTGTAGTCAAAGAAGTGGACCTTCCTCTTATGGTACTAACCAAGTGTTTTTCTATCAGTGTGGTAGACCAGGACACATGAGCGGTCAATGCTCCCAACCACATATTGAGTGTTGGTCATGTGGTAGGATTGGGGATGTGTATAGGATCTATAGGAACCCTCTATATCTATGCCCTTCATGGAGGATCTATGAAAACGCTGTGTACAGTTAGGTGGTCAGTTACCCCACATTAAGTAAAAAAGTGGGAGTTCTACTTTCCACACTAGTCAGGGAGTAGGCATGTTACAATAGGGCGAGAGTGCCTATATCTGTAGGGTAGTGTAGTTCAAAAAACCCAGATAAATGCCCAGGGTAGAGAGGTAGGTTAGCTTCACGCATTTCATCTAGTACCTAGAGGTGTGGAGGTCGAACCATTAATAGTGTGAGTTACGATTCTTATTTCTTCTATGCTTTGTAGTGCTTTATTTTATATTGGTTTCTTACACTCTATTATATATTCTCAGTTAGTATGATTGTTGGACATATCAGTGGAACATATATGTTAGGTTATGTCGATTGAGAAACCAATAGGGCTGTTAGTGGAAATTATCTAGAAATGTAATGAGTGTTCGCTTGTGGTTTGAAAGAACATGTTCTTGTGGGACTTGTTTGTGCTCGAAATGTCATTTTTTGATATGATTTTGGGGATGGATTTCCTAGTGTTGTATGAAGAACATATTGATTTTTACCACCATTGGTTAATTTTTATGTCCATGGAGGGGAGTACTTATGTTTATTGGGGGTAATAGGATGTCTGAGCTAGTTGTTTAGGGACAATCAGTCAGTAGTTCGGTGAGCACACAACCCAAGTGTCTTGTCTTATACTGGATGATGGGTATGTAGAGAAAATATTCATTTATCATGTGGTGGTAATGTTCTAGGATTTGTTTCATGAGTACTTCTCAGGGTTTACACCTGAGATATAGGTTGAGTTCAAGATAGAGTAGGTACTAGGGGCTGAACTAGTTTCTATTCCACAACGTAGCATGGAACTTGTATAACTATGAGAACATAAAACTCAATTGGAGGAATGGTAGAATAAGGGTTTTATTCATCTTTGTATTTCAACTTCAGGATCTAATTTTTTTTCTATAAAGGATGACATAACATTGTGTTTGTGTGTCGATTGTTGAATGATGAGTTAGATGATGATTAAGAACATATACCCTCTTCCATGAATCGATGATCTTTTTGACAAGTTGATAGGTTCTTTAGTGTTCGTTAAGATTGATTTGAGGTCAGGGTATCATTATATAAGCGTGAGACCTTCTGATATGCCACATAATTATTTCAGGAGAATGTATGGGTTGTATAAATTGTTTTATTCCGTTTGGGTTCACCAATGTACCTGCAATTTTTATAGTCTTGATGAACCATATATTTCACCCATACATGGATCAGTTTGAAGTTTATTTTGTTGATGAAATATTACAGTACTCTAAGACTTGTGAAAATTATGCCAAAATTCTCAATATCATCTTGAGTACAATAATAGATTATAGAATATATGCCAAAGTATCCAAATATCATTTTTGGATTTATATGGTACATTTCATGGGTTATATTATCTCATATAATGGTGTGTCTATAGACCCTGATAAATTTAAATCTATGGTATCTTGGGTGTATCCCAATAATGTTTCTGATGTCCAATGTTTTCTAGGTTTTATGGTCTATTACTGAAGGTTCATTAGAGAATTATACACTTTGAAAGAACCATTTTTTGTATTATCCATGGTGGGAATCATGTTTTCATGGTTTGTGGCATCTGATAATGCCTTCCAGAAGTCAAATATGTTTCTTACTATGACACAAAATTTAATTCTTCTAGATCAGGATCTGGGTTATACCTTGTTTTTTGATGCATCTGGTGTTGGAATTATGGAATTTTTGATGCTAAAGGATCAGGTTGGGGCATATGGATGACAAATTTTGAGTCCTCATGAACTAATTTACCCTACACATGATCTTGAATTGGCCTTAGTGGTTTATGACATAAAGTGGTGGTGACATTACTTGTTGGGAGAGAGATAAAAAATATATACCAATCATAAAATTCTTAATTATATCTTCCCCAAACACAATTTTAATATTAAGTAGCAATAATGGGTTGTTTATATGCATTCCTTAAATTTTTAACTCATGTAAATTCCGTGAAAGGGGTAGTGTGTGGCAGATACTTTGATATTGACGACTAAAAACTATGCTGTTTATGAATCCTGTTCTGAGTGGAGCATGAAAAAATTGTTCAGAGATATACATATAGAGGTTAAAGATTAGAAAGGTTAGATGACCCTCGAAAACTTGGTATTTGATTCCACCCTACTTAACCAAGTCAAGGGGATTCCATATGGGGATCCTGAGTGTTTGGATTCGAGGGAAGGTATTGAAGGTGGGGATCCACCTTCCGGTTGGATAGTGGGTGAGGATAAGATAATTTATATTGGTGTTCATTTTGTTGTGCCTACATGTATTTTTAATGGGTTTATGAATGATTTTCATGAATCAAAGTGGGTATTTCATCCTTGTTAGGAAAAAATATGTCTTGATATTCATAGAAAATATTAGTTGTCTGAGATGATGAGATATATTTCAGGTTTTGTAACTCATTGTTATACCTTTCATTAGATGAAGGCCGAAAATTAGTAGCCATGTGGTTTGTTAAAACCTCTTCCCATTCTAAAATTAAATTGGGATGACAAGATGATGGATTTTGTGGTGGGTCTTCTAAGGAAATCTCATAAGAATAATTCTATATGGGTAGTTATGGATTGGATGTCCAGGGTGGAAAATTTCTTACCTATTCAAGAGACATTCACCGATGACTATTTGGGTGAGTTGTATGTCTAGGAGATTGTATAGTTTCATTGGGTTCCATGAACCATATCTTCTAATCATGACCCACATTTTACTTTGTTCTTCTTGAAGGGGTTACAGAACGTACTCGGTGTTCAGGTATTTTTGGGTACAACTTTTCACCTAAAAATGGAAGGGAAATCAGATCACACTATTCAGGTTTTAAATGACATGTTGAGGGAATGTGTAAAAGATTTTGGTGTATTATAGGAGAATAACTTTGCGCATGTTGAGTTCACCTATAACAACAGTTACTAGGTGACGATTTATATGTCACCATTTGAGGTTCTCTAGAGGAGACCATGTAGGTCGTCATTGTGTGGGATGGAGTCCGGGGAATTAGAGTTTGTGGGGATGAGTCTTGTACAATATACATTAGAACATGTTCATTTTGATTCATAAATGAATGGTTACAACTCATAGTAGGAAACATTCATATAAAGATCAACATCATAGACCTCCTGACATTTTTATGGGTGATCAGGTGTTTCCTCGAGTGTCACCAAGGATAGGTCACCATCAGATTCAGAAATATGGTATGTTGGAACCCATGTACATGGGTTCATTTGACATTATGGAGAGTATTAGATAGGGGTCGAACCAATTGGTTTTTCCATAGTGGTATACTACCATGCACTATGTTTTTCATCTGTCACAACTTTAGTAGTATGACCATGATCTATCTTTTGTGATTGACGTTAAATATATTGATCTTGAGACTGAAGTTTCCTTTGAGGAGAATCCGATTCATATTTTGGATCTTAGGGAGAAAGTATTCTGGGGAAAGACTATGTCATTGGTACAAGTGATATGGAAGAATTATAATGTTTAAGACTAATATTTTTAGAAGGATATAGATGTTAGGGCCTAGTGGCCTGATCATTTCACCTAAAAAATCAAAGATTCTTAGAAAGGTGTCTAAAGGATGATCCATTATAAGGTGGGGGAGGCTATAAGATATCGTACATCCATGAGGAAAATTTGTGTATATGTTTTTGGTTAAGCCACATTATTTGGTTTAAGTAATTTTTACCGAGTGTATAAGGAGTCTAAAGGGGTGTTCCATGGGTTCGGAACACAAAAGAAGGGAGAACATGACCAACTAGTACATTTTCAATGGTTATAGAATGATTACTAGTAACTGTGCGCCCTAATTGTGACTGACAAAAGGAGGGGTTCATGGTTTGAAGAAAACCATGCAAGCGGAGAGGAGAAACCATGCGTGCTTGGATATAACTATACCGTATGGTCATCCCACAGTTTTTCAAACCCTATGGAGTCCCCTGGTAATAGTAAGAGAGTATAGTCATTACCCCATATTTATTGACACCATTCCGAGTCTGGAGTAGATGGCCCATTTCATAGAAATTGTGTTTTCGTAGGAGGCTGATCAATGTTGTTTCATTGAGGCAAGATTGGGGTACTTCAATGGAATCAATTGTCATGGGTTGATCCGGAATGAAGGGGATCATGATGAGTGAGGGTCATACTTGTGGTGTTGGTATTTTTCCTCGAAGATGAGTTTTCTAGTCTGGAGATCAGGAAACTAGGATCTCGCTACAGATGATAATATAATAAATAAGGGAATCCAGTTGGCTTCCCGATGTTTATGCTACTCTATTCCTTAGGCAGAGTTGGTGGTTCACCTGTTTCTCAAGAGTGAATGGGCTATCAGTCTTTGGTCTTGCTTTGATAAGAGGGGTAGCTTCAATAGATTATGCACATCCATGCAGAAGTTTCTTCTGTGTTGGTGTCTGGATTTAGATAAACAAAGGATGGAGTCCAAGGTACGTAGTATCATGGATACCGCAATATTTTGGATGATTTGGGAGGCCCAGGATAAATAATGAATAGGGTTTTGGATGAAAGTTTCACTGGATCAAGTCAAAATGAAGGCATTACTGCATGATTTAGGTTTTTTGGAAAAAGGGGGACAATAATCCCATACCCTTTGTAGTCAACTGAACAGACCTGTGGCCAAAACGAGTTCACATGACATCTATATTAGATGGAAACATATGAGTAATGCATTCAAATTGAATGTTGTTGGGTCATTTATGGATGAAAAAATGATAGGGGGAGGGCTGGTGTGGGATAAGAATGGCTTGGGGATTGTTTCGTTTAGTATCTTTCATGGTTCGGGAAGCTCACGGGGGGATGAAGTTAGAGCATTACCCACAAGTGTCATGCTTTACAGAAGGTTATCCTTGGTGTTATCTGAAGTGGAATCGAACTATGAGGTTTTTATTCAACCTTTGCACAAGAAAGTTAAGGTGCCTTAGATGTTGAAATATCTTCTCTATAGCTGCATCATGGATATTTTTAATGGTTACTCGATTCCTCATAGTCTAAGAGAAGATAACTTTGCTATAGATGCCCTTTCTCAAGGGATTTTCCATGAGGAGACCCTGCTATTTTTCTTTAGCATGGGGTCTTTTCTTCCTGAATGTAATGGTTATTTCCTAGGGGATTACCTAGGGCTCCATCACATTATAACTCCTTGATTTCGTATCTATGTGGATGGGTTTTATTCCCTATTTGAATAATTTAAAACACAATTTTAGATCAATCGAACAATGAGCCTACCCCACTCTCGAATAGAGGTTGGCACATAGATGGCGTATGGTTTGGCCTACCATGTGTCCACACTATGGATCCCATAAAAAGTGTGGCTTTACCATCCCCTATCAGATTTATGATCCCCTTACTTGATTTTCATCCTCACTTCATCCCCATCTTCCATTTTGAAGAACCAAAACACCCAATGATTCCCTAAGACCTATATATTTCATTTTTTGGTTGTTTGAAGCACCATTGGGAGAGAATAGAAACACATGGTGAGTATAACACTCCTATTGATTCTATTTTTTTGGATTAGGGATTTTGTATCCATTATTCATCTTAGTAATCCATAAAACCTTTTTTTATCTGACTATAGGTTTGTGAAACTGGTTGGATAATGATGAATTAAAACAGGCATGATCCCTGTGGGATGCATTGAGGTTGATTAGGCTGGTTATTGGGCCACTATGGGGTGTTTCCTCCTCCCAAACATGGAAAATTTTAATGCTAAGAATATTAATGATTTATGATTAAGTGTATCCATGATTAATATGTTGACATGTTAGCGTGAATTGTAAGTAGGCATTAATTGTAATTATGCTGGGTTATTAACTTGGCATAATGTGTTACAAGGAATAATGTGAATGAGATAAATGAACTAAAGTGAATGTGTTAAATGACATATGGGTTTTAATGGAAATATGTTTAATGAGTTAGTATATGAGAGAGAAGTTGGATTATTTGGTTTAAGGCATGTAAATTAGAATTGGTAAATTGGAAAGTCTTAATGATGTCCTACATGTTGAATGAACCTTGTTGTCAAAGAGGAATTTGTTAACCGATTATGGTTTATGTTTGGGATTTTAGTAAATGATTATAGAAGTATGTTACCATTTCTTGGTGTTTTGTGGGGTAATTTACTAGATGATCCATTTCCAATGGTTGGGATAGATTGAGGCACTAAACCCCCACCACTTTTAAGGTACATGTTAGAGAGAGGACTGTTGCTTTATACCCAAAATGTTGCATTTGATGAGAATACCTAGACCGAGGCTCCATGATAAGTGTGTTGAATTTTTTTGTGAATTGATTAACATAGTGAGATATAGAGATTTATTTATCCCCTTATTTGTTGATTATTTTTTATGGAATAGGCTAAACTAAGATTGATGAAAATGCCAAACCCATGGAATACAGGATGAAAGTAGATTACGTGAACTTGTTCACTTGTAGAACCTAGTTTGCCCTTTATTTTAATTTTTGTCTATTAGTACTTTCGTACACAATATATTTCATATAGATATTTTGTAGACGTCATTGGCGGTGTCCTAATGATCTTTACTCATATCCTGGCCCGAACACCATTGGGTTCCCCAGCAAACTTCATTGTCGCAGGCTAGGACAAGGTTAGGGGCCCAATGCTAGTGGGTTGATTGGGTATGGAATGTGCATAGATTAGGGATCAAGGAAGGTATTATTTAGTTTTTATTAATTTTTAGTTTCCTTTCACTTGGAACTATATGACATGAGACAACATATTTGACATTTGGTTATGGGTTTTACCCAATTTTGGGAAATGGTTGGTAACTCATGTTTATTGGTTGTTGACTATTATTTCCATTGTATCCTATTATTATATACTATGTAATAATCCAATAAAGAGGGTATAGTATCCCTACATGTTTATTTATACCCTCACTACTATTCCACAACCTATGGAATATAGAGAGATGTGCCTGAGGACACATGGAAACCTGGATCAGGGCACCAGTTTATTGGACTCCGGGCTGGGAAAGTTACAATATTTACATGATGATAATAAAATTTTTTATAAATTAAATTAATTAATTTATATATGAGTAATTTTATTGATATATATGACACAGGTAGGGCCCAGTTATAGATATCCCCTTGATGCATCAATAGTCTCATGGGATGAATATGTTGGCTAACCTATGATAAATGAGTTTTACCCATTATGTATTAAATATTATTGTGAAATGTATTGACATAAAAGGTATCATGTACCTGGGAAACATGGCGTCCAATAATTATGAATTAATTTTATTCATAATTCATTTATTATTACCCATCATATTTTCTCAATGATGAAATATATGAATGCATTTCATTTTCAATTATTAAGTAAATGGTATGTGTTTTCAATTATTTACCATTCCCTGTTGATTATACCATTTATTATTTTGATAGTAATGTTTTTAATTAAATGTAATGTGATTTTAGTTATTTACCTTTCCATATATGTTATTCCCTATTAGATTCTTCATTGATATTATCTCTAGACACAATTCATTCTCAGTATATTGATTACATGGAATATGTGTTGAGTTATTTAAATTTCAAAATTTTTATGAATATGGTTCATTAAGTAGTCCATTTTACGTAACCCTTACTATGCATTTGATCTCACCCATATTTTTTTTTCTTCCCCTAGATTACTTGAGGTTTACTATGACTGATATATGGGGATATGCAAGATGGAAAAAATTTACTCTTGAACAAAACTTAATTGGTAATTTTCGAATTCTAATGTATTATGAGAATCAAGTATATATATAGTTTACCAATACTAATACACTATTCGGTCTGTTTTTTGTGATTTATTTTATCTTATTCCAATAAAATAAAGAGTACACCAGATCCAGTTCTATTTGGATAGGAGTTTCTACAATTAGTATTAGAGAATGTTTAGTGTAAAACATAGAAATTATATTTAAGAAAACATATATTATGGAACATAAACCTATTATAAACATTGAGTATATGTATTGAAGAACATACTAATGTTTTTTTAATTTATACACTATGTGGTTTTCCCCACAATAAATCACTAACTGGATACTTCAAGTGGACATCATTCTATCCTAGATATACCTAGAGATAACAACTCTGAAATTGGTGCATTAGGATTGAAATGAGTGTTACCTAGTACATGATAATGGGAACGACGACACACTAATTTTGACACTCCTGAGGGATATTCTAGGGATAATTCACATTTTATTTACAAACAATTTTAGGGGATTTAAATTGTTGATGACAATGAATGACCTAGGGTAATTATATAGTGTCCTAGACTGAAAATATTGTTTCATGATATAGAAATCCTATAAATGATTATATTGTTTTCCCACCATGATTTTTATTACTCACATTATTCTTTTTTCTATTAGTCATTGGTTAGAACCCATGTGAATCTTGGTGAAATCAAATATGAAGAAAAAGGTGATGGATATGAGAAACCAAATGATATGAAGACAATATTGAATGTTATTTTGATTATGCTTAATAATTATATTCCCAAAATATGTTTAACAAAATATACCATAAAAAACTTCTTGAATAATGAATTAATAGTTTGATGGAAGTATTTAATAAATCGAGTGATGGAGATCATGGATGAAGTAAGACTCAATTTATATCATATAAGAAATGTGGAAATAGATACCATAATAAGTGTCACTAAGGATTGGGAAAACTATTTCTATGTAATAAATAGAAGAATATTAAGCAATGAATTTCAGAGGAACAATGAAGAATACAATAGAAGGAAATAAATACCACCCTAAGAATCCATTTATAGTTTTTTATATTAAAGATGGTTAAACTAGGAATTACTCAATTCAACATATTATAATAAAGGATATTCTATAAACCATGGAAAGACCTATGTGGAAAAAATGGATTAAGTATTTTTTTTATTTGGGTTCTATTGAAAACCATATTAAGAAGGTCTTTTAATTATTAAATTTAAAGGATCTAATTAACAATTATTTTTGAAATTATATTAATATACATTTAGAAAAAGTAAAAATAATAATATGGATGAAAATCCATCAACCCTGATAAGGTTGTGGCTCTTGAACCCATGACCGAATGATGATAAGGGTTTATCACCTACCACTGGCCTACGAGATGTCCTAGTTAAAATGTAATTATTTTCAGTGAAACTATTTGAAAAATAAATATAGATGATGGACCAGTGTTATTATTTTTGATGTTTAGAGATTAATTTATTTTTTTATTTCTTTTAACCATCATTGTTTTGGAATATTATTAGAGATATATGGAAATAATTTTCACTCTATTATGGATCTTACTATCCATTAAAAGTAAATTTTAGTGATTTTCAGATAACAAATTCACTTTTGGGTATATATTTCATAAAATATGTGATGAATTTTAAATTTATAGAATCATAACCCAAGAATGAAATTATTCTTATGAAAAATAAACTTATCAAGAAAGTATATTTCGTTATATATTTTTTATTTTAAAATAATTCCTCAATAATAAAAATGATCTTGAAATAAAATGAAACCCTATTTCCATCATTTATAATGATATAAATGTCCCTTTAACACATATTGGATTTATGGATTTTAGGCCCTTGATATTCAATTTATAATTCACTTGCTTGTGATCAATGAACTCAATCACTATCTATAAAGAAATATACCTTTCCTATGTGTCCATATCATCACTTTACACCAAATTTCTCCTAATTAAAAACATAGATATGTGTTATTCTTTATGACCCATGTACATACCACTATAACTTATTATGTTTTTATTTTATTATATATTTTATGATGCCAGTGCTTCAGCAACTGTATCACTATCTGCAAAACCCCTTGATTATTGATATGAAATTTATATTTCTAGAATGAAATTTACTTAAGGTAGGGAGATTGTATCACCCCGAAATATTAAAAGAATGAAATTTTATTCAATTTTTTATGTCACATGAATCACTAAGCATAGAAAGGAATATAAAATCCTAATACATTTTGATATATTTAATATTTTAAATAAATTAAATACATTTTATATCATGAAATGAACGTAACAATGAGTTTATCATTAATTACACACGAAAACATATATCTTAAATAACTTGTGTTACAGGATTGAAAGAGTTTTATTGAATAACAATATAATATTAATATTATTGTTATCACATTGAAATTTTAATGGAGGGAATAAATAGGAATAAATAAGATATAAAAATTTACAGTTTACATATTTATATTTGTTTTCTATTTATTGTAAAATAAATAAAAATAATTTAAAAGAAAGTGGAATGTTTCTGGAAAACTGCATTTCTTCTAAAGGATGGTTTAATCCTACATAAAACACATAATTTAATATTAATTTATAAAACATTTAGAAAATATATAATAAAAAAAATTCTTTTTTGAAATAGGAATACCAAAATTATCTTACGGTAGCTTTTTTATATTTTTACAAGAAGTTCCATTTTTTAATGAATGGTGAGAAATACTATATTTTAATAAAAAATTCATTTTCATATAAATAAATTATATTGTTAAATTATATTTTTAAATGGTTTAAATGTAAAAACAATATAATTATACATATGTTAAATGAATTTACATAATTTTAATCATATTCATGTTAAATATAGATATAAAAACTTAATAAACTTTTGAACATTTTCACTTTAAACCCCTCTTTCTTGTCACGTCTGTAGGATTAATTTTAAATTAATTTGTTCCACTTTGTAGATTGAAATTATAAAAATAGATTAAAATTGTTTAATAATAATTATATTTAATTTTTAATATGATAAAAATTATTGGGGCCTTCTGACACAAACAAACTTGGGTGGAGTTCACACATTCAAAAAATTACAAGTGTGCCACTCACCCAACTTATAAAAGGCCACACCCTCTCCTCTCATATCAACACCTTAAACCCATTTGGGATCATGAAATATCTACACAAATGAATTCAAAAATTAAATTTACTCTTATTATAAGCATTATTTCTAGAATAAATACACCCTTTGAAGGCTTTAGTGCTATCCTATGGAGGATACCTGAAGAAAAGGTAATGATTTTCAATGAGAATCCTTTTTTACTTCTTTCTACACATCTATAAATTTTTACTAAACTAAGATAATATAATAACCTCTGAATATTACATATAATTGTTTTTTATAATAATTTAATTCCACAAAAACCCATCCACTTTCATCAAATGGGTTTTAATGTCATTATTTGTGTGTACAGTGGAGTAAGGTCCCATGAACCAATGTCATTTTTTATCCATTACCACATATAAAGGATATTTATTATTATGGATATAAATTATATATTTGATATTTTTAATATAATTATACCTTCATATTAATTATATCATATAATCCTTTTTTTACATTCCATTCCATAGGAGACACGATAATATCACTAATGTGTATGACATACAATCTCTTTGTGAAGCGATGTGATTCATCATTCACTAACGCTTTACATGGAAGGTGAAAATGAATGGTTAATTATTATATGTGATATAAATGATATAGTTATTATATTTATGACATATTTATAATTTTGGATATATAATATATATATATATAATTTTATTTACTTTTTTCCTAAATGAATGATAATAACGTCTTTCATGTACATGTGTACTATCGCCTTCATGAAACGATGTGACACTATTTTAAAATCCCAAACATTTGGATGGTATATATAAGTATATTTAAATAAATTATATATATTATATTATATTATTATCATTATATAAATATAATATATTACTCAACTCTTTTCCATAATGATCATTGAAAGATGAAAACGTTCCCCTTGCATACGCATGGCCTACCACCTCCCTGATCATAACATTAATAATTTTCCTAACCATAATTCATGATTGATTGATATAAAAATATGATAATTTTCTCATTATTATTATTGTTTTTATAATATAACTATTTAATATGTGCAAGAACCATGTCATTTTAGATGATACACACATTAGAATACAAGCCAATTAATACCCAAAACAAGTAAAATAATGAAACATTATTAATTAAGGGGTAATAAGATTTTATAAATATATCATATATGATATTATAAAATTTAATATTTTTTTATAAGTCAATAACTTGTTTAAAACCACTCTATAGAAGATCAAAGATTGTTCCACAAAAAGAAAGCATAAAGTAACGAGTTTCATCTCATTTTTTTCATTCAGGTATATTGTATTTTTTTACCTAGTTAATTTCATATGGTGTATTAAAATCATTAATAATTCTTTACTAATGTAATTTTATGATCCAATTTTTATAACTTCCTCTATGGTAATTTTAATTAAAAGTTATCAAGAGGTAATGAATTTAATAACTCAATTTCATTTCATTGGGTATTATTACTTTTTCATTGTCTTTGAAATTGTAAAATTATTTGTATAATGAATTTTAATATATATTGATTTATTTAAACTTGTTTTATATGTATTTATAATTTATACACATAATACATTCATTTATTAATCTTTACTGTAACATTATGACCTTTGAAAGGGTTTATTTCATAATCTAATTATCATTAAGATTGTGTATGCTTGAATTTACATTAAAAGAAATTAATTGAACCATTTTTAATAAAAGCATTCATTTTATTATACTCTTTATATTATTGAAATTTTTAATTGATAGTTCCATTTTTCAATTATTGGTACTTAAAATGTATTTTATAGTTTTTAAGAAAATGTATCTTCATTTATCTCTTTAGATGAAAATCTGTTTTCTTCTGAAACAATGTTTTCTAATAATATTTTTACAAATTTTTTAAACAATTTATAATTATTTTTAAAATTTATTTATACACATTTTATGTTTTAAAAATAATTTTAGAAGTAATATTCTTATCTCATTCTGAATAAGTCACTTTCTACCCTTTTTAAAATAAAAAGGGAATATTCTTTTTAACTTGTATAATATGTATTGAATTTCCTACCATCATGAATGAAATTTAATTTAATCTTTCTTTTCAAGTTCAAAATTTTATTTTAAAAAAATTATTTCCTAAAATTCCATAAATTCTTATTATATAAAAATTGTTTTGAAATAAATGTATATTCATAGTGGTTTATGGTTTAAATGGAGATTCTAAAAATAAAAGGTAATTTTCTTCAGGAATTGTTTTTAAAAGAACTTTTTTGTTATTTCTATTCAGTAATGAAAAAACATGTTCTTACACCAATTGGAAAATTTTATAGTGTTACAATATTTATTCTTCCTCTAGTTTTTTGTTATTATATTGACTAAGAAATGTATTTATATTCACTTCCTTGATTAATTTTTGTAGTCAATTACTTTTCATTGTAATGAAAACATTATTATGATTATTGGAAATTAATTTTCCCTAAATTTAAATATTATTTATCATGGATATTTCTACTAATTAAACTGTATATAATTTCTATATATAGTTTTCTATGTTAAATTTTATTTGTTTTTCTGGGGAAATATTGATAAACATGTAATATATACTCAATATGAACACTTAATGATAAGGAAAACTATTAATAAAATAAATATATTAATTGATATATAAATAATTATTTGGATATGCCTCACACGGGTGGTTCCTCATTATAGAGAGCCCCTTGATGCGTCAATAGTATTATGGGACAAATCAGTTGGCAAGACATTGCTAATTTTATTTGTACCCTACATGTTTGAAACTTCATTATAGTGGGTCTTGATGATAAAGGTATCATGTACTTGAGAAAATGTAATCCAATAATTAGTAATTAACTTTATTCAATATTGAGTTATTATTATCCATGATATTTCTGATATGATAAAATCTATGTATGTATTTTAATTATCATTTATTGATTAAATGACATGTGTTATCAGTTATTTACCCTGCCATATTTATTGTTCCTCATGCTATTATAATAGTATTGATATTGATTAAATAAAACTTCTTTTAATGTATTTAAATTTCTCTACAAATTATTAAACATGATATTTCCTGTTGATATTATCTCTGGATTCACTTCCTTCTCAGTTTATTGATTAGATGAAATGTGTGTTCAGATATCTACATTGACATATTTTTTATTATAATTTATTAATTATATATTCCTCTTTACTAAACCCTTACTTACTATTTGATATCTGCCTAATTTTTTTCCCTTTACCATGATTACATGAGTTTTACTATGCCAGAAATGTTGGGATATACTATATTGAATAAATTTATTCTCAAAAAAATTATATTTTAATTTTTGTATTCTAGTATATTATTAAAATCAAGTATGTATATACTTTAACTATATTAATAAACTATTATACCCTTTAGGATGTGATTACTTTTATCTTATTACAATGTAATAAATAATAAACTGGTTCCATGGATTCTAGGGTCAGGCTCTCAACAAAAAAAAACAATTAATGAAGGTAATGGAATAATAGTATGTATAAAAATAGAATTAAACAATAATATTTTTACATAATATTTTTTTCTATTTTAGATATCATTGGAATAAAAATATTTCATAATAGTGACATAAGATAAGCGATAATGACTATGGATTTCACATTAATCGGGTTTACTTTCACAACTATATTTTTATGAAAACATGAAAACATGTATATCACAATGAAAAAAAGAAAAAACTCAACATATATGTAAGAAAAATGTATATATAAAAAATACTATATATGATAAAAAAAAATTTGAGATAAATACAAGAATATAGGGAATGTGTAACCCAAAATAAAAAGTATGTGGTTTTGGAGTTCCCTTACCCTAGGAAGTGACACAAATATTTTATGTGTCAAAAATCCTAAATAATCAAATTATGTATATTAAATTCATTTTTTAGAATAATTTTCTTGTATAGTACATTTTTTAAATATAATTTTTTATTATACATGTAAGAACCCGATTTTTTCTATAAAAGACTTTGGAAAAATATATTGATGTTATTCCGGAGCAACGCCTTCAGACGGAGTGTGATTCCGAGCCCCAGTGTGGTCAGAATTAAATTTTCAGTGCGTTCATACTGGGCATGAAAAATAAATGGAATAACTCCTAAACAGTGTTTTGGATCAGAAATCTGAGTGTACGGATGGATCCAAAATAGGGTTTCTACCCAATGAACAACATAAAATATGTTGTCGTGGGACGTTTGGACCCCTCCCCCGATAACTGAACATTAAACAGATAAATAAATAAATGAATTTACTCATTTAATGGATTAAATCAAGTATCTCTTAAACGGTTGCTCGGACGGGAAAACCGAGGGCACCATTGAGTCCGGAGTATACCGTTTACCCTAAAAGGGGTGTAATTTTCACGGGCGTGGGCCTTCTATGAAAAATGGCCCCAAGGGAATTTTTGTAATTTAGCAGTCTCGGGCGTTGAATTTATAAATTTCGAATGGAGGCTCAGATTAACATTCTGAGACCTTTGTTTCTTTTAGAATGCGGAAATTTCCCTAGGATCTGATTAACCTTGACCCTACTGAGAGTTTTGGGTGTGGGTCCTTTCGTGGGTGATTAAAAATTAATTAAGTTAATTTTTATTTCCCTACTAAAACCAAACCCTCCCCTCCTTATCCATTTTTCATCCTCTGGAAGAACTATCTCTCAATCAAGAAATCCCTCAAATCCCTAAAGCTTCTATCCTCTCCTCAATAAGGAGGTTGCAAATCCGGCACCGGCGGATCCCTCGCGATGCTTCAGGCTACGCCCAAAGAGGTAGGAGTTCTTCGTTTCGAGTTTTAATTTCGAACATTCCTCTTTGAATTGCTATATTAGTTTCGAAATACTTTTATTTTGTAGAGAGGAGCCCGTAACCGCATAGTATATATTTTTAGCTTTTCGACACTTGTTATGGTTCAAAAATCCGAGTCCCGACGAGTCCGGGGTGGTCTGTTGATGTTTCCGGTGGTTTTGGAGATTTTCTAGTCAGATTTGGGGTTTCCGGCGGTGGTCTGGTGAGCGGAAGGCAGACCGGGCGGCGACAGCTCCTTCAGGTGGTTCGGCGGAGCGGCGGCGGCTTCAGCGGGGCAGTTGGCTGCAGGTGGTCTTGGCGAGGTGGCGAACGACGGCAGCTCCAGGCGGCGGGCGGGGTCGTCAGCGCTCGGGTAGACCAGTGTCACGACCGGTCTCCGTGCGGGTGACAGAGACCCACGCTCGGTGGGTCTCCGCGTGAGACAAAGACTGGACACGAGGGAAGGAATGTGCTGAGGATGGACTGTGGGTCCACGGGCGGCCCGCGCGGCTGATCCGCGAGCCGGTGTTGCGAGCTGGGCCGGCCAACGCGGGCCGGCCCAGGCCGGTCCAGCCCATGGGGCTTCATCCCCTCTGCCTTCGGACACCCATAACTTTCTCTACAGGTGTCTGTTTTTCATGTCGTCTCCGAAAATGTAAACCTCAGATCGATAAGAAGATTTTGAGATGGTTTGGGGGGTTTTTAATTCCCAAAATGGGGGGGGGGGGCTCGGTGGCGTGACACACAATTAAGCAGATTGACGTTTCTCCGGGGGTTATTGTTTTGGATGGCGCCACTACTGGAAATAGAGGATGTCCCAACGGTTTAGAACTGTTGGGAAAGGCTGGGGAACCGTTGGTATATGTTATACCAACGGTTCTGCCAACTGTAGGCAAGTAAGCCGTTGGGAAAAACTTTTCCCAACGGTTTACAGTGAACCGTTGATATAGGAGGGAAAAAATACTGAGAAAAGATTCCCAACGGTTGCAAACCGTTGGAAAAACTCATTCCCAACGGTTGTCAAACCGTTGGCAAAACTCAGAACACTGTTTTTCCCAACGGTTTTCAAAAACCGTTGGAAAAAATACATTTGATGAACTCTTTCCCAACGGTTTAGAACCGTTGGGAAAAGAGTTATTACCAACGGTTCAACGAACCGTTGGTAAAAACATATTTTTAAGATTCTGTGCCAACGGTTTAAAACCGTTGGCATACCCTAGGCTGCAAATTGCAGCAACCTGCAATTTGCACAGCCCCTCTGTACATCAGCCACCTCTCATCTCATCAGGCCTCATTCTCACCTCATTTTCGATCCAACTATTATACCTGTAATAAACTAAAACATACATATACAATTACGAACAAATTCATACACATTTAACATATAATGGATCCTGAAACTATACACATCCATAATTAATTTACAATTCATAAACATACATAATTCATATATAATTCAATTTAAAATTTAGATGACAATTATATGTGGAATCCGATTGAGACGGGGATGATTGGTACACGTCACATATGAACCATGGATCGTTCTCCTAAAGTTTCAATGGAAAACGAATGCGTTTGGTCGGTTTTGCGTATGCCAGTTCTTTTCACTTATAATCCTACCCATTTTAAACAAAAAAGACACAGTTAGAGCGGTGTTGGCCACACCGCGCCTCGGATTGAGTCGGGGATGGCTCGTACACCTCACATATGACTCATGGATCGTTCTCCTAAAGTTTCAACGGAAACCGAATGCGTTTGGTCGGTTTTCCGTATGTACTTAAAATGATGTCCATTTTAATCAAAAGAGATCCACTTAGACTGATCTCGGCCACACCGCGACTCGAATTGAGCCCGAGTGGGCTCGTACATGTCACATATGATTGATGGATCGTTGTGATAAATTATCAACATATCCGGAATGCGTTTGGTCGGTTTTGCGTATGCCAGTTGTTCATTTCACTTATAATCCTGTCCATTTTAAACAAAAGATACACAGTTAGAACGGTGTCGGCCAGACCGCTCCTCGGATTGAGGCGGGATTGACTCGTACACATCACATACGACCCATGGATCCTTGTGCTAAAGTATCGACACAGTCCGAATGCCTTTGGTCGGTTTTTCGTATGTCACTTGATGATTTTCACTTAAAATGACGTCTTTTTGAAACAAAAGACCGACACTTTGAGTGGTGTCGGCCACACCGCGTCTCCAATTGTGGAGGGGTTGATTCGTACACGTCACATATGACCCATGGATCGTTCTCCTAAAGTTTCAATGGAAACCGAATCCGTTTGCTCGTTTTTCTGTATGTACTTAAAATGGTGTTCATTTTAAACAAAAAAGAGCCACTTAGACTTATCCCGGCCACACCGCGACTCGGATTCATCCCGGGTTGGCTCGTACACGTCACATATGACCCATGGATTGTTGGGATAAATTATCAACAGATTCGGAATGCGTTTGGTCGGTTTTCCGTATGCCAGTTGATGCTTTTCACTTAAAATGACGTCCTTTTGAAACAAAAGACGGACACTTTGAGTGGTGTCGGCCACACCGCGTCTCCGTATTGAGATGAAACCACCGTGCAACATTCTAATTATTATTCGTGACGTGTACGCGCAGACGGCACGTCAATCGGACGTGCCGTGTGCCCACGGTGACCGACAACGCAGTTCTGGTGTCATAAACGGCCAAAACGGGCGTCCAACGGTCAAATTCATAGCGGACGACCTCGGATTGAGCTGAAACCACCGAGAAACATTCTAATTATTATTCGTGACGTGTACGCGCAGACGGCACGTCAATCGGACGTGCGGTTTGCCCGGTACGGCTCAATAATCTTGTTTTAAGTGATGCGCGCGCTTCGTAAACGCGCGTGAGGGGGGTCCAAATGGGCCGAACGATGTTGGAATGGCCTGAAATCAGACGACAAATACGGGTGAGTGATTTATGAAGTGGTCGAGCAGACGGCACGTCAATCGGACGTGCCGTGTGCCCGCGGTGACCGACAACGCAGTTATGGTGTCATAAACGGCCAAAACGGGCGTCCAACGGTCAAATTCATAGCGGACGACCAGAGATTCACCTGAAACCACCGTGCAACATTCTAATTATTATTTGTGACGTGTACGCGTAGACGGCACGTCAATCGGACGTGCGGTTTGCCCGGTACGGCTCAATATTCGTGTTTTAAGTGATGCGCACGTTTCGAAACGCGCGTGAGGGGGGTCCAAACGGGCCGAACGATGTCGGAATGGCCTGAAATCAGACGACAAATACGGGTGAGTGATTTATGAAGTGGTCGAGCAGACGACACGTCAATCGGACGTGCCATGTGCCCGCGGTGACCGACAATGCAGTTATGGTGTCATAAACGGCCAAAACGGGCGTCCAACGGTCAAATTCATAGAGGACGACCACGGATTCACCCGAAACCACCGTGAAACATTCTAATTATTATTCGTGACGTGTACGCGCAGACGGCACGTCAATCGGACGTGCGGTTTGCCCGGTACGGCTCAATATTCGTGTTTTAAGTGATGCGCGCGTTTCGTAAACGCGCGTGAGGGGGGTCCAAACGGGCCGAATGATGTCGGAATGGCCTGAAATCAGACGACAAATACGGGTGAGTGATTTCTGAAGTGGTCGAGCAGACGGCACATCAATCGGACATGACCTGTGCCCGCGGTGACCGAGAACGCAGTTCGGGTGTCATAAACGGCCAAAACGGGCGTCCAACGGTCAAATTCATAGCGGACGACCACGGATTCACCCGAAACCACCGTGAAACATTCTAATTATTATTCGTGACGTGTACGCGCAGACCGCACGTCAATCGGACGTGCCGCGTGCCCGCGGTGACCGACAACGCAGTTATGGTGTCATAAACGGCCAAAACGGGCGTCCAACGGTCAAATTCATAGCGGACGACCACGGATTCACCCGAAAACACCGAGAAACATTCTAATTATTATTCGTGACGTGTACGCGCAGACGGCACGTCAATCGGACATGCGGTTTGCACGGTACGGCTCAATATTCGTGTTTTAAGTGATGCGCGCGCTTCGTAAACGCGCGTGAGGGGGGTCCAAACGGGCCGAACGATGTCGGAATGGCCTGAAATCAGACGACAAATATGGGTGAGTGATTTCTGAAGTGGTCGAGCAGATGGCACATCAATCGGACATGACCTGTGCCCGCGGTGACCGAGAACGCAGTTCGGGTGTCATAAACGGCCAAAACGGGCGTTAAACGGTCAAATTCATAGCGGACGACCAGAGATTCACCCGAAACCACCGTGCAACATTCTAATTATTATTTGTGACGTGTACGCGCAGACGGCACGTCAATCGGACGTGCGGTTTGCCCGGTACGGCTCAATATTCGTGTTTTAAGTGATGCGCACGCTTCGAAACGCGCGTGAGGGGGGTCCAAACGGGCCGAACGATGTCGGAATGGCCTGAAATCAGACGACAAATACGGGTGAGTGATTTATGAAGTGGTCGAGCAGACGGAACGTCAATCGGACGTGCCGCGTGCCCGCGGTGACCGACAACGCAGTTATGGTGTCACAAACGGCCAAAACGGGCGTCCAACGGTCAAATTCATAGCGGACGACCACAGATTCACCCGAAACCACCGTGAAACATTCTAATTATTATTCGTGACGTGTACGCGCAGACGGCACGTCAATCGGACGTGCCGTGTGCCCGCGATGACCGACAACGCAGTTATGGTGTCATAAACGGCCAAAACGGGCGTCCAACGGTCAAATTCATAGAGGATGACCTCGGATTGAGATGAAACCACCGAGAACCATTCTAATTATTATCCGTGACGTGTACGCGCAGACGGCACGTCAATCGGACGTGCGGTTTGCCCGGTACGGCTCAATATTCGTGTTTTAAGTGATGCGCGCGTTTCGTAAACGCGCGTGAGGGTGGTCCAAACGGGCCGAACGATGTCGGAATGGCCTGAAATCAGACGAAAAATACGGGTGAGTGATTTCTGAAGTGGTCGAGCAGACGGCACATCAATCGGACATGACCTGTGCCCGCGGTGACCGAGAACGCAGTTCGGGTGTCATAAACGGCCAAAACGGGCGTTAAACGGTCAAATTCATAGCGGACGACCAGAGATTCACCCGAAACCACCGTGCAACATTCTAATTATTATTTGTGACGTGTACGTGTAGACGACATGTCAATCGGACGTGCGGTTTGCCCGGTACGGCTCAATATTCGTGTTTTAAGTGATGCGAACGCTTCGAAACGCGCGTGAGGGGGGTCCAAACGGGCTGAACGATGTCGGAATGGCCTGAAATCAGACGACAAATACGGGTGAGTGATTTCTGAAGTGGTCGAGCAGACGGCACATCAATCGGACATGACTTGTGCCCGCGGTGACCGAGAACGCAGTTCGGGTGTCATAAACGGCCAAAACGGGCGTTAAACGGTCAAATTCATAGCGGACGACCAGAGATTCACCCGAAACCACCGTGCAACATTCTAATTATTATTTGTGATGTGTACGCGCAGACGGCACGTCAATCGGACGTGCGGTTTGCCCGGTACGGCTCAATATTCGTGTTTTAAGTGATGCGCACGCTTCGAAACGCGCGTGAGGGGGGTCCAAACGGGCCGAACGATGTCGGAATGGCCTGAAATCAGACGAAAAATACGGGTGAGTGATTTATGAAGTGGTCGAGTAGACGGCACATCAATCGGACATTTCGTGTGCCCGCGGTGACCGACAACGCAGTTATGGTGTCATAAACGGCCAAAACGGGCGTCCAACGGTCAAATTCATAGCGGACGACCACGGATTCACCCGAAACCACCGTGAAACATTCTAATTATTATTCGTGACGTGTACGCGCAGACAGCACGCCAATCGGACGTGCCGCGTGCCCGCGGTGACCGACAACGCAGTTATGGTGTCATAAACGGCCAAAACGGGCGTCCAACGGTCAAATTCATAGCGGACGACCACGGATTCACCCGAAACCACCGAGAAACATTCTAATTATTATTCTTGACGTGTACGCGTAGACGGCACGTCAATCGGACGTGCGGTTTGCACGGCACGGCTCAATATTCGTGTTTTAAGTGATGCGCGCGCTTCGTAAACGCGCGTGAGGGGGGTCCAAACGGGCCGAACGATGTCGGAATGGCCTGAAATCAGACGACAAATACGGGTGAGTGATTTCTGAAGTGGTCGAGCAGACGGAACATCAATCGGACATGACCTGTGCCCGCGGTGACCGAGAACGCAGTTCGGGTGTCATAAACGGCCAAAACGGGCGTCCAACGGTCAAATTCATAGCGGACGACCACAGATTCACCCGAAACCACCGTGAAACATTCTAATTATTATTCGTGACGTGTACGCGCAGACAGCACGTCAATCGGACGTGCCGCGTGCCCGCGGTGACCGACAACGCAGTTATGGTGTCATAAACGGCCAAAACGGGCGTCCAACGGTCAAATTCATAGCGGACGACCACGGATTCACCCGAAACCACCGAGAAACATTCTAATTATTATTCGTGACGTGTACGCGTAGACGGCACGTCAATCGGACATGCGGTTTGCACGGTACGGCTCAATATTCGTGTTTTAAGTGATGCGCGCGCTTCGTAAACGCGCGTGAGGGGGGTCCAAACGGGCCGAACGATGTCGGAATGGCCTGAAATCAGACGAAAAATACGGGTGAGTGATTTCTGAAGTGGTCGAGCAGACGGCACATCAATCGGACATGACCTGTGCCCGCGGTGACCGAGAACGCAGTTTGGGTGTCATAAACGGCCAAAACGGGCGTTAAACGGTCAAATTCATAGCGGACGACCAGAGATTCACCCGAAACCACCGTGCAACATTCTAATTATTATTTGTGACGTGTACGCACAGACGGCACGTCAATCGGGCGTGCGGTTTGCCCGGTACGGCTCAATATTCGTGTTTTAAGTGATGCGCACGCTTCGAAACGCGCGTGAGGGGGGTCCAAACGGGCCGAACGATGTCGGAATGGCCTGAAATCAGACGAAAAATACGGGTGAGTGATTTATGAAGTGGTCGAGCAGACGGCACATCAATCGGACGTGCCGTGTGCCCGCGGTGACCGACAACGCAGTTATGGTGTCATAAACGGCCAAAACGGGCGTCCAACGGTAAAATTCATAGCGGACGACCACGGATTCACCCAAAACCACCGCGAAACATTCTAATTATTATTCGTGATGTGTACGCGCAGACAGCACGTCAATCGGACGTGCCGCGTGCCCGCGGTGACCGACAACGCAGTTATGGTGTCATAAACGGCCAAAACGGGCGTCCAACGGTCAAATTCATAGCGGACGACCACGGATTCACCCGAAACCACCGTGAAACATTCTAATTATTATTCGTGACGTGTACGCGCAAACGGCACGTCAATCGGACGTGCGGTTTGCACGGTACGGCTCAATATTCGTGTTTTAAGTGATGCGCGCGCTTCGTAAACGCGCGTGAGGGGGGTCCAAACGGGCCGAACGATGTCGGAATGGCCTGAAATCAGACGACAAATACGGGTGAGTGATTTATGAAGTGGTCGAGCAGACGGCACATCAATCGGACATGACCTGTGCCCGCGGTGACCGAGAACGCAGTTCGGGTGTCATAAACGGCCAAAACGGGCGTTAAACGGTCAAATTCATAGCGGACGACCAGAGATTCACCCGAAACCACCGTGCAACATTTTAATTATTATTTGTGACGTGTACGCGTAGACGGCACGTCAATCGGACGTGCGGTTTGCCCGGTACGGCTCAATATTCGTGTTTTAAGTGATGCGCACGCTTCGAAACGCGCGTGAGGGGGGTCCAAACGGGCCGAACGATGTCGGAATGGCCTGAAATCAGACGACAAATACGGGTGAGTGATTTATGAAGTGGTCGAGCAGACAGCACGTCAATCGGACGTGCCGTGTGCCCGCGGTGACCGACAACGCAGTTATGGTGTCATAAACGGCCAAAACGGGCGTCCAACGGTCAAATTCATAGCGGACGACCACAGATTCACCCGAAACCACCGTGAAACATTCTAATTATTATTCGTGACGTGTACGCGCATACGGCACGTCAATCGGACGTGCCGTGTGCCCGCGATGACCGACAACGTAGTTATGGTGTCATAAACGGCCAAAACGGGCGTCCAACGGTCAAATTCATAGCGGACGACCACGGATTCACCCGAAACCACCGAGAAACATTCCAATTATTATTCGTGACGTGTACGCGCAGACGGCACGTCAATCGGACGTGCGGTTTGCACGGTACGGCTCAATATTCGTGTTTTAAGTGATGCGCGCGCTTCGTAAACGCGCGTGAGGGGGGTCCAAACGGGCCGAACGATGTCGGAATGGCCTGAAATCAGACGACAAATACGGGTGAGTGATTTATGAAGTGGTCGAGCAGACGGCACATCAATCGGACATGACCTGTGCCCGCGGTGACCGAGAACGCAGTTCGGGTGTCATAAACGGCCAAAACGGGCGTTAAACGGTCAAATTCATAGCGGACGACCAGAGATTCACCCGAAACCACCGTGAAACATTCTAATTATTATTTGTGACGTGTACGCGCAGACGGCACGTCAATCGGACGTGCGGTTTGCCCGGTACGGCTCAATATTCTTGTTTTAAGTGATGTGCACGCTTCGAAACGCGCGTGAGGGGGGTCCAAACGGGCCGAACGATGTCGGAATGGCCTGAAATCAGACGACAAATACGGGTGAGTGATTTATGAAGTGGTCGAGCAGACGGCACGTCAATCGGACGTGCCTTGTGCCCGCGGTGACCGACAACGCAGTTATGGTGTCATAAACGGCCAAAACGGGCGTCCAACGGTCAAATTCATAGCGGACGACCTCGGATTGAGCTGAAACCACCGAGAAACATTCTAATTATTATTCGTGACGTGTACGCGCAGACGGCACGTCAATCGGACGTGCGGTTTGCCCGGTACGGCTCAATATTCGTGTTTTAAGTGATGCGCGCGCTTCGTAAACGCGCGTGAGGGGGGTCCAAACGGGCCGAATGATGTCGGAATGGCCTGAAATCAAACGACAAATACGGGTGAGTGATTTCTGAAGTGGTCGAGCAGACGGAACATCAATCGGACGTGCCGTGTGCTCGCGGTGACCGACAACGCAGTTCTGGTGTCATAAACGGCCAAAACGGGCGTCCAACGGTCAAATTCATAGCGGACGACCTCGGATTGAGGCGGGGTTGACTCGTACACGTCTCAAATGACCCATGGATCGTTGTCTTAAAGTATCAACACAATCCGAATGCGTTTGGCCGGTTTTCCGTATGCCAGTTGATGGTTTTCACTTAAAATGATGTCCTTTTGAAACAAAAGACATACACTTTGAGTTGTTCCGACCACACCGCGCCTCGGATTGAGGCGGGGATGACTCGTACACGTCACATATGACCCATGGATCGTTGTCCTAAAGCATCAACACATTTCGAATGCGTTTGGTCAGTTTTTCGTATGTCACTTTTTGTTTTCACTTAAAATCTTATGGAAATTCATATAGAATATTTTTATATCATATTAATATGGATTAGATTTTAGTTGATCGTGCTATGAAACATTTCAGAGCTAATGAAATTAAGGAAGGTGGAGGGGCTGTCCGGGAGGCTGTCCGGGGGGGCTGTCCGGTGGGTGTCCGGGGGGCTGTCCGGGGACCAAGGAGGAGGGTGGGGGGGCTGTGCGGGGTCTGTCCGGGGGGGTGTTTGGGGGTTGTTCAGGGGGTTGTCCGGGGTTGTTCAGGGGGCTGTCCGGGGGTTGTTCAGGGGGTTGTCCGGGGGTGTTCAGGGGGCTGTCCGGGGGGTGTTTGGGGGGTTGTCCGGGGTCCAAGGGGGGGTGGGGGGGGGGGGGGGTTGTCCGGGGTCCAGGGGGGTGGGGGGGGTTGTCCGGGGGGCTGTCCGGGGGGCTATCCGGGGTCCAGGGTGGAGGGTTGGGGGCTGTACGGGGGGCTGTCCAGGGGGCTGTCCGGGGGGGCTGTCCGGTGGGTGTCCGGGGGGCTGTCCGGGGACCAAGGAGGAGGGTGGGGGGGCTGTGCGGGGTCTGTCCGGGGTTGTTTAGGGGGCTGTCCGGTGGTTGTTCAGGGGGTTGTCCGGGGTTGTTTAGGGGGTTGTCCGGGGGGTGTTTGGGGGGTTGTCCGGGGTCTAAGGGGGAGGGTGGGGGGGTTGTCCGGGGGGCTGTCCGGGGGGCTATAGAACCTTCGGGATGATTCTTGTTTCGAACATAAGACTTTAATGTGAACATATTTCTTTCAGTTGGATACATCCAACGAAAAGAAACAGGTCCTCCGAGAAGTATTTCAGTTGGAATATGGACAGTCAGATGCAGCATGCATGTGAAAAATGATGGGGGAAATATTTTCTCCAACTCACACAAAATTAATGGGGCATCTGTCAACATTTTTTGCAAGAAAGACTTGGACAACTTCTTAGCACAAAGATCTCTAAACAAATGGCACAACCGAATAACACCCACCCTTACATTATTGGACAAAAGATGACGAATTGCTATTGGAAGCAACTCATGCAGTAGAACGTGATAATCATGAGTCTTCAAAGATTTTAGCTTCAACTCTCTTCTATTGACCCGTTTAGATATGTTGCTTGAATAGCCATCAGGAACTCTAATAGTCTCTAATACTTCCAAAAATTGTTTTTTTTCAGTAGGTGTCATCACATAAGAAGCACATGGAAGTTGCCATTTATTTTCACTGATACGCACAGGATGCAATTCTGGTCTGATGCCCCAATCCACCAAGTCACGTCGAGATCGTAAATCATCTTTTGTCTTCCCCTTGACATTTAGAAGAACTGAAAGCAAAATTTCACATATATTCTTTTCAATATGCATTACGTCTAAGCAATGACGTAGCAAATTGGTTGACCAATAAGGCAAATCAAAAAAGATACTCCTCTTCCTCCAATTGTAACAGGTTTTTGTGGAAACATTCTTTCTCTTTCCAGATTTCATTTGACCCTTCCCGAACGAAAAACTGAAATCTTTCAATTCATTAAGCACATCAGTTCCAGACATACGCTGAGGTGGATCATCGGTCTCTATAGTATTATCAAATCTTCGATGATTCATTCTATATGGATGATACTTTGGCAAAAATCGTCGATGTCCCATAAAACTGAAACTACAACAATGTTTCAGTCTTCTGGATCGTGTATTCTTCATACAAACTGGACATGACAGTTTCCCCTTCGTGCTCCATCCAGACATCATTGCATAAGCCGGAAAATCATTGATTGTCCACATAAGCGCAGCGCGCATCTGAAATATGTCTTTCAAACATGCATCGTATGTGCGCACACCCACATCCCAAAGAAGCTTCAACTCTTTTATTAAAGGTTGCATGTATACATCAATATCAATGCTGGGATCAGAAGGACCAGATATTAGTATACTCATGAAAGTGAAATATTTTTTCATACACAACCATGGGGGAAGATTATAAATGTGCATAAAAACGGGCCATGTGCTGTGCGAAGTAAGCATCTGCCCAAACGGATTAAAACCGTCGCATGAAAGACCCAGCCTCACATTACGCACGTCAGCTGCAAAATCAGGATGTCGAGCATCAAATCTCTTCCATGCAAATCCATCTGCAGGATGAACCAACTCATCATCAGTCTTCTTTCTCTCGGTATCATGCCATCTCATTTTTATTGATATGTCATCAGACATAAAAAGATTCTGGAGTCTGGGGATCAATGGAAAGTGCCACATTACTTTCTGTGGAATGCGGGATGGTGTTCCATCAGATTTTGACTTCCAGCGGGACGTGCCACATTTTATACATTCATTTCGTTCAGCGGTTTCCTCCCAGAATAAACTGCAATCTTTCGGGCAAGCATGAATTTTGTTTCTTGAAAATCCAAGTTCCTCAACTAACTTCCATGCCATATAGTGGTTTGAGGGAATATCTACATCATCTGGAAGTAAATCCTTCAAGAGGGTAAGAATGTAATCGATTGCTGTATTAGAAATCCCATACATAGTTTTCCCATGAAATAATCGGATTAAAAATTCCAGCTTTTTCATTTTATCGCATTGTCGATATACTGGAGTCGTGGCAGCATCATTCAATTTTTTCACCCTATCAATATCATCATTTTCACTAGATGCATCAGCTGTCCTCATATCGAAGTCTTCTTGAGTCGAAATCCTTTCTTTTTCATGATGACGAATAAACGGAAACTGATCATCTAACAAATTCTCCATTCCAGTCTTTTCATTTCGATCATCACCAATTTGAGATTTCGTTTTCTCCCCATTGTGATACCACAGAAAGTAGTTTGCTTGAAACCCATTTTTGGTTATGTGGTAGCTGACTTCTTCACGGCTCAACCAAGGTCTACCAACACAATTGGAACATGGGCAGTGTATGCGACCACTATCTGAAGCATTGTGAAATGCAAAATCTATAAAGCTCTCCAAATTGTTTTGAAAATCGTCTGAGATCCGATCGGTTTCATACATCCAACTTCTGTCCATTCTGTAAAAAGAATTTATATAAGTCATTTTGTCATAAACAATTCAATAGGCATTAACTATAATAGAAAATACATTTAAGTAAACGATAAAGGAAGAAAATAATCAAGGTATCAACTACACATGTCAAAAAAACATACAAATGTGTTATTGAAAAAATGTAAAACCAACAAGAACTTAATGTGTTATATCACATAACAGCATGACTCATCCCATAACCATATTAGTAGGGTATCATGAACATGAATAACATCAACCTTGTGTCATCCTCCTACCCTACATGACCCCAACCACATGCCACATCTTATTATAGCCTTATCACATCACACCTCACCGAAAAACACTAGGGAAATCATAGTACATCTCACCTGAAGACACATGGACAATCACATCGCATCTTGCCTAAAAAAACATGGTCAATCACTTTTTAAGGAAGAGTAGGGAAGACATGGTAGCTATCCAAACATATAACCACCATCCTAGATATTAGAAAAAATACCCATAACTCAAAACCTCTGATCGTTGGTAAGTTTATCCAACTCTGGTTGGGAATGTGTAGAAATAACATAAAAATACATGATATATAGATAGCACAAAATACTCAACCTATGGGTTCACATTAACTACATAATCACACACTTCACTACTACCATAAAACACATAAACCACACCACCACCACACAAGACGCATATCATTGGAATATAATTCTACATTCAATAAGTCTATCTATGGAATTATCATAAGAATCCATGTATCAATTGGAATATAATTCTACATTCAATAAGTCTATCTATGGAATCCCTCCCTTGGATCCATGTATCACCAATGGCTTAATCAATATTCAAAGAAATGAGTCTATCCGTGGAATTCCACTGTGAATCCATTTATCACATAAAGCATATAAGTTAATAGAAACAAGATTATATACCTGACATCCTAATAGAATCCATGTATCACTATTTACTATTAATCATTTAATGAATTTCATTTCATTTCAACAATTCATTAAACATACCAAGGTCAAAAACAAAGGTATTTAATACAACTCACCTCAAAATGGCGACTCAATCAAATAATAACCTGAAAAGAATGAAGCTTCATTTACTCATGTTGTAATGACAAGATAATGAGATTCTCTTGCTTAATCAATCAATTCCATATCATGGTCTCAACATAACTCATAATGGCTAGAAATTCAATGAAAATTCAAGCACTCGAATTTTAATATAACACTCCTAACAAGACTATAAAGATATCACATGCATTAGTTATAATATATCTAACATGGTAACATAAAATATAAGTGTTAAAGGGGAATGCAAACCATAAAATACCCTTAATTAATTTAATTTACAATTCAATTCATAAATCGAACAATCAATTCGATTTATATAACCTTTCACAAATGACATCCCATGTTCAAAGGGTAAAATCCAAAAAGGAATTTTCAAGAAAACTCACCCTTAGGCGCGGGCAGTAGCTCCAAAATCGTCTAAACTGAAGGGAAAAATAAAAATAAGTTTCAATACTATCCAAATATTTGAATACCTTTTGAGATAAAGAATAAGAAGAACCTGAAGAAGAGCTTCAAGGTCCGGCTGGCAGTACTCCAAAATCGCCTTCTGCTGCTCCCGTTAGGGCTCTGTAACGCGAATGGGGGGAGAGAACGGGCTGCTGCGGATTTGGGGAAAACCTTTGCCAACGGTTTTTTAAAACCGTTGGCATATCTCCCCGAAATAAGGCCTATCCCAACGGTTCCTTAGAACCGTTGGGAAACACTCCCAAAACAATGTCTATCCCAACGGTTCCTTAGAACCGTTGGGAAAAACTCCCCAAAACAAGGCCTTTCCCAACGGTTCCTAGAACCGTTGGGATAAACTCCCCCCAAACCAAGGTATCCCAACGGTCTAAGAAACCGTTGGGAAAAACCTCTATTTTAATGATTTACCAACGGTTCGATAGAACCGTTGGTATGTAACTGTGGGGAAAAACCCACATTCCAGTAGTGTGCAGACACATCCGATATCCTTTTTGAGCGCTGTCAGCGGCATTGCAACCCTGGCATCGAGGCGATGTTTTTCAAGGGGTTTTCAGATGCTGAATCTATAGTTGAGGTATTGGCCCCACGAGCTGTCTTTCGAGCTGTACGTAGCAATTTATAACCTTTTCATCAGACATCCGTTCGGGGCGTGCGAGCAGTCGATTTTGGGTGTTTTTCCGAGGGCATTTCAATGTCTCAATCTACCCGCTTTAATTTTTCATGATGGTGCGGGCCCCACAGGGTCCATTTTGGGAGTTGGTTACGATTTCCATCCTCTTCACTAGGTGTCCGATTCGGACAAGTGAATAGTCTATCTTGTGTAGTTTTCCGAGAGAATCGCAATGACGTGATCTGTTCGTTGTGCTTTGGGACTGGGATGCGGGTCTCACATAGCACTGCTCGTGTGCGGTGCGACAAAATGCATCATCTCCTCTGGACATCCATTCCATGAAAGTGAGCAGTCAATTTGATGTGTTTTTCTGAGAGCACCGCGATGGCACAGTTCGCCCGACATTTTTCGGGATCGTGGTGTGGGTCCCACCCGAGGTAGCTACGGTGAATAAAACAATTTTCACTGGGTGTCCATTTTGGGCGATTGAGTAGTCAGTCCCGTGTGTTTTTCCGAGGGTATCGCAGTGGTGTGATCCGTTTGTTCAGTTTCGGGATCTTTGTGTGGGCCCCACATGGGCCGACTACAGTGAATAGTACCATATTCATCGGTTGACCGTTTTGGGTGAGTAAATAGTTTGTTTCGTGAGTTTTTCTACGAGCATTGCAACTGTGTGATCTGTTTCGGCATGAAGAGCCTCGTTTGAGATCTTATTAAATGTCAAAACATGAAAGGGTGTTGGGTGGAGGTCCCTTTTGATGCAATCCGAACAAACGCACAGTAGCGATGTTGGTAACACCAGGTGATGTCAGTTGCAGTGTTGAGTTATCAAACCAATTCTAGGTCTATCCCCTGCAGGGCTGGGTAGTGGGTTGCCTATCGACTTCTTCCAGGTCTACCCTCCAGCAGAGACTGGGTTGTGGGTCGCATGTCTACTTCTTCCAGGTCTACTCTCCAGTAGAGACTGGGCAGTGGGTCACCTGTCGACTTCTTCTAGGTCTACCCTCTATTAGAGACTGGCCAGTGGGTCGCCTGTCGACTTCTTCCAGGTCTACTCTCCAGTAGAGACTGGGTAGTGGGTTTCCTGTCGACTTATTCTAGGTCTACCCTCTAGCAGGGCTGGGAAGTGGGTCACCTATCGACTTCTTCCAGTTCTACCCTCTAACAGAGACCGGGAAGTGGGTCGCCTGTCGACTTCTTTCAGGTCTACCCTCCAATAGAGACTGGGCAGTGGGTCGCCTGTCGACTTATTCTAGGTCTACCCACTAGCAGGGCTGGGCAATGGGTTGTCTGTCGACCTCTTAGGGTCTACCCTCCAGCATAGACTGGGTAGTGGGTCACCCAACAACCTCTTAGGGTCTACCCTCTAGTAATGACTGGGTAGTGGGTCGCCCGATGACTTCTTTCAGATTCAATCCTTTCTTCTAGGCTGGTTTGTGGCTTTTCTCTGTGACTATCGGAGTGGGAGCCTTGTTTGAACGGGTCAGGGATGTGACAGCTTTGACTTTGAGAAGACATCTCAACTGTATGGTAGTGACGAGGTATAGTTTTAGTTTCCCTAGAACACTCAAGAATGAGGGGCACTTTCCCCACCAAGATGCGTCCTTGTGACATGACCGAAAACCGTGCGGGCGAGTCAGTACCGCCCATAGCTGATAGTGTCGAGGTGCAGTTATTTGATCCCCTTGACTTGCAGTTCAGGGTAGACATATGGGATACTAATCATCAATGGTGTTTACTTCTTGGGCTATTGGCTACTCACTTTCTTGGGATGAGATATGGGATGGATATCCCCTTACTATGTTTTTCGGGTTTCTTAACAGAGCATATATATATGTATACCTCGTTTCAGTACCCACTCCTTGGGTTTTGGTTACTCTCCATCCAGGAGAGGCACAAACGCATAGGGTATGCCACATTCTTTCTGTGTCTAGATTCTCATGGTTGGATGAGTATACTCTCCTATTGTGGGCAGCGAAGACTCGACGAGAAGTTTATCTTCTCACCACCTTTAACTCCTTTTGTTCGGACGAGTCTACTCCTTTCCTCTTGTTGAGTGGAGCTGTACTCTTTACTACACTCTTGATAGTACTCTAATTTTCCCTGTTCGATCTACTGCTCACCTCTTCAGTACCTACTTTGTTTCTCCCTCGAGCCTTGGGGGCATCCTACTGAATATTTTTATACTCACCCTGCTTGGGATTTTTCCCACACTTGGTGTCCCCTTGCAGACGACAAACAGGTTGGTCATGACTTTAGCGGAGCTTAAGAGTTTGGGAGCTTGGACCGCGTACGGTAGTATTAGTCTAGTTCTAGATGTGGGACTCTCTTATTTCTTTACATTTGTTTAATTGTTTCTAGGTTGTGGCACTTTTCTGGTTGGGCGCGTGTTTTTCCCTTTTCTTTTCAGTTTACCTTCAGCACTTTCTTTGTACTATTTAGAGGTCGATGCACCTTTGTGGTTGTATATAGCAGTTGGTACTTTACTTTCTCTTTTAATCTACACTATTAAATTGAGTGGGCTACGTGTGTGTGTACATGTACTTAGGAAAAGGCCTCCTTAAGTTGTTTATCCTTCGTCACTTGTCGCTAACCCCTAGCCTATGGTTGTAGGCTTGGGGTAGTTGCGGCTCGAGCCCGGGTAGGGTAGGGTCATGAAAAAGTGGTATCAGAGGTGGTTCATTCCTTGGGACATTGTTCGGATATCCCTAAAAAATAATTGGTTGGGATCCAGGGAGACAATGTCAACTTGTCTCGAGAGCGGCTCCCAGGCCAGGGTGTCCAGTAATGGTGCGACGACCCACATATCCATTCACCAGGACCCTGATAACCCACTTGTCGACTCGGCATGCTGAGACACTCGTTGTGGGGAAATTTGTTTGTCTATCACATAGGATTTAGTCTTGACTATCCTTCTTGAGTCATATCCCCAATGTTTTAATTGTTATATACATATATGCTCATCTAACCGTGACACTCCTTGATAACATTCAGGATGTCTCCGCAGATCAGCCAGCCAGGACACCAGCTTTGGGTTGTGACAACGACCCTGTGAGTGATGAGACCTCAGTCCAAGACCCATCTTGTGATTCCCTTTCTCCGGGTGGTCCGGTAGCAGCACCCCCACCTGGTGAGTAGCAGACATATCTAGTAGAGCAGACAGAGCTTGGGTGAAGGTTGAGCGCGCTCCATGATTTCTAGCGACAGAGACCACTAAGGTTTAGTGGTGGGCTAGACCCTCAAGTAGTAGGGGATTGGCTCGAGACAGAGGTTTGCCTCTTTAGGCTTACAAAGACACTGGTAGATCAGAGGGTGGCTTTGACAACCAACCTTTTCCACGGAGCAGCTAGGCGTTGGTGGAGTCTAGTGAATCAGTTACTTGATGAGTTGTCACTTTTGTGTGGTGACTTTCAGCTACTGTTTCATGAGAAGTTTTAACCCTCATGATTACACTCTGTTTGGATCCAGGAGCTCCTGCAGTTTCAGCATGGAGGGATAACGGTGACTGAGTACGCGACTAGGTTCACGGTCCGTGCACGGTTTTACCCAAATATGGTCCATGACGACAACTTCCAAGGACGGAAGTTCGAGAAGGGTCTCCGTAGAGATATTCATGCTATCATAGAACCCTTGGGAATCCCCAATTATGCCGAGGTGCTAGAGTAGGTGATGGTGACAGAGACCTTCCTGTCATGCTCTACAGTTGGTGGTGGCAGTAGGAACGACAGACTCGAGACAAATTCTGTAGCTAGCAGGCATCAGCAGACAGAACCTCGATGCAGTCGGCCTTTCCACCACCGGTTTCAAAGATGTGGACGTGCACCACTATGGCGGAAAGGCACATGGGATTAGCTAAGGTGACCGTTCCGTGAGTGGACTCAGGGGTGTGGTCGTGCACCATAATGGCGTCAGGGGACCCCAGGGTATCCAAGAGGGTGCCGATGTTATGCATGCGATGGGAGAGGTCACTTGGCATGGGATTGCCAGACCAGGTATGTGAAGAACTTCAGCTAGGAAGCAATTTCACCACCGTGGTAGAGGCAGCGCCATGATCAGAATGGATCCCAGAGAGGTGGTGCTAGCAGAGGAGTGGGAGGAGCTGGTGTTGGGGGACGACATTACGAGGTCTTACCATTACCGCTAGGCGGTCCACGTCAGGCTCCGGGAGCTGACAGTTGGGACCGCAGGCAACCGCGAGCTTTGGATATCTATGATCCTGCAGTGCATGAGGTGGTATGATGTATGCTCTATAGCTCTTATAATTTTTTTTCAGTAGAGTTTTTTTAGAATCTGTTTGTGAAATGCGTTTTCTCTCAGCTCCTTGCTTGAGTTGTTACCAGGGTGACGTGGGGCGTCGGTGTAACCCTGTGTTAGTGGTATAGAAGGAGTGGAAACTTTCTCTTTTGTCGATGGTGGTGACACCTTCTCCTTTCGAGCGTGTAAGAGTGTCTTGGTCATCATACATCGACTGTGAAATCTTGCGTGACCATATATCCTTGGGTGTTTCACCATATGTATATTTTGAAGGAGGGAATCACCGGGCCCTATCCCAAGTTTGAATAGTGACTTCCAGTTGTGTCGTGTGACGTGGGGGTTCGACCTGGGAGGTGAACTACCCCCGAGGGACTTCAGGCCATTTGTGACTAGGCGAAGGGATGGCGAGGTTGTCTACCACCTTTCCCTAACCCCCAAAAGGATGGTTTGGGTGCATGTCATCTCCCACGAGACTCACCTGAAAAGATGTGTGTGTGCTCATATGCACGTCATCGGTAAGGACATAACTCATTTGAACATATCAAATCATTTGGTCTATGTGCGATGACACATATCTGTGTAAGAGTTTTCCTGGGAATGGGAGAGCCAGGTGTGGGCTTAGTACCCTAAGATTGTTCCCTAGTTTTTCTTTTCGGGGAAAAAATGTTTGAAGGAGGGAATGATTTAAGAACCTAGTTTTTGCTATAAAAGACTTTGGAAAAATTTCTTGATGTTATTCCGAAGAAATTTTTTCAGACGACATGCGATTCCGAACCCCGATGTGGCCAGAATTAAATTTTCAGTGCGTTCACACTGGGCACACAAAATAAATGGGATAACTCCTAAATGGTGTTTCAGATCAGAAACTTGAGTGTACATATGGATTTGAAATGGGCTTTTTACCCTAGGAACAACATAAAATATGTCATTGTGGGACGTTTGGACCCCTCGCCCGATAACAGAACATCAAACGGATAAATAAACTAAGAAATGTATTCGTTTAAGGGATTAACTCAAGAATCTATTAAACGGTTTCTCAGACAGGAAAACCAAGGGAACCTTTGAGTCAGGACCATGATTTTTACCCTAGTAGGTGTTTAATTTTTGCAAGCGCGGGCCTTCTATGAAAAATGGCCCTAGGGGCGTTTTCGTAATTTAGCGGTCCCGGGGGTTGAATTTATAACTTTTGAAAGGAGGATTAGATTAAAATTTTGAGACCACCATTGCACTCAGAATGCGGAACTTTCCCTTGGAGTGGCTTAACCTCGACTCCGCTAAGAGTTTCAGATGTGGGTTCTTTCGTGGGTGATTAAAAATTAATTATGTTAATTTTTATTTCCCTACTTAAACCAAACCCTCCCCTCCTTCTCCATTTTTCTTCCTCTGGCGTAAGGAGCTCTCAATCACAGAATCCCTCCCATCCCTCAAGATCCTATCCTCTCCTCAATAAGGTAGTTGCAGATCCGGAACCGGTGGATCCCTCGTGAAGCTTCAGACTATGCCCAAAGAGGTAGGAGTTCTTCATTTTGAGTGTTAATTTCGAACATTCCTCTTTGAATTTCTATTTTAGTGTCAAAATGCAGTTATTTTGTTGAGCGAAACCCATAAACATGTATTATATGTTCTGAGATTTTTCATGGTTCTTACAGTTTTAAAATCTGAGTCCCGATGAGTCCGGGGTGGTCCGTTGATGTTTCCGGTGGTTTTGGAGATTTTCCGGCCGGATTTGGGGGTTCTGGCGGCGGTCCGGCGAAGGCATGCAGACCAGGCGGCAGCGCCTCCTTCATGTGGTTCAGCGGAGTGGAGGTCAGTGGTGTCTTTAGAGGGGTGTTCGGGTGCGGGTGGTCCAGGAGAGGCGGCATCGACTGGGCGAGGTGGCGTGCGAAGGTGGCTCCAAGCGGCGGGCGGGGTCGTCAGTGCTCGGGTGGATTGGGGTCATGGCCAGTCTCCGCACGAGAGACCGATACCCATGCTCGGTTGGTATCCATGTAAGAAAAATACCAGCCATGAGGGCCAATCAGTGCTGAGGGTGGACCGCGGGTCCACGGCCGACCCGCGCGGCCCAGGTCGGTCCCGCCCAAGGGGCTTCGTCCCCTCTGCCATCGGACACCAGTAACTTTCGCTACGGGTGTCTGTTTTGTGTGCTGTTTGTGACATTGTAAACCTCATCTCGAGATAAATCTGTTGATAAGGTTTCGGGGGTTTTTTAATTCCCAAAACAAGGGGGGCTCAGTGGCGTGACTCGCCGTTAAGCTGATTGACATTTCTCCAGGGGTTCTTGTTTTGAATGACACAGACACATCCAATGTCCGTTTTGAGCGACGTCAGTGGCGTTGCGACCCTGGCCTTGAGGAAAGGTTTTCCAATGGGTTTTCGGGTGCTGAAGCCAGAGTTGAGGTGTGGGCCACACGGGCCGTCTTTCGAGCTGCGCGTAGCAATTTGTAACTTTTTCATCGGACGTCCGTTCGGGGCATACGAGCAGTCGATTCTGGGTGTTTTTTCGAGGGCATTGCAATGGCACAATCCACCCGCTTTAATTTTGCACGATGGTGCGGGCCCCATGGGGGCCGTTTTCGGAGTTGGAGGTGATTTCCATCTTCTTCATTGGGTGTCCAATTCAGATAAGTGAATATTCAATCTTATGTAGTTTTTTGAGAGAATTGCAACGGTGCGATTCGTTCGTTGCACTTTGGGACTGGAATACGAGTCCCACGTAGCACCGCTCGTTTGTGGTGTGGAAAAATGCATATTCTTCTCGATACATCCATTCCATGAAAGTGAGCAGTCAATTTAACGTGTTTTTTCCAAGAGCACCATGATGGTGTAGTTCGCCTGACCTTTTTCAGGATCGTGGTGTGGGTCCCACCTGGCCTAGCTACGGTGAATATTACCTGTTTCACTGGGTGTCCGTTTTGGGCGATTGAGTAGTCAATCCCATGTGTTTTTCTGAGAGGATCACAGTGGTGTGATCCGTTTGTTTAGTTTCGGGATATTAGTGTGGGCCCCACAAGGGCCGACTATAGTGAATAGTATCATATTCACCAGTTGACTGTTTCAGGTGAGTAAATAGTCCATCTCGTGAGTTTTTCTGTGAGGATTGAAACAGTGTGATCTGTTTGGGCATGAGGATCATTATTTGAGATCTTATTAAATGTGGAAACATGAATGGGTGTTGGATGGAGGTCCCTTTGATGCACTCCGAACCAACACATGGTAGTGATGTTGGTAACAACCAGTGATGTCAGTCGTAGTGCGAAGTTATCGGACCATTTCTGGGTCTACCCTCTAGTCGGGCTGGGCAGTGGGTCACATATTGCCTTCTTCCAGGTCTACCCTCAAGCAGAGACTGGGCAGAGGGTCGCTTGACGACTTCTTCTAGGTCTACCCTCCAGTAGAGACTGGGCAGCAGGTTTCCTGTCAACTTCTTCCAGGTCTACCCTCCAGCAGAGAGTGGGCAGTGGGTCACCTGTCAACTTCTTCTAGGTCTACCCTCCAGTAGAGACTGGGCACTGGGTCGCCTATTGACTTATTCCAGGTCTACCCTCTTGCAGGGCTGGGCAGTCGGTCGCCTTTCGACTTCTTCCAGGTCTACCCTCCAGCAGAGACTGGGTAGTGGGTCACCTGTCGACTTTTTCTAGGTCTACCCTCCAGCAGAGACTGGGCAGTTGGCCGCCTGTCGACTTATTCCAGGTCTACCCGCCAGTAGGGTTGGCCAGTGGGTCTCCTGTCGACCACTTAGTGTCTACCCTCCAGTAGATATTGGGAAGTGGGTCACCCAACGCCCTCTTAGGGTCTACCCTCCAGCAGAGACTGGTCAGTGGGTCGCCCGAAGACTTCTTTCACACTCAGTTCATTCTTCTAGTCTAGTCTGTGGATTTTCTCCGCGACTATCAGAGTGGGAACCTTGTTTGTACGGGTCACTGATGTGACATATTTGACTTTGGGAAGACTTCTCGACTGTATGACAGTTACAAGGTGTTGTTTGACTTTCCCCAGAACTCTCAAGAATGAGGGTCGCTTTCCCCACCGTGACGCATCCTTGTGATGCGACCTAAAACCGTGCAGGCGAGTCAGTGATGCCAATAGTGGATAGTGTCGAGGTTCGGTGATTTGAGCCCCTTGACATGCAGTTCGGGGCAGACGTACGGGATACTAGGCATCGATGGTGTTTACTTATGGGACTGTTGGCTACTCACTTTCTTGGGCTGAGCTACAGGACGGAGATCCCCTTACGATGTTGTTCGGGTTTCTTAACAGAGCATATATATATATATATATATATATATATATATATATGTATACCATGTTACAGTACCCACTCCTTGGGTTTTGGTTACTCTCCATCCAAGAGAGGCGAAGACGCGTGGGGTATGCCACGTTCTTTCTGTGTCTATCTTCTTGTGGTTGGATGAGTCTACTCTCCTGCTATGGGTAGCGAAGACTCAACAAGAAGTTCACCTTCTCACCGCTTCTTGCTCCTTGTGTTCAAACAAGTATACTTCCTTCCTCTTTTTGGGTTGACCTGTACCCTTTACTGCACTCTCGGTTTTAATCCTTTACTTTTCCCTGTTCGATCTACTGCTCACCTATTCAGTACCTCATTTGTTTCTCTCTCGTGCCTTTGGGGAATCCTACTGAGTATTTTTATACTCACCCATGGTTAGCCTATGTCCGCACTTGGTTTTCCCTTGTAGACGATGGACAGGATGATCGTGACTTCAGTGGAGCTTAGGTGTTCAAGAGCATGGACCGTGTACGATGGTCGTAGTCGGGTTCTAGGTGTGGGACTCTCCCTACTATTTACTTTTGTTTACCTATTGCCAGGTTGTGGCACTTTTCTAGTTGGGAAGGTGTTTTTCCCTTTTCTTTTTAGTTTACATTCAGCACTTGATTTGTATTGTTTAGAGGTCAATGCACCTTGGTGGTTGTATATAGCAGTTGGTACTTTACTTCCTCTTTTACTCTGCACTATTGCATTGAGTGGGTTGCGTGTGTGTGTACATGTACTTAAGTAATGGCCTCCCTGACTTGTTTATCCTTCGATGCTTGTCGCCAGCTCCTGTCCTATGGAGGCGGGCTTGGGGTAGTTGCAGCTCGAGCCCGGGTAGGGCCGGGTCATGATAATACATCATTTATTTATATTTTTTTCTTTCAACGTCTACTTGGGGTTGTTTTTTAAACTTCTCCCAAACCACTTTTTTGTTGATCGCAATAAAAGGTATTTAAAAGTGATTATATAATCCCCAAAATGTAAATTAATAGATTTTTTTATCATTTTTAATGGGGAAAAAGTTGTACATTTCAATATAAAGAACAAAAGAGTTTCAAATTTTTGAGAATAATTATGGTAATATTGTTTTAGATAGTTGAAATTATGATGATCTTTTTCTGTTAATATAATTGACATAATGATAAATATATCCTTTTATAATATTAATATTTTCATGAATAATTTATTTTTTTCATTAAATATATATTTAAAACCATCTGTGAAAGGTGTAAATAGATGTTTTATAACACCGTCCATGTGGGCGCTTAAAAATGACCCTGATGGGATAAGGGTTATAAATTAAAAATGGATTTTATAAAATATATTATCATGTATTTAATATTATAGTACCATTATATTTTAAATTATTTTGTGAAATTCATGTTTATGTTAATTATAAATATGGTGTTGAGAGAATATGAAAAATATTTTCTAATGTGTAGGAAATAGAAAGATCAATTTGCAACATTGACATGGCTCCTTAGACTATACCTCATGCTTTCATAGATTAGACTTTTGGTGTGAAAAAAAAATTATAATATGTAGATAATAGATTTGGGAAGTGATTTTCGTAGAGTATGGGATATTAAAGGTCTTTTAAAATTGAAGATAAATGGGTGGAGGATGGTGGAATTTTTAAAGGGAGGAGACCACTATTTCAGAATAAATTATTATAACAAAATATTATATCTCCAAAATAGTGACAAAATATAATTATATTTTAAGGTATTTTGATTTAATGGTAAATTGGATATTAAAATACTCTCATGAATTCTATAAACCTCAATAATTAATTCATATATATTATTAAAAAATATGGTACTTATATAGTATTTTACTATTTAACTATATATTTTCCAATATAAAAAATATAAAAACATCATCATAACTAATTATTTATATGATGATTCCAAAAAATATCTATTTTTTCAAGGAATTATAAATTTAAAAATTTGAATTTTTAAATTAAAAAAATATTTTTTAAAAACAAAATTTATCACATTAAAACATTTAACTACATTTGGGAAAATAATTATGATTTTCAAAAAATTATATTACAGTTTAAAAAAATACATTCTTTATAAAATAGTTTTTAAGGTATTATAATTAAAACATTCATGTTACAACCCCAACCATAGTAGCCTGGTGCTAGTGTCATAATTTATTACTGTAAAATATGATAAAAGGACTCACGTCCCACAATGGTGAATAATATAGTAATATTAGTAAACTAGATACATACATGATTCCCATATTACATTTGAATACAAAGAGTAGTACATATTTTTTCACGAATGACATTATTCCCTTCATAATATCATTTCATATAAAACAATGTACACTTCATGGATTACTTATAAAGGAAACAAAATATGTGTGAGCACAAATATTTAGTAACGATTAATTATAATATAATTTATCTTGTTTCAATAACCACAATAAATAGGGAAAGGTAAAAAACTGAAAACCAGTTTAATTTAATTAAAAAGTATGAGTTAAATTAATCCATAGATAATATTATTGTGAAAATATCATGGATAATAAGATAAGGCATAATAAATATAGAAATGTAAATAACTGAAAACAAATTATATTTAATCAATAAAATCAGAATGAAATTCATTTAGAGATTATAGCATACTGAATATCACATGGATAATAATGCTTGAATTCTCAATGAAGGAAATAATTAATTACTCGACCTCGTGTTTCTCAGGAACATGATATGTGTACCATCAAGATATATCCTCATGATAGTTTATAAATAATGGGTACCCATTTGACCATGTATTGTCAACTGATTTTTCTAATGAGAATACTGATGCATTAACGGACTATCTTTAACTCGTCCCATTTATTTCTCGCATGTCCAAATCATTCCACATATATTGAATAATTTTTTTAATTAATAAAAAAATTTCATTATCCATAAATATCCATATGGTGTAAATAATATGGATTTATCAATATTTCCATAGATATACTGATAATTTTCAGTGTAAAAAACTATATGGTAAAATGGTTAATAGTTTAAGAAAAACACATATCCATGGTGAATAAAATTTATATTTAGTCAAAATTTATTTTCCAATGATCACATGAAAGTGAAAATTATATCTGAAAGTTATTGATTACAAAAATTAACCCTTTAAGTATATTTCATTACTATCATTGTTAAAAAAATATGCATAAACTATCTGAAGGAAAATACGAATTGTCTTAGTATAACATATCTCCCGTAGAGTATATATATAATTATGGGTTCTTTTTATTTAAGAATAAAAATACTATAAAAATATCTTTAAAACCATTCTTGAGGAAAATATCATTTTTATTTTGAAAATCACCATTTAAACAATAATGATCTGAATTTTTTTTAAAATAATTTATTTGAAGTTTTTAAACTTATTAATATGTTTTAAACCATTGAGTTCTCGTGATGGTAGAAAATTCAATATATTTTGAGTATGTTAAAATAATATTCCTTTCATATTTTAGGTAAAATACAAACATTCATTGTTTTAAAAAATGTGAAGATTAATTTCAAAATATTTTGTAAAATGTTTACCATTTTTAAAAATTACTTTAATAAATCATAAAATATTGGTTCATAACATTTTTATAAAACATGGGTTCTAATGAAAAAGGATTTCTGGTTGAAGTGATAAATAATGCCATCTTTTTAAAATAATATAATATTATATATATTAATAACAATTGAGTTGAAATATGGTACTATTAGTTGAAAATTTCTTGAATAAAAATAGGATTAAAATATTATTTGGTTTTATAAAACATTGATAAAATAATTTCCTTAAATGGTAATACAATTATAAACAATCTTGATTAGAATGAGATTGTGAAATAAACCATTATAATGATCATAACATTGAAGTGAGAGTTAATTAGTTAATAGATTATTTGTATGAACTATAAATAATATAAGATAATGAAAATTCATTAAACACATAATCATATAAAACAAAAGGCAATAAAGATGTAATATAAACAAATTAAAATAAATTGAGTTCAGAAATTATTTACCATTGGGTAACATGTAAGCTGAATCAGCTTGGATGAAATAATTAAAATTTAAACTTAAAATACCACGAAGTATGAATTATTTTATACATTTCATATCAAAGTGGATTTATATACACATTATAATTTTAATTAGGTATAGAACCTTTCAATATTCCTCAATGAAATTAAATTGAGATTAAATTCATAACGTTGAGTCTGAATCATCATGTACATTTTTTATATTCCAAAATAATAATTTTTTTTAATTTTTTACCTTATTAAGAAAAATTTTCATGTTTATTATTAATTTTATTTAACTTATTACAATGATTTAAATGATAACTTAATCAATTAATTTTAAGTTGTATGTTTCAATGATATTTGGATTATGTGTCAAAAATGACATTGGTTGCACGACAATTGTTAAAGAGGTAAATATTTAAAAATATCAAGAAATAAAAGCTACAAATTATTATCATATTTAAACATAAATTATACTTTTAAAACCAATCATTAAATATTCTTTTGTAAAATGAACTATGATAAAATCATGGAGATGGTAGGTCGTTCATATGCATAAGAAACGTTTCCATTTTTCAATGATCATTATTGAAAATAGGTGTATAATATTTTATCATCACATAATTATAATAATATCATAAATAAAATATTATTTATTTTAATATAGTTATATATATCATCCATTTGTTTTGGGGATGAAAAGTGTCACATCGCTTTGTGAAGGTGGTAGTCCACACAAACATGAACAATTTAATCATATTTATGTGAGGTAAAAGGTAATAAATAAAAGGATATGTACATATATCCTAAAAATATTGCATTATTATTTCATGTATATCACATATATTCATTAAATATATCCACATTAATTTTTATGTAAAGTGTTAGTGAAAAATGAATCACACTACTTCATGAGGTGGTAGTCTACTATACACCTGAGCAACATTATTGTATCACCTATGGAATAGAATGTAAAGAGGTATATATGATATAATTAATAAATTTTTATAATTATGTTATTAATATCATATAGATACTCTATACCAATCATCAAACACAACTATGAGATGTGTTGATAGAAAACATGTCACATTTGTTCGTGTGGTGGTAGTCCATCCTACAAATGGGAGACAACATTGTTTACTATTTGAGGGAAAAAATATAGAAATAGATGATTACCTTAACATAAAAATATCATAGTCTATTTATGTTAATAACAATATTATATCATCATGTATTAATAATAATTTAAGGATGTGTACGATGAAAGAAAATAAAAAATTTCACTGAAAAGAATCACCTCTTCTTTTGTTATCCTCCTAAGGATTACAAAAAAAGCCTTTCAAAGTTGGATTTGTTTCCAAATGTAAGTCTTCTAGGATGATATGGCGGTATTTTTTATTGAATTTTGGTAGTTTTTATGTAATCTAAATTTTTTTAAAGGTGTGAATTATAGATGATATTGGGTTTTCATTTATAAGTGAGGTGAGTGGAACACTTATAATTTTAGAAAATAAAATTGTGGAAAGAACATTTTCACATACCAAAAGGGTCAAAAATATAATTTCATCAATTATTAAACATTATAAGGTCTAAATATGACAATAAAAATTATTTTATAAAATATTTCATGTCATTTCAACCCTTATGTTTTTAGTTTAACCCACAATGTTTAAATTTTTAACATAACCGTAGTAATTCAGTTTAACAATTTTCACTATTCATTGTGGAAAAAATTTTAGTTTTAAAATTTAGAAATTATAAATAACTATTATTCCATTTATGGATTCTATTTTTCAAAACTAAATTCATATAACTAGATAATTTTTATTTTTATTTATTCCCATAGATACAATGAGAAAGGGGGGTTTTAAAGAGAAAATGTTCAAAGGTATGCAATATTTTTATTTCAAAATTTTCTATGAAAATCATTCCAGGGACCTAAATTATATTAATTTATAGAAAATTTGAAAAAATTTACTCTAAATAAAATTTAAAATATAATTTCATCATGTAAATTATTTAAAAAAATTCAGTTTTCATTTAAAATTCACTATTGTTCATTTTTTCACCAAAAATGATAATTTTAAAAGAAATCCCAAAAAATCATGCTAAGATAATTTTTTATAATATAATTTCAAAAATTTGTTTTATTTTTTTTGAAAAAAAAATTCTAAAATTTTTCAAAATTGATTTTAAATTAGTTCTACCAAGCATGATTATAATGTTTTTTGAAAAAGTATAGTTTTTAGAAGACATTATTTTTCTTCAAATGGTTCTTATTTCATTTCTAAAAAATATATAACCATATTTTTATAATTTATATAGTAATATTCATTCCAAAAAAATAATGGATATGTTATAATGGTACACTATATTACGGTTCATTTAGACTTTGTGTTTCATGTTCCATAAGATAAACTCAGTGTTGTGTGTAATTTAACATTTCGAATACATAGTTCTCTTCTGAAAAATTTAGGGTGTTACATTCTCCTCACCAATAATAAATTATGTATCTTAAATTTATACATTATCTTTAAAATAATGATCTTGAAATTTGGAAATTCCCTTTTTGAAAAACCCACATCATAAATTTGTTATTAAATATCCTCTTAATAAAATATAATGTGATGTATAATGGTCATATTTAATAATATATAACTAGGTTTATTCGTAAGATAACATTTATGTAATGTGAAGATATGGACAATGAAGATAATCATAAATAATTATAGTTAGTGATATATTTCATTGATCATGGGTAAGTGACAGATCAATGGAATGTTAAGTACCTTAAACCATAAATCTATTAGGATCTAGAAGACCAATTGATTCATTAGATATGTAGTTTATTCAAAAATATATTTTTTTCAATGTCTTTTTTCTAAAATTTGATGATTTATTTTACTATCTTTGATTACAAGTAAATATACTTACATGAAAATTTTCTATTTCATTAGAATAATTTCATCCTTGGGATGTGTTTTAATTAATTCCCAATTAATCACTTACTCCATGAAATGAATATCCAAAAAATGAATCTTTTTTCCTGAAGCACTAAATTTTACTTTTAATGGATCGTAAGATCCATTAAAATTGAGAAGACTTTATTTATATCTATAATTGTTCTCAAAAACCAATATAATTATAATATGTTATTAAATATAATATAGTAATATATAAACTGTAACAATAACACCATTTTTTGACCGTTAATATTTATTCATGAAATTGTTTAAGTAAAATCAATGACATATTATCCGAGACAATACATAGGCCAGTGGTAGGTATTAAACTCTTATTATCTATATGGGTTCAAACCATGAGGCCTTGTAGAATACATTAATTTTTCACCAATCATGTAGGTTGTTGTAACATCCCACCCCATCTCGCTGGCTTGAGAGGCGGAGGAATGCTACCTGGCCTTAAGAAACATTCCCAAGGAACCAAAGGCTAGAAGTAAATGACAAGGTGAGTCACATGATACATGAGCACACGTACTTGTTTTGAAAAGAATTAAAGTGAAAGAAAAATTGTTCTTGAACATTGAAGTTTTAAATGAAGCATGATATTTTATGAGTAAAAGAGATTGAAAAATTTTGAACTAGTAATTTTGATGTTTTGATTTGTCTGTGGGTCCACTTGTGTTTTCTTTCTGATTGTTTTTCCCAGGAGTGAAAATTTTAAGTGTCGGGGATTAATATGTTAACAGTAATGTATTCTTAATAATTTACATAAGTCTATGTTATTAGTAAATATAATATCAATTCCATAGACAACTAAATGAATCACAAGAATTATTTAATTTAGGATACTCAACTCCATCATTTATTTCATAAGATACCAAAATAATATTTTACTATTCTAATGGTTATGTTATTATTCCAAATAGTAAATTTTATTATTCTAATGGTAATACTGGTCTCTTAAATCCTATAAATCCCTATTAATTTCTTTATTTTTTTAACATATTAAAATATATCAATGTTATATATTCATTATATTTAAAATTTGGATTATTCTATGAGAAAAAGTTTATCAAAATTTTCCAATTATAGTTTATTTATTTATTTATTTTTTATTTTCCAATTATACTTCTTTGAAATTTATTTGGTATATATAATAAAATTTTTTTGTTATAATTTAATATAAAAAATTAGTTTTTTTATTTAGTTCATGTGTTTTATACTATACTATACTATACATATAAAAATGGAACACATGTTTATTCAGAAAGAAAATTCAACATATAAATACTAGGCTATAAAATTCTTGACCCACATAGAAATATAATCCAATAAATTTTAAACACTATGTTGAATATATAAGAGGGTAATCCTTTTTCATTTCTTCTTCAGGTTCCCATATCACCTCTTCATTCTTATGGTTTCCCTAAAGTACATTGTGAAGGTGAGTTGTCTTGTCATATCGAATTTTATCTAAATAGTTAAAGATCTACAACATAATATCATAATAAGAGAGTTCATAATAAAATTGTACTACCAATATATTTATTATATTTTATATGTGAGGTATTTTGTTCCTCAAGTGGGATTTGTGCAACACATCATGCACTAGAGACTGTTTAGTGGGGGTACTAGTCGATATGCCCCTACTATAATGTGATCATCTATCTCAATGGGATCAAAGTATATATTATATATAGTTCAATTATTCCCTAACATAATGAATCGATTCAATTAGGGTAATAGAGGGACCGCTTTATCTTAAAAATCAAATTCATGTTCTCATCGATGATTGAAAATGTTTCTCTTTAATCAACTCAATGATGCTTTGATGTCTTACTAAATAGATTTGACATTATCGTCAATTCCTTCACCTTGTTGTCGTCCAAATAGATTATGTTACATAAATCCCACTCAGTGTCATGGAGTAATATATTTATATTTATTGAGGGATTCACAAGGATCCATCTAGATACTTTTGTGGAAGATACTATTTCATATGAACTCAACGAGTTAGAGATGTTGATCCCATCATCAATTCAATTTCATTGCACATGTTATCAATATATTCCAATGTATTTGGTCATTCCTTGTAGATTGATCATTAGTTTGGGAGTTATATCTATATTAATGTTCAAAATAGTGTCCAAATCATGATTAATTTTTTTCTAGAACATTGAGGTGAACCTCGGATCTCAATCAAATTTAATCAATATTGGTTTACCATGTAGCCACAACACCTCTTTAATGTATATCTGTAAAATTTGAAAAATTTTGAATTCCTATTCATTGTATATTAAGTTATAATTTATTATTATATGATAATTTATAACACATACAGAATTATTTCATTTTTATTTCATTATTATGCTTGTGACAAAATCCACGGCGATGTCCCCTCATTTCAATTTTGGTATGGGTAATGGTTGCATATTCTAATTGGATATTTTAAATCTTATCTTCAATTGTTTGTATTCCAAGATCATTGACATATATTAGGTAATATTCCGCTTCATATTTTTCCACTAAAAGTTTTCTTAGATATCTACTTAATTATTTATCCTCCAAGGGTGGATTAAAATGTTGACCAAGGACTGTCATCTAGTTACTCATTATTTTTATTTTCAACTTGTGATGCAAGTAAGTGTGTCCCAAATATAAAAACTATATCTTAACACTTGTTGATATTTTTTAATTCTCATTCTTTGTAGAATGAACCTTCTTTTGAATCTCTGCATCACCCCTATGACTTTCCTTAATATTCAGAATAATGGATGGTGGAGCATTCATTTATGCATGGTAGGATGTTGTTCTTTAAATTTTAATTTCATGTGTATACTTATAATTTATAAGAATATTAGATCCTTCCCAATACCCATTGTATATAAGGATATATGATCTATTATACTTATATAATTTTTCACTTAATGCACCCATCTAGTATTATAATGGATTGAATATTTATAATCCTTGATCAACTCTAACCATATTTTTTTAGTATGTCGAACTCCATTGCTGTGAATATATACTTTAGAATTTTGGGATATGTGTAAATTTTAAACTTATATAAATAGAGATATCACCTCCTGAAATTTTATATGAATATTACTATATCCATCATCATATCATGTAGTGGGTAACTTCTATCATGCACATTCAACTGTCCTGAAGCATAGACAAATAATTTATTATTTTTGATGACTGTATTCTACATTCTTATATCTAAAGTAGCATTGTATATAAAAAAAAATTCTTTAATCGATGGTAGTTTGGGTATAGGATCAATAATTATCCTTTTTTTCTACTACTTTGGGATCTATTCACAATAATAAATCCAAAAAAATTTACTCCCTTTCAATTTATCAAATTTAGTGGAGTAGAAAATCACGATTTGTTCTCATAAAATTTCTATAATACCCCAATCATATGATAAAACAATATGTCTCCATTGAATATATTATTTTGTGTTATTCCTCAGTGAAAATTTACTTTTAATGATCCATATATATCCCCAATACAGTGATAACAATCTCTAGGGATATTACTTTATCCTTCCAAAAGTAAAATTTACATCCCTTGAATATTACTTCTCCATTATCAAATTCTTAATCAAAGTTTTGAAACGATCCTCATGTTCATCTAATATGATGTATATGATAATTTTATCCATAATGGAAACCATTTTTTTTAATTAACTATGTAAATACCTTATTCATCATGTCCATTAAATTTTTTAGTGCATTTATAAATCCAAATAGCATCACTATGAACTCATTTTTTTATATTATGTACAAAAGGTATTATTAATAATATCCTTCATATTCACCTTCAATTACTGATCTACTAACTGAAGGACTGGTTTAAAAAATTATGGATCCCCTATTTGTTAATTGAATATCTCATCAATCCATAGAAGTGGATACATGTTATTTATTTTGGTTATTTTGAATTATAAATATAAATTATAAAGATGTATTCAACCATAATTATTCATAGAAAATAATATTAGTACACCAAAGGGTGAAGTACTTGGGTATATGAAACCCATCCCCAAGTTATTTTTTTGTTGATTCTTTAAAACATATAGTTCATTGTAAATCATTAAATAAAGATTCTAATATACGAGCAGAGCTCCTGGTGTAAGATAAATTGAGAACTAAATCCCTCAATTAGGAGGAATACCTAGAAACACTTTAGGGAATACAACATTATATTCCCAAAAGATGGTAATGTCATCAATGATGATCTTCCCCATTATGTCAATCATTTTAGAAAGTTATTATATATTATTGGGAAATAATATACATTAAGATACTATTACAATAATATATTCACCATTCTCCATGCAATTTTATAGAATTTGAGGCTGGTCTCAGATATGGAAAGTGATTTTACTCTCATTGAAATTGATATTAGTTCTATATAAATATAGTCAATCCTTACCCAATATAAAATATAATTTCACTAAATAGAGTATAAAAAGGATCTCTAAGAGGCTCTTTGGAATATCTATATACTTGTGATAAAACGATTTCACCACATTGTGTTTACATAGATACATAAACCTCTATGTCTTATGTTGGCCTTTGAATATTTATTGTAAATAACCATGATATGAAATAATTTATAGAATCAGAATCAAAAATGTATATTGGCTATTATGTATTGAATAAAAAGTTTAATTTTCTCCAATTTAACTTCATGATTCACTTTATCTAAAGGGATCACATAATATCATCCCTAATCTCCTTTTCATATTGGTTTTTCATCATTTATCCTAGAGGAACCTTGGCATGGTGAATTTTATTTCATAATTATCATGTTCTATTCTATTCAGACATATAACCATAAGTGGGTGATTGATCAGAAACTATCATTAATCCATCAAATTAGATGTCTTTTACATCACACTTAAATGTTAATTTGACTTATTTTTTTATTTTATACAGTAGAAAATTACATTTTTTTACCTTGAGGTAGTTTACTAGATGCTTCTTCCCATACTTATGATAAGTGGGAAATTGGATTTTCTTATGTCTGAGAGATTTTACCATTACTCATAACAAATTATTCTATAATCCTTCATTTTTATATCCATCCACCTGATGCAATTGAAAATTAGTAATCTTTATCTCAAAAATAAATCAAAATTAGAATATTTTATCATACCTCTAAATGTTTCAAATTGATAATGCTTTTTGAGAGATCCAATTTAGTCCACTAAGGGATAGATTGTTCATACTTTTGGATTCAATAAAAATTATACATGTGAACCTTGAAAACCCTATAATTTTTTCCTCATATGAACTAGTTTATTCATCCACCATTTGAATGATTATAATTAATTCCTGCTTTATGATAATGGTGAGTGTGGAAAAAATATTTATTAAATAATATTTTATTTAAATCATGTCATAAGACCCGAATGTTTATTCTTACCTAGTTTTATCAGTTTATTAGATACATAAAAAACCAACTTATTAATAAACTAAAATATATTTATTTCAATAATCATAATTTTTTGTCAAATCACATTAATATTTTATTACTACATACGATACCCTATAGATATACATAATGACAACGGTGACCTATAAATGTATTCTAGGGAACCAACATGATATGGATAAATATTATGTAATTTAGGAGGCATAACATAATAGTATAAATGTGAAGGATCATAAATTGAATAACTGAATAAAAAATGATTCACAATGTTCATTTCATAATAACAATTTTGAAATGACATAAAACATGATATCAGAAGATATTTCCTAGATCCAAACTAATAAAACATATCATAGTGTGCTAAGCTTATTTCTTGTGCACCATATATAGTATCTCGTGAGATGAAAACATTACCCAATGAATTCAGAGGAATTATTATTTTGGACCTATCCTTCAAATCATAATATTTAAATGTATATATCTTCCATACAATAAAAGTTTATATTATTCATAAGAAAAATAAAACCCCATGAAATGGAAATTGATTATATAATCCTGTCCCAATGCATAAACAAATGACATATTATTAAAAATCCCAAAAAATGTGGGAGTACTTAATTTTTTAAATTTCTAATTTATTAAATAATATCAGGTAATAAATATAGAGTTTATGGTAAAAATCTATCATAAGAGTAGAGTAAATAATTAGTTATTTAAAAAACCTGTTAATTTTATTTTTTTTAAGAAATAAGTAAATTAAATTTTAAAGAATGCAAGGGCATAGATTATTTCTTAAAACATAAATGAACGTAATTTCTTCTATAAATAAGTCATTATTTTTCTTATTTATTTATAAATTATTATTTTTTAGTGATTTTCACATGAAAATCAACAATTAATATTAAATATTTATTTAATCAGGTTTATATGGAAGAAAATATTTTGTAGAAAAAAACATGCATATCTCCAAAATAATTAATGGGGAGTAAACTTTTAATATATATAAGTGACATACATAATGATTATTTAATATGTATAAGTAAATAATATAGAGGGAGATGGAGGTAAATATATAAATCATAAACCAAAAGGAAAAGAGGGCTTCTTTGGAATTCCCTTACACTGGGTCCCAACTCTCTTTGTATGTTTGTCTGACCTCCTAAATAATAAATATTAGTTTATCATAAAATTTATATAGAACCATTTTAATTTATATTAATTTTTTTTAATTTAAATGTATTATTACATTCCATTCATTCATTATATTTTTTCCTTGCATCATCCACATGGTGCTACTCGATCAACTTATCCAAAGATACTTCGATGTGTTGATCATTATAAATGGTGTTTCATATAGTTACATGATCTACTAAATTCTAGATTTATATATTCTTTATAATTTTATTTATATTTAAATTATATAATTCATTTTTTGGACTCATATAATTTCAAATTTTGAGTAGTGTCTTTATATACTCATTTTAGATAGTTAATATTACCTTCAACAGTAGATGTTAATATAATTAATATATTTCTCAATATATCATACCAAAATATTAATAATGTAATAAATAATAGATTATTTATTATATACCTTTTTAAAATAGTCCATATAATATTGTAATATATGTTTTATTATATCATCCATATATGTGATTAAAACAAAACATGATGTGATGAGTGTTATAAACAATAATGAAAAAGGATTTTATGAAATATATGATGATATAATATTCATTAAAAGGTAACTATATTACTAATTATGTTATTATTTTAATGATTATGGAAATTAGAATGATTGTGTGAAAGGAATAAGAAACAAAATTTGGAACATGTAAGAAATCAAAAGCTTACTTTGTCACTATGTTGTGGCACATTTGGAATACACATTATGCCTTATTAGATTAGTTATTTCATGAGATCATAAATTTTACAACATTAATAATATACTTAATAATGTATTTTGTAAAAAAAATTGGGTAATTTTTATTATAATTTTATATAATTTGGTAGAGAAGCGTGGTATCTATAAGGGTAGGAGAGGGATGTTTGATAATAAAATATTGAAATACAATATTATATCATCAAACCATGGTCAATCCATAGATTATATAGTTAGGGGATTATGATATAATTATAAACGATACATTGAAATATTCATTTAAATTCAAAAAACCACAAAATAACAATTTCATAAATGTAATTAAAAAATTCGGTACTTATAAGAAACTTTTGTGGTATTTTAATATTCACTCGAAATTTTACTATTTATGAAAAAAATAACAATATATGAATTTAAACTTGTATATTAAAAAATGAAATCCATTTAATCCAAATATGATTATAAATATGTGAAATTTAATTTTTAATTAAAATCCTTATTTATTTAAAAATTTGTATTTTTATAACATTATCAAATTTGTGGCCCATAAAAATTAATTATGATTTAATAAAGTAATATTTTAATTTTCATAAACATATGTGTGTTTTAAAATACAACTTTAGGATAATGAATTATTATTTAAGAGTGTTAAATGTGTGTTAAAACTATATTTTAGTGAGAATAAACTATAAATGTTCTAAAAAAATAAAATTATAAAATGTGTCTGTGAAATATTTATTTTATCATATTTAACACATTTATATTGATTTTAATTTCATAGGAATTACTTATATTTTTATTTCATAACAAAAAAATATTGTTTTACTATTTTAGGTTAGGTTACTATTTATAACTGTAATATTTAATAATTGAAATCTCTGATTGGTTTTATAATACTTATAAATACCTCATAATTCCATCATTATTTATTCACATCAAATCACTTCAAGGTAAATATTATTTATTTTCAAAATTGAGATTTAATCACAATTATTTTATTTTTTATTTATATTAATATCCATGAGTGTGATTTTTCTAAGAGAACAAGATGATCAATATTTCCAGTTTATGGTTATTTTATTTTATTTTCTGTTTAATATACAATTGTACTATAAATGATATTCGGTATATTTATTCTCTATATGTAATTTTCTATGTTAATATAATAATGTGTTCCTGGATTTTATTATGTGGTCCCTAAGTTTTATATTATACTATATTGTTAAAAATGGCAAATATGTTTATTTAGATGGAAAATTACATATATAAAAGTATTTGTTGGTATTTGAATGAGTGAATTCACCACATTCAATTTGAGTTATCCAATACTCCCATAAGTATACTGAGGCCTAATTCTATGTAGTAAAATAGACTATAATCAATAAACTCAAATTAGTTCATGTCACTCACATACCTCAATAAATACTAGTGGATTGATGTTTTTACAATCTAAAATTATTTTCCAAGTTTTCTCAGACACACTAACACAAAAATAACCTTAAATATTATTCAAATAATTAGTGTGTGAGGAATAACACATGTTGAATCAACTTATTCCACATATTTGTGATAAACCTACTATAAAACATGAAATTGATTATCCATTCAATATTTATAGGGGTTATTTACTTCAAGACAGTGATAAACATGATTTTACGTAATCATCACCAACCCCCCAATGATTTCTCAGAATCATGTACCCATATAATGGAATAATTTTCAGCATGGGGAGCCACTAGTTGTTAATGTTTTCCATATTCCAATGTCTTATTTATATCCTGAAAAATCTAGTTGATTGGACATATGATTTTATCAACAAATATAAATGAAATCCTAAATTCTATTACATGTTCACTAATCAATATTATCTTACTTGGTGGTTTATAACAACTTTTTAATTAGGATTATTTCATTTATTGATCTCCAATGTGGTATAGATTCTATTAAAATATTCAAATACATCTTTAAATATTCCTTTAATCTTTAATATTCTCCACATCATTTATTCTCATTCATGAAAACATGCATATTTCATCTATGAATATGAATGCTAAAGTGGTTGAATAAAACCACTTTGTGAGTTCATTAATTGACTAAAAAACAAATTATTTTTTCTATTTTGTCCAAATAATATTTAATAACTTCCTAAATTATGATTTCACATTGTTATGTTTATTTTGTTTCAACTTTTACACATATATTCTTCATTAATATCATCACATGTATTGAATTTCCCACACATATAACACTATTATATCATACCTTAAAAATAATACACTTTAAATAATAGCTAAAAAATGTTATTACATTGGTAAATGGTAACCTCAAACATCCTCTTGTGGATAACTGTGGTTGGTAACAGTCTACGAACCCATTATTTTAAATATTTATATAATCCTTTCTTGTGATTAATTTTCTTATACCACTTTTACATATTAAATTATCAATGTTCACTTCATATTTCTTTATCTTCCTAGGATTGGTATATATTTTCATTATGATATTAATCCATCATATATAATTTCTCTCCATCGATAATTTTTTCTCACATTCTTTAATATGCTTCCTCCAATATAGGAGGGCTTTACCACTAACCATTAATTTGTTCATTATTGTGTGATTTATAAAACCACTATGTTATGTATCATTTATTTCTTCTTAAATTTATAATAGAGTAACTTGAGATTTATTTTTACATCTTGTGTTTCTATTATCATATAGTTATTCTTTTTTCATAAATGGAGAAGCTTCCTTATTTCTCCTAAAAAAACTCTTTATCATAACGACAATTGTTGTGAGTGTACAATAATTGGTGATTGGTATTCCCTTTATTGAACTTTATTATTTTAATCTAATATTTTTTTATGTAACAAATATCCATCTAGTGTAATAAATGTCCATGTATGACATATGATGGTGGATTTCATTAGTACTTGTTTTTATCCCTTACTCTTGGAATTTATTTCCACATGTCAAGGATTAAATCTTATTCAAATTCTCTGATAGAAATCATACATTGTGTACTCACTTATTAGTTAATATTTTAACTTTACAGGTGTTCCATTACCAAAGATACCTTGGGATTCTAGTCAAACATTCTTTGAAGGTCCCAATCTTCCTCAAAAATAGACTTTATAACTAATTTATTTTTTAATTCATTTTATTCTATATTTTTCAAGAAATCGATTAAATTTTTAGATTCAATATTTTATTTATTTCTTACTATTATTTTAGATGATACATTATAGGGGAATTTATTCACATCACTAGATTTTTTAACTTCTCTTCAAGTTATTTGATCTCTATATCCTTCTCCAATAATGGAATATAAAATTACTTCATTTTTTATCCATATTCATTTATAGATCTCTCCCCTTTTAAAATTATATTTTTAGAGGTAATATGATATATTTAAATTATTAATTAATTTCTATAATATTTAATAAATATCAGTATTGGTCTTTAAATAAATCACTTTGATCTTTTATATCGTCACCAATTTTCATCACGGAAAAATTCAAGGCCACCTCCATCATCTTCATCCTTTTTCTATATATAAATATTCAATGAATAAAGGGTTTTCTTCATGTATAAAATCCTAGGTATATCCCTTTTTATGTATGTATTGGATCTCCCTTTTCCCTAGAGATGAAATTCATATAGATTATTAACTCTATGTTGTTTCCACTTATGACAAGATCTCTCCAGTTTCATCATTCTAGTGAAATAGCATGGGTCAATCAAAATCATTACCCAAGGTGGCCTTCTAGAAGGGGGTATCATAAGGAAAACCATAAAAATATCACATATAATTGAAAAAATTAAAATTTCTAGAAAGAATTAATAGAACATATCTATGAGACCTAAAAAATCAAGACAAACTTGATAAAATATAATGAAAATAAGACAATATGAGGATGATAATCTATGTGACCATTTCTACCCCAAAAATCTAAAAATTTGGAGGTGGAGACACTGAAGGGAAGATAGTGAACACACCCCTCCCTTTACCTGTTTCCAAAAAAACATATCTACAAATACCCAAATGAAAATATATTGTGAATATAAAAATCCCATTAGGATGTTACCAAAGAATATATATGATGTCTAATATAAAGAAATAAATTTCCCTTTATTTAAAAAATATATTTTGTAAATCATTTTTAGAAGAAAAAACAATTTTCTAAATAATTATTTTGATTTTTATAAAATAATTTCATATTATCATAATCTTGGAATATGAAAAGTTCATGTTAGAAAGCATGTGATCATAATGAAAACCATACAGGTATACGCTATAGGATACACATGTGAGTAGCCAATCATGGAATATACCATCATTTTTCAATCAAATAATAAATGAAAAAGTACAATAAATGGGCCCTACTATATGGGAATACATAATAGATATAAAAATAAAAAATGAATCCTGTCATATAATGTGAATCAACATAATATTGAGTCCTTCCATATTCTGCCAATATTGGCACCTCTAGTGGGGTTACAGGAACTAAAGTGGAATTCATATTTCACGACACGCCCAAGGATCCCAATGTAATATTATATTAAAATCCACTTTACAGCCTTAATCACATTTTATAGAACAATTTCACAGTGAATCCTAATAACTTCCATTATTTAAAATTAATTTCAGAATAAAATATCCTTTATTGAATTTTTTTAGAATTTCATGTTACCAAAACCATTTTTAAGTAGAAATCCATTTAAAAACATATATCTATAATTAAAATACACAGTGACACTATATTAATCAACTTCATAAAACAATCCAAATGAATTATACAAGAGTATAAAGATATTCATGAATTAAAATATTTTTATACAGAAACCAACATCATGAATGGAGGGGAATCACCAAGAATAGATCTCCTAGAGTTGGGGTCAAATGTCCATCAAAAGGGGCCTCAAGGGCCTTCAATGATATCTATTGGGTAATTAATGTTAGAGAGATAAATAAAAAGTTAGTTATAGATTTGAATTTCATTTAATATTTATATATACTTTGGAATGTTAGAAGACCATTTTGATGCCTCTTGGACCACTATCTAATGTTCCTTGGCCACAATGCATAGCCCCTATCCACAACGCAATCACAGTTTATCAAATGGACTCTAGGAACCATTAAAAAATCCTTTTGAAAATTCTATTAACCCGTTTTAAGGCTATGAAATAGCCTACACACAACAAAACAAATAACATAAAAGAGGTAGAGGCACCCCAAAGGCCTCCTACTCCAAAACTCCCCTCCACGCTATAACCATGCTTGAATTGGTAGAGGCTCTAAAACACATTAGGCCAAAACTATTCATCAAAGTTGTAGTCATGAGTTAAATGGAAGTGGAATCAAAATACCACCTCCTAGATCATAATTTATTGTTGAGTGACCAAAACGTAGCTATGAATAATATAGATGTATCCCCAAAACCCATCTTTTAGGACCCTACACCGTAGTAGGATTTTCCAAGCCACAACAAGCCTCAATATACCACATAAGCTCCATTCCATAGTGAATCCCCTATAAAATCTCAAAAATTACTACCCAACACCACTAAAACTCAAATTAATTACTCTTAAACCTTAATATATAGAATACCAAAACCTAGATAGTGTCCCAATTATCCCCACTATGAAATATATTTGTCCCCATAAAGTGTTCATGACTCTATCCTAGAAAAAAGAAAAATGCCACTATTTCCTCACCAATGATTCTTATTCATATGTCTCATGGTCATCATATCCACATTTACATAGTACATAGACTAGGGTGATTATTTTACCATATAGTACTTTTTTCTTAGCAATCCATAATCAGAGTTGGTTTCTCAATAATAGTTTTTTCCAGTTCAATATCAACATTTTTACATTCAATCACATGTGATGAATTTGGTTGATACCTCCTCCGTAGAGAGACATAAAACACATCATGAATTGATGGAATACTAGATGGTAAGTCTAACTGATAAGACACTTTTCTAAATATTTCATTGAACTCAAAGGGATCAACAAACCTTTATTCCAACTGACCTTGCATACCCAACCTTGGAATTCCATGTGATGTGACACATTAAGAAATTACTAATCCGAAACATAAACCTTTAGAATCCAATTACGGTGGCCCACATAGGATTTTTTAGGACTCTACGCCATGAAAATATCTCCCAGATCAACTACACCTTTTCTGTCATCTCCTAAACATGACTCAGTCCAACCAAAGACCAGTCTCTCAACACTATATAACAAAAATGAGATCTAAATGGACACCCATATAATGATTTAATGGTTTTCATCCATAATTTAACCTTGATAACTATTCTTATATTCCAATTCAACCAGAAAAATATGCCTTTCCCTAGAACCTCCAAAATCAAGAATGATTGTTTGGAGATTATCCTCTAAAATCTGGATATCTATCTCTATATTACCTTACATATACTAATTTCATTTCAAGATTAATTTCAATTAGGAACTTATATCCACTTAAAAATCTTTCCAAAACTAGATTTGAAACATGGTTCCCTGTTAGAAACAATCACAATGTGAACCCCATGAAGTCATACAACCTCTGGGGCATATAAGTCATTGAGTTGTTACACCATTGTAATATCCTTGATCGGAAGAATTGAAAAAATGTATTAATTTGGTAAATGATTACCCAAATCTCATACTTCTTACAAATATTCCATGGAAAACTGATAATGATTCCCTTGTAAATCCCACCCCACTTTCATATTGAATTGGAAAAAGATTCCATAAAAATGACACGTCTCTAGTATTATGCATGAATCATCTGATAAGTAAACCACCATGAATCAGTGTATACAATTGATTATCTCATACCAAACCACCAATACTAATTTCACAAATTAACACACATCTTGGTATTCCCAACATGTATGGACCAACAAATTGATATCCACTGTACATCAATTCTTGCCTCATAGAAATTAAAATAACCAACCTGCCTCAGAAACAAAAAGCACTAATGGGAGATCAAGGCCAATCAACTGAGGTATCCCCAAAATTTATAATATTACTAAAGAATTAGATATTAGTTACTGATAAATTATTAATGAAGAACAATTTGTAAAATGATTATTCTGTCCTTACCAAATCTAGGAACATCTTTTCATAAGCTTCTTCCTCTCCAAATATCATCTTAGTAAAAACTATCATCTAAGACCACTCATCCATTGATTCCATTATGTCTTGAGTCAATAATTTCCTAACCAATCCATTAGAGACCACATTTACATTACTAGGAGTATAATAAATATCAATATCAAATGTCTGGAGATACATGAATGAAAAATTAATGAAAAAAATTCATGTATCAACCATGGAAACACAATACACTCTGAATCATAAACACATTTATGCACTGATCCTAGGAAAACACTACCTAAATATTTTTAAAATTGACTGATATGTTCATATTGGATATACAATTTCCTATAAACTATAATTCTTAGATCCATAATTCACAAATCGAATGATTCACGAGTAAGATATGATCATTTGTTATTCTGAGGATAATATCAAAGTGATCCCGATAATCCTCTTTGGACTTCGAGTATAACAAAATATTATCCAAAAACCCAACTACCAACGAGTATAAAAACTAGTGAATGATTTAGTTAATCAATTTCAAAAATACCATAAGTGAGTTAGGGAGACCGAATAGAATAAACAAAAAATAAAAAATGAACATACCATTTCCTAAATGTTTTCATAAGTATATAAAATTCTTGGACTCTAAGTTAATGGTATCCTAATCATAGTGAAATATTTTGAATCAACTGAAACAATATGATGTGATTAATAAAATCCTCAATTATTATTACAAGATAATTTTTCTTATTGGTCACTAGATTTAGATCTTGATAATAAATGTATTGTTTGAGCTCCTATCTTCCTTCTTAGGAAAGATGACATGAAATTCCAAAAGTGACAAGCTATGAAAAAAAATACCCTAAACTCAAGGTTCGCGTGGTGTAAATTATGTTCCATAAACTCATCATGTTAAATGTGATATGATGAATTTGAAATGGCCATCAAATGAGGGATTTGTTCAATAGGAAACTTCGCCTCACACCGTGGTGGTAACCTATAAATATTGTCACTACTGACCACGAGGGACGTACTCACCTCTGTGGGGAGTGGACTGATCAAGAAATTTTCAATGATATCAAAGAACAAAATTGATAACTAGAATGAGATAACCCCAAAATATGGAAAGATATTCCTTTCACTCCCAAATCTAGAGTTAGACACACACTGAAAGACACAAGAGACCTCGTATGAAGAATAGATATAAACTAAACAATGATAATAGTCATTCTGTGCCATTATAAAATTCATAAATACATGCCAATAATTAGGTTGAAGATGTCATGATTAACCACCAATAAATCCCACACCACTTCAAATTCGGCCATCATCGGCTGACAAGTGGGACATTTGAAACCTTTTTCAAACCACTTTCCCAATGTTCTGGAAATATTTAAAAAGAATAGAATATGTTCAGAAAAAAATCCCAGAATGTAAAATGTCTTTGACTATATGAAATAGTGATGAGAACCTATTTAAAAAAAATATATCACCATATAGGATGAAATAAAAATTGTAACTCTAACAGTAACTAGACATACCTTGTATTCCTCTGGTGCATACTCTGCTGCATAAATATGACTGGTCTAAGATCCTTCACGAGACATCTTAGCTACATAGACATCCCTCACGACATGAATGTATGACCCAATATCCTTGGAATCATCATAATGTACCTATGAAAACATAGTGAGACTGGATTCAGACTTCCATCCTTGGACCACCCTTCCAAAAAATGTTTGAGATGACTAGATTTTCAAAAAATATGATTTTTTGGAAACTTCTATACATTTAGTGACGGAATGAACATGCCTTCAACACTGATGAAAAAACCTACTACTGTTCTGATGAAACCCCTGAAAGTAGTCTCAAATAAATTTGAATAACCTAAAATTTCCTTTTCTGACCAAAATAGACACCATAGATAATATATAAACCAACTAAAGTTGCACACAAACTAGTTCTCCAAGGTATGTCTACCTTATCCATAAACACTTCTTCCACCATCTAGAAAAATAAAAAATGAATAAGAGAATCATAATTGACTAAATATTATCCCACAACTCCATCACGAACCTTCAATATTTAAGGTAGTCATTTTTAATGATCTCAGGTGTTAGGTGTACCAACTTATATAATTGGGTGGAATACTCAAATAATGAAATTCTCCACCATCTACAAGGTTAAAAATTATCAGCTCTTCAACATACATAGTTTACATGATAAAACAATTGAATGAATATTTTCTTCTAATAAATCTATGTGAGTTTCTCATGCACATTTTATTTCATGTTAGACTCAAACTATCTCTTTCCTAGTACCCCAAGAATGTTTGTGGTGGAAACCACCTTAGAGTCCTCAGGATTTTTAATAAAATGGAATAACACTTCAATATACCCAATCCATTCCTCATACTCATGGGGTATTTATCATTGTAGAATATGGGTGGCCTCTACATAATAAATTATAAACAATGATTCACTACTCATGCTAGGTGTCCAATACCCTCTTCACCCAGAGTCTTAATAGTGAAGATGATATATTCCACCAAATAAAGGTTCACAAACGGATTGGTTTTCAGAATGCTTCTTTTATATTACCCCATTAGGTTTTTAATATCTCTTCTATGAGGAATTATCTAATAAACATAAGAGACTATCCGATATGCTTAATGAAAAAATGACAAATCATAAGTCCAATTTTAACAATCCTTATTAATTCCATTAAATAATAATAATTTAAAGTAATTATGTATTCTATAGAATAAAGGTAAAAAAAAATAAAAAGGAATAGTTCATTTGAAATAATATATGAGTCCAATTCATTCATGTGGTCACAAACATCATGTCTATTACATGGTGAAAGTCCCAGACCAACCATGGTAACTTAAGTTCAGTCACAGAAGTGAGCTAACTAGGACCCCTTGCACACTAACTATCCAAATTCAAACTATTATAAATCATATCTACCAAATAACCCAAACCAATACTTGGTAGTGTCACAAAAATTCATGTTGTTTATTACTTATAATAAAATTTTGAAACAAACCATCCCAGGTTGATCAAAAATACCACAAGAGACTTCTCACGATAAGGGTGTAATACAAAAAAATCAAACAAGTATCTTGTATAACCCAAGAACTCAAGAATTACATAACTTAATAGGAGTATAAATCCGTGAGATATACAATGTCAACCTAAATATGATGTACAAGAAAGAAATATAGACAAACCAATGATGATAATCCATGTGATCATCTATCACCACCAAACCATCTGAATCAGGAGGTGAATACACTCAAGGGAACATGGTGAACTACAAGATGCCCTTCCCTTTTCACGTCTCCAGAAAAACAACCTCTATAAATTACCAAAGAAAAATTTTGGGTGCCGACATATTTCCTAGAAGTATTTACGGTAGAATCTATCAAAACTCTAATACCATGAAATTGTTATCTATAACTTTAAAACAAATATCGCTTATAAAAAAATTCCCCATGATAAAAACATTTTGTAAAACATCCATTGGTTTTTCATAAAATATTTTCATATTCACATAATGTAGGAATATGAAAAGTAAATGTAAGAATGTAGGTGGTCATAATCAAAACTATCCAGTAATACACCATAAGATAGACATTTGAGCATCTAACCACAAAATTTACCATCACATATAAAACCAAACATAAATGAAATGTATGAGATATGAGGTATAGACTATGTGAATACATACTATTATAAAAATAAATAAATTATCTAGTAATTAATTGAATCAAAAAAATATTGAGTACTTCTATAGAATTTTGATATCAACACCTCTAATGGTGTTACACCCACTATAGTTACATGTCCATTTTCCAATGAACCTAAGGTTTCCAATGATCAATACTTTTTAAAAATATTTTAAACTGCATATGAAATTTTATAAAACATTTTATTAGAAAATCCATACTAAATTATTCCGTGAAAATCCATTTAAGAATCAAAACCACATTTAAGTAATTTCCTCAACACATTTTGTTCCCATGACAGTTTTTAAAGAAAACAGCCTTTTCAAAACATAGATCTATTACAAAAATTATACATTGATACTATATCAATAAAAATCATTAAAATAACCAAAAATATATATAATAATATGAAATTATTCATCAATTAGAACCTTCTAATAGAGACACCTATCTTAATAATGGAGTGGAATCTCCAAGAATCGATATCACAAAAGATAGGGTCAAATTCTAACCAAAAGGGGTCTTAAGAGCCTTCAAATATCTCTCCTGGGTTAATATGTTTTGAAAGATAATTGTGAAAGATGATTGGGATTTAAGGGGATCTGAATATTTATTGGTAGCTTATAAATTTAGAATATTACAACTCAACCACATAGACTATACTACAGATCAATCAAACCGTGTCTTAGAGCCCTTGTCCACAACACAATCTCTACCGATCAACTAGCCTCTAGAAACCTTGGCACAATCCTCACTCATATCTGATTAACATAGGGTAAGGCTAAAATGTATCCCATAAACCACACCAAATATACCCTAAAAAGGATAGATACACCCCAAATGTCTGATACACTGCATCTCTCCTCTACACACAACCATTCCTAAATTGGTAGAGGCTTAGAACCACACTTTGTCACAGACATCCATTCACACCACAATTGTTCCTAAAATGGCGATTCAATCAAAATACCACCTCTTAGACCCTATTCCACATCTAGGTGACCATCGTGAACCTATTAAAAATATATAATTATATTCAAAAACCCTTCTCTTGAGACATTATTCTATAATTATCTTGTCCATGTCGTAGCCAGCCTCATTATTTTGTAGTATCTCTCTTTTATGAAACATCATATTATAGATTCCCACAAATCACTTATCGACACCCCAATAACTCAATGTAACAATTATTTAACCATAAATTAAAGTATAAAAAACCATAAGTGTGTCACAATCATTCTTTGCAGGGGAATTTTAATTTATATATCGTAAATTATTATTCAAGACAATTCTAGTAAAATATTTAATGTTGATATAAATCCCACCTATATGTTTGTGGGTTTCCATCACCTCTCAAGCCTTATGTCTATTATTATTCATCAGTCCCATTGACATAAGTAAGTCATCATTAGTTTGATTGGAATATTCCTCCCTCATGATCATATTAAATAAGTTTCCATAAGTGATCTAAATATTTCTCCACATATTAATATTGTATCATAATGAGTGTTTTAACTGTAATATTCTTTAGAGAGTGACCTTTCCATGATATTTTATGTCCCTTCATCGCTCAATTATTCATTATGCTTGGTAAGATATGTATATAAAGTAATATATTCCATATCTACCTAATCAAAATAGTACATGATCTGATGAACTCCTTTGTCCAAAAACTATAGTTTTATCCTCTAAAAAATGGAGGCTTCACTATTTATTTGATGTGTACAATAAATGTAAAAATATATAGATATTGAGAATCAATTAACAACCTATTGGATCTAATTCCAATTCATGGTACTATATTATCATAATGTTCCCTTACATGTGGTGAATTAGGGTTCACACATACAAAACATTTAATTTTTTCCATTTTCAATTTTAGATTTTTTGATATCGTTCGTGTATTAGTAAAAAGAATTTTCAATATCTCTTTATTGATTACACCATTTAGAATGAATATTAAAATAAATGTAGACATTAGAGAACCTAGGAAATGATGATTTTAATTAGATTATATGTGAGGGATAATCCATGTATAAAATAGTAGTGGTGTTTTGATATACTAGAATATATCACTAAACGACAGATATGATAAAAATAGTTTGGAAAGACTTTCTACCACTCTACAGGAACCCCCTTTTATTTTTATTTTCATAGTAACCTAATTAAATAATAATAAATTTTATAGATTTACAGGTATCCTGTAATTGTTTAAGGACATATTGGTATGTATTTGTTAGAATTATTCATTCATGTATCATAGCTCATTAATAGTTGATGATATGATCATAAATTGACCAAACACTCCTTATATAATGCATGATGTGATAAAAACCTCAATGTGAGGGGTGGTTCTATTTTAATAAAAAACAATAGTTTTAATTACAACTTCTTCTAGATTAAGATAACTTCAAAATTAGCATTATCTTGTTTCATTTATTCAATATCAATTTGATGTTTATAGTTTAATATATTTTTCATTTTTCCCTCGAGCATTCACTCTCAAAATAAATCAAGTAATGGAATAGAATCCTCTAATATGATCTTCCATTATTCATCTATTTGGATGTAATGATGTGGATATATTATCTACCATTATAAACTACAATATGATATTTTATAGTATTCTAGCATACTACCCTTAAACCAATAGTTGAGATCAAATCTCTTTCATCTTCACTTTGTTTAATATTCCGTATCTCTGGAAAAAAATTATTATAGACATATAAGTTCACACAAATCGAGTTACTCCCTAGAATATTATATATATATGCATCATTCTAAATTCCATCTGAAACATCAATATATTAAATAAACTAACCCTTATTGTTTAATAGTTACATTTAAAGTGTATTTTCATATATCCTGAGAATTTATAGTGTAACATCTTTTACCATGATATGATGCTTCACTCAACTAATATATCAAAAAAACTCTCTTTAACCCTTTTTTAATTCTCCAGGATATTCTGGCATAATATCTCCAATTCATCACGTCCTGCAAACTTGTTGTGATGTCGTCAATTATTTAAAAGGGGAAAACACTGACCTATTGTATTATTCTTGGATAACTTCAACATAATCATCCTTTAAATAATGAATTTATACAATCTTTCGAAACTATTAAAAAAACATTCAATATTCCTTAGTGGTTCAACCATCATCTCACACCATGTCATTCTCTTTAATATTTTAATATTGGACTAGTTCCAATATGATACTCATTCCATAACATAGGTATATCCTAAAAATCCATAAAATATGCAATATATTTTATTACAATTTTTATGAATTATCAATCATTAATACCAACTAAAAATATCATTCCTATGTTTTTAGTGTAAAACACTATGTCATGGAATAATATACCTCAATTTCCTCCATGTAGAAAATTATAATAAAAATAAGTATTAAAAATTATATTTCATGATACATAAAAATGTTTCTAAAATATAATGTTAGGTTTTTTACTTCAACACATTCAATGAGATTCCTAAAAATTCCATTATTTAACACACTCAAGGATACACTAGGAAATATCCATTTTATAGGTATCCCAGTCATAATATACATTTTTTTCTAGATGTTATTATGTATACATTGTCATATTATATATGAAATTAAATATAGTTACATATTAAAGGATATATCTACCTTCTCTATTTTCCAATATTCTCATTTATCTTTTCAATATATTTCTCCTTGACATCGATGATTTCTAATGAACCCCAAAATGTATGAATATGAACTTTTCACGTATACCAAGAATTATTTCTATTTCGATATACTATCAACCTTGAAAATCATATGTACTCAAGGATATTTCCTTGAAAATTCCATTTGTTTATCACCATACTCAAAATACATATCTTATATATCATCCAAACTATAAATATTTGAAGATGATTCTTCTTATATACTCATGAGTAATCCATTATTTACATAAAATCATAATATTTTAGGTAATTTTATATATAGTTACCAAACCTATCTATAACTATAAAAATTCCTAAATCCTTCTATGACATATCTCAGTCTTTCAAAAAAATACGGACTAATTAATTCCAAAACATTGCCTCCATCAATTAATTCTACTAAAATAGAGACATTTTACTCCAAAATTTTATTCATTCAACTACATCAACACATATTGTAAATAAATCCAAAAAATTACCTTATGGTTCAAACATAGAGATTAATAATTAATGGGAGACCATTCATATAACATCCATAAGAGATGCAACGTTGGATCTACAAAATGAGACACTTAAACATCACCTCACACAATGTACGAAAGACTTAATATCACATATCATATACCTATTTAAAAATAAAATTATATCAGTGAAAAAAATAAGATATATCATATGGTTTAATTAAAAGGATACCAGCAAAAATTTATGTGGGAAAACAAAAAATAGATTGTTGTTTGTGTTTAATTTCTTATTATAAAAATTTCCAAAAACATTTATAATTACAGATAATAAAACACATGATATATAAAATGACATTCCAATCATGATTCGTGTACTCACAGTCTCTCACCAACCATGGAAATATAATAATTTAAAAAATAATAAATTCAATAATATCTGTTGAATTAAAATCAGGAAACCAAAATCCCTTAATTAATAAAACAATCCCAAAACACTAGAAACTTGAGTGTCCATTTTAAATGTTCTATAGAAACATTATAATAGATTCTAACATGAGTCAAATCCATCCTATATCCAATATTCTATTCCAAAAATAGTGAAACATGAAAAAAAGGATCATTTTCCATTTTTAATGCCTTTTTTCATTTATTGAGTCCAAGGCAGAGCACCATAAGGCCTCATACATGACACCCCAAATACAAGAGCCTATTAACTAATGAAAAATTATTTTACCATACAATGTAGAAACTATACCCTCTATTATAAGTCATCCAAATACAAAAAAAATATAATTAGTAATAATCAGTAAGGAACAATGTGGAGTCATTGCTACATGAAATCTATATAGATCATATAACATTTAATAACAAATAAACACATTTCCATTACACATTAAGATTCAAAAGGTGATCTGTAATTTTTTGCATCGATTCATGAAATAAAAAAATAAAAAAACAATAATGTTGTTCAGAATACTAAAGATCTCATTGTACATCTTAGTATCACCTATATCACTAGAAACATCTTCAAATAGATCTCTCAATATATAAATATTTTCTCTTTATATGAATATTTGATAAAAAATATCAACACAAGCTCATGTGTACCTATGATAATTCTTAGTATATAACCTAGTAAGAAACCCCAATTGATCCTTATAATAAATTTAAAAATATATATATTGAAGTTTATATTATGATTGGAGAATAAAAATATGAAAACCATGTTGGTATCTATTTCTTTTCATTATGTGTTAACCATAAATACATGAATAGAAACCATACTTAATGCAGTCAATGTTGGAAGAAAGGGGTAGCCCTAATCTAAGAAATAATCACTAAAATCATAAGAAGTTATCTGAGGAGGGAGTAAAGTAGCCAAATACTATAAAATATTGAATTATCCCAACAAATAAGGTATATTACCATTATTTGGTCTCATATATGACAATAAACCTATGGAGTGTTCTAGGGAAGGTGAAATGTAGCCAATCTATTATATGATCTAAAGAACATCAATTACCATGTTGAGCTCACATGGTTATGTATCTTATATATCTATCTATATATGAATCAGTATAATAAAAAAGTAAGATAATTAACCTCTTATATGATTCAAACTTAATACACACCTTTAAGGTAACATTCCATAGCTAATATCTATCCAAATTCAATATATAAATGGCTGAGTAGTCATCAGAAAAAACATCCAAAAAATCCATAGTCAACCATGTGTGAAAATAAATTTCCCTAATCCCAATCCCTATGAAGATATACCCTTGGTTTCTTCTTAAACTCAACACCACTAAATCATATCATACTACCCATTTTCCAATGTCATCCCCCTATCAATTTTTGTTGGGTTCAACACCAACCCAAAATCCAATCCCCATAATTTCTTGTACAATTGAGAGGCCTAGGAAACTCACTTTAAACCTAGTTATAACATATTTTTACTATTTCTAGGTACTAATAAATCTCTTTATTGTTCATTATTTAGTTAGTTTTGGTCCTAGTATGTTTTTTATGGAAAATTGATATTTTTTGGAAAAACAATTAGGTTGTTCATGGTTGGCGCACATTTTTCAAAACTGTTTTCCCCACTAGTGTAAAGTGTGCACCCATTGGATAGTGGGGGAATTCATAGTTGGCATAAGGTCTCATAAACCATGTACCCATGTAGTAGAAACTATGAACCCTAGGGAAGGGGTTCATGGTAATGGAGCATGGTTTGGGAAACTGTGCGGCCCTGCCCAGCTAACCATGAACGCGGTAATTTTTATTTCAATAAATTATCTACCAAATTATCGAACCCCCTTTTTACCTCATTCTCAACCCCAACTCCTTATAACTCTAAATTTTTTGTCTTGTAGACTCTCCAAGACCCTTTTTGTATCCTCAATATTCCATCATATGTGGATCAAATCTTGGAAAATCTTATTTGATCAATCTTCAGTTAGTGATATTCTCTCATTCCTTACCTCACATGCTCCTTTTATTTACTATATAAGGTTTGTCAGATCATCATGTGTATTATTTATGAAAACACCATTAATGTGAATCTTGATTCTAGATTTTTTTAGATCTCTATTTTTGTTGTTCTTCATTGGAAAATCTTTTTTCAGGTGTTGTAGACATGCCCTTTATGATAAATGAAGATGATCTCGTTGATATTTTCCATGTAATAATCCTATGATTTTCATGATTTAAAATAAAATTAATTCAATTAAATTATGAAAACTCAGTTCAATTTGAATTGGAATTGGAATTTATTTATTATGGATTTTCTGGAAACCACCAATTCAATAGAAATAGGAATTTGGGGTATATATTGGAAATTGATGGAAAATGTAAATTGATTTTCTATTTTATGTTATAAAATAGATTAAATTGATTTCTTTAAAAAAAAGAATATAATTATTTTCAAATTGAATTACATATTGAAAAATTAATGATTTGGATCTGAAATTTAATTGGAATATTAAAATTGGAAATTGAGAAGTTGAATTTTTAATGATGTTTTATATTATGTGAAATGAAATGACTCATATTGAATGATTTATTGAGGAACATGGGAGACTTGGTAGTTAATAGGTGGTTGGGAAAAGATTAATAGGATAATAATTCCTTAGTAACAAATTGAAGATGACAACACTAACAAAACAATGGCCGAATTGTATTTTTACCTTATATATGAATGGATAATTGTAATATTCCTATAAGTGGGGTTATAAGACTGTAATTTTCTCTTATATGGGATTGGATATCTGTCAGGATCACTAACATGAGAGTGTGAGGATATCATAGCCTATAAGTAATGTACTACATGGTGTTTAACCATTGTGCTTTGAATTTTTATAATTACATTGATATATATATATATTCCATTGATTGTGAAACTATTTTACTAATTCTCATTTTATTTACATAGACTATATTATATCAAATTTTAATTAAACCATTTTTTGAAATGTTTACAACTATTGAAATGAAAAGAATATTTTAATGTAAATATGACTTTATACTTCCATTCATATTTTTTTAATATTGAAAGCTTGATTGAGTAAATTTGTTATGAAATCTCATTATGAAACACATGGTGACACTATAATGGTATTTTATCTCAAACCCTACCTTTTCCTTTGGGAATTTTAGATTTTATTCTTACTAGTTCGATTAATGGGAAAGATCCTCCAAGAGGATGTGGATGTTCTTGACCCTTTTATTTGGAGTGTTAATACCTTTGGGATGTTAGAATTTTATCCAATATGATTTTGGTACATTGATGATTTTATATTGGGTTTTCATATACCTATTTGATTCTTAGTACTACTTTTCCTTTGACATTTTGATCATACTGATATGTATCTTTATCTTTCATAGTGTTGTTTGGAAATTCATTCCCAATTATATCTTGTATGATTCTAAGTGATAATCTCTTACCCATGGGGATTAGGTATACCCCTCATGATACGTTACATGAAGCTTTAGTATTACTGAACTAGGGTATCCATGATAGTTTATGACAATGTGAAATTATAGTAAAGGTTGTGCATATTTCCTTTATTTTAGTATGCATTAGATAGAACTTTTCAAGACATAAGAGGTAGTTGAAAATGAGTTCTGGGATGACTCTCATCATAATGATCCTTAAGTCACCAAGTTGGATTGGGAAATATGTCTTGAGGACCAGTTATAGCTATTTATCTATTTTAGATTAGTATATTTTGAAATCAAAATCATGTTTATCTATCTAATGGGATTGATTTCCCTCATTTCTCTTATTTGAGTGTTGACATAAGTAATCTTAGGATGTCTTATTTGTTTTTTAGTAATGTTGTGCAGCATTGTGCATATGAAAATAAGTGTAAATATGGTAGAGGAGGAAGCTTATGATGAATTGTAAAAACTCGTAAAATTCAAGGGAAATGTTTTCTTAATTTTCTTTGGAATTTTACAAGAGCACGGTTTTTGACGGCACCTGATTCCGAGGCCTGGTGTGCCCAGAATTAATTTCCGAAGTTTGGCTCGGGTACGTTTAGTGAACGAACGAGCGAGAATTTCTAACTTTTGAACCGATGCCCGGAATCGAATTCTGAGGGCACCGATAAACTCGCAGCGCCGATTTTCGCTTAAGGAGACCTTTTCCGAGGTTGCGTTTTATGCGGGTTGAGAGTTAGTTTTGGGGGAATTAAAATGAAGTTAAATAAAATGTGGAAACACATTTTATTTTTAACCATGTTGGTTATATCCTCCCAAAGGGAGTTAGAGGTGGGACCCACATCCACTTAACCTCCCTTGAGAGGATTAAGTGTGGTGGGACCAACACGAAGCCTAACTCCTCAACTCCCCTTAAAACTCCCAAATAACTCCTCTATAATTAATCTTGACAACTTGGGTTATTAAATGAGTTGAGTTGTTTAATTTCGAACCTTTGAAATTCAATGTGGTTTAGTTGTGTAAATAAAATAAGGCTTTAGCTTATTTTATTTTGGTTAGATTTATCTTGCCACCTTGAGAGAATTTGGGAGCTTTCTTCTTCTTCTTCAACCACGACGAAGAACGCGAAGAACACTTAAGCTCCGACGAAGAACGCCACATCTCTTCTTCGTAGCCGGTGTGTTTTAGAAGATCGACGACGCCGCTTATTTCGATCTTCCTCCCGTGTCAACGAAAGGAGACGCCGCTTCCTCCTCGGACTTTCTCCGTCAGCTTACGAAGCTTCTCCAGCGACGTACCTCTTCGGACGCACCTCGACATCAACGGAATCGACGTTCGATTCCCGCGAGGCCCGACCTCCGCGACGCTTGTCTTCCGCGGATTGTTGACGTGCTCCGCACTTGAAACCGAGGTAGGGGAATTTTGTTATTTATTTAATTATTCGTGAATACCAACTTGGTGGTGATCATGGATTAAAACCCCTTTTTGTTATCGAATAACGTGAGGGGGGTCGGGCCTCAAAAACACGGCCGACCCTCCTCCTTTTTTCTTCGTGTTGGTTTCTTGAGGTTGGTACGAGAAAACGTGGTGTCGTCGAACCACGCGGTATATTGCAGAAGATACGTGCGGCACCGTCGCGCTGCGCCGTGGATAGAAATTCAAGAATGCGACGCCGTCACACCGCGTCTATAGAAATCGAAGGCACCGCGGCCGGAACGGGGCCGCGACGAAGGGGCGTGGTGCCGTCGCACCGCGCCGGAAGACGAAGTCCGTGGCCGGTTCCGGGCCGCGGCAGAACAAGATGACCGGCGGCCAGCCGGGCCGCCGGTGTCGGAAGCTGGAAGGGGACCGGCCTTTTCCGGTCCCGTTGAGGAAGAACCAGCCAGCCAGGTCGGGCCGACCGGAAGGGAGAAGAACCGGGGGAATTTAGTTCCCCCGTCCAGAAAACCGGCCCCCCATAATTGAGGGGGGCCGCGGCTTCACAAGGGGGGGGGGGGGGGCAAACGGCCCCCATTTTTTTCCAGAAGCTCGGCCTTCGGCCGAGCTGCTAGCGCGCCCCGCGCGCTGCGCCGGACCGGCGCCTGGCCGGTCTGCTAGGCCAGGCCGGGTCGACCCTGTACGGGGCGGGTCGACCCGGTTTGGGCCAACCGGGGGGTCTCGGGCCGGGACGGCCCGAGCCCGAAACCCCCGTTACCGAGCGGTTTGGATTCAAATGCCCATAACTCGGGATATGGACCTCCAAACGACGCGTCGTCAGTGGGGATGCGATCCTTGGATCGAGACGGTCGTTTCGGTATATCAGACTCAAGGTTTCAGATTACATTGAGTTTAGCCGGGTTGGTTCGTACACGAAACCAACCGGGCCCTCGGAGCGGAAACCCTCATATCTTGAGCTATGGACGTCTATTTCACGTGCCGTCAGCTTTGTTGAGTTCCTCTTGGTGAGAAGGATCATTTGGAATACTCCGCCCGAGGTTTGGAGCAGGTGGAGTATGGTCGGGTTGGGTTTTCCTTAAAAACCAACCGAGCCCCTGGGATGAAAAAGCCAATAACTCTCAAACCGGGCGTCCGATTGACGCACCGTCTGTTGCGTTGAGTTCCTGTTGACGATACAGAACTTTTGGATACATCAACTCTGGGCTTTGTGACAGTTGATGTATCAGGATCTCGGCTCGTGGAGCGGACCCTCCCAAACGAGCTTGCTGTGTGCAGGAACCCTAGAGCTAGCTGCGACTGCTACTGTGACTGAGACGACGACTATGCAGAGATCCTTAGTGGATTCGACGACGACGACTACAGCACTCAGCGATCCTGTGTGGATCAGTGCTACTGATCCTGTGTGGGTCCGATCCTGTGTTGGTCAGCGCTCAGCGGTCCTGTGAGAACCAGCGCCTACAGATCCTGTGTGGGTCCGATCCTGTGTGGGTCTTTGTGGGGGTTAGTACCTATTGATCCTTTGTGGGTCCGACGACTTAGATGGATCAGTGATCATATCTATCATCTACCGAAGAAGTATACCCGTGTGAGCTAAATTCTGTTACTTTCCTGTGTGGATTGTGTTGTGCTATCCTGTGTGGATTACATTTTACTTTCCTGTGTGGAATATGTATACTTTCCTATGTGGACTGAGTTGTACTTGGGCTCAGAGGTTGGAGCGTATTGGAATTGATGACTTAGGTATATGTATGGGCATATACCTAAGCATTGTCTATTGTTACTTCGTGATTGTATCTTTCCTTTGTGGTTTATCCTTTGTGGATTTTGGGAGACCTTCAGGGGTTTCGGGGTCCCTACTGAGTATCTTATACTCACCCCTGCACGAGCTATTCCCGCACTACGTTGTGTTGGTTGCACACGACGGACGGCGTTGATCGTGGTAGAGGTTTGTTGAGTAGGACGGTACCTGGAGGTGGACCACTGGGCGGGACGTGCTCAGAGCGGACGACGGGACCCGAGGACCAGAGGAGCTATCTGTACCCACCCTTCAGGTGGGATTTCCAGTGGACAGCTCGGCCTAGCAGCTTTTACTTTTCAGTTGCTATTTTCCCTTTCGAGTTGTACTTTAATTTATGTTTTGGGTTTGTATACTGGCCCACCTACTTTTCCTCACTTACAGTTGTACTCTGTTCTACTTAGTGTTTACTTTTCCGCTTTCTTACTCTATGGTGCTTGTTTACTTTACAAAGGCAATGGCTTCCCTTTTTACCGGGATTTACGCCTTTGTGCTAGTCGCCAGCCCCTGGCCTATGGAAGGTGGGTTTGGGGTAGTCACGACACGGGCCCCGAGGATGGGTCATGACATGAATCATATATAGAAAATCATTGTGTGGACTTGAAACTTCTTGAGGTTGTTGTTCATGTAGTCTAAGCTGTGGGATAGGAACTTACACTCATTCTTATCCAGGCTCTAGCTGTGAAACCATAGAAGGAAAAATTATACAATTTTTCTTTTGATTTCCTTCACTAAAATCCTCCAGCATTCAAAAGTTATAAAGATCCTCAATAGGTTGAGGACTTTTTAAAAATTATTGTTCTTTTTTGAGTTCTTGAAGATGTCAGATGCGGCCATGGTGAAGTTTTCCACCTTCAAAATAATGGGAAGAAATATGAGATGGTGGGAGTCAATAGTGATAGTGAGAAAGCATGATATATTGCAGTAGAATATATTTAACGGTCCTTTCATTGAACTATAATATCCAGAGTCTCTAGTGATGGATAAGGTTATGGAGTTTTTCAAACTCTAATAGGATAATAGGAATGTGAAAAAATATATGAACCATTTCCTTGAGATTATACATTTTTCACCTAAGATAGTATCAAATGTGAAGATTAAGGCTCGATAGTTAAATATGGGAATTTTATCAGAAATTTATTCTGAGGTTTTCTTACTGAATATCTTCTCTTATACTGATGTGATTTATAGATATGTTTTCATTCAACTAGACCTATATGGTACGTTGGGGGTGACAGGAGCTCCTTTTTCCCCTAGTTCCAATTCTATGAGTTCTTTAAATTTAAATAGAATGCCTGAAGAGTCTCACGATAGTTCTCGATAGGAGGGTTCTTCTAGACATCCTTCAGTTCATAGAATAATACCATTGACTTGCTTCTAGTGTGGAATGCATGGGAACCCAAAATGGGGTTTCACTAAGGAACATAAGTTATATGGTTCTTGTGGATGATCTGGTCTCATTCAGGAAGTCTTTAATATCTATTGTTCATTACATTGTGTAATAAAATCATCAACATAAAAAAGTTCTATGGTGAAATGCAATTCTTCAATTTGTAAGTGGATCTTGCCATAGGAACTCAGAATGAGGATTATTCATGCACTAGAAGAGTCTCTAGATGAATTAGATATGGTTCCGGAAACTGTGAGAGGTACCTTAAATATAACTTCTCCTTTAGTGACTATTGTATTTGATACTTTTTCATTTGATTCATTTATTTCGACTAATACTGTGATTATGATAAATCATCCTATAAAGCTATTATCTTATGAGATGGATATTACTACACCCCTTGAAATAAAGATATAACATATTCTTCATTATCTTTATTGTGTTTTATTATTATCAGATATTGAGGTTACTTGGGATTTTCTGGTTCTCAATACGAATCCTCTTGATGTCATTTTTAGGGGGGTTGGATCATTTCTAATAAATCCAAAAAATGATTGTTAACATCAATGGGTATACATTACTATTACTAATTGAGTGTGTTATATATTTCAAGTAGAATGGGACTCAAGGTTGAGTTGTGCTAGACCCTATTATCTATTGTTGTGGAAAATTATATTCGTGTTTGATTTTGACTTGATAAATAATCATTTAGTCATGATCTCACTCTAGTTTTCATTGATTTTCCTAATTTTTTCCCTACCAACTTCTCTTGTTTTTCCACTGATATGGGTGTTAGTATTCTTATTTGATTTAGTACCTGTCACTTAGCTGGAATTAATTATTTTTTACCTCATATAATTAGCTAAAATGAAAGTGGTTAATACTTAATTGGATGATCTTTTAGAGATAGGAACTATATACCCATGTTTTTTACCATGTGTGGTGCACGTTCTTTTTACTAAGAATAATATAGGATAACTTTTCCTATGTATTGATTATTGAAAACAAAATAGAGTCATGATAAAAGACAAGTATCACATTCCATGGATTTATGATCTGTTCGACATGTTAAAAGGGGTGATGTGGTTCTTAAAGATTGATCTTTGATCTAGTTATCACTATTTGAGAAAAAAATAATCTGACATTTAAAAAACCATATTCTGGAGAAGGTATATCTATTTTTAGTTTCTTCTCATGCCATTTTGTCTTTTCAATGCTCATTTTGTCTTAATGGATATTATGAACATGATCTTCCATGAGTATCTTGATACTTTAGTGGTGGTCTTTATTATTGAAATCATGGTTTACTATATGTCTCAGCAGGATCATGTGTGTCATTTGAGAGAGGTTCTGGAATTAAAGGGAAATCACCATCTTTATGAGATGATGTTGGAATGTTATTTCTAGATTCAGGATGGGATGTTCACGAGATACTTATTGTAGGAACATGGGATCTCAGTTGAACCCGAGATGGTGAAATCTATTATGAAATGGAAATAACCACCAAATGTTTTCACGATCCATTGATTTTGGGGTTTGGCTGGGTATTATCACCAGTTTGTAAATATGTCTTGAATTTGGATTCTCTGATAATATCTCTCAAATGAAATGGATTGATGTATTATTGGGATGATAAATGTTAGAGTTCTTTTGTTGAGCTGAAACTCCTTATAACATCTTCCTTGGTGTTGACTCTTCCATAGGCTAGATAGTGTTATGTGGTCTTCTGTGATGTTATAGGTTTGGGTTTGGGTTGTGTTATTATGTAGGGTGATCAAATAATATACTGTGGAATTTGGTATCTTAGGCTACATGACTAGAATTACCCAACCCATGAACTTGAACATGAAACATTGATGCATGTACTTAATATTTGGTGGCATTAACATTTCATAGAAAGGCTTAAATTATATTCTAACCAAAAGAGAATGAATCATATATTCTATCAAAGAGATTTCAATATCCTCTAGAAGTGTTGGGTTCAACACCAACAATATTTTTATTTTAATATTTCTTATACCCCAGGGAATGGGAATGCCATCACAGAAGCTTTGTGTAGGAAACTTTTGAACCAAGAATTTATAGAATATTTGGAAGAGTGGAACTTGAGGGATATTTTTAAATAGTTGAAATTAGATGTCTGAGAAATAGGGATCTAGGTTTTCATTGATAGTTTTTTTAGAAACTCGCACTCTTCTTAATATGTTTCATTAGGAATAGTAAATTCTTAATTAATTATATGAAAATAAATACTATCTTTATAGTGGGGAGACCATTTTGGAGTGGTTGTTATCTACAATGGTTGTTCTATGTTTTTGGTATCAATTTGTTTTATTATTTCCATTAAGGGAAGTTGTGATGTGGGATTGTCATAAATCATAGTGGGTAGTGCAATTAGTAACTATTAAGATGTTCTATGATGTGACACACTGATTATATTAGATAGGTATGAGATTAGACATCACTAATTATTTCTCTCGATGTAATACTTTCCAACAGGTCTAGGATGAGCACCAGATACCTTCGAGTTTTATATAGCCACATCCAGTGCCAACCTAGTAGTGGGACGATATCTCTATGGAAATTGTTCTTAGTTTTTACCTTCCTCATGAAAAAAGAATAAAATATGGGTTATAATTGATAATAAAATAAAATAGTTTCATTATATTCCCATTTAAGATATACCCAATGTTTAGGTGCAGGTAATTCTCTATGTGAGAGAGAATATTTATTTTCATGGAGGTCCATCTGCTATAGTATCTAATAGGGATACCCTTTTTACATCTCTCTTTTAGATATCCCTTTAAGGAATAATTTTGATCTATGGTTCATTTGAGTATATCATACCACCCTTAGGTAGATGGCCAAAAAGATATATCTATATAGATTCATAAGGATATTATTTTTTCCTGCATCCTCAATTTTGGGGTATCTTGGGATTACCATTGGGATAAATTGGGGTTTTTTAACAATAGTTAACAATATATAATTATAATGGATTCATATGAGGCCTTGTATTCCCATCCTTGTAAATATTCATTATGTTGGTCATAGATCGATGAAGGTTCTTGGTTAGACTATGTTTGGTTTACAATAGGATAAACATGATTCAGTAGATTTGACATAGAATGTTGATGAAACAAGTCTAATATAAATCATGTGTTGATCATCATAATATACCATTATAATTTTTAGCTGGTGGTCAGATCATCTTCAATGATTCACCTTTTTGGGTCATCAAATACTTGTGAGGAAAGTTAAGTTTTCTTCTTTCTGTGGGACTTTTTGAGGTTTTAGAGAAATTGTGGAAAGTTTATTATCATTTAGAACATTATACATAGTTGAAATTAATACATAATTTATTCCATGTATCATATCTACATAAATATATTTCTAATACATCTCATGTTTGGAGCTGGAGTTATCTTTATGTTGGGCATGATTTATTTGGGACTAATCATCTAGTAAGTATAGTTGATTCTAAAGCCAATGTACTTTGAGGGAAATAAATACAATTGGTCTAAGTTCTATGGAAGCACTGTTCTAGTACACATGATATGTGGGTGAGGGAGGCACTTATGAGAGTGTAATGGGATCATCTATATGATATGTAAGCATATTTATGAGATTTCATGGGAAAGAATGTTTCTAGGGAGGGGCGGTTATAGAATCATGTTATTGTTTTTTAGTACTCCTTGAACAGCCTTTTTTTCATTCTTTGGTTGGGATGGGTCTTAGGTGTAAAATTGAGATTTTGGGAATAATTATATGTTGTTAATGGTTCTCACATATTTCTCCCGTACCATACTCCCCGACTATGAAAATCGTGCACCACTAAGATTGTGGGTAATGTACGATTGGTGAAAAGTATCAAAAAATATGAACCCACCTAGTAGAACCCATTAAACAATGGTAAGGCTTGCACTGTTTCGAAAACTGTGCAGCCTTTCCCAGCTAACCAAGTATGTGGTAATTTTATTTCAATTTTTTTAATAATCCCAAACCCCATTTTTTATCTCATGCTAGAACCCAACAACTCACATATCAAAATCCTATGTCAGGTAGGTTCTTAAGGACCCTTTTTAGATCCTCCAAACCCATTCCTATGCATATTGAAGCTTGTAAAAACTCATTTGACCCCTCTTTGGAAAGTGATATTCTCCTATTTATTCTCTCTCACTCTCTATTTCATTCCACAAATGGGTTTGTTAGATATTCATGTGTTTGATGGATATAAACTCTTTTAATTTCAATCTTGATTATTGATTCATATTTGAGATCCTTGATTCCATCATTCATCTTTGGAAAATCCTATTGAGGGTGTTGTATTATTTGATCTTTATTATAAAGTTAGGTGGTTCCATTGATATTTCCCCTAAAATAAAAACATGATTTTTTTAATTTTATTTAAATTGATTCCAATTCAAATATAAAAACACAATTCGATGTGAACTGTAATTGGAATTGATTTGTTATTGATTTTGGGGTGTACTCCAAAAATTGATTGAAATTTTAAATTTATTTGAAAATTTACTTTATAAAATGGATTAAATTGATTTGTTTAAAACTTATGATTGATTTTATTTTGAAATGGAATGATGTAATAAAAAATCCAGATTTGTTTTTGAAATTTATTTGGAATATTAAAATGGGAAATTGATAAATTGAATTGTAAATGATGTTTTTTTGATGAGACATGATTTTCCAATATTTATTCATTTATTGAAGAGTATGGGAGATTGGGTACTTAGTAGGTGGTTGGGAAATGTAGGCTACGATAGAAATTCCCTAGAAATAGATTGATAATGAAAAAACTAATTAAACCATGATTTGCATGTAATTTTCTCTAATGTGAGGTGGATGATTGTAATTTTACATTAGGTAAGTGTAAGTTATTGTAATTTTCACTTATGTGGGAGTTAATATTTTTCATGATAACTGGTATGAGGTGTGAGTCTCTTGTATCCCATAACTAATGTATCACATGTCATTTGACCTTTTTTTAATTTAATTTTTTGATTACATTGATATATATTCATTAATTTTAAAAAAAATTACCCATGTTCAGTTGATTTATATAAACATTTTTATATAAAACGTTCATTAATATATTTTTTTAAACATTTCGATGTTTTTAATTAAAAATAATTCTTTGGTTCAAATATGTGAATATACTACCATTTCAATTTTATTTAAAATTAAAAGCAATATTTGGTCTATTTAATATAGAATATTATTATGGAACACTTGGTGAGACCCTACTGGGTTTATAGCGCACACCATACCTTTGGCTTCAGTATTTTTTAAATATTCTCTTCTGGGTTTGAGTAAATGCAATGATCCTCTTTAAAGGGTGTATATTCTTGACCCTTTGGCTTAGAGTGTTGATACCTTTGTAATTTTTGAGTTTCAACATGTCAGATTTTTGTAAGTTGATGATTTACTATTTGGGTTTTGATATACCTATATTATTCTTGTTATTGTCCCCCCTTTAGATTTCTTAGCATACACATATGTATAATTATCCTTTTCTCTTATTGTGAAATTTATTTTCACTTTATCTTGTTTGATTCCAGGTTCTATTCCCCAACCCATAGTGATTGCGAACACACATTGGGCTATGTCAATGCATTCTTAGGTATCATCGTACCAGGGTAACCTGAATGGTTTGTGACACTATCTAAATATGATGTACACCACTACAAAAAAAAACAAATTTTTTCATAGAGGTTTTATAATACTATATCTTTTTTTGGATTTCGTGCCATAAAACAAACTAATTTTTACTTTAAATTATCCCTATATCAATATTCTTGTATATAAATAAATTTTTAATCACGTATTGATTGTTATTTTCCAATACATCAATATGATAATGTCATGACCTATCTGTTGCCACAAATGGTCATAATAGTTCCCTAATATCTGTTGTCCCAACTCGGGTGCCACAAACTATTCCTCATGCTAATCAGCCACATGACCTCAAGAATGCCTCCCCGTACACTAGAGGCAACCAACTAGTAGTGAAGGTCTAATATCAGTCATTAAGAGTCTATACCCAATTTATCAGAGTAATACTTCAGTAGGAAATAAATAAACAATCACTAAAGCATGATATAAAAAAACCAGAATAATCCAATATCACATGATGACCAAATTGAAAATGCAATATCAAAACAAAATAGTAGATATGACTTCTTAAAGTAAGTACAATGTGTTAAAATGAAACTCAAAAGTAAAGACACTGACAACTCGAAAGAGGGATCCAAACCACATATAGTTCCCTTATCCATGCTCTATCCCAACTCATACATATAAAACAAGGGTCTTTTCCCTTATCCTATCCTGCAACCATGAAATCTATTCAAGTATCGATCAGGCATCCTGAGTAGGGTGTGAGTACAACATAGTATGCCACCAAAAATGGTGTCTAACAAAAATCCAATCATTATAGTGTATGAATTTGTATATATTATAAAAAAAAGTAAACAATTTACATTATTAAAATATTATTTATTTAACCACATAACACCAATGGGTTTCAAGGACTCCCGAATAATATCATATGTCTCAATGTCATTGTTACCCTTCATTATTCATAATTAACAATTTATAATTAAATTTCCATGATACCATTCATAATTTCACAACTGAATAGTGATGTTACCCTTCATAATTTCACAATTGAAGGCCCATGTTACCATTCAAAATTTCAAAATTGAATGATCATGTTACCATTCATAATTCTATAATCCCTGATCAAATTTCCATGTTAAAATTCATCATTTCATAATTTAATGACCATGTTAGCATTCATATTGAATAATACAAGGTTTAATGTTCATGCTACTATTCTCCATTTAAAATCACATATATCATAATTTTACATGTATCACAACATCCCAATCATTAATTTGAATTTTAATTAATTAAAGGAAAAAATTTCACATTCACATCATTCTATTAATTAATTCAACAATTATTTAACCACAAAAAATTTATTAATTAATTGATCTTTTAATTAATCACATTGAATCTCTTCAACCTTATTAATTAATTCAACAATTAATTAATTATCTAAAATCGATGAAATAAATAAATAAATAATTATTCATATCAATCAATTTCATAATTAAAAAAATCTTCAATAATTAATTAATTAAAAAATTATTCCATGTTAACATTCTCAATACAACAATAATTAATTCAATAATTAATTATTCTATTTTATAATATCGATATCACATAATTAATTCAATAATTAATTATTCGACCATACTATCTCAATATCATAAAATTAATTCCAAAATTAATTATCCCAATGAATATTCTTATTATCTCATAATTAATTAAACAATTAATTTCCTAATTCAAAATATAAATATTTCATAATTAATCCCACAATCAATTTTTTAAAATCTATAATATCAAATATCCCTAATTTTTCATCTCCTCAAATTAACTAATATAATCAAGAACTCAATTGGTAAAAATATAATAAAAATTAAACAATTACATACACATAATTTCAATAATGACATTTTTATTTTAATTATATACCACCTACCTCAATTTTATTGATGAGCGTTCCCCAATGGAAATGCCCAATTTCAAACGATTAAGGATGTAGCATTAGATCAAGATGTAAAACCAAAATCTAGAATTGAAAAAAAACCATGATCCCTTAATTCTAGACTGAGATTCAGAATTCCTAGATCTATATATAATAATATATCTTGATCCAAATAAAAATAGGGATGAAAAACCTTTAATTGATGGAATATGAATGATAAAGAGAAAGGAAACTAGACGGGATGAAGTCCTCTTATTGGGAGGGGTTTAGATCATCAATATGAGCTTTGAAGCATGGAGAATAAATGCCAAAATGGATGAGAATCTATCCCTATGGATAAAACAACATGAAATAAAATCTTGAGTCTAATAGGGGTCAATTTGTGATTAGAATGACTGATAGATAAATTTTAAATTTAATTTTTTGGTGAATTTAAAACATGCACACTATTTATTTCTTGAGACACACAATTTCCCAAACCATGTTCCTTAAGCATGCTCCACTTCTTGTGGATGCACAGTTTCTACTTTTAGGGTGAATAGTTAGTTAAAATTTGTGTTATCTATGAAAATCCTATCTATATATAGTTGCATGGTTTGCTAAGACAAGTTTTATTTGTTAAAAAAATACCATGTTCCAATCGTCCAATTCACCCTTTCTTCCATTTTTGTCAGATTGATCACCCAAATACCCCCCAAAGTAAAAAAAAATTACTCAACATAAGGGAAAAAATACATGCAAGAGAGCCTGAGAAATCTAAGAAAGTGGTTGGTGTTTTACAGTCTCTTCACTATATAATACATCTTCCTTGAGCTATAATCCCAAGCATCTCTATGATTCTACATCGAATATATTGGACCACTAGGCCCCCCCTATATTCTTCTCTCTCCCATGATTCCTCATGACACATCCCTATTTCGGAAATACATGAACTATCACTATGGGTTTTACCCTCAACACTATATCATAGTAATCCAACACACATATCAGATAATCCTCATATTATGCATCTATCTCAAGGTTAACATCTTCTGCATCATTCACATGAGAATGGTCATGGTGATACCATTGTTGTTATGACCCAAGGATGATATAATGAATAAAATTTTATCTCTTTGGAAGATCAAATCATTATGTGACCAGCCCTATTCCCTCCACATCCTCAAATGGTACAAAAAACCTAGGATCCAACTTGCCCTATCTCTGTATCCTACAGTGAACCAATCTTGGAAACAAAAAAAATAAATAAACGATCTCCCTCTAAAAACTCTAAGAGTCATTTATTTCTATCATTATATAACTTCTATATATTCTGTGTCATATCCATATGCTTCTAAATAAGTTTAAAATGATTTAACATATCTTACATGATACTCAGTCCCAAAAACACTTACTCACCTGCCTACATCCAACAAAGAGGTGATCTGTAAAGCCTACTATAAAGTGCCTTGTATGGTTCCATCTATGTAGTTTCTTGATAACTGTTGTTATAGGAAAACTCCACTAGTTTCTAGTGATTATCCCAATCCCCTCCAAAGTCAAGGACAAATGATCAAAAAATTTATGCAAGCACCAGTATAGTATGCTCTGAACAACCATCTATTTGTGGGTGGAATTACACCTCAATAGACCTTCTTATCAAGTTCCTTCTGAATCACCTACCAGAATCCGAAAGTAAAACAGAAGCCATGGTCTGATATGATAGTCTATGGAACCCTATGTAGATGGACTATCTCGTGAACATATAGTTCTCCCAACTCCTCCATTGAGAAAGTCTCTTGTATAGGAAAGAAATGTCCTACCTTTGTAAAAAGGTTTACAATCATCAAGACAGTGTCATTAATTTGAGTCATCCTCATGAGACCCACCACAAAATGCATTGTCACATTATCCCACTTCCATTCCAGAATGGTCAATAACTGTCGATACCCACATGTTCGTTAATGGTTGTCCTTCACCTGTAAAAAGGTGTAGCATTATGTCATGAACCATTCAATCTCTTTTTTCATTCTCGGCCTCCAACACTATCATCATAAGTCACGGTACATTTTAGTCATAACTGGATGTACCACCAATTTCAAGGCATGGAACTAAAGTATCAACTCCCCCACGTGTTCATTAGAATGATAACTGAGTTCTTGAAATAGATTTCCTCATCTTCATCTATGATCCAATTAGAAGGTGGCTCCCCGCTTCAATGAATTCCCTAAAGGTCAAACACATAAGGTCCTTATAATACACATCTTTGATCCACCTCAAAAGTTTATACTCTACTAAAAATGATAAAAGAGTCATCTTATATGTACTCTCCTAAACCACAACATGTATCTTATCTAGTAATTTAATCATCTTACACTCAGAACTAAACAATTGAACCACCCGATTTAGAGTTTTCATTCTCAAATCATCAGCAACATTATTCCCCATTCAAGTCATATATGCTAGGTTAAAATATAATGAATTCATATAATCAACCCACAAATGTTTTCAGACATTCAAATATTACTTATAAAAGATATAATTTATGCTCGTTTGATCTATATAAATAGTAAAAATCTCTCCAAATAGGTAATTCTTAAAAGAAATTAATTCATAGTCCACTATTTACAAAATGAGGTCATGTGTAGGGTAGTTACATTCATGTGTCCTCAACTGTCAAGATCCATACGCCACAAATCGATCTCCCTACATCAACACATCTCCAAGACTAATTCCAAAAGTGTCACAACACACCATAAATTCCTCACCAGGGTCAAGTATGATAAAAAAATTTTCCGATGTCAAGCACTTCTTCAACTCCTTGAAATAATTATCACATTCTCTAGAGCAGTCAGACATTTTCCCCTTTTTGGTTAAGCCCATAAGTGGCACTTTTAATTATGAAATGTCCTAGATGAATCTTTGATAATATCTAGATAATCCGAAAAGGAAATAGATATCAAACATATTCTTTGGATGCTCCCAAGACACCACTACTTGAACATTACAGGGTTCCACAAACACACCTTCCTCCAAGATTATGTGACCCACAAAGTGTACCTGGTGAATACAAAACTATCTCTTAGATAGCTTGGCATATAGACGATTCTCTCTCAGTGTACTCAGGATGATTTCATGATATTGGGTATGATCACCATGATTGTTGGAGTACACCAAGATGTTATCTAGGAACACATAAACAAAATGATCCAGGTATAGATTGAAGATTCTGTTCATTAAGGCCATAAACAATGTTGGTGCATTCATCAACCCCAGCAACATTACGATGAACTCGTATAGGACATACCTACTTCTGAAAGCAGTCCATTGTATTTCAGAAGTCTAATATCTCAATTAATGATACCCCAATCTCTATTTAATTAGTGGAAAGTCATAATACCCACTCAACTTGTCAAACATATCAACATTATGTGGATGTTGATACCATTTATTCACCATCATTGGGGTTAACATTCGATAATCAATTTAGAATTGCATAGACTTATTAGCTATCATAACAAAAAAATAGGTGAACCCCAAGGTGAATTTCTAAGTCAGATAGATCCCTTATCCTCCAAATCTTCTATGTAGATATTGAGATCTTGGTTCCCTTTCAGTTCCATTTAATATGGTGGAATAGAAACTAGATCATCCCCATGTGTGATCTCAATAGTAAATTCCACATCTCCCTCAGGTGGCATCCTTGATATGTCTTCAATAATCACATCCTAAAACATATATATCCCACTCTCAACTGTGAATTTACATGTCACCCGCATGAGATTTAAACGGCACTATCCTATTGAACAAATCTATCTGGGAACTGTAAGCTACTATCATGTCTGTAGACGTATTTAGTTCAAAGCATGACGTCTCAAGAATATAGAGGTCCCAGTGAAAATGATAATCTCCAATGTAAAGAAAACATCCCATTCACAAGAAGATATCTCCATACCATATTCCTATAATTGTTTCTATCATCAACACCGCACTCATGAACTCCACCACCAGGCTCAGACAATTCACATGTTTTCTAGAAATAATGGAATGACAGGCATCAATATCAAATAAAGAACTACCTAACGTAGAATAAATAAGTATAGTACATCTTAATATTGATGGTCTATGCTCACTATCCGCAAGTGTAATATAAATGGATGAAATTGTCCTTCCCTTCTCCCCTTTTGGTATAACCCGATTCCCATATGATGAACCACTCTACTGATACCTGCATTCTTCTACAGAAGCATTGCATCCATTGAATCTATTGCCTCATCCAGTAGAACTCTAGTTGCAAGACTGATATGATGTAGAAGATACTCTAACTACACTGTAATTATTCCTAGATACACCCTCACATACCATTTTTCACCGGGTCCTATATAAATTATGTAGATGCCCCACCTTTCCATATTATAGACACTATATTAGTGTTCAGGATCAGTATCTATGATAGTGTCCCTTCCTATCAAGCGGGTGGAATAAAATATGGGTAAGTTCCTATATGAATTACCATCCCCCTATGCCCTCTTCTTATTATTCCCCTTTCTATCACCCGCATAGCGTCCCTTCCTTCTCTTAGAGGATTTACGTCTTAATCATCTGAGAACAACTACATGTTTTTCTTGGGAATCCTTCTTCAGGTTCCCCTCAGCATTGATAGTCTGATCCAGTACCATAACAAACTTCTTTAAAAAAATGTGGTTAACTCGGGACTTAATCCCACATTTAATCCCATCCTAAAAACACCTCGATGTAGTTATCTCATCCCCCACCAATGATAGAGCCAAGCACTAAAAATATGTAATGTTTCTAGCATAGTCCAATGTAGATATACTCCCTTGAGTCAACCCCATGAAATGAACATCTCTCTCTTACCTAAGCATCTCCAGACAGAAGTACTCGATTAACTTATCAAAAAATTACTTCCTTGACATAAAAGCACCATGATCATTCCCCGCCGAAAATCCACACCAATAGTTTGTTGATCCTCATAGAATATAAGTGGCCAAATTGAGCCTATTATCAGCTGGAGTCTCTAAATGGTCAATTATTATTTGTATTGACTCAACCTAGAATTCATATCCCTCTTTTCCACTCTCTCCAATAAATGTGAGAGGGTAAAACATTTGAAACTCCCTCATAAAATTAGATATACTTTCCTCAACCCACCTTGGGTATCTTTCCATAAGCTTGATGAATCGAGAAAAGTTCTCTTGGAACTAATCTCTGACATCCTCACCCGACACTATGGGTGCCTCAGGTTATACCATTATAGAATCATCCCTATACATGTCCTCTTGTTATCCACTCCACAAGACTTTTCATGGAGTCAAAAGTCTATAATACCAAAAATTCACCATAGGAAGCATTTCACAACATCAATATATTTATGTAAGATAAAAACACAAAAAGTAAGAACAATTGAGTTTCCAAAAACCCTTCCACATGGTCAAAATCAAGGTGCCAACACTAAACTTAACCATCCTACACCTAGGTCCGAGATAACAAGGGTAAACACATATCATATTCAAGTCTCACATTTAGACACTCATTCATCATTTTAAATTTTTTCACAATTTCATGTTAGGAACCATTTTCAATTATATTTCACAAGAAAGGAAAAAAAATCCTATTTCAACAACTTACCCATAACATGTTTTCACATGCATGCATAAAATGATGTCTGTCATAAAATAATATTTAATGCCCAGAATAATGCATGTAAACTAAAATCTCGTGCCATGCCAATCCATGAGTAAAATATCAACAAATCCTTGAAACAATAATCAAATCACACGACAAGTTTGTCACCAAAGGTGAAATAATATTAAACTTTAATAACACACATCAATAACAATAATTCCCACCCAATGTACCTAGTTTTCCATATGTATATGGTTTAACTACTCCAATAAATGAGCTCATAACCAAGCCTCAACTCTCCCAAGTCTCTTGTCTTTCTTTCCCATATAGTAATAAAAAAGAAAAGAAAACTCATATAATACCAATTTTTGTTGTCCTGGACTGGGTGACACACACGCGTGCCCTATGTTGGTCGACTATATGACCTTAAGTGCAACTCGTATACACTAGAGGTAAATGAATAGAAACAAGGATCTAACATCAGTATGGTAGAGACTATACCCTATTTATCAGAGTAATACATTAATAGAAAAAATAAATAATAACTATGTCATGATACAACACAAACGGAATAATCCAGTATCACATGATGATCAAACTATTAATAAAATACCAAGTCAAAAGAGTAGATATTCCATGCAAAAGTACGTTCCATGTGTCAAAATGAAACTCAAAAGTACCAACAATGAAAAAACCCAAAAGGGTACCAAACCACGTCTACTTCCCTCATCCATCCTTCGTATCAATAATTCCATCTAACACATTTCCTTTTCACTTATTTTGTATTGTAACCATAAAATATTTTCGGTTAAACATCTGGAATCCCGAGCATAGTGCGGTAAAAGTCAGTAGGCCACCAAAAATGATGTCTAAAACATTTTCCATTCAATATAGTGTATGCAGTTCTATAATCACTACAAAAAACTGGGATATTTGCGACGAGACCCCATCATAAATGACTTTTTATAGAAAAGGGCATCAAAAATAGCTTTCTAGTGTTTTTTAAATACTTTTTTTGTGATAATCTTATCACAAATAAATTTTGTGATAGGGCCCATCGTAAAAAGATAAAAATAAAATAAAAAAATAGGTAGTAATAAAAAAATTACAAAATAATATTAATATTAGATTAATGAAATAAATTATAAAATAGTAAAATAATATTTATATAATAATAATAATATAATAATAATGATAATATTATTAATATTAATGAAATAATAATATTAATATTACTAATATAATAAAAATGTATAAAATAATGAAAAACTCAATATTTTCAAAAAATAATAAAAAGAAAATAATCCAAATTAATAATTAATAAAATAATTAAATATTTAAATAATGTAATAAAATAAAAAATTAAATAAATAAAAAAAAGTAATATTCTCAAAAATATAAAAAACACACTATATAGAATGGTAAATATTTAATGTTACAAACAAAGTTTACATTCGAATGTTTTATCATAAAAGAAAAATAGATCACTGAGGGGGGTAGTCATCTAGAGGAGATGGAAGAGATGGTGGAGGGAAATCCATCCCTCAACCATGAGTGATACGTCACATCTACTCCCACTGCTCGTGCTCTTATAACTGCTTTCATCTCCTCCTGCATCTCTTACTGTTGTTGCTGCTGTTGTCATTAGAACTTTTCATGTTGTTGCTACTTCCATTACTGCATCTGACCCTACTCTCTACGCATATTCTATAAGTTCACTCTAGGCTTGTAGCTACTCCTGATACCATGTAGCAGATGATGATGAATCTTCATGAGCTCCTCTCAAGTTGGATTCTATAATCACAACGGTTCCCTAAAAATCCACATGCGTCAATTGAGAGTTGATACCAATAACTCATCCTTCCTCAAAGGCATACTAGGTCACCAGTATACATGTTGTCTCACAAAATTGGTAGGCATTGGTTTGAGTATCAGTCTCATCATGAATCTTAGTCTTTTTCTAAGATGTTGATGCCTCATATGACTCCTTCAATTGAAATTTAAAAGTAAAATATTTAAAATATTAATTTCAGTTAAATTTTAAACTCAAAAATAAAATATTCTTACCAAAATCTAACAGTGGGGAGAACCTATAATCTCTCCAGTGGTCAGATTAATATACATCCTCTTATAAAAATTGAACTCCAAAATATCGTTCTATTCGAGTGCCTATATGAATATATAATAAACTGTTTACATTTAATGATATATAAAATATTTGAAAAATGTACATACCATATGCTCCTAATTTTTACGGAATCTACAACTATAGGATCAATGTTTCTCTTCTTGTCTCCCACGATTTTACAACCAACTGATAATATCCTCTGAAAACGACCACCCATATAGTGTGAAATTAATCCATCCCAAAACTAAGATGAAATGTAATCAGGTTGGTTGGCACAACATGGCTCATCAAACTTTTTCACTCCCACTTTATCCATTGTTTTCCTTCACAAATTGTGCCAAAACTGAGTGCAAAGCTGATGCATAGTCCTCTACCATTCCATCAAGGTAGCCCCACACTTTCCCTTGTCGACAGGATACCGTAAACCCTACAAATAATACATAATATTAATTTATTATGTAAATTAACTTCAAAATAAATATTATTATTATTTTTTACCAGCCGATGATCGAACATGTGGTGTTACACATCTATGGGGATCAGATCCCATGAGACCCATGCATCAAAAAATTAATTGTGAAATATAGCACTCCACTATCCATTAGCTATATTTGTAAAGTTGTGAAAAAAGAACAAATAATCAATAAATCAGTATATGAATAAATTATTGAAAACTAAATAAATTCAAAGGTAAACGCACCTATGCAAGTGTGGATCGAAGCCAAGATGTGGACATAGCTTGGGGATCAGGTCATGAATCATCAATTGTGCAAGACCATTCCCCCTCCGAGTCCCCTCTAAACTGCTAGTAATCTGAGGGTTAGATGACCCAACATCCTGATTTTCCAAATATAGATTAGATCACTCCATGATACGAAATAGATCATAATATATCTAAAACATGAAATGACAGTTCTTATAAAATAGTTGAAAACAACTATTATATATGATTATAACTAGTATTTAACTATGTCAATGTTTATCATCATCCTCATCTTCATATAGGATGATGTCAACATCTTCATATTCCTCCTCAGCATCATCAATTTCAATATGAGTTTCAATTTCATCATATTTTATCATTTCAAATTCATTTGTAACATCATTAACATCATCGTCACCATCGACCCTTAACTATGGGGTGTCATCATCAATATTTGTGACTTTTCATAGGAAAATTAAACTTACAGTAGTATCTTAAAATAATTCAATTCCTTCCACGTCAGTGGAACCACAAAAACATTGATTAAATTAATTTCCCTAAAATTTAATTTATTTATGCTCCACCAATCACTCAAATTTCTTGAAGTAACATGATATTTTGAATAATAAATTTTATGTGCCTGATGGGATAATAAAAATGGTTCATTAAATATAATAAGACTTTTATATTGAATATAAATGATTACATGGGTTAGATGAACATGAAATCCTCTCTTGGAATCAAACCACTGTCATTTAAACATCTTTATACAATATTTTCTTAAATAACACAGTTCAATAATTTCTTCTAGCATGTCGTAAAAGTCAAATTTGGTTTCTCTATGATGAGATCCTCTCAAGAACACACCATTATTCATGGTTTTTTATGATTCCCCATATGAATTTTTATTAAATTGAAAACCATTCACCGCATATCCATTATAAGATTTAACTATTTTTATGGTGGGTTACTCAATACTTGGAGTCAATTATCAATTTTATCAATATGTTGAGATACCTGAAAAATTGTAAAACAATTATCAATATAACTAATAATAAATTGATTTTACATGTTAAACCAAATAAAATATATGTTACCAGTTTTTGAAACGAGTATAAATGTTTTTTTCCAATATTCTTCAAGATCATTTGATGTAATTTGTGGAAGTAATTCCTTGATATGATTATCATATAACCTGTAAATACTATAAGATTAATATACTGAAACAAAAAATTTAGAATAAGTGATAGGATCACTCATTGTACAAATGGTTTCATTTCATCACAGTTGATCATAATATATGAATGAGCTCTGTGATGTTCATTATCTGAAATGCGTCGTTCATGAACTCCATCAACACCAGGTTTTTGCTGATTAAAATGATAATTGATTTCCCATTTCATCAATAAAATTTCCCTTATTATGGACCATAAAATTTTGTTTTGAGAGATATTTATAATGAAAGTAATTATAGTAGAAAAAAGAAATTTCCTCATGAAAATATGCTTCTTCAATTGAACCTTAAACTGATACTTTATTATGTACTTTTTTTAATTTTTTCTTCCATCTCTCAAATTGGAACATCCATAGGAACTGTACTGGACCTCCACATTTTTCTACATGAAGTAAATGTACTATAAAATGTTTCAATGAGTAAATTAATGTTGGTGGGATGATTTTTTCTAATTAACATAAAATTAAAACAACATCTTCTTATGGTCTGCTTAATGCATTGTAGTCACTTGCTACCACCCAAATGTCTTGAAAAAATAATAAATTTTTTTAGTGCATTAAAAATCATAGAATTAAAAATAATATTTACTCTAATTGACAGAAGTCTTTCCATTATATCATGAGAGTCGTGAATTTTTAATCTAGTAATATGAAAATTTCTGACACATATATCCAAATTGGAATCATAACCATCTGAACGTCTCAAATCTGAAATCCACTAACAAAATAATAATTGATTCCCTTTTGAGAGTGTATAATATGATTTTGGATTCATTAACTTCTATGATATTACATTTTCAAAAAGTTCATGTTCTGGTCGCCTGCAAATATGGGCAAGATCTAATCATGCCATTACATCATCACTGGTCTTACCTAGTGTATCCAAAACTATAGGAAATAAATTATCTAAATAGTTCTTCACAATATGCATAACATTAAACTTGTGATGGACCAACAAATCAAACCAATATGGAATATCCCAAAAAAATCTTTTTTTTATCCCATTGTGTTTTTTTCCAAAGCCATCAATTTTTTTGGTTTACTGTTGGTCCAAATGTGATGGGAGGTAATAAAGAGAAAACTGTTTTTAACTATGTACCTGAGATCATTGTTTGAGGTACATATCTTTCAATTGTGCCTTTTCTGAAATGATATTTGTTTCTCCAAAAAGGTTGATCAGTTGGAAGGAATCTGCGATGGAATTAAAAAACAATTTTTTTTTTCAATGACAAGCATAAACATGTTTTTTGTATCTCATACAGTAAGGAAATGATTTTGGACCATGTGTAATCCATCCAGATAACATTCCATATTCCGGGAAGTCACTAATTGTCCACATCAATGTAGCTTTCAGCAAGAATTATTATTTCGCAACAACAAAAACTTTACTGAGACCATTAATCCATAATAAATATAACTCCACAAATAATGGTTTCAAGTAAACATCAATATTATTCTTCGGATGTCATGAAATTAATAAGGTAAAAAATATATATAGTTCCTTCATAAAAATACAAGGAGGTAAATTGTATAGAGTTAAAAAGATAGGTCAACATTAATAATGACTACCTTAAGAACCAAATTGACTGAAACCATTAGAAGAAATACCCTATCAAAATTACCACATTTCTAAAAAAATATGAATGAAATTGGTCAAAATGATTCCATGAATCACCATCAGAGGGATGATTTAAGGTTTTACCTATTGTAATATTGGTTTTATGCCATGACATCAATGCCAATGTGTTCTAAGATATAATTAAATGCTACAATCTGGGTGTAAGTGGGAAATATCTCTATTATTTTATAGGAATCAATAAATATTTCCCTTTTTAGCCTCTTTATCTCTTGATTTTACACATGTGGGAAAATGATGTGATGAATCATTTTTACCAAAATATAAGATACAATTATTTGAACATGAATGAGTCTTCTAATAACCAATACCCATATTATGAACCAACCTCTTTCTCTCATAGAAATATATAGGGAAGACATTTCCTTCTGGTAGTAGTGTTTTTACCAACACTGCAAGAAATTTATGCTATATCCATAGACCTATACCCACAGTTTTATATTTCAGTGGCTATATATTTTTATTTCCACGGTTTAATTCATCCTCCATGGATAAATCAATTTTATCCCACAGTTTTCATTTTTCTTCAATCAATATTGGGCTCCTCCTCCTCCCCTGATCCTCAACCTTATCACCTCAAAAACCTCTCCTCCCTGACGATGTCTCCTCCTCCCTGATGATCTCCCCGACGATCCTACTATTCATCCCTCTCTCAAAGTGGAACCCTCCTCCCTGAAGACCTCTCTCACATCAGCGCCATCCTCCCCAAAGGCCTCTCTCACCACGTCGCCCGTCACCCTGCCTCCGCCTACGTCTTCAGCTGCAGTCTACTCAACTCATCCTTCCCTTTGGCGCTCGTGTGAATTTACATTCAATAAATCCTAGAAAACCTATTCCTTATATCTTTATTAGATTCCTCTCAGACACCATGCCCTGTTGATAATTTCTTCTCCAACGACTGAGGTAAACATCTCCTACCATCACCATCTCACCGACGTAGGACGTGACATCCCTCTTTTCATGTTTTCTCCCCTACACTACTCTCTAAATCCAGACTCTGGCACAAGATTTTCACTACCCTTTGTAACAGCCTGAGATTTTATGAAAAATATTCTTTTTAATTTTATAAATGTCTTGTGTTGTACGCTACACCAAAAGTATCTTGCACAACACACATCCTTGACTTGCCTTACATTACACGCAATCACGACCTTCCTCGATAGCGTGTGTAGTACGTAATACTGAGTTTCACTAAACAATGATATGCTATTAAAATATTATTAAAAATAGCCGTTAAGAATAGTAATAACCACCTTTTAAAATTTTATAAATTTTAGCTCTCAAAATGGACTTCATTTTTGGATTCGGAGTATCGAATTTAGCCTAAGGTGAAATTTTGGTACTTTTCAGATAACTTTCATATTTTGATGAATAGTGAAAATTACTAAATTATAATTAAAAACAAATTTTTTAATCAAAATAATTAATAGTGATAAATTATTAATTTGAGTGTTTTTAAAGTATTTATAGAATATATTTTTACAATTCAATACAATGTTGGTCATTGGATGTAATTTCACAATTACACCAGACATAAACAAGTGTTAATCTTTTGATAGTTATTATCTCTTAAAAACACGTTATTTGTTGTGACAACGGAAATTAATTATAAAATTAATTAATGCAACTTATATGTTGGGAATTTTGTAAAATAGAAATCATTTTTTAATTCGGAATATTAATTATAGCTTAGGGTGAAATTTTGGCATTTTTCTGAAAAACTTCAATTTTTGATGAATAGTGAAACTACTAAGTGGTAGTTAAAAAAAATTAATTTTTTCATAAATATTAATTTTACCACTTCTGTGAATGGAATTTCAAAAATCCGAGAGACACAGTTGATGTTAGTATGTAAAATTTTGTTCAATGAGATGAAAATAATTTTTGGTGAATAGTAACTTTTTACTTTTATTTACCATGGTTAAAAGTAAATAGGGTAATTAAGGGTAAAAATGATATTAATATTACCCTAAAACATGTACTAATCCTATTGGACAAGTGTATTACGACCAAAAACAAACTTAGGAATAAAATATTACCATTTAGGCCCACTTGAATTAGATTAGGACATTTATTATTATATAATTAAAAGAAGAGTTAAAAGAGTTAAAATCAAAGTTTATTAAATAAAACATTTTTTAATATAGGGTTATACATAAGATAAATTCTACTATAAATATTCATTAGAAAGCTAAAAATATTTCCTACATAATGTTATCTTATTTGTAATATTTATACATTAAATACTGTAATTTATTTATGACACAACGATGATGCAGTAATTATCTTATTAATGAAATATTGACATAATTGAAGTTATAAATACCCAAATAAATATAATTTGAGACTTTTTATGATTTCCAATAATTTTCTAGGTTAATATGGCATGTTAGTATTTATTTAATTAACTTTTTTTGAACTTATCATTCTGTTATGATTTTCACAAAAATCAATTACTAAATAGTGTCAAAATTGACATAAAATAGTTTTTAAAACAAATATTATATTATTAATTTTTATTTTATTTATAAAAATCTAAGGTTTGGAAAAATGACTTAGATAAGATTATATATATTAATAATTAACAACTTGGGGTTTGTTTGTCTTGTTATAGTAAGTTTATTAACCTTATAGTGTAAGAACACAAGAAGACACGGTAAAAGTAAAATTATTTAACATAATGTTAAATCTAAATGATAAGGTTAAAATAGGAACCTAAACTTGTCTAAATTCTATTAGATGAGAGGATTTCGAACCATCCCCACTTTAGCGTCGAAATAAATCAATTTGGAACTATTTAAAACCGATTTTGACTTTATAATAAAATAATAGTTTTAGTTATTCCAAAGGTACCCATCTCCTCCCTTATAAAAGGAAACCTCCTCCCTCTCTTCCTCACACAACTTTGAGCCTTCAAGATCGGCCAAACTCTGACAAATTCTCTTCTACAGTTCCCTAGAAACATCCTAGAGGTTCTGGGCTTCCTCAAAGACCAATTTTAGTGCCCTAAGAGGAGATCTCAAAGAGGCGCTTCAAAGAAGAGGTAATTTTTGTTTCCGATTCTTTCACCTTTATTTCTTCTTCCACTTCTTCTTCTTAGGTTGTTTCATTATGAAATAATAACATCAGTATCACTCATATACTGATATGTTATTATAAGTATGAAACAACCATATTTCACCATCTATCCATCCTACGGAAAACGAAATCACCGCGCGTGCGTACGTACGGAATACCGTCTCCACGCCGTGGTGAAATCTATTTTCCACCACCACCTTACTTGGATGGGTATAATGGTGTAAATAATAACTATATAATATTATTTTAAATTTATATTTATAATGAAATAGTATACATATACTTCAACACAATTCCACGACCATGGGAACGATATCATCGCTCGTGCGTACGTACGGACTTCCGTCTCCACGACGCGATGAGATTCATTCTCCACATTAACCATTCATGAATGATTATAAAGTATATATAATGAATAATAATGAAATATATGACATGTTAAATCTACTGGATTTATTTATATATATATATATTTATTTCATCTACTAACTTCCATTCAAGACAATAAGGAAAGGAAAACAGCGTTCATGCGTACGTACGGACTACCGTCTCCATGAACGGTGTGTTTCATTTCATTTATCTATCTATTATATATATATATATATATACTTAATATATATGATATATAAATCATGTTTTATATTCTGGAAGTAAGTAAATCATGATATAAGTAATAATAATGTCATGAACAACAAGTCCAAACACCTACGATAAATGAAACGATTTTACCCAAAATGCTTCTTTAACATGAATTTACAAAAGAACGGGTAATATAAAGTCATAAGTGGACCATATATGATATAATAACAATGAATATGATTCTGGAATAAGTCAATAACATGATTTAAATCATTATACAGGAGGTTCCGACACGTACAAAGCAAGTCGGACCTAAGGTAAGGGAAATATCACAATCTCATTTTTATCCGAGATTGTTTATACTTTGGTATTTACTGGGGTGTATTTTATCATCCACATCCATTTTTACTAAATATGTAATATTATTTCCATCCACCTACAATTGTTTAATTCCAATATTACCCTTAGGTGAGTTTTTAGTAAAGGATATGAAAGGAATCTTTTGTCGTTTTTCGTACGAGGTACTTTTTGACTTTTCCGACAAAAGTACGAAGAATGTTTTTTTAACTTATACATCATGAATGGATTTTTAAAACATTATTTCCAAGAAGCTTACTTTAAAGGTTTTCAAGTTTATCAACTTCTTTTAGTTTATAATTTTATGACATATTAAGAAAGGAAAAGTGTTTTTGAAGAAGAAAGGATATTTTCCTCAAGAATGGAGTTCAAGTGTTTTATCAAAATTATTTTCCATCTAAGATAATAAAGGGTTCTGTTTTTATCCCTATTGATTTGAATATGTTGTGATGGAATTATTTCTATGAATTCCTTTCTCTTATATGAATTGTTTTATGATTTCATGATGTTTAAGATTCCCATTTTTATTACATGGGTTATTCAATGATGTATGGTTTATGATTTTGTGGAACACATAAAAATGGTATCATTATGAGATGGGTGGGACCTATATCTCCCTCCAATGCATTGGGTAAATATTTTATATATAATGAGATAGACATGGCTGGAACGTTAGGTTATACCGATTCAGTGAAACAGGACTGAAACGAGGGTGACTCGGTTCAGAAAGGGACTTTGTCTACTAAGATAGTCTTGGCAATGAGTCTTGACTAATAAGAAATGATTCTCTATGATTATGTGTGTATGCCACAATATTTCATGTTTTAAGTTATGATTATTGTGATTACATTTCACTGCCATGATTTATCCCATGTTATGAAATTATGATCTCTTTTGCAGGTCACGATTTCGAAAAGTTATGTGCTTGATGTGATTTATATTACTTTTGTTTACCCTTACTGAGCGTTTGAGCTCACCCTTTTATGTTTTCTTTTCCCCAGGATATAAAGAAAGGTTTTAGGTATAAAAAAAGAAGATCTTTATGGGAGATGTTGAAGATCTTTCACCAGGATTAGAAGATTATATTCCGAGTTTCCAAAGACACTAAACTATTACGATCCTTGTTTGTGTGTTTTTGTTATGTACTAAGTATTCCGCAAAAGTAATGTAATTTCAATGTACGTCAGGATTCGGGTCTCTACAGTTGGTATCAGAGGAAAGGTTTAGTCAACCTTTGGAAACTAGGATGCGAAAACGTTAGTGAGATCCCTAGAGATATTTCTAAGGTATGTCTAGGGATGTATCTAAGGTTAAGTATACGTATAGGTTATAGTCCTAGAATTGCGCTAACGATCTTAGAATTTAACCTAAGAAGTTAGATATTGAGGATACTCCCCCTTTATAATGTTGTTTTCCCTAGCATTATTTTTCCCTCTCACACTATTCTTTTTGGGTTTTAGATGATGGCTGGAACCCGAAGGAACCGTGTTGATCAACGCAATGGACAATGAAATGATTGTCCTCCTAAACAATCAAATGTTATGGGAGATGGAGTGAAAAATCTTATTGCTATACTTACACAAGCTATGAATCATTCTGGACTTCCAAATGAGCAGAGAAGGGAAAAATATTCTATTGAGTCCTTCATGAGGCAACGCCCACCTTCTTTCAGTGGGTCTTCCGATCCACTTGTTGCTGAACAATGGATCAGTACCACTGAAAAGATATTTTCAGTTCTTCAATGTTCTGAAAATGATAAAGTCATCTTAGTAGTATATCGTTTGGAAGGTGAAGCTGATAAATGGTGGAATCTTATCAAGAATACGAGGCCAAGAGATGAAATTGAGTCCATGGAATGGGACGAGTTCAAGAACTTGTTTTTCAGTAAGTACTTCCCTCGTATTCTTCGAACAAAGATGGAAAAGGAGTTTCTTGAGCTGAAGCAGAATCATGATGAATCTGTTGGTATATATGAAGCGAATTTTACAAGACTTGCAAGGTATGCATCTGGCATTATCATCCAACCTGAAAGTAAAGTTGATCGATTTTTCAGTGGCTTAAAACCAAGTCTTCTAAGGGCATTAGCTATAAGAGACTTCAGTAGCTATAACGAAATTGTGCATTGTGCTATCAAGGTAGAAATGGAAGTTGGTGTTACATATCCATCTCATGGTTTTGAAAAGAAACGAAAGATGGAGTTCAAGGAGAAATCTCAGAATAATGGTGAAAAGAATATGAATGTTTCCTTATGCACAAAGTGTGGACAAAAACATGGCGGAGATTGGATTAAAGGGACTAGAAAATGTTTTAAGTGTGGAAAAGAAGGTCATCGAGCAGCTGAGTGTCGAAGTAATGGAAAAAGGGATTCTAATGATGTGAATAAAGCAAAAACTGCAGAGAATGCACCACCAACACTTCAATGCTTCAAGTGCAAGGAAATGGGGCATTATGCTAATAAATTCCCTAATCCAAGGGTTAGTGATGATCGACATGAGCAACCACTTAAGGCAAAGGACAAAGGGAAGTCACATGCGATCACCATTGGCGATGTCGAATATGAAAACAATGTGGTGGAATGATTAAGTGTTTGTGTAATGGGATTCCAAAATAATGTTGTATATAGTATCGTGGAGTATTGGAATATTTATGTATTGGTCTAATGTGGTATTCAAAGTGATTGAGATATTTTTGGAAATAAGATGATATGCGCATAATGAAGGGAAAACGAGAAAATGAAATGTTTAACAGTATTCATGAGCTCATGATTGATATAAGGACTAAGTGATATCATGGTTTGAGTATATAGAATTTTGAGGATTTTGGTATGTGGAAAGTGTTAACTTTTAACGGTATTCATGTTTTCACTAAGGTTCAATGGGTATTCATTCTTCAAGAGAATACATGATTAAGGTATTCACATGTTTTTAATTTGTCCAACAAGATATATCTTATGATATATGGGGGATAAATGATGGAATTCACGTGATTATTCTGTGAAATTTCAAGTAATCATTTTCTTTATACTATGAGCTTGGACCGAAGTATTTTAGATAAGCCTAAATATTAGAATGGATTATGTTGGACATAAGTTAGGATAAAACGTTTTTAGATATTATTGATGGGATGTTATAGTAATATAGCTTTTGAAAAAGGACAACCTGCAGGACGAGCGACAACCCATCGCGTCGGACAAGGCTGTGGGAATCGAACCCACAACCGAAGTACGACTAGCCTTTATCGCCTACCACTGGCCTACATGAAGTCCATGTTTAATAGAAACTAGTTTTATTATATTAAGCAGTATGATATATGAAGTATAAGTCCATTTTAGGAACCATATATGATTAATCTCACTATAGAATGACTTATGTATATTTAATAACTTTTGCTAACCTTTTGTTTGAGACAGATAGAATGACCCGTCATTCTGTCACATGATCTGCTAACACTTCACGAATAACAAATTCAACTTCATTTATTTAAGAGATGAAGTGGAAATTGTTCAAGGCACGAACAACAGTGAGATTGTACCAAAATAATGTAAGTATTTATTCTAATTCAAATTCTTCAACTTTAGGGAAACGATCCTGAAAACCAAAAATGTTGTCCTAGTTCTCTTATATCTGATTAATCAGATGGTACCTTAGATCGTCACAAATTTATGGATTTGTGATTGTTGGCTTTTCCATAGCCATGTTCTCTACCACTCTCCATCAGAACATGATGATTAGATTTCTCTTCCATATCCATATTTTCACCTACGTGGAAACCAAGTGATTAGTTTATTTGGGTAACCGTTACATTTCATACCTTTGTTTTTAAAGATTGGTTTTGGTATTCCCTTTTTATGATGTGGGTTCCTATTAAACAATCTTTCGAGTAGTAAACCATTTATAACCCAGACGAATTTTGAGGGCGAAATTCATTTTAAGGGGGGTAGAATGTAACAGCCCGAGATTTTATGAAAAATATTCTTTTTAATTTTATTAATGTCCTGTGTTGTACGCTACACCAAAAGGAGCTTGCACAACACACATCCTTGACTTTCCTTGCATTACATGCAATCACGACCTTCCTCGATAGCGTGTGTAGTACGTAATACTGAGTTTCACTAAACAACGATATGCTATTAAAATATTATTAAAACTAGCCGTTAAGAATAGTAATAACCACCTTTTAAAATTTTAGAAATTTTATCTCTCAAAATGGACTTCATTTTTGGATTCGGAGTATCGAATTTAGCCTAAGGTGAAATTTTGGTACTTTTCGGATAACTTTCATATTTTGATGAATAGTGAAAATTACTAAATTATAATTAAAAACAAATTTTTTAATCGAAATAATTAATAGTAATAAATTATTAATTTGAGTGGTTTTAAAGTATATTTAGAATATATTTTTACAATTCAATACAATTTTGGTCATTGGATGTAATTTCACATTTACACCAGACATAAACAAGTGTTAATCTTTTGATAGTTATTATCTCTTAAAAACACGCTATTTGTTGTGACAGCGGAAATTAATTATAAAATTAATTAATGCAACTTATATGTTGGGAATTTTGTAAAATAGAAATCATTTTTTAATTCGGAATATCAATTATAGCTTAGGGTGAAATTTTGGCATTTTTCTGAAGAACTTCAATTTTTGATGAATAGTGAATCTACTAAGTGGTAGTTAAAAAAATTAATTTTTTCATAAATCTAAATTTTACCGCTTCTGTGAATGGAATTTCAAAAATCCGAGAGACACGGTTGATGTTAGTAAGTAAAATGTGGTTCAATGAGATGAAAATAATTTTTGGTGAATAGTAACTTTTTACTTTTATTTACCACGGTTAAAAGTAAATAGGGTAATTAAGGGTAAAAATGATCTTAATATTACCCTAAAACGTGTTCTAATCCTATTGGACAAGTGTATTTCGACCAAAAACAAACTTAGGAATAAAATATGACCATTTAGGCACACTTGAATAAGATTACGACATTTATTATTATTTAATTCAAAGAAGAGTTAAAAGAGTTAAAATCAAAGTTTATTTAATAAAACTTTTTTTAATATAGGGTTATACATAAGATAAATTGGACTATAAATATTCCTTAGAAAGCTAAAAATCTTTCCTACATAATGTTATTTTATTTGTAATATTTATACATTAAATATTATAATTTATTTATGACACAACGATGATGCAATAATTATCTTATTAATGAAATATTGACATAATTGATGTTATAAATACCCAAATAAATATAATTTTAGATTTTTTATGAATTCCACTAATTTTCTAGGTTAATATGACATGTTAGTATTGATTTAATTAACTTTTTTCGAACTTATCATTCTGTTATGAATTTCACAAAAATCAATAACTAAATAGTGTCAAAATTGACATAAAATAGTTTTTAAAACAAATATTATATTATTAATTGTTATTTTATTCCTAAAAATCTAAGGTTCGGACAAATGACTTAGATAAGATTATATATATTAATAATTAACAACTTGGGGTTCGTTTGTCTTGTTATAGTAAGTTTATTAACCTTATAGTGTAAGAACACAAGAAGACACGGTAAAAGTAAAATTATTTAACATAATGTTAAATCTAAATGATAAGGTTAAAATAGGAACCTAAACTTGTCTAAATTCTATTGGATGAGAGGATTTATAACCATCCCCACTTTAGCTTCAAAATAAATCAATTTGGAGCTATTTAAAACCGAATTTGACTTTATAATAAAATAATATTTTTAGTTATTCCAAAGGTAACCCTCACCTCCCTTATAAATGGGCACCTCCTCCCTCTCTTCCTCACACAACTTTGAGCCTTCAAGCTCGGCCAAACTCTGCCAAATTATCTTCTCCACTTCCCTAGAAACATCCTAGAGGTTCTGGTCTTCCTCAAAGACCAATTTTAGTGCCCTAAGAGGAGGTCTCAAAGAGGCGCTTCAAAGAAGAGGTAATTTTCGTTATCGATTCTTTCACCTTTATTTATTCTTCCACTTCTTCTTCTTAGTTTGTTTCATTATGAAGTAATAACATCAGTATCACTCATATACTGATATGTTATTATAAGTATGAAACAACCCTTTTTCACCATCTATCCATCCTACAAAAAACGAAATCACCGTGTGTGCGTACGTACTGAATACCGTCTCCACGCCGTGGTGAAATCTATTTTCCACCACCACCTTACTTGGATGGGTATAATAGTGTAAATAATAACTATATATTATTATTTTAAATTGATATTGATACAGAAATAGTATACATACACTTCAACACAATTCCACGACCATGGGAACGATATCATTGCTCGTGCGTACGTACGGACTACCGTCTCCACGACGCGATGAGATTCATTCTCCACATTAACCATTCATGAATGATTATAAAGTATATATAATGAATAATAATGAAGTATATGACATGTTAAATCTACTGGATTTATGTATATATATATATATATATATATTTCATCTACTTACTTCCATTCAAGACAATAAGGAAAGGAAAACAGCGTTCATGGGTACGTACGGACTACCGTCTCCATGAACGGTGTGTTTCATTTCATTTATCTATATATTATATATATATATATATATAAATACTAAATATATATGATATATAAATCATGTTTTATATTCTGGAAGTAAGTAAATCATGATATAAGTAATAATAATGTCATGAACAACAAGTCCAAACACCTACGATAAATGAAACGATTTTACCCAAAACGCTTTTTTAACATGAATTTACAAAAGAATGGGTAATATAAAGTCATAAGTGGAACATATATGATATAATAACAATGAATATGATTCTGGAATAAGTAAATAACATGATTTAAATCATTATACAGGAGGTTCAGACACATACAAAGCAAGTCAGACCTAAGGTAAGGGAAATATCACAATCTCATTTTTATGCGAGATTGTTTATACTTTGGTATTTACTGGGGTGTATTTTATCATCCACATCCATGTTTACTCAATATTTAATATTATTTCCATCCACCTACAATTTTTTAATTCCAATTTTACCCTTCGGTGAGTTTTTAGTAAAGGATATGAAAGGAATCTTTTGTCGTTTTTCGTACGAGGTACTTTTTGACTTTTCCGACAAAAGTACGAAGAATGTTTTTTTAACTTATACGGCATAAATGGATTTTTAAAACATTATTTCCAAAAAGCATCCTTTAAAGGTTTTCAAGTTTATCAAATTCTTTTAGTTTATAATTTTATGACATATCAAGAAAGGAAAAGTGTTTTTGAAGAAGAAAGGATATTTTCCTCAAGAATGGAGTTCAAGTGTTTTATCAAAATTATTTTCCATCTAAGATAATAAAGGGTTATGTTTTTTCCCTATTGATTTGATTATGTTGTGATGTAATTATTTTTATAAATTCCTTTATCTTATATGAATTGTTTTATGATGTCATGATGTTTAAGATTCCCATTTTTATTACATGGGTTATTCAATGATGTATGGTTTATGATTTTGTGGCACACATAAGAATGGTATAATTATGATATGGGTGGGACCTATATCTCCCTCCAATGCATTGGGTAAAGATTTTATATCTTATGAGATATACATGGCTGGAACGGTAGGTTATACCGGTTCAGTGAAACAGGACTGAAACGAGGGTGACTCGGTTCAGAAAGGGACTTTGTCCACTAAGATAGTCTTGGCAATGAGTCTTGACTAATAAGAAATGATTCTCTATGATTATGTGTGTATTCCACAAAGTTTCATGTTTTAAGTTATGATTATTGTGATTACATTTCACTGCCCTGATTTATCCCATGTTATGAAATTATGATCTCTTTTGCAGGTTAAGATTTTTAAAAGTTATGTGCTTGATGTGATTTATATTACTTTTGTTTACCCTTACTGAGCGTTTGAGCTCACCCTTTTATGTTTTCTTTTCCCCAGGATATAAAGAAAGGTTTTAGTTATAAAAAAAAGAAGATCTTTATGGGAGATGTTGAAGATCTTTCACCAGGATTAGAAGATTATATTCCGAGTTTCCAAAGACACTAAACTATTAATATCATTGTTTGTGTGTTTTTGTTATGTACTAAGTATTCCGCAAAAGTAATGTAATTTCAATGTACGTCAGGCTTCGGGTCTCTACACCCTTGACCAAGTTTCCCCATTGTGTCCCCTCAGTTTCATCGCACAGTCCACTAGTAGAGCTATGACAAATAAACTCCCCACTACTGTCTTCCCCTCTATTGTACTAACATTTTTCTATCATATTTTTTGTGAAAAATTCATTTAGGTTTTCTTCTAAATTATTCTATCTGCACCAATCCTAAATTATTTATACATTAAAAGTTTTTCCTCATTGTAGAGTCTTACTATTAAAAATATCCATTTTGAAATAAGGTTTCTTTAATTCCCATAATCATTTAAATGTTTTCTGTATTATAATGTTTTATATCATAGTATTACATTATGATTGGATTTTACTGGGTTTTAACTAAGTTACAATTAATTTTAGTTATTCTTTATCGAATTTATAAATGTTCTTTGATCATGGATTTTTTTGAGCTTGCATATTTGTTGTTATTTAACTCTGAATCTTCATATATCTATTTAGATATTATCTTATATTTTACTACTCATACTTTCCCTGAGATCATAAGCAGATATGGTTTTTTCTAATCCAATTGAGTTATTTATTTCATTACATTGGTGTTGTGTACAGGGATGCATAAGAGAAAAAACAACTTCACAAGTTAAATTTTACTTAAGTTATTTCATCATGAAGTAGAATATTTTTTATTGTTGTTTCCAGGTAACTTTTCCTGCCATGATTATTTTCATTTTACACATGTTTCAGCTCCTGGTCAAGAAATTTCTTGATGAACACCCATCCATATTGAAAATATTTTAATTTTCATTCAATTAACAATTTAATAAATGTTCTATGATCATGTATTGGTTTTAACATGCACTTTTTTTGTTTTACTCTGAATCTCTATAGATCTGTTTAGATATTATTTTATATTTTCTACTCATAGATATGAAAATATTTTAATGTTTTTTTTCAATCCATTTGATTTATTGTTTTTATTACCTTGGTGTTGTTCATAGGGATGCAGATGGGAAAAAATAAACATTACAAGTAAAATTTTCCTTAAGTTAATTTATGTTTCCTAGATTCCACTCCTATCATCGGCTAAGAGAATCAATTCAAAAATACTTGGATTAAGTGATCATGTTACCTTCTAAATTGTATCATTTTCTTCCATGTACTGTTCATAATAATCATGAATTTATTTTTCTAGCATCCATTATTTCATTCCTCAAGTGATCATGCATGTCATCGACTCAATGCTTAGTGAATAGAACCAAGCAACTTCTAGTTGGTTATTTGTTATATTAATATGTGGTGAAACACTTTTTATGGTTCACATTGTTTACAAATTTTACTATTTTGAGTTGTATATTGTGACACTTTATTATGTTGGGGTCCTATTGGTTTATTTTAGAATCATGGTATATGGAAATGATGGGGTCTGGTGGGTTCATGTTGAACGCTTGTTATGTGGAGATATTTATTTTTTGTTATTAGTTAAAAAAATATATTAAATATTTAGTTTGAAATATCTACCCATTTATCTATTTTCAGTTTTTAGATTATGTATAATAACTAAATTTAGAAAATAGTTTGTAGATTTACTAGAGGACATATGTATTTATAAGGTGGAATAAATGCATATTTTATTGTAATCCATAATTTGTACTAATACATAAAAAATGAAAAATTTATTTTTCATTTGGATGCTTATTTATTTTAAATGATTATAATAACAATATATGACCTAAACATTAACTATTTAAGGGTTTTTGAAGGGTACCATATTTTTTAGAAAAACATTGGCTGTACTATGCACATAAATTTTGGAATTCCAGTGAAATCAATTAGGATAACCTGGAAAAAATGAACATATTATGTAATATGCTTGGAAAAGAAAAAAGTCGTTGTTTTCCATCTTTGACAAGGTACTACCCACATTAAAAATCATGAATTCAGATATGATTTTACATATAGTTTGTATATAATTTATCTATCTTCTTTTAAAAATAGATTTGTAGACCTCATTAATGTGTTGTACAATATTACTGAATTGCTTAGATTATTACATCTGTTATGATTTCATGTATTGATTGGGGTGTCTTATTAATAGATTAGTGCATCTAGAATAATTTGATACACAAATTCTTACATTTTGATTAGATTATATGTTCAGATACATTTTTTTTGCTATTATAGAGTTTTCAAATTTCAAAAGATCTGTCATTTTTTAAAATTTCATGATTATAATATTTCAATTTTTTTAATCCATTAATATGTGAGTTGACTAGAACTCTTGATATCTGTATTTCACTTGATTAATATTTTTTATTCCGTATTTATAGTTAATTTAGTAGGTTTTCTTTTTATTGAAAGCATGCTAACTGAATTAATTTTTTTGTGGTTTTATATAACTCGATTTGTCTTGAGTTCAATGTTGTTTTATTAGATTAGGTTCTGTTTTCTTATTTGGAAACTACACATTCATTGTGCATGCTTTATTTTTTTGCGTCAACATGTTTTTTACCTACACTCAAGATTTATATTTGTTTAAATTTTTAAAATTTCTAATCATCCCCATATCTAGACCATATTTTCATCTGAATCAGGACCAATATTGTCAATATATAATGTTTGGATGATACTATACATTGGATTTAATCTAAACACAAAATGGATTACCTAGAATTTTCCTCTCAATAGACTCATTGTACTCTATGAAAAAATATGTGTACAACAAATTTATTTTCAATGGGGTTTCCTTTTCATTTTCTATTATGGAATTATATGTCTAAGAGATCATAATAATATATGATAAATCTCAGTGGAAAACGGTAAAAAGAGAAATTTATTTATATAAAGACAATTGGCTAAACTATTCCCTCCATTTTCTAGGTTGTCTGGAATAGGACCTGGATCTCAAAAAAGGAGATTCAATTCATAGATCTTCCTAATATTGTTTTGGATCATGATCAGATTTTGGAATATAATAACATATTATTCTCATATGTGGTTGTTTGATTTATTGTCATAGCGACTTATTTGGGTGGTTTCATTACCGGTAGTCTGAGAATGTTTATTTACCCACCTCAAGGGGTTAACAATTAGAAGATGATGACCATGTAAGATAATTTACCCAAAAATATATATTTCCTCGTATAGAAAAATACATAACAAAAAATTTCAAACAAATAAGGAAATTTAATCTTTGGGTATCACACAAGCATCTAAATGCCTAAGTTACAGTGCTTTAATAGGGGGTTGGATAATTTATTTTTTCCTACATAGTGAGTTGCCTATCCATATTTGAATATTTCTTTCTAGAATAATGAAATTATATTTATATTATGTTTCTTTTGACCTCTTCCCCATGTTATAGTTTAACAATTTTGAAATGATCTCATTTGAAGGATGATGATGGTGCATTGTTGCCTTATCAGGATGTTGGTCAACCTATGGAACATGTATTGACATGAGAAAAGGTGGGAAATTTTTTTGATCTACACTAGCTCAGATGTGATCTATTCACTACTACTACAGATTTGGCTATGACTATAGGGGAACTAATTTTGTTATCATTACTTAATTTAATAGTACTAAATGACATAAATATAGTGAGGTATGTCAAAGTAACCTCCAGAGGAAACTGGGTGAGATGAAAACCCCGAGAAAATTTCCTAAAACTCAATATGTATAGGTAATTTTTTAGTTGATTTATGAGAGGGTTTGTCCTTATCATGGACTCCTCGGGTTTTTTAAATTTAGTATTCCGTGTCCAACTAGGCCTATAAAACCCGATATGTGCTAAGCCACTGACTTGCATATAATTTGATACACAAACTCTTATATTATGAATAGATTAGATGTTCACATTCATTTTCTTTTCTATTATAGACTTACCAAAATCAGCAGACCCATTTTTTTCCTAAAATCTATATTAAACTAATTAAAAGTTTTCTAATCCATCTATATGTCACTTTACTTATAGTCTTTATATTTTTATTTCACACGATTAATGTTTTTTGTTCATGATTAATAGTTAATGTAGTATGATACATTCCAACTTCAACCATCATAACTAAATTATATTTACTATGATTTTAGATGAGTCGATTTGGTGGGCTTCCTTGCTATTTTATTAGATTACATTATTTTTTCTTCTACATTTTGATTTGTTTTTGTTTTATTGTGTTTCATGTTTTAACTTGTTTTCTATGATAAATGAATTTCATTTTTTCATATCTTCTAGGTTTTTTGGTTATATTTTTCAAATTTGTTTTAACATATTTATAAACTGTGTTGTTTTCTTATTGATACATTAGGAAGCTAAAATTTATTGCATCACTTCCAGTTTGATGTTTTTATGTAGGAGAAGATCAAGCACATTAGCATATTAGTGTATTTAGTATAACATGTTTCATGGACTGCAGTTGTAGGGACCATCTTGGTAGACACCACACTCAACACTGCAATGCAGACAACCCCTCAACTCAAGCCCTCATCATGGAATCCTGTTTCAGTTGTATAAATCTATTTTTAGTAATGTTTTTTAGTTTTAATATTTCATATCTATATATTCCAAGACAATTAATTATACATGTTCTCATTTGTATGCATTATTTTTATCAGAGTTTTTTATTGGTAACATTATGATATTATATTAATCACCATATAAACATTGAATATTTTCATTAATTAAATGTGTTTTCATTTTTATGCATTATGTTTATTAGGATTAGTCACTCCTTACACATATTTAGGTGCATAAAGTAATGAATATTTCAATGATCATGGGGGTGGTGGTGGCAGCGGTGGTCTGAGTGGAGGTGATAATGATGTTGGTGTTTCTATAGGAGATGATGAGGGTCATGATGGTTCTGGTGATGCTGATATTGAGGTACATTTCAGATGTAAATTTTGTTCTTGGATTATACATTTAATTTTATCATATTTTTCTTTTTATTATGATGATATTGATATTTACGTTTTATATTGTTTATATTGTAGATAGTTTGTATTATTATGATATATATTGTATTATGTTTGAGTTCAGTTTTATTTGGAATGTGGTGTTTTTTTTTCTCGTAGCTAGAGGATGTGAGTACTGCTATAAGCTGTAATTATTATGGAATCATTCTGTAATTAATTATAGTTGGGTAGGAATCAATTTTCATGGTTATTAACTGTGTCTATGGGGTTTATTTTCTATGATTTTGAAAGTGTTATTAAAGACCAAGATCCAAGGTTTAACCATGGTTGTAGTTAAAAATTACAATTTTTATATGTGTGGATTTATCATATAATTTCCATGGGATTAACCATGGTATTATACTCTAATTTTCAAGGTTATCCCATGGACATACAAGTACTACTTCCATAGTTCAAACTATTTCTATACATGGAATTATTCCATGGATTAAAACACGGAAGTTGAAAACCCCTACTGCAACCGATTTGGTGTAGATCTGGTCATGGGGGATAGAAGAGGGTGGGTTGGGGGTGGGATGGCAGGGGTGGCAGGGGGGGCATGTAGGGGTGGGGGCTGGCAGGGGGGATGGCTGTGGGGGACTATATGGGGGAATGGGTAGGGGGCTGGCAGGGGTGGGGGATGGAACAGGAGGGGGGAATGGGAAAGGGGGAATGGAAGTGGGGGACTAGAGGGGGGAATGGAATGGGGGTGTTATAAGGGGGTGGGGTGGGGGATGGTAGTGGGGGACTGGATGGGGGAGTGGCAAGGGACTGTCAGGGGTGTGGTGGGGTGGGGAATGGGCATGGGGCTAGTAGGGGTGGGTGGGGTGGCAGGGGGCGGGGGGATGGCATGGGGGACAGGAGGGGGGAATGGGCAGGGGGAAGGGGGAAGGGGGACAAGCATGGGGTTTATGGTTAATGCAGGGGGCAGGGTGAGGGTGTCAAGGGTCTAGTGGGGTCTTTCCATGGGTGGGGTGATTGCAATGGGGGACTGGAGGGAAAATGGGTAGGGGTTAGCTGTGGGTGGGGTGGGGGGAATAACCGAGGGTAAGGGATGGAGGGGGGAATGGGAAGGGGTAGTGGGGACGAGCATGGGGGAATGAAGAAGGTAAGGACAGGGTGGGGGTGTCCAGGTTATGGAGGGGTCTATTCTGGGGGGTTTGTTTAGGGGGTGGGGGATGACAGTGGGGGAATGGGTAGGGGCAGACATGGGGAGGGGGGTGGTAGGGGAGTGGGAATGAGCTGGTGGGATTGGGATAGGGTGTCTAGGGTTTTTTTTTTGGGGGGGGGGTCTGTCCTGGGGTTGTGGGTAGCAGTGGGGGACTAGTGGGGGAATGGGTAGGGACTGGTAGGGGTGGGGGGCTGGTAGGGGATGGGGCTGGCATGGGAGGGTGGAATGGGTGGGGGACTGGCAGGGGGTGCATGGGGAAGGCAGGTGCAGGGTGAGGGGGGTTTCTAGAGTCTGGCGGAGGGAGGGGGGGTCTGTCTGGGGGGTGTCCGGGGGGGGGGGGGCATTGCATGGTGGACGGGGTGCTGCAGGGGGTGGGGGTTGTCTAGGGGGTGGAGGGGGATTTGAATGGGGGTCTGTCATGGGTGGGGGTGTCCAGGGTCTGGGGGGTGTCCAAGGTCTGTCTATGGGGTGTCTAGGGTCTAGGGGGTAACCATGGTGGGGGTGTATAAGGTATGGGGGTGTCTAGGGTCTATCCTGGGGGGGGGGTCTGTTTGGGGGGTGTCGTGGGTATGTGGGGTGGGTGTCTAGGGTATGTCAGGGGGGTCTATCTGGGGATGTCTAGGGTCTGGGGGGGGGGTGTCCAGTAGGGAATGAAGGGGGGCATTGTATAGGTAAGGGGTGTTTCAAGGGGTGGGGTCTATCCATGGGTTGGGCGGCTGTCTAGGGTCTATCCTGGGGGGTCTGTCTAGGGTTTGGGGGGGGTGTGTCTAGGGTCTATCTTGGGGGGGGAGGTCTATCTGGGTCTCCGTAGGGGATCTCTAGGGTCTGGGGGGGGGGGGCTGTCCAGGGGGAGTGGAGGGTGCTTTGTATGGGGGAAGGGGTGTTGCAGGGCGTGGGGGGGGGGGGTGTCCAGGGTCTGTCCTGGGTGGGGGGTCTGTCCGGGGTGGTGTCTAGGGTCTAGGGGGGTCTGTTCGGAGTGGGGTGTCCAGGGGGAGTGGATAGGGGGATATGTATGGGGTAAGTGGTGCTGCAGGGGGTGGGGCTGTCCATGGGGGGAATATGTAGCATGGGGGTTTTCCATGGGGGAAGGGGTGCTGCAGCCAGGGGGCTTTGCAGGGGGTGGGTTTTCTTTTTATGGAATGAAAAACCCTATAGCCATAGTTTTAAAGTATGGCTATAAGTATTTACCGATATCATTGCCAATACAAACCACAATTTTTGGACATATAGCCATGGTTTTAATCCATGGCTATAACCAAAATTTCTAGTAGTGAAATGATTTTATAAATCATCCTAATTGGACCACAACAACTCATAAAAATGATATGGTTCCAACTTAGGATTTTTATTTATATCATCTTATGTATCGGCCTTTTGAAAATATGGACCTTCCACATCATATTCAAAATATGGAAACTAGGTCAAATCCAAAACCAAATTGTTAGTTTCTTCTTTGGAACTACGTTCACCATGTTGATATCAAAAAACATAATCTGGTTGAAAAAAAAATGAAATAAATGACCCCAATGTTGTCAAATGTGTCAAACATCCTCAGAGAACATTTTTTTTCAAAGACACTTAATTTTACATTCTGAAACAAATTCTAGTTTTAATGATACCAATGATAAGAAAGCTTCAACACCCTCAATAAATAAATCATTTAAACTATAATTGTATCGATTCAAATGCTAATTTATCTATTATAGATCATCTATTAATGAATTTTTTTGACTTCCTTGTTCCATATTTCTCTAAGCGATATAAAATAATTAATTTTTCTGTACAATTTCATATAAGAAAAACAATATCCAAAAAGAGAAAACAATTAAAATCCATTTTCTTTCAAATAAAAAAATTTCTATTATTTCGTAATTATTTATATTATTTTTTTAAACTTCAGTACTAACCTAGCCTAACTTATAATATCATATGCTAATTACCACTAATTATTATTAAATACAACAATTTTGTACTGATAATTGTTAATTTTCTATGAAACAATTTCCAGCGGATTGGCAGCAGTACTTTTTATTGATGACTAATCACCACTATCTTTGAGAAAAATCACTATGAAAAATATTTTTAGACGTACTGATATCCATTTCCTCATGCATGAAGATGAAGAGATGCGCGACAAGGCCTCCCTTCTCTCCATCTTCATGCATACAGAAATGGATACTCATACGTCTGAGTAGATTTTTCCTAGTGATTTAAGTCAGAGATAGTGGAGATGAGACCTCACAGAAAAGAGCCTCTTTTTCCAAATGTCTCATCCCCTTTCAAATTTCTACGACTAAAATCAGTATAAAAAATCTGCCCAGGCGTACACATATCAATTTTCATATTCCTGAGAATCGAGAGTAGGAATGCCTTCCCACATTGCTCCTCATTATCATGCATATGAAAATAGATATTCATACTAGATACAAGATCTTTCATAGTGATTTTAGTGTGAGAAAATTGCATGGAGATAAGGCATCAGGAAAAAGGGAGCCGCAAATCCACTAGAAATTGTGCCAATTTATTACAATTTGTTACAATATATTACAATTTCATTATAATTATTATTAATTATCGCTTATAATGGACAATTACTACTAATTATTATAAGTTATAGTTAATTATTAGAAATTATTACTAATTATTACTAATTGTTACAATATATAAATAATTATTACAAATTATTACTAATTTTTACAATTTATTACTAATTATTGATATTTAAAAAAAATTATTACTAATTATTACTAATTATTGCAATTTATTACTAATTATTATAATTTATTACAAATTATTACTAATTATTACTAATTATTACTAATTATTACTAATTATTTAATTTATTAATAATTATTACAATTTATTAATAATTATTACAATTTAATACCAATTATTACAATTTATTCCAAATTATTACAATTTGTTACAATTTGTTACTAATTATTTCAATTTATTAATAATTATTAGAATTTATTACTAATTATTACTAATTGTTGCAATTTATTACTAATTATTGCAATTTATTTCTAATTATTGAAAATTATTACTAATTATTGCAATTTATTACTAATTATTAGAATTTAATACTAATTATTATAATTTATTACTAATTATTATAATTTATTACTAATCATTATATTTTATTACTAATTATTATAATATGTAACTAATTAATAATTTATTATTACAATTTATTACATTTTAATACAGTTTATTTCTAATAATTAGAATTTGTTTCAAATTATTACCAATTGTAGCAATTTATTACTAATTATTAGAATTTATTTCTCTTTATTAGAATTTATTAATAATTATTCTAATTTATTAAAAATTGTTGTAATTTATTACCAATTATTTCAATTTATTACTAATTATTGGAATTTATTACTAATTATTATAATTTATTACCAATTATTTGATGTCATTACTAATTATTACAATTTATTACTAATTATTGGTAATTTTTACTAATTATGATAATTTATTACTAATTATTAGAATTTATTATTAATTACTATAATTTATTGCTCATTATTATAATTTATTGCAATTTTTTGCAATTTATTACAAATTATTGTAATTTAATACTAATTATTGAATTTTTTTACTAATTATTGTAATTTATTTGTAATATTTACAATTTATTTCTAATTATTTAAATTTATTGCCAATTACTAGAATTTATTACTAATTATTAATTTTTTACCAATTATTGGTAATTATTACTAATTATTAGAATTTATTACTTATTATTAGAATCTATTACGGATTATTAGAATATATTACTTATTATGTTTAATTGTTACTAATTATTATTATTATTACAATTTATTATTAATTATTGCAATTTATTACTAATTATTACTAATTATTACAGTTTATTACTAATTATATCAATTTATTACTAATTATTACTAATTGTAAGAATTTATTACTAATTATTGTAATTTATTACTAATTATTACTAATTATTCCAATTTATTTCAAATTATTCCAATTTATTACTAATTATTACTAATTATTACTTATTTTTTGAATTTATTACTAATTATTATAATTTAATACTAATTGTTACAATTTATTACTAATTGTTACTAATTATTCTGAATTATTACAAATTATTACAAATTATTACGATTTATTACTAATTATTACAATTATTACAAATTAGTACTAATTGTTACAGGTTATTACTAATTATTTAAATTTATTACTAATTATTACTAGTTGTTACAATTTATTACTAATTATTAAAATTTATTACTAATTATTAAAATTTATTACTAATTATTCCAATTTATTACTAATTATTTCCATTTATTGCTAATTATTACAATTTAATACTAATTATTATAATTTATTACTAATTATTAAAGTGTATTACTAATTATTACAATTTATTACTAATTATTTGAATATATTACTAATTATTAAACATATTTACAATTTACTACAAATTATTACAATTTATTATTAATTATTACAATTTATTACTAGTTATTACTAATTGTTACAATTTATTACTAATCATTTCAATTTATTAATAATTATTACAATTTATTACTAATTATTAAAATTTATTACTACTTATTAAACATTATTACTAATTATTATAATTTATTGCTATTTTTTAGAATTTGTTACTAATTATTACTAATTATTAATATTTATTACTGATTATTACTATTTATGACAAATTATTACTATTTATTAATATTTAATACAGTTTATTACTTATTATTAAAATATATTACTAACTATTACAATTTATTACTAATTATTACAATTTATTACTAACTATTACAATTTATTACTAATTGTTATAAATTATTACTAATTATAATTTAGTACTACTTATTATAATTCATTAGTACTTATTATAATTTATTAATAATTATTATTAAATTTTTGAAATTATAAATAATTGTTTCAATTTATTACTAATTATTACAATTTATTACTAATTATTATAATTTATTACTTATTATTCGAACTTATTACTAATTATTCGAATTTACTACTAATTATTGCGATTTATTACAAATTGCTGCAAATTATTACTAATTTTTTCAATTTATTACTAATTATTGCAATTTATTACAATTTATTACAATTTAATAATAATTATTACTGTTTAATACTAATTATTACAATTTAATACTAAATATTATAATTTAATGCTAATTATTATGATAAAATAATAATTATTACAATTTAATACTAATTATTACTAATTAATATAATCATTATTAATTCATAATAATTCATACTAATCACACATATTTATTTATAAAAATTAAGATAAACAATGATAACTAAAACTATCTAATTCTAATTTAGTTAAACAAAAGAAAATTAACAATAATAATAAATAACATAAAATAAAATGAACTAAGTAAAAAATAAAAGAAATAGATAAATACCTTAAAACTGATGCTTTTGAAGGATATAAGCTACGAATAATGCCATGAACTTGAATTTTAAACTATATAATTTTTGAGAGAAGATTATCCACTAGATAGAGAGAGAGAAGTAGAGAATTGAGTGGAATGAGGGAAACCAGTGGGGGTAAATATAGGTTAGATTAGTTGTTTCGGGACTACCGTCGCAAGTACCCTCTGGTAAGAATGTCTTTTGCACCTGGGCTCGTTGCAAAAGACCACCTACTGACATAGTATGTGCGATGAGATATAAATTCCTTCACAAATACTAAAAATGCCACTGGGTATTTTCGACGGGTTATTATAGCTCGTCATAAATACCCTTTCCTGGATTTTGGTGTGCAATGCACAGAAAATCTATTGCGACCGGAACCACCGACCCATCACAAAAACCTTTATTATTTGCGACTGGCTGGTTCTCCCATCACAAAACTTTTTCTGAATTACTATTTGTGATGTGCTGCCAACCTGTCGCAATTATTCGGTTTTCCCGTAGTGAATGAATAAAATACAAGAAATAAAGAAAAACATTACCTTATTCAAATATTCTTTATTTTACAACATAACACCCATGAGATCCCAAACACCCCATGAATAATATCATATGTATGAATGTTAAATTTTCATTCATAATTCATAATTCCCAATACACAATTAAATGACAATGCTACCATTCATTATTCCACTATTGAATGACCATGTTACCATTCATTATTTAAAAATCTGTGATCGAATGTCCATGTTACCATTCATCATCCCGCAATTGAATGACCACATTACCATCCATAATATTATAATCTACGATCGAATGTCCATATTACCATTCATTAATTCATAATTGAATGACCATGATACCATTCATATTTAATAAAACATGGATGAATGTCTATGTTACCATTCACCTATTCAAATAACATATATCACAATGTTACATGTGTAACAACAACACATAAATTAATTCACCCATTTATTAGTCAAATGAAACAATTGCACATTCACATCACGCCATTAATTAATTCATCAATTAATTAACCCCATCAATTTCATTAATTAATTCCACATTTAATTAATCACATTCAATCCATTTAATCCTATTCATTAATTCATTAATTCATTAATCAACTCAACAATAATTTTTAATTAGACAATTAATTATTCATTTCTATCAGTTTCATAATCGCATAGATCTCCAATAATTAACACATTAATCAATTATTCCAAATTAGCACTCTCAATACAACAACGATTAATTAAAAATTCAATTATTCAATTTTATAATCTCAACATAACATAATTAATTTAACAATTAATTATTCAACCATACCATCTCAATATAATATAATTAATTCCAAAATCAGTTAACTTAACTAATATTCTCATTATCTCATAATTAGTTCAATAATTAATTATCTAATTCACAATATCAATATTTAATAATTAATCCCACAATCACATTTCTTGAATCAATAATCTCAAATAGCCCCAATTTTCATCTCACATACTAAATTAATTCACCAAATTAAATTATTCAATAAAGAAATCAATTGCTAAACATCTAGTAGACATTCTACAATAACATTCACCTAATTGAAATCTAGACTTTAGGATTTGAATTATATACCACCAACCTCAATTCATTGATGAGTATTTTCCCAATGGAAATCCACAATTTCAATGAAATAACAGATTAGTTCCTGATCCATATCTAAAAAATAAATCCAATATTGAATAAATCAAGATCCCTTAATTCTAAATCTTGATCCAAAATTCTAGACCTAGATATAGAAATACTTCTATATCCTACCTAAAATAGTGAAGAACAACCTTGAATGGATAGAAGAAGAACGTGAAAGAGAATGAAAACTACAGAGGGTGAGATCCTCTTATCAGGACATGTCCTGACCTTAATTTTGGGCTTCGAATCATGAATAATGGAGGTTGGAATGGCTTGGAATCTATTTTAAGGGCTCCAAAAACATTAAAGAAATATTAGGTTCGAATTGGGGTTGATTTAGAATAAAATAGGGGATTGAGAAATTTTAAAACAAATTTTCAGGTAAATTAAAACTCGTGGATGGTTTCCTACTCGGGGTGGATGGTTTCCCCTAACCATGTGCCTTATGTCTGCACCTCTTCTAGGGGGTTCATGGTTTCTCCTTTTAGGGTGAACAATTTTCCAACCCATGCACCAGTCGTACAAAACCTCTCTATTTAGGGTTGAAAGGTTTGATGGGATAGGGCGCACGCTTAGGTAAAACCATGCGCCAACCATCCAATTCCCTATATCATTAATATTTCTCAGAATGTTTACCCAAAGACACCCCAAAGTAAAACCCAAATGAATATTACTTAAGAAAAGTAAAAATATTACTAGTAAATGATCCGGAGGCATCTCAAGAAAAATCCATGGTTTTACAGACTATGATGAAAACATTTAATTACTATGATAATATTATTAAAATTATTTATTATGGTCAAGATGACATTATGTGTTGGGACTCATTGTATGTTTGAATTTCAGATCCTTGACACTCATAAACTAATGAGAATTAATCTCATTATATTCACACTTTGTAATCATTAGGATGATAAATTATGAGTATGGAGCTTCCACTAAAAATTCTATATATATTAATTTCATTGGATATTTCGGTCCATAAATATGTTCTATGATCCATATATTTGTAGTTATTATTAATTCATATCTTGAGTCATGTAATTTATTGAATTTCACAAAATCATGACAATATATGTTTGCATAAAATTAGTGTATGGTGGGTGTGTTGTGAGTGATGTAGTAGTGATGAATAAGTAAATACAGGGCTACTAACTTTCGTTTAAGGATGATTTTATCTCAAACCCTTTGATTGGAATTACTATTTTGAACTAAAATTCCATCACTATTGTGATTGAAGTGTTCATTTTAGGATATCAACAAAATAAAAATAAAACACATAGGATGATGTCAGAAAAATTCAACCTCTCATACTGTAGATATTATGACAAAGGTATTATATTACATTTTTTTGTTTGTATGTGGTTTTTGTTATTGTGACATTCACCTATGCCTATATGGGTGCCTTGATGTGTTATTAGACACTAATCATGGGAGTTAGACAATCCTATCTATTTCAACCGAGGAAGAGACCTATAGTGTCACGTACTATGTATATCCACAAACTTTTGTTAAATTCTATTATAATTTAAATGCTGGAATATATATTATTATCAATACGGTGTAACCATATGTATTTGGGATTTTTTAATTGATAGAAAATAATTAGTCACTAGTTATATTGGACATTATATATATATATATATTTGTTTGTGTTGATTATTGAAATTTATATTTATTTGCAAGATCATGAAATATAATATTAATCATTTACTTATTTTATTGAAATATTATTTTATAAATTTTATTATGAAAAAATTATATTTATTTAGTTTTTATATATAGAAATATATAATATTCTTATGAGTATAAATATAATATTAATTTATTTATCAAATCAATAATATGTATTTTTTATTCAATATTCAATAAAAGTCACTAAAGTTGGATATGTTGAGTTGTGTTCCCAGTATGATAATTGATATAATCTTAATTATCATTTTGATACATATATAATTATTTATTTATAAAATAAAATTTAAATGTGTATGTCAACACATTCCATTAAATATTAATATTTTATAAGTATTATTGACAAAGGGAATTTATGATTTTAAATAACAGATTAAGGATAACTATAAAATTATCAATATTAAAATCCTAGAACTATATATTACAATCCCGCCAAAAAATACAATATGATTGAATAGTACATGAATGGACCTAGATTCCCATCGACATAATTTAGTGATCAAGGAGTATGTGTAGATCACCACACGAGGGATTCTATTTTTGATTCTCCCAATGAAACAATGGTATAAATCAAACATGGGTTTTATTGATCAATATCTATATTGAAGAAGTATCTCAAGAGTGAAGTATTTTATTACTATTAAAATATCTATAAATTTATTGGAGAAGAAACACTTTCCTTGTTTCCAAAAATATGTTTCTTCTTTCTGCATATACATTTGTTAGATATAATGCTTCATTATTTTGTTTTTATTGATTATTCCTTGAATCTAAAAGAACTCATTTTGTTAATGGTTCTACCATATATTTTATAACACTTTGGATCATAAATTTGTATTAGAATGGTCAAGTTCAAATATATAATTATTTGTTAATAATTGATTGATTTACACATCTATTATTAGTATTTCATTTCTAGTTTGATCATTCTTTAATCTAAAAGTCGAGATATCATCATTATTCAAATTCATATAACCAATAATAGGTAAAGAATGAATGATTAAAATATAAGGAACACATATTGAGGTGTCAAGGAAACTAGATCAATAACATGGTAATATAAGCCGTGTGACCAAACTACACTTTTTATACCCATCTTCACTTTGTCAACACACAAAATATGTTACTTCAGCTGATTTTGTGGCAGATTATGTTCTGTCATTACATTCCATGTATTTATAAATTCCAATCGGAACATCATTCTAGGAAAAACATTTTATGTAGTTGGTATAAAAATCATGTAATCCCATTCTATTATCACACCATCTTGTTAAATTCATGTCATGCATATCTAATACACTGTGTAAAGACTAAATGTGAGAAACACGTTCTAAAAGGAATTTCACAATGGGTAGATGAGGTAATAACCGTGTAACCGATGACTTTCTTCATAGATTATGCATTGATTACCTAGTTATTTATTTAAAAAATACATAAAAATAGAGACATGGAATGTAGTAGGTTTAAAAATATATATTATGCATACCAATTTACATTGTGTAATTTCCAGGCTGGTTTGTACACTGAAAAATACATGAATAAACTAAATAAACACTATTCCATGTCTCATTATTTTTGAGTACATTCCTTATTAATAAGTTCAAAGATATTAAATAGTGAATTGATTTTTTACAATAAATTCATGTATGCGCATATTGTATTGTAGTTACACATCATGTAATATATATGTTCTAAATCTGATACACATGACATAAATTATCATGTGTCTATGTGTTATCAATTGATTTCATATGTTATGTTATTATATAATCTGTCATGTATGATATATTCTATGTGATTTCATAGTTCAATACAAGGGTTAAGACAAATTATAGGTAGTTTAGACATATACACATTATGTTTCCTCCAAGTACACAACGTGACATTAATTAATTTAAAATAAAATTAGTTATTTAGATAGGTTAAAATTATAATGGAATGGATTCTACAAGACTATTATTATTGAAATTATGATATATGAATTAATTAATTAATATGATAGTTTTTTATTAATTCGAGTAATTTATCTTAAATAATTAATTATTGAAATAATTTCTAGCTTGTTGTTTTAAATGCATATTTGTTCCATGTGTATATTATTATGAGCTTGTATTACCAATGTATGTGTAGGATTTATTTCAGTTTAATAATTATTTTATTTTTTAAAAAAAAATTACAATAAAATTAAACTGATGGTATGCATTTCATCTCATCCTCTATATTTTGTAAATACCTTTTCTACACGGTTTTTAGGATGTATATCCCATATCCATACTTATTATTCCCCTAACCTATGTGTTAGTAAATATTATGTATAGTATGGATTTTTGAGAAAAATATTGGTCATTCATGTTATGAGATAAAGTGAAAAAAACCTAAAAGACACATATGGGGATAATTAGAATAATAAAATATGAAATAAGCTATGGTTTTAGAATTTATTCCTCAATGTTCAAGAGTTATTTTTTTACCTAATCAACAAACCGACCGTTTCAAATATCATGATGATGCCACATTTGTTATTTTATTTTGTAAAAAAAATGGTCAATTTTTATGGAATCCCTATCAAGATCATATAAATAAATGAATTAAAAAGAACATAATGTGGAATTTAAAAATTTTATTGTTAATAATATATGTTATATTGATGTCGTTCATAATTTATGTAAAACATATAAAAAATATCAAATATATGAATATGATATAATTATAAAAACTATACATCATATAAAAATATCTCATAAATATTTTATGTCAAAATTAGTCCATTATATAAGATATAAATGGAACTATAATTCAAGGAACTTTCTGTAACACCCCAATCTTCCATAGTACATTTCTCCTTGAATAATATGATAGTATGTGATGTATGCAACAGTGAGGTCAAGCACACCACTATCTATCAAACTAGCCATTTAAAAAGCTGTTATGAATAGTAATAACCAAAATTTGAATTTTATATATATCCCTTTTAATTTTAATATTAATATTTTTTATTTTATGGACATAATATATAGACAAATTCAATTTTTCAGATAAAAGACGTATTTTTTTTCAAAAATGAAGATTTTTCACCTTTTAATGAATAACCCTTTTTAAATCCAATATTTGACACTTTTATATATTAAATTTGATGAAATTAAATTATTATTGAGAATTTTGTAATTAAAATTTATTTCGGATAATTTTTTGGTACTTTTCTGATAATTTTCATATTTTGATGAATAGTGAAAAATAGTAAATTTTAATTAAAAACAACTTTTTTAATCGAAATAATTTATGGTGTTAAATTATACATTTGAGTTTTTTTAAAGTATAATTAGATTATATTTTTATAATTTAAAAAAATATAGTTCATTGGATGTAATTTCACATTTAAATTGTACATAAACACATGTCAACCATTTGATAGTTGTTACTTCATAAAAACCAGCTTTTTGGTTTTAACAACGTGAATTAATTTTAAAATAATTTATGAAACATCTCTGTTTTGAAGTTGAAAAAATGATTTCAATATTTGTAAATAAGAGGTCCAAATTGTGTAAATATGTATATTTTATTTTTAGACATTATGAATAGTTACTTCCGTAAATATTTTATTTACCATGGTTAAAGGGTAAATCCAGTAAATAAGAGTAAATAATAATAATATAATAATATTAAATTTACCCTAACACGTGTCCTAACCCTATTGGATGATACATTCCCGACCATGGGCATCCTTGTGTCAATTTTGGGATCTCATGGAGCCACTTGGGAGTGATAATGACATTTTATATTAATTAATTTAACATAAAAAAAAACAAATAATATAAGCATGTATCTTTTAGTAAAACAATTTTTCCCTGAAGTTATATATTTGATATCTTTGACTATAAAAATACATTATAAAGATAAAAAAGTTCATATATCATGATATTTTAATTATTATTTTTAGACATAAAATAAATAAATATATTTATGACACAATAATGACGCAATATTTTCCTTATTAATGAAAGAATCAAATAAATGATATTATAAATATAAAAATAAATGTAAATTGAGACTTTTGATTCCATACATGAATTTTCTAGGTGAATATGACATGTTAGGGTTTATGTAATTTAATTTTTTTAATGTAATATTGTTTTTGGTCTTTCAAAAAAACCCAAATACTAAATACTATCAAAATCGATCTAAATGAGTTTTTTAAACAAATACTATATTATTAATTGATACAATATTCCTAAAAAAATAAAGTTCAGACAAAGGACCTAGATAAGGCAAGATATGTCAAAAATTAATCACTTGGGGTTATATTTGCTTTTCATAGTAAGTTTATTAACCATTTATTATAATATTCAAGAAGACATGGTAAAAGTTAAACTATTTAATTAAGATTTCAATCTAAAAGATAAGGTTAATATGGTGACCTAAACATGCATAAAACCTATTGTTTGAGATTATTTCGCCCCAAAATTTCATTATCCTAGAAATAAGTTTGTTTTTATCCATTGGAAACTGAAAATGATTGTATAATAAATTAATATTTCAATCTTTTTCTAAAGTGACCCTCACCTCTCTTATAAACGAGTACATACCCTTCTCTCAGAATCACTGCTCCTGAGCCATTTTGATCAGCCACACCCTTCTCAAATATCCACCCAAATACCTGATCATTGACCAAGAGCCCTTACGTTGATCATAAAGCCATCTTATAGAGCCCCTTTGATCAAATCAAAAAGAAACACTTGAAGAAGAGGTAATAATATCATCACCTCTTTCAATGTTCTTATCTTCTCCCACTTCCTCTTTCTTTATTGTTTCCACAAAAAATAATAGCCCAGGTAACTTCTACATAATGTGATGTTATTATATGTATGGTACAACCATATTTATTATTCTATCAATTATATGAATGAAAAATTCACAATACGTGTGTACGTACGACGTACTGTCTCTACGTTGTGGTGTAGTTTGTTATTCAACACATAATTATTTGGATGGGTATAATAATGAGTATAATTGATGTAAATAATCAATAAAATATTTTAATAATTCTGTATATATGATATACGATCCAATTAAAAATTATTCCTCCATGAATAGAATGATATTTTCGCTCGTGCATACGTACAAATTACCGTCTCCACGAACGCGATGAGATTCATTACCCATTGTAACCATTCTTGAATAATTTTAATTTTAAGATTAAAAATATTGTTTATTAACATAATATCATTATGTATATGAATAAAAAACATTCTATCTATATAAAACATGAATTGTGTAACTGTTAATGCTCCTTTCCATCACAGAGTCTAACGACTAAAAAAGGGGAATACCATAACTTAAAGAGATTCATCTTTTGAAGAAACATCAAAAATTGACATAGGCATGAAGAAGGATTTGGTGAAAGATGGGCCGTGTAGGTTTCATCATGGTCGCATAGGTATACCTGTGCACCACATATTGGGCGTGCAGGTGACACGCACACCCTATTTGATTTTTTTCCGGGGTCTTCAGCTGCCTATAAATACCCCTTGTGGGCCCCCCATTTTGAGACGGAAAAATTACAAAAATCATATTTAAGCTTCGATCACCCTAGTCTCTACTTGAAGTATTTCGATCACTTCTAAGGTAATTTCTTACCTAGAATGGAAGATCTAAACAGGGGAAACAAGGCCTAAGTGTTGAAACTCATCAACACTTGTGCGCCTTAGTGGCCAGCCCTTGAGGGAAACGGCCACACTTGCGCGCCGACTTATCCCTTCAACAAAACTTGTGCACCACTCTTTTGGAAGCCTTTAGGGATAATACTATGGTCTTGAGCCATGTCTCGCCCAAGTATTACCCCAAGGGTTGACCGTCGCGCAAGTACCCATGTGTTGCACTAGTATACATGCGCGATTAGGACTTGCGCACCCACACAGGACTTGCACGCCTCTCTCTTTTTTGGGTCCCCTCCTCCCTATTCAACTTTCTTCTTCAATTCCACCTCTCCTATTCAAGATTTATCCTTCAAAACCCTCTTCAAAGCCATTTTTGACAGGGTTCCTTTGTTGGCTTCCTTATCTGAAAGGAATTCTGTGGAACATCTCTTAAAAACCTAGTGATTTACATATCTTTATGTCACTAAGGTTAGAAATTTAATACATTCAACCTCATCCTTTAAGATGAGAGGATCTTTAATTTTCGGCCTCCTTCTCATGAGTACGTCCCAAACTCAAATTCTCAAATATGGGCATCGTCCATAGGAGTAAGCCTCAAGCCCCCTAATCTGGGCCTCATTTTCAGGAGTAAGCCCCAGTCTTCATGTTCCCTTAATTTCGGGCCTCCTTCTCAGGAGTAAGCCCCAAGTTCCTAAATATGGGCATCCTCCTTAGAAGTAAGCCCCAAATTCCAAATTCTCTTAACCTGGGTATCCTCATAAGGAGTTATCCACAGTCATAATTCCCCTTAACATGGGCCTTATTCTCAGGAGTAAGACCTAGTTCACAAGTCCCTTTAATCTGGGCCTCCTTCTCAAGAGTAAGCCCCAGTCATAATTTCTCTTAACCAGTCTTAATTTCCTCAAATTTGGGCATCCTTCCCAGGATTATGTCCTAAGGTAAGTATCCAAATCTCCATAAATCACATATACCTTTATGGACCTTGTTCCAGGGTTTCTTCCCTGAAGTAAATCCCAATCCTCATCTATCTTGGGTAGTCATACATACATATGCCCCACGTCATTTCTTATGATTGCATCTTTCATGGAACAATCGTCAGGTTTTACCAATACCTATTGTTTCTTACACCGAGGATGACTCACGTGATCTTAGAGCGTAAAAGTAATTATGACATCTTTCTTTGAGCCATCAATCATAAATAACCTCATACTTTTTTACTCGAACTATGTGGGTTCTGATTCCTTTTCTAAGCAAGGATATGTAGGTAGCCCATCTGTGGGTATGATCCCAACTCTGAAATAATCCATGTCCTTTTGAATGACAATAAACTTCAAGTGCCCTGCTGAGTGTCTTTAAAACCAGTATGGTTATCATATTGACCAAGATATTTCTAAATAATGTGTTTAAGGATACCATTGAATAAGAATCTCTATCAAATACAGATGACTCTCTTTTGATGAAGAACCTCGAATACATATAAAAGATTCTTTAAATCTCCTACATATGAATCATTTATTGTTAAATCTAAAGGAAAGATCATTTTTATACTTGGTAATTTAATAAGGATTTATGAACATAAAATAAATCTATAAAGAGAGTCCCAGAGTAGACAATAATTCCCCTAAAAAAGGGTGTGATGAGTCCAACCTCCCATCCTCTAGAACAATGTAAATTCTTAAGCCTCATCGGTTAACAACTAATGAGAACCTACCTTTGAAAAGTGGGTCCAAATGGATATATAATCATTAGATGTTTCCAGTTCTACGAACAAACCCGTTAGAAACTGATTGGAATGTTTGAACCTTAAACCAATGAGGTCATCCCCATTTCCAGAGGGAAACAAAAATGGTGAACCCGATGTGAATCCTTAACCAAGTTAAAATGATGTTTTACTTATTTGTTAGGCCCCTATTTAAACTCAATGAGAGGGCCAACAATGTAATCAATAACATATGTGCTCATCCAAGAGATGTAGTGGCCAAACTTATCTTGATTATTTCTGTTATATCAAACATGCACTCTTTTCCAAGATCTTCTGCATTACAGAAATGGATTCTCTTAAATTCACACCTGTGAATACCTCTGCTATGAATTCCTCTGCTACTACTCCTACTGGATCGTTTAGCGCTCTGAGGACGACATCACATACTCAGTGTCTTCAACACTGGGCATCAAATGCACTGGTTAAGGAATACCATCAACACGGTACTATTCCTACACTGGAGGCCACTCGACAAGCCCTTCATGTCAATAATTCACCCTGGTTGTCCAGACAGTGATGACCAGTGATCAAGAAGCAGGTGGTTCCAACCACCATTTCGGGTTGTTATCCCCAGAACGCAATCACCAGTCCCTCCCATATTCCGAGGAGGTGAATGATAAGGTTACTCAAGGCCTTAGTTCAAGGAAACACGAGTCTTCCCCGAGGGTCCCACCAACAATCACCGCCAGACTCATGCGGTAGTGCACCCTCAACATGATGAGGGTGTCATCTCCAAGCATTCGGATCAGGTTCCTCGAACCCGAGAAGGCAAGACGGACCACAAGAGGAGACAACCGGTCAACAGTGGGTAAGTTCTTATCTTTTCCATTTCCAGAGAAGTCCACCAACCTAACTTGGTGGAAAGCAACGAGCAGGCACACACACCTGTTCGTTTTAATTTCGCTGTCTAGAAGACTTGTCTGGAAGAAACACACCATTCCCACAAGGCAATTCTGTTGGAGTAATATAGAAAAGAACATAAACCTATTTATAAATCATCATCTAGTCAGAAGGCTCGTTTGACTACATACGATGAAGCCCGCCAACCCAATGTGTTGACAACTAGTAAACAGAAACATACACCTGCTTACACTCATAAATCCTTTCAGCGGCCTCGTCTATCATTATTGAAGGAAGTTCATCAACCATGTTTTGCGGAGTGCAATCAGCAGGAACATACACCTACTAGTATTGATCAAGCCTACCAACAGTCTCATTTGGTAACACCCGGAGAAGTCAATTGGAAAGCCCCAATGACAAACAGGAGGCAGACTCAACTCTCTGCCCCCACACTTGAGAACTGTCAAAATTCACTGACAGGAAAAGGAGGACAGGAGCAGGAACACACACCTACTCTAAGCATAGAATGGACGCATATTCCTGTTCCGGCAGCTGAAGTCACCAAGCACAATCTAACAATGGTGAAAGAGTAGAAGAAAATCCCTGCTCATATTCTGGATGCATGTCAGAATATTATAACAGCTTCAATAGCATCATAGGGAAAGAAATGCAAGTCTATCCCTACTAGTGGAGTGGCACATCAACATATCACTCCGGAATAGACATACACCTATGTTCTAGTCCACGAGGGTTGTGGGGAATACTCCCCCATGTCATATCGACAACCAAGTCAGGAACATACACCTGATTTGGGTGGAGATAATCAGCCTAACCTGACTATTTCTCCTAAGTAGGCACATAAACCTGCCCATAATAACCACTTTCGTCAACAAGTGGTTCCCAAAGTGAGTAAGAAGGTGTCTAAGAAAAATACCCATCCAACACAGTCAAAAAATCAAGGGCTAATCTGTAATAAGGCCTTACTCGATACTGGAGTCCTTAAAGCCCTCAAACAATTATCTATTGGAACTCAAGATTATACTCTCTCATTTCCCAATAGTGGGAACATTAATTCCAAAGGTCTTCATCAGACACTTCCTCATGAAGGCTTGCTTCATGATAATTCGATCGATCTCGAAGTATCATCTTTAGATGAGAGACACGATAACCCTCTGCGTGGCTAGAAGATCAAGGAGCAAATGGTTTCATCTTTTGCTGTAACCCACCATGGTGGTCCTCCCCATGATGATAAATTTAGCTGCAAAAGTCCTCTCTGCAGTAGTAATTCACATTGCATGGAAAATGCTCCAATGGGAAATTTAGTAACGAGAAAGGCCTATTATCTTGAGGCACTAGGAAATATGAAGCCAGTCATGTCTAATGATTTACCACTAGAAGGCGAAATACTTTATCAATCAGAAGATATCCTGATGTGTAGGTCATTTTCCGAACCATTCCTAGGTCATTCATCTTCTAGTTTGATCAAAAAGTTCTATAACAATCTTGGTGAATCTGATGAAGCAACAAGGAAATACCAACTCTGATCTAATCAGGTGGAATAATCTTCATCAAATTATAAGGAGGAAGTAATGAATATGAGAAAACAACTAGAAAAAGGTGAAGTACCAGTAATGTTTTGGCCTTTGGCTGACTCTTAGTATGACATTCCAGAGATGTTGATGGAAGATGGAATTAATGATATTCATCTCAACATATGGAAAACTCTTTGTCAGTTGAAAAAGAAAATATTATCTTATGATGAATATAAAAATAATGTCAAGATAATAGAAGGGTTGCAACGCCAAATTGACTTGGCATCTCTCTCAGTTTCTCAATATCCGAAGGCTGAAAAGTAGCAAAGAGCCCTTAAATGTTCATGCCTTGGAACATTAAGAAGATTGCACTAGTTAATTTCCAATGCCCGATCTAGTATTCATATTAGGGGATGGGGTATCCATGGAGCACTATATTTTACTGTACTCTCCAGCCAACAAAGCCCGCCGAAAATGGTCTCATGCAATGTTATTTCCCATGGCTGGCCACAGCCAATTGTCTTTGTTTGTAATCAAAAGATCACCCAAGAACATGCCTCAACTACTTCTTCTCAATGCCAGGCATATAGAGAACAAGCTATTGAATTACTATTGCATCAAAAAAATGTGAATATCGAACATGCTTCTCATTTAGAGCATGCACATCATCAAGTGGAAAAAGTTTCAGAAATCATCCAACAGCCATTTGAGACAGGTGATTTGAGTGGATGTAGGTTAATGCATCTATCCAATTTTTGGACTAAAGTCTGCAAGATCCGGAGAGATTTCAAAAAATTCTCAGATATTGGAACTCAAGTACCACCCCAGCTTGCTAGACTAGGGAATCTTTTAGCCCAACCCTTGGAATCAACAAATAGGATTCCAGGAGTTGACCAGGAATAGTAGGAACAACCCTAGTCCAAAAGACTGGGGACTTTTTCAAATCCTCAATCTTTTCCCCATAGAAAGTCAGTCTTCTCTCGATTAGGTAAGAATCCACAAGAGGAACGAAGAGCTGAATTATCAGGATATTCCCTCCAAACTACAGTTCATCAAGAAGTTCCTGAGAGGTAAAATCAACAAAAGAAAATATCTCATCAAGGACATGGAAGAAGAAAATATCACAGAAATGCTGATAGAAGGGATGAAATGCATTATGCATCAATTAACGTCATCAATGTCGTTGTTGCTGATCCCCCAGATAAGGCTCACTCAGAGGGATCAGATGAGGAATCTCATTCTAAAGAAGTTGTACACACAGACACAAATGAAGAAGGTGTGCATAAAAGAAACCAAATGCTTACCTAGAATATAGGTACTCCATCATGTAACCAAATTCCCCCTCTCCGAAAGGGATCCAACAAGGGAAAAGGAAGGAATCGGGTTATGTCCCACCCTTCCTCTGGATAAGGCCAATCGCTCTCATTAGAGAAAATATTTTCACAACAGGAGGAATAAATGAAGGAATTAAGGAGGTTGAATGTAGAATTACGTTAAGGTAGTCTTCCTCCTAAGCATATTGGAGTCATCCAGCCAAGGGAATTTGTTGCATCTACTGAGATAGATCAATAATATCCTCCTCTACCAATACACCATCACAGGTCTAATCCTACGGGACATGCACAACAACAATCGTCGGTGCTACCATCAATTGAAATAGCATCCACCACACCTTTCCAAGCTCCAGTTGTTGCACCTGCTCAAGTCCAAGATCAAATAGATGTTTATCAAAAGTTAATAACTACTATTGAGTCATTAACAGCTCGGTTGGAAGCTATATAGGGAAATCATGCTCAAATTCAACAAGAAAAGAGAGCTTACCCTGAATGGGTTGATGCAATTCCCCCCCCATCAAATTTTGAAAGTACCACATTCCCAATATTTAATGGTTCGAGAGACCCATATCAACACTTAACACATTTTGTTTCTCGTTACGATCCTATGATGGAAACCCCTCAGCAATAAGAAGCAGTTAAGATCAGGTGTTTTGTACAGTCATTACAAGGGCCTGCTTTTGTTTGGTATACAAGCTTTCAATCCCGATCAATTACCAGATGGGTGGATCTCCTCCAAAGGTTCCTTCTTCAATTTAGCTCGACATTTCCAAAGAAAATAGTTTTTGAACTTAAAAACTGTAAGAAAAGGGTGAATGAAAGGGTTTTAGATTTTATTTCTCGTTGGAAGGGATTAATATATTCCCTAATCTTAGCACTCCCTCAAGAAGAATTATTGCCAATATATGTGGAAAATTTGCATGATGAGTTGTGCACACCGTTGATTCCTATGAAATACATAGGATGGTTTTGAGACCTTACTTAGACCACTCAGTAGATCAAAGACTCTATTAAAAAGACTAAGGATAAAACTCATGTAATTCCATCCGCTCTAAGAAAAAGAATGGGTAAAGCAGATACTGCTATAGTTATGCTTAAATAAGCACCTTTACATGCTTCTACTTCCAATCCTTCATCTTATCAAAGGGATCCACCTCCTGAGTGTCAACAACAGAGGCTATTTCCTCAGGATGATCAAATGGATCAAAGATAGAAATAATTTGAGGATTTGAAGAGAAAAGTTTATTCTTTACAAAATGAACATGTTCCTATTTACTTCATTTTGGCTATGGAAAATAATTTGGTTCAATTTCCAAGGCCCAAAAGGACAAACAAGGAAGGAGATGAAGACCGTCCAAACTATTTTCCATTTCATCAGATGTTGGGGCATCCCATTCAGCAGTATTTTGTCTTCAAAGACCTCCTGCAAAAAATGATGGACTCGGGAAAAGTCAAATTGAAAGGTTCTTCAACTCAGGTAGCATGTGTTGCTACTACAGATCCATAGGAAGAAGTCGAGTGGCAGGAATTCAAAAACAAAAAATGCGCAGAAATATGATGACTGTATGGTCAGAAAAATGATCCACCGAACTCATGCCATTTTTCAAACGCAATTGAAGAAACCAATTGTGTCTTCTGCTATGAATGCCATAGAAAAACCTTGTTTATCAAATGAAAAATCCTCAAAGGGGCGGTATAATTCAAAGAAATAGGAAAACACAGAAGAAGATGAAATCGTGTCAAAGCCTAAGTTGTCTTTGACTCTGGAAGATTTTATGCCATCTAATTCAAAGCTACGAGCACCATCCCACCAAACAACAGAACCTAAATTGGCTAATCAGGCAAAGTTATCATCCGATGAAGAGTTGATATTTGGTTCTGTTAACATGATTCACTTAACAGATCCATATGCTGGTCGCAGTTTTGATTTTGATGAGCCTGAGTTCCCTGTATCAAATAGAGGAATTAGAGGAAGTTGTAGAGGTTAGGGATACATAGGAAGACATGGATATCCCAAAATCCACTATTCCAATTCTACCCTTTCTATAATAGTGTATGCAGCAGAAACTCATGGCAGAGCCCTTCAGCAAGCTCAACAAGAACAAGAAAGTTCTATCATGCATAGAAAATTCTGTCCTGGAAATTGTTTTTCTGGAGGATCAGTTGGAGGTTACACCTTTTTCTTCTCAACAATAAAATAGACCTAGTCAGTCTAGTCTTCCAAATCCAAGAGTATTTCCAACTCATACCCCAATACAATAAGCATCTACTTCTAAAGAATCAACTTCTAAGGTACCTGCAAAACCTCTTGTTCCTGTTGGGAAACACAATCCTTTGGATAAAAAATATGATGTCTTGAAACATTTGGCGCATGTACCGGCCTAGTTATCAATTTTGGATGCCTTAAATTTATCAAAGGATCTTAAATAAGCACTCATTGTGGCCTTTTCAAGTCCTCAGGAATTCACAACTGAAATTGCTGCAGCTGAAGTCTACCATGTAGAGAATAATCCTGCAGAATGCCATGCAGTGATATCTTTCACAGATGAAGATTAAGTTGATGTCATGCATGGAAATATTAGAACATTGTACTTATCTGGAAATGTCAATGATGTATACATCCGAAGAGCTTTCATTGATAATGGTTCAGGAGTCAACCTCATCCCCATTCGTACACTTCGTCGATTGGGCCTCATTGAATCTGATTTATCTCCTTCTACATTGATGTTTCAAGGGTATGATAGAAATAAACAAGAACCTCTGGGAAAGATCACACTCAGAACCCAGTTTGGATACCTTGTATCCAATTCAGATTTCATGGTTGTTCATAATGACACAGCCTTCAACATATTTCTTAGAAGACCTTGGCTACATCAACATGTGACTATCCCTTCATCATACCATCAATGTCTCAAATATTTTTTCGACGGTAAAATTGTGACATTTTATGGTGATAAAGCCCCATTCAAAACATGTGAATCTCAATACATTAAGGCGGAATTCTATCACATGAAGGGAGAGGAGAAATCCACAACAAGAGAAGTTACCAAGTTTAATGTTTCATATGGTTTGGAAAAGATTCCAGTAAACCCATTTACACATGAGAGTACAAATTATTTGTTGCCTATCAGTCAAATTGACATGATAGACCCAAATCAAAATACTCTTATGGAAACTTGCATAATTTCAATTAAGACAATCTAGCCAGACAACATGGGAGAAATTAGTGATTCACCAAGAAATGATGAAAGTTCAAATGGATATGTCTTCATTTCATCCACTGAAATCCACCAAGTCTATACTTCACCAACCAGGCCAGAAGAAGTTATAGAAATGTTAGAGGTGAATGACGATGTCAATTATCTTCTGATCATGGCTGTTCTGCTTCATCATCTACTATGCAAGTAGAAACAGAAGAATTAAAACATGTTGAAGAAGAAGAGGAAGATCTCAGGGATGCTCCTCCAACATTTTTAAAGGGTATCTCTACCACCGTGGATGAAATCAGAGAAATAAATTTGGGTATAAAAAAATATTCACGCCCCACGTTAATTAGTGCGTCCATTACTCTTGAAGAGAAAGAGATGTATATTTCATTTTTAAATAAAAATCGAGATATATTTTCTTGGAACTATAGAAATATTCCATGTCTTGATCCTAATGTTGCTACTCATCATTTGTGTTTTCCATGAGAACATCGAGGATTTAAGCAAGCCGCAAGAAGAACACACCCAACCTATGCTTCCAAAATTGAAGCAGAAGTGGATAAGCTTATCAAATCTAACTTCATCAGAGAAGTTCAATGTCCCAAGTGGTTGACTAATATTGTCCATGTAAAAAAGATGAATGGACAAATTAGAGTTTACATCGATTTCAGAGATCATAATCGACATTGTCCTAAGGATGATTTTCCAGTTCCGATTACAGAACTCTTAATTGATGAAATAGCTGGATATGAAGCACTTTACTTCATGGATGGATATTATGGATATAATAAAAACCTAATGGCACCAAAAGATGAAGAATCTACAGCTTTCAGATCCCCTCAGGGTGTGTTCTTCTATCGGGTAATGCCCTTTGGCCTGAAGAATGCAGGCGCAAAATATCAGTGTGCCATGCATCGTATCTTCAAGCCCTTTTATGGATGTTTGTTGAATGTAATGTGGATGATTTGGTGGTTAAATCCAAACAACTTTCTAATAACTTGGCTGATTTGGAAGTCATATTCCTCAAACTTCGACAACATAATTTGAAGATGAACCCCTTAAAATGTGCTTTTGGGGTAACCTCAGGAAAATTTCTCGGCTTTGCTATACGCCATCGTGGTATCGAAGGCAATCCTAAGAAGAAAATGTCAATACTTGCTATGTCACCTCCTCAAAATTTGAAATAATTGAGAGGAATTCTATGAAACTTGGCCTATATTCGGCGTTTCATCGCCAATTTGGAAGGCAAAAGTTTATCTTTCACCAAATTTATGAAGAAGGGAGTCACTTACCAGTGGGATGAAGAATGTCAAGAGGCATTCAATATTCTTAAGAAGTATCTGTTGAGTCCACCAGTATTAATTCCACCTATTTAAGGAAGACCACTTATTCATTATGTGACATATTTAGAGTGATCATTGGGTTCCTTCCTTTCCCAGAAGAATGACGATGGGAATTAAAATAGCCTTTACTATCTCAGTCGGACTATGCTTGAAGCAGAAACCCGATATTCAGGTATTGAGAAGTGCTGCCTAGCATTAATCTTTGCAGTTCAGAGGTTGAGACACTACCTTCAACATCATGAGGTCCAATTGGTATCCCGTAATAACCCTCTAAAATTCATCCTTAGTCGTCCAATTCTTACAGGATGTCTCGTAAGGTGGGCAGTTATTTTAGAGCAATTTGATATCCATTATGTGTCTCAAAAGGCAATAAAGGGCCAAGCTCTGGCTGATTTCCTTGCTAAACATCCTTCAGTAGAAGATAAATCATTAGATATTGAACTTCCTGATGAAGAAGTATTTTATATTCAAGATAATCTTCAAACATGGGAAATGTATTTTGATAGTGCTTCCAGAAGTCCAACAGGGAAGAAAATGGATGATATTAAATTCCACAAAGTTGGGTTAGGAATTGTGCTCATTTCCCCGGAAAAGGCAGTGCTATCGTATTCATTCTTATTGTGGGAATGCAGTATAAAAAATGAAGCAGAATTCCATGCTCTCATCGTAGGATTGGAGTTGGCACTTCAGGAACAAGTGAATCACTTAAAGGTGAAAGGTGATTCAGACCTAGTAATCAAACAAGTCAATGGGGATTATGCCATCAGAATAGAATAATTAATCCCTTTGTATGATTACATCAGAGAGTTAATGGTGGAATTTCCTTCGGAACCGAAATTTTCTTATGTCCCGAGATCGTAAAATGCTCAAGCTGATGCACTAGCTAATATAGACAAAGCTCTGGAAGATCCAAATTGGGATGAGACAATCATCAATATTTCCCACCGTCATACAATTTCACCTTATGTTCAAACCAGAACAGAAGAAATCAATGAAATTAGTCCCATCTCTGAACCATATGGTCATACTACAGGATGGATGACACCTATCAGGGAATACCTTCAAAATGGAACACTCCCACCTGATAGAGCCAGGAAAGAACAAGTCTGGCAACATGTGGTCAATTTTACTCTTTATGATAGCCCTGATCACATTGAAAAAATTCTCTACAAAAGAGGTTTTGATGGAATTCTCTTCAGATGCATTGATGGTGAAGAGACAATGACTGTCATGAAAGAAGTGCATGCAGGAGTCTGTGGTTCCCATCAGTCTAGACATAGACTATCTAATAAAATTCAAAGTCTTGGATACTTTTGGCCTTCAATGATACCAAATTGTGTTGATTTCATAATGAAGTGTTATTCTTGCCAAGTACATTCCAACTTCATTCATCAGCCCCCAGATTTGCTTCATACAACTAAATACTCATGGCCATTTTCCACATGGGGAATGGATGTGGTGGAACCTTACCCTTCAGCTACAACCAAGCAGTTTAAGTATATTCTTACTACTATTTAATTATTTTCCAAAAGGGAAGAGGTAATACCTCTCAAAGAAGTCAGTTCTAAAAACATTGTTAGCTTCATCAAGTCTAACATCATTACCATATTTGGTGTCCCTCATACCATATTGACAGAAAATGGAACCATCTTCTATTCATCTGAGGAAAGGAAGTTGTATCAAGAATACAACATCAAATCCAATCATTCATCTCGGTATCATGCAGCAGCCAATGGCCAGATTGAAGCCTTCAACAAGACTCTTTCAAACATACTGCAAAAGATGGTGGATAAAAATAATAAATCATGTCCTAACAAACTATTCCATGCTTTATAGGCTTATCGGACCACCACCTGCACTACAATGCGGTCAACTCAATATTTATTAGTTTATGGAAGAGAAGCAGTATTACCTATTGAGGTTCAATTACACTTGCTCAGAGTAGCCACTTGTGATCAATCATCTACAGATGAACAATCACAAAAGAGATTGGATGAATTGGAATGATTAGATGAAAAGAGATTATGCACCCTGCACCACTTGGAAGTGTAGGATCGAAATAATGATGTAGGTGCTCAATATACAAGAGGGGGGGGGGGGTGAATTGTATACTTTAAAAAATCCTTTGGAACCTTTAAAGTTAGTTACGATTAACTATGTTTTCCTTAAGAAAAGGAAAGGTCTAAGTTCAACAAAGTTAAACTTAAGAAAATTCACAACACCTCTAACATCAAATGAAAACTTGGAAAGTGATTCCGAAAGTAGGTTCCAGAAATATGTTTCTGGAAATTGAAACTTAACAATAGATTACAATATGAGATTCTACCTTAAAGCGTATAGAATCTAAATGAAACAGAGTATAAGTAAGGAAGTATAAGAAAGTTATACTTTCCTTATAATACAAAATGCATGGGAAATAAACAAGTAGTAAAACTACAAGTAAATGATATAAGTCTTTAAACCCAAAGAGGAGGGTATCCAACAACGTTGGATAACGGTCCCTTGATTTATACTTTCAAGCAAGTCTGTCTTACCCACACCAGGGTAAGCCCTCGATATGAAGATCAGAGTCTCTGTCTTGCTATCCCCGCAAGCCCTCAACTTCAAGGTAGTTGGCCACCTCTGTCTTCCTCAGCAAGGAATCCCTAAACTTCAAGGTGTTGGAAACCACTGTCTTCCTATCCCTGGAAGTCCTTGAATGTATTCACCAACATTCAGAGTCGCACGAGGCCTTGAGAGTTAATAAGATCCTCTCTCTCTACAAATCACTTCAAGCATGTAATCACATGAGTTGAAGATCAGTCAGCCTTTCAGCACTTCAGCACTAAGCTCTTTCAAATGAGCTCCTATTTATAGGTAAGGTTGGCCTCCTTTCCAACGATCATATTTTCCATAAAAATCGGAGGGACCTGTACACATGTAACTTAAACAACAGTTAGTTCATAACAGAATACATGACATCATTTTATAACAAAACAAGTGTAACAGAATGTACAACATCGTTTTAAGTCATAATGAAAACGTTCGGAGTGAAGATTCAGAGTGAAATTTCGGAGTGAAAAATATATTAAAGAGTAGACAAATTATAAAAGCGTAAGCAAAATGAGAGTTTGGAGTCTAAATAAATTCAGAGTGTATAAAAAAAGATGATCAGATTCTGTTTAATAGGTGAATTTGGAATGAGAATTCAGAATGAGAAATCGTCATCAGAATTCGTAGTGAGAATTCTTCATCAGAATTCGTAATGGGAATTCATCATTAGAATTAATAATGAGATTTCATCTTAAGAATTCGTAATAAGAATTCGTCATTAGAATTTTTAATGAGAATTCATCTTAAAAATTCGTAATGAGAATTCATCTTAAGAATTCATAATGAGAATTCAATGTCGAACTTCATAAGGATTCGTATCCTGAATCTGGAGAAGAACTTAATTAGAGTTCGTATCTGGAATTTGGAATGAAACTTTATCACAATTTTTATTCTGGATTTCAGAGTGAAACTTTATTATAGTTCTTATCCAGAATTTGGATCCTAAAACAGAATACTTTATATCAAATTTTCAAACAATTCTGAGAATATAGAAATGAATCCGAATCTTATACTTAAGAAAAATATGGATGAAAATATGATAAGGATAATTTTTCTTACAAAAGCGATTTTCCTTATAAAAGAAATTTTTCTTATAAGAGCGATTTTATTAAAGATAAGGTGTTTGTGATTTTCAAAACAAGAAGGAATGGAAAAGTCATAAGGAAAACCTTATTGACTCAACATTCTCCCCCTTTTTGGAAAGCACAAACATCCTTGAAAAAGAAATTCTAAGAAGAAAGAAAAACATTAAGGCTTATCTCCCTTTGCTTTAAGGACATTGATGAATACGACTAACTCCCCCTTAGTATTTGAAACTCTAAGGATCGTATTCTAGACTTCCGGAGTGAAATTTCATTATGAATAAGAAATTCTTCTTTAATGAAAAAAACTTCCCCTTTAGATAATCTCTTTTTAGAGTTCTTTTTTCTTAAGGATCTTTTCCTTCTCCCCCTTTGTGATTTTCAAAAAGAATTCGAGGGAATGGGAAATATAACAAAGTACCTGAAAAATTAGTAGTAACAAAAATATGGACAAGAAAAATTTCTATTAAGTTTGAAAATTTCAACAACAAAAGAGTTAAGGTACAACAAAAGATCAGATCTGCCTATTTGGGATCTTTCTCCTTCGCCATGAGACCTTTTAGAATAGTCTTTATCTTCTTTAAGTCTTTATGATCTTCTTCAGCTTGCTTTTCTAAGACCACTATTCTTACAGATTGAGCTTCAATCTTTTCCTCCTGGGCTTGAAGCTTTTCTTCCTAGGATTTAAGCTTTTCTTCCTGAGCTTTAAGCTTTTCTTCAAACTCAATCCGATGATCCCTTTCAAACTTCCAGTTTTGAGAAACGGAATTCAGCTTCCCATTCGGATCTCTGACTTGAAGAATCCGGAAGTTCTTTTCATCTATCAGCTTTTCTTCAAAGGAAGAAGTTAGCTCATTTATCTTCCTGTCCTTAGTCTCAAAAGAATCCTTCACATTATCTTGGAATTCATCTAAGATTCTCATCTCTTTTACAGTTTTCCTCGACCAATTTTTCATCCTCTTGCAAGATCTTCTATGGGCTTCATAGCCGACATAGAACATTTTGAACTAAGCCTCTATTTCAACACACTTGTCCATAACCATAGATATAGAGTATGATTTCTGATTTAAAGCATGTTGGAGCATCTGACATCTTGAGTCAATGCTTGAGAAGGACGGAATAGAACCTACCAGCTTCTTTAAAGATTGAGCAACAAATTCATGTCCCAACGAAGATGACTCCGAATCCGAGACTCTGCTTGGAGAATTTTCTTCTTCAACTTGGTCAAGCTTTCTCTTTGAATAACTACAAACTTCGTTTTTCTTCACCACTACTGAGCTCGGAGTATCAACAACAATTTGCTTTCCCTTGTCTCTTTTCGGAATAGAATCTTGCTCCGGAGTTTTTTTTCACTATCAGAAACTTGAAAAATATTGTCTTACTCATCAGGAACTTTCTGAGAACCAACCTCTACATTATCCATTTGACCAATATCTTGTAGAAGTTGTTCTTCCTCTACATGATAAGCTACTTATTCTTCTCCCTTCTCTTCTTCCATTGCCAGAGTGACTAGCTTAGAAGACTCAGCTTCTGAGGTTTGGAGTGACAAATGTTCCGAAGGTGTCCCCTTATAATCATCTACTTGTTTCAAAAAATCTCCGGTTTCACCACTTCCCTCAGAAACAACTTCTTCTTCTTCCACTTGCTCAACTTTCTCTACTTCCTTAGCAGTCTTAGCAATAGCTTCTTCTGGAGCGACGAAATTTCTTCCTGGAGTCTCAGGAAGAGATTCCCTGGAAAAAGATCTCGGAACATGAATATTTGATGAAACCATCTCATTGAACTTCAACAATGCCTGAGCTACCTCTACTTCAGTCATCTTCTTCTTAATCTTATTTTCTTTGACTTGTTTTTCTAACTCATCTGTAGTTCTTTCCATCAAGGCCTTAGCCTCCGCAGGGTCCAATCCAAACTGAGGCTCCCCTTGCACTCTTTTTTCTTTGATCTCCCTCCATTTAGCAACTACCTCATCTGGGTAATCTTTCTTCTTCTTTGGTTTTGGAGGTGCAGAATGAACTTCCTTAGACTTGGGATTCTCTGCTTCTACATGGACTTCTTTCAACTTTCTCTTCCTTACCGGCTTAGAGGATTCCAGATCAGCAACTTTTGGAACTGTTTCTTCTTGAGCAGGTGAATCAACAAACTGACCAGTCTTCTTGTCAAAAGCTACATCCATTCTTTTAAGTGTACCATCACTCACCAGCATAATCTTGCAAACTCTTGGATTAGAGTTGAAAGCCTCCTTGAAATACTCAAGGCACCGAACTATCAACTTCGAGAGGATTTCTGGATACATTATAATCCGAGCTCTCAGATTTCTTTTCTTCACATTCTCAAGAGTGATAAGAATGTGCTTCATCAATTTAATCTTCCTCATATTTATCAGAAAATCGAGGATGTAGATCTCACTCTTCTTTAAGCTATCTTTGTCACCCTTCCTTGGTACGATTAGGCCTTGTACCCATAATTCTAGAATCCTAAAATTTGTAGATAAACTAGCAATCTTCGGAGCCTTATCATCTTCCAGTCCAAGAGTTTCTAATGCTTTTTCCTTGTCGAAGTTACCCTTTGAATCTGGAAATGCATGAGATATAAATTCAGCTTCTCCTTCATTATTCAGCCCGACCAAGCTAGATTCCTTGGCATATGAAAGCTTATAAGTCTTACCATAGGACTTAAAAGACAACTTCTCCTTTCCATCTTCCTTAAGAAAGGAGACTGTTTCATAGAACTCTATAAGCAAATCTAAATACACTTCATCTTGATTCCCAGGTTTGGACACCGCGACATCTTCCCATACATTAAGCTTAATATTCTTGGAAATAAGAGATTCATACTTGTTGAAGAAATCTGGATGAACCAGCCTCTCTCTATATACTAAACACTTCGAAATCGGCTTAGAGGAAGACATGTCTTGAGAAGCTACTTCCACAGACATTCGGATCTGAAGACCTCTGAGAAGTTCGGAATGGAAAAGATAAGGTTCAGAATGGTTTTAAAACAGAGAGGTAGAGCTTCGCGATGCTGGAGCTTGAAAACTGATGTGGGACAACCATTTGGGGTCCCCTTTATATAGGCAATGAAAAAATGGTTCAACTTCCACGGTTGATCGAACGGTTGTGATAAGCTGAGATCAGATCTGACGGTCAAAATCCAATTCTCTTGAATCCGATATTTTGATTTTTTTATTAAAACAAAGAATTAAGAAAAATATAATCTGAAAAAAATATAAGAAAATGCCAGCAAGTAATGTATGATTACGAAAACTTGAGTAAGGAAATCATACCTTTCGGATTGGCTTAGGAAGATTATTTATAATGGGTAATATAAAAAAGACTACAAAAAATTTTTATTATGAAAAGACAAAATTCAGAAAACTCACTATGAAAAACAAACTCAGTAAGAAAAACTCAGTACGAAAATTTCATTACAAAATTTGAAAACGGAAAACTTATTATGAATGATTCGTTACGAAAATCCCATTATGGAAATACCAGTACGAAATTTTCCATTCCGGATGTTTTCAATACAATGTCTTTGATTCCAGACGTCTTATACATGAACATATCCATTCTGGAAATTTTAGTTCTAGAAATTCCATTCCAGAAATTTTAGTTCCGAAAAGTTTGAAAACAAATTTTGAAAATCTTTGTTAATCTAACAATCAAATGTACTCCCCCTATAAAAAGGATTTTATTGCTGTAAGGAGACTATTTCAACAGAAAGTTAATTAAGAAAGATTACCTTACAGTTATCATTCCTAACTTTTGTTTAATGTATTCAAATCTATCAGAAGGAAAAGATTTTGTGAAAATATCAGCAAGTTGATCTTGCATTCCGATAAACTGAAGAATAATATCTCATTTTAGTGTGTTATCCCTAAGAAAGTGATGCCTAATATTTATGTGTTTTTCACGGGAGTGATGTGCAGGGTTCTTACTAAGGGAAATGGCACTTGTGTTATCACACAAAATTTGAGTTTTAGTAAAACTCAAGCCATAGTCTGTGAGTGTGTGTTGCATCCAGAACACTTGAGCACAACAACTTCCAGCTACTACATATTCAGATTCAGCAGTGGAGACTGCTACAGAATGTTGCTTCTTGCAGGAACAAGAAACTAATGAATCTCTTAAGAAATGACAAGTTCCGGATATAATTTTTCTATGCATTCTACATCCACCAAATTCAGCATCAGAAAAGCTTTTTAGGATAAAATCATTTCCATAAGTATAAAATAATCCTAGATCCATGGTTCCCTTAAGGTAGCAAAAAATTCTTTTTACTGCCTTTAAGTGAGATTACTTAGGATTGGATTGATATCTTTCACATAAGCATACTGAAAACAATATGTCTATTCGACTAGCTGTTAAGTAAAGTAAACTTCCTATCATACCTCTAAAAGATGTTTGATCTACTGGTTTTCCAGATTCATCAAGATCTAAAGAGTTTGAGGTACCAATGGGAGTACTAATACTCTTATTGTTGTCATAACCATACTTTTTATGAAGATATTTAATATACTTATGTTGAGATATGTAGGTTCCTTATGGTTTTTGAGAAATTTTAAAACCAAGGAAAAATGTTAACTCACCCATCATGCTCATTTAAAACTCAGATTTCATTAGACTTGCGAAAGAGTCGGTCAAATATTGCTGAGTCGAACCAAATATGATGTCATCAACATAATTTTGAACAACCAAACTTTTTTTCTTATATTTCATTATGAAAAGGGTTGGATCTTCATTTCCTTTAACATAGTTATTTTGAAGCAAAAATCCAGTGAGTCTATCATACCCTGCTTGTGGGGCTTGTTTAAGGCCATACAAGGGTTTGGTGAGTCTAAAAATATAATCAGGATGTTTTGTATCTTCAAAGACAGGAGGGTGTTCGACAAAAACTTCCTCTTGAACATAACTGTTAATAAAATCACATTTCACATCTATTTGAAAAATTTTAAAATTAAAGAATGCTGCAAAGGCAAGTAGAATTCGGATAGATTCAAGTCTGGCTACTGGAGCATAGGTTTCTTCATAGTCTATTCCCTCTCGCTGATTATAGCCTTTAACAACAAGTCTAGATTTATTTCTTACTATGACTCCATTTTCATCACATTTATATTTGAAAACCCATTTGACTCCAATTATAGAAGTTTCCTTAGGTCTTTCAACCAAGTTCCAGACTTTATTCCTTTCAAATTCATTTAGTTCATCTTGCATGGCTTTGATCCAATCATCATCACCTAAAGCTTCATTAGTGCTTTTAGGTTCTAATTGGGAAAGAAATTCTAGATGTTATACTTCATTTCTTAAGGAACTTCTACTCCTTACAGGTTGATTTACATCCCCAATGATACTATCACTGGGATGATTCTTAAGAAATGTCTGATTTGGGTTTTGAAAAGCCTGTTCATCAACATAGGATAGAAAGTATTCTGGGGTAAATGTTTCAGGAATATCTTCTTGAGAATTATCCTTATCAGAAGATTATTCCATCAAAGGTTGATAATCAATTTTTGAAAACACATCCGAGGATGTAGGCTAGGATTGTTTAAAAACAAAAGGATCAGACTCATCAAATTTTACATGTACTGTTTCTTCAACAGTATAAGTGTTTTTATTAAAAACTCTATAAACCATATAAGTTGTGGAATATCCTATGAAAATTCCTTCATCATATTTTGGTGCGAATTTATGTAAGTTGTCTTTAGTATTCAAAATGAATACTTTGCAACCAAAAACCTTGAAGTAAGATAGTCTTGGTTTTCTACCATTCCATAATTCATAAAACGTTTTGTTAGGAAACAGTCTAATTAAAACTCGATTTATAGTATAGCAAGCAGTACTTACAGCTTCAGCCTAGAAATGTCTAGCTATAGAATATTCACTCAACATGGTTCTAGTTATCTCTTGAAGAATTCTATTTCTTCTTTCAACTACACCATTTTTTTGAGGAGTTCTAGGTGCTGAAAAATTGTGAGTAATACCTATTTTACTACAAAAAGTTTCAAAATCAGAATTTTGAAATTCTCCTCCATGATCACTATGAATAGTTTTCAATGGAAGTTTTTTTCTCATTTTTAACTTGAGCTCTAAAACTTTTGAAATAATAAAAATCTTTAGACTTCTTTGCTAGAAAATAAACCCAAGTAAATCTAGTGTAATCATCAACAAGAACAAACACATAGTGTTTTCCTACAATAATTCCAGTTTGTGTTGGACAGAAACGATCCATGTGCACTAACTGTAATGCATCGGTTGTCGAGACTTCACCGATTGATTTAAAACTATATTTATGTTTCTTTACATATTTACAAGTATCACAAACTTTAGAAGAATCAAATCTCAGCCCCGGTAGATCCTTAACTAGTTTCTTTTTAGAGAGTTTACATAGGTTCCTAAGGTTACAATGACCTAGTCTTCTATGCCATAACCAGGAATGATCTTCCATTGCACTAAGGCAAGGTAAATCTTGGCTTCTAAGGTCTTATAAGTTTAAGGTGTAAACATTCTCATGCCTATTGGCTGAGAGAATAAATTCTTCCTTGGAATTGTGAACTAAGCACTTATCATTCCTAAAATTTACAAGGCAACCTTAATTACATAACTGACTTATGCTAATGAGGTTGTTCTTAAGACCCTTTACAAAAAGAACATTTGAAATCAATGTTTTTCCTAAAAAGAACAATATTACCAATACCAACAATCTCTCCCTTAGCATTGTCTCCGAAAGTTACCTTTCCTCCTTTCGTTTTGATAATCTTTTCAAAATAGATTTTGTTACCAGTCATGTGCCGGGAACATCCACTATCCATGTACCATGTATTGTTGCTGGTATTCTCTTTATTTTCCTAAAAATAAGAATAAAATTAGACTTTTGGAATCCAAACCTGTTTGGATCCGAGATTACTAGATAACAAAATTCTAGGTACCCACATCTTCTTTGAAAAATAAGCTTTATGAAAACCTAAGGATTGGGTTTTGTTTAAGGAACAATTATTTTCCCAATGACCACCAAATTGAAACTTGGTACAAAATGGGGCACTTTGAGGAACAAAATAATTGTTACTAAAAATTGGTTTTGCATGGGTATAACCAAATCCGGATTTATTTCTTAAATGTCATATTTGGGAATACATTTTATCAAAATTTTCCTTACCATGGGTAAAGTTTTATAAACACTTCTTTAAGGAAAAAATTTCAGACTTGAGTTTTATAACCAAGTTTTTATCCTCAAAATCATTAGTTTTCGAACTAGAGTTAGGCTCGAAAACATTTTTGTTAGAAATTACTTTTTCTAATTCTTTAGAATGTTTGTCCTTCTCAGAACTTACTTCCTCAAGATTTTTTGAAATACTTTCAAAATCAGCATTTTTCTTATCAAGATATTTAGAAAGATCTGATATCTCTTTTGTAAGAATATTATTCCTAGAGTTTTCCTTATCAAGTTTCTTATTGAGTTTAGAATTATCAATCTCAAGAAGTTCAGCAAACCTAGAGACTTCTTCATAAGTAGGTAAAGTATTTTTTTCATCAGAAGATGATTCTTCATCTGAAGAGTTATAATACTTACTATCATTGTATTTTAAAGAAACATTGGTCAATGATTCAGAATTTTGTACCTTAGCCATAAAACATTGATTATCAATAGGTAATCTGGCTATAAGACCAAGATTCTTCTATCCTGAAGATTCATAATCAGAAGATTCATCTGAAGAGTCACCACTACTGGCACTCCAGGTGTCATTAACTTTCAAAAATTTCTTAGCTTTGGGTTTATAATACTTCTTTCTATTCCTGTCTTAATGCCTTTCTTTCCTTTCTTTCTTTTTGAGCAAAGGGCAATCTGGTCTAATATGTCTAGCTCTCTTTCATTCATAGCAAGTAACTTCTCCATCTTCTTATCATTCCTTTCCTTTTTCTTATACTTGGATTGGAAACTTTTCTGACCATCTATCTTGTTCATCCTTCGAGCAAGATTTTCTAATTCATTTTCTGATATTTCACTCTCACTAGATTCGGATTGGAAAATAACTTTCTTAGACTTGGATCTGGTTACTCTCTCAGGAGTCTTAGCTTTCATCTGATTAGATGTTGTTGTAAAATCAACGGTACCATTTCCATTTTTCTTTCTGATGTTGTCAGCATCTCTCTTAATTTTGGTTTCATGTTGTAGAAGAGTTCCAAATAACTGATCAAGAGAAATTTGAGTAACCTTCCTATTTTCATCTATAGCAGTTCTTTTGGATTCCCACTCATTGGGCATGATATCAATTATCTTATCCACAAGTGCTTCATCATCTAACCCTTTCTCTCCCATAGGCTGTAGACTGTTTATGATAGTCATAAATCTCTGTTGAACTTTAAAAATTGGTTCTCTATAAGGAAAGTTGAAGCCATGATATTCAGCTCTAAGCATAGCTCTCCTAGTCTCAATCACTTTAGATGTCCCAAAGTGTGTAACCTCTAACTTCTTCCAGATACAATTAGCTGCTTCACAAGAAGAAATTTGGCTATATATATTTATGGTCATTGAACAAAGTAAAGTATTGCGTACCTTATAATTGAGTTGATACTCTTGCTTTTTCCGGTTAGTAAAAGTTCTAAATTCCTTGTCAGGAATTTTATAATCACCAGTGAGCATAACAAAGTTGTCCACTCCAGTATTGATAACAAAAGTCTTCATTCGATCTCTCCAGTATTCATAATCATTACCATCAATGATTTGTGGTCTTATAGGATTCAGATTATCAATAGATCCAACATTAATTCCTTCCATACTTATAAACCTTCGGCACACAAACTTGTTAGTATAAAAAAGTTCGTAATAACAAAGTTCGGAATGAGAAAGTGAGCATGAAAAACTTATACGTGAGTATGAGTATTTCAGAGACCTTCCTCTGATACCAATTGTAGGATCAAAATAATGATGTAGGTGCTCAATATACAAGAGGGGGGGTGAATTGTATACTTTAAAAATTCCTTTGGAACCTTTAAGGTTAGTTACGATTAACTATGTTTTCCTTAAGCAAAGGAAATGGCTAAGTTTAAAAAAGTTAAACCTAAGCAAATTCACAACACCTCTAACATCAAATGAAAACTTGGAAAGAGATTCCAAATGTAGGTTCCAGAAATATGGTTATGGAAATTGAAACTTAAAAAAATATTACAATATGAGATTCTACCTTAAAGAATATAGAATCTAAATGAAACAGAGTATAAGTTAGAAAGTATAAGAAAGTAATAATTTCCTTATAATAAAAAATGCAGCGGAAATAAACAAGTAGTAAAACTACAAGTAACAAGATATAAGTCTTTTAACCCAAAGAGAAGGGTATCCAACAACCTTGGATAAAGGTCCCTTGATTTATACTTTCATGCAAGTCTGTCTTACCCACACCAGGGTAAGCCCTCGATACGAAGATCAGAGTCTCTGTCTTGCTATCCCCGCAAGCCCTCAACTTCAATGTATTTGGCCACCTATGTCTTCCTCAGCAAGGAAGCCCTCAACTTCAAGGTGTTGGAAACCACTGTCTTCCTATCCCCGGAAGTCCTCGAATGTAATCACCAACATTCAGAGTCGCACAAAACCTTGAGAGTTAATAAGAGCCTCTCTCTCTAGAAATCACTTCAAGCATGTAATCACATGATTCGAAGATCAGTCAGCCTTTCAGCACTTCAGCACTGAGCTCTTTCAAATGAGCTTCTATTTATAGGTAAGGTCGGCCTTTACTTAAAAATCAGAGGGACCTGTACACGTGTAACTTAACCAATGGTTAGTTCATAACAGAATACACGGAATCGTTTTATAACAAAAAAAGTGTAACAGAATGTACGACATCGTTTTAAGTCTTAATGAAAAAGTTCGGAGTGAAGATTCGGAGTGAAAGTTCGGAGTGAAAAATATATTAAAGAGTAGACAAATTATAAAAGCGTAATAAAAATGAGAGTTTGGAGTCTAAATAATTTCGGAGTGTATAAAACAAAGATGATCAAATTCTGTTTAATAGGTGAATTCGGAATGAGAATTCAGAATGAGAATTCATCATTAGAATTTGTAGTGAGAATTCTTCATCAGAATTCGTAATGGGAATTAATCATCAGAATTCATAATGAGATTTCATCTTAAGAATTCGTAATGAGATTTCGTCATTAGAATTCTTAATGAGAATTCATATTACGAATTCATAATGAGAATTCATCTTAAGAATTCGTAATGAGAATTCAATGTCGAACTTCATAAGGATTCGTATCCTGAATCTGGAGAAGAACTTAATTAGAGTTTGTATCTGGAATTCGGATTGAAACTTTATCACAGTTTTCATTCTGGATTTCGGAGCGAAACTTTATTACAGTTCTTATCTAGAATTAGGATCCTAAGACAAAATACTTTATATCAAAGTTTCAAACAATTCCGAGAATATAGAAATGAATCTGAATCTTATACTTAAGAAAAATATTGATGAAAAAATTATAAGGATAATTTTTCTTACAAAATCGATTTTCCTTATAAAAGCAATTTTTCTTATAAGGGTGATTTTCTTAAAGATAAGGTGTTTGTGATTTTCAAAACAAGAAGGAATGGAAAAGTCATAAGGAAAACCTTATTGACTCAACAGGAAGTCTATCAGAATTGAATAGAATGAGATTTCAACAAAAAAGTTCATCTTTATTCATTCATTCTGGGAGAATTGGTATTGTTTATCAGAACTCCAATTATACCAGGAAAGAAACCTCCCAAGCTTGAGCCAAGGTGGGAAAGACCCTACCCAATACATAAGGTCTACTCCAATGGAGCTTATTGTTTAATCTCAATGGACGGAGAAATCATCACTACTTCAACCAATGCTATATTTCTGAAGATGTATTTTGTGTAACACAAATACTAATACATCCAGTAAGATGCTAAACTGCATAATCGCCGGTCAATGCATATGACCCTAAACTATTCGCACCATCGTCCAACAAGACGTTAAACTGTATCATCATCCAACATGACATTAAATTGTGACGTCCTAGCTACATGATGCTAAAATGTACAGAAGTCCCTTATGTCCAACAAGACGTTAAACTGCACCATTTCCGGTCTATGCATATGAACTTAAACTATTCACACCATCGTCCAACATGATGTTAAACTGTGAAAAATTTCCTTATAGGTCCAACATGACATTAAACTGTGTCCTATTTTTTCTTTACTACACAAGATTAAACTGCACAGTCCCCCTTTCATCCCACATGACGTTAAACTATATTGTCCCCACCATCTTAGCTACAGGATACTAAACTGTACAACACCCTTATTGTCCAACATGATGTTAAACTGTACTGATCATTTGTCCTACATGATGTAAAATAGAACAAAGTCCCTTAATACGTCCGAAATGACGTTAAACTATATTTTTTCCCTGCTACATGACACTAAACTATGCCGCACCAATAGTCCTCACTGCAAGACTTTAAACTGCATAGTCCCTTCATATGTCCTACATGAAATTAAATTGTGCATCGTTAAGGTTGTTTCTACCTATTGTTTCTCACGCCGAGTATGACTCACGTGAGCTTAGTGTAAACTTCAAACATAACACCCTCTCTAGGAAACTAACCATGTGTATGTCCCAACATCATTTTTTATGTCGTTGTCCTAAAAAAACATGATCTCCAATTCATCCTTTAATTGAACTATGCAGTCTTTGATCCTTTCCTTCTAGGCTGGGTACGTAGGCAACCTCCCGAGGTTCAAGACCAAAACCAATATCTTCACATCAGTTCACATCCATCTCATAAGATGTTGATTCGTGAAGCCAGCCCCAAAATCAATCTCTTCACATCGGTTCACCTCCATCTCATACGATGTTGATTTGTTAATCTACCCCCAAAATCAATATCTTCACATTGGTTCACCTTTGTACTTGCTATATGACGTTAAAATATACCACACTTTTGTCCTGTCTGAAAATAAACTACCTCATTCTTTGACACCCTCACCTGATAGGGAATCATTATTTACATTGATCTCCAATCATGTTATATTCCAAGACTATGTGCATACATGGAAATGCCTAAACCTTTTATCTCGGGTCAAACCATCATTGCACTGAAGTCCCCTTTTCACCCTTCACTTGTACGAACCAAATCTGTATAAAGGGTATTTCAATAACTACGTGAGGCTTGATTCCCATCCTTATGGGATACGTAGGAACATTCGAGCATCCCTCGAATCCATCCCCAAGTCTTTGGGCATAACCCCAAATTTTACTTTCAGTTCCCTGGCTGAAAAGTCCCTATGAAAACACACACTGTGTATTCATTATTATGGTCCGAGATCTATGAACATAAACTTAGATCTCCCATAATCTCATCCCACATGACATTAAACTCTATTTCAAGAACTACATTTGGCTTGATTCTCATTCTTATGAGATATGTAGTGAATTCCAACATCTCAATTCAGGACCTAGACACAACGTGATTATGGTTAGAATTAGTCTGTGTATCTCTACATGCATTGAACAATGCCCATTTTTGTGTTCCATACTCCTAACCTTAAATACTTCTAGATCTCCATAACCCATTTCTTGACATCAGGTCACAAAATGTCTGATACCCGAGGGTTCTTTTTCCTGACAATGCAGCACGTGCTCTTAGGTGGCCATGCATAAACAGTCTACATGACAGACTTGTCAGCCAAAAGATACTATTATTTGACTATGAAACCAATTACCTTATGTGGACCTGCATAATTCAACCCCCTAAAGGGTTTGTTAAATAATGGTACCTTCATTCTTGGGAAGAAAACATCTTTTTTCCTTAGTTTTCATAACGACAATATATAGGGATCCGCAAAAAAATAGCAATCCTTAACATATTTTTCCCATAATCTTCTTCATGATCTGAAAGTATTCAAGTTTATGGTTTATATTTCCCGTCCCTACGTTTGGGTCAGACCTTCTTAGGAGTGACATTCATCAAGTTCTCAGACAATCTTGTTTGGAAATATCTTCTCTATATTCAAGTACCTCCCTCCATATAGAAAAATCTATGCTTTGGAAAATTTGAATCTCCATAAACTTCCACCGGATTTTTATAAGTAGAAAAGTAAGTTTCTAAGAGTTCTTTTGCCTAACTATGCATCACGTTCCCTTAGGCGTCCTTGCATAAGTAGTCCACATAATTGACCTGTCAGCCAAAAGATGCTACTATTTGACTATGCAGCCAATGACCTTAAGAGGACCTGCATAATTCAACCCCCTAATGGGTTTGTTAAATAGTGGTAACTTCATTCTTGGTAACTACTTCTTATAATGCCTTTTATCCCTTTTTCATATCATTCCTCAGATTTAAAATTTCTTAAGTCATCATTTACATATTTTCCCCATACTTGAAAATGGTAATATGTTTTCAGATAATCTATCAAGGAATTGAGTCAATTTTAATCCATTCAGTCAAAGCTATTTCAACCTTAAACATTAGCCTTTTTTTATGTCTGACGGGCATGACTTTAAACTGCTCACAAAAGAGATGGGAAATCTGAATAATAGTCAAGTTCCAGCTCAATAAACATACCTTTTGTATGATTTAGGTAATATTGAGCAATAAAAAGATTCAATGTTTTTAGGTTTATTTATAATAATCCTAGAAAAAATCAAACTATGCTTACTAGGCCGATTGGCTTAGGTAAAAATTTAAAGCAGGTAGCAAAATAAGGCATGCACAAATTATTGAAGATGAAAGTGTTTTTCATTTGATGCAAAAAAGATAGAAGGACATCCACAGACTCGAGTCTCTTCTATTTTAAAAGAATTACAAAATGCTGTCAAAATAAATCTTTATTTGATTTACAACATCCCGAGATTCATCAGCATCCAATTGAAGCTCATGCACTCGGCCAACATAACTCTTTTTAGATTGATGGAGTGATTTCTTGGATTCAACAATGGCTTTAATACCATATGTTTTAACAACTTCCAGTGAATTTTTGAGCTGGTCAAGTTCCCCAGTAACAGCATCTAACTATTGCTGAAGGTGCATCTGCTGGAAAACTTTCTCCTTGATCTTATGCTTCAGCTCCTTCAACTTGGCAGCATGATCAACCTCATCTCCGGATACCGCAGCCTCAAATTCACTGATATTGGCTGACAGCCTAACCCTGGTCAGGTCTTGATGGTACTTCCGCTTCTGCTCCCTTCTTAGGATGACTTGTTTCACCGCGTCATGGATCTCTTGATATCCAAACCGCCAAGTCCCAACATGATGAACATGGATGACAGTTGTGGGATTTTCAATGATGGCTCTTCAAGAGGAACTTCGGATATGATCTACCATATATTCTTCCATGCCTTTCATCGTGAAATTTAGAGCACCTTTTGTACTTCTAGGTCTAACTCAACATCACTGTCACATGGGGGATATAATCCTGGATTAATGCACTTAGGGAAGTTCCCTGTTCTACTCCTTCCCCCCTGACCTGTGTTTCTTCACTTTCTATTCCCGTTGGGGCATAGGATAAGGCTTCACCTGCAGATCTAGCCAATGAAATTGATGGCCCTACACAGTCAATTGAATGTTTTGGTTAGTTTCAAAGGATAACCGAAGTTGATTAAGTTGTCTTGAAAATTAAGTGTAGCCACAAAATTGTTATCTCTTTCCCAACGGTAGATCAATAGAAAGAGAAGGCTTCTCCCCGTCTTTCCTAGCTTCAATAGGATTTTCAGCTTGAGTTTGAGGAAGCTCTACTGGGTTTAGCTCCACTTGAGCTAGTGTCTCTACAATAGTAGGGTTGTATTTACCCCCTTCAGGCATTGGCAGTTCAACAGCTTGTTCATATGGAACTTAACTTTTCAACTATTCATGATGAGAGATGTAATAAGAAGTTATTTTAACAGGACGAAGGATAACACTCACATCCAAAATCTTCCAAATTACATGGTAATTTTACTTGAACTAAAATATCTTCTAAATATTCACCAAGTTTCATCATTTCATCTAATGATATCTCAGATTCCTGGTTAGTCTCACTAGTGAGAGCATTCGTTGTATCTACATGGCGACCCACATCCTGCAGCCTCTAACCCTATATAGCTTCTTCAGTTAAAATTGCAGCATCAGTTTCATTGGCCGCAAGAAGCTCTATTGTAGGAGTTGAACCTAAAGTATCACAGAATGGAAGTCAGTTTAGGTTTCATTCAACATTTTATGAAGCATTTTAAATTTACCATAAGCAGGTTCTTCTCTTCTTGAAGTAACAGTAGGAGTGGTACTGGGAACAGACGCTGGTTCCTCTTCAAGAGTATCCAAGACAGCATGAACATGTGATTGTTCACCAGTACCCTCTGTTGTTCTTATAGGAGAGTCAGTCCTCTCCCTCAAAGGGGAAATTAATGAATCCCATAAAATCCCAAGAATAATGAGAAATCATTTCATGGGTTAAGACTCATGAATATCTGAAGGACTTACCACTATTGATGACGCATTTAGTTGTGGACTTCTTCCTTCGATTCCTTTGTTTCTTTGGATTTGTGGGAGTGTTGAAATTATACTCTCCAAATACTGGTATTGGAGAGTGAAAATAACTTTATAATTCCTCATCCATGGATTTCCAACCTGGAGATACCTCGACCGGCTCATGAGGAGATTTATTAGCCCTAATGGTAGTATCGCTATACTGTAGTGAAGGAACCTCAACAGTTCCTTTCTTTGCAAGCTGCAGGATGAAGAAAATAATTTCCTTGAGTAACAAATCTTTGACTGAAATCATGTTTCAATGAAAATAAGGAAAGAAACTTACATCTTCATGAACCATGTAATCATGCCACTCCTCATCCTTGGAACCACCAGTCCCCTCAGTGGTGCCACGATCTATCATTTCCTTCACTCGCTTGGTGACAGGAATGGAATCATATATGAATATATGAGCATCTCTGGCTCTCTGATGTAAGCCCGAACTTCAGAGGGGTAATCCTCAAAACAGATATCAGTAGAATCCCTAAGATTCCTTATTCTAGGGATGTGTAGCCCTTCGCATAAATCTAACCAGGTGGTTTCAGAATCGTAATATAAACTCCGTCATGTATGAATAGACTCTGGTTATAAATATTCATCATGTGTACCAGAATGCTACGAGGAAGGTCCTACAATCTTAGACTTCAGCTTCTTCCCAGCTCCTGTAAGTATAGATAAAGCATAAGAAAACAAAACTTGTTGCTCTATAAAGTAATGATGATTAAATTTACCCAATGAAGTAACTCACTAGGAGTTGATGGAGTTGGTCACTTGATTCTAATAGGAGGATTATATCTGGCATGAGGCCACTTTGCCGCATGTTGTGCCTCATCATCCCCCTATTAGGAATCCGGCGAGTCATCCCCAGGTGAGGAACCTGGTGAATTATCTCCAGGTGGGGAAGTGTCACCTTACCGATGAAGGGTTTATTTCCCTACAGTTATTTTATTTTTCCCCACCTGATAAATGGGATGATTCAACACCCCTCTAGGGTATGATGCTATCTAGTTCTTGGAATACCATGTAGTCAAGTTACTCGCCGCTTTATCATCTGGTAGATCAAACACTGCCCCTGTATTATCCATAGTTGTCCGCAACCATAGTTGTCGGGAAACCATTAGATGTTTCTCTGAACTGACATGCACAGGAGGGGATACAACAGTCTGCTGCAAGCACTTGAATCAGCGTGAAAATCTGTATGCATCATAGGCCTCACATATAATCTCTCCATCAATCCTAGTGGCCAGCACACCATCTCTGCAAGCCAGCATGTACGACCTAAATTCCAATCCGGTTGTTACATCATCAACAAACCACCTGGTTAGAGGGTTTACATAAGGAATGAAATTTAATTCCTTGTACATGCACAACCTCACCTTCATATCATAGATGTTTAGAGGTAATAGGGAAACTCTAGAAAATGCCTGCACTGATGGTCTGAAAGAGCTTCCAGGAAACTGTACTCCATTTTGTACATTATATGTCCTGAAAAGAGTGGTGATCCATACCCAAAAAACATGGAATGGTCCCGCTATTCTCAAAGGAGACATACCCATAAATAAATGGAGTAAGATCTTGTGAATCTTCGCCAAAATGGGGGTGGCCAACCCAACCATTTTCCTCTCATCCAACATAGCTTCCACAACGAAGGTCCCTGGCCTGATGCCTCACTTCGATTCCCTGACTGACAGAAGATAAAAACTGATCCAAATGGATAAGAATCCCACCAGATGGGTCTTTTTTTGGGATTCTCTGATTTACTTCATATCCCCACTTCTCAAATTCTCCTACTTCCAGGGTCGGCCATAATTTTCTAAGAGCACCCCTCTTATCTATTTTGGGGAAGGTAGTAGGACGAGTACAGGTGGGCCCCTTCTCGTTTGAATACTTCCCCTCCTTCTTGGTAAGAAACATATTCATCCACTCCTCTGGATGAATATCCTTTCTAGAATGAGTTAGAGAGGTTTTTGAACTCTTGAGCTTGTGGAAAATTTTCAATAATTCCCGAGCTAAAACTGATGTCTTATCTTAATCATTCCAATTCGCCTTGGGAGGGATGAATTCATCATACATGTCACCCAGAATTGGAGTCCTCGAGATCTTGTGGACATCCCACAGACTGATGCCTACTTTTCCGTGATTCAGATGGAAAGAATTGGTTTCTGGGCTCCAGCGTCTGATTAGCTCCGGCACAAACTCATCATTCCCATAAACATATGTCTACCCAGGCTAGATGGCTTCATATATCATAGCTCCTTTCAAATCCTCGACAAAATATTCACAGGTTTGTAGCACCTAGTATAACTACATCCAAGTTGGCTTCAAAACTCCTCTAGGACGAAAGTTCCAACTCTTCTTCCAGCCTTTGGATTGATCCATCTGAGAATTTTAGAAGATTGAAGGATAACAATGTGGTTGTAGCTCGGGCTTGTGAGGTTTCATATCTAGATCACAAGGGCTATGATGCATCATATAGGCCTTCTCCACTGTTAGAGTATTTATAAATTCTATACCACTTGAGATATTTACTAAATAAAAATTGGTGAAATTCTGAAACCAAGAATATGGGAGATAGTTCTTTGCCTCTGGAATTTTGACATCTTGTAGATGACCATGCCCATACAGAGGAAAGTAGATGCTATGTGGAAAGTTAAGATGATAATTCTTTAAGTACTTGGCCAAATCAGGAAGAGTGTTGTCATAGAGAACATAGTTATCATGGCCTACAATGTTCATCATATCATCAATTCGCTTTCTCGCCAGTTCATCAGTCATTCCGATTCTTCTAGGAGCCATTTAATCTGCACAAATGTCAAATAATTAACTCTTAAGTAAGTTGATTTTTAATAAAATTTGTGAAGAAATTCAAAAAAATGGTTAAGGCATTAAGGCACGTAAGTCCAATTTTGGCGCGCAAGTATAGTTGTGCCGTGCAAGTTTTTGGCGCATAGGTATCACCGCACAAATCCAAATACCTCTACAGAAGTGCGGCACAAAGAACCATTGGAAAACAAGACACTTGCGTGGTGAAGGCAACTTGCGTTGCGAGAGAATGAATCTTTGAGAACCTGTTGCTTTGAACGAGGAATGCTCGCATATTTATAAGAAACTTTGCACCCCTATGCACCAAGGCCTACGCGGCTCGCACCTATGTGCCGCTATCTGTGCGCTCAACACTTGCACGCCACACTTCTTTGGTTTTCTTCATTACCTCAGAGTCACATCCTCATTCCTTTCAGATCCAACTTTGAGGGGTGACTTTTGTTGACGCTCCTTTCTGTCATAGAGTCTAATGACTGAAAAAGGGGAATACCTTAACTTAAAGAGATTCATCCTTTGAAGAAACATCAACAATTGAGAAAGGAATGAAGAAGGATTTGGTCAAAGATGGGCCACACAGGTTTCATCATGGTCGCACAGGTATACCTGCGCGCCACATATTGGGCGTGCAAGTGAACTGCCTGCCCTATTTGATTTTCATCCGGGGTCTTCAGCAACCTATAAATACCCCTTGTGGGCCACCCATTTCAAGAAGGAAAATTTCAAAAAATCAGATTTATGCTCTGGTCGGCCTAGTCTCTTCTTGAAGTCTTCTAACCACTTCTAAGGTAATTTCTTACCTAGAATGGAAGATTTAAATAGAGGGAAACAAGTCCTAAGTGTTGAAACTCATCAACACTTGCACGCCTAAGTGGCCAGCCGTTAAGGGAAATGGCCACACTTGCGCGCCACCTTATCCCTTCAACAAAACTTGTGAACCACTCTTTTGGAAGCCTTTAGGGATAATATTAAGTGCTTGAGCCAAGTCTCTCCCAAGTATTACCCTAAGGGTTGACCGTCGCTCAAGTACCCATGTGTTGCACACATATACTTGCGTGACCAGAACTTTTGCGCCCGCGCAGGACTTGCGTTCCTCTCTCTTTTTGGGGTGCCCCTTCTACCTATTCAACTTTTTCTTCAAATCTACCTATCCTTTTCAAGATTTATCCTTCAAAACCCACTTCAAAGACATTTTTGGCATGATTACTTTATTGGCTTCCTTATCTCAAAGGAATTATGTGGAACATCTCTTAAAAACCTAGTGATTTTCGTATCTTTATGTCACTAAAGTTAGAGATTTCATTCATTCAACCTCATCCTTTAAGATGAGAGGATCTTTAATTTTGGGCCTCCTTCTCAGGAGTAAGTCCCAATCTCAAATTACCAAATATGGGCATCCTCCTTAAGACTAATCCCCAAGTCCTCTAATCTAGGCCTCCTTTTCTGAAGTAATCCCTAGTCTTCATGTTCCATTAATTTTGGGCCTCCTTCTCAAGAGTAATACCCAAGTTCCTAAATATGGGCATCCTCCTTAGGAGTAAGCCCCAAATTCAAAATTCCCTTAACCTGGGTATCCTCCTTAGGAGTAAGCCCCAGGTATAATTCCCCTTAACCTAGGCCTTCTTCTCAGGAGTAAGCCCCAGTTCTCAAGTCCCTTTAATCTAGGCCTCCTTCTCAGGAGTAAGCCCCAGTCATAATTTCTCTAAAACAGTCCTAATTTACTCTAATTTGGGCATCCTTCTCAGGATTATGTCCTAAGTTAAGTATCCAAATATCTATAAATCACATATAACTTTATGGACCTTGTTCCAGGGTTTCCTCCCTAATGTAAATCCCAATCCTCATCTATCCTGGGCTGTCATACATACATAAGCCCCACATCATTTCTTATGATTTCATCTATCATGGCACAATCGCCAGGTTTTACCAATACCTCTTATTTCTCCCCCTGAGCATGACTCACGTGAGCTTAGAGCGTAAAAAAAATTATGACATCATTCTTTGATCCATCAATCATACATAAACATCATACTTTTTTACCCGAACTACGTGAGTTCTGATTAATTTTATAAATAAGGATATGTAGGTAGCCCATCTGCGGGTACGATCCAAACTCTGAAATAATCCATGTCCTTATGAATAACAATAAACTTCAAGTTCCCCATTGAGTGGCTTTAAAACCAATATGGTTATCATAATGGCCAAGAGATTTCTATATAATTTTTTGAACGATACCATTGACTAAGAATATCTAACAAATACAGATGATTCTCTATTGATGAAGAACCTCGAATACATATAAAATATTCTCTAAATCTCCTACATATCAATCATTGATTGTTATATCTAAAGGAAATCTCATTTTCATACTTGGTAATTTAATAATTATTCAGGAACATAACTTAAATCTAAAAAGAGAGTCCTGGAGTAGAAAAAAATTCCCCTAAAAAAGGATGTGATGAGTCCGACCTCCCATCCTCTCGACCAATGCAAATTCTTAAGCCTAATAGATTCACAACTAATGAGCACCTACCTTTGAAAATTAGTTTCAAATGGATATATAATCATTGGATGTTTCTAGTTCTATGAACAAACCCGTTAGAAACCGATTGGAATGTTTGAACCTTAAACCAATGAGGTCATCCCCATTTCTAGAGGGAAATAATAACAAAAAAGATAATGGAAAATGAATCAATTAACACCATAAACAACGATACTACTAAAATATCACTAACAAATAAATATTATGGATATCATATATGATATCATATTTATTTATGTGGTTCTTTTATAATTTAATAACAATTATTTCACCATTATACAGGAGGTTAACATACACTCAACTAAGGAAAATTAAAATTTAAGGGTTAATTCTAGAATCTCTCCATTATTCAATGTTATTTATATGTGAGTATCTACTGGGACCTCTTTATTATCCACATCTGTGTTTCATAAAAATGTATTTCAAAACATTTTTACTATTTCCTTGAATAAGGGTTAAAGTCATTTATACCATTGTTTCACTTTTTTTAAATTTTTTGGAAATGAATCTTTTCGTTATTTTCTAAACAAGGTACTTTATGACCTTTTCGACAAATTAATGTAGAATTTTTTTTAACATATACCGTGTGTGAGGCTATTTTCCACCGTTACAAAACCATTGAAGCTTACCTTAAAAATATATAAGAAAATTTTCCAAATAATTGTTTTCTTTTATAATTACGTGATTTTTAAATGATTTCAAAATAAAAAGAGATATTTCTCTCAAATAGTTTTGATTTCATCTATGTCAACATACTTTGATGGATTTTACACTTGTTTGAAGTTGATTTATTAGGATAAAATATTCCATATTGTATTGAAGGTTTGGTGATATGTTTGACTGTGGATGTGTTATTTTTAAACCATTCACGGTTTATGGTTAAAGTATTAACATTTAGTATTCGTGTATTAATATGAATGTTTATGTTATATTTCAACCTTTTCATATGAGGAATGCATTGGACTAAGTATGTAATCAGTGTTTAATGATATATCTCCTTGATGCATGAATATATATTATGAGACAACCTAGTGTCTTGGAAAAATGCCTTGACAAAATCTTATTTGTAGTCTTGGCATGAGCCCTGGACTATGTGGTTATGATTTTTGACATTATGAATTCCATCATTATGAAAATAGATATTGATATTACCTATGATTATTCTAATAATAAAATATCCATGTGAATAAGTAAATGGAATTATTTGATTTATCTTTTCTATGTTGTGCTGAAGTGTATGATTACAAAGCTTTTGTTTTAGTCTTATACATTTCCTTAAATGTTTAATCTTATTTGTTATTGTTTCCGCTATATTTTTATTCTTACTAAGCATTTAATCTTACTCCTTTATTATATTTTATTTTTCCATGGATGTGAAAAAACATATTGTGACTGACATATAAGGATAGGCCAAGAGATACGAGTGTGTTCATAGGGGACAAAATTTTGTTGTTTTTCCATTTTATAATGTAATGTAAAACTTATGTATGTATCTAGTACTTCCAAGGCTACAAAACTAATTGGTCTTTTGAGAGTTAATATCTAGTGATCATGCCAATGTTATGTAATAATGCACCAAATCTGGGTAACTAGGGTTGGGGCCTTAAATTTGGTATTAGAGAATGTTTAGTACAAACCTTGGCGACTAGATTTCAAAAAACTATAATTCGAGAAAATTACCCCAAGATAAACATTGAGGATTACTACAGAAGAATTTTATAGAATTTTTGTAATGTAGAGATTTTGTGAGTTTTCCAAGCAATACATCCCTTTCTGGAAATAAGGAGTTAGAGGTGGCTTTGGCACAAATGTAACTAGGAGTGAAACCTCCAAAAAGGAGTTTTGGGCTTGACCCGGGGTATCCTAGTACACAACAACGGGCCTTGCTACACTCTTGGTTACAAAACTCCTAGGGGATATTCTTAGGATAATTCAAATTTTCATTACTAACCATTATTAAGGATTTATGAGTAAATAATTTCTCAAAGAAACCATTTTTATGATTATGAATTATATCCACAAACTGTTCGACTTATGTTATGTATTTTACTAGTTTGGAATTATGTATTGTGATTCATAAACTAATCTAGTGTATGCTATTGTTTAGAAATCACGGCTAGTGGAAAGGAATGGAAACCATATCATTTAATGTAATCCTTATAGGGTTTTCCCTCCTACTCAGGATAATTATAGTGGATCTGGTGATGCAATTAGTGTTGATCATCTTATAACCATACTGGTACAACTCACTCAGGTTAGGAATAATAAACTTACCCATATGGATCACCATGATCCACAATGCGGATGATCAATATTAGATTTCTTAATGAGGAAACAACTACCCAAATTGAATGGGACAACAAATAAATTTGTAGCTGAGCAATGAATATGTTCCTTAGAAAAAATATTTCATTCTTTGGGGAGTAGATAAAGGGAAAAAGTTGTCATGGAAGTTTATCACCTCATATGAGATGCAGATCAATGGTTGTCATTGATTCAAAACACAAAGGAATATGATGAAGTATAAAATATGTAATGCATGGAGTTTAAAGAGCTTTTCATAGAAAAATACATTCCTCGTGACCTTCAAGCGGATATGGAAACACAATTTCTATGTCTGAGGAAAAAGGAGGATGAGAATGTTGAAAATTATGAGGCTAACTTTACAAGGTTATCAAGGAATGCAAAAAATTATATATGTAACCCAAGGAGTAATATTGATAAATTATTTTATGGGTTAAAACCATTTCTTTTTATATCATTAGCATCACAATCCTTCTCAATGTATGGATATTTAGTCTCATGTGCTATCAAGATAGAAAAATAATTCTCTAAGTCTTATGACATTAAAGTAAAACAAGAGAGGAAAATAATGGTGGAGAAAGGGACAGATTAAGGGAATAAGGTAAAAGAAGGATTTTTCATTATGTGATAATTTTGGGATGAAACACCCCAATACTTCACTAAAAGGAATGAGAGTTTTTTAAAAATGTGGAGAAAAAGATCACCAGGCTCATGATTGTAAGGGAAAAAAATAGGCTGTCAATGTTGAATGCTATAATTGTAGAGAAATGAGGCATTATGCAAATGAATTTCCTAATAACCATGTAAAATTACCTCAGAAAAGGATAAGGCACCAAGGCCAATCCTATACTATTACAACATATGACGCAGAATAATTAATGTATTTTTTTGGATTCATGATTTATATTATAGTTATAAGAATAATGTGGTATATATAAGTATTTTACTACAATAATTTTTTTCATTATGTTTTTAATATGATAAAGGTAATCATATTTTTAGTATGTGACAAAAAGATAATACTTTATGTTGTTTAGGGAATCTGATGTTACAATTGATTTTGGAATTTAGAGACCTTTTAGAGAGAGTTTGGACAGAAGTATTTTGGATAACTATAAAGGTTAGAATGGATTAAGTTGAACATTGGATATTATTGTTTAAGGTAAAAAAATTTCTTAAGATTATTTTTGGAATATTATAATACTATAGTTTTAGAAAAATGACAACCTGTAGGTCGGGCAATAACCCATCACATTGGACAAAGTTGTAGGAATCGAACCCAAAACCAAAGTGCGACAAGGCATTATCACATACCCCAGGCCTACATGAAGTCCCTATGTATTACAAAATATTTTTATTCATTTAAATAGTATATTTTAATATTTGGAAACTTATACGATTATAATAAATAGAATATTGTTGAGTTCTATTATGTTTTGGAGTGGAAGATGAGTTTGTGACAGAAATAAGTTAAAGGATGTAACTCAACATTTCAAGTATCCTTTTATTCTTATTTTATGAATAAATTAAATTTTAAACTATATAGAAAGGATATTAAAACCAAAAATGATTTATCCTAATACCTTAAGTTTTGTTGAACAGATGATAATTTAAATCATCATAGAAGTATGGATTTAAGGCCCTCAATTTTCCATTAACTTGTTTTTGCTTAATGACATCAATCACTCCCTATAAATATTTATGTTTTCCCCCAATTATAATTTCAACCAATGTTCTCCTATTCTAAATCCTAATCTGGTGGTGAATGTTTCATCTCCTTTTCCCTCTTATTAAGACTAAATTTTATTAACTCTATTTCCGATGTGGGTTTCTACTATGTTATTTTATATTTTTTAACCTTTTACTTTCGAAGAACAATTTAAAATTGTGAGGACACAATTTCTTGAAGGAGGGAAGAATGTAACACTAGAAGCTTACACGATACATTTCTCTTTGAATAACACAACAACGTGCGATGTACGCAACACCAAGTTCAAGCGTACCACGATCTATCAAACTATCTATTTAAAAAGAATTTTTGAATAATAATAACCAAAATTTTAGTTTTATATATATCCTATATAATTTTAACATTCATCTTTTGTGTTTCTTATATATAATATAAGCACAAATTCATTTTTTCAGAAAAAATATTTATTTTTCTTCAAAAATATAGTTTTACGGCCTTTTAATGACGAACCCTTTTAAAATAAAATATTTGACACTTTTATATAGTCAATTTTATGAAATTATATTCTTCTTTAGAAGGACATAATAGTTTAGTTTGGAGTAAGTTTTGGTACTTTTTTAATAACTTTCATATTTTAATGAATAATAAAAAACACTAAATTAAAATCGAAAACAACTCTTTTAATCAAAAATATTTATAGTACTAAATAATAAATTTGAGTGGTTTTAAAGTATCGTTAGATTATATTTTTATCATTTAATATAATTTAGGTCATTGGATATAATTTCACATTTAAATTGTACATAATAACATGTCAATCTTTTGGTAGTTTTTACTTCTTAAAAACCAACTTTTTGGTTTTGACAACGGGAATTAATTTTAAATTAATTTCTGAAACTTATGTGTATTGAATTTGGAAAAATGGATTCCATATTTGGAATCATGAGTTCCAAATTGTGTAAATATGTATCTTTTATTTTTAAACTATATGAATAGTTAAATCAGTAAATATTTTTTTACCATGGTTAAAGTGTAAATCCGATTAATAAGATTAAAAAAAATATAATAATAATATTAAAATTACCCTAACACGTGTCCTAAATCTATTGGACGATACATTCCTGACAATGGGAATCCTTGGGTCGATTTTTCACCCCATGGAGGCACATGGCGGTGATAATGAGATTTTGTATTAATTAATTTATTGTAATAACAAAAATAACATACACATTTATCTTTTAGTAAAACAATTTTTAAATAATGTTATATAATTGATCTATTAGACTATAAATAGTCATTAGAAAGATAAAAATAAATCCTAAATCATGATATTTTATTTATAATTTTTAGACATAAAATATATATATTTATTTATGAGACAATAATGATGCATTATTTTCCTTATTAATGAAAGAATCAAATAAATTATTTTATAAATATCAAAATGAAGGTAAATTGAGACTTTTGATAACATAAAATAATTTTATCAGATAATATGACATTTTAGGGTTGACTTAATGTATTTTTTTTCCAATTAATAAAGTTTTTTTTGACTTTTACAAAAAATCAAATACTAAATAGTGTCAAAATTAGCATAAATGAGTTTTTAAAACAGATACTATATTATTATATTATATAATATTTAAAAAAATCTAAGGTTCAGAAAAAGGACCTATATAAGGTTATATATATATCGAAACTTAACCACTTGAGGTTCTCTTGGATTTTTATAATATGTTTATTAACAATTTATTATAATAATATAAGAAGACATGGTAAAAGTTAAACTATTTAACTAAGAGTTAAAAATGAAAGATACAGTTAATATGGTGACCTAAACTTTCCTAAAACCAATTCTATAAGAGGATTTATACCCAAAACCACCTTATCAAAGAAATAAATCCTTTTTAGCCATTATAAACCGAATATTATTGCATAATAAATTAATATTTCAAACTTTTCCTAAAGTGACCCTCACCTCTCTTATAAAAAGGTACTCCCCTTCTCTCACAATAACAGCTCGAAATCTTGTTGGCTTGGCCAAAACATTCTACAATATTCTCAAAACTATAATAAATTTAACATAAAGGCCTTAATTTTATCATAAATCCATCCTAAGCATACCTTTTGATCAAATCAAAAGGAAGCACCTGAAGAGGAGATAATAATTTCATCACCTCTTTCAAGGTTCATTTCTTCTTACACTTCCATATTATTTTTTGTTTACATACCATTAAAATAACTCAAGTACCTTCTAAATATTATTATTTTATTTTATGTATGGTATAAAAATATTCATTATTCTACCCATCCTATAAATGACAATGTCACCATACGTGTGTACGTACAGCTTACCGTCTCCACGTCGCAGTGTAGTTTGTTTTTCAACACTTAATTATTTGGATGGGTATAATAATGAGTATAATTTTCTTAAATAATAAATAAAATATGTTAATAATTTTTGATATATGATATACCATCCGATTACATATTATTTCACCATCAACAGAATTATATTGTCGCTCTTGCGTATGTACGGATTATAATCTCCACGAACATGCTGAGATTCATTCCCCTTCATTAAAATCCACGAATAATTTTCATTTTATGATTAAAAATAATGTTTAATAACTTAATATAATTATGTATATTAATCAAATACATCCTATTCATAACAAACATGATTGAATAAACAAAACATATAAAGGAAAATGAATTAGTTAACACCCGAAACAATGATACCACTAAAATATCATCAACAAAACAATTTTATGAAGATCATATATGATATCATATTTATGTATGTGGTTACTGTATAATTTAATAAAAATTATTTCACCATTATACATGAGTTTAACGTACCCTCGACTAAGGAAAATTATAATCTAAGGTTTAATTCTAAAATATCTTCATTATCTGAGGTTGTTTATACGTGAGTATCTATTGGGACCTCTTTATCATCCACATATGTGTTTCTTAAAAATGATTTTCAATTATTTTTACTATTTCCTATAATATGATTTAAATTCATTTATACCCTTTTTTGAATTTTTATAAATTTTTTTAAAAGGAATCTTTCCGTCATTTTCCAAAAAATGTACTTTATGACATTTTTGCCAAATTAACGTAAGAATGTTTTTAACATATACGATGGGTGTGACTATTTTATACCATTATAAAACCTCTGATGGTTTTCTTATAATCTTATAATAATATTTTAAAAATAAATGTTTTCTTTTATAATTACATGACTTTTAAGTGATTTCAAATAGATATAGATATTTATCTCTAATAGTTTTTATTTCATATATATCAACATCCTTTTATGGATTTTACACTTTTTTTAGTTGATTTAAAATTATAAAATATTCCATTTTGTATTGAAGGTTCTTTGATATGTTTGATTATGGATGTGTTATTTTTATACCATTCATGGTTTATGGTTAATTTCTTAATATTTCTTATTCAAGTTTTAATACAAATGATTTTGTTATATTTCATCCTTTTCATATGAGGAATGCATTGGACTTACTGAGTGATGGGTGGAGCCCGCTATAGCTCCTCGATGCATCAGTAGGTCTCATGAGTAAATCTAGTGTCTCGGAATAAGGAAATGAAAAAATATTATTTGTATTATTGATATGAGGCCTTGACTATGTGGTTATGATTCCAACATTATTTATTCAATCATTATGAAATTATCTATTGATATTACATGTGATTATTCAACTAGTAGAATATCCATGTGAATAAGTAAAAAACGTTATTTGATTTATCTTTACAATATTATTCTTATGTTTATGTTTTAAAGGACTTTTTTAGTATTATACATTGCCTTAAATGTTTATTCTATTTATGATTTTTTCTGATATATTATTATTCATAAAGAGCATATGAGCTCACCCCTTTCTTATGTTTTATTTTTCCTAGGATGTGAAGACGTATATTGTGACTGAACTGCAAGGATAGGCTAGGAGATATGAGTGTTTTCATAGGGAACACAATTTTTTTGTTTTTACATTTTATAATGTAATTTAAAACTTATGTACGTATCAAGTACATTCAAGGCTACTAAACTAATCGGTAATTTGAGACATTATCTATTGTGATCATGTCAATGTTATGTAATAATGCACCGACTCTGGGTAACTAGGGCAAGGGCCATACACATTCCTAGATAAAATATGGGTTCTTTTAATTGTTTTGAAGTTATAAGTAATGTGTTGGATTGACCTAAATATTTTACATCAATGGTTGAATACCAATGTGGTACAAGTTCAAATTAGAGGTATGTGTTGAGAAAATCTGAATAAGGATTTTAGGATTAGAGATTCCACTCATCCGATCAAGGAGATGTAATAAATAAGTTGGAAAGACTATCTACCAAAATATTGGAAATAATTGATATTTTAAATCATATTTATTTTAAATAAATTTATTCTCTTCTATATCTAAGGTACAAATAACCTATATATTTTAAAAGAATAATATTATGTTTAATAGTGTATATGACATGTATTGCCGAGCTTAAATAGCCAAAAATATATATAATTTATATATGGCCTTTAAAACCTACAATTGAATTGGAGGGTAGGAATATAATAAGAGAATTTTCAAATTTATATAGCCCCTAATAAATAAATATTTATTTATAATAATAAAAAATTTATAGTAAAGTCAACTTATCTTTCAAAAAATATGTTTTAAAAAAATGTTTTCTATTGAATTTCTGAGAAAATAATATAATTAATTTTTACCACTGTTAGAAAATTAATTAATTATTTTATTTTTTAAAAAATTAAACAATATAATTGATTTTAGAGTGAAGTTTTTTGATTTTAAAAAAACTAGGGTTTTTTTAGTGAATTATGAATAATACAACTTTTTCTAAAACCGTTATTTATTTTAAATAAAACAAGTAATATAAAATAACAATTTTGAATTGAAGATGATTCAAGATTAAAAAAATTAATTTTTAATCATATTTAAAATTATTCATTACATTTTATTCAACATTAAACCTAAATTTTGGTATAATTTTATTTTTAGGACTAAAAACACAATATTGTTCTCAAAACCCCTTCTAAATGCATAATGTTTATCCATTTTAATTTATAAAAATAACAACTAATAAAGAAAGATTAAAATACATTTTTCATATTATATGTCAAAATATTTTAATTTAATTCAATATAATGATGATTATTAGTCACATAGTTAATCAAATATCATATTATGCATCAAAAATTTGTTTCTTGAAAAACCATTTTCAACACTAATTGGGGGTTTATTTTGAAAAAAATATTATATCACATATATGAATTGAATCTCAAAAAATTTATTTCATATTATGAATCCACATAGTTGATATTATATAATATTATAAATATATTTTTTTCTTCAAAATGATCAGTAAATACCATAAAATTTATTTACCAAGATTATATTTAAAATGGGGTTCTCTGCATTACATACAGTTGTTTTAGAATTAATATTCCCACAAACTAGGAATTTTTATTTGATAAATTGGATATAATGTTAATAATAATTGGGTCCAAATTATCTATTATTTATCATTTTATTTTATGTTTAAAGTATAAATTACCTCGTTAAATAAAAAATTACTACAGTGAAAAATAAAATTGTAAAAGTAATTAAACATTGATGATAAAGAATAAAATGATTATAAAATGTTTCTTTTTTGTAGTTTAGGTATTTTTTTACCATATCATATCTAAAATATATTAATTACTAATTTTGGAGGAACTCGGGGTTAGAGTGACTTGCCATTATTGTATTGTTTTGGGTATTTACGAAAACTTTGCTCCTCCTCAATTATCAAAGGGAATTCCTTCCAATATTTTCTTCAATACTCTCACATAATTTGTCTTGACAAAAAATGAAAAAAACCTCTCCCAAACATCATTCAACACATTATAGAGCTACTAGTATTCCCAAAATACCATCCCTTGGGTCAAAAGTAAGAGAGTGAAAATGATGTTTTTTTAAGAGAAGCTAATCCTTTTCAATAATCTTCTTGTTTTTCACTTCATCATTATAAACATTGAATTATGTCATATAAATCAAAATAAAATGAAACCATTATCATAAATATACCTATATGTTATAATTTTTGAGGAATAATATATATTCATCTTCTCCCCTATCAAATCGAAAATGAAGTAAGCGTTCATGTGTATAGAAGACTACCGCTTTGTGAATTGATATAATTTTTTTTCCATCACCGAGTCACCTAGATAGTCATAATAATGTAAATAATAAACATATATGATAAATATAACATGATATAAACTATTTAAAATTAATATAACATCCACCCTTTCACCCATTAGAAAAATGATATTGTCTCCCCTGTGTAGATACGACATACCATCTCCACAAAGCAATGTGATTCATTTTACACATACAACATTCAATAATGGTTATAAAATTTTATAAAATGAGTAAATATTATAAATATAAAATTAATATAAATACGGTTATGATAGAACGATATCTTATGCAGAAGTGAACAAACACATTCACGATGAAACATGCATAAGAAAATAAAGTAGTTAACAAATAAAACAATGGTAATAAGAAAATATTATTAATTAATAAGTGATAATATGTTATAATAAGATCATATATTATATTATAAATATTTATATTCTTTTGGTATAAATTTATAACATGTCTAAAACTATTGTATAGTATCATAAAGAACATTATACTAGATGGAAACGTGATGTAAGGGACTTCATCCTAATTTCCTTTCATTGAGACATATTGTAATATTATACAATTAATTTATTTTATATAGTGTGTTTACTGCACATTTTACATGAAATTTCATGAATCCATTATACTTCAAGGAATTTTATGTTTCAATTGGAATTATTTAATCCTATTTATTTTCCTTAAAAGTTACAAAGTGGTAAATAATATCCTACATCAATTTCTTTTCATTTGAGTTATATTTATTATTTACTATCATTTATATTGTAAGATTATGTTTTTAATGAATTTTGATTGACTTATCTTGTATTTAAAAAATTTTATTTGAATTTTTATTTGATTCAAATAATTTATTCACTAATTATTTTTCTATTCAATAGTGTGATCATTTTAAAGGATTCTCATCTCAAATTGTCTTCTCTAGGCCATATATTATGTTATATACCTATCTTCTTTTATGAGGTGTATATACCACCACATTGTTTTTTAATATCATGAATATAATTATATTCATGTTATTTAAGGTTACATATTTATTTATTCTTATTATGTGGGATTTTATTTAAAAGTTACTAAATCGGTAATGGTTTATTTCACAAGGCCATTTTAATTAGGATTGTTTGTGCTTGAATTTCCATTAAATAAAAATATTTGATCATTGTCTATTAAACCCATTTAATTATATTATATTATTTTTATTTATGATATTTTAAAGTAATTATATATTTTTTCTATTGTTGGTGACTAAAAATACTGAGAAAATGTTTTTAAGGAAATATGACATTATTTATATATTTGACAAATAATATTTTTTTTCCGACTTCATGTTTTCTAAATCAGTTTTTATGAATTTTTCGAAGTATCTTATGGATGGTTAAAGTCATTTTTACTAATTATTTGTTTTCTTTTAAAAAAATATGTATTAATCATTTCATTTTCCAAATATATTAATTTTTTAGTTTTCATAGAAAAACATGAAAGGATTATTTATTTTAATGTATTATGGATGAACATTATATTCCCACCACCATCACCACACATTTCATTGAAGCCTACTTTGCATGTTTACAATGTTATTTTGAAATAATTTTTTTTACCTAATAGTCTATAATTTTATAGTTTTTAAAAATTATTTTCAATATAAAATTGGTATTTTCCTTGAGAATATTTTTAATGATATTCTTTTGCTATTTCTATTCTTAAATGACGATAATACTTTATTTTATTTATACTTCAATGGGGATAATTCTTAATTTCATCCTTATTATTTATCTACACGGTTTATGATTATTATCAATAAGGAATGTATTGACACAAGATTTCATTATTAAATTTTGTAATTATTAACTTTCTTTTGAAACATTCACTTTCTTTGGATAAATGGACATTAAATTTTCCATAAATTTCCATATTATGTTTCAAGGATATTCTTATTTCATAAACAGTATATCATTTATATTAGAGTTGGTTCTCTATAAACAAATTTTGCGTATTTATGATAATCCTTATTTATTATTATCAATATTAATAAACTCCTTATGAAATAATGAGTATTATTCGACCTATAATAGTATGTGATAATGTTCTAAGAGTATTTATCGCATGGAAAGAACATAAAAATTCCCAAGTATGATGAGAAAGAATAAGTAACTTGATAATATTATTAAATATATTTTTTATAGCTAGATAAAATCATTTGGGGGACACAAATGATACAAGCTATCATGAGTGGAGACTCATAGTTTAGGGCCCTGGTTTCACCTTATGAGAGTTTAAAATATTTATAGTAATATTTTATAGATCTAGATGTTGAGACTTCATTCAATTCTGAGGATCGTTGGGCCCAGAATAAATTTTATAAAAATCTTAAGTGTTTTCAAAAAATCCATGAGGCATACATGGGATATATCTCAAATGGAAATTGGGTAAAAATTCCAATGGTATAGTTGAGTCCAAAATGTGTTTTTTACCATAGGCATGCTATTATTTTTTTCGGTGCATGACTCTTGTGAAATGTGCTATGAAGGGGAAATTTTCATTAAAATAATTAAATTTAATTATTTTATCTCAAATGCTGAATCAAATAACATTTGAACAGGGTGTCGGATTGAAAATCTAAGAACCCTATTGAGTCCAAAATGGAGTTTTATTCCTAGACGTGAGATAAAATTAGAGGGCACAATAGATTCATATTCTTCACTGAGCAACATCCTTATAAATAGAGGTTTAAGGAGGTGAATTATGGTTAGATCCTAATTCCCCTCTCTCTATATACAAACATCTCTGTCTCTCTCTCCCCTCTACAACTATTCTTCGTCAGATGGAGGCATGATCTTCCCCAAAACCTCAGCAAATCAAGGATGGAGCACGATGATCGCATCTGCAGCAATAAACAGACAGATTGAGGTAGGATTTATCTCATTTTTAGTTCTGATTCTGTTTCTATTTTTATTATCCATATTGTTGTTGAGTTCTACAATGTAAAATTGTCAATTCATCAATGACTTCATGAACAATACCATCGATGTTATTTTGGAACCATGTTCTCTGTCTGTTCTTCACTTTTATCCACTATCAATTTTAAGAAACATTAATCGACTGTCTGATCATTAACCATAGGTCGGCGCTGTGAAGGTCTTGATGCAAGGATATCTGATCTTCTATTGGATTTTATATCGGGAAACGGATAGAGGTGTGGTGGTCCGCGAAACAGACCACCGGAGCACCACCACCCAGAGCCGACCAACCGGGTGAGCCGGTGGTGTAGAACTGAGACACTTGGCGATGATGGGTTGTGAGGGTGACCGTAAGTCCAGGAGGATCTAAGCAGGATGACAACGTCAGAGTGGAGTCTAGTAGAGGTGGGATGATGGGGGATCCACTTGGTTGAGGCGGGCCAGTGAGCTGAGGAAACAGGTGACGGTGGACCACTAGGGTGGATAGGAGTAGGACTAGGGGATTGGGGCCATAAACAACCCACATCACACAGGGTCACACATTGATGTGGAGTAGAGGGGGAGGGCCAATGGGCCATCTGCCAGCGGGGTTACATCACTAGCGGGGTGCGGGCTGTCAGCAAGTGGGATAAGCTAGAGAAAAATGGGCCAGACCCATGGTTAGACCACAAGCCAACAAATTAGACTAGGCCTTCCAGGGCAAGCCATGGCAGGCCAATATAGGCGGACGTGTCCGACAAGTTTGGGTTGGACCGGCCCAATGTGGTCTGAAACCCCTTTAAATATTAATCTATCTTAAACAGCGCATCCATTTGATGCACCATCTGTGACCATGTGTCCCTGTCATTGAGAAGAATATTTTTAGACATGTCTCGAAGTATTATGTCTTACTATTGGTATCTTGTTTTATTAATCACTAATTTTTATAAAAAATATTTATTATTATTCATAGTTCTTTCTTTTGGATGTAGCGCCTGCATCCAAAGTCCAATTGAAGCACTGTTATAGGGACTCTAAACTAGAAGTTTAGGTATATTTTTTGAGAATAATATTGTATTTTTAATCTATGTTCGAGGTTTAGGCATGATGAGGCCCAGTTCGCACGTGTTGCAGTGAAATGTAGATTTTTCCCCGATTGTATGCTTTGGACTAATTAGTTGTCCATTCTATGGGTTTTTTCCTAAGGATCGCAATGGATCAATACATATAATTTGTTTTGGGATCAATATGTGGTCCCCAAGGACGTCGTTCGATCACAATGTTGCGACTTGTGTCCTTTCCATCAGATGTCCATTTGGGGGGAATGAATAGCCTTCCTTGCCTGTCCTTCCGTAAGGACCCCAATAGTGTGATATGTTTAGATGTGTAGAGCCTTGTTTGTGATCTTATTAAATTTGTAAACATGAAATGAATATTAGTGGAATTTCATTTTGATGTTATTGAGAAGAACCCACAGCTTGGGTAAGCTTCGACTCCTAAGAGAGGGGATAATATGTATGAAGATATACAGTCAAATATTCTAGAGTCATTTGAGGAGGAGTGTCAGTAAATGTACATTATCACCCTTCGGGTTTAACGAATAGTGTCATGCACTCATTGTCATTTTTACTAGGTGTGTCAAGTACTATAAGAGTATGTTGACATGCCTAGGGGTACTAGCTCGTAGTTTATTACCTAAAAATGGTTAGGTACACGACCGAGTGATGAGGCAGGGTCACACCCTCTATCTGCCCCACATGCATTATATACTACATTATTAATATTCTATCTCTCGCATATATTTCTTTTGGAATTGGAATTTGGAATGTGTGCAGCCCATCCTGAGTGTTTATCCATGTAGAATGTGATGGTTCCCTTTCTGTAGTGGCTTACGAGTTATGATGTGATATATGTTGGGTGTGATGTTTATCTAGGTTGACACTCAATGTATGCAGTGGTGTTTATTTTCATAGAGGTACCATCTAGTAGGGATGGCTAGTGGGTATCCTCTACATCTTATATCAAAGTGGAATCCCCTAGATGCATCAGGGTGTGTGTAGAATCTACGACTTCTATCAGAGTGGAATCTCCATGACCGATCAGCGCATGGGTAGAGTGACTTATATTAGAGTGGAACCCCCCTGACGAATCAGGGATTGGGTAGCATCTGTGACTTCTATCAGAGTGTATAATCCCTCACACATCAGGGGGTTGGTAACCTATATGATTTATATCAGAGTGGAATTCCCCTGATGAATCTGGGTGTGAGTAGCCTCTACGAATACTATGAGAGTGGAATCCCCATAACATACTAGGGCATTGATATCCCATTCTTTGTATTTAACATTGGATATGAAGCCTAGTGATGATAAATATTTGAATTAACTTTGGAATCTCAAGGAAGAGGGATGATTTTCCCACCAAGACACAACCTTGTGATGTGACCTACAACTGTGAGGGCAAGACAGTGTTGCCCAAAGTGAATAGTATCAAGGTGCATTGATTGTGTCCTTTTGACATGCAGTACAAAGAAGACATGTGGGATGCTGAGCATATATGGTGGTAACTTTTGGGACTATTAGAGACTCTTTTATTGGGATGAGCTATGAGATGGAGATCCCCTTACTCTCTCATTTGTGTCTCTTCGAAAAAATATATATACATTTGATTTCCAGTTCCCACTCCTTGGGTTTTGGATACTCTGATTCCATGAGAGGTAAAGACCTGTGGGGTATGTCATGTGCTTTCCATATCTAGCTTCTTGTAGTTAGACAAACCTACCCTCCTACAATAGGTAGCGAAGACTTGATGACAAGTTCATATTCTCTCTGTGTCTAGCTCCTTGTGTTTGGATGAGTTTAATTCATTCTCTTATTGGGTTGACCAACACTTATTTTATTGTAACATGGCCTATCTAATGATTACTTCTTCAGTTGTAACTCTCACTGCTCCCCCCCTTAGTACTTTCTCTTTCATCTCTCTTGAGCCTCCGGGGCATCCTACTGAGTATTTTTATACTCACCCCCACATGGGATTTTTCAGAACTTGGTCTTCCCTTTCCAATGATATATAGGTAGATCATGACATCATAGGAGTAAAGGGATATGATTTCTTTGATCACATACTGTTGACATAGCATGGGATCCAAGAGTGGGGATATGTCATCTATTTTACATTTTCAGTTACAGCTAGGATTTTTCACTTTTTGGTTGGGTGTGTATTTTTCCACTTTCTATTTTCACTTTACCATACATTACATGTACTTTTTAGTGGTTCATACTTGTTTAGTTTATTTAGAGTATTATTCATATTTTAATTCATTCCATATGCATTTTTTGATTGAGTTGGATATGTGTGTGTGTATAGGTTCTTAGGAAAATGCCTCCCTAAGTTATTTTTTCCATTAGCGCTAGTCGCAATCCCCTAGCCTATAGAGGTGAGCTTGAGGTAGTTTCGTCTTGAGCCTCAGTATGGTTCGGGTCATGACCAAGTGGTATCATAGGTTCTTTTACATTTTTTATGTTGTTAGAACGACTACCTAAAAGGGTATTGGTTGGATTTAGGGAAACATTTTCAAAGTTTCTCGAGAGAAGATCTCCGGATAGGAAGTCTATGGATAGTATGGGAATCTAACATATCCATTCACTAGGACACTGATTACCCACTCGTCGACTTGGAACCCCTAGATAGTCATTATAGGGGACATTGGAACATGCATCATATAGGATCAAGTCACTATCTATCCTTCTTCAGTCATCTCCACATTGTTTTTGATATATATATATATATATATGATCATCTGACTGTAATAATTCTTAATAACATTAATAATGTCACTATGACGAAATAAAACCATGGTACTAGATCTGGTTCATGACGAAAACCTTGTGAGTGATAGGTCCTCTGTTCATGATCCATCATGTGGTCCCCTTCCTCCATGTGGGTAGGTAGCAACGCCTCTACCTATTGAGTAGAAAACTGCCAAATTTGAGCAGGCTAAGGATGTGTGAAATTTGTGAGTTCTAGTGATAGAAACCACTGAAGATCCACAGTGATCTAGACCCTCAAGTAGTAGTGGTTTGGAAGGAGTCATAAGACTACCTCTTCGGGCTTGTATGGACACTGATAGATCAGATGGTGTCTTTGAAAACCATCCTTTTCCACATAGTAGGTGGGAGTTGGTGGAGCTTGGTTACTCTGATGCACAATGAGTCTAAACTATCATGGAATGACTTTCAGTGGCTGTTTTGTGAGGAGTAATACCTCTCCTTCTTGTGCTCCATTCCACATCAGGAGAACCTTCAGTTTCAGTAGAGAGTGATGCCAGTGATTTAGTATATGACTAGGTTCACAGACCTAGTACACTACTCTCTGGAAAAGATCTATAACTAATAAGTCCAACAAGAATAGTTTTAGTAAGGACTCCATAGAGGGATCTATTATATCATAGTACCCTTTTATATCCTTGCCTATGCCGAGGTGCTGGAGCAGGCATTGGGGATAGAGAAATTTTTTTAGAGGGACTCTATACAATTATTTGTGGGATTTTGCACGATAGGACATAAACATATTCCACACCAAGGGGTGCCAGTCGACAAGATCTCGACTAAGGAGGCCTCCCTATAATCAGCCTCAGGAACATAGTCATACAGTCCGAGTCAGCATAGAGAACGAGGATATACTCTAGAGGGCCAATGTTATGCATGTGATAGAAGATGTCACAAGGCACGAGACTACCCGACTAAACCTGCTGAGAACACCAAGAACATAGTAGGCAGACTGCCACAACAAAGATAGAATCATGATCAGGGATGTCCCAAGGGAGGTTGTTGTGGTATAGGAGTTGTAGGTTAGGGAAGATGTTGGGATGTCTTTCCACCACCACCAAACCACCCACGCCTAACTCAGGAAGCTGTAAAGTGGGATTGTAGATAACCACAAGCTTTGGATGTCTATAATCCCACATAGTAAGAGATTATTAAAGTTATTCCTCATGTCTTTTCTACTTTTTTAGTAGAACATATTATACACTGTGTGAATTACTCTTTTATCCCTTCTCCTTTCTTGAGGTCTTACCAGGGGGACGTTGGGAAATAGGGTAGCCCTATGTCGAAGTTCTTCGACGTAGCTATGAATTCATGAAGAAGATGGTTACTTCCCCCACTGAGATGTGTTTTTTGGTGTTAGACCAAACCTTGAGGGTGATTTAGTGCCACCCAATGTAAATAATATCAAGCTATGGTGGATGAGTCCCTCAGACTTGTGCGTTCAGAGAAAGGTTGTGTAGTGGTGTGTCAGAGCAGGTCCTAGAATTGGCGGTGGAGTTTCCTATTTGACACTTTTCTCTAGGTATGTCACTAGTGGGTGTATAGGAGTATCTGGTTTGGGTATTACTCTCTTTAGTAGGAGAGAAAAAGACATGTGGGGTATGCCACATGATTTCTATTACTGTCTCCTTATTGTTGGATGAGTTTACTCACATTCCCTGTTCATTGGTACCTTATGTGATCAACGTGATCTCTTGATACTACAATTATCATGTATAGTTTGTGGTCATGGAGACCCCATGAACAGAATGATGTGACTCACTATCTGTAGTTGGTAGTGGTAGTCTTCTCCATGGGAATGTGGAGATGCAACCTTCTGTGAGAGCACTTTATGGTTTTAACAGACCACCAGATTCTCAAGTACGTCTTCACCAAGAGATACTTGAACCTAAGGAAGTGATTCTGGTTGAAATTCCACCAAGACTATGACTTTGATATAGTCTATACTCTGAGAAAGGATAATGTTGAAGTAGGTTCCCATAGCATGTAGTCCCAGACTCGCCTAGTGCGGGACATTTCGTAGTAGTTAGCTTCCCGGCAGCTGACCCTCATGAAGTAGGAGGGTACAATTTTCGTCAATCAGTGGAGGTGAATCCTTGACTTCTCAAGTGATTAAGAGAGTCTTGGTTGGGATGAATCAACTATGATATACTATAAGACCATATATCCTTGGGTCTTTCACTAGATAGATATTCTGATGGAGCAAATCACGAGAACCTATTCCTGGGGAAACTGGTGTTTCTAATCGTAGTGTGGGATGTAGAGATTGTGATGATTCCTACCTCCTTTACCTACACCAAATATTTGGAGTGGGAGCATTTCATCCACCATGTTTTACAAAAAGATGATATATGTGTGTGTTTCTATGAATTTCATTGAAAGGAGCTGACCTTATGAGGAAATACTGCCCCTTTGGTTTGCATGTTGTACCAATATGAAAACGTGTTGGTTTTATTAGGAGCATGAGAGTTAGGTTTTAGATCAACATCCCGAGTTGTTTTACCTAATATTTATTTTCGGGGAAACAAATATTGAATCAGGGACTTAGGTAGAGACCCACTTTTAACATTGTAATACTTTGAAATATATCACGGAAAATTTTCAGATCTAGGATATGAGAAGGTTTACAATTCCAAGACCTGGTGTTCCCAGAATAAATTTAATAAAAATAATATTTCCTTTCAAAATATGCAGACAATGTAAAAGTTATATATCTCAAATAGAAAAATGGATCAAATTCCAAGGGTATGGTCGAGTCCATAACATGAAATTTACCCTAGGAAGGGACTAACTTTTGTTCGTGCATGACCCTTGTGAAAAGAACCACTAAAGGAAAAATCTTCATTATAGTAATAAAATTTAATGAATTTATCTCAAATGATGAATAAATAACCTTCGAAAGGAAACTCAGATTGGAAATATGATACCTCCATTTTGTTTAGAATGGGGTGTTTGATCTAGGTACGATATAAAATGAGACGGTGCGACAGATTCCAATTCCGCGCTGAGCGGGATCCCAATAATTGGAGGATTAAGGTGATGGACTGGTGTTTGCTCATAATTATTCTATCTCTCTCTCTCTCTCTACAGAAATATCCCTCTCTCTCTACTTCAAATTTTCTTCGTCGGATCGAGGAATGATCTTTTCCAAAAAAATGGAAAATTAAGGCGAGAGCATGATGATCGCATCAGTAGTGATAAATAGATGGATCATTGTAGTATTCATCACATTTTTATGTTTTTATTCAGTTTCTATTTTGATTATATATCTAATTGTCCTATTATACATTATAAAATTTTCAAATCATCTATGGGCGTATGAAAACGACCATCGATCTCGGTTTGGAACCCTGTTTTCTATATGTTCTTTTATAGTTATCCAATATTAGTTTTTAGATGCATTAGTCGACCTTCAGATCGAAAACCAGAGGATGGAATTGTGAAGGTATTGAAGAATATATCATCGATCTACTAACGAATTTATGATCGGGAAATTGAAAATGGTGAGGTGGTTCATAGAATAGACCACCGAAGTACTGGCATCAGGAAGTATAGGGTTGGACAACCCAACTGTACGAAAGGGATCTAATGTATGGAGGTGGGTCATGAGGGAGGCCTGAAGGGTGGGAGGAACTAAGCAGGATGACAACGTTAGAGTGGGGTTATAGAAAGATGGATGGAATGGGGATTTACTGGGATGAGTTATACTGGTGACTTGGGGTGTTTTCATATGGTAGGCCACCAGGGCGGAGAGGCGGAAGACCGAGGGATGGTAGTGGCCCACATCGTGTGGGTCATGCTTTAACACGGGGGAGATTTGGAGGGCCACCTATCTAGCTGTCCAATGGGGATAAAATACTAGTGGGGCATGGAATGGAAGTATATGGGTGGAGAAGGTGAAGAACGGTGTGGTCTGGCTCAGGCGTACGGGTCCAGCTAGTTTGGGTCGGACCAGCCACGTTTGTTCCGAAACCCCTTTAAATAATTGTATCTCCAAAACAGCGTGTCTGATTGACACACTGTCTATGGACACACAACTCTATCATCAAGAAGGATATTTTAGACCATTTACTAAGTTTTATGTCTTGGTATTGGGGTATGGATGCATGAAATTTCAATGGTTAATAATAAAAAATATGTTTTATTATTCGTGGTTCCATTTTTTTGGACGTTGCACATGTATCTGATGTCCAATTGACATGATATCAGTGGAACTATGACCCAGATGTCTTGGAGGAATTTTTAAGATGACTTTAAGGTTTTTAAATCCAAGTTGAGGTGTAATCCCCACAAGGCCCATTTTTCACATGTTGTAGTGAAAAACATATTTTTCACCGGTTATCTGTTTCAGACGAATGAGCAGTCCATTCACATGTTTTTCCAGGAGTATGGAAATGGAATGATCCATATAAATTTTTTCGGGATTGAGATGTGTTCCCCACAAGACATCATTAAAATTTAATGTGGTGACTTTTGACTTTTCTATTTTATTCCCTTTTGGGGAAAATAAATTGGCTACCTTGCGTGTCTTTCCACAACGATCCCAACAGTGTGATCTGTTTGGATGTGTGGTGCCTCATTTTTGATCTCATTCAATGTGGAAGCATTAAAGGATTATCAGTGGAATATAAATTTTATGTGATTGAGGAGATCCTGTGGCTTGGGACTGCTTCAACTCTGGTGAGAGTGGAGAAGATGTGTGAAGAGATACAGAAAAATGTTCTAGATCCATTTGAGGAGGCATTTCAGTGAATGTACATTCTCACCCTTCAGGTTTATTTACGAGCATCATGCGCTCATCAGCGTTTTGACTATGTGGTTCATGTACTCAAGGAGTAAGATGGAATGCCTAGGGGTACTTTCTCATTTTTTTGTACCTAGTAATGGTTTGGTAGATGGTCGGGGGATGATGCGGGGTCACACGTCATGTGGGACCCACACATGTCCTATATTACATTACAAATATTTTATCTCTCACGTATATTTCTTTTAGACTCGGATTTCGGAAAATGCGCAGCCTATACTGCATGTTTTCTCACGTAGAATGAAATGGGTCCCTCTATAGTAGCCTACAAGTTATGACGATATATGTACCATGTGTGACACTTATCTTGGGGGGAACCAAATGAATGAAACAAAGTTTCTATTACGAGAGGTACCATCTAGATAGGATGGTCTGGGGGTAGCCAATATGACTTCTATGAGGATAGAATCCCCCTAATGCATCGGGGCATGGGTAGCCTCTGTGACTTCTATCAGAGTGGAATCCACCTGATACATCAGGGCGTGCGTAGCCTCTGTGACTTCTATCACAGTGGAAGACCCATGACACATAAGGGCATGGGTAGCCACTAAAACATCTATCAGAGTGAAACCCCCCGGTCACATCAAGTCATGGGTAGAAACTTTGACTTTTATCAGTATGGAATCTGGCATTTTTATTACGTAACGTTTCGTTACATTTAACAAACAAAGGATCTTTAAAGTCTAGTGTCTTGGAAATCAAGAACATAATACAAAAAACAACATAAAAATTTATTATAAACCAATTTTAAGGCTTCATTATAGGTTCATCCAAAGTAAAATTACTGGATATCATATCCTGGAGACATACATCAATATAAAGGGTGAGCAGAAGGCTCAGTAAGGAAAGCAAGTGAAACAGTTGACATGTGATCGTGAGCAACATTAATAAGAACATGACAGAAGTCATAAAGGAATGAGAAATGGATGAATAGGAATATCATAATAAAAATAACATGAATCATAACTTGAATATGTGGCTACAAAATTTCATTTAGACATTCATGAACATATCACCAAGGTTTATCCCTGAGGTGTCATAAAAAGTTCCAAGGTTATTCACTAATGTATCGTGAAACTTGTCATCTCTAGAGATTAATTCATTACCCAATGAATTGGAGTGATATTAGGGAAAACCCTTAATATGTATTTACATTAATTTGATCCACATATATCATAATCAATCATTTTATAAATAACCCGAATAGAATCAATGAAATGGGTTTCATGTCAATATCATGACGTTTAGAAACTACTTAAAAATAAGATCATTATATCATTTATAACCAATGGAAAGAGAGTGAGTGTTATATGTATGACAATTAAAGAATAAAATATATCATATTTATATATTTATGATCACCCATATAAACTAAATAGGACTAGGTATTCATATAAATAAAACAAGAGAATTTCTGGAGCAAAAAAGAGAGAAAATTTGAGATGAACTTTCTGCAGCATAACGGCTATATAACCTAGTTTTAGAAAATAATAAAATAGCGGGGATAGGGGTATCCCATCCATAAAAGGTATATTTTGAATTATAGGGACAGAAAAATATATCATGGTGTGGATATTGGAATGACACACCACAATATAAGAAAACTTGAAACGAAAGGGAAAGCATTGTTTCTTTTACGAAAATTCAGCAGCCTATTAGCATCACTTAAAAATTCAGAAAACAAATTGATGAGATAAAAAAGGGTCTCTCAATAATTAGAAAAAAATTTACAGTAATTAGAACATATAAGAACTTATCATCAACATAAATATATGGAAATTAGAAGACACAACATAAAGGAAGTCATGACTAAAAAGAGGAGGGTGAAAGGATCCCTTACATTGAAGAGTGACATCGAAAGCATGAAGGTCGGGTCCTTGGGAGGCTTGATGGAACCTTGGAAAGACTCCTTGGGAGGTAAGGAGACCCGAAATTTGTTGAGGATGATTTTGGAATGAATGAATGAGGGAAATGTCATGGTATTTATAGGAAAAGTGAGTGAATAAATTATTAATTTCCAAGGGACACCTGATCGGTGGTATTTGTAAAACCATAGGCTTTCCCATGGTATTTTCCCATGGTATTTCCACTTGGGACACCTCATATAATATCTCACTATTAATGAATTTACCCGAAATATTATATCATTATTACATCATTAATGATGTCATTAAACACACGAAACTCAAAAATGAATTTTTACTATTCTACGATAATTCAAAAGTTTCAGAAAAATCCCAAAAAATAATCCTAACCTAATATCAATGCTCTGAATACCAAAATGAAGTCCATTTTATGAAAATAAACTTTTAAATATTTTTAATTTAATTTTTTTTAAATCATTATTTATTCAAAAAATACATCTTTAAAACTATAACTCATTTTGTAACACCATAAAAAAAATTATCATGGTCCCATAAAAATATCGTATATCCATAATAAAATAAAGTAACAATTTATGATTAAATTTTATGAAAATAAATTTCTATTTTAAATTGTTAAATTAATTATAAAAATTGTAAATAGAATATTTATGGCGTTCAAAAATACCAACACTTAAACTATGATCATTTTTTCACTTTTAAGATGTCTAAAATATATTTATACATTCATGGGAGAAGTTTCTATTTTTTAGGCCAATTTACTATTCATTAATATTCATTACTATTCATTTCTATTTATATGGGTATGTTACAAAAATACTTACTATTCACTAAAAACCAAGTCGATCTTATTAGACTCTAAAATTCTCAATGATCACAACTATAGGAGAATATTTTTTTTAAAATCATTTCACATTATTATTTATTTAAAGAATACAGAAATATTTTATAATACCTTTTGTTCCTAAATTCATTAATAATACACATCCTATATTTATTCGGATATTTGAAATTCAGAAACTTTTCCATAAGAAGAAAAAACAATTTTATTTATATAAAAGGATTACACTAAGCAGCTAAGATCTCATTACATAGCCCCTTTTAACAGCAGCATAGGACCTAAGTGTAAGGTGTGTTATGGAGATAGAATCTTGGGGTGGCTCGAACAACATTGTCCGAGTGGTGATTTTTATCAGCTTGAACTTATCCCTTAGGAGATTTTGTTTAAGCTTCATATGATGATTTTCAGCTTGGCCTTGGTCTAGAGAAAATCCTAGTGAGGCTACCTCCTTCTAAAGCTCCAACAGATGGGATTCATATGGCTCAAGTATACTGGATGAGGATATTCTGTCTTCTTTCTATATTAAATAACCAAGATAACCGTATTTATAAAAACACAATGTTAAGATTATAGTTTCTAACAGTCATATTGACCAATGGTCATATAACAGTCGAAACCCAACGGTATCATTTTAATTATACCGACATCATTTCTTATAGGATATAGTTTTGTTGAGTAGAAAATAAAATAACACACAAAAATAGGAAACAAATATAATTAAAAAGTTTGGGTCGTTACATTCTTCCCCCCTTAAGAAATTTCATCCCCGAATTTTTATCTCGTACCCTATGATGGGAAAAGTTGTGGTTACTTCCATCTCATGGAATCCTCCAGTTCCCATATGGATTCTTCACATTTGTGGTTCCTTCACAACACCTTAATAAGGTGGGTAGTCTTGTTACGTAGAACCTTGTATCTAAGATCCAATATCTCCACCAGCTACTCCACATAAGAGAGGTCATGTTCCAGTTTTACCACCTATGGATTTAGTACATGTGAAGGTTTAGGTATGTACTTCCTCAAGACGGATACACGGAAGTCGTCATGAACTTGTGCTAGATTTGGAGGATGTGCAAGCCGATAGGCCACTACTCCAACATGATCAAGGATTTCATAGGGTCCAATGTACCTAGTGCTAGGCTTCCCTTTCGTCCCAAACCTCGTGACTATCTTCCAAGGAGAAATCTATAGAAAGACTTGGTCAGCATCATCAAACTCCCAGTCCCTTTGATGGCTGTTGGAAAAGCTCTTTTGCCGACTCTGAGCAGCCTTAATGTGTTGTTGGATGGCATGGACATTTTCTCTCATCTCTTACACAAGATCAGGCCCAAGTAATTTTCTCTCACCAAATTCATCCCAACAAGTAGTATTTCTACATCGCTTCCCATATAGATATTCATAGGGTTCCATTTGAATGCTTTAGTGAAATTTGTTGTTGTAAGAGAACTCAACTAAAGAGATATTTTGATCCCATCCACCTTTAAATTCCATTGAGAAAGTTCTCAGCATGTCCTTGAGTGTTTGAATAGTTCTTTCAGATTAGCCATCAGTTTGGGGGTGATAGGCCGTACTGAAATTCAATTTAGTGCTCAGAGCTTGTTGAAGAATTCTCTATAATTTTGATGTGAACCTTGGATCATGATCAGATATGATAGAAAGTGGAACTCCATGCAGCCTTACCACTTCTTTCACGTAAATCCTGACATTTTGACCAAGAGATAAATCTTCCCGAATGGAGATGAAATGTGTATTCTTGGTTAGACGGTCCACAATAACCCATCTTTCATTATTTCCTTTGTAATTTATCGGGATACCAGTGATGAAGTCCATAGTTATATTGTCCCACTTCCATGATGGTATGGGTAGTTGATGCAATAACCGTTTAGGAATTTGTCGCTCTGCCTTTACTTAATGGCATACCAGGCACCTTGAAGTGTAGTCAGCAATCTCCCTTTTCATATTATCCCACCAATAATGATCAGCAAGGTCCCTATACATTTTCATGCTACCATGATTTATAGAGAAAGTAGAGTTATTAGCTTTATCCATCATCTCCTTATTTATTTTCGGAATATATGGAACACATAGTCTTGTATGAAATTTCAATACACCTTCTTGATCAGTATTGAACTCAGGAAACTTCCCATCCTTCGCAGCCTCAAACTTCCTCTATATCAAATGATCTTCTTTCTGAACTTTCTTGATCTTCTATAGTAATGACGGTTGAGAAATAATTTGGGTTAGGTTGATGATGTCCCATCCTTTATGATTCTCATGTACAATTTTACTAGATTATTGGTCAAATGATCTCTTTGAATCCTCATAATGGATAGAACAACTGTGTCTTTCTTTCATAATTCATCAGTGACTTTGTATGCTCTTCCAGGATGATAATGAATTGAACAATCACAATCTTTAAGGAGTTCCAACCATCTCCTTTGTCTCATGTTCAATTCCTTTTGTGAGAAAAATATACTTTAAACATTTATGGTCTGTGTATATATCACATTTCTCCCCATAAATATAGTTCCTCTATATCTTCAGAGCAAACACAATAGTAGCCATCTCTAGATCATGCGTAGGATAGTTCTGCTCACGAGTCTTCAACTGTCGAGATGTATAAGAAATGACCTTGTCATTTTTCATAAGTACACACCCAAGTCCTTTTAGTGATGCATCTATGAAAATAACGAATCCTTATCCACATGAGGGAAATGTTAACCTAGGTGCAATAACTAATATCTTATTCAGCTCCTGGAAACATTCCGCACACACCTTTGTCCAAATGAACTTGATCCATTTTAGAGTTAACTTGGTTAATGGATTAGAAATTCATGAAATGTTTTTCACAAACCTCTTATAATATCCCTCTAATCCAAGGAAACTATAAATCTCAGTTATTGTTGTAGGATGAGGCCACTCCTCAACAACATTTCTCTTTGCAGGGTCAATTGTGATTCCTTCTCTGGTAACAATGTTCCACAAGAAAGTAATTTGTTGTAACCATAATTCATATTAACTGAAATTTCCAAAAAGTCTCTCCTTTATTAGAGTTTCAAAAATAACCATTATATTTTCCGTATACTCCTTACAAATTTTGTAATATATCTGAATATCATAAATAAAAACTACCACAAATATATCAAGGTAGTCTTTAAAGACACTATACATCAAATCCATAAAAATAACAGGTTCATTAGTCATTCCAGAAGGCATAACAACAAACTCATAATGCCCATATCTTGATCAGAATGTAGTTTTTTGGAATATAATCTTTCATCACCCTCAATTTATGATATCCAGATCAAAGATCAATCTTAGAGAATAATTCAGCCCCACGATGTTGGTCAAATAAGTCATAAATTCATGGAAGAGGGTATTTTTTCTTTACTATGATCCCATTCAGTTCTCTATAATCAATGCATAACCACATGAATCCATCCTTATTCTTTACAAAGAGAACAGGTTCTCCCCAAGGAGACACACTCGTTCGGATAAACCCCTTCTCCAAAATATCTTGGAGTTGTTTCTTTAATTCCTCCAGCTTCACATATGCCATCCTATATGGGGTCTTTGATGTTGGATGACATCTAGGTACGAGTTCAATAGAGAAAACTACCTCTCTTTCTGGGGGAGGTCTAGGGAACTCCTCAGGAGATACGACAATGTATTCCTGGACGATGGGTACATTTTCTATCCTCAAACTCTCATTTCTTTCTTCTTCACTGATCAATTCCATGAAGAAGGATATATGAGGTTCTTATAGAAAAATATCAGGTTGATATATCTCTCCTTGGAAGAAAACTGTAGGTTTTCCATTCAAGACTACTGATATTTCCTTACTTCTGCATTTGATCTTAGCATTATACTTTGAGAGCCAGTCCATCCCTAGTATAATATCAAATTCAAGCCGAGAAATTACTACTAGATTTACGATAATATTGTGCCCACCAAAGTAAATTCTGGAGTTTCTAAACACCTACGATGCTTGGATAATCTCACAAGGAGTCTTGATTGATAACATTACTTTTTTCAAGTCGGGGGGTTGATTCTAAATTCTTTGAAAACGTGGTGGAAATAAAGTAATGCGTAGAACAAGAATCAAAAAAAGTAATTGCTTGATTTGAGAGAACAACAAGAGTACCTGCTACCACATCATTTGGTGCTTCAACTTCATCTCTCGTGAATGAAAAATCATGACCTTGCTCCCTTGGCCTTTGCTGAGGCTGATGGTGGTTCCCCTCCACTGCCCTCAGATTTTTACAATGATTAGAAAAGTTCCAATGTTGTCCGCACTTAATGTAATGGACATCAGGTAGGGCATACACTATATTCCCCTTGCTGTTAGTGAATGGAAGTTGAGGTTTCACCTCACCACAACAATTCCATGCAATATGGCCATCTATTCCACACTTGTAGCATTTCATGCTCCCGAGTAGGCAGTTCCCCGAACGATTCTTCCCACATTTATTACACGTGGGATGTTGCACTATCTTGCCTCCCTTTCCTTGATCAATGCTCCTCCCTAAGATTGGATCGATCTATCTCTTTTTTTTGTTGGATTTATGAGACCACTGCATCTCACCGAACTCTAGTTCAACATTCATTACACTTCGCACGATCTCCTCATAGTTTTCATAATCTCATTTGGATAGATTCTTCCTCAGATGAGGTGTTATTCCACCAAAGAATCTATCAAACGTTCCATTTGGATCCATGAAAAAGCTAGAGGTGTCATGGGAAAGCCTTGTGAAGTTCATCTCTAAGCTTCCCAGAGATTCATTCACCTTCGGCTTCATCTTGAGAAACTATTTCTCCATTCTTATTCTCATGGAATGTGGGAAATACTTTCTAAATAAGATCCATCTGAACTCTTCCCACTCCATAGCTTCAACCTCCACTATTTTCCTGGTGTTTTTAATCAGGTCCCACCACTAATTATCTTCTTTTCCTAAGAGATAGACAGCCAGGGTGGCCTTCTCTTGCTCTGAACAGCATAGCACATAAAAGATCTTCTCGATAGATCTGATCCACTTCTCAGCAAACAATGGGTTAGTCGATCCAGTGAAGGTTGGTGGTCATTGATGCATTGTCCATTATGGTCACCATTTTCACAGTTCCTCTTATTTTCCACCATTTATAAAAGTATAAAACCCTAATGACAAATATATTTCATTTTTGAATCATTTAACTATAAAGGATTTATGTCTCAAAAATTCATTAAACAATTACATTTCTCTATAAATCCTTCATAATGATTCATAAAAAGTATTGAATTAACCAAACATATCCCCTAGGAGTGTTATAACCAAGAGTGCAGAAATGCCTGTTTTTTGTGTACTAGGAAATCCTGGGTCATGCTCGAAACTCCTTGTCAGAGTTTTCCCTCCTAGGTACCTCTGTGCCAGAGCCGCCTCTACCTGCTCGTATCAATACAGGGATGTATTTTCTTGATAATCCACTTACTTAATAGTCACCGAAATACCACGAAGTTTCCTTATATTTAAATTTTTCTATAGGATTCTTCCTAATGATTTCATAGAATAATTTTCATAAATAACTACACTATCCTTTGATAAGAACTATGGAATCCCACCTTTTTATTACAGAACTTTTCATTGCATTTTACAAGCAGAGGATCTATAAAATCTAGTGTCTTGGAAATCATGAACATAATACTTGAAAATAAAATAAAATATTATTCTAAACCACTCATAAGGCATCATAATAGGTTCATCCTATGTACAATTACAACATCTCATATCCTCGAGACATAAATCAAAGAAAAGGGTGAGCAGAAGGCACAATAAGGAAAACAAGTGAATCAGTTGACATGTTATCTTGAGAAATATTAATATGAACATGATAAAAGTCATAAAGGAGTGAGAAATGGAAGAATAGGAATATTATAATAAAAATAACTTGAATAATAACTGGAATATTTGGCTATAAAATTTCTTTTAGACATTCATGAACATATCACCAAGGTTTATCCCCAAGGTGTCGTAAAAATTACCATGTTTATTCACAAAGGTATCGTGAAACTTGTCATCTCTAGAGATTAATTTTTAACCAAATGCATTAGAGAAATATCATGGTGCACCCTTAATATGTCTTCAATTTTATGTGATAGACATAGAACATAATCAATAATTTCATAATTAACCCAAACAGAATCAATGAAATGGGTTTCATGTCAAAATCGTGATGTTTAAAAAGTACTTAAAAACAAGATCATTATATAATTTATAACCCATGGAAAGGGAGTGAGGGTTATATATATTTCAATTATAGAATAAAATATATCATATTTATATATTTATGAACACCCATAAAAACTAAATAGGGCTTGGTATTCATATAAATAAAATAAGAGAATTCATAGATAGAGAGAGATAAATTTTGAGACGGAATTTCATCAGCATAACAGTTGTATAACTTTGTTTTGGTAAATAATAAAAGAGTGGGTAAAAGAGTGTACCATCCATAAAATGTTCATTTTTAAGTAGAGGGATAGAATAAAAATAAATAAGATCATGGTGTTTATATTGGAATGACACACCACAAGATAAGGAAACTTGAAACAAAAGGGAAAGCACCGTTTCTTGTACGAAAATTCTGCAACCTAACGGTGTCACTTAAAAATTCGGAAAACAAATTGATGAGAGATTAAAGGGTCTCCCAAAAATTAGAAATGAAATGGAAAGTAATAATAATATATCATAACATACCCTCAATATAAATATATGGATATTAGAAGACACAACATAAAGGAAGTCATGACTTAAAAGAGGAGGGTGAAAGGATCCCTTACCTTGAAGAGTAACTTCAAAATCTTGAAGGTAGGGACCTTGGAAGGCTTGAGGAAACCTTGGGGGACTCTTTGGGAGTTAAGGAGATCATAAATTCTTTGAGGATGTTTTTTTAATGAAATTAATGAGGGAAATGGCTTGGTATTTATGGGAAAGGTGAGTGAATAAATTATTAATTTCCAAGGGACACCTAATCGGTGGAATTGAAAAAACCATGGGTTTGCCCATGGTATTTGCCCATGGTATTGGCCACTTGGGAAACCTAATTGAATATCTCACTATTCATAAGTCAAATAGAAATATTTTATCATTATTACATCATTAATGTTGTCATTAAACACTCAAAACTCAAAACTGCATTTTTTACTGTTCACTGATAATTGAATTGTTTCAGAAAAATACCAAAAATACATCCTAACCTAATATAAATGCTATGAATTAAAAAAAGAAGTCAATTTTATGAAAATAAATTTCTAAATATTTTTAATTTAATTTTTAAATAAAATCATTATTTATTCAAAAAATACAACTTGAAAACTACAACTCATTTTGTAACACATTTAAAAAATAGTCAAGGTACCATAAAAATATTGTATACTTATAAGTCAATAAAGTAACAATTTAATATTAAATTTTATTAAATACATTTCCATTTTAAGTTATTAAATTAATTATAAAATTGTAAATAAAGTATTTATGGTGTACAAAAATATCAAAACTTAAACTATGATCATTTTTCCCTTTTAAGATGTCTAAAATGTATTTACACATTCATGGGTGAAGTTTCTATTTTTTGGCCAATTTACTATTCAATACTATTCATTACTATTCAAATGTGTATGTTACTATTCATAATTATTATTCACTAAAATCCAAGTTGATCTTATTAGACTCTAAAATAATGACCGATCACAACTGTAGAAGACCATATTTTTTGAAAATAATTTCACATTATTAATTATTTAAAGAATACAAAAATATTTTAAAATACCCCCTTTTTCCGAAATTAATCAATAACACACATCCTATATTTATTCGGATATTTGAAATTCAGAAACATTACCATAAGAAGAAATAAAAATATTATTTATATAAAAGGATTACACAAAGAAGCTAAGGTCTCGTTTCATAGACCCTTATAACAGCACCATATGACCTAAGTGTAACGTTTTCTATGGTGATAGAATCTTGGGGTGGGTCAGAAAATATTTGTTGAGTGGTGATTTCTATGATCTTGAACTTCTCCCTTAGGCAATTCCGTTCAAGCTTCATACGTTAAAGTTCAGCTTGGGCTTGGCCTAGAGTAAAGACCAATGATGCTACCTCCTTTCCAAGCTCTGAAATATGGGCTTCATGTAGCTCGAGATTACTAGATGATGTCATTCAATATTCTTTCTATATTAATTAACCAAGATAACCATATTTATAAAAACACAACATTAAGATTATAGTTTCCAATGGTCATATGGACGAACGGTCATATAACAGTCAAAACCCACCGGTCTCATTTAAATTATACCCACTTCATTAATTAATGGATATAGTTTTTTGGAGTATAAAATAAAATAACACACAAAATTAGGAAACAAATATAATTAAAAATTTTGGGTCGTCACAATTATAGTGGAATCCAACTAATGCATCAGGGGGTGGGTACCCTCTACGACTAGTATGAGAGTGGAATCCCTATAACATACTAGGGTGTGGGTATCCTGTACTTTGGGTTTACCCCTTGGATTTATTGCATAGTGATGAGATGTGTTTTACATACCCTTGAAATCTCAAGGAAGTGGGACACTTTTCCCACTAAGTCACATCCTTATAATGCGACCAGAAACCATGAGGTTGAGATAGTTCCAGCCAAATAGGATATTAGAAAAGTGAGAATATTGAGTCCCATTGACTTACAGTTCATAGGAGACATGTGGGATGCTGGGCATCGATGGTGGTTACTTATGGGATTGTTGTAGACTCTTTTAATGGGTTGATCTATGAGTTGGAGATCCCCATACTCAATCATTTGGGTTTTTGAATGATAATATATATATATATATATTCTATTTCTAGTTCTCCCTCCTTGGTTTCTGGCTAATCTCCTTCCAGGAGAGGCGAACACGCATGGGTTATGCCCCCAAGCTTTCCATGTCTAGCTTCTCATGGATGTATGAGTCTACTATACTACTATAGGTGGTGAAGACTTGACAAGATGTTTATCTTCTCACCGCTTCAAGGACATTGTGTATTGATGATTTTAGTTCACTCTCTTGTTGGGTTGCGATGCACTTATTTTATTATACCTTTTCCTATCGACTGCATTCATATTTAGTTATAACTCTTATAGCTCCCCCGTTCAGTACATCTTTTGCTGCTCTGTTGAGCCTGTAAGGCATCATACTATGTATTTTTATACTCAACCCTGCATGGGATTTTCCTGCACTTGGTGTGTGCATGAAGATGACAAACAAGATGATTTTGACTTTATAGGAGCCAAAATATATGAGTGATTGGACCACATACAGTGGTGGTAGAAAGGGATCCTTGTGTGGGGCTCCCTTTGGTATTTTTCATTTTTTAGTTACTGATAGGTTGGGGAAATTTTTTTGTTTGGTGTGTATTTTATCCCTTTCTCATTTCTATTTACTATACCATACTTGTAATTTTTAGTGGGTCATGCATGTTTAGTTTTTTTATATGATTTTTCACCTTTTACTTCATTCCCTCTACACATTTTCATTGAGTTGGATGCATGTGTGTGTACAGGTTCATAGGAAAAGACCTCCTAGATTTTCTTGCGTATTTGGTGCTAGTTGTCGAACCCGGGCCATTGGAGGTGGGCTTGGGGTAGTTACGGAACGAGCCCCGGTACGGGTCAGGTCGTGATAAAGTGGTATCAGAGGTGGTTTGACCTTTTGTATTTTGTTCAGACATTTCCGAAAAAATTCGGGGTTGGGTTTAGGAAAATAATTTCAAAGTGTCTCGAGAGTAGCTCTCTGGCCAGGGAGTCTAGTGATGGTATGGGTGGTCGATGATTCCATTCACCTGGAGCCTTATTACCCCCTTGTCATCTTGGCACCATGAGACACTCATTGTAGGGAACAATGGTACATGCATCCTATATGATTAAGTCTTTGATTGTCCTTCTTGATTCAACTCCCCATATTTGTTTATAAATATATATATATATATATTCTCATTTGATCATGGTACTCCTTGATAACATTCAGTATATCTCTGTGATGCCAGCCAACCATCATAGTAGCTATGGTTTATGAAGATGACCTTGTGAGTGACGAGGCCATGGTTTCGAACCCATCATGAGATGCCCTTCATCTATGTGGGTAGGTTGAAGAACCTCTAATTGTTGAGTAGCAGACAACCCCCATAGAGCAATCTATGTATTGATTTAGGATGTGCACACTTCACGCTTTCCTGCAAGAGAAACCACTAAGGTTCTATGGTGAGCTATAACCTCAAGCATCAAATGTTTGGCTGGCATTAGTGGACCACCTCTTTGGACTTGTTCAAACACAAATAGATTAAAGGGTGGATTTGGTAGCCAACCTTTTCCATAATGCATCTGAATATTGATGGAGCTTGGTTACTCCGATTCACGATGAGTCAGAACTCTCATATGACGAATTGTAGTAGCTATTTTTCTAATGATTAATACCCCTCCTTCTTAAGAACCATTATAATTCACAAGATTATTTAGTTTCACTAGGGAGGTATGCTGGTGACTGAATATATGACTAGGTTCATTGACCTTTCACACTAATCGATGGACATGATCTATAATTTCCACTTCATAGCACAAATGTTTGAGAAGGTACTCTGTAGGGAGATCCATGCTATCATAATACCCTTGTGCATCCCGACCAATGTTGGGGTACTGAAGTAGGTTCTAGTGATAGAGAAATTTCTGTTATAAGGACTCCATACAACTGTCTGTAGCGGTTAAAGAGGATGGGATGAAACATCTGTTGTACCTAAAGAGCATCAGTCGACAATATATTGACACGTGCAACCTCCCTATAATTAGTCTCATTCATGTAGTTGTATGTGGTCGAGGAAGTGAAGATCTTGTGGATAGACTAGGTAGGGCCAATGTAATGCTTGGGATGGATGAGGTAACATGGAACGAGACTGAATGACTAGACATGCTAAGAAGACATGGTAGGCACTAGGTAGATCACCATGACATAGACAACACTATGATCAGGGAGTTCCCCAGGGAGGTGGTGTTGGTAGATGATCTAGAGGTGGTGGACGGTGTTGTGAGGTCTTTCCACCACCGCTTGACTTCCCCTGATAGACTCAACAAGCTGGCAGTTGGGACCTCTGATAGCCATAAGCTTTGAAAGTCTACGATCTTGTATAGAACGAGATGATAAAAGGTATACCTTGTTCCTTTTATACCTTTTTCAATATAAATTATTAGACACCATGTGAAGAGATCATTTATACCTACTCTATGGTTGAGGTTTTACCAGGGAGATGTGGGGCATCGGGGTGATCCTATGTTGGCGTTGTTTGGAATAGCTACGAATGCACAAGGAAGAGGGGTACATCCCCCACCGAGGTGAATTTTTTGTGACATGATCAAAACCGTGAGGGTGAGTCAGTGTCACCCAAAGAAGATAATATCTTCTTGTGGTGGATGATTCCCTCTAACTTGTGAGTTCCAAGAGAGGTCATGTTGTGGAATGTCTGAGCAGGTCCTGCCAAAGCCATTAGGGTTTTCCAATTTGAACGTTTTTTCTCAGGATATCTCTTGTGAATGTAGATGAGTCTCTAGTTTGGGGGATTAATCTCCTTCCAAGGGGAGTGAAGACATGAGGGGTATGCCATAAGTATTTCGTGTCTAGCTCCATGTGGTTGTATGAGTTTACTAACCTTCCATATTCATTGGTACCTTTCATGCTGAACGTCAAGTCTTGATACTAAAGTTATCAAGTACTGGTCAAGGAGATAGAGACCCCATGAACAGAATGACATGGTATACTATTTGGAGATGGTAGAATTAGTCTTCCCCATTAGAATGTGGAGAAACTACCTTCTGGGAGAGTGCTTTATGGTTTGTACAGACCACCAGAATCTGAGGTACATCTTCACCAAGAGAGACATGAACATGAGGATTTGATGCGGGTTGATCTTTTTAGAGGACTAAGACTTTTAGATAGTTTATACTTTGAGAAAGGGGAACTTTGTAATAGATTATCCTAGTAGGAAGTCCCAGGATCACCTTTTTCAGGAATTTTCTGAGAATTTAGCTTCCCTATACCTGACCCTGGTGGAGTAGGATGGAACAATTTTCATCTGTCAGCGGCATTGACTCCTTTGCTTCTTGAACATGTAACAGAATCTCGGTTTTTATGCATGGACTGCGGAATCCTGTATGACTAGATATCCCTGGTTGTTTCACTAGATGGTTATTATGAAGGAGGGAATCACATGGCCCCTATTCTAGGGGCAATCTGGTTTGCCAGTCGTAGTGTGGGATGTAGAGATGGTGATGTTTCCTACAACCATTCTCAACCCCTAATAGTTGGAGTGATCTCATGACATCCCCCATGTTCCATAATTGAGGAGATACGTGCATGTTTCTATGCACTTAATCTAAAGGAGAAAACCTCATGTTGATAGACCATCAATTTGGTTTGCATTCTGTACCAGCATGGGAACATGAAGGTTTTACAAGGAGCGGGGGAGCCAGTGTGAGCTCAGTATCCTAAGTTGTTTTACCTTGTAATTAATTTCAGGGAACAAACTATTAATGGAGAAGGGCCATGATGAGACTGATGGATGAGGGATATTTTGGGATGAGGCGGACTGGTGAGTTTGGGTGTCGGCTGACGACGGGTTTCTAGGGTGAATATGGGAAGGACATGGGGCTGGCTGCGACCCATATTGGGTGGGTTGTGTGTTGACACGGAGCAGAGGGGGAGGGCCACTGGGCCAGCCAGAAATTGGGGTGGGGGAAGGTGGTTGGTGGGTCAAGACAGACCCGTAGATGGTCCAAGGGAAGACTATGTAGACCGGACCGACCGGGACGAACCGACCCGGTCAGACGAGTCCGACCAGTTTTGGAAGGAGCATCCCAATTTGGTCTGAAACCACTTCAAATAGATGTATCTCTTAAACTCCGCATCTTTTTGGAACGTTGTCTATGACCACACATCCCTATCACCAGGATAGTTCATTTTAGACAAGTTTAGGACTTTTATGTCATGTTATTGGGGTCTAGATTCACAAAACACCTATGTATAATAATAATAAAATATTTATTATTATTCGCAGTTCCTTCTTTCGAACGTAGCACCTTCATCCAATGTACAAATCACGAAATATAAGAGGAACTGTGAACCTGATTATTAGCCAGACATTTAAGACTAATTTTGGGTTTTTAAACCAATGTCTAGGTTCAAGCCCCATGAGTCCCTTTTCACACGTGTTGCGGTGAAATGTAGCATTTTCCCCGGTTATCTGTTTCGTATAAATGAGTAGTCCATTCCACATGTTTTTCCATGAGGATCGCATTGGCATGATCCATATAATTTGTTTTAGGATCAAGACATGGGACCCATATGAATTCATTCAAGCACAATGTGGAGACAAGTAACATTTCCATCAGATGTTCGTTTGAGGCAAATGAATAGTCAACCATGTGTGTCCTTCTGCAAGAATCACAATAATGCGATCCATTGGGAGGTGTCGAGCCTTATTTTTGATATCATTAAATGTGAAAACATGAAAGGAATATTTGTGAAAGATACTTTTGATGTGTTTGAGGAGAATCCATAGCTTAGGCCATCTTTGAATCTTGTGAGAGTGGAGAAGATATATGAAGAGATAAAATCAAATGTTCTAATGTTGTTTGAGGAGGCGTGTCAGCGAATATATGTACTCACCCTTCGGGTTTATTGAATAGCGTCATGCACTTGTATTTCTTATGACTAGGCATGTCATGTAATCTAGGAGTAAGACAGAATTTGTAGGTGTACTTGTTGATAGTTTAGTACCTGAGAATGTTTCGGTACATGGTCGGGCAATGAGGTGGGGTCACATGTCATGTCGGACTCACACACAAAGTGTACTACTTTTTGAATCACCTTTCACATTCATATCATTCTTTTGGACTTAGATTATGGAATGTGTGTATCCTATCCTAAGTTTTTTCCCACATAGAATGTGATGGTGCCCTATGTAGTTACTTATGAATTATGATGCGAGATGTACCCAGTGTTACACCTATCGTGGGAGGCACTTGATCAATGCTCAACTGTTTCTTTTCAGAGAGGTACCGACCATAAGTGATGGCTAGAGGGTAGCCTCTGACTATTATAAGAGTGGAATCCCCTTGATATATTAGGGCGTTAGTAGCATTTACAACTTCTATCTGAGTAGAATCTCCCCTGACACATTAGGGTGTGGGTAGCCTCTACGTATTCTATCAGAGAGGAATCCCCCTGATGCATCTGTGCATGAGTAGCATTTGTGACTTCTATTAGAGTGGAATCACCCTAACCCATCACGGCATGGGTAGCCTCTTCGACTTCTATCTGAGTTGAATCCACCTGATGCATCCGGGATTGGATAGACGATACGTCTACTATGAGAGTTAAATCCACCAAACATAATTGGGCATTGGTATCCTCTACATTGGGTTTAATCCTCAGCTATGCGGCCCAATGATGAGACTTGTTTAATGAACCTATGGACTATTAAGGAAGTGGGATGCTTTTCACACCAAGACACATCCTTGTTATGAGACCTAAAACTATGTGGGTGAGAGAATGCCTGCCAATTTGGATAGTATCATGGTGCTGTGATTGAGTCCCTTTGACTTGTAGTTCTGAGCAGACATGTGGGATGTTGGACATCTATGGTGGCTACATCTGGGACTATTGGAAACTCTTATTTAGGGATGATATTTGAGATGGAGAACTACTTAATCTCCTTTTTTGGGATTCTTTAACTGATAATATATATATATATATATATATATATATTCTTTTTCATGTTCCCACTCCTTGGGATTTGGCTACTCTCCATCCAAGAGAGGTGAAGACGTGTGGGGTATGCCACATGATATAGATGTATAACTTCTGATGGTTAGATGAGTATACTCTCTTACTATAAGTACCAATGACTCTATGATAAGTTCATATTCGCACCGTTTATATCTCCTTGTTTTAGGATGAGTTTACATCACTTTATTTTTGGGTTGATACGCACTTAATTTACTGTACCTTGTCATTTCTACTACATACTTCTTTACTTGTAAATATTAATTCTCCCCCTTAAGTACATTTTTGCTGCTCCCTTGAGCCTTTGGGGAATCCTACTGAGTATTTTTATACTCACCCTGCTTGGGCATTTCTCTCACTTGGCATTCCCTTGTAGACAATAGACACGTTTATCATGAATTCAGAGGTGCATTAGAATACGAGTGCTTGGAAAATGTATGATGGTCGTAGCTTGGGATCTAAGAGAGGGGATCCATGAGCTTCTTTACATTTTTAGTTACTTCTAGGTTGTGGAACTTTTCTGGTTGGGCATGTATTTTTACCCTTTCTCCATTTACATTACAGTACCATAATAGTATTGTTTAGTTGGTCATGCATTTTTAGTTTATTTATAGCAGTTTTAATCTTTTACTTATTCCCCTCTAAAACTTTTCATTGAGTTGGATACGTGTGTTTGTGTGTGTGTATAGGTTCATTAAAAAAGGCCTCCCTGAGTTTAATGTGCCTTCAGTACTAGTCGTCAGCCCATGCCCTATGGAGGCGTGCAAGGGGTAGTTGGGGTTCAAGCCTCAGTATGGTTCAGATCCTCACACATTCAACATTAAGGAACCTTTTCAGTTTGTACACACTTAGTAATATCTATTAAAGGGAATTATTAGAATGAGAACCACTGGTAGGAAACCCCTATGTACTCATGTCATTTGATGTTAATATATACAAACATGTGTATTTATACTTATAATTTTAAAATTATTATTAATGATTACTTTACATGACATAATTTGATGTATTAATGAAAACCGTGATGACATATGTTGGTGTCTAGGTAGGATATGTTGGGTGCTTGAGGAGTAATATTTAATTAATGAATATTGTGAGAAAGGATTTTTCACATCCTTTATTAAACTTAAGATTCTATTTTAGGAACTTTTATTTAAATGATACACTACGGGAAAAATGAGCAATTGCGACGGGTTATTTGCGACGGGAATAAATCCCGTCGCAAATAGTCATGTTAAAAACTTATTTGCGACGGGGGTATTTCCCCGTCGCAAATAAGGAGGCTTTTGCGACGGGATTGCTTTCCCCGTCGCAAATAGTTTTCCCGCGATGCGCGCCAAATCGCGGGAAACTTATTTGCGACGGGGAAATATTCCCGTCGCAAATAACCGGCGGCGGTAAAAGGTATTTGCGACGGGAATATTCCCCCGTCGCAAATACTATGTCAGCAGAGGATTATTTACGACGGGACCCGTCGCAAATAACTATTTACCGGTTGACCGTAATAAATGTTGGCTAAGGTATTTGCGACGGGTCCCGTCGTAAATAATACTATTTGCGACGGGAATCCCGTCGCAAATCGGCCCGTCGCAACTAATCTAACCTATAAATACCCCCATCCGTTTTTTTCATTTCATTCTCATTCCTTATCTTCTCTCTCTCTCAGAATCATATTTCTAGAGTTGAGTTTTTCTCCAGTTTAAGTTTTTTCTCCGGAGCTGATATTAAAGTTTTGAAGAACGATCAGAACAGATCAATTTTCAAGGTATTTATCTTCATTTTAATTTTTTATTTATTTTTAATTTCTTATTAGTTTCTATTATTATTAATTAGTTGTAATTTAATTATGTTTACATTGTTTTATTACTTAATAAATTTAAATTATAAGTATTGTTTATATGGTAATTAGGAATAATTAGTAATAATTTTTAGTAATTAAGAATAAATATTAATAACTAGTAATAAATACCAATAATTAGGAATAAGAACATTATTACATTATTAGTTTATTTTATTATTAATATTAAAATAATATAATTTTTTATATATATACAGTTCTTTTTTCATCTGTGTGTTTGCTGTCTTCACATGTATTATTTGTATATGGAGATAGAAAACGCACAGATGAAAAAAGAACTGTATATAAATTAGAAAATTATATTATTTTAATATTAATAATAAAATATATTAATAATGTTATTATTTGTAATTATTGGTAATTATTTCTAATTATTGATAATTATTCATTTAATTACAAATAATTATCAATAATTAAGAATAATTAGTAATAATTACCAATAATTAACAATAATTAGTATTAATTACCTATAATTAGTATTAATTACCAATAATTAGTATTAATTACCAATAATTAGTATTAATTACCAATAATTCGTAATAATTAGGAATAATTAACAATAATTAGTAATAATTAGGAATAATTAACAATAATTAGGAATAATTAACAATAATTAGTAATAATTAGGAATAATTAGGAATAATTAGTATTAATTAGTAATAATTACCAATAATTAGTATTAATTAGTAATAATTACCAATAATTAGTATTAATTAGGAATAATTAGTATTAATTACAAATAATTAGTATTAATTAGGAATAATTAGTATTAATTACAAATAATTAGTATTAATTAGAAATAATTAGTATTAATTACCAATAATTAGTATTAATTACCAATAATTAGTATTAATTACCAATAATTAGTATTAATTACCAATAATTAGTATTAATTAGGAATAATTAACAATAATTAGTAATAATTAGGAATAATTAACAATAATTAGTAATAATTAGGAATAATTAGTATTAATTAGGAATAATTAGTAATAATTACCAATAATTAGTATTAATTAGGAATAATTAGTATTAATTAGGAATAATTAGTATTAATTACCAATAATTAGTATTAATTACCAATAATTAGTATTAATTACCAATAATTAGTAATAATTAGGAATAATTAACAATAATTAGTAATAATTAGGAATAATTAACAATAATTAGTAATAATTAGGAATAATTAACAATAATTAGTAATAATTAGGAATAATTAACAATAATTAGGAATAATTAGGAATAATTAGTATTAATTAGGAATAATTAGTAATAATTAGTATTAATTACCAATAATTAGTATTAATTACCAATAATTAGTATTAATTACCAATAATTAGTATTAATTACCAATAATTAGTATTAATTACCAATAATTAGTATTAATTAGGAATAATTAACAATAATTAGTAATAATTAGGAATAATTAACAATAATTAGTAATAATTAGGAATAATTAGTATTAATTAGGAATAATTAGTATTAATTAGGAATAATTAGTATTAATTAGGAATAATTAGTATTAATTAGGAATAATTAGTATTAATTACCAATAATTAGTATTAATTACCAATAATTAGTATTAATTAGGAATAATTAACAATAATTAGTAATAATTAGGAATAATTAACAATAATTAGTAATAATTAGGAATAATTAACAATAATTAGTAATAATTAGGAATAATTAACAATAATTAGGAATAATTAGGAATAATTAGTATTAATTAGGAATAATTAGTAATAATTACCAATAATTAGAATTAATTAGGAATAATTAGTATTAATTACCAATAATTAGTATTAATTACCAATAATTAGTATTAATTACCAATAATTAGTATTAATTACCAATAATTAGTATTAATTAACAATAATTAGTAATAATTAGGAATAATTAACAATAATTAGTAATAATTAGGAATAATTAACAATAATTAGTAATAATTACGAATAATTAACAATAATTAGGAATAATTAGGAATAATTAGGAATAATTAGGAATAATTAGTATTAATTAGGAATAATTAGTATTAATTAGGAATAATTAGTAATAATTACCAATAATTAGTAATAATTACCAATAATTAGTATTAATTACCAATAATTAGTATTAATTACCAATAATTAGTTTTAATTACCAATAATTAGCAATAATTACCAATAATTAGTATTAATTACCAATAATTAGCAATAATTACGAATAATTAGAAATAATTACCAATAATTAGCAATAATTACGAATAATTAGAAATAATTAGCAATAATTAGAAATAATTAGCAATAATTAGAAATAATTAGCAATAATTAGAAATAATTAGCAATAATTAGAAATAATTAGCAATAATTAGTAATAATTAGGAATAATTAGGAATAAGTAGGATTAATTAGGATTAATTAGGAATAATTAGGATTAATTAGGAATAATTAGTAATAATTACCAATAATTAGTAATAATTACCAATAATTAGTAATAATTAGTAATAATGACCAATAATTGCCAATAATTACCAATAATTGCAAATAATAAGGAATAATTAGGAATAATTAGTAATAATTAGGATTACTCAGGAATACTCAGGAATACTCACGAATACTCACGAATACTCACGAATACTCACGAATAATCACGAATACTCACGAATAATCACGAATACTCACGAATACTCACGAATAATCAGGAATACTCAGGAATACTCAGGAATACTCAAGAACACTTAGCAAAAAAAATTATATTATCAATATTTATGAAAAAAATATTAATATTATTAAAATAATAAAAATTTATAAAATATTAAAATTATCAATATTTACAACAGATTTTGCTCTATTCTTAACATGTTCAAATCTTAAAGGGTCGCTAATTGTCAGGTCATGCGCAATAAAAAGTTTCTGTCAGCCATGTCCAATGTAAAATCTATAATTGTCCTTGCATGGTCGATCACCTCAAAAGTAATGTTGCAATCAGACAAACCAAGTCATTCCCTTCTTATCTATAAGAATCATCTCACATGAACCTTTACATAGACCATTCTTCCTTGAAAATTTAAGGGAAAAATAATGATATCCCCTCAAATTTTTAAGGAAGAATGATCTATGTAAAGGTTCATGTGAGATAATTCTTATAGTTAAGAAGGGAATGACTTGGTTTGTCTGATTGCAACATTACTTGCGAAGTGATCAACCATGCAAGGACAATTATAGAGTTTACATTAGACATGGCTGACACAAACTTTTTATTGCGCATGACCTGACAATTGACGACCCTTTAAGATTTGAACATGTTAATAATAGAACAAAGTTTGTTCTGAATATTGATAATTTTAATATTTTTTAATATTTTTTTTATTTTAATAATATTAATATTGTTTTTTCGTAAATATTGATAATATTTTTTTTATTACTAATAATTAGTAAACGAAATCTGCTTGGATAATGAAGGGAAAATTTATAACCATCTCCACAACGATGATTATCAAATTTCCTTTCATTATTCAAGCAGTTTTCCTTTTGCTAAGTATTGCTAAGTATTGCTAAGTATTGCTAAATTAGTAATAAATAGTAATAATTAGCAATAAATTGTAATAATTAGTAATAAATTGTAATAATTAGTAATCCTTGCTTGAGTGTTTTTTCTAACAAATTATTCAAAACCAGTAATGCTTTTATATTTTATAGAAAAATATGGAACAACGAGGTCGTCAACAGTCATTATTAGATGACCGCATATGGATAAATCAACGTAGAAATCCAAATGGTTCTGGTTTAAATCCAGTATATATAGAGGGTGTGGAGATTTTTTTATCATTTGCGGCATCAAATTCAGAATTTGTTTCAGAAGGAAAGATAAAATGCCCTTGTAGAAAATGTGCATTGAGAACGTTTGACACGTTTGACAAAGTGGGGGAACATCTCTTGCGTTTTGGTTTTCAAGCAGATTATGTTTTTTGGTATCAACACGGTGAACGCAGTTCCAGAGCAGATGATACCAACTTGATTCCGGATCCATCCCAGTTTCAAGATTTAGTACATGATGTTTTAGGTTCATCTGTTCAACATACAGAAACTCCGGCTGATATAGCTTCAAATCCTGAGTTGGGACCGTCTGAATTTTATGAGTTGTTGAAGTCTGCTGAGGATGCATTATATCCTGGCTGCAAGATGAGCAAATTAGAAGCAGTTGCAAAATTTATGGCTATCAAATCAGATAACAGAATGTCAAACACATGTTTTGACCAGATATTTTCTTTGCTGAAAACACTGTTACCCGAAGGAAATGTTTTACCTGCAAATTACTATGAAAGTAAGAGGTTGGTTCGAAATTTGGGACTTACTTGTCAGAAGATTCATGCATGTTCAAATGACTGCATTTTATATTCAGGGGAAAATGAGTCGTTGGATAGTTGTCCCACATGTGGGCAACGGAGATATAAAGAAGGACAACACGGGAAGTCTGGTTTGATTCCTGTAAAACAGTTGAGATATTTTCCGCTTACATCCAGACTTCAGCGTTTATTCATGTCTAAGAATACAGAGACAATGATGTCATGGCATAAAGAGAATATTTCAACCGATAAAAGCTTGAATCATCCAGCCGATGGTGATTCATGGAAACATTTTGATAGAGTGCATCCATCATTTGCTTTAGAAGCTAGAAATGTTCGACTGGGCCTTTCCACTGATGGTTTCTGTCCGTTTGGATCTTATGGTAGTCAATATTCATGTTGGCCTGTTTTTTTAACTCCGTATAATTTACCTCCATGGATGTTGATGAAGGAGCCATATATCTTTTTGACTTTACTAATTCCAGGACATCCGAAGAAAAATATTGATGTTTATTTGAAGCCATTGATTGATGAATTAAATTTATTGTGGAGTACTGGTGTCAGTACATATGATGTTGCAACGAAACAGAATTTCATACTGAGAGCAGCATTGATGTGGACAATAAGTGACTTCCCGGCTTATGGGATGTTATCTGGCTGGAGTACACATGGTCAGAAATCATGTCCTTACTGTATGGGAGAGAACAAAGCATTTATGCCCATTCATGGAAAGAAACCTTGTTATTTTGACTGTCATCGCAGATTTCTTCCAGCTGATCATCCTTTTCGCAGAAACAGATCTCATTTCAGAAAAGGAACAGCTGAAAGGGATGGACCTCCAAAAATGCTATCAGGTTCGGAGTTAAAATCGGTTGTATTTTCATTACCTCCCATCACTTTTGGTCCCACAATAAACCAACAGAAAATTTCTGGTTTTGGGAAAGAACACAATTGGATTAAACGTAGCATATTTTGGGATTTTCCATATTGGTCTGATTTGTTGGTCCAACACATGTTAGATGTCATGCATATTGAAAAGAACTGTTTTGATAATTTGTTTCATACAGTTTTGGATACGCCAGGAAAGAGCAAAGACAATGTAAATGCACGTTTAGATCTTGCCCAAATTTGCAGGCGTCCAAGATTGGAACTATTTGAGATTGTCAGAACAGAAAGGTTACTGAAACCAAAAGCAGCTTATACACTGTCTAAAGAAAACCGTTTATTATTTTGTCAGTGGATTGCAGATTTGAGACTTCCAGATGGTTGTGCTTCCAATTTGGGTAGATGTGTAAAGAATGGTCATATTACTGGATTGAAAAGTCATGATTGTCATGTTATAATGGAGAGACTTCTACCCATTGGATTAAGAGGTCTGTTGAATTCTGTGATTTGGGATTCCATAACAGACATGTCTCATTTTTTTCGGGAAATTTGTGCGGCTACGGCAGATTATGATGCTCTAGGCAAACTTGAAAAAGATGTTGTTGTAATTATATGTAAACTGGAAAAAATATTTCCGCCGTCATTCTTCGACTCAATGGAACATTTGATGTTACATTTGCCATATGAAGCCAAATGTGGAGGTCCGGTACAGTTTCGATGGATGTACCCATTTGAAAGATGCATGCAAAAATTGAAAAGAAAAGTACGCAACAAAGCATCTGTTGAAGGATCTATTGCAGAAGCTTATTTGCAAGAGGAAATATCTTTTTTCTGCTCCCATTATTTTGAATCTGAGTATCCTTCAAAACACAACCGAATGGGACGGAATGAGAGGAATATTGATGAAATCGACAATCAATTATCTGTTTTCAACCAGTCAGAGCTTGGTTTTGGTGGAGTTTCTGAACGCTGGCTTTCAGATGATGAACATCATAGAGCTCATACGTATGTTCTGCTCAACTGTGAAGAGATGACATCAGTTGTACTGTAAGTGTTTATATCACTTATTCTATCATTTATGTTACAGTAAATAACTTTGGTTTTTATAGGTTGTATGATAATCATATCAAGAAACAAATTCCACAAATTACAGCAGCTTCTCTCGAAGAACGGCGACTGAAAAATTTCTCTCAGTGGTTTCAAAAACCGGTAACATAAATTCTTTATCATTTAGCAACTCATTCAATGTATAGTTTACTATATTGATAATTATTTCACAAATCTTCAGGTGTCTCGACATGCTGATAAAATTGACAAACGGCTCTGTGTATTGAGTAACCCACCTTCCAAACTTGTTAAAACTTATAATGCATATGTGGTGAATGGATTTCGATTCCACACGCATGCATATGGGGAATCGAAAAAAACAATGAACAGTGGAGTTAGCTTGAGAGGATCTCATCATCGAGAAAATGAAGTTGACTTTTATGGCATACTTGATGAAATCATTGAACTCTGTTATCTTGGACAACATTACATAACCATGTTCAAATGTCGGTGGTTGGATACAGAGAGAGGCGTGCGTGTTCATCCGACTCATGGAATCATCGATATTAAATGTAAAAGTGTTCTCGCAGTAAATGAACCATTCTTATTGGCTCAACAGGCATATCAAGTTTATTATGCAAAGTACTGTGCAACATCAAGAGACTTGACTGATTGGTGGAGTGTAATAAAAATCAAAATTCGAGACAATCAGTTTAGTCAAAGTGAATGTGCTTTCACTGATGTGCAAAGAATTGAAGTTTTTCAAGAGAGTACTCAAAATCAATCTTTTTTACAAAGAGATATGAGTATCGATGACGACACCCCACATTTAAGAGTCGGTGATGACGATGATGTTAATGATGTCACACATGAATTTGAAATGGTAAGAGATGAAGCAACTGCAACTCGAATGGATATCGATGATGTTGAGGAGGAATATGAAGATGACATTGACATATATGAAGATGATGATGAAGATGAACACTTATAGAATTCCATGGTATTTATATACAATCATAATATGTATATATATGTATATATAATAGTAATTATCAATTATTTGCTAATATTAACATTTTCTGTTTCAGATGGACGAGGCCACATTTCGTGAGTTGGCGGAGGCTGACCTGCCTTTCGATGCGGATGAGTTGCTGGCAGATGACCCTCAGCCTGCAGGCGCTCCAGGGAGTACGCGGAGGGGGCGCGGTCTTGCACGATTGATGATTCCTGACCCCGTCCCCGAGCGACGTCCACGTCTTGGGTTTGATCCGCGCACCCGGAGGTGTGATAACCTGTGTAATAACCTGTGAATTTGACTAAGATTTCATTAATCTATTCACATAATAAATGTTTATTATTTTTTCAGTTTTTCGCATATAGCAGTCGGACAGGGCATCGCTATTTTGCGCAACTATTTCTCTCAGCCGTGGACCACATGGGAGCAGATTCCCATTGATGTGCAGTAGGCCATGTTCGGCCATTGGTTGGTACGTACGTAAATAAATAATTTTTATTTTGAAAATTATTTCATTTCTAACTTGATATTTTGATTTATTTGTAGGGTTTATGGTATCCGATCGAGGATACCATGCATGACGCCATCCACGAGGCATGGAAGGTGGCCATGCGTGATCGCCTTCGTCAGTTTTTGCACAATTTAAGAAAAGATGCGATGAAGAAAGCAGGAGTGTCAGATTTTGAGGAGTCATGTAGAGCACACCGACCAGAGTACATTTCATCCCATGTATGGGATGGATTATGTGCGCACTGGTTGAGTGGTGCCTTTCAGAGGAGATTATCGGTGGGGAGGCAGAATCGGGGGAGGCAGGAGGTGACTCATCGAGCTGGGAGTCGTTCTTTCAGTACTCATAGACAGCATCTGGTACGTACATTATTTATAAATATTTTATATAACTATAAATATTAACAGTTTATTTTTTATTCTTATAGGCTGTCGAGCACCCCGATATTACAGAGTACGACGTATATAGGAGGATGTATAGTGATCCTGCTACTGGGGAGCTCAGAGGTGATCGTCAGCATCACATCGTGGTCAGTATTATTTGTTTTCAAGTTTAAAAATTAACTGCATATAATATATTCACAATTTTAATTTTAAATTGCAACTATAGGAGTCATATGAGGCCGCAGCGGCACAGGCCCGGCCTGAGAGTCAGGCCGAGTCATCAGATCAGACCACTGCCCGTCAGTTTGATGAGGCGGCATGGATGCAGGCCACCCAGTATGCCTTCGAGAAGGGCCGGGTAGTTGGTATCAGCTCTCGACTGACTCCCGGAGATTATTATGGTAGTGCTGCGATGTCGGCGTCCAGCTCGAGGGGAGCTCGTGCATCTTCTTCTACACAGTATGAGGAGCAGTTGCGATCTCAGACTGCACAGATAGAGAGTCTCCGACAGGAGCAGGAGCAGATACGTCAACAGCATGAGGAGGAGCGTCGACGCCAGCAGCAGCTGTACGAGGAGCAGACGAGTCGGTGGCAGCAGCAGCATCAGGAGCAGATGGAGTACATGCACCGACTCACTCATGCTTTAGGGATGGAGTTTCCTCCACCACCATCTGCAGATCCCCCACCTCCCCCCCCCTCCTACAGATTAGAGTTTGTATTTCTGTTATAAAATTTGTGAAATCAAAATATTTTTTTTTTTCTATTCGTAGTTTCTGTCTCATTATAAAATATTAATAATATTATATTTTTAAATAACAATATTAATATGAATAATAATAATATTTATATTTTATAATATTAAATTTTATATATATATTAAAATTTTATATATATATTAAAATTTTATAATATTATAATTTAATTATTTTTTTGTAATACTTGAATTATTTTAATATTTGAATGTAAAATAATTCTATTATTTTTATATTAATTAAAATAACTTATTAATATTTTTTTTATTTATGAATTATAATTATAATATTATTATATTAATTAAATTATTTATTAATATTCTATTATTTTTATTTTTGAATTATAATTCTACTATTATTATAGTAATTAAAATAATTTATTATTTTCATTTGTAAATTATAATTCTATTATTATATTAATTAAAATAATTTATTAATAATTTATTTTTTTTATTTTTTTTATAGTATTTGCGACGGGATACTATGCCCGTCGCAAATACTAGTATTATTAATAATTTTTTATTTTTTTTTAAAAAGAGTATTTGCGACGGGTCCCGTCGCAATTACTATGAATAGTATTTGCGACGGGTCCCGGTTCCCGTCGCAAATACTAGTATTATTAATTTTTTTATTTTAAAAAAAAAACGTTATTGCGACAGTCCCGTCGCAAAAACTATTTGCGATGGGTCCCGTCGCAAAAGGTATTTGCGACGGGCCCGTCGCAATAACTGTTTAAAAAGTTTTTTACAAAAAATACGGAATACTATTTGCGACGGGGAGAATGCCCGTCGCAAAAAAAGGCTTTAGCGACGGTCCCGTCGCAAATAAGTTTAGTTGCGACGGCGTTTTCCGCAACGGGCTATTTGCGACGGGATCCCGTCGCAAATAGCCCGTCGCAAATACCTGTTTTTCCAGTAGTGATATAGGCTAAATAAATCTATGGTCGTGGTGTTCTATAGGTAAGTTCAATTTCTAGAAATTCAATGAAAGAGACATTGAGAACATATGTTAATGACACCCACATGAAACCTGATTGATTAAATATATCACAATAAAGGGATTATATTATAGAGGAAGTGTATGTATGAGTTATTGTTTCATTGTGATATTAATGCCTTTCTCTATGTGAGCCTAGGAATGTAACTAATAGATAAACCTGGACTTTTAGATACTTCTCCTAATGATACTGAGAAAGAGTTTAAAGGTTCGCATGGTAATTTTATCCAGTATCTTAATTAAACAATATATTATTATTTAATATGATTAAATATTGTTAAATATTATTACCACATGTGATTTATTAATCATTCTTAATTCCTTGATCGCATATATTCTATCTCTAATTTTTCAAGAGAATATTCTGAGAGTAGAATATTTAATAAATATTTATTTTCAATTTAGTGAATATAATAATTAACTATTTATAAGTGAATAATGTAGTGAAAATTAATTATAAAATAAATAATCATTATTCAAGACTTTATAAACATTGTAGAGGAATGGTAGATCGAGTATAATGGTCTTATGAAAAATAATATATATTGAATATTGTTTGAGAAAATTATATTTAATTTATTTCGCGAGTTCAATTAATTTCATGAAATATTATTATTATTATATTATAGAAATGAAGATCTACCGGGATTGTAGATATATTAAGGGTTCATGTGCAGCTATTATCTTCTAAGACTACTTGTATTTAAACCCAATTATATTATTTTCCAGACAGATCTAGTTCATATTTATTTGTTGAGCACAACGAAGTCTATAGAATCCTCTTCAAGAACCATTGAGCCCCCTTCTCTATGAAAACTCTAAATAATGGAGAGCGATCATCCCCCACCGTCCACTTTCATGTCTAGAGAGATCAAAGAGAATCCTTTGAAAGTGATTCTCAAGGCAATCAAAGGTGAACAATTCAAGTGTTAGTATTTTCCATGCTAAAACCTGGAAATTCCAATAAAGATGTTCGATGGTTCATGGAACTTGTATGGATCACTATAGGCGGGAATATACCCCTCATTCCAACAACAAAATTATTATATTGTATAAATCCTTTTTTAGAGCCATCAACAAAGAACGAATTTCTTATAAGCTAATTCTTAATTTCATTAATTAATTATAAAAAATATGAAACAAAATTATGATTTAATCATTCTTTAATATGGATTTTGTGATCTTATTTATTATTTTTTTGTTTCTCATAAATATAATCAAATCGATTAATTTTATTAATGAAATAAATTTTAAGATCCCATTCAATGGTTTAGAGGAGTCTGGCTAGACAACACAAGAGTACATACCATGCAACCAAGAGGTATACACCGTGTACTAGAGATTAATTCAAAAAGAATTAATTATAAATTAATTCATAATTAATTCAATAAATGTGGTTTTATTACACATATTGAATTTAATTATATAACATGTTTTAACTAGGACATCCCTAAAAATAGTTAGCTAGAGTGCATTCCATGTTACTTCAGTACTAGATGTGTAGTCCCTTAGTCCCCGAAAGGTCGTGTATTCTCTTCACATACTGCATATTTTGTGGCCTTGTAAATTGAAGACACCATGATATGTATTCCATATTCATGTCTAGTACTCCAGTATTTTACATGGAATGGTTACACATTTATTTCTAAGGAATGTATCATGTATAGATAGTGATAAAATACACATTCTGTAGTTCCAATGTACATGCTCTGTACTTTTAAAAAATTAGAATTTTATTTAAATTATTAATTTATTCAAACCTTACAAACAAGTTATTCAGTTTTTTATTAAGTTGATATGACATTCCTTATTATTGGTTATATATATATATATATATCTAATTAATTTCTATAAAATTTCTGGGATTTCATATCATGTATAACTAGCATTGTAGTTATTAATATATGAGCAATTAAACATAAAACCAGATGTTAATACAATGTGTTATGCGAGGTCATTAATTTGATAGTACATGCCATGAAATTTTGTGATAATTCATGTATGACACAAGCTTTATAAGTAAATAGTATGTGAGTATAATACATGTTGGGTAGTTCAGAAAGGTACTCACCATGATGCCTCTATGGAATATTTTTATACACAACTACTTTTGAAAAAAAATACTTAATTTCTTTAAAATTATGATGAATGATAATTTAAAGGAAATTATTATGAGAATTAGTATAAAATAATTGATTAACTAGAGAAGATAATTAAATTATCAGAGAACAATTTATCTTAAATAAGAATAAATTGGATTGAATGAAAATTTTATTAGATGCATAATTCACTCTATGGATGTGTGTGATCTTGATCATAGTCCAGATATTTACGTGGGATTGGTTTCATGAATTTTAATATTAAATTAAATAGTGGAATTTGTTTCATCCCTCCTCTTATTATGTAAGGGATACTATATAGATGGTTTATTTTATGTAAACCCTTTAACAAATCCTTTAGTCCCACCCCAATTGTGAGTGAGTAAAAGAATATGTAATGGTGGAACTACAAAGCTATTTGATGCAGATAAAGTTTAGATTCGGGGTGAAACCAATTCAAGAGAGATGCATAGGTGAAAAGATGAAACATAACCCTAAATTTCTTAAAGGATTTTCTCCCCTTAGGTCTTTAGTTAGTTTATAATCATTTAGATACTAAACATTAGTAAATGATCCAGATCATAAAACTTTATTATTTTATATTTTTCATGTTTCATGGTTATTCCATTATGGATCTATTGGCATGATAACATGAATTTATGAATTAACATGTATACAATATATATCTAAATTAAACTATATTATGTGTAATTATTACCCAATATATGGTTAATCACTTGAGTAAAATAAACTTATTATTAAGTGGAATATAATAATAAAAATTGGAAATTTATGGATAAAAGAAAAAATCCCAAAATTACATATATTAAGTCAGTATAACACTCCACTACTTCTATTAAATTAAAACCATAGTTCAAAGTGCTTGATCGACCAATGTTGGAGGGATTTAAATTACTGTATAATTCTAACATGATTTTTTGGTTGACTTTACATAGATCACATAAAGGGTAGAATTCCAAAGTAGGAATTACTATAAGTGAGAGGAAAAGGTTTAGGAAATCTAATTTGAGGATTTCATGATTGGGGAGTCCACTCAACATATCAAGGAACTATGAGTTAATTTAGTTATCATTTTGAATGACTACCTGAAACCCCTCAAATTTCTTGACCACAAAAAGTTGGGGTGATGGTAAGGGGAATATGGATCTTTTCTACAAGAACGTCTAAAAACAAGATATTATAACTCCCAGAGTTTGGATTATTTGGTTTTGATATATAATTGAGAGATTAATAAATTTAAAATTTATTTATTTATCTAATTTTATCAGATAAAGTACTAAAATTATGCTCATCATATTTTTTTAGAAATGGAAATAAATAAGAAATCAAACATATCATTATGATCTATACATGATAGAGAAATCCTTCTCACTAAAAAAAATTCCCATGAATGGAAAAAGAACTTACATGATATCCTATGTTATGAAAAAATATTTTATGTGCTACAAGAACCTACTCTTAACATACCAGTTAATTAGGCTAGTGATGAAGAGTTATCTTTCTATGAGAAGTATTTGAACAATTCTGTAGACGTTAATTGTTTAGGATATCATCCATGACCAATTAGATTTTGAGGAAACTTGAGGAAATGTATGGGTATAGAATGATGTATCACCTTTGTGACCTCTATCAAGATAAATTGAGTCAAGAGTGATGTGAATTCTCTAATTCTATGTTTATAACTATTCATAGAGATTCAGTGCAATCTAGGCCTTATATATCATGATTATTGGATATATTTGGGACCTATAAATCATGGGGATTAAACTCCTAGATGAGTTTTTCAAAGATCTCATACTTTCCTAATTACCCACGTCCTTGTATAGTTTTAGTTCTTAATTAAAATATAATAAATAATGAGAATAATCATTCAAAATTTCTGACCTATACACCATGTGGGTAAGGATATTGGGCATGACAAACCCAAAATCCTTATGTTTAATTTAAAAAGGAATAATAGAGAATAAGGATCCAAGACTCATAATAAATTCTAAAGTTCCCAAGAATTGTTTTTCCAATAAGTGGAAGATCCTGATGTTGGACAAGGAAAAGGAGGTAGTATGTTTAGAATGTTGCAAGAAAGGACACTGGATAACAAACTGCAACTAGAAGATGAGGGTTTCTAAAGGTGTGTCTGTTATCAAGTGCAATATTTAAATATCTGCACATTGGGTATTAAATATTGCATATGGTGATTATAAAGGTATCTAAATATAGGATCCATGTATATTATGAAATATTACTAGAGGATTGGTGGATTTTCATGCTTCAAATGGTGCGAGGATGGCTAACAAATCCATTTGAGACTACGAATGTTAATTTCCAATATGGATTATATTTTTTTTAAGATATATTCATTATCTTCAAACCATTACTGAGAATATAGTTTATATATCATACATACATACTGATGTTTTTTATATTGAAATTTTGAAATAATAGTTGTTTCTTTTATAATGAAAATTTATGTTATGATATGACATATTTAACTAATGTTCTTTATAAATTAAATTATGAAAACAAATTATTTTAAATAGATTGTGAATCATGTTCAGAAGATTCATATGACACATAGATATGGAATCAGTATATTTTTCATGTAAATGTGAAGCATTTGAAGAGGATATATCAATATGGTTATTTAGATTATTTTCAACTAAAACTACTCGAAATATTTCATGATTGGTTTTATGGAAAAATGATCTAACTATCATTCAATGGAAAAGGTGAAATGGACACAGAGCTTCTTGTATTGGTAAACACATTTGTCTGTGGAACAATTCTAGTGGATTCTATATGTGGATATTATTACATCATATCATTTAATATTTATTTGAGTAGGTATGGGTATGACTACATGATGAGGTATAATTATTAGTCTATTAATAAATTAGGAAAATTATAGAATGAAGTAGGGAATTAACATCAAATTATGATATATAAGCCTTGATCAAATCTAGGTGGTGAATATCTTTACCATGGTTTTATTGACATTCAAAGGAGTATGGGATTCTATCGCACCAAACTTCACCTTAAACACCATAGTATAATGGTGTTACTGAATTGAGGAATTGTATCCTGTTATACATGGTAAGGATGGCGATGAGTCATGTAGATATTCCATTATCTATTTATAGATATAAATTTTATACTGTGGAATATACATTAATCAGAATACAAAATAAAGTGTAAAATATAATTCCCTTCATTTTATAGAGTAGAAAGAAATCTATTCTATCATATAAATGTGTATGGGATAGTCATAAAATTTTTAGGCCTTCTAAATAAACAGACTATCCCATAGTGTAAAAAGTGTATCTTTATAGGGTATCATAAGGGTAAAATGGGATACAATATATAAAACCCCTTCAAAAAGAAATTGAATGTCACCAGAAAATCCATATTTCCTTAGAGGAAGAACATACTAAAATAGTATATTGTTATAAAGACTGAATTATAAGAAATTAATGATCAAGATACACAAGATTTGGTAGAGGAGTATATTCCACTAGTTCCAATGGAACAAGTAGTTCTTGAAATCAATGTACCACGTAGGAGGAATAGAGAGGTAAGAGAACAAGAGAGATATGGTATTCTAGTAAAAAAATATGGTGACTCAATATTTTTTTGAAAATAATGAAACTCTATCACATTATGATTAAGTAGAGACCAATGATGATGCAAGATGGTACTAAGCCATGAATTCTTAATGGATCCCATGTATCAAAACTATTTTTTTATTTGGTTCAATTCACCAGTTGATGCAAATACCTTTAGAGTATTCATGAGAAAATTGGAAATATAAGGAAAATCCAATACCTAAAAATAATGTGAAGCAGATAATGGGTTGAAAATCATCAAGGAACTGAATATGATGAATTTTTTTCACATATTCCGATATTGAAATACATAATAATTCTACTAGATTTATAATCTTACCATGACTTAGAAATTTTCTAGATGGATGTAAAAAATATTTTTATAATGGGATATTTTAGGGAGATGTTTACATGACATAACCAAAAGGTTTTGTTACTTAAAGTGATTCCAAAATGATATTCATTTTATAGAGATACATTTATATATTTATTAAAGCATCTAGGTCATGGAAAATTTTATTTGATGAAACTATAAAAGAATTTGGTTTCATTAGGAAAGAATGTGAGCCAATGCTTGCAAGTGTTTTAGAGTGAATATGGTCATTATCATAGTATTATATGTTGATGACATATTAAATATTGAAGATGACATACTGACCTCATAGTCTGTTAAGGAAAAGTTAAAAAAGAGTTTTTCTATAAAGGACAGAGGTTAATTATCCTATATTATAGGGATCTAGGTATTTCATGATAGATCCAAGAGGAATCTTGGACTATGTTAAGGTATATACATTGACAAGATACTAATGAAATTTAGTATGGGAAAATCTAAGAGGGGGTTGGTTCCAGTGTCACATCATACACATCATTATAAGAAAAGGTGTACCTAGAATTAATAAGAGAATGAGATAATTAATATGTTCTCATATACTTCAGTGATAGGATTAATCATGTATTCCATGTTATGCACATGACTAGATGTTGCCTATAAATTAATCATGGTAGGAAGAAAACAAGCTCATCCAAGTGAACAACATTGTTCTTCTATTTATGATATCTTTAAGTATCTAAGAAGAACTAAAGATATATATTTTTATTGGTTGAGACAGGGATCTAGTCATTAGCAGTTATACTAATGATTTTTAGCCATATAAGATTTATTTTAAGTCACATTATGAAAATGTTTTGTGTTTTAATGGATATATTTTAAGCTACCAAAGTTCAATGTTGCTAGTTGATACTAATTCTATCATGGACTCTATGTATAGGGAGTCTTCTAATGAATCTAAGGAATCCATTTGCATAAAAAATAATGGATATTGATTTGGTACCTAATAGTAAATACCCAATAAAATTATATTGTGATAATAATGAAGTGGTTTCCCTTTCCAAAGAGCAAATATCAAACCAATGTACAAAGCACATACTCTAGATGTATCACATATCATGGGTTTTTTCTGAGAGTGTTGAAGTTATAATAAGAATAGTTTCTATAGAATAAAACATTTTAGACCACTTCACTAAATTCCTATCTCAACAAAAGCATGATTATCACATGAGAGATAGTGGAATAAATTTTGTAAGCATCTGGATGTAGTGAAAGTGAGATTTTATTAGTATTAGAAACTAAGAAAACAATTTTGTGCACTTTATGATAAAATATAATGATAGTGTTTAAAATTAATTAAATATTTATTACATCATGAATTTTCTTTTTCATACTATAGTATGGGATTATGTCGCATGAGTAGTTATTAAAATGAATGAACATAGCAGTTCCCCTTTATGACGAGAATCTAGATGTTCCATCAATGTATTCTTAATTATATTTTCTGTAGAAGAATTAAATCTTTTTATTTACACATATGATACATTATATTAGGGGTGGATATTCATAAGACTCTGAGGTACCTTCTAATGGTGTATTCCCTTGGTAATATCCAGTTTAGGATATTATATGAACGTGACCCGCTTGTATGAAATCCACATTTCTGTGTGTCATTGGATTTTCCAATCAACGGAATGGTTTATTGTTAGATAGAATTTTATATTATAATGAATTAATATTATTAGTCACCTAATTTTATGTATTGACCAAAACCATGAGGAAATATGTTTGTGGTGAGGTATGATATGTTGGGTGTCCCAAAAGTAATATTTCATTAATAGATAATGGGAGAATGTATTTTGCCCACTGTTGTTCAATGTAAGTTGTTATATTATTCCCTTTGAAGGAAATGATATATATTATATAAATCCATGGACATGGTCTTCTATAGGAATATTTTATTTCTACAAAGTCAATGAATGAGATATCGAGCACATAGGTTGAAGACCTTTGAATACAACTATTTTGATTACATATATCATGATAAATGGATTATATTACATAGTAAGTGTTTGTATGAGGTACTATGTCATTGTGTCATTAACATATTTTCTCTATGCGAAACTTGGTGTGTTTCTAGATGATAACCTTGTAATTTGGTCTTCTTTTCCTAATAACATTATGAAATATGCCTAAAGGGTCACACACTATGTGTATCCATAATATCATTTTAATATTATATTATTATTTATTATTTAAAAATATGAACAAATGGTATTCCTGTATGTGGTATAATAATTATTCATGTTTTCTAGATCACAAATATTTAGTCACTACAAATTCTATTGAATATTATGTTAGTAGAACATTTTATATAAATTTATTTCATATTTAGTGAATACAATATATATTTATTAATTGTTGAAAAATGTTAGGACATTTATTTATTAAGTAAATAGTTATTATTCAAGGCCGGATAGATATTGTGGATGAATGGTAGACCAAGTTTAATGGTCTCATGATGAATAGTATATATTGAATATAATTTGAATAAATAATATTTAATTTAATTTTAGACTTTAATGCATATCAATGAATAATAAAATTATTATTATTAATAAAGACATGGGAAACTATAAAGAGTATAGAAATAATTAGGGTGCATTTGAAATTATTATTTTCTAACCATAGAGACACTTAAGCCAAATTATATTAATTCTTTGATAAATCCAATTCATTATCATTTTCGGCCCACAATGATATCAAAATAATTTTCTCAAATCCCTAGATAACTACACTATCCAACAAAGATTTCTTGAATAGAGAGAAATCTTCCACCACCTTAGATTCTCAAGTCATGAGAGATCAAATAGAATCGTTTGGAAGTGATTCTATGGGGGATTAAATTAGAACAAGACAAGCCTTGAGACCTATCATTTTAGCACTCGAAGATTCCTACGATGATGTTTAGAGGTTCACGGAGCACATTTGGATCACTAATTGGGGGAATGTACCATTGATTCTTTTAATAAAACAGAAATAGGAATTATCTCCATTTTAATATCCATCAACAACGAAAGAATTTAATAGAAGGTAATTTTTAATTTTTTAAATTAAGTATAAATAATATGTGACGATCATGTGATTTAGATCCAACATTTTATCCATTATCTATATTCCTTGAAATAATTTCATTGCTCATGAAATTTTTCATTGGGTAAATATCAAGTTAATCATTGATCATGAATAAAATAAAATTTTGGAACGATCCATCAAATTATTATTATATGCCTAGAACCTTAAATTTATACATATTGTTTTTTCATTGAAACATATTTGATTTAATAAGGTAGTATTTATAAATTTTATTTTTTTACTCAATATAGATATTTATTAATGAGAAAAAAATCATGAAAATATCAGACATTCTATATTTGTAAATTTTTTTAGACTTACTGTGACAAGTGGGGACCTGAAATATATATCCCCTTGATGCATCAATATTCTCATGGAAAAATTAGTAATCTATTGTTAAATGAGTTTTACACATAGTTTAAGATCATTTTTTTAATTTTATTGATGGTATAAATATCATGATTTCTAATATCAATATGTCCAATATTATGGATTTCATTCATTATGAATTCAAAAATTATATTTCTTGAGATTATTGAATTGATATTATCCATGATTGTATTTCGGGATTAGGGTATTGATTAAATGAAATTTGTGTTCGATTATTTACCTTTCTATACGGAATATTTCTTATCTAAATATGATATTCCAGTTGTTGATAAAATCGAATGTGTGCTTAGTTATTTATCTTTATATATTGATTATGACTTATTGATTCATGATATAATCCACTGTATGTTACACTTATTGAGAATTTTAGCTCACCATTATTTTATTTCCTTTACCTAAAATAGGAAGATAGATTCTTTGAATGTATTCAGCGATCCTGAATTATTACTATAAATATGTTTTTGTTTTTTTGTTTTTAATTGTAATATGTGATTCCAATATGTCTATATTTTACCTTGAATACTAGAATATTCTGTCCATTGGGATAAAATAACTTATATATTATGCTAACTTAGTAAACTGAATACTAGCTCTAGAATATTGGGGTTACCGAATTTGTAGTTGGTATTATAGGATGTTTAGTAGAGATATTGGGATCCATATTTATTGAAAAATATGTTAGGGAACGTATCCCAATGGTATACTTTTTTGGAAAATTATATGAGAACATCCAGTGGTTTTGGTGAGGAATATATGGTGTTGTTTTTTCTACAAATACATCTCTGTCTAGATACAACAATTTGACATGGTTCTGTCATAGTTGTATCGAGGGGTAATTACTCCAAAAAGGATATATTGGGATTTGAATTGAACCAAACCTATTACATGAAAATGGTCCTTACTGCACAATTGTTTTTGACACTCCAGGTGGATATTCATAGGATAATTTACATATTCATTACAATCTACCATGAAGGATTTGAAATTGAATATTTCCCAAAAGAAAGTATTTTTATGATCCATATGAGAAAAATTTAATAATTTTAGGTACCATTAGGGGTTAATAAGTCCAACATTGATTATAATACTAAAGTAACATTGAACACTTATAATGTTTTATGTGATGGATGAGCATTGGATAAATTTATCGAGTTTTTATAAATGCTTGAGGTATATGAAACCCTTATATATAACTAGTTTTTTTACTAGAAAATTTAATTGAGAAATAAGGATTTTATAATTTTTGGACATAATTATATGGTTATTTAGAACCTTTAGGGTTAATATTGTAACAACCAAAGCTTCCAAGGTACGTTTACCTTTGAAAAATGCAGTATCTTTTGTTGTACGCAACTTGGAGTTCTAACACACCACAACCAATGAAACTAGCCGTTATGAATAGTAATAACCACTTTTTAAAATTTTATAAATTTTATCTTTAAAAATGGACTTCATTTTTTCATTCAGAATATCTAAATTAGCTTAGAATGAATTTTTGGTATTTTTTCTAAAAACATTAAATTTTTGATGAATAGTGAAAAACAATGCGTCAGTGTTTAAAACCGAATTTTTAATTAAATAATTTTTTATTTTATTTAAATTTATTTTTGGTCAAAATAGGTTCATAATACCTATATAATTTCAATGTAATTCATTAGAGTCGTTTTATAATAAGTTTAGATATATAAAAATTATATTGACATTTTTACAGTCTTTACAACCTTTTTAGAGCATTTACAAATTTGCATAAAACTTAATTTTACCTCTTCTGTGAATTGAATTTCAAAAATAAGAGATACACAGTTGATTTTAGTAAGTAAAATGTCGTTCAATGAGATGAAAATAATTTTTGGTGAATAGTATCATTTAACATTTATTTACCATGGTAAAAAGTAAATAGGGTAATTAAAGGTAACAATGATATTATTATTACCCTAAAACATGTCCTAATTCTATTGGATAAGATTATTTCTACCAAAAAAACCTTAGGATTAAAAAATGATCCTTTAGGTCCACATGGATTAGATTAGGACATTTATTATTATTTAATATAAAGAAGAGTTAATAGTGTTAAACTCAAGGTTTCATAACTAAAACATTTTTAATATAGGGTTATACATAAGATAAATTCTACTATAAATATCAATTAGAAATATAAAAAAATTTACTACATAAAGGAATTTTATTTATAATGTTTAGACATTAAATAATTAAATTTATTTATGACACAATGATGATGCATTAATTACAATATAAATGAAATATTAAAATAATTGATATTATAAATAACCAAATAAATCTAATTTGAGACTTATGATGAATTGAACTAATTTTATTGGTTAATATGACATGTTAGTATTTATTAAATTAATTGTTTTTGATGTGATTATGACATTATGACTTTAACAAAAACAAAATACCAAACTCTGTTAAAATTGACATAAAAGAGTTTTAAATACCAATATTATATTATTAATTTATATAATAATCCTAAAAATCAAAGGTTCAACCAAAGAACTTATATAAGGTTATATGTATTAATAATGAACCACTTTGGGTTCTCTTGGCTTTTTTTAGTAAGTTTATTAACCATACAATATAAAAATAAAAAGAGACATTGTAAATGTCAAACTATTTAACTAAGAGTTAAATCTAAAATATAAGGTTAATATGGTGACATAATCCTGTATAAACCTATTGGTTGAAAGGTTTTAGACCCACCCCCACCTTATCCTAGAAATAAATCTTATTGGATCCATTATAAATCGATAATTATTTTATTATAAAATAATATTTTAATCTTTTCCTAAGGCTCCCCTCACCCCTCTTATGAAAGGGCACTTCCCTTTCTCTCAAAATTCACAACTCCAAAGAAATTTGGATTGGCTTAACCCTGCCCAAATATCCTTCCAAATTTTCTCACTTCATTATAGAGGCCTTAATTTTTTCAAAAAATCAACAACTAATGGTTCCCTTTTTATCAAATCAAAAGGAAGAACCTGAAAAGAGGTAAATATTTCATCACCTCTTTCATGTTCTTTTCTTCTTCCACTTCCTCTTTCATTGTTGTTTCCATTAAAGAAAAGTAACTCCAGTATATTATACATATTTTTATGTTAGTATAAAAATTTAACAACCATATTCATTATTCAATCCGTCATATGAATGACAAAGTCACCATACATGTGTACCTACAAATTATGGTCTCCATGTCGTGGTGTAGGTGTTATTCAATACATTTTTTTGGACGGGTATAATAATGATGTATAATTGATTTAAATAATAAATAGAACCTGTTAATGATTTTTTTATATGATATAACATTATATTATATACTATTTCTCCTTCAATTGAAGGATATTGTCGCTCGTGCATACGTACGGATTACCGTCTCCACGAACACGATGAGATTCATTCCCCATAATAATCATTCAAGAATAATATTAATTTGATGATTAATAATAATGTTTAAGAACATAATATCACTTTGGATATAAATCAAATACATCATATCTATAACCAACAAGGCTTATGTAACTAAACATATAGTGGAAAATGAATTAGTTAACACCTGAAACGACGATAATACTAAAATATTATTAAAAAAGTAATATTATAAGATCATAAAAGATATCATATTTATGTATATGGTTCTTGGATAATTGGATAAAAATGATTTAAATATTATACCAGAGTATAACATACCCTCAAACAAAGATAAGTACAAGGTAAGGGTTAATTCTATAATCTCTTTACTTATCTGGGGTTTCTAATACGTAAGTATCTACTGAGAGTTCTTTATCATCCACATCCGTGTTTTCTTACAAATGTAATTCGAAACATTTTTACTATTTTCTTGACTATGGTTTAAATACATTTATACCCTTATTTTACCATATATGTTTTTAAAGGAATTACTCCATCATTTTCCAAACAAGGTACTTTATGACCTTTTCGACAAAATTGATATAAGAATGTCTTTTTTTATCTTATACGGTGTGTGTGGCTATTTTCCATCATTATATCATTGTTGAAGCTTTCCATACAAGCTTATAATAATATATTCAAAATAAATGTTTTATTTTATAATTATGTAACATTTAAATGATTTCAAAATAGGAAGAGGTTCTTATTTAAAATAGTTTTCATTTCATCTATGTCAACATCCTTTGATAGATTTTTAACTTGTTTGAAGTTGATTTGTTATGATACAAATATTCCATATTGTATTGAAGGGTTTGTGAAATGTTTGACTATGGATGTGATATTTTTACACCATTCATGGTTTATGGATAAAGTATTGACATTTCATATTCTAGTTTTAATATGAATGTTTACCTTATGTTTAAACCTTTTCTTATGAGGTATGCATTGGACATAGTAAGTGATAGGTGGAGCCAACTATAGCTCCTTGATGCATCGGTAGGTCTCATGATACAAACTAGTGTCTTGGCATAAGGCCTTGACAAAATCTAATTTTTAGTCTTGGCACAAGGCCTTGGCTATGTGGTTATGAAGTCTGGCATTATGCATTCTATCATTTTGAATTTGGCTATTGATAATTCATGAGATTATTCGACTATTAGAATATCTATGTGAATAAGTAAATGGAATTATTTAGATTTATATTTTCCATATTATGTTGAAATTTAAGTTTAAAAGGCATTTGTTTTAGGCATATACATTTCCTTAAATGTTTGTTCTTATTTATGAAAGTTTATGCTATATTTTTATCCTTACTGATCATCTGAGTTCACCACATTCTATGTTTTATTTTTCCCAATATGTGAATATGTATATTAATACTAACCTTCAGGGATAGTCTAAGGTATATGATTGTGGTCAATAGAGACAATGTTTTCATTTTTTATTCATTTTATAATGTAATGTAAAACTTATGAATGTATCTAGTACTTTCAAGGAAACTAAACCAATCGATATTTCAAGACTTGATCTTTTGTGATCATTCCAATGTTATGTAACAATGCACCGACTCTAGATAATTAGGGTTGGGGAATTATAGTTGGTATCAGTGGAAGTTTAGTACAATCCTTGGAATCTAGATTTGGGAAAACTCTGATTAGAGAACATTACCCTAAGATAGACTTTGAGGATTAGTATAGAAGAACTTCCTATACTATTGTTAATGTAGAGATTTTATGAGTTTCCTGAGAAATATATCCCTGTTTGGATACGAGTAGGTAGAGGCAGCTCTGGCACAGATATACCTAGGGGTAAAATCTGAAAACACCACTTTGAGATAAACGTGAATGGAAACTAGTGCACGACAACGGACCTAGCTGCACTCTTGGTTATGACACTCCCAAGGGATATGCTTAGGATAATTCTCATTTTCCGTACAAACCATTATGAAGGATTTATGAGTATATACCTCATCAAAAAAAATATTATTATGGATTATATCCATAAATTTTACAATTTATGTTTAGTGTTTTACAAGTTTGGAATTATATATTGTGATTCATAAACTAATCTAATGTATTACATTGTATAGAAATGGAACCTAGTGGAAGGAATGAAAACTTTATCAATGCATGTAATCAATTTATGGATTTCCCTTATACTCACAAAAATTATAGTGGAGATGGTGATGAAACCAGTGCTGAGAAACTTATCACCATAATGGGACAACTCACTTAGGTTATGAATAATAATCTTACTCGTATGGAGCACCTTGATCCACAACGAGGAGGATCAATGTTAGACCAATTCATGAGGAAAAAACCAAAAACATTAAATGAGACTAAATATCTATTTGTAGCCGAGAAATAGATAAGTTCCATAGAGAAAATATTTCATGCTTTGGGGAGTAGAAAAATGGAAAAAGTTGTCATGGTAGTTTATTGCCTCACAGGAGATGCAGATTAATGGTGGTCATTGATTAAAAACACAAAGGAAGATGATGAGGTATCAAATATATAATGTAGGGAGTATAAAGAAATTTTATTAGAAAAATATATTCCTCGTGACCATCAAGCGGATATGGAAAGGAAATTTTTGAGTCTAAGACAAAAGGAGTGTGAGAATGTCGCAAAATATGAGGCAAAATTTACAAGGTTAGCAAGGCATACTTCAGATTACATGTGTTACCCAAGGAGTAATATTGATTGATTCTTTAATGAGTTAAAACCATTTCTCTGGTGAGAATTAGTCTCACAATCCTTCTTATCATACAAAGATATTGTCTCATGTGTTATCAGGATAGAAAAATAATTCTCTATGTCTTACATCATTGAAGCAATGTAGGAGAAGAAGAGATCATTTGAACACTCTGGAAATGGAAACAAGGGGAATAATGGAAAACATGAATATCCATCCTGTAGTAAATGTGGGAAGAAACACCCAGGTACAAGCCTGAAGGGAATGGGAGTCTGTTAAAAGTGTGGTGAAAAGGGCCACCAAGCTCGTGATTGCAATGGAAAGAAAGAGACTGTTAATGATTAAGGATACAATTGTAAATAAAGGGGAATTATGAAAATAAATGTCCTTAGTTCCAAGGAAACATACCTCAGAAAAGGACAAGGGAGCAAGGCCAAGTTTATGTGATCACTACTGTTGAGGTTGAAGCTCCAAAAGACATGCTTGCAGGTAATTTAATGGTCTTTTCAAGAATAGACAATGCTTTATTTGATTCTAGATCATCACATTGTTTCATATATTCCTAGTTTTTTAAGAAAATTAGATGTTTAAAATTTGATTTAACAAGAGAGTTATCAGTCAAAACTCTTAAAAGAAGTATCATTGCAACAAAGTTTTGGGAATAAGTTCCCAATAGGGCATATAAAAGTTCTTTATATGCTGATCTCATTATCATAGAAATTATTGAATTTGATATAATATTTAGTATGTATTGGCTTTCAGACCATGATGCAAATATTTATTGTAAGAATAAGGAGGTTGCAATTCTTGATGATGATAAAGAGAACCTTATCTTTAGAGCAGAAACATCATCACCTGATTCTTATCTTGATCCACCCCCAGTAGCTCAACTAAATTCAATTATTGGGGAGGAAGAGAATGAAATAACTATCTGTGAGGAACGGAATGTTCAAATAGAGGATTTACCTATTGTGCAAGAATATGTTGATGTGTTTCCGGAGGATTCACCTAGACATCCTCCAGAACAAGGAATTGAGTTTTCCATTGATTTAATTCCTAGTTCAAGACCCATATCGAAGACCCATTATAAAATGGCCAATGTGGAATTTTTGGAACTAAAGAAAAAACTATAATAATTGAGTAATATGGTATTTATTCGCACTAGTTTTTTCCATAGCGAGCTCCTGTTCTTTTTGTTATGAAGAAAGATGGATCTATGAGGTTGTGCATTGACTACAGGGAGATAAATTCTATAACAATAAAGAACAAGTATCCCCTACTTCACATTGATGATTTATTAGATCAAATTAATGGAGCTCAATATTTTTCAAAGGATGAACATTGATCTGGATATCGTCAGTTGTGTGTGAAGAAGGAAGACATTCCAAAAACCGCATTCCAAACCAGTACGAGCATTACGAGTTTACAGTAATGCCTTTTGGATTGACTAATGCACCTTCTGTATACATGGATCTAATAAATAGGGTTTTCAAGGAACATCTTTATGACATTTTAGTGTTATTTATTGATGATAACTTGTTATACTCCCAAAGATACAAATATAATGAAAACCACTTGAACACGTTTCTGAAAACCCTCAGAAGAAATGAATTATATGGGAAGTTTAGAAAGTGTGAATTCTGGCTTGAAGAGATTTATTTTCTTTGTGATATACTATCTAAGGCTAGAATATCTGTTGATATTTCTAAGACAAAGGCAATCCAAGAATGGCTAGCACCAATGAGTATAACTGAGGTACACAGTTTTATTGGTTTAGCAGGTTATTATCGGCGTTTTTCCAAAATTGTGCTCAATTGTCTAACACATTAACCAAGATAACATGTAAAGGGGTTAAATTTGTTTGAAAAAAAGAGTGTGAAGAATGTTTTGAATAACTGAAGAAAAGATTATTTAATAACTTATCTTGATTATACCATTGGGGAATGATGGGTTTGTTATTTATAGTGATGCTTCAAAGAAAGGGCTTGGTTGTGTCCTTATGAAGAATGATAGAGTTATTGCCAATGCATGATGACAGCTAAAACTTCATGAGCAAAACTATCCCACACTTGATCTTGAGTTACTAGCTGTAATATTTGCTCTGAAAATATGAAGACACTATCTCTATGGTGAAAATTATCAGATTTATACCAATCAAAAGAGTTTGAAGTATATTTTATCACAAAAATAAATCTACACAAGGCAAAATAAATGGCTCAAAGTACTCAAGGATTATGATTACACTGTACAATACCACCCGGGGAAGGCAAATAAGGTGGCAGATTCTTTGAGAAGAAAGAATCATGGAGTTTTGAACAAGATGAGAGTTGAAAAGGATCCTATATACATGGATTTAGTAAATATGGGTATGGGAATAACCATGGAAGGTGAAACATCATTGATTTTTCAAATGTATTCCAAACCAGCTTTAATAGAATGGATAAAAAGTTCTCCAATTGATGATGAAGAATTTCAAAAGAAAATTAAAGATGTGAACGATAGAATATTGATTTACTTCGTATATAAAAATGGGATTTTGAAATTTGGGAAGAGACTTTGTGTTCCCGATATACCATATCTGAAAAGGGAATTGTTGGACGATGCTCAAAGCTCCAATTTCTCTATACACCCTAGTAGCAGAAAGATGTATTTTGATTTGAAAGAATCGTTTTCGTTGGACAAGATGATGTGATAGATATTTGATTTTGTGTCGAGATGTATGGTTTGTCTACAAGTGAAAGATGGAAGAGAACATCCTATAGGATTCATGCAACCTCTTCGCATACCTGAGTAGAAATGGGATGATATTATGATGGAATTTTTCATGGGACTACCAAAGACTCCTAGAAGGAATGATGCAATATGGGTCATTATTGATCATCTTACCATGTTAGCACATTTTCTTCCTATGGGAGAAGATTTTCCACTTGAACGTCTGGAAAGACTATATATTAATGAAGTAGAAAGAATTCATGGAGTACCCCTATCGATTGTTTCTGATTGTGATCCCCGTTTTATATCAATATTCTAGAAAAGTCTTCAGAAATCTCTAGATACTAAAATTTGTTTGAGCACTTTCTACCACATTCAAACCGATGGACAATCATAATGGACAATTCAAAGCTTATGAGACATGTTGAGATCTTACTCATTTGACTTTCAAGGTATGTGGCATCAATATTTACCTATGTTAGAATTCTCCTATAATAATAGAATCCATTCAAGTATTCATATGGCACCATATGAAGCGATATATGGGAAGAGATGTCGCACAAAAACTTGTTGGGATGACGTTGGTGAAGAAAAACTCGTAGGCCTAGAACATGTTTAGGAAACAATGGAAAATGTTAAGGATATAAAAACCCACATCAAAACAACCCAAAGTAGGAAAATGATATATACTGATAACTAAGGGAAGGAATTAGCATTTCAGGTAGGAGATCATGTTTTCTTGAAGGTATCTCCATGGAAGGGAGTTATATGATTCTGTTAGAAGAGTCCTAGGTACATCAGACCATTAAAAATTCTAGAATGAATTGTGGGTGTGGCTTACCATTTGGAAATGCTGCTAAGTCTCTTCAATGACCCTGATGTGTTCCACGTATCACTATTGATAAAATACATGCCTGACCCAATGCATGTACTCACCTATGAGGAAATTGAACTGGAACCTGATCTATCTTATTGTGAAGAGCCTGTCAAAATTCCTGATACATGAGAACAAGTGCTAAGAAACTAGATGACTCGTCTGGTAAAAGTTCTATGGAGAAACCCTAAGATGGAAGAGGCAACATGGGAACCCGAGGAACTTATGATGAAGAACCACCCGGATCTTTTTATACAGTAATATTCTAGAAATTTCTAGGGCGAAATTATTTTAAGGAGGGGAGAATGTAACACCCCAAGCTTACATGGTACGTTTCCCTTTGAATAATGTAGTAGCTTGTGTTGTACGAAACATGAAGTTTAAACACACCACAACCAATGAAACTAGCCGTTATGAATAGTAATACCCACTTTTTGAAATTTTATAAAATTTTATCGTTCAAAATGGAATTCATTGTTTTATTTGGAATATCAAAATTATCTTAGGGTGAATTTTTGGTATTTTTATAAAAACTGTCAATTTTTAATGAATAGTGATAAACACTGTGTTATTGATTAAAACAGAATTTTTATTTAAATATTTATTTTATTTAAATTTATTTTAGTTCAAAATAGATAAATAATACCTTTATATGTTCAATGTAATAAATTGGAGTCGTTTTATAATAAGTTTAAATATATAAAAATTTTATTGAACATTTTACCACATTTTTTCCTCCTCCTAAGAGCATTTGCAAATTTGCATAAAACATTATTTTACCACTTTTGTAAATTAAATTTAAAAAATCCGAGAGACATGGTTGAAATTAGTAGGTAAAATGTGGTTCAATAAGATGAAAATAATTTTTGATGAATAGTAACTTCTAACTTTTATTTTCTACGGCTAAAAGTAAAATAGGGTAATTAAAGGTAAAAATGATATTATTATTACCCTAAAAAATGTCTTAATTCAATAGGATATGAGTATTTTGACCAAAAAAACCTTAGTAATAAAAAATGATTCTATAGGTCCACTTGGATTAGATTAGTACATTTATTATTATTTAATTTAAAGAAGAGATAAAAGTGTTAAACTCATGATTTCCTATTTTTTTTTAATATAGGGTTATACAAAATATAAATTCGTCTATAAATATGAATTAGAAATCTAATAAAAGATCCTACATGATGGTATTTTATTTATAATTTTAGATATTATATAATTAAATTTATTAATGATACAATGATGATGCAGTAATTACCTTATTAATGAAAGATTAAAATAATTGATATTATAAATATCCAAATAAATTTAATTTGAGACTTTTGAGAAATTAAAATAATTTTATAGGTTAATATGATGTGTTAGGGTTGATTAAATGATTTTTTTCGATTTAATCTTGCTATTATGACTTTAACAACAAAAATAACAAACAATGTCAAAATTGACATAAAAGAGTTTTAGAAACAAATAATATATTATTAATTGATATAATATTCCTAAAAATCTATGGTTCTGAAAAAGGACTTATATAAAATTATATATATTAATAATGAAACACTTGGGGTTCTTTTTACTTTTTATAGTATGTTTTTTAACCATATAATATAAAAATACCCAGAGACATGGTAAATGTCAAACTTGTTAACTAAGAGTTAAATGTACATGATAAGGTTAATATGGTGACCTAAACCAGTATAAAACCTATTTGTTGAGAGTTTTGCGACCGATCCCCACCTTAGCCTCGAAATAAATCATTTCGGAGCCATTTGAAACTGAAAATGATTTTATTATAAAATTATATTTCAATCTTTTCATAAGGTGCCCCTCACCCCTCTTATAAAATGGCACTTCACCTTCTCTCGAAATTCACACATCCAAAGCCATTTTTCATGGATAAAACCTACCCAAATATCTTAACAACTTCCCTAAATTCATTCTATAGGCCTTATTTTCGTCAAAAATCCAACCTATGGAGCCCTTTTGATCAAATCAAATGGAAGAACCCGAAGATGAGGTAAATATTTCATCACCTCTTGTATGTTTTTTCTTCTTCTTCCACATCCTCTTTGTTTAGTGTTTCCATAAATAAATAATAACTCCAGTATATTTGAAATACTATTCCGTTATTATAAAAATGGTACAACCATATTCATTATTCTATCCATCATATGAATGAAAAATTAACCATACGTGCATATGTACGGATTACCGTATCCACGTCGTGGTGTAATAGTTATTGAATACATTATTATTTTTTGTATGGGTATAATAATGATGTATAATTGATGTAATTAATAACTATAACATGTTAATTATTCTTTATATATGATATAACATTCAATTATATACTATTTAACCTTCAATTTAATAATATTGTCGCTCGTGCATACGTACGGATTACTGTCTCCACGAATGCGATGAGATTCATTCTCCATTGTAATCATTCAAGAATAATTTTCATTTGATGATTAAAAAAAAAGTTTAACAACTTAATATCATTCTGGATATGAATCAAATACACCCTATCCATAACAAACATGGATTGTGTAATAGAATATATAAAGGAAAACAAATCACTTAACACCCAAAACGATGATAAATTTTTTTTTTAACAAAGTAATTCTAGATGATCATACATGATATAATATTTATGTATATAGATCTTGTATAATTTAATAACAATTATTTAACTATTATACCAGAGGTTAATGTACTGTAACCAAAGATAAGTACTATGTAAGTGTTATTTCTACAATCTCATTACTTATTTGAGGTTGTTAATACGTAAGTATCTTCTGGGACCTCTTTATCATCCACAATCGTGTTTTCTTAAAAATGTAATTCAATTTTTTTACTATTTACTATAATATGGGTTAATGTAATTTATTCCCATATTTTACCTATATTTTTTGAAATGAATGTTTCCGTCATTTTCCAAACAAGGTACTTTATGACCTTTTCAACAAAATTAAGGTAAGAATATATTTTTTAACTTATATGGAGGGTGAGGCTATTTTCCGCCATTATAACATTGTCGAAGATTCCCATACAAGTTTATAAGAATACTTTAAAAATAAATGTTTTATTTTATAATTATATTACTTTTAAATTATTTCAAAATAGAAAGAGATATTTCTTTAATAAAATTTTTGACTTAATCTATGTGAACATCCATTGAAGGATTTTAAGCTTGTTTGACGTTGATTTATTATGATACAAAAATTCCATATTTTATTGAAGTTTTTGTGATATATTTGAATGTGGATGTGTTATTTTTACACCATTCATGGTTTATGGATAATATATTGACATTTTGTTTTCTAGTTTTGACACGAATGTTTATATTATGTTTAAGACTTTTCAGATGAGGAATGCATTGGACTTAGTAAGTGATGGGTGGATCCTGCTATAGCTCCTCAATGCCTCAGTAGGTCTCATGAGACAAACTAGTTTCTTGGTGCAAGGCCTTGACCAAATCTTAGTTTTAGTCATGGAACAAGGCCTTGACTCTGTGTTTATAATGTCTGACATTATGCATTCCATCATTATGAATTTGGCTATTGATATTGCATGTGATTATTCGACTAGTAGAATATCCAGTTGAATAAGTAGATGACATTATTTCAATTTATGTTTTACATATTATGATGATGTCAAGTTTAAAAGGCTTTTGATTTAGTCTTATACATTGTCTTAAATGTTTATACTTATTTATGAAAGGTTCCTCTATATTGTTATCCTTACTGAGCATTTGAGCTCACCCCTTTCTATGTTTTATATTTCCCAGGATGTGATGAAGAATATTATGAAATAACTACAGGTATAGTCTAAGGGATATGACTTTAGTCAATGGAGTCAATGTTTTTTTGTTTCCATTTTATAATGTAATGTAAATCTTATGAATGTATCTAGTACTTCCAAGGCTACTAAACTAATTGGTCTTTCAAGACTTGTTCTTTTGTGATCATTCCAATTTTATGTAATTATGAACTAACTTTGGATAAATAGGGTCAGTGCATTACAAGTATTATCATTAATTTCATAGTAGTAATTGTAAATTTAGATTGTTCCATTTTTCAACAAATATACCAGAAACGCTCAGTCAGAGGAAAGCCTCTGACCATTTATTAAAAAAAGAAAAAGCATAATGTAGATGAAACAAGTACAAACCACCTACATAGCATAGAAATCATACTCATCACCACCCCCTTCGGAAATTATGTCCTCCGCATTATCTGTCTCCCACTCTGAGCTTTCGTAGTGTTTAAGAACCTCGGCATATTTCCTTCTAAGATTTTGCTTCTCCAAGGCCAGAAATTCCTTGGAGGACTGCATAGCCCAAATCCCCTTCCCAATTGAAGATATAGTTGACATCGGCTTATAAAGAGAAGAGAAATCTTTATTCGATCTTGGTCGTGGAGGGGCAGTCCAAGCACCTTCATCCTCGTGCACCTTCATCCTTTCTCTCTGTAAAACATCACTGTAGGATGGCCGAACCTCACCACTATCCTTCTCCTTGCCACTATTTGAGAGATCACCCCACTTCCCCAAGATTTCCACCTGCTGGGACCCATACTTCAATCCATAATTTTTCTAGACTGTATTGTCGGCGTCAGCTATAGAAAGGCATTGTGGCTGAACCATCACGGTCAGCCCGCCTTCCCTGGTTGGAACATCCATTGGGTCTGTCTCAATCTGTAAGTCGCCAGCTTCCTGCCTCACAGTAATCTCCTCATCATGAAATTCCTCCTCATTCTCCAGTTCGAGGAACCTATTGCCAGTAGAAATCATGATCTCCACTCCCCCATCTCCATCATCCTACCGTTCAGTCTCAAACTATTTTATGATTAATGTTAATTTTTAGGATGTTCATAATATTTTTTGGAATGTTATATAAATACATCAATATATCTTTAGAAAAATGGAAACCAGTATGGTGGGTGGAAAATCATAACAAAAATAAGTGTTGTAGGTCTTAAACACACAGTGAATAAGAGACAAGGGAGTTGTGCCTACCACATGCCTATGTGATGTACATGCTAGTATGACATTTTTTTTACATAAATTGTTTGAGGGTAAAATATTATTTTTATTGTAGGATCAAATCATTGTGATTTTGAGGTAAATAATAATATTTTACATGATGTTTTATTGGGTTGTGGTAAATATAACCATTAGGTTTAATATAAATGAATTTTTTAAAAAGAATACAATTAATTTTTGGCGATGTAAGTTAATAGGCATGATATCAACTTTTTGGTGAAACAATTATCTAATATTAAGAATATTATGGTTAATTGGGATGTAGGGTAATTAATTTTTGGAATAGTGTATGTTGAAAACTTTGTGGAACTTTTGAAGAAAAATTTATTTTTCTCTGCATGAAGGTTTATAATTTCTTTTAAAATCTCACCTTGTGGTAACCATTTTAGTTTTGGGAAATATTTAAAGTCAATAAGAATATATTATTATTTTCTTATGGATCATATGATCTATTAAAATTCAATTATAGTAATTCATTTATAAAAGAGATTCATATTGGATATTAATTTTTTAGAGAAAGAAATAGAGTGTGAATTGATCGAATCACAACAAAATGAAGAAATTTTAATTTAAAGATATCAAGTAGGTATATTTTCCGGTGTTCCCTATATTAATAGAAAAATAATTCCTAAATATTATAAAAAGGATATTAGAAAAAAAACATTGTATTACATTAATATTTGATGAATCAGTGTCTTTTCACTCGTCAAAGATTCATGATTATTTAGTTGTTAACTTTCTCTTTATCATTCACATTCTTGTGATGAATTTTTTATTTTACTCTAAATAATTATTTACGCTTTTCTCCCACATAAATATTTTTAATTTCCTCCAATTTCATCCTACTTGGAAACCTAATTTTTCATTATTCTAAATAAACCTCATATTTAATATTATGTATTTTTAGAGAATGTTTTATTAAAGTTTTTAATGAGGAGTCTTTTTGACAATTGAATCTTTAAATTTCATACCATATAATTTCAAGTGGAAGTTCAAATTGTGAGGAAAATATTTAACGATGGTTGGGAAAATGTAACACCTTGAGATTTTAATATATATATATAGTTTAAATAAATTTAATCTACTCAATATTTTTATTTATAAATAACCCGTACATTTTAATATAAGAACATAATATTCAATATCATATACAACACACAAGATTGAGCTTAAACCACCTAGGAAATATATTATTTAAAATTGAAATTTATGACATAGTTGATGAATTGGATGGTGCAAATAAAATTAACTAAATTATGATATACATATGTGTGTGTGTGTGTGTATTAATAAATAAGTATTTATTTATAATAATCACTCAATTTTTGGTAATGTCAAATTATTCTTAAAAAAATATGCTTTCAACAGAAATGTTTTTTACTAAATTTTTTAGAAAATAATATAAATAGTTTTTTACCACAATTAGAAAATATATTTAATAAAATGAAATCCCTTTTTAAATTGGAGTATTAATATTGTTATAGGATTAATTGTTCGTATGTTTTTTACAAGGGTGATTGTTCTGTGAATTGTAATATTAGAACCCCCTTGTTTCAGGTACATGAACATTTATTCATTTATTTTGAGTCAACTTAATGTTTAGGTATTTTTTTGGAGTTTATATGGGTTTTTAAATTTTTTATAGATTTTATGGAGTTATATAGGGTTTTTAACAGTTAGTAGAAACCATGATGCTCCTCTAGGAAATTGTGAAAGGTGTGATAGTGGACACTACGTAGGCGCAAGATTGGTGAATAATTTTTAGAAACCATGTGAATTCCAATAAGAATACATGCTTCATAAAACATATGTAAATTCATGGATGGAACACAGTTCATCTAACAATGTTAGAAAACCATGTGAGGTGTGTCTCTAAGATAGTAGCATCGCATGGTTGGTGCACATTTTTCCAAACCGTGCTACATAACCATGAAACATACCATTGTCCCTCATTAAATTGTGTATCTAATATGAATTATCCACATTAAAAATCATTTTTCCTAATCCTCCAATAACTCAAATTATTTTTGTTTCCCCTTCACGAGTGATTATTCCCTTCGATCCTAGAGTGATTCCTAGGTAAACCAAAGTGCATTCGAGGCTCAGATTTATTCGTAAGTACATGTTTTACTCATTCCTCTTAGATACATTGTTCTTGTATATCTCTCTCATAACCATAGATATTTTCCATTATGGATCAATAAATTCTTTATGAATGATTTTAAGTGATATATTGTTATATCTAGTGAATGGAACATGGGTTATGATCGGATCTTTAATTTTCATTTTTTTCATTCTTAATTTCCACCAATCGTTGAGAGGTATTTGGACTCTCTATTATATCCAATTGATTTTAACTTGATGTCATTGTATTTATTAAATTATTTTCTTCAAATTTTTGTGAAATACTTGTGTGATTCATGATGAAAATTCATTTTGTTTATGGCATTGAAATTAGAAAAAAATGGATGGATTTCACTAAACACTACTTTATTTATAATTTTAAATGAGGATGTTAAAACTATGGCTTGGGTTTTCATGAATGTAAATTGTTTTATAAAATTATTTAATAAATAATTGTTTTAATGTTAAATGGTTTATCATGGATTTGGTCATACAAGGTTGGTATGAGTTAATTTGGTAGTCATGACCCTTAATAAGGGTGTATACCATTAGGGTACTATGACGTTACCCTATAGAAGGGACATGTTCCATTAAAGAACATGGATATATGTCACCTTATGCAAGACCACTCATGAGTATAGAAATATCACCTGGGCATGCATAGTGTGTGTATGAAAACACGGTTATGGTTATTATAAACAATTTGAGAAAATGGATTAATGGTATGGTTTTGTTTCCATACATGGATATATATTTTGTTTTGATATAAATTTTTTTAATCAATAGTATTTTTTTAAAATATTTATATAATGTTTTTTCCTTGGGGATTGAGTTGATAATTCATTAAAGAAATCCCACTGAGTTTAGACTACCCCCTACTTGTGAACTTTTGTGTGTTTGAAAATATCATCTATCCGGACATGGTAAAACATGGTATTCTATTCCTTTAGTGATTTTTATTTATATCTTGGTCTTGGCCTAATGATCTGGATCATGGAGTCAGTTGGGTGTTTCATGCTGATGTCACAAAGGTGTTTTTTGTTTTGTGGTATATTTTCCCTCTTTGTGTGTCTCTTTTGATTTTTACTCGTACTCAGATTTTTTTTATTTTTTTAGTTATGTTTTCATTTGTTTTTGTATGCATGAATAATAAAATGGGTTTTTGGGATTTTATTTTTATAGATTGGATTTTAATCATTCATTGGGTGAATCATCCCCCAGTAGATCATGAATCCTGAGGAATTTATTTCCAACTTCTAGTGTCTTGGGGATGTCACATAAGGCCTAGTATCTATCTTATCACTCCATAGGCCAATGAAGATGGGTGTGTTGTTACCAATGGTATCAATATAGTTCATACCATTTCATGGGACCAATAGTGTCACCCATATCAGTCTTTGAAATAGGAAATGATATCATTTTTGTTTGGTCGTGTAGTGGGAATTAGTATCAATATCTATCTTAGGATTGAAGTGAGGTGTAGGATTGTCAGAACATGGAATTTAGATCATAAAAATGTATAGCTAACCTTGTTATTCTAAACATCATGTTAATAGGATGTTTGGGTACACGAGTGTTTTGATATAGTTCTTGTAGTGTTGAAACCTAATAAATATGAATTTAGACTATGAGATCCGCATAACATGTATTGAAAATAAGTGGCACGACCCATCACCCAGGGCCCGTGCTGTGACTACCCCAATCCTACCTTACATAGGTCAGGGGTGGGTGACTAGCACTGAAAGGCAGATTCCCTAAAACTGGGAAGACCTTGCATTTATAACCTGTAAACTCACATAACCAATCACCTACCAAGATATAAACACAAGCAAAATGTATAACCAAAAGAGTGCTGAAAGTAAAAGGGGACATAATACAAGCCCAACAATAAAGGTACAAGTACAACAGAAATACAATACAACTGATGAAAGATAAAGACAACTATTGGATCGTCCTCTGAGGTTCCAACCTGAAGAATAGGTACATATCATTTCCTCATCACTCCACATCCACCCGTCTCCTCTGCGTACAGACATGCCATATGGTCCACCTCCAGGCACCAACCAGTCTTGGTACTCTTAGTCTCAATCATCACTGTTCATCATCCGTATCCGACACAACAAGGTGTGATCATAGCCCTTGTAGGGGTGAGCATAAAGATACTCATTAGGGTCCCAGAGACCCTCATGGTCTCAAAAAAATCACCAAGGATAAATCAAAATGTATAAAATCAAAAAATAAACCTACTTCAGTATATGTCCATATATATACCTATGTTATCAAGTAATCCATCATAATCATGAGGAAAACATAGAGATACAAACTCATCTCATACAAGGATTTATTCTAGGGGTAGTGACAAGTAACATCCCCAATCACATCATCGAACACCTTGACTGCTGGAGATCCCCTCCTCTATCGTGTATATTGGGTCTGCTACGTCACACGAAGGTGCTTCCCACAAGCCTTGGACTGCTGAGGTACTCCTCCTGTCGAGTACCATGGGTCTTTCACGTCACATAGAGGCACTCCCCACCATGGGTCTTCCATGTCACACGAAGGTGATCCCCCTCATGACTTGCTGAGGTACTCCTCCTGTTGAGTACCATGGGTCTGCCGTGTCACACAAAGGCACTCGCCACCGTGGCTTTCTAAGGGACTCCTCCAGTCTTGTACCATGGGTTTACCGCGTCACATAGAGGTGCTCCCTACTGGGCCTGTCAAGTCACTCCATGTCGAAAAGGTCAGTAGTCGCCAAGTCTCAGCGAGCTATTGGGTTCCATCACTATGCTCGCTTGTCTCTGGGAGGATCCGCTCCATGAGCTTGTGGTCGATACTCCAACAGCCATGAAGTCCCATGAAGAATCATCTCAAAGGCCCGCCACATCATTGGAGTCTCAACACAAAAGATGGTGCGTCAATCGGATGCCTGGTCTGTGAGTTATTAGTCTTTTAGTCCTGGGGGCCCTCTTAGATTCATGCTCGATCCAACCTGACTGTTCTCCATCTTAATCCAAAAACTATAGTGGGGTATAATCAAAATGACCGTCTCGCTCCAAGATTTATAGCACCATTGACAGTTCATTAAATGAATGTCTGGTGCCAATTTTATGACAAAATTAAAGTAAATGGGTCATATCAGGTCCGGGTCTGGTCCGACCCAGTCAGACTGACATGACCCGACCTGGCCTGGGTTGACCCGGTTTGGGTCGACCCGGACCAAACGATGGGTTAATCCCAGATCACTGGGTCAGGCCTGGCCCGCACTGGGCATCCCGGACTGTGCTGGGTGGTCCGGACCGTGCTAGGTGGCCCGGCCCCGTGGTCCAGCCTGTGAGGGGCCATGGGGGTCGCGGAGGCCGCAAGCGCGGGGAGGCCACAAGGGTGCTACAGAGGACCACTAGAGGCTACGATGGCGAAGTTTGCCATGGAGTGGCTCAGCGAGGATGCGAGGCGGCTCATCCTAGGTGGCGCAGTGAGGCTGCAATGGTGGTTCAGCTGTAGCAGTGCATCGAGGCCATGGTGGCGGTTTGGCTGAGGCAGTACAGGGAGGTCGCGACAGTGGTTCGGCTGGGGTGGCACGATGAGGCTGCAACGATGGTGCGGCTGGGGAATCGTGGTAAGGCCACAGTGGTGGTGGCTGCGGATTGGTGCTGTTGCGAAGTCGCCTGCATCGCGGCTGGCGGTGGTGTCGGCCGTCGTTCTCTTTCGCCTTTGTGGTTGGTCACCGTCCTCCACCATCACGAAGAACACCACAATTCAACATAAGAATTACGGAGAGGATGGGCCATGTTAGTTCACTCTCCACATTAGAGCGGTCTAAAGTAGCTATAATACTTGAATCACAAGCATAATAAGAATAGGTAAGGGGAGTAATTCATACACCCTCCCTTCATGCTCTCACAGTTTAAAAATTCCCAATCCCGCAAACTAAAAACATTCACGGATCAATCTAAAATAAATATTTGATCTGCGTTAGTCATTTTTAGAAGAGAATAACACGTGAATATAAAAATACTCATAAATAAACCCCCACCTCATTCTCTTGATGACATCGACGAGGTCACGAGGAAGAAGACGAATAAATTGGAAAATATGGATGTTAGTGTCGTCGACATTATTCTTTAATTGTCGGTTCATGCGTCACTGGAGATCCTTTGAAGAAGTAAAGAGAAGAATTCGTCGTAGGAGAGGTGTTCTTCATTGGTGTTCTTCATTGTAGAGCTTTTCTCCCAAAGCTCCTTCCTCCCAATTCCACTAAAATGAATAGGTAGCCCCAAAATTATAGATTATGATATCTATTATTTAGTTTGATGGCTTAAATTTTGAATTGGATAAATTAATTTGGTGTGTTGGCATAATTAATGTGGAGGAAGCTCAAGAGGCTCCTCCACATTAAAGAGGGAGTTGAGAGATTTCTCCCTCATTAAGTGGGGAGTTCAAGAGGTTTAGGCCTTGGGTGGTCACCACCACCATAACCTCTCGTTGGAGGTAAGGCTCGGGTGGCCCCCTCCACCCTAACCTCTCATACAAGGTTAAGGTTTGGTGTCTCCCACTACTCAACTTCCACATAGAGTGGTTATAAAAAATAAAATAAAATATGTGATTATTTTATGTTATTATTTCCACGAAAAACCCAAAAATTATCTTTCACCCTCGACCAACTGCTGCCGAGGTGAAAGTCTCTTTAAGAGAATACCAGCGCTGTGAATTAAAGATGTCCTCAGATTTGAATTTCAAGCACTAGTTCAAAAGTTAGTAAAACCTGCTCATATGTTCACTAAACGTACCCAAAAAAATTCAAAAATTCATTTAGGGCACTCCGGGCCTCAGAATAATGCACTGTAAATTTTCGCGGACTCGTAAAAATCCATCAGTTTTCAATAAACAAAATTAACATGGAAATTAGGAGTCTTTAAATTCTCCCGACCTCAGGGATTTATGTCCCCGTAATCCATAACTCAAACTAAGGGAACATGTGGGGGTACTGAGCACACATCTGATCCTACCACTCCCATGTGCTCTCCTGAAGGTTCCTGTGCTTCCAGCGAATGTGCAATAGAGGTATCAGCCATCCACAAAGGACCCACTCCCTTCGATCCTCAATATCTACTAGAACCTCCATAAAAGTCTCCCCATCATCGATGTTTAGATTTCCATGGTCAATGATATGAGAAGGGTCATGCACCTATCTCCTCAAATGGGATACGTGGAAGACATCCGGCACCCGATGCAACTAAGGTAGAAGAGATAAGTGGTATGACAGCTCTCTAACTCTGCTAAGGACCTAAAAGGTTCTGATGAATCTTAGAGATAACTTGCCGCCTCACCCAAATCACTGCAAACCTCATCGAGGTGAGACCCATAGAATGACGTGGTCTCCAACCTGGAAATCCAGAGGTCTCCATCACCTGTCTGTATAAGACTTCTACCTACTCTGTACAATATTCATCATCTCTTGGATGATCTGCACCTTCTCTGTGGTAGCTCGTACCATCTCTGGTCCCACTAGTGCTGACTTCCCAGGGCCAATCTAGCACAAAGGTGATCTGCAAGGTCACCCGTACAACATCTCTAAAGGTGCCATCCTAAATGGTGGAGTGATATCTGTTGTTTTATGAAAAATATACCAAATGAAAGTGTTCCTCCCAACTGTGACTGAAGTTTTATACGCAAGCACGCAACATTTCCCCGAGGCTTTGAATGGTCCACTCAGTCTGGCCATCTGTTTGAGGATGGAAGGCGGTGCTCAAATGAAGCTGCATCCCAAAAGCCTCCTACAACCCCTTTTATAGCCGAGAAGTAAAATTTGCATCACAATCAGAGACAATCGTTGAGGGTAATCCATGTAGCTGCATAATCTACAGTACATAGAGGCATCCCAAACTCTCTACTGAACCCTTCTATCTGATCGGTATGAAGTGGGCCAACTTAGTGAGTCAGTCGATGATCACCCAAATCGAGTCATGTCCCCTAGATGTACGAGGAAGTCCTGTCATGAAGTATATGGATAACCCATCCCACTTTCACTCTAATACCTCTAAAGGCTGAACCAAGCCTACTCATATGTGATGATCTACCTTCACTTGAAAACAAGTGAGGCTCCAAGAGACAAACTCTGCAACTGCTTTCATTATTTCTATCCACCAGTGCTATCATCAGAGATCCTGGTACATCTTCCCCACTCCTAGATGTACCGCTAGAGGGGATATGTGGAACTCCATCACCACTTCCTCTTGAAGTGACATTGGTATTATGTTATGTCCACTAAATAGGATGACATGCTCCCCACCTTCAGAAAATCTATCAGGTGCTTGTTCTGTGGATATCTGAGCACGTCGTGTCTCACAGTCGGTGTCCCCATGCTACATCTCCATGGATCGCCGAATAAGTGGGGGAGTGACAGTAAGAGATTGAAGAAAAGATGCTCCATCTCAATCAACAAAGGATATCTATTAAGCAGCCAGCTGCTCTGTTGCCTCGCATAGCATCTATATAAAAGACCTCCTGCTGAGTGCATTTGATACAATGTTCCCCTTCCCAAGAGTATAGACTATCTTGAAGTCATTGTACTAGAGGAACTCAAGGCAAAATTATTGTCTCATGTTTAGGTCCTTCTGGGAGAAGATATACCTGAGACTCTTGTGATCAGAGTATACAGTAAAATGATCACCCATTAGGTTGTGTCACCACATCTTCAAGGAGAAGACCACTGCTGCTAACTCCAAGTCATGGGTAGCATAGTTCTTCTCATTATGTCTCAGCAATCGAGAACCATATTCAATCACTGATCGCTCCTCCATCATGACACATCCAAGCTGGATCCCTGATGCATCGCAATAAAATACGTACCCTATTCCCTCCTATAGAAGACTCAAGATGGGGGAACTAGTAATCCTCCGCCTCAGCTCCTAAAGCCTCTGCGAGTATCTCTCCGACCACACGAAGGGTTTCCCCATCCTTATCAAGGAAGATAGTGGTGTTGAAACTCTAGATAAATATGGTACAAATATCTGGTAGTATCAAGACAAACCCAAGTAGCTTTGTACCTCCTTCACACTACTGGGTGGCTCCCAAGAAAGTACCAACTCACTATTCACTGGATCCACTACAACTCCAGCCTCCGATTTGACATGCCCTAAAAAAGGGAACTTCTCGAATCTAGAACTGAAACTTCAAGAGATTACCATAATGCTGGTGCTCTCATAGTGAGTCCATTAATACATGAAAATGATAGGACTGCTCCACCTCAGTAGCCGAGTAGATCATAATGTCATCCATGAAGACTATTACAAAGCGATCAAGGTATGGATGAAAGATCATGTTCATGTGTCCCATGAACACTGTTGGAAGGTTGGTCACACCGAATGGCATAACCAATAACTCGTAATGTCTATATCGACATATGAATACTGTCTTCTATATATCCTCATCTCACACTCTGAGCTGGTGATAGCCTGATCTGAGGTCTATCTATGAAAACCACCTTTCTCCCTTCAACTGATCAAAGAGGTCACCAATCCTCAGGAGTGGGTACTTGTTCTTCACAGTCACCTTGTTCAGGTGGCGATAGTCGACACAAAGTCTCAAGCTCCCTCCCACCTTCTTGGTGAAAAAAATCAAGGCTTCCCAAGGTGAAACACTGGGTTGGATGAACCCCTTCCCTTTTAAGTCCTCCAGCTATACCCACAGCTCACAAAGCTTCACAGGAGCCATCCGATATGCTGGTGTAGATATCGGTGTCGTGCCGGGGTATATGTCAATGTAAATGTCTACCTATCTGCGAGGAGGTAAGACCAAAACATCATCATGGAAAACATCTATGTAATGGTCCAACACTATAGGATAGCTCAGACTCTCTACATGAATAGCTCCGAGGGTATGGCTAGCCAACTGATGAGTGATCAGCTGCACTCTCCTCTGGGTAAGTCCATCCTGCGATGCAAAGGTTCCCTTCTCACCGGTGAAGGTAAACCTGGTCCCATCAGTGCGGACAAACTGCACTTTGTGCCTAATAAAGTCAATCTGAGCATGGACTATAGATAACCAGTTCATACTCAAGATGACGTCGTAAGGCCTCGACGCCACTACTATGAGATCCCAACCGAAGATCTCACCTCCTTGAGTAAGCTCACAATGACGACACCAATGTGTAATCATTGAATCTGGTCTTGTAGGAGTCTATATCCATAAGGATCGAGCCAAAAACACCATCAGAATATCTGAGCATCGAATGAGGGCTATGGAAATAAAAGAATGACCGAAACCTGTGTCTGTATGTACTGCTGCTATGGTGGAGTAGACACATATCATACCTCATGTCATATCTGTAGCGACATGATCATATGCCTCACCTACCTGGAGATGAGCTCTCCCCTGTCTACCTACTCCCTACGATCAAGGTGGACCTCCTGGTGGTGGTGGCCATAACATCTCGAATCGCTACCCACTACCAACGGCATGAACAACTCCTCTTCCACATTCGGCTATTCCCTGTAGACCACCTCGATCGAACCTATATCTTTGCCTGGGAGGTCCCTCGACCATCTGTTGATCATCCATACGATAGGGTGGAAAGTCATGAGCCTTGTGACCCTACCCGCCACTTGAGTAACACTACATGATCCTTTCCTGATTGGTTCCACCTCAGGTGCCCCACACAATCAATCCTCAGTCATGCGGTCGTCCATATGTAGGTCTGGTCTTCTTGGGCCACTGTGATGTTTGTCGGTTTCTAGCTGTAGAAGACTCTGCTATGTGATGACTGGTGGTGGGTCTCACTGCTGGTGACTTCTCAGTAAGACAACTCTCCACCAAGAGGGCTCTATCTAACACCCCCACCTACGTCTTGATGCTGAGTGAGATAATCGATGCCCTGATCCCTCGTCTGAGCCCCTTCTCGAAGGTCCGGGCCTTGAAGAATGGGTCCGGAACCATATCTGTGGAGTAGTGTGAGAGGTTATTGAACCTCACTGTGTACTAAGCTATAGTCATGTTTCCCTACTGCAGATGAAGAAGTTAATGTATGAGCAGTGTGCGAAGAGTCTGCCCGAAACAGGCTCTTGAAGTCTGCCCAGAGAAACATCTCCTCACCATGGATCTGGAGCATCAAGATCCACCATCTTCCTACTTCATCCTGTAGAAGTATGGTATCACGGATCACTATGAGATCAGCTGGTGTCCCTACGAGTCATAAGACTCTCACCACAGCCTCCATCCAATCCTCAGCCGCTTGTGGGTCTGTCTCTCCCCTGAACCTGGGTGGTCTCTGGCACTGGAACTCATGCAATACACTCAAGCGGAATGCACTCGATACTGTTGGGTCTTGTGGAATCGGTGGCCTAATGTGTTATGGTACCGCTGGTGCCTCAACTTTAAAAGGGACCTGCACCGAGGTCTCATTGCTCGATGGGCTATCAGTGCATGCTACCCTCATAACCCTAGCTGGTTTTCCATGTGGAGGCATCCTGAAAAGAAACAAGTGAACCATGTTTAATAAGTTATACCAGGTGAGTTGACTCAAGAGACAATAATGAAAACTCTTGGAAACACACATGCAATCAGTTTTTTCGTGAACTGATTCGGAAGTCAGAAGTCAGGGTCCTGGTGTATGGATACGTCGGCCGCCACACCATCACTGGATTCCTGAAACTGATAACCACACCCACTACACTTAACACTATTTCTGTTAAAAGAAAGATCAGTTTCCTATGTTCTGTGGTATAACCCACTTCTATGATACAAATTTGTCATGACCCATCCACCGGGCTTCGTGCCGTGACTACCCCAAGCCCGCCTTACATATGCCAAGGGCTAGAAACTAGCACCGAAAGGTGTATTCCCTAAAACATGTAAGGCATTGACTTTATAACCAGTAAACTCATGTAACCAAACACACCGCAAGATATGAACACACAAACCTGTATAACCCAATGAGTGATGAATGTAAAAGGGGCTGGAATACAAGCCCAATAGTTAATGTACAAGTACAACTAAAATACAATACACTAATGAAATAGAAAGATAGCTATTGGATCATCCTCTGAGGTTCCTATCTGAATTCTAGGTACAGATCGCCTCTTCAACACTCCACGTCCACCCATCACCTATGTGTACCGACATGCCGTATGGTCCACCTCTGCACAACATTTGGTCTTGGTACTCTCAGCCTCAGTCAGCACTGTCCATTGACTACATCTAACACAACAAGGAGCGGGCATATTCCATGTAGGGGTGAGTATAATGATACTCAATAGGGACCCCGAGACCCTCAAGGTCTCACAAAAATCACCTAGGATAAACCAAAAAGTATGAAATCAATAGATAACCCTACTTAGGTATATGCCCCTACATATATCTATGTTATAAAATAATCAATCTCAATCATTAGTAAAATATGGAGATACTGACTCAGCTCACACCAAGATTTATTCTAGGGGTAGTAACAAGTAACATCCCTAGTCACATAGTCAAACACCCAGTCTGCTGAAGATCCCATCCTCTATCTTGTATAGTGGGCTTGCTGCATCACTCCGATTAGCTTCCCACAAACCTTGGACTGCTGAGGTAATCCTCCTACCGGGTGTCCTGGGTCTACTACGTCACATAGAGGTGCTCCCCACCATGGGTCTGTTGCTTCACATAGAGGCTCTCCCCCTCATGACTTGCTGAGGTACTCCTACTGTTGAGTATAGTGGGTCTGCTGCATCACACAAAGGCACTCCCCACCGTAGCCTGCTGAGGTACTCCTCATGTCATGCAACATGGTTCAACCACATCACACAGAGGCACTCCCAACCATCGGTCTTCTGGGTCACACAGAGGTACTCCCCACTGGCCCTATATAGTCACTCCATGTTGAAAAGGACAGTAGACGTCAAGTCTCAGCCAGCTATTGGGTTCCCATACAATGCTCGCTCGTCTCCGGAAGGATCTAATCCATGAGCTACTGGTCGATATTCCAATAGCCACAAAGTCCCATGAAGAAGCATCTCAAATATTTTCCACATCATAGCGGTCTCAATGAAATAGACAACGTGCCAATCGGATGCCCTGTCTTTGATGTATTAGCCTTTTAGTCCTAGGGGCCCGATTGAATTTGTGCTCAATACAACATGACCATTCCCCATCTTAATCCAAAACTCCAGAGGTGTATACTCAAAGGGACCGTCTTGCTCCAACATTTCCAGCACCGCTGATAGTTCATCAAACGAACATCTGGTGCCAATGTTATGGCCCAAGTAAAGTAAATAGGTTGTATCAGGTCCGGGTCTGGTCCCACCCGGTCGGACTGACCCGACCGGACCTGGCCTAGGCCGAACCAGTTTGGGTCAGCCCGGCCTGACCCGGTTTGGGTTTTCCTGGACTAACCTGCTAGGTCATACCTGACTCGCTGGGTCTGGCCCAGCCCTCTGGGTCCAGCCCAGCCCGCGTTGCACAGACTGGCCCGTGCTGGGCAGCCTGGTCTGGCGGTCTGGCCCGCAAGGTCCGAAATGGGTTGCAGAGGTCGCGAAGACTGTGAGGGCGTAGAGGCCATAAGGGAACGGCAGAGGGCCTCTGGAATCCGTGGTGGCGTGACTGGCTGCGGGGTAGAATGACGAGGCCACGAGGCGGCTCGACCAGGGCGGGACGACGTGGCCGGGGCAATGCGATGAGGCCGTGGAAGCGGTTCGGCCGGGGTGGCGTGGTGAGGCAGTGGCAGTGGTTCGGCCTGGTCATCCCGGCGAGGCCGTGGGGGCGGTTCAGCTGGGTTGGCATCGTGAGGCCGCAGTGGCGGGGGCTGCGGAGCGGTGTTGTTGCGTCAGTTCCATCGTCGTGACTGGCAGTGTTGTCAACCGCCGTTCTTGTGCCCCTTCGTGGTTGGTCTCCGTCCTCCACCATCGTGGAGAACACCACAATTCAACACAAGAATAACTGAGATGACAGACCATGTTAGTTTGGCCATAACTCTCCACATTAGAGCGGTAGCAAGGTACTATTATACTTGAATCACAAGAACCATAAGAATGGGTAAGGGTAATAATTCAAACACCCTCCATTCATGCTCCCGCAATTTAAACATTCCCAATCCCACAAAAAAATCATTCGCAAATCAATCTATAATAGAGTGTTAATCTGGGTTTGTTGTTTTTAGAAGAGAAGAACATGAGAATATAAAAACACTCATAAATAAACCCCTACCTCATTCTCTTGATGACGTCGATGAGGTCGTGAGGAAGAAGACGAATCATTGGGAAAATATGAACGTCAGTGTCATCAGTGTTTTTATTCGATTGTTGGTTCGCGCGTCGTTGGAGATCCTTTGACAAAGTTTAGAGAAGAATTTTTCGAAGGAGAGGCATTCTTCATTGGCGTTCTTTTTTGGAGAGATTTTCTCCCATTGCTCCTTCATCCCAATTCCACCAAAATGAATTGGTAGCCCCAAAATAATAGATTATGATATCTATTATTTAGTTTGTTGGGTTAAAATTAAAATTTTCTAAATTAGTGTGGTGCATTGGAATAATTAATGTGGAGGAAGCTCAAGAGGCTCCTCCACATTAAAGAGGGAGTTGAGAGATTTCTCCCTCATTAATAGGGGAGTTCAAGTGGTTTTGGCCTTGGGTGGTCCCCACCACCATAACCGTTCATGGGAGGTTAGGCTCAGGTGGTCCCCTCTACCATAACCTCTAATGGGAGGTTATAGTTTGGTGGCCCCCACTACTCAACTTCCACCTAGAGTGATTACAACCAATAAAATAAAATATTTGATTAATTTATTTTATTATTTCCTCAAAAAACCCAAAAATTATCTTTCACCCTCAACCAACTGCCGTTGAGGTGATACTCTTCATAAGCGAATAACGGAACTACGAGTTCAACATTGTCCTCAGATTTCAATTCCGAGCACCAGTTAAAAAGTTATAAAAACCCACTCATATGTTCACTGAACATGCCCGAAAAAAAGTTTAGAAATTCATTCAGGGCACTCCGGGCCTCGGAATCATGCACCATAAATTTCCACGGACTCTTAAATATCACATTTAATTAAAAACAATTACATGGAAATTATGGTACATTACAATAAGATTTCGTAATAGGAATTCATTGTTTCCTATGTATTTTTTGGTTATTAAAATGACCAAAAAATGGTTGATTTTTGAAAATAGTAAAAAATTTTGTTTTGAAGATAGTAATTATAATATTTTTTTAAATTCTAAAATGCTAATGGTGTCTGAATAGTGTAAGTATATGTTTTAATAGGTGTTAATGTGGTAAATTGGGATTATTAATCCGTAAATTTTAAATGAGTGATACTAAAATAAGTTTTTTGGATATAGTGAATGGAACTAGGTAGTAATCATAGAAATATACTAGGAGAGGATGTTGAGAATATGGTTTCACCTGGGCGACATGTGAACCGAAAACTATTCCAAATCATTTTCTAGAATTTTGAGGCCATGGATAAGGGTAATATGAAGAATTAACCAATAAGTGTGGACCATTTAGTTCAGTTCTAAATAAAGAATCCACCCAAAATCCATGAGGATTCTGAGCTAGATAACACATAAGTATGGTTGAATAGGATAAATCGAATCATCAATTTCATTGGGACATGAGTAGAGTTGAAACTAATGTTGGAAATGTATATATTATAGAATTTGGCATTCTAATGGTGTGAATTATAAGTTAATGAAAATTTCAAATAGGGAATTTCAGGGAACTATTTTGAGGAAAAGTTTAAAAACCATTATATCCTCACAAAAATTGAATTTCAAGAACAATGGACTTATTTATTTTCAAGTAGGAGGATATCCTCATGACAGAGAATGCGTAAAAATTTATGAAAGGAAAACAAATTTTAATTTTGGTTTTGTCCATAATTCACTCAAATTTTTTGATCTTATTTATAATGGATCATAAAGTGATTTTAAATAGATAAATGGTGGATGAAAGGGATATATCAGAAAATATGGTTGTGAAGAGTATGTTTATTCCAATTTGAAATAGTGAGATCAATAATATTAGGAATAATATGAAGAGGGACACCTACATGAAATGTGTTGGTACTCCTCAGTATCAAACCATTGTATCAATAAATCATCCTCCTCAATTGAAAGGTAAATAGATGTATTTTCAATGTGGTTCTTTTCACAATAGTATGTGTCATTTTACAACTGCACCTTGAGGTTTTTATAATTTCAATAAAATGGGACATCATCATCACTATTGTTGTAGTTCTCCAAGGTACTATGATTGAGAAAAAATCTCAAGATTCCAAGGAATCATATGCTTTGATGAGATAAGTTAAGTGGAATAATTATCCTCATCAGAATAGAGTTATCCAAAGGGATTCTTAGAAGAACATTATTCCTCAACTAGTGAAATATCAACAGGGTTTCCAAGAGAAATGTTTAGTGAGTATGAAATTCTATGGAAACAATCAGATGATTATGTATGGTGAATAAAATCCTCCGATAGTGGGTTTTATTATTATTTTTGGACTCTAACCTTATGAAAGATTTGTTTGATATGGGTATATCCCACTCATTAGTGTATTTCTATTTTATTTACCATAAGGGTTCTCATGTGGAGATGATACCTTCAATTTTGAAACAACATACTCCTCTTGTCCAAAGAGAGTAATGATTTTCTTTTTAAAAGATTTTTCTATAACTATCGATGGGGTTGAGTTACTATGGGATTAATATGACCTTGATATTGTTGTATATATCATTATATGGGGTATTTATTGGTTGATATCATTTATGTATTGCATCAAATATTATTCTTAGAAGGTTAGTTTCTCACCATTGGATGACATCGATCATCTCTTTTGAGGAGATTGGGATGTAAAGGGAAGTCGAGGAGGGATTTTGGAATCGATTATTTGATCCATATATTATTATTTGGGAGCACTCACATAAAAATATATATATGAGATTGTGAATATATGTTTTACAACCATTTCTTTATAATTTGAATAATGTTTTCATTGAAAAGTTTTCAAGGTTTCCTCCCAAAATAGAAGTGGAGTATACGATTGATCTCCTACTAGGAACCAGGCCCATCTCAATTCAATATTATAAGATGGGTCATGTATAATTGAGGGGATTCAATGTTTAAATGAAAGAGTTGGAAATAAAAGGGTTCATCCGACCAATAAAATCAATTTCGGTAGCAATAGTTCTGTTTATGAAGAAGGTGGATGGAACTATTAAGATTTTTATAGAATATCATAATCTTAATAAAACCTTTAGTAAATAATCGATATTCTTTTAAACACATTTATTATATTTTAGATCAATTTTGGGGAGCCCAGAGGTCCACTAAAATTTAATTATGATCATGTTATCACCAGTTGAGAGTTTAGAAAGAGTATATCTTGAAGACAGACTTCATAAAGAAGATATGGCCATTATGAAAATGTCATTATGCATTTTGGTCATACGAATGCAATATTCTTATTTAAGTAATTGATGGATTGGATATTTTAGAGGCGTATGGATTCCATTATGGTGGTTCTTGATAATAATATACTATTTTATTCAATGAAAAAACTGAACATGAGTGGCACTTGGATTTAGTTTTTGGTATCTTATGGGAGAATCTTATGTATTCCATGTTATCAAAGTGTGATGTCTAGATACATGAGTTATTTTCATGGGTAATATATTGTCTAATAATTGTATTTTTGTAGATTCATAAAATATAGAAGCTGTTATACACTAGTGACCACTGAGAAGTTTCTCTGAGATACCTAGTTTACTTGGATTAGTAGGACACTACATACATTTTCATTGTGTATTTTAATTTTTAGAATAAATTATTATAAATTTTATGAGGAAATGTATTAAATTACACTAGAATAATGAATATATGTAATCCTTTGATGAATATTAGGATATAATTACATCTCTACATATCCTTATATTTCCATATTCTGCACAGGTCTATGTAGTCTATTGTGGTAAATAGGGATCTTGGTTGAGATGTGTTCTCATGAAGATAGATCATGTTGTTGCTTAAGGTTCATGAAATATGTTATTTCTTGGTAATAACTACCAAAAAAACAGTTTATAATTCGCTATTATGGTCAATTCATGGTAAACATGGCTCTATACATCTTTCGTGAGAAATTAAAAATGTTTACAAATTATAAGTGTTCAAAACCACTTTTCATTCATGTAAATTTTAATTTAAGAAAACATAGATAAATAAATTATCTACATTTTTTTGACACTTACTTGAAGTATACACTAGGTAAAGGGGACTCTGTTTTGGATACATTAAGAAATAAGTCATGTGATCAATTGGATAAAGAGGATGAAGTCCACTGGCAGCTAATGTCAGTTATAGAGGATATGCATCCAAATTTATTGGACCAAGGTGACGTTATTATTTTCATTATAGTTTTTTCCTGATTTCATTCAACAAGTTATAAAATCCCATGAATTCAATCCTAAATGTGTTTCTATGAGGTCAAAAATCAATTATGGAGAGACCATTTAGGGATGGATGTTCTTTATTGCATTTTTAAAATCATAATGTTTTACCTTTGGTTTATCAGAGAAAAATTATTAGTGCCTTCCACTATTCAACATGGTCTATTCACCCTTTAATAAAGAATATGTATGATGAACTAAAAGAATACTTTATCGTTTGAAATGAATTGGGATATATCAGATTACGTCCCACGATGCGTCACCTATTAGAAAGTGAAGGAATATAATCAATGGTAATTTTTCATGTTGTAGTATTAATTGATTCTTGTGGGTAATGAGAGAAAATGGATATGGTATTTTAAATAAATATACCAAGGAATGTTAGGAAACATGACACTATTTGAGTGATTTCGGATTGGTGCACAAATTCGTCTCACATCATCCCTATTTGTGAATCTCATTCAGTGGAACAATTATCAATGATATAATTTCATGAAATTATATTGAGAAGGATATTGATGTCTAGATTGTATTAGTCCAAGACCCAAGGTGTATGAACATTTTTGGATGTCATTGAAGAATGTCCTTGGAACACAATTTACAATGAGTACTTCTTATCATCCTCAACCAGATGGACAGTCTGAATGGACAATCCAAACATTATAGGATGTGTTTAGGACTTGATTAATGGATTTAAAACACTAAATAGAAATGAATATACCATTATTGAAGTTCCTATAAAAAAACATTATTAGGCCTCGATACATATGTATCCTTTTGAATCATTTTATGAGAATCCATTATTTTCTCTACTGTGTTGGGTGGAAATAGGTGATACATCTCTAATTAAACCAAGACTTGTAAAAAAGAAACAAATAAGATTCAGTTGATTAGAAAGAGGATGAAGAATGCTCAAAGATATTAGAAATCATATGTAGATAGACATACATGATCCTTTCCATTTGAGGTGATTAATCACGTGTTATTGAAAATTAGTCTAAGGCTTGGGTGTCATAATTTAGGTAAGTTGGGAATGTTATATACCATCTAAATTATCCCTTTTGATATATATGAATGTGTTAGTGAATGGTATATTGGTTATATTTTCTACCAAGGTCTTATAAAATAAACAGTGTGCTATTTGTATCTCAATTGAAGAAGAATTATCCTAATCTTGAACATGTTATTTTATGGGATTATGTTAAACTAAAGAGATATGCTACATTGATTCATTTTTGGGTGTTATTTCCTGATAGTAAAGAGATGTTATTTTTCTGGAAAATCATTGTTCATGTGCCGGATTTATGGAATCATGGTCGGATTCAAGATGAAATGTGAGATTGTGATAAGGAGATGCTTGAGTAATTTCCCAAACTCTATTAGGAATACGAAATTTCTGTAGTTTCCAAGAAAAAAGGCTAATGATTGGGATGATATAACACCCTAGATTTATGTACATGACCCTTTATTTATTTATTTTGAGCCTATATAATGATCATGTTATGATTTTAGAGGATTCAATGGGGTTTGTCTTGTTTTGAGGATTTCCTTTGGTGAATGGGTTGTTCTGGGTTAGTAGAACCATATATAACCTCTAAGAAACCATTTAAGGGAAGATATTAAACACCGGGTAAGCACACAGTTGGTGTAAAGATCTCCTTAATCATGTCAAGGACTAGGAGAAACTATTCTACTTGAAATAGAGTGAAATGAGTAGTTGTCACATAGTCCTTCTAATAGTGTGATCCATCCATGTGAGGTGTGACATTATGATAGTATCACCTCATGGTTGGTCCACAGTTTTGAAAACTATTTTTCCTAACCATGTTACTTATAGTAAGAAAAACATAATTTGTTGATCTAATAAGAATTATCTTCATTAACCCTCTTTTTACCCTAATCCTACAATTACTCTAATAGTTTTTCTCTATATGCATGAGAGACGGTCCCCTTCAATCTAGGATCTATTCTTAGGTGAAATAAAGTGAATTGGAGGCCTATATTAAACAGTAATTACTTATTTCTCCTCCATCTAATTAGATCAATAACTCTTCTCTCTCTCTCTCATAACCATAAATGTAGTACACTATGGATACATCTATGTGTTATGAATGGTTTTTGATAAAATCTTCTTACATCTATTAAAGGGAACATGGTTTGTGATCATATCATAATGTTTCACAATAACATTCTTAATTTTTACTAACCATTGAAGGGTAGGTGGATTATCTCTTATCTCCACTTTATTTATAAAGTGATGGATTATTATTTATTAATTTATTTTCTTGAAATCATTTTTAAAATTAGTGTTTTTTTCAGGAATCCATTTTTTGGTTATGTAATTGAAATTTCAAAAAATTGGATGGATTTTAGAAAAAAAAACCATTTTTAATAATTTTAAAATGATGATGTTAAAATTATGGTTTGGGATTTGATGAAAATAAAATGATTTTTAAAATTCTATAATAATTAATTGGAATTTAGTGAAATGGTTTAGTATGGAATTTGGCATAAACGGTTGGTGTGACTTCATTTCATTGATGTGACCCTGAATAAGCGGCGTGTACCATTGGGGTATAATGATGTGACCCTATAGAATGAGTGTCTTATATTGGGTAAATTGGAAATTTTTCACCTAGTAATGATTTTTTGGATCAATGAGATACCATTCATGAGCATCGACCTGTCACCTGGACAAAGATGGAGTGTGTGTGTAAACATGGTTAGGAGGATGTCAAATATATTGAGAAGATGGTTTAAAGGCATGAATATTTTTATTTCATAGGAAACATATTTTGGGTTTGATATAAAATGTTTTTATTGATGAATTTTTGTATATAAATTATTACAATAATTTTTCCATTATGGTGGGATTTAGGAAGTCATTGGGGATGTTACAAAAAAACCCACTTTTTATAAAATTATAAATTCTTTTCAATACATTAACTAATTTAAAGGTAAAATTATGGTTTGTATTTGATTTAAAAATAAAAAATAACTATTTATTTATATTAAGAATAATTAATTACATTTTAATCATCATTATGCCCTATTTTTGTATATGTTTATATCTTGGCTTAAAATGCATTTTTTTTAAAAGATGTTTTAATTTCATAATTTTACTCAATTCTTGTTATTAAAAATAACCACTAATAAGGAATTATTTATTTGAAATTTGAAGAATATATATCAAACTATATGAGTTTTTAACAACAAAAGGGTTATTACTAGTCATATATTTAATATAAGATCATTATATTCTTGAAAAAATGCATCTTTTGGAGAACTATTTTTTGACAACAATTATGGGTTTATATTTTAATTAAAATTATACCACTTAAATAAATTTATTTACATAAAATGACTTCATTTTTTCTTTGAATCGATATGGATAATACTATATAATATTTTTATATTAAATTTGGTTCATAATGATTTGAAAAGTCATTAAAATTTATTTACCATGATTAAGGTAAAGATGTGATTTAATGAAATACATTATCCTGTATTAAAATTAATGTCACCAGACCAATATAAATTTAATTTTATAAATATGATTTAATGTTATGAATCATTGGGTCCAAATTATCCATTTAGGTTCAATTTATATTATATATAAAGGAAAAATTACCTCAGTTAGAAACAAATTAATGAGGTTAAAAATAAAATGGTAAAAGAATATAATATTTTATGATAAGGAATAAAATATTATAAACATAATTTTTTTTGAGGTTTTATTAGATATTAACATCCTTATAATCCATTATTTATCAATTTTCGAGGCACATGGGGTGATAGTGACTTCCCATTATCGAAGAGTGGTTTATATTTAAAAAAATTTCACTCATCCTCAATTATAAATGGGTACTCCTCCCCTCACTCATTTACACATAAAAAGAGATCTATAACAATAAATAACTAATTAAATATCTCAAAAAAACCTTATTCAAACTCTGGATATTTTTTCCTTCTCAGAAAACCAACCCTAGGGTCCTTAATAAGTAACCCAAAATGATATTTTTCTAAGTGATGGTATTCATATTCACTATGATTCATCTTTTTAATTAATTATATTTACACATTATAATATGTATTAAAATTTAAAACATAATAACAATAGTATCTATCAAATAATTAGATATTATTATGTTGATGGAATAATATTTATATATCTCCTACTCCGTCAAATGGGAAACAAATTTTCCCTTGTGTGTACTGTAGACTAATGCCACATGAACAGTTGTATTTTTTCAATCACCGAACCATGTGGATAGTCATAATAATGTAAATAATGAATATATATAATAAATATTCCATGGTATAAATTTTTTATTATTAATATTCCATCCACTTATAAAAACATTCACCCATTAAAGGAATGATATTGTTTCTCTTGCATACATATGACCTACTATCTCTATAAAGCGATGAAATTTATTTTCCTTGTAAAATAATCAGAATGGGTATAAAAAATTGTATAAAAAGTAAAATTATAGTAATGAAACTAATATAATTATTTATTTGATTTATCTGTATTCTATTCTTAGTAATATGTACTTCTGTGATGAAACATGTATAAGAAAACAAAGTACTTAACACTCGAAACAATGGTGATAATGAAATATTATGAACTAAAGGTTGATAAAATGTTATAATAATATCATCTATGAAATTATAAAAATGAATTTGGTTTCTGTATAAAGTAATTACATGTTAAAAATCATTATACATGAGGTTAAATCATGATCAACTAGATGGAAGCGTGAGGTAAGGGACTTTATATAAATTTCCATTCATTAAGGAATATTGTAAAGTTATGCATATGATTTAATTTATATGGTGTATTTAACTCTCCATTTACATGTAATATCATGAATAATTAAAAATACATGGTATTTTATGTTTAAATTTGAATTATTTCATCTATGGGTTTTTGACTTGAAAGTTACCAAGTAGAAAATAATTTCATAACTCAATTTATTTTCGTTGAGTTATATTACTTATTCATTATATATGATATTATAAGATTATATGTGTAATTAAAATTATTAAATTATGTGATATTTCTACTTATTTTATTTGGATTTTAATTTTATACATGTAATTGATTAATTTATTAATTATAACTTCAATGTTATGATCATTGCAACTGTTGCTCATTTCAAATTTCCTTCTTTGGGATATATGTTATGTTATAAACAAACCATTATTTATGAGGTGAATCCACTACCCAAATTATTTTTTATATATTTAATAAAATTATATACATGGTATGTAATGTTTCATTTAAATTTATTCATTTTCATGGGGGTAATGATTTAAATGATACCAAATGGGTAAGGGTGTATATCACAATTTAAATTAAAATTAATTGTTTATACATCAATTTCAATTTAAGAAAGTTATTTTATCATTATAATTAAACAATTATTTTTATTATCCTCTATTTATTAATGAAATTTTCCATTATTTGTACCATTTTACTTTTTTAGTGCTTAAAATGATTGATAAAATGTTTTTTAATGAAATCTTATATTATTTCTCTCTTTAATAGAAAATACATTTTCTTAAAAAAATAATTTATGGAAAAACAATTTTCAATTTTTTTTAATATTATCTAATGAATATTTTAATTCATTTTTTCATAATATTTTATTTTGAAGAAATATTTTCAATGTAATCTTTCTTTCATTTTCTAAATCATTTACTTTTTAAATTTCCTTACAAAAATATAAAAGGAACATTTTTTTTAAAATACTCAGTTTTGAAGAACCTTATAACCATCATGACAACTCATTTCATTGAATGTTACATTACATATTTACAAGGTTCTTTTAGAATAATTTTTTTCCAAAATATTCTAGAAATTTTTAGTTTCGAAAAGTTATTTTCGATGTAAAAACAGTATTTTACTCAAGAATTTTTTTATTGATTTTCTCATGGAATTTATATTAATAAATAAAAAACCCCTTTATTTTACTTACATGAAAATGTGGATATTTTTTAATACCACACTTATTCGTCATATGGATTGTTTATCATTAGTTTTAACAAGTAATGTTTTGACATTCACTTTCTTGATTAAATTTTGTATTCATTAATATTCCCTTGAAACAATCACTATCATATGATCAGTGGAAAATTAATTTCCCTTAAATATCCATATTCTTTATCACTAATATGGTTACTTCTAAAACCATATATCATTTATACATATGGTGTTTACATTGTAAGTTATTCTTATAACTGAAGAAATAATGATAAAATTGTATTTTTACCCCATATAAATATTTATTGATATGGTATACTATTCATGAATTAAATAATTAAATTAAAATATAATCAATGAATTGGACATTTAGTGAAGGTTGGTGAATGGAATTATATATCCCTTTTATGCATCAATATTCTTAATATTTAAATCAGTATGATAAAAATAATTGTGTATTACCCATTCTTTTAAACTAACTTGTGAAGTTTCATAATAGTATAGATTTCAGGATGTCTGAGATCATGTCATCCAATATAATTATTTTCCTTCATTAAGAATTAAATTATTATTTTCCATAGATTATTGAACTAATATTATCCATGTATTCCTTTTTGGGTCGAGTTATCGACTAATGTACATGTGTGTTCAATTATTTACCTTTCCATAACGATTATTCCATATCTAGTAATGATATTCTTGTTATTGATTAAATTGAATGTGTGCTCAATTATTTACCTTTCCATATTAATTATTTGTTAGTGATTCATGATTTATTCCATTACATGTTACCAATACTTTTCACTTGAGTTCACCATTATTTTTTTACATTCCCCAGGATATGAAGATGGAATTTTTGAATTAGTTCAATGGTGCACAATTATTACTCTCATAATGTTTTATTTTATATTTTAAAATGTTATGTGATATTCATGTATGTATTTAGTTTTCCATGAATAGTAAACTATTAATTCATTCTTGGTGAAATATGTTGAATCTTTTTCGAAAGTAGTAATTTAAAAAATAGATCTAGGCTATAGGGGTTGGTTTCATTAAAAATATATTAAAATATTTTTAACAACAAAATTTTAGATTATAAGAAAAAAATATAGGTCCTTTCAACTAGATTGTTCATGTGATTGGATATTCTAAGTCTAATAGTGACTTTTATTTAGACTTAATAAAATAGAGGCGGATGATAAAAATGATTAAAATTATTTTACCTCATATTTTTTTGATATTCAAGATAAATATTTAAATCGAATCTGACTTTCATTATAGAAAAATTAAATTTTAATTGACCTATATATTCAAGTGATCTATAATCAATAAAGATAATCCCCCGACTAGAATTTTTTTTGGAGTTGTATTGGTTATAGTGGATTGTGTTATCCCATGAACAATACCATTATATTCTAAATTTATTGTTTTTTAATATTATTGCTAATGATAAGGGTAAATAAGGGCTGTCTATCTACATAAGAAACTTAGGTAATGTTATGTAGGACTAGTGTTTCATTTTTTTCATCCATATCTATTGGAGTACCGTACTAAAATGGAAAAATAAATTTATATTCTATTCTCACACATATATATGGTATTTATAAGAATAGATATATACAAGAGCAGTTTTTGATTTCCAATGATCTTTTTTTTTCTCAATCATGGATTTATTGTTCCTTATTAATGTCATGAAGTAAATATGATTCAATAAATTTATAGTTTATACATTCTAGGGTTTAAGAGGCCAGATAAATTGAACATTGATATCATATATTCATAACCCCCTTATAAATTATCCATCATTATGTTGAATTTTTTAATGGAAAATGTGGGAATTTTCTTACCAATATCCTTACTCTAATTTTACAATTATATTATGATATGCTACATCAAAATAATTCTGCCTTTATGATGATTTAGTTGAAATTCCAGGGGAAGATCTCATTGTCTATCTATAAGTCTAAATCTTTTTTACACCACACTACCAATAAGAGGAGGATCAGTGGGAATGTAAGGGAACATGATTTCATTATTTTTTTAAATAGAGATAACAACCACTAGAATAATAATATTACAATAGAAAATTTGTAGGGGGATTCAAGTGTGTTCATTATCTGGTGAAATCTTTCTATTTCCATAAATCGGGTGTTAGATACACCTTGTGGTACTAACATGTATACCCAATTATAGGATCCTTATCTATATTATATATTTTACTATGTTGATGTGTATTTTTGAGATTCTAATGGAGAAAGACTCATTAGAGTGGGTATTTTAGATTATCGTCTAATATTTCAGATATGATTGTTCTTAGTTTTAAAGAAATCTTATTTTGTTTCCCTCATTAAAAAAAATTATTTATTTATAGTATTGATATAGATAGTTTTTTTAAATTTGGAAGTTAATTTTTCAAAATTTACAAATATATCATATGTTATAGTATATAACACAAAAATAATGGTCTTTATATATAAGAATAAGAAAAAAAATTCAAATTAATAAAAAATATAGTTCAGATAACATATATCACACCAAACTGTGAAATCACTAGACAAGTAATGTTACAAAATCTCTCTTGATAAAATTATATCAATATATTTAATTAAATTCATTTTATCTAAAACAAATCCATAGGTGTCATGATTTTTTATAAGGTAAAATAAATAAAGCACCAATTAGTGGAATGGTGATAGGTATTAAAGGTTTCTAGAATTACTTCATACATATTTATGCATGAATTTTATAGTTTAATCATGTGTATGATTATCATACATAATATCTCAAAGTTATGGATCTAGTAGATATGAAAATTTCTACATAATAAGGTACAAGTCATACTCATTATATAAATTCATGGAATACAATAATGAAGTTTAGAATCTACTTGGTATTAAGATAAGAAAACCCAACATAGAGAGTGGTGGAAGATTCCTTAATCATGTGTTCATTAATTATCTGTTGGGGATAGGGATTTTATCTCAACTCACTCTTACATATAAATTATATTGGAATAGTGTAATTGAAATAAGTAACCACACATTTCTAGACATTATTCATTAAATTATTAATCATGAAATCATTCTATTATCCTTTAGGGGATACACATTATAGATAGAAACACACACTCTAACATTAATACCAAATAAAGTATACGACATAGTTAAATTCAAATTATTATGTGAAAATGAACATGATTTGTCACATATATATTCTTGGGTATGAAAATAATCTTTTAATGGTTGTTTTGGAAACAAACATGAAACACGAGGAAATAATTATATATATAAAGGATATCTAGGATGCTAACTAGAATTATTAATATAACAACTCAAAAAAATGTTAATAGTGGAAATAATCCATATTCATTGAGAGGGATAAAATATATAAAATATATCATGGTTGCATGATAAGAATTAATTAAGATGAGGCTCAAAATGCTTACAATAATATATTTCACATTTCCCCTTGCAATAATATGTTCTAGAGACACAAGTATTGTGTAAGAGTATGAGAGGTATTAGGTAACTAAAGAGATATATTTTCTAGCCACTAAGGATTGTGACTCATTATTAGATGGTAATGACAAACATGTATCATGAAACGAATTAGTAAGTGATATAGAACATATAAATGGAATGAAAAAAATAAAATTTTAAGTGATTTCTATATACAAAAAACATTTCTATAGTTTTGTAGATCTTACTATGGATGTATACCTCATTGTTTTTAAATGGGTATTAGAGATAAAATTGGGCATGGAGGTATGGTCAACACCAAAAAGGAAATCTTGGTTACAAATATGTTTAATCTATATGAAGGCATTTACTATGATGAATTTTTTTTCACTGATTTCGATACTAGAATCTATTATAATGGTAACTTCCAAGAGATTTTACCATGATTATGATATTTTGAAAATTAGATTTCAAAATAGCCTTCCTTAATAAGAACCTTCTTGAAGATGTCTATATAGAATGACCAAAAGGGTATCTGATTCTAAAGGTTGATAATAAGTTATTAAAATTTCAAGGATTCAATTATGGGTTTAATAAAGAATCTAGATCATGGAAAATTTAATTTTATGATTCCATAAGGTTATTTAGTTTCATAAATAATGAATTCTACCCTTGTATATATAAGTAGTTTAAGGGGTGTGTATTTATTTCCATAATAGTATATATTCATTAAATATTTCTAATTTGAAATGAGATATATGTCTTATAGTTCATTAAGATGTTTTCAAACACAAGTTTCCTTATGAAAGACTTTGGAGAAGTATTATACATTATTGGGATCAAGATCAACTGTTGTAGCGACTCAAGTTTTGGCCTTGTCAGACTTTGGAATATTTCTACGAATAATTCCAGAGATATCCGCGAAGACGACGTGCGATTCTGAGGCTTGGTGTGCCCGGAACTAATTTCATAAAAATATTAATTATTTTTATACTGTGCGCGTGGCGGGGGTTTGATATCTCCAAAACTGTAGCTCAGAACGGGAATCTGAGGGCATGGTTGTGTCTGGAACATTCCTTTTACCCTATGCGAGGTGTAAACTTTGCGAGCGCGTGCCTGATGTGGAAAGCGGCACTAGGGGAATTTGCGTAAATAAGTGAGAAAGTTTAATTATGAGCGTCTTCTCAAATAACTTCTGAACGGAGTCTTGGATGGAAATTCTGAGACCGTGGTTGTGTTCAGAACGTCGTGTTTACTGAAGGGGTGACCTTACTTTTGTCTGCATCAGTCATCGGGTGGAGGTGAGTCGGGAGCCGTAGATATTTTAAAAAAAATTAAATATCTTGTATCTCTCCCCCCCTTGGACGTACGGTGTGCATCAGTAGAGGAAATCCACCTCCTTCCTCCTCCTACTCCCCTTCCACCTCCTCCTCCACTTCCGACGGTGATTGCCGAACCAAATCGCGCGATCAAGGTGCCGTCGAGCTCTGATTTCGACATCGGACGTTCCAAAATCATGCAACAGAAGCTTTGGAGCACAGATCGTTGGTGTCTCGCCGGTGAGGTAGGCGGTTTGAGTTTTAAAATCTCAGATCCCATTTTTGTGTTTTTTTCTTCAAATTTTCATAAGGGTTGTCTAGTTCGGGTCCCGATCTTTCCAAAACATGTTTCAGATTTTAATTTGGAACACCGGGGTGCTCCTGGTGGCTCTCGAAAGTTTTCTGGCGAAAAAAAGTTTTCTGGCAAAGAGGGGCGGTGGCCATGGTGGAATCCAGCGGCGGCGAGGCGAAATCCGACAGTGGTGCGGTGGTTTCTGGCGAGGCAGACGGTGGTCCGACCAGGTTTTTCCGAGGGTTCTTTAAACCCCCATTTCTTGCAATCCAGGAGTCCGTTTTGCGTGCTGTTTGCAGAGAAACGACCCTGGTGATGAAGAAAACCCTTCGGTGTGGGTCTGGGAGTTTGAAGGTTCGGGGTCGTGGCCCGTGATCTTGAAACGTCGAATAAAGTAATGATATTATATTATTATTCGACATCGGATCGTTGTATCTTCTACCCAAAGCATCTGATTGATGTGCCATCACTGGCGTTGAGACCATGATGATATGATGGACTTTTCTTGAGGGTTTTTGGGTGTTGGGACCCAGTTTGGGGTGCGGGCTCCACGAGGCTAGGTTTTGGTGTTTGCGGAGAAACGCAACATTCGCACCAGGAATCTGATTTTGGTGGATGAATAGTTGATCCTGTGTGTTGTTTTCAAGATGATCGCAATGGTGTGATCCGTTCGACGAGTTTCGAGATCATGGTGTGGGCCCCACCCAGGCTGACTATGGTGAATAATACCCCTTTTCACTGGGTGTCCATTTGGGACGAACAAGTAGTGGATCTTGTGTGTTTTTCCGAGGGGATCACCATGGTATGATTCACCTGATGAATTCCGGGATTGTTGTGTGGGTCCCGCACGGGCTGAATTTGGTGAATTGTACCTTTTACACCGGTTGTTCGTTTCAGGCGAGTAAATAGCCTATCCTGTGTGTTTTTCTGTGTGGATCGCGAGGGTGGGCTCGGTATAAGCCTTGGAGGTTCATGGGATGGCGTTGTGGTGGGTCGATTGGGTTATAGACGTTGGGACCAGCAGTGGTTGAGGGTACTCCCTTGGTTCGTTCCTACGAGGGTTCGCGCGGCATCACAACCCTAGTCTAGTATTGTGATCCTCTTGATGGGATGTTTAATCTGTTAGAGTAGTGGCATCCCTCTGGTGGTCTAGGAGTGAGATCCTCTAGCATCATTACCCTTGATAGGGTTCCTGGTATAACTGTGGCTGCTTATCCACAGGGAGCGATCCCCTATCTAGCAGGTTAACTCCGTAGGGTTTATGGCATCATCGGGAATATGATCCCCTATGTAGTGGGCCACGCATTGTAGGGTTGTGGAATCTTCAGGAATACGATCCCCTACTCAGCATGAGGATTATAGTAGGGTTGCAGTATCATTGGTTATGTGAACCCCTACTCAGCGCGTGGTTTCTGTAGGGTTGGGACATCATTAGTTCAATCCCCTACTCTGCGAGATGTACCTGATAGGGTTTCGGTATCATCATGACCATCGTAACATGGGTGATGATCCTCTATCTGTGATACATGTTTCTGTCGAATACGAGGTCAGGTTGTTGTATCCCCCAGTGGATCCTGGGAGTGATCCCCTATTTGTGAGATCTACGAATGCCAGGTCGGGGTCGGGTATCCCCCAACGGACCCTGGGAGTGATCCCCTATTTGTGAGATCTTAGTATACCAGTGTGGGTTCTTGTATCCCCTAGAGGACCCTAGGAGTGATCCCTTATCCAAGGAGTTTGGTGGTTATGTTGTTTCCGCGAGGTTTCCTCAGTGACGCTATCCGACGAGTGAGATCTCTCGGGTGAGAATCTGAGATGTTTGTGTGAATCCCAATGGAGTGTATCTCTCAGAAGAGTGTCTTCTAGGTTGACAGTGATCATGGAGCATGTTCTCATGGTTGTGGAAAGTTTCTGGTGATGAGGTCGGTACCTCATGTGGCTTGTTGTTGAGCTGAGTATATCTGGATTGTTCAAGGTGTACGTATGCGCATACACCTGAGTTGAGCTAACTAGTTGTGTTTAGCCAAGGATTGTCAAGAGATGGAGTTTATCTCTCACCTGGGTTCCCTCTGGCAGGGATGAGCGGAATGTTCCCATTTAGTTTCACTCTTTTGTTTTGGGGTTTTGGGGTTCCTACTGAGTATTGTTATACTCACCTCTGCACGGGCTTTTCCAGCACATGTTTGTGTGTTGTGCAGACCACAGGCCTTTCGAAAGAGTCCCCGGAGGACTCGGGGCAGGCATAGCTTAGTGAGTGGGTTTGACCGGGGTGTTTATGATAGCTGTGCTGAGGAGCTTACTAGAAGGTGTTTTGGAAGTGTTTTCCCTCCTTCTGAGCAGGTTGGACACCTTTGCAGTTTTCTTTTGGTGGGTCCTATTTTTCCCTTTTTGTACTTCTATTGTACTCTGGTTTAGGATAGTTGTAGGCATGCATTTGCTTTTCAGTTTTATGTATCTCTGCCCTGTTGAATGGAGGTATGTGTGGGTGTGTGTGTACATGTACCATAGGCTAATGCCTCCCATGTATGTGATAACCTACTCGGCGCTAGACGCCAGCCCCTGGCATATTGGAGGTGGGCTTGGGGAGTCATGGCTCGAGCCCCATTGGGTCGGGTCATGACAACTGTAATATATCCAAGAGTCTACTTCAGCCAAGTCAAGGTTTTCCCATATAAAAGATACAAAAAAAGAGTCATCATAGAACAATACAAGAAGGAAATATTTATAATGTCACATAGCATACATCTCTCCAATAAAATGATTCCTCAAACATAGAAGGAGAGAAAGAGGATGATGGGGATCTTAGACATATCAATTATTGGTCCAGTCATGTATGTCATGCTATGTAACATGCTTAATGTTTTATGTAAATTGATCATGTTAAATTGATATTAATTAGAACCATGATAATTCCATTGGGTGGTATTCAAGGTTATCCTATATTATTTATGGTATATTAATGATTTCTTACTGATATCTAGATGAATTTATGATTTAATCATCAATGTATATAAAAATGTTAATTCCCAAATAGATTATAATGATCTGAAATCACAATTACAATATGTATCAATCCTCAATAGAGGATTTTTATGCTAAAAGATATCCAAGAAAGAAGTGTTCATTGATTTAATAGTAGTTTTTAATTACATTTTTGAATTTGATGCCGCTAAATAAGTTGTGTGGATGTGAAAATTCATCCATGAAATGGAAGTGGTTACTAGCTGTAAAGATCCATTCACACTATACTACGATAAAGATATATCAATTGATCATGCTATGGATCCTTGTTCACTTCAATATATAAACCAAAAATTTTATAAGTGTTATCTTTTGAGGTTTTGTTCTCAGAGAGGTGTGTTTAGAGTATGCAGAGTTCTCACCTAAGAGAACATGGGAATGCTAGTGACTAAATATTAATCTTAGTAGAATCCTGAATATCACATGATATCTAGTGGACCCAATGTTCTTAGTAGCTTTATCTAGTGAAAATGGGAGTTTATTTAAATTAGTGACATTGAATAAACTAATTTATACTTTAGATTTCCTATATATTCAAATTCTTGAATATTAATTAATATCTACTCACGTATTATTTGTTCCTTTATATTTCATTAAAGAGATTATGTACTAGATTATATATCACATTGAAAGGCAATATATGTTCCCTGTTATAATGAGAAACCTAAATTTATATTAAGATATTATTAATCTTAAATCATGTGGTTAGGATAATATACTATTTTGGGACATATATTATGTTTGACTGTGAGGTGCTTAATACATATAAGTGTACAAGACTTCTTATCATAATGTTATCACTTGGGAATCTCTAAGACTAGATATTCTGAGGTTATACCTCCAAATAAGAATTCAACATGTGCATGTGTATTTGAATATTCTTATTTTTGGCTTTTTGTAATGATACTTATACTTGAGATTATTATTAATACAGATCATGAGTAGATTAATTTGATGTTTTTCTAAAAATTGTGATAATATCTCCTCATGAAGAATTATGATATATTTTGTGTTTTATCAATGATATGGAGTTCATAAATAAGTCAATATGGGATTTACACCTTCCATATAAGGAATATGATATATCAGAACCATTGATTAGAAAGGTACTATCAAACTAAAATTCCAAGGTAATAGTGATTGATGAGTTGATTTTAGGAATTTATTGAAAGATAAATCGAGAACATAGGTTTATGATATGATAATGAAACATTATTTATTAGATATTTTGATACAAATGTATTATTTTACATATTAATATTTTTCATGTGGTTGATGTATTTGCGAAATTATATTCTTCCTGTATTGGTTCCTTAACATATTATTAAACATTGATCTTAAACATTAGAAAAGCATGAAAAATTATACTAAGGAAGAAGCTATGATGGTTAAAAACTAAGTGTATCCTTATATCTTGGATAAATTAAATTTTAATTTAAAACATGGAATAAATATTATTATAAAGAGAGATTAATAATGTTTATTTTGGATAATTTTTTAATCATGAATATATACTCACCAGTTATATTCCAGGTAGAATATATGTGTGTGTGTTTGTGCTTGTGTTGAATATTATAATACATATTTATTCAAAATACCATCAAATAATATTTAAATTTATCTCTTATATTTTTTTTCTATGAAATAAATAATATTTATTTTTAAATAAATATGTATTTAGTTAGAAAAATATTAATGTAAATATTTATTCCCATGACTATGATTGTAATATTAATTTAGTTATCAAATTAATAATATTTATCTATTATTATGGTCTTGGTAAATTATTTGGAAGGTGGAAAGGCCATTTTAATCACCCGGTAACATAAATAATAGAATCTTAAACAATATTTAAATTAATACATAATTATTTTTTCAAGAAATTATTTTTATATGTTTAAGTCAGTGTCTTACATTATAAAATAATATTGTATTATTATTAGTATCTATATAGGGAATATAATTTGTCTAATAAGTTCATAAGGGACTTTGTAAAAATATCTATTTTAACACCATACTCTATATATTAAAACATATATCATTTTATACTTGTGGGTAGTGAAATAATTTGTTTTACTCAATTATTTCCACTCCAGGGAATTCATTCTATGAAGAACATTTTTACGTCTTCTCTCATTGCTGTGTGAATTCCTCTACCTCCTCTCCCCTCTAAATACATATAGAATAAGGGATATAATACTTCTTGACTAAATGATTGTTTTGTGATAAAGGTTAACAATGAAAAGTGATCAAATCATCTGTGATTTCACTCAATGTTCCATTGGCATCGTTTTTTAATCAAGGATAATATACATATAACCACTAATGGGATTATATTTTAGACCCTCTTAGTGTAACATTAGTACACCTCAAATGGGTTTTGATCAATAAATATTTACATCAAATAAAGATATTAATACTAAGGTAGTTTATTATTATTTAATTAATTATAGATTTAATGTGAATGATCAAATCGTCTTAATATCGAACTTTTTCATCATGTTTATACATATAAATTCACTAAACATGATGTTTCTTCATTATGTTATGGTGGATTATTAATTTAATCAAAAATAAATCATGTTTTTAATGTCCCCACCACTTTTTCCCACCCCCATAAACATAAATTATAACACCCATGTCTACCCTATGTAAAATAATAAAATTAATTCATTCTCACCTATTAACATTGTCATCATAGATAGAATAATATCAATCTAATTCATGAATTATCATGAAAAATATCCCATTTCAACCCATAAAAATTTCATAACATAGATAGAAAATCCAACATCAAGACCTATAGAGACAACTCATGAAGCAAAATTCAATATTACAATCATGATCCATACAAACTCATACAACTAAAAATAACCATTAATATTACGGATTTGATAATACCGAGAAATATTTACTCATACATGTAGAAGACTAGTGTATCTAAAACGAAATCAAGAGGGTATGGATTGTGAGTTGGGATGATTAAATAAGAAAGGAGGAACCCAAAAAGGATTCCTTAGTCACAATTGGGTTAGGAAGGAAGAAAATATAGATTGGAAGTTGTTTAGTTGTGAAATTATAATAAATCCCCCAAAAAATGTCATTGAGGTCCTCCTGGTATATTATCATCTTATATCGAGTACATAATTCTCCACAAAAACCCCAGAACACTCATATCGGTCAGTTGGTCAAGCTCTAGGACCAACAGTGTCACAAAACGTGAATCCATGGTCTATGAACCTAGTTATATAACCACACAGGTCTCCTGTAATACCACAGTTGTATTCCCGGTACCCTACAATATATTACCCATGGGGGTCACTTATCTAACTAATGACTATCCTCGCAAGATAACACATTTTCTATTAGTGTACTTTTTCCTCACATAAACACACCCTAAAAAATATCCTCAGATGTCACTAATATGGAAATTATTTATTAACTTTTTTCATATCCGTTGTGAGGTTTTCTATGTATTTAATGATTGAAATGAATTTCCTTATTATATGGTGGATATCAAGGAAGAAAATTAAATAAATAAGGACGTATTTCATTTTTACCCAATCCCACCTATAGAAATGAGAAAGAAACATCATGGATCCAATATATTTTTAAGAACTGAATCAGTTACACTTCCAGAGGAAGAATAAAATTAATATCTTTTATGTAATGAACTTAGTCTATGAATAATCAGAAGAATAATAATATTTAGAAGATGAGAATATATCTTGATGATTGATGACACGAAACTATTAAAAATGATCAAGTAAGGTGATTATACTTTTTCTGATGAATGATATGATGTTGATGGTGGGAAAAAATCGTGCTCGAAAAAGAACTCAGATCTAGTCTAGTCACTATCATATTTAAATAAGGTGAACGCAAGGAGTCTTCAAGGTGCTTTTTGGGCCATTTTGTTATTTTCTATTGCATGAATGAAGCTTAATAATGCATTGAAGCTTCAATGACATGATGTTGATGAATATTTGATGTGAAAAAAAACCAAGAATAAATGGATGATGAAAATTATTCATTGATGATGCACTATACTGCAAAAATACTCTTGGATGTCTTATCAAATAAAATTATGAGTATCTTTAAATTGAATGACCCGGGGTTTCCTTCAAATAATACTTTTCCAAATTTTTTTTAGTGTGTAGGTTGAAATCGAGTGTAGGTTGCTTTTACATTTCCTTTTGGTAGTTGTGGGGACCTTTTGGGTTGTACATATTTTATTTTGTGTTTATTAATCCATTGGATATTTGATGAGATATTTATATGTGATGGAATGTTTTATTTTACGAGCATGATTTATTCGGATTATTCATTATTGTATATAGTTCTTTAGATGAAGAGTAGATGGGGTCAACATGAATTAAATACACCATGTTTCCATAGATATTATTTAATTAAAAATGGCTATATGAAAGATTGGATAGAATGTAATTTAGCTAATGAAATTATTACTTTTTAAGGAAGTGGAATATTAAAATAATTTTGGAATGAACTATAATACTTGATATAGTTAAAAAAATCCTTAATAAACCAACATTTTTTATGGATGAGTTTTTCTTATGTTACATATCATTAGATGCAGTGTGATGAAAGGTTCCACAAGGAGCGTTTTTATCATTTTCCATCCTAGTAAATATTTTAATATTTTTATAAATTTTAATAGGTTGTGTAGTGATAAAAAAATCACACCCTTATTATTCAATTTTTTTTATTTGTCTTTTTATTCTCTTACTCTATATCTAATATAATTTTAACTTATCTATAAATAAAATTTCTTTTATGATATGTTTTCTTGATCTATTTTTGATCTCTTACCTATAGTCAAGGAAAAGAAACTCATGGTCCTGGTTCAAGGAGGTAAAACTCATTATTGTGTGGGGATTAAATATTATTTTTTTCTTTCGACTTATTATGAACACTTAGAAAATCATGATCTAGATTTGAGGTGATGTAAAGGAACACTTTCTCTCTATAATAGTTTTTTTCTCTAAAATCTATTTATTATTACTCTCCTTGATTTTTCAACTCAACTAAGTATTTATAGAGAGGTTTTGTGATTCTCTTACATAGAAATTATGACATGTACGTGGAAGTGGTTTTGTGTAGAAGTTATTTTATTTAGATGAATTTTTCATAATTATGAGAAGACTCGTATATATGAGATGATATATTTTTATTTCTTCGATATTTGGAGAGTCTGATGTGTATGTTTTTAGAGTATGAGTTTACATAGTTTGATGTTGAGATTTGAAAATTTAGTTTTTAGATATATGATAGGAAATAGAGTGAATCAACTTGGAATTTTTTTATTCCTCCTCAATGTTATTATTATTTTCTTTTATTTTATTTCTATTTCTCAACTTCTATATTTTTTACTTCTATTGTTTCATTTTTTTTCCTAATTTCCATTACTATTTATTTTTTATTTTCATTATTTTGAAATTGAATAAAACCCAAAAACAATTAGAAGATTCATTTAGATGAATACATTAACTCCTTTAGACTATCCCTTGGGTTGGCCACTATCCAATATCTATAGAATTATAAATTTGTCGATAATAGTTCAAATGACATGCTATTGGTTATTAGTTCCATTTATACGGATGAAATAAGTTTTTGTCGATTATTCTTTTTTAATTTCAATATATAATAAATTAATCATTTAAATTTATATTTTAAAAAATGAATCCTCCACCAAGATCAAAAGAATTTTTAGGATTTTTTTAATATAGTTTTAGGCAAATATATAATTTTTTTAGTGATGAGTATTTCATTTAACTTACTGAATATTAATAGGAATTTATACATCCTAATACGGAATCCTTTGTTAACAACAAAAGGAACTTTCACACCGTTTCACTTCGTCTTATAAAAAAGATCTTCACCAAGAAGAATTCATCCTAAGGTCGATTGATGAGGAGGTATAGCATTTTAAATCATGAATAAAGATGAAATATCCTCATGATGATGACTATATAATCATCTAGAAGGATATGGGTGATGCATACTATTGTAAAGTTGGAAAATAGTTTGAGAAACATTAATTTTATGATTTTAATTATAATGATTTTTACTACAATGGTCATTCTAAATTTTTTTCCATTACACAATAGTTCAAATTAGCTCAATATTCCATCTCTTATTCTATGTATGACACTAAAAATGATGTTTTTATTTTTTTTAAGAGAAGCTTGTGGAGGATGACTACATCACTCCAAACCCAGAACCACATCTTGGATCACATTGAATCAAATCGATGAAGAAGATACCCATATATATGGAGTTGGAAATTTTATGTATGAAATAGATTTTATGTTAATTATAATTATTTGAACTTTATTTTGTTCATAAAAATAATTTTCTAGATATTGAGGAGTCTAAGGAATTTTATGATCACTACGATGGAAAAAATTAAATAGAACCTTCCCCATTTGGGGAATTCCTCAATCTCTCATAATTCTGTGAATATCCAAAATAAGGGGTTCATCAATATAATTTTCTCTAGGGAACAAATGAGGTGGATCAAATTTATGTTTATTTTTTATATCCTATTATTTTAGCATCTTCTTCCCCTAATATTTTACTAATCTATTCAAATTGGGAATGATTGAAGCTAATTTAATTGTTAAATATGATTTTAATTATTTGTTTGATGTATAGGTTCCTAAATTCATAGTATCACCTTTTTTAACTTAAATAGTGTAATTCAATCAAAATATGATGTGGGGACATTTTTTCACATTGAAAAAGAGGGATTTAAACAAGAATATTTTTTCCAGTTTAGAAAAGTAATGTTTGACTAATCACACTAGGAAGAAACTAATTATGTGGTTTTTATGAAATAATACACATCCACAATATAATTGGGGTTGATCCAAAAGCTATCATACTAGGGAAGATATAAATATGACTCGTTTTGGGTGGTTAAGTCCAACATTATCATGTTACTCTATTTTCAATTTCATTAATTTTTTATTTCACTAATAAAAATCTGGTGGTTCTTTTATAAGATAATATGTCAGATGTACATTCCATGGAGATACAACTAGTTTTAGGGAACATATTTCCCACATTTCACATCCTAGGTTTTAACCTCCTACCCTTAATTGTAAATAATTTTAAATTCATATATTTGATAAAATTATGTGTGCGGGATGGTATACATTTTTTTAGATAATAATGAATTTGATAATTTATAATAAAGTTCAAGAATAATACAAAGCAACATTTTATTTTAAGAAATATTATTCATTCCATATATAAATAATTCATTTTAATTTTTATGTATTTTTTGTGACATTTTTTTAGAATAATTTTAATTCTTTTTAGAGATAGAATTAACTAATTTCTAAAATATCATCAGGTGCGACTCATTAAATGAAATTTTAATCAAACTCCCTAAATAATTACTCTGGTTTCTTCTATTTATAAATTATAAATATAGTATTTTATTGATTTTTATTTTAAACATATAAGATATAAAAATGGGAAATAAAAATAATTTATCAAATATGTGTATGAAATGGAGCGACATTACTAAATATTAAATGTTAAAGCTTCAGTATTTGTGAGTAAAAATTAAAATTCGGATACTTTTATTATATTATTGTTGTAGAAAACCTATTGTTCTCTTTGTGGGGTGAAATAAATGATTGTGGAGTTTTATTTTAAGTGATTTTACATTCTGAATTATTTATCTAAGACCTGATGGTCGTTACATCCATTTTTTGATATTTGAATGATGTATTTCTTTCCATATATCATTTTCTTGGTTCCTTATTGATTTTATTATTGAAAATCAAAATTTGACATTCTTGAAACATCACTGTATATATATAGTAGAGTGCTTGGTTTGTTAACTATTAAAGAGTGTATGTTCTTGTGTAGGCTATGGTTGTTGAATTTAAGGTGGATAAATAATTTTTGAACTTGTTTGTGTCCCTTAAACATGTCACATTCACTACTTAATTAAATAACTTTTTGAATCTACACTGTCAAATTTTTTTATCCAACTTTCATATTCAATAATGGGGAGTGTTTTGTGTTTTATTTGTGGGGTGTGTGTCTTTTAATGTCCTAAATATTTACACATTTAGATCCCACCCAAAAGACCAATATTTTTTCAAAATTAGGTTTTTTTTGTGAATTACATGGTTATTTTTTGTGGGTGAAATTTTTTCTCAATGTTTATGGTAGTGAAAAAACATTAAGGATATTAATATCTATTACATATTTGATTTAAATGAGTAAATTATTTTTCTTATAATAATTGAAAAAATTATTTTGTTAAAATTATAGGTGAATTTATTACTATTATTATTTACTTTGATCATTTTAATTTGTATCTAACTGATAAGATATGTATCCAAATGGATTATGAAATGAAAATCCTAATCCAGGTCAAACTCGTCCATCCATTCCTTTAATTCCTAATTCATCAAACTGTTGGAAGAGCTATTTTTTCAAAAAATTAATTATCACTCTATCATATACAATGGTTGGAAAATTTATTATGATATCTTAAATTATTTGACTCTATTCACCTGGAGGTAAAGATAATTTTACAAGTTCACTTGGATGAAAATTTCCGTTTGTCTAATTTTTTATAATGTTTTAAATTAAAATAATTTTTGAAAATAATTAAATGACTTCACACTGAATAAATTTACATTAAGGGGTGTTGACGCCCCTTTCCATCATAGAGTCTAAAAAAATGAAAAGGGAAATACCTTAAACCAAAAATTATTAATCCTTTGAAGAAACATCAAAAAATTGACAAGGGCATGAACAAAGATTCATTTGCACTTGAGTCATGCAAGTTCTACCAAGGTTGTGCAAGTATACTTGTGCGCCACCCAAAGGTCGCGCAGGTGACTTGTGCACCCTCTTTTAATTTCGCCCAGGGTCTTCACCAGCCTATAAATACCCTCGGTGGGCCCCCCATTTCAAGGACGAAAAATTCCAGAAACTAATATTTGACATCCCGGTGCCCTAGTCTCTTTTCAAAGCTTCCTAACACTTATAATGTAGTTTCTTACCTATAACGGAATATCTAAAGAGTGGGTGGAAGGCCTAAGTGTTGAAACTCATCAACAGTTGTGCGCCTATGTGGCCATACCTTAAGGGAAATGGCCACACATGCGCGCCGCCTTACCCCTTCAACATAACTTGTGCGCCCCTCTTCTAGATGCCCCTAGGGATAATACTAAAGTCTTGAGCCAAGTGTCACCCATGTATTACCTTAAGGGTTGACTGTCACGCAAGTAGCCATGTGTTCGCAGGTACACCTGCGCGACCAGGACTTGCGCGCCCACGCAGGACTTGTGCACCCATCCCTTTTTGGGTACCTCTTTTGCCTATTTCACCTCTCCAATTCAAATCCACCTATCCTCTTCATGTTTAAGCCTTTAGAGCCCTATTCAAATCCATTCATGGCATGATTTCTTGGTTTGTCTTCCTTATCTGAATGGAATTTTGTGGAATATCTCCCAAACTTAAGGATTCACATATCTTCATGTAACTAAGGTGAGAGACTTGATTCATTCAACCTCATCCTTTAAAGATGATAAGTTCCCTAAACTAGGCCTTCTTTTCAGGAGTAAGACTAGTCATAATTTCTCTAATTTGGTCATCCTCCTTGGGAGTAAGCCCCAAGTCCCCTAACCTGGGCCTCCTTTTTAGGAGTAAGCCCTAGTCTTCAAATTCCCATAATTTTGGGCATCCTCCTTAGGAGTAAGCCCCAACAATAATTCTTTTAATATGAGAATCCTCCTTAGGAGTAATCCCCAATTTCCGAAAAATCCAAATTTCCTTAACCTGGGCTTCCTTTTCATGAGTAACCCCCAATCATAATTCCCTTAACCTAGGCTTCCATTTCAAGAGTAAGCCCCAGTTATAATTCCCTTTAACCTATCATAATTTACTTTTGACTTGGGATTCCTTTTTAGGAGTAAAACCCAATCATAAATCCTCTCGTAATATAGGCATAATTTTCAGGAATAAGCCCCAAGTTAGAGTATTTATATCTCCATAAAGCACATATACCTTTATGGACCTTGTTCCTAGGTTTCTTCCCTGAAGTAAATCCTAATACTCATCTATCTGGGCAGTCATACATACATAAGCCCCACGTATTTCTTATAATTTCATCTTTAATGGCACAATTGTCTTGTTTTACCAATACCTCTTGTTTCTCACACTGAGTATGACTCACGTGAGCTAAGAGTGTAAAAGTAATTATGACATCTTTATTTGAGCCATCAATCATGCAAATAACCTCATACTTCTTTACTCGAATTATGTGGGTTCTGATTCCTTTTCCAAAACAAAGGATACGTAGGTACCCATCTGCGGGTATGATCCCAAATATGAAATAATTCATGTCCTTCTAAATGACAATAAACTTCAAGTGCCCGGATGAGTGGCTTTAAAACCAGTATGGTTATCATAATAACCAAGAAATTTCAATATAATGTGTTGAAGGATACCATTGACCAAGAATCTATAACAAATACAGATTATTCTCTACCGATGAAGAACCCCAAATACATATAAAATATTTCTCTAAATCTCATATATATTAATTATTGATTGTCATATCTAAATGAAAGCACATTTTCATACTTGGTAATGTAATAAGGATTCCCGAACATAACTTAAATCTATAAAGAGAGTCCCAGAGTAGACAATAATTCCCCCAAAAATGGTGTGATGAGTCCAACCTCCCATCCTCTCGACCAATGAAAATTATTAAGCCTCATCAGTCCAGAACTAATGAGCACCTACCTTTGGAAAGTAAGTCCAACTAGATGTGGAATCATTGGATGTTTTCTGGTTCTACAAAAAACCCTGTTAGAAACCGCTTAGAATATTTGAACCTTAAATCAATGAGGTCATCCCCATTTCCAGAGGAAACAAAAATAGTGAACCCAACGTGAATCCTTAACAAATTTAAAATGATGTTTTACTTATTTTTTAGGCCCCTATTTAAAACTCAATGAGAGGGCCAACAAAGAAATCAATAACATATGTGCAAATTTAAAAAATATAGCAACCAAACTTATCTTGATTATGTTTTTCATATCAAACATGCACTCTTTTCCAAGATCTTATGCATTACAAGAATGTAATTTATTATGTTCACGTCTGTGAATTCCTCTACTATGAAAACCTCTGCTGTGAAAAACTATGCTGTGAAAACCTCTACTGTGAATGCATCTGCTGCTACTCCTGCTAGATCTTCATCCTCTGTGAGGACGACATCACCTACTCAGTGTCTTCAATGCTGGGTATCAAATACGCTGGTTAAAGAGTACCATCAAAATGGTACTATTCTGACTCTAGAGGTTTCTTGACAAGCCCTCCCAGTCAATAACTCACCCTGGTCGTCCGGACATCGATGGCCAGCGATCAAGAAGCAGGCAGTGCTAACTACCGTCTCCAACCATTTTGTGTCATTATCCCCGGAACACAACAATAAATCCCTTCCATATTCTGAGGAGGTGAATGATAAGTCCACTCAGGGCCTTAATTCAAGGAAACAAGAGTGCTTCCCGAGGGATCCCACCAAAAATCACCGCTAGACTCGTGTGGCAGTGTGCCCTCAACATGATGAGGGTGTTGTCTCTAGGTGTTCGGCTCAGGTTCCTCGAACCCGAGTAGGCAAGATGAAACACCAGAGGAGATGACTGGTTAACAGTGAGAAGGTTATTATCTCTATTGTTTTCGAAGAATTCCACCAACCTAACTTGGTGGCAAGTAACAAGAAGACACATACACCCGTTTGTTTTAATTACGCTGTCCAGCTGACTCGTCTGGCAACGTCACACCAATCCCGCCATGAAATTCTGGCGGAGTACTACATACAGGAACATACACCTGTTTATAAATAATATGCTGGTTAACAAGCTCATCTGAATACATATGATGGAGTCCGCAAACCCAATGTGTTGACAACTAGTAAACAAGTACATACACCTGCTTACACTCATCAGTCCTTCCAGCAGCATCCTCTGTCATTATTGATGGAATTTCTTCAACCACGTTCGGCGGAGTGCAATCATCAGGCACATAAACATAATAGTATTGATCAATCATACCAATAGTATTGTTTGGTAGCACCCGTAGAAGTCAGTCGGTAAGCTTCGACGAAAAAATAGGAGGCAGACTCAACTCTTTACCCTCGCATTTTAGTACTGTCAGAATTCACTGAGTGAAAAAGGGTACATGAGTAGGAACATACACCTACTCCAAGCACGGAATGGACGTATATTCCTGTTTTGGAAGCTGATGTCAACAGTCATATTCTGTCAATGGAGAAAGAGAAGAAGAAAATTCCTACTCATATTCAGGATGCCTGCCAGGATATCATAACAACTTCAGAAGCATCACATGGAAAGAAATGAAAATCTATCCCTACTAGTGGAGTGACACATCAACAGTTCACTTCAGAACAGACACACACCACTGTTCCAGTCCAAGAGGGTTGTGGGGAATACTGCCCCATATCATATGGACAACCAAGTCAGGCATATACACCTGATTTAAGTGGAGATAATAATCCTAACCTGATCATTTCTCCTGAGAAGGCACATACACCTACCCATAATGACCACTTTCGTCAACAAGTGGTTCCTCATGTGAGTAAGAAGGTTTCTAAATAGAATACCCACCCATCATAGTCATGAAATCAAGGTACAATCTGAAACAAGGCCTTGCCCACTGTTGGAGTTCTTGATGCACTCAGATAGTTATCGGTTGCAACTCAAGATTCTACTCTCTCAGTTCCAAATAGTCATGACATTAATTCTGAAGTTATGTATCAGATTCTTCCACATGAAGGCTTGCTTCATGATAGTTCGTTCGATCTCAAAGTTTCATCTTCATATGAGAGCCACAAGAACCCTCTGTGTGGCGAGAAGACCAAGGAGAAAAATGTTTCATCTTTTGCTGTAACCCACCACGGTGTTCCTCCCCATGATGATGAATTTATCCACAAAAGTCCTCTCTATAGTAGTAATGCGCATTTCCTGGAAAATGCTCAAATGGACAATGTAGTGATGAGAAAGCCCTTTTATCTTGAGGCACTTGAAAATGTGAAGCCAGTCATGTCTGATGCTTTACCAATAGAAGTTGAAATACTTTCTCAATAAGAAGATAGCCCGGGGTGTAGGTCATTCTCCAAACCACCCATGAGTCATGCATCTTCTAGTTTAATAACTGAATTCCCTACCAATATTGTTGAATTCGATGAAGCAGCAAGGAAGCACCGGCTCTGGCCTAAATAGGGAGAAGAATCTTCATCAAATGATAAGGAGGAGGTACTGAATATGAGAAAACAACTGATGAAAGGTGAAGTGCCAGTTATTTTTTGGCCTTTGGATGATTCTTAGTATGAAATTCCAAAGATTATGACGGAAGATGGAATTCATGACATTCGTCTCAACAAGTGGAAAAATATTTGTCAATTGAAAAAGAAAATATTATCTTATGATGAATATGAAAATCATTTCAAGATAATAGAAGGGTTACAATGACAAATTGATTTGGCTTCTCTCTCAGTTTCTCGATATCCGAAGGCTGAAAAGAAACAGAGAGCCCTTCAGCGTTCATGCCTTGGCGCACTAAGAAGATTGCACCAGCTAATTTCCAATTCCCCATCTGGTATTCGTATCAGGGGATGGGGTGTTCATGGAGCACTACATTTGACTGTACTCCCCAGTTAGCAAAGCCTGCCGAAAATGGTCTCATGCGATGTTATTTACCATGGGCGGCCACAGCCAATTGGCTTTGTTTGTAATCAAAGGGTCGCTTAAGAACAAGCCTCAACTAGTTCCTCTCAAAATCTGGAATATAGAGAACAAGTTGTTGAATTACTCCTGCATCAAGAAAATGTTAATATTGACCAGGCCTCTCGTTTAGAGCATGAACATCATCAAGTGACAGAAGTGTCAAAAATCTTCCAATGGTCTTTTGTGCCGGTTATTAAGAGTGGATGCAGGTTAATGCATCCAACCAATTTCTGGACTAATGTCTGTAAGATTAGGAATGATTTTAAGAAGGTGTCAGATATAACAACCCAAGAGCCACCCCAGCTTGCCAGACTGGGGGCTCTTTTAACCCAACCCTCAGAATGAACAAATAGGATTTGAGGAGTTGAGAAAAGACAACAGGAACAGCCCCAGTCCACAGGACTGGGGACTTTTTCAAACCCTCAATCTCTCCCTCAGAGAATGTCAGTCTTCTCTTGATTAGGGAAGAAGACACAAGAGGAATGAAGAGCCAAATTATTAGGAGATTCCATCCAAATTTCAGTTTGTCAAGAAGTTCTTGAGGAATCAAATCAGAAAAAGGCAGTGTCTCAACAAGGACATGGAAGAAGAAGATATCACAGAAATTCCAATAAAAGAGACGAAATGCATTATTCAAAAATTAATGTCATCAATGCCGTTGTTGCTGATCCCCCAGACGAGGCTCACTCAGAGGGATTAGATGAGGAAGATCCTGCTCAATATGTTGTACGCACAAACAAAAATGAAGAAGGTGTGCTTACATGAAATCATTGGATTACCCAGAATTTAGGTAATCCTTCAAGTAACCCACTTCCCCCTCTCCGAAAGGGATATATTAATGTGAAAGGAAAGAATCAGGTTACATACCCTTACACTAGAGAAATCCAATCGCTCTCATTATGAAAAGATTTTCACAATAAGAGGAAGAAATGAAGGAGTTGAGTAGGTTGAATACAGAACTACTTCAGGGTAGTCTTCCTCCTAAGCATGCTAGAGTCAGTCATCCAAGGGAATTTGTTGGCGCTACAAAGATGGATCAATAATATCCTCCTCTACCAGTATACCCTCACAGGTCTAATCCTACAGTTCATGTGCAACAACAATCGACAGTCCTTCCATCAGTTGCAGTACCAGCCACCACATATGTCTAATCTCTAGTCATTTCACCTGCTCAGGTCCAAGCTCAACCAGATTTTTCTCAAAAATTAATAACTACTATTGAGTCATTAACAGCTCATTTGGAAGATACGGAGGGAAAGCTTGCTCAAATTAAACCAGAAAAGAGAGCTTACCCTGAATGGGTTGATGCAACTCCTCCCCCATCAAATTTTTCTAGTACCACATTCCAAATCATTAATGGTTCGGGAGACCCAGAGAAACACTTAACACATTTTGTTTCTCATTGCGATCCTATGATGGGAACCCCTTAGCAACAAGAAGCAGTTATGCTCAGGTGTTTTGTACAATCATTACAAGGGCCTGCCTTTTTCTGGTACACAAGTTTGCGATCCATGTCAATTACCGGATGGGAGGATCTCCACCAAAGATTCCTTCTTCAATTCAGATCAACTTTTCCAAAGACACCAGTTTTTTATCTTAAAAACTATAAGAAAAGAGAGAATGAAAGGGTTTCTGATTTCATTGCTCGCTATAAGGGATTAACCTGTTCCCTGAGCTTAGCACTCCCTCAAGAGGAATTTCTCCCAATCTGTGTGGAAAATTTACGTGATGAGCTACGCACACCGTTGATCCCTGTGAAATACACAGGAGGGTTTCGAGACCTTACTTCAATCACTCAACATATTGAAGATTATCTTATGAAGACAAAGGATAAAACTTGTGTAATTACATCAGATTTAGGAAGGATAATGAAGAAATAATAGACTGCTATAGTTAAGCTTAAACAAGCACCTATACCTGCTTCTACTTCAAAACCTTCATCTTCTCGAAGGGCTCCACTTCCGGAGTGTCAACAACAGAGGTCGTTTCATCAAGATGATCAAAGAGATCAAAGAGGAAAAACAATTTGAGGATTTGAAGAATAAATTCTACTCTTTCCAAAATGAATAAGTTCTTGGTTACTTAATTTCGGCTCTGGAAAATAATTTGGTTCAATTTCCAAGGCCCAAGAGGCCAAATAAAGAAGGAGATGATGACCGTACCATGTATTGCCCATTTCATCAGATGTTAGGGCATCCCATTTAGGATTTTATTTGTTTTTAAGGACCTCCTGCAAAAAATGGTCAACTTGGGACAAATCAATCTAAAAGGTTCTTCAGCTCACCTAGCATGTGTTACTACTACAGATCCAGAGGAAGAAGGTGAGTGGAAAGAAGTAAAGAACAAAAATGCGCAAAAATATGATGATTGGATGGTCAGAAAAATGATCAACTAAACTATTTCCATTTTGCGAATGAAATTGAAGAATCCAATTGTGTCTTCTACCATGAATGCCACAGCAAAGTCCTTTTTATCAGAGGGAAAATCCTCAAAAGGGTGGCATAATTCCAAGAAAGAGGAACAATAAAAAGAAGATGAAATCATGTCAAATCTTTAGTTGTCTTTGACTCTGGAATATTTTATGCCATCTACTTTGAATCCATGAGCGCCGTCCCACCAAACGGCATAGGCTAAATTGGCTAATCAGGCAGAGTCTTAATCAGACGAAGAGATGATCTTTGGTTCTATTAATATGATTCATTTAATAGATCCATATGCGAGTTGCAATTTCGATTTTGACGAGCCTTAATTCCCTAAATCAAACAGAGAAATCAGAGGGAGTTCCATAGGCTCAGGGTATAGGGGAAGACATGGATCTTTCAGAGGACACTATTCCAATTCTCCCCCTGCTAGAACTATGTATGCAGCAGAAACTCGTGGTTGAGACCTTCAACGAGCTCAAAAAGAACAAGAATGTTCTTCTTCACAAGGTAGATTCAGTCCTAGCACAATTATTCTGGATGATCGGTTTTAGGTTCCACCTTCTTCCTCTCATCATGTAAATAGACCTAATCGGTCTAATCTTCCAAAGCTAGGAGTGTTACCAACTCATATCCGGGTACAAGATTCATCAACTTCCAAAGCATAAACATCTAAGGCACCTACAAAAACACAAGTTCTTGTTGGGAAGCACATACCTTTGGACCAAAAGTATGATGTATTGAAACACTTGGCCCATGCACCGGCCAAGTTATCAATTATGGATGCCTTGAATTTATCAAAGGTTCTTGGGGAGTAACTCATCGTTGCTTTGTCAAGTCCTCAGGATTTTGAATTTGAAATTGCCACGGATGAAGCCTTCCATGTTGAGAATAATACTGCAGAATTCCATGCAGTGATATCTTTCAGAGACGAAGATGAAGATGATGTCGTGCATGAAAATATTATACCATTGTACTTATTTGGAACAGTCAATGGTGTTGATGTCCGAAGAGTCTTCATTGATAATGTTTTAGGAGTCAAACACATCCCCTTTCATACACTTCATCGATTGGGCCTCACAGAATCTAATTTATCTCCTTCAACTTTGATGTTACAAGGATATGATAAAAATGAACAAGAACCACTAGGAGATATTACACTCAGAACACTGTTTGGAGATATTGTATCCAATTCAGATTTCACGGTTGTTGATCAAGTTTTAGCCTTCAACATCTTTCTTGGAAGACCCTGGCTACATTAGCATGCGACTATTCCTTCATCATACCATCAATGTCTCAAATATTGTTTTCATGGTCAAATTGGGACATTATATGGTGATAATTCCCTGTTCAAGACATGTGAATCTCAATACATTGAGGCGGAATTCCATCACACGAAGGGAAAGGAGAAATCCACAAAAAGGGAGATTACCAATGTTAATGATCTATATGGTTTGGAAAAGATTCCAGTAAACCCATTTACACATGTGAGTACTGATTATGTATTTCCTATAAATCAAATTGACAGGATAGACCCAAATCAAAATACTCTTATGTAAACTTCCATAATGTCAATTACGACAATCAAGCCAGACAGCATGGGAGAAATTGGTGATTCACCAAGCAATGATGAAAGCTCAAATGGAGATATCTTCATTTCATCCTCTGAAATTCAAAAAGTCTATACTTCACCAATCAGGCTAGAAGAAATTATAGCAATGTCATAGGTGGACGATGATGTCGATTATCAATCCATTATCTCCTCTATATTACCCAAGGAAGACCCTTTATCATCAATCAGGTTGGAAATGAAAGCTTCTTCTTCAATATGTTCAAATTTTAACATCTCTTCTGATCATGAAAATTATACTTCATCACCTACTATGCAAGTAGAAACAGAAGAAATAACACATGTTAAATAAGAATAGGAAGATCTTAGGGATGCTCCTCCAGCATTTGAAGAGGGTATCTCTACCACCGTGGATGAACTCAGAGAAATAAATCTAGGTACAAAAGAAGACCCATGACCGAATTTAATTAGTGCGGCCATGACTCATGAAGAGAAAGGGGTGTATTTTTCATTTTTAAAGCAGAATCGAGATATATTTTCTTGAAACTATACAGAGTTTCCAGGGCTTGATCCTGATGTTTCCACTCATCCTTTGGGTTTTCCAGAAGAACATCGAAGATTCAAACAAGCCGCTAGAAGAACACACCCAAACTATGCTTCAAAAATAGAAGCTGAAGTGGATAAGATTATCAAAGCTAACTTAATCATAGAAGTTCAATAACCCAAATGGTTGGCTAATATTACCCCAGGGAAAAAGAAGAATGGAGAAATTAGAGTTTGTATTGATTTCAGAGATCTTAATCGGTATTATCCTATGGATGATTTTCCAGTACCAATTACAGAACTCTAAATTGATGCAACAGGTGGCTATGAAGCACTTTCCTTCATGGATGTAAATTCGAGATATAATCAAATCCAAATGGATTCGAAAGATGAAGAATCTACATCTTTCAGAGCCCCTCATGGTGTTTATTGATTTTGGGTAATGCCCTTTGGCCTGAAGAATGCAGGCGCAACATATCAGTGTGCCATGCATCGTATATTCAAACCCTTTTTAGGGAAGTTTGTTGAATGTCATGTGGACGATTTGGTGGTTAAATCTAAACAAAATTCTAATTACTTGGATGATTTGGAAATTATATTCCACAATCTTCAGAAAGTTAATTTGATGTTGAACCCTTTAAAATGTGATTTTGGGGTAACCTAAGGAAAATTTCTCAGTTTCATTGTACGCCATCATGGTATCGAGGTCAATCCTGAGAAGACAAAGTCAATCCTTGGTATGTCACCTCCTCGAAATTTAATGTAATTGAGAGGACTTCAAGGACACTTGGCCTATATTTGGCATTTCATCTCCAATTTGGCAGGAAAAAGTTTACCCTTCACCAAATTGATGAAGAAGGGGGTCATTTACAAGTGGACTGAAAAATGTCAAGAAGCATTCGATATTCTCAAGAAGTATCTCTTGAGTCCACCAGTGTTAATGACACTTGTTGAAGGAAGACCACTTATCCTCTATGTGATAGCTCTAGAGCGATCATTGGGTTCCATTCTTTCTCAGAAGAATGATACTGGGAATGAAAACAGCCTCTTCTATCTCAGTCAGACTATACTTGAAGCAGAAACCTGATACTAAAATATTGAGAAGTGCTGCCTGTAATTAATCTTTGCAGTTAAATAGTTGAGACACTACCTGCAACATCACGAGGTCCAATTGGTATCTTGCAATTACCCAATAAAATTCATCCTTAGTCATCCAATGCATACAAGACGTCTGGAAAGGTGCAAAATTATTTTGCAGCAATTTGATATTCAATATGTGTCTCAAAAGGCAATAAAGGGCCAAGCGCTGGCTGATTTCCTTGCTGAACATCCTTCAGTAGAAGATACAACTTCAGATATTGTACTTCCCGATGAGGAGATATTCTTTATTCATGATAGTCCTCAAAAATGTGAAATGTACTTTGATGGTGCTTCTAGGAGTCCAACATGGATGAAAATGGATGATCCTAAATTCAACAAAGTTGGTTTAGGAATTGTACTCATTTCTACAGAAAAGGCAGTGTTACCCTATTCCTTCTCATTATTGGGTGGCGGTACAAATAATGAAGTCGAATACCAAGTTCTTATCATAGGATTGGAGTTGGAATTTCGAGCATAAGTGAATCACTTAATAGTGAAAGGTGATTTAGACCTGGTAGTCAAACAAGTCAATGGGGATTATGCAATCAGAAAAAAATAATTACTCCCTTTGTATGATTATTTCAGAGAGTAAATGGCGGAATTTCCTTCGGAACTGACATTTTCTTATGTCCCGCAATCACAAAATGCCCAAACTGATGCACTGGTTAATATAGCTATAGCTCTGGCAGAACCAAATCGAGATGAGACAACCATCAGTATTTCCCATCGTCGTAGAATTTCACCTTATGTTCAAAATAGAACCAAGGAAGTCAATTAAATTAGTCCCATTCATGAACCATATGGTCATACTACAGGATGGATGATACCTATTAGAGAATACCTTAAAAATGGAATACTTCCACCTAATAGTGCTGGGAAAGAACAAGTCCGGAGACGTGTGGTCAATTTTACTCTTTATGATAGCCCTGATCACCAAAAAAATCTCTACAAAAGAGGTTGTGATGGAATTCTCTTCAGATGCATTTATGGCGAAGAGACAATGACTATCACGAAAGAAGTTCATGGATGAGTTTTTTGTGCCCATCAGTCTAGACATAGACTATCTGATCAGATTCTAAGTCTTGGATACTTTAGGCCTTCAATGATACAAGACTGTGTTGATTCCACAAATAAGTGTAATTATTTCCAAGTACATTCCATCTTCATTCATCAACCCCCAAAGTTTCTTCATACAGCTAAATACTCATGGCCATTTTCCACAAGGGGAATGGATGTAGTATGACCTTATCCTTCAGCTACAGCTAAGCAGTTTAAGTATATTCTTACTGCTACTGACTTATTTTCCAAATGGGAAGATGCAATACCCCTCAAAGAAGATAGTTATAAATTCATTGTCAGCTTCATCAATTCTAACATCATTACTAGATTTGGTGTCCCTCATACCATATTGACGGACAATGGAACTAACTTCTGTTCATCTGAGGTAAGGAATTTGTATCAAGAATACAACATCAAATCCAACCATTCCTCTCGGTATCATGTAGTGGCCAATGGATAGATAAAATCTTTCAACCGGACTCTTTTAAACATACTTCAAAAGATGGTGGATATAGATAAGAAATCATGGCCTGATAAACTCTTTCATGCTTTATGGGCTTATCGGACTATCACCAGCACTGCAACGCGGTCAACTCCATATTCATTGGTATATGGAATGGAAGAGGTCTTTCCCATTGAGGTTCAAATACCCTCACTCAGAGTAGCCATTTGTGATCATTCATCTATAGATGAACAATTTCAAAAGTGATTGGATGAATTAGAACAATTAGATGAGAAAAGGTTGTGCACCCTGCACCACTTGGAAGTCTATCAGAATCGAATAGCATGAGCTTTCAACAAAAAGGTTCATCTTCATACATTAATCCAGGGAGAATTGGTATTGGTACACAGAACTCCAATGATACCAGGAAAGAACCCTCCCAAGCTGGAACCAAAATGGGAAGGACGTTATTCAATACATAAGGTCTACTCCAATGGAGCATATTCTTTAATCTCAATGAATGGAGAACTCATCACTAATCCATCCAATGCTAGATTTTTGAAGAAGTATTTTGTGTTTTGCAAATTCCATCGTCCAACATGACGTTAAATTGTGCTATCATCCAGAAACACGTTAAACTGTAGCATCAACAGTCCATGCATACGACCTTAAACTTTTTTCATCCATATCGTCCAACATTACATTAAACTGTATCGTCCTAACTACATGACACTAAACTGTATAGTAGTATCTTACATCTAGTAAGATGTTAAACTGCATAATCTATAGTCCACACCTATGACCTTAAAATGTTCGCACCATCGTCCAACATGACATTAAACTGTGAAAAAGTCTCCAATACGTCCAACATGACGTTAAAATGTGTCCTCTTTTGTCCTCATTGCATGACATTAAACTACAAAATCCCCTTTTTGTCCAATATGATGTTAAACTATATTGTCCCCATTGTCTTAGCTACATGACGCTAAACAGTACAACACCCTTGTTGTCCAACATGACGCAAAATTGTGTTCACATCCAACATGATGTTAAACTGTGTCCCTTAATATATTTTACATGACGTTAAACTATATTTTGTCCCTGCTACATGACACTAAACTATGCAACACAAAAATTCCTCACTAGAAGACTTTAACCTGTATAGTCCCGTCATACGTCCTACATTACGTTAAACTGTGTATCGTTAAGGTTGTTTCTTCCTCTTGTTTCTCACACCGAGTATGACTCACGTTAGCTTAGAGTAAACTTCAACCATAACATCCTCTATGGGCCGCTAACCATGTGTAAGTCTCAACTCTATTTTTGAGTTCGTTGTCCCTAAGAACAACTTGATCACTAATTCATTCTTTAATTGAACTACGCGGACTTTGATCCTTGCCTTCTAGGCTGAGTATGTAGGTAACCTTCTGCAGTTCAAGCCCAAATCCAATCTCTTAACATCTCTTCACCTCCATCTCATATGATGTTGATTCGTGAATCCACCCAAAGAATCAATCTCTTCACAATGGTTCACCTTTGTCCTCGCTACATGACGTTAAGCTATACATAACTTTTGTCCTGTATGACAATAAACTACAAAATTCTTTTTTCACTCTCACCGGAGAGGGAATCATTATTTACATTGATATCTGATCATGTTATCTTCTTAAGACTACGTGCATACATGGCAATACCCGAACCTTTTATCTTGGGTCAAACCATCATTGCACTAAAGTTCCCTTTTCACTCTTCATATGTACGAACCAAATCTGCACAGAGGGTATTTCAAAAATTATGTGCGGCTTTATTTCCATCCTTATGGGATACGTAGGAACGTTTGAGTGTCCCTAAAATCCATCCCCAAGTCTTTGGGCCTAACCCCAAATTCCACTTTCAGTCCCCTGGCTAAAAAGTCCCTATGAAAACACACACTGTGTATTCATTATTATGGTCTGAGTACTATGAACCAAAACTAAGATTTCCCATACTCTCGTCCCATATGCCATTAAATTGTATTTCAATAACTACATATGGCTTGATTCCTATCCTTATAGGATACGTAGTGAAGTCCAAAATTTCAATTCAGGACCCAGCCACAACATGATTATGGTTAGAATTGGTTTGTGTATCTCTACATGCATTGAAAAAATGCCCATTTTTTATGTGTCAAACTCTTAACCTTGAATACTTCCAGATCTCCATAACCCTTTTTCTTGACTTCTGGTCACAAAATGTCCAATTTATGAGAGTTCTTTTTCCTAATCATGTAGCACGTGCCCTTAGGCAGCCTTGCATAAACAGTCTACTTAATAGACATGTCAGTCCAAAGATTCTATAATTTGACTATGAAGCCAGTGCCCCTAAGTGGCCCTGCATAATTCAACCCCCTAATTGGTTTTTCAAATAGTGGCAACTTCATTATTGGGAAGAAAATCTCTTTTTTCCTTAGTTGTCTTAATGAAAATATGTAGGGATCCACACAAAATGGCCATCCTTAACATATCTGTCCCATACTCTTTTTCAAGATCTGAAAGTATTAAAGTCTATGGTTTATATTTCCCTTCCCTATGTTTGGGTCATACCTTCATAAGAGTGACATTCTCTAGTTCTTAGACAATCTTGTTTGGGAATATATTCTCCATATTCAAGTACCTCTCTCCATATAACAAACTCTATGCTTTGGAAAATTTGAATCCCCATAAACATCCACTGACTTTTTAGTAGTAGAAAAGTAAATTTTTGAGAGTTCTATTTCCTAACTATGCAGCACGTGACCTTAGGCGGCCTTGCATAAATAGTCAACATAACATAATTTTCAAACAAAAGATGCTATTATTTGACTATGCAGCCAATGCCCTTAGGTGGCCCTATATAATTCATCCCCCTAACAGGTTTGTTAAATAGTGGTAAATTCATTCATGGGAACTAATTCTTCTAATTCCTTTCTAGACATTTTTCATGTCATTCTTCAGATTCAAAATTTATTAAGTCATCATTTATAATGCCCCGACCCCAGTTACCCAGAGTTAGTGCATTATTGCGTAACATTGGCATGATCACAAAAGATCAATTCTTGGAAGATCTATTAGTTTAGTAGCCTTGGAAACACTAGATACATTCATAAGTCTTACATTACATCATAAAGTAAAACAAAACTACAACAACATCTTGTCTTCATATCCCCTCATACTATCCCTGCAGGTCATTCTTAATATACTTCATCACATCATGGAAAAATTAAAACATTGGAAGGGGTGATCTTAGATGATCAGTAAGGATAAAAATATAGTGGGAGATTTCATAAATAAACATAAACATTTAAGGCAATGTATAACTAAAACAAAATACTTTTAAACATGAACTTCAGCATAATATGGAAAAAGTAAAATGAAATAATTCTATTTACATATTAACATGGATATTATACTGGTCGAATAATCACATGCAATATCAATAACCACTTTCATAATGATGGAATTCATAATGCCAGACTATCATAACCACATAGACAAGGCCTCGTGCCAAGACTAAAAATAAGATTTTGTCAAGGCCTCATGCCAAGAGACTAGTTTGTCTCATGAGACCTGCTGATGCATCGAGGAGCTATAGCGGGCTCCACCTGTCACTTATTAAGTCCAATGAATTCCTCATATGAACAGTTTTAAACATATAATAAACCATAACATAATCATATAACATAAAACATGTAGATGCCTGAAGCTTGACGTACATGGATATTACATTACTTTTGCGGAATACTTAATACATAACAAAAACAAACACAAAAGGACTGTAATAGTTTAGTGTCTTTGGAAACTCGGAACATAATCTTCTAATCGTGGTGAAAGATCTTCAACATCTCCATAAAAATCATCCCCTTTTGTTTTCTTACCTAAAACCTTTCTTTATATCCTGGGGAAAATAAAACATATAAAGGGTGATCTCAAATGCTCAGTATGGGTAACCAAAATAAATATCAATCACATCATATTCCTAAGAACATAACATTTGGGAAATCTTAACCTGCAAAAAAGATCATAATTTCATAACATGGGATCAATAATAGTAGTGAAATTTAATCCCAATAATAATAACATAAAACATGAAACATTGTGTCATACACACATAATCATAGAGAATGATTTCTTAGTATTCAAGACTCATAGCCAAGACTATCTTAGCGAACAAAGTCCATTTATGAACCGAGTTCACTCCTCGTTTCAGTCCTATTTCACTGAACCGGTTTAACCTGTCGTTCCAGCCATTTCTATCTCATGAGATATAAATCTTTACCCAATGCATTGGAGGGAGATATAGGTCCCACCCATCTCATAATTATACCATTCTTATGTGTGCCACAATACCATACATGATAACATAACCCATGTAATAAAAATGGGATTCTTAAACATGATGCCATCATAACACAATCCATATAATATAGAAGGACATCATAAAAATAATTTGATCATAACATAATCAAAACAATGTAAAAATATTGATAGAAACAAAACCCTATATTATCTTAGATGGAAAATAATTTTCATAAAATGCTTGAACTCTGTTCTTGAGGAAAATATCCTTTCTACTTCAAAAACATTTTTCCTTTCTTAACATGTCATAGAATTTTAAACTAAAATAAGTTGATTAAAAAGAAATTTGAAAATTGGTAATGGAATCTTCTTGGAAATAATGTTTTAAAAATCCATTCATGCCGTATATGTTAAGAAAACATTCTTCTCGTATTTTTTTCGGAAAAGTCAAAAAGTACCTCGTACGAAAAATGACAAAAGATTTCTCTCATATCATTTACTAAAAACTCACTGAAGGGTAAAATTTGATTTTAACAATTTTAGGAGGATATAAATAATATTACATTTTGAGGAAACATGGATGTGGATGACAAATATTCACCAGTAAATTCTGAAGTATAGACAATCTCGGATAAAAATGAGATTGTGAGATTTTCCCTTACCTTAGGTCTGATTTGCTTTGTAAGTGTCCTAACCTCCTGTATAATGATTTAAATAATTTTATTGACTTATTCCAGATTCATAATTATTTTTATGATATCATATATGGCCATATTCTTATCTTCTTATTAGTAATATTTCATTGCTACTTGTTATTCGGGTGTTTATTACTTTTTGTTCTTATGCATGTTTTGTCGAATAAATTCTTAGTTTTCTCTTTAGGTTATATATACCTCATTTCCAGAATGTTATTAGTGTAATATATATCATATTAATTCATTCAATTCATTTATATAATCATTATGCAATGAAGATCTTGTATAATGAGTCACATCATATCGTGGAGACGGTATTCCGTACGTACGCACGAGTGATGATATCATTTCCATGATCATGGAATTGTATTGGAGTGTATGTATACTATTTCAGAATCAATATCAATTTACAATAATAATATATAGCTATTATTTACACCATTATACCCATCGAATTAAGGTGGTGATGGAAAATAGATTACACCACGGCGTGGAGATGGTATTCCGTACGTACGCACGCGCAGTGATTTCATTTTCCGTAGGATGGATAGATGGTCAAATAGGGTTGTTTCATAATTATAATATAATACCATTATATGAGTGATATTGGTGTTATTACTTCATAATGAAACAACTAAATAAGAATAAGTGGAAGAAGAAATAAAGTTGAAAGAATCGGTAACGGACATTACCTCTTCTTTGAAGAGCCTCTTTGAGACCTCCTATTAGGGAACTAAAATTGGTCATTGAAGAAGAGAAGGACCTCTAGGATGTTTCTAGGGAAGTGTATAAGAGTATTTGGCTGGGTTTTTCTGAGATTTAAGGCACAAAGTGGTGTGAGGAAGAGAGGGAGGAGGTGCCCTTTTATAAGGGAGGAGAGGGGCACCTTTGAAAAAACTAAAAATATTATTTTATTATAAAGTCATATTCGGTTTTTAATAGCTCCAAATTGATTTATTTTGAAGATACGGCGGGGATGGGTCTAAATCCTCTCATAAAAAATAATTTAGACATTTTATTTTACGATTTTAACCTAATCATTTAGATTTAACTTTAAGTTAGATAATTTAACTTTTACCATGTCTTCCTATTTTCTTACACTATAAGGATAATAAACATACCCTAACAAGCCAAAAGAACCCCAAGTTGTTTATTATTAATATATATAACCTTATCTAAGTCATTTGGACGAACATTATATTTTTAAGAATAATATAACAATTAATAAGATAATACTTGTTTTAAAAACTATTTTATGACAATTTTGACAGTAGTTGGTAATTGATTTTTGTGAAAATCATAACAGAAATATTAGTTCGCATAAAGTTACATAAATCAATAATAACATGTCATATTAAACTATAAAATTATTTTAATTCAAAACATGTCTCACATTACATTTATTTAGGAATTTATAACATCAATTATGTCAATATTTCATTAATAATATAATTACTGCATCATCATTGTGTCATAAATAAATTAAATTATTTAAAGTATAAAAATTACAAATAAAATACCATTATGTAGGAAATCCATTTATCTTTCTAATTAATATTTATAGTTGAATTTATCATATGTATAACCCTATAGTAAAAAATTATTTACTTATTAAATGTTGATATTAACTATTTTAACCATTCTTTAAATAAATTAATATTAAACGTCCTAATCTAATAAAATTGGGCCTACATGGTAATATTTTATTCCTAAGGTTGTTTTTGGTCGAATTACACGTATCCAATAGAATGAGGACATGTTTTAGGGTAATAATAATATCATTTTTACCCATAATTACCCTATTTACTTTTAACCGTGGTAAAAAAGTAAAAAGATACTATTCAGAAAAATTTATTTTCATCTCATTGAACCACATTTTACTTACTTAAATCAACCGTGTCTCTAATTTTTTTTTAAATTCCACTCACAGAAGCAGTAAAATTAAGTTTTATCTGAATTTGGAAATTCTCCTAGGAGGTGGGTAAAAGACGGTGAAAAGTTCAATAAAATTTTTATATATCTAAAATTATTATAAAATGACTCCAATGAATTAATTTGAACATATATAGGTATTATGTATCAATTTTAACCTAAAATGAAATTAAATAAAACAAATTATTATTTAAATAAAAAGTCGGTTTTTAAATAGTAACCCAGTATTTTCACTATTCATCAAAAATTGAACGTTTTCAAAGAAATACCAAAATTTCACCCGAGGTTAATTTCGATATTCCGAATCCAAAAATGAAGTCCATTTTAAAAGATAAAATTTATAAAATTTCAAAAAGTGGGTATTACAATTCAGAACGGCTAGTTCTAATAATATTTTAATAATATATCATTGTTTAGTAAAACCCGGTATTGTGTACAACATACACTATCGAGGAAGCTCGCGATTGTGTGTAATGCAAGAAAAGTCAGGGTTGCGTGTTGTGCAAGACTCCTTTGTTGTTTCGTTATAACAGAATCCAACCATTTTTCATTTATACATTGAATATATATATATATATATATACTCAATGATGTGTAGAATGACTATTATCAAACAAACATGGAATTGTGTGTAACACAATCTAAGAATAGTGTTGCGTATACTGCAAGATAATACGGTGTTGCATATAGCACAAGATAATCTTATTGTAGCATAAAACACATGACATCAAATAAATTAAAAATAATAATTATAATAAAATATTGGGTTGTTACAAAACATGCATAAAAGAAAACATAACATTTCCATATTTCAATCACAAGATATCAATAAAACACATTGATATAATAAAAAACACTTTCAAAACCATTTTCAATACCAAAATATAAGAAAAATAAAACTTTGTATTTATTTTTTATTTTAAAAAAATTTATGTCTTGTAGAGGAAGTCGAAACTCAAATAATGATCACGGTGGCGAAGAAGTCGTTGTCGCCGCATACGTACGACAAGTAAAACATTCCTTTTTGTCGTTTAGTAAAACTCTTCGTATAAAAAGATTCCTTTTGAATAAACGTAAAAGTCAAAGGGGTTTTATACACCATATAAATGAAAGTTCTGTATAAAACAAAATATGCCTCAATGAAAGGAGACTGAGACGAAGTCTTTACAAAGATCATTTTTTAAATAAAATAGATCTATTATGTGTATTAAATATAAGTACACATAAAGAAATTAAATATTCAAGATAAGTCATAATAATATCATGACATAATTTGAAAGTAGGAGATTAACCCAAAGAACGGAAATTGGGTTAAGAAGTTCCCTTACCTTGTGCCTGACTTAACACGATCGTTCTTTAATCTCCTAAATAATAAACTAGAGTTAATTTCTATTTGATTAAGTATCTTTTTCATGTTAATTATTAATTTTATATCACTTATTACCATGTTATGAACATTATGTAATTATTTAGGTTAATAACGGTCATTTTGTCGATCATTGGTACTTGAGTCAAAAATAAACTTCTTATAATTACAAGTTGCTCATGTGGTGAAATATCCATTATATACAGAATTATATTCATAATTTAGATATCATATATATTATATATATCTAGTATATACATGAATTTATAATATTACATAACATTTAGAGGTAAGAAATGAAATGCACCGTTCATGGAGACAATAAGCAGTACGTACGCATGAACACTACTTTCAATTATATTTCCTATTTAATGGAATGAAATTATAATTATATAAAGTTATAATATAATTCCAGTATTATATAATGTATAATACCATTTACTCCATCTTTTATACATCCCACATATGGCATTAACGATTCAAACCACTTTGAGGGGGCGGTAGTCCGCACTTCCTAAAATGAAATTATCGCGTTTACCCATAATGGAAATCATAAAGGCATGAAATTAATTAGAAATACAGAAGTATAATGAAAAAAATAATATATATCATATATAAAAATTGTTTCATCATAATGGCCACTAGAATAGGTTTTAAAAGAAGATTGAACAATCATCGTTTCGTGAGGTAGAAATTCGCCAACCACAGAAACAGTATGTTCATTAACCATTAGACGAAGGTGTGTGTAAGAGTAAATAAAATACTTCTCATACCAACATCCTAGTATATTTATGATACTGGTTTTGTTACAAAATAAAGGAATAACAAGAGTTTAAGGGGTAGGAGAAGCAAAATAAAACAAAATAACATAAGAGAAGACATTACCTTTAAATCGGGTAACTATTTTTGATTTGAGCCAAATGCTTCTTTGGGAAGACTTCTGCCCATAGTGAGGCTTATCGATGTACTATAGGTATGTTTAGAGAGTATTTGGGAAGATGTTGGTCGAGCCAAATGGATTGAAGGTGTGAATAAGGTGGTAGAGGTGGGGGCCTTTTATAAGAGGAGAGGATGAGCACTGTTGGAATGTAATGAAATGTGACCTTATTATATAATGAGTTTCGGATTTTTAAGGTCCCAAACATTTATATTTCTAGGATAAGGTGATAAGGGTTCGAAATATACTCATAAAATAGGTTTTTTACAAGTTTATGTCTTAGATTTTACATTATCTTTTCATTTATTTAAATCGTTAATTAATGAGGTAATCGCTGCATCATCATTGTGTCATAAAATTTTTAATTTATTTAATGTATAAAAATTATAAAACAAATATAATGATGTAGTAAATATATTTATCTTCCCAATGAATATTTATAGTCGAAAATTTAACTTGTATAACCCCGTGTAATAATTTTTTTAGTAAAACAACACATGTTTGTGACAATTTTATTTTTACTTTAAATAAAAAGTTATTAATGTAATTTTCTAACCCAAGTGGCTCCATGGGGTCCCCAAGTTGACTTATGTATTTTATAGGTCGTACATGACTCATAAAATAAGGTTAGGACAAGTTTAACGGTATTTTCATATTTTTATAATATCATTTTTACGTTAAATTTCACTAATTACCTTTAATTGCGGTTAATTAAACTTAAAAGTTACTATTCGCCAAAAAATTATTTTAATCCCATTGAACCAAATTTTACTTCATAATGAAAACCATGTTTTTCGGAGTTTTTATAATCAAATCACAGAAGTGGTAATGTTTCATTTAAACGAAAAATCAGTTTTTTAACTACCACTTTGTGGTTTCCCTATTCATCAAAAATTGAGGTTTTTCATAACAATGCCAAAATATCACCCTAAGCTATAATTGATATTCCAAATTCAAAAACGATTCCTATTTTTAAAAATTACAATCATATAATTTTCATTAATTAATTTTATAATTAATTCCCACTGTCACAACAAATAGAGTGTTTTTAAGAAACAATATATATCAAAAGATTGACAATTGTTTATGTCAAATTTCAATGTGAAATTAATTATAATGACCACCATTGGATTAAATGGTAAAAATATATTCTAATTATACTTTAAAACCAATCAATATCATAATTTATCACTATAAATTATTTTGATTAAAAAAGTTGTTTTAAGTATTTTTCACTATTCATAAAAAAATTGGAAGTTCTCAGAAAAATACCAAAAATTCAACATAGGCTAATTTCGATATTCCAAATCCAAAAATGAAGTCCATTTTGAAATATAAAATATATATAATTTCAAAAGGTGGGTATTACTATTCATAATGGCTATTTTGATTTGTCGCGGTGTGTTAGAATCTCGAACTTGCGTACAATGCAAGCTATTGCATTATTGAAAGTGAAGCGTATCATGGAATCTCGGGGTGTTACATCGTTCAAATATTTTCCATCATACTTGAACATGATAATATGTTTTCAGATAAATTATCACGTAATTGAGTCAATCCATTTGGTCAAAGCTATTTCGACCTTAATCATTAGCCATTTTATGTCCGACATGCATGACTTTAAACTGCCAATAACCACAAAGACCCATGTTTTATCTTTTTTCCTTAGAGTCAAATCCTATTTTCTCTCCGGATCCAACTCTGAGGGGGGAATTTTTTTGACTCTCCTTTCCATCAAAGAGTCTAAACTAATGAAAAGGGGAATACCTTAAACCCAAAATGATTCATCCTTTGAAGAAACATCAAAAAATTGACAAAGGCATGAACAAAGATTCATTTGCAATTGGGTCACGCAAGTTCCACCAAGGTCACGCAAGTATAATTTCGCGCCGCCCAATGTTTGCGCAGGTGACTTGCACGTCCTCTTTGAATTTCGCCCAGGGTCTTCACCAGCCTATAAATACCCTAGGTGGGCCCCCCATTTCAAGGACGAAAAATTCCAGAAACTCAGATTTGAGCTCTCAGTGTCCTAGTCTATTATCAATGCATTCGAACACTTATAAGGTAGTTTCTTACCTAGAACAGAATATCTAAAGAGGGAGAGGAAGGCCTAAGTGTTGAAACTCCTCAACACTTGTGCGCCTAAGTGGCCTGCCCTTAAGGGAAATGGCCATAATTGCGCGCCGCCTTACCCATTCAACTGAACATGCATTCCCCTCTTCTGTAAGCCCCTAGGGATAATAATAAAGGATTGAGCCAAGTCTCACCCAAGTATTACCTTAAGGGTTTACCGTTGCGCAAGTACCCATGTGTCGTGCAGGTACACCTGCGCAACCAGGACCTGCGTGCCCACGCAGGACTTGTGCGCCCATCTATTTTTGGGTGCCTCTCCTGCCTATTTCACCTCTCCTATTCAAATCCACCTATCCTCTTCATGTTTAAGCCTTTAGAACCCTCTTCAAAGCCATTCATGGCATGATATCTTGGTTTGTCTTCCTTATCTGAAAGGAATTCTATAGAATATCTCCCAAACTTAGTGATTAACCTATATTCATGTAACTAAGGTGAGAGACTTCATTCATTAAACCTCATCCTTTAAAGATGAGAGGTTACCTAACCTAGGACATATTTTCAGGAGTAATCCCCAGTCATAATTTCCCTAATTTGGGCATTATCCTTAGGAGTAAGCCCCAAGTCCCCTAACCTGGGCCTCCTTTTCAAAAGTGTGCCCCAGTCTTCAAATTCCCATAAATTGGGTCATCCTCGTTAAGAGTAAGCCCCAACCATAATTCTTTTTATATGGGAATCCTCTTTAAGAGTAAGCCCCAAGTTCCCAAAAATCCAAATTTCCTTAACCTGGGCTTCCTTTTCAAGAGTAAGCCCCAGTCATAATTCCCTTAACCTAGGCTTCCTTTTTAGGAGTAAGCCCCGGTCATAATTCCCTTTAACCAGTTTTAATTTACATTTGACTTGGGCATCCATATAAAGAGTAAAACCCAATCATATATCCTCTCCTAATATGGGCATCCTTTCCTAGGAATAATCCCCAAGTTAGAGTATTTAATTCTCCAAAAGCACATATATCTTTATAAAACCTGTTCCCAGGTTTCTTCAATGAAGTAAATCCAAATCTTTATCTATCTAGGAAGCCATGCATACGTAATACCCACTCATTTCATATAATTTCATCTTTCATGGAACAATTTTTTGGTTTTACCAATATTTATTGTTTCTCACACCGAGTATGAATCACGCGAGCTTAGAGTGTAAAAGTAATTATGAAATCTTTCTTTGAGCCATCAATCATGCATAAAACCTCATACTTCTTTACTCGAACTACATGGGTTCTGATTCCTTTTCCAAAAACAAAGGATACATAGGTATCCCATATACGAGTACAATACAAAATATAAAATAATTCATGTCCTTTTGAATGACAATAAACTTCAAGTGCCCCGCTGAGTGGCTTTAAAACCAGTATGGTTATCATAATAACCAAAATATTTCTATATAATGTGTTGAAGGATACCATTGACCAAGATTCTCTAACAAATACAGATGATTCTCTATCGATGAAGAACATTGAATACATATAAAATATTATCTAAATCGCATACATACTAATTATTGTTTGTTAGATCTATAGGAAAGCTCATTTTTATACTTGGTATTGTAATAAGGATTCACAAACATAACTTAAATCTATAAATAGAGTCCCAGAGTAGACAATAATTCCGCCCAAAAAGGTGTGATGAGTCCGACCTCCCACCCTCTAAACCAATGCAAATTCTTAAGCCTCATCAGTCCAGAACTAATGAGCACATAACTTTGGAAAGTAGGTCCAAATGGATGTGGAATCATTGGATGTTTTCCCATTCTACGAACAAACCTGTTAGAAACTGCTTGGAATGTTTGAACCTTAAATCAATTAGGTCATCCCCATTTCCAGAGGAAACAAGGGGGAATTAAATTTTAAAACTATAAATAATCCATGGGGGAAAATCAATTTGAATGTTAATAATTAGTGGAATTTTGGCTTTTTTATTTTGAGATTAATTTCATACTATTGAATGTGATTAAAGGGTTAGTGTCGAAAAGTAGAATTTTATGTTTGGAGGAATTTTAGGTGTCCATTATTAATTATATTTTTATGATTATTTGTTAGGGTGTTTATATGTATTTAATGTACATAACCCTACTCTAGTATCCCATAGTTGTTAGTTACTTTATAAAATTGGGATAATATACAAGGAATCACATCCTAAAGGACTGAAATTTTTTTTTGGGGAAATAGATTCATACCTTTTTATTACATTAAAATTTAAAATATAAAAGACAACATAATGAATCCTTAAAGGAAAAAAATTATTTTTGTATCTTAAACCTACATATCGATATTAATAAACTTCATGGAATTAGGGGGAAAAATAAAACATAATATAGGGGTAAGATCAGATGACTAGTAAGGGTTAAGTATAGTTGAATCTATCATAAATAAGAATAAATAATTATGGAATGGTAGGTAACTAAAACACATTCCATTTAATCAATAACTTTTTCATAATATGTCTCAAATTAAAGATGATTATATAAGGACATATAAATAATCCGATGAGTTATAAAGCATAACCAAGGATATTCTACGAATCAAATTTTAAGACGTAAATTATTAACTAATATCATAATGATGGAATTCATAATATATATATCATAAAAATACCATTAAGTATTCTATAAGAAAACATATATAAACAAGTAACACAAAATCCAAAACCAAAACTAGTTTGTCTATTGTGACCTAACGATGCATCAAGGTGCTATGGTGGGCCCCACATATCACTTACTCAGTCCAATGCATTTATCATAATAAAGGTGTAAGAAATAATAAACATAAACATTTTTATTAAAAATATCATATGAAATATAAATAATATTCCCCAATTAGTAATCATAATCACAAACCATACAGAGTTATATAGTGAAGGGTATCAAAATAGTACATCCCTATACGAGCTAACCATAACCCATTTAATAAAATATGTAAGGTGGATTCATAATATATAAACCTTAGCGATGTGTAAGATTCAAAACATTATTTGGACATTGTTTAAAATGCATTAAATGAGAGCATTGAATAATTAATGAGGAAAATTCAATTTTTAATTTGAAAATAAATTATTTTTAAAATGATGTGAAATTATAAAAAAAATCGTTTAAAATAAATATTTAATCTTCTAAATAAATCATTTAATAATTATGTCTTTAGGGTGGTGGTAAAATCCACTATGTCCAGATAAGTTAAAAAAAATTCCTTCCATGTTTTTGTCAGAAAAGTATCAAAGAAACTAGTTTTGAAAAAAAATATCAATCAAACTATTTTGTAAAAAATCAAACATGATATAAACAAAATTAAAAAATAATTTAGTCATAGTAAAAAAATTATAATCTTTTTTAGAAAAAATGGGCATGTAAGAAAAATAGAGTTGTAAGGGAAACATTAAAATGATATATTTTCTTTAAATAAAGTATCTTAAAAATATAATATCATTGATGTGAGCATAATAAAATTATTAAATTATGTATATTAGATATAAATACACATAAAAAATGGGATTAAAATAAAATATAAATAAAAGTCATTTATCAAATAATCATAGCATGACATAATCAACGAAGTAGAAGTTTAACCCAATGAATTGAAATTAATTTAAGAAATATCATACCACATGTATACCATTAGTATTGAATATGTAAGATTCTTGAATAATGGTTTAAATAAAGTTATTAATTTATTCCAGAACTATAATCATATTTATAATACCAAATATGACCCTATTATAACATCTAACCACCTGTTCATTAATAATTTTTTATAAGTTTCCTTATTTTAGGTGTGTTCGTTTCTTAGTTTCATGGTTAGTTTACATTTGTATAATTATGGATGTTCTTTTTGAATGAGAATAAAAATTTAAAAGTGAAATGAAATTGTATCAATGAATATCCATAAGTTAATATGGTTCCATATTTCATCTTTATTTCTTACTCTCAGATGATTTATTTGATAAATGTGAGTGATAAATATTTAGTTTATTTTGCTGGTATTTGTAACCATCATGAACAAGTATAATTTTATGTAATATTAGGTATATATATTAGTTATAGAAAAATAAATAGGATATAATGTAACTATTAAAATATTATTTAACTGGAATAATAATTTTATTACTTACTTTAAAGGTGGTATTGGAAAACAAAAAAACATAATCCCCATAGACAGTTCACCACCATAATTTAAAAAATGGATTATTCTAATTGAATAAAAAGAGATGTGAAAAGGGTTGGATATAGTATATTCCATTAGAAATATAAAATTTCATTATATACAAGATACTGAAGATATTATGCTTTGTTAGATTATGGAGGTGAAGAGAGAGTAGAATAAGAAAAGAAATCAATATAGATTGTTTGGGAAGTAACTCTTAAACATCACCTCCTTGAAGGATTCCTAAAATAACATGGAATTTCTCTTTGTTTGAGGCCATAATCCCATTGATTCAAATAGGTTAGGGAGGAGACAGTTTGATTGGTATTTGAAGAGAATCAAGGCTTGTGAAATGAAAGGGTTTAGTATTTATACTAGATGTGGGGTGGGATTATGTGATTATAAAATTATTATTTTGTACATAAAGGAATCCACATTTAGGTCAAATTAATTCCAAAAACATTGGATGATAATTATTGTTTTCGATACTGTTTAAGGTCAAATAATAGATAATTAATCCATTATTTTTATTATTTTTTAGGTATTTTATGTTTTTTTGTTTTTTACTTTAACATTTTACATTATTTTACCATTATTGTAGAAAATATTTTTTTACCTGAGTAACTTTTTTATGCTTCAATATAAAAATGAACATATAAACCAATTTTTACCTCTAGATTTCAAATTTTTAATCATTTTTAATTTATTATATTTATAAAAGTGATAAAAATAAATTCTAAATATGTTATGCATGTAACTCTTGTATTTCTTAAATGTTAAAAACATAGTTTTAAAAACTTATATGAATGTGTTTCTAAATGAAACACCATATGTATTATTTCATTCATGAAATAATCATTGTTCAATAATAAGGTTTTATAAATTTTAAATCATGATCGTACAATAATTATTTGATAAGATTTATTATATTTTGTAAAAACAATATTCTCACTTAATAACCCAAAAATAACTTTTATAGGAAATTCCCAAACATTAAATAAAGATAATTTTTACAAGATGAGTTAAAAAAGTAAGTTTATTTGGTCAAATGTTTATTTAAAATTTAGTAAAAATTAATTTTATAAGAGTACAAAAAAATTTAAATAAAAATTTCTTTTTAAGAAAACAGAAATTTGAAGAATAAAATGAATTTACTAAAAATAATGCATTTATTTTATATGAATAAATAAAATTTTATGGAACATGATATTCATATATTTTTTAATATATTTAATATTATTGATTCCATCGAATTTAATGTCTAGTTTATAATGGTCATGTTAAAATAATAACATTTTGGAGTTTGTTTAATATCAGTGTCTGGTTCATTCTAAGATATCAAACATAGTGTTCTTGACCCATATTTGTTTTATGAAATCAACCATACAACATACTCAAAAAATATTAGGCATATTTTTCATTGATTAATAAAAAATTAAATTTCTATAATTATATAGTTTGAATTAATTTCAAGCATATTGTAGGAATCCATGTTTCTAAATGTCATACATAACTACTCAAACCAAATTACCAATCCTTGTATTCATCGAGTGACTCCATTTACATTTCAAAAAGATTCAGATGACACCCATGATAGAGTAGAGTCTAGAAGAGAAGAAGTAAATAGAGAGGAAGAATACAACTACAGAAAATAAGACAAAATTTGGGAAGAAGCATCACTAGGATGAAACATTAGTTGACAAGAAGAATAAGTTTATGAAAAATAATATAGAGACCTAGAGGATATATATTTCAAACACACTAAATAAGTTATTTATTTATTTACGAATCTTTAGTAATGACATGGGGATCCAAAATAGCTTTATCAATGAAATCTTCAAGAAGCTACCCCAAAAAGCAGCTCGCCTCACACTGTAAAACAAGAATCAGACCATCACATATCAGAAGATCCAAAAGGAGGCCCAACATGTTATTCCAGGGTAATTGGTGAATAATTTTGTCTCTAGAGGTACACCAATTTTTACCAAGTCCACCAATTCCTAAATTTTTAACCATGAACCCTTTTTCATAAATCATGTTATTATGTTGTTTACGATTGGGATTTTCGAAACATGAAGACGAGATAATCATTGAAATAAACTCTAATAAAAAACCCTAAACAATTTCTCTAGATTTTTATATTTTTATTTTTTAAATTCTGGATTTTAATGCTTGTTCTTTTTAGTGTGTCGACACTCGAAATGGAAAATATGTTGGACTTACTAGAAAAGTATATAAAAAGAAAGTGACATTAATGAATCATAAATTTTATGTATTTACAACAAGGGAGTAAAAATTAATACTCATATCATTTTATTCTTCACTTGTTTTAAAAATATGAATCTGGATACATGGGGTGTAATAAATATATGTAAAGCTTATATTTAAGTGATGTACCATTTTGAATTCTTTGTCTAAAAAATGAGGGTCAGTGTAACATCCCAAGTAAATAAAAAATATAAAAATTTCATATTTATTAATATTTGTGAATAATATATTAATATTACTTTAAAGGGGATTCTATGTTCGATGGGGTACCCAATATGCAACAATGAGTTTCTTTGAAATCTTACATTTCACACTAATAATATAATAATATTATTTTAAATAATAGTTAACGACTAGCCGTTCTAATGGTGGGAATGAAAATAAATAACTAAAAAATTATTACATATGTTTGTTAAATATTTTTATATTTATCCAATAAATGTTAGAGGCTTAAAATGCATATGAATCCAATTTTAAGAATAAAAATTCTAATATTCTTTAAAAGGCCGATTAACCTTCTTTTGATAGAGAACCATTTTTAAATCTACATTGTCACTTATATATGTTATATTTGACAAAATAAAATCCTTTTTTAGAATCAAGACATCAAATTTTACTTTGTGTAATTTTTTTTATTTTTCGATAAAGATCATTTTTAGTGAAAAATGTTGTATTTTAAATTCAAAACCTCCTTTTAATCTATTTTTTTATATTTTTAGATTATATTTTTAATTGTTATTAAAGTGTAATTAAAATATATTTTTACCATTTAATCCAATGGTGGTCATTTGAAATATTTTCACTTTGAAATTGGACATAAACAAGTGTCAATCTTTTAATAGATATTGTTTCTTAAAAACACGCTATTTGTTTTGATAGCAGGATTTGATTATAAAATTAATTAATGCAAATTTTATGTTTTGAATTTGATAAAAATTGATATCATTTTTTAATTTTTAATATCATATATAGCTTAGAGTTAAATTTTGGTATTTTTCTGACAAATGTTCATTTTTTTAATAAATAGTGAAAAATACAGCATTTTAATTCAAAACTGCCTTTTCATCCAATTTATTTATATAGTTGTATTTTCATTTTAATTGTTTTTAAAGTATAATTGAATTAATTTTTTTATCACTTCATACAATTTTGTTCATTTTAAGTAATTTCACTTTTCAATTGGATGTAAATACAAGTCAATCTTTTGATAATGTTTTACTTATTAAAAACCCGTCTTTTGATTGGACAACATGATTTACTTTTAAATTAATTACTAAATTTTTTGTGTTTTGAATTAGGTAAAATGGATTATATATTTGGAATTAGAAGCTCCAAATTATGTAAGGAAGACTCTTTTGTTTTTGGACCTTATGAATAGTAACAATGATAATTATATTTAATTATCGTGTTTAATTAGTAATCGGGTAGTTAAGGGTAATAAAATAATATCATAAAAATATAAAATGACCCCAAAGTGTGTCATAATGCTATTGGTGGTGTCATGGCTGACTATGGTATGGCTTGTGCCAACCTTGGGACCCCATGGAATCACTTTAGTGTGATATTGACTTTTTATCATATTTTTTTAAAGAAAAGAAATATAACAAAGGTTTATATATCCTAAGTTAAAAAATTTAATTTCGTTTACATAAATGATATATTTGAATATAAATAGTCATTGGAAAGATATAAGTATTTACTACATGATGGTAATTTGTTTATAATTTTTAGACATTAGATAAATTAATTTATTTATGAAACCGTGATGACGCAATGATTACCTCATTAATGAACGATTTAAATAAAATGAAATGATAAGGTAAAATAAAAGACTTAAACTTGTAAAAAACCTATTGGATGGGTGGATTTATAACCCTTATCACCTTATCCTCGAAATATATAATTTTGGGACCTTTAAAATCCTAAAATCATTTTATAATAAAGTATCATTTCAAGACTTTCCAAGAGTGCCCCTCCTCCCTCCTATAAAAGTCCCCCACCTCTACCCCTTTCTCACACCTCTCAAGCACTTAGATCGTCCAAAATATGCTCATATTGTCTCTCCACATCTCTATATTACTCTTAGAAGCCTCAATTTGAGTATAAGTCTTTTCAAGGAAGCCTTTGGGCTCAAATCAAAAAGAGTTATCCGATTTGAAGGTAATGTCTTCTCTTTTGTTCTTTTGTTTTATTTTCCTTCTCCAACCCACTAAACTATTTTTATTCATTTATTTTGTAACAAAAACAGTATATTCAATGTACTAGGATGTTTTTATGAGACGTATTCGAGAAAAACTCATACAAACCTCCATCTAATGGTTAAAGAACATTCTGTTTTGGTGGGTGGCGAATTACTGCCTCACGAAATGATGATTGTTCAATATTCATTTAACACCAATCATGGTGGCCATTAAGATGTCACTGTATTAATATATTATATATATATATATATTATGTTTATTTTTTCCTTATTCTTCTGTATTTTTCATGTATTCCACATCATTATGGTTTCCAAAATTGGTAAATGCGATAATTTCATTTTAGGGAGTGCGGACTACCGCCCCCTCAAAGTGATTTGAATCGTTAATGCCATATGTGGGATGTATAAAGGATGGAGTTAATGATATATTATATGATATTATAATGTAATTATAATATACCTATGTATAATTATGTTTTCATTCCATTAAATTATGAAATATAAATGAAAGTAGCGTTCATGCTTATGTACGGCTTACCGTCTCCATGAACGGTACATTTCATTTCTTATCTTCAAATGTTATGTACTATTATAAGTAAATATATATAATGAATATATATGATATATATTACATATATATGATTAATATCATTCTTGAATTAAAATATATATATCTCTCATTTAGTTTTAATTCCATTAATATGACAATGAAATGAAAGTAGCATTCATGCGTACGTACGACCTACCTTCTACATGAACGATGCATTTAATTTTTTATCTCAAAATGTTATGGAATAATATAAAATTAATATATACTGGATATATATGATATTTATATCATTACTAAAATTCTTTATACGGTGTACATATAACTACATGGACAATTCTTTTCAATCAAGTTCATTTTTGGCTCATGTACCGAACATTGACAAAAACGTCTGATATGAACTCACATAAATAACTAATTATTATAAAATTATAATATGTGATATGAATTGAATAATAAAATTTAAAGGATTTCATTAAAAATTTATAAATTGACCAAAGTTTATTATTCAGGAATATAATGAAATGAATAAGAGAAGTCGGACTTGAGGTCAGGGATTCTACCTCTCTCTTTCTTTTTAAGTACTCTTTTTTATGTCATTTCCTTTAAGCTCATTTTTCTTATGTTGGGGGATGTTATTTTATATTCCTGTTACTGTACAGTTTATGTTAATATTATGAGAGACCCTATTTGATCTCGTCAATCCATTTTTTTGAAATTTTAAGTGGCACTGTTAGGATGCCTAGTTTTCGTAAGGTATTTTTCATCTCACTTTTATTCCTATGAGATTCATGCTACATTTAACACTATTTCCATTTTGTGTGGTGTGTGTACTGCCCATTATTGTATTATTATTTTTTAAATATAATTTAATTTATTGGTATTTACATATTCATTGTATGATCCTTATTTCATGGGGTGTACGTTTTGAAAGTTACCCAAATCGGTAAGGGAACCTTTCACCCTCCTCTTTTTAAAAAGACTTCTTTTTGTTAGGTATTTTAATTTACATCTTGTTTTGTTGGAATATGTTCTTATATATCCTTATTGTTGTAAATGTTATTTCCATGTGATGGGATACGCTTTTTATCTCTCATCGTCTCATTTTCTGAATTTTAAAGTGACGTCGTTAGGCTGTCAAATTTCTGTAAGGGAACTTCTTAACCCAATTTCAATTTTTTGGGTTAAACCTCTACTTATTGATTATGTCATTCCATGAATATGTGTGGTTGACCTATGATTGTTTTACACTTAATATCCACTTATATTGGGTGTATTTATATTTTTCACACATAATTATGTAATTGATTTATCCTTAATCTAAGGATACCAACTTTGTAAGGGACTTTGTCTCAATCTCCTTTTATTGAGGCATATTTTGTTCTAATATAAGACTTTCCATTATATTCTGTATAAAACCCTTTGAATTTGACTTTTATGAAAAAGGAACCTTTTTATAAAAAGCGTTTTACTAAATGACAAAAGGAATGTTTTGTCTTACGTATGCAGCGACAACTAGTTCTCCACCACCGTGACCATTATTTGAGTTTCGGCTTCCTCTACAAGCCATAACTTATTTTAAATTAAAAATAAATACCATGTTTTAATTTTCTTTTATTTTGGTATTGAAAATCATTTTGATAATGTTTTTTCATATCAATGTGTTGTATTGATATCTTCTGATTGAAATGTGGAAATGTTATGTTTCCTTTATGCATGTTTTATGTGATACGATTATGTTATAGTTCTGTAGCATTGGTTATGAAGATGGGTGGTCCTGTGATAAACTAAGGGTGGGTGAGCCCATGATAGCTCTCCAATTCATTGGGTAATGCGAAGGAGTTAAACGCTAAGGTTTCTACGAAGAGATTTAGTGAATATACTATGATGGGTATTCCAAACGTAACCATGAGGGTTACTCCCTACATAAGAATGTTATGAATGCCTCAAGTTACCTTTATGTCTTATGATTTCTATGAGTTATACATAAATATTATGATTTCAGAATGTATGTTATGAATGAAAGTTATGGTCTCATTGATTTGTATTTATTGGTAGGTTAATGTTTCCTTTAATTATGTTATAACCCTTATTTAGATTCTTATGCTCATCGCATGTTTTTGAATTTTTTTCACAGGTTACATGGAAGCGTAAGAGAAAGGACGTATTCAAGAAGATTTATATCAAGAAAAGAACTCTTGTTTTATTTAAGGATTTTTTTATTGTTGTGAAAAATAGGTTATAGTAGTAGTGTCTACTTTGTAATCTTTTGAGATGTAATAGTTATGTCTTAATTCTCTAAAAATCTAAACCTGAAAAGATCCTCAATGTGAATTATTCATTTAATTCAATATTAAGTAATGTTTTAAGGCCGAGTCCTTATAGTTGGTATCAGAGGTCAGTTTAGATAACTTTAGAGGATAGGGTATTCTATAAGAACAAGTGAAATTACCATAATGGTTTGGATTTCAGAAAGAGTCGCAGTTTTTAGATAAATTAAATGAGTAAGTATATCTTAGTGTTTATCTTCCTCATTAGTATATGATGATTTTGTTGATATACTCACACTGAAATTTTTGGTTTTTGTAAATGGATGGATCTAGCAGGCACCAAAGTCACAACAAGTTTGAAGGAAACTCTGGGGGTTCTATGATTAAGAGACTGGATGAAATGGGGGATTCAATGAGGAATATCATGTTTATTCTAAACAAACTATCAATGAGTCATGATTAAACACTTGAAAGTTGGTGTGTTATCTAATTCATCATGTACGAGAGAACAAACTATATGTGGATGTTTAGGTAATAATTATAATGGTAACTATTAGGTTTTATATAATCCTTACTTTTGTGGTAATTATGGGTTACTATATGATAGAAAATGAAAGGCATGAAATAAAATTGAGGTTAAATTATGTAATGGTTATTTTTTATGATTTTATCTCTTTTGTGGAATGTTTTAAGAACAATATAGTTTTGGAAAGAGGACAACACGCAGACCGTGTGACAACCTGTCACATCAGACGAAGCTGTGGGAATCGAACCCACAACCAAAGTGTGACTGGGATTTATCACCTACCACTAGACTACGTGAAGTCCCTGGTTAGTATAACTAATTATTTTTAGTTATATGATCTTATGAATCAGGAATAATTTGATTTTGTGTTATCTATGGAAATTATTAACCTATCGTGGAGGATATGTGATTAGGTTAATTACTTTTTAGTATGAGACTTTAAGAGTAACTGATTTTAGTTGGAGATAAATGTTAAGATTTACCTAGGAAGACTATGTGATTAAATCCTTCAGAGATTTGGGTTTCAATCTTATTTTGGATTACTTTGAAGAATTTTATGGATAGCCATTTATTTAATGGTATTTCTTGAACCTTGGGTTCTTTTTTTTAATTTTGGAGATTAAGAGTAGTTTTATTTATGTAAAAGATTACCCATTTTGGGTATTATATGATCTCGTACAAACAATTTTGATTTTGGTTAAGGTCTAAAGACATGTGAAATATATAGTTCAACTTTTGTGAGTTATGTGATCCTCTCGAAGTTGATTATAGAGCTCTTAATGTGAACAAGTCATCCTGAATACTCATCGTTTGGAGATAATATGAGTTATTGTTAGAAATATAGTAAAAGTTGAAAGTCTACCTGACAAGTAAGTATGTTTCATTATGTTTTAGTTAAGTTGATAAATAAATTCATTAATGAAATGTAACTTAAAACAAAAACGTTGTCTGTTAACTTTTCCAACCGGGGAATCAAATACAGTTAACTCATCACAAGCTTGTGATTTTATGGTGGTTAACTTTCTCCTAATCATGTTTTCTATCACTCCCTATCATAACATGACCCTATGTTTTTTCTTCCATATCCATGATTTCCTACATGAAATCCTAGTATGGGTTAACTCAGGTGACCTTAGTACTTATCTTTCTTTTTTTTTAAACTGATATTTTTGGTGACTCTTTTTGCGATGTGGGGCTTTCAATGATGTTTTCAAGCCCAATTTTAAAATTGCGAGGATGAAATTCCCAAAATGGGGGAAGGATTTAACATCCCAAGTAAAAAAAAGGATATTATATTTTCATATTTATTAATATTTGTGAATAAAATATTAATATTACTTTAAAGGGGAATCTATGTTCGATGACGTACCCAATACACAACAATGAGTTTCTTTGAAATCTTATGTTGCATACTAATAATATAATAATATTATTTTAAATAATAGTTAACACCTAGACGTTGTAAGAGAGGGAATGAACAGAACTAACTACAAAATTATTACATATGTTTGTTAAATATTTTTACATTTATCCAGTAAATGTTAGAGGCTTAAAATGTAAATGAATCCAATTTTAAGAATAGATATTCTAATATTCTTTAAAAGGCCGATTAACCACCTTTTGATAGAGAAACCTTTTTAAATATAATTTTTTTAACTTTTATATGTTATATTTGACAAAATAAAGTCCTTCTTTAGAATCAAGACATCAAAATTTACTTTCTGTAAAGTTTTTTTATTTTCCGATAAAGATCATTTTTAGTGAAAAATTATTTATTTTAATTCAAAACATTTTTTAATCTAATTTATTTATATTGTTAGATTATATTTTTAATTTATTTTAAAGTTTAATTAAAATATATTTTTACCATTTCATCCAATTTTGGTCATTTTAATTATTTTCACTTTGAAATTGGACATAAACAAGTGTTAATCTCTTAATAGATATTATTTCTTAAAAACACGCAATTTGTTTTGACAGTGGGAATTGATTATAAAATTAATTAATGCAACTTCTATGTTTTGAATTTGTTAAAATTGATATAATTTTTGAAGTTGTAATATCAAATATATCTTAGGTTGATTTTTTTGTATTTTGTTTGACAAATGTTCATTTTTTTAATGAATAGTGAAAAATACAGCATTTTAATTCAAAACTGCCTTTTCATCCAATTTATTTAGATCAAGAGATTGTCATTTAATTTTTTTAAAGTATAATTTAATTATTATTTTATCAATTAAAACAATTTGGTTCATTATAAGTAATTTCACTTTTCAATTGGATGTAAAAACAAGTCAATCGTTTGATAAAAGTTTACTTATTAAAAACCTATCTTTTGTTTTGACAACAAGATTGACTTTTAAATAAATTACTACAATTTCTGTGTTTTTAATTTGGTAAAATGGATTCCATTTTTGGAATCAAAAGGTCCAAATTATGTAATTAAGAATCTTTTTTTAGACCTTATGAATAGTAACGATGATAATTATCTTTAATTATCGTGTTTAATTAGTAATTGGGGAGTTAAGTGTAATAAAATAATATAATAAAAATATCAAATGACCCCAACATGTGTACTAATTCTATTTGTGGTGTCATGGAAGACCATGGGATGTATTTTTCGAACATTGGGACCCCATGGAATCACTTTAGTGTGATAGTGACTTTTTATCATATTTTTTTAAAGAAAGGAAATATAATAAAGGTTTGTATATCCTAAGTAAAACAACTTTATTTTCATATAAATAAATGATATCTTTCACTATAAATAGTCATTGGAAAGATAAAAATATTTCCTAAATTATGGTAATGCTTTTATAATTTGTAGACATTAAATAAATAAATTTATTTATGACACCGTGATGATGCAGTGATTACCTCATTAATGAACGATTTAAATAAAATTAAAAGATAAGGTATAATATAAGACGTACAATTGTAAAAAACCTATTGGATGTGTATATTTCAAACCCTTATCACCTTATCCTAGAAATATACAATTGTGGGACCTTTAAATTTTGAAAATCATTTTATAATAAAGTAACTTTTCAAGACTTTCCAAGAGTGCCCCTCCTCCCTCTTATAAAAGGCCCCCACCTATACCCCTTTCCCACACCTCTCAAGCCCTTGTCTAATCCAACATATGCTCATATTGTCCCTCTACATCCCTCAATTACTCCTACAATCCTCACTTTGGGATGAAGTCTTTCTAAGTAATCCTTTGGGCTCAAATCAAAAAGAGTTATCTGATTTGATTGTAATGTCTTCTCTTATGTTCTTTTGTTTTATTTTGCTTCTCCAACCCCCTAAAATATTTTTATTCCATTATTTTGTATCCAAAAAAGTATATTCAATATACTAGGATGTTTTTATGAGAATTATTTGAGCTACACTCATACACACCTCCATCTAATGGTTAAAGAACATACTTTTTCTGTGGGTGGCGAATTACTGCCTCATGAAACAATGATTGTTCAACCTTCATTTAACACCTCCCATAGTGGCCATTAATAAGTCACTGTATTTATATATGATATATATATTATATTTTATTTTTATGCTTATTTATTTTTCATTTATTCCACACCTTTATGGTTTCCAAAATGGGTAAACACGATAATTTTATTTTAGGAAGTGCGGACTACCACCCCCTCAAAGTGATTTGAATCGTTAATGTCATATGTGGGATGTATGAAGGATAGAGTTGATTATTTTTTATATTATATTATACTGTAATTATAAAATAACTATGTATAATTATGTTTTAATTCCATTAAAGTATGAAATAGAAATGAAAGTAGCATTCATGCGTACATGCGACTTACCGTCTCCATGAATGGTACATTTCATTTCTTATCTCCAAATGTTATGTACTATTATAAGTACATATATATAATGAATATATATAATATATATTACATATAAATTATGAATATCATTCTGGAATTATAATATATATATCTCACATTTAGTTTTAATTCCATTAATATGACAAAGAAATGAATGTAGCGTTCATGCGTACGTACGGCCTACCGTCTCAATGAACGGTGCATTTCATTTTTTATCTCCAAATGTTATAGAGTAATATAAAATGCATATATACAGAATATAAAGTATATTTAAATCATTAATACTATTCTGGAGATGGTTTACTTATAACTACATGGACAATTCTTTTCAAACAAGTTCATATTTGACTCATGTACCGAACATCGACAAAAACATCTGATATGAACTCATATAATTAACTAATTATTATAACATTATAATATGTGATATTAATTGAATAATAAACTTTAAAGAAGGTCCTTAAGAAATAATAAATTAACCAAATTTTATTATTCCGGAATGTAATGAAATGAGCAAGACAAGTCGGACTTGAGGTAAGGGATCCTACCTGTCTCTTTCTTTTTATATACTCTCTTTTATGTCATTTCCTTTAAACTACTTTTTATTATGTTGGGGGATGTTATTTTATATTATATTACTATAAATTTTATTTTTCATATTATTAGAGAACCTATTTGATCTCATAAATCCATTTTTTTATGTTTTAAGTGGCGTCGTTAGGCTGCCGAGTGTTCGTAAGGGATTTTTCATCTCACTTTTATTCCCGTGAGATTCATGCTAAATTTTCCACTATTTCATTTTCGTGTGGTGTGTATACTTCGCATTATTGTATTATTTTTTAATGTTATTTAATTTATGGGTATTTAATTCTTCATTGTATGATCATTCGTTCATGGGGTGTACATTTCAAAAGTTACCCAAATCGGTAAGGGAACCTTTCACCCTCCTCTTTTTAAAAAGACTTCTTTTTGTTAGGTATTTCAATTTACATATTCTTATGCTGGGATATGTTCTTATATATCCTTACTGTTGTAAACGTTTTTTCCAAGTGATGAGATACCATTTTTATCTCTCATCATCTCATTTTCTGAATTTCAAAGTGACTTCGTTAGGCTGTCGAATTTCTGTAAGGAAACTTCTTATCCCAATTTAATTTATTTAGGTTAAACCTATACTTATTAATTATGTCGTGCCATGAATATTAATGGATGACCTCATATTTTTTTACACTTAATATCCACTTATATTGGGTGTATTTATATTTTTCACACATAATTATGTAATTAATTTATCATTAATCTAAGGATACCGACTTTGTAAGGGACCTCATCTCAATCTCCTTTCATTGAGGCATATTTTTTTTCTGATACAAGAATTTCTATTATACACTATAAAAAACCCTTTGAATTTTACATGTATGAAAAGGTAATATTTTTATACGAAGTGTCTTACTAAATGACAAAAGGAATGTTTTTTCTAACGTATGTGGCGACAACAACTTCTCCACCGCCATGACCATTATTTGAGTTTCGGATTCCTATACAAGCCATAACTTCTTTTAAATGAAAAATAAATACCATGTTTTAATTTTCATTTATTTTGGTATTGAAAATGGTTTTGAGAATTTTTTGATTATATCAATGTGTTGTATTGATATCTTGTGATTTTAATATGGAAATGTTATGCTTCTTTTATGCATGTTTTATGTGATAAGATTATGTTAAGGTTCTTGGAAATTGTTTATGAAGATGGGTGGTTCCGTGATAAAAAAAGTGAGGGTCAGCCCGTGATAGCTCTCCAATGCATTGGGTAATGCAAAGAAGTTAAACTCTAAGGTTTCTCCGAAGAGATTTAGGTAATATACTGTGATGGGTATTCCAAATGTAACCACGAGGGTTGCTCCCTGCGTAAGAATGTTATGAATGCCTCAAGTTACCTTTATGTCTTATGATTTCTATGAATTATACATAAATATTATGATTTTAGAAGGTATGTTATGATTGAAAGTTATGGTTTGATTGATTTGTATTTATTCGTAGGTTAATGTTTCCTTTCATCATGTTATAATCCTTACTGAGCTTTTTATGCTCATCCCAAGTTTTTGAAATGTTTTTCACATGTAATAAAGAAGGGTAAGAGAAAGGAATTATTCAAGAAGATTTATATCAAGAAAATAACTCTTCTATTATTTAAGGATTTTTTATTGTTGTGAAAAATCGGTTATAGTAGTAGTGTCTACTTTGTAATCTTTTGATATGTAATAGTTATGTCCTAATTCTCTAAAACTCTAAACCTGAGAAGATCCTGAATGTGAATAATTCATTTAATTCAAGATTAAGTTATGTTTTATGGCCAATTCCTTATAGCCAGTCATTCTATTTTCTAGTATTTGAATGATATATTTAGTTCCTCCCATGAACATCTTGGTTATTTATTTATTTGATATTTGTAACTAAAGAATTTAAATTCTTGAAACATCTCTCAAAATTTCTATTAGTTTTCTTAAATACTTATATAGTAAATAGTAGGTGTTCTTGAACACGTTCTGTTGGTTTAATTTTATGTGGAAATAAATTTTTTGAACTTTTCTATGACCCTCAAACATTACTCATCCACTACCGAACTGAATTAATTGTTGAATCTATACTTTCAAATATCATTCTCTCACTTTTATATTCAATAATGGGGACATTTTTTTTCTTTTATGTGTTGGGGAGGGGTCTTTTAATGCTCTAAATTATCAATCATTGACATCCCATCAAAAACCATAAAGTGTTATTGAAATTTTGGTTTTTTTAGCAAGATATCTAAATTTTCATAGGATAATTTTTTTTCTCAAAGATGAACGTTTTAAAGATACTTTTGTGTGAAAATATCAATTATTTATTGTATTTCACTAAGTAAATAATTTTTCTTTCCCTCATGGAAAAAAACATCCGTAAAATTTTCGGACAATGAAATAAAATTATTATTTTCTTCAAACATTTTAATTTTAATTTAACTGAAAATATATGCATTCAAATGGATTCTGAAATGTGAATCCTAATCAAAGTCAAACTCTTTCTTTCATTCCATTCATTCTTTATTCATAAAACTGTTGGATGGGTTATTTATTCGACCAAAAAATTATTACCCCACCCATCCTATGTTCAGTAAATTTATTATTATGTATTAAATTATGTGAGTATATTCACCTAGTGGTAAAAGAAATTTTTGGACCTTCACTTCGAAGAAAAAGGACAATTTTAAAATTTTATATAAAATTTTCAATTTATATCATTTTTATAGAATTATAATATAATTTTCACAGATGAAATATAATTTGAGGGGTAATTTATTTTTACTACTTAAAAAAATAAATTAGGGAAAATTTATTTAAATATAAATTCTAACGATCATTTTATCTTTTTTCTTTCAGTATTAATTTCCCACAATTGCTTTTGAATAAAGGCTTCTTGTGGATAAACAACATCATAAGTGTGGGGAAATTTGTTTTTTCCATTATTCATTACATTTTCCACATCCCTTTTTGGGGTTTTCTATGTATTTATTGATTAAAAAGACATTAATATGGTTATTATCACCTTTTTGTCAATTTATAGTTCAATTTATAAATCAATGGATTTTTGAACAAAATTTTTTTTATAGTTTAAAATAACTATTGTTTATTCAATTGTTTATTCTGTTTTTTATTTTTTATCTCATTTTATTTGATGGTTTTAGTATTTTAAATAATTAATTAATGTTTATCATTAAAATATGTTTCTTTAGAAAATTTAATATTTAGTAATATATTACTATAATAACAATTAAATTTTATATTTTATCATTTATTTTTTATATTTATTAGTAAATAAATTTATGAAAAGTTATTTTATTTTTTATGAATCATTTATTTATTTAAAAAATTTCTTTTTTGAATATATTTTAATTAAATGATTAAATTATGTATTTATTTAATTAAATTTTTTAATTTAAATTATTTTTCTTGATTAAATTGTAAATCAATTATTTTCAAATGTTTTTTATTACAGATGCAGCAGGTTTATGGAGCCCATTCTAGTATATCCAAATTTTATGATGTCACGTAAATAATTTTTAAGAGATGCTTTATACCTAAATTATTTCTCTCCACATATCTGGATTACTAAGAATGTCACATAGAGGAATCATTTCAATCCTACTTATAAGTTTCATTGTTGGAAGCTTACAAATACAATTTATTGAAGAATAATGTATTATAATTTTCTATCACCCCCATATATTCAAATAAGAAAAAAACATGACTTTACATGAATTTTTATTAGAACCGAATGGGTTTGGCTGGGTCAGGAAGAAGAGAACCATTATCCTCCACACGAATAAATTGGCCTGATAATCTTTTGAACCCAACTGATATTTAAAGGAGGATTCAAAATATGGATGATTCTTGACACACCACTGATCAAATCAATCAAGTCTAGTGATGAGATATTTTTCACTGGGAGATCTGATGATGGCGGTTGTAACCAATCAAGACTAAAGAAGAACCTAGATACGTTCAGGTCTCTATTGAGGTTGTAGGATATGAATCCAAGGTGTGTAAAAGAATCTTCATAACCCATTTGTTTTTCCTCTTTAATTTTTTATCAAGTTCAAATAATGTTCGATGTTGTGTCTTTTCTTCACTGACTTGATACTGATAACGGTTTAACATAAAGCCACACCATGAATTAGAGACTGAAGTACCTTCTTTATTAAAAGTGTACCATGTTGGAATGTTTTATGTAAAGTTTTCCACAAATATGAATCCTAGTATTGTGAAATAAAGTTACCCAAGGATTCATTCAAATGTTTTATTTTTTCTTGATATGTTCACCCTTTTATAGGTTGAAATCAATTATAGGGTATTTTTACATTTCTCAGTTCTATAGTTGTGTGGAAATTTTAGGTTTCATGCATTGTGTTTGATTTTTTTAAACAAGGGGAGTTATGCCTAATTATTTAGATCTGTGGTACATTTTTAAAGCTCGACCCTGATTGATGTTGGGTTATCAGTGTGGAAGATGGTTCTTGGGTTGAAAAAATAATTGGGTCTAAATGAAGTCAATACAACAGGTTTTAAGAGGCATTTTTAATTAAAGTTGGACAAATAGAAGATTGATCAACTAATCATTTACTGAATGAAATTATTACCTTTTAAGGTTGTGTATTATTTTGTGAATTCTTGAAACCACAATAAGACATGTTTTTTATGTGTTTCTGGAAGAAAATTAAAATCTGTAGGATAATTTTTTTTAAACTCATGTATGAATGGCAGAAGGCCTTGTGCTTCCTTCCCTCCCACCACACCATTTTTTACCCATATCTATGAAATGACAAAGGTTGTTGGGGGGGGGATCCACCTTTCACCCAAAGACAAAATGAAAGGTGGCAGGGGGTGCCACCTTTCACCTTTATGTTAGGTGAAATGTGGCACCCCCAATCGCCTTTTCATTAATTTTATATAAATTGGTACCCCCTTATCCTAACTTCTAATTTCACTCATCTCTCTACACTCTACTTCTTATATCTCTAAATAAGTAATTTTTTTATTCAATGGATTTTGTGGTCTAAAAGATGTCCCAATTTCATAAAAATCATCATTTAGATGTATCTATTTATTTAATTTAAAGTGAATTAATTATTTAATGGAATTATTTATAATTCTAAATATCTCATTTATTAAGTAGTTTAGTTAGTTTTCAATATTTTAATTATTACATAATTTATTTATATATATATAGTATTAAATAATAGTTATCATTAGTAATGATTATGTATATATTAACAAATGAATAAATTATGATTAAACTTTCTAAAATATTGGTATCATAATATTTATATGGTTATCTAAGTAATCAAATCCTTATATGGATATAAAATAGTGGATGTGGCTGTACAATAAATGTTCCTAAGAGTAACAACACTGAAAAGGTGTTCTAGGCCTAAATCGAGGTAACCTGGTACACAACAAAGGGCCTTTCAACACTCATGTTTTGACACCTCCAGTGGATATGCTTTAGATGATTCATATTTCCTTTATAAACTGCAAAAAATACCTATGGAAATAAAATTTAAAATTTAAATATTTATCAATGATAAAATTATAAATGCCTTCATGTAAAATTAATTGGACAATTATAAAGACCTTTGAAGAATGAAATATATTATTAGTAATCAAATTATATTTTTTAGTTTTAAATATTGTACTTATTACATAGTTTAATAAGTAATATATAGTTTTGAAATAATAGTTTTTATTAGTAATGATTAAGAATTGAATAATTAATGAATAAAATAGTATAATAAAATTAATACATATTATTATTTAATAATAATTAAATAGTTTATATCATTTGATAATTATTCAATAAGGAATGATTAAAGAGTGCTTAAAGAAGGATTAACAAATGAATAACTTATTAATGAGTAACTAGTGATTAATGAATGATTAACTAATTAAAATTTGTACTATGAAATATTGGTATCATTTTTTATGATATAACAATATGTTATAAAATTCTCGTATCATAAAGATTAAATATTTTACAAATAATTGTTATTTTAAGTAATTATTATGTATAAAATAAGTAAATAATAACTTAGGATTGAATAATGAACACATATAATGATTATATAATAACAACTAACCAATGCATATCCTATGATTTATTATTGAGTAAGAATGATTCATATTTTCTTTATAAACTACTGAAATAACATTTGGATGATTAAAAACAATACAAAGAAAGAGTGATATCATAGTGTAGGATATAAGCAGATGTTTTAAAATTTTAGTATCATAAAGATCATATGGTTAATCCTCATTGTCAATAGCAATCACATAATATTTGGGAACCATGGTAAAAATAAGAGAACACCAAATCAGTTAATTTATCATTGATAAAATGAAAATTATGGTCATATAAAGTAATATGAGGAAGACCAAAGAAATTAAATAACACGATAATTATTTATAGTATAAAAGAAATACATTGAAATTTTTTAGCATCAGATGGTTTGGATTATATGATCCTCACATCAGACATGAGGTAAAATCCAGCTTATTTTTAATTTATTACTTAATAACATCTTTTAAATAAATGTAAAAAACATTTCAATTTCAAAATACTTTTACCCTTCTAATGACATGAAAAATGACATATAAGATATGTAATTTTAATAAAAAATATTTTTAAAATTTAAAATATAAATATATCCCTTCAGAATCGGTTACTATACTTCCAATTTAAAATAATCTAGATTTTACCTCATATTCAAAGTGAGGCTCATCTCATCCAAGCCATATTATATTGAAAATTTTGAATGTATTTCATGTATATTTTAAACCACGAATGTGTTATTTAATGTGTTTTTTCGGATCTATTTCACTTTGTATGATCATGATTTTCTTTTTATTAGTGATAAATTAACTCATTTGATGTTTTCTCTCTTTTTATCTAGGTTTCAAAAACATTAGATGACTTATAATAAAAAATGGATTTATAGAATAAAATATAGAATCATATTTTAGGAAATAAAAATATATTCTAAAATTTCATTGTAATAAATATTATATGGTAAATCATCATTTCCAATATTTTTTATACTATCAGAATCATTATAATAAAAAAATTTGATTTACAAAGTCATGTTTTCCGTTGTGTAATTCTATAGGGACGTTATTCAAACTGAGCAAGGGGATTCTTATAGTACACAACCAGTAATAGTGGTTAGTACAACTAATTGGGTAACTCTATGTGAACTTCTAGAAAGAAATTTTGGTTCCTTAAATCTTGGACCCGGAAAAGATCAGGTCTATTATCTATAGACATTTTCAATTCCTAGCTACATAATGGAATATAGCTTATCCATACTAATGCACAATGGGTCTAAGAAATAAATTTAATTTCCCAACAGTCAGATATTACCATGACGGAGTTATATGTTGATGTTCCTACTGTAAAATAATAATAACGAGTTAAAAAAAGATGTATACTTACAAGTGTTGTTAAATATGTTATTCCCCATGATATTGTGCCTATTAAAATGTTAAAGAATACAAAAACCTAGATGATCTATCGTATACAGATGTAAATCCATTTTTCGATGAGGGTTTATTTATTGACAGAATAGATGGTGACATCATTGTTGATGAGGGGGGATAAATAGAAGCTGGGGAGTAATTATAAAGAGATGCATTAGTTGTACCGGATCCTCGAACCATAATAAATCATTCACCACTATTCGCATCTTGGTTGGAAGCAATGACTTTTGGTCCTAAATTGAAATTCAATGTTATCAAACCTACAACATAGTTTCACAAAGTTGTAATGGATAATTTTAGTGATATTGAAAAAACCATATATGTTGGAATGGATTTTAAAAGTATAGATCCATTAAAAAACATACTAAAGTGTTTTTACATTGAGAGGTAGTATAGGTATATAGATCATGAATAAGGTTGTAAGAAATACTAGATATAATGTGAGTAGTATATGAATGATTATAGATTCTTCTTTAAAAAAATTTCATACATTTCATTTTGAGGATAGAGAATCTCAAAGATTGAGGCAGATCATACATTCTTTCAAACAAACACGACACAATATCATACCTCAATGGATGTTGAAATTTATTATTCATAATCATCAATATTATTAGGACATTCCAAGATGTTTCTATATCCATTGTTCATGATAGGAAAAAAACAGACTTTCAGTTATAATATTTCTTATAATATAGCCTCGATGGAAAAAAGAAGGAATTTTTGAAGGTCTATGGGGATTGAGATGACTCGTATCAGATTTCTCAATAATTTATATCCATACTAAGACTTGACGAACATGTTTGGTTCCATATTCATATTAATTAACATGTGTCTAAAGATAATAAACCTAATCTATCTCATGTTTATTTTCATCAGATGTTTGTGCATTCCTTCAATGTATCTCTACATTTTTTCATCAAATAGTTCATACCGACTGATGGAACATTTTAATATTGAAAACACAATGGAATGTTGTTGATTGTATTAACAAATGATGGAAATTGTTCACATCTTACACTATCCTTTTCCATTGTAGAGGAGGAAAACTATGAATCATGTAGTTTTTTGGTGTGTTTCAGTAACTATTTCACTGGTATTCATGGTGCCTATTTGAAATCTGATCAGTATCAGGAAATCAATATGGCAATCGATGCAAACCCTGATATATGGAGACCCCCCAAATGTACATCATTTGTACTATATAAAACACATTTCTAGCAACATTCAGAAGACCTTCCATAACGAAATTATGAATAAAGAATTCATGTGTCTTAGTAAACATTGCCGTTGTTATTTCTTTCTATTTTAACATAACGATAGAATAAATAAATATGAAATATAATCACTTATGTGTTTCATATGAGCCATATCAATAGTGGTTTGAATAATGTTTTGAACACTAGCATTGGATGAGATTTAGTAGGGTCTAAGGTATAGAAGGCACTTTCAATGAGAGATTTAAAAGAACATTGAATAATCTTCTAGTTATCATGTATGTATTTTCCATTCAGTATTATGTCAATTAGATATTAAAGAGTGTTCATACCCCATCACAAATATCATCAGTGAAAAAACGATGGTATTACTTGAATAGAGGCAATGCCAATATGGAAACTTCGAGGGCATACAGTTTCCATGAGCACATGCTATCATAGCAAGTGCCTCTATGAACATATCATGGAATCATATTTTGATCTAGTATATCAGATGGACACCATTTTAAACAATTAAGATGCACCATGTACACCTACTTGGGAGTTTTGACATTTTCTAATGCCTGAAAGCCATCCGATAGTGATACCTAACATCAACTAGTTACGTAAACGAGGGAGAGCGATTTCTAGAAGGATGCATAATGAGAAGGATTGACCTATTGAATAAGGGAAAAGTTTTCGATGCGTCATATTTCATTAAAAAGATCATAACCAGTAATAATGCCCAAACATTGTTGGATCGAGTTCACTCACACAACCACAAGTATGTATTGTCTCCATTGTAATATTCTTATATTGTAAAGTATATGGTGTGAATATTATATCAATCATTTTATAGAATTTTCTGACATTTTAGAATGATTTAAAAAATTAAAAAGTTAATAACATATTTTTAGAAGATTTCATTATACTACCATTTGAAAATAAGTTTGATTTTACCTCAATTTTGAAGTCAAACTCATCACATCAAAACCATGTTCTATTGAAACATTTCCAATTATTTATTATATGTTATAAAAAATTCATGGGAAATAATTCAAAGAGTAGGAGGTGTGGAGAAAATGATGACAATGATGATGTAATCCCATCCCATAACCGAGAAAGAAATAAGGAAAAGAAATTGAAGAATGTGAAAAAAGCAAAGAAAGCAAAGAAAGAAAACTATTAGGAGAAAGTAAAGAAAGAAAATAAAGAGATGAAAGTGAAGAAATCGATGAAAGTGTGGAAGGAAAAGATAATTAAGAAATATAAGAGTGTAAAGAAAGTGAAGAGGAGGAGACATTGATGAAAAATCAATCTATTTATGGCTAAAACCTATTTAAAGAATGTGAGTAAAATACCATATAAAATAAAAATCATGTGGGAAATGATAAATTAATTACAAAGAACACCATTTTCTAAACAAAATTAGATAACAAAAAAAATTATATATATATATAAATCTTACCAAACACCCTTTTCTAAGTAAAAAAATACATAAAAAACATTATAAATGTTTTTGAGAAACATGAATACATGCCCATTTATTTTGGTAAAAAACAACTTCATAAAACAATGTGAATAAACAAGGAAGGTATTACATTCTACAAATAATAACATTATTCTAAAAAATGTAATATTTACATTTTAAACTTACAATATATTTAAATTTATTACAAATAGACATATGATACATAACTACTCACTATACAGGGTTGGCATGTTTCCCAGGTTGTGCTACATGGTGGTGATGTTGGACATATCGGGGTGTGATTAGTGAAAAATTTTCATCACTCGCTGCATCCACCCACCATTATATCATAACTACATCATGCTGTATTTTTTGACATTATGATATCTAATTTTACATTTTTTAAAATTCACATCCTTTCTTCCCCCTTGGAGAGATATATACTAGATACACACACCTCCCACCGCCTGAGGGATAGATAACCATCCCCCATAAGAATGTGGCAATCCATTTCAGTCCTCATATCTAGTGGAAGTAGTTATTTGACCCACCCATGCATACCAGAATAATCTTGTTCAGTGATTGCTAGGTGTCATCATTTTGGAAAATCCTAGGCCTATAGATGGTGGGTTGATTTTAGTTATACGTCATTATGGACACTTTCTACAGTTACCTGATGATGTTGACGAGTAGAATATCATGTTCCATGATTGTGTATATGTATTATAGATCATTATAGGGACCAGGTTCACTGATCACTTAGGTATGCATGTGCACATGATGCATCTGAGACTACATGAGGACTTTGATCTGGCCGAGAAGTACATCAGAGGATCTGTGTGCTTGACTAAGACATAAAGATCCTTATGTAGAGCATTTTGTAGAGACCTCATAGATCTTAGGGGATGTATCACCCTTATTCAGATTTGGGCATGAGAGCGTATCCCCAAACTATGGCCTGATCTTTCTACAGTGCAACTACCTATAGAGGTGATGCATGATAGTTCTCATGTATGCTGGTATAATCAGTCATCACTATTGGTTTTCAATTCTAATAGGATTTATTTAATTTAATTTGTTATTATTTATCATTTTTAATTATGTATTTTACAAGTGGACTCAAGAACAAAACTTATAGATCATTCCAACACACCACTTGTGTGTGTATCATCTCAATTGGGACAGTATCCTACCCCCCTAAGGTATGTATGTACAATGTATCATTGATTAAAAAATTTAATAAAGGCATCAATATTTATTTTTTAGTCAAGAACTTGTTTTAAAAATATCACATGACAATTCAAATTTCATCGATTCCATACTAGGATTTGTTGGATCAGTTTCTAGTATAATAAAATACTATACTCCAGGATGTTAGGGTTTAGTTCCACTCATTCAGTTCCATATTATTGAGTAAAACTATCCGAATAGGGTAATGTGCAAGATTGGATGTGTTAATCTCATTCAATTTCATTCCCCACAGACACAAATGTTTCATCAATTGAAGATGACAGGGAGGAAGGATGGGGACTAGTGCCAAGGACATGCCAAAATGTTTGACATCTAGGGTATATCAGTAGAACATCGAATCCATGGTGTACCTAAAATTCAATTCTATCTTTCAAAGCAGATCGAGTATGATCCATGGTATATACTAAAGTCTATACTCTATCTCACCCGACACAACACTACACTTTATGATATTGTATGTCAATAAAAATACATTATTTTTATTAAAATATTTTTTAATTCATTTTGACTCTATTTTTTGAGTACTCATTCAAATATGTTTATTCACATGAGTGAGAAAGAGGAGGATGGGGTCGCTATCCTGGCCGCAATCCATGCTGCAACACTGGTGTTGAGGCCATATTATCATGTGATTCATGAAATAATATTTGATATACCACACTAGATAGTTGAGGTTCATACCTCAAGAGTGGAGGTTCTTACTCAGGAACCACTTCTAGAAGTTGCTTATGATGATGGTCCATGACGATGATGATATAAACCACGTCATCTAGTATATGATCACTCACCTATTCCACAGGTAGAGGTCATACCTCTAGTAGTTTGTCCTTATTTAATTGTTGGTATGCATAAGGATTCCTGATATCCATATTTATTGATAGGATATTCATGTATTTCTATAGCTTGGGGTCTTAATTTTCAATGACCTATATAGTTCCTCCAAGAGGTGATGGTGGATCCTTCTATGACACTTGTGGGAGAAGCATTGGGTTCACAGTGTGACATTTATTTGAAAAATCCTCCCATTGAGAAACACGGGGAGCGTGTAAATTTTGATGTTCTAGTTCATGAGGATCATCCCTCTCTAGGTAATAAGACTCCACCCTAGCATGGAGTACAGTCATCTCAATACGTACCTCTGATTTGTAGACCCCCATGGGGGACAGAATCTCCCGATAGATAATGATTGTACTCATTCATGAATTTTGAAGTGTAGGGTTACGGACATAAAAACCATTATTATTGAAATTAGTTGGTATGTTTATATGTTTATGATGAGGCATAAGTCTGAATCTTTTGAAAATTTCAATGATTTCTAGAATGAATTACATCATATATTGGGAAAAGATATTAAGATTCACTAATCATATTTTTTGTTTAATACAAGATCTAGAAATTCAATAATCTTATGAGATATTGTGGAATTTTTTCCCAACTCACTCATCATAAAAACCATAGTTTAATTGTGTGTCTAAGATAATGAATCATCATTCCTGGTTGGAAATGGTCTGATCAGTGATGATTTAGTGTGATCTTAATATTTCATTATGTGGGTGTACTGTGAAAATAGTTTCATTTCTTCTTAAGTATTTTCAATTTAATGTGGTCATAAAAAAATGATATGAAATATTAACTATTAAATAACCAAAAATATCTTTTAGAAATATTTGAGTTTGTGAATCACAAATATGAAAATTAATTTATAATAAACACAACCCTAAAATTGTGAAATGATTTTTTATTGTCTATCTTAAGAAAATAATGGGATATTATTTCTGAAATATAACTGAACACAAGGATTTTTAGGATGAAATTAGTATATTCTATGATAATGAATGTATTAATTATGGAGAAAGTGGGATGAAAGTTGATACTGGAGAAGTTAAGGACCATCAAAAAAGTTCTCCTGATATAGAAGATGAGTCAGTTCTATAATGTGTTGGGGAAGGAAAACTAATTCAAGATACACATTAACCTCAATGCTATAGTAGGATTCATCAGAAGCCAAATTTTTTTGATTTTTTTATAGAAAATGATGACGAAGGTATGTTAATAGATGTTAAATCTAAAACATTTTGAGAGTTCATTAATAGTAATTTGAGTGGTTTGTTTCTAAGAAATGGTTAAAATCTAAAAAATCTAAAATGGACCCCATGTACATAAAACATGATGGAACATGGTTGATTCACATAAAAGGGTGAGACTCATATGGTTTAAGTGGTGGTTTACCAATAAAAATAATATTGATAGTACGATGTCCACCTATAAATAACACCAGGGGGGAAATGTTACAAAAAATTAATTGTATTGACTATGATGATATATTTTAATATTTATATATTAGAAACACTTTTCAAATATTTATTATAATGGACTAGATATCATATACATATAATTACATCATCATTAACTTAAAAATATATATAATACATCCAAATATATATAGGTCCAACATCCATGGAAATTGGGTACATGATAAAAAACAATAACATAGCCTTTTATTCCGATCTACAAACTTTCTCCTAGACCTCACCTTACTATTACTACATTGAATATCTTAGAGACATGCATAGAATTATGGGTGATCTATAAATCCCATTAATATTGTCATAGGATAAAATTTTATAACATATCATGATATTAAATAATCATATAACTAATAAAAGGGGATGATTTTAAAGTATCACTTAAAAACATGGAATAAGAGTTAAATATCATAAGAGAAAGGTAAAAATAAGAGAGCATAATTTGTGGAACAATCATAAGACATGTCATCACAATGTATATATTTATAAAGAATAATCATATTATATTTATCTAATAATTACAATAAATATAGTATTTAACTACAAAAAATGATGAATAAATCCATGTAGAAGTGATTTATAACAAAATAATTACAATTCATAATATACAATACAATATAATTATAAATATAAAAACACGTATTATTTATTTTTTCTGAATGTCAGTAGCCGCCCATCAACCTTTTAAAAAAATATTCACATAATTTAGATAGATTTTATTTAAAAAATGATAGAAAACATATAAAATAACTTACTTAATGATTGTAAAGAGTTGAGAATTTTTTTAAAAAGCAAGAATTTATATTAAGGAGTACTTTTTCTTGCTAACAGATCCAAGGATACATCATGATTAAAGGTTCCACATGGATTTTTCCTCATCATTCATCATCCTTATAACTATTTTCATCTTTTCGTTTCCTTAAATAGTATTTGTAGTTAAAAAACACATCCCCTTCATTCTAGAATTATGTTCTCTCTATCTATTTATTCTTTAACCCTTTCACTACTATACTTTTCTCTTCTTTTTAAATAAAATTTCTATATTGTTATGTTTGCCTGCAATTTTTGTTCTCTTACTTCCATTCATGGGGGACTAAATCATAGACCTGGATCCAGGATGTGAAACTCATTTTTTCTTGGAGATAGAATATTAAATTTGTATATCAACTTATTTTACATACTTAGCAGATTATGATCACAAATTGAGATTTTGTGAAGAAACACATTCTTACAGTGATGGTTTTATACCCATATCCCCACTTATTTTTATAATCTACTCTTTCTAACTAAAAAATATTTTTCTAGAGTGTTTGTGGGATTTTCGACATAGCGATGATAACTTTCAAACAGAATAGGTTTTATGAAAAATCTATTGGACTAAGCTGAACATTTCAAATTTAGGAGAGAACTCAGGTATATGACACACTCTTGTGTATGCATGTTTTATTTTTAGATAGTTTGAGTTGTATGTTTTGATATACCAATAATATACTATTTGAGGTTGGTCTTTGAATTCTTTTTAGATCAACGTTAGGTAGAAGAGTGAATCAAACCGTAATTGGTTTTTTATTGTTGATTTTTTCATCTATTTATCTGTATTGTTTCGGTTTATCATATTTTATTTTTATATTTGTAGTATTTCATTTTATCTTCATTGTTTTTATCATTGTTTCATGTTTTCTTTTACTTATTTTTAAATAGATAAAAACAAAAAAATAATTTTTGAAGTGTCACTTATATGAACACACTACCACCTTGAGACCGACCCCTGAGTTTGAAACTATGATATATCAATTGAACTATAAATGTATTCGTGATAGATCAAATGAAAATATATCATTCACCCATCCAGACCAATAATCTAATCCAAGCATTCTTAACTATGGAGGCCTAACCAGGTAGGATCCTGAAAATAAATGTGTAACTTGTTGACATGTGTAGTAACATCTTTTATTTTACCCCTTTAATATTATGGGGTGATACATTCACTCCCATAGAAGACACCGTACTCATTATGTACACAATATCCCAAACACAAGAAGTTCCCCCACACTTCTAGATGGGTTCATGCTCTAATGATAATTAAACTATTAGGCCCCCTTGAGAGCACAAACAACACGCCTTATCATGGTCTTCAGGTCTTGGGGCACTAGGCACCACAGGTTACACTATAGACATGGGGTACCATAATCAGGGAACACCCACTTTCCTGAATAGATCATCAGACTAATTATAATCCCCAACAACCAACACATGCAGTTTCTAGTATTTTTTTCCTCACTCACACACACCCTTAGAATATTCATAGTAGGTCAACCATCATTATTACAACACCAGGACAATCATGATTTACTGTGCACTTTTAATCAATTATGCTCCCTAAATGAAATTAACACATTATTGAAATAGACAATAATATTTATCCTTCTAAACCATTAAAATTACGTGGTGTTATGTATTGGGTGCATTGATGAGCCAATGGTGAACCAATACACCTCTTCTGAGTACTTGGTTCCCTCATGATACATTTTGTTATATAATTTCCCCAGTTACCCCTATATAAAATTACTCTTTCTCCTGACACAAATTAATAAAAAACCATTATATTAATTTATTTGAATGAGAAAAAAAATTTAATTATACCTACAAAATCAAGTATCGTTGCAATTTTGTATGTTTATAAAAAATATCATTTTTTGATAATGACTGGGTTTGTAAGAATATATAGATAATTACATAAACAAAACACTTCATGGGATAGATTGGGATTGGTAATTTTTTACTGTGTTATATTCTATTGAAAATAAAACCACGACCTTTGGTATATGTAATAGCTTCTATCCCACAATGGAATGGTTCATTACAAAAAATAATCCCCCTATATCCATTTTAAAATATCATTATTACATTACCACATATGAATTAATTATATTCTTGATGTTTCAAATAATTCATCACTTAGATTATAAGGATTTATTTAAAATTTTAATTTTTTCTTTAATTATTTATTTTAATGTATTCCTTTAAAATAATTTCTTTTATTTTTTTTATTTTTTATTATATAAAAAAACTCATAAAATAAACCCACATTAAAACTAGAAAAATTTATATGGTAAAATAATTAAATTATATACTTATTGTTTTTTGAGATCTATCATGTATTTTCTTCTTTAAAATTATTGGATCTATTATATCCATATTTAAATGATTGTTAAAAATTTTCCAACCCATTAAAATACACGTCCACTAAAATTTGTCTATTTTTTGAAACTCTATTAACCTTCCATAAAATAAATGTTTTTATCATTAAAATTCCAAAACTATGTTGCCCAGCAATCTTCTTATAAATTTTTATACTATAACTACTGAATAGAATCTACAAAAAAGTTATGAATTTGAGAACCCTCTTTTTACAATCAAAACAATATTAAATTTAAGAACGAAATAAAATTGACTAAGGGATATTTATATAATATTTTTGAATACTAATCAATTATATTATGATTAAAAAATTATCATAATAATTTCTTACCCCAACCCACATCGTAAATTTGTGTAGCTGATATAATATTTCATAAAATAGGTTATTTGAGAAAAAGTTAATTGATTAATCCTTTAAACAACATTTTAAGGAAAAAAATTTAAAATTCATAAATTTAATAATAACATAATCAAATTATAGTTACCAATTTTTTTTCTTATTTATATTGTAGCCCTTATTTTATAGATACCTGCACAAGTCATAATGGCTTACTTAAGGAATTGTATTCAATATGACACTTTGTTGATGAATTTGATTTATCTAAAAAAATATTTTTATTATTTTTTTCATGATAATTATTCCTATTTTAGTAATATAAAATAAAATAATTAGGTTTTTTGGTTTTATTTGTTTTAGGGGGTAATGTAAAACATGAATTCTTATTAATTTATTTGATGTTTTCACCCATATTTTGTTATAAAGAAAATAGTTTTCTCTTAACATACATCAAACCACCAAAATATCAGTCCTCTTTTTTATTAATGATTAATGAAATATATTAATTTATATAATTAAATATAGAAAATTCATTTCATGAAAGTGTTAAGAATCCATGTTTCTAAAAATGGATCAAAACTACTAAAAAGAAATCAACAATCCTAGTATTCATCTACAGTCTCCCTTTCCCTTTCATAATGATTAAGATAGAACCCAAGTTGGAGAATATGCCAGAAAAGAAGAAGCTAGTGGTGAAATGAAGAAATCATTTTCTAATATGATGATGCATGGGAAGAACATACCAAAGGTTGTGACATTGGTTGATAAGAATAAGAATTGTTTGAAAAAGATTGTTGAGGCTTACAAAAATTTACATATTCAAGTTACTCAAGAATTTCCATCAAAAAATGGAAATATCAAGTAAGGCCATGGGGATAATTATGAATGAAATATTTGGAAATATTTCCATGGAATCATCCTAACTCACCTGGAACAATAAAAAACCATGTATCATGTCTCGCGATATCCAAACAACAATTCAACTTGTTCTTCCCCGTGAATTGGTGAAACACTCCATTTCTGATTGTAAAATGTTTAAAAGATCCTTAATTTTCAAACCTATACCCTTTATGTTAATTAAAATTATTATGTCATTTTTTGTTGTTATTTTTTAGTTATTGTGGTGAAACATTGTTCAAATTATTGTTTCGATTGTACGATTTACATTGTGATTAAAATATGTTATGTGATAATGAATTTTCATGGTTGATAGTGTTGCAGTGAGGTCATATTTAATTTTCACCAATACTTCATTAGTATATAACCTCTAATATTTCAATAATTGACGTAATATGTTATATATGAACTAATCTAGACCCTTTATCAAAAAGAGTTAAAAATCAAACATAACTCTGAAAAAGAATCGATTGATGAGATTGATGGTGAATTACACCAAAATGATGCCTGAAAAAATAGGTATTATTCAGAATGGAAAAAAGATATAATTTTTTTAAATATTATATTTCAAATAATGCATGATATCATATAGGGTTGGGGTAGCTGAAAACATTGTGGTTTAATTGTGTTGATTAAAAAATAGTTTTCTGTTTTGATTTAAATTATCATGTCTGTAGACTACAAAGGTATATGTGTTTAGAAATATTATTCTGATGATTTAATCCTAAATTTTTTATAGTTTTTTATTATATATAAAAAATATAATAGAACTAAATTTTATAATTTCATATATATTTTTGTAATTTTCCTTCAAGTGTTTTTGGGGTGGAAAAAAGAAAAACTGTAATCAAAATGTAAAATGATAGGGTCATTTTATCATTTTGAAACCTAATATTGAAAAAAAGGATAAGTAATAAATATTTCAAATCTCTATTTAAAAAATGGAATGCCCCTATATTTATTCTGGAAATAACATTTAATGGTAGTGAGTTATATGGGGTTTCTTGTATTGAGTTGTTCAAATACATCAGGCCACTGTGCTAGAATTGTACACCCCAATGGTAAATTTCCATCATTATTTTCTATACCAAGCGATTTTATATAGGGTATAAAATATTTATTTATCCTTAATTATATAAAATAATGAATTTATTTCCCTATAATTGATATCTTCCTTATATTCATTGTATTGATAATTGCTGAAGTTATCGACGAAAAAAGAGAGGTTATTCATGATTTAACCAAATTAGATGTAATGGATGACCATGAGAATATAAATTGATGATTTTTTTGATTTTTCAAATATTATAATGGATGTAATTCCATATAAAATGGTTTCATTTCATTTTAATCATATTTTTTAATATAGATAATTAATAAGATTGAAAACATTATCTAGATTTTTTGAAGTTAGAATAGGATCTTTCATCTTTGTAATTTTTATTTAAAAAAACAATTAAAGAAAAATTAGCTAAATAATTAAGATAATTCACTGATAAATATTCATGACTTAATTCAATGGAGGGATAATTGGGTCTCAGAGATAGAGAAACCCTGTGGATAAATATGATTTCAATGATAAATAATTTGAATAAGATAATTGAGGATTTAATTATTATTTTATTCTATATTCCTCTTCTATTTATATCAATGGACGAGTAATCCATTTGTTGTTTACGCTAATATGAAACCATTTTTAATATTTTTTCATGGATTATGACTGATACATATTTTTTCTTAAATCTATTAGATTAATAATGGATGGAGGAGTTGTTGTGGTTTAATTTCATAAAAATAATTGATAACTAATTTCTTGATTCTTCTCTATTTGATAAAAACTATGAATCTATGTTTAATTGAAGTATTAATATTTTTTTCCTTAATTATTTTCTTTATTCATTTATTTTTAAGTTCAATTCAAACGAAAAATTAAAAAATAATGTTTATGTGAATGATAATCTTCAATAAAGATAAAATCAACCCTTGATGTCTATATATATACATATAAATAATATTTAATTTTTAAATAACATCATAAAATTATCTCAAAAACATATACAAGTATGAAAAAAAGTTTATTCCAAACTCTTAGAATCTCAAATATTTTCGTTGTTTTCTTTAATTATCTCAATTATAGATTTATTGTTTTTCAAAATTAATCATTTATAATTTCATTGGTTGAGGTTTAATTCCCTTTTTGAATTGGTTCAATGAATAGTTACACTTAATTTTAATCCAAGAACTCCTAGGATACTACATTGTAGTCATGAACTATGGAAATATATATTTTAAACATCTTCTGTTTGTTTTTGATGTCTCATACACCGTTTATGTAACTATTTTTGGGAATTTGTAAAAGGAATGTACTCCATTATAAGTATGTATCATATAATGATAGAAATAATCATTTTCTAACATTTCCCTTTTTCATTCATATAATTTCTTATTTTCTCTTCAAATTTAAATTTAAAATTTAAAAATTTGAGGTATAATTCATTTTTATTTCCATATACATGAATATATGGAACAAATGTAATCATATAATTTCCATTGATGATTTATAGAAACTATATGAAAGGGAATTATTATATTATTTGTTATTATAATAAATTTATTATGGGTGTAGTGGTTAGAATAAAATTTATCCAAACTTATTACTTGATTCATTAATTAAATAATAAAAGAGGAATTTATATTCTATATTAAGAAAAATCTGGACATAAATTTGTGAGAATGATGATGAAATTTTTAATGAAATAAGAAATAGAAAATTGCATTGTAGTTTCAGAGAGTCATTTAATGGGATGAGTTCCTATAATGAGAAAATTGATTTCTTTATATAAAACATTTATCTCGATAATTATTAAAAAAATTATAATGATTATTGATGAAAAATAATGATGTTTAAGAAAACACTAAAAAAATATTAAAGAATATAATTTCAATGATGATCCTAATTCAATTGAAGAAAAATAATAATTGAAATTTCATATTCATATATATTTCTTGTAATTTAGTTAATTATTTAAATAATATATTTTATATGGTTTGTAATTTTAAGAAAACCATGGGATGAAAAAAATGCATTGTCCGTCCAAAAAAAAAACAACGTTTTAATCAATATTTTTTTGAGGTTGTGGACGTAATAAGAATAATGGTCTAAGTGGTGTGTTAATAATCAATATTTTATAAAGATTCAATAATATTTTTATTTCTACAGCATTGAGAAAAATTCATATGTGGTGGTTAAAAAATAAAACTCTATAGCCACTATCAAGTCTCAGCTGACTATGTAAGAAGTTCAATATAATGTATTCAAAGAAGTGCTTCCCAAGAGGCAACCTGGTGAGTTAGGTATATATTGGTGCTTCCATTTTTTATATAAAACACCTCATTACCTAATGTATAGAATAGAGTTTGTGGTGTATTGGAATAGAGGAAATCAAAAAAATTCAACCTTATTCAATTTTTTATTTTGACAAAACAAATGTGACTTATAAAAATAAACTTTTTTATATCATAATATATCTACTAGTAAAAATGAGTTATTCCAAAAAATATTAATTTTTTTTTGATATAATTGATTGGTTCCAACCAGTCATTTCACCAAAATTTATATATCTAAACATTAATAGTATAATAATAATATATCTTTTAATAATTCTTTAATGTGTTACATTATTATATAGATACCAAAAATCAATTTACATTCAATTATTGATATTCATCTTAATTATTATAAAAAAATTAATAGTAAAACAATATGTTAAAATAAATAAGCTAATAATTATATTTTTTTTACCAACTATTGATTATATATTTATTTTTTATTCTGTAGAAACACATAATTTTCCATAAACATTTGTTTATATATTAAAAATAATTTTTTTTATAATCATCCATAAAATATAAATATATTATACCATGTCATTGATATTGGATTTTAATTTTCAATAATCAAACTAGATCAATACTAAGGTAATAGTATAAAATATAAATGGAGATAATTGAAACAACTACGACTTCGTAAAATATGAATTTGTTATATTATATTATATTTTTTTATGTTTAAATTTTTTTATATTTATTAATGTTATAAAATGTTATAATATATAAACATAAAAATCATAATTGAATTATATTTCATTAGATTCAATCTTCTCCCTTTTTCCCATACAAATACTTACCCCATATATAATATCCCACTTTCTATTCTACCACCATCGATCTCACTCAATACAACCTCGTTTTCTCCCCTCAATAAAAAATCTCCTAGACTCCCATCATCTATATATTTCTAAAATCACCATCCACCCCACTGACTGTTAGACCACAAGAATCTATCATTCCATTTGTGGCTCCTTATCAGCTGCCCTCTACCTCCCCATCCATGGCTCCCCATCCATAGAGCCCCATTTTCTAGCCTCCTTGTACACAGTACTTCCTCAAACATAGTATATCCTTAAATTTCCATTATCATCTCTAAATACCCATCCCTAGATCCCCATATACTGACCTATTATCCCCATAAATCACAACTTAGTATCTATTATTTTCTAAAATACAGGAACCCATGACTTGAAACCCAAATTTCCATTCTTTTTCCCTTGATTACTGATTTCAGAACTACAAATATGTTTGATCTATGAGTATATAGTGATTTATATTTCAGAATTGTAGGATCTTCATCTATTCTATAATAAATAATATTTCTATATTTCATTAATCTCTTCTCATCAATCAGCTATTTTAATCTGTGGCTTTGATTTTATATGATAAGAATAGGTAGGTCAGTTTATTTTCATTTTTATCATTTTCCTAATTTCATTGTCTCATCAGATTTATCTAAATAATTTCTAAAATTTGATTGTTCAACATAAACTAAGTATAACAAATGATATAAATAATATTACTAAAGGTATACCATGATTAAAAAACTAGTTGGTATCCAAAATGTTTCTCTGCCTCGAGGAAAAATAGAATTTCCTTGAAACTTGGTGTCAAAAGGGGTGTTATTCCTTTCATCTACCTTGAAGTGCCTCTCTTTTGGGGCAGGGTTAAAAGAGGTTATCTGTAAAACATTGCTTTGAAAATCACAAATCAATTAGCAAGCTGGAAAGGAAAAGACATGTCATAGGCAGGAAGAATCTGTTTGGTCAACTCTGTGATTACTTCTATGTTTGTCTACTCATTTTCTTTGTATCGATGGCCTTGTGCTCTCATCAAGGATCTTACCGGTAAAATCAGAAAATTTATTTGGACTGGATCGATTCATGAGAGGAAACTGATCAAAGTTTCCTGGAAAGAGTGTGTGAAACCAATCCAAATGGGTGGAATGGGAGTCAATGACATAAGGATATTCAATAACACATTGATTAGCAAGTTCACCTAGAATTTCATTTAAAAGTCAGATAAATCCCTGGAATTTCTTTAGGCTCTCTTTGTTGACAAACTCTATGCTGGATACTCCTATTATATGCGCTCATCTGTTGGGTCTTTTTTAATACAGTCTTACAATGAGTTGATGGTCAGTTCGAAATGGATTGTCTGTAAGAATTCCCTTCTCAATTTCTGGAATAACCCATGGTTGTCTGGGCCTATTTGTGACGTTGTGGTCACTCCCCCTCTCCTACGGTGGATGACCATTGCTGATTTCAATAGGTCTTTTCACTGCGAGGCAGTTCCCTCTCAAATTGCAACTGAAATATCGAGGTACTGCTATAGTGACTGTGACACCCTGGTATGGACTAAAAACCTGAATGGTATCTTCAACACGAGGGATTATTATCGGTCCATTTATGGGGATTCTATAGAGCCGCCGGTCTGGGTAATAGCTTTTAGAAGAACCTTCATCCCTCCAGCACACTTGGTGTTGATCTGGAGAATTTGGAAATGTAAACTATTGCTGCAGGCTATGCTGTAGCGCACTGGTTTCCAGATGGCAGCGGTTTGTGCCTTCTCTGTGGAGGTGGATGAAACAGCCTCCCATATTTTTGTCTCTTGTAAATTTTCTTGCAGGTTATGGAATTACATCCAGGGAATCTTCAACTGCGGCCTTAGTTCTGTCTCGGTTGGGGAGATGTTACAATTCATCTGCCAGACCAAATGTAGCGAGCAGGTTCAGGGATTATTATTAGCAGCCTCAGCATGCTTGATTTATTTTTTACGGAAGGCAAGAAATTCCTTGATGTTCAACAATATCATTCCCTCGTTTCATGATGGTGTAATGTCCATTCATCGTGCAGTTCACACTGATTCTAGGATTCACACTGGAACTATGAATAATGATGTTGCTGATCTTGTGATGTTGAGATATCTTGGTGTTATTGGCAGGGCAAAGAAGCCGTTGATGATGAAATATGTTAGATGGATTCCACCCATCTCTCACTGGCTGAAGGTTAATTTTGATGGGGTGGCTACTGGGGTGCCTGGTCCCTCTGGATGTGGTGGAGTCTTTCGTAACCACATGGGTTTTGTCAAAGGATCCTCTTTTCACTTCATTGGAAATGGATTTTCAATTGAGGCGGAGCTCTGGGATATGATAAAGGCTATTAGATATGTTGTTCAATTTGGATGGCATGACTTATGGATTGAGTCAGATTCGTCTATTGCGGTTCAGATCCTTAGAGAACGATCAAGGAACGTTCCCTGGAAGATGTTATCTGCTTGGGTTGATTGTCTACGACTTATAGAGACGATTTCCATTGAAGTCCTTCATGTCTACCGTGAGGCTAATCAAGTTGCGGATGCTCTCTCCAAAAGAGAAATTCATGAGGTGAGTTCGTGTTGGTCTTTCATATCACTTACGTTTTTAATATCCTTGTTCAGGCTGATTATCGTGGTGAGTTCTACACTCGCCTCTGTAGATTGTCCTCTTGAATGCTAATTGTACTACTTACGTTTTAATTGATTTTAATGGGAGCAGGCCAGCCTGTCTCCTGATCTTCTTAGGTAAATGACATTAATTTCTTAACTAATAAATTTATATATTTAATAAATTAATTGAAGTTATAAATAGTATTTTACACAGATCATGATATATTTATTTTGAAAAACAATTTTTCGTTGATAACCTATGAGAATGAAATTTCTTTTTCTATAGCTTATTAATTTAATTTTTTTATTTGATGAATATTTGAGAACACTTTTAAAACTACTTATATCACTCATGATAATTAGTCTGTGTAATTTAATATTTAATTATTATCTAAAAAATTGTTTCTTACCACTTATTTAATTGTTTTTATTTTGATGATTATATGCAACTACACTATTCCAATAAATAATAAACACCACTTCATATTCTTCTTTATAATTTTTTATGAAATTAGATCACTACTATACCCTATTTCCAAAAAAGAATATTGAATGTGGTTACACATTTTACATTATATTAAAAAAACTCTATCAAATATTTATTCAATCATCTTATCATAGGTGATAATTATGTTAAATAGTTTATGAGTTGTTCTATGAAAGTAATCCCATATATTTTATATAATTTTTTTGTAGATTATTTATTGAAAATAATAATGTTAATTTTATTTCGTATTCTTATAGAAATTAGTCACAGTTATTTTTTCATATAGAAACATTTTTTTTCAAAAAAATTCTCATATTTAATAAGTTCCATTTATTTTTTGAGGATTTTTTTAATGAATTTCACCCAGTTTTAAATTTTATTTTTGGCTGTAAATATAACAAGGAAATCACGAAAAATACTATTTTTTATTTTCATTGCTATAACTATACAAGGAATGGTATAGAGGTTATGTCATTGAATGCTAAAGTAAAACTAACCAATTATTTTTTAAAATAAAAATTTGAGTGTTTTTATAATATTTATCATCCATATCATTAATGGATTTTTTTATTGATACAATGAAATGAAATTTTAATAATTTTCCATTATAGTTCCATTTTTCTTTCCCATTTCACTGGCCCAGTTCGAAATAGATCAGTTACCATTAACCACATTTTATAATTTATGAATTTGTTTTATTTTTAGTTTAACAATGAATTTTAATATTGTTTTTATTCCCTTATTAAATTAAATTTTATTTATTGAATTATTTAATAATTTTCACTCCAACCATTATTTTCAAATAATGAAAAAAATTTACTACATTTTCTTTTTATAGCTCAATTACAACTATGCATCCTTCTACCAACCACAAAACATTCTGAATTCATTTAAAATCAAACAATCACATATGTGGCTCTCCAAATTCTATAGGCATTCTATATTATGTTGAAAATTGTAATTTCACTATTACATTTGAATCTATAAATAATTATGACATATTATTTATTGTGATTACTTACATTAAATTTTGTTTTTACACATGATCATATTTGATTCCCAATTTCTTCCACACATGTGTGTAATTATTAAATTATTTAGCTTTTCTATTAATATGTGAAATGTTAACCCCATAATGTTTTCACTATATAACTTATTCAAAATTAATTTTTTAGAGATAATGGATGACACATAAAAATTCAAAATTATTTGGAATATACAGAATGTACATGTAACAAGTCATATTATATGTGTTAAATACGTTTCATAATCTTCTGTATTCAGCCTACCTTATCCATTTACTTACTTGTGATAAAATTTTCTAATTTCTCATTTATAGTGTACATATATATTGGTGATTTTGTCCTTATCTATTAATACCGTGGTGAATATTTACGGTTTTATTAGAGTATTAAAAATAATAGATGTAAATAAACCCCATAATGTATAGTATAAAATTCATAATTATGGTGTTAGGTGTCCACATATTAATGATACTATACTCATAGTAGTATACAATTCAAATTAATTGTTAAAATTACTTTTAATTTTATAATTTCTCTAACATGTGTTCCTTGAATTTTGTATTTTAATATGTTCCACCATATGCATTGTTCCATTTTTTCATGATATATCTTTTAGAAACCCAGTGTGATATCATCATATAAAGGTTACTATAATGGATGTTAGTGCGCAATTTAAGGCATAATATTCAATATATTTTCCTTCTATGTAGTTTTATTATTTGTTTAAAAATATTTTGGATATATTTTTGTCTTATTAGTTATGTTATGTTCGACAGAACAATCATTTTCTTCAATGAGAAATGAATTCAATAGATTAATAGTGACCATTATTATGATCACTACACCACTCCCAAAAATGTTTTGTTAGATTTGGAAATCAACAGTTACAATATTTTATATCATCATCAACTATATGATTAAGACATAAAAAAGATTGAATAATTTTTGATTATAAAGTTAAAATATCATGATTACAATTGTTTTTGACATATACCAATGTAACACATTTTTTTATCCAATAAAAAAAATAATGTAACTAAAAAAATATTATTTATTTCTAAGTAAATTTCCAATAAAATTATACATAACATATGTATATGGTCGAGATTCCAAGAATTTCAATAAAGAGGTTAATATAATTAATTGATCTTGTTAGTTTTACTAGTTCAGATACCATAAGGGGGGGGGGGTTAATAAGTGTATGAAAAATTAAAACAAATTCCCCTTTTTTTCAAGATTTACTGTCATAAAAAACCATCTTCTCTCTCTTCTTCCTATTACAGAGTATGAATATATCTTAAAGCATGCACAAGAAATTGTAATTTTACCAGGTTCACTCTCACGAGGCTACGTCCAAGGAGAATACATTGGCGATGTGTTGATGTAACAAATCCACTATAAGTGCACAACTGTTTATAATATTTGAAGTAGACTCACTATCCCTTCTGTTATACAAACAATTACAATATGATAGCTCGCTACTCTCTCAACTGATGTGTGCTCACTAATTCCTCAGAAGATCCACTCATAGTTTATAGACATATAGGTCTCTTCATTTTCACAAATGAATGCATATTACATTGTATGTAGATTCTCTATTTACGTCCAACATTATATTGTAGATGAATTATACTTTACACAGGAGGTATTAGGAAATATTCCAACTTTCACGCAGTCCTAGAGTGACTAGAGCGCTTCTCTATGCATGGCACACTTCTCTAATTTACAGTCAAATTCTTCAAGACTAGCACAAAAGTTTCACCTAACCACTTGCATGACACTCCCATCACGAACTCTAATCTTGGGCGACTCACACCCTTTTACGCCCAAACTAAAATTGGTGCACAAATATCAACTTGTGCATAACTTTTGAATAAACTTATACTTGTGTGCTCACACCACTACTTGTGCACCCAAACCACCTACAAGACTGAAGTTGTAATTTTTTATAAGTGTTGAACTCTATAAAAAATGGGGAGGGTTAGCCCTCTATTTATAGGCATTTTGGGTACCCTAAGTGCCAGTGTGCAAGCCTCTTCCTGGCGCGCAAGCCCAGTAGCCCTTGTCTCTTTCACCCTAGTCACCTTGCGCGCCCAACCCAAAACATTGGCGACCCTCTTGTCTTTTCCATATTTTGATGTTCTAATATTGAAAAACATATGGAGCGCATGTTTATAATCCTACAAGGAATCGATTAACAATTCCCTTTTCCAAAAACACTTTTCTCTATTTGTCGATTTTGAGACCCAAAAATTTGGAAAATACTAGAAAAAATACCACCTTGTATCTTTTGAATTTGTACTGCCTATAGATCATCCATTCCATTGTTATGGTTCTTCAATAAATCATTTATTATTGGAAATATCCCTTAAACTCAACAACTCACTATTTAAACCCCCCTTTTCAACAAATTTGTACATTGTTGTCTGCTCTGTCACAAAACACAACACGGAGGCCCCCTTTGTCAACATTCACAATCACCTAAAAAATTATTCAATGATACATTGAGGTATATTTTTTCTAACAGATCCTAATCTACAATAATAACATTGATACAATATCTTACTATGTTCCCCAATTCTTAATTAAATCATTCATTACTATTTCTTATATGCATCCCTTCTTATCACCCAGAAAATTTATTATAGGAAAATATCATAAAATTATTCCCTCAATAAATTATATAAAACATGAAAATCCATTTTTATATGATGTAGAGTTTATATTAGGAGTATAATTCAAATGAGTATAATTCTTAATGATAAAAAATATATTACTAAAATCCCTTATGCATATATTGAAATTTTCATAAACTAAAATATACAATATATTATATCTATATGGTTGTGTTTATGCATATGAATGCGTTTTTCATAGTATGAATAAATTATTATTTTTTATGATTATTGTACTAAATATAGAGTATGGTTATTATGAGTTTATATCAATATAATTTCTATATTATTGACAAATGTAGAGTACAAACAATTATCCATTCGGTTCTTTCCAATTATTGGTATATTATCACATGTGTGTGTATGCTTGGTGTTGGTCCAACAAATGGACAAAATGAGATATTTTTTCCGGGAAACTGATCAATATCAAGAATTTTATTTTCATATGTGATATAAATAATATGTTTAATTTTCTTTGTATGTGCATCCACTCATGATAATAATAGAATAGATATTATTCTTGATTGAGGAAAGGAGAAAAAATTAATTCACCAGTACTTGTTGTAATGCCCCGAACCCAGAATCCCAGAATCAGTGAATTATTTTAATACATTGGTATGATTACAAGGAATAAAATCTAGAAGGAATGATCAGATTAGTATTCTTATAAAATAGATGTCATATATAAAAATTACATTAAAATTCAAATCATAAAAGGAATCATATAAAATTCTTTGAGAACTCCATTTTCCTCTTAGCTTAACCAAACATATCAGTCATAATACACATATTGGAATCCTAGAAGTTAAAACCTAAGAAAGGGATGAGATGGTATTCTCAGTAAGGGTAACCAAAAATGAAAAAAACTATTATAAATAATCATAAACATTTAAGGAAAGGTATAAAACTGAATCACTAGCATTTTAAATATAATATTGAGAAAAATATGTAAATAATAAATCAAATAATTCCATATACACAAACACATGGATATTCTACTAATAGAATCATCACATGTAATATCAATAACTAATCTCATAATTATAAAATGCATTATGCCGGACACCATGACCACACCATCATGTCCTCATGAGAAGACCATACTTAAATAGGAAAAAAGTCGAACTACCTTGTATCCTGAGACATACAAATGCATAAATGGGATATAGCGGGCCTCACTTGTCACTTAATATGTCCAATAGATTTCTTTTATAAAAATCTTGAAACCTAACAAAATAAAAATTCATATGATGTCTTGTATATGAAATTTTAATTCATTAACCACGAACCACGAATGGTATAAAAATATCACATCAATAGTCAAACACATCATAACCCCATAAATATAATATGGTAGGTTTTATAATAAACAATAAAACTCAATTAATCATAAAATTCAATAAAGGATGTTGGTATAGATGAAAACAATCAAATAAAATCATTTATAATTTCTTGAGAAAATAACCTTTTTATATTTAATCATTTATTCAAAATCCATGTCTTTACAAAAGTATTCTTTTAAAAATAGATTTCGGAATCAAACTGTCCCATACAACTTAGAAATATTTGATAGAAATTAAAAAATTAGTATTTAAAAATATTAATGTCCTTATAAATAAAACCATAAAACACATTTTGAAAACATAGACATGAATGGGAGAGAGTTATGGGAATAAATTATAGAAACATTTAAATTATTTTCTAGTTAAATATTCATTTTAATAAAGCATTAAAAATACTCCTTTTGAATTATTTTTAAGAAACATGACCATGGATGATAAATATGTTCCAAAAAATTCTTTCATATAAACAATCTTGGATAATAATGAGATTGTAAAATTAACCCTTACCTTAGATCCGATTTCTACAATACATCTCAAGAACTCAAATATATCAGTTTTAAAAATATTAGTAAATTGTAATAGAATCATAATAATATTTATGAGATCATATATGATTTATTTATGAGTTTATATCACTTGTTCATTTTACAATTCCAAATTAATGCTTTATTTTGGGTAATAATGTCTTAGCTTATCATACATGTTTGGTCTTCTTATTATTGATCCTATTACATATATCATGAATTAAATACTTAAAAAATGTAAAAAATTATTTATATAACATCTATATTCAGTACGTAAATATATATAATAGACATATAAATGAAATGGAACACAATGTTCATGGAGACGGTAGAGCATACATACAAATAAACGACGTGTATGTTTTATTATCATTTTTAATAGGTGAAAGTAAATGAAATATATATATACATATATTATTCCATTATAATTATTATCATATATTTAATATTTATTTGGTATATAAATTTTTATAATATTTCTTAAATGGTTGTAATAGAGGATGAATCTCATCACGTCGTGGAGACGATCGGTCGTACGTACAGACAAGTGATAATATCATTCCATAATGGTAAATGGTAAGGAATTGGATGGAATGTGAATTATATAGAAACAAAAATAATATCAAATTTTTTGTTAAAATATTTTATAATAATCATTATACCCATCTAAATGAAGTAATGATAAAAAACAATTTACACCACGACAAGGAGACGGTAAGTTGTATGCATGCACACAAGGTGATATTGTTCTTAATAGGACGGGTAAATTGATTAATATGGTGGTACTGTAACCATAAAAAATTTCAACATATATTATATTTAGGATTGATTACTTTAGTATGTACAAAACTTAGGAAAATCAAGTAGAAGAAGAATAGAACTTTGAAAGAGTTGGTAAAACAATTTCCTCTTCTTCAAGTATCTCATTTTGATATGCACAAAAGGACTCCTTATTTTGGATTTATTATAAAGGTATGACCTCTAGGATGAATTGAAGGATGTTTTTAAGAGAATTATGGAGGTTTTGGATAAACTAAAGTTCTATATAGGTGCGAATAAAATAGAAGGATAAGTTTCTTTTTATATGGGAGGGGGGGACACTTTTGGAAACTCAAAAACTATTAATTTAATATAAATTGTTTCTCAATTTTAAATATCTCCAAAGATAGTTATTTAGAATATAATATGAGTATGGGTTGAAATAATCTTAACCAATGAATTTTATTCATGTTAGGGTCACAATATTAACCGTCTCTTTTGACTTTAACCATTACTTAAACAGTTGAGCTGTTACCATGACTCCTTGTCTTTTTAAACTATATGGCTAATATATTTACTATAAAATTCCAAACGAACACCAATTGGATCATTTAGAAAATATTTTAAATTATTCTTTTCAATTTTATAATATATAGATTTTTATGAATTTTATATTATTTAATAAAATATTATTTATTTTAATATCATGTTTATGTCAATTTTGACGGTATTTATTATTTGTATATTTGAAAATATCATAACTAATTGATTACTTTGAAAAAAATACATTAAATAATCCCTAAAATGTCTAATTAATCCCTAAAATTCTCCATTGATATAAAATATTTAAAAATATATTTATTTTTATATTATAAATATCATTTATTTGATTCTTTCTTTAATAAATCAATTATTGCATCATCATTGTGTCACAATTAAATTTTATTATTTAATGTCTCAAAATTAAAAATAAATTATTCTGATTTATATTAAAAATTATCTTTCAAATCACTACTTATACTCAAATTTTATCTTATGTATATCCCAATATTAAATTTTTTTGATTTATTAATATTAGGAGAATGACATTTTTACGTTTTCTTTAAATGATATATAATAAATGTATTTTTCTTACATAAGTAGATTAAAAATATCATAACTTAGGCATAAGGATTATTTTGGTCAAAACCCACTTCTGTAATGAAATTATGACAAGTGTGATGGTAATTTTATAATATAATAATATTATTTTTTAAAATTAATTACTAGTTTTTCCATTAACCATGGTAAATAAATAAATATTTACTAGAGTGACTATTCACCGAAAATTAATTTGATACTATTAGAAAAAATTTCAAAATATTTACAACCAGGTATATCCTTTTCAATAAATTCAATCTACAAAAGTGGTAAAATTATGTTTAATGCTATTTTCACAGATGTGGCTAAAATACGGGTAAAAGAGATGTTCAAAAGTTCTACAACTTTTTATAGCTAATTAAAATATATAAATGATTCTAATTACCTTCATTAGATTATTATATGTATTATTTATATATTTTTACTTTTAGAACAATTTAAATTATGATAATTATTAAAATTTAAAAGTCTATTTTTAACAATAATGTAGTATTATTTACTATTCGTCAAAAATTGAAACCTAGAAATAAATAATAAATTCACCATAATATAGTTTTGATATTAAATACTCAAAAATTAAGTCTATTTTACCAAATTAAATTTCTAATAGTGTCTAAAATTAATTTTATTAATTCTTACAATAGTACATAAGAAGGGATTCCTTTAAGAAAATAGTAATTTTAAGCATATAACAATTTTACTGAAACTTATACATTCCATTATAAATATGTTTTATTTATATGATAACATGATGAAAAAAATTTAGAAATTATTTATTACTCTCTATATTACTATATTTAATGGATAAAATATAAATATATTGTTTAAATAATTATAATATTAAAGTATTTTTTCACTTAACATCTATGTTTCATGTAACACAAGCCAATTATGGTTTTCATACAATATAAGAAATTTATTTCCTTTAAATAGATAATTTACTATTAAATGTTGGGGTTTTACATTCTCCCCGAGTTCAGTTAATTTCATCCTCACAATTTGAAATTGTAAGTCAAAAATAAATGGTTGACACTTGAATATCCTTTTGTGGGAAACCCAGATCAGAAAACTGTTCAATAAAACAATCACATAATAAGTTGAAAAGGGAGATGTGAAGGTCACCACAAAATTTAGATTTCAAATATGAGAAAATAAGGGTAAAGTGTAGAGATGTACACAGAGGGAAAATGTAAATATTTATAAGGAGTGATTGAGTTGATCAATCACAAAAAGTAAATGATAAATGAAAAATTGAGGGCCTCAAATTATTAAATATATGATGATTTAAAATACCATTGGTCAAAAAAATATGGAATTTTGATAACACATTTTTTTAATATTTTTTTTAAATTTGAGGTATTATTTTAATACCTATATAATAACTTCAGAAAACATGATTTAATTCCATGTAATAATAATAATATCATTCATTTTTTGTGCATTTTTCTATTTTCACTTCATCCCTTACACCTATAAATGATAGTTCAAAATGAATTTTTCACACCTGAAGAACCCTTCATAAATCATAAGCCCTGTAATTATTTTATTTATCCTCTAAATATTTACTGAAACAAAAAAAGGTTATCCCAATGTATCCTATAATTTATACACTGACATCAAACAATAATATCCAATGTTCAAAATAATCCATTCCAAATTTGAGAATCATCCAAAAAACTTCTGTCAAAATTAACAGTCCAATATGGTCTCTAAATTTCCAAAAATCAATATTAACATCAAAATCCCAAAATAATGTAATGTAGTTCTTATTATTACACACACAACATTTAAATACCTTCATCACATATTATCTTAAAACATGGTAATACCTGAATTACCAAAAAAAAAAGTAATGAATTTATTCATTCTTCCTTATTTCTTATGTAAAACAAAGAATATTGGATATACACATTAATTACAAAAATGATATAATCTCCAACAACTATCTAATAAACCTATTTTTTAAAAAACTGTTAATCAGTTCCCAAGTAGTCAATAATAACCATTTCACTTTATCCAAATCAGTCATCTCTTTATTCTAACATCATTATCTCCGTATCATAAATATATTAAGGGTTATAGTTCCTTCAACGAAATGACTTCAAAAAAGAGAAACATGTTACCAAGTCACTTTTCATGGTACCATTCATCATAAATTCTCAATCAGTTAATGAAATTGTGTAGTAGTACAATTATTATATATTCTATAATTATTATAATAAGTACATCATTGAGAAAAAAATACTCAATTGAAATAATTCCAATTATAGCTCATTAATAATTCTTCATATTCCATGGTAGTAGCATAATATTGACCATGATTTGTTATACTTTTTTAGTGTATATTCTAATGATACTTTTGACATTGATTAGTGTAGAGTCCCATATCCTTAAAATGGAAGTATTACACAATGAAATTTTAATCTTTTCCCTAGAAATCATGAATTTTGTGGCCTTTTTCTCCACACTTATTATTAACTCCAATTCCCTCCAAAAAATGAAGGGTGTTTCATTGCACAATTTACACATGGGGTGAACACTTCTTTCCCTAATTCTTTTTATCCAAATTTTTCCCAGCTAGCCTTTTACTCTCTTGCTTCCTTCCAAATCTATAATACATGGAGTAACCTATACATGTCCATCTATAATTTGATATTATTTCGTCATATGATAATATTGTTTGGGAGATTATTTATTTTATAAATATTGGCATATGACCAAGAAAGATACGATAATTGAACATCTTTGAATCACGTGCATCAGTGATGTTCATATTCCTTTTACTGGGCCCCATTTTTAATTGACAAAACACAGTATATAATATCATATCGTAACGTAGAATTCAATGACTGGAAAAACATTCTTTTCATAAATTGAATGTTTATGTGAATCTATACTCAAAATTAGAAAAAAGGTTTCCTTGGAGACACGTTTATGTTTAAATCCTTCATAATGGTTTATAAATAAAATTTGAATTATCCTCAGAATATCCCCCAGTAGTGTCAAACTAGGTTCATAATAAGGCACGTTATCATGTACTAGGTTACCCCGAATAAAGCTCAGAACACCTTTTCAGAGTTATTACTCCTGGTTATATCTATTTCCTAACCATGTCCACTTATAGTATATATACTCGGTTGTATGTTTTAGGAATACCCATATAATCTCTACATTACCAAAATTTTAAGATGTTCTTCTATACCTATCCTCAAAGATTATATTACGGTCATGATTCTAATTTTATGTTTTCTAAATCCAAAATCCATGTTTTCTATTAAAATCATTTGATTCCAAATATAATTATTGCACCCAGATGCCCCAACAAGGTGAATTATTTTAATACATTGGCATGATTCCAAGGAATTCAATCCCTAAGGATAGATAACTTTACAATCTTAGAAAATATATTACACACATGAACTTTACATTACAATTACTAGAATAAAATAAAACATAGATAAATCATTGATAAATACATTATTATTATAGCATAACACTACATATATGTCATAATACAATGCTTGGAAACCAAGGATGGTAAAACAAAAGAAATGGGTGATCTTATATGTTCAGAAAGGGTAAAACATTTATCAGAATCTATCATAAATAAAGACAAACATTTATGTAAAGGTATAAAACTGAATCCCAAAAATTGTAAACATAATATTGAGAATAATATGGAAATAATAAATCAAATAATTCTATTTAAACATACACATTTAAATTCTACAATTTGAATAATCCCATGTAATATCAATAAATAATCTCATAATGAGGGAATGCATAAAGTTAGATATCATAACCACACTACTATGGACTTCTTCCAAGACCACACATAAACCAGTAAAAACCCAAATTAGTTTGTCACGTGAGACCTATCAATTCATAGAGGGGCTATAGGGGGACATGAACATCACTTACTATGTCCAATACATTCCTAATATGAAAAGGGTAAAACAAAAAAACACAAACATTTGTATTAAAACTATTATATGAAATGTCAATACATTAACTATAAACCATGAATTCTGTAAAAATATAACATCCAAAGTCAAACATATCATTAACCATTAAATATAATATGGTAGGTTGTGTCATAAAAAATTGCCCTCATTGAAGTATAATACCTAACAATGGATGGGGACATAGATTAAAAATATCTAATAAAATCATTAATTTTTGTAAGAAAAATACTATTTTTTCATTAAAATCATTAATTCAAAAGCCACACATTTATAAAAGAGGAAATTTAAAAATAGATTTTTCAATCAAAGTGTCCCATAACACTTACCAACATTTTATATGAATTAAAAAATTTAATATTTAAAATTATTCATGTCCTTATAAATAAATCCATAAAACCTATTTTCAAAACATGGATGTGCATGGGAATGATTTAGAGGAATAAATATTAGAAAAATTTAAAAATATGTATTAGTTAAAAAGAAAAATACATTAAACATTAAATATATTCCTCTTTAAAACATTGTAAAAAAATAAGGTCATTAATGACAAATAATTTTCAATAAATACTTACATATAAACAATCTCATATAACATTGAGATTGTGAAATTAACCCTTACCTTAGGTCTGATTTCTTCTATATGTGTCCAAAAATCATGTATAGTGGTTTTAAACATATTATTAACTTTTAACACAATCATAATAATATTAATGATGTGATATATGATTCATTTATTACTTTATATTACCCATTCATTTAACAATTTCTTTTTAATGCTATGGTTTGGGTAATAATTGTTTTGTTTATTATACATCTTTTGACTTTTTATTCATGATATTATTATTAGATCATGATTTAATTACTTCCCAATTTTAAAAAATGATTTATATTTCATATATATTCAGTATAAAAATATATATAATAAATCAATAAACAAAATGGAACACACCATTCATGGATATGGTAGGTCATATGAACGGATGAACATTGTTTTCGTTTTCTTATCGTATTGAAAAGAATAAAGTATGTGACACAAAAAAAAGAATATATATATATATATATATATAATTAAATTTTAAATATTATTTCATATAATTCATATTCTTTCAGTATATACATTTTTATAATCATTTTTAAATGGTTGAAATGGAGGACGAATCTCATCGCATCGTGGAGATAGTAGGATGTATGTATGCATGAGCGACCATATCATTCTGTAATAGTAAATGGTAAGGAATGGAAAGTGATATTAATTATAAAAAAACAATATAATGTAATATTTATTATTTAAATCCTTTATATCCATCATTATACCAATATGAATAATGTATATATGAAAAAACGTTTACACCATGGCTGGAGAAGATAAATTGTATATATGCAAGCATGGTGATATTGTTTTTAATAAGATGGGTAAAATGAGGAATATTGTTTTCACATAATCATTAAACCTTTCAGAATATTTTATATTCTAGATTTATTACATTAGTAGGGAAAAATTGGAAAATGATGTAGAAGAAGAAAATATTTTTGAAAGAGTTGGTAAAACAATTACCTCTTCCTTGAGTGTCTCCTATTGAATTACAAAAAAAATAATCTTTAGGTTTACTTTATACCCAATATTTGGATCCCATGGTGATTTGAGGACTATTTTAAGGATAAATGGTGATGTTTTTTGTAGTCCAAAGTGATTTGTAGGTTTCAATAAATGATAAAGAGAAATGCCCTTTTATAAGATAAGGGAGGGGCACTGATGGAAAATCTCAAACTATTAGTATAATATAAATTAAAATTACAATTAAAATTGCTGATAAGTGAGTTAGTTAGAGTATAATATGATTGAGGGTATAAATAATCTCACCCAATATATTTTATTCATGTTTGATCACATTTTTAACCATATGTTTCTTCTTTAACCCTTAGTTAAACATTTTAACACTTACTGTGGCTACCAGTATTTTTGTACTATAGGGTTAATATAGTTACTATAAAATTCCAAATGCACACTAATTGGATCATTTTTCTGATATGTAACATTATCCTGGTTATTTTCTAGACATATAGTTTTTTATGATTTTATATCATTTAATAAAATATTATTTATTTTAAAATCTCATGTATATCAATTTTGACACTATTTATTATTTTTCTTTTTAAAAACATATTAACAAGTTAATTTCTTCTAAAAAATACATTAAATCATCCCTAAAATGTTGTTTTCATCAATAAATTTATTTTATGACCAAAAATATCACAAATTATATTTATTTTGATATTATTAATATCATTTATTTGATTATTCTATAAATAAATCAATTATTACATCACCATTATTCCACAATTAAAATTTAATATTTAATGTATAAAACTTATATATAAATTATTATGATTTAGATAAACAATTTATAATTTTAAATAATATTTATATTAAAATTTATCATATGTATATCCCTATATTAATAATTATTTAGTTATTAAAATTATGAATATAAAAATTTTATCTTATCTTTAAATAAAATATAATAAAAGCCTCATTCATTCCCATGTGGATTAATAAGAACATAATTTCAGAATAATGATTATATTTGTAAAAAAGCCACTCATCTAATGAATATAAGATAAGTGTTAAGGTAAATTTATAATATTATAATGTTATTTTTTTACATTCGATTACCCAATTTACCTTTAACTATGGTAAATAAATAAATATTTACTAAAGTTACTAATAACCTAAATATTAATTTGATATTATTAGAAAAAAAATTCATCATATTTACAACAATGTATGTTCATTTTCATAAATTCAATTCACAAAAGTTATAGAATTACATTTATTTCTGGCCCTGTTGATGGGGTTAGAAGACTGGTAAAAGAGACTTTCCAAACTTCAATAAATACTTATATCTAATTATATTATAAAGATGATTCTAATTACCTAAATTAAATTAATATTTTTATTTTTTTATATTTTAATTTAAAATGAATTTAATTTAAAATAATTACATAAATGAAAAATTCAGATTTTAACAACAATGCAAATTTTTTCACTATTCATAAACAATTGAATCATTTTAAGAAATTACCTAAACTTCACCCAAAACTAATTTTGATACTACAAATTCAAATTTATATTAAATTTAAAATAATTAAATTTTTTAGGTTGTCTTGAATTAATTTTATTACTTGTCATAATGGTATATAAAAAGTAGTTCTTTTATGAAAATAATATTTCTAAACATATAACAATTTTTACAAAACATATACAATCCATTATATATATGTTTTATTTATGTGAAAACACTATAAATAAAATTCAAAAATTATTTATCACTATCCATATTACTATATTTAATGGATAATATATATTTATATCATTTATATAATCATAATACTAAAGTGTTGTTTGACAGAAACCCAGTGTTTTGTGTAAAGCATGCCAAGATGGTGTTGCGTGAAATATTGGCTATTGAATTTATTTAAAAAGATGAAATACTATGAAGTATTGGGGTATAAAACTTATCATACCTTGAACCTAATTTCAATTATTTTTATTATATTTAACTATTGTATTTTAATTATTTATTGGATTTTAATTTTAATTTTGGGTTTATAGTATATCCCATTCAATATTTTAAATTTATGAGTTTTCAGTACATGCACATGGGTTACCAAGATAACATGGAACCATGTAGAAACTATGTATCTGTGTTTTTAGCTTGATTGGGTGTTCTACATAGTCAGTTCAGAGTTTCCTACACTATGTAGAAAAATCAAGTGAGTCCTAGGGTGTTTCCAGTAAAGGGGTTCATTGTTGAATCATGATTTGGTAAGCTGTAAATCTAAACCATATGGAAAACTGGGTTTAAAAAAAAGAATAGGGAATTCCAAATATACCCCTCCTCCATTGTAAATCACTTTTTAGCTATTTTAATTGTCTCTATCCATCGTCATGTGATGCCCATCACCCAGGTTGTTCTTGTAGTTATCCCTCTACTCTCCCCCTTTCAATACAACATTTATCATCCGATTTCAAATGATATAGTTAGGGTTCGGTCTTCTTATCCTTTTAATTTTTCTTATTCACCGATCTCAATTAATTTTATCCTCCCTCTTTTATTATGTGTATAAAAACCTAGGCTTCTCATACATTGATATTTCATCATTTTTGATGAATATTCATTGATTTAAAGAAAAATAGTCTTAAAGACTATAATAGTTTAGCTCCTATGGATACATAAAATGAAATTTTATCATATAATGAATGATCTTCAACATCAAAAATAAAGACAATCCCCTTTATTACTCTTCGCAAACATAGGTTTCTCAAAAGAACTATGTATAACGTAGTGAATGTAAACATAGGAAATGGTGAGTTCAAATGCCCAATACAGATAAACAAGGAAGATATGATGGCATGACATGAATATAAGGATATGAGAATATGATCATGAAATTGGGAAACCATACCCTATTGGTAAAAGATCATAAAAATGATTCATGGAATAATATTGACTTTTTATAAGTCATGAATCATAAGGAAATCAAATAACATGGGACATGAGAACATAAAATTGGAAAAGGAAATATATTTGTTTCAAAATATAAGTATATAATATTGAAAACATGTTTAAATAATGAAAAGTTAACTAATTAAATTATGAAAATTAAATTAGGCCCTTGTATAAATGTAAATACATGAATGCTGTTCCATTTATAACATCTATATAGTCAAGGTTAACTCGAAATACCATATTAGCTATCAAGGATCACTATCAAGGCTATCTTAGTGGAATGAGATTACTCTTCAAACCGTCTTAGTAGTCAAGATTCACTCTTAAGACCATCTTATCAGAAAACGTTCCTTACTAAATTGGGATCACTCTTCATTCCATCCATTTATATATCATGAGATATAAATATTTTCCCAATTCATTGGAATTGTGTCTCGGCCACTCCATCATATAAGCTATTAAGGGAATACCAAGCTCTGTCTAAGAATCCACATCGTACAAGCTGTAATGGATTACACGATGCTATATACTCCACCCTGTCATATAAGATGTGATGGGATTACCCAACATAATCTTGGACACCCCATAATATAATCTATAATGGGATTACCTGGTGCTATCTGGGCCACCCAATAATATAATATACAATGATATTACCCAATGCTATCTGGTTTACCCCATTTCATAATTAATGTCTAAGAACAACAACATCAATAAAGTACAAGGAGCGGGAATACGATCATAAAAACTCATGAAAACAGTCATTATACTTGCATAACCTAATTAAACAATGATGAAGAATGGTTTTTCATATCAATATCATTGAAACATATTGAACCATGGAGAAGGAACTCGTTCCATAAACATCATGCCATTAAAACATAATCCATTTTGAGAAAGAATATAAATGAAATACTTAGATCATATCCCCTATAAGGAATAGGTTACACCAATATGTGTCATCATATATGGAAAATATTTTTTAAAGGATAAATTAAATCAAATATTGAGTAAAATATCCTTTCCTCTTTGATTAATTCATTTAAAACTATAAAAATATTGAGGAACTTTTTCATTGAAAATAACTTTGAAAACATTAAACGAAATATTTGAAAATCATTTAAAATAATTAAACCATAAAAAATTTTAAAATAATTTTCCTTCAAAATATGTTTAAAATATCATTTAATATCTTTTTTAGAAAACATAGGTTCAGAAGAAAACATATTTCTGACTAAAGAGATAAATAATTTCTGATTTTCATGAAAACAATTTATTAATTAACATAATTACCAAAGGGTGGAAAATTTAACCATTACTTTATTATATCATGAATAACCAAATGGGAAAAAATTTCTTTAAATTATTGAGAGGTAGATCATGTTATTTCAATAGTGGATACGCGATCATAATAAATCTTGATAAACAGTGAGATTATTACATAAAACTATTAAAAATTTCTTAACCTTGAATCATATTCCCCATGAAGTAGTAACATAAACATAAAATTAAAATATCACGAGTATTAATAAATTCAAAATATTATATTTCAAAGGGCCGATATATACACTATGTAAAATAATATAAGTGAAGTACATAACTTACGTAACATAGAATGAAAATTTAGAAAAAAATCCCTTCCGCCTTTGGTATCTTTTAAACAGTTAGCCCAAGAAAGGGTCGTCCTCAAAGAGAAAAGTAAATTAAAGAAACAATTATTTAAATTAGTAATCAATATCATTCATGGGTAGTATATACACCTAATAGGAGAAAGATGTGGTCAATAATATATGTGTATCACAATAATATAAAGTGGGATGAAAATACATTGCCACATGAGTTACATTTGTATCGTAATCCCCATAAAATAATAACATCAATAGAAATATTTATTATTATTAAATATGGTATAGTCATGATATATCATGAAATAGGTCATTATATACATCAAATAAAAGAGATGAGTGGTAAATTTGACATATGTCTTGCCGAAATAAAATTGGGAATAGAAATATCCTCACTTTATTTTTTTTAAATGTCATACTCATTTGAACCTACTGTATATTAAATATTTGTTGATTATATGTCTATAAAAGATCTATATTTGTATATATAATACCATATATTATTAACGTATGGCTTTATAATACCCTTTTATTAATAATTCCATGTCAAAATTATGTTTTGGATAATAACCAATTTATTTTCAACAAAATTTTTGACGTGATATTCATGGTACTCTTTCATAAATCATGATTTAATCATTTCATGAAAGATAAAAATGATATAAATATCATAAATATTCAGTATATATATTTAATTATATTAATCCATAAAAATTAGTGATATGAAATGTAATAGACTATTCAAGTAGATGGTAGGCCATACAAACGCATTAATGTTGTTTCAATTTTCATATCATATTTGATGGAAGAATATATATATATATATTATTGTTAATGTATAATATTTTATTCTTAACATATCACATATTTCTATTAAAACCACCGATAATAATTTCAATTTAAAATGTGAATGAATCACATCACTTCATGAGGTGGGAGTACTTCATACACCCGAACAACGTTAACATACTCCCAAAAAATGAAACACATTGTGGAATGTGTTATGTACAAAATAAATATCATAATATAATCATAATTATTATAGATATCATATATAAATATTTTTTTAAAAAATTTTCCCATCCTTTAAAGGCAGTAATGGAAAAAATGAACGACATTGGTTTGCGAGGTGGTACCTATCTTATACACAAACAATGATTTCATATCCCATTTTATGGAAGTGTGTGTTGTAGTAGTCATTCCATTTTATATAAAAAATATTAGTATATTAATTATATTAAGGTTATTATATAATCATGATGTAAAAAAAATTAAGTGGTTTGGGGAATATGTAAAACAAAAATGTTTTTCACGAACTTTACCTCTTCTTCAGGTATCTTCTTTTCGATTTGCACCAAAGGACTTCCTTAGTTAGATATATTCAAAAATTAAAGATTTTATGATGGAATGTGGTATTTTGGGAGTTTATTTCTGTCTGGACATCTCTAGTCCATTCCATTATGAAAATATGGTGTCTGAGTTGTTCTGGGAGGTCAAAGTCTCTTATCCCCAACAATTTTCCATATTTCCAGATATGTGAATAGTGAAACGGTAACCCTATGTTAATAGTTTCATCGATAGCCTTATGTGGACAGTACAACAGTAACCTTATGTGAATAGTGTCATCGGTAGCCATATGAGAAGAGTGAAATGGTAACCTTATGTGAATGGTGTCACTGGTAGCCATATGTGAATAGTGAAATGGTAATTGTATGTAAATAGTGTCATCAGTATCCTTATATGAACAGTTAAATGGTATCCTTTTGTGAATAGTTTCATCGGTAGGCTTATATGAACAGTGCAACGGTAACCTTAGGTGAACAGAATTCCCAGAACAGTGGGGTCTAACAATAGCCTCTATTTCCTTTTCCAAATTTCCAGTTCATGAACGTTGTTTTGAAAAAATTGAGGTCCAATGGTAGCCTCTTTCCTTGGACAAATTTCATGTTCATGAACAATGTATCTAGAATGGTAAGGTTCCAACGGTAGCCTCTTGCCTTTGCCAAATTTCAAGTTCATGAAAAGCTTTTCGAGAATGGTGAGGTCCAATGGTAGCCTCTTTCCATTGCCAAATTTCAAGTTCATGAATAGTGTTTCCAAAATGGTGAAGTTCCAATGATAACCTCTTTCCTTTTAAAAAATTCAGGTTCATGAATAGGGTTTCCAGAATGGTGGGGTTTCAATGGTAGCCTCTTTCTTTTTCCAAATTTCATGTTCATGAACAGTGTTTCTAGCATCCTAGAGTTTCACCCCTTTGACATTTCTTTTGACGTAAAATAAATTTAAATCCTTGTTTTAAGGACTCTAAGGCCAATTCAAAATCCATAACTCCTATATTAATTTATCCTAAGGCTCGAGATGCTTATAATTAGTCAAACTATGTGGTTTAATATGATTTTCTTTTAATGGAAAATCCAACATATCTTAAACAATTGTTCCGTTAAATATTCTAAAAGGACAAGATATCATCCTCCCTAATTCTGCCTCCTTGTTCTTATTTTTGGGACGCTTGAACCATTCATTCCATCACATAGGAGTTGTGCAATCAATCTTTCCACCTTGGATTGGTTCTCCTCAGTTTTTGTTGTAACCAAGTAGTATCAATAAATCTTCTATATAAGGTATAATCTATCATCATTCATTTTGGTTCATCCCCTTCGATTTCTCTTTTCCCTTTTGTGGAATGCTATCCCCATGTTCATAGTGGTATTTTCATTAGTGTTGACTGGTGTGGTTGTGTCTCTGCAATCATAGAGTGGATACAATTGTCACGGGGGGAGGAGATCATAACCTGTTGTGTGGCTCGTTGTTGTATAAAGAACGTCAAGAACTATTTGAGGAAGGGGATTAATTGATTCTATTTTCTTTTATGTGAAACTGTATAGTTAGCATGTTTTATCTCCCTGTATCACAATGGAATTGTCATAATAAATATTCGAACTAAGTAAATAAATAGATATCGATCGTATTTTATTGCCTCTTTATTTTCTAGATAGTGTCATATATATGATTGCTTTGTTTAGATTTTCGTTCTTGATAGAAATTAGTAAAGAATGTAAAGACAAATTTAATTAATATTTGTTTGGATAAAGACAAAGAGTCTTTTGAATGAATCTGATTGTTGATATTGTAATTTGATGCTAATAAAATTGAAGCAGTACGGCTGTCTAATCAATTTGTGATAGCTTACAGTCTTGGTTTCCCATAGTTGGAACCTGTGAATAATAAATTAGTTAGTTCATGATGGATTAATGAAATGGTTTTTTAATAAAATATAATTCCGTGTAGGGTTCTAAGTTACCTTTTTCTTGTTTAAGGGCCAAGATCCCAATCGATATGATGTTTGTTTTTCTTCTTCTTGTGTTGTGATGGGATCCTGGATGGCTATTGTGATATGTGGCGGCATCATGGCCTATTGGTTATGGAAGCAGTTAATGCCTAGAGTGGCGAGATGCATCGGTTTATGCATTTGGGTGTCGGGGAGGACACTGGGGATGATGAAATGGTTTGGATGTGAATGTTTGGATCCTAGTTGATTGTTGTTGGTTGATTATCCACTTTACTTTCCCCAATTCTCAAGGATGCTAGTTTTCTTACCACCATTCCAAAAAGGGGTGAAGACTCACAGGGTATGCCACATGATTTCAGTGTTTAGTTTATCGAGGGAGGATGGGTCTATGCTCTTTATATAGGTGGAAAAGACTTGACGGGTAGTTCATCTACTCACTGAGTTGAACCCCCTTGTGATTAGTTGCAATAATGTTTTTGTAGAATTCCCAGGACTATAGGAAAGTAATAATGTTGTTAATAAATTATTGAATAAATGATGTTAACCCAAGGGGTCAGAGCTTGATAGGACACAATACTGAGGTTACAATTTTAAGGGATAGTTGACATTGGGTGTGATGAAAATGAAATTTATTGTTGAATTGTCAGTGGTTAATTAATGATTAAATAATTAATTAACTTAAATTGAAACTAATAAAAAATAAATGAAGTAATGTTATTAATTGCATTAAATGGTTTCATGCTTATAGTACACCCTGTTTCAAAAGTGGAATCCAGGAGTCGGAGAGAAGTTAGCTTCAGTTGTGTCTAAGACTAGGTTATGCCCATAGTTTGGTTGTGAGCTATAGTATATTATATACTTTTTGTGTCTCTATATGATACTCCACCATGTGGGCTAGGTTAACTGACACCCCGGGTATTTTGAGCCATTAGGGGTGTTTTCCCCATCATTTTGGTGGGAGGATGGATGGCCGACTACCCCCATTGGCCCCACTCTCTTCTCTTTGAAGTTAATTGTGTTGTAGGAACAACAGTTAGTTTTCCCCATATATCTATGTAGAGGGTTATAATGTCTTGTGTTTATTCACAAACATATTTTTTGGATATAGTTTTTTATAGACTACTATATGTGTAATGTGTATAGCCTATGATGGCTTCTGGAACCTTACTCGGTGTATGGGATATAATGGCTTGAGGTGTAATACCCAATGTATGATACACGTTATACGAGCTGTGGTGTATCCCAAAAACTATCGGGTTACTTTTCTTACGTGGATGTGGTGGTTTTGTTGCTTGAGGTGCATGTTGTGGTGCTTCGCCCAGGTGACTGCAGGAATTCCTTTTTGGAGTGATAGGCTTAGGACGTGCGACGTTGGGGAAAAGTGGAAAACTAGTGGGGAACTATTAGTGGGTACACTTGATATTCTTTATTATATTATATACTCTTGTATGCGATACTTGTTGAGAGTCTCCATGGTGAGGCTTGGAACTTAGTATACATGTTTAAGTGATGAGTTTGTTTCAAGTTTTGTTCATTGTGATTAAGCTTGTTCTTTACATTTTCACGAGAGGATCTAGGGAGTATATTAATGAGTATACTATTATAATCACCCTTTTATATATAAACAGTTTATCAGGTCACTTAGAGAAGGTTAGAGATTATACTGGTTTCTACTATCTTGGTGTTGCCGGATCGGTTTGGGCTTCATGGTTGCAGTTGTTTTTACTTTCTTTTGGGTACTTTCAGTTGTAGTAGTTTTTCATGACATTACATATTTGTACTTGGGATTTCATTTATATTGTTCTCTCAGTTGGATTTGGATTGTGTATGTCTTATCTCTCTTTATCATGTGTTATCTAAGAGTGTAATGCCTCCCATCTGTGTGTTTACTATACCATCGGTGCTAGTGGCCTACTCGGGGCCTACTGGAGGCAGGACTCAAGGGTCATTATCTCCCTTCTCACATTTCCACCCTAGGAGGGGTACACTTTGTGGGGAGGGGGTCATGACAGAGTGGTATCATATGTCTGGTTGAGGGATAGGATGGAGTTTGAAGTTAGGAACAGGTGAGGTTACATGGGTTGGTAGGGAAACAGTCTCAGTCATGTTTAGGAAGTGATGTAAACACTGGAGCCCGGCTGATACATAGGTGTTTAAGGCTCTCTATGATCTGATGTACGGACCTTATTGTTTACAATTTCTACTAAATAAGGTGATACTAGTTTTAGGGTAGAGATCTAAGAAAATATCCCGCATCATTATTCCCTGGGAATGTGTTCAAATTGGTAGACTTTATGATAGCGTAACCTAATATGAATAAAAGAAAACAAATAATTAACTAATTCTATGTCTTCTTTATTCTAGGTTTAGGATCTCTAAATATTTTTTATTTTATAGGTATGGGTCTAGGTCGACATCCTCATCAAGATTATATAGAAGATGTTCGGCAGGTTGTGCCAACAGATCGTTGTAGGGTAGAGGTTGATGACAACGATACTTGGGGGAGGAAACTCCAAGAGTTTCAGCTCCAGAGTCTGCAGAAGTACGAGGGATCTATTTCAGATGTTGTCGTAAAATAATGGTTGGAGGAGTTTGAGAAAGCCTTTAGATCTATTCGTGCTCTGAAAGAGCGCTGGGTGACCATGGTTTTGAAGATTCTACATGAAGCTGCGAGGAAATAGTGGTTCTTGATCCTCATGGATCGTGATGAGTCACCAATCTCATTGGATGAGTTATGAGGCATGTTTAGAGTCGAGTTTCTTTCTTCGACCGCAAAGGCATCTAGTTAGTACGAGATTCTTACACTTTGACTGGGCATCTCTAGTGTGTGAGAGTTCGTAATTCGTTTCAGGAACCTTTTATGTTATTCTTCGGACCTGTTTCCAGATGAGGGGACGAGGGTGAGTCATTTTAAGGACTCTTTGCATCCAGAGATCTAGAGCCAAGTCAACCCATTTATGCAGAAGACATATCATAAGGTGCTGATGAGGGTAGAGGTCTTTGAGAAGACATTGGCTAAAACTAGATCATCATGACAGGGTAGTCGTCATGATTCCTCAAGAAGCAGAGCTGTGGTCTGGGGTTCCTGGTTTTCTGGGAAAAAGACATTCTGTTCGGCCGGGGGTAGGTCCCAACCCTCGGTATCTCGTTTCTCCAGGGGGAAATAGCTCTTAGTCCAATACTGAGGGATCGTGTTCTTGTTTTCTTGAGGTGGTCGAGGTCATCAGTAGCGAGAGTGATCGACCTTTCAAAGAAGTCATCGTGCACCTAGTGTTCTGCTCCTGGTTCCTCTATTGAGGCAGTTCCAGTCGAGGAAAAAGCAGCAGGTTCCACCAGATTTAGATCAATTTAAGGTAAATGGGGTAGGTAGAGGAATACCCAATGATGCTCCCCATTCTCATAGAGAAGAGCGCGGCCGTGGTGGTGGTCATCCTCAGTGTTAGAGAGGTCGTAGAAGAGGATGTGGTGAACTTCATGCTTTAGCGTTGCTAGCTCCATGAGAGCTAGACATTGTTCGAGATACCCTTTGCTTGTTTTTTACCTTGGTGAATGATTTGTTTGATTTAGGAGTGACACACTCCTTCATATCATGTACCATTGTCCATACTTTGTGACTTAAGGTACAGAGGCTTATAGTTCCCATGGCATTGACTATGCCAGTTAGAGGTCGAGCTGACTTGTTTGAAGTATGTAGAGACTATGAGACAGTTTTGGGGCATCAAAACTCTTGGGGAGATTTACTATGTTTATGAATAAAACCATATGATGTCATCCTTGTCATGGATTGGTTGTATTCAGTGTAAGATATCGTGGTTTTCTTTAGAAGTTAGGTTGTGTTCTTCGATGAGGATGGAGATCCAGTGGTGTTCATTGGCGAGCGAGACTCACAGATGGGTTAGAGGCGTGTTTTTTTCCTTATCCTCCATTAGGGGTGATATGATGATGAGTTCTTCATAGGATCAGCAGTTGGAATTTCCTAATTTCATAGAAGAGTACCTTGATGTCTTTCTAGAAGAGGTTATTTCATTACCCCCTCGATGATAGATTTATTTTGGCATCGAGCTACAACAAGGACCATCTTCTGTCTCTATGACTCCATATAGGATAACACCTTATGGGTTATGAGAGCTATGTATACTGCATGATGTTCTATTATAGTGCAGGTTTGTTCAGCCGAGTGTGTCCCTGTGGGGTGCACTATTTTTTATCATGATGAAGGCTGATGGCAGTTTGCAGTTTTGTGTTGATTATCGCCTCTTAAACAAAGTGAAAATGAAGAATCATTATCCTATTCCATGTGTAGATGACTTATTCAATAAAATGAATGGTGAAAGTTGGTTCTCAAAGATTGAATTGCAGCCAGGATATCATCATATGTATGTGAATAAAGAGGATATATCGTATACTTCCTTCTATTGTTGTAATGGGAATTATGAGTTTGTTGTAATGCAGGTTGGTATGAAAAATTATCATGATGTGTTCGTGGGATTGTTGAACAATGTTTTCCATGAGTTCATGGATAGGTTCGTGGTGGTTTTCATCGATGAAAATGTTGTGTACTCCATGTTTGAGGAGGATCATGTAGAGCATCTACACGACGTTTTGGGCGTTCATCGCCTACATTAGCAATTTGGGAAGTTGTCAAAGTTTATGTTTTGAGCCTGAGAAGTCTATTTCTTAGGGCATGTTTGGTCCCAACATAGAGTAGTTGTGGATCCGTCGAATATTTTAGTAGTTGTGTCCTTGGATTCCCCAAGATAGTGTAAGAGGTGAGAAGTTTCCTTTGTCATGATGGCTAGTACAGGACGTTCGTAGCCGATTTCCCCTGAGTTGAGACTCCTCTGAGAGAGTAGACTAGGAAGGATCAGCCATTCAAATGGACTGATCAGTGACATGCAACTTTTCAGTATCTAATGAAGATGATAGTATGTGCTCCCGTTTTTTGTCTTCTAGTAGGGGAGTTCAGTTTTATGTATTCTGCGATGATTCACATCTAGGGTTAGGTTGTGTTCTGATGCAGCAGAGATAAGTTTTTTTCTTATGGGTCTTGATAGTTGAGTCCCCATAAACGTAACAATACCACCCATGATCTTGCGTTGGTAGTTGTGGTGTTTTCTCTGATTTTGTGAAGACATTACCTCATTGGATAGCGGTTTGTGGTTTTCACCGATCATAAGAGTTTGAAGAATGTTTTCTCCAAGCATGACCTAAAATTACGATCGCGTTAGATGATGGAGTTCCTATAGGAATACTACATTGAAATATCATATAAACCTGGAACATGGAATGTTTTAGCTGATGCGCTGAGTCAGAAGTCATGTATTGATGTAGTGTGTGAATATGGGGACTCATAGAGAGTAATGGAAGAACTGTCAGCATTAAATCATGATATGGCAGAAGTTGGGGGAAGTAGTTGTCCTTTTTAGATGATGGTGCAGTCATCTCTGTTGTAGTAGGTGGAAGAGTCCCGGTTGGGGGATCTAGTGTTGGAGGTATGGAGAGACCGAGTTGTTTGTGGCAAGACCCCTGGTGGTTGGTCTAAGGATGAACAACCCTAAGTCTTGTGTCATGGAAGGATATTTGTTCCTTTGATGATGACTGAGACTGTTCTTATAAGGTTACATAGTTCTTCATTAGTTGTGCATCCTAGCTTGAAAAAGATATATTGATCCTTGAGGAGGCAGTTTTGGTGGCCTGGGCTGATGCGTGTTGTTGCGGAGAATGCATCTCGATGTTTGGTCTTCCAGAAGGTGAAGGCTGAACACCATGTTCCTAGATGCCTTCTCTATCCATTAGATGTTCCTCAACAGAAGTGGGAGGACATATCAATAGACGTTGTTACTTGTTTCCCTAGATCTTAGGGAGGACCTGACTCTATTTGTATGGTAGTGGATTTTTTTAACAAAATCATCCTACTTCATAGCAATCTAGTAGTCATGCTCAGTGCATGTTTTGTCGAGGCAATATATGGAGGAGGTGGCGAGACTTCATGGAGTCCCATGGACGATCATTTCCGATAGAGATCATCATTTTACATATATGGTGTGGAGAGGTCTCCAACATGATTTTGGTTTTCTGCTATGCCTTTTCACTTCCTTTCATCCTCAGACATATGGCCAGACAAAGAAGACCATCCAAACTCTTGAATACATGTTACACACTTGTGGCCTTAATTCTTGAGGTTTTTGAATGAGGCACTTACACTTGGTGGAGTTCTCTTACAATAATATTTTCACTCCACCATTAGTATGGTTACATTTGAAGCCATTTATGGTTGTCCTTTCTGTTCTCCATTGTGCTTGACTGGGGTTAGAGAGTCAGCAATTCTCAAACCAAAACTAGTGCAGAATACAACAGAAATGGTTCAGGTGATTCATGAGAGGATGAATACAGCACATGATCATCTGAAATCATATGTAAATCAATGGAGGAGACCCTTAGATTTTGATGTTGTGTATCACATCTTTCTAATGGTGACTTCCCATCGTGGGAAGAAATGGTTTGGTCATGGGAGTATGCTTTCTCCCTAGTTTGTTGGGCCTTTTGATGTGTAAGCTCGTGTTGGAGATGTAGCGTATCGAGTAGCACATCCCCCCACTAGATGAGCCAGATAAATGATGTATTTCATGTGTCACAGCTCTGTATTTATCTTCATGATGACGCTCACGTCATTGATTGGGGAGAGATCGAGGTTGATGATGATGCGACCTTTGAGGAGCTGCCTATAAAGATCCAATCCTGAAAAGAGACAGTGATGCATGAGCGTTCTAACCCCTTGGTTTGTGTCGTGTGGCAAATCTGTGGCATGGAGGGGAGTACCTGGGAACTTGAGTCACATATACGTGCTCAGTACCCAGATTTGTTGGATGTTTAACTCTTTTCATGTAATAATATCCCGTTTGTGGTTATAGACCTTTCGATTTTATGAGATGGGTTTCTCTCATTGCTTTTTGTGCCTTGCTCTCTTTTGAGAGGTAAATCGATGGGTGGTTATTCATAGCTCTTTCCTATTCCCTTTTAGGTAGGTTTTTAATTCTCAAGGATGAGAATGTTTTGAGAGGTATCTGATGTATTGGCATGGACCTCTCTGGTCCATTCCTTCCTGAATATCTGGTGTTTGAGTTGTTTTGGGAGATCAATGTGACTTATCCCCAATCAATTTCCAAATTTATAGTTATGTGAACATTGAAACAATAACATTATGAGAACAATGTCATTAGAAAACTTATGAGAACAGTGTAATCGGTAGCCTTATGTGAACAATGCAATTGAAACCTTACGTGAACAGCGTCATCGGTAGCCTGTTGTGAACAGTGAAATGGTAACTTTATCTGAACAATGCCATCGGTATCCTTATGTGAATAGTGAAACGGTAACCTTATGTGAACAGTGTCATCGATAACCTTATATGAACAGTGCATCGGTAACCTTATGTGAACAGTGTCATCGGTAGGCTTATGTGAACAGTGCAACGGTAACCTTATGTGAATAATATTTCCAGAATAGTGAGGTCCAATGGAAGCCTCTTTCCTCTGCCAAATTTCAGGTTCATGAATAGTGTTTCTAGAATAGTGAGGTTCCAATGGTAGGCTCTTTCCTTTCCCAAATTTTGAGTTCCTAAACAATGTTTCCAGAATGGTGAGTTCCAATGGTAGAATCTTTCCACTGCCAAATTTTGAGTTCATGAATAGTGTTTCCAAAACGATGAGGTTCTAATGGTATCCTCTTTCCTTTCGAAAATTTCAGGTTAAATGAATAGTGTTTCAAGAATGGTGAGGATTCAATGGTAGCCTTTTTCTATGGCCAAATTTTGTGTTCATGAACAATGTTTCCATCTTCCTAAAGTTTCGCCCCTTTGACGTTTCCTTTAACGTAAAATGCATTTAAAGCCTTGTTTTAAGGAATCAAAGTAATATTCAAAAGCCCAAACTCATATAATATTTTTTTCTAAGGCTCGGGATGCTTTTACTTGGTCAAACCACGTGGTTTAATGTGATCCACTTTTAATGGAAACTACAATGTATCTTAAACCATTGCTCCGTTAAATATTATAAAGGGATGAGATATCATCCACCCTGGATCTTCCTCTTTATTCAGAGCTGCGAGCTGCTTGAACTATTCATTCCATCCTGTAGGAGTTGCACAATAAAACTTAAACCCTTGGATTGGTTCCCCTCGGTTTTTTTGTGACCAAGCAGTATCGATCAATCTTCGATATAAGGTATGATCTATCATCATTCTTTTGGGTTCATCTCCTTTTATTTCTCCTTTCCCTTTTGTGTAATGCTATCTACATATTCATAATGGGATTGTCTTGGGTGTTGACCAGTGTGGTGTTGTCTCTACATCCTCAGGTGGACACAATTGTCATGGGGGGAGGAGACTGTAACCTGTTGTGTGGCTTGTTGACATATAAAGAACGTCATGAACCGTTTGAGTTAGGGGATTCGTTGATTCAATTTTATTTTACATGCAACTGTAATGTTAGTATATTTTATCCTACTTGATCCCAATGGAATTGAAATAATAAATATTTGAACCAGATAAATAAATTGATATTGATCATACGTTATTGCCTCTTGATTTTCTAGATAGTGTGATATCTATGCTTGCTTTGTTTAGTTTTTCGTTCTTGATGGAAATTGTTAAATAATGTAATTCTGGAATTTATTGATATTTGTTTGGATAAAGATAAAGAAGCACGTGAATGAATCTAATTTTTTTGTAATTTGATGCTAATCAAATTGATGCAGTAAGAATGTTTAATAAAATTTATGATAGCTTACTATCTAGGTTTCCTTTAGTTAGAACCTGCGATCAATAAATCATTTAATTCAAGATGGATTAAAGAAAAGGTTTTTGGATAAAAGATAATTCCTTGCAAGGTTCAGAGTTACCCAATTTCTTGTTTAAGGGCCAAGAATCCAATCGATATGTTGTTTTTTTGTCGCTTCATGTGTTGTGATATGATATTGAATGGATGTTGTGATAAGTGGGGGTATGGAGGCCTATTGGTTGTTTTAATAGTTGACGCCTAGAGTGGTATGATGCATCGGTTTATGCATGCTGGTGTTAGGGAGGACACTAGGGATGATAAAATGAGTTGGATGTGAATGTTTGGATGCTTTCTGTTTATTATTGGTTGTTTATCCACATTACTTTCCCCACTGCTCAAGGTTGTTGGTTTTCTTACCCTCCATCCAAAAAGCGGTGACGAAATGCAGGGTATTCCATGTGCTTTCCTTGTTTATCTTCTCAAGAGAGGATGGGTCATTGATCTTTATATAGGTGTAAAAGACATGAAAGATAGTTCTTCTACTCACCGAGTTCATCCCCCTTATGTTTAGTACCTTAGAATGTTTTTCTAGAATGCATGGGAATATGAGAAAGTAAAAATATTTTTAATAAATTTTTGAATAAATGATGTTAACCTAAGGGGATGGAGCTTGTGGGGATGTAATGATGATGTTATAATTTAAAGGGACAATGGACATCAGGTGTGATGATAATGAAATTTAATGTGGAATTGTTAACGATTAATTAATGTTTAAATAATTAATTAACATAAATTGAAACTGATAAAAAGGGAATGAAGTAATGTAATTATGCTCCTTAAATGGTTTTGTACTTATACGATACATAGTATTAGATGTGGCAGCCGGGAGTTTGAGAGATATTAGCTATAGTTGTGTCTAAGACAAGGTTATTCCCATAGTGTTGTTGTGAGATATAGTATATTCTGTACTTTTTTAGGTTTCTATATGCTACTCCACCCTGTCAATTAGGGAAACTGGCATTTCGAGGATTTTGACCATTGGGGGTGTTTTCCCCATCTTTTTTGTGGGAGGATGGATGGCTGACTACCCCCTTTGGCCCCGCTCTATTCTCTTATTTGTTACTTGTGCAGGTAGGAACAACAGTTATTTTGTCACATATATGTGTGCAGATGGCTGTAATGGCTTGTAGTTATTCACACAAATATATTCTAGATAAATTATCCTATGGACTACTATAGGTGTAACGTGTATTGGTTATGATGGATTGAAGATCCTTACCCGGTGTATGTGCTATAATGGCTTAAGGTTTAATACTCGGCGTATGATAAAAGTTATGCAAGTGGTGGTGGCTACCAGAGACTACCAAGATACATTGTTTATAATCATGTGGTGGTTTTTTTGCACGCGGTTCATGTTTTGGTGCTTCGCACAGGTGTATATGGGCAAGCCTTATGGGAGAGATATTCTTAGGACGTGCGACATTGGGGAAAAGCATCAAACCAGTGTTGAAGTAGTAGCGGGGTACCCTTGATATTATTTATTATATTATATACTTTTGTATGAGATACTTAGAGAGAGTAGCCGTAGTGAGGATGGGAAGTTTTTATACCTATATAAGTGACGAGTTAGTTTCACTTGTTATTCCCCGTTCTTTAGCTTGCTTCTTTACTTTTGCACAAGAGGATATGGGGAAGATCCTTCTGAGTAAACTGTTATACTCACGCTATATATATATAAACAGTTTTTCAGGTCACATGGAGCAGTTTTGAGATCTAGCTAGTTTCTACTGGCAAGGGGTTACAGGAGTTGTTTTCCCTTCATGGTAATTGTTGTTTTTAAGTTCTTTTGGGTACTTTTCGTTTTCCCCTTTGAGTTGTACTAGTTTTTCATGACATTAAATATGTGTACTTGGGATTTCATTTATATTGTTGTCAGAGTTTTAGTTATTTAGTGTCTGCCTTATCTCTCTTTTGAATGTGTTCTCTTAGAGGGTAATGCCTCCCATCTGTGTGTTTACAATACCCTCGGTTTTAGTTGCCAACTCAGGCCTACTAGAGGCAGGACTCGGGGGTCATTTTCTCCCTTCTCACATTGTTGTCCCAGGAGGGGTATACTTTTTGGGGAGTGGGTCATGACAATTTCAGCAGGTTTTGGATGATCCAAATGGCTTGAGAGGTGTGAATAAGTGGGGAGAGTTAGTTCCCTTTAATAATTGATAAGGAGTGTAATTCTTATAAATAACAAAAAGAAAATAGTATTGAGAGGTCTCCCTTACCTCATCTGCCTAAAATAGAAAATTAATTGTATGTAAGGATGAATTGGTGAATAAATACCTCCACCATAAAAGAATATTTTTTATAATTTTGTTCTTTATTCTTTATGATTATTCAATTTTTTCATAATAGTTTTTTCCAATGTGACCTGTATCTTTTTATGTACCTAGATAATTAATCCTTTAAAAATATAATTAAATAGATAATTATTATATAATTTATAATAAATTATTATATATATTCATTCAAATTCATTAAAAAAATCATATGTGTGTGTATAATTATTTTTGATACAAACACATATAATGAGAAAAACAATGTTTTAATAGTAACCATGTTAATTAATTTTAACTGTTTTTACTAATCATTTGGGTAAAAAATTAGGTTAATCTTATTACATAATATATATTATTTTCATTCCAAATATCGAATATATTTTTTCTTATTATATTAATAGAAGGTGTATAATTTAATCTAAAATTTAAACCATATACGTGCAAGAAGATGGGTTCTTAATGTGAAAATGTCTACAAGTTTACTGGTCTTTTCTATCTAGATTTAATATAAAAAATCATCCAATGACCCAAATTAGATAATAGTTGTAAAATTGAGATATTGTTTCTTAAAACCCAGTAAATATATTGTTTTCCATTATAAATGACTTAGATGAAAAATCACATATCAATCAACAATCAATATTTGTCTGTATTCATTAAGAAAGAAACGTTGAAAAATAAATAAAATCACCCTAAAATAGTGCTTACATTATTATTTAAAAAATAAATTTTATTTTTTCAAATACATTTTATAAAATATCATAAATTTAGTTTTAAAATAAGTGTCCCATTAAACTGTCTAAAAACATTCCTTTAAAAAATTACATCTTTTATGGGCACAATTTATTATTATCTCTTTTCTCAAAAACACATAAGATGAATTTTATATTGTTTATTGAAAATATAATTTATACGGTGCAATAAAATCATTTTTTGGAATTATTTATTTATTTATTGAGAAAAAACGTGTTTATGAATATAAAATTTTCCCCAAAAAAAATTTCCTTATTTTCAAATAGTTATTAATTTAATTTATAATTGATTTTTTAACAAATAATTCATTTTGTAAACATTCATAAACCATATTTTAATTATTTACTTAATAATTTTCATACCTTAAATTCCAAAAACAATGTGATAAATATAATAATATTTTTATAATATTATTAATAGCTTCTTGTAGTCTGGTAAACTCGATCATGCTTGTAACAAAAGCCATCGAAAAAAATCTTTATTGAAAATAATTCATGCTAAACTAAAAATTTTATCTGAAAAAAGTAAATTGGTTATTTATATAAATCTAACATAACATTGTATAGAATGAAATGAAATCCATTGAATAATTTTAATTTATTCAAATCATAATAATTCATAAAAACAAAAGATGTTGCATTATAACCCCCTTAAAATGAATTTATCCCTTTAAATTCATTTGGGTTATAAATTTTTAATACAAAAAATTACCATTTTTTGAACCAACATCCTAAAAATTAATACTGAAACATTCTTTAAATAAGGATGTAAGAAACAAATCTGTTACATAGTGTAACTCATAATGTGGTTTCCATATAGGATAACATTGTAGGGAAGTGAAAACATGGTAATGGAAGAGAAAAATAACACCGAAATATTAATGGAAAATGATATAGAACAAGGTGTAGAGAAAAATAATGATAAAAAGTCCATAAACCAATGGGGATTAAAAAATAAATTGATGTAATAAAAAATGATGATAACATGACAACAATTTTTTTCAAGACCATTTTACTAAAGTTGAAAAACTTACACAGTTATATATATATAATTGATTTGATTAAATTTCATATGCACAATCACACCCCTTAGTTGCACCTTGATCAATTTAATTATCATCAGTTACTCAAAATAGGTGAATTTATCATACAAGAAGCAATAATAGATCATAAAAAATTAAATAGAATGATATGTTTTTCTATCAAACTTTTGTTATCATCAAAACAAAATGGTTAACACAGGTTATCCAATAGAAATAAATCCTCCTATTGTGAAACACTAATATCTAAAACCTAATTCAAAGATCAACATAACCCTTTACATAAATGTTTAATATTTTTACCCTTTTGAGAGAGAAAAATCCAAAACATTATAATTAAGGTAACTAAGTTTCATAAAATAATCTTAACATTGATCCCCTATATATCATAAAGTAACTATTTATTATCACATAAAAAATATGTTAAAAAATCGTATTGTAGTCTATTTAAACATGGTAATAACCTGAATTACAATAAACCATATTGAAATGATACAAGATACTTTATTCCTTACATAGAACTTATATAATTTTATATATCCATAAAATCCAATAAATGTTATAAACAACATCAATGATTTCAAAATACACTTTTCACTAAATCCATTATCTATTTTGCGAAAATCAATTCTATCAAATTTAATTTATCACAATCAATAATATCTTTATCAAAACTAAAAACCATTTTATCAGCATATGAAACATGTTAAGGATTACCTTAACATAAAAAACATCACATTTCTATTAAAAAAATTTTCTAGTTAATCAGTACTATTCAATATATTCACTAATATGATTAAATAAAAACTTATACTGAATAATACTTATATATTTATTACTATTAATAATACAATCTTTGAATTGAAATACATAAATAATTCATTCACCCCACTTTATTCTCCAATAATTTATTAAGATTCCTCATCTTATTCTTTAACACTTCTTTCCTTTCACATGTCATCTTAGTCTCTTCATCGTCAGTAATATAACCATTAATACAACCTCATTCTTGATTCAGTTCACATGGATTCCATTTATTAAAACTATATTACATAATTCCCAACCTTTCCACCTATAAAGAATTTAATATTCAATAATGTATTAGGGAGTCCAATATTCCCATCCATTGCGTTCACTGAATTTTCAATTTCCTATTAATGTTACATTGTTAATATTCTTTTCCATAGTAATAATATCATCATGTTCCTATAATACATTCACTTTGGTATTTGTTCCCACATTCTTAAATGATTGGAAACTAAATAATCTTTTCTATATGGTATCCACTGGCCAAACTCTCCACAATTTCTTTCCTTATCTTGTTTGGTGATTCTGAGAGTTCGTGATGGTATACATATCTAATAATGTTATGTGACAAATAATTAGGAATAATCAAAATATCAGTATATCCTATTATTATCCTATTTGGTTCATAATATTCATTGAATTTTACATCAGATTTAATGTTAACATGATTCCTTATGGTTCCATCCATCAACTAAAATAAAAAACATAGTTTGAGAAAGACTAATCCTAGTGATAACCCACCTAATGATGAAAAATAACATATAAAATTTTTAAATCATAAACACGTAATTTTAATAATTTAAACCTTAGTTTGGTGATAGGTTATTCATTGTCATCTTCTATATAAATATTTTATGATTGTTCATAAATGTTTGTGAATTGCTAAGGGATATCCCCTAAAGTGTCACACAAGGTCTACAGTAAGGCTCATTTTCGTACACTGGTTCACATTCATTTCCATCTCAATATGGTTTCTTGGTGTTTTTACCCATATGTACATCAGTTATAGAGCCACATCCACTTATAGTATCTAGATAGGGATCTATTTTTAGGAAACCACTCACTCTATCCTTTACCAAAATTCTCAATTGTTTCCTATAAATTGACTCATCCTTAGACTTATACTATGAGACACCACTAGAAATATCCTTAAAAGTATCCCTAGGGATATCACTAGAGTTTTCTCATCCTAGATTCCAAAGGTTAACTAATCATTTCCTTTGATATAAACTATAGTGCACCATGCTTCTCAAACATTGATACTAAATCTTTTTAGATAAAAACTCATTACATTACATAAATACATTCTTGATAACCATAATATTTTAGTTTATTTAAGAACACAGATCACAAAATTCTAATATAATAAAAAATCGTAAACATATCCCATAAATCCCTCCCCCCTAGAACACTTCACAAACATTTCTTACCGATAACCTTTCCTCATAACCAGGGGAAAGGAACCATAAGAAAGGGTCGTCTAAAATTCTCTGTAAGGGTAAACAAGGAAGATAGAAAATCAATACATGAGCATAAGGATATGAGAACATGATTATAAAATTTGAAAACCATACCATACATATCATAGATCATAAAAACGAATCATTTCATAAATATTTTTAGTTCATAAGACAATAAACAAAATGAAATCTAATAACACATGTCATGGGAGAATAACATTACTATATGACATCGATTAGTTTAAAAAAAAAATATAATCTTATAAAATTGTGAAAATTCTTAAATTGAAACAAGTTCACCCATTAAATTAAGAAAATTAAATTAGGCACTTTTATAATCTTATGGACATGAAATAAAGTCGATGCATAAAAACATTGTAGTCATGGTTCTGTCCAAAGACCATCTTATTAGTTAGGGCTCACTACCAAGGATATCATAGTTGAATTTATTCACTCCACAAAACATCTTTGTAGTCAAGGATCCCTCCCAAGACCATCTTTGCAAAAAATTTCTCTTACTGAATCTGGTAAACTACCCATTATAGCCTTGTAAATATCATGAGCTATAAGTCATTACCCAATACACTAGGGCACTATCTAGGCCACCCATCTCATAAAAATAATGGTCTTAACCAGTGTTATATGTATCAACCTATCATATAAGATGTAATTTTCTTACCCAATGCTATATGGGACACCCCATGATATAATTTAAAATGGGCTTCCATAGTGTTATCTGGGGAACCCCATCATATAAGATCTAATGGGCTTACCCAGTGATATATTTTTTCCAATCATATATGCTTTTATGAGCTTACCCAGTGCTATATGGTCCACCCTATCATATAATTAATGGTAAACCACCATATCATGAGTAAGTTACAAAGAGCATGCATATCAACATAAAAACTAAAAAATTCAATCATTACTATTTTATAACCAAATTAACCCAATGTAATGAAAAGGGATTAATGTCAATCTCATAGAAATAAGATTAACCCATGGAAAATAAACTAGTCCCATAAAAATTATACAATAAAAACATAACCCTTTGTGAGAAATATACTAAATGTTATCCTTAGATATTATCCCCCGTAATTAATAGGAAAAAATAACTAACAATTCCATAGAGGGAAAATAATTTTGTATATTTCATTTAAAACATTTATTGAGAAAAATATAATTTCTACTTTGAAAAATTAATTTTATAATGTATAACATTTTGAAGGTAGTTTTCTTTGAAAACATCCTTGTATACATATAACATAATCTTAAAAAAATTAAACAATATGTCAAACATAATAAATTTTAAAAATACATTTCCTTTATAATTATTTTAAAATATCATTTAAAAACATTTTTAATAACATTTTTAGAAAAAAAGTTTTGGAAGAAAATATATTTCATCTTGAAGAGAAATCTAAAAAAAATATTCATAAAAAAATTCCATTAATTAAAATTTGTAAAAAAACAAATGAATAATGGTTCTATTTCTTGATGATATCAAGAATAACCATAGGATAATAAAAACCATGATAATTATTGAGTGGTATATCAAGATACTTTTTTTGGTTTTGGGCATAGAAAAAGTGAATGATAGGTATGTACCCAACTTTGAGAATTTCCATAATCGATGATTAGTCTAGGATCAATACGACGATGAACACTAGTATCCATAGAATTGAATCAATAAAAAAGAAAAAGAAGATAACCCAGAACCTATAAGATATGATCTACATATTTTTTTATAATTAATTTAATTAAATTATTGAATTACATTCAAGGTGATTATTTCTTTGTCAATGAATCTGACCATGGGTTCGAGGTATGAAATTATTACGATGTAAAATCAAATGATATGAATCCTCTAGTATTGATCCACACGTTCTCCATGTATCTTTGGACTTCACCAAAGAAGTCTCTAGGTTTTACCACAGAATATCATTACATTTGTGATGTCTTACTTCAATCACCTTTAGAATCATTTCCAACGCGTTATCCTTGATATGATGGAGGAGGATCTTTATCGTTCTTCATATCATTCTTGGAGAGAGAAGATTTCTCTAGGCTCGAATACTTTTCTCTAAGGATGTTTTGTACACAACGATTGGTTAGCTGGTGGAATGAACACACTGATTACATAGAGAATAATAACATAACATGGAATTTAATTGACAATGTAATAATAACTAATTACCATAGGTTCCATTAAATAATATATTATTACATGTGAAAACACCATTTCAAATATTAATAGGAGTGCTATTATTTCCATGAATTTTTTTAATGAATTTAATTCACCATGTAATAATAAATAATTGTCCCATGTATCATTACATAATTTATCATTACATGTTAAAACCCCATATCGAATAATAATAGCAATGTTAGTATTTCCAAGGAATATTATTAACTTTCACATTATTTTTAAATATTTTTTAACTAAATAATATTTTGTATTATTTCTCATCAGAACAATAACATGGTCTATCAATCCTCCTCAATATTGAACATGCCTTGAATAATGACTTTATATTTATTAAATAAATATAACTACATTATTCGCCAATAAATGAATATTTTGTCCGCAATATATTCTCTCGAATATCTAGAGAAAAAATATATGGGATCAGAAATACATGAATAATTATTAAACCACAACCAGGAATTATATTAATTCAACTTGTTAAATAAATAAATTATTTGACTGAGATACTGGCTACACTTATTATGTGACCCTCTAGGTCTCTTTCTCATTGGAATTAGTCAAAATTTTCTAAAGACCAAGATTACTATCTAGTAGTGGGTCAAGTCCCCCAAGAGAAATATGTTGATGTTGGAATGAAATGTCACCTCATATGAATGCTTACCGTGTAATATAATACCTTTATCCTGATATCTCTAATCATGTGGGTTGCATGCAAGTTCAACAACCCATGTGTTCGATATATCATTCATTTGTTTCTCAGAATTGAACAAGCCTACTAAAAACCATGGACATGGATCTAGTTTGGATATATAATTTCAATCAATGGTCCTGAGATATATACTTCCATAGAAGTGACAAATCCTTTCTCGTATTACTCATTAATGGTGTAGTAATTGTGATGCACCCAACATATCCAACCTCATCATGAACAATTGTTATCATGGTTTTCTTCAATACATCTATGTTCATGATTCATAATAACCATTAATAATAATATTAATATCTAATGATCAATACACACCTTTGTAGATAGAAATAACCAGTGACACTTATGAATGTGGATTTCCTTCTAGCAGGTCTTGTTCTCAAAATATCCTCCATGATATGACCAAGGTCTCACACGATGATATGGTGCCTCAATGTTTTACGAGTACCCACCCCTGATAGCCTATATCATTTGTGTCCCTTAAAATGACAACATCCATCCATAGAACATATATTCAAGAATAGTTTCAAGGCCCTTTTGTGTTCACAACATAGTAGGGACATGTTGTGACCTTTTAGTGTGACATCTATTCATTGGATATTATCAAAGACTATGTCATGCAGAAGAATAATCATGATGTGATAAGTAGTTCATTAATATTCATCCCATTAATATAGGTTTATCATAAAGTAGAAATTTTTTTCTTGGGCACCAATTACAATTTGGTTTCTTAGGCACCAATTCCAACAAACTACCACTTTCACTATAGCCAACAGCTAACAACCTTCAGTTTTATATCTCTCAAATTATATTTATGCTTCTACTAAGATAGGACTTTAGCCAAGGGGGTCCCCCATGCTCTCTTCTACGGACACCCTGCTCACTACAACTTCACCACATTGATAGAACTCCCTCAAGATGTGGTACCTTCGGAGTATTTACTTTGTCTGTTGATGTAACCTTGGATCTTTTGAAAGATCCACCATTTTAGTATTATCAAAATATATTTTAATGGGGTATTTAATTCCAGAAAAAACATCACATTCTTCTACTAAGTTATTAATCCATATGTCTTCCTTGGCTGCATCAAAAGATGCAATATATTCAGACATTACAGTAGAATAAGCAAAAACTAGCAACATTGAACCATTCATGCTCATAGATCCTCCACTGAGAGGGAAAACATATCTATATTCTAATTTCAGATCATTTAGATCTATCTGGATACCAGCATCAACATACCCTCTAATAAAAATCTCCTCGTCTCCTTCAAGCAATGGGAACATATCTTTAGTTCTTCTCATATACTTAAGAATAGTCTTGACCACAGTCCAGTATTGTTCTCCAGGGTATTCTTGATATCATCCTAGCATGCTCAGTTCATAGGAAACATTAAGTCTATTAAATAACATGGTATACATGATAGATCCTATTGTTGAAGTGTATGGAATCATACTCATCCAATATTTATCATGTTGTTCCAGGGACCCATTTTCTTGGAAGGATGTATACCATGTGACACTAGAACAAATCCCCTATTGGATTGTTCTATACTAAATACCATTAGTATCTGGTCAATGTATGTACTTTGACTTAGTCCATGAAGTGTAATTGATCTATCATGTATAATCTTGATCCCTAGAATATAGGCTTCTTCACATATGTCCTTCACAGAGAAGCACTTGTTCAGCCAGTCCATGATTAACTGAAAAATAGGTATGTTGTTTCCAATAAGCAATATGTCATCACCAAACAATATTATAATGATAACTGCATTACCATTAAACCAATTATAATTACATGGATCACATTAATTGTTAATGAAAAAAAATTCTCTTATAGCATCATCAAATCAAATGTTCCAGGACCTGGATGCTTTCTTTAAACCCAATATGGATCTATGCAACGGGATATCTATTTAGAATCACTAGCTGTCACAAAATCTTCTAGTTGTGTCATATATAAATATTCATGAAGTTTTCAGTTATGTAATATAGTTTGGACATCGATCTTCCAAATCTCATAGTCATGGAATGCTACCATGGAATGTATGAATATTATGTATTTAAAGATGGAAACCGGGGAAAATTTTTCATCATAGCCAATTTCTAGACACTATTTAAAACCCTTATCCATTAGCCCTACTTTATAGTTACTAACATGACCTTTCATGTCCAGTTTTTTCATGAATGCCCATTTACACCCAACATGATTTACATTTACGGGTGCATCGACCAGAAATCAGACATGGTTCTGATACATTGAATCCATCTCAGAATTCATTAATTCTACCCATCTTTAAGCATATGATCTTTTTAATTCTTCCTTGTAGGAGTTAGGTTAATCATTTTCCAATAATAATGCGTCACCATACTCGGTGAAACTACTGGAAACTAAGGAATTAAAAACGGTTTAAAACCGTTGGTAAAGGCTTCCAAATCGTTGGTATACTATATACCAACGGTTTGGAAAACCATTGGCAAGTAAGGCATTGGGATAGCCCATTACCAATGATTTTAGTACAACCATTGGGAAATGTAGTGTAATCCTGGAATTTCCCAACAGTTATTTGAATCGTTGGTATATAAAAGTACTCCCAATGGTTTGAAAACTATTGGCAATACTGGCTGTTCGCAGTGTGAAATATGAGTATTCCCAATAGTTTGAAAACCGTTGGCAATACGGGCTACTGGAGGTGTAAAATAGGAGTATTCCCAACAGTTTGAAAATCGTTGGCAATACTGGCTGATGGCGGTGTAAAATAGCATTATTCCTAACGGTTTGAAAACCATTGGAAAAACTAATTATTATTTTTCACTATACCAACAGTTTTATTAAACCGTTGGTATAGTGTTATACCAGAATTTGGTAGACCAGCCACCTAGAATCTCCTCCACTACACTCAAAAAAACCATTGAATACAAAACCATGAAATACAGAACAAACACCACTCCTTCACACTCAACAAAACCATAGAATACAGAACAAACACCTGAATACACCAAAAACACCACCTGCTACACTCAACACCAACAAAACCACCTGCACACTCAACTACATACACCAAAAAAACCATTGCACACTCAACTACATACACCTGAATACACTCTTAACAGCAACAAACACCTTCTATAGCACACGAAAAGAATATAAAAAGAGGATACTCTTATAACCATGGATGGTACCACAATTACAATCATGTATATGAACCCAATTACACTATGCAATACAGAATTCATAATTTAATTCTCAATTGAATACATATAGAATGAATTATGTAATGAAATCTAAATTATGAATCAATAACATTGTTGTCAAAGGAACACAACGTAATAAGCCGTAAAGACCATTTGGGGATGCGGCGCGAGGCACAGAATGAGGCACAACTAAGGCGTGTGCGCACATAATTAATTATATACAGTTTTGAACAATATTATAAATTTTTAAAAACATAAATTCTACAAAATATTTTAAATTAAAATACATACTGATATTTTTTAAGAGGTTCTGCTGTGAGTGATGTCACAACAATGTTTTTATAGTCTACTATGTTTTGCCTCGCAAAAAAAAGTCTGCTGTGTTTTTTTATTAATATAATAAATATTATATTTAATTGAAATTAGGATTTCCCCAATTTCCATCATGGTGCATCGGGATTTCTGCCTCCTACCCCGATCTCTGCCTTTCCCGCCCTTCCGCCTCCAACCCTGATCTATGCTACAATGATTATTCTGCCGCGCACTCAAAACCCCAACCATTGCCAACATCATCCACTTCTCTGCCTGCTAGCACTGTCGCCTCCCAACAAGGAAGATGACAGTGATGTGCGCCTTTACATCACATGAAGCCTGAGCGCCTCATGGAATGGCGGGTGAGGCTCGCACCTTTGGCGTGCCTCAACGAAGTCGCCTCACCTTGTATGTGGCGAGGCGCTCTGGCCTCGCCTCGCTACTCCGCGTGCTAAGGCACTTGCCTTAGCATGCCTTTGACAACAATGATCAGTAACACATACAAAATAAATTCTGTTGCATACATAATTCCAAATACATTTGCTCGGTTTTCTATATACTGGTTGTTTTTACTTAAAGTGATGTCCATTTTAAACAAAATACATACACTTGGAGTTTTATCGGCCACACCATGCCCCATATTCAGGCGGGGTTGACTCATACATATCACAGATGACTCATGATTCGTTATCATAAAGTATCAACCGAATCTGAATGCGTTTGGTCAGTTTTCAGTATGCCAGCTGTTGTTTTCACTTAAAATGTTTTCCATTTAAAAGAATAGTGAGACACTTTGAGTGGTGTCGGCCACACCGTGCCTCATATTGAGGTGTTGTTGACTCATACACCTCACATATGACCAATGGATAGTTGTGCTAAATTATGAACAGAATCCAAATACGTTTGGTCGGTTTTCCGTATGCAAGTTGTTTTTAATTAAAATGATGTACATTTTAATTAAAATATTGACATTTAGAGTGATACCATTCACACCGCTCATCATATTAAGTTAGGGTTGAATCATACACGTCACATATGACCCATGGATCGTTTTCCTAAAGTTTCGATAGAATTCGAATGCATTTGGTCGGTTTTCCGTATGTCAGTTGTTGTTTTCACTTAAAATGTTGTCCATTTTAAACTAGAGAGAGACACTTAGAGTGGTGTCAGCCACACCACACTTAGAATTTTGGCGGGGTTGACTCGTACACGTCACATATGACCCATGGATCGTTTTCCTAAATTTTCAACAAAATCCGAATGCATTTGTTTGGTTTTCTGTATGTCATTTTTTGTTTTGACATAAAATGATGTTCATTTTAAACAAAAGAGAGACACTTTGAGTGGTTTCAACTACACCATACTTTTGATTGAGGTGGGGTTGACTCATAAATGTCACATATGACCCATGGATCGTTTTCCTAATTTTTCAATAGAATATGAATTCATTTAATCGGTTTTCTATATGTCAGTTGTTGTTTTCACTTAAAGTGATGTCCATTTTAAACAAAAGACATACACTTGGAGTAATACCAGCCACACCGTGCCCCATATTGAGGCAGGGTTGACTCTTACACATCACAAGTGACTCATGAATTGTTTTCTTAAAGTATCAATAGAATCTAAATGCATTTGGTCAGTTTTCCTTATGCCAGTTGTTGTTTTCACTTAAAATGTTTTCTATTTCAAAGAAAGGTGAGACACTTTGAGTGGTGTCGCCACACCATGACTCAGATTGAGGTGGGATTGACTCGTACACATCACATGCGATCCATGCATCGTTGTGATAAAGTATCAACACAATACAAATATGTTTGGTCTATTTTCTGTATGCCAGTTGTTTTTACTTAAAATGATGTACATTTTAAACAAAATAGTGACAGTTAGAGTGATATCGGCCACACCGCACCTCGGATTGAGGTGGGGTTGACTCTTACATGTCACATATGACTCAATTATTTTTTTCCTAAAGTTTAAACAGAATCCGAATGCATTTGGTCTGTTTTCTGTATGTCAGTTTTTGTTTTCACTTAAAATGTTGTCCATTTTAAACAAAAGAGAGAAACTTTAAGTGGTGTCAGCCACACCGCACCTCTTATTGAAGCAGGGCTGACTCGTACACATCACATATGACCCATGGATCGTTTTCCTAAATTTTCAACAAAATACAAATGCATTTGTTTGGTTTTTCGTATGTCATTTGTTGTTTTCACTTAAAATGATGTTCATTTTAAACAAAAGAGAGACAATTTGAGTGGTGACAGTAACACCAGGTGTTGGATTGATGTGGGGTTGACTTTTACATGTCACATATGACCCATGGATCGTTTTCCTAAAGTCTCAACATAGTCTGAATGCGTTTGGTCAGATTTTTGTATGCCTGTTGTTGTTTTCACTTAAAATGATGTACATTTTAAACAAAATACATACACATGGAGTTATACCGGCCACACCATGCCCTAGATAGAGGCGGGGTTGACTCTTACATGTCACAGATGACTCATGAATATTTATGATAAAGTATTAACAGAATCTGAATGCATTTGGTCAGTTTTCCATATGCGATTTGTTTTTTTAACTTAAAATTTTTTCCATTTCAAATAAAGCTGAGACACTTTGAGTGGTTTCGGCCACAATGCACCTCAGATTATGACAGGTCTGACTTATACATGTCACATACAACCCATGGATAGTTTTTCTAAGGTATCAATACAATCTGAATACGTTTTATCGGTTTTACATATGCCAGTTGTTTTTACTTAAAATGATGTCCATTTTAAACCAAAGAGATACAGTTAGAGTGATACATCCAACACCGCGCCTCATATTGAGGCGGGTTGACTCCGAAACATCACATATGACCCATGAATCATTTTCTTAATGTTTTAACATAATCTGAATGCATTTGGTTGGTTTTTTGTTTGTCAATTGTTGTTTTCACTTAAAATGTAGTCCATTTTAAACAAAAGAGAGACACTTTGAGTGGTGTCGACCACACTATACCTCAGATTGAAGCGAGGTTGACTCGTACCCATCACATATGACCCATGGATCATTGTCCTAAATTTTCAATAGAATCCTAATGCGTTTGGTCAGTTTTTATGTATGATAGTTGTTGTTTTCACTTAAAATGAGGTTCATTTTTAAAAAAGAGAGATACTTTGAGTGGTGATGGACACACCATGCTTTGGATTGTGACAGGGTTGACTCATACATGTCACATATGACCCATGGATCATTTTAATAATGTTTCAACAGAATCCGGGGTCCAGGGAGAAGGGTGTGGTGGATGTCCGGGGTCCAGGTTGGAGGGTGGGTCATGTATCTAAAACTCTATCTGGGTATCATACAATGAATTCTGACAGGACTACAAACCACCGTGGGGTGTCATCCTGGAGCAGGGCCAAATCACGACATTACCGCAGCATGACCATGACATGACCACGACGTGAATGCGACATGACGGTAGCAAGACTGTGGCGTGTTGGCCAGGTCCAACGACATTTGCGGGGCAGCATCTTCCAGCCAGAAGCGAAGGTAGCGGGAGGATGCGGGGAAACATTCCGGTTGTCGCCTCCCTCCCCATTAACTATTGGTGGGTAATGTATCTAAAACTCTATCTAGGTATCATACATAGAATTACAACATGACAGCGAACCACCGCGGGGTGTCGTCCTGGAGCAGGGCCAAATCATGGCGTGACTGCAGCGTGACCGCGACGTGACCATGGCCTGACCGCTGTGTGACCACGGCATGACCGCTACGAGACCGCGGCGTGACCACGACATGTTGTCCTGGTCCAGCGACATCCGCATGGAAGCATTGTCGGGCTAGGAGTCAAGGGAGCTGAAGGAAGTGGGGGAACATTCCGGTCGTCACCTCCCTCCCCATTAACTATGGATGGATAATGTATCTAAAACTCTATCTAGGTATCATACATCTAATTCCGACAGGACTTCGAATCGCCACGAGGTGTCATCCTAGAGTACGGCCAAACAAGACATTACCGCGGCATGACCACGGCGTGACAGCGTAGTGACCGCGGTGTGATCATGGCGTGCGCAGTGTGACCGCGGCATGACCAGGGAATGACCGTGGCGTGACCGCAACATGTTGGCCCCGTCCAGTGACATCCGCGAGGCAACATCTTCTGGCCAGGAGCGAAGGGAGCGGGAGGATGTGGGGAAACATTTCGGCTATTGCCTCCCTCCCCATTAACTATGGATGGGTAATGTCTCTAAAACTCTATATAGGTATCATACATCGAATTCTGACAGGATAGAAAACCACCGTGGGGTGTTGTCCTGGAGCAGGGACAAATCACAACATTACCATGGTGTGACCGCAGCGTTACCGTGGAATGAACGTGGTGTGACGGTGGCGTGACCATGGCGTGACCGCCATAGGAAAGCGGTGGGACCGCGGCATGACCGCGACATGACCACAGCGAGACCGCGACATGTTGGCCCGATCCAGCGACATCCGCAGGGCAGCATCTTCCGGCCTGGATTCCAAATAAATTCTATGTACTTGTCCTTCAAATTATAGAAACCGATCTTAAGTTATAAAAAATAGACTCTTAAAACACATGAAGGATGAGTCGCCCTTGAATTGGCGACTCGAAACCAACGAGCAGGGATCAAAGCACTACACAAATGATATTAAGTACCTTACAAACATGAAGGATGCTACATAACTAGTGAGAAACCAACCAATTGCATTAAATCCTTTCCTAGATTGGCAGCGGAGTACCAAATACACCTGAACCAACACAAAATGATCCAACGCCCTACCGAAAACACAATATGGAGTCAGAAACACTAAATCCCCAAATACATGAGGTGAGAGATAAGTAGTAACGATAGAATCTTACCTCAGATCAAAGTCGGTGGACTGAATCAATCTAAACTCCTTCTGGAACCCTTCACAGAATATAACAACCCTCTGTCCATAGAAAGCAGTCAAAGATCTAAGTGACCAATGTGATAAAGAAAATAAAATAAAAACTAAACTAAAACATACCTGTCTCATGTGACTATACATGTCACCGCCCAACATATAAGTACCACAACACCCCATGGGTCAAATCATGTTCTTGCAAGAAAAGGGGAAACATATCAATGTTTCAAAATGATATTATCAAATAGTACATTCCCATTAATTAACAATTACTCTTCCTATTAATGGTATATAATAAATTTGGCATGATTTTCAACTTAGTTTGGTTTTTTTCGATAAAAGGGATGAGGTCTTATTATTCTTGGTTTTTATTTTTACAGTTGAGATATTTATTTAAAAATGATGCATGTATTTGGATATTTATTTATGGTTTTAGTTCTTAGCTTGTTGATATGGGGCCTGTCCACATGAATAATTATTGGAATGTAGGGTGAAGTTGAAATTTATGCGCTTTAATGTGATTGATGTCACTAACAATGAGGATTTAGATCAAGTAAAATATTCCTAAATGTATTGGGCCCTATATTGACAGGTGTGGAAATTGTACATCTAGTGTTTGATGAGGAAATACTTATGGGGATGGATTGGAATCTTGGTAGGTTCATAGAGTGGTATGGTCCCTTTGAGTATATAAAATTTATTATGAAATGTTTTACTCCATTTAATGATTCAAGATTTCAACAAATGAGATGAAGGATGAGATGCTAGTGTGGGTATTGGGTATTGTCAGACAGATTTGCATTATAATACCAAGAGTCTTGGTGTGATTTAGCTTAGGATGGAACCAAGTTAGTGGAGTTGGGTTATAATACATGATTTTTATGAGGTTCTTGACCAAATTATTGAGAATATAATGTATATAGGTTCAACATGGTGCGCTTTTGTGACTAGGACAATCATAAGGTGAATAATCCTCTTTGTCTAGTTGGATGATGAGATGTGCATCGAGGCATGGGATAATCCTCGAGAGATGAGTCTAGACTACGTGACTGAGAGGATAGAATAGAATAGGTTTGATAGGATTGGGTGAGTGGCCAACCCATGAGAGGATGATACGACGTATGGTGACACTTGGAGACACTTGAGGTTATTTATGTTATCTCATGGAGACACTTGGCGTTATTTCATGACTCCAACATAATCCAGAAATGTTCCCACACAATATTTTAGAAAAAAAATCCATCTCATGGAAGACCCAAAGGCTCCTCTATCTTCTAATTTTTCTTCACACTCATACCTAATGGTATTACAGTATACAAGTGATCTACGTCAACTAGTGAGGATAACATGACTACCCTCCATCTGTAGAAAAAAGTAAAATACCTAAGTGGCCAATGAAATACAGAAACTAAAATAAAAACCTAACAAAAACATACATATATCATGTGACTATACATGTCACCAACCAATATAAAAGAACCACATAGCCCCATGGGTCAAATCATGTTCCTGCAAGAATTGGGGAAATAGTTCCATTTAATAATCTCTTCATTTTTCATTATGTTCTTTATATAACACATTGTTGGAAACACCATACTAGTAGACATAGCCATTGAATATGCACCTATGATACATTAGTTGACTTGAAGATTGTGCACATTACCCTAATAGAACTCTCTCGCATCGCACCGCAATCCGAGATTGACTACTATGGAGAATAATAACTGATGCATCATAAAATAAAATTCGGCATAGATTGCCCTCGTTTCTTAAATAGATTTCCGTCTAGCATCCACCATTCCCCGGTCAATTGTGAACTCAGTCTATAATGAATTCAAACAAAATTAATAAATATATCAATCCATGCATTATCACTCTCAACACCCCATCTTACTATCATGTTGAGTGGTTATAATGTAAATTAATTGCAGAGAAAGTGGTTGTTGTGTTGGGGATTGGAAAAATTGTAACATCGCAATGTTTATTTAAGTAAAAGTTCTATTTAATGTAACATGAATGAAATAACTCAATGTTTAGAGTCAAAAAATACTCTTGAATTTAAAAAAAATAATATAACAACTTAGTTGTTAAACTCAATAGGGGTGTAAAAATGGCCCGATGCTTGGCGTGGACCTGGACAGTCTCTGAGACATATTTCTTACAATGGGCCCAGCCCAAGTAGTGTTTAGGGTAGGACTCGAACTAGTGAAGGCCCAACAAAGCCAGACCAAACCCAAGCACAAACCAAGCCTGGACCAGCGCAATTGATAATTTTGTTCAATCTTATCTTAGTTTGATGAATTATAAGTTTGATATATTTATTATTGTTAATTTATTTTATTTGTTACACTTTACATTTTTTTAAAGACTTGGACCAGGACCTGGCCCAAAATATTGATATTTACCATGCCTCATTACATACCTATTCATCAATTTGTATAATACCAGACGTCACAACCGACCCCCTTCCATTTATCTCTGCAATTGGGTTGAAGTCATTGGAATTTCATTCCCCCCCTCTCCCACCACACCAAACTATCCAATTTCACACTTACGCCCTTTAATGACTGACAATGATTCTTTTTCCATGCTTTTGGACTTCTGATCTATAAAATATAACCAATCTACTACAAGTTTAATGTTTTAATAACCAATATACTCATGAAAATAGGCCACAAAGAACTCATTATGTTGATTTTTGAACCAAATTTTTGCACATTTCCAAATTCCTACTAAACTTAAAAAGAAATTTTTCGCCATTTAAAGTCCAATAGATTCCATTACTCCTATACCTCTCATCACATGAAGTATCCAAGATCCAACTACTTCAATTACAAGCATCATGGGAACAACTAAACCATTAATTTCACATCTGAATGAACAAAAAAATAACATGGTTGAGCTAGACCTGTGAAGAATTCACAAATGAAATTTTTTGCCCATCCGGACTATACAAAAAAAAATATAAAAATGGAAAATTAGGATTACAAAAAAACCATAAGAAAATCATGAACTAAATATCCACAAACACAAAAACCATGATATTGGAAAATATTTACCTCTCTTGGGGGGAAGGGGTCGGCCCCGACAATAATATTTCCCAGGCGGGAGGAGAGGGAGCCAAGAGAGGGGGATGTCCCGTGCGGTGTTCGGCCATGGAGGGTCTCGCCCGCGACTAGAGAGGGGGCTGGGGGACGTCGGAGCAGGAGATTGAGCTCAGATGTCTCCAAGAGAGGGAGACGAGAGGGGAGGGGTGGAACGTCACCAGGAGCTGAGAGGGGAGGGGGAAATCATCATCAGAGAAGGAGCCGAGAGGGGAAGGGGAACATCGATAAAGGAGAGGGAGGGGGCTGAGAGGCGGAAGCCAAGATGTCCAGGTTGGGGGTGGGGGGGGGGGGGTGATGAGTGTGCGGGATGAAATTTCATGAGGTATGGATCCCTAAATTTGGTATAATTGTTCCCAACGGTTAATAAAAACCGTGGGTAAACTTTTCTTCCCCAGTGGTTTAAAAACCGTTGGAAAAAACCCAACATTAATCAGACTATGCCAACAGTTATAATAAACTGTTCGAATAGGTTCTTTTTTCCAACGGGTTTTCTGAACCATTTGGAACAAAGTGTTGGTATAGAGTATATTTCCAGTATTGTGACAACAAAACCATATCACACTGGTTCCCTTAGCTCCCTTGTACACCTACGTAGTACTTGTGTTTTAGGAACTGCCTCTTCCATAGGAACCTATTGAAATTTTTCCCATACCATGTCATGTGTATCATGAGCATCAACTTAATTTACATTAATATTTCTACAACTATCCTTTTTGAGGATGTTAACCCTCTCAAGAAATACGGAATTTCTGGTAACATTCACTTTCTTGTCCGAGGGGTTGAAAAGGTAGTATCACTTTAATTCATAGGGATACCCTATAAAGATACACTGTATTCCCCATATTGGTATTTTTTTCCTGATATATCCATAAAAAATTTCTCACATCCTCAAACATGTGTATGTGATAACGTGGGTTTCTTTCCACTCTATTGATCGAAGGGAATCCCATTTTCCACTTTTGTTGTTACTTGGTTTAATGTGTATGCCACAGTTTTCAACGCATATCTCCAAAAGGATAATGGAAGATCTGCATTAATCATCATTGACCTTACCATGTCCAAAAAGGTACAATTTATACTTTTACTAACTCCATTACACAATGGTGTATAATGTATAGTGATTTGATATAGAATCCTAAACTCTTATAAAAGATAGATAAACTCTTGGTTAAGATATTCTCCACCTTGATCTGATCGAAGATTCTTTATCTTCTTACCACACTGATTCACAACTTCATTCTTGAACTCCATGAATTTTTAAAAGGACTCGGACTTATACCTCATTAAGTATAAAAATCCATATCAACTAATGTCATTATAAGAAGTAATGATGTAATAATATCCAACTCTAGATTCTACTAGAAGTGGTCCACACACATTAGTGTGTACCAATCCTAGGAGATATGTGGACCATTCCCTCTATCAACCAAATGGTGGTTTGTTAATTTTCCATTCTAAATATGCTCTAAATCTATAATGTGGTTTTACCTCGATAGAGTAAAGATAACCATCTTGAAATATATTTGTCATGTGATTCTCTTTTACATGACCTTGGAGGTGATTCCACAACTGGGAATTGTATGAGTCATGTGAACTTGGTTCGCTATCAATTTCCAACACTTGGTTCTCGTAATTTAATACAGAAATACCATTAGAGTACCATAACAAATGATTTCCATATAAATGTAACAAAATATATTTATCAACATGAAAATAAATCCTTATGTTTTTAAACTCAATACCGAAATCATGTTCTTGGAAACCCTTGGTACATTATAATAGCCATGTAAAACCAAAATCCTTCCAATCAGCATCGTGAGGTTGTAGTCACCAATGGAAAGGTCATCAACCCTCACACCATTGTTTTCTCATAGATCCATATCTCCTCTATAATGTTTTTGGAATCTACTTGGTTCCTGCATTTTTATACATATGTGAGACCCAAAAGCTCTAACTAATACCCAATGTGTAGAAATGGAAATATTTCACTCAATAACAAAAACACCTTTGTCTTACCCTTTACTTTGGGTGTAGTTCCTCTTCTAGTGTCTTGACATGTCACATGAAAAGAATACTATCTTCTTTTACTTCCCTGCCTCTAGATCTTCTTCTTGTTGGTCTGATGGTGCTCGAAGGATTTATATTGATTATAATTCTTAGGCCCTTTGACTTGTCCTTCTTCTTCTTATTCATCATATGAAATGCGGGGGTTTCATGCCCCATGTCCTTATCAACTTGGCGAATTAGTATAAGAAACTCTAATAAACACTTCTATTTATTTCTCATATTATAATTCACACTAAAATAGATAAGGTATTAGGTAGTGATGATAGTATGGGATCTTTATACAACTCATCTTGGAATTTAATCCCCAAGATGTTCTGATGCTCAATATAGCTAATAAGTTTGACTAGATTTGGTTTAGATGGCCCAGACTCTCCATGATTAGTATTGAAAAAACCATTGGAGATCTCATACCTCTCTCTTCTCACCTTCTCTTGATAGATACCCTGAAGGTGGGACATCATTCTATAAGAATCCATTTTTTCAGGTTTCTTTAAGAGATCATTGGTTATGGATTATATGATGAGGTACTAAACATATGTATCATCATTCATATGATTCTCATATATAGAGAGTTCATCATCATTTTCCTCATTTCCTGACAAAACTAGTAAAGTCTATTCCAGCACATAAAGTTTCCTCTAATGGAAAAGGATATCTTGAAGAATCCTTTTCCACTTTTGGATATTAGATCTAGTGGGAAGGTTATCCTTATTGTTTATGGATCAAAATGATATGTTCGATGTCATTTTATATATTATTTCTACAAATTAAGATGAATATATATTTAGTACTTTATCTAGAAAAATATAGATAAATAAATAAATTAACATTTATTAGTCACCCTCTATTTTTTAGAAACCCAAGACCCTTTACCATTTGCTTCACAATAATTTATTTCTTGTAGATTCTAGTATAAAGAATCCATATTTCACTTCACATTAACCCAACTAGGGTTGGTCATGATATATAAATGGTTTTAGGTAGGCATTACAACTGGAAAATGAATTAACTCACAACACCTTGATCTATTGAGTGGACTCCCCAATCATGAAATCCTTGATTTTGGATTTCCTCAACCTTTTCCTCTTAGTTACACCAGGTCCTACTAGGGAAGTCAAACCTTGATGTAAACTACGTAATTTCAAGACAAAACATCAAATTATAATTCCCTGATAATTGAAAGAACCCAAACTAATGTTGGTCAAGCACTTTAAACTATGGTTCGATTCTAACAGAAGTAATGGAAGGATATACCTACTTAATAGTTAATTAATGGATTTTATCCTCTATGCATAAATTTCCACATATAATCTTGTCACAAGATTTTTAGTGTTATATGGGATATACTTAAGTGATTAACCACATATATATATAACATATATATGCAAAATATATTTATTTTTTTTTGTTCTATCTTGTGTGATTGTTAGTTTATTAATTATGTGATCGCGTCAAACATCCATACTAAATAACCATACAAATGATATAAATAAAATAAATGGTATCTTCATAAGATTTAATATTGCTTATATTATATATTGGTTTATAAACTAATGCTGAACTAGGGAAGAAACACCTTGAACCGTTTAAGGTTCATGCTTAGAGCATTCAACCATCATCCTTTGTATCTCCTTGGATTGTTTTGGCCTTGGATCGTAACTTGAACTACCTCCACTAGCATGAGAGATCAATCCATTACATATGATTTTAAATCACACCTTTTTGAGGGGTAAAATGTGGATTACATAAAAGAAACCATGGGAATGAAGGCCCTACATATTATTAGAGAGAAGACATGCAGGACAATAATTTTAATTTAATAAATAAATTAAAATAGAACTAATTACATGAAAAGTTCTTGTCTAGCTCATTATCATCCACATACATGCAACTTATGATGCATTTAATAAAACTTGTAGTTAAATTCTTTAATCATTATTATTAACATAAATTATGCTCGAATAAATTAATAATTATCTTTAATTAATCAATCATTTTTATCTTAATTGTTTTCTGAATTTCCATGAGATTCTCATCCATTACATAGTAAATAACTTATACCTTGGAAGAAACCTGGGGAATACCCATCCAAAACAACCCATTTCCTATTTATACTAGAATACATTTTATTCTTTGTGACATGTATCATGCACGTAGAATTATAATTGTAATACAACTCATACATGATGTGTAGATCATTGAACATTAATCGAATGTTAATTATATATATATATGGAAAACATCTATAACTTGTTGTGTCCTTGCATTACACCCACACTAGGGTACACGTCTTAAGGGTTACATAATATAATAATAAAATTTTAAATTTGTGTAATATATAAAACTAAATGGCATGTAGATCCGATTATATTGCGTGTACCCTCCTCACCATTCCTCTGAAGTAAATGCCTAGGGAAACGGTGTGTGAGGTGTATATAAAAAATAATGGGAGTAAACAGTGTGTCTAGTGGGCCACATGCCATGTAGACTATGTGTTACATAGTCACCTGCTGAGAAAGCTCTTTATCAGATACATGACATGACCCTGACCTGAAGATACTACACTGTGTGTGTTGTGGGACACATGGAATGTAGTCTATCTGATCGTGCGCCAGTCTGTCCTGGTCAACACATGATGTAAGAATTAGCTACACCATGTGTCATTAATTCACATGGTTTGAGTAATTCTTGAACTACTCCTGATGCATTGAATTAAAATACATGGTGTGTAAATTTGACTAAACGTCATGTATTTTTTGTGTTATCTGGATAGAATTGTTGGCACCTCCTGATGAGATCCTTGATTTAATTTTAATCATAAAATTATTCATTTGTTTAGATATGTGAGAAACGATAAGGGAATAAAAGATATCAAAATTAAGATTACAAGAATAATTAAACATGAATTGACAAACAAAATTATTAATGTGTAAATCATCAAAAAAATATTTAAATAATTATTATAAAAAATATAAGAGCTCTGATTCCACTTTTTAGTTCCGGGCATAGTGAAAGTGTTGGATGGGAATGTAGGAAACATTAAAAATTTCCATAATCGATGATTAATCTTTGATCAATATTACGATGAATTCTATTATAACAAAAATTGAATCAAAGATAAAGACAAAGGATATTACCCAAAATAGAGAAAAAATGTTTGTTATATTTTTTTATAGCAAATTTAATTAAATTATAGAATTACATCAACAGTGATTATTTCATCATTGATGAGTCTGACCACGGGTTTAAGGTGTGTCTTCATTGTGACATGGAATAAAAGTATAGGAATCCTCTAGAGGTGATTCACATGTGCTCTACAAATCTACATACATCTCTGAATGAGTCTTCAAGTGTAAGCGTAGAAGATCCATGCGCTTGTGATGAAATCCGTCGATCGCATTGAGAATCACATCCAAAGAATTCTTCTTGTCCTAGTGGAGGCGGATCTATATCATTCATGAGAGAATTAATTGAGAGGGAATAATTCTATATGATTGAAAACTTTTCTCTAATAATTATTTTCACACAACGATAAGTTAGCTAGTGGAATGACCCCTCAGATTATATAGAGAATAATAACATCGAGAGGAATTTAATTCAATTGGAAAAAACATAAATAATTAGCAGTAGTTCCATTAGTTAATTTAGTATTCCATATGAAAACCCCATTTAAAATAATAAAAACAATGCAAATATTTCCATTTAATTTGCTTAATGATTTTGATTCACTAGGTAGTAATAAATAATTAGCACATGTAACACTAATTAATATATCATTCCATGGGAAAAACCCGTGTAAAATTAAAATAGCAATGTTATTATTTCCATGAATTTTGATTAACATGCATGTTATATTTAAATATTATTTAACATAGTATTGTTTAATATTATTTCTCCCCAGACCCATAACATGGTCATGCAATCCTCTTCAATATTTACTAGGCCTTGAATAATGACTATTTATTTATTAAATAAATATAACATCATTATTCATTGATAAATAAATATTACATACAAAATATATTCTCTCAAATATCTAGAGACAAAAAAATAAAATCAGACATACTTGAATAATTATTAAACCACATCTGGGAATAATATTTATTCATCTTTTTAAATAAATAGATTATTTAACTGAGATACTGGCTACACATAGTGTGTGACCCTATAGGCCTCCTTCTCATTGGCATTAGGCATCCTTTCCCAAGGACCAAGATTACCCTCTAGAAACAGGTCGAGGAACCCAAGATAAAGAAGTTGATTTCACTACAAAATGTCACCTCATACGAGCACATACCATGTAATATAATCAATTTTTCCTGATATGTATAATCAAGAGGGTTTATTGCACGTTCCATCAACCCATGTGCTCATTTTCTCATTCTTCGACTTCCTAATATTGAAAATGACAAGTGAACACCATGAACATGGATTTAGTTAGTCTGTATGATTTTCATAAAATAGTTTGAGATATCTACTTCCTTAGAAGTGCAAAATCCATTCTCTTATTATTCATTAATGAAATATTATTCGTGACACACCCAACATATCCTACCTCACTACAAACATCTTTCATCAAGGTTTGTGTTAATACATATAAGTGTGTGAGTCATAACACCCATAAATAATAATCATAATGTCTAAAGTCCAATATACACATCCTCAAATAGGAACATCCAATGAAACTTATTAATGTGGATTTCCAACTAGCGGGTCTTGTTCTCATAATATCTTCCTGGATATTACCAAGGGAACACACCATGAGAACGTGCCTCAACGTTTCTTGAGTCCCCACCCCCGAAAGAATATATCATTTTTGTAACTTCAAATGATATCAACATTCCATGAAACATATATTCAATAATTTTTTCATAGAACATTCAGGTTCTCATCATAGTAGGGATTGGCTCTAACCATTCAGTGAGACAACTATTCTTAGGACACTATCACATACTATATCAATAAGAGGAACAATAATGATGTGATAATTAGTTTATTTATATTCATAAAATGAATACAGGTTTATCATAAAGTAAAAATAAGTTGGTTTCTAGAAAAATGCCTCTAACATTTTCAATAGTGGATACATGATCATAAACAATCATGATAAATTGTTATACTGTAACATAAAAATATCACCACATTGGTACCCTTGAATCATATACCCCATGAAAGAATAAATTAAAATGAAGCATATAATACCATGACTATGAATAAATTTATGATATTACATGTTAAAGTGTCTATATATTCACCCCATGAAAGTATATAGGTGCATAACATAACTTACGTCACAAAGAAGGGAAATTGAGGCAAAATTCCCTTACTGTGTTGGAAACATTGAAACCGTAACCCCATAAAGAAGATCCACTAAAATATATATATTAATACCAAAATATAAAAGTATAAAATTATAAATTACATTCATGGGTACTATATATGCCTCATATAATAATGATGCCGTGAATGATGAATATTTCTTACAAAAGTAAAAAGTGAGACAGATATCCTTTATTGCTTCTATAAATTTTGAATCATAATCCCCATAAAAGAATACAAATTATGGAAACACTAATTATCATGAAATTATTTATATTAATTTTATATCATTTCATAGGACATTATATACACACAACAAAAGATATGTGTAATGAATATAAAATATGTCTTGTAAAAATAAAAGCGAGACTAGAAATCATATCACCATATATCTGGAATCTTATTGTACTCATTCAGACCAACTAAATAATAAATATAATTTTATTATATATCATTAAAACCCATAATAATATATATAATACCACATATAATTTTTTTATTCATTTATATTATCTGTTAATTAACAACTCTTGGTTAATGTTATGTTTTAGGTATTAACCACATTTTTTTCGTACATGTTTTGAATTTTTATTCCTGGAAATATTTCATAGTCTAGGATCTAAAAATATAATGAAGGATAACAATAATATAAATATAATATTTATTAGTTTTTGTGTATTTATTGTAATCCTTAATGTTTTGTGATAGAAAATGAAATACCTAGTTCATGGAGACAGTCGGTCGTACATACACGCGAACACTGTTTCAATTATCTTTAGGTATTGAGACAAAGAAAAATAAATAATATATGTATATATATTATAATTATAGAATATTTTTCTATTATATATATCTTTTATTTATATTAAACCCATCCTTAATGCATTTCATGTAAAGCATGAAGTACTCATAACCAGAATTCAAGTCGAAACCCTTGATTTTTTCCAATGATTATTATGTGTTTAAATCCTATGGAATGAGTATTCCATGATGGGTCCTCCTTTTTCTATTTTTTGATGGTACATACCTTTTTCATGTTTTAAACATGATTTTCGAAATGATTCCACTTTTAAATATTTCAAATGATGCTTGAGCCTCACAAAACTATTTTTGTTAGACATTATAAATTTTAAATGTCATATGGAATTAATATACAAGTGTTTTACTAGATTTATAGTATTATATATTATATATTATTAATATTTTCTTCCTAGGTGTTTTCCAAAATTATAATTTTTGTATTTTTATATTATAAATTGTTATGGGATATTTTAAATACATTTATAGATCCATATTGATTTAACATGAGGATTTTTTTATGATTCTATGTGGTGGTTTTATTTTTTTTGTTAATTTTAGTAATTAATTCATTTTATTACTATTTTTCTCAGTAATTTAATGTATTATAACTATCATTTATTATGTTTGATTCTTTCCGACATATACTCAAGTGAATTTATATATTTAAATAACTATATATTCACAAATGGGTGTGTGAATATAAATATAAAAATGAAAATTTATTTATATAATCAATTTTTTATATTCATAATGAGAATATAATATTTTATTAATGAATATTCATATATAAAATTTTTATTTCCAAATATTTTTTTAAATAAAATTTATAAAAATGAGTTTTAAAGTATTTTTTGGGTTTTTAATAAAAAATATTTACAACCCAAACCTCAATGTTGGTTATATACCCATTTCTTATGTGAATCATATTTTAAAGATATTATATATATTCATGAAATTTTTAGTTGATTCTTGTATGATTATAAATGGAGTGTCTTTTAATAATGTCTGTGGGGAGTAGAGATGAGATATTGATACTGTGAAAATTATATTTTGGCATGTGCTTTCCGTATATGATCAATGAATGTATTTAATGAAACATCCCCCCATAGTCTAACATCATTAGATACCCATGGTGCCTAGGTGGGTAGCGTATGATATATTCTCTTTGAAAAGGTATGAACTCCATAGACATTGTTATATGACATAACACAAACTACACTATATAATGACATTGATTGATTTATTCAAGGATATTGGATTCAACCACCCCAGTGTATCCTACATTGGAATAGTTATGTGTGGTTTGATCAATGATAGTAGGATTATCTAAGGAGGACTTCAACCTTTCTACCATAGTATCACACCATAGTAATTTATTTTGATGTTAATTTATAGGTTTTTTCATGTATGAATTCTAAAAAATTAGGGCTTATTTTCTTTTTTATGAAATCTCACCTTTGTGTCTTCTTACTGTTGTTTCCTTTTTTTTTATTTACCATTTCCTCATTTCATATTTTGTCCTTTTACTTTATATATTTGATGTTTTGTTCTCTCCCTTTTTTTGCTTTCACATAAATAAAAACTGTTTTTAGAAACTAATGACAATGACGGTATTTTTAATTTCTTTTCCCAACAATTTTCAAAACAAATATTTTAAACTAATGTATTAAAAACTAGAACTTTTGGGTTTCATAGGTTAAGAGAATACCTAGACTCATTATTCAAACCCTGTATTGACATTTAGATCACACCCTATTATCTAAACTTGATTTCTATAGACCGAATGGTTTTTTATAGGTTCATATTCAATTTTTTGTTTCATATAGAGTGGGTAGGTATTGTGGGTGGTGTGTGACCCAAGTTCACAGGGTGATCTTGATCGAGTGTTTTAAGTGTTTATTTTTATGGATTCAATAGTTCTGACCAAATCTACTTTCCTTTTTCCCTTTTCATTAATTGGTGGTGGATTATATATGTGAAGACTATATAATAGATCTTAGGGGTTATTTATGTGAATGGTGTTAGAGTCGTGTTAAAGGAATTATTTTAATTATTTTTTAGTATAAATATATTTTCTATTCTACTTGCCCATCAACCTTGGATGTATAGAGTGGAAATGCCCCTTTTATTTCAATAAATTAATTTAATTTATGAAATAAAAATCACCCCCGATAATGGTATATGATTCAATTTATTCTTTTTATATACCTTGGGGAATGGGGGAGACCCACCAAATATGTTGTAGGTCTGATCATGTGTCTATTAGTGGGAAAACATGTATTTTTCATGGAAAAAGATATGGGATACTTTGGTTCTTAAGAGGGACCAAATTCCAGATGATTCCTCATTATTTTGATTAATGTTAGATGATAGAGATGATAGTCATATCTATGGAGGAAATTAATGGGTTGGTTCTTGATCCCCACTTCCCATGATTAAACTTGAGTTGTCAGGTAATTTAATATTTGAGTTTTGAATTTCATATTTATATTTATTTTTCTGTATGGATTTGATTTGAGTTATTTTAGTTTTAATTCAATGGTTTGTTTTCTGATTTTTCATTATTAGGGTGAAGACAGTGGAACTAGAGGCATGGGTGGATCATATGTCCTAATAAACCATGAAAATCCTCTTTCATGATTCAAAAATACACTTTGTCGTTGTGGTATTTTTAGCACATGGATTGACCTACTTGTTTTCTAAAACATTCTCTACAACTTGTCCCTTTGGATCTTTTATTCTTGGGTTCTATTGGATTTGGAATTTTTTTAGTAGTATGTTTATATGAATTGGTTTGGTTTGATGGAGTTTTAAATGGTAATATAATTATAATTTGTATTGGTAATATTCAAAGTACATAATATTAATTTCTATTAAAATTAATTTAAAATAAGTTTGTGTTTTCAAAATATTTATGTCATTTAAAAAATAAAATTTAATTTTGAATAATGATTTCCAGAGGGAACTGGATGTTTTAGAAAAATAACTATAAAATCTTTAAATGGATTTCTATTAAGAATTGATATCATTAAAATTTTCCTTGATGACTAAATTTGGAATAAAAATTTCAACCAAAAGACATGGTGAATATTTTCAAAATGGAAGAGTATTTGTAAAGTGAGTTTTTTTTCCAAAAATATGGTTTTATGGTTTTTGAATTGAAAATGGCATTTTTTGGAAGAGGGGTTCTTATAATTCATTTATTTGATGGATTTAGTTATACTATATTTTATTATCATTTATGATGAAGATAATTTATTTTCTAGAACCATGATTTTTTGGGATATGTGTTGTTTTATTTCAATTATAACCTTGTAAAAGTCTTAATGGATGGATTGAATTAAATATCAAGAAGTGAACAGTATTGAGAGTATTCATATGGTTTAGCGAGGGTTCATTGATTGAGTTCATTGAGTTTGACCTTGTGGAGTATTAATAATTCAAAACCCTTGTTATGGTTCATTCTTAATTTATCCTCTTGTTGTCCTTTTAACTATCCCATGGGATTCATATCCATTTACTAATTTATATTCCAAAATCATTTTTCTTTTTCTTCATTTGGTGTGACACAAACCTTGAGATGGGAATCTGATCATGAAAGGTTTTTCATAGATATAAATGAGTAGGGTTTCAGGGAAACCAGGTAGAGAGTTTCAATTTAATATTTGTTGCACTTAATAGGTGTCAGTATCCCAGTAGAGAAGTCATAGTTTATATACATATTAACCTAGACTATTCCATGTTGTTCTTATCAATTCATTTACAAATATTTTTTATTATAATATTTCTCAAACTATCCATGTTTTTCTATTGAGGTGGTAACCCTTCAAGATTGTTATTTTTTGGTTGATTCATGAGGTTTATCAGGTTTAGTTCTTTTTATGTGATTCCAGTTCATCGAATATTATTCACTGAAATGATTAGAAACTAAGAAAATACCAACAAGGGAAATATATTTTTACCTTTAATGCTTTTTGAAAATTATTTTTTTATTGTCCCTTGGGAGAGACTAACTATTTTGGAATGAACGAGTGTCTTAGTGAAACTCATAAATTTTGGAGTGATGGATTTGTGTAGTCTTGCATTTTTTTATTAGGCCATGAATCCCAAATTAATTTTGTATATAGTAATCAATGGGATAATTTGTCTTGTTTTGGTATATGGTATATAGTGGAAGATTTTGAGGTCCTCTTGGAGACATATTCAGTTTTGTTTTTGGTTGGAATGAGTTATGATTATAGGTCTCTCTGTGGAAATAGTCGCAGTGTTCTCCGGGTTATAGAATGGAATCCTTTTTTATTTGAATTTTCAATGACTTTCTTATTCCACCAAGGCTTTATATGGGAATAATGTGTTATGGGGATGATATTTCTCACAACCAAACAATAATTTATTTTTTTATTATATTACATTTTTTTCTTTTAATCTTGTCTTGGAGTTTTTGGTTGAGTCTATTAAATTTTTTAAATTTTTTTCTTTTCATCACAGGCACACAAGTATCTTACAATTCTTAAAAACCATGTCTAAATCAAGTAATTGTTTATATAGCTTAGATGTGGCATTTCCCATGGTCGAAACATAGTTTCCCATACCAGGTTTCCTAACTATGTGAGTTTTTTAGCAATTCATGAAAATGGGCACACGATTTGGTAAACCATACGGGACCCTCAATTTTTAAATTTTGGGAATTCCATGTGTACCCCTCCCCCAGTTTAACTCACTTTGGTGTCATTTTTCCAATATCCCTGGTCACTTGACACTATTCCCCAAGGAAATTCTTTCAATAAATGATACCCCTAAAATCAATTTGTTTTAAATTTTATTTTCAAATTTAAAATGATCAGATCTATATGTGGTATTCATATCCTTTTACTTATCCTTATTTTTTATACCCCCATTCATTTTATCCTCCCACATTTTCTATAGGAATAAAATTATAAACCCTATGTGGGTCTTTCCTCTGACTTCTTTTGAGTTTTTTCACTTATGGAGTTCATCTTCATTGTTGGGTCCTCCTTTATCTATTTATAATGTGCTTTCACTATAATTTCATGTTCCAAGAAGTTTTTACCAAGTTATTTATTTTTTTAGATATAAAAAATGATTATGCATAGTATTTAAAATATTTTCCAATAAATAAAATATATTTCATAGATACATGTAAAGAATTTCATAGGGGTTTTCCCCTAAATCTAGTCTTATTTTTTTATTATTTTTCAATATGTGCTTCCAAGGAATTTTCCTTGATAATAAAATTTGTATTTTAGTTACATTTATTATTGTGATATATTTTAAATTAAATTATCTATCCCTAATTATTTGACATGTCATTACTTTCTGAGTTTAAAGGTCTTGATGGGCTACTTTTAATTGTGTGGGAAATTTTAGTCACTAATTAATTTACTTATTATGTTTATATATTATTTAATATATTATAAATTTCACTTATAACATTTGATATTAATCTACTTATATATAGGTTTATGTACATTTACATGAAAATATGTCTACAAACTCTATTGTTTTTGTGCATAATGATAAAATAATTCTTACAAAAGATATGATATTTTAAATAATGATTTCCGAAATAATGTTTTCTGTTAAAAATTTTAAAATGAGTTAAAAGGTCCATTTAGCCTCTAAAATAAACTAACTTAAATGTCCATGATACACACTTTGTTACATCACCATTTTATGATGTTTTTTGTGGTTTTAAAAATATTAAAAAATGAAATGAAATTTGGTTTGGAGGCATATTTAAATACAAGGGTGGTATTTTAATGAATGGTTTTGGGAGGTGATACTATATATTGATATTTTGAAACCTATATTTTTTATGTGTTCGTTTTTTTTGATTTATATATGTTTTGAATGGTACTTCACATCTAATGATAAGAAATATGGGTAACCTGAGGTAATTAGGCGTGTAGTCCAAGACAAGTACACTAAAAAACTTTCTTCTCTCCCTAAACCATGGTCTATAAGGAAAAAACACTAGAAAAATATATGATTCCATAGATTGGTTACAATTGGGAATTTGGAATCATAAAATCCTGTATCTTGTGAAAGATAATGATAATGAATGGTTTAATCCATTAGATAATGAGGATCCAAGGATGCATTTGATTTTTTTACCTATGGTTCACCTTGTGGTTATTTATTGTGATGTTTCCCCTTTTTTCTTTTAATGTTTGAACTATCAAAAATAGTTATTATCACTTTTTGTATAGTGTTTTACATATAAGAACATTATATTATTGTTTCCATAGGGTGTTTGATTCATTATTTTATTTTCCTGGATTACTATTCCACTCTTTTACTTTATAATATTGACATCTCATTATCTCTCTTTTAATTCATTAATTAGAATCTAAAATATGATTAAATACTAATGTTAGTGGACATATTTTAAATTGTATTACTTAAAAATATTTAAAACCATATTTTAAAGATAAATTTTTTAAACTATAATTTTTGGGTTGTATAGTTTTAGGGATTGAATAGACTCATTGGTGAAACCCAACTAAGTTATTTAGCTTACAACTTAGTCACCCCACTCATTTTCTATAGACTAAGTGGATTTTTGATGTCCAGATTTAGTTCATGATCAATCATAGAGAATGTTGGTATTGTTCTTTGAGTGTAACCCTAAGTCACATGGGGATATTTATTTTGTATGAAAGTGTTTATTTTTAGCACTTTTATAATTATATCCAATTCAACATTTCATGTCTTTGTTTCTTGTTATTAATAGTGAAATAAATATGTGGAGACAAGATAATGTATCTTAGGTGATGATTCTTTGGTGGGAGTCATATATAAGATAAGAGAATTTGTTTTCATTATTTTTCTAGAAATTTATTATATTAGTTATTAAATTTTTATTAGTGCATGGATAATTTAAATATAACATGGTCATGATTCCAGTCAAATTGTTTATTTTATTAAATCTATTGAAAAAACCATTCACGGTGATCATATTTGATTCCATGGATTAATTTCATCCACTCTGTAAAACGGAGTCTTCCCCCTTTGTATGTCGCAGACCGGCTTGGGTTTCCAATGGATGGATGAAGCATGTTGGATCAGAATTTTTTTATTTTTAAATATATATTTAGTTGTATGTTTACATAGACAATCAAGGTTAGTGACCATTTTTTAACTATAAAATTGTTTAGGGTATGTTTTCTACTTCTCTTCTTTTTATTTTATATGTTTTCATTGATATTTCACTTCCCTAAAACAAGATTTTGATATTCATTTTCATATTAAATTATTTTTTCCTTTTTATTATTATTCATTTCAATTAGTGTTTCATAAGGATTGTCATGGATATGGTAAGTTATTTCATGGGAGGGGGTTGAATCAATAATGAATTGGATTTGAAAAAATATATTTCTTTACATTTCAGTATGGGTTATTGAAATATGTTATAACTATAGAAAGTTAATTGTATATGTAGTACTTGTTCATTGAATATTTGAGTAAATTGAACATTAGATAGGAATGTTTATTCTTATTATGTTTTTGTGTATATTTTTAGTGCAGTTGTAATAACTAAAATTAAGAATACAACCCCTGAGATCCAATAAATTGAAATAAATCTTGTTCAGAAAGATTCATGGTATTTTATCCATGGGTAATAATCCTTGATTGTTTTATATTTTTTCACCTTGTGTTGTATAATTATAATAAAAATATTATTTTGAAGTTTCGGGTGTAGGTTTTTATATCCATAGATCATTTTTTGATTTTTTTATCTATTTACCAATGTTCAAAATTTATAATGTTTTTCTTTCATTTATATTATTTTTCAACAACCTATATTTTTTTATTGATTTCTAATTACAATCATACGTAAAATTTATAGGTTTATAATTCATTTCTCATGTTTTCATGGATTGTTTTTTTAAAAATATTACTATACACTACCTTCTTCTCATCTCACACTATTACATAACATTTGTTCTATATAGTTGATTATTTAATATTGACCGTATGTTTTTAATTACTATATTACCTAATCAGAAAATCATTTGTCTTCATATAAATTATGTATTCCATGATTTCAACCATTTTGTATTTTTTCTTTATAGATTGATCATCAAAGAATAATTTTCAGTTAATGATGTGTGTATTGTAGGTTTGTGTGCGTCATTCAATAATCTTAGGTTATTTCTTTAAAAATAGATTATTTATTTCTAATAAATTTATATGAAATATATATTTATTTATATATATATTTATATTTATATTGAACATATTATCATTATCACATTATTTAACTTCTTTAATATTAATATAGCTTGTCCTATATCAAAATGTCTGTGTAATTGAAATAATATTGGTGGTGGTTCTTATTGCTGGGTATATGTATTGTGTATAAATATTGGGGAAAGATATGTATAAATGATTAATTGATTGGATGATTCCATCCAAACCAATCTATTTGTTACATGTTTTTAATACATTTCTGAAAACCACATCAATAAATTTGAATGATTTAGGATTGTTTCCTTAAAAACAATCGACATTTATTTTTTGGAGACATTGTCACATAATTTAGTTAAAAAAACCATTTTATGTGATTTTTTTCAACTAAAGAATGATATTTCAAGCTATGTATCCAATGGTAAAAATATAGTAAGATATAAATTGTTTATCCAGTTTGGAATGAGTATAAAAAAACAATCAACTATGTAGTAATTAACACATACAGGGATCATTAACTCACTAATTGATTAATTGAATATTTATTTTATATATTGTAAATTTATCCCAAACCTTATGTGTTTCTCTGTATGTTTTTTAAATGAAATCCATAAAAATTTTCAAATTAATAATACATGGTAGAAAAATAGGCCATTTAATATTTATAATCTTTGTGACATAATTTTATTTTTTGAACATTTCATTTATTCACAACTACATATACATGTATATTTATATATATTTTATTATAATTGTTCTAGGTTTCATTTTATTTTTCATTTTTTCAATCAATATGTTTATATTCTTTTCATTTCATGATTTATCAATTTTGAATGCCCTGAATCTGATTTCAATCCTTATATATCATCACTTGATGCATTTAGAAACTAAAAATTTATTTTCCTAATGAACTCAAATAATTATTTTTAATTACTGATTCAACTCATATATTTACAAATTATATCTATTTTTAATTTTAAAAAAAGATGTCCACTCTGTTTCTAAATAGTGAAGAACTCATAAATATATCAATGACAGATTTATATTAAATGAAATTACTCCTCACATTTCCAAATTATTCTCCTTCACTATCTGTTGAATGTGAGGTTTTTAAATTAACCAATTTTTAATTAATAAATTTAGTCATCTTCCCTTTCATTTGAGGTATTTATCTCATACTAAATATCCTTGTTTTTAAGAAACAATTACAAATCATGTAGAATATCTTCATTTTTAAACACTAATATTTAAATTAGATTATTTTTAATGTTATTAAATTTATTTTAGTCTTTTTCCTTCTTGGTTATTCTTTTTTTACACTTCACCTAAATTTTAAAACTATTTTTTGAGTTACTAAATTTCATTAATTATCAAATAATATTTTTATCATTGAACAAAAAAAATGATTTAGAATCAGTTCTTTTCAGAAAAATTTTTCTTTTTTATTTTTTAAATTCAATTATATTATCGTTAAGAAAATATTTTATAAAATATAGGAAAAATAAACTATATTTGATGATCATAAATGATTTTCCAATTCCATTAAAACAAATTTTACACAATAACAATGGATAACTTTCAATATATCAATTCAAATTAATTTAAACATTTTTACTCTAAAAATTATAATAATTATAATTTTTTGATATATAATTTTTTGATATTTCTACAATTTCTATTTTTCCCTTGAAGATTCTTAGAGGAGTAATATTATTAAATTTTATTCTCATCCATAAAATTAAATTTACTAATCAAATACCGTAAAATATTTCAATACCATCAACACCCAAAAAATTAATACAAATCTATATCTGGTTCATCCAATTGGAAATCATGAAAACCAATTCATGAGAACCAATTCAATGTTCGGTCTTTCATCACTACCTAGGATTCATTTTGATACCTTAAACCCTAAAATATAGTTTATTTTTATTGATCATCTTCATCACCCACTCACCTCATATACTATAATCCCCAAATTAAAATAGATTCTCAATATGAAACTTGGAAACCATTTTATAGTATCACTTACCATTTATTATTGATATTGCCTAGCCAGAATCAATGTATCACTAAGAGGTGGAGTGGTGAATTAGTGATAAATTTTTCTTTTATGTTTCATTTTTATTGAAATAACTCTCTCTTCCTGTAAATTATTTTTTAATTTTCTAAAAAACAATCACACACCCATTGGGACAAAAGTATTTACATTTTTAACTACTCAAAAAAAGAATCTATGTCCGTGGTATGGTATGAAAATAATCCAATACCACCCAATCCACTAGAATGTAATCATTTTATGTTGACAAATTAAGTTGGATATACCTTTATAATCCTAAATTAATCTAGTCAATACAAAAATTCATGTGTTTCATGTATCATGAAATAATGTAATGAAATTTTATTTAACATGTTTATAAATATTCACATATTTATTAAAAACATGTTACTATACTACCTTGACGAATTTCAAAAATATAATATTCAAAAAAAATATTTAATTTCTTTCCCAAATGAATTATATTATTCTCCAAATAGAATAATGATACTCAGTATGATACCCCAAACTTCTTATTAGTATTATTTCTCAGATTAGAAATACAACCCTTATAGTGAACCATTAAAACACTTTTGAACTAATTCTACCTCAATATAGAACTCCTTGTCCAGTTTCCCAATCTGATAACCTAGTCTAGTATAATATCATGTTGTGTATGATATTCTATAATTATTCATATTCAATCTGAAAAAAAATCCACATGAATGCTATATCTAGAAACTCATTATCTCTATAAACAATTAGTGCTCTACCTTCCCTCTTAACTATTGAACATTAGATGATTCAAAAATTACAAATTAATCTCCTCCCTCTATTGGAGAGAAAAAAATGGTTTAGGTGGGAATTTGAAATTTTTTACCACTCACCCAAATTTCCCTAATAATAAAATTTACTTACATTTTTGATACATCTATGAAATATTCAATTTTTATCTACACTTCATAGTTCCAATCAAAACGTCTCAAATCATCTCACATATATAGCTTGCTTCAAAATTTCTGAACACTCATTAGTCCAATTTTGATTACTATTTTGAATTCATAATTACAACGAATAAATCTGTATGATTGAAGATAATTCATTACTTTTATCCTCTCCAATTGATAAATGTAATCATTAAAAAACATTTTTCAATAAACATGGTTGAAAAGTAAAAAGATATCATCACTTGTTGGAAGCTCTTCAACCATAGTTTCAAACCCCTTTGTAAAACACTCCCATTGACATATTAAAACAACTTTCAAGAATCCCATTAAAAACACTTCTAAAATGGCTTCAAAAAATTCCCATTTTCATTTTTTCTTCAAATTGATGAACCTATATTCGATGATGTTATTTGTGTCAGACCACATATGATGGATCTGTCTCCATCTTCTTATGATGTATCAGTGTCACCTGTAGTCTGATAGTTAGTACCACCTATAGTCTGATGAACCTTGAACCATTTGATAAAAAAATAAAAAGTTCTTATTTATTTCATGACCCATTAGATAAGAATAAAAATGATATATTTTAATTTCTCTTGACCCAATATTCAAAACAAATAAGATATTTATTCATTAATTCTTTACCGAATTGAAACAAACAACTCAACTTGATGAAAAAGTATGACTATATTATTGATTGAACTCAAATCGCATTTTTCTTCTCTCCCAAAAACATATAATTTTTTCATCAGTCTCAATAATCTCAACATAATAATTTTCTTCCATAAACACTTATTCCACTATTTACCTTTTCCAATCATCGATGCGCCTGGTGATTGGTGTCTGGAACACTTTTATTATCAGAGGCACACCACGTCTAATAGACCAGTGAGAAAAACAACATCATTATTTACCAATATGATTATCTGAATATTTTTATATTATTTCCTTTTATTCTAATAGAAAAATACAATCATTATCTTCTCATGTTCCAAACAAAACTTCACATCCATCAAAAAAATATTTTCTTGCTGATATTAAACCTATATACTTAGATTAGAAATATTTTTCCATACAAACATTCATCTTATATAAAATTACTCGTATATCATGATTTCTACATGACTTTGAGAATGATTTAGATTATAATAGAATCATTTGATTTACATTAGAAGGTATTTTAACTTCTCATCCTCACAATGACTTATTTATTTCCAAATAATCTAGAATCTTATTGGCATCACTTGTTCTCCCCATTTCCTTCAAAAGGCACTCATCATAAGTTTTTAGACAACTTATTAATTTTTATGAATTAAGAGATCAATAGAGCATCATCTTATTTTCATCAAATCTATTAATAATCCTATATTTTCTCATTCCGATTCATTCTATACTCATAGAGAGTATGACAAACCATTTCTTCTATAAAACATATTCTCAATATGACAAACATTCTTTAGATTTTGTGTTTTATATTTTTATTATAAAGGTGAGTTTTATTTTCCTTCTTTTACAAAGTGAGGTGATTTTTCTTCTTTCACAAAAAAATATAATAGAATCTGCTTTCAACTTCCTAAAAAACAACATTCCATCATGGTCCCTATAATATACCCATTTAGAGTTTGTTATCAATAAACGATCATATACCAATAGAGTTTTCAAGCTCCAGCTATGTTGTAACGCCCCGACCCTAGTTACCCAGAGTTGGTTCATTATTACATAACATTTTCATGATCACAAAAGATCATGTCTCGAAAGACCAATTAGTTTATTAGCCTTGGAATCACTAGATACATTAATAAAGTTTACATTACATCATAAAGTGAAAACTACAACAACATCTTTTCTCCGCGCTAATATCCCCTTATACTATCCCTGCAGGTCATTCATAAAATACTTCTTCACATCCTGGGAAAAATAAAACCTAGAAATGGGTGTTCTCAAATTCCCAGTAAGGATAACAATATAGCAAAAACTTTCATAAATAAACATAAACATTTAAGGCAATGTATAACTAAAACAAAATCCTTTTAAACATGAACTTCAGAATAATATGGCAAAGATATAATGAAATAATTTCATTTACTTATTCATATGGATATTCTACATGTCAAATAATCACATGAAATATCAATAACAACTTTCATAATGATGGAATGCATAATTCCAGACTATCATAACCACATAGTCAAGACCATGTGCCAAGACTACAAATAAGATTTTTTCAAGGCCTTGTGCCAAGACACTAGTTTGTCTCATGAGACCTATCGATGCATCGAGGAGCTATAGCCGGCTCCACCAGTCACTTATTAAGTCCAATGCAATCCTCATATGAACAGGTTTAAACATAACATAAACATTCGTATTAAAACTAGAATACGAAATGTCAATACATTATCCATAAACCATGAATGGTATAAAAATAAAACATCCACAATCAAACATATCACAAAACCTTCAATACCATATGGATGTTTTGTATCATAATAAATAAACTTCAAATAAGCATAAAATCCATCATAGGATGTTGACAAAGATGAAATCAAAACTATTTGAAAGAAATATATCTTTTTTAAAATCATTTAAAAGTCACATAATTATAAAAGAAAACATTTACGTTGAAAATATAATTATAATCTTGTAAGGGAATCTTCGATGATTTTATAACAGCAGAATATAGCTGCACCTACCGTATAAGTTAATAAAGACATTCTTACCTTAATTCTATCAAAAAGGTTAAAAATGAACTTATTTGGAAAATGACGGAAAGGTTACTTTATCAAAATCATATAAAAAGTAAAAAAGGTTATAAATGAATTTGACCCATAGTCTGTAAAATAGTAAGAATGATTTGAAATATATGTTTAAGAAACATGGATGTGGATGATAAAGAGGTTCCAGTAGATAATTACGAATAAACAACCTCGGATAATGAAGAGATTTTGAAATAAACCATTACCTTGTACTTTTACTTGGTTGAGGGTAGGTAAACCAAATGTATAATGGTAAAATAATTGTTATTAAATTATTAAATAATCATATAAATTAATTTGATATCATATATAATCTTTTAACATTGCTTTGTTAATAATATCTTAGTTTTATCGTCATTTCAGGTGTTAACTTACTCGTTTTCTTTTATTTGTTTTGTTACATAAGTCATGTTTTTTATGGATTGGTTTTATCCTATTAATATACATAATTATATCAAGTCTTTAAAAATTATTTTTATTCATCAAATGAGAATTAGAATTGCATGGATACGATAGGGACTGAATCCCATCACATTCGTGGAGACGGTAGTCCGTACGTACGCACGAGCGACAATATCATTATTTTGATATTAGAATAATATATAATTGGATGTTATATCATATATACAGAATCATTATCATTTTATATTTATTTTTTACATCAATTACACATCATTATCATACCCATCCAAATAATAATGTTTTGAATGACAATTACACCACGATGTGGGGACGGTAAGCCGTATGTACACACGTATGGTGACATGTCATTCAAAGGATGGATAGAATACTGAATATGGTTGTACCATATTTATAATAACATCACAGTATATAGAAAATACTCGAGTTATTATTTTAGAATATAAATAACAAAGAAAGAAGAAGTTGAAGAAGAAAGGAACTTGAAAGAGGGTGGTGAAAACATTACCTCTTCTTCGGGTTCTTCCTTTTGATTTGATCAAAAGGGCTCCATAGGTTGGATTTCTGATCAGAATAAGGCCTCTAGGTCCCAGTGACAGATGCTTATAGAGTATTTGGGTAGGTTTTGTTTGAGCCAAATGGCTTTGAAGGTGTGAATTAATGATAAGGAGGAGTGCCCTTTTATAAGAGGGGTGAGGGGAACCTTAGGAAAAAATTAAAATATTATTTTAAAATAAATTCATATTCGGTTTATAATGGCTCCAAAGTGACTTATTTCTAGTATAAGGTGGTTATGGGTCGAAATAATTTCATCCAATATATTTTAGTCAGGTTTGGGTCACTAAAATAACCTTATCATTTATATTTAACTCTTAGTTAAATAGTTTGACATTTACCATGTCTCTTTTTATTTTAATGTTATATGGTTAATAAACATACCATATATATACAAGAGAACCTAAAGTTGTTTATTAATGATACAAATATCATTATATAAGTATCTTGGTTGATCATTAGATTTTTAGGAATTAAATATCAATTAATAATATAATATTTTTTTTAAACTCTTTTATGTCAAATTTGACATTATTTGGTATTTAATTTTTGTGAAAATAATTAAAGCAGGATTACTTAGAAAAAACATTATTAAATAAATAATAAAATGTTATATTAACCTATAGAATTAGTTGAATTCATAAAAAGTCTCAAATTACATTTATTTGGATATTTATAATATCAATTAGTTTAATATTTCATTAATTAGGTAATTACTCCATCACCATTGTGTCATATATAAATTAAACTATTTAATGTATAAAAATTACAAATAAAATACCATGATGTAGGAAATATTTTTATCTTTCTAATTAATATTTGAAATCGAATTTATCTTATGTATAGATATATATTAAAAATGATTTAGTAATTAAGCATTGATTTTAACTCTTTTAACTCTTCTTTGAATTAAATAATAATAAATGTCCTAATCTAATGAAAGTGGTCCTAAATGATACTATTTTATTCCTAAGGTTGTTTTTGGTTGAGATAAACTTGTCCAATTGAATTATGACATGTGATACGGTAATATTAATATCATTTGTACCATTAATTACCCTATTTACTTTTAACCGTGGTAAATAAAAGTAAAACTTTACTATTCCCAAAAAATTATTTTTATTTTATTGAACCACATTTTACTACATGATATTAACCATGTCACTCAGATTTTCGAGATTCCACTCACAGAAGTGGTAAAGTTATGTTTTATGTGAATTTTCAAATTTTCCTAGGAGGTGGGTAAAAGACGGTGAAAAGTTTAATAAAATTTTTATATATCTAAAATTATTCTAAACTAACTCCAATAAATTACATTGAGATTATATATATATTATGTATCTATTTTTACCATAATTATATTGAAATAAAATAAAAACTTATTTAAATAAAAATTCGGTTTTAAACTATAACTTAGTGTTTTTTCACTATTCATCAGAAATTGAATGTTTTTAGAAAAATACCAAAAATTCAACATAAGATAATTTTAATATTACGAATGAAAAAATGAAATCGAATTTCAAGTATAAAATTTATAAAATTTCAAAAAGTGGGTATTACTATTCATAACTTCTAGTTTGATTGGTTGTGGTTTGTGTTAGAACTCAAAGTTGTGTACAACACATGCTACTGTATTATTCAAAGGGATGCGTACTGTGGAAGCTTGGGGTGTTACATTCTCCCCTCCTTCAAATAATTGAATCCTATAAATTTATAGAATACTACCGCATTAAAAGACTTAGGTGGTTCTTCATCATAAGTTCCTCAGGTTCCCATGTTGCCTCTTTCTTTTATGGTTTCTATATAGAACATTTACCAAATGAGTCGTCCGGTTTCACAGCACTTGTTCTCTTGTATTAAGAATCTTGATAGGCTCTTCTCAATAAGATAGATCGGGTCCAGTTCTAATTCCTCATAGGTGAGTACATGCGTTGGGTCAGGCATGTATTTTCTCAACAGTGATACGTGGAACACATCATGATCTTTGGAGAGATTTAGCGGCATTGCCAAACGGTAAACTACGACCCCAATTCGTTCTAGAATTTCAAAAGGTCCGATGTACCTGGGACTCAATTTACCCTTTTTACCGAAATGCATAACTCCCTTCCATAGAGGTACCTTCAAAAAACATAATCTCCTACCTGAAATTACAAATCCTTCCTTCGGTTATCGATATAGCTCTTCTGCTTACTTTGAGCTAGTTTGATGTGGTTTTGTATTAACATTAAATTTTCCATCATTTCCTCCACTAGTTCTGGGCCTACAATATTTTTTCACCAATGTCATGCCAATTGGTTGGTGTGCGACATCTCTTTCTATATAACACTTCATATGGTGCCATATGAATACTTGAATGAAAGCTATTATTATAGGAAAATTATACCAGAGTTAAATATTGATCCCACATACCCTGAAAGACAAATGAGTGAGATCTCAACATGTCTTCTAAGGTTTGAATAGTCCATTCTGATTGTCCATCTGTTTGAGGGTGGTAGGCAGTGCTCAAACGAAGTCCAGTATCCAAGGCCTTATAAAGAGTCTTCCAGAATCTTGAAGTAAAATGGGGATCACGATCAGAAACAATTGATAGGGGTACTCCATGAAGCCTCACAAATTAATTAATATATAGTCTTTATAGACGTTCAAGTGGTAAATCTTCTCTTATAGTAAGAAAATGTGATGACTTGGTATGATGATCAACAATGACCCATATTACATAGTTCCTTCTAGGAGTCTTTGGTAGTCCCATGACTAAGTCCATAGTGATATTATCCCATTTCTACTTAGATATGAGAAGATGTTGCAATACTTCACCAGGTTGTTGCCTTCCAGCTTTCACTTGTTGACAAACCAATCATCTTGACACATTATCAGCAATCCCCCTCTTCATGTTGTCTCACAAAAAATGTTCCTTCAAATATCTATACATTTTGGTGCTCCCTGGGTGTATAGAGAAATTGGAACTATGAGCATCATATAACAATTCCATTTTTAGACCGGGTATATCGGGAACACAAAGTCTCTCCCCAAATTTAAAAATTGCATCCTCATATAAAAAGACACTCAAGCTCCCATCATTCATAGCATTAATATTATTTTAAAACTCTTCATCAGCGGTCTGAGAACTCTCTTTCATTTCTAGTAAAGAAGTTTTGTCAATAATTTGAAAAAGTATTGATGTTTCTCCATCCATGGTGATTCCCATATCTATATTTACTAGATCCATGAAAATAGGATACCTTTAAATTAATATATTGTTCAAAACTACTTGATCCTCTCTACTCAAAGCATCTTCCACCTTATTTTCCTTCCATGGGTGGTAGTGTATCGTGCAATCATAATCCTTGATTAGTTCAAGCAATCTCCTTTTCCTCATGTTGAGTTCTTTCTATGAGAAAATATACTTCAAACTCTTGTGATCAGTATAAATCTCACATTTCTCACCATAGAGATAATGTCTCCATATTTTCAAATCAAAGATAATAGCAGATAACTCAAGATCGTGATTAGGATAGTTTTGCTCATGAATTTTCAGATATCGTGATGCATAGGAAATAACTCTATCATTCTGCATAAGGACACAACCAAGTCCTCTCTTTGATGCATCACTATAAATAAAGAACCCATCATTCCTCTATGGTAGAGTCAATATATTGGAATTGACTAATATACACTTCAGTTCATCAAAGCATTATTCACACTCTTTTTTCCAGACAAATTTATCCTCTTTACGTGTGAGCTTTGTTAATGGGTTAGCCAGCCGAGAAAAATTTTGGACGAAACATCGATAAAAACCTGCTAAACCAATAAAACTGTGTACCTCAGTTATACTCATCGGTGATGGCCATTCTTGGATTTACCTTGTCTTAGAAGGATCAACAGAGATTCCATCTTTGGAGACAATATGGCCAAGAAAAGAAATCTTCTGAATCAAAAACTCAAGCTTTCTAAACATTCCATATAATTCATGTCTTCTCAGAGTCTTAAATATAATGGGCAAGTGATTTTCATGATCTTCATAGTTTTTGGAGTATACCAAGATATAATCAATAAATACCACTAAAAATTCATCAATATATTCCTTGAAAACCTTGTTTATTAGATCCATGAATATAGAGGGAGCATTAGTCAATCTAAAAGACATTATTGTAAACTCTTAATGCTCGTACCTGGTTCGAAATGCTATCTTCAGAATGTCTTCCTTCTTCACACACAACTGATTTTATCCAGATCGAATGTCAATATTTGAAAAGTATCGAACTCCATGCATTTTTTCAAATAAATCATCAATGAGAGGTAGGGGATACTTGTTTTTATTGTTATAGCATTGATTTCCTTATAGTCGATACCTAACCTCATAGATCTATCTTTCCTCTTAAAAAAAGGAAACGGGATCCCCATGGAGAAACACTAGAGTGAATAAATCCATTATTACTCAATTCCTCTAGTTTTTTCGTTAGTTTAACTAATTCCACAGTGGCCATTCTATAAGGGGTCTTTGATATGGGCCATGAAATAGGAATTAAATCAATGGAAAACTCAATTTCTAATTCTGGAGGATGTCCAGGTAAATCTTCCGAAAACACATCTACATATTCTTTCACAATAGGTACATACCCTATTTGAACATTCCTTTCCTCACCCACAATAATTTTAATTCTCTTCCTCCCAAAAAATTGAATTTAGTTGAGCTACTGGGGGTGGATCTAGATAAGAATTAGGTGGTGACGATTCTAATCTAAATATAAGGTGTTCCTTATCATCATCATCAAAAATCGTAACCTCCTCCTTCTTATAATAAATATTTGCATTGTGTTCTGAAAGCCAATCCATATCGAGGATTATATCAAATTCAATCATGGGTATGACAATGAGATCAGTAGATAAAGGACATTTATGTGCTCTAATGGGGACTGATCCACAAAACATTGTAGCAATTATACTTCCCTTAGGATTTTTAACTGACAACACTCTTGGTAAATAAAATTGGAAATATGTAATTTTCTTAGAAAAATTGGATGATATGAAACAATGTGATGATCCAGAATAAAATAATGCATTTGATAAACTTGAGGAAACCATTAAATTACCTGCCACCACGTATTTCGGAGCTTCTACCTTAGCAGTAGTGATAAAATATGCTTGACCTTGATCCCTTGTACTTTTATGAGATAAGTTCTACTGACACTTAGGACATTCATTTTCATAATGTCCCATATCCCTGCAGTTGTAGCATTGAAAATTGGTAGCTTCTTTCATCCCTTTGCAATCATGAGCTTGATGGCCTTTTTCACCACACATGTAACAGACTCCCATTCCTTTCAAAAAAGTACCGGGTGTTTCTTCCCACATTTACTACAGTATGGATAATAAAATTTTCCCTTCTTCCCCTTATTTCAATTTCCAGAGTGATCAGCAGATCTCTTCTTCTCTATCATTTCTTTAAAGTCGTAAGACTTAGTGTAACAGCCCAAGATTTTATGAAAAATATTCTTTTTAATTTCACTAATGTCTTGTGTTGTACGCTACACCAAAAGGAGCTTGCACAACATGCATCCTAGACTTGCCTTGTATTACACGCAATCATGACCTTCCTCGATAGCGTGTATAGTACGCAATAACGAGTTTCACTAAACAACGATATGCTATTAAAATATTATTAAAACTAGCCATTATGAATGGTAATAACCACTTTTTAAATTTTAGAAAATTTAGCTCTCAAAATGGAATTCATTTTTGGATTCGGAGTATCGAATTTAGCCTAAGGTGAAATTTTGTTACTCTTCGGATAACTTTCATATTCTGATGAATAGTGAAAATTACTAAATTATAATTAAAGACAACTTTTTTAATCGAAATAATTAATAGTGATAAATTATTAATTTGAGTGGTTTTAAAGTATATTTAGAATATATTTTTACAATTTAATACAATGTTGGTCATCAGTTGTAATTTCACATTTAAACCAGACATAATCAAGTGTCAATCTTTTGATAGATATTGTTTCTTAAAAAAAAGCTATTTGTTTTAACAGCGGGATTTAATTATAAAATTAATTAATGCAACTTCTATGAATTTGGTAAAATAAACTTCATTTTTGAATTCGGAATATGAAATATAGCTTAGGATGAAATTTTGGCATTGTTCTGAAAAACATCAATTTTTGATGAATAGTGAAACTACTAAGTGGTAGTTAAAAAACTGAATTTTTCATAAAACATAATTTTACCGCTTCTGTGAATGGAATTTCAAAAATCTGAGAGACCCGGTTGATGTCAGTAAGTAAAATGTGGTTCAATGAGATGAAAATAATTTTTGGTGAATAGTAACTTTTTACTTTTATTTACCACGGTTAAAAGTAAATAGGGTAATTAAGGGTAAGAATGATATTAATATTACCCTAACACATGTCCTAATTCTATTGGACAAGTGTATCTCGACCAAAAACAACCTTAAGTGTGAAATATTATCATTTAGGCCCACTTGAATTAGATTAGGACATTTATTATTATTTAATTCAAAGAAGAGTTAAAAGAGTTAAAATCAAAGTTTATTTACTAAAACATTTTTAATATAGGGTTTTACATAAGATAAATTCGATTGTAAATATTCATTAGAAAGATAAAAAGATTTCCTACATAATGGTAGTTTATTTGTAATTTTTAGACATAATATAATGTAATTTATTTATGACACAATTATGATGCAGTAATTATCTTATTTATGAAATATTGACATAATTGATTTTATAAACAGCAAAATAAATGTAATTTGAGACTTTTTATGAATTCCACTACTTTTCTAGGTTACTATGATATATTAGTGTTGATTTAATAAAATTTCTTCGAACATATAATTCTGTTATGACTTTCACAAAAATCATATATCAAATAGTGTCAAAATTGACACAAAATAGTTTTTAAATAAAATATTATATTATTAATTGTTATTTTATTCCTAAAAATATAAGGTTCGGCCAAATGACTTAGATAAGGATATATATATTAATAATAAACAATTTGGGGTTTGTTTGGCATGTTATAGTAAGTGTATTAACCATATAGTGAAAGAAAACAAAAAGACACGGTAAAAGTTAAATTATTTAACTTAGAGTTAAATCTAATTGATAAGGTTAAAATAATACCCTAAACTTGTCTAAATCCTATTTTTTGATAGTATTTCTACCCATCCCCACTTTAGATTCGAAATAAGACCCTTTGGAACCATTATAAACCGATTTTGACTTTAATATAAAATAATATTTTGAGATATTCCTAAGGTGCCCCTCCCTCCCTTATAAAATGGCACCTCCTCCCCCTCCTCCTCACACCAATTTGAGCACTCAATCTCGGCCGACCCCTGCCATTTTCTCCTCTACACTTCCATAGAATAATACTAGAGGTCATGGTCTCCTTCAAAGACCAATCTTTGTTCCCTAAGTGGAGGATTCAAAGAGGCGTTCCAAAGAAGAGATAATATCCATTACCGATCTTTTCAATTTCTTTCTTCTTAAACATCTTCTTCTTTAGTTGTTTCGTGATAAAGTAATAACATCAGTATTACTTACATACTGATATGTTATTATAAATATGAAACAGCCCTAATTCACCTTCTATCTATCCTACGGAAAAATGAAATCACCGCGCGTGCGTACGTACGGAATACCGTCTCCACGCCGTGGTGTAATCTATTTTCCACCACCACCTTACAAGGATGGGTATAATGGTGTAATGAGTAACTATTTATGATTATTATAAATTAATATTGATACTGAAATAATATATATATACTCCAATATAATTCCACAATCATAGGAATGATATCATCACTCGTGCGTACGTACGGAATATCGTCTCCACGATGTGATGCGACTCGTTCTACATGATCATCATTATATAGTAATTATATAAATGAATTTAATGAATAAATATGATATATGTTACACTAATAAAATTCTGGATATAAGGTATCTATATCCTTAAAAGGAGAACAAGAATTTATTCGGCGAAACACGCATAAGAACAAAAGGCAATAAAGACCCGAGTAACAAGTAACAATGAAATATTACTAACAAGAAGCTAAGAATATGACCATATATGATATCATATCAATATGTATGATTCTGCAATAAGTCAATAACATTATTTAAACCATTATACAGGAGCTTCGGGCATGTACAAAGCAAATCGGACCTAAGGTAAGGGAAATATGACAATCTCATTTTTATCCGAGATTGTTTATTCGTAAGTATTTACTAGGGTGTATTTTATCATACACATCCATATTTCCTCAATATGAAATATTATTTCAATCCACCTACAATTGTTTAAATCCAATTTTACCCTTCGGTGAGTTTTTAGTAAAAGATATGAAAGGAATCTTTTGTCGTTTTTCGTACGAGGTACTTTTTTGACTTTTCCGACAAAAGTAAGAGAAGAATGTTTTTTTAACTTATACGGCATGAATGGATTTTTAAAACATTATTTCCAAGAAGCTTCCTTTACAAGTTTTCAAGTTTATTTATAATCACCTTCTTTTAGTTTTAAATTTTAAGACATGTTAAGAAAGGAAAATGTTTTTGAAGTAGAAAGGATATTTTCCTAAAGAATGGATTTCAAGTGTTTTATCAAAATTATTTTCCATCTAAGATAATAAAGGGTTCTGTTTCTATCCCTATTATTACATGGATTTGATTATGTTGTGATGTAAATATTTTTATGAATTCCTTTATCTTATATGAATTGTTTTATGATGTCATGTTGTTTAAGAATCCTATTTTTATTACATGGGTTATGCAATGATGTATGATTTAAGATTTTGTGGAACACATATTAATGGTATCATTATGAGATGGGTGGGACCTATATCTCCCTCCAATGCATTGGGTAACGATTTTATATCTCATGAGATAGACATGGCTGGAATGGTAGGTTATACCGGTTCAGTGAAACAGGACTGAAACGAGGGTTACTCGATTCAGAAAGGAACTTTGTCCACTAAGATAGTCTTGGAAATGAGTCTTGACTAACAAGAAATTATTCTCTATGATTATGTGTGTATTACACAAAGTTTAATGTTTTAAGTTATGATTATTGGGATTTCATTTCACTACCATGATTTATCCCATGTTATGAAATTATGCTCTCTTTTGCATGTTAAGATTTCCAAAAGTTATGTTCTTATGAATATGATGTGATTGATTTTTCTTTTGTTTACCCTTACTGAGCATTTGAGATCACCCTTTTATGTTTTATTTTCCTCAGGATATAAAGAAAGGTTTTAGGTAAAAAAATGGAATATCTTTATGGGAGATATTGAAGATCTTTCACAACGATTAGAAGATTACGTTCCGAGTTTCCAAAGACACTAAACTATTACGATCCTTGTGTGTGTGTTTTTGTTATGTACTAAGTATTCCGCAAAAGTAATGTAATGTTCATGTACATGAAGCTTAGGGTCGTTACAGTTGGTATCAGAGGAAAGGTTTAGTAAACCTTTGGAAACTAGGATGTGAGAACGTTAGTGAGATCCCTCGAGATATTTCTATGGTATGTCTAGGGATGTCCCTAAGGATAAGTATACATATAGGATATAGTCCTAGAAATACAGTAACGATCTTAGAATTTAACCTAAGATGTTAGATATTGAGGGTACTCTCCCTTTACTATGTTGTTTTCTCTAGCATGATTTTTGCCTCTCAACGAATTCTTTTTGTGTTTTAGTTAATGGAGGGAACCAGACGTAATTCGGTTAACATTGAATCCAATGGAAAAATTGGTGACTATAAGCAACAAAATTATGTAATGCCTAGAGAGAAAGATATTGTGATTATGCCGAATTAGTCATCGCGATATATGATTAACAAGGTGAAATTTAGTGGTATACCTAATTCATCAAAAAAGAGGAAGATACACTATTATGCATGTTCGCATGTTGAGCAGCATAAAGAAAGGAAGATTGAGATTTCTAAAGAAGGGAAGAAGAACCTTACAGAATACCTCAAATGGAGGGATCAATGTTATTTGTGTGGAGATAAGGGTCATAGAGTGACAGACTATTATGGAGTTCAATGTATTATTTGTGGAGAACATGGGCATTACCCAACTCAATGAACTGACCTAAAAAGTTACTTCTAAATCATGGAAGGACTTATTCCAGGACAATAATTGAAGAGGATGGATTGAAGTGTTTATGTATTGGTATTCAAGAATAATGTTGTTGAGGTACTTTTATTGTTTATTATAATATTTTTGTATTATTGTGGTATTCAATAATTTTAAGGTACCGGTAACCATGAAAAGTGATTCAAATATTTTGGAAAGCAGATGATATGTGCATAATGAAGGGATAAGGAGAAAATGAAATGTTTGACAGTATTCATGAGCTCATGATTGATATAAGGACTAAGTGATATCATTGTTTGAGTATATAGAATTTTGAGGATTTTGGTATGTGGAAAGTGTTAAATTTTAACTGCATTCATGTTTTCACTAAGGTATTCAAGAGAATACATGATTAAGGACTTTGAATGTTTGGAATGTGACCAACAAAACATATCTTGTGATATATGGGGATCGACGATGGTGTTAAATCTCTGGTAATCGTTTTCACTATGTTATGAGAGTGGACTGCAGTATTATGGATAAGCCTAAAGATTGGAATGGATTATGTTGGAAATAAGTTAGTATTGTTTAAGGATAGAAGTTTTCTTGATATTATTGAAGGGATGTTATAGTAATATAGTTTTAGAAAAAGGACAACCTGCAGGACGGGCGACAACCCATCGCGTCGGACAAGGATGTGGGAATCGAACCCACAACCAAAGTGCGACTGGCCTTTATCGCCTACCACTGGCCTACAGGAAGTCCCTGTTTATTAGAAACTAGTTTTATTATATTAAGCAGTATTATATATGAAGTATAAAGTCCATTTTAGGAACCATATATGATTAATCTCACTATAGATCGACTTATGTATATAATTTTTGCTAACCTTTTGTTTGAGACAGATGGAATGACCCGTCATTCTATCACATGATCTGCTAACACTTCATGAATAACAAATTCAACTTCATTTATTTAAGAGATGAAGTGGAAATTGTTAAAGGCACGAACAACAGTGAGATTGTACCAAAATAAAGTAAGTATTTATTCTAATTCAAATTCTTTAACTTTAGGGAAACGATCTTGAAAACCAAAAATGTTGTCCTAGTGATCTTATATCTGATGAATCAGATGGTACCTTAGATCTTCACAAATTTATGGCTTTGTGATTGCTGGATTTTTCATAGCCATGTTCTCTACCACTCTCCATCAGAACATGATGGTTAAACTTCTTTTCCATATACATATTTTCACCTATGTGGAAACCCTGTGATTAGTTTATTTGGGTAACCGTTAAGTTTCATACTTTTGTTTTTAAAGATTGGTTTTGGTAATCCTTTTTACCATGTGGGTTTCTTTAAAAAAAAACTTTCGAATAGTAAACCATTTATAACCCCGACGAATTTTGAGGGAGAAATTCATTTTAAGGGGGGTAGAATGTAATAGCCCAAGATTTTATGAAAAATATTCTTTTTAATTTCACTAATGTCTTGTGTTGTACGCTACACCAAAATGAGCTTGCACAACACACATCCTTGACTAGCCTTGTATTACACGCAATCGCGACCTTCCTCGATAGCGTGTATAGTACGCAATAACGAGTTTCACTAAACAACGATATGCTATTAAAATATTATTAAAACTAGACGTTATGAATGGTAATAACCACTTTTTAAATTTTAGAAAATTTAGCTCTCAAAATGGACTTCATTTTTGGATTCTGAGTATCGAATTTAGCCTAAGGTGAAATTTTGGTACTTTTCAGATAACTTTCATATTCTGATGAATAGTTAAAATTACTAAATTATAATTAAAAACAACTTTTTTAATCGAAATAATTATTAGTGATAAATTATTAATTTGAGTGGTTTTAATGTATATTTAGAATATATTTTTACAATTTAATACAATTTTGGTCATTGGTTGTAATTTCACATTTAAACCAGACATAATCAAGTGTCAATCTTTTGATAGATATTGTTTCTTAAAAACACGCTATTTGTTTTAACAGCGGGATTTAATTATAAAATTAATTTATGCAACTTATATGAATTTGGTAAAATAGACTTCATTTTTGAATTCGTAATATGAAATATATCTTAGGATGAAATTTTGGCATTGTTCTGAAAAACATCAATTTTTGATGAATAGTGAAAATACTAAGTGGTAGTTAAAAAACTGAATTTTTCATAAAACGTAATTTTACCGCTTCTGTGAATGGAATTTCAAAAATCCGAGAGACACGGTTGATGTCTGTAAGTAAAATGTGGTTCAATGAGATGAAAATAATATTTGGTGAATAGTAACTTTTTACTTTTATTTACCACGGTTAAAAGTAAATAGGGTAATTAAGGGTAAGAATGATATTAATATTACCCTAACACATGTCCTAATTCTATTGGACAAGTATATCTCGACCAAAAACAACCTTAAGTGTAAAATATTATCATTTAGGCCCACTTGGATTAGATTAGGAATTTATTATTATTTAATTCAAAGAAGAGTTAAAAGAGTTAAAATCAAAGTTTATTTACTAAAACATTTTTAATATAGGGTTGTACATAAGATAAATTCGATTTTAAATATTAATTAGAAATCTAAAAAGATTTCTTACATAATGGTATTTTATTTGTAATTTTTAGACATCAAATAATTTAATTTATTTATGACACAAAGATGATGCAGTAATTATCTTATTTATGAAATATTGACATAATTGATGTTATAAACACCGAAATAAATGTAATTTGAGACTTTTTATGAATTCCACTAATTTTATAGGATACTATGATATCTTAGTGTTGATTTAATCAACTTGGTTCGAACATATAATTCTGTTATGACTTTCACAAAAATCATATATCAAATAGTGTCAAAATTGACAGAAAATAGTTTTTAAATCAAATAATATATTATTAATTGTTATTTTATTCCTAAAAATATAAGGTTCGGCCAAATGACTTAGATAAGGATTTATATATTAATAATAAACAATTTGGGGTTCTTTTGTAATGTTATAGTAAGTGTATTAACCATATAGTGAAGGAAAACAAAAAGACACGGTAAAAGTTAAATTATTTAACTTAGAGTTAAATCTAATTGATAAGGTTAAAATAATACCCTAAACTTGTCTAAATCCTATTGGTTGATAGGATTTAGACCCATCCCCACTTTAGCTTCGAAATAAGACCCTTTGGAACCATTATAAACCGATTTTGACTTTAATATAAAATAATATTTTGAGATATTCCTAAGGTTCCCCTCCCTCCCTTATAAAAGGGCACCTCCTCCCCCTCCTCCTCACACCAATTTGAGAACTCAAGCTCGGAAAACCCCTGCCATTTTCTCCTCTCCACTTCCCTATAATAATCCTAGAGGTCCTGGTCTTCTTCAAAGACCAATCTTTGTTCCCTAAGTGGAGGATTCAAAGAGGCGTTCCAAAGAAGAGGTAATATCCATTACCGATCTTTTCAATTTCTTTCTTCTTCAACTTCTTCTTCTTTAGTTGTTTCATGATAAAGTAATAACATAAGTATTACTTAAATACTGATATGTTATTATAAATATGAAACAACCCTAATTCACCTTCTATCCATCCTACGGAAAAATGAAATCACCGCGTGTGTGTACGTACAGAATACCGTCTCCACGCCGTTTTGTAATCTATTTTCCACCACCACCTTACAAGGATGGGTATAATGGTGTAATGAGTAACTATTTATGATTATTATAAAGTAATATTGATACTAAAATAATATATATATACTCCAATACAATTCCACGATCATAGGAACGATATCATCACTCGTGCGTACGTACGGAATACCGTCTCCACGATGTGATGCGACTCGTTCGAAATGATCATCATTACATAGTAATTATATAAATGAATTGAATGAATAAATATGATATATGTTACACTAATAACATTCTGTATATAAGGTATATATAACCTTAAAATAAGAATAAGAATTTATTCGGCAAAACACGCATAAGAACAAAAGGCAATAAAGACACGAGTAACAAGTAACAATGAAATATTACTAAAAAGAAGCTAAGAATATGACCATATATGATATAATATCAATATGTATGATTCTGGAATAAGTCAATAACATTATTTAAACCATTATACAGGAGCTTCAGACATGTACAAAGCAAATCGGACCTAAGGTAAGGGAAATATCACAATCTCATTTTTATCTGAGATTGTTTATTCGTAAGTATTTACTGGGGTGTATTTTATCATCCACATCCATATTTCCTCAATATGTAATATTATTTCCATCCAACTACAATTGTTTAAATCCAATTTTACCCTTCGGTGAGTTTTTAGTAAAAGATATGAAAGGAATCTTTTGTCGTTTTTCGTACGAGGTACTTTTTTGACTTTTCCGAAAAACGTACGAGAAGAATGTTTTTTTAACTTATACGGCATGAATGGATTTTTAAAACATTATTTCCAAGAAGCTTCCTTTACAAGTTTTCAAGTTTATTTTTAATCAACTTCTTTTATTTTTAAATTGTAAGACATGTTAAGAAAGGAAAATGTTTTTGAAGTAGAAAGGATATTTTCCTCAAGAATGGATTTCAAGTGTTTTATCAAAATTATTTTCCATCTAAGATAATAAAGGGTTCTGTTTCTATCCCTATTATTACATGGATTTGATTATGTTGTGATGGAAATATTTTTATGAATTCCTTTATCTTATATGAATTGTTTTATGATGTCATGTTGTTTAAGAATCCCATTTTTATTACATGGGTTATGCAATGATGTATGATTTAAGATTTTGTGGCACACATAAGAATGGTATCATTATGAGATGGGTGGGACCTATATCTCCCTCCAATGCATTGGGTAAAGATTTTATATCTCATGAGATAGACATGGCTGGAATGGTAGGTTATACCAGTACAGTGAAACGGGACTGAAACGAGGGTTACTCGATTCAGAAAGGGACTTTGTCCACTAAGATAGTCTTGGAAATGAGTCTTGACTAAAAAGAAATGATTCCCTATGATTATGTGTGTATGCCACAAAGTTTAATGTTTTAAGTTATGATTATTGGGATTTCATTTCACTACTAGGATTTATCCCATGTTATGAAATTATGCTCTCTTTTGCAGGTTAAGATTTCCAAAAGTTATGTTCTTATGAATATGATGTGATTGATTTTTCTTTTGTTTACCCTTAGTGAGAATTTGAGCTCACCCTTTTATGTTTTATTTTCCCCAGGATATAAAGAAAGGTTTTAGGTAAAAAAAGGAATATCTTTATGGGAGATATTGAAGATCTTTCACCACGATTAGAAGATTACGTTCCGAGTTTCCGAAGACACTAAACTATTACGATCTCTGTGTGTGTGTTTTTGTTATGTACTAAGTATTCCGCAAAAGTAATGTAATGTTCATGTACGTCAAGCTTCCGGTCGTTACAGTTGGTATCATAGGAAAGGTTTAGTGAACCTTTGGAAACTAGGATGTGAGAACGTTAGTGAGATCCCTAGAGATATTTCTAAGGTATGTCTAGGGATGTCCCTAAGGATAAGTATACATATAGGATATAGTCCTAGAACTACGGTAACGATCTTAGAATTTAACCTAAGATGTTAGATATTGAGGGTACTCCCCCTTTACTATGTTGTTTTCTCTAGCATGATTTTTTTCCTCTCAACGAATTCTTTTTGTGTTTTAGTTAATGGAGGGAACCAGACGGAATTCGGTTAACATTGAATCTAATGGAAAAATTGGTGACTATAAGCAACAAAATTATGTAATGCCTAGAGAGAAAGATACTGTGATTATGCTGAATCAGTCATCACGATATATGATTAATAAGGTGAAATTTAGTGGTATACCTGATTCATCAAAGAAGAGGAAGATAGACTATTATGCATGTTCGCATGTTGAGCAGCATAAATAAAGGAAGATTGAGATTTCTAAAGAAGGGAAGAAGAACCTTGAAGAATACCTCAAATGGAGGGACCGGTGTTATTTGTGTGGAGATAAGGGTCATAGAGTGACATACTGTTATGGAGTTCAATGTATTATTTGTTGAGAACATGGGCATTACCCAACTCAATGCCCTGACCTAAAAAGTTACTTCTAAATCATGGAAGGACTTATTCCAGGACAATAATTGAAGAGGATGGATTGAGGTGTTTATGTATTGGTATTCAAGAATAATGTTGTTGATGTAATTTTATTGTTTATTATAATATTTTTGTATTATTGTTGTTTTCAATAATTTTAAGGTACCGGTAACCATGAAAAGTGATTCAAATATTTTGGAAAGAAGATGATATGCGCATAATGAAGGGATAAGGAGAAAATGAAATGTTTGACAGTATTCATGAGCTCATGATTGATATAAGGACTAAGTGATATCATGGTTTGAGTATATCGAATTTTGAGGATTTTGGTATGTGGAAAGTGTTAAATTTTAACTGCATTCATGTTTTCACTAAGGTATTAAAGAGAATACATGATTAAGGACTTTGAATGTTTGGAATGTGACCCACAAAACATATCTTATGATATATGAGGATCGAAAATGGTGTTAAATCTCTGGTAATCGTTTTCACTATGTTATGAGAGTGGACTGCAGTATTATGGATAAGCCTAAAGATTGGAATGGATTATGTTGGACATAAGTTAGTATTGTTTAAGGATAGACGTTTTCTCGATATTATTGATGGGATGTTATAGTAATATAGTTTTAGAAAAATGACAACCTGCAGGAAGGGCGACAGCCCATCGCGTCGGACAAGGATGTGCGAATCGAACCCACAACCGAAGTGCGACTGGCCTTTATCGCCTACCACTGGCCTACAGGAAGTCCCTATTTATTAGAAACTAGTTTTATTATATTAAGCAGTATGATATATGAAGTATAAAGTCCATTTTAGGAACCATATATGATTAATCTCACTATAGATCGACTTATGTATATAATTTTTGCTAAGCTTTTGTTTGAGACAGATGGAATGACCCGTCATTCTATCACATGATCTGCTAACACTTCACGAATAACAAATTAAAGTTCATTTATTTAAGAGATGAAGTGGAAATTGTTAAAGGCACGAACAACAGTGAGATTGTACCAGAATAAAGTATGTATTTATTCTAATTCAAATTATTTACCTTTAGGGAAACGATCTTGAAAAACAAAAATGTTGTCCTAGTGATCTTATATCTGATGAATCAGATGGTACCTTAGATCGTCACAAATTTATGGCTTTGTGATTGCTGGCTTTTCCATAGCCATGTTCTCTACCACTCTCCATCAGAACGTGATGGTTAAACTTCTCTTCCGTATCCATATTTTCACCTATCCGAGTTTCCAAAGACACTAAACTATTACGATCCTTGTGTGTGGGTTTTTGTTATGTACTAAGTATTCCGCAAAAGTAATGTAATGTTCATGTACGTTAAGCTTTGGGTCTCTACACTTAGGGAATTCTTTTTCTGTCTTGATAGCGCATGAGACAATATCTTCATACGACGATAATGTTTTTGAGACTAATGATCGACGGAGAAATGGTTTTAACCCATCAAAGAAAAGATCAATATTACTACTTGGGTTACGTGTATAATCTACACCATACCTCGCTAACCATGTAATGTTAGACTCATACATTGTGACATTCTCGTCCTCCTTTTTCCTCAGACTCAGAGATTTCCTTTCCATATCTACTCGATGGTCATGAGGAAAGTATTTTTCTAAAAATAGCTCTTTGAACCCCCTCCATTCCATATTTGATACATCATCATCTTCCTTCGTGTTTTGAATCAATGACCACCATTGGTCAGCATCTCCAGTGAGGCGGTAAACTGCTATGATAACTTTTTCCCTTTCAGTATTCCCCAGGGCATGGAATATTTCCTCTAAGGAATTTATCCATTGCTCAGCTACTAAGGGATTTTTACACCCATTTAATGTTGGTGCTTGTTTCCTAATGAAACTATCTTACATTGATCCTCCACGCTACGGATAAGGGTGCTCCATACGGGTAAGGTTATTATTCATAACCTGAGTGTGTTGTCCCGGTATGGTGATTAGCAGATCAGTACCAGTTGCATCACCAGATCCACTATAATTATCTTGAGAAGGAGTTAAATCCCTACATGGAGTGCGTTCATTGATAAGGTTTCCATTTCTTCCACTAGGCCCCATGTCTAAACAATGGCATACACTAGATTAGTTTATGAATGGTAATACATAAATCCAAACTTGTAAAACACTTATCATAAATTGAACAGTTTATGGATATATTCCCTAACCATAAAAAATGATTTCTTTGAGGAAGTATATACTCATAAATCCTTCATAAGTGTTTGTAATGAATATGAGAATTATCTTAAGCATATCCCCCGGGAGTGTCGTAACTAGGAGTGCAGAAAGGCCCATTGTCGTGCACCATTTCCAATTCGATTCTAGCTCAAAGCGATGTTTTCGGGTTTTACGCCTAGGTACATCTGTTCCAGAGCCTCCTCTACCTTCTCATATCCAGACAGGTATGCATTTCTCGGAAAACTCACTAAATGTCTAAAATAAAAAAATTCTATGAAGTTCTTCTATACTAATCTTTAAATTCCATCTTAGGTATATGTTCTCTAATCTGAGTTTTTTAAATCTAGTTTCTAAGGTTTTTACTAAAGTTTCTCTGATACCAACTGTAACGCCTCGACCCTAGTTACCCAGAGTTAGTGCATTATTACATAACATTGGCATGATCACAAAATATCAAGTCTCGAAAGACTGATTAGTTTAGTATCCTTGGAATCACTAGATTCATTCATAAATATTACATTACATCATAAAGTGAAAACTACAACAAAATCTTGTCTCCAAACTCATACCCCCTTATACTATCCCTGCAAGTCATTCATAAAATAATTCTTCACATCCTGGAAAAAATAAAACATAGAAAGGGGTCAGCTAAAATGCCCAGTAAGGATAACAATATAGCGGAAACATTCATAAATAAACATAAAAATTTAAGGAAATGTATAACTAAAACAAAAGCCTTTTAAACATGAAATTAATCATAATATGGAAAAGATAAAATGAAATAATTCAATTTTCGTATTCAGATGGATATTCAACTAGTAGAAAAATCACATGCAACATCAATAACCACTTTCATAATGATGGAATGCATAATGCCAGACTATCATAACCACATTGTCAAGGCCTTGTGCCAAGACTACAAATAATATTTTGTCAAGTCCTTGTGCCAAGACCCTGGTTTGTCTAATGAGACCTACCAATTCATCGAGGAACTATAGCGGGCTCCACCCGTCACTTATTAAGTCTAATTCATTCCACATATGAACATGTTTAAACATAACATAAACATTCGTATTAAAACTAGCATACGAAATGTCAATAATTTCTCCATAAACCATCAATGTTATAAAAATAACACATCCAGAATCAAACATATCAGAAAACCTTAAATACTATATGGAAGTTTTTTATCATAATAAATAAACTTCAAATAAGCTTAAAATCTATAATAGGATGTTGACATAGATGAAATCAAAACTACTTGAGAGAAATATCTCTTTTTTCAAAATCATTTAAAAGTCACAGAATTATAAAAGAAAACATTTACTTTGAAAATATTCTAATAAGATTGTAAGGACGCTTAGACGATTTTATAATGGTGGAAAATAGCCCCACCCTCCATATAAGTTAAAAATGACATTCTTACCTTAATTCTGTCAAAAAGGTTAAAAAGGACCATATTTGGAAAATGAAAGAAAGATTCTTTTATAAACATCTTATAATAAGTCAATAAGGGTATAAATGAATTTAACCCATAGTTTTTAAAATATTGAGAATGATTTCAAATACATTTTTAAGAAACATGGATGTGGATGATAAAGAGGTCCCAGTAGATAATTATGTATAAAAAACCACAGATAATGAAGAGATTGTCAAATAAACCCTTACCTTGTACTTTTCCTTGGTTGAGGTTAGTTTAAACTCATGTATAATGGTGAAATAATTTTTATTAAATTATACAATAATCATATACATTAATATGATATCAAATATGATATTTTACCATTGATTTTTTAATAATATCTTAGTATTATCGTCGTTTCGGGTGTTAACTTACTTATTTTCTTTTATATTTTTTGTTACATAAGCATTTTTGTTATGGATATGTTGTATATTATTCATATACAGAATGATATCAAGTCTTTAAACATTATTTTTAATCATAAAATTATAATTAGACTTTAATGGATACGATAGGATATGAATCTCATCACGTTCGGGGAGACGGTAGTCCGTACGTATGCATGAGCGACAATATCATTATTTTGGTATTAAAATAATATATAATTGGATGGTATATCAAATATACAGAATCATTATCATGTTATATTTATTAATTACATCAATTACACATCATTATCATACCCAACCTAATAATAATGTTTTGAATAACAATTACACCACGGTGGGGAGACGGTAAGCCGTACGTACGCACGTATCGTGACATGTCATTAAAAGGATGGACAGAATACTGAATATGATTTTACCACATTTATAAGAACATCACAGTATATATAATATACTAGAGTTATTATTTTATAATGGAAATAACAAAGAAATAAGAAGTTGAAGATGAATGGAACTTGAAAGAGGGTGGTGAAAACATTACCTCTTCTTCGAGATCTTCCTTTTGATTTGATCAAAAGGACTCCTTAGGTTCTTTTTATGATAAAAATAAGGCCTCTAGGTTGAAGTTAGGGATTTTTAGAGAATAGTTGGGTAGGGGTTGGCCGAGCCAAACGGTTTTAAAGTTGTGAATTAGTTATAAGGGTGAGTGCCCTTTTATAAGAGGGGTGAGGGTCACCTTAGGAAAAACTTAAAATAGTATTTTATAATAAATTCATATTCAGTTTATAATGTCTCTAAAGTGACTTATTTATAGTATAAGGTTGGTATGGGTTGAAAGCCTTTGAACCAATAGATTTTACACAGGTTTGGGTCACTAAATTAACCTTATAATTTTTATTTAAATCTTAGTTAAATAGTTTGACATTTACCATGTCTCTTTGTATTTTTATATTATATGGTTAATAAACATACCATATACATCCAATAGAACCCCATGTGGTTTATTTAAGATACACCTATCATTATATAATTCTCCTATATGAGCATTAGATTTTTAGTAATTGAATATCAATTAATAATATAATATTTTTTGTAGAAACTCTTTTACGTCAATTTTGACACTACTTGGTATTTGATTTTTGTGAAAATCATAACAGCATGATTAATTCTAACAAACATAATTAAAGAAATAAAAACATGTCATATTAACCTATAAAATTAGTGTAATTCATAAAAATTCTGTAAATACATTTATTTGGATATTTATAATATCAATTTTTTTAATATTTCATTAATTAGGTAATTACTGCATCACCATTTTGTCATAAATAAATTAAATTATTTAATATCTAAAAATTATAAATAAATTACCATGATGTAGGAAATAGTTTTACCTTTCTAATGAATATTTACAATCAGATTTATCATATGTATAACCCTATATTAAAAATGTTTTTGTAATTAAACTTTGATTTTAACTATTTTAACTCTTCTTTGAATTAAATAATAATAAATGTCCTAATCTAATCAAAGTAGACCTAAATGATAATATTTTATTCATAAGGTTGTTTTTGGTCGAGATAAACTTGTCCAATAGAATTAGGACATGTGTTAGGGTAATATTAATATCATTTTTACCCTTAATTACCCTATTTACTTTTAACCGTGGTAAATAAAAGTAAAAAGTTACTATTCACCAAGAATTATATTTATCTTATTGAACCAAATTTTACATCTTGATATTAACCGTATCTCTTGGATGTTCAAAGTTCCCCTCACAGAAGTGGTAAAATTATGTTTTATGTGAATTTGCAAATTCTCCTATGAGGTGGGTAAAAGACGGTAAAAAGTTCAATAAAATTTCTCTATATCTAAAATTATTCTAAACGAACTCTAATAAAGTACATTGAGCATATATAGATATTATGTATCGATTTTTACCATTATTAAATTTAAATAAAATAAATAATTATTTAAATAACAATTCGGTTTTAAACTATAACTCCGTGTTTTTTCACTATTCATAAGAAATTGAATGTTTTCAGAAAAATACCAAAAACTCACCCTAAGCTAATATCGATATTCCGAATCCAAAAATAAAGTCCATTTTGAAAGATAAATTTTTTGAAATTTCAAAAAGTAGGTATTATGATTCATAACGGCTAGTTTGATTGGTTGGGGTGTATGTTAGATTTCAAAGTTGTGTACAACACACGCTACTATATTATTCAAAGAGAAGCATATCATGGAAGCTTGGGGAGTTACATATGGGCTCCTTATAACTAATTCTAAGACTATGTGATCTAAATAAATGTATAAAACAAGAATCACTGATAGAAAAACCATGATGTCAAAACGCAGTGACTCATTAAAATGCATCATATTTTCTTCACATCTTTCAGTACTTCATCCACTTTCTTATAAAAAAATGTTTCATACAACCACTCTATCAAAATGTTAGAATAGTTAACTCATTTGCATTATGGGTTCATACCTTACCCACAATTCAACCTATATACATGATTCATTAATCATTTTAACACATATCAATGGATAGACAAATGAAACAATTATCCCCCTTGACAACATACTATAAAGACAAGATGAGAGAGGGGATAGAAACACATACCTCAACCATGATGAGTAAGTGGTTGGAAGCCCATCTAAATCCTTAATATGGAAAATGATTCATTCATTAAAGGGTTTTTAATATATCGGTAACTTGGTCTGATGTAGGAACAAACTCTTTCATTAATTTATTCTTCTACACATGATCTTTGATGAAATTTTAATTGATATTAGTATGTTTTGAACTTGAATGACATACCAAACATGATTTTATACCATGAAAATTTTTTACCACTGAGATACGTCGCCCCCTCATATCTCTCAGGATTGGTTTCCTAGGAGAAGTGTTTTTGGAAGGGGGAGCTCATTCATAGGCAATGCCTCTCCCATCATCTATGTTTTTCAGGGCCTTCTCCCCCACTATTTCCTCTATTTATTCACCCATGTGTTTTTCCCCTTTGATTTAGGGTATGACTCCCCCTTTTTTCATTACATTCGTATACTTTTCAATCTCTTGGGTTTTTCATTTAGTGGCACCGTTTATCCGTATACAACTATAAGTCTCCATTTTATGAAGGATTCTTTAGGATTTCTTCCTCACCATCATTATCATCGTTCTTGATAATACTTCATGTGAGGTTATATCATGTTAGTTAGGTGATTTAGTCGGTGCCACGGATAATGGTGAAGTGTATTGTTGTTGCCTTAGGCCACTATCTATCTACTCTGACCTCAATATTCATTGTTCATCTCCCAGTTAGACAGGTTTAGAGGACATCAGTGAGGTTTTGGGATGTGAGGTGGAAGTATTTGATGGTGTTATTTCCATATTATTCATCAGCTGGCTTTCATCCATTGTTACCTCTTGTGGTGTTCATTTAGGTGATGTTGCAGTTGAAATGCCTGAAGGTAGAGATTTATGATCTTAGTTGTAGTTCTCCAGGAGGCTTTTTTATTTTGTGTGCATTGATTGATGATTTTCAATGTGGCTCGATGTACATGGGATCACCCCCCCAAATTATGGTTTCTAATGGGGGCTTATTTTGGTTCTCAATGGACATCGAGGTTTGGTGTCCAGTAAATAACATTTTCCTGCTGTAGGTTTTTTGGTGGTGATTGTTGATGTCCTAGTTTCCGGTGGGTAGGATCTTCACTATTAGTTCTGGTTCGAGGATGACTATTACAAAAATATCAGGTTCATGTCTCATGGGTACGTACATGACATGAGTTTTCACACTATTGAAATTTGAAATTTGAAAATTTTCATGAGGTTTAATGATTGGGGGACTTGTGGGGGGAAATCTGGGATGTGGTGTTTGAATTGGCTATTTTTGAATATGTTTAGATTGGGTTGTTTTTGAATTTAGTGGCTAATGTTGGAAGGTTTCCAAATAACCATAAAGTGGGTTATTTTTAAATATAAAAAAATGGATTTGGACAATGTTGTACTAGTGTATTTGTAAGGTTGGTGGAACATTGATTATCACAACCCAATAGAATGGGTAACATCACTTCAAAATTTATGTATTCCAATTGAGTCTTTATCCACATATGTTGGGTAAAAACATGAGTGGAATCATCATACCTAGATTAATATATTCTAAGGGATACTAAATTTTGTTTTATTGTTTTCCAACTAACACAAATTTTCCCCTGAAAGAAAACACCAATGGAATTGTATCTTCTATCACTGACATTTCATACCCAATCAGCATTGGAATACCCATAAAGGTCAACAAATTCTAATATCTCATACATACTTATGGAATATTTCTCTCCATTGATATATATAAGAATTAATTTTTTGACCAATAGATATCTAATCCCATTCTAAAACTATTTAGAGTCAACTCCATTGCATTCTTTGTCATTGGTCTACATGGTTCCTCTAATATCGGTGTGGAAACTAGTTTCTAGATTTCCTTGTAGAATTTCATAAAAAGTTCCATAAAATAAATTTCTTGAGAAATAAATATATCATTCTTATTTTTTTAAATTTGTAATCTAAGAAAGTATTTCATTTCACCCAGAATTAACATCCCAATCCACATTTCCATTTGTTCATATAATCTATCACAATTTTTTTCATCATCCCCATTAACTATAATGTCTTCAACATAAGTAATTAAAATGGAGAAAAATCATGACTTTCTGTTTTATACAGATTACTATCGACCCTTCCCTTAAAAAAATTCATATTTTTTAAGCGAGTGTACAATTTATAATAGTATTCCATCAGATATTAATTTCGTCCAAACCTTATTCTCATTCACATAGCTGCATGTTTTTTCAATATAAAATTCCTCATCTTGATCACCATTCAATAATGATGATTTCTCATCCATCTAAATTTTTTGTATCCTCGTTGTTGAAAAAATTCAAGAAATATTTTCATAGTTTCAAAACATACCACCAGGGAAATAGTCTCTTCAAAATCAATTCCCTCAATCTATGGGATTCCTTTTCAAAACAATCATTCTTTGTGTATTATCACCTAACTGTCTTCATGCATTTTGGTCTATAAAAACAACTTGGTACTGATAACATTTTTTTGGCTCAGGAATGAGTTCCAAAGTTTTTTTCTTTTATATCTGATCCATCTCATCATTCATATCATAAATCCATTTTGGATTCTCAAAATATTCATTCAAATAGTTCAGTTCAAATTTTGAGTACCATAATATTTTTTTAACCACTTTTTATGTACTTCTTGTTTAAACCGTTGTATGTTGATCACCAATAATGTTTTCATCTTCCACTTGGTTCCTAAATCTAGGATGATATTTTAGAGATTCTTCCTCAGGAATGAAAACATATTATTCATATTCTTCTTCTTATATAGTATTTGAAATTTTTTCACCATTATCGTAATTTTTAACAAATGTTCTTTCATCTAGTTTTTCTTTCCTATATGCACATGTTTTTGTAACATCTTCCTCATATTTTTCAATGAAATTGACATCAATAGATTAAACAACTATTCATGTATCTTTGTTGAAACATATATATTATATTCCTTCTTGAGTATAGCTAAGTAAAATTCTATCTTTACCCTACGCTCACACATTCCAAGGATTCCAGATTTATTTATTATGATGCATGGACTCCCAAAAACTATTAAGTGTTTTAGACATGAATTTTTATCATATAACAATTCATAAGGATTTATATGTAAACATATCCTATAGAGACATAAATTTCAAATATAAACAGTAGTTCTCATGGCTTGCCTCCAAATTCTATGAGAGAGACCACATTCATGTAACATAGTTTTCCCTATTTTAACTAAACTTATTTTATTCCATGCAGCAACACCATTTTTTGAGAATTTTATGGTATATTAAACTCAGGTTTAATTCCATGATTCTCATGATATCTAACAAAAATTTTCATTTTTTCATTCCCCACCATTTTCTATTCTCAACATCTTTACTGAATACTCACATTTCTTCTCATCATTTCTCATAGACCTTTATTACACTTTCAGAGTTTCCTACGTATTTTTCTTATCCATAACAAATATAATGAATGTAAAGTCATAAATTAAATTCATTAAATACATATCTCCATGAGTTTATTGTTTTATCATTGACCCATGGAAATAATAATGAATATGTTTTATGGGTCATCTTGAACAACTGTAAACATTCTTACACACATATTTTTTAATCATTTATTTCTGAAAAAAGTAAAACACCAATCTATTCTTCATAACATGTCAGGAATTCCACATTCAATATATCAAATTTTATAATATACTCATGTTTCCCTACTACATTTTCTCCAATGTTTTATTCCAAAAATGATTCAATTCCATAATACCTATGTAACAAGAGTTTTGATCCACAATAACTTAGAGAAAGTTTCCATTGGTTTATCGGTATCTTGTAACAATCTTTCCATCTTCCTCACTTTTCAAAAAACCATATTTACTGAAAATAAATTTGAGACCATCATCAAAATGTTATGACACATTTAGAATGTTTTGTTTCATCCCATCAATGAACAACGAATTCAATAATTTTAACTTTTCTTCCCCAATTATGGTTTATCCAACCCCTTCCATTCTGAGAGATTCATCATTTCCAAATTTCAACATTCTTTATTTGATGTTATTCAAGTCATTTAATAGTTTTTTGTCTCATGTTATATAATAATAATAAACATTATCCAAGATCCATGTACGTTCTCCTTCTATATCTTGAAGACCGGTTTCTAGAAAAAGAGTTTTTTCCGATTATCTTTTTTCACATCTACATTATGAAAATTGTTAACAACCCTTTGTTTTGTTGGTAGAAAAACAATAAATAATTTTTCAAGGTGCCTATGTTGTCTAAACGTTTCATAAATAGTTTCAAGAGGTTGGAACCTATTTTTTACTATTACACCAACCTTCTAAAATGTCATCGAAATATCCATCTCATAATTCCTCTAATGAGAGTATTTAATCCCTTACAAACATTTCCTTTCATAATTTGTTGAATAGTAGTAATTTTTTGGATAAAAAAACACAATTTTTCCATGCGTGTAAATACACCACAATACTAGTATTTTACATAGAAAGAATATGTTACTCTATAAATTCTATTCGTCATAGATTTTTGAGCATGTTATTAAGAAAAATTCTAATCATTATTACTAGAAAATTATTACAACAACCATTCTAGGATTCCACATAATTTTTTTTAGTTTTTTTATTTTCATTCATATTGGAACTATAATTAGTTAAAACATGTTCATGATTTTTTTTTAAAAAAACCTGACATATCCTTTTTTTTTAAATTTTCCACATAAATAAGTTTCTCATAGTTATTATTATCAAGAAATAATTAATATTTATTTTTAAAAATTGAATATAATTTTTGATCATTCTCTAGACCACTCATTCCAAAACATTCACCATGTTTAGTAAAAGAGTTCTTAAAACTGCTAACTCTATCTTTAATTTTACATTTTTTTTGTTGGACATGTTCTAATTATTCTTATTAATCTTTCATATAAACTTTTTAATGATCATTACAATTATTTTCTTTCTCAATATATTTATTCAAATCATCAACTCTTCTAGTAGCTTAAATTTCTCATTAGGTAGACACACTTGATTATTTTTAAGGAATTTTCATTTTTCAACTTCCTTATATATTTCTCAATCATTATAATCATCCCAATAAAATCATTCAATTCATAATTCAAATGAATCTCTAATTGAGTTTCTTCTTCTCAAGGTATTCTTTTTAACTCTACATAGTTAAATGTTGAGAAAAGGTATTTTATCTAGTATTTTTAGTATACTTTTGAGATTCATCTTCATTGCCTTATTCTTCATAATCTTCATACTAGAAAATTATAATATTATAATTAGATAACATTTTTACTTTTCCTTTGGAATGCTATTTTTCATTATCATTATGTTTCCCAATTAATGTTATCAAAATTATTTTATCTTCATAATTATCCTCCTCTTTCATTGTTCGCTTAAAATCAGACACAAAGTACCAAAATAATTCATATTAAATATATATAAATGTAATTTTCCCCTTATAAGTTCGTGTACATAATATAACATTTTACTAAATCAAGGATACAAATTTATCAAAAACTTTACAAGACTTATTTTCATAATCTGAATCTCAATATTATTAATCAAGAATCATCTTAGAATTTTATTTCATGGAATCCTGGAAGGACACTTCGTGATAAAATTTTTCTTTTCACTTTATAAAATTCTATAATATACTTTCGTAAATAATAAAATTACTATGAAAATTATCTAGAGAAAATGTATTTTTATCTCTATATACGAATGAGGAAAAAATAAAAACAAACTTTTTAGGAAAAAATATTAAGACATTTTAAACAAATGTATAATCTTATAACTTTTCACCAGGAATTGCAATAGTTTTAAAAATATCATTTACCATGGAAAATCAGTCACCAACAAATTCTTACTCACCCATCTTGAGATATTCACGTATCAATCTCTAGATTGATAAAATTTCCTTGTTCACTTTGGTACTTTGTTCATAAATGTTCTTAAAATTATCAAAGATTCTATTGGTAGTGGAAACAACCATATCTACTAGAAAATCATTTTTATAAAGTGATAATAGTAAATAATTCTTAGACCATACATCATTATCATGATTATTCTTTTCAGTGGATGTAAGAGAATCTTTTTCAACAATATGAGGAAATCCTTCTATTATAGCTTTATAAACATCGAACCCAATAGGCATAAGATAAGGAAATATTATATATTTCTAGATATTATAGTTTATACCATTAAATACTGGAATCCTCATACTTTTCAGACAATTCATTATTTTATAACAACCTCATAAATCTGTTAATGGAGGGAACCTGGATCAGATACCACTTGATATATCCCAGTCAGGATCAATTTGTCATTGAGAGGGGGAAGAGGTGAATCTATGATATTTTTTTCCATTAATTTTACTTTTTTTCAAATAACATTCTATTCTTATTAATGGCTTTCACTTTTGTGAAAATAAAACAATCACACATTCATAGGGGCACAAGTATTTACAAGGATATCTCCTATAGTGACCCTCATATTTCAAACATTAAATTTACATAACATATGTGGAATTATCATAACATTATACAAACATAAACCCAAAGACTATACAAGTTCGGTGCCTTTGGAAACATTGAAACATAAACACAGGTAAATAATTGAGCTACATTATCTACCAATAGGATCTTCTTGACTAGAGACCTTCTTAGAAACATAAATCATAATAGATATCTTCAAAACATGGGGAGGGAAACATAAAAAGGGGTGAGATCAGATGATGAGTAAAGGTTAATAAGGTAAATATGTAAGAATAATCCTGAGAATAAGATTATGAGAACATGATCATTATAATAAAATATGTTACCCTACATAGCAGAGATCATATACATGAATCACCACATAAATCATGGAAGTTCAAAAGAACTGAATCATATAGAAATAGAGAACATAATCCATGAAATCATGACATACGAATAAAGATATATACTATGGTAGATATATAATCATATAATATGATTTCCATTGTATTCAAGGAATCACTACCAAGGCCATATTGGTAGTATTGGTTCCCTTCCCATACCATCTTGATAGTAATGGTTCACTCACATGGACATATTAGTTGAATAAGTTCACTCCTCATACCATCTGGGAAATCATGGTTCACTCCATCCAGAAATTAGTATTCAGGGATCAATCCAAATACAATCATAGTCTGTCTAAAGAGATATAAATCTTTGACTAATGCATTGGAAATAGATATAGGCCTCACCTATCTCAGAGTGAAATCATTCAAATATTTTCCACAGGATCATTAAAAATCAGATCATATCCAATGAAATGAAAGGGATAAAACAAAAATGATATAATATCATAACTTGAAGAAAAATATATTGTTTTCATAATCATTTAAACAAAAGAATAACCCATGAAAAAATTAGTTTTCAAAGGCATATAACCCTTGAAAAAGAAATGAGATTCATAAACATCATGAAATAAAAAAATAATCTATTTAGAGAAACAAGGAGAAAATAATCATTGAATAATTTCCCTAGAAAATCATGAGTAACAAAAAAGGTCATCATATTAGATGGGAAATAATTTTTAAATAACATTTAAAAATATATTTTCAGAAAAATATCATTTTGGCATCAAAAAATTAATTTTGAAAAATCAAATATTTTTTAAAATATTTTTATTTTAAAATAGAATTGAAAAAAGTTAATGAAATATTTGAAAACCATAAATAAATTTAAAATATTTTTTCCTTCAATATTATCTTCAAGGATAATTTGAAAAAAATAGAGAAAACATTTTTGAAACCATGGTTTTTGAAATAAAATAGATTTTTGAACGAAGAGTGAAATACACTAATTTTTTTCTATAAAACATATTATTAATTATCTTAAGTAAAATTTTTTGGAATAAATGTTATTAATCCACAGATATATATTTAATAAATAGAGATTAATAAAATTCAGACGTTTTATTGATAGATGGATCATAATATTTCATCAAATGAATCATAAACAAAAATAATCTAGAAAAATTGTGAGATTATATCAAAAAACTCTTATCACTTGGTAACATGGGATAATAATCTCCATGTATGAAAATTAATTTACATGAATATTAAAATATCATTAAAATATTTATATTCATGATATAACATGTAAAATGTATGTATATACTCCTCAAAAATAAATTTAGGTGCATCATAAAACATGAGTCTCAAAGAAAGAAAATTCCGACAAAACTAACTGACCGATTTGGAAACATTTTAAACATAAACCCCATATAAGAAAGATCATAAAATGGATATGTTAATAACACTAAAATTAAGAATAATATACATATAATTTATTAATGGGTAGTATATACCCCACAAAAAATAAGTGAGTGGTGAATAATGCATGTATCTCGCCGAAATAAAAGTGAGATGAAATTCCCTTAAATTTTGTGTTGACTCTCTTTATACTCATTTAAGATTCCTATATAATAAATTTAATTTTATTATAAATAATTTATATAATAATATTATTATATTTTATACAATATATTTTTTGATTATGACATTATATTGCTCTCTTGTTAACAATTATATGTTATGGTTTTGTTTTTGGAAATATTGGCTTTGTTCTTCGCATGTGTCTTATTTTGATACATCATTGGTCCTCATACATATATAATGATTTATATAATTTAAAACATGATAAAAATATCATATGTATTTATTATATTTATATTATAATAATATATATGATATAGATGTATGAAATAGAATGTACCATTCTTGGAGACGGTAAATCGTACATATGCATAAACATTGTTTTGTTTTTATTGTCATATTAAAAGAAAGAAAGAGAATAAAATATATTTATATATATAAAAATTTTTTAGGAGAATTTTTATATCATATATATCATATAAGTTCACTAAACCTTTCCTAAACAAATTATATATTGTTTGTGAATGGATCACATAGCTTTGAGGGGGTGGTAGTCCACACTTCCTCAAATTAAAATTATCATATTTACACCAAATGGAAATTATAATGATATGTGTTGTAAAATTATTAAATAAGAATATAGAAATAATATATATAATATATAACTTATATAAGTAGGGTTCCTAATATAATGTCCACCGACAAAGGTGGTAATGAAAAAATGAACAATCATTGTTTCGTGAGGCATTAGTTTGTTGTACAAGTTAACAATATGCGTGTTACCCATTATATGGAAGTGTCCGTAAGTTTTTTCAAAACCCTTAGAAAAAAAATTATATTTTTGATGCTATTTTTTTGCATAATAATTTAATATGGATTATGGTTGAGATGGAGAATGAAAATAAGATAAAAGAGTATCAAGGAGGATGTTACCTCGTCTTTGGATAAATGCTTTTGGTTTTTCACCAAAGTACTTCCTTGGATTTCTTTATCCCATAGGGGGATTATATTATTAAGGTAATTATTTTGAGGATATATTTGGTCAATAATCTTTTTATCCAATTTTTCTTAAGTGGTTTTAGGAAGAGGGATGAGAGTAGGACTTTTTACATCGGAGGAGAAGTGGTACTCTTGTACATTTTGGGAAATGGGATTCGACCCACGTTTTTACAAAGCCATGTAGATCTAATAATTGAAAAAAAATATCCAAGTTATTAAGGGGTAAATATATTTCCAATTTATGTATGTTGTATAATTTTCGAGGTCGTTTTGGCCTTTATGATTAATTTTTTGTCCTATATTAAGCTTAATATTACCTTAATAGTTATAATTAATTTTAATTAGTTTCAATAATATTTTTGGTGGAAAATTATTTTACCTTATTAAACATTATAAATTATTATATTTCCAAATATGGAATCCATTTTTTCAAATTAAAAACATAGAATTGTAATAAGTATTTTTAAATTTAACCCCACAGTCAGGTAGACAATGCGAGTTTTTAATATAAAAACATTCAAAAGTTAACTGTGTCTTTATTTAAAATTTCAATGTGAAATTTATTCCACTAACCCAAATTAGGTTTATGGATAAAAACATAATCTAAATAAACACTTAAACAAATTTAAAATAAAATTTTACCTTATTAATAAATCAGATGAAAATGTATTTTTTTTATTAAAATACGATATTTTTCACCATTCATCCAAAACATGAAGCTTCTCAGAAAAAACCCAAAAATTACCCCAACCATAATATTTTAATTATAAATTCAGAAATTAATTTTATTTTATAAAAATAATTTTTTAAAATTTTCTAAAATTAATTTTATTACTTTACACAGAAGGATATGAATAACAGTTCATTTTAGAAAATAGTATTCTTAAACATATAATGACTTTAAGAAAAATTTTATCTTTAATTATATATATGTTTTATTTAAATAAAAAATAAAATGAATATTTAAAAATATGTTATTAATATTAATATTACTAAGTTTAATAACATGTTTATAATTATCACAATTAAATAATTATAACAAAAAAGTTGTTTCATAGAAACTTAGTGTTACGTGTAATGTACGTCAAGTTAGTGTTGCATGTAATTTATGCCAAGTCAGTGACATGTGAAATTAATGAATTAACTACTTGATTATAATAAATCACTTAAAATTAATTCATTTGATAAAAAGGGTCCTAAGATACTCAGGATGTTATATTCTCTCCCCCTTTAAATGAATTTATCCTTCAAAATTCATCATTCTAGTAAAAAAATTGAGGATAATTCGATTACATCACATACTAAAGTTCCCATTATATTCCTTTAACTAGGTAATTATCTAAAAGAACATTGACCAGGTGAGTGTTCTTGTTTTGTAGAAAAATATGTGAATGATTTAGAATTTGTACCGGTTGTTCTTCGTAAGAAAGATCCTACTTTATTGTTTTGCCATATGCGTTAAGTACATGTGAAGGGTCAGGCATGTACATCCTTAGGAGAGATATAAGGAAAACATCATTTAATTTAGACATATTAGAAAAAAAATCACTAAAATATGATTCCATCCTGATACGATCAAGAATATCAAAGGGGATGACATACATAGGGCTTTGTTTCCCTTTTATTATGAACCTCATAACCATCTTATTGGGAGAGACTCATAGAAACACATTTTCATAAACATTAAATTCTATGTCACACCACTGGTTATTAGCATAAATTTTTTACCAATTATGAGCTACCTTCATATGATGTTGAATGGTTCTAGCCTTCTCTTCCAACTCATTAATGATCTTAGGTTGAAATATCTTTCTTTCTCTAACCTAATACAAGCATGTTGTATATCTACATTTCTTCCCATAGAGGGATTGATAAGGTGACACATGAATGATTGAGTGGAATAAATTTTTGTATAAAAACTAAAATGGAAGAAGTTGGTGATCCCAACCCCCATTGATATCCAAATAACAAGATATCGAAATATCATATAGGATTTGACTTGTTCATTTAGAATGACTATCTGTATGAGGATGCTAATTTGTGTTAAAACTCAGTTTTTATTATGTTCTTGATGAAGACTTCTCTAGAACATTGAGGTAGACCTAAAATCCCGATATGATCCAATATAATATGGTACTCCATACAATCTTACCACTTCCTTTTTGTATATCCAAGAAGGCTGATCCAGAGAGAATTCATCTCTGATAGTGATGAGATGCACTGACATATCCATGTTATGGAATACAACTCATATATCATTAAACCCGTTGGAGGGTTTGATTAGTCCAACTAAAAAATACATAGTGATGTTCTTCCATTTCAATTATGGTATGTTAATTAAAGAAAAATCCTCTTCGATATTTTTATTTTAGCATTTCCTTTATGGAATACCAATCACTAAGATACATACTCTGTGATATCTCTCTTCATTACATCCCACCAGATGTATTTTATGAAGTCCATATACAACATCATACATCTCGGATGAATATAGAAGGAAGAAATTTGATCTTCCTCTAATATATCATTCTTCAATTCTATTATGGAAGGAACATATACACAATTCCTAAACCATATGACTCCATCCAGATCAATTTTAAACTCTTGAATATTTCTAACATTCTTTTGAAGACCTATACCTTCTTTATATTCCTCATTATTCTCTAATCGGATAGAGGCTTGGACATATTTTTCATAAAGATAATATTTTACCATTCCCTCCAGATTTATAGATCCATCCTTGTAAAATCTTGAAATATTCGATATTTTGTGATCCTTATCATCGATATGATATCACAATCCTTTCAACTCAAAGCATCAACCACCTTGTTCTCTTTACCAGGGTGTAAATTTAGTAATAGTTGCAATCCTTTATCAAATATGACCATATTCACCATAGTATGTTCATCTCCTTCCCTGTGAATATAAATTTCATAATTCTACGATCATATTATATATCACACTTTTCTCCATAAAGATAATTAATCCATGTCTTAAGGGCCAAAATTACCACTTCTAACTATAAACTAGAAGGTGGGTAATTTTTATCGTTATTCTAAAACTACCATGAGGCATAAGTGATAACCATGTTATTATTCATAGTATCAAATCCCAATAATTTCATGGATTGATCTCTATATATTAAAAACCCTTATCCACTACATGGTAATGTATGTATAGGTGCACTGACTAGCCTTATATGAAGTTCCTTGAAACTTTTCTCACATTTATCTATCCAAAGGAAATGGACACCCTTTCGAGTTATTTTAGTCAGAGGAATGGATTATCAAGATAAATTATCCACAAACCATCAATAAAATTTAGCTAAACCATGATATCAACGTATCTTAGTCACTATGGGTTGTCTAGTCCATCAACCAATAGACTTTTTCTTTGATGATTCTACTTCTATATCATATCTTGAGATGATGTGACCAAAAAATGAACCTTATGTAGCCAAAATTCACACTTTGAAATTTTATCATATAGTTTCTCCTTCATGATTTTATATAGTAAAATTCTGAAGTGAGCTTCATTCTCATCATTTCCCATTGAATATAATTATATAATATATAATGACTACCACAAACTAATCTAGATAATCTCTAAAGAATCTATGCATTAAATCCATTAAGGAAAAGGGGAATTAGTAAGACTAAAATTAATCACTATATATTAATAGATTCCATATCATGTATAGAATTATATATTGGGTAAATTCTCCTTCTTGACCCTAAATTGATGATATCTAGAATGAATGTCATTCTAGGAAAATATCGAGCTCCCCAGAGTTGATTAATCAATAAACAAATACGGGGAAGAGGATACCTGTTCATTATTGTAATATTTTTATCTTCTTATAATAAATACATAGTCTCTTTGATCCATATTTATTTTTCACAAAAACAATAGGTTGACCCCAAGGTGACATGCTTGGTAGAATTCATCCCATATAATGTTTTTCTTGGATTTTTTTTTTAATTCTTATAACTCGCTTAGGGCCATTCTATAAGGAGTCTTTCAAACTTGTGTGGAACTAGATATGAGTTTTATTAAAAAATAAACTTCACGTTTTGGTGGAAGGCTAGAAAACTCTTATGAATGGAATCCAAAAATTGTAAAACAATTGGAATATCATGGATGTTGGTTTTCACCCCAACCATTTAATATAAACAAACCTTTTGAATTGGAATTAATACCCATACACCGGATGTAATCTCCATAGGAAGTTCATCCTTATCATCACATTGAGGAATGCTCATTGGAGGGTTCCAAATATAAAATTTATCTTTCATTTTTCAAAAATTGATGTGGTATTTATGTAGAGTAATGAAATCCATGCCTAAGATGACATAAAATCCAACCAAAGGAATAATGGAAATATTTTCAAGACACACAATCCCCCAAACTTCAACCGGAGAGGAATCATTGACTTGGGATGTATTAATCGTACCATTAGGGGATTCCACTACTAATTCCACATGAAAACATTTGGTGGAATCATAACACCCTTATCAAATTCTTTTCATATAAAAGAGTGGGTAGATCTAGAACAAAATATTACATTTTCTATTCTAGAGTTGATGGTTTTTGTACCTTTCTTGGTGTCTTTATTTCACCCCTCATCAAAAATAGAGATTGTATGAGATTTTACCTTCTTTATCGACTGGAGAGGTTACTAATGTCATTTATCTTCACTAACCCTTGGGTTTGGGTAATGGTTCGCATAATGGACATTCTCCATACACTTGTAGAACAAAATTGGGAGAGGATCCTTCTGTGCCTATTTTTATCCGTTTTCAACATTAGTTAAATTCTTCACTTAAAATTAAAAATCAACAGACCAAAGGCCTTCCCTTCAATACATAAAACATTTATTAGACACCTTAATTAAATATAATCCTTGATTATTCCCACACATAGAGAATAACAAATGATCATCTTCTACTCTTCAAGTTTTTCAGATTTTCCTTTAAACCCCATCTTCTATTTCTTATCAAAACCGTGATATTGATATGTGAATCCCACCTCCATTCCAATATTGATTGGAAAATGAAAAATCTATTAATAGTTACTAATATCTCTTATGGTCGACTCCCTTTTGGGAGTTTTCTTTAGTCCAATAATGAAACTATTATCTTTATGTTTAGGTTAGATGATGATTCTTGAGGCATACCTTTAATGTCTCATAAAATTGTACCCATAGGTACCAATAGATTTATCATACATTTTCATTATCTTAATTAACTCTTTCTCCATCTTGGTATGAAGAATATGAGAAATTACTTATTGAAAAATATTTTTTTTAACTCATACAAATCCATGGTTTAGATCTTATCTTGTTGCCTCATATTCTTGATTCGAGTCCACCACTACTATTCTTTTCCCTTAACTGATAAATAGCTAGAACATATTTCTAATGCTCAGAATCTAGAGAATAGATATTTCTTTTTAGTATTACCAAACTATCATTCAACAATAAGTGGATGAGAAGACCCTTTGAAAGAAAGTAGATGTTTCATCTTGAAAGACTCAATACTATTTTGTTCCCTTGTCTTATTGTTTAGAATCCCAACATGATTCATAAATTGAGAAAGCTACCAAATCATAGATATTATGGTTTTCATTCCAAATCTAATATAATTCCGATTATTAGGAGACCAATAATTTAATTTTCCCTCAAAATTACCATTTAATTAGTTCTTTTAGGTTCTATCTATTTCCTTAAACAAAAAATCATAGAGTATGAAAAAAATTTATTAAAATAAGGAACCAAATAATCATGAAAAAAACCTATATGATGTCAGAATTGGGACACATTCCTTAATATAAGACACCTTAGGTTTATACAAGGTTATTCATAGATAACTTCTATGTAAATCTTGCAGGTTTTTTCATGAAGTATTTTTGAATTACCAAATCATATCCCCCAGGGATATCAAACCACATGTGTAGAAAGACCCATTTTCATGTACCATATTACTTGGAGTCAGGCCTGACACATCTTATCAGTGCTGCTAATACTTGGTACATATATACCTGAGCTACATAAACATGTGTTATCTAGACATGTATGTATTGATAAAAACTCACTTACTAAATCCTTTAAAAAAAATTCAGTACATTTTCCAATAATTTTTCTTATCTTTATACTTACCCATAACCATCTCCTTAGGGTTTTTACAATGGTTTTCTCATCAATGCTTCCAAAAGGTACCTAAAACATTACAAATATCCCAACTATATTGATCCTTGATTTTAATACATTAAAATTACATATCATCTATGGAATACAAAAAACATTTTACAAACAAGTTCCCTAAGACTGCACTATTCTACTTCCATTGGAAACAATAAATCATAAAAACTGGTACATAAGTGAGATACGTTATCTCTCAATATGTTCTTATCGACTAGAACCCTTCATAGACACATCCAAGATAATAAGTATCTTCATTATAATGGAAAGGATACATAAAAATGGGTATTCTTATATGCTCAGTAAGGGTAAACAAGGGAGATATGTAACCATAATCATGAAAATAAGGTTTTGAGAACATGATCATTAAATTACAATACAATACCGTGGATATATAATATCATATACATTAATTATGCCATAAATCATGAAATTTCATAAGACCTGAATCATAAAGAAATAAAAAAAATAATCAATGAAATAATAACATTTGAAAAAACTGGAATTATGGAAGACACATTAGTATAAAATACTATTTCCATAGTATTTAAGGCATTGCTTCCAAGGCCATCTATATTGTATGGTGTTTCACTTCATATAATATTTGTATTCATGGTTCAGTACCATGGCCATCTTAGTAGCATGAGTTCAATCCTCCTACCATCTTGGAAGTCATGGTACACTCCCAAGACCATCTTAGCAGTCATGGTTCACACACAAGACCCTCTCAGTTTATATCATGAGATATCATTCCTTACCAAATTCATTATAGTGAGATTTAGGTCTCACCCATCTAATAGTGAAATCATACAAACATTTTCCACAATAGAATTAAAAATAATATCATAACCCATGAAATAAAATGGGTATCATAAGTAAGTAATCATACTATAAGTTGTGAAAAAAGATACATGTTTCATAATCATTTAATCAAAATCATAACCCACTAAATGAAGTTTTATTCAAAGGAATATAACCCATGAATGAAAAAAGGGTTTAAAAAACATCATTCAATAAAAAATAATACATTAAGAGAAATAATATGAATTGAAACATTGAATAATTTCCATATAAAGATATGAGAAAAACAAACAGATGTATTCCTAGATGTGAAATAATTTTCAAAGATCTTTTAAAAACATTTCATGGGTAAAATATCATTTCATCATTGAAAAATTAGTTTTAAAACACAAAACATTTTCGAACACATTTTTATTTGGAAATAGATACGAAAACATTTAAAGTAATCTTTGAAAAAAATAAAACATTTTCAAAAAAAATTCCTTGAAAAATATTTTAAATTTACATTTGAAAACATTTTATAAAACATATTTGAAAACATGGGTTTTAAAATAAAATAGGTTCCCAACTGAAAAGAGAAATTCTGTTAGATTTTGTATAAAACAATTCATAATGATCTTAAGTAGTGAAGAGTAGAAAAGTGATAGTAATACATGTATATATATTTAATAAATAGAGGATAATTAAACACAAAAGTTATGTTGAGATATGGATCATAATATTTTATTAAGGGATGTGTTAACATAAATAATCATAAAATGTGATGATATTGTTTCAATTAACTCTTATCACATGGTAACACATGATCATACTCTCCATATAAGAAAAGGAAAATTCATGAAGCTTAAAATATATTGAAAATAAAATGATTATTTATATAATAGGTTAAATGGAATTATATACACCTCGAAAAATAATTTAGGTGCATAACAAAACGTGAGTCTCAATGAAGGAATATTGAGACAAAACTATCTTAACAATTTTGTAACATCTGAAACTTAAAAAACATGAAAGAAATATCATAAATTGGATATTAAAGTTAAAATAAATTTATGTATAATAGAAAAATAATACATTCATGGGTAGTATATACACCACACATAATAATTGAGTGTGGAATAAGGCATTTATCTCATGGAAATAAAAGTGGGATGAAATTCCATTACCTTGTGTCTTGACTCTCTCAATACTCATACAAGATTACTATATAGTTAAGGTATGATTATTATAAATATTATACATAAGAATACTTTTATAAAAAATATGATATATGGTTTGATTATAAACTCATATTACCCACTTGTTAACAATTCTAATTTAAGGATTCGCTTCGGGTAATATTTTATTTGTTCTTCACATGTGTCTTAATTTTATATATCTTCGGTACTTATACCTATATAATGATTTATATAATTTAAAACATTGTAAAAATATCATGAATATTCATTATATTTTAATTATAATAATCTATAGGATATAGAAGATTGAAATGAAATATGATGTTCATGGAGATAGAAAGTTGTACGTATGCTTGAATGACGTTTCCGTTTGATTGTCACATTGAAAGAAAGAAACAAAAAGAAAGATAAGTATCTATATACGTATATATATCATTATTAATGTAGAATTATTATATTATATATATAATTCAAATTCACTAAACTCATCTTTAATGCAACCCATGTAGTGTGTGAACGAATCACATCACTTTGAGGGGGTGGTAGTCAAAAATTTCTCAATAGAAATTATCATATTTACAATAAATATATATTATAATGATATATATTGTAAAATTATTAATGAAGATAAAATTCATAATAAATATATTATATATCATATATAAATATAGTTTCCATTATTATTTCCACTATGAGAGGAAGAAAATGAATATTGAACTATCATCATTTCATGAGGCGGTAGTTCTCTGTACACTTAAAAAATATGTTCATTACCAATTAGTTGGAAGTGTGTGTATGTATAGGTTGAAACAAAATCATAAATATATATCATTGTTTTAAGGATAATGGTGTTTTTTTATAATAATAATATAAGGATAGTGGAGGGGATGGATAATGAAAATAAGATATTAGAGCTTGAGGGAGGATGTTACATCTAACATGGTTAAATCCATTTGTTTTTCACCAAAAGACATAATTGGATTAATTTATGCCAAATAGTAGGATTCTAGGATGATGGGGAGTGACATCTAGGATCTATTTGTGAATATCTTGGTCAATCCAGAGTGGCTTTAGAGGGTTGAGGATGTGGGAGAAAAGGACGTGTTTTTATATTAGATAAGTGACACTCTTGTTAATTTTGTGAAATAGAATTAAACCAACGTTTTTACCATGTCAAGTTGATCTAGTAATGGACCAAATCTGATCCAATGGATTGTAGATTCAAAATAATGATATAAAAGAGATATTGGACAATTTTTTAGGTTGTTTGGGTCCATATTATTAACATTTAGTTTCTTATTAAGCTTAATATTACCATAATCATTGTGAATAATATTAATTACATTCACTAATATTTTTGTATTAATATAAGTTGAAGTTATTAGAAATTAGAAATTATGATCATTCAAAATATGAAATCCATTTTTAAAATTAAAATCATATGAGAGGAAAAAGATAATTTAAATTTAATCCTTTAGTTAAGTCAACAATGTTGTTTTTTATTGTAAAAACATTCAAAGGTTTTGTATGTTTGTATATTCAATTTCAAAGTGAAATTGATTCGAATGACGCAAATTGGTTTGATTGCTAAAAATATGAACTAATTAAAATTTTAAACGTATTAAAAATATAATTCAATCATATAAATATATTATATGAACAGTGATTTTTGAATTACAATTTTATATTTATCATTATTCATCCAAAAATGATATTTCTTAGAAAAAACTAAGAAAATTTCCTTTATTACATTATAAATTCAAAAATGAATTTTATTCTTTTCAAGTAAATTTCTAAAGGTGTTTGAAATTAATTTTTCTTTCACATATGAACAAGAAAAGTAGTTCATATGAGAAAATATTATTTTGAAACATAAAAATTTTAACAAAAATTATATATATTTTTTATCAATATTTTTTATTTATAGAAAATAATTATATACAATATTGCAAAATTAGATTTTACTATTCATTTTACCCTGTTTAATATCTTTTTTTGTAATTATCTCATTTAAATAATTATAATAAAAATGATGCTTTATAGAATCTCAGTGTTGCGTGTAACGTATATCACGTTGGGGTTGTGTGTAACATATTCCAAGTCTATTCAACCTAAAATGAATGCGTAAATTAGTGATTTATAAAAAATAAATGAAAATTTATTCATTCGAGGAAAAAAAGTCCATAGAAACTTGTGGTGCAATAACTTCCCAATAAGAGAATCTACATCCTTGATATGGTATGGAAACAATTCAATACAACACAATCTACTAGAAAATAACCCATTTGTGTGGATAGAAAATGTAGAATATACAATTACACTTATGAATCACTGTATTCAATACGACAATGCATTTCTTCAAGTAGCATGAAATGTTGTAATATTTTTGAATTATGTTAATTAAATTTCATATGTTTCATAAAAAAATATTACTATTCTTCATTGTCTATTTTCACAAATATAATCCCCAAAACAATTCTTCGCATTATCACCCAACAGTAGGTAAAAACATCGTCAGACATCGTAATGATAGTCAATTTGATATCCTAGTGAGACCACCTGTCCAATTTATCCATTTCGAAATATAACTCTGCCAAAAAACCACTCACACAGTTCTTAAATAATTCTACCTCAGTCTGCAAGTCTAATTATGGTTTCCCAATCAAATAAAATAGTTCGGTCTAACAACCCTATGAATAAGATATTCCTTCTTCTACATCTTTCATCTAAATAACATCTTCATGAATGCTCAATCCAAAAACTCATGATCTCTAAAAACATTCAACAAACTACTTTCTCTCCTCAGATATGAATAGTACATGTGAAAAAAGTAAACACTACTCTCCTCCTTTTATTGGTGACCCAAAATTGTTTTACGAGGGAATCTAAAATATTTTTCCACTCAACTAAATATCCCAAAAGATAAATTTTTATTCTATTTTGGATATATCTTAGACTACTTCAATGCTTCTATACTATTATCATAAACATCTAGAATATTATCACATCTTCAACTCACATTAAAATTTATAATCATTCTCGTGTTCGATTCTGATTATCATTTAAATTTTAACATTACCATGAAGACATATATATAACATAAGATTATTCATTAAATTACTCCACACCAATTTATAAGATTAAACATTGAACCCATTATTCCATATGAATAGTCAGAACTTATAATGATATCTTCACTTCTTGACATTTATTAAAAAATGTTTCCAAACCCCTTTTTCAAAAACATCCATTTAATTCTTCAAAAACATTCAACATTCCCATTGATATCACTTCAAAAAATGATAAAAAAAATTCAACTTTTGTTCTTCTCTTCATACCAATGATCCTATGTCCAATGATATTATTTGTGTAAGTCTAGATATGATGGATGGGAATTTTTCTACTTCTAATGGATTGGTGTCACCTCAAGTATAATACCACATATAGTTTGATGAATATTGATTCAATTGATACAAATAAAATAATTCTTATTTCACTCATGAAAACATGATAAGAAAAAAACAAATCATTTCTTTTCTCAAGACCCAATTAGAAAAAATTACAAAAATTTATTCATTCATTCTTTACCTACCTGAAATAACCAATTCAACCTAATGAAAAGGGTTGACCACATTATTGATTTATCTTTGATCCAGTTTTTCATCAGTAAGAATGAATTCTAATTTTCTCTCCAGTCTATACAATCTCATCTTATTGATATTCTTAAATAAACGTTTATTATTCTGATTCCCTATTTTAATAATCATTGCATCTTGTGATTGGTGTTATGAACACTCTGATTATTAGTGGAACATCGTGTACAATGTTTAGATATTGTTGTAACCTTATTCTCTAAAAAATATATGTATATGAAGATTTTTATATTGTGGATTATAGGTTGAACTAAAAATAAATTTCTTCATCTTCTCATTTTCCAAACCAAACATCACATCTTTCAGAAAATTATATGGGGTGATCTAAAACTTATATATTAAGATGAGAAATCCGTTTCTTCATAAACTTTTTTCTCTATAAACTTCAGCTTGTATCATGATTTACACAAGAATATCAGAACATTTAAGAGTAGACTAGCATCATATGCCATAAATAGGGAGTAATTTTTAATTTCCATCCTTTCATTGACTTCTTTCAATACAACAAGTCCTCAATATGATTTAAACCACTTGTTTTTCTGATTTTCTTCAAAAGGATTCTATAACATGTTTGTTACAAAATTTATCACTTTTTGTGAATTCCATGATCAGTATAGAATCATTAGATTTTAAATGGATCTTTTTAGAGTGTGATATTTTACTCATTATGATTCATTCTAGAATCAAGGTGAGTCTGATGAACATTTTCTTCAAGAAAAAATCTTTTCATGACGAAAAATATTTTATTATTTTATATATGTTCTTCTGATTATGTTTGGTAGTACGATCAACAATGTTTACAATGTTATGTGATTTAATTTCATTAAAAAAATACAACAGAAACTTATTTCAAATTCTAGAAACAACCACATGTCATCTTGGCCTAGACAAGTATTTTGATGAAAAATTTCTGTATCAAGAAAATATTTTTGGGAGTACTATCAAATATATTCTAAATTACGTTATCTACCATAGGTCCAGACTATATCGTTTCTGTGTTAATTTATTCCTCATGTTTCTCTGATGATCTATATTTATTTCATATAATAAATATGTTTTTTAATGATAAAATGTCCCCTATTTAATGTTATATTATGAATTATTATCACATTTTCAAAATTAAGTGATATTTGAATATAAATTTTAAATTTAGGATAATTTAATATTTAAATTGTAAAATAATATTCACGTATTTTTAGATATATGCCTTATTTTTTATATGAGTTCTCAAAAGGATGAGGGTATAGTTGATCAGTACACTAATGAAGCTTATATTTGAGCCTATAAATCAAGACCACGATGGATCAGACTCTTATTTAGATCAATCCATTTACGTTCTATATTTCTCGATTCCACTTTAGTATAACTATATCCCGCAATAAAATGTTTAACCATGTACCATATGCTCACAAAGAAATGTCCCTCACAACCCTCATAACTTATCACATATCCCCTAATAGAAAATAACATTTCACCATTTCAATTACATGACCCCTAAACCTTCACCAGACACTATCAATTCAAAATTAACCTAGGACTATTTCAACATTCCATAGATTAAACTAAGAATATCCAACATCATCAAATCTCATATCCTTATGTTTATGTAAATAACCATGATTTCTCTAAATTGGGAAATATTTCACTGTATATTATATTCATTTAGGATATAATATTAAGATGAAACTATTTCATAAGCACAACAATTAATTATTTACCTCTTGATTAATTAATCCAAACCAATTTTTTTATGATACTAACAAGTGAATGTTTTAATATTAATTTTCATTTCCCTGTTTAATGATGCATGAACTATATTGGTTTTTTTGATCAATACTAAAACTATAGTCACTAATGCTAATATAGATTATTTTATTTTTAAAATAAATTAACTTTTATCAATAAATGATTTCTTTTTTTACTATTTGTAATATTATGCTCTGTCTGGTTTGAGGTGAAGTTGGTTGGTTAAAGGTGAAACAATTTGGTTCTTGGTGAATCTAGTAGATTAGTTATGGTTGATATTATATATATTATACTTGGGACGAAATTATTATTTTACCAACATAATTATATTTTAGAAACTAATTTTATTCAACATTTCATATTTATTTTAGTTTTATATTTACAATCTATTTATTTTTTTATAAAATTAAATTAGCATTTCATTTCATAAATGGTTTAGTCTAAATTTAATACCATTTATAGAAAATTTATTATCCATGTTTCTCCTTGTAAGAAGAAATATTAAAAAAATAATTATGTTTTAATCTATATCGGGAAAACCTCATAGACATTATTTTCTCTTAATAAAAAAGGTCACTATCATGTGACATCAATAAGAATTAACATCATCATTATAAGGCCAATGTGGTGGTTTTTTATTTGGTTGGTTTTCATTATCATCAATAAGATGCTTCTAATAGTTGTTTTTTTCATAAATCTATGGGCCATGGGGACTATTTTTCATTCATAATATTTCTTATTTACTTTTACTAACACTAGTACATGGGATTTATATAATCATTATATTGGGGATTTTCTAGTCTATACTAAATCTTTGGGTCCTAGGACTTCATTAATTTGGTTGTTTTTTGTTTTCATTGTGATGTTTATAGAAAAATATATTAGATTGGTTTTTTACTAATGTGAATAAATTGAAATGTTTGTTTAAATAGTTATTAAATCATGGTAAATGTTTTTATATTTAATTTTTAATTATGTGGCTGCTCATCCCTTGAGAGTTTCCACTCTGATGTTTTTACACTAAAATCCCTCTCATTAGGGTTTTGTGATTGCTATTTTTATAAATATTAATTAATTATTATATATATATATTACAATATTTTTAAATAGATATATTTTTGGATATTTCTCACTCTAAAAAAATATTTTTAATAATATATCCAATGGAAATGTAATTTTTGTGGAATTGTTATTATAAATATGAAACTAAAAACTATAACAAGGAAAAATATTATGTGTTGGTATTATTATAATTGTTATCAGGAAATTTTATTTATTTCTATAACATTTAATAAGAGGGTTTTTATCAATATTATATTGATAGGGATACAACTTTTTGAAAAATGATTTATCAATAAAATTGTTATTTTTGTAATATATATGAAATTTCTGGAAAATGATATTTTTTTGTATATCTTCACTCATTTTCCCCCTATCAATCAATTTGTCTCACGGTGTTATATAAAATAGAAATATAAGGAAAAATAGATTTCATTAAAATATATATCCTTTATTTATTTAATCATTTATTTTAATCCAAAATTTATAATTTTCTCTCTTTTTTATTATCTTTGTATTTAATTAATTTAAATATCTATCAAATTTGATCAAAATTGTTACATACAAAACATTTTATCCATAATATTCATGTTAAAATAATTTTTGGTAATTCATCAAGCCATTAAAAGTAATATTTCATAAATTAATATAGCCAAAAAATTATATTAACTAGTATTCTTATCAACGGAATATGTTATCTTAATTTGAACCCTCATAAAAATATAAAACATTCTTATTTCTTATTCATATCCTTAAAAGAATATTAAACCAAGGTATGGATTTCAGAAAATAGATCAATTTTCAATCAAGACAGTATAATTAGTAATTAATATATCAATAAGGCTAAATGATCTTTTTAATCTCTTCATAAACTCTATGACCTCATAGGGTCATTTAAAAATTTACCACAGTAATTTTATAAATACACATATATTCCATTTTAAATGGTTATGAGTGATTGGATAAAGAAAAATGTTATTTAGGGATGATAATTGACAACTTCCTTAATTAAAATTTTATAGTCGCTCAATTTCAAAATAATTACATTTATTTGATTAATATAATTTTTTCCTGGTTATAATGTATGTATATTTGGGGGTTATTTACATTATATCACATTACATAAGGTACTGTAAATTTTATAGTACTCTTTAATAAAGAATTTATAATATTTGATTCTGGACATGGGATGTTATTTTTTTGAGAATGATTTTCATTTATTTATTATTGAAAATAATTTTTTCACTCAATAATTAATTATTAATTTTTTAATTTTAATTTATCAATCAATATTTTTAATAAAAAATTAACTTCTACTCATTTACCACAACAATTGAAATTTTAAAGCCACTCTTTGTGATTATCACAGAATTAAAATTTCCAATATAAATTATTTTAAATTCATTGAAATTATATTTTAATCATCTATATTTATAATAATTGACCATAAATTTGAATAAAAATATTATCAGATATGAGTGATGGTGAGGTAGTTCACATTTATACATCTATATATAGTAGCTTTTATAAGGAAGGAAAATGTTTGATATTTTATTTAAGAGTTTTATTTTTTAAATAAGGAAAGATATCGTATGGGGTAAAATATTAATATTCACTGATCTTGTATTTTTGTTATGTTAATTTTACTAAGGGTGTTTTTCTATTGTCACTATTTAAGAGTAAAAAGGGTTTAGTGTGGGGGAATTTTATTCGAATGATTTTATCACTAATTTTATAATGTTTTGTTCCTTATTTTTTGTTGTATTTTTGAAAAAATATATCATTTTTAAGGATAAAGGTTGTGGAACCTTTTAAGGATAAAATAGAAAAATATAATCAAAATGCAATAAGTTTCTATGGTGCGTTTCATTTTTCAACATAGTTTTTAAAAAAATGATAAGTTTGGGGTGTTTATGGTAGTTAGTTAAAAATTACATCCCCTATTTTTATTGATAACAATGAGATTTAGGTAGAGTATGTTACACAAAATATTAAATGGGTTCGTACCATGTTTGATGATTTATTTACCCACAAGATAGTGTTTAATGTAGGATATCAAGTGGATAATTAAGTGTCATTATCTATATAATGAGATATTTCCCCGTGAGGGAGAGTTTAATAATGTTCATCTTGAAAATAATAGTGGATGTTATCAAAGGTATAGAATAAAAGAGATTCATGATATAATCTTATATGATGACATGAATTTTATGAAGGTACTATAATGAGAAATTTTTGTATTTCATTGAAAATGGTAAGGGGTAACATTATTTATAAAGATATTGTCCATTATCATGATCAATCTAATGATATAGAATTTATAATAATCCATATTTTAATAAAATTTAGATATATTAGCATGGGGCATTCAATTTTGGAATTCCACCATGCCGAAATAAATAAAATGTTGTTATTTAGATCATTATGATAAGTTAATGAAAATAGTATTGTAGTGTATCATTTTGAGGACAATTGGGCATGGAGAAAGATAAATTTTGTGGGGAAAAGGTATTATGATGATAGAGGATTGATATAGAAAATGTTATGTAATACATTTCATTTTATCAATTATTTCTTTTATCTTGGGCGCATCAATGTCTATAAAACCCATTTGATGTCAATGTGGGGATAAAAACCATTGAAAATATTTTATATAGTTTATGATCAATATAGTTTATTATTAATTATATTGTACCCATGATAAATATAGAAATTAATATGGTTTAATTTTATAAGAAAATTATTGATTGAATTGTTTATTCTCCTAAATTTGATCATAACATTGAAACTAAGATGAGTTGGTGGAAAAAAGAAGGTCCCCTAATTATGATCAATATTCAATAATTGAAAATATTGTTGCCTATGAAAATATTGAGATCGAGATTATGTTACTAGAAATATCCAATATAGTGGGAATCATTATACATACTTATAACCAAGAATTTCCTAATAATTTTTTTTTTCTTTTTTTAGAAAACCTATAAAAGTATAAAATTAGGTGGCATATAATTTTTCTACATTTTTCTTATTATTTTATTCTTAGAACTCAATAAATTTTTGAATTTATATTTTCAAAATTAATTGTTTGTAATTCCATCACTTTGGGTCAATTCCAGGAGTCCTTTCACTTTGCAAACATCATTATATATTGTTTATCCCTGAAATTCCATGATATAATTCTGTATTCAAGAGTTATAGTATTTTAATTTTTATACCACTAATTTTATTTACAATTTCAGACACCATTTTTTAGTGTTTTTTCCAAATATATGAGTATATGTATCCCTCACTCAATGTAGGGAAAATGTTACTTCTTGTTTTATTTTTTTATTTTTATATATTTTCCTTTATTCATTTTTTATATATTATTTTAATATTCTTTTATGCATGTAATGTTTTATATAATAATGAATTTGGGGTAATGATATCTTCTTGTAATCTCTTATGATTATTTTATTACAATGAAAAAAGTGTAATTAAGATCATGTCTATATTTCCATATGAACAATAATGGATTCGTTGATAAAAATATATTAATATAAAATCATCCCCATATACATTATTTGATGAAATAGTTATAGATTTATCATCGATATTTAATAAAAAAGTAGATAAAACGTTTTCCAGGATTAAGGAGAAAATATTAATTGAAACCTAATTACTAATTTAATCAATTTATAAAGTAACTATTATATGATGGGTAAATATCATAAAAATGATTTTATTGAATAATTAAATTTCCTCAATAATGAATAGAATACCTAGAAATATTATTGATGAAATTCATTTGATAATAAATAAAATATTGGAAAGGATCATAGAACAAAATATTCTGTATGAATATGACATAATTGAGGAAATAAATTTAGTAAAATTTTTATATTCTCACATTTTGATAATTAAGTTAACGATTTAATGTATATATTAGTTATATTTTATAAATTAATGGAATATAATGAACATGAAGAAACTGAATGTAATGTTTATCTTTTATATATATATATATATGTTATAATCAATAATTATATTTTTTTTGAAGTGGATGGTATAATAAAAAATGGTAAAATTGGTTTGTAAAACAATAAACAATCCAATATAATAAAATGGTCTATTTTTGTGAAACATATATAGAAACAAATAATTTTTGGTTTATGTATATAAAACCAAGTCCTGTATCTGTTATTGGTTAATAAACTAAAAATTTATAGTCAATTACTTAAAAAAAGTTCATCCGAGGAATAAATATAACACACGTGGTAGATTTTTCTACTTTCTAAACTGTTATAAATATGACCAACATATTTCCATTACATGGAATAATGTTGCGCACAAGAATTAAGCATCACTTATTTTTCACATATCATTATTCCTTTATCTCTCATCAATCAATTATCCTTAGAGGGGTGAAACAATTTCAACACTATGGTGAGAGATATTGTTTTTTCAAAATTTTCAAAATTTTTATTCATTTTTTAATATAATTTCTATACTTTTAATTATGCGTTCTTATTTTCTTTTAAATTTATTTAAAAATTCAAAAAAATTTGTCACCATGTTTACCCATATTCAAACTTATAATATTTAAATGGTGAAATAATTAAGACATGAACTCCATATTTTTGTATAATTTATCACTTAGAAACTTATTTAACAACAATTAATCAAAAAAAACTATATTTATATTATTATTGAAAATTTACAATTCTAATAAAATAAATTTATGGTTGTTTTTTGAAATATATATTAACATCCTTGCACATCGATATTTTATTACATATTAATTCCAACCCAAGAAGAATGGTGTCCATTCTCATTACTTGTTATTCATACCCATCTTGAGAAAACCTAGGAACAAGGTATAGATGTGAGAATATGCTTGTTTAAACAAAAATATTTAAAATATTAAGAACTAATATAATGTGAATGATTGTTTAAAATCATCATAGACACTGAGATTCTATATTCATGTTAAAAATTTTAATAGACTTTTTCTATTTCAACTATCATCCTCCCTTTAAGTGTAATAGTGTTAGTATTTCAAGAAAAAAGTTTGTATTACGAAAATTGAGTTGATAAATCCATTAATTTAATTTTTTTAATATATTAATTCAAAACACTTTAATATTTTGGATTATTATAAATTTATTTATGTTTATTAAATATATATTTTATGTTCTGGAATTTATTGTTACATTTATTTCAATTTATACCCACCATATCATATCATTAAAAACAACGAGCCTCCTTCATAGTACTCATGATTAGTTTCATATTTTGATTTCATCGAATAGTGATTTGGAATTCATTACAGGCATATTTTATAAATCTATATTTATATAAATTCAGCATAACTTTGAAAAAAAGTTGAGAGATAGAAATGATGCATGGATGAACATAGTATTTTTTAATGAATAAGAATATTCAATATTTTTATTATGGAATTATAGGTTTTAAATGAGGCAAGATGTCATATAATGAAAATGATCAATTATTTTTTAACTTTTCGTTGTTTTGTATTGATTTAACTAAAAATGTCTGGTTTATTTTTGTTTTTCAATTCCCATGTGTCCATATGATTAGATGTAAGGAAATTTGATTTATTTTATTTTATTTTATATCTATTTTCAATTGATTTTTCTTATATTTATTATTTTTTATAACATACTAACATGTTTTAATCCTATTATAATAGTATTTTCCTCATTAATTCTTTTGAATAGAAAATTGTTAAAAAAATTAATGAAAATGAAGAAAGATATAAGGCCAGAGTAAAATTTTACAACCAAGCCCTCCATAAAATAGAAGTCTAAAATTTTTTAACACAATTAATTAAAATTACATAGCCCTATGATAAATACAATAACATATGTCTGGGGTTTGTGAATTACATAGGAATAATGTAATTTTTTATGAGAAAACAACACTGAACTATAAAAAATGACGCCCCCTTGACAAATTTATGTGATTAGTTTTATGTTATATGAATTAATAAAGAATATCAAATTTTTATTTATTACAAATTATTCATTGTTTGTGTGATATTTCCTAATGAGTTAGACTAGGTCGGTTAAAATATTTAAAGAAAAGTTGTTGGAATACATGCCTGTTTCTAGTTATAATATACAGGGGACTTATGAATGTGCCATAGCTGATTTGGGAGAGGTTGGTGATAAAAAAACTGATGTTGAAAATGGTCTTAAGGAGAAATTCTTGGGAATTCATGTTCATTTAGAATAATAAATGGTTGAGGAGTTTCTTTTTATCAATTTTACTCAATAAGAAGTAAGAAAAAATGATGGTTAGGCTACTTCACGTAGTTGCCTATAGTGAGTAGGCTTCTTGGATTAAAAAAATAGAACCTTATACAGATATGGGGTTTTAATGAAGGGAAGATAATTAAAGAAAAGTACTCTAAGACTTGGGAAATGTTGGGGGATCTCTTTGATGAAATCATTTATGATAATCCAGATACACAGGTGCATTCTATCTCTTGGAAACTCTTTAGGGAAGAATCATCTAATATTTTTATGTTATGATTCTAATATTTTGCGATCTCTTTTGTGTTATGTCCTCCTAGTTGAATTGTTCGATTTCACACTTTTCCTTAAAAGTTTTTTCAAATAAAAATTTTATTTTACAGTAAATTATATTCATTATTTGACCATTTTAGATGAAATAAAACATATAAAGGGATGAGATGGAGGAGTTTTAGATTTAACTAATTTTTAGGAGGGGTATTTGAAGTCAAAATGTGTTAGTTCTACTTACATTTTCTTCATGATTCCGGATAATTATTGAGAACACATGCTATAAATAAAAGTTATTGCTGTTGACATGGGTTCATGACACTATGATAAAATTATTAAAATACAAATATTCCTATCATTATTAGAATATTATAATAATGGCATTGAAATATAATCAACCATTGGGTAATTTTATTCAATATAAAAAGAAATTACAAGGATGAATATAATTTATTTGTTGGAAGATTGAATTAGAAAAATTGAATATAAGATTTTATTTATATCATGTATTTATTTTCACCTACCTGTATCAGTAATTGGTAATCATTTTGATGCAATAGATATGATGAATCACTTTTGGAAAATTTTGTATCATTTATGATTAATAATTTATATTATTAAATTGATTATCTCAAAACATAATAAAAGAATTACTATACTTAATTTTATAAATATAATTTTTTAAATTTTTATTTATCATGATAATGTTGATTTGTATAGAAAAATTGAGATTAATTAGAGGATTAAATGTTTTCTCCTGATTATGTTCTATAAAATATAATTTTTGGTTGGAGTGGATACTCAAGAGGGGGGTGAATTAAGTTCCTATTAAAAATTTCTGTTTAAAATATTTATATTGAAATCCCCCAATTCATAAAACAAGTTCAAATGTAGTGAATTTATAATGATTGTATGTTTCCAATTATTTTCTCAAAGATTGATTATTTCCCAGTTAACATAATATGAAGATTAAGTTAGATTTTGAAACTAACTAACTAGCTATTAGTAATTATAAACACTTTCTAGTTCAACTATCAGAGTTACATTAAACCAGATTTGAATTCCAAAGTAATTAGCAGCGGAATACTGAAAATAGTTTAAACTAAAATAAGATGCACAATAGTTTTAACCATGTGGTTCAGTCTCAAGATGAGACTTATTCCTCTCAAATAATTTATATAAAATAGTGATCCACACCTTGGATCAGGGTTTACAATAGTACTTAGACTGTCCAGGTCCTCAGACCTCTAACATAGCTCTACGTGGGAATGAAACAACAACAACACACGGGCTGTCCAGGTCTATAGACCTCTACCACAGTTGTACGTGGGATACACAAAGGTGTAAACTGTTTTGTGTGAGGATTTCAGTATACTCTAGTTCATATTAGGAGTCATTGTGTGTCAAAATAGACAAGAGCACACACAATGCATGTAATGTAATAAAAATAATCACAACAAATAAATATTATGGGGATGAGTTTAGAATTATCTTGTGTGATGTCAATGCAACTTTGTACTGCTTTGGATTGAAGAGGATGGAGTTTTTGAGTCCTTTTCTGGATATTTTCTGGAAAATAGTGTGTCGTGGTTCTGTTCCTTTACTTCAAGTATAGGTGTTTAGCTTGAATTTAAGAGTATTCCTTGTAGCACTTAAACCTCCTCTTGAACTTCTGTTCTTGTTGTGTATGAGTGTTCTTCGATTTCTTCTTGTGTTCTTCTTGTATGTGTCCCTTTGTGCATCCTCTATGTCACTCTTTTTTATACACATCATTGATCTTCATTTTATATTCATGCGGTGGTTTGACGTAAGTCATGATTACTTCTGCAGGTATGAGGTACATTTCCCTGACATCCAACAAATATCATTAATATATTTCAGACATAAGGCATGATTACATATGTAGGTATGAGGTAAAGTTTCCTGAAATCCAACAAACATCATTAATTAATATCAGTTGCATTAAAAGAAAAAAATATGACCATTTATAATAAATAAATAGAGAGATAGAGTTTAGATAAGCAGTTACTGGTTTCCATCAGTATCTCTTTCTATCAGTGAACTTGTAGCGGTGGACTTGTAACAGTAGGTCCTGCATCGGTAATTTTTACTCTCTGTAACAATATATTTCTTGTATCGATATCTATCTATGTAGTAGTATCTCCTTGTATCCGTAGCTCCATGTGTAGTGGTAGCTCCTTGTATCATTATCTCCTCATAACGACGAACTTCGGTTGTTAGCTCTTCCTCGTTATCTGTAGCTGTTAACATCGATAGCAGTATCTCTCTCTATCAGTATCTTCCTCTATCGGTAGCTCAATTCTATCATTTTCTTGTATCAGTGACCTTGTCTATCAGTAGACTTAGTCTGTTAGTGACATTTGTTTATCGGTTGCTCTGTCTGTATCAGTGACCCAAAAACTCGAATGCTTATAAAGTATCTGTTCAATGCATTTAATTTCCAGATTGAGTTAGTATCAAGATCAATCATCCATTAAAATTTATAATCATAAATTAACATTGAATAAAATATTCCAATGATATGATATGATCATTTTGATATTCATATCAACACATTAGCATGATGACATAATTACAAAGTATAAATAATATATATATAGACATTTTTTGTAATTATCAAAGCATATCTAAACATAATTGAGATTATCAAAATAGGTGAGTCCAACAATCTCCCCTTTTTGATAATCAAAAATCATGGCATTATAATCCAGATTAATCATTTATGAATCAAAGTAAAATACATCTACTAGAATTTCTTATTGTGCTTAGATCATAACACTCAAATGTATTATGGTGAAACTATGGACAAACATAATGGTAAAAATAAATAGAATATTTTATAATCCCCCCCTCCTTAGTGTAATATCTCCCAATATTATAATTTTTATCCCCCTTTGTGATTAGGAAAAAGAGAAAAACAATGGTTCCAAACATAAAAGAAGAAGAGAGAAAATAGACATTTGCATTTCACATGACAAAGTTACATGAGGTAGTACAAAATAATTACAAAGATTCCTATCAAATGTCCTAGCCACTAATCAATCAACCTCCTTAATAGGTAATTTTGATTTGTCTTTGGGATAAGAAGAGGATTAATTCTTGGTAGGCATAGGTGAAGGCGTGGGAACACCCGTGATGATAAAAGGTGGTTGAGCTACTGAAATACTTCTAGGCCTATAATGGGTACTCCATTGTGTGATCATAGGAGTAATACTTTTGATAGATTGAGCCTGAGTCGACTGAGGTGCAGAAGCAGACAGACCAGAGGCAGGTAGGGATGGAAGTACAATAATTTCTGTACATTCCACAAACAGAAATGGCAGTAAGAGATTCCTGAAATCCATGATGATACCTTCCCCTCTCTCCATAGCAGAGATAACATCATTCTTGTCCTCCATAAAATTTTCCAAAGTTGGGTTCAACTCCATGAGCATACTAACTTGTTATTTGAGGGCTTGAGTAACTGGGGGCAGTTTTAAATTCTTTAAAAGTAGCTTGAAATGATTGGTTATCTGATTCATGGTGTACACTCTCTGAAAATAGTAATCAATTTTTTCATTTATTTCCTTTTGGGATGCAGTAGCATCTCTCATATAATATTAGATGATTTTTCTAATATCCCTGGTGGTAGTAATCACTTAGAAATCAGATGACCTACTAATATTAACTTGACCATGTTCTTCTATTAGCACAGATCTAAACTATTAAACATCAACTAAAATAGTAGAGGTACCAAGAGGTTTTACAGTAAAAGTTACTGTTTCTTTTAAGTATTGTGTCAAACTACTTATCAAATTTTTCACAACAAAATCTTGAGTACTGACATGTGTTTTTATGGTCTTCTTGAAATCATCAAACACATCCACAAACTATTTCACAACACCTCGAATGAATTTGATGTCAGTATCAACTTGATATTTAGAATGCATGAAGGTGTCAAATGTAAAAATAGATTGCATCAAAGAATCAACAACCTATGTCAAACCTTTAACTTGTTTTTGACATTCTTTTACTTCATCCATCACTTCTATCACATCACTTTACATAACACCTACCATAGAAGATACCAAAGAACTTTCCATATTACAAAACTCCTCAACTAAACAGGTTTTCAATTCAGATATTAGTGCCTCAAGATCTTTTTTTCCCACAATGTCTTCAGGCAGATCTAGAGGAGCTACTGGTTAAGCAGTAACTTCCGCTGAGAAAATATCATAAGACATATGATGCCTTCTAGTGGGTTTCTAATCATCATAATCTGTATAGACTAGTCCCAACACAAAAAATACTGGATCCACAGACCAATATTCCACTTCATAGGTCACATAAACTAATATTATCCTTACAGGCTTCTCCCCCTCAACCCGAGCTTCCATCACTAAATCTGCAGCAACAACTGCCTCATTGGTTACATTCTCTTTAGAAGTGTCATCTAAAACCATAATCATATCCAAAAAAGGTTTCACATTCTGGGGTATGTTAGCAATAGGTACTGGTCTATCTACTTCAAGAATCTTCTCAACAGTCATAATAGAGTTCTCAATCAGAGGACTGAGACACAAACAAGTACTTCTATTCTCTGATAGTTCTTCCTCTCCATAATTACTACTATTGGAATCTGGAGTAGTATCCCTATGATCTGATCTAGGATGATCATCCCCATTTATATAGATTTCTTTAACACTTTCTCCTTAAACTGCTTCCCTTCTAGGTAGGGTTACAGATGGACTTGTCTTTCCATAATATACCTTTTCAGTAGTTGAGCATGAAGGAAAATCAGGATCCCCTCCATCTTATATAGTGGTATCCTCCTTAGCATCATCATCACTTTATTTAGGTTCTTCCTCATCATGTCCTAGACCTGGATCTCTCATATCTCTTGGCCGATTAGGATGATCAACATGGTTAAATTTATCATAAAATTTCTCATCAACATTTACCCATTCCCTTTTCTATGGGTTCCCGCCAATATTCATGTACTTACAAACTATTTTTTTAATACCAAAGTTGTCTCTTAAAACCACTGTCTCATCCTGAGACTCATCCACACCTTTTACCTTGATCAACAAAGAGATCATATTTGTGAAGAATAGAGCATTTGTTTTCGATTTTGTCCTGGTCATATCTTCAATTTGAATCATCATAAGCCTACAAAAATTTAATTTGACACCATTCCTTAGCAGATACAACAAGAATATATCTTTGAATTTGAGATTTGAAAAATACCCTCTTCTTGGACTTAACTCATGCTAGATAAACTTGAACAACAACCGGTTTCCTCCATCCATTTCTGTAGAAACTACTTTTCTTGGTGTGCCATCTCCAGTGAGCTCTTCTAAAGTTGTTTCATACTCAAAAATGTTTCTAGTGGTAGGTAATTACTTTGAGAAATGTCTAATCTCACCCTCATGTGTTTCTTTCAAGCACTCATTCCATTCAATGGAAGAAAAAGATATTATCTTTTCATTCGCTAATGATACAATTCTGTTCTCAATTTAATATTTCTCAAAACGAAAAAACTTATAGTATTCCTTTACCAATTTAGTATAATAAGGACCATTGTTATTTTAAAATCATTTGAGCCACCCTTGTTCCTCCAAAATCATTAGAATCAATGATTTGTTGCACATGAGCCATTCTACACAGAGTTCTTTCTCGATTATGATATTTCTATTCAGTAAGTGCGAGTTCACTACACTCTTCTCATGAAATGTTCCATTGTCGCCGCCTTTAGGTCCTTCTTTCGTCCTCTTTTCACTTGGTGCATCTCCTTCATCTCTAACGACCATCTTTTTTCACTCTTTCCATTTCCGAAATGAAGAACATAGGGTTCACAAGAAATGTGGGGGTTCAAGAAGTATGGTTTGAAGAGAAGAGAGTTCGTGATGGATTGAAACGTGACTTAGTCATAATTTTTTTAATTTAGAAATCGAGATGTAATAAAAAGAAATGCATTAAAAATAATAAATTCATGCATTAAAATCCCAAAATCCAGACAGTGCAAAACATATCAGTGACAACTATCGGTGAGAATCCTAATGGCGAGGTCTCTCTAACTATGAGGTTTATCTATCAGTGAGGTTTCTCTAATGGCGAGGTTTCTACTAATGGTGAGGTTTCTCTAATGGTGAGTTTTCACTAATGGTGAGGTTTCTCTAATGGTGATTTTTAAGGAAAGTTTATCATTCCTAACTCATGTCTAATGTAAATTAAGTATTCTGAACATAAAGGATTGGTGAATATGTTATCTAATTAATGTTCAGTGCCTATAAATTCAAGATTAATATCACCCTTTTGATAATGATCCCTCAAAAAGTGATGCCTTACATAAATTAGCTTAGTCATAGAGTGTGATATAGGATTCTTAGAGATATTGATTGTACTTGTGTTATCACAGTTTATAGATACATTCCTAAATTGATATCTGTAGTCCAATAAGGTATGTTTCATCCACAGAATTTGTGCACAAAAACTACCAGCAGCTATATACTCTGTTTCAGCAGTAGCCAATGCAACAAAATACATCTTTTTACTACACCATGATACTAAGGACTTACCTAGAAAGTGACATGTTTCAGAAGTTCTCTTCCTATCTAACTTGAAACCAGTAAATCCAGCATCTGAATAACTTGTTAAATCGAATGATTGTCCTTTTGGATAAAATAATCCCAATTTAGAAGTATGTTTAGGATATTTGAAAATCCATTTAATAGTAAGAAGTGTGACTCATTTGGATTAGCTTGAAATCTTGCACACATACACTCACTAAACATAATATCAGGTCGAATAGCAGTAAGATAAAGTAAACTTCCAATCATACCTCTATAATTGGTCTGATCCACTAGTTTCCCAATTTCATGAGCATCCAATTTACAAGTGGTACTCATAGGTGTGTCAATTTCTTTATTACAATCCAAACCAAAATGTTTTAAAATATCCTTTGTATAATTACATTGATTTATAATAATACCAATTTCATTTTGAAAAACCTGAAATCCAGGAAAATATTTGAGTTCCCCCATTAAACTCATTTCAAATTCACAATGAATACTCTTTGACAAATCTATACATAAATCAGTTTTAGAAGATCCAAAAATAATATATTCAACATATATTTTTACTATCAAAACATCTTTGGGAATCCTTTTTATAAAAAGAGTTGGATCACCAATCCCTTTAATAAAACCTTTTGAAATAAGAAAATTACTAAGACTATCATACTATGCTCGTAGAGAATATTTTAAACCACACAAAGCTTTAGAAAGTTTAAAAATTATATTTGGTAAATGAGTATTAGAACATCCAGTTGGTTATTCAACAAAAACATCTTTATTTATAAAACCATTTAGAAAAGAACTTTTATCATCCATTTGATATATGAAAAAATTTAGATGAGCAACATAAGAAAGTAAAATTCTAATAGCTTCTAACCTAGCTACTAGTGAAAATGTTTCCTCATAGTCTATTACTTCTTCTTGAGTATATCCTTGTGCAACTAATCTTTCTTTGTTTGTAACTATATTTCTAGACTCATCAACTTTATTTAAAAAAACCCATTTAGTGCCTATGGTCATGGTGTCCCTAGGTCTATCTACTAATTCTCAGACATTGTTTCTTTTAAATTGATTTAACTCTTCTTGCATAGCCATTAACCAAAATTCACCATTAATAGCATCATTGATATTTTTAGTCTTTGACTATGAAAGAAAGGCATGATGTTCAACTTGATTTCTTAGAGAAGATCTAGTTTGTGTTCCACTATCTAAATCTCCTAAAAAAATCTAATGTATGGTTGTAAGGGTTCTAGTTGGTCTTGAAAAAGTAGGTCTAGAAATATCAGGGTCATTTATAGGTCCGGGTTCAACAGAAACATGTTATGGAAAATTTCCAGAACTAGTTGTCTTAAAAACAAGTTCACTGTTCTTGTCATTAAGGGTTAGAATTGAAAAATATTTTTCCAGATTTTCAAGAGGGGTCATAGGTTCATGTGGATAAGTTTCATCAAATTTGATATGCACAGATTCTTCCACACATTTGGTCCTCTTATTAAATACTCTATAGTCTTTTCATGATATAGAATAACCTAGAAATATTCCATTATCGATTTTGGATACAAACTTATCAAGATTATATTTAGTATTGAGATTAAAGACTTTGGAACCAAAAACTCTAAATTAACTAACATTAGGCTTCCTATTATTCCACAGTTCATAATGGGTATTTTTAAGAACAGATCTAATCAAGAGTCTATTTATAATATAACAAGATGTATTTATAGATATAGCCCAAAATTAAACATGTAAGTCATACTCATTGAGCATAGTTCTGGAAATTTCTTGAAGGGTTATATTCCTTCTGTATACTACACCATTCTGTTGAAGTGTCCTAGGGGCAAAGATGTTGTGACTGTAGCCATTGTGTGTGCAATAAGTTTCATAGACATGAATTTTAAACTCATGGCCCTGATCACTTCTCTGGGTATTAATCTTAAGTCCACTATTGATCTGTACAGACCTGGACTATTTAATGAAATAGGAACACACTTCACTTTTGTGAACAAGAAAGTATACCCAAATGTATCTAGAAAATCCATCTATTAGAACATAGACATAGTGATACCCATTAAAGATAGAAACTCTATATTTTCCAAAAAAATCCATATGAACCAACTCTAGATGTTGAGAAGTTGAAACTTTGTTCTATGATTTGAAAGAAACTTTATATTTATTTCCCTTTTGACAGGGATTAAAAACGGTTTCTTATGGGAATTTTTGTTTGGGTTGGTCTCTAACTAACCCTTTCCTACTCAGTTTCTTAAGTGAATGAACATTTTAGTGTCCTAATCTTTTGTTCCATATCCAAGATTTTTTATGAAAAGAAAAAAAAACCTTCTGTTTGGCTAAAGAATTTAATCCTACAGAATATACATTTTCATATCTTAAAGAAGAAATTAGGAAAATATTTTTAGAATAAAATACATTGCAAGAATAATTTTCAAATTTCACATTGAAACCATCATCACACAACTGATAAATGCTTAACAGGTTGTATTTTATTCCATTAACAAATAATACCTTAGAAATTAAAATTGTATCATTGTTAAAAACTTGGCCTAAGGTGATGATATTTCCTTTTGATTTATCACCAAAGGTTACATGTCCTCCATCAACATTGATTAAGCTCTTAAATCATGAGTATTCTATTATCACATGCCTTGAACATCCACTATCCAAGTACCATATGTTCCTATAGGAACTTTTCAAACAATTTTACTACAAAACAAATTTAGACCGAAGATAATTTTGGTACATATATTTTCATGGGTCTAGAAAGGATAACATGTTAAACTTTAGGCACCAATATTTGTCTAATATATTTCCTACAATCAACATATTCAAATGATTTTGATAAATAAACATTTTTTGGTTTATATTAATTTTAATATCTTGATGAAGCATAAGAATTTCAATAACATGAACTAGCAGCATACTGTCGAGATTTTGGAATAAATTTATTTGTCACAATCTTTCTCTGTCTAGGTTGGTATCCTAAACTAGTAGTACACTTTGGTGCATCTTGTTTTCCATGCATTTGAGTGAGAGTATTTTTTCCATTTGTGAACTTCTCTATGTCTTTTCTAAGTTTCTCATTATACAATTTAAGTTCAATGTTCTCCTTTAATAGTTGATCATTCTTTTCCTTTTCTTTACTAAGATCAGATTTAACAGTACTAGTCATGGAATATAGTTTTTTTAATGATTGGTACTTATATTTCAGCTCATTACAAGTTTTTTCCAACATGTGACAATATTCAAATAATTTAGCTTTATACATATTATCATAATTATTTGAATCACATTCATTCCAAGAATAATACTCATTTTTCATAGGGGATTTAAGTGTTACCATAGATGTTTCAGTCATGAAACACATGTTGGCATGATTATTTTCCTCAGAATAAGAAGCTTCTGATCCACTTGAGCTATCTTTAAAAGCACTCCATGTAGCTTTCATGAACTTCTTTTATTTCTTATCCTTATAGTCATACGTTTTCTTAAATTTCATTTTTGGACAGTCAGCTTTGTCATGCCCTTTTCTTTTACATTTATAACATAATATCTCATCGTATTTATTAGAATTCTTCCAATATTTCTTCCAATTTCTTCATTGTTCATACTTACTCTTATAATTTGATTTTCTGACAAATTTCTTCTCCATATAGAATTTCTTGAATCTCCTGGATATATGAGCCATCTCTTCATCACTATCTGAATCTGAATTTTCACTTGATGATATTTCGACAGGTATGTGAACATTCTCCTTTTCCTGGGTCTTTGAGGCAGTAGACTTAAATTCCATTGACTTCTTCTTAGGTTCATCATCTTCCTATTTGTTTACCTTCATCACTTCTCCATACATCATCAACTTACCAATCATATCCTTGATAGGTAGCTTTCAAATGTCACATGATTATTGTATAGAGACAGAGGTTCCTCTCCATCTGTCTGGAAGGCATCTCAGTATCCTCATGACATTCTCTTTTGTTGGAACAACTTTTCCCAATGAGCTCATTGTATTATCTATCTCACTAAAATTGAGATACATATCTGAAATAGATTCATGATATTTCATTTAAAAATTATCACTCTTAATAGTGTATGTATTTAGTCTCATCTCCTTAACATTGGTTATTCCCTCATGGGAAACAACCAAAGTATCCCAAATTTCATAAGCAGTCTTACAAGCAGATATTAGATTAAATTCTATATCTCCAAAAGCACAATTTAGAGCATTCATTGATTTAAAATTTTTATTTTAAGCAGCTTTTGTAGGTTTATCCCAAGTAGTTCTAACAGTTTCTGGAATCTTATATTGAGTCTCTATAGCTGTCCAGATGTCAAATCCCATACTTTATAAGTGAATTTTCCTTTTTATTTTCCATTGGGAATAATTAACACCATTAATGAATGGTGTCCTATTGGTAGATACACCATCTAATATATTCTCCCTAGGAACTATGTTTTTAAAAAGATATATAAAGATATAAAAATTTAAAATTAACAGAAAATTTGAGATCTTTAAGATACAACTAAAATCATAGCTGAAAACTTTTCACAAACAATTTTTTTTTTGAAAAACGTTTTTTAACTACCTCTAATAACAAATGTTGGTCAGAGTGGATACTCAAGAGGGGGGGGGGGGTGAATTGAGTTCCTATTAAAAATTTCTACTTAAAAAATTTATATTAAAATCCTCTAATTCATAAAACAAATTAAATTGTTGTAAATTTATAATGATTGTAAGTGTAAAATTAGTTTCTCAAAGATTGATTATTTCTCAGATAACTTAATCTAAAGATTAAGTATGATTTTGAAACTAACTTACTGGCTAGAAATAATTACAAACACTTTTTAGTTCAACTATTAGAGTTACTTTAAAACTGATTTTAATTTCAAAGTCATTAGCATCGGAATATTGAAAATAGTTTAAACTAAAATAAGATGCACAACAGTTTTAACCAAGAGGTTCAGTCTCAAGCTGAGACCTATTACTCTCAAACAGTTAATATAAAACTTTTATCCACACCCTGTATCGGGGTTTACAATAGTAATCAGACTTTCCAGGTCCTCATACCTCTACGAGAGTTCTACGTGGGAACGAAACAATAGCAGCACACAGGCAATCCATGTCCTCAGACCTCTACCACAGTTCTACGTGGGATACACAAAGGTGTAAAGTGTTTGGTGTGAGTAATTCAGTATCCTACTGTTCATCTTAGGATCCAATGTGTGTCTAAACTTACAAGAGCACACACACTGCTAGTAATGTAATAAAAATGATCACAACAGATCAATAATAAAGAGATGATTTTAGAATGATCTTGTGTAATGTCAATTCAGCTATGGTCTCCTTTGGATTGATGCAAATGAAGATTTTGAGTCCTTCAATGAATGTTTTCTAGAAAACCGAGTGTCATGGTTCTTTTCATCTACATCCAGTATAGGTGTTTAGGATGAATGTGAGATGTTTCCTTATAGTAGTTGAACCTCCTCTTGAACTTATGTTCTAGATGTGTATGAGTTTTCTTTGAGTTCTTCATGTGTTATTCTTGTACGTGTCTCTTTGTGCATCCTATATTTCACTCTTTTTTATACGCTTCTTTGATCTTCGTTTTATTTCTCATGTGGTGGTTTTACATAAGTCATGATTACTTCTTCTGGTACGAGGTACGGTTCCCTAACATCCAACAAACATCATTAATTAATTTCAGTCATAAGTCATGATTACTTCTGTAGGTCCGAGGTACGGTTTCCTAACATCCAACAAACATCATGAATTAATATCAGTTACATTAAAAGAACAAAATAAGACTGTTTCTGACAAAAAAATAGGGAAATAGAGTTTAGAGAATCAGTAACTGGTTTCCATCGATTTATCTTTGTATCAGTGTACTTGTAGCGGTGGACTTGTAACGGTAGGTCTTGCATCAGTAACTGTTACTCACTGTAATGGTAGATTTCTTGTATCGATAGTTGTCTATGTAATGGTAGCTCCTTGTATTGGTAGCTCCATGTGTAGTGGTAGCTCCTTGTATCAGTAGCTCCTCATAACGGCGAACTTCTCTTGGTTTCTCTTCCTCGCTATCAGTTGTTGTTAACATCGGTAATGGTATCTCTCTCTATCAGTAGCTTCATATATCAGTAGTTCCATTCTATCGGTATCTTGTATCAGTGACCTTTTCAATCAGTTGACTTAGTCAATTAGTGACCTTTGTTTATCGGTAGCTTTGTCTGTATCAGTGGCCCAAAAACTCGAATTATTATAAAGTATCAGTTCTATGCATTTCATTTCTAGATAGATTTAGTGTCAAGATTAATCATCGTTAAACATTTATAATCATAAATAATCATTGAATTACATATTCCAATGATATGATATAATCATTTTGATATTAATATCAACTCATTAGCATGATTTCATAATTTGAAAGTATAATGAATATATAAATAGACATTATTTGGGATTATCAAAGAATATATAATCATAATTGTGATTATCAAAACAGGTGATTCCAATAATAATTATAAAGGATATTTTCTATAATATCTATTAAATTGAGTTTATATGATTGATAATGTTTATTATAGTAGAAATCCTTCCACTTAGTCTCTATAAATATTGATAAATTGTAATTTCCTAATAAAATCAAAACAGTATTAAAAAAACCTCATATAAACTATTTTTGTACGTATTTTCTCAACAACTCTACTTGGAATGTATTTTCTAAAATTCTTTAAATTTAAGATTTATTTTTTTCAAAATTCATTTTTTTAATTCTTTCACTTTTGTAGTACCCCTTGTATATATGTGTTTTTGAATTTCAATGGAATTATGAATTTTTAATATTTTGGATAGTTCAGAATAGGAATCAGTATTTGTAATGGTTTTTAGAGACATTGAGAACCATAAAAATATTTTTAGACAAAAATGGGGCTTATGGGGGGGGAATTGGTGTTTTTGGAAATAATTAGAGACATCAAATTGTGGTTGTGATATATGGATACTACAAAATGTAACCACTAGTTAGAAACTACCTAGCCATCAACCAAATGAGAAGAAATATGAAATATACCTCCACATGTCTTTTAAAGGATACATCCCCCTTTCTCTCCATTATTTTTCACACTAAGAAAAAGGGACTCCTCCCCATCCCCTTTAACATTACCTTGAGTTGGGGTGAATTTAGTTTGATTTTTCTTCAATGGATTGAGGTATGGACTCTTCTATTTCCTCTATTCCATCATACCCCTCATTAATTCTGATTTGGAATTTATTTTATTAGTTATTTTTTTAAAATATCTTCAATTAATGTTAAACCCAGCCATTTTCAGTGAGGCTTTCATATAGGCTTTGGAGAGGGCCACCCATGCAAATTTTTACCATTCACTTATCATTATTTAATATGAGATATTATTTACAATGAGTTTTTATATAGTTTTATATTAGAAATAAAATAATTTAACAGAAGATAAGGTAGTGTAAATTCTGTATCTTAATTTTTTGTTGGGGTTAAATAAGGGTCCACCCATGGGTTCTTGGTCATAATTCTATAGTAGAAGGTCTGTTCGATGAGTTTTCAGTACTGTTGAATTAACTAAAAAAGTTTTTCATTTAATTATAAATTTTATAATTAATTTTTATAGACCATGTATCCTATTTTATGGCCTATTGTAATTTACAGATGTTATATGGTGTATTGATGGACTTGGATGAAGCTTGGTGGGCATGGTCGACTGTTTTTGGGCTATGAGTTAACTATGGAAAGATTCACCTTTGAGGTAGTGTCTTCTCGGTACATTCATTATGGATTCAATGTTGTTTATTGTTCATGAGTTGTGTGGTCATAGCACAATGGGTTTTTAACAATACGTAATTAATGTATCATAATGCCTAATTTAAATTGAATGATTTAATTAAAAATTTATATAATATAAATTAATTGGTAATTCAATTTATATTTTTCAACACATGTAAATTGTATGGGTTGAAATGAGTTATGTTATAGGGCTACTGATGACTATTTTAACTATCTTTATGCCTTAATCACTAATGTAAAGTCATGGACCCCCTTGACGTGTGGCCACATAGTATAATTAAATAGTTGTAATTTTTTTTGGAACATTCCAAGGACTATTTGGACACCACCACGGGGGGTGTTACATGATGTGAGGTTGATAGCCCTAGAAGTTCAGGTTAGGACCACTGTGATATACTTAGTGTAAGTTTATATACCTTAAATAAAATGAATGAGTTGAATGAATAGACCACCCCGAATGACCATGGACTTGATAAGGACCATGGAACACTTCCTTAGACTAGAATGAGAGGAATATCTATAAGGACCTCGAGGACATGCCATTAACATAACACTATTGAAGATAATGATTCCATATGAGCATCAGATACTGGACTAAGGTATCAAACTAAGAACGAGGAACCATGTGAGGTGCCTTGGACCATTTTTTTACCAAGAGGACCCAATATCAGATGTCACTCCATTCATGTGACCTATGGGGCCTCATAAATACAAAGATAATGGTCTAACCATAAGAAAGTGCCTTTAGGGATGGGTATAAATTATAGTTGGTATCACCTTAGATCCTGTAATGAATGTCTATACCAAATAGGTTGTGGAAAGAGGTGATCAGTTTAGGCTTTTTTCCAATATGATAATTTTATTTTTTGATTCATTATTTATTGTTATTGTTTTTCAAATAATCAAACGTTATTCTTTGGACCAATATTAGGAGACTAATATGATATGATGATGATGATATAGTGGATGTATAGAGGTGTTTCCATGGATTAATCTTCTATTCCCTACAATATATTATGATATTGATGAGTATGCATGGATGTTATTCCCAAGATTCATCTGTGGATCCACAAAAAAAATTCCAAAAATGTCCTAATTTATCCTCAAGTCCATATGGAACACCTTATAATCCAATTTTACATAGTATAACTATCATGTCTATGATATGAACATGCAATTTTGGAGGATTATTTATCATTATTATTATCATATTCCTTGTCCACCCTTATGATTCATCCATTCAAGACTACTGAAATTTTTCATACTTGATGTGGATGCTTGTTCCCTCTGGAATTGGGGATGACCTCGTTGATTGAAGGTTCAAGCATTCCAATCGGTTTATAACGGGATTGTTTGTAGAACCGAAAATATCGAATGATTCCATATCCATTTGGACCTACGTTCCAAAGTTAGGTGCTCATTAGTCGGGGACTGATGAGTCTTAGAAATTTGAATTGGTTAAGAGGATGGGAGGTTGGACTCATCAAACCTTTTTAGGGGAATTATTGTCTACTCCGGGACTCTCTTTATAGATTTAAGTTATGTTCGTGAATCCTTATTACATTACCATGTATAAAATGAGATTTCCTTTAGATCTAAAAATAATGATTGATATGTAGGAAATTTAGAAAACCATTTATTTGTATTCGAGGTTCTTCATCGATAGAGAATCATCTGTAATTGTTATATATTCTTAGTCAATGGTATCCTTCAATACATAAAAGTATCTAGGCCATTATGATAACCATACTTGTTTTAAATCCACTCAGTGGGGAACTTGAAGTTTATTGTCATTCAGAAGGACATGGATTATTTCAGAGTTGGGATTGTACCTGTAGATAGGCTACCTACGTACCCTTTGTTTTGGAAAAGGAATCAGAACCCATGTAGTTCGATTAAGGGAGTATGATGTTTATGCATGATTGATGGCTCCAAGAAAGATGTCATGATTACTTTTACACTCTAAGCTCACGTGAGTCATGCTCGGTGTGAGAAAAAAGATGTATTGGTGAAACCAGAAAATTGTGCCATGAAATATGCAATGATGTGAGGCTTATGTATGTATGACTGCCCAAAATTGATGAGTATTGGGTTTTACTTTAGGGAAGAAACCCAAGAACAAGGTCCATAATGTAATATGTACTTCAGGGAGATTTGGGACTCTAACTTGGGGATTACTCCTGAGGAAGATGCCTAAATTAAGAGAGGACTTATGATTGGGTTTTATTCCTGAGAAGGAAGCCCAAATCAAAAGTAAATTAAGAATGGTTAATAGAAATTAAGACTGGGGCTTACACCTGAGAAGGAAGCCCAGGTTAAGGGACATGGGGCTTACTCCTAAGGAGGATGCCCATATTTATTGACATTTAGACTGGGGCTTATTATTGAAGAGGAAACCCAAGATAAGAGAACCATGGTTGGGGTTACTCTTGAGGAGGATTCCCATATTTTGGAACTTTAAGACTGGGGCTTACTCCGGAGAAGGAAGCCCAGGTTAAGGGAATTATGACCGGGGCTTACTCCTAAGGACGATGCCCAAATTAGGGGACTTGGGGCTTAGTCTTGAAAAGGGGGCCCAAATTAATTAGGACTTGGGGCTTACTCCTAAGGAGGATGCCCAAATTAATGAGAATTTGGAATGGGGATTAATCCTAAAAAGGAGGCCCAAATTAAGGATTCTCTCATCTTAAAGGATGAGGTTGAATGAATAAGCTATCTAACTTTAGTGATATAAAGATTTGTAAATCACTAGGTTTTGAGAGATGTTCCACAAAATTCTTTTCAGATAAGGAATCCAACAAGGAAATCATGCCATAAATGGATTTGGAGAGAATTATGAAGGCTTAATCCTAAAGGGGAGAGGTAGATAGGTGTAAGAGGGGTGAAATGAGCAGGAAGGGTACCCATAAAGAGAGGGGCGCACAAGTACTGTGTGGGCGCGCAAGTCCTGGTCATGCAGGTGTACCTGGGTGACAGATGGGTACATGCGTGACAGCCAATCCTTAGGGTAGAACTTGGGTGACGCTTGGCTCAAGCCCTTAATAAAACCCCAAGATATTTCCAGAAGAGAGGCACACAAGTTATGTGGAAGGGGTAAGGTGGTGCGAAATTGTGGCCATTTCCCATAATGGTTTTCCACCCAGGCACACAAGTGTTGATTAGTTTCAACACTTAGGCCTTCCTCTCCATCTATCGATCTTCAGTTCTAGGTATGAAATTACCATAGAAGAGTTTGGAAGCTTTGATAAGGGACTAGGACACCAGGAGCTCAAATATGAAGTTCTGGAATTTTTCATCCCCGAAATGGGGGGCCCACAGGGGGTATTTATAGACTGGAGAGACGCTGGGAGAAATTTCAAAGAGGGCGCGCAAGTCACCTGCACTGCCACTGGGCGTCACACAAGTATACTTGCGTGAACTTGATGGAACTTGCGCGACCCAAGTGTAAATGACTCCTTGTTCATGCCTTTGTCTATTTTTTATATTTTCTTCAAATGATGAATCACATTATGATAAGTCATTTCCCTTTTCATTTGTTTAGACTCTGTGATGAAAAGGAGAATAAAAAAAGTCCCCCCTTAGAGTTGGATTTAAAAGAAATAAAGATGTGACTATGAGGAAAAGAATAAAATCAAGGAACATGTGGCGCGCAAGTGATGAGTGCCCAAATTGTGGTGCGGAAATTCTGAACCATACAGGAGTCGGAACGCAAGGGTGCGGCCTGACCTATATATATGAGGCTATTTCTCACGCAAAGCACCGAGTTTCAGAATTTCGAGCTCTCACCGCGCAAGTTGTCTTCACCGCGCAAGTTTCTCTGTTTTCCATTATTTCTTCACTATTGAACTGCTGTCAAGGTATTTGGACTTGCGCGGTGATACATGCACACCAAAAACTTGCGCGAAACATCCATATTTGCGCGACAAATTCCTAATTACGTGCCTTAATGCCATTGAAATGTTTTTCACTTTTCTTTAAGAATTTTATAAAAAATCAACTCACTTAAGAGTTAATTATTAGACCTTTGTGTAGATTCAATGGCTCCTAGATGAATAAGAATGGCTGATGAGATGGATAACAAGAGGATTGATGATATGATGAACACTGTTGTCCATGATTATTATACCATCTGAGACAGCACTCTCCCAGGTTTGGATAAGTATTTGAAGAAATATCATCTGAATTTCCCACAGAGAATCTACCAACCTCTGTATGGTCATGGTAATCTGCAAGGAGTCAATGTTCCAGATTCAAAGAACTATACGCCTGAGTTGCAGCTGCACTTATACTCTTCTATTTCGGTTATGTTGTGCATTAAGAGAAAAATAAATGGTGTGAACTTTCAAAATTTTCCTCCATGCCATTTCCTTGCAGACATGAAAATGGAAACCCCATGGGCTGAAATATTTTACACTTCCAGTTAGTGGAGAGAAGAAAAACATGGCATTAGGGAAATATCTGAAAAGAGTATTCTCTCCAAATGGTTTCTTACTTACAATTCTCCATTCTCAAATCCATGTATCCATCTTCCAAGTCTCTTGGACAGAAAAAAAAGTCACTTTTTGATCAGCAGAAAATTTTCTTAAACCGCACTCAAGAACATCCTTTTACAATTTTTCCAAGAAGAGCTGGTATCACTGCTTCTCTTATTATATCCAGTTGAATGAATGAATTCTAGGTGGCAGCTGATGAAACTCAGGATGCCATAAATCAAATGAAGAGTAATGTTGAAATCCTTTTGTAGTTCCTGAAAAAGAGAAGAGACTCCAGTCTGTGGATGCCCTTCTAACTCTTGTGTATCAATGAAAAACACGTTCATCTTCAATCATTTGTGAAGACATTTCCATGCTACCTTCTTTAAATTTTTACCTAAGACAATGGTCCTAGTAAGCATAGTTTTATTTTTACAAGGATTATTATAAATAACCATACAAAATTTTAATCTTCTAATTGCTAAATATTACCTAAATAATACAAAATGTATGATTAGTGAGCTGGAACATGGCTTTTATTAAGAGTTTCCTTGTCTTTTGTGGACAGTTTAACATCATTCACGTCAGGCATAAAGAGGCTAATGTTTAAGGTCGAAATAGATTTGACCGAATGAATTAAAATTGACTCAATTCCTTGACAGTTTATCTGAAAACATATTACCACACTCAAGTATGAGGGAAAACATGTAATCTATGACTTAAGAAATTTTAAATCTAAGGAATTGTACGAAAAAAGGGTTAAAAGGCATTAGAAGAAGTAGTTCCAAAGAATGAAGTTACCATTATATTACAAACCCGTTAGTGGGGGTTGAATTATGCAGGGCCACCTAAGGGAATTGGATGAATAGTCAAATAATAGCATCTTTTGGCTGACAAGTCTGTTATATAGACTGTTTATGCAAGTCTACTTAAGGGCACGTGCTGCATAGTCAGGCAAAATAACTCTCATAAATTTACATTTCTACTGCTAAAAAGACAGTGGATGTTTATGGGGATTCAAATTTTACAATGCATAGAGTTTTCTATATGGGGAGAGGTACTTGAGTATGGAAAAGATATTTCCAAACAATATTTTCTAAGAATTGGATGAATGTCACTCCTACGAAGGTCTGACCCAAACATAGGGAAGGGAAATATAAACCTTAGACATGAATACTTTCAGATCATGAAAAAGAGTATGAGACAAATATGTTAAGGACATCATTTTTTTGTGGATCCCTACATATTGTCATTAAGACAACTAAGGAAAAAAGATATTTTATTCCCAAGAATGATGTTACCACTATTTTGACAAACCCGTTAGGGGGTTGAATTATGCAGGGTCGCCTAAGGGAATTAGCTTCATAGTCAAATAATAACATCTCTTGGCTGACACATCTGTTATGTACACTGTTTATGCAAGGACACCTAAGGGAACGTGCTGCATGGTAAGGAAAAATAATTATCATAAATTGGAAATTTTGTGACCAGAAGTCAAGAAAATGGTTATGAAGATCTGAAAGTATTTAAAACTAGGATTATGACACATAAAGATGGGTATTGTCCGATGTATGCAGAGATACACAGATCAATTCTAACCATAATCATGTTGTGGCTAGATCCTGATATGAAATATTGGACTTCACTGCGTATCCTATAAGAATGGGAATCAAGCCGTACGTAGTTCGTGAAATGAAGTTTAATGTCGTGTGGGACGAAAGTGTGGGAGATCTTAGTTTAGGTTCATAGAAATCGGTCCATTATAAGAAATACACAGTGTGTGTTTTCGTGGGGACTTTTTAGCTAGGGGACTGAAAGTGGAATTTGGGGTTAGTCCCAAAGACATGGGGCTGGATTCGAGGGACACTCGAAAGTTCCTACGTATCCCATAAGTATTTGAATTAAGCCCATGTAGTTCTAGAAATACCCTCTATACAGATTTGGTTCGTACAAGTGAAGGGTGAAATGGGGACTTTAGTGCAATTATGGTTTGACCCAAGATAAAAGGTTCAGGAATTACCATGTATGCACATAGACTTTGAAATATAACATAATTGAAAATCAATGTAAATAATGATTCCCTCTCCGGTGAGGGTATCAAATAATATTGTAGTTTATTGTCATACAGGGAAAAAATGTTGTACAGTTTAACGTCGTATAGCAAGGACGAAGGTGAACCAATGTGAAGAGATTGGTTTTGGGCTTGAACCTTGAAAGGTTGCGTATGTACCCATCCTGTAAGGCAAGTATCAAAGTCCGCGTAGTTCAATTAAATAATGAATTAGTGATAAAGTTGTTCTTGGGGAAAATTAGCTAAAAATAGTGTTGGGACTTACACGTTGTTAGCGTCCCAGAGATGGTGTTATGGTTTAAGATTGCTCTAAGATCATGTGAGTCATACTCGGTGTGAGAAACAAGAGGTGGCAGCAACCTTAAAGATGCACAGTTTAATGTCATGTAGGACATATGAAAGGAATATGCAGTTTAAAGTCTTGCAGTTAGGACTATTGGTGCTGCAAAGTTTAGTGTCATGTAGTAGGGACAATGAAGGACCCCGGGACACCCTGAGAGGGGAGGGGTGAATCAGGGTGGCAACTTTTTCTTCTTAAAGTTGTGGATCTTGTTCCCACGTTGGCAGGAACTTCTTAAACCTGTATGAAGGATATGATCAGCAATTAAACATTCACATGCAGAGAGATGACACAACAATTTTTACTTGGTTCACCACTAAGGGCTACGTCCAAGGAGCATACGCCGACAGATTGTCGGTCGTGCCTAAATCCACTATGCTTCACTAGCTGCGGATACAAAAGTTCGGGTACAGACACTCTGTCCCAGGCTCACTGCCTTTACATAAGGTTTAGGGATAGCTCACTGCTTCCCTCGGGTCACTCCCGTTGACTCCCCCTGGCTCACTGCCGTTGGTGAAGTCTCACTCAGTTTATAGACGTGAAGGTCTCTTCAATAAATTTGCATTGAAGTCTTTGCCTCTGCTCAGCACGAGACTCTGCTTGCATCGAAGTCCGGAAGAGATGCACTAGAACGCACAGAACCACTGAACTGGATAACCAAAACGTGCAGACAAACCTTACTGAGAAATATGCGAAACATCAACCATTTGCGCACAAAATCATCCTATTGCGCGCAACATTTTCTTTTGGCGTGGAAAAATATTTCGCGCAAAAATCCCCTTTTTCGCGCAACTCCAAATATTTCGCGCAAGCTCCTTTACGCGATCCTTTTTCGCGCATCAGACCTCGGATCTTCTCTAAGTCTTCCAACCACCCGAATGAATGGGGTCACCTCATATTTATAGGCGACTGAGACCACTGTGCGCAAAATCCCCTTCGGCGCAGAAAACCTCTCATCTGGCGCGTAATCTTTCTCCCAGCTTAAGTATTTCGCGCACAACCCTTATTTTTCGCGCAGCCCATGCCTTTGCCATTTTTCACCGAACTGATTTCGAAAAACTATTTGCGCGAAAAACCTTGATCCCCTATTTCGCGCATCCCGCTGTTTTTCGCGCCTAACATAAGTATTTCGCGCAAGCCTCTAAAATTTCGCGCACCACTTCCTTTTTCTGCGAACCTCCTTTTGCAGACAATCCATGTCTTCATTTTCCGATTTTGAGGCCCAAAAATTTGGCAAACACTGGGAAACAGCGCCACCTTCAAAACTGTTGTCTGCTTGAACTGTATGATCACTTTGCTGGAACACATTCGGAACATCCACTGAGGATTGACAACAAACACAAACCATACACCAAATCATGCTTTGAAGAACCTGGTTCCAACAATCTCCCCCTTTGGGTTTGTTGGAAATCAGAATAAATTCAATAGATCTCCAACCATGAGCAAATCCAAAACGCAAGAATCAACTCAGCCAACACTCTAAGTCTACGTGAGCAATGCTCGGTGTAGAAAACAAGAGAGGAAGCTTGAATTGGGTCTTAGTGTTTTGAAATTCTCCATGACGCCCGATGTTATCCTTATTAAACTTCTCATCACAATCTTACACTTCCATCACAGAAGAATTTCTTGCCGTAAATTTCTTGCCGTGAATTTCTTGCCTTGCATTCTCTTGCCGTGAATTTATTCCTTTCTCCCCCATTGACAATAAAACCAAAGACCGAAAAGTTTGTTCAACGTTCAGCTCAAGCCATACTCCCCCTGGATAGTATCTCCCCCATAAACCTGCATCACAGCCATAAGCAGATAAAAACAGTTAAAACAAACGGGGAGAAGGGAGTTTCGAAACCTCCTTATGCAGCAGGAGGTGGTTGAACACCTAGGTTCAACCGATGCTTTTCAAACACAGCTGTTGATAGTGGCTTTGTCAGGATATCAGCTACCTGCTTATCAGTTCCCACATGGTCCAGTCTAATCACCCCTTGTTCAACCTTTTCTTTGATGAAATGATACTGTATTTCAATATGTTTTGTACGAGAATGCTGAACCGGATTTTTCGTGAGATCAATTGCGCTTTTGTTATCACAATAGATCACCATTGGCTGCTTTACCTCATCACCAATATCTGTTAATTGTTGCTTCATCCATAGCAGTTGAGTGCATGACTTTGTGGCAAATATATACTCAGCTTCAGCAGTACTAAGAGAAGTACTTTCTTGTTTCTTGCTCAACCAGCCAACACAATTATTTCTGATAAAGAATGCTCCACCACTGGTGGACTTTCTGTCCACAACATCGCCAGCCCAGTCAGCATTAGAAAATGCGGATAATTCACTATCCCTTCCTACAGCAAAGTATAATCCATACTTGTAAGTACCTTGAATATACCTCATGATTCTTTTCACTGCTGTCATGTGTTCCTCTTTTGGATTACTCTAAAAGCGGGCAGAAAGACATGTGGCAAAGACAATATCTGGCCGTGTCGCTGTCAGGTACAATAGGCTCCCAATAATTCTCCTGTACAGGGTGGGATCTACAGATTTCCCATCCTCATACTTCCCAAGTTTGGTTCCAACTGCAATTGGAGTTGACATTGGTTTGAAGTCTTGCATGTTAAACTTCTTCAGCAGCTCTCTTGCATACTTTTCCTGAGAGATAAAAGTGTAGTCTTTCCTCTGAGTCACTTGCAGTCCCAAGAAATATGTGAGCTCCCCAATCATTGACATTTCATATTCTGATTTCATATGATTGGAAAATTCATCCACTGATTTCTGTTTTCTGCCACCAAATATAATGTCATCGACGTAAACAAGAACCATGAACTGATCTTTTGGAGAATTCTTCACATAGAGATTGTGATCAACTCCTCCTCTTTTGAATTCCTACTTTTTGAGATACGAATCTAGTCTAGAATACCATGCCCTTGGTGCCTGTTTTAATCCATAAAGTTCTTTCTTTAGCTTGCAAACCTTTGATTCATCAGCACCAAGAAGAAAACCCACTGGTTGTTCAATGTAGACTTCTTCTTCGAGTACACCATTTAAGAATGCTATCTTGACATCCATTTGATATACTTTATATCCTCTTTGGAGAGCCATGGAAAGGAATAGACTGATTGACTCCAATCTAGCCACTGGAGCAAAGGTTTCTTCATCATCAACACCTTCAATCTGAGAATACCCTTTACATACCAGTCGAGCCTTGTTTCTGATAACATTTCCATGCTCATCAAACTTGTTCTTGAAAATCCATTTGGTGCCAATCACATTGTGACCTTTGGGTCTCTGGACCAAATCCCACGTCTGATTTTTGTCAATCTGATCTAACTCTTCATTCATGGCATTCACCCAGGATTCATCCATTGCAGCTTCTTCAAATGAGGTTGGCTTTACAACTGATAGAAATGCAGAAGGTGTGTTATTTCTCATCCTCCTTGTTTGAGTGGGTGCATTCACGTCCCCAATAATGTTGGATGGATCAATCTCAGCTCTTCGGTTTCTCCTGAGAGATTTAGTAGCATTCTTTTCAGCTATAGGTTCTTCTTCTGATTCTTCTTCTGAGTCAACATCATGATGTGACTGCTGAGAGTTTTGAACAACTTCCTCTATCTCTGTGTTTGTGTTTTCTTCACGTTCACTTTCTTCCTGATTGTCCATCACATCCGCATATGGCGTCCTTGAAGCATTTGTGGTTTTCTCTTCAATTATCTTAACATCACTGCTTACCACAATCTTCCCCAAGCGTTTATTGAAACACTTGTAAGCTTTACTGTTCATTGGATACCCAAGAAAAATTCCTTCATCAGCATTGTCACTATACTTTCCTTGGTTTCCTTCTTTATTCCGGATGAAACATTTGCTTCCAAAAACCCGAAAGTATTTCAAGGAAGGCTTCCTTCCATGCCATAATTCGTACGGTGTCTTCGTTTCTCCCATGTAGAGCCCTGTTCGATTCTGAATGTGAACTGCAGCTTCAACAGCCTCCTTCCAGTAATGGCGAGAGATACCACTCTCAATCAACATAGTCCTGGCCATATTGTTGACCTGTCGATTTCGACGCTCAACAACTCCATTTTGTTGTGGAGTTCTCACAGCAGCTACCTCATGCTGTATTCCATGTTTCTCTAGATAGTTTTCAAACTCAATGGATGTGTATTCCCCTCCATTGTCCGATCGTAGGACTTTTATTGACCGTCCAGTGTCATTCTCGGCAATTCGGCGATAAGTTTTCATGCAATCAAGTACTTTTCGCTTCCTGTGAATCACCATTACACAAGCCATTCTACTATAATCATCAATGAAAAGGACGAAGTACCTCTCTCCATAGGTTCCAACAACATTTATTGGGCCACATACATCAGTGTGAATGAGATCAAGAAGATGTGATGCCCTTTTCTTCTTTGGACGATAGGAATTACAGACCAGCTTCCCACGAATACAGGCATCACAAGATTTTTCCCGTTCGCGTTTTAGAATGGGAATATCCATGACTATCTTCAGCTTAGATATCTTTTCCATGTCTTGTTAGTTAATGTGCCCCAGCCTTCGATGCCATAAATTGTTTTCTTCGTCAACAGACAAGTAACAAGAGTTCACTTTTCTGTCAACCTGATATAAGTTTCCATCTGTTCTACAACCATTCATAAGAGAATTCCCTGTTTTTTCTTTTATAGTGCAGCCTTTTTGATTGAAGGTTACTATGAGCCCTGAGTCACAGAGTTGACTTACACTGAGGAGATTATGGCGTAGACCGTCCACATAAATAACTTCAGTCTTTTTCAGCTCTCCGTTGGCGAGAGCAGTATTCCCACTGCCTTTAATCTTCAAAGCACCATCGTTACCAAACCGTAATGTTCCATCAACCTTCTTTTCAATGTTCTTCAGAAGGTCATCATTTCCTGTCATATGGGAAGAACATCCACTATCAAGAATCCAGGTGCTGCTACTCTTTGTAGCTTTGAGGGCTACTTCCGCAAGATTGGATTTCTCGATTTTATTCTTTTCTTTCCATGAGATATTGGATTGAGCATAATACACTGATGGCCTTTTAAAACTTTCTTCCACATAATCTGAGTCTTCATACCCATAATCTTCTTCCAGAAGAGAAAAACTATTTGTGAGAACAACATCATCAGGAGGATGAACCCTGTCCCGTCTTTGGGTGTTGTATGAATTTCTCTTGTCATACCGCTGCCTGCAAAACATAGCTTTATGGCCAAAGTTAGAACAATTAAAACAGTAACCATAGAAGATATTTCTTCTATAAGATGGAGGATATGAAATCGGTCTCCTTTGTTGATTTCCCAGATCTTCTCCATTAAAGTAACTCCTTGCCTCTTCGCAATATGACATAGTATGGCCCAGATAGCCACAGAATTGACACTTCATGTGAGGGAATGCCTTCACACCTGAATTTCTCCTCATACCTTCATCCCTGTGAGAGTAGTTGAACTGCCTATCATTTCTAAATGTTTGATGGTAATTGTCAGTTATCCTTCTAGTTTGGATTGAGGGTTCCTTTTTCAGCACTTCAGAAAATGTTTCAACATGTTCAACCTTCGTTTTGTCTTTCTTTTGAATTTCTTTATTTCCAGCAGTTGATGTCTCAGCTTCACATCCAATTCCACGCTTTCCCATACAGGCGGGTCTTTGAACGCTCAAGATTTTTTCAACTCCATCAAAACCACATTTGGCTCTTGCCAATAATTCAGCATCTGAGAATCTTCTAGGTTGTATTTTCTTTCTTGATTCTTTTGAAAAAGATTCGGTCTCAAGTTTACTCCTAAGAGTAACAATTTCATCCTCAAGACCCTCAGTAGTCTTGGACTATTCTTCCAGTCTTGAGGTGAGGTCATTGATGACCTTTCCCTGCTCTTCAATTCTTATCTTAAGATCCAATACATCATCATTGCTTTCAATGATTTTAGACTGAACTTTCACAAACTCTTCCAGACGTTCAATTTCAGCTTCAAGTTCATCAACATATTCTGATGACTCTTTGACCATTTCCTTCCACTTATTACATTTCTTACATTTACTCTCAATCTTGGAGAAAGCATCCTTAATTTGAACCTTTGGATTATCAAGGGCAGTACTCTGATTATCAATGCCTTTATTGATTGAAGAATCTGATATTTCAGTGGTAGCCATCATGGAAGCATGTTTTTCAGTTTTAAATTCTGGTTCTTCTTCCTCACAGAATTCAATATCATCATCTTCTTCCTCACAGACAAAGCTCTTCCTCTGCATTTTCTTTCCAGATTTGAAATCACCCTTTTTGAAAAACCTTTTCTGAGGCTTTTCAATGTCTTCAGCTTCGCTCTCATCATTATCCAACTTTCTTTGGCACTGAGAGGCAATGTGCCCAACTCTTCCACAACGGAAACATGCAAGAGGTAACTTACCTCTAAATTTACCTTTACCCTTTTTCAGCTTCTTCGCGATGAGGGAAAGAATTTCTTTTTCTTCGTCATCATCACCACTACTATCTTCTGAAATTTTCAGTTTTTCCATGGCTTTGAATGCCATTTCTTTGCTCACGCGAGTCGTGGCATCTTCAGGTTTGACTCTCATCTCATATTCCACTAAACTACTTAACAAATCATCCAGAGAAAGTTTGGATAGATCTCTTTCTTCGAGGGCTGACACCTTTGCATTGTACATGGGAGGAAGTCTTCTCAATATTTTCTTAACGATATAAATGTCTTTGATTTCTTCTCCAAGACCTAGAATTTCTCCCACTACTTCAGTAATTCGATTAAAAAATGAATCTGCATTTTCATTGGGATGCATCTTTAGGTCGTCAAACCTGTTATGTAAAACCTGAAGTTTTGCCTCCTTTACCTTGCTATCTCCTTCATAAATGTTTTCAAGTTTATCCCATATAGACTTTGCTGAAGTGCAACTCATCACCTTTAGATATATCTGATCAGAAAGAGCTGCGGTGAGTGCATTTTGAGCTTTAGCATCTGCATCAAGAATTTTCCTGTCTGTGTCAGTCATAGCCAGTCCTGTTTGATCAGTGACTTGTATACCTTGCACAATAGAAAACAAAACTTCCATTCCAAGAGATCTTAGATGAGATCACATCCTATTCTTCCAGATCTGAAAATTATTTCCATCAAAGAGAGGGACTCCCCTCACATTGGCTGCATTCTACATGGCGACAAAGGACAGATTCAAGACCAGTAACCTGCCTCTGATACCACTTGAAGGACCCCGGGACACCCTGAGAGGGGAGGGGTGAATCAGGGTGGCAAATTTTTCTTCTTAAAGTTGTGGATCTTGTTCCCACGTTGGCAGGAACTTCTTAAACCTGTATGAAGGATATGATCAGCAATTAAACATTCACATGCAGAGAGATGACGCAACAATTTTTACTTGGTTCACCACTAAGGGCTACGTCCAAGGAGCATACGCCGACAGATTGTCGGTCGTACCTAAATCCACTATGCTTCACTAGCTGCAGATACAAAAGTTCGGGTACAGACACTCTGTCCCAGGCTCACTGCCTTTACATAAGGTTTAGGGATAGCTCACTGCTTCCCTCGGGTCACTCCCGTTGACTCCCCCTGGCTCACTGCCGTTGGTGAAGTCTCACTCAGTTTATAGACGTGAAGGTCTCTTCAATAAATTTGCATTGAAGTCTTTGCCTCTGCTCAGCACGAGACTCTGCTTGCATCGAAGTCCGGAAGAGATGCACTAGAACGCACAGAACCACTGAACTGGATAACCAAAACGTGCAGACAAACCTTACTGAGAAATATGTGAAACATCAACCATTTGCGCGCAAAATCATCCTATTGCGCGCAACATTTTCTTTTGGCGCGGAAAAATATTTCGCGCAAAAATCCCCTTTTTCGCGCAACTCCAAATATTTCGCGCAAGCTCCTTTACGTGATCCTTTTTCGCGCATCAGACCTCAGATCTTCTCTAAGTCTTCCAACCACCCGAATGAAGGGGGTCACCTCATATTTATAGGCGACTGAGACCACTGCGCGCAAAATCCCCTTCGGCGCGGAAAACCTCTCATCTGGCGCGTAATCTTTCGCCCAGCTTAAGTATTTCGCGCACAACCCTTATTTTCCGCGCAACCCATGCCTTTGCCATTTTTCACCGAACTGATTTCGAAACACTATTTGCGCGAAAAACCTTGATCCCCTATTTCGCGCATCCCGCTGTTTTTCGCGCCTAACATAAGTATTTCGCACAAGCCTCTAAAATTTCGCGCACCACTTCCTTTTTCTGTGAACCTCCTTTTGCAGACAATCCATGTCCTCATTTTCCGATTTTGAGGCCCAAAAATTTGGCAAACACTGGGAAACAGCGCCACCTTCAAAACTGTTGTCTGCTTGAACTGTATGATCACTTTGCTGGAACACATTCGGAACATCCATTGAGGATTGACAACAAACACAAACCATACACCAAATCATGCTTTGAAGAACCTGGTTCCAACAGACAAAATACAGTTTAACTTCATGTAGGACGTATTAGGGTGCTGTACAGTTTAGCGTCTTGTATCTAAGACAATGGGGACAATATAGTTTAATGTCATGTTGGAAAAATTGGGACTATGCTGTTTAATGTCATGCAGTAAGGAATAAAGATGACACAGTTTAATGACATGTTTGACATATTAGGGAATTTTTCGTAGTTTAACATCATGTTGGACAGAAAAGGGATGATATAGTTTAGCGTCATTTTGGACGATGGTGCGAATAGTTTAAGGTCATATGCATGGACCATAATTGTATAGTTTAACATCATATAGGACGATGAAAGGGACACAGTTTAACGTCATGTGGGACGAATGTGTGAATAGTTTAAAGTCATATGCATGGACCATTGGTTATGCAGTTTAATGCCTTGCTGGACGTAAGGGACTTCTGTACTGTTTAGAATCATGTAGTTATGGCGTCACAGTTTATTGTCATGTTGAATGTAAGTTCCAATAGTTTAAATTCACATGCATGGACCATTGCTATATTTTTTATTTATACAAAATATTTCTTCAGAAATCTGGCATTGGTTGGACTAGTGATGAGTTCTCCATCCATTCAGGTTAAAGAATAAGCTCCATTGGAGTAGACCTTTTGTATTGAATAAGGTCCTTCCCATTTTGGCTCAAGATTGGGAGGTTTCTTTCTTCGTATCATTGGAGTTTTGAGAACTAATACCAATTCTCCTAGAACGAATGAACGAATATGAACTTTTTTGTTGAAATCTCATGATATTGGATTCTAATATACTTCCAAGTGGTGCATGGTGCACAATCTTTTCTCATATAACCGTTCCAATTCATTCAATCGCTTTTGAGATTGTTCATCTGTAGATGACTTATCACAAATGGATACTCTGAGTGAGGGTAGTTGAACCTCAATTGGTAAGACTGCTTCCGTTCCATATACCAATGAATATGGATTTGAACACGTTGCAGTGCGGGTGGTAGTTCGATAAGCCCATAAAGCATTAAAGAGTTTAGCAGAGCATGAATTCTTATCTTTATCCACCATCTTTTACAGTATGTTTGGTAGAGTCTTGTTGAAAGCTTCTATCTGGCCATTGGACGCTGCATGATACCAAGATGAATCATTGGATTTGATGTTGTATTCTTGATACAACCTCTTCAACTCGGATTAACATAAGTTGGTGCCATTGTCCATCAATATGGTATGAGGGACACTGAATTTGGTAATGATGTTTGACTTGATGAAGCTAAAAATGCATTTAAAACTGACTTCTTTGAGGGGTATTGCCTCTTCTCATTTAGAAAAGAAGTCAACAGTAGTAATAATATACTTCAACTGCTTGGATGTAGTCGAAGGATAAGGTCCCACTACATCCATTCCCCATTTGGAAATGGCCACGAGAATTTAGCTTTATGAAGCAACTCTGGGGGTTGATGAATGAAGTTGGCATGTACTTGGCATGAATGAAACTTCTTTGTGAAATCAACACAATCTTATATCATTGAAGGCCAAAAGTATCCAAGCCTTCGAATTTGATCAGATAGTCTCTGTCCAGACTGGTGGGCACCAAAGACTCATGGATGCACTTCTTTCATGACAGCCATTTTCTCTTCACCATCAATGCATCTGAAGAGAAATCCATAAAAACCACGTTTGTAGAGAACTTTCTCTAAGTGATCTAGGCTATCATAAAGAGTGAAATTGACCACACATCTCCGGACTTGTTCTTTCCCAGCTCTATCAGGTGGACTTATTCCATTTTGAAGGTATTCCCTGATAGGTTTCATCAATCCTGTAGTATGACCATATGGTTCAGATATGGGACTAATTTCATTGATTTCCTCCATTCTGTCTTGAAAATAAGGTGAAATTGTACAATGATGGGCAATACTGATGGTTGTCTCTTCCCGATTTGGATCTTCCAGAGCTGTGGCTATATTAGCCAGTCATCGTCTTAGGCATTTTGTGATCTTCAGAAATAAGAAAATGTTGGTTCTGAAGGAAACTCCGCCATTAACTCTCTGACGTAATCATACAACGGGATTAGTTCTTCTTTTCTGATGGCATAATCTCCATTGACTTATTTGATTACCATGTCTGAATCACCCTTCACCTTTATGTGATTCACTTGTGCTTTAATCCCCAACTCCAATCTTGCGATGAGAGCTTGGAATTCTGCTTCATTATTTGTACCGCATCCCAAAAATGATATGGAATAAGGTAACACTGCCTCTTCTAGAGAAATGAGCACAATTCCTAAGCCAACATTGTTGAATTTATGATTTTACATTTTTATCCCTGTTAGACTTCTGGAAGAACCATCGAAGTACATTTCCCATGTTTGAATACTTTATTGAATAGAGAATACTTCCTCATCAGGGAGTTCAATATCTGAAGATGTGTCTTCCACTATAGGGTGTTCAGCAAGGAAATCAGCTAGAGCATGACCCTTTATTACCTTTTGAGACACATATTGAATATAAAATTTCTGTAAGATAACTACCCACCTTTCCAGTCGTCCTGTAAGCATTGGACGACTAAGGATGAATTTGATCGGGTTATTTCGAGATACCAATTGGACCTTGTGATGTTGCAGGTAGTGTCTCAACTTTTGAACTGAAATGATTAATGCTAGGAAAGACTTCTCAATTTTTGAGTATCGAATTTCTGCTTCAATCATAGTCCGACTGAGATAGTAGAGGCTATTTTTATTCTGAGCGTCATTCTTTTGAACATGAAAGGCACATAATGATCACTTTAGAGCTATCGCATATAGGATAAGTGGTCTTCCTTAAACATGTGGCATTAATACCAGTGGAATCAAGAGATAGTTCTTGAGAATATCGACTGCTTCTTGACATTATTTAGTCCACTGGTATGTGACTCCCTTCTTCCTTAATTTGGTGAAGGGTAAACTTTTTCCAGCCAAATTGGCGATGAAACACCGAATATAGGCTAAGTTTCCTTGAATTCCTCTCAATTATTTCAAATTTCGAGGAGGTGACATACCAAGCATTGACTTTTTCTTCTCAGGTTCGACTTCGATGCCATGATGGCGTATAAAAAATCTTCAAAATTTTCTTAAGGTTACCCCAAAAGCACATTTTAAGGGGTTCATCATCAAATTATTTTGTCGAAGTTTGTGGAATATGATTTCCAAATCAGCCAAGTGATTAGAACTTTGTTTGTATTTAACCACCAAATCATCCTCATAACAATAAACAAACTTTCCTAGAAAGGGTTTGAAGATACGATGCATGGCATGCTAATATGTTGCACCTGCATTCTTTAGGCCAAAGGGAATTACCCTATAGGAAAACACACCATAAGGGGATCTTAAAGAAGTAGATTATTCATCTTTTGGAGCCATTTGGATTTGATTATACCAAAAATATACATCCATTAAGGAAGGTGCTTCATAGCCAGCTGTTGCATCAATTAAGAGTTCTGTAATTGGAACTGGAAAATCATCCTTAGGACAATTCCGATTAAGATCTCTAAAATCAATGCAAACTCTAATTTACCCATTCTTTTTTTCACTGGGACAATATTATCCAACTATTTCGGATATTGAACTTCTCTGACGAAGTTATCTTTGATAATCTTTTCCACTTCAGCTTCAATATTTGAAGTATAAGTTGGGTGTGTTCTTCTAGCGGCTTGTTTGAATCCTCGATCTTCTTCTGGTAAACCCAAACGATGTGTGGAAACATCAAGATCAAGCCCTGGAATCTCTGTATAGTTACAAGAAAATATATCTCGATTTTGATTTAGAAAGGAAATATACATCTCTTTCTCTTTAAGAGTCATGGCCGCACTAATTAAAGTGGGGAGTGGATCTTCTTTTGTACCCAGATTTATCTCTCTGAGTTTATCCATATTGGTAGAGATACCCTCTTCAAATGCTGGAGGAGCATCCCTGAGATCTTCTTCTTCTTCTTTAACATTGTTATTTATTCCTTTTCTACTGGCATAGTAGATGATGAAGCAGAATTTCTATAATCAGAAGAGATGTCAAAATTTGCACATCTTGAAGAAGAAGATTCCATTTTAGACCTGATTGATGATGAAGGGTCTTCTTTGGGTAACAAAGAGAAGATGATGGATTTAGAGTCGACACCATCATTAAACATTGACATTGTTATAACATGATCTCTCTTGATTGGCGATGTATAGACTTGTTGGATTTCAACAGATGAAATGAAGACATCTCCATTTGAGCATTCATCATTGCTTGGTGGATCACCACTTTCTCCCATGACGTCTGGCTTGATTTCCATAATAGACATTATGGAGGTTTCCATAAGAGTATTTTTATTTGGGTCTATCCTATCAATATGACTGATAGGAAACACATAATCTATACTCACATGTGTAAATAGGTTTACTAGAATCTTTTACAAACCATATGGAGCATTATCTTTTGTAATCTCCATTGTTGCGGATTTGTCTTTTCCCATTATGTGATAGAATTCCGTCTAAATGTATTTAGATTCACATGTCTTGAATGGGGATTTATCACCATATAATTTCCAAATTTGACCATCCAAACAATATTTTAGAAATTGATGGTAAGACGAAGGGATAGCCCCATGCCGATGTTGCCAGGGTCTACCAAGGAAGAGGTTGAACGATGAATCTTGATCAAAAACCATGAAATATAAATTGGATACAAGATCTTCAAAATGAGTTCTGAGTGCAATATCACCCAATGGTTCTTGTTCATTTTTATCATATCCTTGTAAAAAAAAAGTAGAAGGAGATAAATCAGATTCTGTGAGGCCCAATCGGCGAGGTGTATGAATGGGGATGAGGTTGACTCCTGAACCATTATCAATGAAGATTCTTCAAACGTCTACACCATTGACCTTTCAGATAAGTATAAAGGTCTGCTATGTCCATGCACGACATCATATTCATCTTCATTTGTGAAATATATCACTGCATGGCATTCTTCAGGATTATTCTCAACATGGTAGGCTTCAGCCACAACAATTTCAGTTTCAAACTCTTGAGGACTCAACAAAGCCTCGATGAGTGCATCCCGAATATCCTTCGATAAATTCAAGGAATCCAAAATCGATAACATGGATGGTACTTGGGACATGTGTTTCAATACAACATACTTTTGATCCAAAGGTCTACGTTTCCCAACAGGATCATGTGGTTTTGTAGGTACCATAGAAGTAGATGCTTTGGAAGTTGATGCATCTTGTACCGGGATAGGAGTCGGTGACACTCCTAGATTTGGAGGATTAGACCGATTAGGTATATTTAATTGCTGAGAGGAAGAAGATGGAACCTTTAACCGATCTTCCAGAATAATTTTTCTAGGGCTGATTTTGCCTTGTGTGGAAGAACTTGCTTGTTCTTATTGAGCTCGTTGAAGGGATCTGCCATGATTTTCTGCCGCATACACAGTTCTAGCTGGGGTAGAATTGGAATAGTGGCCTCTGAAAGATCCACGTCTTCCCCTGTATCCCGATCCTCTATAACTTTCTCTGATTCCTCTATTTGATACAGAGAAATCGGGATCATAAAAATCAAAACTACGACTGACATATGGATCTGTTAATTGAATCATATTAACAAAACTGAAGATTAACTCTTCATCCGATGAAGACTCTACCTGATTCGCCTATTTAGGCTATGCTGTTTTGTGGGGCGGTGCCCATGGATTTGAAGTAGATGTAATGAATTCTTCTAGAGTCAAACACAACTTAGGCTTTGACACATACACATCTTCTTCATATTCTTCTTTATTCTTTTAATCATGTCGTTTCATTGAGTATTTTATCTCTGATGAAGAGGGTTTTGCTGCGGCATTCATGGAAAAAGGAACAATTGGTTTCTTCAATTGTGTTCGCAAAATGGCATGAGTTCGATTGATCATTTTTCTGTCCATCCAGTCATCATATTTTTTCTCATTTTTGTTCTTGACTTCTTGCCACTCACACTCCTTCTCTGGATCTGTAGTAGTAACACATGCTACCTGAGCTGAATAACCTTTCAGTTTGACTTGTCCCAAGTCGACCATTTTCTACAGGAGGTCCTTGAATACAAAACACTCCTGAATGGGATGCCCCAACATCTGATGAAATGGGAAATAATTGGGACGGTCTTCATCTCCTTCATTATTCGGCCTCTTGGGCCTTAGAAATTGAACCAAATAATTTTACAGAGCCGAAATGAAGTAACCAGGAACTTGTTCATTTCGTAAAGAGTATTTTTTTCTCTTCAGATCTTCAAATTGTTTCCATCTTTGACCTCTTTGATCATTTTGACAAAACAGCTTTTGTTTCCGAGGCTCAAGAGGTGGAGACCTTCAAGAAGATGAAGGTTTTGAAGTAGAAGTAGGTACAGGTTCTTGTTTAAGCATAACTGTAGCAGTCTCTGCTTTACCCATTCTCTTTCCTAGAGCTGATGGAATTACATGAGCATTATCCTTATCCTTTATAAGATAATCTTCAATCTGTTGAGCGATTTAAGTATGGTCTCGAAACCCTCCTGTGTATTTCACAGGGATCATCGGTGTGTGCAACTCATCACGTAAATTCTCCACACAAATTGTTAACAATTCCTTTTGAGGGAGTGCTATGATTAGGGAATATGATAATCCCTTCCAGTGAGCTATGAAATCTGAAACCCTTTCATTCTCACTTTACATACAGTTTGTAAAATAAAAAACTGTTTTCTTTGGCAATGTTGAGTTGAATTGAAGAAGGAATCGTTGGCATATATCCTCCCATCTGGTAATTGATTGGGATAGAAAGCTTGTGTACCAGACAAAATCAGGTCCTTGTAATGACTGTACAAAACACCTGATATTAATTGCTTCCTATTGATGAAGGGTTCCCATCATAGGATCTAAACGAGAAACAAAATGTGTTAAGTGTTTCTCTGGATCTCCCGAACCATTAATGATTGGGAATGAGGTACTTGCAAAATTTTAAGGGGGAGGAATTGTATCAACCCATTTAGGGTAAGCTCTCTTTTCTGGTTGAATTTGAGCATGCTTTCCCTCCATGGCTTCCAACCGAGCTGTTAGTGACTCAATAGTAGTTATTAGCTTTTGAAAAACATCCGGTTGAGCTTGGACCTGAACAGGTGCAATGATTGGAGCCTGGACAGATGTGGTGGCTGGTGTTGCAACTGATGGTAGCACCACCAATTGTTGTTTCACTTGACCCATAGGGTTAGACCTATGAGGGTGTACTGGTTGAAGAGGATATCCTTGATCCATCTCAGTAGCCGTAACAAATTCTATTGGCTGACTAACTCCAGCACGTTTAGGAGGAAGACTAATTTGAAGCAGTTCTGCATTCAACCTCCTCAATTCCTTCATCTCTTCCACTTGTTGTGTGAATCTTTTCTCTAGTGAGAGTGATTGGCCTTCTCCAGAGGAAGGTCATGTAACCTGATTCTTTCCTTTCCCCTTATTGGATCCCTTTTGGAGAGGGGGAAGTGGGTTACTTGAAGGAATACCTAGGTTCTGAGTAATCCTTTGATATCATGTACGCACACCTTCTTCATTTGTGTCTATGCGTACAAATTCTTGAGAAGAACCCTCTTCATCCGATCCCTTCGACTGAGTCTCATCTGGTGTATCAGCCACTACAGAATTTATGACATTGATTGTTGCATAATGCATTTCATCCCTTCTATCGTCATTTCTGTGATATTGTCTTCTTCCATGTCCTTGGTGAGACATTTCATTTTCTTGATTCGATCCCTCAAGAAATTCTTGATGAACCATAATTTGGAGGGAATCTCCTAATAATTTGGTTCTTCATTCTTCTTGAGGCCTCTTCCCAAATAGAGAGAATACTGACTTTCTCTGAGGGAGGGGTTGATGATTTGAAAAAGTCCCCAGTCCGGTGGACTGGGGCTATTCCTACCCTCTTTGCTCAACTCCTGGAATCCTATTTGTTGATTCTTAGGGTTGGGTTAAAAGAGACCCCAGCCTAGCAAGCTGGGGTGGTTCTTGACATGCTATATCTGATAATTTCTTGAAATATCTCTTGATCTTGCAGGCTTTAGTCCTGAAATTACCTGGATGCATCAACTTGCATCCACTTTTATCACCCGACTCAAAAGATTGTTGGACAATTTCTGACACTTCTGTCACTTGATGATGTGCTTGCTCCAAACAAGAGGCATGTTCAATATCCTCTTTTTCTTGATGCATGATTAACTCAAAAACATCTTCTCTATATGCTTTATTTTGAGAGGAACTAGTTGAGGCTTGTTCAGGGGAATGCTTTTGATTATAAACAAAACCCATTTAATGTGGTCAGCCATGGGCAATAACATTGCATGAAACCATTTTTAGTGGGCTTTGCTGACTGGAGAGCACGGTGAAATGTAGTGCTCCATGAACACCCCATCCTATGATATGAATACCAGATGGGGCATTGGAAATTAACTGGCGCAATCTTCTTAGTGCGCCATGGCATGAACGCTGAAGGGCTCTCTATTGCTTTTCAACCTTTGGATATCGAGAAACTGAGAGAGTTACCAAATCAATTTTGAATTGAAACCCTTATATTATCTTATCATGATTTTCATATTCATCATAAGATAATATTTTATTTTTCAACTGACAAAGAGTTTTCCATATGTTAAGACGAATATCATGGATTACATCCTCAGTCAATATTTCTGGAATGTCATACTGAGAATCAGCCAAAGGCAAAAACATAACTGACATTTCACCTTTTTCTAGTTGTTTTCTCATATTCAGTACTTCCTCTTTATCATTCAATGATGATTATTCTACCCTATTAGACTAGAAATGGTTCTTACATGTTGCTTCATTGGATTCAACAAGTTTGGTAGAGAAATCACTAATCAAACTAGAAGATGCATGACTTAGGGGTGGATCAGAGAATGAACTACACCATGTGCTATCTTGTTGTTGAGAAAGTATTTCACCTGCTAATGATAAAGCATCAGACATGAAAAAATTCAAATTTTCAAGTGCCTCAAGATAAGAGGGCTTTCTCGTCACTATATTGTCTATTGGAGAATTTTCCAAGCAATGTGAATCACTACTGCAGAGAGGACTTTCATAGCTAAATTCATCATCATGGGGAGGACCACCATGTTGGGTTACAGAAAAAGATGAAACATTTTTCTCCATGATCTTCTGACCACACAGAGGGTTATTTTGGCTCCCATCTGAAGATGAAACTTTTAGATTGACTGAATTGTCATGAAGCAAGACTTCATGAGGAATTATCTGATGCAGACCTTCAGAATTAATGTTCCCACTATTGGGAACTGAGAGAGTAGAATATTGAGTTGCAAAAGATAGTTTCCTGAGTGCATCAAAAACTCTAGCATCGAGTAAGGCCTTATTACAGATTGGCCTTTTATTTTCTTATTGTGCTGGGCGGGTCTTCTTCTTAGATGCCTTCTTACTCAATTTGGCCGGTGTATGTGCCTTCTCAGAAGAAATGATCTGGTTAGGCTGATTATCTCCACTCAAACCAGGTGTATGTGCCTGACTTGATTGTCTATATGATATGGGGGAGTACGCCCCACAACCCTATTGGACTGGAATAGAGGTGTGTGTCTGTTCTGGAGTGAACTGTTGATTTGTCACTCCACTGGTAGGGATAGATTTATGTGTCTTTCCCTGAGATGCTGCTGAAGCTGTTATAATATCCTGGAAGGCATCCAGAATATGAGCAGGGATTTTTTTCTGCTCTTTCACTATTGATTGAATATGCTGGGTTACTTCATCTGCCGGAACAGGGATATACGTCCATTTTGTGCTTGGATTAGGTGTATGTGCCTGCTCCTGCCCTCCTTTTCTAGTTAGTGAATCCTAAGAGTACTCATGTGTGGGGGCCGAGAGTTGATTCTGCCTACTATTTGTCACCAAAGCTTTCCAAATGACTTCTCCGAATGCTACCAAACAAGAAAATTGGTAGGATTGATCAATACTAATAGGTGTCTGTGCCTGCTGATTGGAATTCTCCGAAAGTGGTTGAAGATCTTACTTCAATACTGACAGACGAGGCTGCTGGCAGGATTGATGAGTGTAAGCAAGTGTATGTGCCTGTTTACCAGTTGTCAACACATTGGGTTGGAGGGATTCATCATATGTAGTCAGACGAGCCTGATAACTAGCTAATGATTTATAAATAGGTGTATGTTCCTGTCTATAGTACTCCGCTAGAATTTCCTGGAGGGATTGGCATGATGCTTCCAGGCAAGTCTGCCGGATAGCTGAATTAAAAAGGACGGGTGTCTGTGGCCTCTCTTTGCATGACACCAAGTTAGGTTGGTGGACTTCTCCGGAGATGATAGAGATGAGAACATGCTCACTGTGGAACGTATTTTGCCTTTGGTGGTTCGTCTTGCCTGCTCGGGTTAGAGGAACCTAAGCCGAATGCCTGGAAATGATACACTCATCATGTTGAGGGCACACTCCCGCACGAGTCTAGTGGAGATTGATGATGGGATCCCTCAGGAAGGACTCATGTCTCCTTGAATTAAGGCCCTAAGGGACCTTCTCATTCACCTCCCTAGAATACGGGAGTGAATGGTGAATGCATTCAAGGGATAACGACCCGAAACGGATGGAGACGGTAGTTAGAACTGCCTGCTTTTTGATCGCTGGTCGTCGCTGTCTGGACGACTAGGGTGAGTTGTTCACTTGGAGGGCTTGTCGACCAGCCTCTAGAGTTGGAATGGTACCATTTTGACGGTACTCCTTAACCAGCGCATTTGATACCCAGCATTGAAGATGCTGAGTAGGTGATGTCTCCCTTAGAGTGGATGACGATCCAGCTGGAGTAGCAGTATATGCATTCACAGCAGATGTTTTTACAGCAGAGCCATTCAGAGACATGAACATAAGAAAATCCATTCCTATAATGCATAAGATCTTGGAAAAGAGTGCATGTTTGATATAACAAACACAATCAAAATAAGTTCATCTGGTACATTTTTTGGATGAGCACATATGTTATTGACTATCTTGTTGGCCCTCTAATTGTGTTTAAATAGGGGACTAACAAATAGGTGAAACATCATTTTAATTTGGTTAAGGATTCACGTCGGGTTCACTATTTTTTGATCCCTTTGGAATTGGGGATGACCTCGTTGATTGAAGGTTCAAAAATTCCAATCAGTTTATAATGGGTTTGTTCATAGAACTGGAAACATCCAATGATTCCATATCAATTTGGACATACTTTCCAAAGGTAGGTGCTCATTAGTGGTAGACTGATGAGGCTTAGGAATTTTCATTGGTCGAGAGGATGTGAGGTCAGACTCATCACACTTTTTTCGGGGAATTATTGTCTACTCTAGGACTCTCTTTATATATTTAAGTTAAGTTCTTGAATCATTATTACATTACCAAGTATAAAATGAGCATTCCTTTAGATCTGACAATCAATGATTGGTATGTAATAAATTTAGAGAATTTTTTATATGTATTTGAGGGTCTTTATCGATAGAGAATCATCTGTATTTGTTAGAGATTCTTAGTCAATGGTATCCTTCAGTACATAAAAGTATCTTGGCCATTATGATAACCATACTAGTTTTAAAGACAATCGGTGGGGAACTTGATGTTTATTGACATTCAGAAGGACACTGATTATTTTAGAGTTGGGATTGTACCCGCAGATGGGCTACCTACGTATCCTTTGTTTTGGAAAAGGAATCACAACCCACGTAGTTCGATTAAGGGAGTATAATTTTTATGCATGATTGATTGATCCAAGAAATATGTCATGATTACTTTTACACTCTAACCTCATGAGAGTCATGGTCTGTGTGTGAAATAGGAGGTATTGGTGAAACCAGAAAATGGTTCCATGAAAGATTCAATGATGTGGGTCTTATGTATGTATGACTTCCCAACATAGATGAATATTGTGTTTTACATCAGGGAAGAAACCCAAGAACAAGGTCCATAAAGGTATATGTACTTCATGTAGATTTGGGTAATCTAACTTGTGGATTACTCCTGAGGAAGATGCCCATATTAGGAGGGCACTCATGATTGGGTTTTACTCCTGAGAAGGAAGCCGAGATCAAAAGTAAATTAAGACTGGTTAAGAGAAATTAAGACTGGGGATTACTCTTGAGAAGGAATCCCAAGTTAAGGGACCTGTGGCTTACTCCTATGGAGGATTCCCATATTTGTAGACATTTAGACTGGGGTTTATTTCTGAAGAGGAACCCCAGGTTAAGAGAACCATGGTTGGGGCTTACTCCTGAGGGGGATGCCCATATTTAAGAAATTTAAGAATGTGGCCTACTCCTGATAAGGAAGCCCAGGTTAAGGGAATTATGACTCGGGCTTACTCCTAAGGAGGATGACCAAATTAGGGGACTTGGGGCTTACTCTTGAAAAGGAGGCCCAAATTAATGAGGACTTGGGGCTTACTCCTAAGAAGGATTCCCAAATTAATGAGAATTTGGACTGTGTCTTACTCCGGAAAAGGAGGCCCAAATTAAGGATTCTCTCATCTTAAAGGATGAGGTTGAATGAATGAGCTCTCAAACTTTAGTGATGTAAAGATTTGTAAATCGCTAGTCTTTAAGAGATGTCCCACAAAATTCCTTTTAGATAAGGAAGCCAACAAGGAAATCCTGACAAAGATGGCTTTGGAGAGAATTCTGAAGGCTTAATCCTAAAGAGGAGAGGTGGATAGGTGTATGAGAGGTGAAATGAGCAGGAACGGAACCCAAAAAGAGAGAGGCACACAAGTACTACATGGGTGTGCAAGTACTGCATGGGCACACAAGTCCTGGTCACGCAGGTGTACCTGCGTGACACATGGGTACTTGCGCGACACATGGGTACTTGCGCGACAACCAATACATAGGGTAGAACATGGGCAAGGGTTGGCTCCAGACCTTAAAACTACCCCTAGAGGCTTCCAGAAGAGAGGTGTGCAAGTTATGTTGAAGGGGTAAGGTGGCAATCAATTGTGGCCATTTCCCATACGGGCTGGCCACCCAGGCACGCAAGTGTTGATGAGTTTAAACTCTTATGCCTTCCTCCCCTCTTTAGATCTTCCTTTCTCAATTAGAAATTACCTTAAAAGTGTTCGGAATCTTTGAGAAGATACTAGGGCGCCAGGAGCTCAAATCTGAGGTTCTGGAATTTTTCGTCCCCGAAATGGGGGGCCCACAGGGGGAATTTATAGACTGGAGAGACCCTGGGCGAAATTTCAAAGAGGGCGCGCAAGTCACCCGCGTTACCACTAGGCGTCGCGCAAGTATACTTGCGCGACCTTGATGGAACTTGCTTGACCCAAGTGTAAATGACTCCTTATTCATGCCTTTGTCTACTTTTGATATTTTCTTCAAAGGATGAATCACTTTATGCTAAGGCATTTCCCTTTTCATTTTTTTAGACTCTGTGATGAAAAGAAGCATCAAAAATGCTAAATATTCATGTAATCTTGTCTGTTACCATGATGCTATTAATATTATGTCCAATTTAGATACTTCATGGTATTTATGTGAAAATCCATGAATACATTTCCAATACATGGAGTTTGGAGAGAAAACCATGACTCCTGGATTATATAAGTTAAACCTTTGATTAAGGGGTATTTGATCATTAAACAAAATAATTAGGGATATATAGGCTTTTTATGAGGATCAAATGTTATATATTAAAGGATGATTGTATGTGGAATCTATGGTAGGATAATTCCCCCCCTATGTTGATGTATTATACTCATAGAAAATCGGGGACTGGCTGAAGAGGTATGGTCGATCCGTTTCATGAACACAAGTATCGGTAGTGACTTTTTCTCTCTCTTTTCAATAGTTATTTATTTATTTAGACCATGTGACATGAACATATCACTACATTTTTGGTGTTGTGTTGGTGTACATTGGTGGTTCCCTATTGAGGTTTATAATCACTCCCTACTCTGGAAACCATTGCACCTGGGTTCCCGAGCAGTCCTCACTTATTGTATATCTATCTTGGAGTAAGGATAATATTTATCTTGACTAAGCTAGAGAGTCGTGGATGGCTTATCTGGATCATGTATTGTAGAGTATCATATCTTATATATTTTTTTTTGGTTTTTCTATATATGTGATTGATCTAGTGTGTCATCATTCATATATTCCTCTATGGATGATTTACTTTTACTTTGAAATGTTGTATATTTTTATTATTTCTTGTTTTCATTGATTTGATTGTGTGTTTGGTATTTTTATACTAAAATTTTATTGATACTCTGATATATGGGTCATAGTTTCCCAATGGTACCATCTAAGACCCCTGAAACTAGTGGTAAGGTTCTCGTGTATAGGGAGGTGCACCTGAGGTCACATGGTGAGCATTGATTTAGGAACTAATTAGTGGTATAATGTGGTGGGAGAAAAAAAAATCATTAGAGATTTTCATTCATTTTTTGTCATTATTTGGGTATGATATCAAGGAGATACATGAATAAGTGATATCCTGTGATGGATACCAGTATAGTGCATCATGGAAACCATTTTCTGGTAGGAATTCAAGGTTTCTAAGGCATTAAGATACTATTCTTGATAATCTCTTTAATAGTTATTCTATTTTTATTTAACATGATGAACATGATGTTTCATAATTTTTATTTATATGGTATATTTCACGTGGACTATTTTCAAGATGCTACTTGTGGAATTGACTTTTTTCCAATCAGAGAAAGAAGAACCAGATGCATCATTATTGGCATGTAGAGATTCACATTACATACGTTTGTACCAATTATTTATATTACTTATCAAATAGGATCAATTATTTTATAGTTCAATAACATATTACACAAAATGCTACCATATAGGAAATATTTGGATTTATACATAGCTGAATGACATTGTATATGATTTATTTATAAGTACAAGTCATGTGGATTTGATAGAATTATGATTGATAATGATATGGATAAGCTAGTTACATGGTTCAAGGGACGTATAATCACTATAGTTGGTCAATGAGGTTTTTATTAACCCTTATGATAAACCCCTTGTGGGTTATTGTTTTAATGGTTTGGTTATTTAGGGTGTCTATAAGAACCTATATGTTCGTTCCCTCATATAAATTGAAATATAATTCTACTTAAAAATGGAAGTGATTGTGATTCACATGATACGGGTATTTTTGGATTATATCATTGGTTAAAGAGGTTATGATGGATGAGATCATTATTATTGAGGTTCTAGTCCTTTGTTTTTACTCTTAGTGAGAATCAGTGGACCAGTAGGCTAATAACATGGCATAAGGTTCATGAACTATGAGTATATAAGACACATGAGTTAGTTCATGGGGTGCCTAATATCATATGATATTCAAGACTACATCATGGTTTCCACCTTGTAGATTTTCTTATATGGGATACCCAAATTTTGGGATATGTTGGATACTTATATATCATTGGTTTCGACTCAATTTTTGGTGATTCAGTGGATTTTATTATTATGGGTAACCTATGAGACAAGTTATCCTAAGAGTTTGAGTCCCATTGAGAGGGAAAGAATAAGTATGTACTTGATTTTGAGATCGATTAATGGGAGGGGAAATAATGTTTATGGAAAATTCATGTATATGCCTTGGGGTTTTATAATAATAGCTCCATCAATACTAGAAACATGTGATGTTAGGAACTTATAGTGACATGGTTTGACAGTAGCTTCTAAGTACATGCTTTTTCGGGTGCCTGACCATGGTGAAATTGGTTTTGTTTTTGCATCATGGCGAGAGAGTGGATATATTCATGTGAATTTGAATGACATAGGATCATGAATATGAATATAGTTTAATGATAGATAGAAGCCTACAGTGTTTGGATGACACCTGTGTAGTTGGTGATCTTGAGATAGATCCGGGAACATTTGAATTTCCCAATTTTGAAGTGGAGTACCGTGGGTGATCTTGTTACATGGGATTAAAATATCATGGAGAATTATATTCCTAGTTAGATGATGTGAAACTCATAGGATTGGGTGTCATTCTCTAGTGATCATGCTATATGGGATCATACTCTCATTGTGATAAAATGAAACTAAGTTGGTAAGTTATCATAATTCATGGTACTTATTGAATTTTAAATCATTTATGGATGTGGGTAGGAAGAGGACCCAAGATACTAGTGATCATGGAATATGAGGAGTGTCACATGTATGATCATGGATGATTTTGATAAGTTTTGGATCAATGAGAGACATAGGTAAGGTTATATTGTGAGGATTGAACTTGTGTCTCGTTTAGGGTGTTGACCCACATTATGGAATAAATTTTAGTGATTGTTTTGGATGGATTTCCATCATTAGTGAATATGAGATGGAATAGGGATTCATAATGGAGCTTAGGAATGAGTAGTTTTGAAATGCCCAACCATTGTGTTTAGTGACCTAAAGGATAAGGGATATGCATATCAGGATTTCAATTTAGTTATGTTGGAATATTTCCACACCTATGGTAGGGTGTGGGATGTTGGACAAGGGGATACAACCCTCATATGAGTAGGATACATGGTGCTTGAGAGAAGACACTGGAAAACCATTTCATAATTTTTGTCTGGTGAATAAATGGAACTAAATTCATCTACATTATTTGGTGAATTCCTTGTCATATTTTGTATATGGTACTATATAAATTATTAGAACCAACCTTGGGCTCATGAGAAATTGAGGTGATTAATGCATGATCAAAATAGAGGTGTGCCACTGTTTAAGGAATGGTAAATATTTATGAATGTATTAGACCATTGACGGTTCATCCATTTAATGTCACCAGAAGTTAGGTTTGGACATCAGTGTATTTATTAAAAGGATCATGGTGTGACTACGGGTGTGGGGGAATCAAGATTTCACATTCTAATAATGTGTCAGTGCTATATGTTGGGTTCTTTGGTGACATGTCAAAAAAAGGAGGTCTGACTAGTGGATTTTTATGTAATTGGATATAGTGATTTGTTAACTATAGAGGGTGTGTTGTTTTAGATATGAGGAGTAGGTTTCAGGAATTATTCATGGATTTTCATGCGAAATTCATCCTTTTCATGTTATTTATAGATACTGGAGGATTGAATATTTTTTATTATAAATAGGATGTGGTTGTTGGTACCATTGTTTGAATAACACTTTCATGTTTATTACTGTGACATGTGTGGTGAACTATAATGAGATTATAAGTAGACCATATATAATATGTTTTATATAGTCACATTCATTTGTTGGAGGCCATGTGATGCTGAATTGGTTTATGAGATATGTCTTATTGTTGAGAGTTGGATGGGATAGATAATTTATTGGATGAGTAAACTCGGGGTGTCTTAGGATATATGGGACCAGTTTATCATTGTATTAATTATTCTATAATGAATATGAGTATTGTATTAGTGTTTCTTGATTTAATCCCCTTATGTTCAAAGTCACTCTCTAGAAGTGCATTGAGTGTTAATGGAAGGAATATATCCACTTTGTAGATGTCTATAGAGTAATATATTGGATGTCTAAGTAATATATTAGATGTTTATAGAGTAATCATGATAATAATAAATGTTATGGTGTTGGTTTTTTAATTCCCTACATTTATAACACCCAAAAATTCTGTGAATTATTGTTTTTGAGTTAATTTCGTCTTTTGATATTTTCCATTTCATGCAAATCTAAAAATAGTTTTTATCACTAATAATGCACTAATTAAATCATTATAATCACATGGAATAGATTCATAGAATATGTTACATAGAAATCTATTTAGCATTCATTACATGGAACATATACTTGTCATACAATTCACGAAACATCGACTTTGTGTACGTTCCACGTAACAACGATGTTTCTATGAAACATAGTTTTGTTATTATAATTATTTAAATGAGATAACTATAACCTATCTACTAAAAAATTTAATATGAATAGTAATAAATAATTTTAAAATATTTTTTATAATTTTTTATTGAAATAAAACATATTGATAATGAAAGATATGATTTCTGGTAAAGACATTTTTGGTTTAAAAACAGTTTTCTCGAATGAACTGATTTTAATAATAAATTTACCTTTTGATATATTTTGAAATATTCTTATAAAATAAACTCCAATTGTGTGTTTATAATGCATAAAATATATTAGGATTATTTTTTGGGATTTTTCTGAGAAACATCATTTTTTGATGAATAGTAAAAAATACTGCATTTTTCATAATAACTTAATGTTCATTTAAATAATTATTAATGTTAAATTATACATTAAATTTGTTTTCAGGTCACATTATATCAAGTATTAATATATTAATACAATTTATGTCATTATAAAAAAATCAATTTGAAATTGAAATAAAAATATAACAAACATTGAACATTTTTCTACTTTAAACACCCATTATTTCGTCTTGTCTCTAGGAATAGCATTATTCTTAATTTTTCCACTTTTGTGAATATAATTATTAAAAAATACACAAAAAAGTATGATAAGTATATTATTTATGATTATAATAATATCTAATTATTGTTTTACCAAAAATATCACTAAACGTGATTAAAATTATTCATTACAATTATGATCAAAATAAGATTAATTATAGACGAAACCTCAATAATAGGGTCCCAAATGACAAAACCACTTGTCCAAAATCTAGTGGATGGACATTATGTGGCCTTAAACCTTATATTATTGATTTATTTTGGTTTGGTATGAATTTATTTAAGTAATAACACTTGTACACCTATATTTTTTCAAAAATTCCAAGTGAGTGATTTTCATTCCCTATAAAAGGACACCACTTATCCCACTTCTAAACTCCTCTAAAACCTTTTAGGATATAAAAATATCTACCCTATAAACTATCCAATGACCCTAAATTTATCCTATAATCCTTCCCTTAGGTATAATTCAATCCATGGACTCGGTTTGGCACAAACCAAATGGAGTTATCCGATTAAGAGGTAATGTCTTCTCTCAACTCCATTCATTTATTTTCATTCTACACAAAAAATAATCTCTTTATTCCATTATTTTTTTTTAAATTATACTAAAAATAAAATTAATTTTTATTCTATTGTTTTAACATTCACATACACATACCTCCATCTAATGGATAATGAACATATTGTTTGTGTGTACGACAAACTACCACCTCACTAAATGATTATTGTTCAATTTTTCTTACCACCTATCATGAGGGAAATTATTATGGAAAGCCTATTTATATATGTTATATATTTTGTTTTTTATTTATTTAATATTTTTATACCATTTAAAAAAATATCTTTCAACCTTTCATTTAGTGTTAATATGATAATTCTGTTTGATAAATTGTGGACAACCACCCCCAAAGTGATATGATCCGTTCATACACTACATAGATTGTAGTAATAATTGATTTAGTGAATAGATAAGAAATATATGACATAAAAAATTAATTTAATAGTGGAATGTATATATATATATTACTTTCTTTGTTTTAACACGAAAATAAAAACAAAAACATCATTCATGCATATGTACGAGTAACCATATCCATGAACTGTGTATTCCATTTCATAATTATATATTATAAATATTAGTATGATAAAAATATAATGTATATAATGATATTTATATAATGGTTCAAATTCCTTAAATCATGATATAAATTATAAATACAAAATATATAACAAACTAAGAGACATGCGATGAATAAAGTAAATATTACATGAAATGAAACCGAAACATTGGATTGATAAAAATAAGTTAATATAATGAAATAATAAAATAATATATGGTATTATATAAAATAACTAGGTTCCTTGAAATATTTATAATAAATTTATGTAGATTTTATTGGTGGTTTAAATGATTATTGTGAGAGTCAAGATACAGGGAAAGGGGATTTCATCTCACTATTTATTTCTATGAGAAAAATGTTATGTTTACAACTCATTATTTTTGTGTGCTGTTTGTACATACAATTATATTATTATAAGTATATTATTAAAAATTTATGGGTATTAACATATCCATTTTTTGATCTTTATTTCATGGAGTTTACATTTCAAATGATACCAAATCGGTAACATAGTTATGTATCAATTTACAGTCTCTGAGACTCATGTTTTGTTATTAACCTAAATAAATTTTCAAGGTGTATGTACTAAATTATAAATGCTATATCGTCAAATATATTAATTTAATTATATTTTATTATTATTTTAAATTACATTTATTATATTGAGAGGATGATCCAATGTAAAAAAGTTATAACAGTGTATTTAGAATATTTTATTGCTTTTCAAGATGCTTTATGTTTATGCTTCACTTGATGAAACATTATGATCCTATTTTCAAGAAAAATCATGAAATTTATTCTCCTCAGGTTATTCATGACATATTAATGTATTGGAACCATATTTGTACTTTTTATTACATATGATTTTTAATAAATTATTTTTAAGAATTCCCTACATTACTCTCTCTTCGGTCCGAAATATATTTTGTCTCAATAGGGTTCCAATAATAATATACTATTCACCAATAATATTTAAAAGAAATTTTTACACATTTTTTAATTTAATATTGATTTCAAAGGAATATTCATATCACTTTATAAATGAAATTTTTTCTAATGTTATTACCATGAAAAAATAATGTTCTTTTTTCTCTTATGATATGTATAGATTTACCAACCGTCAATAATTTGAAGATTTATTTTCATGTTTAAAAGGATAATTTTTAAGATATTTTTTAAATTTGTTTTCAAGGAAATGGTTTTCAAAAGGATTTAAAACTTATTCTATTATTTTTTAATGAAAATAATTTTTAAATGTATTAATTTTTATAAACCCTTCTCAAAGAAGTGAGGATATTTTTCTCAATAAATGTTATAAAAAACAGCCATAAAAGTTTTTTTATCAATGATAACATATTTTGTTATTATTAATCCCCTTATACACAATTATCCAATGGATCCATTCAAACTCTTTCTTGAGTGGTTTAATTTTTGATGGAATGATTCTAAAGATACCCATTTCACTTCCATAGGTTTTATGCATTTGAAACCTTCTTCATTTCACGGTTTATGATTTCATGAAGTATTATAAAACCTATCTCTATTCATTGGTTATGATGTGATGAATGTTTAATTATACCCATTTCATTTAATGGGTTATGATTTGATATTTATAAAACAATTTTTTTTGTGGTTCATGATATGATGAATGTTTTATTATATTGTAGTACATTTATGAATGTTATTATAATGAAATGAGAAAGACTTATATCTTCCTCACATTAATTGGGTTATTATAGGTTTTTCATCAGATCATAGTGTACACGGGTTGTAGCATAATCCCACAAACAAGAAGGTACATGGGTTTTATCCCAAGACTAAAAGTAAGAGTGTACACATGTTATATCCCAAACCCCAAAATAAGAAGGTATATGGGTTCTTGGCCTAGCCGTAAAGAGAAAGAGAACATGGGTTGTAGTCCAAGAAATAAAATAAGATAGTTAATGGGTTGTATATAATGACTAAAACTCAGAGGGTACATAGGTTAAGCCTAATACAAAAATAAACAAGGTATATGGGATGTATCCCAATCCAAAAAGTAATAGGTCACACTGGTTATTATCCCAAGGCTGAAGTAGGTACATGGCTCATATCCCAAGCGTGACATGATATAATGGTATTGGTAGGTATCCTTGGCAAAAAAATATTAAATGGTTATATGTTTTCAAAACATTCCATGTTTTATTCCAATGTTATGATTTCGTGGATTATTTTCATTATTTCTTTATGATTTTGGACATATGTACAACCAATCATTATTTTCAAAAGGTGGAGAAATTTTTGGGATATTTCGAATAAATGTCACTAGGATAGAAGATTTGGTTTCCATGTTTCCAAAGACACTAAAATATTATGGTCCTCATGCATGTATTTTTTATAATGTATTGAATATTCATATAAAATAATGTAATATCCATGTATTTCAAGCCTAGGTCACTATAGTTGGTATCAAAAGAGATGCTTAGTCAACATATGGAAACTAGGATGAGATACAATTAGTGAGATACCTAGGTATATTTCTACGGATATGTCTAGGGAAGTCTCTAAGGATAAGTGTAAGGATGAGTTAAAACGTTTGGAAATGTCTTGGAATTTTAGTAAAGGATAGAGTGAGAGGATTCCAAGAAATACATTCTTTTCTATATAAAAAATGTGGATGTGGTTATATCAAATAATTACCTGGGAGTAAAAAATCTGAAATGATGTTCCGGGCCAAACTCAGCATAATCTGGTATATGAAAATAGGCCTTGCTGGACACTTGGATTGATACTACCGATGGGTATACTTTGGGAATTCACAAACTCTTCACAAACTATTTTTAAGGATTTAAATATCTATTTCCAATGAAAAGATATGATGAAACTATGGTGTCGTAGATTAAAGAAGGATTCATAATTTAGACATCCTATAAGTAATTACTTTAATGACTATGTGGTTTTCTTATATGATATGTATTTATCACAATATACTTCTGGTTTTAGTCAATGGAAGGAACTGGAAGAAACCAGATTAACATCGAATGTGATAGATGGTTTTCAGATGAGCAGTTAAGATGGACGATCACTATAGTGAAGGATATTGTGATTTTTCCTAATTAATTTTTTCCCTTTTGTAAAAAATGTTATTAATAATCACCTAAGAAAATGTCTTAGGAGAACAATAATATGTTTTCAATGTTGAAAATAAGGACACAATGAATGTGACTTAATAGGAAAATATCGAGTTCAGTTAACCTAAGGGATGTGATTGTTGTCCTACAATATGTATTATCAATTATTGAATTTTTTAAATGTTTAACTTATTGGAATTATGAAAATCAATGTTCTATATTGAAGTCTCATGAAAATAATCAGTATGTTAATATACATATTTCTTTTTCTGCTAAAGACAATGACACCGCACACGACATGTGAAAGGTTTGTGATGTTCTTCTAGTATTTTTTACATTAAACATAAGAAGCATGATTAGATTGATGTTCAGAAACCATAATAAATGATTCATATTTCATATTCTAGGAAAGGGTTATTAAATATATTTTGTTTAAGCTTGTGTATTATTTTAAGAAAAAATTTTGATTAATTAATTATTTATGTTTTGGAATTCAAATATTATGTTATATGAATAATGAAATGTATTAGTATTTTCTGAATCATTCATTAAGGATTGAATATAAAATTTTGAATAGTGATGAATACATAGAAAAGTGATTTCCTGGAATGGTTATATTTTTTAAGGGAAGGTAACGCTTAAATAATACCTAAAATTGAGATAATTATCTATGGATAATGATATATTGGATATGAATAAGTAAATTGGAAAAATGTATTGCCTTGGAAATGATAATAAAAAAAATGGTCTCTGTCCTCATGGATGATGTTTATGACTTATTGGATTTGAAAAATATATTCACCCATCATTCTAATAAGTAAGCATGCATTTTTTATAAAAATGTTTATGGTAATTAAGTTATTACCTTGTTTCAAGGGAATATAAGATGAGTTTAATCAAATGTTTGGAATGGGACAACCATGGGGTACTTTGTGCTATTAGCAGGAACCAATTTTAAGCTAAATTCATGTATTTAATTCTAATTTTTTCTAATTTAATCTTTCAGAATGGTTGTAAGGTTATGAATTCATGAAAAAATTAAGTTAAACCTTAGAGGAAGTATTTGTGTTTTGAGATCATTTTAAAAACCATAGTGAAAAATGATATTTAGTGATTAAAATTATTTCATAGATTTATATAATATTTTGGAAATTATATTAGTACTATTTTAGAAAAGAAAATGATGTATATTGGGTGACAACCAATCATGTCTGGTAAGTGGGCAGTTCATGAACCCATGACCGAAAGAAGATAAGTGTTTCAAGCATATATCTGAGATACACATTGTCCTGGTCAATGTATAATTATTTTTTTGAATAAATAATTATGACAAAGAAAAATTGTTATTTTTAGGTTTATATAAAAATATATGAACCATATTGATTTTTAAGAAAAGTTTGAGATAAATAGTTAAACTCTTCATTCTATTATGCATCAAATGATCTGGTAAAAGTGCATTTTTTCACTTTCGACATCAATGTTAGTTTCTGAACATCCATTACATGAAGTAATGGATCGTTTAAAAATTTATAAAATCAAAATTAAAGAATGACATTTTGTTTAAATAAATATATCAATTAAGTTTATTTTCTTACACTCTGGGTTAATAAAGAAATTCCTCAGTGTTTGGATAAGGATCAATAAAAAATGTGTTGTCCTGATAATTTAATTTTTTTGATCATATTGTATTTTAAATATTCATATATTTTTGAATTTTAGGCCCTAAAACTATCTTGTATCATTCAATTTTTTTTTGATTTATGAACTCAATCACTCCATATAAATATTTTCACTCTTCCTCCATGTCTAATATTTACTACCAAACAATGTTTTTCTTATGAAAGAAATCACTTTATGAGTAACTTTGGGAAACTATTATAGTCCCATCTTTCCCTTTTTATGGGATGTTTTAGTATCCATATTTATGATATAGATTTATATAAATGAATCTTTAAATTATTAATCCTTTGATAAAATGGAATAATTTTGTGGGATAAAGTTATTTTAGGGGGGGTAGAATGCAACACCCTAAGATTTTTTGAATTATTGTTTTTCGAACTAATTTATTGTTTTGGTATTTTTCATTTCACACAACACTGAATTTATTATTATTATTATTGTTAATCCTATATATTAAATATTACATCCACATTGAACACGAACATTGGGTATGTTACATGGAACATCTACACAGCATACATTACATGCACCAACGAAGTTTCTACAAAACATCATTTTTATCTATAATTATTTAAATTATATAACTATAATCTAGTAATTAAAATTAATAGTATGAATTGAAATAGCTAATTTTTTGATATTCTTTATAGTTTTTCTATATAAATAGAACATATCGATAATTAAAGACATTATTTTGGGTAAAATGATTTTATTTTTAAAAATACTATTTTCTGGAGTGAATCACTTTTCATAATAAAATTTATTTTAAACATATTTGAAAATGAATTTTATAATTAATATTCATTTTTTAGAATTTTGTAAATTTCATACGGTTTTTTTTTCAGATTTGTATGAGGAACATCATTTTTGGTTAATTTTTTGAAGTACTGCATTTTATTTAATAACTTCATTTTTGTTTAAATATTTATAAATGATAAATTATACATAAAATCTATTTTATGTTCATATTAGATAAATTATAAATATATTGATAATATTTAGGTTATTAGAATTAATTTCACTTTGAAATTGATAATAAAAAATGTAACAAACTTTTGATCTTTTTTGAACATTAAAAACACATCATTTCATCATGTCTGCAGGATTAACATTAATCTTAATTTTTCCTCTTATAAGAATTGAATTTCAAAAAACAGAAATAGACCATTGTAATCACTATAATTATTATATTATAATATCATAAACATAACATTTACATTAAATAATAGTAAAAGTGATTAAAATTAATCACAACGATTATGGACAAAATAAGCTTAATTAAGGACTAAACCACAACCATAGTGGCCCAAATGAACTAGAAAATTGTCCAAAACAAATATTATTGACATTAATAGGCCTTAAAACTATGATTATTTATTTATATTGGTTTTTATGAATGATTGTATTTGAGAACATGTGTACACATAACTTATTTTAAAATATTACAACTGAGTCCTTTTCCTTACATATAAAAGGAATGCACCTATACCACTTTTAACACATATAAAACCTCTTAGTATTTCAAAATATCTTCCCAATAAATATAAGAACATCCATAACTTCCTCATATAATCCTTTCTTTGGGAATAAGGCAATCCAAGGAAATATTTTGGCACAAAAAAGGAGTTACCTAATTAAGAGGTAATGACTTATCTAAATCCCATTATTTTATTTCCATTCTCCACCGCTAAAATATATTTATTCCATTATTTTATGATACAAAATTATCCAAAATATACTTGGATTTTTTTATTCTATGGTTTTAATCCACACATATAGAAACCTCTATTTAATGGATACTGAACTTACTGTTTATGTCATTGGAAAACTGTCGCCTCACTAAACGATGATTGTTCAACATTACTTACCGCCAATCATGGTGGTAATTATGTTGGGAAATATTTTTATATATTTTAATTATTATATTTATTATTTATTTCATCTTCTGTATACGTTTTACAATAATATCTTTTTTTTACATTCCAACTAGTGTTAATAGGATAATTTCATTTGATGAAGTGAGGACTAACTCCCCTTCAAAGAGATATGATTTGTTCATACACTACATGAATTGTATTAAGGATGGTTTTAGTGAATATATAAAACATATATGATATCATACATATACTTTAATAATTATATAAATATATACATATATTTCTTTTACTTTGTTTTATTCAACATTACTATAAAAACAGAAACATCATTCATGCATATGAACGACTTACTATATCCATGGATGACATATTTCATTTAGTACTTCAATATTCTATATATTACTCTAATACACATATAATTTACATAAATAGTGTTTATATAATTAATTAAAATATGTAAATAATTATATAATGTATAAATACCAAATATATAACAAATGAAGACACATGCAATCACTAAAGTGAATATTAGTGGGTTTGGAACCTTAACATAGGACTGTTAACAAGATGGTAATATAAGGTCATAATCAAAAAATATATGGTATTATATAAAATAATATCATTATGTAAAATATTTATAACAAATTTAATTTTCTTACACAGGTGGTCTGACTGAGTACGGTGAGAGTCAAGATACAAGGTAAGGGGATTTGATCTCACTTTTTATTTCTATGAGATACATATTATGTTCTCCACGTTTTACTTTTGTTTAGTGTGCATACTAACCATGATTTTATTCTATGTATATTATATAAAAAATTAAGGGAATTCACATATCTATTTTTTTATATTTCTTTCATGGGTTTCAAATTTCAATAGTTACCAAATCGATAAAATAGTTGTGCCTCAATTTTCCTCCTTTGAGACTCATGTTTTGTCATTTACCAAAATCCTTTATCAAGGTGTATATACGTCCATATTAAAATTTGTATCATCAAAATTGATTATTTTCATGATATTTTAATCTTACATTAATTTACTTTTCTTATATGGATAGTATGATACAAAGTTACCCTATTATAAGAGTGTATTGAGACAATCTCATCTCTTTTCAAGATTATTTTTTATGCTTCCATTGATGTAATTTTATGATACATCTCTAAAAAATCTGGAAATTTACACTCCTATATTTATACATATTATATTAATGTATTTGTTCAATATTTCTACTCTCTAGTACATAATATAGTTTAGAAATAATTTTTAGAAAGCCCGACTTTACCTTATATTCGGTTTGCAATCTATGTTTTCTAATAAGGCTTCCAAATATATTATAATATTCTCCTAAAATAGTTAAATGAAATTTTTACTACCTTTCTATCTTTTACCATTGTTTTAAGAGGAATATTACTATCTCTTTCTATGGATGAATTTTTCTATCATTCTTTTCTTGGAATAGTAATGTTTTTTATCTCATTCAACATGTATAGATTTACCCATAGTCAATTATTTAAAGATTTATTTTCATGTTTAAAAAGGTTAATTTTTATGAAATGTTTTAAATGATATTTCTATGAAATGAGTTTCAAAATGTTTTCAAAATTCTTTTATAAGTATTTCAATATAATGATTTTCAAAGGGATTTATTTTTTAAAAATCCCTTTTTCAAAGAAGAAATGATAATTAACTCAATAAATGTTTTCCATATATCATTCAATGTTATTTTCCATATAAGATAAAATCCATTGATGTTACTCATTCCCATCTAGTAAATTATCCAAAGGTTCCCTTGATATTCATTCTTGAGTGGTTTATATTTTTATGGAATGATTCCTAAGACACCCTTTTCACATCCACAGGTTTTAGGCTTTTGAAACCCACTTATTTGAATGATTTTTTAAATCCATGAAGTTATTATAAAACCATTCAATTTTCATCAGTTATGATATAATGAAATTTTAATGATTCCCATTTTGATTCATGGGTTATGATTTGGTGTTTATGAAACCAAACTGTTTTTATGGGTCATGAAATGTGGAATGTTTTATTATCTGGTAGAACAAGTATGAATTATTTTATTATGATATGGGTGAGACCTATATCTCATTCCAATGAATTAGGAAATGATATGTTGTATATGAGATCATATGGTATATGGGTTGTAACCCATGAAAAAATAAGGTATATTTGTTGTATCCCAAAACTAAAAGTAAATGGGTACATGGGTTGTTTCCCAACTTCAAAAACAAGAAATTATATGGGTTATAACCCAATCCAAAAAGAAATAGAGTATTATGTTTATAACCCAAGACATAATATAAAAAGGCTCATGGATTTTAGCCCAATACTAAAAATAATTTTGTACATGGGTTATACCCCAAGGTGGAAAATAAGAAGGTATATGGGTTATAGCCCAAGACTAAATGTATAAGGGAACATGATTTCTTAGCCCAAGATCAAAGCAGGTACAGGGGTCCAAGCCCAAACCAAACATGTTATAATGGTCATATAGGGTAGCCTTGACATGAAATTTTCTAGTCTTATATGTTTTCCTCAAATTTCATTTTTTATTCCTATGTTATGCAATCATGGAGTATGTTATTTTTTAGTTAGTATTCGTGAATTTTGTACTGCCAATCATTATTATGATCTCAATAATACAGGGCATGATCCTAAAATGTTATGAAAAAGTTCCATACCATTTTATTCAGGTTAGGATGACACATTTCCTTTATTTTCCCTTATTTATCATCTGATCTCACCCATTTATTATGTTTCCTTTCCTCATATTATAAAATAATAATTTAGGTAGAATTACAAAATTATTAGATTGTTATGGGAGATGATGAAGATATTTCACTATGATATAAGATTTTGTTTCCACATTTAAAATGACTCTAAACTATTACATTTCTCTGGCATGTGTTTTTTGTAATGTACAGAATATTCAATTAATTTGGTGTTATATCCATGTATGTAATGCATGGGTCTTTATATCATCTATATAGGTGTTTCAATTTCAAGGTAATTTTCAATTTATAATTTGGTGGACATGCTAGAATTTGAACTGGGATTTAGAATAGAATTCTGAAAGTCTAAGAACCTCATAGGTGTGTTTCTAGACATCAAATTTGGCCCAAAAGGTTGGCTGGAAGGTTTGGAAAACATCATAGGTTTCCAAATATGGTAAGGTTTCAAGGTGGGTAAATAATGTAACCATTAAATATTTGCTGGCTATCATATTACCCAAATGAAGTGATGGGTCCACCACATAGGTGATGGAAATGTACCTTCCAAGTAGTTCCATTATGATGGGGGAAATGAAATTTCCCCCAATTATGTTTTTAAGGGGGTATCCCCATTTCTCTCATTTATTTTTTGTGCTCAGATAGATGGTCGCTACCCCTCCCCCTTTCCTCTTCCCCATAATTTGTTGTGATGTTCCTAGGAATTTTATTTAATGGATTGAGGTATGGTATTCTCTCATTATTTTTTTTAATAATCACCAATTTTCATTTTTTTTGGAATTGATTTTTACTATGTACTTTTTAGTGATTGTTCCATATAATGAATAAATTTTCATTTTTTGGTGTAGCTTTCATATATCATAAGGAAATTATGTATTGAGACAACATCAACCATCTGTTGGTTATCTTTTCAATAATAGTAAGTCGGAATGTTTATTTTTTTTAATATAGTTGTAAAATATCATAAAATTAATTAAATGATAGATATAGTAGCGTATGTTAGTTCTTTGACTCGTTTTGTCATTGGGGGTCTGTAGGGAACCTCTTATGGGTGCATTCCCATGATTCCTATATGGAGGGGTCATGAAGTGATTATTCTACACTAATTCCTTTATTGAAAAAATATGTTTAGTTAATTATAAATTTTATGAATTATTGTTTTGTACTATGTGGCTTGAGTTAGGGCCTAATGATAGTTATTTATGGTAGGTGGAGTGAATAAAGGATTGGGTGATTCTTATAGGGGCCTATAATAGCTATATGGAGGTGAGTTATAATGTGAAATATTAATCTACAAGGCATTTTGTACATGGTACTTCCATAATGGTTTCAATTCATTTTTCTTTTGGTTGTTGAGCAATTTATAAATCTGTCTTTCGGTATTGAAATTTTTTTATTTAATTCACTATCATGATTATTTTGAATTAATGGTTACAATTTAAAATAGTTTTATATTTAAAATTATATTTTAATTTAATTTAAACTGAAACCATTTATGAAATTGTAGGGTTTAAGATAGTAAAGTGTTGTGGATATTGAGGAACTTGTACACTGGTTCGACGTCTCAACTGCTGATGGTCGAATCATAGACTAAGCAGTTACGGAGTCAGTAATACCTCTCTCATACTTAAGGGGTGACCCAAACCAAAATGAATTTATCTTGATTTAGTGGACATTTCCTAATACTCATTTAACACCTTAAATATAGGGTGTGACTTTACTTGTGTTGGAATGAATTAATAGTTTGAGTGAGGATGCAAAATATTAGCTTGTACTAGGGGGATATACCCTATTTCGAATGAATGGGTAGGGTGAAATGATTGACCCAGATGAATTTTGACATGTGATGGTTCATGGGGTATTTCCCATGATGATATATAGTGATCCCCATGTAGAAATTCAATGTATATGAAAATATTTAGGACCATGATGTCTGATTAGTACCTGATGATGACCCATGCAACTTGACTATTATCGAGGACCCATGTGGGGTGCCTCCGACCGTGTTTTTACCAAGGGAACCCCAAGTAAGGTTCAAATCCCATGGCCTGAACTAGGGGAACTAGTAGTACCCTCATGACCAAATGAACCTAATAGGGTGATTTTGTTAATGGGTAGAGATAGTATAGTGTGTCACCATAGAATCCATTTCAAACATGTGAGCAAAGGGATTTGTGGATAGTGGTGATGGTTTTATGATTTCCGTCAATCCTTCAATTTTATATACTAATATACTATTTTTTCATGTATTTTTGGATTCATAGATGTGTTTCATAAGATAAATATTTCAATACATATATGATATGATGATTTTGAAGTGGATTATCTAATTTTCATCACATGATCTACCCTTGTAATAATGTAATGAATGAAAGCAATGTTGGCGTTCTACCTCAAATATATATGGGATTCCTTGGATGAAATGGGTCTCTAAGGTACCTATCATGTCCATGATCTATCCAGTTAGACATGGGGTATTTTTTATCATTATTATTATGAGATTACTAAATAACCCAAAGGATTTAGATATCTAATAATGTTTAAATTTCACATACCTAATAATGATTCCAAGGATGTTAGAGATTCACCCAGTTGGAATTGTGATATCTATATTATATTAGATTTAGTGATTTATTGGGATGATTGGGAATTTGATTCAATACATTAATTAATCATGGGGTTTGGATAGATTCATAGGATACCTAGAATCTAGAAGTTTACCCTTTTATGATTAAATATTTGGCCACTGAGCCTATGCTTTTGACATGTATGATTCACTCCATTGTATCTCATGTTATGTATTTAGGGAAGCATGTATGTGGGATCCTTGGGTAGGACTTATATTCCCCTTATGTTGATGTATTGTGCGTAGAGACAATGTAGAACTATATAGTTCTAGAATAGTCAATCAAGGTTTTTGAATCGAGGATTGATGGTTGTCTATTTATCTTTTATTAGTATTTTATTTAGTTAGATCATGTCACATTCACATATAAATGAATTCTTGGTAATGTATGGGACCACTTTAGTGGTGATAATTTTATTTTTTTACTCACACATTTCTGGGGAATCCATTTCTCTTGGGTATCCAAGAATCCCACACTTATTATAGGTTCAAGTTGGGAAAAAGCCAGAGTTTTTCTTGACTGAACTATAGTAGCTCAGATTGGTTTTGGATATCAAGATGAGGAGAGGGTCAAAGAATGTAATGTGTAACACCCCTAAAAAAGTGAGACTTAAAATGCTAAATGTTACTACCCATGTCAACAAGGTGCACATTTCTTTTCGGGAGCCTACTTGATTAGAACTCCACAGTTAAGCATTCTTCGCATGGAGTTTTAATCAGGATGGGTGTCCTTCTGGGAAGTTACCCAGGGTGTGTGCGAGTGAGGACAAAACATACTGAAAGAACATGTGTTGGAATTTGGGGACAATCATTGGTATGATAAGAGACCCTAGTGAGTAATATCCTATGGTGTGATAGGAAGGCAACCGAGGTATTACAGGAGAACCATGGGGTCAGATGATAAGGTTCATGGCTCGGGGAGGCGGGTCCTGAAAATGGTATTAGAGCCAATACCCAGCCGGAAGTGCTTAGGCACTCCCTAGGTTTGAGGCTTGGGGTCCACAACGAGGGCCTTGTGCTTTAAAGGGGTGGATAATGTAACACCCCCTAAAAAAGCACAACACCCTCATTGAGGACCCCAAGCCTCAAACCCACGCAGTGCCTAAGCACTTCTGGCTAGGTATTTGCTCTGATACCATTCGTCAAGACCCGCCTCCCTGAGCCATGAACCTTGTAATCTAACCCCATGGGTCTCTTGTAATACCTTGGTTGCCTTCCTATCACACCATAGGCTATTACTCATTAGGGTCACTTATCAGACTATTGACTATCCCTACAGGCCAACACATGTTATTTCTATGTGTTTTTTCCTCACTCACACACACCTTGGGTAACTTCGTAGAAGGTCACCAATCCTAATTACTACTTCAGGTCAAGAATGCATAAATGTGGAGTTCTAATTAGGCAGGCTCCCTAAAAGAAAGGTGCACCTTGTTGACATGGGTAGTAACATTTAGCATTTTATGTCTCACTTTTTAAGGGTTGTTACATTAACATCTCCAAAACCTTCAAAGTAATATACTAAAATGAGCGTCTCGATCCAAGGAATCCTACGTAACTGATGGTGCTCTGATCGGACTTCCGTAGCTCATGTTAAGGGTAATTAACCAAAAACAGTCCAAAAAATGGGGGTCTGGGCCTGGTCCAACCTGGCCCAACCCACCCTGGGTCAGCCCGAACCGGGAAGGGAGATGAAAGTTTGGGACTCGTATGGGCCACACCTCACAAATATACACAAATGGGAAGTTATGTGGTGGTGAGCCCCACCATTAACTTCCCGTTGTAGGATTTAACCACCATGGTGAATAAAATTGTGCAATACAATTTTATTTAACTTTTTAATTAAACCCTAATTTTTTACTCTCCTTGTTTAATTCTTGACAACTCTGCCATTTAATTGGTTATAGCCTCTCCACATTCCACCTCCCTCACTCCATTTAATTATTTCCCAACCCATCTCAATTAATTAAACAACTATTCAATTAATTAATTAAAGAGTTTGATTTTATTTAAAGATACATGGAATGTTATAATATGGGAGGGACATTTTATTATTTTGGTTGGGAATATTGGTGGGATAGATCTTGAGAGGATTTAGAAGGAATTGATATTATCCGATGAAGAACGCCAACCCTCAACGAAGAACGACTCCGACGAAGAACGCAAAAGACTTCTCCATCGACGCTTCCCTTCGGACGCACCCCGACGTCAACGGAAATGACGTCCATATACCATGACACCCGACCTCAGTGACTCTTGTCTTCCATGACCCATTGACGTGATCCGCACTCAAAATCAAGGTAGTTTAATTATATTTAATTTTAATTGATTACAATTGTTCATGTTCATTGTTGAGAAAAATCATTTGACTTTGGCCAATTGCTACTGCTTAACGTGGAGGGGGCGGGCCGAATTCACACGGCCCGATGATGCTCCATAGACTATTTGTTTGCGATTGAGGCATGTTGGAAGAAGCATAAATGGGAGAAACAACAGTCATGCACCGGCCACTTGCGGATGAACCGCAGCCCGCAACCGTGGGCTGCTCGGGCGAAGGAGAATGGGCCGGCCAGAGCCAGCCGGGACTAAGGAAGACCGAAGAGCCGCAAGGGGTGCTGATCTGCGGTGGACCACGACCCAAATTCCGAGGGCCTCTTCGACGGGAAACTGTCTGGCTCGATGGCCGGCCGAGTGAAGGAGCTGTAGCGCCAGGAGGGTGACGTGCTTGGAAAACCATGGCCCACCCGTGCGGGCCGCTTACGCCAGGAAAGCCTAACAGCTTCGGTCGGCCGGTAGGGAGGGTGGACCCACCGGTTCGGGAAATCGGGGGGCTGCACCCCCCCCCCCCTTGTACCACTCAACCCTTTCGGGTCGAGCTGCTCGTCCAGCCAGGCCGCCCCCGGGCCAGGCCACGTCGGGCTGCGCTGGGCCGGGTCGGGCCGGGCCGCGCCATGTCCGCCCAGGCCGCGCCCTGTCGGGCTAGGCCGCGCCCCTTCGGGTCGGGCCTTGCTATTCATCGGGTAGTCGGACCCTCTGTCGGGTCGGACCCGCCAAAACCAGGTTGACCCGACCCGTCGGCCCACTAGGCTTAATGGGCCGTGCCCGTTTTCACTTTAAGGTGAATACCTTGAAGACCGCGCGTCTGATCGACATGTTATCGGCGGAAGTAGGAACCTCATGATGTGGTGGTCCTTTTTCAAAACTCTAAGTGTGTTTTGGACGACATTAAAAAACTTCCGACTTTGGAATGAGCGTATTTTCAACCGGGCCATTGGAACGGAAATGCTTGTAACTCTCAGACCGGACGTCCATTTGACGAACTGCCAGCGGTGTTGGTAATCTCATTGAGAAACGGTTCCTTTGTGTATACCCCATGGGAGTTTGGGTTACAGTTGACACACGGTCGGGTTGGTTCATTCACGATCCCAACCGGGCCCTCGAAATAAAAGCTAATAACTCACAGACCGGGCGTCCGATTGATGCGCCGTCTATTGCGTTGAGAACACTTTGATGATGTGGTACTTTATGATACTTATACATGATACGTCGTGATACATGGAGTTTCGACCTGTATTTCATGGAGCAGATCTTCCTAGAGACGAGCATATACAGTACACATACCTAGTAATTGTAGACCTAATGACTACTTGACCGATTCGACTCAGAGTGATTTGACTAGCCTAGTGGACGAAGAACCTAGTTTGGAAGCAGACCCATGGCGGACAGAGCGACTGGTTTGGCAGCAGACCCGTGGTACTCGACAGGAGGAGTACCTTTGTAGGATATTAGGGGGAGCACTACTGTGTTGGGGAGGCACACCCATGGCGGGGAGCGCTTTTGTGTTGGGGCGATAGACCCGCAGTACTCGACAGGAGAAGTACCTAAGCAGTCTAAGGTTAGTGAGTAGCGCCTCAGAGTCGCGACAGGGCCACTGCGCTCGATCGAGGAGGAGTTATCTAGTAGTTGTGGTTTCCATAATGAATATCTTGGTTTGAGCTGATTCAATGACCTTTGTGTTTTCCTCATGATTGAGATGGGTTATTTGATAACTTATGTATATGTATGAGAATACACATATGTAAAGTTAATCTGTTGAGATCTTTCTTTGTGGATATCCTCATTGTATTTTGTGAGACCTAGAGGGTCTCTAGGTCCCTACTGAGTATCTTTATACTCACCCCTGCACAGGCTATGCCCGCACCTCGTTGTGTTGGATGCAGACAACGAACAACGCTGACCAAGGAAGAGTGTACAAGGAATTGATGGTACCCGGAGATAGACACTCGGCGTGACGGCACACAGAGCAGACCGATAGATGCAGAGTGCTAAGGAGGACATCTTCACCTACCCTTTAGGTATGATACCAGAGGACGATCCAGGAGCTGGTTCACCATTCATCTGTTTGTATTTTTAGTTGTACTTTCTTTCAGTTATAGTGGTACATTTCCATTGGTCTTGTATTTCCGGCCCCTTTGTACTCTCAGCACACTTCTTACTGCTTTACTTAGTGTTTTCTTTCACTCGTACTCTGGTTGTGTGTGTTCACATTTTCTAAAGGCAATGCCTTCCATGTTTTTAGGGAGTTACGTCTTTGGGGCTAGTCGCGAGCCCCTGGCCTATGGAAGGTGGGCTAGGGGTAGTCACGATACGGGACCCAGGGTATGGTTCATGACAAATTGGTATCAAAGGAAATACCCAGCCGGAAGTGCTTAGGCACTGTGTGGGTTTGAGGCTTGGGGTCCACAATGAGGGCGTTGTACTTTAAAGGGGTGGATAATGTAACACCCCTGAAAAAGTGAGGCATAAAAGGATAAAAGTTACTACCCTTGTCAAAAAGGTGGAACTTTCTTTTTGGGAGCCTACCTGATTAGAACTCCACAATTAAGCATTCTTGGCTTGGATTAGTAATTAGGATGGGCGACCTTCTGGGATGTTACCCAGGGTGTGTGTGAGTGTGAACAAAACACACTAAAAGAAAATGTGTTGGCATGTGGGGATAGTCATTAGTCTGATAAGTGACCCTAGTGAGTAATAGCCTATGGTGTGCTAGGAAGGCAACCAAGGTATTACATGAGACACATGGGGTAAGATGACAAGGTTCATGGCTCGAGGAGGTGGTTCATGACATATTGTACACTTTTTGATATTTGTATTCAATTTTTTATATATATGTAATCATCACAAAGGTAAACCATTAATTTCTAATTGTATAACTATTATTCAAATGTAATAACATGTTATCTATATTTTTTATTTCATTCAAACTCTAATGCAATTGTCTATTCATCAAATTTATTATTTTCACTATTATTGATACACTTATACAATGGGTATAGTTTGTCATTGTACTATTATTGACCCATTTTTCTAGTAGGTAGACTCTTCCATATGAGGAGGTGTGATGTTAGTCTAATGGAATCCATTAGTCTATACATCGATTAGTGGTATGGGGAAATGAAATTTTATAAAGTATAAGTTCCTTATATGAATATTGTCTCTTTTTTACCATTATTCCCTATAATTTATCCTTAAACTCACATGATACTTACAAGTGTTAGAGATCTAGGTAATTATTATTTTTGAATCCTTTGCTCACTATAAATGATTTCATGCACTATAACCCAACATTATATAATTTTTATGTATTTATGAACCCAATGAGGAAATAAATGATTATTCGATGCTTAATATCCATGTAATAATATAGGATAATATCCCATAACTCATGAAAATCATCTCAATTGTGGAATTTTTTCCACATAACGAGTAAAAGAATGATTAAATAGAAGATGATATTAATCTTACAAAAAAAATAATTTGGACATAGTTCCCTAGATTCGATTATTATATCACATATATAATGTAAAAAAAATTCACATTGATTACTGGACAAATTTTTTAATTCCTCATTTCACATTATAACATATAGAATTTTGATTAATTTAATTATCGGGTTAATAGGAAATTAAAACCATGTTTATCTCTAAAAACTTCTCTTATTGGATATAAATATTTTATGTTAATACATTTTTAAAATTTTTATGATAAATATAATTACATTAATATTATATAATAAATAAATATGTTCGTGGAATATAAGAAAACTGGTAAATCACTTTCACCACTATCATACAATAATATTTCAGATTACGATTTCTTATAAACGATGGAAAATTTATCATTTATCTCACTAGAAATTACAAGTAACCTTGTAACTATGTGTGTTCCTCATGAAGGGTGTGATCCATGGGAAACCTCTCAGGTCTGAAATTTCATCCACACATGCTAAATATTTGACACATGGTCAATCAATCTTTAGATAATAGGCTATTATAGTGGGTCTATTTTAATCCACTCATTATTTCATCAAGTCCACTAGTCTTTAATAAAAACGTGAGGGCAAGTGATTAATCTTCTTCCTCTTATTTTATCTTTATCAATTATCCTTGTTTAAATCACATGTAGAACTAATCTTCAAAAATTTATTGCCATTAAATCCAAGGGAGTACTCACTTTTAGTAGTTTCTCTTGAAATGTTTATTTGGTCAATCCAAATAATTTTATAATTGAAAATTATTTATTACCCCTTAAATATTATAATTCATCAAAGACTTATATTAAAAAAATTATAATCAAATATCATTTGATATGTTGATTTTCTGTTAGATTCAATATGACTAGATGTTAAATTAATCATGATCATAAAATGGATGCGTTAACATTACAGTTACACAATGATGTTGTAAACTTATTTCCATTTCCTTAATAATGATTCATATCTATACTAAATTTACATGTTTTTAGGGAAGGAACCTTATTATTAGGGATAAAAAATTAGGTGATTAGTTGTATGTGATATTAGAATAGTATGGATGATTTTTTTTTCAAAATGATAAATATCATAATAGAATTTAGTGGCCTTAATATTAAATTGAGGGTTATGTAATATAAATTTCCAAAACCCTATCATTATATTATTTGATGTTTTTCATCAACCATTCTATCCATTTAGTGTAATTTAGTAAAAAACACTAAATTAGAGAAACATTGAATGGGCAGGGGGCAGGGGGCAGGGGGGCAGGGGGCAAGGGGCAGGGGGAAGGGGGCAGGTGGCAGGGGTGTCCAGCAGGGGGAGGGGTGTCCAACAGGGGGAGGGGATGTCCAGCCAGGGGGGAGGGGTGTCCAGGGTATAGGGGGGGACTGGCAGGGGTGTCCAGGGTCTGGGGGGGCTGTCATGCCGCGGTCACGCCGCGGTCACGCCGCAGTTACGCCGTGATTTGGCCCTACTCCAGGATGACACCCTGTGATGGTTACTCCTCCTTAGAGAAACATTGAATGGTTAGCTCTATAATTTTTCATATTTCCTCATTCTTAAACTATATCTCCTCTCAGCGCTACCTCTCATCCATCTTTCCACAAAACGTGCATAGCTGGTGGTACAAAGGCTCAATTCAACAGAAAACATTGGTTTGAAATTGTCTGGCATATTTTATTCCTCTAGGTATTCCTACACATTTCTAGATCTCCAAACCTCACCGAATTAGGTATATCAGGAGTCATCCAATCCTCTAGTCATCACAGATTAGAATTTATTTCTTTAAATCTTCTGAGAAAAAATCCTCTCATGCCATCCATATCATCCTATTTGAATCTAAGTGGAAGATGTTTCCCCGCGGATGTCGCTGGACCGGGCCAACACGTTGTGGTCACACTGCGGTCACGCCGCGGTCAGGCCGTGGTCACGCCGCGGTCACGCCGCTGTCACGCCGTGATTTGGCCCTGCTCCAGGACGACACCCTGTGGCGGTTACTCCTCCTTATAGAAACATTGAATGGTTAGCTCTATAATTTTTCATATTTCCTCATTCCTAAACTATATCTCCTCTCAGCGCTGCATCTCATCCATCTTTCCACAAAGCGTACATAGCAAGTGGTACAAAGGCTCAATTCAATTGAAAAAATTGGTTTGGAATTGTCTGGCATATTTTATTCCTCTAGGTATTCCTACACATTTCTAGATCTCCAAACCTCACCGAATTAGGTATATTAGGGGTCATCAAATCCTCTAGTCATCACAGATTAGCATTCATTTCATTAAATCTTCTGATAAAACATCCTCTCATGCCATCCATATCATCCTATTTGAAACTAAGTGGAAGATGTTGCCCTGCGGATGTCGCTGGACCGGGCCAACATGTTGTGGTCACGCTGCGGTCATGCCGCGGTCACACCGCGGTCACACCGCGGTCACGCCGTGATTTGGCCCTACTTCAAGACGACACCGCGGTCACGCCGTGATTTGTCCCTGCTCTAGGACGACACCCTGCGGCGGTTACTCCTCCAGGATGACACCCTGCGGTGGTCACGCTGCCGTCACACCGCGGTCACGCCGCGGTCACGCCACAGTCACACCGCGATCACACCGTGATTTGGCTCTGCTTCAGGACGACACCCTGCGGTGGTTACTCCTCCAGGACGACACCCTGCGGCGGTCACGCCATGGTCACGCCACGGTCACGCCGTGATTTGGCCCTGCTCTAGGATGACACCCTGCGGTGGTTACTCCTCCAGGACGACACCCCGCGGCGGTCACGCCGCAGTCACACCACGGTCACGCCGTGATTTGGCCCTGTATTTGGTAGTTTCTTCCATGATGGTTCCCACAACCGTTAGACTGAATTTCACACCAAACCAAGCCCTGCTAGTGACTATTTTTCGATGAACTATAAAAATCCCATGGCCAACCCACCAAAATCAAACCAGCTATTCCAGGGCCATTTCCACTCTCACTAAAAAATCCAAACTCAAGACCTACTACAATTCCAAGCTCCCACTTCAATTTAGCGACTATGAACTCCTTCCCAGTCCCCCACCATTTTTCAATCCACCTAGGCAACCCATCCACATCTTGACCACCAATCAGGCCTACCCACCTCTCGACTTCTAAGCCACCAACACCACATTTTCCACCAGGAATCCCACTTTAAAACCATTCCAAACCTCACCCAATTCTAACCAATTAAACTAGAACCCTTAAAATTTGAAGCCCTCATCTAAATTCATGTTCCAAATAACTTATTTTAGGGGGTCCAGGTGGTGTCCAGGGGTAGGGGGACTAGCAGGGGACTGGCAGGGTGCCTGGCAGGGTGCAGGGGGGGACTGGCAGGGGAAGGGGGCTGGTGGGGGGTAGGGGGCTGCGGGGGGTAGGGGGCTGTGGGGGGGGGGATGGTGCTGGGGTTGGGGGGGAGGGAAGGGGGCTGGTGCAGCTGGGGGCTGTTGGGGGGCTGGGTTTGGGGGGTGCTGGGGTTGGGGGATGGTGGGGGGGGGGGAGGGATGTCCAGCAGTGGGGAGGGATGTCCAGCAGGGGGGAGGGATGTCCAGCAGGGGGAGGGCTGTCCAGCAGGGGGGGAGGGGTCTCCAGGCAGGGGGCGGGGCTATCTAGCTGGGGGGGCGTGATGTCCGGCAGGGGGCGGGATATCAGGCAGGGGGGCGGGCTGTCACGGGCTATCCGGAAGGGGGAGGGGTGTCCGGCAGGGGGGAGGGCTGTCCAGCAGGGGGAGGGGTTGTCCCGTAGGGGGAGGGGCTGTCCCACAGGGGGGAGGGGTGTCCAGCAGGGGGGAGGGGTGTCCAGTAGGGGGGGTGGCCAGCAGGGGGGAGGGGTGTCCAGGCAGGGGGAGGGGCTGTCCAGCAGGGGGGAGGGGCTGTCCAGCAGGGGGGGTGTTCAGGGGGGGGGGGTGTTCCGAGGGTTGCAAGGGTGTGCAAGAGGGCTGTCCAGACACCTAAGCCCACGCAAGTTATGAATGTCTCTATAGAGAAAATGCAGTGCTGTCCAGATCTGGAAAATATCATAAAACATCCCACAGATACTTCACAGTCACCAGGTATAACTATTTCACCACCTATAAATAGTGAGCACGGTGCTATAAAATCTGGTAACTCTATTTCAAATCATAATTATAATGTTTTGTTTAATGCAGTACTACATGAAATGCAAGCAGATTTTATCTGAGGATGAGCATGTGTGACCATGATTTCACCATGTAGTTTGTTTAGTTCATAAACAGTTTTTCTGGTAATGTTTTCCAATTTCAAATATGTTTTATTTTATTTCCCTAAACATTTTTTAGTTTATTCTTTTTTATTTTCCAGACTGATTATATGTACATTTTCCTAGATTACTCATATATAGCTACTTCTGAATTTTGTTTGAAGTGTTTCCCAAGTCCTACTAAGAACCTATAGTATTGGGTGGTCCTACTAAGAACCTATAGTATGGGGCCACTGTCCAGCAGGGGTCCAGTGTCCAGCAGGGGTAAATATGCAGGGGGAGTCCAGTGTCCAGGGGGGAGTCCAGTGTCCAATACGGGTAAATATGATTTGGGCATCCCAAGAACTAGTTTCCAGGGGGGGAGTCCTGTGTCCAACAGGGGTACAAGGGGGCTGGTAGGGGTCCAGTGTCCATCAGGGGTAAATATTCAGGGGGAGTCCAGTGTCCAGGGGGGGGGGAGGGGGGGTGCTGTCCAGGGAGGGGGGGGGGGGGTGCTGTCCAGGCAGGGGGGGGGGTGTCAAGTAGGGGGGAGGGGTGCTAAACATGGTCTGTAAATCTGAGGTAGTTCAGTCTGTTCCTGTCTTATCTCATGCTTCTAAACATGTCATAATTGGTGAATTGGTACCAGTTGGACATAGGACTCCCCCCTAGAAGATGTAAAAATAAAATGATATGACGATGGTCTTTGGAGGTGAAAAACATAATGATAACATGTATATGGGTGTATTGAAGAGGTTTAAATGTGTTGGGTTGAGCTAAGGGGTCGTGGTGGTGTGAGGAATAAATGATATGTGGTATCCTTTTATTGTAAAGGAATACACAAAATTAAAATTAATTAACAATTTTAAATATAAATTTCCTTTTCATGTTATAGTGGTACCACATGTCTAAAATGTCAAAAATAAGATTGTTCAAAGTTGAAATACATACAAAAAATTAAGTTTAGGTAGGATTATGTGATATTTAAAATCACATCTTTTAGTTTAACCCCTTCATTTAATAATATTAATCTTAAGTGTTATAAAAAAATTTCAATAATAAAGGCGTATATATTTACATCTAAGGGAGAAATTAGACAAAAAATTGTATTGATAATTTTTTTAATATATCACATCCATCATATTAAATTTTATTTTTTTTATTTTTAATCATATAATAAATTATTATTTCACATAAAATATCATTAATGTAATTAAAAATATCAATTTATATATTTTGATTTTAAAAGAATTATGAAGATAATTGAATTCAAATATAATTTTTATAAAAATAAAAAATATATATTATTAAAAATAAAATTCATTTTATACCATAATTTTTCCACATAATATTACATTTTATGTTTTCAATATCATATACTTTTATTTCTCTACTTCTTTCATATGTACTATGTCAGCATTCTATATGAATTTTATGAAATTAATCTAACACATAAAATTAATAATAAATTTACATAGTAATAAAATAAAATATTTTCAAAATATACTTTCAATGTCATTTATAGCATATTATTTGCACTATGTGGAAATATAACTTAATTTACATGTAATAGAGTGAAATTTTGTAAGATTTAAGAGAGTGACATGTTGTCACTTTCTTTGGTTTTAATAATAATTAAGTTATTTTCATGGACAAATGTCCATTAAATGATTCTAATCCGACCCTTAGGTGATATGGGTATACTTTTAGTCATCCAATAGGATTTTGACATTTGTTAGGGTAATTTTAAAATATTATATTAACCCTTAATTACCCGATTTACCTTTAACTATGGTAAATAAAATTTACCGTAGTTACTATTCATAATTCCCAAAAATAAAAAGTTGCTTATTAACATAATTTGGACCCACTGATTCCAAATATGTAATCCATTTTTTCAAATACACAAAAGATGCAGAAATTAAATTAAAATTAATCCCGTTTTCGAAAGAAAACGGATTTTTCTTTAAAACATTTCAAAAGATTGAATTGATTTAACCTACGAATTCAAGGTAAAATAAATTCTAATGACATACATTATATTAAACGGTAAAAATATATTCTATTTATACTTTAAAACCATTCAATATTATAATTTAACCACCTAAGATATTACGATGAAGAAAAGTTGTTTTTAATTAAAATATAGCGTGTTTTTACAATTCATTAAAATATGAAAGTTATCGGAAAAATATAAAAACATTATCTAATGTAAATTTTTATATCCTGATTCAAAAGAAGAATATTATTTTGTAAAATTGAACATATAAACATGTCAAAAACTATATTTAATGTGGGTGTGCCATCAAAAGGCAGTAAAACTGCATTTTTTGAAAAATACTTATTTTACCCGAAAAATTTATTTTGTTCTTATACCATGTTCTAGAAATGTGTAAGATGAATAATAATGTTATAAAACTCAAAATTTAGTTAATACTATTCATAACGGCTACTTCATGACAATATTATAATAATTTAACATTGTTTATTAAAACTCGGTATTGCGTACAACACACGCTATCGAGGAAGGTCGCGATTGCGTGTAATGCAAGCCAAGTCAGGGTTGCGTGTTGTGAAAGAATCCTTCGTTGTTTCGTTTAAAAGAATCCAACCATATTTCATTTATACATTTAATATATATATATATATATATTCAATGTTGCGTAGAATAACTATTATCAAAATTATGTGTTACACGGTCCAAGAATAGTGTTGCGTATACTGCAAGCTAATACGGTGTTGCGTATAGCGCAGGGTAATCTTGGTGTAGAATACAAAATAAGACATTAATGAAATTAAAATAATATTTTTCATAAAATCTCGGGGTGTTATACAATTAACCTCTCAATGTATGATCTACCATAGCCTCGAATCCCACAGTATCATTACAAACACACAAGAAATTTAGGCCCCCCATGATTGTACCTCCATTTTCATCTAAACCTGCTCACCTATCATTACCATATTTGATGATGATTTTAAACTCTCATCTATAATATGCATTTTCAAATACAACTATTCCATCTTCTTTTCCTTCTTCTTGTTTCTCCCCAATACACCACTTTCCTACTTCTTTGACTCATACTCTGATAAATTTTTATAATGTGGAGCAAACACTGAGAACCACTCTATCTGTACAAGTTGATGTTCCTTCAGAACCTAGAGATCCAATAATTCCCATTGAGCATCCTACCTCATGTATATTTATAGAACACTAGCAAAAAAATTTACAATTATTTTTATTAATAATAAGATGTATTGATATAATATTTTTTCCTTTAATAGTAGCATCTTCCAATAAGTGGCATGGGCATACATGATTGTGTGCAGTGTAGAACTGTAACATGTTTCTAATGGTGGAGTACATTAAGGTGAACTAAATGATTGTAAAAATACTGGGGGAATGTTGGATATTTTTGGAAATGATTTACAAATACTCAAACTTCATTCCCAATAAATCAACTCTCCCGGTGAATCCTTCTAAATTAAGTAAAGGATAAATCTTTGTCACAATTTTTTGTAAAAACATTCACTATATTTAATGTTATATTATTATTGTAAAGATTTGATTTAATATTTTGGTGATGGATTTATTTTAGTTTTCCTAATGGAGATGCTATGAGGCCAGCCCTAGTCGATGAATAAGGTGATCTATAGAGAGGATATAAGAATGAGTTGTATAGCAGATATAATGTTAGAGGTGGAATGGATTTAGAGGCCACACCAATCATGTATTACTGTATGATAGAAAATTATTAGTAGAATATTACTTATTGTATGATTACCCAATTCAAGGTATTAATCATGTTTGATGTTTCTAAAAAACAATTACCATGATTTTCATTAATACATTATTTTTTATTATTGAAAAATATTTTTTTGGAATCATAAAGAAGAAATAAAAAAACATATAGGGTAAAAAATACCTCCACACATTGGGGAAAACTACAATGATGTAACATGAGGGGAAGCAAGCATGATACGAGTTTATAGAGTTTCTTTATGAATTTCACATTATATGTTTTCCTCTATATTTCATTCCATTTCTAATGGGGATAGGTAAATAACCATGTATAATTTAGTTTATTATTAAAATATTTTATAACGAAAATTAAATGTTTTGGTAGAGTAGTGAATATCGAATATGAACTATTGCCTTTTGATTTTTTTCCCCGTATACAAGATTAAAGTGGATTTCAATCAAATATGAATAATTTTTAGTAACTTTTTATCGTCCAAACCAATTATATTAGGTTCCTAAAACATCCATGATGTTTTTATTATAAATTTATAAAATTATTATATTACCTAAACGTAATTTATTTTATAGATTTCATGCCAATATGGGGGCCAACCAGCTTACAAATACCATTTCTAAAAAAATATTCAAATATAATGATTTGGTCTAGCTTATATAATTGACTGATAAATTTTATGTTTTATCACTTCATGATAGGGATATAATTTTTTTACCTCTAATTTTATAGTGTAATTTTTTTCCTAGTACTTAAGGAGTTATTCCCTCAAGTCTTACTTCCCTAAATAATGAAGATAATAAACCAGATGATAAATATTTTAATAATTAGGTCCATTAAAAACCCAAACCAAATGAAATAAAATAAAAATAACCTAAACCAGAGTCACCATTACCGATCTAAGTAAAAATAAGAAAACTCAACTTAACCAAACCAAAAATGAATGGAATTTAACTAAAATGATATGAAATAAATAATCATTAACCAAGAAAATAGAAATGGTATTACATGACCTAAATCAAACCAATCCAACCTGACCAAAATAAAATATTACTGAAGATACCTTATTTACACAAAAAATAATCAAACAAAACCTAACCAAACTAATTCATACTAACCTAAACTATCTCCATCTTACTCATGTCGATCCATGCCAAATTATAATAAATAATAGAAACTTAATCAATCATATACTTTTTTTATCAAAAATAAATCTATTAGAATCAAAATAAATTAAACCAGTGATAACTAAATGGAATTGATCTATATAAAACACTAGAATAATAAAACCACACTATCCTAAATAGACCCATCACAACCAAAACCACACTAAACAAAATTAAACTGAACTAAACAGAATTGAATCAAACCTAATAAATAAAATATATTTGAACCGAATTTATTTGAAATTACATTACATAAATACTACCAATGGAAACTTAAAGTAATCCAACCAAATAAACTAAACATGGATGTTTCATTGAATCAAATCAAATAAATTAAACCAAATGAAACTAAACTATATTAGGATTTCCTAAACATCAGTGAACAAAAAACATGTATACATTATTTAAAGTAGATTTAAACAAAATGAAATTTAATATAAAGGAATATATCTATTTCAAAAATACTAAAATACACCGTTCATGGAGACGGTAGTCCGTACGTACGCATGAACGCTGTTTTCGTTTCCTTATTGAATTGAATGGAATTAAGTAGATGACATACATATAAATATATAAATAAATCCAGTATCATTATTATTCCATATATTTCATTAGTACATATTATATATACTTTATAATCATTCATGAATGGTTAATCATTGAGAATGAATCCCATCGCGTCATGGAGACGGTAGTTCGTACGTACGCACGAGCGATGATATCATTCCCATGGTCGTGGAATTGTGTTGAAGTGTATGTATACTATTTCAGTATAAATATCACTCTATAATAATCATATATAGTTACTCATTACACCATTATACTCATCCTTGTAAGGTGATAGTGGAAAATAGATTGCACCACGGCGCGGAGACGGTATTCCGTACGTACGCACGCGCGATGATTTCATTTTTCCGTAGGATGGATAGAAAGTGAATTAGGGTTGTTTCATATTTATAATAACATATTAGTATGTAAGTAATACTGATGTTAATACTTTATCATGAAACAAATAAAGAAGAAGATGTTGAAGAAGAATGAAATTGAAAAAGATCGGTAATGGATATTACCTCTTTTTGACGCGCCTTTTCTTAACCTCCACTTAAAGAACTAAGGATGGTATTTGAAGAAGACCAGGACCTCTATAATGATACTAGGGAAGTGGAGAAGAGATTTTGGTAGGGTTTGGCCGAGCTTGAAGGCTCAAAGTTGTGTGAGGAAGAGAGGGAGGAGGTTCCCTTTTATAAGGGAGGAGAGGGGCACCTTTGGAATTCTTAAAACAATTAATTTATAATAAATCTAACCCCACATAAAAACCTCCAAAAATGACTCATATTAGAATATTCGATAAGATAAGGTTGTAATATCATCAACCAATAGAATTTAGACATTTTAGGAATTTATTTTAAATATTATCAACATGATTTATCCTTATTCAATCAATTTAATTTTATTTGTGGTAATAACATTTTAATTTTTAAATTATAACATATAATTACTTATTTGTTGTGAATTGTCCATAATTGGATTATTAATAACATTTTAGATCATATAAATTTAAATTTTTAATTTTGAAATATTTTTTGATTTTTAATCAATTTTATAATATGTTTTGTTTATAAAATAACAATAGTGTCAATTTTGACACTATTCATTTATTTGAATTTAAATAAAATAAATACAGAAGATATGTTCGAACTAAAAGTTTCAATAGATTCCTAAAATTTCATATGTATCTTAAAAATTATTGGAGCACATTAAATAGTTCATATAATATTTATTTTATTATTTTTGAAACCATTTATTTGGTTTATCTCTTAATAAAATAAATACTACAACATTTTTGTATAATTATTTAATATACAAATTATTGCATAAAAATTAAAAATAAAATCCTATGATGAAAATAAATCTATTAAATTTTACAATAATACTTTTACTCTAATTTATCATCTTAAAATCACAATATTTAAATTGTTATATTTATTAAATTATGAAGGTGACAACTTTGGCATCATTTAAAATAAAATAATATAAGTGTCATAATCACTTTTATAAGGCTCCAAATGGTAAAATATTCGACCATTGGATGCTTATGGTTTACATTTACATGGAAAATAAGTTTTGGTTTGGTATTTGTGCATTTTATGGTCACTATTAGTTTAATAAAAACAATATTCTTGATTTTTCACTAGATAAACAATTTTTTCATCACTATTGTGTCATAATTAAAGATAATTATTTAATCCATAAAAATTATAAATAAATTTATATGATGTAGATAATTTCATTATATTTCTGGAGACTATTCATGTTCGAAGTTTCATGAAGTTTATCACTAAAATAAAATTAATATGATTATAAGATTTAAGAGAGTGACATGTTGTCACTTTATTTGGTTTTAATAATAATTAAGTTATTTTCATGGACAAATGTCCATTAAATGATTCTAATCCGAACCTTAGGTGATATGGGTCGACTTTTAGTCATCCAATAGGATTTTGACATTTGTTAGGGTAATTTTAAAATATTATATTTACCCTTAATTACCCGATTTACCTTTAACTATGGTAAATAAAATTTACCGTAGTTACTATTCATAATTCCCAAAAATAAAAAGTATCTTATTAACATAATTTAGACCCAATGATTCCAAATATGGATTACATTTTTCCAAATACACAAAAGATTCATAAATTAAATTAAAATTAATCCAATTGTCGAAAGAAAACGGGGTTTTCTTTAAAACATTGCAAAAGATTGAATTGATTTAACCTACGAATTCATGGTAAAATCAATGCTAATGACATACATTATATTAAATGGTAATAATATATTCTATTTATACTTTAAAACCATTCAATATTATAATTTAACCACATAATATATTACGATGAAAAAATGTTGTTTTTAATTAAAATATAGCGTGTTTTTACTATTCATTAAAATATGAAAGTTATCGGAAAAATATCAAAACATTATATAATGTAAATTTTTATATCCTGATTCAAAAGAAGAATATTATTTTGTCAAATTGAACATATAAACATGTCAAAAACTATATTTAATGTGGGTGTGCCATCAAAAGGCGGTAAAACTGCATTTTTTTGAAAAATACTTATTTTACCCGAAAAATTTATTTTGTTCTTATACCATGTTCTCTAAATGTGTAAAATGAATAATAATGTTATAAAATTCAAAATTTAGTTAATACTATTCATAACGACTAGTTCAAGACAATATTATAATAATATAACATTGTTTATTAAAACCCGGTATTGCGTACAACACACGCTATCGAGGAAGGTCGTCATTGCATGTAATGCAAGCCAAGTCAGGGTTGCGTGTTGTGAAAGAATCCTTCGTTGTTTCGTATAACAGAATACAACCATATTTCATTTATACATTTAATATATATATATATATATACTCAATGTTGCGTAGAACAACTATTATCAAAATTATGTGTTACACGGTCCAAGAATAGTGTTGCGTATACTGCAAGCTAATACGGTGTTGCGTATAGCGCAGGGTAATCTTGGTGTAGAATACAACATAAGACATTAATGAAATTAAAATAATATTTTTCATAAAATCTCGGGGTGTTACATTCTACCCCCCTTAAAATGAATTTCGCCCTCGAAATTCGTCGGGGTTATAAATGGTTTACTATTTGAAAGTTTCTTTGATAGAAACCCACATCGTAAAAAGGAATACCAAAACTTATCTTTAAAAACAAAACTATGAAACGTAATGGTTACCCAAATAAACTAATCACTGGGTTTCCACATAGGTGAAAATATGGATATGGAAGAGAAATCTAGCCATCATGTTCTGATGGAGAGTGGTAGAGAACATGGCTATGGAAAAGCTAGCAATCACAAAGCCATAAATTTGTGACAATCTAGGGTACCATCTGATTCATCGGATATAAGGGCAATAGGACAACATTTTTGGTTTTCAAGATCATTTCCCTAAAGTTGAAGAATTTGAATTAGAATAAATACTTACTTTATTTTGGTACAATCTCACTGTTGTTCGTGCCTTGAACAATTTCCACTTCATCTCTTATATAAATGAAGTTGAATTTGTTATTCGTGAAGTGTTAGCAGATCTTGTGAGAGAATTACGGGTCATTCTATCTGTCTCAAACAAAAGGTTAGCAAAAATTATACACATAAGTCGATCTATAGTGAGATTAATCATATATGGTTCCTAAAATGGACTTTATACTTCATATATCATACTTCTTAATATAATAAAACTAGTTTCTAATAAATAGGGACTTCCTGTAGGCCAGTGGTAGGCGATAAAGGCCAGTCGCACTTCGGTTGTGGGTTCGATTCCCATAGCCTTGTCCGAAGCGATGGGCTGTCGCCCGTCCTACAGGTTGTCCTTTTTCTAAAACTACATTACTATAACATCCCATCAATAATATCGAGAAAACTTCTATCCTTAAACAATACTAACCTATGCCCAACATAATCCATTCCAATCTTTAGGCTTATCCATAATACTGCAATCCACTCTCACAACATAGTGAAAATGATTACCAGAGATTTAACACCATCGTCGATCCCCATATATCATAAGATATGTTTTGTTGGTCACATTCCAAACATTCAAAGTCCTTAATCATGTATTCTCTTGAATACCTTAGTGAAAACATGAACGCAGTTAAAAGTTAACACTTTCCACATAACAAAATCCTCAAAATTCTATATACTCAAACCATGATATCACTTAGTCCTTATATCAATCATGAGCTCATGAATACAATCAAACATCTCATTATCATCTTATCCCTTAATTATGCGCATATCATCTACTTTCCAAAAATACTGGTACCATTCATCACATACTTTCAAAACTTAAGGAAAGACAACAATGTAACAATCCTTAGATGCCTCTTTATCCCATAGTACCATGAGATTACTTATACAACATTACAGTTGATACACATGTAATCATTCCACTACATTCTTAAACCATTGACCGAGCTTCAACAATTCTTTCATCTCACATATCATTTGTAGTCTCATCATCATCATCAACATAAATAATACCCATACGACCATACTGATTCTCTTCATGAGACTTTCCCTTAGGGCATTGGTTTGCATAATGCCCGTACATTCCACATTTAAAACATTTATCCATTGTTGATGTCGTAGCAATACCATTATCCTCATCCCTGGTGTTAACTAAACCTTTTCCTTTGCACTTACTGGCTTTGTGTCCTTCTTTTCCACACCCAAAGCATCTTCCAGTTCCTTTGAAACAATCTTCGTGATGCCTCTTCCCACATGATTTACATAGGGGAAATTGAACTTTCTTTCCTCTATGATCATCATGAAACTCCATCTTTCTCTTATTAGCCGAGTCAGGAAACTTACCAAATTTTACTTTATTGATCATATTATGAGATTGCTGATTCGGCATAATAATGATGTTTGGACTTCCAAATCCCATTTCATTTGGTTTCTCATGAAGAATATCATTCCATTGTCCATCATATCCTCCATTATCGTGAATCACCTTGTTTCCAGCCATTTTCTAAAACCCAAAAAGAATAGTGTGGGAGGCAAAAATCATGCTAGGGAAAACAACATAATAAAGGGGGAGTACCTTCAATATCTAACATCTTAGGTTTAATTCTATGATCCTTAGCGTAATTCTAGTAATATAACCTATACGTATACTTAACCTTAGGGACATCCCTAGACATACCTTAGAAATATCTCTAGGGATCTCACTAAATTTCTCGCATCCTAGTTTCCAAAGGTTGACTAAACCTTTCCTCTGATACCAACTGTAGAGACCCGAAGCCTAACGTACATGGACATTACATTACATTTGTGGAATACTTAGTACATTACAAAAACACACACACAAGGACCGTAATAGTTTAGTGTCTTTGGAAACTCGGAACGTAATCTTCTAATCGTGTTGAAAGATCTTCAACATCTCCCATAAAGATCTTCCTTTTTTTACCTAAAACCTTTCATTATATCCTGGGGAAAAGAAAACATAAAAGGGTGAGCTCAAATGCTCAGTAAGGGTAAACAAAAGAAATATCAATCACATCATATTCATAAGAACATAACATTTTGGAAATCATAACCTGCAAAAGAGAGAAAATTTCATAACATGGGATAAATCATGGCAGTGAAATGTAATCACAATAATCATAACATAAAACATGAAACTTTGTGGCATTCACACATAATCATAGAGAATCATTTCTTGTTAGTCAAGACTCATTGCCAAGACTATCTTAGTGGACAAAGTCCCTTTCTGAATCGATTAACCCTCATTTCAGTCCTGTTTCACTGAACCGGTATAACCTACCCTTCCAACCATGTCTATCTCATGAGATATAAAATCTTTACCCAATGCATTGGAGGGAGATATAGGTCCCACCCATCTTATAATGAATCCTTTCTTATGTGTGCCACATAATCTTAAATCATACATCATCGCATAACCCATGTAATAAAAATGGGATTCTTAAACAACATGACATCATAAAACAATTCATATAAGATAAAGGAATTCATAAAAATGTTTCCATCACAACATTATCAAAACTATGTAATAATAGGGATAAAAACAGAACCCTTTTATTATCTTAGATGGAAAATAATTTTGATAAAATACTTGAACTTCATTCTTGAGGAAAATATCCTTTCTACTTCAAAAACACTTTTCCTTTCTTAACATGTCATACAATTTTAAAATAAAAGAAGTTGATTAAAAATAAACTTGAATACTTGTAAAGGAAGCTTTTTGGAAATAATTTTTTTTAGAAATCCATTCATGCCATATAAGTTAAAACAAACATTCTTTGTTCTTTTGTCAGAAAAGTCAAAAAGTACCTCGTACGAAAAACGACAAAAGATTCCTTTCAAATCCATTACTAAAAACTCACCGAAGGGTAAAATTGGATTTAAACAATTGTAGGTGGATGGAAATAATATTACATATTGAGGAAACATAGATGTGGATGATAAAATACACCCCAGTAACTACCAAAGTATAAACAATCTCGGATAAAAATGAGATTGTGATATTTCCCTTACCTTAGGTCCGATTTGCTTCGTAAGTGTCCGAACCTCCTATATAATGATTTAAATAATGTCATTTACTTATTACAGAATCATATTCATTGTTATGATATCATATATGGTTCACTTATGACTTTATATTACCCGTTCTTTTGTAAATTCCATGTTAAAGAGCGTTTTGGGTAAAATTGTTTCATTTGTCGTCCGTGTTTTGACTTATAATTATTCATATGATTACTTAGATCATGATTACATAATTCCAGAACATAAAACATGATTTATATATATATATATATTCAGGATATACATATATATATATAATAAATCATTAAATGGAAATAAATACACCTTTCATGGAGACAGTAGTCCGTACGTACCCATGAACGCTGTTTTCGTTTCCTTTTTGAATTGAATGGAATTAAGTAGATGACATACATATAAATATATAAATAAATCCAGTATCATTTGTATGTCATATATTTCATTAGTACATATTATATATACTTTATAATCATTCATGAATGGTTAATCATTGAGAATGAATCTCATCGCGTCATGGAGACGGTAGTCCGTACGTACGCACGAGCGATGATATCGTTCCCCTGGTCGTGGAATTGTGTTGAAGTGTATGTATACTATTTCAGTTTCAATATCACTCTATAATAATCATATATAGTTACTCATTACACCATTATACTAATCCTTTTAAGGTGATAGTGGAAAATAGATTACACCACGGCGTGGAGACGGTATTCCGTACGTACGCACGCGCGGTGATTTCTTTTTTCCGTAGGATGGATAGAAAGTGAATTAGGGTTGTTTCAGATTTATAATAACATATCAGTATGTAAGTAATACTTATGTTATTACTTTATCATGAAACAAATAAATAAGAAGAAGTTGAAGAAGAATGAAATTGAAAAAGATCGGTAATGGATATTACCTCTTTTTGACGCGCCTTTTCTTAACCTCCACTTAAAGAACTAAGGATGGTCTTTGAAGAAGACTGGGACCTCTAGAATGATACTAGGGAAGTGGAGAAGATATTTTTTCAGGGGTTGGCCGAGCTTGAAGGCTCAAAGTTGTGTGAGGAAGAGAGGGAGGAGGTTCCCTTTTATAAGGGAGGAGAGGGGCACCTTTGGAATTCTTAAAAATATTAATTTATAATAAATCTAACCCCACATAAAAACCACAAAAATGACTCATATTAGAATATTAGATAAGATAAGGTTGTAATAGCATCAACCAATAGAATTTAGAGATGTTAGGAATTTATTTTAAATATTATCAACATGATTTATCCTTATTTAATCAATTTAATTTTATTTTTGGTAATAACATTCTAATTTTTAAATTATAACAAATAATTAATTATTTGTTGTGAATTGTCCATAATTGGATTATTAATAACATTTTAGATCATATAAATTTAAATTTTTAATTTTGAAATATTTTGTGATTTTTAATCAATTTTATAATATGTTTTATTATAAAATAACAATAGTGTCAATTTTGACACTATTCATTTATTTGAATTAAAATAAAATAAATACAGAAGATATGTTCGAACTAAAAGTTTTAATAGATTAATAAAATGTCATATGTGTCTTAAATTTTTTTTGAGCACATTAAATAGTTCATATAATATTTATTTTATTATTTTTTGAAACCATTTATTTGGTTTATCTCTTAATAAAATAAATACTACAACATTTTTGTATAATTAATTAATATACTTATTTGTTGCATAAAAATTAAAAATCAAATCCTATGATGAAAATAAATCTATTACCTTTCAAAATAATACTTTTACTCGAATTTATCATCTTAAAGTCACAATATTTAAATTGTTTTATTTATTAAATTATGAAGGTGACAACTTTGGCATCATTTAAAATAAAATAATATAAGTGTCATAATCACTTTTATAAGGCTCGAAATGGTAAAATATTCGACCATTGGATTATTATGGTTTACATTTACATGGAAAATAAGTTTTGGTTTGGTATTTGTGCATTTTATGGTCACTATTAGTTTAATAAAAACAATATTCTTGATTTTTCACTAGATAAACAATTTCTGCATCACTATTGTGTCATAATTAAAGATAATTATTTAATCCATAAAAATTATAAATAAATTTATATGATGTAGATAATTGCATTATCTTTCTGTCGACTATTCATGTTCGAAGTTTCATGAAGTTTATCCCTAAATTAAAATTAATATACTTATAAGATTTAAGAGAGTGACATGTTGTCACTTTCTTTGATTTTAATAATAATTAAGTTATTTTCATGGAAAAATGTCCATTAAATGATTCTAATCCTACCCTTAGGTGATATGGGTCGACTTTTAGTTATCCAATAGGATTTTGACATTTTTTAGGGTAATTGTAAAATATTATATTTACCCTTAATTACCCGATTTACCTTTAACTATGGTAAATAAAATTTACCGTAGTTACTATTCATAATTCCCAAAAATAAAAAGTAGCTTATTAACATAATTTGGACCCACTGATTCCAAATATGGAATCCATTTTTCTAAATACACAAAAGATGCAGAAATTAAATTAAAATTAATCCCGTTGTCGAAAGAAAATGGGGTTTTCTTTAAAACATTGCAAAAGATTGAATTGATTTAACCTACGAATTCAAGGTAAAATCAATGCTAATGACATACATTATATTAAATGGTAAAAATATATTCTATTTATACTTTAAAACCATTCAATATTATAATTTAACCACATAAGATATTACGATGAAAAAAAGTTGTTTTTAATTAAAATATAGCATGTTTTTACTATTCATTAAAATATGAAAGTTATCGGAAAAATATCAAAACATTATCTAATGTAAATTTTTATATCCTGATTCAAAAGAAGAATATTATTTTGTCAAATTGAACATATATACATGTCAAAAACTATATTTAATTTGGGTGTGCCATCAAAAGGCGGTAAAACTGCATTTTTTGAAAAATACTTATTTTACCCGAAAAATTTATTTTGTTCTTATACCATGTTCTAGAAATGTGTAAGATGAATAATAATGTTATAAAATTCAAAATTTAGTTAATACTATTCATAACGGCTAGTTCATGACAATATTATAATAATATAACATTGTTTATTAAAACCCGGTATTGCGTACAACACACGCTATCGAGGAAGGTCGCAATTGCGTGTAATGTAAGCCAAGTCAGGGTTGCGTGTTGTGAAAGAATCCTTCGTTGTTTCGTATAACAGAATCCAACCATATTTCATTTATACATTTAATATATATATATATATATATATACTCAATGTTGCGTAGAATAACTATTATCAAAATTATGTGTTACACGGTCCAAGAATAGTGTTGCGTATACTAAAAGCTAATACGATGTTGCGTATAGCGCAGGGTAATCTTGGTGTAGAATACAACATAAGACATTAATGAAATTAAAATAATAATTTTCGTAAAATCTCGGGGTGTTACACAATTAACCTCTCAATATATGATCTACCATAGCCTCGAATCCCACAGTTTCATTACAAACACACAAGAAATTTAGGCCCCCCATGTTTGTACCTCCATTTTCATCTAAACCTACTCACCTATCATTCCCATATTTGATGATGATTTTAAACACTCATCTATAATATTCATTTTCAAATAAAACTATTCCATCTTCTTTTCCTTCTTCTTGTTTATCCCCAATACACCACTTTCCTACTTCTTTGACTCATACTCTGATAAATTTTTATAATGTGGAGCATACACTGAGAACCACTCTATCTGTATAAGTTGATGTTCCTTCAGAACCTAGAGATCCAATAACTCCCATTGAGCATCCTACCTCATGTATATTTATAGAACACTAGCAAAAAAATTTACCATTATTTTTATTAATAATAAGATGTATTGATATAATATTTTTTCCTATAATAGTAGCATCTTCCAATAAGTGGCATGGGCATACATGATTGTGTGTAGTGTAGAACTGTAACATGTTGCTAATGGTGGAGTACATTAAGGTGAACTAAATGATTGTAAAAATAATGGGGTAATGTTGGATATTTTTGGAAATGCTTTACAAATACTCAAACTTCATTCCCAATAAATCAACTCTCCCAGTGAATCCTTCTAAATGAAGTAAAGGATAAATCTTTGTCACAATTTTTTGTAAAAACATTCAGTGTATTTAATGTTATATTATTATTGTAAAGATTTGATTTAATATTTTGGTGATGGATTTATTTTAGTTTTCCTAATGGAGATGCTACGAGGCCAGCCCTAGTCGATGAATAAGGTGATCTATAGAGAGGATATAAGAATGAGTTGTATAGCGGATATAATGTTAGAGGTGGAATGGATTTAGAGGCCACACCAATCATGTATTACTGTATGATAGAAAATTATTAGTAGAATATTACTTATTGTATGATTACCCAATTCAAGGTATTAATCAAGTTTGATGTTTCTAAAAAACAATTACCATGATTTTCATTAATACATTATTTTTTATTATTGAAAAATATTTTTATGGAATCATAAAGAAGAAATAAAAAACATATAGGGTAAAAAATACCTCCACACATTGGGGAAAACTACAATGATGTAACATGAGGGGAAGCAAGCATGATACGAGTTTATAGAGTTTCTTTATGAATTTCACATTATATGTTTTCCTCTATATTTCATTCCATTTCTAATGGGGATAGGTAAATAACCATGTATAATTTAGTTTATTATTAAAATATTTTATATCGTATATTAAATGTTTTGGTAGAGTAGTGAATATCGAATATGAACTATTGTCTTTTGATTTTTTCCCCGTATATGAGAATAAAGTGGGTTTCAATCAAATATGAATAATTTTTAGTAACTTTTTATCGTCCAAACCAATTATATTAGGTTCCTAAAACATCCATGACGTTTTTATTATAAATTTATAAAATTATTATATTACCTAAACGTAATTTATTTTTTAAGTTACATGCCAATATGGGGGCCAACCACCTTACAAATACCATTTCTAAAAAAATATTCAAATTGAATGATTTGGTCTAGCTTATATAATTGACTGATAAATTTTATGTTTTATCACTTCATGATAGGGATATAATTTTTGTACCTCTAATTTTATAGTGTAATTTTTTTCCTAGGACTTAAGGAGTTATTCCCTCAAGTCTTACTTCCCTAAATAATGAATATAATAAACCAGATGATAAATATTTTAATAATTAGGTCCATTAAAAACCCAAACCAAATGAAATAAAATAAAAATAACCTAAACTAGAGTCACCATTACCGATCTGAGTAAAAATAAGAAAACTCAACTTAACCAAACCAAAAATGAATGGAATTTAACTAAAATGATATGAAATAAATAAACATTAACCAAAAAACAGAAATGGTATTACATGACCTAAATCAAACCAATCCAACCTGACCAAAATAAAATATTACTGAAGATACCTTATTTACACAAAATATAATCAAACAAAACCTAACCAAACTAATTCATACTAACCTAAACTATCTCCATCTTACTCATGTCGAACCATGCCAAATTATAAAAAATAATAGAAACTTAATCAATCATATACTTTTTTTATCAAAAATAAATCAATTAGAATCAAAATAAATTAAACCAGTGATAACTAAATGGAATTGATCTATATAAAACACTAAAATAATAAAACCACACTATCCTAAATAGACCCATCACAACCAAAACCACACTAAAAAAATTAAACTGAACTAAACAGAAATGAATCAAACCTAATAAATAAAATATATTTGAACCGAATTTATATGAAATTACATTACATAAATACTACCAATGGAAACTTAAAGGAATCCAACCAAATAAACTAAACCTGGATGTTTCATTGAATCAAATCAAATAAATTAAACCAAATGAAACTACACTATATTAGGATTTCCTAAACATCAGTGAACAAAAAACCTGTATACATTATTAAAGTAGATTTAAACAAAATGAAATTTAATATAAAGGAATATATCTATTTCAAAAATACTAAAAAACCTAACCCCAATAGAACCAAATATTATCGAAATAAACCACAACATATATGTTATATATATATTGATAACCCAAGTGTACATTTAAAATCTCAGAATGATGATTTAGGAAATGAAATTAATATTATTAAATTTCACAAAAACTTTATTAATTTATGTTATAGTCATGATTATAGTTTTAATAACCCATTAATCTATATTACTTTATGTTATAGTAATAACTGTTAATCTTATCATTAATTATGGTCATCACATAACCACATTTTTATTGAATAATTTTATGACCTATACACTAATATATATGTTATATATATTGATAACCCATTTTATGATACTTTATTATAATTCATACACCATATTTGTTTATATTTAGTATCATTTATATTAATATAAATTTGATTTATGTTCTTAAATTCACTACTAGATTTATATATTAAATTATGGTTCTCTGTATTCAATTTCATTACAGAGGGGTGTTTTAAATATTGAAGGATGTGTGCCATGTGAAAAACTGTGTCTCTGGAGTAGAAAGAAAATATATTGAAGCACGGTAAACGAGACGAAACCACATAAAAATCATTGTTTTAATTTTTTGATTTGAAATATTCATATATATATTTTAACTTATTAGTCTATTTATACTGGTAAAAGTCAACATTGGAGGACCTTTATTCAGATAAAGATGACAAATTTTGGGTAAATGATCACTTACATCATATATTGGGAGATGAGGACCATGGAAGAGTATAATGCTCACCAGGTATGAGTATTGTCTTGACAATGTATTGGCCTAATTAAGGTGAGGTTCTAGTAACATATAGTTGATAAAGAAAATTCAAAATAAGAACATACTGAGGTAAAGGAAAAAAACTTCAAAAATGGACATATAAGTGGGATAACAAAATCAAAGGGAAAAAATTGAATTTATGAAACTGATGGGTGTTTAATTTCCATCGCATCCACTAGAGAAAAACTCGGCCTGGGATGAAAATATTTCAATGATGTGAAAATTATATGGTACACCAGATAGTATTCCATTTGGTGGTTGGGATGATGATGTTCCTATTGATGTTGATTGTGAGGATGACCTTGAGGAAGTGGGTGGGGATTATGGAGAGGTTGAGCCTGAGACAATTGTTATATTGGTTGTTGGGATCATTACATTCCGAGTGATAGAGATGGTAAGGATGACTATGAGGAAGAGGGTGGGTATGATTGAGAGGCCAAGGCTAAGGATGTTGATGAGTCTATGTACGGGGAAGAGGATAAGGTTGAGGATAAGGATGAAGATGACAACAATGATTTAGATGATGATGTGGGACATATTGATCCTTTACATTTTTCACTGAAATTTATGAAATTTTATGTTTGCTGATTTCTTATGAATGATTATATGTGATGTTTTTTATTTTTTATCATTGTGAAATACATAAATAATTTTCATTCTATTTTCATTATTTGTATATTGGAAGGTGATGTATGTTTTTAGGTAATTGAATAATGTGTGATAATTGTGCGTCTTATCATGGTTGTTTGACTAGTTTGGTTCTGTGTTTATTTGTAGGTTCTAATTTTTTTGTTGTTTTTTGTTTGATGTTAGTTCGTTGAATCGTTTATGTAGGTTTCTTGTCTACTAATGGTTCTAGGGGTAGTGTATGAAGGGTACTATGAGTTTTTTATTTGTTGTTTCTATTTTCTTTTGATTTTCTTTATGTTTTGGGAAGAGTATGAAGGTTATGCTACATTGAATTGTTGGGGTTATATACCAATGGTTCTATAACCAATGGTATATCATTATACCAAAGATTTAATTTTAACCCTTGGGATCAATTTGTACTAATGGTTTTCAACCATTGAGATAGACTCAACCCAATGGTTCCCAGTAAACTATTTCCAAAATGGATTTTTGATGACCATATCTGAACGGTTCGCTATAAAACATTGTTATCAATATTTCACAATGGAATAATAACCAATGGATTGGAGAACCATTAGTGTAGTATATACCAACAGTTCTCCATCCTATACTAATAGTTCTGAACCATTGGTATAAACACATATTCTTGAAGTGGGATATGGTAGGACCTACAAAGTCATACGTGATGGTATCACTCCCTTATTAGGTGAATTGGTAAGGAAATAGATTGTATATCAATTATATAAAATTGAAATCATGTCATATTTATCATATATATAAAATATTCCAGTCATTATGACTATCCATGTGAGTTAGTTATGGATGAAAACATTACATCAGTTCATGAGGTAGTTGTACTTTATACACAAAAGTGATGAATTTGTTTTCCATTTGATGGAGAAGGATATGGAGAAATATTATCCCATAAAAAGAATAAAATATCACCATATGGGAGATACCAATGTAATTTTTTCTTAAAATTTAATACATAATTGAATGTGTAATCAATAATATTAAATAAAAAAGCTTATTGGGGAAGAATACCTTATCTTATAAAAACCTCATTTTTGATTTCTTATTAATTAACTTAGGGGTTGAATTTTGGGATGTTCAGTAGCTCTATAATTTTGGATATGTAATTTTGGATGATATTTTTATAGGGTTTGGTCTAGCCTAGTGGATGGAGATGTATGAAGACGTTAGGGGAGTGAGTACTATTTTAATATTGATAAGAAGCGGTTTTTTTAAAGAACGTAAACTGATGAACAATGGGGAGTCACCATCACACCATGTTCCTCCAATATTAATAAATAGTTGAATTGAGGGAGGGTAAGGACTATCCACGCCACCAAAACAGATAAAGAAACATGCTTTAAACATGATATTCCTTATCCTCCAAGTCTAAAAACATTTTGTTGAGTCAAAAGTATTACTTCATAATTTTTAATTCCATTATTTTTTGAAATCACAAACACTTTCTTAAAAAATGTTTACAAAATTTTATGTCCCTTTTTAATGTATTTTTCTATTAAAAATTATATTTTATCAAAAATATAAAAGTATACAGTGGATTACGAACATTCCATGTCTTTCTTCATTACTGTCATTAGATTCTAAATGTGTTCAATTTTTTAGATGTACCATTAACCAGACTAAAAGTTCGACTTTAGTCATGTGAATCATAATGAAAAAAATACATGACTATTTGACTGATACATGTATCGATATGTAGAGATAACTCTCCTAAGGATTAACATGCTGAAAATGTATATCAGAGCCTAAATTATTATTCTATGGTTATAATCAGAAAATATAAGACTTACAACTATTGTAAGGAAGCCCATTATCACAATAATGGGGTTAAAAACTACATCAAATATTCAGTAATGCCATAACATTGTGAGATATAAAGATCTATCCATCTGAGTCCATTTCATTAATCACAAAAATTTGAAGGTCGAAGGTTTGACTATAAATAGATGGCCATTTAAAGAGTTTGTTGCTGAAGAATTTTTCAAATCAAGTACTATATAAATTTATATATGTGAAAATTTCATTCATAGGAATTATAATACTTTATGGATTTGTGGTTCTAAGGAATCATTGTGAATTCATTTCCTTTAGAATATTTTCATTTGTATTTCGTGTTTGATCATTGTTACAATTGAAGGATTTATAAGATAAAAATATGGTAAAATTATCCATCAAATCAAAGGCTTTTATGGCTAAGAAAAAATATGTTTATCCATATATCTAGGTCATCAATAGATAATAAGAGAGAAATTATTTTTATCCTTGTATCTAGGTATTTCCTGCTTAGAAAATACAAACCTTATAGTAAGTATAAAATTGTGGCTACTATTAGTCAAAGTTATTGACTACCATACTCTTAAGGATAAATAAGCTAAATCATCTAAATATACCTTGTATGCCATTCCTATTATTGCCATCTATTGTATTTCTTATTATTATTTTTTGTTTTCAATAATTACTGTTATTGAAATATATTCATTTTTATTGGATTTTTATACAATATTTTTTTATCAATTTTACAATTAATAAGATAATGAAAATAATTTGATTTTAATCAGGTCCATTTTGATTCTGATTCTTTATTTTGATAACTAGATTATGTTTGAGTCTCATAATTTTACTTTAAAAGGTAATTTTTTTGTTTATATTTATAAACTACAATTCACCCCCTCTTGTATGTATACCCGTATAAGCTTTTCATAGGATCCAAAAATTGGTATTAGAGTAAGTTTATATTGCTTATATACATTATGAGTTTTTTTTACATTGTGTACTTCTAATAAATTGTTCATGTTTTTATTAAAACTATCTATTTATAAATTTTTTACACAAAAAATTATTTGTAGAAAGGAACTTAATTTGTTTTATGAGGGTGGGTATAAATATAAGGACCCAGCCTTAAAAATTACTTAATATTGAGATAAGTCAATAATTTGACTTTCAATCACATCAAGGATCCATTCAAGTTTATAACTTTATAGAATTAGGCCACAAAAGTGATATGATAACTTGATTATTACAAAGTAGACACTTCTACTCACTATCAATTTTTTTATAAAACAAAAACTTTTAAACAAAACATGGATTCGTTTCGAACATAAACGTCATAAATTTTCCATGATCCCATCCTTGGAAATATTCTGCATTAAATCAATTGAAAAACATTTTAAAACTAGGGATGATCATAAAATGCTCAGTAATAGATACAAAAATAAGGAAAAATATTAGCGTTGTGAAAACATGTAAACCAAGAATACATTATCATAAATTAATACTTTTCACCACTATGAAGTAGTAAATACTCTTCAATGAATATAATCTCATTACTTAACCTTTTGGGGACCATAATATAACCATAAAACCTATAGAAATTACAAATAACATATAAAAGGTTACATGAGACATAATCATAATTAAATGGAATAACCCTATGTTCTACATCCAAAAATTTCATTATTACTAATAGAATAGCCATATGGCCAACTTCAATAACCAATGAATTGGAGGTTATAATGTGACAAAAAGTATTTGGTTTATCATGAATCCACCCATCATTAGTTCACCACAAAACCACCCATCTTTTTTTTATCACGTAACAACCCATAAAATGTACAAGTACCATTGTATTATCATAAATCTAAATTATTGTATTTATCATTATTTCACACATAAATTTTCATTTGTAATCAAAAGAAATTATTTCAATATATTGAAATAGTAAGTTCACTTTGAAAACAAATTTCAATACCAAAACACCCAAAAATCGAAGAATTTTTTTCTTTTACATTTAACAAAAACTTTAAATCTTATATAGGATGCCAAATATCAAATAACAGTTTCAGTGACGGAGAGGTCGTTGTCACTGCATACATTAAAAAGTTACTTTTATTATTTAGTAAAACCCTTCATAGAAAAATATTTATATTTAATGAAATTAAATGTACAAGGGGTTTATTATACACCTTATAAATAAAGTCATGTATAAATTAAAATATGAATCAATGAAAGAAGATTGAGACGAAGACCCTTACCTTGAGTCTGACTCATCACATACAATCGTTATGTTCCAGAAAAATAAACTTCAGTTAATTAATATATTAATTCGAACCATTTTCAATTTTTATTCATTTTATATCACTTTTTACCATGTTATGAAAATTACATAATTATTTATGGTCATATTGGATGTTTTGTCGCTATTTGGTACTTGAGTTGAAAATGATCTTATTGATATTGACTGGATGTAAATTGTCCATACGTTCAACATTACATCTAAAGAATATTATTCATGATTTAAATACCATATATATCTAGTATTAAGTTATTTAGAATACACATAATACTTGAAGATATGAAATTAAATGCACTATTCATGGAGATGGTAGGTCGTTCGTACGTATGAATATGACTTCCATTTTTTAGTCATATTAATGGAATGAAAACTAAATCATACATATGTATATTATAATTAAATATTTATATATATGTTATATAGGTTACATATGATCATTAATTCCATACTTTATATGTTCCATGCATGGTATTAATGATTCATATCACTTTGAGGGGTGGTATTCCACAATTTCCAAAATGAAATTATCGCATTTACACATTATTGAAGGCATAAAGGTATATTATAATAAAAATTAAAGAACCATAGAGACAATATAAATATAATATATATCATATCTAAATACATTTCCATAATAATATAAATCATTAGTTGTGGTAGGATAATATTGAACAATAATCATTTCGTGAGGTTGTAGTCCTCCGTGCACAGAAATAATATGTTATATATTCATGAGATGGAGGTGTGTATAAGTTTTCATCAAACCCTTAGTATAATAACATCCTAGTATATTTAGGATAATATTTTTTTATAAAATAATAGAATAATAAGTGGATATGGGTTATAAAAGTGAAAAAATAAATGAAAGGAGCTTCAGAGAAGACCTTGCCTCTAAATCGGGTAACTCATTTTGATTTGATCCAAAAGGCTTTCTTCAACTGGCTTCTACCCCAGGTAAGGATCCTAAAAGGAATAGAGGGATATTGGTAGATTATTTGAGTAGAATTTAGAAGATTTTAGGGACTTTAAAGTTGTGAGTAACTTGGTAGAGTTAGTGTCCTTTTATAAGATGGATAAGGGGTACTTTAGGAATGTCATGAAATATTATTTTATTATAAATTAATTTTTGAATTGTAAAATCTCCAAATTGATATATGTTGATTCTGAGTTGATTATGGGTCAAAATCCTCTCAAACAATAGGTTTTAGACATATTTAGGTCACAAATTTTACCACCATTTTCAGAATATTCCCTTAAGTAAATTATCTCTTACCATGTCTTCTTGTATTTTTACACTATATGGTTAATTTAGTTACTATAAAATGTCAAGAGATCCACAAGTAAATCGTTAATGACATTTGTAACATTATCAATGTCATTTGGACGAATCTTTGATTTTTTATACTATTATATCATTTAATAAAATAGTATTTGTTTTAAGAACTCGTTTATGTCAATTTTGAAACTATTTAGTAAAATAGTTTTTGTTAATGTCATAAAAACTTGATTCATTCGAACAAACTACATCAACACAAAGATACCCTATCAGAATCAATCCCAAGTGGCTCCCAAATGCCAAAATTTAAGCTTAAGTATTTTTCTAGTAGCCCATGACTCATCTAATAAGATTAGGACATATGTTAGGGTAGTATTATATTATTATAATACAAGTTTTACCCTTCTTTACATAATTTACCATTTAATCATGGTAAATAAAAATAGTTACAAAATATACTACTTATAATGTCCACAAATAAAGGGTACCTATTTTCAAAATTTGGACCTCATGATTCAAAATATGGAATCCATTTTTCCAAATTCATAATTCATAAGTTTCAATAATTAATTTAAAATTAATTCCCATTTTCAAAACCAGAAAGATAACTTTTTTTGAAGTAAAAAATATCCACTGATTTGTATGTGTTTATGTTTAATTTAAATATGAAATTAATTTCAATGAACAAAATTAGATTAAATAATAAAAAATAATATAAATATGATTTTAAATTAATTCAAACAATAATCTATCAATACGAATAAATTATATGAAATAGAATTTTTAAATTAACCATGAAATATTTTTCAATATTCATTAAAATATAAATTTTATCAAAAAAAGAATAAAATTCAACTAGAGTAAATTTTGCTTTCATGATTACAAAAAATATGTTTATTTTTTCAAATTGAACATATAAAATTGGCTAAAACAAGATTTAAAAATTGTTCTCCATCAAATGGTTGTGAAATGGCCTTTTAGAAATATTAGAGTATGTTAAGTTTAAATTTGGTTTCATTCTCAATTTAGGCCACTAATTTTTTTTTGGATAAATGTAAAAAAAATTAACAATCATGTGTAATCATATCATAGTTAGTTCTATTCATTCCAACCAATATAATGTATAGGATTTAACTACCATTTAAAACAATATTATTAATAATGTATTATTTTTATGTATAAATTAGAGTTTTTCTAACGTAGGATTTATAAGAAACCTGTTGTGGTATATTGTGTAAGATTTCGAAATAAGAATCCACTTTAATGTAAAAGTAATATTTTATTCATAAATATTAATAGATATGAAAACATATTATTCTATAAATAAATGGGATGTAACATCCTTCCTCCCTTTCAAAAATTGTGTCCCACAATTATATTTACTTATCAAATAAGATGGAAAATTTCTCCCCAATAGAAGTTTGATATTCTCATGTTTCCTCTTCAACCAAATGGGTTTCCCACAAAACCAATAATAGATGAATCACTTTATTCTGAAACACTTTCTCTATGCAATCTATAATCTATTATGGATATTCCCCATAAGAAATATTCTCTTCAAACAGAACTACCTGTGGACTAAAAACATGAGATGCATCTGGTATATACTTTATTAACAGGGAAAAATGACAAAATTGGGTAAATATGATAAAAAAAGAGTTAAATCTACTCATTATGCAGCTGATCAAAATATATCCAGAATTTAATAGGGTCCAATGTACCTCGGACCCATCTTCTATCTCGTACCAAAACATATGACACATTTCTGTGGTGAAACTTTGATAAAGACATGATCACATTACTTGAATGAAAGATCCTTCCTCCAATTATTCACATCACTTTTATCCCTTCTATGAACTGTCCTCATATTCTTCTGAATCAACTAAACCTTTTATTCCATCTCTTCTAACAGTTTTAGTCTAATCAACTTATCTCACCTACATTATCCCAAAAAGCTAGAGTTTGGAATAGATTTCCATATAACTCTTCAAATGGTTCTATCTGTATACAAGAATGAAAAAATTATAATAAGAAAAATCATCCAAACAAAGATGTTGATCCAAACATCCTTGGTAATCCATTGAACAAAAATATAGAATATATTCAAATATACGAATTTTTCATTATGACTGCCCATTTGATTACGGATGAAAAGCTGTACTGAAATTAAATTCTGTACATTATGAAATTTGAAGGCCTTTTCAAAAGATAGAAGTGAACTTGGGATCACGATCAGATACAATGGAGTGGGGAACTCCACGTTACGTGACTATCTTCTTAATATACAATCGATAATGTTGATCTAGAGATAGAGTATCTCTAATTTGATTTAAATGAGCACATTTAGTCTATCGATAATAAATAACTCATATTGCATTATAACCTCGAGATGTATTTGGGAATCCCACAATGATGTCCATTCATATATTTTTCCATTTCCACTCCAGCACTGGAAAAGGCTAAAGTATCCTCTTGGGTAATTGTCATTCTTATTTCACCTATTGACAAGTAAAACATTTGGGGGTAAATTCAGCAATATCTCATTTCATTCCACCCCAACAGTAATACTCTTGAGTGTCACTATATATATTAGTGCTACCCAGATGAATTGAAGACGCATAACTATGAGCTTCACACAATGTCACTTTCATCAACTATTGATCATGAGGAACACATAATATCTTCCCAAATCTCAAAACACAATCTTTATCAATGTTAAATTTAGGAAACCTTCCCTTCTTAACTAAATTCCATTATGTTTTACCTTAGTTATTGGTCTGGATAACTGAATTTCTTTTAACGAACCTTATATAGTAACTTACTAAACCATGAAAACTACAAATATCTGTGATATTTTTAGGTCTTGTCCACTCTTTAACAACATTTGTTTTAGAAGGATCAGTAGTTATGCCATCTATTGAAACAATATGATCCAGGAAATAATTTTCTTGTAACTAAAATTAACTCTTAATAAACATTCCATATAGTTTATTTTTTTATGGTTTTGAAAAAAATCCTTAATTGAATTTAATATTCTTCTTGAATTTTATAATATAGAAAAATATGATCTATAAACACAGCCACAAACTAATCAAAAAAATTTAGGAAGGAAACCATTTGTACCTTATCAGCACATCAGACAAGTTTTTCATAACATTAGAACTCATTAGAAGCTAATTACCATCGATATTTTAGCTTCAATCCTGAGTAAAATTGATTTTTCTAACCATCAAGATCCTAGATTAACTTTTTGACTTACTATGACAAGCTGGTGAAATTTTCATTATAGGAAGCCACAAAATCATCCTCCTTTTGTCTCAATTCCATGATTTTCCTTTCCATACTTTATCGAATAGCCTTTGGAAAATATTTATAAAGGAATTATTCTTAAATTCATCCAATTCCATGGTGTCAATCACTTCACTTCCTCTTATATTTGTAACTATTTACCACCACTGATCGGCTTCACCATCAACCTGATAAACAACAAGACTAACCTTTTGATTTTCTGAATGCCTTATTACATAAAATGTATTTTCTATTGATTTGATACACCCATTTTCTTGAAAAGGGTTAGACGATCCTCTAAATGATGTGGGATGTTGCCTCATGAAATTATCTACTATCAAAAAATTATTATATGTTTGGTCTGGTATATCTCATGCATAGGCACCACCACCATTGATTTTCTGAGTCAACTAATCCATCACTACAAAACATTGTTCATTTCTGATTGTGATCACCTTATGATTCCAATTTGGAAGGTTATTTTCCCTTATATTCCTTCCCATCATAGTTACCCTATTTCCTCTATGGAAAACCATTCTGAAGAAACATATCTTAGACAAAGAAACATGGTAGTTTTCAAATGCTATATCATTTTAATTTTACCATAAAGTAAGAAATTATATTTTATGGATATTATATTATTAATATTCTAAATCCTAAAGTTATCTAAACCGACCGTTGATGCCAACGATAAGGCCTCATCCTTAATCATTTCATAATCATGAAGTAAGCTAATAATTTGACTTTCAATCACATCGAGGATATATTCAGGTTATTTATTTATAGAATTATGTTATAAATTTCACATGTAAACTTTATTATTACTAGGTATAAACATCTACTCACTATCCATTTTATTTATAAAACAAAAACTTTTAAACAAAACATGGATTCATTTCACACTTATACATCATAACATTTCCATAACCACGTCCTTGAATCTATTCTCTGTTAAATCCAATGAAAAACATTAAAAACATGGGTTGAGCATAAAAAGATCAGTAAATGATATAAAAATAAGTAAAACTATTAGTATTGAGAAAAAATGAAAACCAAGAACACATTATCATAATGTAATACTTTTCACCTTTATGAAGTAGTAAATAATATTCACCGAATATATGCACATTACTTACATATTTTGTAACCAAAATATTACCATAAGACCTATATAAGTTAAAAATAATTTAAAAAGGTAACTTGGTACATAATCATACTTAAAATGGAATAACCATATGATCAACTTCCACACATATTATTCTTACAAATAGAATAGCCATATGGCTGACTTCCATACCCAATGCATTAGTGGTCATAACATAACCACCCATCCTTGGTTGAAATAGAACCACCAATTAAGGGTTTATCACATAACCACATGTCTTTGGTTTATCACATAACCACCCATCAAATCTCTGAGTACCATTATATAATCATAAAACCTAAATGATTTCATTTATCAACATTTCACTCATAAAATTACATTTTCCTTAAAACAAATTTCAATATATTTAAATAGTCAATCCAATTTCAAAACAATTTTCAATAGCAAAACACCCAAAAATGTAATATGGTATTTCTTTTCCTTTTCACAAAAAATTAAATCTTATAGAGGAAGAAAAATATCAAATAATGATTTCAACGGAGGAGAGGTCATTGTCGCCGCATGAATTAAAAACATTCAGTTTTTCATTTAGTAAAAAAATTCATAGAAAAATATTTGTTTTAAATGAAATTAAATTTCAAAAGGTTTTATTATACTCCATATAAGGATGTTCACATATAAATTGAAATTTTCCTCAAAGAAAGGATTTTGAGATGAAGCCCATACCTTGAGCCTGACTCATCACATAAAATTGTTCTTTTCCATGATAATAAAAATTGGTTAATCTCAACATTCATGAGAACATTTTTCACTGTTATTATTCCTTTTATATCCCTTATTACCATGTTATAAAAATTAAATTATTATTTATGTTCCTATCAGACGTTTTGTTGATATTCGGTACTAGAGTCAAAAATGTTCTTTTGGTAAAAAGTACATATCCATAATATTATTCATAATTTAAATACCTTATATATCATGTATATATATATTTATAATATCCATAATATTTTGATATAAGTAATTAAATTCACTGTTCATGGAAACGGGAGGTTGTACGTACGCATGAACACTACTTCTCTTTGATTCCCATATTATAGGAATGAAAACTAAATGACACATAGTCATATTAAAATTATAGTATAATATCTATGTTATATATTTTACATAATTTCATTAACTCCATTATTTATATGTTCTATGTATGGCATGAACAAGGAATACAACTTTGAGGGGACCGTTGTCCACACTTCCTCAAATGAAATTGTCATATTTATACATTATAGGAAGAATTAAGGTATGTTATAATAAAAATTACATAAGAATAGACAATATATAAATATAATATATATCACATATAAATAAATTTTCATCATAATGGTCACCATGGGAGGTGGTAGGAGAAAATTGAATAATCGTCTTTTCCTGAGCCCGTAGTTTATCATATACAGAAACAATAAATTCTATATATAATATATGGAGGTGTGTGTAAGTGTAGGTCCAACCATTAGCATAATAAAATCCTAATATATTTAGGATACTATTCTTTTTATAAAATAATGAAATAAAAATAGGGTAGTGGTTTGATAATGAAAAAAACATATGAATGGAGCTTGAGAGAAGAAATTACCTCCAAATCGGGTAACTCCTTTTGATTAATGGAAAAAGGTTTTCTTGAATTTACTTCTTCCCAAGGTAAGGATTGTAGGAATAATGTAGGGACGTTTGGATCTTATATGAGTTTATTTAAGATGATCCAATGGGCTTTATATGTATGATTAAGTTGGTATAGGTGGTGTCCTTTTATAAGAGGGAGGAGGGGCACTTTTGGTACGACTTGAAATATTATTTTATTATTAATTGATTTTTGATTTCTATTTTCTCCAATATGATATATTTTGAGGATGAGATGATAATGGGTAAAAATAATTTCAACTATTAGGTTTTAGACAATTTTAGACCTCCAATATTTTCATATCTTTTGAATTTAAACCTATGTTAAATAAATTAACTTTTACTATTTATTCTTTTATTGTTATACAATATGGTTACTATGTTTACTATAAAATGCCAAGAGAATATTGAGTGGATCATTAATGAATCTTGTAACATTATCTATGTTCATTTTCTAAATCTCATATTTTTATGACTGTTATATCATTTAATAAAATAGCATTTTTTAAACTCATTTATGTCAATTTTGATGCTATTTAGTTAATGATTTTTGTTAAAGTCATAAAAAATTGATTCATTAGAACAAACTACATTAACTCAAAGATAAAAAGTCATAATCACACCCAACTGGCTCCTAGATGCCATACTTTTGGGCTAAGGATTGTTGTGGTCACCCATTACTCGTCAAATAATATTAGGACATATGTTTTGGTAGTTTTATTTTATTATAATATTATTTTCACCCATATTTACCTAATTTACCCTTTAACCACAGTAAACTAATATAATTACTAATGTTACTATACATAATTTCAAAAATAAAGGGTAACTATTTACATAATTTGGCCTTCTGGTTCGAAATATGGAATTCATTTTACCAAATTAAAAACACTGAATTTTCATTAGTTAATTTAAAAATAATTCTCATTGTCAAAACTAGAAAGCACGTTATTTATGAACTAAAAAACATCCAAAAGATTTACATGTTTTTATATCCATTTTAATTGTGGATTTAATTCCAATGAGAAAAATTGGATTAAATGATAAAAAAAATAATTTAAAAATAATTTAAAACCAATTAAAATCATATTTTATCAACACAAATAAATAAGAATAAAAGGATGTTTGGAATTAAAAATGCAGTAGCTTCACTATTTATTAAAATATTAATTCTATCAGAAAAATATCAAACTTTCAACCAATTTAAAATTTTATTTTCCAATTATAAATAAGAAGTTTATTTTTTAAAATATTACATTTAAAAGATAAAAACAATATTTAAAAATGGTTCTCCTTCAAAAGGTGGTAATTTTTTTAAAAAAATATTAGAGTATTTTATGCTTAAAGCTGGATTTATTCGCATTCTATCCTCTAAAATTTATAGGATAAATGTAAATAAAATTAAAAATATGTTTAATCGTATTATATTTTTTTATTTTCATTCCATCCAATTCAACATCAAGGCATTAACTGCCATTTAAAATACTATTATTAATAGTGTATTATTTTTCGGTATAACTGAGTGTTTTGTGTAACTTAAGAATTCAGAAAAAACTATTATTGCGTATCGAGTACGCTAGTTGAAAATGTAATGTCCCAAAATTTCCGTATATTTTTTTAACTATATGAAATTATTTTGAGACCACGAAATCTGACGGCGCGTGACTCTGAGGCCCGGAGTGCCTAGAATTATCTGTCGAAGATTTGTTAAACATTAAATAGCACGTGTAAGAAGTTTTCCTGATAAAGTGGGAGAACTCATTAACAGTTGTCCAGATTAGAAATCTGATTGCACCATTTCGCTCAGGATGGCAGGTTTTACCTAGGCATGACTTAAGTTTAGTCGGTGTGGGCATCATGTGAGAAAACCCTGAAATGGCATAACCAAAAATAAAATAATTAAATAATGTTATTTTATTTTTCAAATGATTATAACTCAAAAATATTTACTCATATGAAAAATCTGAGACCATCACTAAGATCGTGAGGGTATGCTCTCTTTTGGAAGATAATAACATTGGCTAGCGCATGCCAGTAGTGAAAGTTAGTTTTTTTCAATAAATAAAATAATTAAGTGAAAATTATTTTATTGTTAAAATCCATAACATCTAAATGGTAACTCATATCAAAAATATGATAGTACCATTGGGTTCAATGGGGTGTGGTCTCCATAGGCCAAGCCTATCCTCGACCGGCATGGGTCGAGGGTGAACATTATTGATTTATTGAACTTTTTTGAGGTGCATTCAGTAAATGTGTGAACAAAATTTTCTTACTCTTGAACCCATGCTCGGATTAAAAATAACAAGGCACCATTGAACTCGCAGCGTCAGGATTTACTTAAGGGAGGTTTGACCTCGACCGCAGTGGGTCGAGAGAGGAAGTTAGTTTTTTCATTTTTTGTGGAGGATTAAATAAAATAAATATATTTTATTTAATGTATCCTCCCACATCTCCTTTTAATTTTTGGGGGTGAGGACCACAAGAGGGTATTCAGGCATTTAAATGATGGGCATTAAATGCCCAGTTACACAAAATGTTTAATCACCAATCCCTTTAATTAATAGGATTCATTAGATCTCAATTAATGAATCACCACATAAAATAAGAGTTATATTAACTCTTCCTTGGGGTTGGGTGTTTGTTTTCATCGGCGAAATGGGGAGAAGGATCTTGTGGCTCTTGACATATAAAGGATCTCACAATTAAGAGATGCAGATTTTCATTCTAGCGGAATCATATAAAGCTTGTGGCGGGAACGACAAACACCATCCCACCTTCAATCATGAACTTCCTCCAACGGATTTATGAGGTAGGGGGATTAATTTTAAGTATGATAAATATCTATTTGTTATTTCCTCTTGTTCTTGATTCCAAATGATGATGGCCAATCAAACTTTGTCATTAATCCACACATAGACCATGATCCTTTCTATTTATTTCTTCACACGTTATTCATCGCCAAATAATTATGCATGCTAAAAAAATTAATGTTTCCTTTAGAGTGGTATACTGACATGTTGATCTCGACTTGAGGATCATGAATATGTGGTCGTCAAATTTTTTGGGCACAAAATGAACATGTGGAATCCCATGGAAGGGGTGACGTGGTGGTGTGATTTATGGGATGTCTTCAGGGAATGACTCTAGGAAAGGTATACGGTGCGCCGTGTGGTGGAAGAGGATGGATGAGGGGTAGCGTCTAGGGGGTGCGATAGTCTAGATGTATCATGGCTCGGGTAGCCGGAGGTGGTGGCGGCGTTCTGGCCTTGCGGAAGAAGGAAAATAGGGTATGAAGAAGTGGGGATTGGAGATAGAAAAACTAAAATAAAATAAAGTTAAAATAATAAAATGAAAATAAGAAGTTGATGTGTTTGTTTCTGGTGCACAAAAATGGTCTCCATGCATGGATTGATTTTAAAGTCAAGGAAAATTAATTAAATAAGTAAATAATAATATTAATAAATTATTGGTATTATTACTTTTGATGAGAAAATAGCTTTTTGTCCGCAACTTCTCTATGTGACCTCAGTTTGAAAAACTAGCTACGGCAGTGCGACCCAGACTCTAAGACGGACATTTCATGTCCAATATTGGATGTCTTATTTGGGTTTTTGGATTGGGTAACCAAAACTCTCATGAAATAATATATTTAATATTATTATCAAATCTTCGAACCGCCACAACTCTTGTGTGCGACGTCCAATTGAATTTTCGTCAGTGGCGATGTGACCCTATCACTGAGATAGTCAATCCAAGTCTATTGATGAATATTAAATTCTAGTCCGTGACTCAGGTTCATAAAACGCCCAATAATAATGTTGTTGATATTATTGTAGAATATTTCTTATGTCGTAACTAATTCAAATGACATTAGATTGGTGAACCATAAGTAGTATTATGATCTTAGAATTAATACGGACATTTCAAGACCAATTTTAAATATTTAAGTTGAGTTCGAGGTGCATGCCCCACGAGGCCCGGTTGGCACGTGTTGCAGTGAAATGCATATTTTTTCACCGGGTATCCATTTTGTAATAATGGGTATTCCATCTCATGTGTTTTTCTATGTGGATCATAATGGCGTGACCCATTTGGTTATCCGGTGCCTTTTGATGTATGGCCAGGTTGGATAGAAGACGAATCCAATCAGGCCCTCAGCATTAAAATACAAATAACATACAGACCGATCATCCGATTAACATGCATTCTGTTGTGTTGGAACCCATAGAACGAGGTGGTCCTTTTGAGATACAACAAGAGTGTTTTGGAGAATGTTGGAGTACGTCCAGGTTGGATTGACTCCGAATCCAACAGGGCCCTCGACAATAAAATGCCTATAACATACAAACCGGGCGCCTGGTTGGTGTGCCGTCTATTGCGTTGGAACCCTTAATACATGGAGGTTCGTTGGGTTACTACTTTGTGGATAATTGTTGTGGTAAAGGTATAACTGGTATCTCAAGGGGATGATTTTATAGAGCTCAAGAGCACCAAGAGCGAGTAATCCTATATATAGCTGTAACATGAAGAATGAACATTTATCCTGTGTGGGTCAGTGGTCAATGATCCTATGTGGGTAAGCACATAACGACCCTATGTGGGTCAGAGGGGGTTAGTTACCTATCGATCCTGTGTGGCTCAGAAGCAGTGCTACATAAAAAAATAAGATGATCTAGCCTTATGACTAATCATTTGTACTTTAGAACTTATGTTATACCAGATTGTGAGGTGATTCAATTCTCTCATCGTGGTGTTACCTCTGTTGTACTTCTATCTTCATGGTGTTACATGTGTGGTACTTCTATCTCAGAGGTGTTAAATGTGTGGTACTTCTATATTATTGGTTTTATCTGTGTGGTATATCTACCTTTGTGGTGTAACCATTGTGGTATTCTTCACTTAGGAATGAGATTTTCATATCTTGATAACTTAGGTATATGTATGGGTATATAAATTAGTAGAGTTGAAGTCTTGATTTTTTGTATTTCCTTTTTGATTCTTTAGGAGACCTATGGGGTCCTCGGGTCCCTACCAAATATCTTTATACTCACCCATGCATAGGCTATACCCACACCATGTTGTGTATTGTGCACATGATGAACAAAATTGATCAGGGCTGAGAGAACCAGGACTGGATGATACTCATAGGTGGACTATTTGGTGTGACATGACACATGGACTATTGATCGTGAGTTATACATGCCCTTCAGGTAGGATCCTTGGTGGATGATCCAAGAGCTGTTTTCCCCATTTTTAGTTGTACTTCTACTTTTCCGCTGTACATGTACTTCTATTTGGGCTTCTGTTCCAGCCCCTTTAATTTCATCACTCTTGTACTATAGCTGATTACTTTGTGCTTTCATCTTGTTGTATACTAGTATGTGTGTTTGTAAATGTTTAAAATATACTCCTTCCCATTATAGGGATATTCCTTTCAGGTGAAAGTCACTAGCCCTAGGCCTATAAAAGGCGGGCTTTGGTTACAGCATGGGCCCCGCGGGATGGGTCATGAAAATGTTGTATCAAAGGAGTCAGTTCTATCAAATAACTAGGACTCTGATCTTTTCTGTGCGGAACAATAGTGTTAAGTGTTTGAGTGTGTTTTTTAGTTCAGGGAGTCTAGTGTTGGTGGGTGGCCGGCATATCCATACAACAGGACCTTGAATTCTAATTAATGACTCAGTTCACAAAAACACAGATTGCATGTGTTTTGGAAATGCTTTTCCTTATTTTATATGGAGTCAAATCACCAGGTATAACATAATGATCATGGAGAACCTATTCCTTATATGGATGCCAACACATATACATCCATCTAGGATTCCTAAGAGAGTACATGATGACGGCCCATCGAGTGATGAGGCTTTGGTGTAGGGTCCTCTTACCACGTTGTCACCTTAGGGTGGTGTACCAGCATCCCGACCACTTATTGGGTAGTATTTACTAGCAGCTTCACTAGCATACGATGCACGCCGACTAAGCACATTGAACAAGTTTTAGGGACATAGGCCTCCAAGGTTTCAAGATGAGATAGATCCATAGGAAGCTGATGGCTGGCTGGAGGCGATGGCTAGAGTCTTCCATATAGTTGAGCCAGCAATAGAGCTGATAGTGATCATAACTGCTAGTCTTTTCTAGTGAATTACCATGAGTATGGTCCTCCATGTGAAGAAACTTCGGTACATGGACCATTTCCCAAGATGGTACCTTCGGGTAGTGTGCTAGCTATATCACTGCCCACGTGTCAGTAGTTACAACCGACGGTACTGGTAGAGGACATATATAGTATTAGTTTCTTACACATGTTTCAGCATCATATACCCCTCAGGTTCCATGGCGAGCCCGACTAACAGGTGTCTAAGGACTTGGTTGAGGAGGTGGTCGAGTTTCCATCAAGTCAGGGCACCATTCGATTAGATGGTGTTCTTGGTAGAGAACCTTCTACGTGGATCAGTAGGATGTTGAAAGAGTTTAGGTTACCCTAATATTGTGAAAAGGTTACTTTTATTTTCACAAGATTGATAACCTTTCTCAAAGAAGGGGGTCTCTTGCCATAACGAGCTAAGGGATGAGAGTTCCCTTGAGCTTTTATAGTTTCATCAGGAAAACATGTCGGTAGAAGAGTATTCATCGAGGCGTTCTGACCATCCCAAGTACTCGATGAATATAGTACGGTTAGTGATACACGTCTTGGACCTCTGAGCAGGGTGTGTTTAGGGGCATTCGATCCATTACTATTCCGCTTTGCATTACTACTTATGTTAGGGTGCTAGAAATAACCATTATGGTTGAATGTTCTTTGGCTGAGCGAATGAACCCAGTGAATGTTAACAGTGGGAAAGAAGGAATCTAACGCCAGTCTCAGATTTTTTAGAGTGTAAAATGTTTCAGGAAGAGTAAGTGTTAAGGACAGATGAATCTGCAGGGCTGCAGACATAGAAGCATAGCTAGGAGATCAGCATGAGTTGGTGTACATTTCAACATGTTACAACAACCACCCCAATGTGGTCCCCACCGGGCACAAGGAACCGATGTACATGACTTGGGAGTAGCTATATTCAGTCAAGGAGTGTGACCCAAGGGTTCTTTGAATGATTTGAGGTACGGTCTGTGTTTACTACTTGCTTCAATATCAATAGACATAGGTACCAATCATTCCTACCTTCCATAAATATTTTTCAAGATCTTGAGTTTCTTGTTAAACCGTTGACTTAACCCTTACGTATGGAGATACCTTTGGGAGGATTCTCGATAATCACACATATGTCTATTGTGTGATTTGACCCTTGAGGTGAGAGTTTTGGTTGGAACCTCTTAGTGGCAGTGTCGATTCCTTATGAATTTAGTTTGGGTATGAACTGAACATCCATAGTTCATACTCAGATTGACTGTATTAGGAAAACCGTTTTTGGTTTATCTACAGCATTGGAATGGGTTTTTCCTTGGTCGGTGAAAAAGGAAACCCAGGCAGCACATGATAAACTCAGGTATAGGAGGGTGCAACTGATCACTCTTGAGTCAGGCATCCTTACCCTTGTGGCAGTATGAGTTTTCAGTTTTCAGTTCCCAATAGTAGTGGCAGAGTGTGGGGACATCTTTTCAAAAGATGGTTCGAGGATTACTTCCCCGAATGGAGATAGGCTTATGCTTTGGCTAGGTACTACCAGTGTTTTAAACCAAACTTCTCCATGGTAGTGACACCCTTGTCTGCTTTGACAAAAAAGGGGGAGCCTTTCCTATGGGCGGAGAAGTGTCAACAGATCTTTCAGAAGTTGAGATAGTAAATATGGATAGAGTTCCTCTAAGACTGTGACATTGAGATTGTATATACTCTTGGGAAGGGTAACGAGTGAGTAGACACACTTAGAAGGAGCTCTGGTCTACACCTACTGAGTGAGGCATCAGATTAGCTTTTCACGCTTCAGATATCCTTCATGGATAAATATGGATCATCTTACCTCCAGTCTATTACTGTCACTCCCCCAAATTCATTAGCGAATTTGGGAGGCACATAATGGGACATTAACTTCGAGGCCCGACATTGTCCGATATCCACAAGACGGCATCCTGAAGGATTTTTGGAAGGTGGGGAGCACGTCATCCTCTTCAGAGGTCACACTATGGTACCAATGACACTTCAGGAGGAGATGTTGTGGGAGACCACGACTTCCTAAGAGTCTCACACTAACGAGGATTGCGGAGGTTCATCCAGGTGGAAAACTATCTGCAAGGTTCATCGGACAATTCTAGATTCTCAGCAGAGTGGGTGAGGTGGCGTTCCATCTATCCCTTTACCTATAGATGAACCGAGTGCATAATGTTTTCCATGTGGTGCAGCTGAGGAGATGCGTAAATGATCCATGACACATTATCAACTAGGGCGAGTTGATCTTTGACAATGGGGTGACTTTTACGGAGTTCTTAGTGGAGAAAGAGGATCGACAGGAGTGAGTCCTACATGGGAAATTGATACCACTGGTGTACATTTTCTGATAGCACAGAAACTTCTAAGAGAGAAAAAGGGAGCGGGATACTTAGATTCTTTCTCAATACCCCCATTTGTTTCCTTTGAAGTGTTTTTTGAATTTTGGGGTGAAAAGACCTAAGGTGGGGAGATTATAATGTCCCGGTATTTTCGTATAAATTTTTGTTATTTATATAGAATTATTTCGAGACCATAAAATTTGATAGACGGTTATTCCGAGGCCCGGAGTGCTCAGAATGATCCGTCAATGTTTTGTTAAACTTTAAACAGAACGCATAAACATTTTTCCAGAAAAAGAATAATAACTCTTAAACAGTTTCCCATATCAAAAATCTAAGGGCAGCGTGGCACTCAGGAAGGTGGGTTTAGCCTAGGCGCGAATTATGTTTAGATGGGGCATTCCTCGTGTGAGAAAACCCGGAAATCAAATAACCATAAATAAAGTAATTAAATAAAGATATTTTATTTTTCAAATGATTATAACTCATGAAAGATTACTAAAATTAAAAATCGGAACCCACCATTGATCTCATGAGGTTATGCTCTCATTAGGAAGATACTAACATTGGCCGGTGCGAGACACCCGTCAAAGTTAGTTTTCTTCCATAAATAAAATAATTAAGTGACAACTATTTTATTTTTAAAATCCATAACCTCAGAAAAATAACTCGGATTAAAAATATGAGAGTACCATTAGGTTCGTTGGGGTGTGTTCTCGCTAGGAAAATCCTAACATCGGCCAGCACTGGTCGAGGGTGAACGTTATTAATTTATTAAACTTTTTTTAAGGTGAATTCTGTAAATGCACGAATGTAATTTTCTATATTTAAAACCGATGCTTGGATTAAAATTATGAAGGCACCTTTGAACTCGCAGCATTAAGATTTTTTAAGGGAGGTTTAACCTCGACCGTAGTGGGTCGAGAGAATAAGTTAGTTTTTTCATTTTTCGTGGAGGATTAAATAAAAAATATAAATTTTATTTTAAGTATCCTCCCACATCCCATTTTAATTTTAGGTGGTGGGGACTACAATAGGGTGTCCATGCATTTAAATGATAGGAATTAAATGCGTGGTTACACAAAATGTGTAACCACAAATCCCTTTAATTAATAGGATTTATTTGTTCCTAATAAACGAATCACCACTTAAACTAAGAGTTATTTATAACTCTTCCTTCAGGAGGGGTGTTTGTTTCTGTCGGCGAAAGAACGAGCATGGTCTTGAAGCTCATAACAACGAACGGATGTCCCAATTGTGAACCGAAGATTCTCATTCATGTGGCATTATTGGAAGCCTGTTGTGGGAAGGGCAAACACCGACCCACCTTCAATCACAAACGTTCTCTAACGGATTGACGAGGTTTGGGGTTTAATTTGATGTATGATAAATATCTCTTTGGTAATTTCTATTTTTCTCAAATCTCAAGGATGATAGCCAAACAAACATGACCATCGACCCACATATAGACCATGATCACTTCTATTTCATTCATTAGGCATTCTTCACCGCCAAATAATTAAGCGCACTAAAAACTTAATGTTTAGTTGATAGTATTATACAGATGCAGAGATCTCGACCCGAGGATCACGAATCTACGGTCGTCACATTTTTAAGACTTAAAATGAAGATGTGGTGGCCCACGGAAGGGGCGACGTGGCGGTGCGATTTCCAGCATGTGTTCAGGGTGCTGCTCCAGGAAAGGTAGACGATGCGACGTGTGATGGCGGAGGATATATGGGAGGCAACGTCTTGGCGGTGCGGCAGTCTAGAGATGCCCGGTTCAGGTGGCCAGAGGTGGTAGCGATGGTCTGGCCATACGGAAGATGTAAAATCATGTATAATGAAGGGGGGATTGGAGAGATAAAAACTAAAATATAATAATTATAAAATAATAAAAATAAAATAAGAAGTTGTTGTGTTTGTTTCCGATGCGCACAAAGGGGCTCCAAGAATGGATTTATATTGGAGTTAAGGAGATGTAATTAAATAAGTAATTAATAATAAAAATAAAAAATATTGTTATTATTACTTTTGATGATAAACACCTTTTCACACGCAACTTCTCTGTGCGACCTCGGTTTGATGAAACATCTGCCGCAGTGTGACCCTGACTCTGAGACGGACATTCCAAGTCCAATATTGGATTTCTTATTTGTGTTTTCAGATATGGTACTCGATATGCTCGTGATATTATAGATTTAATAATAATATTAAATTTTTTAACCTCTATAAACATTATGTGCGACATCCAATTGACTTTCCGTTAGTGGCAATGTGATCCTGTCATTAATATGGTCAATCCATGTCTAATGTTTAATATTAAATTCTAGTCCATGACTAGGGTTCACGAAACACCCAATTATAATTTTATTATTATTATTCTGCAATCTTTATTATGTTGTAACTCATTCATACGAAATTAAATTGGTGAACCACAAGTGGTGTTATGATCTCTAAATTAAGACACACATTTCAATAACAAATTTAGATATTTAATTTGAGGTCAAGGCACGAGCCCCACAAGGCCCGGTTCATGCATGTTGCGGTGAAATGAAACTTTTTCACCAGGTGTCTATTTTGGACAAATGGTTAGTCCATCTCATGTGTTTTTTCATGTGAATCATAATGGTGTGACCCATTTTGTTTTTTGGTGTCGTTTGATGTATGGCCATGTTAGATAGAATATGAATCCAACTGGGCCCTCGACATTAAAATGCCAATAACATATATACCGGTCGTCCGATTGGCTGGTATCTAATCATGTTGGAACCCTTAGGGAGAGGCGGTCCTTTTGAGATACTCCAAGAGAGTTTGGGAGAAAGTTGGAGTACAGCCAGGTTGGATCAACTCCGAATCCAACTGGAAACATGACAATAAAATGCCTATAACTTACAAACTATGTGTCCGGTTGGAACACCATCTGTTGTGTGGGAACCCGTACGACATGGTGGTCCATTGGGTTACTCCTTTGTGGAGCTTAGTGGTGGTTGAGGTATGACCAATATCTTGAGGTTAAGATTATACAGACCTCAAGCACACTAAGTCCATGGAATCATGTTCTTGGTTGTAACATGGAGAATGAACATAAATCATGTGTGGTTCAGTACTCAGTGATCCTTTTTGGGTCAGCTCATACCGATCCTATGTGGGTCAGCACTCAGCATTCATGTGTGGGTCAGTGCATACCAATCCTGTGTGTGTTAGAGGGGGTTAGTTTCTTGTCGATCCTTTGAGGGTCCAAAGCAGTGCTACATAACAAAATAAGATGATCTAGCCTTACGACTAATCATTTGTACTTCTATACGTAAGTTATAACTGATTGTGAACTGAGTCACTTCTATCATCGTGGTGTTACCCCTGTGTTACTTCTATCTTCATGGTGTTACCTATGTGGTACTTCTACCTTTTTGGTGTCGTCTTCAGGGTGTTACATTTTTGGTACTTCTATCTCAGAGGTGTTACTTTTGGGGTACTTCTATCACATTGTTTTTACATATGGGGTATCTCTACCATTGTGGTGTCACCTTTGTGACATTCTTCCCTCATGAATGAGATGAGTATATCATTATGACTTAGGTATATTTATGGGCATATACCTAATTATATTTGAAGTATTTATTTGTTTTATTTCCCTTGTTGAACTTGAGCATACCTACGAGGTCTCAGGGTCCCTACTGAGTATTGTTATACTCATCCTTTCACGGGATACGCCTGCACCTTGTAGTGTCTTGTGAAGATGACAGACAAAATTGATCGAGGATGAAGGAGCCAGGACTGAGCGGTAATTAGAGGTGTAATATTTTTCATGATGTGATATAGGGACTACTGATCATGAGTTGTACCAAAACATCAAGTAGGATCCTCAGTGGACGATACCAGAGTTGTTTTTTCCCTCATCAATTGTATTTGTACTTTTCTGTATTACTTTCACATCTAGTTGGGCTTATATTTCAGCCCCTTTACTTTCAGCACTCTTTTACTACAACATATTACTTTTTGGTTTCATCTTCTTTCATACTGGTATATGTGCTTGTAAAGGGTTAACGGAAATGTCTTCCCGTTATAGGGATACGCCTTTCTGGTGATAGCCACCAGCCACTACCTACGGAAGGTGGGCTTGGGGTAGTCACGACATAGGCCCTAAGGGATGGTTCATGATAGAAAAATAGTCCCATTTAACATATAATTAATATAATATTCCAAAACATTAACAGACATGAAAAGGTATTATTCTATAAATACCTATGATGTTATAATAAATGTTTGTTCTATTGAGAATCTGAATCCTAGTCAGCCACCAATTATTCATGGGAATAACAATGAGTTTTCTAGAGATATAATGAAAACAATTGGGGTCAATACTAGATTTTATAACATATTTATGCTCACTAGAATATATAGGATTCTTGATAAGGATGTTTGTGATTTTATTAATTCTGAGAAATTAGAATATTAGTTGAACTATGAAGTTATAAATACATTAATATGTTCAATGAAAATGAATTTATACATTCAGATATCATCTTGTGATGCCTATAATGTTTTTGGATTAATTTGGAAGTTAAAAATTTCGGTACATCAAAAGTAATTAAAATAATAATATCTATGCTTATAGATGTTGACCATGCCTTTGATTTTTATTATAAAGATTCAGTTTACAAGATTCACCAAATTTTTATGACTATTATAAATAGTCTATGGTCCTTTGGATAAAAATTTCTTAATGATGATATTCTTATTGAAAATATTATTGATAGTGTGCCTAATGAGTGGGAATCAAGAAGAATGGTTTTTGATGATTCAAGGAAGTTAACTAATCCCACTCTTGATGATATTATTGGAACCCTTATGAAATTTTAAGGAAGTATTATGATATATGATGATAAAGAAAAAACGTTTGTGTTGCTTTTACTATAACATATATGGTTCCTTTTCATGTTGAGTAAGATTTGAAAATTTTTAAATCATCTAAAAATATGTATTCTTTGTTTAGTCATATTATTGTACATCGGAACATTTAGAGAATGTGTTAGATGCATTAGATAGAATAATGAACATGATAGTAGGAAATGAATACCTCCAATTCCAATATAAGTATGTTTATAAGGATAATGGTGAAATGAATGATTAAAAATTATAGTGTTATAAATATAATAATGTTAGACATATTTGACCTAATTTTCCAAAGATGATAAGGAAAGATATCAAAAAAAGAAATTCTGAATGAAATTCCAAGAAGCACTAAATGTCAATTGGAATGAATGTTTTGAAATATTCTAACACATGGATTTCTAGTGGTGTAATTTATTCTAATAATTATTCAGATAATAAAATTTCTAAACATAATAATATTCATGTTTTATCTAATGTTCCCCGGATAAATCGAAGTCTAATGGGAAATTTACAAACAAATGAATATCTTATTAATATATCATTAAATTAAAATTACCATGACAAGAGAAATTCTAAAAATTTTGATGAAAAAAATTCCTCAATAGAATATAATACTTTACCCAAATCTGATGAAGTTTCGAGAGTTGAAAATATGTTAGAAAATGAAAAATGAATGATTTTTAATAAACATGATAAATCAAAGGCTAAAGATGAAAATTCCAAATCTAAACATGTTAAGGTATAATTGAGATTAATAATCATTACTAATTAAATATTCGATCTTTCTAAATATCATGATAAAACAATTTCTAAACAAGAAACCATTTCAAAAGTTTTTTAAAAATTTGTTTATTATAGAAATTGTTAACAAAATATTATTGATTAAATCAGATCTAAAAATAATACCGATGAGGATGAAAATTTAGATATCATAACAAAATATCAAATTACTAGTTTGAATAAACTTTTATCAAACATTACCACTAGTAAGGAATACATTTAAGAAACATATAACCAAATTAGACCACACAATAAATGTTACAGAATGGGTTTTGAAAATAAAAACCCTATTTTTGGTTAAAAAAATATGTTATCCCGAAGAGTGACCCTTTTTTACTATGTTCTAAAATGGCGGTCACTAGAGGAAAAATTGTTCCTTAAACAATGTTCAATTAATTGGTTTTCAAAATAATATTTTTAAAAACAAATATGATTATTGAAGATTATTTTTCTCTAAAAATTCATGACCCAGGATGGTTTGGGTTATGAGAAATCAATATTTCTATTTTCAGGAAAATAAAGATATTACCTACAAAAAAATACATACATGGATCATGGCTATACTGGGAACATGAGTGGAAATAAATATTTATTCAAGAATATAATCATGATTAATGGTGGAAAAATAAGTTTTAGATATATTGTGTATGGATAAATTATCGAAATATGTGATATTATCCTTAATGGAAAATATATTATTACACATGTTTTATTTTTTATAGGATATAATCACAACCTTATAAGAATAATTTAATTTTTGTGATGAAAGTTACCTTGTGATCTTTTAAAATGATAAATTTATTTTACGTAGTTCCAATGATGACTTCACCCTTTCTACTAATCAGCATGCGAGAGTTAAGACACTAAACATGGAAGATATTAGGAGATAAGAATTACCTTGTCTTAATGCAACATATTATCGTTCTATTTTATGGAATAGACCGTTATGACACTGCAACCATAGAAACATATCTAAGATGACCAATGAAGGGAATTTTAATGATATACTAGAACATAAGACTGATTCTTCTAACGTTTTTGAACCTTTTCAATACATTAAGAAATATAAGTCTTGTTTTAAATGTATTAGTGAAGTCTCAACATATAATTCATTATAGATAGTGAACATGGTATAATTTGTTCCTACACAAATTGGATGTATTGGTGGAAAATACATTGTATATGTTAGAGTTGATTATTAAAATATATATACATCGATCTATGTTTATAAAATGAAATATGAAGCCTTTGCTTATTTTAAATATTTTTTACAGTGTTAAAAATAAGAAAAACCTCTCTTACATAACTAATCATAGTGATCATGGTGGGGAATTTGAAAATTATGATTTCAGAACATTTTTCAGTAAAAATGTATTGAATAAAACTTTTTTGTACCTAAAAATCCCTAGTAAAAATGGATATTTGAAATATGAAATATAATGATTCTGGAGATTACTAGAACCATTCTGAGTGAATACTATGTTTCATAAAAATTGGTCTGAAGTAGTTATTTCTAATAGATTTGTTTTAAATTATTTATCAAATAGACCTTTTATTGATATAATTCCTTATTAATAAGGTAAAGGAAGAGAACTTAATGATTCTTAAAAAAATTTGGATTCAAAGAATTCATTTGAAATACTAAAGATCATTTATTTAAAATTTCACCCCAATATGAGGAAGCAATATTCTTAGTCAATTCAAATAATTCTAATTCTTAAATATTATTTAGTAATATGACTTGTACTATTAAGGCTATAATTTAAGTTATGTTTAAGGAACTGATCCATTTTCTCTCAAAAAACAACAACCTACATCAACAAATGTTATTTTTAAAAATTATTTTCAATAGTTTTTAAGAGGTTTTTATCATTAGGAAATATCTCAAGAATTAGATGTTGATGTTATTCCTCTGGATTATTTTCTATGTATTTTTGAGTAAAATACTTACGAAAAACCATAAGAATCCAGTTGTTTCATAGGAATTACCCTAATGAATGTATCATTGGTGATGTAGATCAACCAGTTATGACTAGAATATCATTATTAAATGTAACTAAACACCTAGATTTATTATCCCAATTTTAACATAATATTACTGATGAGGCTTTATGTGCAAAGTACTGTGTTATGATAAATCAATATGAAGTCAATGAGTTTGATAGGAAGAAATGTTGGTTATAAGATCTGGGTTTTTACATAAGGTTTTCTTTTTATATTGTTATTGTTTATGTTTACGTAGGTCATTTTATTTAAATAAGTGTTTTAAGAAGTTACCGAGAAGGCTCAGGGGTGTTCCGATGGTTCAAGACACAACAATAAAGGAAAAAAGGAGTTTTGGGCATGTTGCATGGTTTGTGCACGGTTTGTGAAAACCATGTAAGTTGTCCAAGGTAACCATACAACCTTGGATAGAGGCTTATGTGAAGTTATTTCATGGTTAATCTAGAAATTATAAATTCTTAGGAAACCATGGAAAGGGGGGATTTTGGGAAATCATCTCTCGCACAGTTTGTACATAGTTGGAAAACCATGCGGTTTAACTATGCAGCCCAATAATGTTGAGAAATTTACAAAAATTCCATTATGGGATTTTAAACTCCAAATCCAGATTTACTCTTTTCTTTCTCCTTACAATCGTACTGATGAACCAAAGCTATCATTAGCTACCAAGGGTTTTTCCGCCTCATCTCTAGTCCATTTGGGGTAGTGTCGGTTGTGAATCGAAGATCTGGGTATGTCTAATCCCCATCTTACTTATCTTTTTGGTTTAGGGTTCACATTTCATATTTAACCCCTTATAAAGCTCTAAAACCCTTCTTTTTAAGTTATATATAGTTTTATACTTCAAAATGGTTGTTTAATTGAGATCCAAGGCCCCAATTAGGCATGCCATTGCCAGAAAATCCAAGTTAAGTGGTCTACAAATTATATCCAACAGATTCATTTGATTTTTGTGGAAACATGGGTTTATTTATTAGTTAAAATATGTTGTTCTTTTGATAATTTGGTGATATTTTGTGGGATGGGTGTCTAAATGATGAATGTAAACACTAATGGTCCTCATGGAACAAATGGAGGATGACTTGAACTTTGTAGGGCGACACATAGGGTGTGTTGTTACCTTCCAGACATAGAAGTTAGCTAAGTATGAGAATGGTTGTCATTTGACAATGTAATTATGTTTATAATATTTTTAAAAAGTTAAATCGGAGTCAACTAGATTTATTGGCATGTTCTTATTCTTAGTAATGGCTTAAGGTATTGTTTGGAATAGTAATAAAAATGGGTTAAATTAGTTAAATAGAGAGTGTGCCTTTGGTTAGTGAATTATGTTGAAAACCATACGATGGTGGGTGAATATGAAATTTTGACCCATGGGATTGGTAATGGATTATGTATTTTTAATATTTTTAATATGATGAGACTTGGGAAAGAGTGTTGGGATAATGTGTTGTGTATTTTAAAATGGAATTGTGAACGGGCTATGTCATAACATTGAATTCTATGTTAATTGTTGTGAATAATTCTTGTAATAATTATTGGTTGTATTAGTGTGATATGGATAAATTTACTAAATGGATAAATAATCATTTGTGCATGGCTTGTTCATGGGATAAAGGACTGATGCTCCTCCCATAGGTTGGGCTGGACTAATGTTATAACCTACACAGTAATGCATGCATTGGGGATTTAGATTGATGCTCTCTTCCTCCAATGGTTTTATTTAATGAAAATATTTGGATCAAGTCTCCAAGGTATGAGTGGTGATTTATTTATATTCTCATCCCTAGTGAGATAGGTAGATAATTTAACACCCCATAATTTCATAGTACACTATCTCTTTAAAGTAATTCAATAGATTGTGCTACATGCAACACCGAGTTCGAGCACACCATGACTTTCCAAACTAGCCATTCAAAAAGAATTTAAGAGTAGTATTAACTAGATTTTGTATTTTATATACTCCATATAATATTAACATCCATAGTATGTGTATCTTAGAAATAATATACGAACAAATTCAATTTTTCGGATAAAAGATGAATTTTTTAAAAAAAGAAATTTTACTATATTTTAATGGTGAACAATTTTAATATCCAATATTTGAAACTTTTTAATATTAAATTTGGACAAATAAATTTCCTCTTTAGAAGCTAGAAATAAAAATTAAGTGTGGATAAATGTATTCTATTTTTTTGATAACTTTCATATTTTGATGAATCTTAAAAAATAATAAATTTTTATTGAAAACAATTTTTTTAATAAAAATAATTTATAGTGTTAAATTATACATTTGAATGGTTTTGAAGTATAATTAGACTATATTTTTATCTTTTAATCCAATTATGTTCATTTGACGTAATTTTACATCTAAATTGGACATAAACACATATCCATCTTTTGATAGTTTTTACTTCTCAAAAACATGCTTTCTGGTTTTGACAACGAGAATTAATTTTAAATTAATTAGTGAATATTTTAGGTTTTTAATTTGGTAAAATATAAATCATTTTTTTATTTGTAATATAAAAATTATCCTAGGGCGAATTTTTGGTATATTTCTGAAAACTTTCAATTTTTGATGAATAGTGAAAAACACTGCGTTATAGTTTAAAAAAATTATATTTAAATAGTTATTTAATTTATTTAAATTTATATTAAGTCAAAATTGAAACATAATACTTATATTAGTTCAATTTAATTCCTTGGATTAATTTTTAAATAAGATTAGATATATAAAATTTTATTGAACTTCTTAACGTCTTTTACCCACCTTCTAGGAACATTTTCAAATTTGAATAAAATGTAATTTTACCACATTTTGGAATTTAATTTAAAAACCCCAAGAGAAATGGTTGACATAATTATGTAAAATTTTGTTCAATATGATGAAAATAATTTTTGGTGAAAAGTAACTTTTGAATTTTATTTAGCACAATACAAAAGTAAATAGGGTAATTAAAGGTAAAAATGTTATTATAATTACCCTACAACATGTACTAATTCAATTGGATAAGTGCATTTAGAACATAATAAACCTTAAGAATAAAATTTGATCCACTCTCATCCAATTGGATTAGATTATGCCATTTTTTTATTTGATTTAATGAAGAGTTAAAAGTTTTAAATTCAAATTTTAAAAACTAATCCATTTTTAATATAAGGTCATATATAATATAATTAGACTATAAATATTGATTATAAATATAAAAATATTTCCTATATCGTGGGATTTTATTTCTAATTTTTATACATTAAATAATTACATTTATTTATGACACAATGATGATGAAATAATTACATTATTAATAAAAGATTAAAATAATTGATATTATAAATATTCAAATAAATTTAAATTGAGACTTTTAATGCATTAAAAGAATTTTATTGGTCACTATGAAATTTTAGGATTAATTTAGTGTATTTTTTTATGTAATCATATTTTGATGACTTTCAAAAAAACCAAATACTAAATATTGTCAAAATTGATAAAAATGTGTTTTTAAAACAAATATTATATTATTAACTTGTATAATATTCCAAAAAATCTATGGTTTAGTAAAAGGACATAAATAAGGTTACATATGTCAATAATGAACCACTTGGGGTTCTCTTGGATTTTTATAGTATGTTTATTTACCATTTACTATAATAATAAAAGAATACACGGTTTAAAGTAAACTATTTAACTGAGAGTTAAATCTAAAATATATTGTTAATATAGTGACCAAAACCTATATAAAACCTATTGATTGAGTTTTTTTCAACCAAATCCTACTTTATTCTTGAAATAAATTCTTCTGGATCCATTATAAACCGAATATGATTGTATAATAAAAAATATTTTAAGCTTTTCCTAAAGTGACTCGCACCTCTGTTATAAAAGATTACTTTCCCTTCTCTCAAAATCACACCTCCAAATCCATTTGTCTCATCAAAACCCTGATCAAATATCTTCATAATTACCCTCAATTCAACATAAATTCCTTACATTTATCACAAATCCAATTTAAGGAGTCCTTTAGATCAAATCAAAAGGAGTCACCCGAAGAAGATGTATGAATTTAATCACCTCTTACAAAGTTCTTTTCTTCTTCCACTTCCTCTTTCCTTGTTGTTTCCATACCAAAATAATAACTCCCATAACTTCTACATATTGAGATTTTATTATAAATATGGCACAACCATATTCATTATTATATCCATCCTATGAATAACAAAGTCATCATACGTGCATACGTAGGTCTTACCATCTCAACACCGGGGTGTAGTTTGTTATTCAACATTGCATTATATGGATGGGTATAATAATGAATATAATTGATGTAAATAATAAATATATCATGTTAATTGTTATTTATATATTATATACCATCCAATTTCATACGATTTCTGTATCAATAGAATGATATTGTCGCTCGTGCATATGTATGGAATAACATCTCCCCGAACGCGATGAGATTTATTCCCCACCATAATCATTCATGAATAAATTTCATTTTAGGATTAAAAAAACAAAGTTTAAGAACTTAATATCATTATGGATATGAATCAAATACATTTTATCCATAACAAACCTGACTTTTTTGACATAACATATAATGGATAATGAATCAGTTAACACCAGAAACAATGGTACTACTGAAATATTATAAACAATTAAATATTAAAATATCACATATGATATAATATTTATGTATGTGGATTATTTTATAATTTAATAAAAATTATTTAACCATTATACAGGAGGTTAACTTATACTCCACTAAGGAAGAATACATGGTAAGGGTTAATTTTACAATGTCTTTACTTATCCGAGGTTGACTATATGTAAGCATATACTGGGACTTCTTTATCTTCCACATCCACGTTTCTTAAAAATGTATTTAATTTTTTTTAATATTTCATAGAGTATGGGTTAAAGTCATTTGTACCCTTATTTGGATTTCTATAAAAAAAATTTAATGGAATATTTCCATCTTTTCCCAAACATTGTACTTTATGACCTTTTCGAAAAATTTAGGCAAGAATGGTTTTAAACTTATACGGCGGGTGAAAATATTTTCCACCATTATAACACCTTTGAATATTCCCTTAAAATATTATAATAATATTTTAAATATTAATGTTTTATTTATAATTATATTTCTTTTAAATCATTTTAGAATAGAAAGTGATATTTCTCTCAAATAGTTTATATTTCATCTATGTCAACATCTTTTTATGGATTTTATATTTTTATAAATTTGATTTATTGTTATACAATATTTCATATTTTATTGAAGGTTTTGTGATATGCTTGACTGTGGATTTGTTATTTTTATACCATTCATGGTTTTTGGTTAATGTATTAACATTTTATATGCTAGTTTTAATACAAATTTTTAGGTTATTTTTCATATTTTTCATATAAGGAATGCATTGGACTTAGTAAATGATGGGTGGAGCCCACTATAGCTCCATGATTCATCGATAGGTCTCATGAGAAAAAAATAGTATCTTCACACAAGGGCTTGAAAAATTATTATTTTTAGTCTTGGCATGGGGCCTTGACTATGTGGTTATGATGTCAGACAATATGAATTCTGTCATTACGAAATTAGCTACTGATATTTACTATGATTACTTAACTAGTAGAATTTAAATGATAATAAGTAAATGGAATTATTTGATTTATCTTCACCATTTTATTCTAATGTTTAATTTTAAAAGTCATGTGTTTACATCTTATACATTTCCTTCAATGTTTATTTTTATTTATGAAGGTTTCTGCTATATTGTTCTCTTAATTGAGAATATGAGCACACCCCTTTCTTATGTTTTATTTTTCCCATGATGTGAATAAGTATATTATGATTGACCTATAGGGATAGGCTATTGGATATGAATGTGTTCAAAGGTGACACAATTTTGTTTTCCTTTATTTCATGATGTAATGTAAAACTAATGTGTGTATGTAGTACTTCCAAATATACTAAACTGGTTGGTCTTTCAAGACTTGATCTCCTATGATCAGGACAATGTTATGAAATAATGCACTGACTTTTGGTAACTAGGGTTAGGGCGTTAGATTAGGTATCATAGTTGTTTAGTACAAACCTTTAAAAACGGATTTAGATAAACTATGATTAGATAAAATTACCCTAATATAGAATTTGAGGATTAGTATAGAAGAACATCCAAAAATTTTGGTAGGGTAAATATTTCATGGATTTTATAAGAAAATACATCCATGTCTAGATAAAAACAGGTAGAGGAGGATCTGGTACAGATGATCCTAGGAGTGAAAACACTAATGAATAGTTTCAGGCTTAACCTGGGGCATCCTAGTATATGACAACAGGCCTTGCAGCACTCTTGGATATGACACTTCTGGGGGATATGCTTTGGATAATTAACATTTTCATTTAGAAACCATTATGAAGGATTTATGAGTAAATACTTCCTCAACGAATTTTTTTTATGATTATGGATTATATTCTCAAACCATTCAACTTAGATTATGTATTTTACTAGTTTGGAATTAGGCGCATCGATTCATAAACTAAACTAGTGAATGCCATTGTTTAGAAATGGTGCACAGTAGATGGACTGAGAACTCCAGCAATACAGATGATCCAAAGAGTATGAAGGATCACATATTTTATGGTCTAAATCCAACATTTTGAAGGGTAATAGAGTACCACATATTCTCATCATATGTAAAAATAGTATTATGTGTTAATAAGATAATTAATGAATTCTCTGAGTTATATGGATTTGAAGGAATGCCAGGGAAAAAAGATGTAAGTGAGAAAGATAGATAAAGGGATGAAGGGAAAGAAGGATTTTCCCACATGTTATTTCTGTGGAAAGAATCAACTTCTTAAATTCTGGAAGGTAATGGGAGATTGTTATAATTATGGAGAAAAAGGAAACCAATTATGTGATTTCAAGGGTCAGAAAAATGTTTTAAATAAAGAATGCTTCATCTGCAAGGAGTTGTGACACTACACATATCAATGTACTGATCATCAAAGTATACCCCAAATAATGCAATTGGATAATAATCAATTATAATTATACAGTAGATGAAGAGGAATAATTACTATTCTTATATATTTTTTATTTGATAATTATGTCATTTGAGTGTTGCATTGAAGATGTACTGGTTATATTAATTATGGAAATAAATAAGGATTGTATTGTTGTACTATTTCATTGAGAATTTGAGATTGTATGGTAATAGGAAAATTGACTCGATAGCAAGTTAATATTTTTGGAAAATACATGTCTAAGGGAATGATAAACCCTAATATTGTCCTGATATTGGGGTAATGATTTCTGAAGAAGAGATGGTAGATTTGGATTAATTATATTCGATATTCATTACTACCTTGAAACTAATAAATTGTTTTTTTATTCCATCATTGTTGGAGTATTCAATTTTTTTGGATATAAGGAATATATCTAGTATTCTATAAGGAATAAGTGAGAATGAATGTAATGAACAATGTTTTATGGTAGTTTAGGGTGTTTCCATGTTTTAAGATAATACAAGATGGCGGTACTCGCATGTTATTATCTGGAAAAAAGATATCTTTATTATGTTATGTTGGCATTTATTATAAATTTTTGGACTATGATTTTGGACACATTTATTTTGGATAAGTCTAAAAGGATGGAATGGATTGAGTTAAAAATTGGATAATATGGTTTAAGGTTAAAACATTTCTTAATATTACTTTTGGATTTTTTTAATAAAACCTGAAGGTCGGGCGACAACCTGTCACGTCCGGTAAGGCCGCAAGACATGAAACCGCAACCGAAGGGAGACAATGGTGCATCGCCTACCATTGGCATATGTGATGTCCTGTTTTGTATAATGTTGTTTTTTTTAAATAATCTGATAGATGAATTATAAATTTATTTTTTTGAAACCCTATACGATTAGTATAAATATAATATTTTGAGTTCAATTATATTTCGGAGTGAAAGATGAGTTTGTGGTTGAAATTAATTAATGGATGGAACTCTACATGTCAAGTATTGTTTTTTGTATTCTATGATTAAATTAATTCTTAATCTTTATATAAATTATCTTAAAACCATAAATGTGTTATCCAAATACATTATGTTTTGATGAACCAATAACATCATAGATTTATGGATTTGTGGCCCTTAATTATCTATTTATTGTTCACTTGTTTGTGATTGATGACCACAATAACTCCATGTAAAAATTAATATTTTCTGCCAATTATGTGTCTCAAATTTCCACCAATGTTCTTTTATTTGAAATTGTAATTTGGTGGTGACTTTTTCATTTCCCTTTCCCTCGTATTAATACTAAATTTTATTAACCCTATTTCTGATGTGGGTTTTCCACAAATGTATTTTCTATTTATATCATGTTATTTTCAAAGAAAATTTTTTAATTATGAGGATGAAATTTATTGAAGGAGGGGATAATGTAACACCCCATGATTTCATAGTATGTTATCTCATTAAATTAATTCACTAGCTTGTGCTACACACATCTTCGAGTTCGAGCGCATCACGACTTACCAAACTAGCCGTTCAAAACGTAGTAATGAATTGAATTAACCACAATTTGAATTTTATATACTCCATTTAATTTTAACATCCATATTATGTGTTTTATAGACATAATATAAGAACAAATTAAAATTTTCATATAAAAGAAGTATTTTTCAAAAAACAAAATTTTATCGCCTTTTAATGTTGAACCCTTTTAAAATCCAATATTTGAAACTTTTACATATTCAATTTGAAAAAGTAGAATTCTTCTTTAGAAGTGGGACATAATAGTTTAGTTTGGGAATTTTTTTGTGTTTTTCTGATAACATTCATATTCTGATGAATAGTAAAAAGTTCTACATTTTAATTGAAAAAACCTTTTGTAATCAAAATAATTTTTTAGTGTTAAATTATACATTGGAATGGTTTTGAAGTATAATATGTTAATAGTGTTAAATTATACATTGGAATGGTTTTAAAGTATAATTTGTTTATATTTTTATCAATTAATCCAATGTTGGTTATTGGAAGTAATTTTACATTTAAATTGGACATAAACACACATCAATCTTTAGATTGTTTTTAAAAAGAAAATATCTTTTCTTTTCTTTTGATTGTTTTTACTTCTCGAAACCCCTATTTTTGGTTTTGAAAAGGTGAATTAATTTTAATATATTTAATGAAACGTTAATGTTTGGAATTTGGTAAAATAGAAATCATTTTTGGATTTTTAATATCAAAATTAGCTTAGGGTGAATTTTTGGCATTTTTCAGAAAACATTCAATTATTTATGAATAGTGAAAAACATTGTGTTATTTTTTAAAACCAAATGTTTATTTAAATAGTTATTTATTTTATTTAAATTTTCTTTAAGTCAATATAGATACATAATACCTATATTATATCAATTTAATTCATTGTATTCTTTTTATAATAAGATTAGATATATAAAAGTTTACTGATCTTTTTAACGTCTTTTACTCTCCTTCTAGGAACATTTGAAAATGTGTATAAAACATAATTTTACCAATTCTATAAATTGAATTTAAAAATTACAAGGGACGAAGTTGACATCTTTAAGTAAAATGTGGTTCAATATGATAAATATATTTTTTTGGTGAATAGTAACTTTTGAATTTTTTTAACACGATTAAAAGTAATTAGGGTAATTAATGGTAAAAATGATATTATAATTACCCTAACACATGTCCTAATTCTATTGTAAAAGTGTATTTTCACTGAAATAAACCTTATAAATAATATATCATCCTCTTTGATACACATGGATTTGATTAGAATGTTTATTATTATTTTATTTAAAGAATAGTTAAAAGTGTTAAATTCAAATTTTCATAACTAAAGCATTTTTAATATAGGGCTATACATAAGAGAAATTCGACTAAAAAAATTCATTATAAATATAAAAGTATTTACTACATCCTGGTATTTTATTTATAATTTTTAGTAATTAAATAATTAAATTTATTTATGACATAATGATGATGCAATAATTACTTTATTAATAAAATAATAAAATAATTGATATTATATATATCCAAATGAATGAAAATTGAGACTTTTTAGGCATTACACTAATTTTAAAGGTTAATATGACCTTTTACCATTGATTTAATGTATTGTTTCAAAGTAAAAAAGGTTTTATGACTTTCAAAAAAACCAAATACTAAATTGTGTCCAAATTGACATAAATGAGTTTTAAAACAAATATTATATTATTAATTGATATAATATTCTTTATAATATATGGATCATCCAATGGAATTAGATAAGGTTAGATATGTGAATTATTAACCACTTGGGACAATATTGTATTTTCATAGAACGTTTATTAACCATTATATATAATAATACAAGAATATATGGTTAAAGTTAAACTATATAACATAGAGCTACATCTAAAATATAAGGTTAATAGGGTGACCTAAAACTATCTAAAAACTATTGGTTGAGAGTTTTTTTGACCCATCCCCCCTTGGACTAGATATAAATCATTTTGGATCCATTATAAACTGATTATGATTATATAATAAAATAATATTTCAAGATTTTCCTAAAGTGAACCTCAAGTCTCTAATAAAATGGTACCTTCCCTTATCTAAAATTCACAACACAAAGGCCATTCGTCTAGGCCAAAACCTTTTAAAATATATTCCTAACTAAATTAAATTCAACCTATAGTCCTTATACTGATCATAAAGCTGACCCTAGGAGTCCTTTATATCAAATCCAAAGGAAGCACTCGAAAAGATGTAATAATTTCATCACCTATTTCAATGTTCTATTCTTCTTACACTTCCTCTTTATTTTTTGTTTCCATACCAAAATAATTTCTCCAATACCTTCTACATATTATGATGTTATTATAAATATGGTATAACCATATTCATTTTTCTATCCATCCTATGAATGGAAATGTCACCATATGTGTGTACGTATGACTTACCATCTTCACATCATGGGGTAGTTTGTTATTCAACACTTCATTTTTTGGATGGGTGTAATAATGAGTATAACTAATTTAAATAATGAATAGAACATGATATTTATTTTTATATAGGATATACTATCAAAATTCATATGATTTCAGCATCAACAGAATGGTATGGTCTCTTCTGTGTACATGCGGATTACTGTCTCCACTAACACGATGAGATTCATTACCCATCGTAACCATTCTAGAATAAATTTCATTTTATGACAAAAAAATAATGTTTAATAACTTAATATAATTCAGGATATTAATTAAATTCATCATATACAAAAGAAAACTAACTTACATTTCAAAACATATTAAGGAAAATGAATCAGTTAACACCTGAAACGATGATACTACTGAAATATCATTCAAAATTAAATATTAAAAGATCATATATGATATCATATTTATGTATTTTAATTATTTGATAATTTAATAAAAACTCATTAACCATTATATAGGATGTTAAAATACCATCGACTAAGGAAAAATACAAATTAAAGGTTAATTTTACCATCTATTTACTTATCTAAGGTTGTTTATATGTAATATCTACTCAGACATATTTATCATCCACAACCATGTTTCTTAAAAATTTATTTCATTTTTTTACTATTTCCATTAATATGGTTTAAATTCATTTATACCCTTGATTGACTTTCTATAAAATGTTTTGAATGAAATCATTTCGTCATTTTCCTAAAAATGTACTTTATGACCATTTCGAAAAATTAAGGTATGAATGGGTTTTTTAACTTATATGGTGGGTGCAACTATTTTCTACAATTATAATATCTTCAAATAATTCATTAAAAAATAATAAGAATATTTTCATGATAAGGGTTTTCTTTTATAATTACGTGACTTTTTAAATGATTTCCAAATAGAAAGATATATTTCTCCGAAATAGTATTGATTTTATCTATGTCAACATCCTTTGAGGAATTTTACATTTTCATGAAGTTGATTTATTATTATACAATATTCCATATTGTATTGAAGGTTTTGTGATATGTTTGACTATGGATGTGTTATTTTTATACCATTCATGGTTTATGGTTGAATTATTAACATTTAGTATTTTAGTTTTAATATGAATGTTTATGTTATGTTTCAACCTGTTCATATGAAGAATTCATTGGACAAAGTAAGTGATGGGTGGAGCCCACTACAGCTCCTCGATACATCGGTAGGTCTCATGAGACAAAATAGTGTCTTGGTAGAGGGCGTTGACAAAATATTTTTTGAAGTATTGGCATGAGGCCTTTACTACGGGTTTATGATGTTCTACATTATGCATTCCATCATTATGAATGTAGTTATTGATATTAAATATGATTATTCAACTAGTAGAATATCCTTATGAATAATTTAATGGAATTATTTTTTTTATCTTTGCCATTTTATTATGAAGTTTAATTTTCAATTTCTTTTGTTTTAGTCTTATACATTTCATTCAATGTTAATGCATATTTATGATATTTTTTGCAATATTTTTATCCTTACTAAGCATCTAAGCTCACCCATTTCTTATGTTTTATTTTTCCTTGGATGTGAAGACGTATGTTATGATTTTTATACAGGGATATGATATGAGATATGAGTGTGTTCAGAGAGAGCACAATGTTGTTTTTATTTATTTCATGATGTAATGTAAAACTTATGTATGTATCTAGTAATTCCAAGGCTACTAAAATAATTGGTCCTTCGAGACTTGATCTTTAGTGATCATGTCAATGTTATGTAATAATTCAACGACTCTTGGTAACTAGGTTCAGGTCGATACACATAAATTGTTCTATAATGAAGAATGATAAATTCCATTAATATTGTGTGAATAAGGGAAAGGTTTAACTCATGTATTACGTGTTGATGATGAAATAAATGATGGGATGATGTACATAATGAGAATGGAACAATACTCCTGAGAGTAATAGTAAAGTAGATGAATGTTAACGAGTGTCCCCCAAACTGTCTTTCTTTTAAATTCTATTTCTTTATACTTTCATGCACTATTTTTTAGACTGAATATTTTGCTGACATTTTTGGTGGTGGCCCACTGAGTTATACCAACACCCTACTCTGGACTCCATTGGGAACCTAAGAAGATTTCATGCATGCAGGTTAGGAGAGGGGAAAAGAGCCATTTCTAGGGAGTTGAGATGGAAATGGGACATGCATGGATGAGGTTCGATACATAGAGTCAATATCGTTATTTGGAGTCTCATATGTTTCTTTATTATGGGTTTTGTTTCACTTGGCATTGTAGCATGATATGAAATATTTAATATTGATTGTGATTGTACCTAGTTAATGAGAGATGTTTGGCTATGTTTTTTTTGTTGTTACTAATTGTTTCCTTAAATTATATTTTGTTCTATTATGGCTTACTCTAATAATGAGGTTATAGTCTCCTAACATGACTAATCTAGACCCTCCCTACTATTCGGAAAACTCAAGTGTAAGGGGACGTGCACTTGCAGTCTTGTGACAACTCGGATTGAGGAACTAACTTAGTGGATCATTGGTCGAGGACAGTACAAAGTAGTATCAAATGAGTTATTTTCAATTTCATACTGTCTGGGGATCCTAGATAGGATATTCGTAATTTTTTGGGCCTTGATAATGATCTCCTGCATGGGAGTTTCTAACCCTTGTACGGGGGAAAACACAAGTCACCCTGGGAGGGAATTGTTGTTCTCAATTGTACGTTGTTACATTTGGAGGCATTTTTCCACTGCGTGATGCACATATGGTATTATATGATAGATTTTTGACATTTTTACAATGGATGGTAGGTCATGTGGTTGTTCATTCATGTATAATTCTTGGTACCAATGTATATAAGTGACGTACATCATAGTAGGCACACAAACACGGGATGGGTGTGTTGGATTTAATGGGTAGGAAACATTTTATTTTATTGAAAGATGGAAAATATTGTCTAATGGGGTGATATAAATTGGTAAAAAGGGAGGTTAGAATGAAATGTAATAATTAATGAGTGATTCTTGATAAATAAAAGTTAGTGAATTTAAATTTTGTGGATGTATATCTGGATATGGAAACTGTTTTAAAATGGTCGAAAAGCAGGTCTTGCAACCATGTGGGTTAGTTACCCCATATTAGCCATGACCATATGATGGATGGTTGGTGGTAGTCATCAAGATGTAATAAATATAAATGGGAAGTTTACATGAAATGATTTTTTATGTCTAGTGATGGGCATTACCTTATGCCTTTAGAAAGTTTCATCGATGTGTCCTAAAAAGTTTGTGTTTGTCATTATTGAGAAATGCCACCATGAAGATGAGTTCATGTTTGGAGATAAGAGGATTTTTCTAAGAATGATCTCCTAGTAGAGGAGTAATAAGACCCAGTGATACTGTATGATAGGGTGAGATGTTATGTGAAAACATTTCCTATTTTTTAATGATGATGAAATAGGGCCTAGGGTGGGTTGTGCCGAGTTTGTTCGAGATGACTATAGAGTTTCAGTTGCAACATCCTCTAACCATTACCGAAAAAGGTGGGTCACGGGTAGATGAGTTCTAGATTGATTTTATCCATATAATTCTTGAACATCTGGATGTAAATTCTGGTAATCGAGTGATGTTACCAGCATATATGTTGTGGGGCCAGGAAAAGCATTGGTGGGATATAATAGCTCAGACTGAAAACATACAACCAATGACGTGGAAGTGGTTTGAGGAAAATATTCTAGAAAATTACCACCTAGAAGACTTATGTCCAAATAAGTGTATGGATTTTATGAGTTTGACATATGGGATGATTTTATTAATAGAGTATGCAGGTTGGTTCACGGGCTTGCAATATTTTATTCCTACTTTAATGGGAGATGAGGTTGTTATGGAAATTTGATTTCAGTATGGACTTCAACATGAGATTAGATCCTAGGTAAATATCTTTTAGATGAAGAGGTTTTCTAAGGTGATTGATCATGCCATCATCTAATAATGAAACCTCAATGATGCCTCTGGAAGTAGACACACGATTTTGGTCGGGGGATCAAGTGGCACAAACTCTGAAAATATGATGCACCATTTTGAGAATTTACACTAGGGAAATGGTGGACAACATAGCCTGAAAAAGGAACCAGTCTCTCGAGTTAGTGATTGATTTAGCTGTTACCAGTGTGGCAGGCTAGGACATGTGCGTGTTCACTATTCCAAACTACATGCTTATTGTAGTGCATGTGGAACGATGGTCCATGTATAGAGGTTCTGTAGGAACCCACGGTAGACAGAAAGTGTTGGAGGATAGAGATCAGTGTAGAGTGATGTAATGGGATTGTTTAACCCATATAAGGTAGGTATTTAGAGCTATACATGTCGAATTAGTAGGGGTGGTGGACGTGGGACTTCGGGGAGAGACCATTCAAACTAGATGGGTAGTGTAGCATAGGGTACTCAGGCTAGGTCCTAGGGTAGAGGGACATGCCAGCTACATGCAGTTTAGTCTACACATAGAGGAGGTGAGGCTGGACTTTCTACAATTTGAGGTACAATTCTTGCATCCTCCACACTTTCTGATGCTATATTTGACATAGGTGCCACACATTTTTTTTTGGCATAGGTCGTTGTAGTGTTGGTCCTAACTGTGGAATGTGGGTGTTGAGTTATGTCAGTTGATACTCCTTTTGGGGTGCATGTTGTGAATATAAGGTGGTATCAAGGTTGTGCTTTAGAGGTTGGTGGATATCATTTCTTATAGGATCTTTTTATTATGGAGATGTCATTTTTTGACCTAATGTTTTGTATGGATTTGTTTTTGGAGTATCAAGAACATATCAATTGTTATCTATGTTAGGTAAATTTTACATATCCCAATGGAGACACTTATGTATTTTCTGATGACTGGGATGCTCGGGTAGACAATATATTGCCATTTTTTCAGTAGTTGGGAGAGCTCACTGACCAAGTGGCTCGTATTGTTCTCAATGATGGAGAAGTTGGGAGAAATGCATTTATTACAATGCTAAATTAGTTCCAAGTTGTTTTTTTGAAGCACTAATAGGAGATACCACGTAAGATAAATCTTGAGTCCATGATTGAGTTGCTTCTAGGGGTAGAACCAGTTCCCATCCTACCATATCGAATTTTGTCTGGAAAACACCAAAATATTAAGGCTCTACTGGAAGAGTTCTAGCGGAACATATTTATATTACCTAGAACGTCACCATAGGTATAACCCATGCCATTTTCTAAGAATGATGATGTGTCATTGAAGGTATGAGTCAATTACAGGAAGTTTAATTTTATTGAGTTTAAGAACTGATACCTACTTCCCAGAATTGATGAATTGTTTGACCAACTAAGGGCTGCCACAGTGTTCTCCAAGATTTATTTGAGATCAGGATACCATCATTTGAGGGTGAGACCTTATGACATACCGCATAAATGTTTCCAAATTATGTACGAGATGTACGAACGTTTGGTAATGCCAGCTCGGTTGACCAATGTAGTGGCTATTTTTATGGTGCTATTGAACTGAATATTTCAACTTTATTTTGATCAGATTTTTGTCTTATTTGTTGGTGAAATATTGGTGTACTCATGAACACATGATGATTTTTCCAAACATCTTCACATCATCTTGTTCATTCTATGTAAGAATCATCTTTTCTCCAAGAAATCAAAATGTCAGTTCTTGATTGATAAAGTGAATACATTGGGACACATAATTTCTGAGTTAGGTGTTTTGGTAGATCCAGAGAAGGTGTAGGTTTTTGTATATTGGGATCATCCCATGAATGTTTATAATATCCATAGTTTTCTGGGTTTGGATGGCTATTTTTGGAGGTTCATTAAGGATTTCTTTTGTATGGAAGCATCACTCTAAAGCATAACCTAGACAGCTGTAAATTTTGAGTGTTTGCAGTCATACAATACTATATTTCAAGAATTTAAGAAGTGGTTGACTACTACACCAATTCTAATCTTACCTATTCCTTTTAATAAGTGCACCATATTCTGTGATGCATCTGGTGTTGAACATTGGGTAGTGTTGATGCATGATGATCAATTTGTGGCGTACAGGTCAAGACAGTTGAGAACAACTGAAAGAAACTACCTTACCCACTATGTTGAGTTATTAGCTATAGTTTATGTCTTAAAGTGTTAGAGGTACTAATTTATGGGAGAACGATTCATAGAGTTTTCTGATCAAAAAAGATTAAATTATATCATCTCTCAGAGGGATTTAAATCTTTAATAGTAAAGTTGGGTCGAGTGCCTGCAATACATTAATTTTTAGTTGGTTTACACACTGGGAAAAGGGAATAGTGTTGCAGATTCTATGAGCAGAGAGACTCAAAAAATAGGTGGATTCGGAATCCAACATTTAATGGAAAATGATGTCTTTGTTTGTAGAGTTGCACCTGAAGGTGCATGATGGGAATATAAAAATGGACATTTCATATTTAGCATTTGATTATGTGCATTTGAGTAGGGTAAAAGGGGGCCAAATAGATGATCCAGAGTGTTTGTACATGAGGGAATGTTTTAATGGTGGAGAGTCACCTTCTAGTTGGGCCTTGGGTGGTGATGGAATCATCTCAGTTGGTGGTCATGTGGTGGTACTGGTGTGTTTTCATGAAGAGTTGAAGTGTGAGTTCCACACATTGATGTGGGCAGTGCATCTGTGCATGACTAAGAAATATTTTTATCTACATAGGTAGTATTGATGGATCGAGATAAAGAAGCAAGTTGCAGGTTTCATGGTGTAATGCCTTACCTATAAATAGGTGAGGCTGAGCATCATCATCTATTTGGTTTGATACTGTCATTGACCCACCTAAAATGGAAGTGAAATGACATGATGATGGACTTCGTAGTGGGTCTTCTAGTGAAGCCTTGTAAGAAGGATGAAATCAGGTTATGGTGTATTGGTTTTCTAAATTGGCTCATTTATTGAAAATCCAAGAGACTTACAAAGTTGGTCATTCGGTTGAGTTTTATGTTTGAGAAGTGGTGTGATTGCCTAGTGTGCCGAGAACCAAAGTTTCAGACCGTGATCCTCATTTCACATCATTCTTCTGGCAGGGATTACAAAATGATCTTGGTACACAGGTTTGTTGAGTATGGATTATCACCTATAAACAAATGGGTATTCCAAGCATACGATTAAAGTATTGGAGGATATGTTGAGATCTTGTGTCCTAGATTTCGTTGGTCCATGGGAAAATTACTTTTCTCTTGTTGAGTTTTCTTACAACAATATTATTCAAGATACAATTAAGATGGTTCCTTTTGATACACTCAAGTGGAGACCATGTAAATATATACTATGTGGGTTGGAGGCTAGAGAATCTATGATTTTAGAAACGAGTCTTGTGTAAGAGACATCAAAGAAAGTTTGTAAGTTTTTGTAGTGCATGATGATAGACCATAGTAGTCAGAAGTCTAATTTGGATCGTCTTCATTGACCTCCCGATTCTTATGGTGGGGGAAAAGTGTTTCCTTTTGTGTTTCCATGGTTGGGTTATTGTCAAATTCATAGATAGGGGAAGTTAGTTCCCATGTATGTGGGACTATTTGAGATTGTGGAGAGCATCAGACTGTTGTCTTACCGATTAGATCTTCTATAATGGTACAATGGGATACAAGATGTTTTTTATGATTAAAAACTTTAGAAGTATCAACCTAATCCATCTCATGTGATAAATATTGATGATGTTGAGCTTGATCCATATAAATCCTTGTAGGAGCATCTAGTTCATATTGTGGATCATTGTGAGAAGGTTTTACGGGGTAAGGTTGTACATTAGGTTCATGTTCTATGGTAGTAAAGAAATATCCCGGAAGAAACATCAGAGTAAGAGTCAGATATGAAGGCCTAGTGGCCCAATCTCTTCACTTTAGAAATTTAGTGATGCTTGATAAGAATGGGTCAAGGAAAATCCACCCTAATGTTGGGATGTTGTAAGATCCGGTATTTTTATTAAGGTGTGTTTTTGTTTATGTTTCAGTTTAATTCCTTTATTTTAGCTAAATAAGTTCTTCCCAAAGTTCACAAGAAGGATCTGTGGTATTTCGGGGGTTTGAGACATGAAATTGGAAGAAAAAGGAGTTCTGTCTCTGTTGCCGATTTTGCGTACTGTTAGTGATAACCATAGAGATCATCATATGTAACAATGAATCTTCCGATGGAGGATTCTACATGGTTATCACACAGTTAATCTAAACATGTAGAACTCGCAGGAAATCATGAAAAATGAGGATTTTGGGACAATTTACCTTCTATGGTTTGTGCATGGTTTGAAAGACTGTGCATGGAAACTGTGTATCCCAGTAAAGTTTAGAAATTTATAAAAATTCCATTACGGAATTTTAAACCCACATTGGGATTTCCTCCTTTCTTTGCCCTTTCATCCATAGTGATGAACCAAATATCCCTATATATTCAAAGGGTGATTATCCATCATCTATAGTGTTTTTGGAGTTCTGTTAATTGTATTGATTACAATAATGATTCTCTTATTTTTTTCCCATAATTTATATTATGTTCTGCAGTGTCTTACTTTGGTAATGAGGGTATAGTATCCCCACATGACCAATCTAGACCTTCGATGCTAGTCGAAAACCTCTGGCATATGGGTAGGTGCACATGAGGTCATGTGATAACCCGACTCATGGAACCGACTTAGTTGTACCTAGGTCAGTGATGTTACAAATTTATTAGAATGACCTATATAAACATATATAATTGGAGTAAAATTGGTTTTATTAAAAATAAATGTAATAAATATGTCGTAATAGTTCAAAATAAATCTAGACATCATACAAAGAGATGTAAAAAACAGGTGGGAATTAATTTTAAAGATACATATGCTACGATATCCAGAATAGAAGCTATTTGATTAATTCTAGCATATGCATCATTATTTAATTTCAAACTATTTTAAATAGATGGGAAGTTTGATTTTCATAATAGATGTGACTAGGAGGATGTTCATATATAACAACCACCTAGTTTTTAGAATACAAAAATTTATAGAACAATTTTATAAATGAACCAACAAACATTGTGGATTAAATAAGCCCCTACAGTATGGTATGATAAGATACACAAATTAATATAAAAAAATATTTTTAAGGGATATGTGTATCCAAAAATATAATAAAATAAGTAAATAAAACATTATGCCTGTATAAATTTATGTGGATTACATTATATTGGGTTTAACTAAAAAATCAGAAAAATATTTTTTTTCAGATCTTATGAATTATAAGTTTTAAATGAGTATGATGGGAAAGTTAACATAATTTAATGGTTTTTAAATTTGAAATAAATAGAGGGGAGTTTTTTGTTTCAACATATGTTTATAAAAGGTAATATTAATAAGTTTTTACATGTAAATAATAAAAGTATTAGTACTCTCATTAGTACTTCCAATACATTATATATTTATAGTGCTTGAAAACAAGTTTAATAAGAAATTTATATTGGTGTGATAAGATTTTTACATTACATAACAGCTAGTAATTAATATTTAATTTTTTCAATATTATTATGTGAAAGATATCAATATAATCCAAAATAATCCCCTCTAAAAACATTAAAATGTTTTTTTAGAATCTTAAGGGAAATATGGATTTATATTATTTTTATTCTACTAGAAATGTTTTTGATTTTTTTAAAATGATGAATTTTGTGGTTGTAGAATGGATATAAAATGTAAATCAAGGATTTTTCATTTCTTAGAAGATTATTCAGTTTCTTGGTCCTATAATAAACCACACTCAATAGATCTTTTCACAACTAAAGACAAGTATGAAGTAATTGGATGTTGTTGTTCTCATGTGTTATGGATGTAGAAGACACTCACAGAATATGCCACGAGTTTTACAAAAAAATAAACACTTTTTTGTAATACAAGTAACATTTAATTAAGAAAAAACCCACCGAATCACTCATGTGAAATGAAAATTGATACAAAACACTATTTCATTTGGGACCACAAACATAAAGGATATATAATTTCACAATTCATTAGAACAAAATAACAACTTGCTGACATTTTTACAAAACCTCTTAGGTTTGATAGTCATAAATATTTCAAGAAAAAGATAGGAAATATTAATGTAAAGTGATCATTAATATATACTTATAGTTTACAATTATCCTTAAATTAAGATACTCCTTTTCATAGAGGGAGTAAATATGTTTTATCATATTTATAATATATTTCCTATTTCTCTAATTTATTATTTTTCTAAAATTTTATTTTTTCAAAAAATTTATCATAATGAGTGATCCTAGAATAATTTTTTGGGAGTTAAAAATCTCAAAAGTGATTTCCAGAATCAGAAATTGTTCTAAAATTTATGGAATCAATTTTTTTTTCAAACATTATTATATTAAGAAACAGTTGTATTCAATTTTAATTAAAAAAATATGATATTAATTTTTATTTTTGAAAATATTGTAATCAATATTTATTACAAATCTACCATAATCTGTTTAAAAAACCTATAATAACCTATTAATAATACCGATGAGTATATCAACTCCAAAATGTACTCTTATATTCTTTTAGTTTTCACACTAATTCATTAATTTAGTTTATAATTTTCGTTGTCAAACTTTTAGTTTTTCAAAAACATGGAACTAGTTTCAAAAAAAATTGAAACTTTTTTTAATAAAAATGATCCTCACACTGATAAAAGTTTTAAAACATTATTTAGTTCATACAAACATTAAAAAAATTACTTTTAATAAATCTTCTTCATTCGATTAGAAAAGATTGAATCTCATTGTTGGTGATCTTATTGAAGATGAATTGTCACCCCCATTGCCTTCATAAGGGTGGGTGACCCTATGTCTCACATTGGTTCTTCTGAATTTTTTCACCTAAGCTGTTGCACCCTTACAATCCCTTTGTCTGATAAAATACTCTTTCGTCCACTCACCAGTCCCAGATCTCATCCTACTGGAAACTAATAGAGGCTATGTAATATTGTTTGATTTTACCGAGAGGATAATATAAAAATAATGGTGTGACATGTTCTCTTTTTCTATCAAGAATCTTATTTCATTCCAAGGATAAAAGATAGATTTTTTTGGAATATGGAAAATGATTTCGATTTGTACTACATGAGGATGTTTCAAAATTTTTTGCAACTGTTCAGTTTCTGAAAGAATCTGGTAATGAGAAGGCATCCATAACAATGTTTTGTAAGAGGTATTGGTACGAACCGACCCAATGAGGCTCGATTTTCAACACCTCATACCTACTACCATAGGTATGGACAGGCTTCCAGGGCATAGTTTTCTATCAAACATATGGGATGGCTTATCCAAACATTCCTATATGCAGTCACCCACACACACCTCTTTGAAATTGTAAAAATATATATAAACTGAAAAGAAAATGCATGTATACATATATCCCAACCTAGTGTACAACAAGGCTGTAAAAATGGGAAATATAGGGACCACTAAAATAAAACTGTAAAATCATCCAACCTACTCAGAAGAAGGGGATCATTGTCATATGCATCCACTGAAAAACTCCTCAACCAATCATTAGTAAGCACCCTAGTCTGTTAATATAACTAAGATCCACCAGCATTGGGTCGTCCAGGATATTTTTTGAAAGGACTATGGTCTACAAAAGACAAAACACATTTAAGAAAACATCATAAATGGGTGAGTACCACAATCGTCAATAGAAGCCCTAAAAGAAAAGAAAAGGGAGAACCTAAAAGGAAATGGTTTCTCAACCCAACCAAAGGTAATATAATCAAGAGAAAAACTCCATCATGAGACCATCCTCATCTATATGTGACAAGCCTATTCATACCACATGGTGTGTCATCCAAGATGTGACAACATCTTAAGGAAACACATAAATACAAAACTAGTTATACTCATCTCAGACTCAAATCCCCATAAGGTTTAGAACTCATAGTTAGTGGCATGTTCCTACTCGATGCTCTAATGCAACACTTGACCAAGAGGAAGCACTCCATGAAAATATTCAGCCCATAAGACTCTCATCTGAGGGATAGAATCCATTAGGTACAACCTAGCCATCCCTGATGAAACATCTACGAGATTCTACTCAATCATGTATCATAAATTCAATGGAAAACACGAACATCCTAAGGGGAATACATTTGAGAGAACATTGTCATCAAATACAGAAACCACACGGTATGTTGGAACTCAGTGGATCTGAATACTCAGATAGGGGATCTCACCTATCTCATATGGGGATGCTACAAACCCTACTAGAACCACACATGGAATTAAACTGAAGAAATATGATCCCTCCAAGATATTGATGTGGGACACAAAAAACCTAGTATGTAAAACGATAAACCAAAAATACTTAGATAGGGGATCAATAATAATATCCTATAGGGGATACCAAGAACCCAATCTAATAGCATGAAGATCTCCCTCATAGAGGGGATCACACCAAGGATCCACTAGGGGAAACCACAACCCAATCTAATGTCCTGAAGATCATATCACTTAGATATAGGATCATAAACCATGAAATGTTGGTCCATAAAATTTTAAAAAACCCATCAGTTATATACCATGAATTAGGATATCTTATCCTGATTATTTCACAAACCCTACATAATTCCTATTTTGAGTAAGGGATCATATATCTGTTAATTCCCCAACCCTACAAAAACAGTATAATCTATAGGGTATCGTAATAATAAAGACACCATAAACACATTAGGGATATCATGTTAGGTAGGGGGTCTCCCCCATGTATTATTAGTCCTAGTGAATCCAAGTATCCAATTTTGGGAAATGTCGCACAAGAGGATCTCACCCCAGCCTCTACGGAGGGATACAACAACTCCAATTATATAATTAAGGATCCCCGGAGCCTATCTATAGGGATAAAAGAACTATAACCATGACCATCTTATTGAGGTTATTACCATCCTACACCGAGGACAAAATACCACACATAACCTTATAGGTATGATCTAAGGGATCTCACTCAACCATTGCAGTAGCAATCATATCTAACTGAAGTGACCCAAAAAATCACCTCACCCCACACCACTTAATCCAAAACAATTTCCACCATCACATTATGCATATAAAACATCTTTGAATATGCTACTTGCATGCCTAAATCTAAGCCCCAAACGAGGAGATAGGAAAGGTGAACTCCTCTATGAGGAGACTTCACAACACATAACACAGTCTACAGGGTGTGTCACCCTGCCTGAACACCCTTACATGTTTATTGACCACACGGCCTAGCTAGGCATGTGGAACCACACAACATGTACTGGAGGAATATAGAATGTCTCACCTCACCTGACCCCATCCGTGTTTTAAATTCACACAACCCAGCCAGTCGTGTCACACACACAACATGTACATCTAGATACATGGTGTGTATTGACAACATAGACCCTTTTCTATATCACTATCCTACTCCCATTCATAGAAACCCATGTCCATGTACTATTACATGGTTGTGTAAATTTATATGGCTTTTATGGCCATATCTACAGGACACATGATTTGGGGTCACTACATAGCATATAACTCACAGTGCATGGCATGTAGTCTGAGAAACTAATCTTCCGCATTTGGGAAGAACACATAATTTGTTCTTTTGTTATACACAACATGTATATGGGAAATATGTTGGGATTTAATTTATGAGTAGCACAGAAAAACCCAATTCTCGATGAAATGGACAAATCAACCATCAAGGTGTCCCTATCACGCATATACGAGATCTATAACCATAAAAGTATTCCATAACAATTGAATCATGGATTAAAACTCAAATTTCCTTACTCAAAGATAAATTCCGAACATTGAGGTCGAAATGGCACTCGGAAGCTGCTTTTGCAAGACCTGGACGTGATCACCATTCAGATCAAATATCGGCAATGCATTATTCCCTCGATTTTCTCCTCAGGTAATCCGTTACTCAATGCAGAAAAGGTGATTTGGGTCCTTCCATGCACACAAAAGGGGAAATATTAAGGGATTTAAATAATTTTTATTAAATAAATCCTCCCATTTAACTCTCCTACATCATAGTCCCTGCCAACTCACCACCTACCAAACACCAGACATCGAAAAATTTCATATCGCGCCTAGGGTAAACACCACATTATGAACATAAGAAATATATCAGAAATCTGATCCAATACTATTCTTGGGATTTATTCCATATCTTAATAGATTAAGAGTGCATGGGATAAAATATTTTCAATATTTTTAATAACATCCTGTTGAGTGTGTCTTTCCTTTGGAAATACACACTGACTCAGTGAATGGCTTCATAAGTATTCATAGAAATAATCAATAGTCATACAAGTAAATCCCAAGTCCCTAAAAATTCCACAACTTAAGGATTTTCATCCTCAAAATTAGGAAACTAGGAACATGGATTGAAATTGAGAACTAAAATGGGACTCCCATGACAATGAGCTCACCGAGACCAATTCAATGGACACCAAGGGTTCCCTAGTTTCCTACATGCATCCACTCAGTGGAAGTACAAGGGAATCCAAAACTATGTCAATATCAATATGGTCACCATAATGAAACTAAATAGGAACCTGTCTCTTTAGCTGCGACATGTAGAAACACCAAGTACTAGGTTTATCTGCAGTCATATGGTCTAGAGTTACACCACGTCACGAACGTAACACAGAGACCAATAAAACCATAATTTGAACACACAAGTCAAATAAATAATTCAAAACACCTTAATACCATCCAATTTGGTGGAATTATCTCTCCCTCATAGTTTTGGATCATGCCACAAGAACGTGTCTTAGTGTGGAATGCATCCCTCATCCTTGTCAGTTTTAAGTCATGTCAACTTGAACCATTCCCTCCTCGACTGTATCTCATAAAAAGATAGTGATGAACATGTTAGGGTACCAACGAACAACAAGGGATTAACATGCCCACACAGTTATCCATACCATTCCCTTCTTGAAAAAACTCCAACCCACAATCCCTCTCTTATGGCTCACGTCAGAGGGACTGATCCACCACAACTCAAAAATATCTTCTTTTGGAGTCATTGATTCTCCCTCATGTATTTTCTCACATCATAAAAAAATCTTATTGGGGTGGTATTCCTCTTCCTCAATAATTCTTTAGGCCTTCATGGGACTTCTTCGAATGGTATAACATCTGTATAAAAAAACATGTGTGGAAAAATCTAGTTCATATGTGAGTATAACAATAATTAGTTGGCACCCAAACATCCCAAAGGAAAAAGCAACAACTAAAATGTAAAAGTTTCTCATCCCAACTAGTGGGAACCCAATCGAGAGAGTAACCACTTCTCAATACCATACATGGATATAAATGACTAGTTAGTTTGAACCACATGGTGTGTCATCCAAGATGTGAAAACACCAAAGGGAAACCCATAAGTACACACCCAAATATACTCAGCTTAGAATCCAACCCACATTAGGTTCCGACCCTATAGTCAGTGACATGTTCCTACCCGAGGCTCTAAAGCAACAATCGATCAGGAGAACACACTCCATGATCCTAATAATACTAGTTGATTGTTATATGAGAGTTACAATCCATTGAGTGAAATGTATCCATGCCTTATGGAACATCTGAGAGATACCACTTAATTGGTTATGAAAAATCCAATGGAACAACACAATCATCACAAGGTACATACATCCAATAAAACATTCCCATTAGATACATCGAACACACAGTATGTTAAAACTCAGTGGAACATGATACTCTGATTAAAGATCTCATCTATCCTCGATGGGGGACACTAAAAACACTAGTCAAACCACAAAAGGTCTCAAACCCCATAAATGGGATCCCTCCCATGAATTGTTGGAGGAAACTAGTCTAGAAAACCATAATAAAAAACTCCCTGGATAAGGGATTACTCCTAAGATCCACATAGACTACCACTAAACAATTATGGTAGCCCAAAGATCCCTCTTAGTGAGGGAATCACACCCAGGGTCCGCTAGGGGACACCACAACACAATTTGATGCCCTAGAAATCATATCACTCATATGGAGGGTAATCACCTATGTATTATTGGTCTCAACAATTCCAAGAACCACATCTATTATAACTAAAGAAGTAAGCGGTCATATCATGATGATTCCACAAACCGTACAGAAACTGTCTTCTGAGTAGTTGATCGTATATCTGTCGATCTCGCAACCCTACAAAAAGTGCCTTCTGTATAGATGATCATACTTCCGATGATACCAAAATCCATACAGGGAAATCCTACTAGATAGAGGATCACCCCCTCATGTATTCTTGGTCACATCGATTCAGATAAAATAATCTATGGAATGTTTATGCTAGAGGATCTCACCCCAGCCCCAACGGAGGGATACAAAAACTATAATGATATAATAAAGGATAAAATCTTATCCTTTCTAGAGGGATATTATAACTCTATCCACGATCATCCCATTTATGGGGTTACAATACTATATAGAGGACATAATACCACACAGACCCTAATAGTGAAAAACTAAGGGAGCCCACTAATCTATTGTAGGTCCAAACATCACGAACCCAAATGGCCCATTATATCGCCTCAACCCACATATCATATGCTCAAATGGTGGACAACATCACATTATATGAATAAAAATTATCTAGATAGGCTACTCAATTTCATGAATATGAGCCATGAAGGAGGAGATACAGAAGGGGAAACTCCAAGAAGAGGAAACTACACATCATGTAAGGCGGTATACATATCTTGTGTACCCTCCTAAACAACAGACTATATACTTTGACCACACATCTTAGATATGAATCTGGGACCACAAAAAAAAGTACTAGAGGAACACAATGTGTCATACCTCACCCAATTTTAGCTATGTTTTCTCCTCACAGGTCTTAGAAAGTCATGCCACAAACATAGTATATACCTTCAGGTACATGTCATGCCTCGACTACACATAGCCTTCACCATTTCTAATTCCCATGCCTTTGTCCGGCACACAGTGTTTGTGTACTCTGGTCGTGTAATATTAGATGACCAGGTACATTCACATGGATTCTGTATCCATGTCTAGAGGCCACACAACATGGGTTCACTACATTGTGTGTTACCTACTGTACACAACATGTAGTTCAAAAAACACATCTTCATCAAACGGGATGAACACATGGCATGTTTAATTGATATACATGTCATTTAGATAGAAAATACATATTAATTTCACCTATGACATTCCCAGATCAAACTAGTTCACCCCAAACAAACACATATCGACCCTCAAGAAATCCCTAGTATGAGTCTAAGGGCTCTAGAACCATAAAATGATCCATAAAAAAGGGGATCAGATCTAAAAAACTAAAATCTCCAACCTCATGGTGTAACATAGAAGCTTTGAGCTCTCATTGATTCTCAGAAGAAGCTTCTATAAGATCCATCAATGATCACCAACATGACTGGACACCAAAGACACTTCGTTTCATCGATTTTCTCATAATGTTATCTGTCACTCAAAGGGGATGCGGGAAGGGGGCTCCAATTGTTCACAACCAAGGAATATTTAGAGGGTTTTGATTTAATTTTAGTTAAATCATTCCTCACATTTAACTCCCCACCATCACAAGACCGACAAACATGCCTCCATACGAACACCTAGAACTAACAACGTTTATGTCATTCCTAGGATAGAAATTATGTTCTAAACTCAAAATCCACCTCATAAATGAAATACTAGACTAAAATCATGATTTATTCCAAATCTCAAAATAAAAACAAAGCGTGTTGTAAAAATAAATTTCATATTTTTAATAACGCTGTGATGAGGCTCTTTGGCCCTCATTACTGCATGTCTTCTTAGTGCCTATATTTGGAAATATTTTTTGATGTATTCTAAAGACTTATAGTTAAAATTCATGTTACTATAGCTATAAACTATCTTATATAATGGTATTATACATTGTTGGTGTCCCATTTAAAGGAAAATAATATTTAACATCTCACAAGATACCTAATAGGCTTGAGAATTTTTTATAATAAAAAGACCGAAAACTCTCTATTATTATATTATGAAAAGTATATAAAAGTCTCTCATTTCATCTGGATACTAGAGTCATCGCTTTAGGGAAGAAAGGATTCTTTATTCCAAGAAAGGGATATCAGGACAAATAGAATTTTTCATATGTGTTCATTCTATATTATCATGTGTATATAAGGAAGATTGATCTCGTAAAGAAAATTTTCATTACGATGTAGATCATAAAATATTTTTCAATCATTTGAAAGATAATAATGTTTTCTCCCTTCATTTGAATGTTTATTGTGAAGTTCATGGGGTTTTTAAAGCAATAATAAAAACGGTATCTAGTAAGGGAAAAGATTTATTTTGTCACTAAAGATGCTATATCAAGAAAAGTGCTAGTCTTTGATTCAAAATCATATAAGTTTGTTGAAAATGATGAAGTAACAACTTCTAATGCTCAAACATGAAGAAATATATAGGATGATAATAAGAGAAATGGGAAAGGATAAGACTTATTACCATATCAATGGTAGGGAAGAAAATATGATGCCTAATTATGTTTTTGAGAAGTTGATGAGACATAATGATCAAAAGAAACTGGGGGATCTAGAGTTCAAAATTGACCCTTCAGAATATAAGTATTTAAATTTTTTATATGTGAAAAAATTGAATAGGAGAATAAATGAAAGATGAAGAAGATAATATTGCAATAAGATAAAAAAATAAGGCTACATCAAAGGTGTAGAAAGAGATTCTGATAATCTATTACACCCAAAATTATACACAAATAACTTTATTCCAGAAGCTGTATTAGCATTAGAAGAATATTTAGTTCTCCCTATTAAGATATCATCTACTTCTTACAAGGGATAAGTGAAGATAGTTGTGGAATAATTGGTTTCAAATATTAATTATAAATAATTAGAACTAGAATTATCTAGAAAGAGAGAATTGAAAATTTCATGGTAGCTAGGACATGAACCTAAAGAATAAGTATGAGAATGTAAAGAAGATAAGAAGTAGTAGAAGAATAATGAAAATAGGAACAAGAGTTTGAAGAAGTATAAGAAGAGGTTGCAGTACAAGTAGAATAATAATAAAAGTAGGAACATGATGAAAATTATAGCGATGATGATGAAGAAAAAAAATATAAAATTCATCATCAGAATCATTATATTCATCGAATGTACCCTCAAAATATTATCAGGCTGTAACATTAGAAAGTACTCAGGAAGAAAATTCCTCTTTTGAAAAAAAGAAGAATCATCCACAATGAAACAGGAAAAATATCAAAATTCAAATATAAAAGTTAATGAAAAATATAAAACAGATAAGAATGTTGACATTCAAGAAGTGAAATATGAAAATAAAGTATCCAACAAAGATGATAATAATGGAAATGAAATTGAATATGGATCCAAATAAACAAAACCTCCTCATATTGAGCCCAATAAATTGGAATCTAAATAAAAAATCTCTCAGATGGGTTTTAACATCATTTTACTAGATTCTAAATAATTGAAAGACCATATTATATATTTTCCAAATATTGAATCACGATTTAAGATAAATAAAGAAATCATGAATTAAAAAATGGAGTCAGTCATTATTCTAAAAGAATGATTTATAAGGATTGAAATCTATTTGAATTTTTCTCCAAAAAAATCCAGGACTCAAAAGTTCTTATATAATCAGAAGGGTAAATTGATGAATCATATTGATAGTTATCTGGGAGCTTGGTGACCAATTTATGGAAGTGAGAAAACATTTTTTTATTCAAAATACCCATTATCAATTTATCCATAGTCATGGATGATAGAGTGATGTTTTTTTATTAATTCAGGGATTCCATGGATAACCGAAAAAAGTAGGAAAAGTCTTAAAAATAGGATAAGGCATATTCCATTGCATATAAGAATACTATGGTCATGTGAAGATGAATGTATCCTTATGAGGGAAGAGAACATAAAAATATCATAAAAATTTAAATGTTTTCAAGTAGAAGTTCAGAAGCAGGCCATTCTAGAAAAAAAGTTTTGAAGCTGGAATAATGTTAGCATGAGTTCCACAAAATGAAAGAATTGTTCAAAAACATGATGAGGATTGAATGATTTTTTTTATTTTAACTCCCAATTTATTTATTTAAAACATTAGTTTTGTCAATGAATGAATTAATTTTCATCCAATAATATTGTTCTTGAATTTTTTATAATTCTAATTGGATATATATTCTTTCATATTTACCTGGATGATTAGGTACTTCAGTATTGTTTTGTACGTAATTTTTATGACATTTCAAGAAACATTAGATTCATTACCCATAATTTTTGAAAAAAAAATGGGAATAAGAACATATTAAAGGGAGAATATTTCATAATGTGGGAGATATTATCCTATATGGTAGAATTCTTCATAAAGGGGGATATAATATCCTAATATATATTATGTTTCAAAAATGTGAGGATTTGTTTTGGTGAAGAATATTTATTATAATACTCTATAACATATTTAGATGTGTTATATGAAAATATGTATTTATGTTATAAAGAATAACTTGAATGTTCTCAAAATAAATAATGGGATGTATTTTTTATATATTTATTTTTTCATTTAGGTTTTTTGGTTTGTTCTTTCTAAAAAGGGGAGATTCTTGAGTTTGAATTATTACTTATTACTCTTTCACTCCATTATTATTGGAAATAAAAGACATTTTATTGAAACATTTTTAATAACCTTTTATGTCCTCAGTGTTTTAGTATGTTTTTGAGAAAACATTATCATTTATCATACATAGAAAATGATCTAATGTATTAAAAATATAAATATATCTTATATTATTTGTATGAATATTAATTATAATTATATAGATATAAATTTATGTAGTTAAATAAATATTCTATGAATTTAATTTAATTATTTCCTTATTTTCATTTATTTTAATTAACTAAAACATAGTAACATTATGCACTGAAAACAATTTTTATTAAAACTGGGGTTTTAAGCCTAGAAATTAACTTATACCAAAATTGTGTATAAATATGATTACAATGAAATTAACTATTTAAAATATAGTTAAATAATAATTTCATTAATTTTTATTAAAATTAAAATTATAATGATAACATTAAAATACTAATCTTACTGACAATAAATAAATGATTTACAATTAAAGGAAAATTTCACTATTAAATTAAAAGTCACTATTTTCAGAAAAATGAAAAATTTTCATTCTATACAAATTGTTATATGATTAATTCAAAATTTAATTTAATTTTATTGAATACATTTTATAAATTAGGTAAAAATTAATAATATGTTTTTCTCACAGAAGCGATAAAAATCATTTTAAAAGAAAACAAATTTTTTGAAGAATAAATTGACTTTACGAGAAATTGTGTGATTTTTGTAATAAAAATTAAATTGGTTAAAATATATATATATATATATATATATATATATTAATATTTCATTAATATTATTCATATCTTTCAATTTAATGGCTAGGTTATAACAATTTTATTTAAATAATATATTTTTATGGTCATTTATGCTCGGTGTTGCGTGTCGTATGAACTATTGATCATAATGTTTTACTTTAAAAATATCATGGAATCATGTTCAAAAAGCTATCAAAAATATTAAATTAATATAAAGTATTTATTATTTAAAATGATAGGGCGTGACATTATCCCCACCTTTATTAAATTATATCTTCAATATTATAACTTTAACATGGAAATCAATGGTCTCAAATTTGAAATTTCCTTTGTAAAAAAACCCACATCATAAAAACTATTAAGAAAACATCATATTAAAATATGGAAGGGGAATTAAAAGGTTCATATATAATAACACACAACTTGGTTTCTAGGTAGGATATCATAGGCGAATATTAAAAAATATTGACATGGAAAAATGTGAAAACAATTATGAAGAGTGATAGAGATCATTGGACACTAGAAAATAAATGATAAAGATAAAGTTACAAATAATAAATATATATATCTATGATTCATTATATGTCCATTGATTCATCAAAAATGAATGAAATAGGGTAAAAAAAATTCACGATCCTTTTTTCAAAGTTGCGGAATCATTTCATTATCATGAAATAAAACACAAGAAAATGAAATTACATTATAACTTTCACGTACAATTTTATACTTTTTTGGTGAATAAATCAATTTACACTTCACTTATTACTCCAAGAAATTAATATTCAATATGAAAATTTTGTGCCTAAAGTTTTAAAATTACCTTTCAACTGATCATAAGATCCATAAAAGAATAATTACTTATTATAATTATCTTTAAACATCAACCAAAAAACACTTAACACAAGGTAAGATAATTACAAAAATATATAAACCATCAAATGTTGAAATAAAATATTTTAGAAAAAATATGACCATGAAAGGTTCTTCTTAAAATATTCCACAATTAAAAAACCAAATAGTCCAATTTACCACAATATTCATACAATTTGAGACTGTTTTTACCATAATGGTGGTCTCATACATTTTAAATTACATCCCAAAAACATTAATTTCATTCTTCCTAAATAATCCATTATGTTAAACCTAATGTGTATATACACCAAAACCCCATAAAAAATATTCTTAAATTTCATTAATTACCTTAAAATGATAAAGATGTTATCCTTTAATCTATTTCACATAGTAAACATAATATTAAGCAATAAAAATGTTTATGTAAAAACAATATCACTTTAAATAGTGCTTAAAATTGTCTATTGGATGGAATAAAAACCTTTTCACACTTTGGTTGTGGGTTCAAGCACTACAGACTTGTTGGATGTGACTGGTCATCACCCTGTATGTACGTTGTCCTTTTTTTAAAACCAAATTAATAAAAATCTTAAAATTTTACCATAATTATGTTGAATGAAACACCCCAGGTTTTTTATAAGATATATATATATTTATGATAATTTAATTTCTTGATGTCTTGTGATACACACAACACCGGATTATCTTGTGTTACACAAAACAGTGTGTTTCTACAAAACATCTATTTATTATTGTAATTATTTAAACAAGATAAATATATAGTAGCCATTAGAATGATGTGTATTATAGGGATTAACTTAATTATGAAAATATGTTTTACAAACACACATACATATATATATATATATAATTATTTGGTGACTAAATAATTTTAAACTAATCAAAAACCCAGTTTGAAAATAAATGGAAATGTTTTTTCTAAAAAACAATGCACAAGTGTGTTTTATACCAATAAATAAAAAAATAAATCATTTTGTGTTATATTAATGAGATTTATAATATTAAATATAATTTTTAAAATTCATTTTATTTGTTTTTTATATAGTATTTAAGAACAAATCCAATTTTATGCATAAAAAAAGTATTTTCCTCAAAAGTCAGTTTTTCTTCCTTTTGATGGAATGCTTATTTTAAATCTTGTTTTCAACATATTTATAAATACTTTTTTATAAAATAAGACTCTTCATTGATATTTTAATATCAATATTTACCTTTGATTAATTTTTTGGAATTTTTTTGAGATGTTTCTTATTTTGAAGAATAGTGAAAATTATTAAATTTTAATTTAAAGCTTCATTTTCAGCTAACTTATTTGTACAGTTGAATTATGTTTTGAATTGGTTTTATAGTATAATAAAAAAAAATTTATATAAAATAATATTATATTAGACATTGGAACCAATTTCAAATTTGAATTTGATAAAAAAATATTTCAAAATTTTATACTTTTAATCTTCAAACACCCTTTTATTATTCTATTAATGAGAATTATTTTAAATTAATCTTATCAAATAATAAATTTCAAATTGTCAAAAATAGATTCCATATTTTGAATCAGAATTTCCATATTTAGTAATTAGGTCATTTTTTGGACAATAATTATAGTGGCATTAGTAGTTTTTTAACACGGTTTAGGTTAAATAAGGTAATTAATAGTGAAAATAAGGCAATAAATATTATGAAAAACACCCTTTAAATTTTCCAAATATTATTGGCTAAATTTTATTCTACCCTTTTCACATAAGGTTATAAATTTTAATTATTTAGTGGACAGTAGTTCATGAAAATGTCTTGGTTATTATTAAAATCAAAGAGATAGAGAAAATGTCACTCTTACTTTTAATAAGTATGTTATTTTTTATATATATGGTAAAATAGAAGATATTATATACTATTTATATTTTTATGAAATATAAATATTTAATCTACATCATTATTTTTAAAAAAATATTTAAGAAAAAATTATTATAAATAATTACATATTGATGATTTAGTAGTAATTAAAATGATGAAAAAAATTAAAATAAATAATACTATAAATATTAAAATAAATTTAATTTGAGTTAATTAACATTATAAATGAGTTATTTAAGTGAATATGACATTTATTGGGGTATTAAATGATTTTTTTGATGTTATCTTACTGTATTATGATTCATTATGTCAATGTAATGAATAGTGTCAAAATTAAAAATTACAATGTTTTATGAAATAATATTTTATTAAATAAATTAAAAATCAAAAAAATATTTATATAAGTTAAATATAATATTATATGGTCTAGATAACTTTAAATTCCCATTTACGGTCAAATTTATACGTTATATGTATGTATTATATCATCTTAATATTGAAACATTTGTCATCATAGTTATAATTAAAATTCCTCATCTAAGGGTTCAAAAAATGATATGGTTTAAAATAATACCAAAACATTTATAAAATATATTGGTTGATTATATTAAAACATTATATAGTTTTATATTTTAATAAATGTCCATTTTTCGTATTTGGATTGGTATCGAATATATTACAAATTAATCTTTTTATAAATTCTAAAAGTGTCCTTCCCTCTCTTATAAAAGGGAACATCTTCCTCTCTTTTCTTCACACATAAAATCCTATTCGGTTCATCCATAATCTATCCACATATCCTCCCAAATCCACTCCATTAATTATATAATCCTTACATTAGTCAGAAATCCAACCAAAAAAGTCTTCTGTGCAAATCAAAAAAAGACACCAAAAGAAGAGGTAACGTTCATCAACAAGTGTTTTTGTTTTATTTTTTTACTTTTACCCCCTAAATTATTTGTGTTTAATTTTTATATAATAACCTCATTATCCTAAATGTAATTATATTTATTAATACTAAGTTTTCAAACTACACTCACACACACATCCAAGAAATGGTATACATAATCATCATTCGTGCGTACTATGGACTACCGCCTCATGGGCTGAGGTCATTTGTTCCTCCATTTCCAACTTCCAAGGTTGTAAATATTGATGTTATTTCTATTTATATATGATTTTTATGATTTTTATGATATATTTATTCTTATTTAATAATTATATGACACATTATTTCATGCTTTCCATTTGTAAAAATATGATAGCTACGTTTGTGGACGTGTGGACTACCATCTCCTAAAAGCAGTGTCATTCGTCCTTACTTTTCATAAAATGTATTTAGTATAAGTTTAGTGGATTTATATGAATTATATGAAATAAAAAATACACTGTAATTATATTATATACATATACCTATATTTCATTTTTTCCATTAATTCAATACGATAAGAAAATGGAAACAATGTTCATGTGTATATACAACCAACCATATCCATGAACTGTGCATTTCATTTTCTATTTTTTTATGTTATATATTATTATAAATACATATATACTTAATCTGTATGATATTTTTGTCATTTTTATCATTATATAATCTATTAAATCATTATATAATTATCATTACAAAAAAATATAACTCATCAAGACAGATGTGAAAAACAAAGCATTTATTTCCCAAAACATAAGTTTAACATGGAATTATTAATAAATATGAAATAGAAGGTCATAAGTAAATCATATATGATATGATATAATTTAATAAAGTTCTATAATATATTTATAATAAAATTATATTTATTATACATGAGGTTTTCACATGTATGATGAGATTCAAGGGATAATGTAAGGTATTTTTTGTCTCAACATTATTTCTGGGTGACACATGCCTTATACACTTCATGTTTCTTCTACGTGGTGTATGTAGTTCCCATTACTGACTCTTATGAGTATTATCAAGATGGTTATGGTATTTTTATTTCCAAATAATTATATTTCTTTCATGGCACATATTATTCTACTAATTATAATGTGATGAGTGTCTATTTCATAATCTCATAAATATTTATGATTGTTTCATTTTATTTATCCATTGGGGAAAATTTATCTTCTAATTCCATATTTTCTAAAAATGATTCCAAAAAGATTTTTATTATTTTCATATTAAAATATAATGTTAATTTTACTCTTTTTTTTAATTTTTATTAATCTTTTTGAGAAGAATTTTTTTTTTAATTTTCAAAACAAGGCCCTTTCTTGATTTTCTGATAAAAAAATATTTAAGGAATGTAATTTTAAAGGTACAGACCATGAACGGATTTTTCTACTATCATGAATCCTTAATGATTTTAAGCTTACCTTATAAACCATCAATTTTATTTTCAAATGAAAATTTATTCTCTTAAAAATCTATGGAATATTAAGAAAATAAAATTCTTCAATGAAAAAAAATGATATTTTCCCTCAGTATTATTTTCAAGAAATCTCCTAAAACTATTTTCCATTTTAGATATTGTTTTTAGATGGTACAAATTTTTTTCTAGGGATATTATTCAATGATAAAATTATAATTCATTCTCTTTACGGTTTATGTTTATGATGGATTAATGTTTATGAATTCTATTTATTTTTCAAGAGTTCTGTTATGATGATATGTTTTTGAAACCCATTTTATGGGATCTGATATGATGAGTGATTTATGGTTTTGAGTAAAAAATATGTATTGTTTTTATTAAATGATGAGTGGGACCTACATATCCCTCTAAGTAATTGGATAAATATTGGTGTCCCATGAGATAGATAGTACAAGAATAAGAAGTGAACTTGGTTCAATAATACAAGACTAGATTACGAGTAAACCCGATTCAGTAATACATGGATAGAACGGGGAGTGAACATGGTTCAGTAAAGGAGTTTTTTTTGGATATGATAGTGTTATAAATTATCCATAAATAACATGGAAACTATTTTCAATGCTTATTTATATGCCACAATTCCATGTCTTATGTCCTGATAAGTTCATTCATTCATTATGAACTTGTCTGATTTATTCCATGACTTAATATCATGATCTTTAATATAAACGATATGATTTTTAAATGTTTTAATGTAATTATTACATAATATTGTAATACAATTGACAAATCCCTTGGTAACCCTTACTTAGAATCTAATATCTTCCTTTCTTAGGATTATTTTCCTTCATATTTGATGAAAGTTATTAAATTTGATATGTAAGAAATAGTTCAAGTTTTGTAGAAATATGTTGGAGAAGAAGTATAATTGTTATATACACTTTGTTCATGCTACCAAGTTTACAAAGACACTAAATGAACATGGTCTTTTGGCACGTGTTTGTGTAATGTAAGAGATGTTCAAAAAAATGATGTAATTTCAATGTATAAAAATCATGGTTCTCTATATTTGGTATGATAGAAATAGTTTAGTCAACCTTGAAAAATCATGATGAGAAAAAATTAGTAATATCCCTATGGATAAGTCTATGTATAGGATAAAATCATATATTTTTTATGATCATGGATGAAAATAGATTAAACCTATGATGTTATATATTGAATGTATTTTCCTTTGATTATGTGGTTTTTCCAGTATGATAAGTGTTACTCACAATATTTTAATTTTGTTTTGGTCAATGGATAGAAATTGATATAATAGTTATAATGAGGAATAAAATAGACAATGCAGTGATGTCCCTTCTAAAAAACTAAATGTTATGTAAGTTGGAAAGAAAAACCTCATTGATAAGACCACACAACCTTATCAACTCATGAATCATGATGGATTTTGAAAATACCAATGGTTGGAATATAATTTTCTTGAATTATTTTTAAGGAAACTACCACATTCTTTTAGGGGAACAATTGATCTAATAATATCTAAGAAATATACATGTACTATTGAAAATGTATTTTCCATTCTCCATTGTTGAGAACATGAAAAGGGTATGTTGGTCACTAATCACCTGGTAGGTGAAGTGAATCTGTGGTGTGAATTTATCAATAATATGATATAATAAGATAAAATTGAGTTCATGGGTTGGGATGAGTAATGATTTTTTTCAGTAACTACCTTCCCCCAATTATTCTTACAAAAAGGTAGATTAATGTTTCCAATCTATCTCATGGTTATGATATGAAAACAATGATAGAAATCAAAGTAATATTAAAAATATTTAGTTATAAAATAATTAGATTTACATTATACTAAAAGTGTTAAAGGGAACAAGGAGTAAATTGTTTTTTGGGGACTGATAAATTTTTTAAGCGTGGTAAAGAATTTCATCATGAGTTTGACTACTAAAGTGATGGGAAAGATAAATCTACTTATTTCAATAGAGATAAGGCCTTATAGGATTCATGAAACACATTAATTCTAAAATTATAATTGAAATAGTAGTTATTCTAATAAATTCCCACATCTAATGGTTTACAATGATGATCGACTTCATCAATATCTAAAAATTATTGATAAAGGGAAATATCATTAGATCACAATTGATGATTTGGAGTATGACAATAATGTGGGGGAATGGTTGAGTGTTTGGAATAATATTATAGAATTACATGTATTATGTTAGGGAATAATGAATTATCTAAGGATTTTCCCACTTTAGTTTTTAATAAAGTAATTCAAAGAATATGTGGAATGGTATTACGAACCAGGAAAAGTAATTGACGTGGAAAAGAGATATTTTTTTAGAAAAAATGATTAAGGGAATGATATCCCATAATATGTTCCTTCTTTTTAAAAATGTAAAATGATTAAGCTATTATTTAAAATTTGATAAAATAAATGGGATAGTATTGATAACCTTTTAGATTTTTAGTAATATTATTATATGAAGATTTAAGGATTTAATTTATTGTAAATTTTTAATTAGTAAGGAGTTAATTTTTAACATCCTGCATGTTTTCACTAAGGATTTATAGTAACTTAGGTTTTTACTATGTTTTATAAAAATACATAGTAATGGTCATTACATATTTTTGTATGTTTCAATTATGAAGTAAAACATGATTTTGAGGTATAAATGATATGTTTAGTGAAATTAAACTAAAATTATTGTATTTTAATCATTTGGTAGGTTCATAATAGAAACCATTAATAAAATTTTTTACATTATATTTTTAATGTGGTTTATGTTTTAAAATATAAATATTTATGAATATTGGATAAAATTTTCTAAATTTTTTTTATGACAAGTAGATATACAACTCGTTATGGATATTATGACCAATTAGTTCTACAGGTATTATAATTTCATCATTATTTATTGGAGTATAAAATGATGTAGAGATTGAGAAAGGCACAACCAAAGAGTGATATTATACTTATAATATGAAATCAAGTAATAATTTCTTCTCAATTTATTTTTAAACAAAATCTTACCCTATTATCATCAATTATGTTGATGGAAACAAACTTTTCCAAAACTATTTGGTCTATGGTGTTGTGGTTATTAACATTTTAATGATTGTATTATCTATTACTCTCCATCTAGACTTGATAGTTAGTTTTCTCTTATATATCCACATTTTTTACTTTACACCTATGTTATCATCTGTGGAATCCTAGAGATGAGTAACTATTGGTAACCATCATGTTCTAACAATACCTTACTGAAATGATGTTTTAGTATTTCTTTTTTAGATGTGTGTTTTTTTGAATGTAACTTTGAAGTTTAAAAACATGATAACCCTGACGAATTTTGAGGGTACAATTAAATTTAAGGCTGTAAAATGTAATACCCTACGATTTTTAAGAGATAGATATTTTTTAATTAATTTTTTTCTGGATTTATTGCGCTACATGAAACGCCCGTTTAAATTGTGTTATATGAAACACTAATTTTCTACGACATATCTTTTTATAATTGTAATAATTTAAAAAAGAAAATTATAACATATCCCATAAAATTGAATCTTTTAATTTTACTAAATGATATACGAAAATAGTGTTTAAATATTTATATATAATTAATTATTTGGTTACCAATTAATTATAATTGAATGAAAAAACCTTTCTAAAACAAAAGGAAATGTTTTTTATGAAAAACAAAGCATGGGTGTATTTATACCAATAAATAAAAAAATAAATCATGTTGTATTATATTAAGTATATATATATATATTATTTCATCAATATATTAATATTCATATTATGTTTTTTCTATATAAGATATAAAAATAAATCCAATTTTATGCATAAAATAAACATTTTTCTAATTATTCAGTTTTGTCCCCTAATAACGGTGAAACTATTTTGAATATATATTTTTATAGTTATAAATTAAATTTTTTAAAAATATAAATATTACTTGAATTATTAATATCATAATTTACACCAGTTTACATTTTGGTATTTTTCTGAGAAGTTTGATATTTTCATGAATAGTGAAAAATATTGTATTTTAATTAAAAACTGCCTTTTCATCCAACTTATTTATATAGTAATATTATATTTTGAATTGGTTTTAATTATAATTAATACAATTTTATATCAATAAATCCAACTTATTTCATTGGAATAAATTTCACGTTTTAATTAGATATAAAATCATTTCAAACATGTAGACGTTTTAACTCTAAAATAAGGTTTACTCATTCCATCAATGAGGTAAATTTTAAATTTATTTTATCCAATTATGTTATTATAAATAAAAATAATTTACTCCATAATTATAATAATATGTTCCAAATAGTTTAATTAATCTATTTTTTAATTTTGGACAATATGAATAGTAACTTTAGAAATGTTTTTCCCACAATTATGGGTAAATCAGGTAATTATTGGTGAAAATAATTTTATAAATATTAAGAAACTATCCTGAAACATTCCCAAATTTTATTTTATTAAATTAAGGAAACCCTTATCACCTATATATTATAATTGTATTATTTAATGGACACCATTCCACGAAAATTACTTATATATTATTAAAATCAATGAGAGTGTAAAAAGGTTACACTCTTACATTTAATAAGTATAATAGTAGTAATATGGGGATAAATAAAATATATTCATAACTATATATATTCTTATGAAATTTAAATGATTTTATAAATCATGAAAATTTATTTACAAATTTAATTGGAGAATATTATCATAAATAAGTAGATAATGATGATGTAGTGTTTATTCAATTAATGAAAAAAGGAGTTAAAAGATATTAGAAATAAAATAATAATTTAATTACAACTAATCAAGGCCCTCCCTGAATTTTGTCTATGAATATTAAATACTATGAATGTATTAAATAATATTTTGGAAGTTATCTTCTTGTATCGGGTTTCTTAATATCAAAGTAATGAAGAGTATCAAAATTGACACTTATGATAATTTATTTATATTATCATTTATTAAATTAGATAAAAAATATTAAAATTATAAATAAGTTAAATTGGTTGGGATATGTGCTAATATATATTAAATTTTATATTTATGGAATAATAAACACTTTATATCTAAAAACAATTTCTTCATAATATCGAAAAATTTGTGATCATAGTTTAATTTAAAATTGAAAAACTAAGGGTTAATCAAAATGATAAGGTTTAAAATAATAACAAAACATGTCTATAGTGTAATTACTCACAATATTAAAACATTTTCCCATATTATGTCTTAATTCAAGATCATTTTTTGGTATTATTATTGAGATTAAATATTTCATAAATTAATATTCTATGAAATTCCCAAATATCCATCCCCTCTCTGATAAAAGGGAAAATATTATTCTCTTATCATCACAGTTATGTACTTATTTTTCAAGAAAAAATCTATCAAGATTTCAAATTAACTTACCTCCATTCAATATAGTATCCATACATTGGTAAGAAATCCAATCCAAAAGTTCATTTGTGAAAATCATAAAAACATACCTACAGAATATGAAATGTTCTTTAACTAATGTTTTTGTTTATTTCATTCTTAAACAAAATAATTTTTTTATTTCATGTTTATATCAAAACCTCAGTATAGTAAATATACTTATAAATTTTTATATTAAGCGTTTGACATCAAATAACACACACTATCATTAAATGGGATACACAATCATCATTCTTCTGTACGAAGGACAACCACCTCCTGAACTGATGTCACGTGTTCTTCCATTTGATACATTTCATGGTTGGAAGTAATAATGGAGTTAATATTTTAATATGATATATATATATATGTATATATATGATATTTATTATTTATTTATGGTTATATATTTATTATATTACACATACCTTCATGATTCTCATCTTTTGGAAGTAAGAAAATGTTGTTTATCGGCCATCGGACTACCGCCTCGTCAAAGTGATGTGATTCATTCACACATTGCAAGGAATGTAATATGTATGGGTTTAGTGAATTGATATGATATATTTTAAATAATAAATAAAAATAATTATATTATATAAATATATATATTTCATTAAATTCATTCTTTCTATATGACTTGAAAATGCAAACATCATTCATGCATACGTAAGGTCTACTTTCTCTATGAACTACGGTATTTCATGATCTATGTATAAATTTTAGAGATTATTATAAAGAAATAAATACAAAATATTTTTGATATTTATTTCATTTTTATCATTCTCTAAATTATAAAATTGATATATATGTTTGAAGAAAAAAATTTAAGAAATCAAAGCACATGAGAAAAACAAAGTGATTATTACCCGAAACGTAATGATAACAATGAAGTTTTAATAAATAGAAAATGTAATTCCATATGTATATAAAATATTATATGATATAATTTAATATGGTTCTAAAATATTTGTATTATAGAATTATATTTATTATATATGATTTTTTCATGAGTACAACATGAGTCACGATATAAGGTAAGGGGTTTTGTCTAACTTTTATTTTATTGAGACACATGCCATATAACCTAATTGTTTTTTCTAAGGGGTTTATATACTAACCATGAATTTATTTATGAGTATTATAAATAAGAATATGGTATTTATATATCTATAAAATTTTATTTCATTCCTAGGACATATTATTCTACTATTTATAAAGTGAGGATTGTTTCATTCACAATCTCAAGAACATTAGGGATTGTTGCGTTTGAAGTCCCCTTTAGATAGATTTTATCTTTCATTTACATGATTTATAAAAATTATTTGATTTTTTTTACATTATATAATTAAAATTTAATGTTTTTTTAACAAATTTTTGACTTTTTATGGAATTTTATGGAAGGAATATTTTTGTCATTTTGTAATTAAGGCCCTCTGTGACTTTTCTAAAAAAAATATAAAAGTAATGTTTTTATAAATTATATGGAATGAATAAAACTTTCCACTTTCATAATGCCTCAATTATTTTAATCTTCTCCTCTAATATAACTTTTTTTCAATGGAAATATTTTATTTAAAAAATTGTGATGAATTTTATGAATATAAAATTATTTAAAAGAAGAAAGTATTTTTCCGCAAAAATTATTTTCATGTGATCTCTAAAAATAATTTTCATTATATGATAATGTAAATTAAAAATACATAAGTTATAGTAGGTATATTATTCAGTGATTAAATTCTTATTCTTTATTTTTATGGTTTATGATAGTGATGGATTTATGTTAATGAATTGTATTACTTTTCCATGAGAAATGTTGTTATGAAATGTTTATGAAAAGAATTTTTATGGGTTTTAATATGATGAGTGATTTATATTCTTGTGGGAAAAATATTTGTGGTTTTAATTATTGGATTAATGGTACTTATATCTACTTCTAATGGATTGGGTAGTGATTTTTATCCCATTAGATAGACATGATTGGGAAGATAAGTGAACACGTTTCGATAAAAGATGACTAGAATAGGAGTAAACTAGGTCAGTAATACCGACCTGGAATGTCGAGGGAACATGGTTAAATAAGTGAATTTGTCTACTACCATGGTCTTGGGAATTAGACTTGACTAATATGTAATATATTTTCAATTATTATGTGGATGCCACAATTCCATGTCTTATGTCATGATATGTTCTTTGATTCCTTATAAAATATAATGATTTATTACATGACTCGATATCATGATCTTTAATATACACTATGTGATTTTCAAAAGTTTTGTTTATAGACGTATTCCTTATGATTTTGTTGTGATTGGTAAATCCCATATTTACCCATACTGACTATATGAGCTAACCCATTATTATGTTTCATTCCGTATGGATGTGAAGAATGTTATTAAGTATGACATGTAAAAAATGGTTCTAGTTATGAAGTAATTGGGGGGAGACGATATAGGTTGGTAACGAAGCAGTTGTTTTTTATTTTATTTTTACAAAAGAACTAAACTAATATTGTATTTGGGTATGTTTTTTTTGTAATGTATGATATTTTCTATGAAAAATATTTAATTTTACTATTTGAAAATACTGATATTCAATAATGTATGTCATAAAAATTAACATTAACCATCCAATTTATTTTAAAACATAATGGTTTTCTATAAGACTTATATTTATAAAAAAATAAAATAGACTTAATTGAAAAATATTAGCATAACATAAATGATCATATTAACCCTAAATGATATAATTAACTTTATTCTTATATCCAAAAAAATATAAAACCATTATTTCAGAAATAACTTTGTCACTAAAACACTAGTTACACCTTAGGGTTAAATATACCTCAAACATCGATTATAACTCAACAAATGTCTCCAAGGTAATTATATCCCGTAAAAACAAAAAATTGGTATTTCTTCCTTTAAAATTATAATCAATTATGGACTTATTAACCTATTATGGTTCCAGGAAATCTTAAACATTCATCATCTAAATTATGAACATAAAGTCTTAAAGGATATCATTATTCTTAAATATTTTATAATGGTTTATAAAGAAAAGGATAATTATCCTAAGAATATACCCTGGAGATACAAACCTAGTATGAGATAAGGACTGTTGTTATATAATTCCTAGTTTCATGTACATGACCACCTATTTATTTAATATATATATTTATATTGGGTTATGTTTCAGGGGGTGTAGGGGAGTTTTGGAAGGATTAGGAAACTTTTTTGGAGGTTCTAGATTTGAGAATGTCTAATAAAAATTATGAACCCCATATAGGAAACCATTTGTATTTTGTGGAAGGATATATAATATGTTTTCATGGTTAGCATAAGGTTTATTAAAACTGTGCAGATGCCTACCGGAAATCATGACTTTTTGAGGCATGTTGGAAAACATTTTTAGAACATTATTTGTCTAACTGTGTGAGCCAACTATGTGGGGGTTGTATTTAAACTATTAAATTTCCTGGTTGGTACATGGTTTAACGAGCCCTATGATATAACCATGAAGTGTATAGTCAGAAACATGAAATTTTTGTATGTAATTAAAATTAGAACATTAAGCACTTGTTTCTCCCCTAATACTCCCAAAACATGAATTCTTTTTCTCCCAAGGTATGAGTGATGTTTCCATTTAGTTCAAGAGTGATATTTTTGGGATTCAATGTGTGTTGGATTCCTAGATTCATCGGTGAGGAATGGTCATTTTTTTATTAAATCTAGTTAATCGTTGTTCAATTATTCATTTATCCAACTTTTTGTGTGGTATGGGTCTTCTATCTCGACTCCTTTTTTATTATAACTTGAAGGATTAATTTATATGAATTTTTATCCTTAAAGTATTTTGAAATTCTTATGTGATTATTATTGGAAGCCACTTTAGTGATGATTTTGGGGAAATTGTGGAATGTGGATAGTCTGTGGAAATAATTTCATAGATGATAATTTTAAAATGATGCTTTTAAAATTTTGGATTTTTTATTCATTAGAAAAGTATTCCAAAATGTTTTATTAAATTAATTCATTTATGTGAAATGGATTGGATTTTTATTTGGTATACATTATTTGATTGGATTTGTATTAAGAATACTTAGTTTCATGAATTCATGTTGCATTTTATAAGGACTTGTTGAAATAATATTTGGTGGTTTGTGTCAAAGTTATAATGGCACATGGGATTGGTTGCATTGTGATGATTCTGTAGATCGATAAGAGACAACTAATGAGGATGGAACTGTCACTTACGCATGAATGTGTGGATATGTGGATGTTTGGATAAATGGAATATGTATTCCAAATGATATTAGAAATGTTTTTTAATTATTGTTATATATTTTTCTATGAAAAACTATACTATCATTTATATAAAATATTTCAACTCTTTTTAATAGTATTATATAAAATTTTCAAACTATTTTATTTCCTAGTGGTGTGATTTAGGAAGTAATTTGTTATATCCAACTAAGATTAGACTCACCCTCTTCTTAGGAATTGTTGTCAATTTGGATACATCATCTATCAATTCTTACATAACGGAATGTTATCTAGTTCTTTATTTTTTCTTCTTGATGTCATGGGTGTAGATTATCATGTTCATGCTTGGAGAAAGTTGGGAGTTATAAGTTTGATGTATTTATTGTCTATGGGGTATTTTGTTTTTTTTCTTCAGTTATATCAAATGTATTCCCCTTGTATTCAAATATTTTAAGATATTTAGGTTATGTTTGGATTTTTACATTTTACTCAAGCATTATATAGAGGTTTTGTATATTTTTTTGGTTCATTGGTTTAGTTTATTATTCATTCAAAGGGAAAATCATCCCCCAATTGTTTATGAGGCCCTTGGAATTTATTTCTAGCCTTTTCAATCATGGAGATATCATCCAAGGATAGTGATACCCACCACCACTTCCAAATCCAATAGCTTAAGGGGAGAGATGTTACAAATAGTTTCACTTTTTGATCCTTGGGTATCACTTGTATACAATCCCAGAGTTGAATAATGTATCACTCAAGATAATTCATCGGGTTCTTAGCATGGTATAAAGGATATAGGATTGTCAAAACATGGAATGAAGAGCATAAAAAGTAATAGGTAACCCCTATATGTTTAACTTTATATTGTTTAGGTATTGGGTATATTAATTTATTATAAATCTTTTTTTTTGTGAATTGTCACCTCATTTTCATGGGTTTAGCTGATGAGTGTTATATGGAGTGCATTAGTAGAATGAATTCCCACTAGAAATTTCATTTTCATTATTGAGTAAATGGTTTATAGAAATGGTGAAATGTTATGTTTTAAAAAATAATTGAAAATGTTTTAAAATGATGATATTTTGAAAAGTCCTAATGATTGTATTTATACAATTATTCAAATGGTTAAATATGTATTAAAATGATTGTGGTACTTGTTGAAATGGTAATTGGAAATAGAAAAGACATCAGTTTATAGAGAGTGATGCTAAATGGAGTTTGATAAAGTTATTGTGAATGAAACTATTTAAAAACTAAAGAAACCATCTTGAAGAGGCTTCTAAGAATGTGTTTTCACCTAGCCCATAGGTGATCAACAATTGGTCCAAATTATTTTCTAGGATTCCCTTGTTTTATATAGAGGGGTCAAAAGAGATTAAATAAGACTATTGAATAATTTGTTTTAGTCCTAAAAGAAGAATCCACCCATAATTCAGGATTATTTATATCTAAAAAAGATGATGTTTTTTTGAATAAGATAAATAGAATCCTCAATTTCCATGGGAGACTAATAGAGCTGAAAGTGATTTTAGAAATGTATATGGTGTATGATCTAACATGAAAGTGGTGAGATTTTTCATTTCAGGTGATATTGGTCCAAGGAATATAATATATCGATGTTAAATAATTGTTCAATAAAATTTTATTCCCTAAAAAAATTAGTACTTATACAGAAACATGATTCTTCAGTTTGAAGAATAATAATGTTTCAGTAAAAAATTATGCATCTAAATTTAAGAAGTTAGGTGAAAATACACTTGAAATTGTTGTAACTGAATCCTTAAAGTGATGCATTTTTTAGTGAGGGTTGAAACCAAATGTTCTCTCAGTGATTATCATACTTTTTATAAAACATTATAAAATTATGTTCAATAGAGATACTATATTATATAGTGATGTCTCAAGTAATACAGTTAGAGGGAGAATGTCAATCCCTATGGGAAAAGGAAGGAAATCCAAAATCGGGATCTAATGGGGGAGTGAAACCTATTATCATAGTGGTAGTACACCTCAGAATTAGACTATGGGAGTATAAAACCATCATCCCTGATGTAAATGTTAAGTGAGTTGTTTTAAATTGGGTTCTTTTGACCACTTTAAGTGAGAGTGTACAACACCCCACAATGATTTCCACAACTGAAACAACATGGGAAATCTTGGATGTCTGTGCCATAATTATGGGAATTAACAACCTAATGAATATTGTGGCCAATGTTTATTTTTATGCATGATGTATGTGATTTAAATCTTTTGAAGATGATAGACATAACATTAAAAGAGACTGGGCAGTGGATGTAGGAAGAGCAAGATCAATAGTACTAGTTATTAGAACTATCAATTATCAGTTGAAGTTAGTTTCTTTATCATTGGTAGGTGAGATCAAGAATATATATTTTGAAACATAGTGGATTAGTTCCTTGATTTTTCTCCTGAAAATATATCATGTTTTCCACCCAAATGGGAAGTAGAGTGTATAATTGATCTCCAAACGAGGAACAATCTTGTCTCACTTCTGTCTTATTAGATGGATCCAATAACATTGTGGGGATTAAAGGATCAATTGGAAGAGTTTAAAAATATAGGGTTATCTGATCAAGTATGTCTCTATGGGAAGCACTTTTTCTTCTTATGTAGAATGTGGATATGGATCTTAGGATTTTTGTAATATTATGATAAGATAAACCAAGTTATGATAATGACTTAATGTCCTTTCCCACTCAATGATGAATCATTTGTTCAATTGAGTAGATCTTAGTGGGTCACTAAAATTTAAATATGTTCAGGATATCACCATCAACATGTTTTGAAAGAAGATATTTTTAAGATACCCCTTAAAACAATATATAGTCATTATGAGTTCATTTTTATTCCTTTTTATCTTATAAATGAATATAATGCCTTTATGAAATTGATGAATCGAGAATTTAAAATGTATCTGGATTACTTTGTGGTGGTTTTGGGGGTTTATATACTAGTGTACTCAAGTACAAAGACAAAAACTAATAAACACTTGGATATAGTGTTGGTTATCTTATAGGATCATTATCTATAGTAAAATTTATCAATGTGTGATTTATAGATATAATAGGTACATATCATGGCCCATGTAATTTCTAAAAAAGGATTTTTTTTACATTCTAAATTGATAGAATCCATCATCTATTTCCAAAACTAGAAGAATTTATTCAAGATTCCTAGTCTCCATGGCTTGATGGAAATCTATAGATGATTCTAAAATTATTTTTTTTACATTTTTAATCACTAATTATTTATTTAATGAGGAAAGGTGATCCTTTCCAATGGAACAAAGAGTGTCATAAATACTTCCAACAGTATAAGGATAGAATTACATTGGAATATATCCTTACATTATTAGACTCTAGAAAGAGTTATGTAGTCTATTATGATTTGTTGGGATCTTGGTTGGGTTGTGTTCTCTTATAGGGAGATCCTGTTATTTCTTATGGCTCACAAAAGTTTTGTATTCATGATAACAAATAAATAACATACAACATGGAATTAACTCATTTAGTCAATGAAATATTGAAAATTGAATCTACACACATTTTTTTTAATCTATGGGTATATACCCTAAAACAATGAGTATAAGCTATACCAATGTTTTTAGGGATCATGGCTCATGGAGGAGTCGGTATAGAACGTTATAATTCATTTCTAGAAAAACATTGGGTATAGGTCATACAGATGTTTTCATACCCACTATTTAAATAAAAATGTTAGTATATATCTATACACATGGTTTAAAAAACTATGGGTATAGATTAACCCAACAGAGAAACTATACCCAAACTTTTCATAACCATGGGTATAGGTACGTACCTATATTTGGTAGCAATTGCTTCTATAACTCTTCCAACAACACATGAACCTATAAATAAACTAAAAACAATATTATACATTAAATGAAATACAAGTATTGTATATTTTGAATTAAACCAACTTATTTAAATATTTTTCAAACCATATAAAATACTAAAACATACATATAAATCTATACAAGAAATGAATTCAAGTAATTAACTTTTTTTGACAAGTATCCTTTATACTTAATCAAAAATGTAGGGGATCAATATCTACCACATCACTAATATCATTATCCTCATCACCATCAGCAACACCATTATAACCATCAGAAACATCCTTACCACCAACAACATCATCTGAAGTAGGATCTTCATCATCTAGAGTAGAAACATCATCAATATAATCATCAATATTCTCATTACTACCACCATCAGCTCCACCAACATTAGGTTTCTCATTCTTATCTCTTGGGGAATAATTTAAAGAGAACATTGAATCCATATATGAATCAATAGCAGTAGCATACTCAAATGTAAATGATTTACTTATAACATATATATATTTCAAGAAGTGTTTGGTGATCAACATAATTCTTTCACAATGAAAATTACTTATTTCAAACTCATGTATAGCTATTTTTTCCATCAAATGATTTTTCACTTGTGGTTCTGAATGATTTTAGAGGAGTCCGATGAGGAACAATACCTATAGGGGAAGAGGTTTTCCCTAGTGGTCATCGTACTTTGAACTGGTGCTCCTCAATTAATACTTGAATCAAATGATCATTTGGCCTGAATTTTTCATCTTATTTAGCACTGAGGGCCTCCTGGGAATACTTTTAAAAATATTAACAACATATTAAAATTTTAATTTCATTTAAATATTTTATATAAAAATTGAAATACTCAAAAACAATTCCTATGTTTTTGAATTTTCTACACTTCCATACTTTTACTTCCTACTTGAGAAAAATAATTTCCACAAGGAACACAACCTTCAATGCCCAATTCAATTTTTTAAAAAAGAAATTAATTATAATACATTTGTTCATAATATATTTTTTTAATATTTTAAAAAAAATTAATAACTTTTTAATGACTAAATAATTCATAAATTTAAACTTTTGAAAAACATTGGTGAAGAATTCATCAATAAAAGCTAATGATAAACACTGTATAATTTTAGACACTCATAGTTAACATTCCATAAATATCATATATTATTTAGTTCTAAAAATTGAAATAAAATCCAACTGGACACTACCACCAATCATTGAGGACGGATATTACCACTGTATAAAAAAAGCAACAGTCGTTCAAAATCAGATTAAGAAATTAAGGTTCCTAGAAGATGAAATGTAATGATTTGATAAAGAATAAATCACAATATAAAACTTATAATTTTAACATAATTACATGTAATTATTAAATTTAATATATTTAATATTGAATGTAATATGTGACTGATAGAGTTGAATACAAATATTGAAAGAAATGATAATGAGAAAAGTTCTAATAATTAATTATAACATTTTTATTAGATGAAGGATGGTGTATAATAATTCATCTATGATATGGAAACTATATGAAACATACAAGGGGATTGATTTATGTTAAAATATCATTATATATCATGTTTTAAAAATAGTTATATTATTGTTCAGTTCTGGATGCAAATATACATTGTACCATCTTTAAAATTAACATTTTTGTGTTATATCATAATTATTTAATTGCATAATATGAAATATGGAAGAGATTTCCAATATCAAAAATTAATAATGAATAGAAAAATTAGACATGAAAATATACATATTTAACTAAATATTAATATAAATTTAGATATTATTTCTATTCATATTAATGTTCTGGACACTTTATATTTTCGGGCATTTTAATGTACCCCAATGCGTGTATATACACCATTGAATCTTTATTCATTCTTTTCATTGTCAACACTTCATAAATAAATCAGTTAAAGTAATGATAGTTAAATTCTATATGAAAACTATGAATGATTGTAAATACTTTAAAATCATCAGTATTCTAATATGTGATCATTTTTTGATGTTGATTATTTTAGAAATTCATGGAATATGGGTACATCCTTTAAATTAGAACAAACTCTACTCCTCCAACAAAAATATAACTCCCAATGATCCATTAACCTTGAAAACATAGTGGCATCACCATTGTGAAAGATAAATAAAAACTGAAAAAAACATGTTAATTCATATTAATATTAAAATAATATAGATATAAATTTATAGATTTGTTTTACAATTATTTCCACCTGTGATTTGTCTTTGATGTCCTTACTGAGATGTCTCCCTGAGATAAATTCCATTGAATTGGTATCTTGGTAACTGGATAATGTGACCATGAAACTTCTACACTACCTATAATTTTTACATACCATCTAGTTTTATTTTTTGTAATCCACCATTATTTATGTTTTGTAATTACAAGATTCTGGTATACAGGTGTATCCATGTCCCTTACTAGAAGATCACATTGAATAAGATAAAAGGAATAAGAAAAATAAATTCATGGTACTATAAGGAAATAATGAAGTGATAAAATTTCATATAGTTATATTAAATAAATACAATGTAGGTTTCTCAATAGGCTCTAATGGATCTATAGGATGCCCTGAATTAGTAGACTCTGAAATATATGTCTATTCCAATGTAGGCTCTTTGTGATCTGCATGAATATGAGTATGAGATGATGGAAAAAAAGTCATCAGATCCTAAATGGATAGATGGAAATAGAGGTGGTGTACACATGAAATTATATGGGTAGTAGGGTTGGCGATAAATTAATAGATTTGGAAATTCTATAGGTGGAACTATCCTTGCTGGCGGTGTAGAAATGGAATGGAATAAAAGTCTAAATGCGATGATGATGGAGGCATGGGTTAGAAAATCCCTACAAGTGACATAAACATGCTCTGGAATGAAGAGGCTAAGTGAGATAATGATGATGATGGAAAGGGTAGGAACATCCCCACATGCTATGTAGACATGGTATGGGAAGAATAAGTTAAAAGAAATGATGTTGGAGGAATGTGTTGGAATACATCTGGAGACTCATGTGGAGGATGAAAATTTGTGGAACATGGGTTGTTCACTAGTGCTTCAGGGTGGGAATGTGTAATGTGGGTGCTTCATCTAGGTCTATGGGCATCCTCACTCCTACCCATGCTGGTTTTATGAGGTTTATTCCAATATTGTGTAACTGAATTTCTCAAAAACATATTTGATAATGAATATGAAAATTTCGATATATGTAATTCTGAAGAAAAATATAAAAAGTTTTGTACTAACTAAGGGTACCATAGTAGCCAACCCATGCTCGCGCTTCTGTTGATAAAAATAAAATAATAACTTAATTTAAACTTTATTCATAATATATATATGAATGAAATATACAATTTTAAAAAAATAGTTTTTAAAAATCAATCATACATATTAGATGCTAACAAAGGCATGAACACTGTGATAACATATTTTAGTAATAGTAATTTAAAACCATGTTATAAATTTTATTAAAAACCTGTTTGAAACCCGGTTTCCTGAGTTGAAATAAATCTAATTAAATATAACTAAACCAAAAAATAGTGAAACATGAATATAATTAGAAACTAAAACTAAATTAATTTATTTGTAGTTATTCCAACTAGTGAAACTCATTTCCCAATAAGCTAATTGAAATGTGAACATATATGGTTGCTTCTATATATTACCCAATACTACATGAGGATCAAAATAAAATATCAGAAAGGGAAAACTTGAGTCATCAAGTTCAATATTTCGGTTAACACCAATTGGGGTGTCAATGATTTCAATTTCTTCCTAATAATCTTGAAAAATATGTCATTAGATTACTTAATATAGGACATCGAAATCACGTCTCAGATGATCTTTCACATGCAACACATTTTTCAATTGATTCCAAAATGTACGGTTCATCGGTTTCCAGAAATTGAGTCATGTAAATAACTTTGAATCAGAAATCATCAATAAATTAATCTTGTCACATCATTGTTTCAAACCATTTACATTTCATCATTGTGACTTGACCTCTAGGGTATTAATCCAATAAAAATATTTTATCAACAATTCCATAATAATAAACATCTTCATTTGGGGGGAGACTATCTGATGGATTGGAATAATAGTCTATTATAGAAGTTAACATAATTACATATTTCCATAATAATAAATTCATTTGATGACATGAGCTGGGAAACTAGTTCATGTCATAAATTTTCTAAAAAAATGTATCTTTGTACAGTTATATCTCATTATCAATTTAGAAGAATACTTTGAAAAAATACATACATTCTTGAGCCATAAAACCTCTCACAATTGAACATTTAGGATAATTCATGTCTCGGACAAAATATTTCATTGTGAACATATTTAATTTTGTTGGATATATCAATTGAGAAGCAATGTATCCCCCAGGATGTTTTCTAATTTGAATATGAACTATTAAAAGAACCATGCTGGCGAAAATGAGGGAGCATTGTTTTCCTACTCAAAAATAATTAATGTCACCTATTAATACATTATTATCAAGAATGACTTGGATAACCATTTAGTATAAAGGTATCTAAATAAATGGAACACTGGATTCAATTTCACTCTTACATTACTGGATAGAAAATTCCAAATTGAAATTGGAATCAATTCATGAATAATGATGTGATAATCCTATGTTTTAAGGATTTTGGTTTCAAATACCTTTTTACACTTATTCACACGTGTTGCTAGAATATCCATCAAGAACATTGATATTTTCCAATACATCTAGAATTTTTTTATCTAACTATGTCATTACATTAGAATCACAAGAATCATTTTATTTCTTTTCAGTGATAAAATAGGATGACATTCTGGCCAAATACCCCAATCGTTCTTGTCTCGAAGAGATTGGAAGTCATCTTTGGTCTTCGCCATTATATTAAGAAGAATTGAAAGAAACAATTCACATATAGTTTTCTTAATGTTCATTACATCTTAACAATGGCGTTATAAATTAATAGACCAATATGGAATCTCAAAAAACATACTTCTCTTTTTCAAATTATAAGTGTCTTTAAGGTCAATGTTCTTCCTCTTTTTAGATTTCATCTAAACTTACCCAAATAAAAAAACATAAATATTTCAATTCATTAAGAACATCAGTTCATGAGATAGGTTGAGGAGTTTTTTTAGGGTCAACAATATTATTATGCCTTTAGAGATTCTTTTCATATTTATGATCCATTGGAAAGAATAATTTATTCCACATGAAACTAAAAATACGATGATATTTAAGCCTTCTCGATTGTGTATTATTCATACAAATTTGACACGATAGTTTTCCAATCATGATCTATGCATAAATCATTCTATAAGTAGGGAAATCCTTGATTTTCCATTTAAGGGAAGCACACATGTGAAATATATTTTTTGAATATACATCAAATCTACGCACACCAATATCCCAAATATACTTCAATTATTTTATTATATTTTAAATTAGATGTATATATCATTTTCCGGATTATAAGGTCCATATATCCGTGTAATTAAGAAAGGGAAATTATTTCTTGTACACATCCATTTATGAATATTATAAACGTGAATAAAAAATTTCCATGTAATGTGAGTAGTAATCATATAACCAAATAAATTAAAATTATAGAGACCCGAAGCTTAATGTAAATAGACATTACATTACTTTTGCGGAATACTTAGTACATAACAAAAACACACACACAAGGACCGTAATAGTTTAGTGTCTTTGGAAACTCGGAATATAATCTTCTAATCATGGTGAAAGATCTTCAACATCTCCTATAAAGATCTTCTTTTTTTTTAAAAACCTTAATCTTTTCTTTATACCCTGGGGAAAGGAAAACAGAAAAGGGTGAGCTCAAATGCTCAGTAAGGGTAAACAAAAGAAATATCAATCACATAATATTCATAAGAACATATCTTTTGGAAATCTTAACCTGCAAAAGAGATCATAATTTAATAACATGAGATAAATCATAGTAGTGAAATGTAATCCAAATAATCATAACTTAAAACATGATACTTTGTGTCATACACACATAATCATAGAGAATCATTTCTTATTAGTCAAGACTCATTGCCAAGACTATCTTAGTGGACAAATTCCCTTTCTAAACCGAGTTCGCTCCTCGTTTCAGTCCTGTTTCAACGAACCGGAATAACCTACCATTCCAGCCATTTATATCTCATGATATATAAAATCATTTCCCAATGCATTGGAGGGATATATAATTCCCACCCATCTCATAATGATACCATTCTTATGTGTGCCTCAAAATCATAAATCATACATCATTGCATAACTCAAGTAATAAAAATGGGAATCATAAACATCGTGACATCATAAAACAATTCATATAAGATAAAGGAATTCATAAAAATAATTCCATTACAACATATTCAAATCAATGTAATAATAGGGATAGAAACATAACCCTTTATTATCTTAGATGGAAAATAATTTTGATAAAACACTTGAACTCCATTCTTGAGAAAAATATCCTTTCTACTTCGAAAACACTTTTCCTTTATTATCATTTCATACAATTTTAAACTAAAAGAAGTTGATTAAAAATAAACTTGAAAACTTGTAAAGTAATATTCTTGGAAATAATGTTTTAAAAATCCATTCATGTCGTATAAGTTAAAAAAACATTCTTCTCGTACTTTTGTCAGAAAAGTCAAAAAGTACCTCGTACGAAAAATGACAAAAGATTCTTTTCATATATTTTACTCAAAACTCAACTAAGGGTAAAATTGTATTTAAAAAATTGTAGGTGGAATGAAATAATATTACATATTGAGGAAACATGGATGTGGATGATAAAATACAGCCCAGTAAATACCAAAGCATAAACAATCTCGGATAAAAATGAGATTGTGATATTTCCCTTACCATAGCTCCGATTTGCTTCGTAAGTGTCCGAACATCCTGTATAATGATTTAAATAATGTTATTGACTTATTCCAAAATCATACATATTTTTATGATATCATATATGGTCATATTATTAGCTTCTAATTGGTATATTTCATTATTACTTGTTATTCGGGTGTTTATTACTATTTGTTCTTATGCGTGTTTTGTCGAATAAATTCTTATTTTTCTTTTTAGGTTATAGATAAAACATTTACAGAATGGTATTAGGGTAATATATATCATATTAATTCATTAAATTCATATATATAATCACTATGCAATGATGATCATGTAGAACGGTTCACATCACATCTTGGAGACGGTATTTCGTACGTACGCACGAGCGATGATATCGTTCCCATGATTATGGAATTGTATTGGAGTATATATATAATATTTCAGAATAAATATCACAATACAATAATCATATATAGTCATTATTTACACCATTATAACCATCCAAGTAAGGTGGTGGTGGAAAATAGATTACACCACGGCGTGGAGACGGTATTATATACGTACGCACGCGCGGTGATTTCGTTTTCTGTAGGATGGATAGATGGTGATATAGGGTTTTTTCATACTTATAATAACATATCATTATATGAGTGATACTGATGTTATTACTTCATAATGAAACAACCTAATAAGAAGAAGTGGAAGAAGAAATAAAGGTGAATGAATCGGTAACGGACATTACCTCTTCTTTGAAGCGCCTCTTTCATACCTCCTCTTAGGGCACTAAAATTGGTATTTGAAGAAGACCAAGACCTCTAAGATTTCTCTAGGGAAGTGTAGAGAAGAAATTGTCAGGGGTTGGCCGAGGTTGAAGGCTCAATGTGGTGTGAGGAAGAGAGGGAGGAAGTGCCCTTTTATAAGGGAGGAGAGGGGCACCTTTGAAATAACTAAAAATATTATTTTATTATAAAGTAACATTCAGTTTTTAATAGCTCAAAATTTAGTTATTTAGAACCTAAGGTGGGTATGGTTCTAAATCCTATCATACAATAGAATTTGGACAGGTTTATTTTACTATTTTAACCTTATCATTTAGTTTTAACTTTAAGTTAGATAATTTTACTTTTACTGTTCCTTTTTGTGTTCTTACACTATAAGGTTAATAAACTTACTATAACAAGCCAAAAGAACCCCATGTTGTTTATTATTAATATATATAACCTTATATAAGTCATTTGGCCAAACCGTTGATTTTTTGGAATATAATAACAATTAATAAAATAATATTTGTTTTAAAAACTATTTTATGTCAATTTTGACACTATTTGGTAATTGATTTTTGTAAAAATCATAACAGAATTACTAGTTCTAAAAAAGATAATAAAATCAATAATAACATGTCATATTAACCTATAAAATTAGTGGAATTCATAAAAAGTCTCAAATTACATTTATTTGGGTATTTATAACATTAATTATGTCAATATTTCATTAATACGATAATTAATGCATCATCGTTGTGTCATAAATAAATTAAATTATTTAATGTCTAAAAATTACAAAACAAATATCATTATGTAGGAAATCGTTTTAGCTTTCTAATGAATATTTATAGTCTAATTTATCTTATGTATAACCCTATATTAAAAATGATTTACTTATTAAACATTGATTTTAACTATTTTAACCCTTCTTTAAATAAATTAATAATAAATGTCCTAATCTAATCCAAGTGGGCTTAAATGGACATATTTAATTCCTAAGGTTGTTTTTGGTCGAATTACACTTATCCAATAGAATTAGGACATGTGTGGGTAATAATAATCTCATTTTTACCCTTAATTACCCTATTTACTTTTAACCGTGTTTAAAAAAAAGTAAAAAGTTACTATTCACCAAAAATTATTTTCATCTCATTGAACCACATTTTATTCTTTGATATTAACCGTGTCTCTCAGATTTTCGAAATTCCACTCACAGAAGCGGTAAAATTAAGTTTTATGAAAAATTTAGTTTTTTTAACTACCACTTAGTGGTTTCACTATTCATCAAAAAAATGAAAGTTTCCAGAAAAATAAAAAAAATTAGTCCTAAGCTATATTTGATATTTTGAATTCAAAAATGATCTATATTTTACCGAATTCAAAACATATCAGTTACATTAATTAATTTAAAAATTAATTCCCGTCTTCAAAACAAATAGCGTGTTTTTAAGAGATAATAACTTACAAAAGATTGACACTTGTTTATGTCTGGTTTAAATGTGAAATTACATCCAATGACAAACATTGTATTAAATCATAAAAATATATTCTAAATATACTTTAAAACAACTCAAATTAATATTTTATCACTATTAATTATTTTGATTAAAAAAGTTGTTTTTAATTAAAATTTAGTAATTTTCACTATTCATCAGAGTATGAATGTTATCCGAAAAGTACCAAAATTTCACCCTAAGCTAATTTCGATATTCCGAATCCAAAAATGATGTCCATTTTGAGAGATAAAATTTATAAAATTTTAAAAGGTCGTTATTACTATTCATAACGGCTAGTTTTAATAATATTTTAATAGCATATCGTTGTTTAGTGAAACTCGGTATTGCGTACTACACATGCTATCGAGGAAGGTCGTGATTGCGTGTAATGCAGGGAAAGTCAAATATGCATGTTGTGCAAGCTCCTTTTGGTGTAGCGTACAACACAAGACATTAATGAAATTAAAAATAAATATTTTTCATAAAATCTTGGGGTGTTACATTCTACCCCCCTTAAAATGAATTTCGCCCTCGAAATTCGCCGGGGTTATAAATGGTTTACTACTTGAATGTTTCTTTAATAGAAACCCACATCATAAAAAGGAATACCAAAACCATTATTTAAAAACAAAAGTATGAAACGTAACGGTTACCCAAATAAACTAATCACTGGGTTTCCACATAGGTGAAAATATGGATATAGAAGAGAAATCTAACCATTATGTTCTGATGGAGAGTGGTAGAGAACATGTCTATGTAAAATCCATCAATCACAAAGCCATAAATTTGTGACGATCTAAGGTACCATCTAATTCATTAGATATAAGAGCACTAGTACATCATTTTTGGTTTTCAAGATCATTTCCCTAAGGTTGATGAAATTGGAATTAGAAGAAATACTTTCGTGATTTTGGTACTGTGTCACCATTGGTCATTCTTTGGACAATTTCCACTTCATCTCTTAAAGAAATGAAGTTGGATTTGTCATTCGTGAAGTGTTAGGATATCATGTGATAGAATGATGGGTCATTCCATTTGTCTCAAACAAAAGGTTACAAAAGTTATCAAAAATACATAACACCATCTATGGTGAAGTTAATCATATAAGATTCCAGAAATGATCTTATACTTCATATATCATACCGAGTAATAAAATAAAACTAGTTTCTACTAACCAGGGACATTCCTGTAGGCCAGTGGTAGGTGATAAAGGCCAGTCGCACTTCGTTTGTGGGTTCGATTCCCACAGCCTTGTCCGACGTGATGGGTTGTCGCCCGTCCTGCAGGTTGTCATTTTTCTAAAGCTCTATTTCTATAACATCCCATCAATAATATCGAAAAAAAGTTATATCCTTAAACAATACTAACTTATGTCCAACATAATCCATTCCAATCATTAGGCTTATCTAAAATACTTCGGTCCAAGCTCATAGTATAAAGAAAATGATTACTTGAAATGTCGCAAAACAATCACATGAATGCCATCATTTATCCCCCATATATCATAAGATATATCTTGTTGGTCAAATTACAAACATGTGAATACCTAAATCATGCATTATATTGAAGAATATATACCCATTGAACCTTAGTGAAAACATGAATATAGTTAAAAGTTAACACTTTCCACAAACCAAAATCCTCAAAATTCTTTATACTCAAACCATGATATAACCTTCTCCTTGTATCAGTCATGATCTCATTAATACTATCAAACATTTAATTTTCTCCTTATCCCTTCATTATGCGCATATCATCTACATTCCAAAAATATCTGAATAACCTTTCATTGATAATGGTACCATTAATCATACACTTTCAAAACTCAAGGGAAGACAACAGTGTAACAATCCTTAGATGTCTCTTTATTCCATAGTACCATGAGATTACTTATACAACATTACACATGATAAACATGTAATCATTCCACTACATTCTTAAACCATTGACTGAGCTTCAACAATTCTTTCATCTCACATATCATTTGTAGTCTCTTCATCATCATCAACATAAATACTACCCATACGACCATACTGATTCTCTTCATGAGACTTTCCCTTAGGGCATTGGTTTTCATAATGCCCGTACATTGCACATTTAAAACATTTAACCATTGTTGATGTCGTAGAAATACCATTATCCTTATCCCTGGTGTTAACTGAACCTTTTCCTTTGCACTTACTGGCTTTGTGTCCTTCTTTTCCACACCCAAATCATCTTCCAGTTCCTTTGAAAGATTCTCCTTGATGCCTCTTCCCACATGATTTACATAGGGGAAATTGAACTTTCTTTCCTCTATGATCATCATGAAACTCCATCTTTCTCTTATTAGCCAAGTCAGGAAACATACCAAATTTTACTTTATTGATCATATTATGAGATTGATGATTCAGCATAATAATGATGTTTGGACTTCCAAATCCCATTTCATTTGGTTACTCATAAAGAATATCATTCTATTATCCATTATATCCTCCATTATTGTGAATCATCTTTTTTCCAACCATTTTCTAATACCCAAAAAGAATAGTGTGAGAGGAAAAAATCATAATAAAGGGGGAGTAACTTCAATATATAACATCTTTGGTTTAATCTAATATCATTACCATTGTTCTAGTACTATATCCTATACATATACTTATCCTTAGGGACATCCCTAGACATACCATAGAAATATCTCTAGGGATATCACTAATGTTTTCTTATCCTTGTTTCCAAAGGTTGACTAAACTTTTCCTCTGTTCCCAACTGTAGAGACCCGAAGCTTAACGTACATAGACATTACATTACTTTTACAGAATACCTAGTATATAACAAAAACACACACACAAGGACCGTAATAGTTTAGTGTCTTTGGAAACTCGGAATATAATCTTCTAATCGTGGTGAAAGATCTTCAACATCTCCCATAAAGATCTTCTTTTTTTTAAAACCTAAATCCTTTATTTATACCCTAGGGAAAATAAAACATAAAAGGGTGAGCTCAAATGGTAAGTAAGGGTAAACAAAAGAAATATCAATCACATCATAATCTTAAGAACATTTCTTTTGGAAATCTTAACCTGCAAAAGAGATCATAATTTCATAATATGGGATAAATCATAGTAGTGAAATGTAATCCCAATAATCATAACTTAAAATATGAATCTTTCTGTCATACACACATAATAATAGAGAATCATTTCTTATTAGTCAAGACTCATTGCCAAGACTATCTTAGTGGACAGAGTCCCTTTCGGAACCGAGTTCACTACTCATTTCAGTCCTGTTTCACTGAACCGGTATAACCTACCGTTCCAGCCATGTCTATATCATGAGATATAAAATATTTACCCAATTAATTGGAGGGAGATATAGGTCTCACCCATCTCATAATGATACCATTCTTTTGTGTGCCACAAAATCATAAATCATATATCATTGCATAACTCATGTAATAAAAATGGGAATCTTAAACATCGTGACATCATAAAACAATTCATATAAGATAAAGGAACTCATAAAAATAATTCCATCACAACATAGTCAAATAAATGTAATAATAGGGATAGAATCAGAACCCTTTATTATCTTAGATGGAAAATAATTTTGATAAAACACTTGAACTCCATTCTTGAGGAAAATATCCTTTCTACTTCAAAAACACTTTTCCTTTCTTATCATGTCATACAATTTTAAACTAAAAGAAGTTGATTAAAAATAAACTTGAAAACTTGTAAAGTAAGCTTCTTGGAAATAATCTTTTAAAAAACCATTCATGTCGTATAAGTTAAAAAACATTCTTCTCGTACTTTTGTCGGAAAAGTCAAAAAGTACCTCGTACGAAAAACGACAAAAGTTTCCTTTCATATCTTTTACTCAAAACTCAACTAAGGGTAAAATTGGATTTAAACAATTGTATGTGGATGGAAATATTATTACATATTGAGTAAATGTGGATATATATGATAAAATACACCCTAGTAAATACCAAATCATAAACAATCTCGGATAAAAATTAGATTGTGATATTTCCCTTACATTAGGTCCGATTTGCTTCGTATGTGTCCGAACCTCCTGTATAATGATTTAAATAATGTTATTGACTTATTCCAGAATCATACTTATTTTTATGATATCATATATGGTTATATTCTTATCTTCTTATTGGTAATATTTCATTATTACTTGTTATTCGGGTATTTATTACTTTTTGTTCTTATGCGTATTTTGTCGAATAAATTCTTATTTTTGTTTTTAGGTTATAGATACTTCATTTCCAGAATTGTATTAGGGTAATATATATCATATTAATTAATTAAATTCATGTATATAATCATTATTCAATGAAGATCATGTAGAACGAGTCACATCACATCGTGGAGACAGTATTCCGTACGTACGCACGAGCGATGATATCATTCCCATGATTGTAGAATTGTATTCGAGTATATATATACTATTTGAGAATCAATATCACTTTAAAATAATCATATATAGTCATTATTTAAACCATTATACCCATCCAAGCAAGGTGGTGGTGTAAAATAGATTACACCATGGCGTGGAGACGGTATTCTGTACGTACGCACGCGCGGTGATTTAGTTTTCATAGGATGGATATATGGTGAAATAGGGTTGTTTCATACTTATAATAACATATCAGTATATGAGTGATACTGATGTTATTACTTCATAATGAAACAACCTAAGAAGAAGAAGTGGAAGAAGAAATAAAGGTGAAAGAATTGGTAACGGACATTACCTCTTCTTTGAAGAGCCTCTTTGATACCTCATCTTAGGGCACTAAAATTGGTCTTTGAAGAATACCAGGACCTCTAGGATGTCTCTAGGGAAGTGTAGAGAATAAATTGGTAGGGGTTGGCCGAGCATGAAGGCTCAATGCGGTGTGAGGAAGAGAGGGAGGAAGTGCCCTTTTATAAGGGAGGAGAGGGGCACCTTTGGAATAACTAAAAATATTATTTTATTATGAAGTCACATTCGGTTTTTAATAGCTCCAAATTGAGTTATTTAGAAGCTAAGGTGGGGATGGGTATAAATCCTATCATCCAATAGAATGTTGAAAAGTTTCGTTTTCTATTCTAAACTTATCATTTAGTTTTAACTTTTAGTTAGATAAATTTACTTTTACCGTGTCTTTTTGTGTTCTTTCACTATAAGGTTAATAAACTTACTATAACAAGCCAAAAGAACCCCAAGTTGTTTATTATTAATATATATAACCTTATATAAGTCATTTGGCCTACCCATATATTTTTAAGAATATAAAAACAATTAATAATATAAAATTTGTTTTAAAAACTATTTTATGTCAATTTTGACACTACTTGGTAATTGATTTTTGTAAAAATCATAACAGAATTATTAGTTCGAAATAAGTTAATAACATCAATAATAACATGTCATATTAACCTTGAAAATTAGTGTAATTCATAAAAAGTCTCAAATTACATATATTTGGATATTTATAACATTAATTATGTCAATATTTCATTAATAAGATAATTACGGCATCATCGTTGTGTCATAAATAAATTAAATTATTTAATGTCTAAAAATTACAAATAAATTATCATTATGTAGGAAATCTTTTTATCATTCTAATTAATATTTATAGTCTAATTTATCTCATGTATAACCCTATATTAAAAATTATTTACTTATTAAACATTGATTTTAACTATTTAACCCCTCTTTAAATAAATTAATAATAAATGTCCTAATCTAATCCATGTGGGCTTAAATGGTCATATTTTATTCCTAAGGTTGTTTTCGGTCAAATTAAACTTATCCAATAGAATTAGGACATGTGTTAGGGTAATAATAATATCATTTTTACCCTTTATTACCCTATTTACTTTTAACCATGGTAAAAAAAGTAAAAAGTTTCTATTCACCAAAAATTATTTTCATCTCATTGAACAACATTTTAGTCCTTGATATTAACCGCGTCTCTTGGATTTTCGAAATTCCACTCACAGAAGCGGTAAAATTATGTTTTATGAAAAGTTCAGTTTTTTTAACTACCACTTAGTGGTTTCACTATTCATCAAAAAAATGAAAGTTTCCAGAAAAATACAAAAAATTATGCCTAAGATATATTTGATATTATGAATTCAAAAATGATGTCTATTTTAACAAATTCATTTCATATCAGTTACATTAATTAATTTAAAAATTAATTGCCGTCGTCAAAACAAATAGCATGTTTTTAAGAGATAATAACTATCAAAAGATTGACAGTTGTTTATGTCTGGTTTAAATGTGAAATTACATCAAATGAAAAACATTTGATTAAATTGTAAAAATATATTCTAAATATACTTTAAAACCACTCAAATTAATAATTTATCACTATTAATTATTTTTATTAAATTTTTTTTTTAATTAAAATTTAGTAATTTTCACTATTCATCAGAATATGAAAGTTATCCGGAAAGTACCAAAATTTCACCCTAAGATAATTTCGATATTCCAAATCCAAAAATGATGTCCATTTTGAGAGATAAAATTTCTAAAATTTTAAAAGGTGGTTATTACTCTTCATAACGGCTAGTTTTAATAATATTTTAATAGCATATCGTTGTTTAGTGAAACTCGGTATTGCGTACTACACACGCTATCGAGGAAAGTCGTGATTGCGTGCAATGTAAGTAAAGTCAAAGATGCTTGTTGTGCAAGCTCCTTTTGGTGTAGTGTAGAACACAAGACATTAATGAAATTAAAAATAAATATTTTTCATAAAATCTCGGGGTGTTACAAAAACCATCATAGGATTGACCCAACCAGACATTACACACCAATGCTAAAAAATTTGGATGTTGTGCATGAAATTCCCCCTATGATAATTCATCTATAGGATGAACCAACTCATCGTTACCATTAATTCTCTCAGCCTAAATCCATTATATATTTGATGATATTTCTATATACATGAAGAGATTAGGAATCCAGGGGTAAATGGAATTTGACACATGTTGTAATGTGGAAAATGATATGGTGTTCCATCTATATTTTCCTTCCATCAAGATATACCACATTCATTACAGTCTTTAAGGTCTAATTTTTCCTCCCAAAATAAAGTAAAATCTTTTATATAGGCATGTATTTTATTAATACAAAATCTACAATACATAATTAACTTTCATACCCTATAATTGTTTGAGGGAATATATGCACCATTAGGAAGAAATTCCTTCAAAAAGGTCAGAATATAATCAATGGAGGTATTATAAATCCCATACATGTTTTTTGCATGATATAACCACATTAAAAATTAATTTTTTTTTATTTTAGTACATTCATGATATAATTGAGTTATTTAATTATAGATTTAATTTTTCACACTCTCAACAAATTGATCATCAATCCTTTCCTCATGTGTATTGATATCATTTCCTTCTTTCACTAGCATATTATATCCCTCGTGATGATGCACAAATGGAAAATGATCAAATATGTAATTCTATATAACAATTCTTTATTTTTTTCATGAAAAGTGTATGATTATCTTGTCTTTCCATGGTGATACCAAACATAAAAATTTGATTGAACTCCAAATTTTGTTATTTAGTAGATAACTTATTCATTAATTAAGCATGGTCTTCCAACACAGTTATAGCATAAAAAATATATACAGAAGGTATATGAAGCATTGTTAAATGAAAATTTGAAAAAAATCTATATTATTTTGAATCACTATTGTAATATGGTCTATATGATATACTTATCTTCTCTCTATTAATGTACAAGGAAAAAATTTATGTTCCAGTGAAAAATTAAAACCATATTAAAAAAATTCATAACAAAAAATTTTAGTATTAAATTTATCAATGTGCACTAGTATATATAAAAATAGAAAAAAATAACATATGTTATAAGCTTGGACTACAAATAGCGAACCAAGGTGTGTATCCATGACATTTAATAATTCACTTTAATGGTGGATAAATTATATAAATTGGATACTAAAATCCATATCATTCCCTTTTAATCTCTTATGTTTTAATAAATCAATCCTATCAATATCTCCCAATACTCTATGTTTTATACCATGTAGATTAGATTTCATTCCTGATCAACATGGTCATGAAAAAAGATTAAGGGTCATCAAGCGACATAATAGAGATGATTTTACCAAAATAAAAATGAAACTAAAAATTCCATCAATGAACATTCCTAGGATGAAAAAATAATATATTTTCCATTAATAAATAGGAAATAAATTTTATTTAAATAAAGAAAATTCAAACATGGAATAATAACAAAATGAAATATTAAATTTATTATAAAACACAAATACATCAAATATAAACATAATCACTATATTTTAAATATATCCAATAATATTATAAAACAATGAAAACAACCTTAATGAAAAAATAAAGCATTCTATTATTAAATTCATATAATAAAAGAAAAAAATTAATATTGTTAAACGAATGTAAAAACATAAAATCACATATAAATCAACATTACTCAAAAGGTGCATTCACGTAAATACATTTTTAAATAAAACAGTTCTATTAAAAATTTTATTACCATAAATCACTTTAAATTAAACATAGAATAAATGAAAATATTTTAATGATCCTTTTAGTCAATAAATGTACTAAATGTAGTTCTATACTCAAGTAAATTCAGTGATACAACACATTAGGGGAAATCTTATACAATGATGAAACCATTATCAATTAACTAATAAATTCAAAGAACAAAACATATAACACAGATGGCATGGAATAAAGGAAATTAAAAATATATATTTTCAAAAATTACACATAGTAACCTTCAATATATGATTTTCATTTGACCTCACTATTTAAAAATCACCATTATCGGGTACATTGACAACCTAATTTGGTATTAACGGTAATAAAAGAGTTTGGTGACCAAATTATTGTGACTTAAACTAGGTTCTCATATTTGATAAGGAATAGTAACCTAATACCTAGTGGTTGAAAACTAGGTTTGAGGGATCAAATAAACCATTTTGGATATATTTTCCCCTAAAAGACAAACTATAATGGAAAATCATGCCTCTGTAATGTAAAAAAGATAAAAAATATTAAAAAAAATATTGAAAAAATAAATTTTATCAATATCCAAAATTAGGTACAAAGATTCATATTGCCTCAGAATAAATTTATAAAATTAACTAATGCTCATGAATGTGGAGGAATATTAGAGAATAAATAAGAGGGAAGAAAATATTACCTCTCAAATATTATAGAAATAAAATCACCACAAATAGGGAAAGAACGCCTTCTGATGGGTGAAATATTTCCTTGGGTATGCCAAATTTTCCTAAAGTGGGAAATGGGGAGGCTCAAATCACTTGAGTAGTGGAATGGGGATTCCAAATCTTCTTTAGGAGTGGAGGGATGAGTCAAAATAACAATGGGGGTGTGGACGCACATGAGGGATTAGGGTTTGAATAAGGAATATGGGAGGAAGATACCTAGAAGGCCTCCCTATGTAAATCTATAAACCAATGTTTATTTAAAAAATGTTGGTATAGACCAACCTATACTAATTGTTTTTTATAATCATTTTCTTAATCATGTCCATAAAAACTATACAAATAGTTTCTATAAATCATGAGTATAGATCCATTGTGATAGAGTCACTTTACAATATTGATTCTTTAAAGACCTAATGTCATCATATTTTGGATGATGAACTTATGATGTTTACATATCCTATGATTTTTTAAAAAAATCACAATAATATTTGAATCTATAGAATATAAGATGAATGCAATTCTATCAATTATTTCAATTTGACATAATGTACACATTGGGTAAAATAAATACAATAGATGATGTGGTATGTCTGAAATCATATAATAAATTTGATAAAGAGGATTCTGATTAATGTATGTCGATTTCAGTCATAGTAGAGATGCACCAGGATTGTATAGAGCCTGATGAGGTTAAAATATTTTTCTCAGTATTGTTTCTTTCTTATTTGGTTCAACATGTGAAAAAGGATCAGATATCCAATTATGAATGTGTTTCTATGAGTTAAATGATCAGTGGTGGGAGGACCATTGAGGTATGGAAGCTGGATGGGGTTTCTTTTTGTGGTGTATAGATCATATCATGGTACCTTTGATTTATCTATAATAAATTATTATTGTTTGACACCATTCAAAATGGTCTATTCATCATGGAATTCAAAATATGTATAGATAGATTAAATAATAGTTTTGTGGTTTGGAATAAAAAGGTAAGTGGAAAAGTATGTTTCGGGATGCTTCCCATGTTAGTAGGTTTATGTTGAACAACAATAACCAGTTCGAATATTACAGTCTTTACTAATTATTATATGGAAATGAGACCTGAGATACACGGATGTTTTTGACAAGTTTACCAAGTACAGTAAGGAAAAATGATTCACTATGGATAATTTTGGACCTACTCATTAATTTGGATGATTTTTTCTATATTCATAAATCTAATACAGCAGAGGACCTATCAAAAATTAATATTCGAGAGGTTTTAATGATGCATAATGGTTGATCCTCAATTATATCAAATGTATATCTAGGATTATATCTCATTTTTGGAAATCCTTATATAAATTTCATGGGACTTACTTGGCAATTAGAATAATGTATCATTCTCAAATAGATAGATAATCAGAAGGGGTGACCCAAATGTTGTTGGATATTCTTAGGGATTGTGTAATTAAATTTGGCAGATCATGGGAATAGAATTTATCCTAAGTGGTGTTCTCATACAATAATAGTTAAAATGATCGATACAAATGAATCCTTTTAAATAATTATATGGATTTCCATTTCATTCCCAAAATTTTTTATGGAGATAGGTGAGACATCACTGGTTGGACCCATCCTTGTAAAAGATACTATGTAATTGATTTACTTGATTAGAAAGTGGATGCAGATAGCTAAGAGTCATTAGAAATAATATTCATATCATCATCAAATACCGTTTCGATTTGAGGTGAAAAATCATTTTTTCATGAGAATATCTTCAATGCATGGTAAATGTCATTTTAGAAATCTCAAAAGATATATCCTCAATAAATTGGCCCATTTGATATACTTAAATGATCTTTAGAGGTGGGATATCTATAGGGTTTTCCATCAAGGTCATGTTTTTTGTATAATGTGATTCATGTATCTCAATTGAAAAAGTATCAACCTGATCTTAACCATTTGATTCTATGGGATCATGTTAAAATAGAAATAGAAGCTATGTTAGTTCATATTCTGATATGATTGGGTATAAGAAAGAGAAAATATTTTATTGGAAAATAATTGTGCTAGTGTAGTTTTTTTGGAAACATGTTTAGAATCAGGAAGAAATGTGGGTGTGTGAAAAAGAAATGTTGAAGTAGTTTCCTGAAACTCTTACATGACTAATCAAGTTTTCTACTTCTCAATTATGGACTAACCAATGATAGAGAGAACGTATCACCTATATTTTCAAGAACATGGACCCTCATTTATGTTTTTTAAGTTAATATATTGATCATGTTAATTATTAGGTGATTCAGAGGAGTTTTAGAATTCATTGATGATTTTTTTGGAGGTGCACATTTTTAGCATTTCTAGTACAAATGGATCTCATCCTGGAAACTGTAAAACATCTGTGGTAGAACATATTGTAGCTTCACATATTTGGTTCATGGTTTGGAGAACCTGTGTAGATGGATAGGGGAAACTTTGCATGGTTGAGACAGATATGAATGTACCGTTGGCACAGAGTTTGTATAATCATGTGATCTGCCCATGTGATGGATTTCATTATGACAACATCACTACATAGTTGGTGCATGGTTTTATAAATAGTGTGGCTTATATTTGCGTCACAGAGTAAAAATCATGAAAATTATTTATCTAATACAAATTAGATCCTTATGCACTCAAATTCCTCCTAATACACCCAAAACGTGAATTCCATTTACTCACAAGTCATGAGAGGCCTTTACCATTGGTTCATGAGTGATCTCTAGGTGAATCAAAGTGTTTTGGAGTCCAAGATTATTTAGCAAGGAATGGTGGTTCGTGATTCGTTATATTGAATCTCTATGAGAGTATTTGGTCTATCCAATCATTTATGATATCGGTGGATTCACTCCAAACTCAACTTGTTTATAACATGAAGGCTTAGTTGAAGTACATATTTTCCTTGTAATGACTGTGAAATTATTATGTGATTCATGATGGAAACATATTTAGTGATGGTTTTGGGAAAATTGTGGAAATTGAATGGTTTGTATAAAATTTTCTTGGTTGATGATATTAAAATAGTGATTTTAAAATTATAAATTTTATATTAATAATTTTATTTTGTGAATTTTTTTAATGACATAATGGTTACTGAAAAATTGGTTGGCATGGTATTTTGATTAATTGATTTTTTTTATTTTTTTCAATTCATTATGGTGATAATTCATGTTAAATATTATAAGGCTTTCTTGAAATAACATGTTGTGATCGATGCTAAAGGTGTAATGGGACATTGGATTGGTTACCTTGACATGACGTGGTAGATCAAAGACAAACCATGGATGAGTATATAACTAACTATTGGGCATACATGTTTGGATGTATGGATGTGCGGAATCAAGAAATGGTTATTCCAAATGATATGAGAAATTATATTAATCTTTTTCTTATTATGTTTCTCAAAAATATTCTTATGCTTTGATATAAATTTTTTACCTATTTTTAATTTTATCTATATTTGTGTTATCTAGTTATTATCTTATTGGGATGAGTTTAGAAGTATATTGTTAGATTATATGGAGTTTAAAATCACCCCTACTTGTGAATTATTATTCACTTTTAGATTTCATCGTTTGAGACACAGGTAAAGGAATGGTATCTTGGATATTAAGTGATGCTTCTTAATACCGTGGGAATGGCTTTTCAAGATGGGGATTTGAGTAGTTTGGGTGTTTCTTGTTTTATGTATTTGTTTTCTTTGCGTTTTTATTCTATTGTTTACTTGGGTTATGTCTTTTTTATTATTCTTGTCATATGATATTCAAAGATGATTTATTTTTGTGTTTAGTTGTACTTTGTACACATGCATAATATATAGCTTTGGATGTTTTATGGTTTATTGGAATGGTTGTATATTATTTCAGAGGGAAAATCATCCCCCACTTTTTCATGAGGCCCTTGGAATTTATTTTTAGGATTCTATATCATGGGGATTCCAACTAAGTCTAGTAAAACCCACCACTTCTTTCCAAGACAATGGTGGAGGGGAGGGATGTTACCATTGTCATGCACAATGTGATGATCTATTCAAATCTCAATACACCCTCTTCAGATTTATTACCCCTAGGTGCAACTATATCAAAACTACATCAACATGTAGTATATAGATATTGATTTACTTATATGAAATCCCAAAAAATATCTTCCTTTCTAAAACATTAGAATGTTTTTCTATACATATCCTCAATGCCTACCATAGGTTTATGTTTTTTAATCTATGTTTTCCTAAATCTATTTCCCAATATTTCTATTAAACCTAATTTTGATGCCAAAAGTAAAGACCTAAACCCCAGTAGCCTAGATCAAATGTTGATATTACTACTTTGGAAAAGGCTAAAATTGATCACATCTCAGAATAAAAACTAGTTTATTAGTATTATTAGACATGATACAAACTTGAATATCACATTATATATGAAAATATAAAATAAAATATAGTGATATTAAAAATTCCATATCTTTGACCTCATTAAAATAATCCTTAATCAACAAATTTACTATCAAGATTAGAGAAGTAATTATTAATATGGAATGATAAATAATTGGACATGCATTTCATTTAATAAATAACATTAGAACGAAATTGATCCATTGAAAAAATCAATGCAATAATATCATGGATAATAACAACTAAATTATTAATGATGTAAATTATAAATATTATATTTCATGATCCCAGAAATAATCATATCTATATTTTACATAACGTTAACGAGATAGTTTAAAATTATGGTAAACACCATTTAATACTAGGTTACTGATTCCCATAAGGAAACTTTTGATGCCTTGAGTAGGTATATAATTATAAGATGCACATGTCACTGCATGTCCAACACATTCCTCATATATCAAAAGAACATTTTAATCATGAAAAATATTCCTTATCAATAACTATTTGTATTTAGTAAAAAAATTATCTTTATCAATATTTACCAAGTTAATCAAAAAACATTCAATGTAAAAACTGTATGTAGAAATGATATATGGTTTATGAAATAATTATATACATGAGAAAGAATATGGGAATTTAAGGAACATGTAATGTCCAATGATCACAAGAAATCAAATTCCTCGAGGGAAAGGCAATGAATAAAAAAATTAAGGAAGAACGTGATTGTCAATGATTACATTGCTCAATCAAAACACAAACGATCGAGGGAATAATAAAGATATTATCCCAAAATATATCAATTGAATTATAAGTAAAATTAATTTTTTTTCATTGATGAAGTGAAATACCCAGAGAAGATCATTAAAAACATTCCTAAGGAAAATACAATTTTCACTTCAAAAATAAATTTTAAATATTAATATTTTACAGAATATTAGGAAAATCTGTTTCTTTGAATGAAAACAGGTAAACATTTAAGGTAATATTAAAATAAACAATTGATTATGATGGTGGAAATTTTCCCATCACATTGAAACAGTAGAAAAAATATTACATTAGAAATTTTTTATGAAAAGTAAAAAAAGTACCTTGTTTGGAAAATAACAGAAAGATTCATTTTTTTAAATCCCATAATATCAATAAATTTCATCCAAAAATCCTATAATAATATTACAAATTGTCTTAAAAACATTTCTAGAAAAAAATTTATTGGAAGAAATCATATGTTTGACTGAAGAAGGAAATAATGCCGCATTTCCTTAAACAAATCTCAAACATTTTAAGTAACTATGAGACTAAAACAGTAGAAATAAAAGAAACTTTTTGGAATAACTAGATGTAAAGAAAAAATGAAGGTTTTTGTTAGAAAATTATCAAATAGTTTACTTTAATGAAAATTCATGAATAAAAAATCATGATTAAAATGAGAATGTGAAATAAACCCTTACGAATTTTGAAATGTTTATATCATATCCCCCCTAAAATGAATACATTAAAATTAAATAATAAAAACCATAAATATTAAGATATTTATGAAATAAAAAATAAAATAAGTGGTATATACAACTAATAAAATAAGACATATGTATAACATAACATATTTCACAAATAAGACTATTTGAGATGAGCTACCCTTTTAATGATCATAAAATTGATGATATAATTAATCAATGAGTGAATTATATGTACAAAATGAAAATACACAAAAAAAATTGTAAATACCACATATGTAAATAAAATATAATTATACACATAATCATAGAAATAAATTATTGTGAATAAGTAAAATAATATAAATAAAATAAATTGAGTTTTAAAATTATATACCACTTGGTAACAATCAATGCAAATATAATTGTATGAAATAATTAAAAATGAATCTTAAAATATCTTTATGTATGAATTATTCCTGATATTACATGAAAATTTTGTGTTACAAGGACTCTATAAAATAAATAAGGAGCATACCATTACAATATGACTCAATGAAAGGAAATTGAGATGAAGTATCTTCCCTCACCTTTCCCGCTAGTGGAACATGATTTATAAAAAATTAAATGGGTTTTAGAAATGTTATTAATTTATAACTAAACCATATTAGTTTCAATAATATAAAATCTGATTTTATTAAAACATCTTATAACATATTCATTAATATTATTTTATTATTACTATTGTTTATTGTGCAAAATAATTTGTTTACATATTCTTGTTTCAACATGAAAGATCCATTTCTTATGAATATGATATAGATTCATCATATAGTTAATTATATTAATGTTATAAATATCATACTTACAGAATATGTATATTTTTTAATCATTATTGAATTTTGGATAATGAAAATAAATAACATCACTTCTTGGACACAGATGGTTGTATGTATGCATGAGTGACAATATCATTCCCCTAATGGGTGAAATGGTAATTATTTTGATTCTATGTTAAATTTCTATAATTTATATCATTTAAAATGTATCGCATAACTTAATCAATCCAATCATTATTACTATATAACGCATTCAATGATGGACAATAAATTACTTTAGTTCGCAATCAAGGAGTCCTCTATATACATTAGTGATGGATTTATTTCCCATTTGATGGATGAGGATATGGGTATTTATTATTACATAAAAAATAGAATCTAAATACATCAAACATAAATTTTTTATTTTATTGTAATTTTTAAGACATAATTTAATGTATAAAAAGAATAAGTAAAAAAGAAAATGCATAGCAAATACAACTAACTTTTCTGAAAAAAGTTCCTTTTGGATATCATTTTAAGGGCCATAGGGTTTGTATTATTGGATTAAAATAAACTCTATAATGTTTATAAGAATTTTGGTGAAAGGATTTGGAATTTTTTTCATGATAAATGACACGAGAGGTGTTACGAAGTGATGGGAGGGAGTGACCTCTTATAATTGAGGTGGATTGCAATTTTCATAAATACGCTAAACAATTCAACAATGGGAAGTAACTATATATCCATGTTCCTCCAAAGATGATAAATAAAGTCTTGGAGGGAGGATAGGGTCTATAAACACCTCCAAAATAAAACAATAATCATGTTTTGAACAAGTTATTACTTATCCTCGAAGGTAATAGGATTACATTTTTCCTGATCTATTTCATAATGTTTATTAATTGTTTTAATGTCTAAGGATGTAAGGAAATATACTTAGTTGATATGTTTATATTTCATAAGAATAATTTAATCTTTTTATTGTGCTTCGATCAATTTCTTATTAATAACTATGTTAATATCCAAAAATTATTTTTTATGCCTAAGGCACTAAAATTCACTTTTGATGGATCATAAGATCAATAAAAGAGTGAAAAGTCATTCATATGTCTATAAATATTTTCAAAAACTAATACGTTTTGCATATGGAATCCAATACAATACATTAATCTCTAAACCTCAACAGTAACACCCCCAGTTCAATATTAATAATTATTTGTAAAATCTTTTAACTAAACACAATGACATATCAACTAGGATATCACAATGGACAGTGGTTGGTGCTAAACCCATATCACTATTCTATTGTAGGTTGAATCCCTACAACATTCGTTTGATGGAATGGGTTGTCACCTAGTTTAAATGTTTTATATTTTATAAAATCATATTAATATAATAACTATAATAATAGTAAATTTTAATAACCAATAATTTCCTAAAAATAAAGATATCATTAATCCAAAAGGTTAACAATACCATAAAATTATTACCCACAAATTGTAATAGCGTTCTTCCTTCAATAGAGTTTCACTAAAACACAAACAAAACCAATGGTTTGTATTTCCATAATTATATCTCTAAATATCCTTAATTGTGGTAGACTCGCATCACATAAAACATAAAAAGGGGTGTCTAAAACTTTATCTTATGATCAATCATAAAATCATAATCCCATTATAGTATCCATAACTCTTAAGTTAATTAATACATATATGATTCTAAAATTAACACAATCCAGATATGTTTCATGATTCCTATAACAGAAAGAAAATTGTTAAAAATAGTTCTATAATTTAATTTTTATATCCCAATAAATACATCAATAATTTTATTTAAATATAAGTCCCTAATTAGTCTATGATTTATACTTTAAAAGAAGAAATTGACTCAGATAATTAAAAATTTATTAACATTTATGACAACGAACTATAAATGGATCCCTTGGATGAGATTTATTACCTTCCATAGAACTCTTCATTTTTCCCTGGAAACTCATTTCTTTATTCCATCCTTTTCTACATATAAAATATTTTCATAATCATTTAAAACAAATTACCTAGTGTCGCATTCCATAATTCTATCATAAAATAAAGAGGGAATTATTTTTTCCATGGTCTCCATCACTCATTCTCTTAGTGACCACCAACATTTTCTTATCTGTTTAGCCTAGTAGTAGATTAAAGAAATGGTTGTTAATCTTATTTCATGTTTGAAATTCATTATAATCATTATATCATTCACTCCAGACACAATCCCATTTGGTTGGTTTTATTAACATCATTCTATGTCATATTAAATGTTAACAATATAATTTCTGGTTCCAACCTATTAATAAATCATGAAACTAACATTTCAATCAATTTATAAATTTAAATATCTAAAAACATGTTCAATTTAAATCGTGAAATAACATTTCATAAACAATATTTTAGTGAATGCCTAAATCATGACACTAACATTTCAATCTATGAAACCATAGGTTTATCTTAGTTCATTCATTTTCATCATCTATTCAAATCCATCATAATAGATTGTAAATAAAATATTAATTATCATAATAATATCCCTGGAGAGTTTAAATCAAGGTTCATAGTAAGGATAATTTTCTTGCACTAGGTTACAATTTGGTCAAGCCCAATGCGCCCTTTTCATAATTATTGCCCATGTGTACATCTATGATAAACCCAAGTCCATTTGTAGTACCCATATAAATATATATTTTTAGGAAAACCATATAATTTCTATCATACCAAAACATTAGGATGTTCTTCAATCCATATCTTTAAAGTACATTATAGGGTCATGTTCCCCCATCTATGTTTTCTTAATTCTAGTAAAAATTGTTTATACTAAAATTTCTTTCATACCAACAATAGCGGCCCAACCCCAGTAAACTATATCCAGTGTATTACACTATTACAATGGATTATGATACATGGAATTCCATCAGTAAGGATGAATTATTTATTTTTGTTGGTAATGTAGAAAGATACATGATCCACTTATTTCATTTCAATACACAAATTACGACATTTTTTTCAATGATGTATTTATTCCCTCTATAATATCCATATAGATCATTCATAGTGCACTTCCTAGATTCCTGGGAATGGAAACCAAATAAGCTTGAGATCAAATTCTTAGTATGGTTATGTGTAAAAGAATTTATCATGAATCCAAAAGAATATTCAATATTCCAATGTAAATAACTAAACACACATATAATTTCAACAATTTCACTAGAATAATCATTATAGAAATTATTATTACTCATCACGCTTGAAATTGAAATAATACAATTAGAATATTCTATATGGAAAGGTAAATAACATAAAACTGATTTCATGTATTCATTAACATGACTATCAATACTAGATAAGGTATAATAAATGTGGAAATGTAAAAAACTGATAAAACACACCATTTAGAAAATTAAAATAGATAGAAATATTACGAAAAACTATCATAGTTCATGGAAAACGAAAAATTATATTTCTAATGCATCATATAGGTTAACGCGGGTCGTCAAACATGAGGAGTTTCTCTGTTTGTGCACCCACATTTTATAATTCACCTAAACTATTTTTTTATTTATTTTTTGATTATTTAATGAAAATAAGGATAAATGATTTTGATTTTTTCTTTTTATTTTAAAAAATTATCAAATGGAATGAAATAAGAGAATTCAAACTAAAATAATATTAAATGATAAATATAATGAGTTCAGGGATAAAGAACTTGTTTTGGGTTCATTTTTTAGGTCAATAATTACTTTCTTTTATTTTTTAATTTTAGTTTGATAGTCCAAACATGAAATCTCAAGATGAATTACTATTCTTTTTATTTATAAATGGAATAATCTTTGCATGCCTTTGAAATCTCAATACTACGTCTTCCTGTAATCATGGTTGACAAAAAACCTTGGTTGGGGGTACTCCATATTACAGGACCCGACTCTGTTAGTTCATTTTCATGATTTGATTCTCTCAACTCCATTATATGAGAATATAGCTAATGAAGAGAAGGAAAAAATATTAAACAAGAAAATAAAAAATAGATTGAGTTTCATGTCATAGGGAAAATAACAACACTGGGAAAAATATTTATACACATGCATGAAACTCATATCTACCCCAAACCTAAAATAAACATTAAAAAAAATCATGAACACCTTTACCTCCCATGGGACAAGCCATAGTGCATCCCCTCATTTTCTAGGATTATAGATCAATTTGTTGGATATGATGATGAGAAGAAGAAATAAAATAATAAAAATACATAAATAAAAAATAAGAACAAAATATTATAAATAAAACAAGAATATATATATATATAATTTAAAAGAAAAGAGTAAATAAATATAATATTATTTAAATATAATGAAAATAATATAGTATTTGAAGAATAAGAAGAATTTAGAAGAAGAAGGGGTGGAATAAAATTTGTTGACGAAAATTGAATGAAATAATTTATTTAATTAAACAAATTTTAATTTTAATTTTAAATAAATAAATAAATAAATAAATATAAATAAAATTGAACTAAGAAATTACTACAGTTTGAATCTCCCTCATGAAATCCCTTCTTAGTGTTGAACTATATTCAGTAGCTGGGGGTTTCTATTTAAAATCAAGGGTGATAATTTTAGATTCAAAATTATCCACTAATATATGGTAAATGGTATAAAAATTTAATAAGAAAAATTGAGAATGTCTCCTTCTGAAATTGTTTCCCAAAATTTATTGCATGTTTGATCAAATTTTTTTTGCTCTATCCACTATGTGTAGAAGAAGTTATATCATATATTCTCTGAAAATATATTCTATCTATGAAGAATATTTGGATTTCAAAAATCTCATTTCACATGAATTTCTGGCCTTGACATGGATAGAATCAATTGGTGCCATAATATTAAATTTTTTTAATAATGATTGTATCTTTGTTATTGTCTAATTTCATCTCAATATTTCTATAAATATACAATATATAGGTCTATCATTAAAAATATAATGATCTATGCATATATTTTGAGGCATGACTTGTGAGATTATATTGGGCCTCCAAATGTTGGATTCAGCTCTTATTCTAGAGGAATGAAAAGGATCCAAATATGATTCAAGTCTACAGATTTTTTTAGAAATTAAATAATTTTATGAAATTTTATATCCAAAATAGTCTAAATAAATTAAAGTAGTTAATATCCAAAATTAGGCCATTTTTTAATTTAAGCTCAAAATGCATGAAAGAAAAATGACAATTAATATTAAAATATCAATTTTTGGGGACTATAACCATTTAAATCTGTTTTAAAATATGAAATGTAATTGAGTCTGTCAATTCCAACACACTTAAACCATGATTTTCCTCAATCATAAAATCCCAATATTAAATAGTAGTGGGCACCGATGTTATCATTATTCAAATTTCAAAAAAGTGTATTAAATAATCATCAATATAAATAAAAATTTAACATTTAACATGAAATATAAATTCAATTTTCCAAATTTTAATGAATAAATCAATTCATGTATTTTACTTTATCCCTTTTTAAAATAAGGGAATATATTCTCTCATTTATTTAAGCTCCTTTATTAATTATTATTAAAAAAATACACATCCTGAGCTACCACCATTTTGAATATTTTCACTCATAATATTAACTAAGGTATGATTATTCTTATATTAGGAATAAATTCTACTTATCCATTTTATTACGAAGGAACTATATTCTCCACTTTGCTATTAAAAAAGGCGCATGAAATCACAAGGACTTGAATTAATGGTTCAAATGACCATGTGGCTTAAAGTTGGTTGGAATAAATGTTTATTAATTGATTCTCCATGGAAGGATTCTAGGAGGAAAGGATGGATGTTGAGATGTTTATTGAGTAGAGATTGGTCAATCCTTTGTTTCTTGACATGTGTGACGAAGTGGGAGAGATGGTGGCCATTTATAGGGAAGTAAACAAACTTACATGCAATATTTGCAAACAAGTTCAGTATACACATGTTCTTACCTAAAAAAATTTATACCAAACCAACTTAAAAAAAAAAAGATTTATGGAAAATTAATGGCTATAAAATGGGGTTTGGTTAGGTTTCTAGGTCATTTAGGCTCCTTAGATGGAGGTGTAGTCCCTAAATAAGTTTCATTTGACCTTAATAATTGGGATTAATTTTAATCACTTTTATTAGTATTTTTGGAAAAAAAATTAAGATGATGTTATTAGACTATAAATATTATACTGAATATAATTTCTTATGTTGGTTTTTAAAAATTCAATTCACTAAATTTGAAAATTTTATATTAATTTTAATCACATGGACGGGATGAAATGATGAGTTTTTAATGTAGAAAAATGTACAAAAGTTAGTTAATATTTTATATTCAATTTTTAGAGAGAAATTTTATATAACAACCTAAATTATATTATTATATTTATGATCGATATAATTTTACCATAAGTAAAATTTAAGGTATAATTTCACAATAATAATTATTCAATGGAAAAAGAAGTTATTAACTAAAATGCAGTATTTTTCATTATACATCCAAAAATGAAATTTCTGATAAAATTAAAAAAATTCACACTAAAATAATTTCAGAATTCTATATTCAAAAATGATTTTTATTTTATCTAATTTAATTTCTAAATGTGTCTAAAATTAATTATGTTATTAAAATTGGTTCATTTGAGAAAATGGTAATTTTAAACATAAAATTACTTTAGTAAAAATTATATCATTCATAATCAATAGGTTTTATTTATATATTAAAATTGTAAAATATATTTGAAAATTAGTTATTATTATTCATACTACTAAGAATAATTGATAGGTTATAATTATGCCATATAAATAATTAAAGAAAATCATTTTTCATAGAAACATCATTATTGCGTGTAACTTACGAAATGTCGATGTTCCATGTAATGTACGCCAAGTTGATGTTCCTTATAATATACACCAAGTAGATATCCCATGTAACATACACCATGTTCAAGTTCTATGTGACAGGAATGTTTTACTCATTTCCTTAATAAGAATAAAAAAACTACTTTTTGAGTTGTGTGAAATGAAAAATATCAAAATATTAAATAAATTCAAAAATAATAATTCAAAAAATATCAGGGAGTTACAATTATCCCCTAAATCAATGTTTTGTGAAAAAATACCTTTTGAAGCCTTAAAATAAACTTATCCAAAGACTGGATATAAAAACCATTCAAAGTTAATTATTTAATTTAAAAGTAAGTAAATAAAACATTTTCATATTTGAAATAAAATTCAATGAATAATGGTACTTTAAAATTATTTAACTTATTTAAAGGATATTTCAGTTTTACAAAAATAAGTTTATTCACTATTCACTAAAACAAGAATATTTTCTGAAAAAATCATAAATTTTAACATATGATAAATTTAATATGTTGATTTTAAAAATTAATGTCATTATTTAAAATAAATTATCCCAAGGTGGTAAATATAAATATATTATTTTCTCATAAAATAAGTAAATATCATTTTTGATGAAAACATATTTTTGAAAAATAAATTGACTTCACTAATAATTTATTTACTATTATAAATATATATATATATTTTAGGGAATCTATATAAATTAAAAAATATTAATCTTATTCATTCCCTCCAATTCGATATCTTGGTTATAAGATTGATGTTTAAATAATATATGTCACGAGTTGTTTAAGCTTAGTGTTGCATGTCATATATGTTATCAAACATAATTTTATTCATTTAAAATAACTATCTTCCAGGTACTAAGACTTATCAAATGGATTATATTTATTTGAAATAAATATAACATAAAATAATTTGGATTTACATATAGTTCCATAATTATATAGTCTTCCAATTCATTTGGTAAAGATGGATAAAAGATGAGATAAAAATTACTCAAATGAGGAGTGAACCATGTCAAGTAAGAGACGATATCTACTTTGATACACTCTCTAATGAATATTGATTAATGATTTGATAGAATATGGAATGAAACCAATCCACTATAATAGTATTGTATGATATCCCTTACAAAGGACTTTATTTTCAACCATTTTTTCTATGTCCCAAAATTTTTTCTTATGCCATACTTTTCCTCTCATGGGTCATGTTATTTTATTCCTTTATGGTTTAAATCTTATGAACTACCAAGATTTATTCCATGACACAATATTATGATATATGATATATAAAGTGTGGTTTTAAAATTCTAAGCTCATGTTTGCATGCAGTTATACACATGTGATGTTTAATTGATTGTATATCTCCCTTGTTTACCCTTTTCTGAGAATCTATTCTCACCATTTTTTAATTTCTCATTCCCCATGGTATAAAGAAATATTTTAAGTATGATATGTATAATAAGGGTCATAGTTATATAGTAAATAGTGTGAGATAATGTCGTAATCTTTTTAACAAGTTATATATGTATCCATGATTTTAAAGTCACTATTCATATATGATTATGGTGGGGATAATGATGTTATTTATTGAATATTATTCTAATATGATGTAATATGTATGTATGAAAATAATGGTCCACTATATTTGGTTTTAGAGAATGTTTCAGTCAATATTTATAGATTATGATTAAATAACATTAATAAAACCCTACAGATAAGATTAATAATAGTTTAACATCCTAATGTTTTGTTAGGATATAGATTATGTGGTTCCTCACAATGAATATAGTTACACACACTATGATTTTTTTCCAATGGATGGACTAGTAGGAATATTTTTTATGATAAATGTGATGGAAAATGGAATTACATTCCTTGTGAAAAACTAAATGAAATGGTAGCTATAAGGTAGAACATTAAGATTATACTAAGTTAGATATCTCTTTATATGAATAAAAATATCAACTTGGGGGATTTTACAAAGACACAAAATAAGAGAAAGATAGATTTTATTGAATTCCATGGGGGGATAAGATTTAACATCCCACCTATTAAGAATGTTGTAAGAAGAACTTAGTAAAATGTCAACGAGGAAAAGGATTCTTTATTTGTGGAAAATAAAGGTGTAGAGAAAGTAATTTGAAAGAAAAAATAAAGAATTTTATAGAGGTATTTGATGTTAATCCTAAGGTACCATTTATAGTTTATTGTCTTATGTGTGAGGAACGTGGGAATTATTTCATTCAATTCCCATGTTTTAGAGAAACTCCAAAATAAGGAAGGCCATATGTTATGTTAGTCAATGATGTGTAAGGATTTAATTATTTACATATTTGGATTCAATAATTATGTTTTAGTTATAAGAATCATGAAACATTTATTTATTGTTCCATAATAGTTATTATATACTTATTTGAAATCATATTTATTTAAAATAGAAATTTTTTTAGGTGAGACATGATTGAGGGACATATAACCATTAATATATTCTTGATGTTGATATAATAATGATCATTTGGGGTTTAAAGTTGATGAATTATATTGGGTTGTATTTATGACATTGGAATTTATTAGTGATATGATGATAATCTATTTCTGTGATCTTTTTTTATGTTTACAATATTATTATATTTATATAGTATATTCTAATTTTTTCAAGAATTTAGTTTTTCACAGAGGATCTATTTGATAGGATTTTGAGGCTCACTAAAAAATTTACACTGTTTTAGGAAGAATAATTTATCGTGGTTTGATTAACATATTGGTTTAAAATATCATTTTAGGATTAGTTAATTACGTTCAATCAGACAGTGGGATGTTTATAATAATTCTTGATGAAATGAGATACATTGACAAAGAAATATTGTCAAAAACATTAATTCCCTTAATCTATTGATTTATTTTTGGGATAGTATCAAAATTTTATTCATGATATTTTGGTGAGTTTAATAAATTTATAAAATTATATAATGATTTATTAGGGTGATTAGTGATATTTTGGGTATTTATTCATTGGGATTAGGTATATGTATTCCTAAGGATTAATAAGTGAATTAACATGAATGATTATTTTGGAAGAGTGCAATTTAATATTTGGGGATGTATGATGAAGGGTCTGAGATCACCATTGAGCATAAAATATTCTTTAATGTCTAGGGTAATGTGGTAATTTGGGATATAGGCTTTTTTATTTATTGAATGATATTATTTAAAGCATTAGTGTTACTGAGTAAAATTCTTGGTAAAATTTATTATTTATTCACATGAAGGTTTATAAATTTGGAATAATATATTAACCTGTAAAAACCAGTTTGGTTTTTTAATTTTTAAAGATAGGAGAAACATCTAATAATCTTTTTGTGGATTATATGATCCATTAAAATTTTATATTAGTGCATCAAGAATTAAAAACATTCTTGAATAAACATCATAAAATATTATTGAAGAGATTGTGGATAAAATTTATTAAAGGATGAAAATCTAGTTATAAAGTATATATATTTAATCATTTTATTACTGTATATGGTAAATAAATCCCTTAACTATGGGAAAAGGATCATGAAATGAAAAAAAATCTATTATATTAATTTTTTTATGAATATATTATTTTTTTCACTATAATATCATGATACTCGCATTCCTAGATCTGGTGATAAAAATGTAAACATTACATTATTGGATTTGGTACCAACCAATGAGACCCATTTTTTAACCAAATAATAAAAATTAAAAATGTAATTTTAGAACACATAAATACAAAATTACCTTTTAGGATTATATTTTTAGAGTTTTAGGACAACTCGCAACATCTCTTGTTCACAAAAATTTGTTTCATAAATTTAAACATCGCCACCCACTATAAGAAACTTTTCATAATCCAAGTTATGTATTGAAAATATCCAATAAAACATCTCACATATTAATCCATTTAAAAAATAAATTATTTAGAATCATTTATCATATCTAGGGAAATAGAAAGAGAAGAAATAGTATGCTCAGATGCTCAATAAGTGTAAAAATGGGGGATATTAATGATCATATAAGAATAATATGATAAAAAGTGTATGATAGAATGATCTTATCACATGAAATCCATACCCAAAATATTAGATATCATATTATTTAATCATGTATTAAATTTTTGATGTTCATATGTCATGATTCATAGAAGAATTAATGAATATGATCTATGATATCATAACATTGACATAAGACATAGAATTTTGGCATACACATAATCATCGAAAAAATTTTACTTAGTAATCAAAGATATATTCAATGACTATCAACATGGATTGGATTCAATCTCCAATCCATTATAGTAATCATGGTTCACTCAAAAAAAATCATATTGGAAAATTCAACTTATTGAAATATGTTAACTCCCAATTGGATTTATGTTTTGTTATTATATATCCATATTTATATAAATAATTTGGGAGAGATAAATTTCACACACATCACATAATTAATATCAAGAATATGTGTGATGGAAGATAGTAAATAAATCATCACATTCAAAACCATGAAAATAAATGGGTTTCATCAATATTTCATCATAATATATCTCATGAAAATGGAATGGGATTCATAAATATCAATACATTATAAACATAACTCGTCCCTTGAAACAACAGGGATGTTATCCTGGGATCATATCCCTAGTAATTTATATGAACATCAAATAATGTTACCATTTATGGAAAATTATTTTGAAATATCTTGTGGAAAAATTCTTGTGGGAAATAATTGTTGCATTTTTAAATCATTTAATTTTTAAAAAACCTATTCACTAATAAATGCAGAAAGTTTATTTTAAAATAATCATGCATACATATAAAGTAATATTTAATAAATTAAGGCTTCATGATGTGAGGAAAATCCTCTCATGATGTATAAGATATAAAACATCCATTCTATATTATGGTCTAAAAAGTCATAAATTACATCATTTTGAAAACCAAAAATATAATCTCTTATAACCATTTTAAAAAATAAAAACACATAATGAAATGACTTTAAAAAAATCATAGGGTGGTATTTAAAACATCTTTGAAAACATTTTTATTAGACATGTACATTTATGGGTAATATTCCCCTATGTATTCCTAAATATAAATAATTCATAATAATTATGAGATTGTGAAATTAACTCAAACCACATTGGTATTAATAGAATCATAATCCCTGGGAAATAAATAAAAATAAATTTTTATTAAAATAAAACAAAATTCATGATAATAATCATAAAATATAATCATGGTTAGTATATATACCATATAAAATAAATAAGTTTTAAATAAGACATATGTTTCACTGAAATAAAAGTGAGATGAAAATACCTTAACTTTAGCCACAGACATCACATACATTATATATATTACAGAATAAAAACAAAGGTTAAATATATAATTTACTAGTAGGTTTTTTCAGGGTTATAATCCATTTTACCATGCTTATTACTATGTTATAACTATTACTTAATCATTTATGTTCACAACAGATGTTTTATTGATATTTGGTACATAAGTCCAAAATGAATTTGGTAGGTTAACTATGTGAAAAGTGGTAATTATTCCATCATATTCAGAATAATAATCAATTAGACACAATTAATCTCTTAACCCCAACAATTAAATATGTTTATAAAAAATGAACTATGTTACATTCATTAAGACGGTATGTCGTACTTACACATGAGTGACGTTTCCATTTTTCAACAATAATTAGTGAAAGAAGAAAAGTATTACTTTAAAATTATATTACTATAATGATACCATATATATCATATTTCATCATTAAATATTGTTATATATATCATTCATGTGATTTGGTGATGAAAAATGAATCACATCGATTTGCGGAGGTAATAATCCACACGTACGCAAAAACAACATTATCATTTTTAGTGAATTGAAATATAAGAAGGTAAATGACATATTATGTTATGATAAAGATTTATATCCCATAAAAATCACATATAAATAACAATTTCATCATTATTAATAATCTTGAGAGATAGTGATGGAAAATAAATTGTATCGCTTTGTAAGGCCGTAGTCTGTTGTACACACAAACGGGGAATTATTTTCCCATTTGACGGATGTAAAAGATTAATATATTAAATTTAACTAACATAATAACATCTCATAATATATAGGATACTGGACTTATTATTTTATTGTGGATTATGAATGATTGGTGGATGTTAATGAATAAACAAAACTAAAACAACCATATAAAAAGTATTTATCTTCATTGGAAAACATACATTGATTAATAACTTAATCCGTCAATGGAAAGCTTTTACCTACAATAAGTCCTAAAGAATTATTTTATGGACATTAGGATGGAAAATAGGCAGATACTGGCTGAAAAAATTGTTTTTTATGTGTGAACGATAGACAAGAAGAGGCTCACATTTTTAATAGAGGGGAGGGGTACTCATGAAATTTCTAAAAATACTAAATTAATAATAAATTTACAATGGAATAAAGTGAATTATTTCATATATAATATTATGTGGTTTTGAATAATCTCATAAAATAGAAAATAGAAAATTTTTCTATTTTTTACCCTTTTATTTTGTGTTTTATACTTCAATAACCCTTTTATATCATAAAGTTAAAACAAGGATTGTTTCACTTTGAAGGTCATTATTGCTACTATTAATATAAAAAATACCCAAAAATAGACCATTAATAATATGAAAAATCATATCCTAATCGATTTATAGAATAAAATATATTTATGAATTTAATATCATTTAATAAAATATATGTTATTTTCAAATATCACTAATGAATTTTTTTAGAGTTATTCATTATTTTGAGTTTAATAATATTGAAATAATAGTTTTAAATCGAAAAAACTGTTTTGAAACATCTCTAAAATTTCATTAAAAATTATATACTTTTTTATTAATTTATTTATATCAAATTATATATTTTTTCTAAAAAAAATAATATCATTTAGTTGATATTTCCATTAATTAAATAATTATAGCATTAGTGTTGTGTATGAATTTAAGATATTTTTTTCTGCACTAAAAATTAAAAATAAATATAAATTAATTAATTTCAAATTAATATTTTAGGTTATTTTTTATAAATGTTAACTCATACCCAAGTGAACACAATTTGTTTAGTTTCTTATTTTGGCCCTTCTAGAATTGTGCAAGCATTTCACTAGAATATTGATAATAATATAATTATATATCTCAAAAAATAGAAGTCATCTGTATAAATATTAATTTATACATAATATTTCGTAAAAAACATTTGAATACTTTTTACCTCCTAATTGTTATATTTAAGAAACTGAAGAAAACTTTTTATATGTGATGCAAGTATTGCATCGATACTAAAAATGAATTTTGTCGGTCGGAGTGGATACTCAAGAGGGGGTGAATTGAGTTCCAATTAAAAAATCTGTTAAAATATTGTCTCTTTCAAATCCCCCAATTTATAAAACAAGTTAAACTGTACTGAATTTATACATATTGTAAATGTTCACTTAGTTTCTCAATGATTGATTGGGTCTCAGTTAATTCAATCACAATATTAAAATGACTTTTGAAACTAACCTACTGATTTACAATAAGTGTAAACACTTGCTAATTTAACTATCAATGTAACTTTAAAATGGTTTTGTATTTCAATGTAACAGCAGCGGAATATAAAAGATATATGTAGAATACATTAAACATAAACTAAAGATCCATAGCAGATATAACAAGAGTTTCAGTCTCAATCCGAGACTTAGTCCTCTCAAATTTATATAAATTTCATCCACACCCTGGATTGGGGTTAACAACAGTTTACAAAACTGTCCAGGCCACGCAGGGACCTCTACCACTATTCTTCGTGGGAAATAAAATAAAGAGAAGGCCACACAAGGACCTCTTCCACAGTTGACGTGGATAAACAAGAGTTAAGAGTTTTGGAGTGAGGATTTTGATATCCTCTAGTTCAGTGCAGGAGACAGAGTGTGTGTGAGATATACAGAGTACACCACAGTAAACAAAAGTAAATAAACAAATCACATAGTGAGAACATATAAGAGATTAAAAGGCTCTAGTGATTAGCAATGTAGCTCTGGAATCATTGGATTCAGTAGAATTGCTTCTGAGTCCTTCTCTGGTTTTTCTGTTGAAAAACAGAGTGTCGTAGTTCAGCTTGTGTTCTTGTTTTCTTCAGAGGTGTTGGATTGTGTCATGAGAATTCATTGTAATTCTTTTAATCTCTCCTTCTTGCTCAGGATTGTTCTTCTAGTTAAGCGTAGTGCACTTTAGGTTTCTTGAGTTGTCGTGTGTATGTAAGTTCTTCTCGTTGTATATTCACACCCATGTTCATGTACTGCAACTCAATCTTCCTTATATTCCACCAGTTCTGGAAGTAGGAAATATTCCCTTTTCATAGATACGAGATATGGTTTCTTGACAATCCAACAACTATAATTAAATATCATTAATTGCATTAAAACCATCAAATATGACTTTTAACATTATTTAAATAATGTTGACAAAAAGTTAAGAAACGGTGTCACAATGATTATATAAATAGTGTCTTCTTCACAGTATATATTCCAAGGTATGTGATTCACTGTATCTCCATGTCACGGTGTCTATCTCACGATGTTTTGATCACGGTGTGTTCTTCATGGTGTCTAGGTCACGGTTTGTCCTTCACGGTGTCTGTCTGACTGGGACTATGTCTTGTACAAAGTCTGTCTAATTGTGTCAAACATCACGATGTCTCTATACCTAGACAAATATCTGTATTTAGACATAAACAGTAATATGCAGAATATGGATTATGCTAAACTAGTAGAGAGTAAGAGAACTTGAATTATAAATATAATGGCATGATAATATAAGTGAGATTGGTGATCATGCATACGACTTGTAAATAGTAAGGCAAGTAATTAGCATCAATAAGACTTGCTATTATTAAAACATGATGTGTAGTTATTATTGAGATTGGAGAGCATTAACATGATTGTCAAATAAGAATGAGATTAATTAACAGTAATAGGATTTGTGATCATTAAAACATGATTAAAGAATGAGGAGTCCAACAATCTCCCCCTTTTTGATGATCAAAAATCATGTATATGGAGAAATATAAATGAAATGAAACATTATTGAAAATAATAGACTCATGAATTATAATATTAATACTTGTAATTGTTTCTCCCCCTTCTGGGATTATCAAAAAGCAGGGAGAATGAAATGAAACACTACATTTGTCATTAAAAAGGATTAGAATAAAACATACATGAGAAATAAAAACAGTAAACAACAAATGACATTCCAACAAAAAAAGAAAACAGTCCATGGACTCTTCAAGGAGCCGCCTTTTCCTTTCCTTTATCAGCAGTAGGAGTTGGTGCGGATGTAGAGGAAGACACAGATGTGGTAGAATATAAGGGAAAGGGTAGACCTTCAAAAATGGATGGATCCGAAATAGGATCAGTAAAAGAACTAGGCTGCGGTTGGTCAAGAATGACTGGACAGATCTGAAAAAGAGCTTGTCTTACTGTCATGGTGGTTGTGGCATGGGTAGGTAGACCATGTCTAAGGGGTGAAACAACTGGAGTAACTATAGCAGTACTCTGCACATGAAGATACAGGTTCAAAAGATTTATGAAATCAGTAATGATCTCACCACCATATTGCATAGACTGTTCAAAATCGTCCTTATTATCCATTAGTTTGTCCAACAATCTGGTGAACTCTGTAAGCTTTTGAACGTGATCTTTAAAAGCTTGAATTTCCAGAGGGATTTTCAAATTCTCTACAAGATATCTAAAGTGATCTATCATATAACTTTTAGAGAAAATACGGTTGAGATAGACATAAATCTTTTTGGTGATATCTTGTTGAGAATCACTAGCAATATTTGAATGAATCCTAACCAAGTCCAATGCTCGATCACTGTTCTTAACCACTTCTGACAAAGAAGATAGATCCAAGCCACTAAAGGCATTATGACGTTCTTCCTTGATTATGGATCTCATCATAGAATCATCCAAAGGAGGAATAGAAGAATGACCAGAAGCAGGGGAGGCCTTGACAGCTTCTATTAGAACATTATGTTCTTTCAGAACTTTTTATAGGCATCTAGTGTATTCATCTGTGAGCTTATTCATATTTTCTAAAAGATCCCCCATGCGATACAGAATATTTGTGTGACTTTTTCTAATCTTCTCATCAAAAGACAGTAGATATGGATGCACTTGAGACACAATCTCTCTAGCATGGTTGGAATTAGTTGGCTTAGGAGAATCAGCCACATGTTCAGGGGTAGAAACAGGAGAAGTCTCTAATATTAAAGACAACTCATTTTGCAAGTTTTCTACCATATTTTTCAGGTTTGCAACATCATCACTCAACATCTTATTTTCTACTATGACTTCTTGAATTTCCTGGATCATCCTCGGTTGAATATGAAATATAATATTTTCTAAGAGAATTGATGCATCTTCTTGACTCAATTGAGTTACTGGAAAAGGTTGAGTGGAAAAGATCTTCTCAACTCCAGCTAAAAGAGTCTCTCCAATGACTTTCAGATCATCTTTAGTTACAAAGATGTGTTGCTCGAGTAAGAGTGTTGTTAAAGGTAGTAGAGCAGGCTCTGGTTGCGGTTCAGAGTCATCTTCATACTCATATTTTGATTTAGATTGAGGCTCTGGTTCTGGTTCTGGTTCTGAATGAGCTACAGACTTTAGTTGAAACACAGAAGAGAGATCCATTCCAGTTTTAGTCACTTGCTGTGACTCATTCAAATCATAAAATCTTGGGAAAACATATCGAGTGTACACAGAGTATGACTCATCACCAGGTTCAGATTCATATTCAACAGACTTGGTTGGACTAGTCTCAAGGTTTTGAGGTTCCTCCCCCTCAAATATTTCTTCCATTTAAGAGACTATAGGCTCAGGAAAATAGTCAATATCCAGAGGATCATCTCTAATCTCTTCATAAAACTCTTTACTTTCCAGTTGAAAGGAAATTTCCATCCTCTCTTCATCAGAGTGGATTATCTCAGGAATCGACTGTTCCACAGGCAGGGCTTCCAGATTGGATTTCTTTTCAACTGGGAGATCTTTTACACCATCAAACTCTTACTTGGATTTTTTCTCTGATTCTGTTACTATAGAATCTCTTACATCCTCAGATTAGATATCTAGATTTGCAACATCTCTAGAAGCTGGAGATTCTTCCTCAGTAAGAATTACTAAAGGATCCACAGTCCTTTCCTTTTCAACAACAACTTCCTCTCTTTGAGATATTTCAGCCTCTTCTCTAGGTGGTACTTCAGCTGCCACTTCCTCTTCTTCTTCAGCGTTTGAGTATTGAGCCACTTCATCTGGTTCCAGACCAGGATCATCTAGGTTCTTAGGCCATCTTGGATAATCAAAAGGATTAATCTTCTTATACAATTGATCAATATCATAAACCCATTGCTTCTCCCATGGGTTCCAACTAATCTTCATTTTTCTGATGATAGGCTTGGATACGCAAAAAACAAAGTCATTTAACTTTTCTTCATTCGGTCCAACCATTCCTTTGGCAACTAGCATTGCTAAAATCATCCTTGAGTAAAACAAGGAGGTGGATTTGGATGTGACATTAATCATCTCGCATATATGGTTAATAACATTCATCCATAGGTTCATCTTATGTCCATTCTTCAATAGGGGGATCAGGAACACATCATCATACTTCATTACAGAAAAATCCCTTTTTCTTGGACTGATCAAATTCTGAACAAATTTGAAAAGTAGTCTAGTTTCTCCATCTATCTCTATAGTTATATCCCTTAACTTGGTTCCATTACCAGTTAAGGTTCCCATAGCATTTTCCAGATCTAAGATGTCAGATGAAGGTGGAAGGCCTCTCTGGTAGTCTTCACAAACTCCATCATGTGGAATCCTTTGGCATGCAACCCACAACCTCGAAGAGAAAGAAAACTTCTGAACATTGATCCAGCTGGTCACAATAAATTCTTCTCTAAAATCAAAGGAAAACATCACATATTGGTAGAATTTAGAAACCAATCTCAGATAAATCGGTCTATCTTGTCTAGAGAACCATTAAAACAAACCTTGTTCTCTCATGATTTTCAGGACCAAATATATGCTAGATAGCAGCCACTCAGGGAAAATTTCATTTTCAGGAACTATGGTACTGTTCACTAGGTTTAGGTTTAGAGTTCCTTCGGGATCTATCCTCGGTATCCTCTTCGGTATCATAGAGTGGCACTTCTCAGAGGTAGATGAAGACAGACGCTTCATACGTGGCATCTACTGAAAGTTCGGGCGAGAGAGAAGAAGAGGTTCGCAAGGTAAAGGGGGTTTGAGAGAGAGAGGGATAGAGGTCAGGTGAGAGATTGAGTGAAACCTTTATTTTTTATCATTTGGGAATGTCAATTGTCATAAAAAAATTGAGGGAAATCAAATAGTGGTGAAATAAAAATTACCGTGATACGGGTTAAAATAAGAGTATAAATAATCTTCACGGTGAGACCGTGAGTAGGAATTACAGTGTGATGAAAAAAAGTCATCACGGTGAGATAGTTAGTAATTGTCATGGTGAGATAGTTACCATTCTGTGCAGTCATAGAGAGACAATGAGTTGACAGCCCATGAGCACAAGGTCTTAACGGTGAGACATTAAGCATGAAACAGTAACTGTAAAACAGTGAGCATGAAACCGTAAAGTAAAATACAGTAATGCATTAAACATTAATATCAGTAAGATATATATTTATGATTAACCATGACAAGATCATGTATGATGTAGTCTAATTTCTCAGAATTTAATGGTTTAGTGAATATATCAGCACGTTGATATTTAGTACTAATGAATTCCAAAGTGATATCACCTTTTTGATAATGATCCCTCAAAAAGTGATGTCTTACATCAATATGTTTTGTCCTAGAATGAGAAATAGGATTTTTAGAAATATTAATATCACTTGTGTTATCAAAATTTATTGGGACATTTATGAGTTGATATCCATTGTCTAATAATGTGTGTTTCATCCAAAAAATTTGCCCACAACAACTTCCAACAGCTATGTATTCAGCTTTTACAGTAGATAATGCAACAAGAATTTTGTTTCATACTACACCATGATACTAGTGACTTGCCTAAAAGGTGACATGTTCCAGAGGTCCTTTTTCTATTTAACTTACATCCCTCAAAATCAGAATCATAATAACTAACTAATTCAAATGATTTTCCTTTGGGATAGAAAAGTCCTAAATTGGTAGTATGCTTGAGGTATTTGAAAATTCTCTTTACAGTATTTAAATGTGACTCTTTAGGTTTTTCTTGAAAATGAGCACACATACACACACTAAACAGAATATCAAGACAACTAGCAGTCAGGTAGAGTAGACATCCAATCATTCCTCTATAAGTGGTTTGATCAATAGATTTACCATCTTCATCAAGATCCAACTTACAGGTGGTACTCCTGTGAGTGTCACTACTTTTTGTGCTATCCCATCCAACACGTTTTAAAAGATATCTAGTATATTTACATTTAGTTAAAATAATTCCATCATCATTTTGAATCATTTGAAATCCAAGGAAAAATTTTAGTTCACCCATTAAACTCATTTCAAATTCATTTTGCATCATGTTAGAAAAATCAGTACATAATTTAGTTTTTGAAGATCCAAAAATAATATCATCAACATAAATTTATACAACTAAAACAACATTAGAAATGCATTTTATAAAAAGAGTAGGATCAGTTATAGCTTTTGTAAAACCTTTGGAAATTAGAAAACCACTTAACCTATCATACCATGCTCTTGGAGCATGCTTTAAACCATATAATGCTTTTGATAATTTAAAAATATGGTTTGAAAAACGAGGGTTTGTAAATCCATGTGTCTATTAAAAAAAACATCCTCAGCAATATATCCATTTAAGAAAGCACTCATAACATCCATTTGATATAGATTTAAATTAAGATGTGCAACATAAGCAAGTAAAATACTAATAACTTCTAATCTGGATACTGGAGGAAAATTCTCCTCATAGTCAATTCCTTCTTCTTGACTGAATCCTTGTGCAACTAGCCTAGATTTGTTTCTAACAATGTTTCTAGATTCATCTACTATATTTCTAAACACCCATTTAGTGCATATGGTGAAGGTGGCCTTAGATCTTTCAAAAAGATTCCAAACCTTATTCCTTTCAAATTGAGTGAGTTCTTCTTGCATGGAAATCACCCAAAATTCATCATTAATAGCATCATCAATGTTTTTAGGTTCATGCTGGGACAAGAAGGCTTGATGTTCAACCTGATTTCTAAGAGAAGCTCTAGTATGTTTCCACCTATCCAGATTTCCTAAAACAGCACATAAAGGATGATTCTTTATAATTATAGTTGATCTAGTAAAGGTAGGACAAGAAATAACAAGTTCATCTATAGGTTCGGGCTCATTAAGAGCTTATTCTGGAAGAAGTCCAGAACTGGATGTTTTTATAGAAGGTTCTTTAGATTTTCCATTAAGTTCCAGAACAGATAAATCTTCTTCAAGATTTTCAAGAGAGGTTTTAGAATCATGTGGATCAGTTTCATCATATTTGATGTGAACAGATTCTTCAACACACGTTTTTCTCTTATTGAAAACTCTATAGGCTTTGCTGGTTATAGAATATCCTAGAAATATTCCTTCATCACTCTTAGAAGAAAACTTATCAAGATTATCCTTAGTATTAAGAATAAATACTTTTCAACCAAAGACTCTACTGTAATTGACATTAGGTTTTCTATTGTTCCAAAGGTCATAAGGTGTCTTCTTAAGAACAGGTCTAATCAAGACTCTATTGAAGATATAACAAGATGTATTTACTGCATCATCCCAAAAATAAATAGGCAGTTCATACTCATTAATCATAGTTCTTGCTATTTCTTGAAGGGTCCTATTTCTTCTTTCTACTACACCATTCTACTGAGGTGTCCTAGGAGCAGAAAAGTTATGATTATAGAAATTGTGTGAGCAATAGGATTCAAATTCATGATTTTCAAAATCACGGCCATGATCACTTCTTAGAGTCTTAAGCTTAAGTCCACTATGTTTTTCTACAGACTTGGAGTATTTAACAAAATAATAACAAGATTCACTTTTGTGAGCTAAGAAGTTTACCCAAGTATATCTAGAAAAGTCATCTACTAAGACATAGATATAGTGCTTCCCATTTAAGCTAGAAACTGTTGATGGTCCGAACATATCCATGTGAACTAACTAGAGAGGTTGAGAAGTTGATACTTCTTTCTTTAATTTAAAAGAATATTTATGTTGCTTTCCCTTTTGACAAGGATTACAAAACTTGTCATTTGGAAACTCAAGTTTGGGTAAGTCTCTTCCTAGTTAGTTTTCTAAGTGAGTGTATATTTTAGTGTCCTACTCTTCTTATGCCATAACCAAGACTCTTTATAAAAAGAATTTAAACAATTGACATTTTTCTTAGCTAAAGAATTTAAATCAACAGCATAAACATTTTCATTCCTTAAAGCAGAGAATACTAAAACATTTTTAGAATTAAAAACGTTACAAAAATCATTCTCAAACTTGAAATTCAAACCATCATCACACAATTGAGTGATACTTAACAGATTATATTTCATTCCATCAACAAATAAAACTTTAGATATTAAAACTGAATTAGTGTTACCAATTTGGCCAAGGCCGATGATCATTCCTTTAGAATTATCACCGAAGGTGACATAGCTTCCATCAACCTTTATTAAGTTCTTGAAGCATGAGTAATCCCCAATCATATGTCTTGAACATCCACTATCCAAATACCATGTCTTCTTGTGGGAACCATTTAAGCAGGTTTCCTACAAAACAGGTTTAGATAGGAAATGATTTTGGTACCTAGAACTTCTTGGGTCCAGATAGGTTAGTAATCAAAGCATTAGGTACCCATATTTGTCTCATGGGTCTCATATAATTTACAGAATCTATAAATTTTGAACGATAACCTTTATTTGATCTATAACCATATGAATAACTGGTTGAAGCATACGAATTTCTAGAACATGAACTAGAAGTATTTTGTCCATATTTAAGAATAAATCTATTCTTAGTAAGCAGTCTCTGTCCAGGTTTGTAGCCTATTCCAGTAGTGTATTTTGGTGCCACTTGCTTTGCTAGCATTTAAGTTAGTGTATCCTTTCCATTTGTAAACTTCTCTAAGTATTTTCTATGTTTCTCATTTGAAATTTTCAATTCAGTTTTTTCCTTTAATAGTTGAGCATTTTTCTCTTTTTCAATAGTAAGTTCAGTTTTAACAGTTGTAGTGAGAGAATGATGTTTCTTCAATGATTTGTATTTATCCTTATGTTCATTGCATGGCTCTTCCATCATATTAAAAATATTCAAATAATTCTTCACTAGTCATGTTTTCAGAATCAAAATCAGTTTATGCATCATATCCAGGATAATAAGAATTTAAAACAGGAGTATCTAAGGTTACCTCGGATGTTTTGGTCATGAAACACGTGTAGGCCCGATTTCTTTCAGAATTAGACATTTTAGATTCACTTGTTCTATCTTCAGAAGCACTCCAGGTAGCCTTCATAGATTTCTTGTACTTACTCTCTTTGTAATCATATTTCTTCTTGAATTTTAGCTTTGGGAAGTCTGCTTTAATGTGTCCTTTTCTTTTACACTCGTAGCAATCTATATCATGTTCCTTGCCATGTTTTTTCCAATCCTTTTTTCAATGTCCCTTCCTATCATACTTTCCATTGTAGTTTAATTTTCTGAAGAATTTGTTCTTCCTATAGAACTTCTTGAATCTCCTGGCTATTTACCTTGATTTCTTCCTCATACATCATATGCTTATCAATAAGCTCTTTGATAGGTAGAGCTCCAATGTCACATGACTCTCTGATTAAAATAGAAGTGCCCCTCCATCGATCTGGCAGACATCTCAGGATTATCATAATTTGTTCCTTTGCTGGAATAGCCTTTCCATGTGAATTCATGGTATTGACTATCTCATTAAACCTGAGATACATATCAGAAATGGGTTCATCAGTCTTCACTTTAAAATTATCATATTTAATAGTGTATGTATTTAATCTCATTTCTTTAACATTGGTTGTTCCCTCATGAGAAACCCCTAAAGTATCCCAAATTTCATAAGCAGTTTTAAAGGAAGAAATTCTGTTAAATTCCTCATCTCCTAGAGCACAGTACATGGAATTCATAGATTTGCAATTATTATTGTAAGCAGTCTTTGTAGGTTTATCCCACATTGATCTTTTAGTTTCTGGAATTTTATATTGAGATTATATAGCAGTCCATAAATCAAAACCCATACATTCCAAATGAATTTTCATTTTATGTTTCCACTGGGCATAGTTTGTACCATTATAGAAAGGTGGCCTGTTAGTAGTAGAACCCTCTAGTCTATTATCCATAACTAGATTTTAGAGAATAGTTTTAAAGAGATTAAATTTAGAACTAACAGAAATTTAAGATCTTTAAATATGAAATTAATATCACAGTTGAAAAAAAGAGTATTTCAAAAATCCTTTAACAAAACAAACCTCTGATACCAAATGTTGGTCGGAGTGGATACTCAAGAGGGGGGTGAATTGAGTTCTAATTAAAATTTCTGTTAAAATATTGTCTAATTCAAATCCCCCAATTTATAAAACAAGTTAAACTGTAGTGAATTTATACATATTGTAAATGTTCACTTAGCTTCTCAAAGATTGATTAGGTCTCAGTTAATTCATTCAAAATATTAAACTCGCTTTTGATACTAACCTACTGATTTATAATAAGTGTAAAAACTTTCTAATTTAACTATCAAAGTAACTTTAAAATTGTTTTGTATTTCAAAGTAACAGCTACAAAATATAAAAGATATATGTAGTATACTTTAAACTTAAACTAAAGATGCACAGTAAATATAACAAGATGATCAGACTCAAGACGATAATTAGTCCTCTCAAATTTATATAAATTTGATCCACACCCTGGATCGGGGTTAAAAATAGTTAACAAAACTGTCCAGGCCATGAAGGGACCTCTACCACTATTCTTCATGGGAAATAAAATAAATACCATGCCACACAAATACTTCTTCAACAGTTGACGTGGGTAAACAAGGGTTAAGAGTTTTGGAGTGAGGATTTTGATATCCTCTAATTCAGTGCAGGAGACATAGTGTGTGTGAGATATAAAGAGTACACCACACTTCTCAAAAGTATATAAAAAATCAATTAGGGAGAACAAATAAGAGATTAAAAAGTTCTAGTTATTAGCAATGCAGCTCTGGACTCGTTGGATTTAGTAGAACTGCTTCTGAGTCCTTCTCTTGTTTTTCTGTTGAAAAGCAGAGTGTCATAGTTCAGTTTGTGTTCTTGTGTACTTCAGAGGTGTTGGATTGTGCTCATGATATTTCTTTGCAAGTCTATAAATCTATCCATTGTGCTCAGGATTGTTCTTCTAGTTCAGCACAGTGCACTTTGGGTTTCATGAGTTTTCATGCGTATGTAAGTTCTTCACGTTGTATATTCACACTCGTGTTCATGTACTACAGCTCAATCTTCCTTATATTCCACCAGTTCTGGAAGTAGGACATATTCCCTTTTCATAGGTATGAGATATGGTTTCCTGACATGCCAACAACTATCATTAAATATCATTAATTGCATTAAAACCATCGAATATGACCATTGGCATTATTTAAATAAATTTGAAAAAAAGTTATGAAACGGTGTCAGAGTGATTATGTAAACAGTGTCTTCTTCACGGTATATGTTCCATGGTATGTGATTCACTGTGTCTCTATGTCACGGTGTCTAGCTAATGATGTTTTGATCATGGTCTGTCCTTCATGGTGTCTGGGTCACGGTTTGTCCTTCACGGTGTCTGGGTCACCGTTTGTCCTTCACGGTGTCTGGGTCACAATTTTTCCCTCACGGTGTCTGGGTCACAGTTTGTTCTTTACGGTGTCTGTCTGACTGTGACTGTGTCTTGTACCCAGTCTGTCTTACTGTGTAAAACATCACGGTGTCGCTATACTTAGACAAATATTTTTATTTAGACTTAAACAGTAATATACAGAATATGGATTATGCAAAACCAGTAGAGAGTAAGAGAACTTGAATCATAAATATAAAGGCTTGATAATATAATTGAGATTAGTGATAATGCATAAGACTTGTAAATAATAAAGCAAGTAATTAACATCAATAAGACTTACTATTATTAAAACATGATGTGTAGTTATTATTGAGAATGGAGAGCATTAACACGATGGTCAATTACGATTGATATTAATTAATAGTAATAGGATTTGGGATCATTAAAACATGATTAAAGCATGAGGAGTCTAACAAATTTCATATTTAAAATAAATATATTATAATATAAATTCTCTAAATAATTTTTCTAATATATTATCATTAATATTTATTTTCATAAGCTTAATAAATTTTAATATCATAGTTATGATTTCATGATATCACAAAAGATACCAAATTTCTTTGAAAATGGTATGTTTTTTCTATTCAAAAAATATTTAAATTAATTAAAAAAATATAAAATAATAATACAATAATACATTTGATATTAATAATTAAAGAATTATATTATTCTCTAAGAATACATTTTCTAAAAATTATTAGAATTAAATAAAATATTCACTCATAAAAATTAACATTACTCATTTTTAATGGGGAAATATTTGTTTTTGGAAAACAATAACATTTCTAAAAATTATTTGATTATTTTTTAAAAAATTTCCAATAAATTTATATTAAGTTATGCCTTTATATTTTATAAAAAATCACTTAATTATACCCCATATTTCAATGGTTTGGTTATAAGGGTCACATTAAAATAATAATGTTTCTTTCTTCCTTTACGATCTGGGTTGGGTATCTTGTATGATATAGAAAATTGTATTTCCTTTTAAATCATGGGATATTACATTTAACCCCATATAATAAATTGTTTCCTCAAAATTTTTACTTGAATTTAATATTAAGGATTAACTTTATAAAATAACTCTTCTTAAATCCTGAATCATAAAAATGTAAAAATAAAACAACTACTTTAAAATAGAGAAAGGAAGGTACAAAGGTTATCTACAATAACATATACATATTTTTCCTTATAGGAGAACATTTGTGGAAATTGAAAACAATGATATAGAAGAAAAACCTAACTCTCATTCACTGATAGATAGTGATAGTGAACATGGTCATGAGAATGTTAACCACCAAAAAACAATAAATCGGTTATGGGTTAAACAGCTATTGATTTCTAACTAATAAAATTAAACGAATAATGTTTCTATTTCAATGTAAATTTTCTAATGTTGAGTAACTAATTTACTACCCGTATGAATAACATAAATAAATATTCATACATGGTATGTATAATGTCATCCTCAAATAAATTTCCATCACAATATAATATTTTTCCCTAAAAAATGAGTATTCAATATGAATTTCTCACGACTAAATCATTTAAATCAAATTATATAGATTAAAAACATCCATATATGGATAAAAGTATATTCCTCATTACTTTATTAATGAATTAAATCCAAAATTATTGGCACATGATTAGATGATTCCCGAAAATAATATGCATTCATATGATGAAAACTATTTTAATCTCCAATATTAAATAGTAAATCCCAAATTCAAACATAGATTATTCAAAAAAATAACAGTCCTAAAAATTACTCAAAATATTATAAAATATTATCGATAATAAAAATTGAAAAATATGTAATCATATATTCTTCCAAGATAAATTAAGTATTTAAAACCTAAAATATGCATGCCTTAAACATATAATCTTCATGATATACTAATTATTACAATAAATAACTTGAATAACCATAAATCCATATTAAAATATAATATTCCTCAAAAATATAATTCAACATTTATTCCTAGAATAAAATACCACAATATTTTGTTACCTTAACCATATAGAGGTCCCAAAATTGTGAGCATCTTATAAAATAACATTCATCACTGGACAACAAATAAATATTTAATCATGTCATTATTTATATGACTAAACATATCTTCCCAAAATTAATATATCATTTTTCTTTAAAATATTTAAATTAAATAAAAATAATGGTACACTAACTAGGACATATCATATGCAATTTGATGGAAATGCAACCTTATTTTACTTCGTTTTTGGGTTTATACCTCATGGGCTTTCCAGATGAGATGGGTTGTCACCAGACCCAAGGTTTCTCGATTAATAAAAAATTTATAAATACAACCCATGTAACATTACCAAAATATAATAAACATCCAAAAACCTTAATGTATTTTGCATTAAGGACAATTTTTATCCTTAAACATTATCTCATATATTTCATTTTTTATCCCAAAAATCTAATCACCCATACTTAACCCAAAATAAAAGATCATATAAACCCTAATGTTTGAGCATAACTTTATAACTTATTCCCACATTAATTAATGGCATTGTTTCTCAAAATATCATCTAATTAATGGTACGGGCTACATATACGTATCCCATAATAACATTAGCCTCATAAACATTACATCACATAAAACCTAAAATGGGGTGTCTGTGACTCTAATCCTATTGTCAACCTCAAAATTATATTCCCAAGATGTTATCCATAACTCTTAAGATAATTTCACATGAGAAATTCAAAATATCAAAAGTTATGTAATCCATTTCAGATACAAAGTATAAAATCCTAAGATCTACACTCATAGATCCGTTGCTAAAAATATAAACCTTACATTTATGACTTTGATACCAATAAATGATTCCCATTTTTTATCAAAAACTCGCAACATCAAAAGGAAATATTGGATCACTTACACTCCCAAGGACCTTTTTGGTTTAAGGTTTTATAGAATTAGGATAACTCTTGACAATGTGAGTTCATAAGTGACTGGTTCATAATGATCAAACTCATCTCCCACTATACCCTTCATTTCATATTCCATGTTAATTCTTCAGCATCTCACCTAAAATTTATAACATTGGAGACCATTATAAAAAATTAATATTTCATAAATAATCATAACGTCTCAAAAGTAAATATAAGAAAGGGTGTACTCATATGCTCAGTAAGGATAAGTATGGGATATATTAATGATCATATAATCATAACATGAGAAAAAGGGACTGTGAACATGTGTATAAAAGTTGAAAATCATACCCTATATATAATATCATAATCACGAGTCAGGTTATAATGTTTGGTATTACATAATACATAAATCATTAATAAAATTAAATAACACAAGCCATGATATCATAACATTGGAATAAGAAAATGAATATTATCATACACATAAGCATAAAAAATATTTTTTGTATTAGTAACATCACTTTTACATGACTATAACTATCGATTGGGTTCACTCCCCAAACCATTGTAGACATCAAGGATAACTTCTAATAATATCGTATTTGATAATGTCCCTTATTTCACTAGGTTTACTCCCCATTCTAGTTCTATTTATCTCATAATATATCCATATTTACCTAATGAATAAGGGGAGATATAAGAACCACCTATCACATAATGAAAATTATACATATGTATTCCACAAGATCATAAAACATTTATCATATCAAAACACATGAAAATAAATGGGGTTGATCGATATTTCATTATATAATAACTCATGGAAATGAAATAGAATTCATAAACATGATTCAATCATAGAAAAACCATTCAAAGAAAGAACAAGGATGGCCTCCATAGATCATACCCCTAGTAATGTATAAAGAACATCAAATAATTATATCCTATAAGTAATTTTTTTAAATATGACTTTGATATATTATTTAGGAATATAAAATTTATATTTTGAAATAATTTCATATTAAAATATATCCATGGGAATATAAATTAAAATATTTTCATTAAAAATATAAATTTAAACATATATGGTAATATTAAAAAAATTATGTAATCATGAAGGTATCAAAAGTTTCACATTATTTATACATTAATTAAAACATTCCTTCCATATTCTAATCAGAATAGTTATAAAGTACCTTGTTTAGAAAACAACATAAAAAACTATTCCTTACAAATAGTTCTATAAAAAATATAGAATGGGTAAAAATGAATTTATATAATTATTGGACAACATTAAAAGCCTTTTGGATATTTTGTTTTTGAAATCTTGAACATTAAATAAAAATATTCCCCAGTGGTAAATAAAACACAAACAATTTCGAAAAACGATTATTCTGTCAAGAAAACCTTTACCACATTGTTATCACTTGAATCCAAATCACATGAATGAAAAACATATATAGATATTAAAATACAAAAAATTCCTTGATTATAATCCCAATATAAAATCATTGGATGTATATACACCAAAATGGAGAAGAAAGAGGTATATAAGACATATGTCCCTTCAAAATAAAATTGAGATGAAAATACATTACCTTGATTATAAAACATTATGTACATTCTTTATGTTAATAATTAATAAACATACGTTAGTTATTTACTTTCATAATAAGATTTTTAAAGTATAATATTCAATTTTTATCATTTATTATCATGTTATAACAAATAATTAATCATTTATATTCACATCAGTTGTTTTTGTGATATTTTATACATAAGTCCAAAATAGATTTGTTAGGATGATTAGGAAACAATAGATCAGTAATAAATTATCTATAGAATATTAATAATGAATATAATATAATTTTTATACAATTATTCTTCTTTTATGAAAAGTTAACATGTTACAGTCATGGAGAATGTAAGAAGTGCGTACACATGAGTAATGTTTCCATTCTTCAATGATCATTATTAAAAGAAGGTAAAAATTATTTTTTTATTTAAAAATTGATAACAATATAATATATATCATATTAATTATTTAAATATACATACATATCATTCATTTGTTTTGGTGATGAAAATCGAATCATATCACTTCGTATTGGTGGTAGTCCACACGTATGAATGAACGATGTTATCATTCTTTAGTGCATGGAATGGAAAGAATTTAAATGATATATTATATTATCATGATTTTAAATATTTAATTAATGAAATATATAAATATTAATTCCATCATTATAACCAGTCTATATAGGTGGTGATGGAAAATGAGTTACATCGGTTCGCAAGGCGGTAGTCTGATGTACACACAAATGATGAGTCCATTTTCTTATTGATGGATTATGGACATGGATATAGGGTATCTCACTTGAATAATAATATATTATTATATAGAGGATATAATTTTAATTATACTATCATGGTTAAATAAGGTTTTACTGATGTGGACGAACAAAAAAAACTAAATCATGATGATAAAAATTATACATCTTCTTTGGAAAACCTTATTTCATTAACACCTTTTGACTTTTAATGATTGTTTTTTGCCTAATATAAGTCCTCCAAAATAATTTTATGGGATCTAAGAAGGTAATATAGTAGTCATTGTCAAAAATAAATTTATTTTGAAGTGTGAAGGATTTATAAGAAGAGGTTCCATTTTATATGAGAGGGGAGGAGAACTCTTGGAATTTCAGAGAATATAATATTAATATAAATTAATATACCATTTCAGATGAATTAAAATTTATTTATATAAAGTATAATATTGTTATGGGTACAAATTATCTCATCCGATAAGAATTATACAATTTGGAGTATTTTATTTTACTTATCTTTTGGTCTTAAAACATCTTTAACCCTTTTAAAACTTATCATGACTACAATTGTTTTTACACTTTAGAGTCTATATAATTATTATAAATATAAAAAATTCACATAAATGGTACATGGATGATATTATAAACCATATCCTAATCACTTTATGAATATAATATTTTTATTAATTTTATATCATTTAATTATATATTATTTACATTAAAATGTCACTAAGGTCACTTTTCATAACAACTCATCACTTTGGATTTAGTAATCTAAAAATACATCTTATAATTTTTAAAAATAGTTATAATACATATTTAAAATGTAAATGTTATAATGAATATTTTTTACAAAATTAATTATCTAGAATAATATTTTATTTTATTTTTTTTCATTTATTTTATTTTCCATTAATTGATCAATTTCTGCATCAGTATTGTGTGGTAATGTAATTTAATTTCATCATCACTAGAAATTTTGAAAAAATACCATAATAAAGATAAAATAATTATTCTAAAAATAATATTTTTCCACAATTATTTATATTTACTCAAATATATGTCAATATTATTTATTTAATTTGTTTTTTTGACTATTCTAGCATCGTACAATCATTAGAAATGAATTTAGATAAGATTATTTTTTTACATTCCCAAGATTCTAAAATATTAGTATACATAATAATTTATAAAGAAATATTTAATAAAAAAGTTAGGAAACTTCTTTTTACCTCCCAATTTTTATGTATGAGTGTACCGATTTTACTTCTCTAATACTGGGAAGGCACTCCATCGACACTGAAAATGATGTTCATATTTATCATTAAATAAATTATAATTTAAATGTAGTGTATTATTTTTTCATCATATTTGTATTATATTATCCCAATTTAAACATTCAATAAATTTTATAAATTTTATATCATGGTTATGTTTTGAGGCCATCACAAAAGATATTATATTTCATAAAAAAATATTTTTTTACAATACACAAAAAGTAATAATTTATTCGAAAAAATATAGAATATTAAAAATTATATCATTTAGAATTTATGATTTAAAATGTAACATTGATTTTATGAAACAATGTTTTAATGAAATTGATAAAATAATAATAATATTTACTCCCAAAAATATTAATAATCATTTTCGACGCATGTATATTTCATTAACAATAATATGACATAATTAAATATTATTTGGTTACTTTCTAAAAAATTAAATAAATTTAAATTTATTTGGATCTTTATATTTATTTCATAAATCAGTTAATCCTATTTGTAATCCCCAATTTGGAGGCAAAGTTATAATTATTTCATTTAAATAATAATATTTTTTTCATTTAACATTGATGTTTTATATCACGTATGATATCCAACATAGTCATTATTTTTAAAATAATTGGATATTACAATGAAACCTCATTAATTTATGGTTTTATAGTCATGAGATTTCAAAATATCATTCACTTTCTTATGATCCTTGTTTTATGTAACTCTTCGTCATTATTTTGGAATTACATTTTCTTCCATGTCCATATTATTCAAATCTCACTAATGTTTTTCAATTTATAAACCTAGTAATGTGTTTTTCCATATCACCATCATATTTTCCTTTCCATATTTCCAAGAGTAATTATTATTGAACCCTTTTCCGATGTGATTATTTGAAAAATAAATTTTCAAATATCAAACCCTTGATTATAGATCAAAAATTAAAATTATGTTGAAACATTTTATTAAAGGGATAGGAAATGTAAAATCCCAAAATTTTAGAATAACATTACATATGATAGGGTATAAAACATTGTTTAATTAGTTTTTTGAGAGGAACATGGTATTGGATTTCCCATGATGATTATATTGAGGTGTATTTATGGCATCACTCAATCACACATATTGGTTCCTCCATTTGTTTTGTTATGCCTAGACACTCCCAACGATTCCCTTATCCATATCAAGGTACACAACTACATTGAAAAGGATAGATTTCTTTTGAATTTTTAGGCCTAGTGACTCTTGGGGACTCACATTGGTCGAGAGGATGGGATATTGGGCTCATCACACCCTTTTCAAAAGATTTATTTCCTACATCGAGACACCATTATAGATTTAGGATAACCTCATGAATATATTCCTAATATATATATGGAATCGGGTAACCAAACAAAAAAACTATAGGTTAAGTTTAATTTATTATGCATAAGATTGGGATCTCTCAGGTCAGTCCATCTGTATGTATATGAGGTTCTTCATCACTCTGCAGTAACTGGTGGTTGCTTATGTGCTGAAGCTATATAACCATGTGTTTTGGGATATGGTACTACATGAGGAGGTGACTAATTTCCAAGGATGGTATTGATCTAGTCTGGGGTGTCTTATATATCCTAGTTATTGTAGGAATAAAAACCCATATAGTTATTTTAACCCACGCAGTTTAACATCATGTAAAAATAATTAGGTTTGTAAAAAAATATTCAAACACAAACCAAAGACAATGGATTACTATGAATCTCAGGTATAGCAAGAATCAGTGTTTCTGTATTTCATATATATCGAGAATTACACACTGAGGATTCCCTATACCATTGTCGTGGGTTCATATCACAAATGAAATGATTATTGAAACTCCCTAAGCCCAACGTATCCATGCTAATTATGAGAAACAATGTGTGATCAGTAATCAATATCATTACATTGAGTAAATGGAAGAGTTGTAGGGATTTCAATGGATGATCAATATAGATCTAACAGAAATTTAAGATCTTTAAAGATGCAACTAATATCACAGTTGAAAAAAGTGTATTTCAAAAATCCTTTAACAAAACAACCCTCTGATACAAAATGTTGGTCAGAGTGGATACTCAAGAGGGGTGGTGAATTGAGTTCCAATTAAAATTTCTGTTAAAATATTGTCTATTTCAAATCCCCCAATTTATAAAACAAGTTAAACTGTAGTGAATTTATACAGATTGTAAATGTTCACATAGCTTCTCAAAGATTGATTAGGTCTAACTTAATTAAATCACAAGATTAAACTCACTTTTGATACTAACCTACTGATTTATAATAAGTGTAAACACTTTCTAATTTAACTATCAAAGTAAATTTAAAATGGTTTTGTATTTCAAAGTAACAGCTGAAGAATATAAAAGATATATGTAGTATACTTTAAACATAAACTACAGATACACAGCAGATATAACAAGATGATCAGTCTCAACCCGAGACTTAGTCCTCTCAAATTTATATAAATTTGATCCACACCCTTGATCGGGGTTAACAACAGTTTACAGAACTGTCCAGGCTATGCAGAGACCTCTACCTCTATTCTTCATGGAAAATAAAATAAAGACCATTCCACACAAGGACTTGTTAAATAGTTGATGTGGGTAAACAAGGGTTAAGTGTTTTGGAGTGAGGATTTTGATATCCTCCAGTTCAGTCTAGGAGACATAGTGTGTGTGAGATATACAGAGTACACCACACTGCTCTTAAGTAAATAAATAAATCACTTAGAGATAACATATAAGAGATTAAAAAGTTCTAGTGATTAGCAATGCAGCTCTGGACTCGTTGGATTCAGCAGAACTGCTTCCGAGTCCTTCTCTGGTTTTTCTGTTGAAAAGCAGAGTGTCATAGTTCAGTTTGTGTTCTTGTGTTCTTCAGAGGTGTTGGATTGTGGTCATGATATTTCTTTGTAAGTCTAGAAATCTCTCCTTTGTGCTCAGGATTGTTCTTCTAGTTCATCATAGTGCACTTGGGGTTTCATGAGTTGTCGTGCGTATGTAAGTTCTTCTCGTTGTATATTCACACCTGTGTTCGTGTACTACAACTCAATCTTCCTTATATTCCACCAGTTCTGGAAGTAGGACATATTCCCTATTCATAGGTATGAGATATGGTTTCCTGTCATGCCAACAACTATCATCAAATATCATTAATTGCATTAAAACCATCGAATATGACCGTTAGCATTATTTAAATAAATTTGAAAAAAAGTTAAGAAATAGTGTTAGAGTGATTATGTAAACAGTGTCTTCTTCACGGTATATGTTCCATGGTATGTGATTCACTGTGTCTCCATGTCACGGTGTCTAGCTCATGGTGTTTTGATCATGGTCTGTCCTTCACGGTGTCTGGGTCACAGTTTGTCCTTCACGGTGTGTGGGTCACCGTTTGTCCTTCACGGTGTCTGGGTCACGGTTTGTCCTTCACGGTGTCTGGGTCACAATTTTTTCTTTACGGTGTCTGTCTGACTGTGACTGTGTCTTGTACACAGTCTGTCTTACTGTGTTAAACATCACGGTGTCTCTATACTTAGACAAATATTTTTATTTAGACCTAAACAGTAATATACAGAATATGGATTATGCTAATCCATTAGAGAGTAAGAGAACATGAATCATAAATATAAAGGATTGATAATATAATTGAGATTACTGATCATGCATAAGACTTGTAAATAATAAAGCAAGTAATTAACATCAATAAGACTTACTATTATTAAAACATGATGTGTAGTTTTTATTGAGAATGGAGAGCATTAACAGGATGGTTAATTAATATTGAGATTAATTAATAGTAATAGGATTTGTGATCATTAAAACAATATTAAAGCTTGAGGAGTCCAAAAAATTTCATATTTAACATAAATATATTATAATATAAATTCTCTAAATAATTTTTGTAATATATTATCATTAATATTTATTTTCATAAGTTTAATAAATTTTAATATCATAGTTATGATTTCAGGATATCACAAAAGATACCAAATTTCTTTGAAAATGGTATGTTTTTTCTATTCAAAAAATATTTAAATTCATTAAGAAAATATAAAAAAATTATACAATAATAAATTTGATATTATTTATTAAACGAATTACATTCTTCGCTGAGAATACATTTTCTAGAAATTATAAGAATTAATTAAAATATACACTCATAAAAATTAACATTACTCATTTTTAATGGGGAAATATTTGTATTTAGAAAACAATAATATTTATAAAAATTATTTGATTATTTTATATAAAATTTTAAATAAATTTATATTAAGTTATGCCATTATATTTTATAAAAAATCACTTAATTGTACCCCATATTTCAATGGTTTGGTTATAAGGGTCACATTAAAATAATAATGTTTCTTTGTTCCTTTACGATCAGGGTTGGGTATCTTGTATGATATAGAAAATTGTATTTCATTTCAAAATCATGGGATATTACATTTAACCCCATATAATAAATTATTTTCTCAAATTTTTTACTTGAATTTAATATTAAGGATTAACTTTATAAAATAACTTTTCTTTAATCCTGAATCATAAAAATGTAAAAATAAATCATCTACTTTAAAATAGAGAAAGGAAACTACAAAGGTTATCTATAATAACACATACATATTTTTCTTTATAGGAGAACATTAGTGGAAATTGAAAAAAAATGATATAGAAGAAAAACCTAACTCTCATTCACTGATAGATAGTGATAGTGAACATGGTAATGAGAATGTTAACCACCAAAAAACAATAAAACTGTGATGGGTTAAACAACTATAGATTTATAAATAATAAAATTAAACGAATAATGTTTCTATTTCAATGTAAATTTTCTAATGTTGAGTAACTAATTTACTACCCATATGAATAACATAGATAAATATTCATACATCGTATGTATAATGTCATCCTCAAATAAATTTCCATCACAATATAATATTTTCCTTAAAAAATGAGTATTCAATATGAATTTCTCATGATTAAAGCATTTAAATAAAATTATATAGATTAAAAACATCCATATATGGATAAAAGTATATTCCTCATTACTTTATTAATGAATTAAATCCAAAATTATTGGCACATGATTAGATGGTTCCCGAAAATAATATACTTTCATATAATGAAAACTATTTTAATCTCCAATATTAAATAGTAAATCCTAAATTCAAACATAGATTATTCAAAAAAATAACAATCCTAAAAATTACTCAAAATATTCTAAACTATGATTGATAATAGAAATTGAAAAATATGTAATCATATATTCTTCCAAGAAAAATTAAGTATTTAAAACCTAAAATATGCATGCCTTAAACATATAATCTTCAAGATATACTAATTATTACAATAAATAACATAAATAACCATAAATCCATATTAAAATCTAATATTCCTCCAAAATATAATTCAACATTTATTCCTAGAATAAAATACCATAATATTTTGTTACCATAACCATATTGAGTTCCCAAAATTGTGAGCATCGTATAAAATAGCATTAATTTGTAGACAACAAATAAAGATTTAATCGTGTCATTATTTATATGACTAAACATATCTTCCCAAAATTAATATATCATTTTTCTGTAAAATATTTAAATTAAATAAAAATAATGGTACACTAACTAGGACAAATAATATGCAAGTTGATGGCAATGCAACCTTATTTCACTTCATTTGTGGGTTTATACCTCATGGGATTTCCAGATGAGATGGGTTGTCACCAGACCTGAGGTTTCTCAATTAACAAAAAATTTATTAATACAATCCAAGTAACATTCCCAAAATATAATAAACATCCAAAAAAACCTTAATGTATTATGAATTAAGGACAATTTTTGTCCTTAAACATTATCTCATACCTTTCATTTTTTATCCCAAAAATCTAATCACCCATACTTAACCCAAAATAAAAGATCATATAAACCCTAATGTTTGAACATAACTTTATAACTTATTCCCACATTAATTAATGGCATTGTTTCTCAAAATATCATCTAATTAATGCTACGGGCTATATATACGTATCCCAGAATAACATTAGCCTCGTAAGCATTACATAACATAAAACCTAAAATGGGGTGTCTGTGACTCTAATCCTATTGTCAACCTCAAAATTATATACCCAAGATGTTATCCATAACTCTTAAGATAATTTCCCATGAGAAATTAAAAATATCAAAAGTTATGTAATCCATTTCAGATACAAAGTATAAAATCCTAAGATCTACACTCATAGATCTGTTGCTAAAAATATAAACCTTACATATATGAATTTGATACCAATAAATGATTCCCATTTTTTATCAAAATCTCGCAACATCAAAAGGAAATATTGGATCACTTACACTCCCAAGGACCTTTTTGGTTTAAGGTTTTATAGAATTAGGATAACTCTTGACAATGTGAGTTCATAAGTGACTGGTTCATAATGATCAACCTCATCTCCCACTATACCCTTCATTTCGTATTCCATGTTAATTCTTCAGCATCTCACCTAAATTTATAACATTGGAGACCATTATAAAAAATTAATATTTCATAAATAATCATAACGTCTCAAAAGTAAATATAAGAAAGGTTGTACTCATATGCTCAGTAAGGATAAGTATGGGATATATTAATGATCATATAATCATAACATGAGAAAAAGGGACTGCGAACATGTGTATAAAAGTTGAAAATCATACCCTATATATAATATCATAATCACGAGTCAAGTTATAATGTTTGGTATTACATAATACATAAATCATTAATAAAATTAAATAACACAAGCCATGATATCATAAATTGAATAAGAAAATGAATATTATCATACACATAAGCATATAAAATATTTTTTGTATTAGTAACATCAGTTTTAAAAGACTATTACTATCGATTGGGTTCACTCCCCAAACCATTGTAGACATCAAGGATAACTTCTAAGAATATTGTATTTCATAATGTCCCTTATTGAACTAGGTTTACTCCCCATTCTAATCCTATTTATCTCATAATATATCCATATTTACCTAATGAATAAGGGGAAATATAAGAACCACCTATCACATAATGAAAATTATACATATGTATTCCACAATATTATAAAACATTTATCATATCAAAACACATGAAAATAAATGGGGTTGATCGATATTTCATTATATAATAACTCATGGAAATGAAATAGAATTCATAAACATGATTCCATCATAAAAAACCATTCAAAGAAAGAACACGGATGGACTCCATAGATCATACCCCTAGTAATGTATAAAGAACATCAAATAATTGTATCCTATAAGTAATTTTTTAAAATATAACTTTGATAAATTATTTAGGAACATAAAATTTATATTTTGAAATAATTTCATTTTAAAATATATCCATGGGCATATAAATTAAAATATTTTCATTAATAATATAAACTTAAACATATATGGTAAAATTAAAAAAATTAAGTAATCATGAAGGTATCAAAAGTTTCACATTATTTATACATTAATTAAAACATTCCTTCCATATTCTAATTAGAATAGTTATAAAGTACCTTGTTTAGAAAACAACATCAAAAAAATATTCCTTTCAAATAGTTCTATAACAAATATAGAATGGGTAAAAATGAATTTATATAATTATTGGAAAACATTAAAAGCCTTTTGGATATTTTTTTTGAAATCTTGAACATTAAATAAAAATATTCCCCAGTGGTAAATTAAACACAAACAATCTCAAAAAATGATTATTTTGTGAAGAAAACCTTTACAACTTTCTTATCACTTGAATCCAAATCCCATGAATGAAAAACATATATAGATATTAAAATACAATAAATTCCTTGATTAGAATCACAATATAAAATCATTGGATGTATATACACCAAAAAGGAGAAGAAAGAGGTATATAAGACAAATGTCCCATCAAAATAAAAGTGAGATGAAAATACATTACCTTGATTCTAAAACATTATGTACATTCTTTATATTAATAAATAATAAACATGGGTTAGTTATTTACTTTCATAATAAGATTTTTAAAGTATAATATTCAATTTTTATCATTTTTTATCATGTTATAACAAATAATTAATCATTTATATTCACATCAATTGTATTTGAGATATTTTATACATAAGTCCAAAATAGATTAGTTAGGTTGATTAGGAAACTATAGATCAGTATTACATTATCTCTAGAATATTAATCATGAAAGAAATATAATTTTTATACATTGATTCTTCTTTTATGAAAACATAACATGATACAGTCATGGAGAATGTATGAAGTACGTACACATGAGTAACATTTCCATTTTTCAATGATCATTATTAAAAGAAGGTAAAAATTATTTTTTTATTTAAAAATTGATAACAAATTTAATATATATCATATTTATTCTTTAAATATACATACATATATATCATTCATTTGTTTTGGGGATTAAAAATGAATCATATCACTTCGTATTGGTGGTAGTCCACACGTATGAATGAACGATGTTATCATTGTTTAGTGCATGGAATGGAAAGAATTTAAATGATATATTATATTATCATGATTTTAAATATTTAATTAATGAAATATATAAATATTAATTCCATCTTTATAACCAGTCTATATAGGTGGTGATGGAAAATGAGTTAAATCGGTTTGCAAGGCGGTAGTCTGATGTACACACAAATGATGAGTCCATTTTCTTATTGATGGATTTTGGACATGGAAATAGTTTATCTAACTTGAATAATAATATATTATTATATAGAGGATATAATTTTATTTATATTATCATGGTTGAATAAGGTTTTACAGATGTGGATGAACAAAAAAACTAAAACATGCTGATAAAAATTATACATCTTCTTTGGAAAACCTTATTTCATTAACACCTTTTGACTTTTAATGATTGTTTTTTGCCTAATATAAGTCCTCCAAAATAATTTTATGGGTTCTAAGAAGGTAATATAGTAGTAATTGTCGGAAATAAATTTATTTCTAAGTGTGAAGGATTGATAAGAAGAGGTTCACTTTTATATGAGAGGGGAGGGGATGTCTTGGAATTTTAGAGAATATAATATTAATATAAATTAATATACCATTTCCGATGAATTAAAATATATTTATATAAAGTATAATATTATTATGGGTAAAAATTATCCCATCCAATAAGAATTATACAATTTTTAGTATTTTATTTTACTTATCTTTTGTTCTTAACCCTTCTTTAAGCCTTTTAAAACTTATCGTGACTACAAATGTTTTTACACTTTCAGAGTCTATATAATTATTATAAATATAAAAAAGTCACATAAATGGTACATGGATGATATTATAAACCATATTCTAATCAATTTCATGAAGATAATATTTTTATTAATTTTATATCATTTAATAATATATTATTTACATTAAAATATCACTAAGGTCACATTTCATAACAACTCATCACTTTGGATTTAGTAATCTAAAAATATATCTTATAATTTTTAAAAATAGTTATAATACATCTTTAAAATGTAAATGTTATCATGAATATTTTGTACAACATTATTTATCTAGAATAATATTTTTTTTATTTTTAATTTTTTCATTTCTTTTATTTTCCATTAATTGATCTATTTATGCATTAGTATTGTGTGGTAATTTAATTTAATTTCATCATCACTAGAAATTTTGAAAAAATACTATAATAAAGATAAAATAATTATTCTAAAAATAATCGTTTTCCACAATTATTTATATTTACTCAAATATATGTCAATATTATTTATTTAATTTGTTGTTTTGACTATTCTAGCATCATACAATAATTAGAAAAGAATTTAGATAAGATTATTTTTTTACATTCCCAAGATTCTAAAATATTAGTATACATAATAATTTATAAAGAAACATTTAATAAAAAAGTTAGGAAACTTTTTTTTACCTCCCAATTTTTATGTATGAGAGTACCGATTTTAGTTTTCTAATACTGGGAAGGCACTCCATCGACCCTGAAAATGATGTTCATATTTATCATGAAATAAATTATAATTTACATGAATGGTATTATTTTTTCAGCATATTTGTATTATATTTCCCACTTTAAACTTTCAATAAATTTAATAAATTTTATATCATGGTTATGTTTTGAAGCCATCACAAAAGATATTATATTTCATAAAAAAGTATTTTTTTACAATACACAAAAAAAAATAATTTATTCAAAAAAATATAGAAAATTAAAAATTATATCATTTCTAATTTATGATTTAAAATGAAACATTGAATTTTTGAAATAATGTTTTAATGAAATTGATAAAATAATAATAATATTTACTCACAAAATTATTTATAATCATTTTCGAGAAAAGTATATTTCATTAATAATAATATGACATAATTAAATATTATTTGGTTACTTTCTAAAAAATTAAATAAATTAAAATTTATTTGGATCTTTATACTTATTTCATAAATCAGTTAATCCTATTTGTAATCACCAATTTAGAGGCAAAGTTATAATTATTTCTTTTAAATAATAATAATATATTTTTTCATTTAACATTGAGGTTTTATATCTTGTACGATATCCAACATAGTCATTCTTTTTAAAATCATTTGATATTACAATGAAACATCATTAATTTATGGTTTTATAGTCATGAGATTTCAAAATATCATTCAATTTCTTATGATCCTTTTTTTTATGTAACTCTTCGTCATTATTTTGACACTACATTTTCTTCCATGTCCATATTATTCAAATCTCACTAATGTTTTTCAATTTATAATCCTAGTAATGTGTTTTTGCATATCACCATCATGTTTTCCTTTCCATATTTCCAAGAGAAATTGTTATTGAACTTTTTTCCGATGTGATTATTTGAAAAATAAATTTTCAAATATCAATCCCTTGATTATAGATCAAATATTCAAATTATGTTGAAACATTTTTTAAAGTGATAGGAAATGTAAACTCCAAAATTTTAGAAAAACATTACATATGATACGGTATACAACTTTGATTTGTTAGTTTTTTGAGAGGAACAAGGTATGGGATTTCCCATGATGATTATATTGAGGTGTATTTATGGCATCACTCAATCACACATATTGGTTCCTCCATTTGTTTTGTTATGCCTAGACACTCCCAACGGTTCCCTTATCTATATCAAGGTAAAAAACTACATTGAAAAGGTTAGAGTTCTTTTGAATTTTTAGGCCTAGTGACTCTTGGGGACTCACATTGGTCGAGAGGATAGGATATTGGGCTCGTCACACCCTTTTGAAAAGATTTATTTCCTACATCGGGACACTATTATAGATTTAGGATATCATCATGAATATATTCCTAATCTATATATGGGATCGGGTAACCAAACAAAAAGACTATAGGTTAAGTGTCATTTATTATGCATAAGACTGGGATCTATCAGGTCAGTCCATCTGTATGTATCTAAGGTTCTTCATCACTCTGTAGTAACTAGTGGTTTCTTATGCGCTAAAGCTATATAACCATGTGTTTTGGGATATGCTACTATATGAGGAGGCGACTAATTTCCAAGGATGGGATTGATCTAGTCTAGGGTGTCTTATATATCCTAGTTATTGTATGAATAAAAACCCATATAGTTATTTTATCCCATGCAGTTTAACATCATGTAAAAATAATTAGGTTTTAAAAAAATATTCAAACTCAAACCTGTGACAATGGATTACTATGAATCTCGGGTATAACAAGAATCAGTGTTTCTGTATTTCATATATGTCGAGGATTATACACTGAGGATTCCCTTTACCATTTTCGTGGGTTCATATCACAAATGAAATGATTATTAAAACTCCCTAATCCCAACGGATCCATGCTAATTGTGAGAAACAATGTGTGATCAGTAATCAATATCATTACATTGAGTAAATGGAAGAGATGTAGGGATTTCAATGGATGATCAATATAGATCTCAAGCCTTGATCAGAGGTAGCCTATATATTCGGAATATTGTAAGAATCATATTCTTCATATTTCCCTTTTATGTTTAGGCATATACATTGATGTTTCCATAGATAGTGTGGATTTATGATTCCTATGAGTGTTAATTACACCCCACCTAAGGTCAAGCGAGCTATGATTTAGGTGATAATCAATGGAAAGGGAATTTCCAGCCTTATAGTGTATGAATATGGGACTTTTGGATAAAGACTGTCTCTATGACGTTTGGTATAGAACACGGGCTTTAGGATGGCATCTTACGTATCCTAGTTAATGAAGGAATCAGAGTTCTCATTGTTCATATATGTCATGTATTATACACTGAGGTTTCTTTGGTGACATGGAATTCCTATCTAGATGGTGTCATAGGAACCAGTTGGAAAATCCTAGGATCTATCGCATGACCTATCCTTACATGCTTGGAGATTGTCGCATGACCAAGTAGGAATATCCTGGGATCCATCACATGACCTGGCATGATATGTATAGCGGGTTTCGCAAGACCTATATGGAACATCCTTGGATCCATTGCATATCCTAGTTTATATGTATAATGGGTGTCATAAGATTCAATGTGTCATAGTTCAAGAGAAATCACACGTCTTGGAAGACACCTCTATGGGTCATCGGGAGACCTGATTGACATGTTTGGAGGGAATCATGTGTCTCAGCTAACTATCCCAGGGAGTGTCACGAGGGATTGGATGTCAAGTCTACGTTCTTTAACAATACTCAAATGACATGATTGGGTGTCATTATATGTATTAGGGGACGTATCCATGTGACTTCTTAATTCATGGGTGATGGACCCAGGGGTTTAAAAATATCAAAGTGGTGCCTGCTATAAAGTGATGTGAGCCACTCTAACATGTCTCGAGTATTCTACATTTCTTAGGTGGCATGTCGATGGAGGGTCATGATATCTTGGTGATGTGTCCTAGTGTTGTCATGTGTCTTTGGGTGACACATGTGATGCACATAGGGGGCACTGATCATTTCTCTCACTTAAGCCATCTTCCTTTAATCTTGGATCTCCCCCATGTATTGTGAATTCCTCGATTTGGTTCAATGTTAGTATGTATTTAGTCTCACCTGATCTAGAGGGATTGTTGAATTTCATTTAAATAACCCCCTAGATTCCCTTCACATGATCAATTAATGATCACATAGAGTGATTTATTCATAGCACATGACTACTCTCGCTGCCCACTGGTATATTACCTTACATAATGATAACTAGTCACGCAATTCTATGTAGGAGCCATCGAAGAGGCCTGGAACCACGATGTTTTGTGAGTCTCTACCATGGAATGTATTGGGAACATGACCAAATTTTCAGTGATTATGAGTCCCCTATATCAATGATTCCTTTATCAAATTATTTTCTAATTATTAATTTTAATTTTGATCTGGAAGATGTGTCGATGGACTTTTATGTTGTCACATTAACATATCCAAGGGTCCTCACAAGATCTGGTGCCTATTGAAATAGAGCTGGGAGAGCTTAGGTGACAAGCCTTGGTGTCTCGCGAGATAGTTATGCCTATGAGATGGGTGTGTAGCATGCCTTTCAGTGACCATGAGTGCTTCTCACCACCTCTCTTTCGATCCCTTGTGTTTCATGTGACAATGGTTGGGAGTCATGTGATTTTGTATGGGTTCTATTTAGAATATTTCACATATTTTTTAGTGATGCATCACGTGAAAAATATTGGTCATATAAGTGAATTAGATCACTTTGAAGACAAATCTATTCATTCTCCCTAGATGTGCTAAGGAGTTTTTTAGACATGTACAAGGTCTTCTGTGTGAAAAAACCATCAATCCAATGGGATTTTATGAGACACCCTAAATAGGTCTCTAGGGACATGATGTGTATTGTGGGGTGCATCTCATTCTCTTCAGCAATAGAAAATTCCTCTCTCAACAATGCTTTTGATCACCTTTGTTTTAACTTACAATGGTCAGGGATTATGTGAGTTTTTATAAGTGACATATAATATTTTTACTCGATTTGTGGATGATGCCTCGCGTGACCAATAAGGATTGTATGGGGAGTGTGAATGTATGTCTTGGGCAAGTCTATATGTCTGTCCATAATGAATCTTGGTGTTCTCTAGACATGTCCAAGGATATTTGTTCAATGAGGCTAACAGGACCAAATATTTTCATTAGGCGAGGTAGACATGTCTCCATTGACTCACGACGTCTTGCCAGTCGCTCCGGGTGCGCATCACATGTCTTTTGGATATTGAGAATACCTCTCACATGATCCCCTTTATCTCTTTCATTTGATGTGAAGAAGACTTAGAGGTCTCTCGAGGTGGACCCAATAACCTCATAGAATTTTATGCTTCCCAATGATGATTTGGAAAGTTATATTTGTGACTACTAGGGGGTCTCTTCTCTGAATATCAGCCCTCCTTATTTTGGAAGGCTTTCATAAGGGTTTTCAAGAACATGACAATGAAAAATCATACTCCATGGGGGTTATTTTTCAATTATCTAGGGGGCCTTCACAATATCATGAAGGTTTCTCGAAGGGGACTCCATGGTACTTCCCATAGGTTATACGCCATGGGTGGATCCTTCATGTGACCTTGGAATGGTCACGTGATAGTGATTCTATTAGGGGCTTATGTGAAATGCAGGTCTCAACCTTCCCCCAATTCTTTTTCTTTTATTGGGAAATAATTCACATATTCTATTATTCCTACAATTCAGATTTATTTGATGCTTTTTTGGCAGTCTTCAATAAATTCCCCCCCCCCTCAATAGCGGTATCTGATGGGATAAGGACTCAGTAATGAGGAAAACTATATGACCGCCAGAGTCAATTGTAGCATCATGAACCAGTGCCTCAGTTGATGTTTTTTCTACCACGCGACCATTGGTATATCATGAAATACCTATATATAGGAAGGGGTGGAGGAAAATTCATTCCACTGGTCGCGTCTCCTATAGAGAATTCTCGTAGTTGCTCCCATCATGAGACCTCACTACGAACCCGAATCGAAAACTCTATCTACAAGTCTATGTTGTGGGCCCATTCTGTCAAAGATATTTTCCAAGGATATTTTATTTTTAGAAACATTAACTCCTCAACTGCAAACTATTTTTCATTAATTCATCTGAAGTCACCTGTGAGGGCCATGGTCGATAACAAGGGCTTCACATGTTTTTATGACCCGATTATTTGATCATTGGAGATTCACACGACCTTGTTCATGTCATGTGATTGGGAGTCTCTAGGGTTTCATGTGATCCACATGATTACTTTCAGGGGTTATGCACCCCATGAGTCTTCTAGAGATCAGTTTATTCACAAACTCCTCGATGTGGTTCGTGAACACTTTGCTGAATCATTTGATGTGAATGATACAATTGGGACCTTTATGTCTTTATTATTTAAGTGATTTTATGATCTATTTATATATCATGTGATACTTACATATTTTTAGATATCTTCAAATTCTCATCAACCTGCTGACAAGATGTCAAAGAGGGGGCCAAGAGAATCAATTTCCCACAGTGAGGTTATGGTTGCGACTGTCAACCCTATATCCAATTATTTAGTTTTGTTATATCAATAGAGCCTTCTAAAATTGATGTTATCAAATTTCTCATGCTATCCCCTTTAATTCTAATTTCTTCTTGGTACATTTTTTCCTACAAATTATGTTTCCATTCCTCCACTAAAGTCTACGTCCAAACCCTCTTCCTTGCTCTATATGGACAAAAATATTCATCTACCTATTATTTATCTAGGGGAAATTAATCCCTAATGTGGACCATGGGGATGTTAATCTGCTGACATTCATGCCGATAGGATTCTAAGGTAATGATTGTGTCTCTAACCAGGATATCCATACTCATCGCTTGATAATACAGCAGTTAGAGACTAATCAAATGTACGGATGGGTATCTAATTGGGACTTCAACTTGGGCGATGGGGAATCTTTAGACTATAATGAGGATGACCCTTTGGAGTTATATAAATTATTTTTGAATTCTCCAATGGGTATATAGAAATAATGATTTATGAATATATCTATATATTGCAGACATCGAGATATTTGAATAAGAATTTGATGGTGGAGTTGTTCAGATGTCGGAGCCGAGATACAAATACCTTCCACATCACAGACAGCATATTCGGTATCAGTCGTTAGGATATGGAAAGGATTTTTAGTGTGGCTATACATGGTAGCATATATGATGAATTATTTCCTCCCCAATCTTCCTAGGATGATGTGACCAAGAATCCTCCTTTAACTAGAGAGATAAATATACTAGCTGAGAAGTACCACTCGAAAGTCATTCTTTATATGGAGGAAATACCCTTAAAAACAAGTGCCAATTCATTTATTAAGCATACTCTTCATGAACCAGATGTCATGAAGATGAAATCTTGGATTACGATGTATTCTCATAGTGAATCGGGGGCTTATTGTCCCATGGATGAAGGAGGAAAGTTTAGAGATTAGGGATGGTAGGTTTACCCTGGTGTTAAATAGTTGGTTCAACTGGATGTATTTGTTTCCATGTACCTGAGTGGGTACTTACTCAAGACGATAGATATGTGGGGACTCTAAGTCTCAACTTTTGTTATGGCGATTAAGATTTATGGGGAGGAGTGTGTCTGACTAGAGATCCCTTTGTTGGAAAAACTTTACCACCTCCTACATCATGCCTATAAAAGAGAAGAACCTTACAGAAGCACGAGCCCCAACAAAGTTTTATGTGGTTGGATGGGGGATCATCTAGGTGGATATGAATATCTACACATTTGGGAAATCCCTAACACTAACTTTGTACTGTATCTATTGTGTATTAACAGGGTAAGACCCATTGTATTGAAATGATGGGATGCCCGTGATTTTTTGAAACATTAAGAATGTTTCTCCTTAAGGACATATGGTTGTGTCCAAATAGGATGTTTTGTTGAGTATGGTAAGGCTATCCTTAGAGAACGTTCTTATATGATGTCCCTTCATGAGGGTGTTATTTATAATATATCGATGGGGAACCCATTTTTGAATGGAATGCACCATACCATTTTTGCCGCCAATTTTTATGCATCCAATGAAGGTGTCCAAATGTTTTCCATGATAGTTCCATGAAGCACCTGATGGTGGCTTGCCAATTTGGGCCAACGATCACTAGAGAAGATACTGAGGTATAAATATGGATTGCCCATTAGGATGAAACCATCATCTTGTCTTCAATCTATGAATATGTTTATATTCACTTGTATCCCAAAGAGAAATTATCCAATTTGGTGAGTGAGGATTTCCATCACATAGTAGTTGAATACAATCATAGACATGGGTAACATTTTTCTTCCATAAGGTTAGAGGCTTCAGTATCACAATGCAATGAAGTCAAACATTCACTATTACCAATAGAGGAATCGACTTCCATGTCTATAAGGGATGTGTGTGACTTGATGTTTTTCATCACATCACATCAATGTGCGATCTAGAATTTGAAGTATTTATATGGTGCCCTTTGGGAAAAATTGACCATCATAGATGTTATTTGGGATGATTTCTCATATATCATCATGCGTCATGAAATTATATTTGGAGAAAATACTAAGGAAGTGAGTTACTTCCTTGGAAGTATAGATACGATGTTGGTGAGTCCTTAGGGAAAGATATTTTATTCCCCATGAGTCCACCAAATACTTCTTCCATACAAGGTTGAAATTACTATAGATGAGCAGGGTTACCCTATTTTCGAGGAAGAAAAAATTCTAAATCTATTTTTTCACTAATTATTCCACCATGAATATTCCACCTTTTTGACATTAATTCTAGCTATGGATGGAGGAGAACGTTTTTGTAGATCACACGACCCTACCAACCACTGTATATACTCCCTACGGTACGGTTTTGGGGGAGGAATTTGGATGTGACTAGGGAGGAGGTGATAAAGAATATTTTGGTCTATAGGCTTAAATTATATTAGTGATTTCCACTTATGAGGGGGAAAATCCAACTTCAAAACCTTTTGGAGTCCCTTCATTTTAAAAGAATAATAAAAAAAAGGAAACAATCAGCATTATCCTATCCTTCTCCTTTCGAACCCCCAGGTAAGTAGGGTATTCAATTCACCTCTTTATCTAAATTTATTCTCGAATCACATTATTGATTTTATTAGAAGAGTTAGGTCCCCAACGATCTCATTTTGGATGTCATGAATCTTTTCATGAGGATATAGGTGAGAATTTGGTGGTTCTAGTTAATCTTCTTCTACTAGACACAATTCATCAAGGAGAAGATGTAGACATAGTGTAACGCCCCAACCCCAGAATCCAAGAGTCGGTGAATTATTTTAATAAATTGGAAGGATTACAAAGAATCATGTCCTGAAGGACCGATCAGTTAATTAGTATTGGAAACAAGATACATACTTCAGCTCAACATTAAAACCTGAAAACTACAACAAAACTAATTTATTCCATTAGAAACATCCAAGATTCCATGATTTTTACTACAAGTCACACATAACTAATATCTATATATCCTGGGAAAATGAAACATGAAAAGGGGTGAGCTCATATACTCAGTAAGAGTAAAAAATACAACAAAAGATAACATAAATATTAGGCATGATGAATAATTGAAAACACGTGCCTTACCAAATAACAAACATGGGATCTTCATGGTAGGAATATGAGCTGAGTAAATAATTCCATAATAAAACATAGTCATGGGTATTCTACTAGTCAAATAACCACATGAAATATCAGTATCTAATATCATAATGATGGAATGCATAATGCTATAATTTCATAACCACATAGTCAAGGCCTTTTTCCAATACTGTAAATAAGATTTTGTCAAGGCCTTGTGCCAAGACACAAGTTTGTCTCATGAGACCTACTGATGCATCAAGGAGATATAGCGGCTCAACCCGTCACGTACTATGTCCAATGAATTCCTCATATGAAAATGTTGAAACAAAATCTAAACATTCTTATTAAAACTAGCATACAAAATGTCAATATTTTAACCACAAACAATGAATGGAATAAAAATTTCACATCCACAGTCAAACATAACTCATTCAATACAATATGGAATATTTTGTTATAATAGATCAACCTCAATAGATAATAATGAATAATATTGACTTAAATGAAAAAAATCCTCAAAACTATTTGAGAGAAATATCCCCATTTTTCTTGAAAACATTTTAAATCCTCACTATTTATCAAGAATCCCTTTAAAATAGATTTTTGAATCAAAGTGTCCCATACCAAATTAAAAAATTTAATGGAATATTAATTTTAAAATGATAATGTTCATATAAATAAATCCATAAAACCATTTTTAAAACATAGAAATTATTGAGAAATATTTAAAATAATAAATCTTTAAAACATTTTAAAACTATATTTTAGATAGAGTTTCTAACCAAAAGAGAGACACTTGAATACGAATAATTGAGGTAATAAAAACATTATAATGTCATGAGAATAAATGGATTCACAATATACTCTATCGATGTACATTTTATTCACCATAAAAATATGAATTGGCGTATAACAAATTTAGAAGTCTCAAAGGAATGTAAATTGAGATGAAATATCATATAAAGACCGTATCCATAGGTTAAGGATGAATCAATGACATAATTATGCATGAAAAATATAAATACACTCAATATTATTGGATATTCTGTGTAAACCAATCAGAGGACATTCACACATATTCTTGTAAAAACAACACCACTGAATTGGATGTCTAACTCAATAAATAGATATTTAGTTAAAATTACTCTTATCAAGTTCATGTCGAGGACATGAGAATTTATCAATGAAGTGATTATGTGAATATATATTTATATAGTTATATTAATATATATATATAGTTATATTAACATATATATTGTTATATTAACATATATATAGTTATATTAACATATATATTGTTATATTAACATATATATAGTTATATGAATATATATTTATATAGTTATATTAATAAATATATAGTGATATTAATATATATATTTATAGTGATATTAATATATATATATTTATAGTAATACTAATATATTTATATGTAGTTATATTAATATATATATAGTGAGATTAATATATATATAGTTATATTAATATATATATATATAGTTAGATTAATATATAGGTATATAAAGATTTATATATTGGTATTTTAAATAAAATGGATATTAGTTATTATTTAGATAAAGCTAATATATTTTATATGTAAATATGTTTAATTATTTATTTAAAAAATTTAATTTTTAGGTGCGAATATATAAAAAATATGTACATATAGTTATATATTTGATTATAAATAGTTGTTCATTATAAAAAAGGATGAAATTTCAAAGACATAATATCAATATTAATGTAATAACTTGGAATAAATTCAGTCCCCTCCAAGAAAATCCAATAATACCCCCTAAAACGAGTTTCAAAATCCACAAAATGTTAAAAAATCTGGGTACCCCGACAAGAAACTCAGTTTTGGAGGCCTTCTGGGCCTCTTTTGGCCTTGGAAAACTCTTGATCAGGGTCCCCCCCAGGTCAAAACGACGTAGAGATCATCACGGTCTTTGATTTGATATGTGGTAGAGCTCAAACGGACACCCGGATCAAAATTTATGGCCGTTTGAAATTTCAGTTGTGTTTTCAACATATTTTGGATGTTTTTTTAAATTTTTTAATTTTTTTAGTCCTCAAATTGTTATTAAATTACTATTACTCCATAATGATTATCAAAATATTAATTAAAAATATTTTTTTAATTTTTTACGAAGTCATTTTCACTAAATATCTTATATATTAAGTATAATAAGTGTAAATGTACATTTATAATTTTCTAAAATATATTGAAAAATTATATATTATATTTATATAAAAATATAACTATATTTATATATTAATATATTAATATATTTTAAATTTTTTTTTAAGCCGACCCTTTATCAGCGCTAAAAAATGAGCTGATAAAGGCCCCCATTTATCAGCGCTACTAAGCAAGCGCTGATAAAGGGGGGCGCTGTGAAAAACTCTTTTTTTGGTAGTGGTGATCCGTACATACACACGGGCGACAATATCATTATTTTGATATTTAAATAATATATAATTGGATGGAATATCAAATATAAAGACTCATTAACATGTTATATTTATTATTTACACCAATTACTCATCATTATTATACCCATCCAAATAATATTGTATTGAATAACAATTATACCACGACATGGAGGCAGTAAGCCGTACGTACGCACGTATGGTGACTTGTCATTCAAAGGATGGATAGAATAATGAATATGGTTTTACGATATTTATAATAACATCATAGTGTATATAAGATACTGGATTTATTATTTTATAATGGAAACAACAAATAAATAGGAAGTGGAAGAAGAAAGAAACTTGAATGAGGTGGTGAAATATTTACCTCTTTTTTGGGTTCTTCATATTGATTTGATCAAAAGGGATCCTTAGGATGTATTTCTGACTAAAGTAAGGACTCTAGAATGAAGGTAGGACAATTTAGAGGGTATTTGGGTAGGGATTGGACAAGCCAAATGGATTTTAAGGTGCTAATTTAAGAGAAGAGGGAGTTACCTTTTATAATAGGGGTGAGGGCACCATAGGAAAAACTAGAAATATTATTTTATAATAAAGTCATTTTCTTTTTCTAATGTATCTGAATTGAATTATTTAAAGGATAAGGTGGAGATGTGTCGATAAAAACTCAACCAATAGGTTTTATATAGGTTTGGGTAACTATATTAACCTTATCTTCTAGATTTAACTCTTAGTTAAATAGTTTGACATTTACCATGTCTCTTTGTATTTTTAAATTATATGGTTAGTAAACATAATATATACTTCCAAGTGAACCCCACGTGGTTCATTAATGATACAACGATCATTATATAAGTCTTTTGGCCGATCCATAGATTTTTAGGAATAGAATATCAATTATTAATATAATATTTGTTTTAACAAGTCTTTTATGTCAATTTTGACACTATTTGTTATTTTGTTTTTGCTAAATTCATAACAGCATTATTACATCATAAAAAATTCAACTAACTAACCCTAATAAGTCACATTAACCTTGAAATTTATTTGGAATTCATAAAATGTCTAAAATTACATTTATTTGGATATTTATAAAATCAATTATTTTAATCATTCATTAATATCGTAATTACTGCATTATCATTGTGTCATAAATAAATTTAATAATTAAATGTCTAAAAAATATAAATAAATACCATTATGCAGGAAGTACTTTTATATTTCTAAATAATATTTATAGTTGAATTTATCTAATGTTTAACCCTATATTAAAAATGGTTAAGTTATTAAACTTTAAATTTAACAGTTTTAACTCTTCTAGAATTAAATAATAATAAATGTCATAATCTAATAAAAGTGGACCTAAAGGATCATATTTTATTTATATGGTTGTTTTTTGTAGATTTAAACTTATCCAATAGAATTAGGACATGTGTTTGGGTAATAATAATAACAATTTACCCTTAATTACTCTATTTACTTTTAACCGTGGTAAATAAAAGTCAACAGTTACTATTTACTAAAAATTATTTTTATCTTATTGAACCAGATATTACTTACTGATATCAACCATGTCTCTTGGATTTTTGAAATTCAATTCCCAGAAGCGGTAAAATTATGTTTTATTCAAATTTTCAAATGCTCCTACGAGGTGGGTAAAAGACGGGTAAAACGTTCAATAAAATTTTTATATATCTAAAATTATTATAAACTGACTCCAATAAATTAAATTGAACTTATATAGGTATTATGTATCAATTTTGACCTAAAATAAATGTAAATAAAATAAATAATTTTTAAATAAAAATTCAGTTTTAAACTATAAATTAGTGTTTTTCACTATTCCTCAAAAATTTAATGTTTTCAGAAAAATACCAATACTTCACACTAAGTTAATTTCTATATTACGAATCCAAAAATGAAGTCCATTTTGAATGATAAAATTTATACAATTTCAAAAATTGGGTATTACTCTTCATAAGGGCTAGTTTGATTGGCCGCAGTGTGTTAGAATCTCAAAGTTGTGTACAATGCATGATATTACATTTTTAAATGTGAAACGTACCATGGAAGCTTGGGGTGTTACATTATTCCCCCTTTTGGAAATTGTGTCCTCATAATTTTTAAAATTGGGCTTGGAAACATAATTGAAAGTCCTACATCGGAAAAACAGTCAATAAAACTATAATTTTAAATGAAAGAAAGATAAGTACAAAGGTTACCTGAGATGACCCATATAAGTATTCCATGTAGAAAACAAGGATATGGAAGATAAACCATGTATCAGGTTCTGATGGAGAGGGATATAAAACATGATCAAGAGAAAGTTAAACATTATAAATCCACAAACATGTGACCGGACAAACTATCATTATTTTCCCAGTAAGAAAAGTAAACAGACAAAGTTTTTTTTATGTTACATTTAATAAATATGAGGAATTTATTTATGAGATTGACTAAGAACATAAAGAGATATACTTTCTTTTTAAGTAGAGAATCATTCCTTAATAAATTTCTACCACTAACTCATTTTTTTCAAATGATGAGTATTAAAGATGACTTGGTCACAACGAATGAGCTAGATTCAACTTCTATAGAATCACATGATCCACAAACGATAAAATATATATATACCTTGTCTTTAGAGAATAATCCAAACCAAAACAGTTATTACAAGATCATATGATCCCTCAAAAGGATATTACATTAGAGAAATAAACTCTAATCTTAATTACTAAAATTAAACTAACAATACCCCATAGTTAAAAAAACACCATTCAATAAAAAAGTGTCTTTAAAATCCTTTAATATAATCCAAAATTATATTGAAACCCAAAACATAGAAGAATCGTATTCATTGTTAAATTGTATCTCCAAATGATATCGACTACTCTTAAAGTCACATACTTAAATGTAATTAACCTAATCACATATTCTATATTATATGTTAATCATTTCCATAAGTAACCCAAATCACTATAAATCCATAATAAAAACACAGATAAAAATCCACCATTACTCCTCAAATTAAATCCCAAAGTATTATATTTTCCTTATGCATATATTGTTCCCAACAGAACAAACATCTTCCAAAATAAAATTTATCACTAAATCACCAAATCATTTTCCTATACTATGGTATTCATTTAATGAGACACAGGATCCCAAATCAGCTTATTATTGATCAATAAAATCATATAACTAAATATAATTAATCACACTAACCAGGGACTTTACATAGTCTAGTGGTAGGTGATAAATCCCAATCACACTCTGGTTGTGGGTTCGATTCACACGGCTTTGTCTGATGTGAAGGGTTGTCACACGGTCTGTGTGTTTTCTTTTTTCAAAACCTATATTTTATAAATTTACATAAATGATATATATTCCTCAAAATAATTAGAACATAATTTAACCACCAATGTTATCTCCTACCTCACATTTTCATCCCAAAAATTAATAACCTGTAATTGCCTCAATTTCAAGAGTTATAAAAACCCCAATGGTTATTTATAACTATTTCCAAAAATGAAATGATAACTATTCCTCAAATAGAATTTTCACATAACAAACATAAAGATTACACATACAAGAGAACATTCTTCCGAAGTAATCGCATCAACAAAGAGCACTAATACCTTTAAAAATTTTCCCATCCATTTATTTTCAAATAGTTTCTTCAATGACCAAGAAGTTATCCTATAGAATAGGTCATTCACTTGGGTGATGTCAAGGTCCCTTACATTTACAAAAAATGACTGTAATTGGGTTATTAGGATCATTTTTATTTTCTTCCATATTACTCTTCATTTTTTCTTGGCAATTCGTTACTTTATTCCCTTATTTCCCACACATAAATCATTTCATTGTTCCATTAATACAACTTACTAGGTGTCTTCTTCCACATTACCTGCATCATGGAAAATGATCTTTCATTTCTCCATAGTCTTCACTGCTAGAGCTCTTATCATTCACCATTTTTCTCTTCCGTGTTGAGCCTGGGAGTTGGATAATATATATGTTGTTGATCATATTTTTTTAAAACTGATTCAGCATGAAGAGGATATCTTTTATTCCTATAAACATTCCATTCTGTTGCTCATTTCCACCATTGTTCCCACATTTTACTTCATGTTCAAAGTTACTATGACTTTCTTGGAATCCAGCCATTGACTAAAACCAGAAAGCATTATGTGATTAATAATAGTCATAAAATCATTTAGAGAATATAATGACACCTTATTTTCAATTTAAAACTCATTAGGATGAACCATGTTCATTTATTCTCATCTTATATTAAAATCTTACAAATTAGTTTCTAAAGAGAATGTAAATTATCCAAAGCATATCCCCTAGGATTTTCATATCCAAGAGTGTATCCATGCCCATCTTCGTGTACCAGGATACCACAGGTCAAGCCCAAATCTCCTTATAGGAGTTTTTACTCCTAGGTACATCTTTTCTAGAGCCGCTCTACCTAATCGTATCCAGACAGGGATAAACTACTTGAAAAATATACAAAATATCTAAATTACGATGATTCTAGGAAGTTCTTCTATACTAATCCTCAAAACCTGTCTTAGGGTAATGTGCTCTAATCAGAGTTTATCTAAATCTAGTTTCCATGGTTTGAACTAAACTTCCTCTGATACCAACTATAACACCCTGACCCCAGAATCCTGGAGAAAATGCATTATTTTAATACATTGGCATGATTACAAGGAATCAAGTCCCAAAGGACCGACCAGTTTAGTAGAATTGGAAACAAGATACATACTTAAGTTCAACATTACAACATGAAAATAAAAACAACACTAATTTATTCCATTAGAAACATACACGCTTCCATGATTATTGCTACAAGTCACACATAACTAACTTCTTCATATACTGGGAAAAAGAAACATGATAAGGGGTGAGCTCAGATGCATAATAAGAGTAAGAAATGCATCAGAAGATAACATAAACATTAAGCATGGTGAAGAATTGAAAACACGTGCCATATAAAATAATAAACATGAGCACTTTATTGCAGGAATATGAGATGAGTAAATAATTCCATAACAAATAATAGTTATGGGTGTTCTACTAGTCGAATAACTACATGAAATATCAATAGCTAATCTCATAATGATGTAATGCATAATTCCAATCTTCCGTAACCACATATTCCAGGCCTTGTGCCAAGACTACAAATAATATTTTGTCAAGGCCTTGTGCCAAGGCACCAATTTGTCTCATTAGACATACTGATGCATCAAATATCTATAACAGCTCCACCCGTCAGTTAATATGTCTAATGCATTCCTTATATGAAAAGGTTAAAAAAACTCTAAACATTTGTATTAAAACTAGCATACGAAATGTCAATATTTTATCCACAAACCATGAATGGTATAAAAATAGCACATCCACAGTCAAACATAACCCATTCAATACAATTTGGAATATTTTATTATAATAGATCAACCTCAATAGAAAATAATGAATGATATTGAAAAATATGAAAATAACCATCTACAATATTTGAGAGAAATATCCCCCTTTGTATTGAAAACATTTAAAAGTATCACTATTTATCAAGAAGCCATTTAAAATAGATTTTTTAATCAAAGTGTCCCATAACACGTTGAAACTTATAAAAGGAATTTTAATTTTAAAACTTTAATGTCCATATAAATAAATCCTTAAACCCGTTTTAAATCATGGACATTAATGGGAAAGAATTAGAATAAAAAATCTTTAAAACATTTTAAAATGATATTTTAGTTAGAGTTCCTAACCAAAAGAGAGACACTTGAATAAAAATAATTGAGGTAATCAAAACATTATAGTATCATGGGAATAAAGGTATTCATGATATACTATGTGAAATTACATTATATACACCATATAAACATGAATTGGCATGTAACAACAAAGAAGTCACAATGGAATGTAAATTGAGATGAAATCTCTTATAAAAACTGTGTCCTTAGGTTAAGTATAAATCAATGACATAATAATGTGTAAAAAATATAAACACACTCAATATTATTGGTTATTTAGTGTATATAAATTAGAGTACATTCACACATATTCTTTTAAAAACCACACCAATGAATTGGATGTTTAACTCAATAAATGGAGACTGAGTTAAAATTACTCTTTTCCAGTTCCTATAGATGACTTGAGAATTTATCAGGGGATTTATTATGTGTATCAATAGTATATCCCTAGAAAGGGGAGTAGAAATTAATACACAAATAATAAATAGTTTTTCCACACATAATCATGTAGTAAAATAATCAATGAAGTATGCGTAAAGCCGAATGAGTGGAAATTGAAATTTGAAATTTCCTTACCAATTTGGTAACTTGTGAAACATAAATCCCATGAAAGATGAATCATAAAATGAAGATGTAATTACTCATAAATTAAAGTATATTACATAAATCATACAATCATTGGGCAGTATATACACCACACAAAAGGAAATAGTGGAAATATGGCATGAATCTCACTGAAATAGGAAGTGCAATGAAAACACTTACTTCATTGTAATAAATAAAGTCATATGGCCTAAAGTTAATAAGATCCAAATTAATAACATAATACTATGAATTAAAATAGAATCTTGATAATATATATATATATATATCAAATTACAGTACACAATACACCACAATTAATGAATAAATGTCGAACAATCTAAATCTCACTAAATTAAAAGTGAGATAAGAAACCGATTACTTTGTTATTTTACATGGTCGATGGTAGGTTAAAGTCATGTATAATGGTTAAATAACTGTTTTTAAACTATTAAAGTGTCATATAAATTTATATGATATCATATATTATCTTTTAATGTTGCTTTGTTAATAATATTTTAGTATTATTGTCGTTTTGGGTGTTAACTGATTTCTATTCCTTTAAATGATTTGTTTTGTAAGTAGTGTTTATTATGAATAGGATGTATATTATTCGTATTCAGAATTATATTTAGTCTTTAAACATTATTTTTAATCATATAATGAAAATTATATTTGAATGGATTACAATGGGGAATGAATCTCATCGCATTCGTGGAGACGGTAATCCGTACGTACGCACGAGCGACAATATCATTATTTCGATATTAAAGTAATATATACTCATATTTTATATCATATATACAGGATAATTATCATGTTATCTTTATTATTTACATCAATAACACATCATTATTATAACCATAAAAATATTAATGTATTGAATAACAATTACACCACGATGTGAAGCCGGTAAGCCATACATATGCACGTATGGGGACATGTCATTGAAAGGATGGATATAATAATGAATATGGTTTTACCATATTTATAATAACATCAAACTATATAGAAGATACTGGATTTGTTATATTATAATGGAAAAATCAATGAAAGAGGATGTGGAAGAAGAAATGAACATGAAATAGGTGATGAAATATTTACCTCTTCTTCGAGTTCTTCCTTTTGATTAGATCAAAATGTCTACATAGCATGAATTTTTGACTAAAGTAATGCCTCTAGGATGAAGAAAGGATACTTTAGAGGGTATTTGGGAAGAGTTTCTCTGATTGAAATGTCTTTTCAGGTTTGAATTAAATAGAAGGGTGAGTTCCCTTTTATAAGAGGAGTTAGGGGAACCTTAAGAAAAGAGAGAAATATTATTTTATAATAAAATCCATTTTTGTTTATAATGGCTCTAAATTGAATTATTTAAAGTCTAAGGTGGTTATGGGTCTAAAACTACTCAAAAAATAGGTTTTAGTCAGGTTTGTGTCACTATATTAACCTTATCTTGTAGATTTAACTCTTAAAAAATAGTTTGACATTTACCATGTCTCTTTGTATTTTTACATTATAGGGTTAATAAACATAATATATACATCCAAGTGAACCAAAAGTGGTTCATTAATGATACAACTATCATTATAGAAGTGTTTTTTATCATCCTTATATTTTTAGGAATCGAATATAAATTAATAATATAATATTTTTAAAAAAAACTCTTTTATGTCAATTTTGACACTATTTGGTATATTATTTTTGCTAAATTCAAAACAGCATTATCACTACGAAAGAAATTCATCTAACAAACCCTAATATGTCATATTAATCTTGAAAATTTTTGGAATACATAAAATATATTAAATTACATTTATTTGGATATTTATAATATCAATTTTTTTAATCATTCATTATTATGGTACTTACTTCATCATCATTGTGTCATAAATAAATTAAATTATATAATGTCAAAAAAATATAAATAAAATACCATTATGTACGAAATATTTTTATCTTTCTAAAGAATTTTTATAGTCAAATGTATCTTGTGTGTAACCCTATATTAAATATGGATTATTTATTAAATTTTAAATTCAACACTTTTAACTCTTCTTTGAATTAAATAATAATAAATGACCTAATCTAATCCAACTGGACCTAAAGGATCATATTTTATTCCTAAGGTTGTTTTTGGTCGAATTAAACTTATCCAGTAGAATTTGGACATGTGTTAGGGTAATAATATTATTATTTTTACACTTAATTACTCTATTTACTTTTAACAGTGGTAAATAAAAGTGAAAAGTTACTATTCACAAAAAATTATTTTTATCTTATTTAACCACATTTTACTTACCTATATCAACCATTTCTATTGGATTTTTGAAATTCGATTCACACAAGTAGTAAAATTATGTTTTATTCAAATTTGCAAATGCTCCTAGGAGGTGGGTAAAAGACGGTTAAAAAGTTCAATAAAATTTTTATATATCTAAAATTATTATAAACTGACTCTAATGAATTAAATTAAACTTATATAGGTATTATGTACAAATTTTTTCCCGAAATAAATTTAAATAAAATAAATAATTCTTAAAATAAAAATTTGGTTTTAAACTATTACTCAGTTTTTTTCACTATTCATAAAAAATTTAATGTATTCTGAAAAATACAAATAATTCACCTTAAGCTAATTTCGATATTTTGAATCCAAAAATGAAGTCCATTTTGAAAGATAAAATTTATAAAATTTCAGAAAGTGGGAATTACTATTCATAGCGGCTAGTTTGATTGGTCACAGTGTGTTAGAATCTCGAAGTTACGTACAATGAAAGCTATTAAATTTTTCAAAGGGAAACGTATTGTGGAAGCTTGGGGTGTTACACATGGGGCACATTCAACTGGGTTCATTACATTCCATAGATATTTCTGTAAATGTGCCATCAAATCCCGGGTAGATGGAGGCATTTTGGGGGGTTTTTATGTAGGTACCTATTCTTCCATAGTGTTATCTTGCATGGAGGTGAGCTTAGAAGAAGGTGAAGGACATTTTCAAGGACAAAACCATTTTTCCCATGTCATACCTCCTAACATCACCATCTAATCTTTTAATCCTCAATGGTGGATAATAAGGCTCTTCAATTGAAATTGTTCTGGAGGAACAATGAAATCATTCTTCATAAGAGGGATATGTATCTTCTCAAGTAGATGGAGCTGAGGAAGTTGATAATGTAGTTGTTGTGATTGAAAAGTGAATGTTTCTATCCTTAGTGACACCTAATAATATTTGGTAGCATCACATGATTTATCATGTAAGTAACATACCCCTACATCCTTTATCATGGAGACCACATCTTAGAGTTCAAAAGATTTAGTGCCTGCCCTTTGGGAGTTCCTCCTATTGAATTTACAAACACAGAGGCTGGTACTCTTCGGTCATTGTTGAAGATTGTGGGCACTACCCTATATCTGAGAAATTTTGTTCTGAAATATATTCTCATCCCCAAGGTAAATATAAATCATATCCCATGATTTGGTTCACTTTATCAATCAATGTGGGGACAGATGTAGAGGTATATCTTGATTTTAGTGTCATAAACACCATTGGATGAGTCGAAATAACAATTAGGTCATCATTGATTCATTTTTTCCACCCTTGGAAATGAAGGTTTGGACAATTCAACTCTAAATTCTCTGGTGAAGGAGGTAATGTTCATTCGAGAATAGAATAGGGCCCTTGACTTGAGTTTAGAAGCTACTGAGGCTTCCTTCTTAGCGAAGAAAGACTTGAGAAAGGCTTTGAATGAAGCAACCCAATGAGTGATGGAAGATGCTTCTCACCAGGATTCAATAAATTTTGGGAAAAAAATTTATTTCATCTCCATTCTGATGTCAACCATATTCTGACAAAAAATACCTATTTTAGTATGCATGTAAGACTTTGGGAAGGACCTTAGAAGAGTATCATGGTCTCATTGATGTGGGAGTGAAATCCATTCATTATATTGATTCCATGGCAGATGATTTGCAGTGTGTTGTGAATGAGGAGACAAAATTTGTTGTAAAACTAAACCAAACCATGACTTTACTAGAAAAAAAGACATGCTTATCTTAAATACTCCTATGAGTATGTGATCTAATGGTAGTAGAATTATGCAATCAAATTTTGGATCGTATAATCATAGTAGAGGCTCCTATGTGTGGGGATACCTCCTTTTATATTGTATCGATGGAATTTTTCAGTGAACATTATAGGATGTGTATGATATTTCCTTATTTCATTATTTCTTAAGTCATTATTGATACCCATCCCTTGCATTACTTTGCATGATTATGAATTTTTGGAATTTAATGTTGAAATTCTAACTAATTTCCTTTTAGGAATCATGGATTCCTACCTACTCAATAATATATTCTAGTAATCCATGCTAACAATATTGAGATAACATGATGTGTAGTGGGATCATCTGAGTAGAAGATATGTACTGATGAATGTGTGTTTTTATATCTAAAAAAAGCATCGAAATCAAGATAGGTCTATGTAGTGGACCTCACAATAATTTTCAAGTGAATTAGTTTAGGATATTTTAGTATAGACCACCTGTTTCTTTAGTTTGGGGTATTTTAGCTCAGACCATCTATCTCTTTAGTTTAAGGTCTTTTAGCTCAAACAATCATTCTCTTTAGTTTTAGGGACTTTTTGGTCGAAATATCGATCTCTTTAGTTTATGGGGTTTTAGATTGAACCAATCATGGCCTTAGTTTATGTTATTTTATCATGGAAACCCATTACATTAGTTTATGGTCTTTTATCGTGGGCCATTTATTGCATTAGTTTAAGGTATTTTAGTTTAAACCTGTTGTTTCTTCAGTTTATTTTCTTTTTTTCTTGGACCATCTATTTATTTAGTTTAAGGTCTTTTAGCTTGAACATTATCCAACTTTATTTTATGTACTTTTATCTTGGACCACCTATTTCTTTATTTTATGGTCTTTTAGATTAGTCCTCTTATTTATTTAGCTTAAGGTATTTTAACTAAGACCATTTGTTCTTTTAGTTTAAGGTATTATTGCTTTTTCCACTTATTGCTTTAGTTTAAGGTTTTTTATCTCACACCTCTAGTTGCTTTAGTTTATGGTCTTTTTCTCGGACCATCCATCACTTTAGCTTAAGGTCTCTTAGCTTAGACCATATATGGATTTATTTTTAAGTTCTTTAGCTCGGACCATTTTTCAGTTTAGTTTAAGGTATTTTAGATCGGATCATATGTTGTTTTAGATTAAGGTCTTTTATCTTGGACCACCTATTTCTTTAGTTTAAGGTCTTTTAGCTCAGACCACTTATTGATTTATTTTAAGGACATTCAGAAAAGAACATATGTTGGTTTAGTTTATAGTCTTTTATCTAGGACCACATGTTTCATTACATTAAGGTCTTTATCTCGTACCTCCCGTTTATTTATTTTAATTGATTTCAACTTTGAATTCATTTTTCTTTATTTTAAGGTCTTTATCTCATAAATTTTAGTATAGTCAATGGATATATTTAATACATGCTATGAATTACCCAAAACACTCTTAGGTTTTGTATCCTTCTATGATATTGATGAGGATCATGAAGATCAGAAATCCCTTTTGAATAGTGACACGTTGGCTCTATGACCATAGGCGCATATTCCAGAGCTATGGGTATGTATTCGTAATCAATACAAAGTTCCTTGACGTGAAGTATATTTTCCCAGGGATATGAAAAAAATAAGGTTGTAATATTCATGGGGTTGGAATAGTAGGGATACTAATACCATCTTGACTGTTGGAGTATAGATGATGTAAATCATAAACCATAAAATTGAGTCCATGAATATGGGATGGTGTAGAAGTGTCAGGTATATCCCATGAAATTTTGAAATGCTAGGTTCTGCCATAATTTTTCAAAGAATCACACGAATTGAAGCCCCTTTATGGAAATTAGAAGATTCATTTAGTTTATGGGTCGGGGCCCTTATGCGTCAACATCATGGAAAAGTAAAGATGATCTCCACTTCTTTCCAAGGGTCATAGAAGATTTGTGAATAATCAAATGTCTAGATAATGAATTTTGATATGGTAAGAAATATATCTATGAGGGGTTATGGAACCCTTTAATAGTTATCTCTTAGAGTGAAGCTCGAGCTATATGCCCTTTGGTTTCAAATCACAAGACAAGGGACATAAAATGCTAGGAAATGAAGTGCCATATTCTATCCATGAGGATGGGAATGAAACATAGCGATGAAACATCAAGGATGTCCAATCCCATTGGATTGTTTTGTGTATGGACTATAAATCATGATTGGGATTTCTTGAGTTGGGAGAATGATATGGGACTATCATACATGGAGAAGTTCATTCATACTAAGAAGTTGTGTGCTTCCAAGATGATGTCAATACTCATGAGAATCGAAACATTCCTTTTCAAAGTTTTGCAATTTGTTGACATCCATAGGCACATATGTTGGAGCCATAGGAATTTATTCATATTATTGAAAAGGGAATGTGTAGATGAGTATCCTTTCCATGGGCTATGGAATATTATAGTGATTTGATACACTCAAAATCATGAAGTGTGGTTTCTGGAAGATCTAAAATACAAGGAGGGTTCAAGTACCCTAAATGTTGTGCCACCACGTAGAGAACATATTCTTGCGATGAGGAAATATGAAAAACACTACCAAAAGGTTTTCTTGAACTATTGGGTCTAGCTAGTTTCATTTTGCTTTTACAAGGGTTATAGAATCTAGGATATTTATTCCTTTTATGTTTACACCTTATTTATTTTGTAATCTCTATGAATGAGGTGTCTAGTTGGAGGAGATTTGACTTTTTTTCTAGTATCCCTTTATATGTTTTCAGCCAGACGATTTTTGGGTATATTTTCTTAGAAATTTATGGTCTTGCAGTTGGAAAAAGTTTACCTTCGTAATGATTTGACCAAGTCATAGACAGTTTAGGGTCCTGACTTGCATGGACCTATTATAGAATATGTTACATAAGAACATAATTAGGATACATAGGGTCATGATTATTCCAACATCATTCTATGATTGGGGTGAAGAAGTTGTATATCATGACTTGAGTTTATTAGGTGATGAGTAATGTTATGGGACATTCATACAAGGATTAGATCAGAAATACTGATGTGTTTAGTGCTATCATGATGATGTTGATACTCTTGAGAAAAATAATCTCATTTTTAAGAGTGAAACATTTGGTAGATAGCCATAGGCACATATGGAGGATCCATGGTCATGTATGAATTTTCAATAAAGGTGTACATGAATTAGGATGTACTTTCCAAGGGACATGGATGGTTGAAGGTGTCCCATGATGTTCAAGACATGAATTATGGTTTATGGGTTTGATGTTGTGTTAATGGATGAAGAAATAACCACATTTTCAGATTGACCAAGTTATTTCTATTGAGGTCATTTGATAAATAATTGCACATGGGAGATGGTATACACAATTTATTGTCATATAGATGGGAAATACATCTTTTTTCAGTTTAACATATTGTGGTATGGACGTATTTCAATGTAACTTAATTTAATGTGTTATGAATGTAGGTTAACAATCGTGAATAAATTACAATATCATGGTTATGAAAATGGATGGCTACTAGGCTTCACTACGTATCTCATGAAAATGAGAATAAAAATACATGTAGTTCTGGGAAGATTTGTACTTTAATGTAATCTGGTAAGGATGGTGTAGGATAGTTTAATGTCGTGTTGCAGGGACCAATGTGGATGAATTAGGACCGTTTGGTTCAGACCGCAAGATAAAGGTACAAACATGGAGATGCGGAGTGTGGTACCATGAATAAACCCTGAATGAATAAAGGAAAAAAATTTCTCATCCACGCCACACACCATTTCAGGAAAACATAATACATGGGGACCAAAATGGTTATGCCCATGGATGGGCCTAAGGTTTAATCTTTTGGGCATTGCAATGTATTACATGATGATGAAAATCTATCCCCACGTAGTTTTGGTTGTTCCATGCAGTTTAAATTCATGTGGTAAGGACCCATGTAATTACTTTTATGGTATTTGATTCCATATGAAAATGGACCAATCATTCCCTTTTACACCTTGCATGTGAGTGTAGGTATTTGAAGCAATTCCTATGCACACTTTAGTTATGCTCGCTGTGAGAATCAAGGATTAACACAGACATTCTTACAGTGCAAATACAGAGAAGGGATTCGACAATGCCTTTTCATACCATGTAGTGGTTAGACCAAGACATTGAATCAAATCAAACATATATATCCCATTGGAAATGGGAATCAATCCATACAGAGTTCTAGAAAGACAATGTATTTTATCATAATGTGGTCATGATGTTCGGTGGGACTTACACCTATGTGGATTCCCTATTGCTGGAATCTATGTAATGTATTTCTTGAGAAATATCACATAATTTTTATTGTGACATGATCCCCTTATATAGTGTCCATTGAATATAATCAACTATGATAGAAATTATGTGTGACATAAGGTCATTCCCACTTGGGTTCCATCTTCGGTGGTTTCTTCCCAATTATCATTGGGGTTCTGAGGGCGAGCACTAGTTCTCCTTGGATAAATGAATGAAGGGAAACCTTTTTATTGAAGGATTGTGTTATCATGATATCGTGAACCTCAGAGTTGTGAAATGTGAACAACCATTTCTCATATAACCGCTCTAACTAATCCATTCACATTTTCAACTTGTCATCATCTGTGATCTATTTAAAAATGGTTATTCATAGTGAGGATAGATGGACCTCTATGGGTAACACTACCATAGTCCTGTACACCAAGGAATATTTCTTCTCTTGTGTAACAGTTTGTGTGTTAGTATAGTAGGCCCATAGAGAAATGGGGATTTTTTCTGGACAAGACATATTATCCTTGTTTTATATCATCTGGAATATGTTTGATAGAGTCTTATTGATGGACTAAATAAGTCCACTTTCCACTACATGATAGCGAGTTGAGTGATTGGACACGATGTTGTTATCCTAGTACATCTTATTTAACTCCTTTGAAAATAATTTCATGCCATTGTCCATCAATATTGTTTGTGTGAATCCGAATATGGTGATGAAATGGGACTTCACAAAGTTAATGACATTCTTCATCCTAAATTCCATGAGGTGTATCACATAATCCCACTTGGAAAAGTGGTTGGTAGTAGTAAGGATGTACTTGAACTACTTGGATATTGATGGTGGATATGACACCAAAACATATATCCCCTAAATAGAAAATTACCTTGAATATATAACAATGTGCAGCAATTCTAGGGTCTGATGGATGATGTTTTCATTAATCTGACATTCATGAAATTTCTTGATGAATCATACGCAATGATGTATCGTGGATTTCCTGTAACACCGCAAGATTTTGGAAATAAATTTAATATTGAATTCCTGAATCACTATGTCTTTAAAAAAACCATGTTTTTATAACCTATCTAGTAAACATAATTTTACAACCCCTATAATTCAAAATTTGAAAATCTGACATACATAGTTGTGATCAGTAAGTTATTTAGAGTATGATATGACAAACTTAATTTTTGGTTGAATAATAACATAAACTTAAGAATACTAATTTTACCATTATGAATATTGACATTCCATTATGAATAGTTTCCTCACCTATGATTGAATATAAATAGTATTTGAGTAAAATTATGTTTTACCTTTTTTTTGAAATAAGTAAATAATTGTTTTAAAGAATTTATTTTTCAAGTAAATTATGATTTAAAATAAAAATTAAATTAATCATATTTAGAAAATTGTTTTTGAAAAATGGAATTAATTTTTGAATTCTAAACATCAGAAAATGGTCATGGTTAATTTTTTGGGATTTTTCTGAAATACTCAAAAAATTTATGAATAGTAAAATACAATAATTTTCTATATATATAAATTATCTATTAAATTCGCCATTCCGAGACTCATGGATCATGTATGAATATTTGGTTCAATATCACATGATCATATTTTTTTTCTTGGTAACAACAATCAATACTATTGGTTTTCATGAGGTAACTAATAAAATAATGATTAAGATATTTAAAAATCATTCCTCTCCTCTACTATAAAACCCCCCCTCACTCCCTCTCTTCTTCACTCTTCTCAAGCCTTGTGCCTTGTCTAAATAATGTTAAAATATTGTCCCAAGATCCTCCCCTATGACCATCATCCCTTGGTCTCATAAAAATTCAAAATCCTTTTCTCTTAAGAGGCAGTCAAGGAAGGTTAATTTAAGAGGTAAAATTATCTTTTCTTTTCTTTCATTTTCATGTTCTTTTGATCTCTTTTATTGCATAATCTATCCTCATAAAATGGGTATGAAAAATCCAGTACCATACATTTACAAGAATTTTGTTATGCTAATTAGATAATTCATCTTCATCTCTCCTTTCCCCAACATTTATGCTTAAAACGAGGCATTGTTCGAGATGCGTTGAGTTATCATATTCAAGGACGATGAAGCTTTCAATTTGATTTACCATCTCTAACTCTGGTCAAGAAACCACATTTAAGTTTTAACCAGACTATTATATATTTATTTTAACTTATTTAATTTTCTAGAATCATTATAAACTCGTGATGTAAAATAATAATAAAAACAAGGAAATTGTGAAAAAAATCACCAAATTAGTCCAAGTGTTTATCATTATTGTTTTATATATGGATTTATCTTCGCTCCAAAAACCCAAGAAATTTTATAACACTATTATCTTCATAATGTTCATTAATTACATATAAAATCAATTTTTGACATCAACTCCCTTCTTACATGAACTACCATACTTGTTTACAAGTAACCTGACCATGAATATGATAAAAATGAGCACTCACATACAATGAAATTTAATCCCTTATCACATATAAAAGTACTTGAATAAAATTAATAAAATAAAAATAAACAAAAAATATGTATAAAAGGGTTTTGTAAATATTTATCAGTGAACCTAATTTTTTTATTCAGGTCATTTATATCAAGAGAAGAACACCCTCAGATTAAAGATAAGGGATCCTCTCTCTCACTTTTATACAAGAATCCCCCCTATGTTGTGTCCTTTTATTTTTAATTCATAATTATGGAGTATATCTTACACCTCCCTATACCGACCTTATGATATATAAATTATGGGATACCCCTTTACCTCTCATTAATCCATCACAAGACCATCTTTTACCATGCCCAAATGTTTGTAAGGGGTTTCCTCATCTTACTTCTATTTTTGTGAGATATTCCTTATTTAGTACTATTAAATGAGTATGGTGTATGTATAAATCACATTGATGTATCATATCATTAATATATTTTTTTTAATGGTATTCAATGTATCATTTGATGATTATTAATATTAGGGTATAAGAACTGATTGATTAGAAAGTGATAAGGTATTTCTACCCAATCATCCACTTTCATTTGGGATACTGTTTTTTTCAACATACCTCAATAAAATTATTATTTATTATTCTGTAATCCACATAAATTATGTGTGAGTGTTATATATATATTTACCCACTATAATCCTTCTTTATTTTATGTCGATTTACATTTTTTAAAAGGATCATTCTTAGGTTTATCCCGACAAACAAACCTGATTCAAGGGAGCTTCTCGAATTGTTACACATTTTCAAGTGCACACCACAATTTGTTTCAAGAAACAAATATTTTTATAAAAACAGACATTATATAATGAAAAATGATATGGGAAAACTTTTTAATCTAAGAGAAAAAACATGCCTTCCCACATTAAAATTCTCATTAATACTTTCCTTAAAATTCCCTTGAATGTTTTATTTCTAAAGACAGTTAGCATCTCTTTTTACAAGATTTAACTTTTGTGGGACATAATTTATGCCGAAAATATAATTTCAATGACATTACCTTTTTTGGGTATACATTTTTACAATTTTATTTCAGGAAAAATAGAAATGATTTTGCAAAATAACTCTTCTTTCAAATGTAAAAAAATGATTGCTTTTTCATATCACTTTAACATTGATGAGATACATGCCTTGTTAACCAATTATTTCTTCATTATGGTGTATGTAATTACCTTTATTATATCATATAAAGAGACTCCTTATTCTAATGATATTCTATGGTATTGTGATGTGAATGTTTCAATGTGGAATGAAACACTTTAGAATGATTAAGGATTATTTCCTCTCGGATTTTTCAATGGTATTATTTAAAATCACCTTCATCTATGTCATTGTCCTGTTTAGAATCTTTTACATCATTATGGGTTTTCTCCTATGATATCATACACCATGTTTAATAAAATTGTTTATGAATAGTTTGACCATGGATGTGCTATCTTGAAACCATTCACCATATTACACTGAATTCTTAGTGTTTATGTTTAAGGATTGGGGAATGTTTTTTACATTTCATATCTTAGTTTTCGATATAAAAGAACGTTTTTTATGTTATCCCTATATTTCCTAACCCCAAAAGATCAGATCCAGAGTATTATTTTAATACATTTTCATGATTACAAGGAATCATGTACCGAAATACCGATCAGTTTAACATTCATGGAAAATAGATTAAATACAAAACCATTACCTTACAATTTCTAACTTAAAACACAGAATAAATAATCCTTTGATAAATCCATTATTCCCTTGGCTTAACCTTTCATATCAATCATAATACCCTTCTTGAAATCCTCAGAAAATAAAACATAAGAAAGGGGTGAGATAAGATTCTCAGTAAGGGTAAATAATTCAGCGGAAGATATAAGCTTTTAAGGAAAGCTATATAATAAAAACAACATCCTTTTAAACATAAAACATGAACATAATATGATCGAAACATGTCAAACATTTCCATATAAACATGCACATGAATATTCTACTGGTTTAATAATCATATATAGTAACTAATTTCATAATGAGTGAATGCATAATTTCATACATCATAACCACGTAGTCAAGGCCGTGTGCCAAGACTACAAATAAAAATCTTTTCAATGCCTTATGGGAAGACACTAATTGGTCTCATGATACCTAATGATGCATCTAGGGGATATAGTTAGCCCCTCCCATCACTTACTACATCCAATTCATTCCTCATATAAAAATGGTGAAACATAACATAAACATTCATATTAAACTATCATACGAAATTTTAGTACCTTATCCATAAACTGTGAATGACATGAAAATAGAACATCCACAGTTAGACTTATCATAAAAATATAAATAAAATATATAATATTTTATCATAAAAATAAACTTCAATTAAACATAAAATACCACAAAAGATGTTGACATGGATGAAATCAATACAAATACGATTTGAGAGAAATATTTTTTTCTACTTTGAAAACATTTAAAAGTCACATTTTGATAAAAGAAAATAATTATTTTGAACATATTTATATAATATTGTAAGGGAATCTTTGAAGGTGTTGTAATAGTGGAAAATAACCACACCCACCGTATAAGTTTAAAAACATTATTTCCTTAATTTTTGGAAAAGGAAATTAAGTACATTGTTTGGAAAATGACAGAAATATTCTTTTCAAAACATTTTATAAAAAGTAAAACAAGGGTATAAATGACATTAACCCATAGTCTATGAAATAGTAAAAATGTTTTGAAATGCATTTTTAAGAAACATGGATGTGGATGATAATGAAGTAGCAATAGATACTTATGTATAAACAACCTTGAATAATAAAGAGATTGTGAAATAAACCCTGACCATGTACTTTCCTTTGGTCGAGGGTACGTTTAACCTCCTGTATAATGAAAATTGTATGTTATTAAATTATAACATAACCATATTCATATTTATGGGATCATACATGATTAATTTGTGACATTATACTACTGAATTAATAATAATTTCTATGTTAAAATAACATTAAGGGTAATAATCACTTTCTTTGTCATAGGTGTTTTAACTTGTTATTCTAGATCGCATCACATACATCATTATTTAATTGCTTCCTGAATATAAAAAATTATTGATTTATAACATATATTAAGAATATAAATATTTTTTATATATAGATATATGAAATTGAAAACACAATTTATAGAGATGGTAGGTCGTATGTAGGTATAAACGCTGTTTCTATTTTCATATCGTATTGAACGAAAGTAAGTGAATGAGGTATATATAAATACATACAAATATATATATTTCATGTATAATTATTATGTCATATATTAAATACTTATTATATATATATATATATATATATTAATAATCATCATTGATTGGTGAACGTGGAAATGAATCTAATCGCATCGTGGAAACGGTAAGCTGTATGTACGCACCTACGACGATATCATTCTATTGATAGAGAAATCGTATGTAATTGGATGGTATTTTAAATATAAATAATAATTAAAATTCTTTATTTATTATTTAAATCAATTATACTCATTTTTATACCCATCCAAATAATTAAGTGTTGAATAACAAACTACAACTCAACGTGGAGACAGTAAGTTGTATGTATGCGCGTATGGTGAATTTGTCATTCCTAGGATGGATTGAATAATGAATATGTTTGTTCCATATTTATAATAACAAAAAATTAACCTCAAAGTCTATATAATGTACTGGTGTAATTATTTTGGTATCGAAACCACAAAGAAAGAGGAATTGGAAGAAGAAAAGAACTTTAAAAGAGGTGACTAAATAATTACCTCTACTTAAGGTTCTTCCTTTTGATTTGAAAAAAAGTTCTCCTTAGGATGCATTTATGATCAAAATAAGTCCTATTAGTTTAATTTAGTGTAGTTTTATGATATTCTGGTAGGGTTTGTCAAAGCCAAATCGATTTGGAGTTATGAATTTAAGAGAAGGGGAAGTACCCTTTTATAACAGAGGTGAGGGGCACTTTAGGAATATAATGAAATATTAATTTATTATAAAATATTTTTATGTTTATAATAACTAAAACTGGATTTATTTTGATTATAAGGAGGTTATGGGTTGAAATACGCTCGACTAATTATCCTTTAGGCAGTTTTAAGTCACCATAGTAACCATATCGTTTAGATTTAACTCTTAGTTAAATAGTTTAAATTTTACCATGTCTTCTTATATTCTTATAGTATATGGTTAATAAACATACTATAAAATTTACATAGAAGCTCAAGTGGTTAATTAATTGTATATATAACATTACTCATTTCCTTTTTTAATTATTATATTTTTAGGAATATTATATCATTTTATAATATAATATTTGTCTTAAAAACTCATTTATGTCAATTTTAACACTATTTAGTATTTGGTTTTTTTTAAAGTCATAAGAACTTGATTAATTAGAAAAAATACATTTAATCCACCCTAAAATTTCATATTCACATAACAAATTCGTGGATGTAATCAAAACATCCAAATTATATTTATTTTAATATTTATAATATCATTTATTTGATTCTTTCATTAATAAGGAAAATATTATGTCAATATTGTGTCATAAATAAATATATTTATTTTATGTCTAAAAATAATAAATAAAATGTTATGATGTCAAAAATATTATTAGATTTATAATTAATATTTATATTTTAAAATATATATTATATAAAACAATATAATAATTATTTTACTAAAAGATATATGTTTATGTTACATTTTCCTTAACATTAAATTAATTTTTATAAAGTGTCATTTTCACTTACAAATGGCTCTATGGGGTCCCCAAATTGACCCAAGGATGTCCATGGTAGGACATGTATCATCCAATAGCATTATGTCTTGTGTTAGGGTAATTAAATATTATTATAATATTATATTTTACCCTTATTTACCAGATTTATCCTTTAAACGTGTAAAATAAAATATTTAATGAAGTTAATATTCATAATGTCTAAAAATAAAATTAACCAATTTACACAATTTGGACGTCTTGATTCATAATATTGAATCCATTTTAGCTAATTAAATACACTTAAGTTTTAGAAATTAATTGAAAATTAATTCGGGTTGTCAAAACCCAAAAAAAACATGATTTTAAGAAGTAAAAAACTGCCAAAATATTGACATGTGTTTATGTCTAATTAAAAAGTGGAATTACTTCCAATGACCAAAAATGTATTAAATGGTAAAAATATAATATAATTATTATTTAAAACCACTATATTATATAATTTTACAATATAAATTATTTTGACTAAAATAGTTGTTTTCAATTACAATTTAGTATTTTTTCACAATTCGTCAAAATATGAAAGTTATCAAAAAAGTAACAAAAATTATCCAGACTAAATTTTTTATGTTCTGATTATAAAGAAGAATTTAATATCATCAAATTTAATATATAAAATAGTAAAATATTGGTTTAAAAAGGGTTCTCCATTAAAACACAGAAAACAACATTTTTTGAAAAATACTTCTTTATCTAAAATATTGAATTTTTCTCTATAATATGTCTAATAAACACAAAATATGAATGCTAAAATTATTTAAAATTAAAAATGTGGTTAATAATATACATATTCGTTTTTAAACGGTTAGTGTGGTAGGTCAGAGTGTGCTTGAACTCGGTGTTGCGTACATCGCATGCTATTAAGTTATTTGAAAAGGAAGTGTATTGTGGAAGCATGGGGTGTTACATTATCCACTACTTCAAGACATTGTTTCCTCGCAATTTAAACTTAATATTGAAAACTAGTGTTTTTTACATTTTAAAATATCTTAGTTGAAATCCCACATCAAAAAATGGATTAATGAGGCATATATTAGAAAATAAATAAAGGTAAATATGAAGGTTACTAAGAAACCCACATACTAGGGTTCCATGTTGGAAACATGGATATGGAAGAGAAAACTAACCATCAAGTTCAAATGTAGAGTGATAGAGGATATTTTTTAGAGAAGTTCAACAATCTAAAATACATAAATCTATGATGATAAATGGGACCATTTTATTCATTGTAAAAGAAGGTACTAGGAAATCATTTTTTTTCTGATCCTTTTACTCGTGTTTTAGAATTAATTTAATTGATATACTAAGAACACCCAAAATCATTAATAATTTACATGTATATTTTCATACTATAACATATTCCTACCACAAACTCATCTTTCTCTTTAAAATATAAAACTCAAAAATATTATATTTATCTCAATCGTATAAGATTCCGAACATTTACCATTTAAATAAAGAAAAATATTATATAATACCCTAGGACTTTCTGTAGGATTGTGGTAGGTGATAAAGCTTTGTCGCACTTCTCTTGTGGGTTCAACTCCCACAGCTTTGTCTAACCCAATGGGTTATCACCCGACCTAATGGTTGTTCATTTTCTAAACGTATATTATTATAACATTCAAAAAATAATCCTATGAAATGTTTTAACCTTAAACAATGCTATAAAAAGTTCAACTTAATCCATTCTAGCCATTAGAGTTAACCAAAATACTTCTGTCCAATATCTGTCTAAAGAGACTTTGAATTTCTAAAATCAATTATAACATCTGATTCCCCAAACAGTGTAATGTTTCTCTTATTGTCTCTTAATTAATATATGATTATCTTAATCACATTAAAACCAAAATAAATACAAAATGAACTGATGTACAATCCTTATATATATCATATTCTTTTTATAAATAGAATATTATTCATTAATCCCGAAACAGAAATACATTAATTATTCCACTTCAATAGTCGTGACAACATAAGATTACCCTCAATCCATTTTCTTTTTCTGAGATATATTTCCTTGATGCTCTGGGAAATTGTTTTTATAATGTACCATATCATTACAATTATAACATTTCATGGATTATTTCATTCCCATAAAATCACTAGCCTAGTGACCTTTTCTTCCTTATTCGTTATAAACTCGCATTCCTTTTAGTAATGTACCAGGGTGTTTTTTCCTACACTTATCCCATAAGAGAAAATATTCCTTTCCCTTTTTCCCTTTATCTGCATTTTTCCCCATTGTTCAATTCTTCTCTTTCTTTACTTTAAATTCATACGACTTAGAGAATTTCTTTTCCCTCTCGAAAGTACACAAGACTATATCTTCATACAATGAGAAAGATATTGAGACTAATGCCCATAAAAATAAAGGTTTTAACCCATCAATGAATTGGTCAATCTTACCTCTTGTGTAACGTTTGTAGTATGTAGCATGCCTTTCTAACCTTATGAAGTTAGCCTCATACATTGCATCATTGTCTTCCTTATTTTCCCTCAGGCTCAAAAATTGCCTTTCCAAATCAGTTTGTTGTTCAAGAGGAAAGAATTTCTCCAGAAAAAGTTATTTAAACTCCCTCCAGTCCATATTTCCCACCTTTTTATCCACCATTGTGTTTTTAATTAATGACCATCATTGAACCGCATCTTATAAGAGACGATAATCTACCATGACAACCTTTTCCCTTTCGTTACTTCACAAAGAAAGAATTATTTTCTCTAAGGAAATTATCCAATGCTCATCTACAAAAAGATTTTTAGTCCCATTTAATGTTATAGGATGTTCTCTCATTAAGTAGTCTAACATTGATCCTCCATGTTGTGGGTCAAGATGATCTATATGGGTAAAGTTACTATTCATAACCTAAGTCAATGGTCTTAGTGCAGTTATAAGTTTTTCAGTAGTAGTTGTGTAACTAGCTCCTAAATCATTTTCTTTCATAATATGGAAATACCTACATGGATTATGTTCATATATACAATTTCCATTACATTCACTAGACAGAATTTGTAAACAATGGCATACACTAGATTAGGTTACAAATCATATTGCATAATTCCCAAAAAATAAAATACATAATAAAAATTGAAAATTGTATAAATTTTTAATCCATAATCATAAATATGGTTCCGTTGAGGACATATTTATTCATAAATCCTTCATAATGGTTTATAAAGAAAATATTAATTATCCTAAGCATATCCCCCTGGAGTGTCAAACCAGGTGTGCATTAAGACCCATTATCAGGTACCAGGATACCCCAGGTCATGCCCTAAACTCCTTGTCAGAGTTTTCACTCCTAGGTACATTTGTTCTAGGACCAAGTCCACTTGTAGAATTCATAAAATGTTGTATTTCTTTGAAAACCAACATAATATCTCCAATAAAAATTTTTTGTATGTTCTTCTATACTAATCCTCAAACCCTATCTTCCGGTAATGTTTCCTAATCATAGTTTATCAAAATCTATTTCCTTGTTTATTACTAAACTTCCTCTAATACCAAATGCACCACCCTGACCCCAAAATATCAGAGGGGGTGCATTATTTTATTTTATTGGAATGATTACAAGGAATCAAGTCCTAATGGACTGATCAGTTTAATAGTCTTGGAAAATAGATTACATATCTGAACATTACATTACAATTTATAACATAAAACAATGCATAAGTAATCCTTTGATAACTCCATTATTCCCTTAGATTAACCCTATGTATCAATCATAATTCCCTTCTTGGAATCCTGGGAAAATAAAACATGAGAAATGGGTGAGATCAGTTGCTCGGTTAGTGTAAATAATTCAGCGGAATGTATAAGATTTTAAAGTAAGATGTATAATAAAACAACTACCTTTTAAAAATAAAACAGGAACATAAAATGCTATAAATAAGTCAAACATTACCATATATACATGCACATGGACATTCTACTAGTCTAATAATCACATGTAATAACTAATTTTCTAATGAGTGAATGCATAATACCAGACATCATAATCTTTTAGTCAAGGTCTCATGCCAAGACTACAAATAAATATTTTATCATGGCCTTGTACCAAGACACTAATTTGTCTCATGAGACCTACCAATTAATCTAGGGGCTATAGTGGTCCCTTCCTATCAGTTAATACAACCAATGCATTCCTCATATGAAAATAGTGACACATAACATAAATATTCATATTAAACTAACATACGAAATGCTAATACTTTAACCATAAACCGTGAATGACATAAAAACAGCACATCCCCTGTTAAACATATCATAAAACTATCAATACAAGATGGAAAATTTTATTATAATAAATAAACTTCAATTAAAAATTAAATACAATAATAGATTTTGACATAGATCAAATCAGTAAAAAACTATTTGAGAGAAATATTTCATTCTACTTTGAAAACATTTAAAAGTTTCACAATTATAAAAGAAAACATTAATTTTGAAAATATTCATATAAGATTGTAAGGGAAGCATAAAATGTGTTATAATGGTCAAAAATACCCTCAATCTCAGTATAAGTAAAAAACATTCTTTTTTTAATTTTTTGAAAATGCCATAAAGTACATTGTTTGGAAAATGATAGAAAGATTCCTTTCAAAACATTTTATAAAATTTCAAACAATAGTATAAATGAATTTAACCCATAGTCTAGAAAATAGTAAAAATGTTTTGAAATAAATTTTTAAGAAATAAAAATGAGGATGGTAAAGAAGTCCTAGTAGATATTTACGTATAAACAACCTCGGATAATAAAGAGATTGTGAAATTAACCCTTACCTTGTACTTTCATTTGGTTGAGGGTACATTTAAACTCATGTATATTGACCATAGTATGTTATTAAATTATTCCAGAACCATATTAATATTTATGATATCATAATTTATTCATTTGTGACCTTATACTACCCATTTAATAATAATTTCAATGTTAAAATAACTTTTCATGTAATAATCACATTCTTTAGCATACATGTTTTAACTTGTTATTCTTGATCATATCACTTATATCATGATTTAATTTATTTCAGAATATAAGGAAGTATTTATGTATCATATATATTCAGGATATAAATATGTATAATTTATATATATTTGAAATGGAAAACACCGTTTTTGGAGATGTTAGGATATACGTACTCATAAACACCATTTTCGTTTTTATATTGTATTGAATGGAAGTATGTGAATGTGATATATGTAAATATATATATATTAGAATTATTATATCATATATTACATACTTATTAATAATATAAATTTTTATAATTTTCATTGGATGATGAATGTGTAAAGGAATCTTATCGCATTGTGGAGTAGGTAAGTCGTACGTACGCATGAGGAATGATATCATTCTAATGATGGTGAAATCAAATGTAATTTGGTGGTATATTATATATAAAGAATATTTAACATTATATATTTATTATTTACGTCAATTATAATCATTATTATACCCATCCAAATAATGAAGTGTTGAATAACAAACTACCCCCTGATGTGGGGATGGTATGTTGTACGTACGCACAAATGGTGACTTTGTCATTAATAGTATGGATAGAATAATTAATGTGGTTGTACCATATTTGTAATAACTTCACAGTAACATCACAATATTAAGAAGGTACTGTATTTATTATTTTTGATATGGAAATAACAAATAAAGAGGAAGTGAAAGAAGAAAAGAACTTTGAAAGAGCAGATGAAATAATTACATTTTCTTCGGGTTCTTCATTTTGATTTGAACAAAATGGAACCTTAAGATGGATTTATGATCCATTTAATGCCTCTAGGTTTAAGTGAGTGTAGTTGGGAGAATATTTGATCATATTTTGTCAAAGAAAAATGGTTTTGGAGGTGTAAATTGAAGAAGCGGATGTACCCTTTTATAAGAGAGGTGAGGGGCACATTAATAAGAGCATGAAATTTTAATTTATTATTATATATAATTTTAGGTTTATAATAGATAAAAATGAATTTATTTATAGTATAAGGTGGTAATTTGTATAACTACCTTCAATAAATAGCTTTTAGTCAATTTTAGGTCACCATATTAATCTTATGTCTTAGATTTAGCTCTTAGTAAAATAGTTAAACTTTTGCCATGTCTTCTTGTGTTCTTACATAATATGGTTTGAAAACTTATTATAAAATTATAATATAACTTCAGGTGGTTAATTAATAATATATATAACATTATTTATATCATTTGGATGAATATTGGTTTTTTAGGAATATTATATCATTTAACAATGTAATAATTGTTTTAAAAACTCATTTATGACAATTTTGACACTATTTACTATTTATTTTTTTGAAAGTCATAATAACTTTATAACTTAGAAATAAGGAAATTGAATAAACACTAACATGTCATATTAACCATAAAAAGTCTTGTATGACATCAAAACATTCAAATTATATATATTTTAATATTTATAATATCATTTATTTGATTCTTTCATTAATATGGAAAATACTGCGTCATTATTGTGTCATAAATTAATATATTTATTATTTTTCTAAAAATTATAAACAAAATATCATGATGTAGGAAATACTTTTGTCTTTCTAATTATTATTTATACACAAAAATTTAAATTATATAAACACATATGAATTTTTTTTTCTAAAAGATATATGTTTATGTTACATTTTCCTTAACTTTAAATTAGTTTTTATAAAGTGTCATTTTCACTTATAAGTGGCTCCATGGGGTCCCAAAATCGACCCAAGGATTCCCATTTTTGTAAATATATCATGAAATATGTTTAGAAAATGTGTTATGGTAATTTAATATTATTATAATATTATTTTTTAGCCATATTTTCCATATCTACCCTTTAGCCATGATAAGTAAAATATTTACTGATGTTACTATTCATAATGTCTAAAAATTAAAAGATACCTATTTATAAAATTTGTTCCTCAAGATTCTAAATATAAAATCAATTTATCAAAATTTGAAACATAGTTTTTTGATAAATTTATTTAAATTCAATTCCTATTTTTGAAACCAAATAGCGGGTTTTTAAGAAGTAAAAAGCACCCGATGATTGACATGTGTTTATGTCTAATTATAAAGTGAAATTACCTCCAATGACAGAAAATTGGATTAAATGGTAAAAATATAATCTAATTATACTTTAAAACCACTAAAATGAATAATTTGACACAACAAATTATTTTGATTAAAAAAGTTGTTTTCAATTAAAATTTAATTTTTTTCACTATTCATAAAAATATGGAAGGTATCAGAAAAGTACCAAAAAATTATCCAAACTAAATTTTTATGTCCTGATTCTAAAGAAGAATTTAATTTCATAAAATGTAATATTTAAAAGTGTCCAATATTTCATTTAAAATTGGATCTCTATTAAATGGTGGAAAACTGCATTTTTTGAGAAATACTTCTTTTATCTAAAAAATTGAATTTGCCTTTATAATATGTCCAAGAAACAAAAAAATATGAATGTTAGAATTAGATAAAATTCAAAATTTGGTTAATAATATTCATAATCATTTATTAAATGTCTTGTTTGGTAGGTCATGGTGCGCTTGAACTTGGTGTTGCGTACATCACATGATATTGAATTATTTAAAAAACATGTTTATCATGAAATCTTGGGATGTTACAATCTCCATTAATATGAGGAATGATTTGTACTAAGTATGTGTACGATGGGGACTGTTATAGCCCCTCATTTCATCTATAGGTCTCATAATACAAACTATGATCTTGGCACGAGGCCTTGACAAAATGAATATATATGGTCTTTTCATGAGGCCTTTATAGTAATGTTATGATGTCTCTCATTATATATTACCTCATTATTAAACTACTAATTCAATTTTCATGAGGTTATTTGACTAGTAGAATGTCCATTTTTATGTTTTAATATGGAATTATTTATTCAGCTCTTATTTCAACCATAATGTGTTCAAGATTATTCTCATGGGGATGTGTCTTTAGTTATTCGCCATGCATGGTGATTATGTTTATGATATCTTCTACTGTATATCTTACCCTTACTGAGTGTTTGACCCCACACCTTTCATATGTATCATTTTCTCAGGACACGATGAATTTTAATTTTAATGAAATGTAGGGATAAATGTATGGTTGGGGATGTTCCCAATGAATCATATATGTGGTATTTCATTTCAAGTTGTCATGCCGAACTTATGTATGTATCATGTTTCCAAAGAAACTAAACTACTCGGTCCTTCGGGATGCATATTTCATGTTTATATTCCAATGTATTAAAATAAGGCACTATCTCCAGGAAACTGGGGTGTGGGGCGTTATAGTTGGTATTGGAGAAAGATTAGTTAAAAACATGGAAACAAGTTAAAGAAAAATTATATTGGATAACAAACCGCTAAGATAGTCTTTGGGGATAATAATACAAGGACATCCTACAATGTTGGTAAGAAATATATTAGGTGTTTTATCAAGAAAATACATCTCGGTCTAGATACGAACAAGTAGTGGTGGCTCTGGCACAAATGTATTAATGAGTAAAACACAAAAACACTGCTTTGAGATTGACTCAAATGGGATTAGATGCATGCCAACGGGCCTTGTGGCACTCTAGGTTTGACACTCTCCGGGGATATGATTTGGTTAATTCATAAGTCTATTACAAACCATTAGGAAGGGTTTATGCCCCCAATGTATCCAAAGTAAATGGTTATAGTATTTAGGGTGCAGAAATTTATGTTATATGCTATATCATGATTATAGTTATATAGAGTTAATAATTATATGAGATAATATAGTATTTGAAATTTATTATAAATGGATCCTAGCATATGGAATGAGTAATTCACAAATTCATGTGATGGAAAGAGTAATATGTATCGTATCTCTTATGGTCTTAATCCATCATTTCGAAGGAAAATTGTTTCCCAAGTATCCTCATCATATGAGGAAATAGTCTCATGTGTTAATGAGATATGTAAATAATTCTCAATGTCTTATAGTTTTGAAGTGAACAATAGTTGGAGAGTATGACCAAGAAAAATATGGATAATGTAAAGAAGGAAAAGAAGGATTTTCCAACATGTGATATCTATGGAAAGAATCACCTTGCTAAATGCTTGAAAGGAATGAGTATTTCTTGTAAGTGTGGAGGAAAAGGACACGATGTTCATGATTGCAAGGGAATGAAAAAGGTTTCCAATGTACAATGATTCCACTGCAAGGAGATGGGACACTATGTGGATAAATGTCCCAAGTGTTAATGAATACACCCCAAATGATGTTACTAGATAATGATCAACTCATGATATTGCCACAGTTGATTTGGAATGATTAATATGACTCTTCAAGAATAATTTCATTTGAATATTTTTCTCACCAATGTACTGGTTATAAAAATAATGGAATATATTAGGATTGTACTACATTAATGTTTCTTTAAGGATTTGATGTTGTATGATTAATGGTACTAAATAAAATTGACTCAGTAGAATGTGAAACTTTTGAAAAAATATACGGTCGAGGGATAAAAAGCCCTTATTATGTTTATAATACTGAGATGAAAATTCCAGAATAGAGAGATGATATATATATATATATATATCGATAATGTAAATTAGATAGTACTAACTACCTTGTGAATAATTTGGAAGTATTGGATATTGATCTTCTATAATGATAAACCATATATGAGATTGTTTAAATTGATCATTATATGAGGTTTTAGAGGTAAATTACACCACACGATGAATGTTATACAAATAAATTAATTATAGGTAATTCAACAACTAACCAAAGATAAGATAATGTTTATGAAATATAAATGTATATTTATACACTTATATAGTGGAATAATCTATCAACTCTACGAAAAGAGTCTTAAATTTTGGCCTCTTATCAAAATCATTGATAATGTTAATGAAATTTATCATAACTGTAATTAATTGTTTTGTGGTAATCTACTTTCACACAAACCAATTTTCTATCACTCTAAATTCATAGTTTCGTTTTTCTTCCATTCCCAAGTTTTCTATTCCAATCAATGTCAATCCATTTGAAAGGAAAATTTATTAATTTATTATTATTATTATTATCATTATAATTTTGACCACCAATTTTCCCTTTATCCTTTTAAGGAGGATATTATATTAACCCTATTTCAGATATGGAATTTTTTTCGTAAGGAAATATTCATGTATTTACCAATAAAATTCAAACTGAAATATCAAATTTTGAAGATGAAATTTCTGTAATGAGGGGATAATGTAAAACCCAAATATTTTGAAAATAAATTCAATTTTGAATTCTAGAAAAAATGAGTTTCTATAAAACTCCATTTTTTTATAACCTATCTAATAAACATAATTTTACCACCCCTTAGATTTTAATTTCAAATATTTGGCATACTTAGTTGCAATCAGTAAGTTATTTAGAGTATCATATGACCAAAATAATTTTTTTTTGTGAACAGTATTATTCCCTTATGAATATTAATGTTACCCTTATGAATAGTTACATAACCTTGTGAATAGTATCCAACCCGATGATATCATATATATAGGATTTATGTGAAATTATGATGTACCTATGTTTTGGTATAACTAAATTAAAGTTTAAAATACTATATTTTTAAAGTAAATTATGATTTTAATTAAAAATTAAATTAATCATATATAGAATTTTATTTTGAAAAATGAACATTGATTTTGAATTATACATGTTAAAAATTTGTTATGGTGAATTTCAAGGATTTTTCTGAAATACTCAAATTTTTTATGAATAGTAAAATATGGTAATTTACTATATATATACACATTATCAGTTAAATTCACTATTCGTAGCAACAGGGATGATGTAAGAACACTTGGATTGAACTCATGTTAACACATTATTTTTCTTGGTCACAATAATCAATAATATTGGTTTTTTAGGGAAATAATAAAATAATGAATAAGATATTTCCAAATCGCACCTCTCCTCCACTATAAAGACCCACCTCTCTCCATCTTCCCTTCACTCATATCAATCCTTTTTTCCTTCCCTAAATTCCACTAAAATCTCCTCCCAAGATCCTCCTCCAGGTCCAAAAGCCCTTGGTCTCAAAAAAAAGACCAAGTCCATTTCCCTTGAGAGGCTCTCAAGGATGGTTAATTCAAGAGGTAAATGTCCTCTTTTATTTTATTTAATTTTCAAGTTCTGTTGTTCTCTATTATTTCCTATCATTTCCTCATCCAAATGGTTTGAAAACTTTAGTAAGATAAATTTACTACAATTTTATTATGATAAATGGATAATTAATCTTCATATATATTTTCCCCCTCATTTATGCTAAAAATTAAACATTGTCTGAGATGTGTTGATTTATCACATTCATGGATGAAGATTATTTCAAGTTGATTTTACTTATTCAAATATGGTCATGGAACTTTTTTATTTTTAAACCATAATATTATATTTGTATTTATCTCATTTAATGTTATAGAATCCTTATGCACTCATGATGTAAAATAATAATACAAAACAATGTAATTGTGAGAAAAATCAACAAATTAATCCATGAGTTTATCATTAATGTTTTATATATTGATTCACCTACCCTAAAAAAACAAATGAATTTTATAATTGTTTAATCTTATTAATGTTAATTAATGACATATAAAATCAATTATGGGCTTCAACTCCCATCTTACATGAACTACCAAAATCTTTTATAAGTTATTCATTCATGAATATTATGTAGACTAGCATTCATGAACAATGAATTTGAATCTCTTAACCCATCTAAAAGGCCCTGAATGAACTTAATAATGTCATAGTAGACTAACTAAATGAATAATTGGTTTTTAATTGTCAATTAATGAACCTAATTTGGTTATTCAAGTCGTTAAGATCAAGCAAAGAACACCCTCAAATTTAAGGTAAGGGCCACAATCTATATTTTTTATTTTCAAATGACACTTTTAAATGATGGGATAACCATTTACCTCTTATTAAGATCTCACAAGAATATTAGTTTCCTTGGTGAATTATTTATAAGGGGTTTCCTTATCTAAATTCTATTTTTGTATGATATTCCTTATGCATTACTATTACTTGTGAGTAGTGTATTTATAATACCTATTTATGTATCATGTCATCAATTTCATTATTTTCATGGTATTTAATGTATCATTTAATGATTATTATTTTTGGGGCATACAAATTGATTGATTATAAAGTGGTAAGGGACTTCTACTAGAACCTCCATTTTAATTTGGGTTTCTCTTTTTATCTACATATCGTAATGAAATTATTCTTTATTATTATTTAATACAAATTAATTCTATGTGATTGTTCTATATTTTTTTACCAACCAAAATACTTCCTTATTTTATAGTGATTTACATGTTTTAAAAGGATCTTTAAAAATTTTATCTCGATAAACAAACCCGACCCTAGGGAGATTCTAAAATTCATACCAATTTTTATGTGAACACCACAATATGTTTCAAGACAAATTTTTTTATAATACAACATATTTAATAATGAAAAATTATCTTGGATCATTTAGGTATTTAATAGAACAAACATGACTTTCCACTTTTATATTCACTTTCATACTTTTCTTAAAATGTACTAAAATGTTTAATTTGTAAAGATTCTTAAGAACTATTTTTACATGATATCACTTCAGTGAGACATCATTTACACCTCAAATATAATTTCAATGAACATTCCTTTTATTTTCTGGGATATTCATGTTTACAATATTATTTCTTGACATAAAAATGATTTTCCAAAAGAACTCTTCTTTCCAATGTAAAAAAGAATTTTTCTCATCACACATTAACTTTTATGAGATATATACATTGATAACCACATATTTCATGATTGTGGTATATGTAATTTCCCTTGGTATATCATATCTAGAGTCTTTCTATTCGCATGATATTCTAAGGGATTTTCATTTTATTGTTTCAAAGTGGTATGAGACACTTTTGAGTGTTTACAGATTATTTACTCAAGGATTTTCAATGGTCTTATTTAAAAATATCTTCAACTATGTAAATTTACATTGTTAAATCATTTAAACATTTGAGGTTTATCTCTTATGATATCATATACCATTTTTTATTGAATGGTTTATAAATATTTCTATTGTGGATATGCTATTTTGATTCCATTCACCATATTAATTCGAATGGTTAGTGTTTATATATAATGATTGGGGAATGTTATTTACATTTCATATGTTAGTTTTCAATATGAATACATTTATTTTTTATGTTTTACCCATTCATATAAATATTGAATTGGACTTAATAAGTCTCATTTGTGGCCCACTATATCCCCTTGGATCATCGGTAAGACTCATAAGACAAACTATTGTTTTGGCAGAAGGCCTTGACAAAATGAATATATATGGTCTTGGAACGAGGCCTTGATGATATGGTTATGATGTCCTACATTATGAATTACCACATTATGAAACTAGTAATTGATATTTGATGTCATTATTCGACTATTATAATTCCCATGTCTATCCTTTAATATGGAATTATTTATTCATCACTTATTCTTTCCCTAATGTGTTCATGTTTATTTTTTTGGGCACGTGTTTTTGTTATTCACCATGCCTAATATTTATGAATATTATATCTTCGGGTATATTTCATACACTTACTGAGTTTTTGAGCTTAGTCCTTTCTTATGTTTCATTTTCTCAGGACATGAAGATGTTTATTATGAATGAACTACAAAGATAATCTTATAGTAATTGATGTTCCCAATAAATCATATATGTTGTGTTTCATTTCATCTTGTAATGATGAAATTATATAGGCATCTTTTTTCCAAAGCTACTAGACTACTCGGTCTTTCGAGATGCATGTTTATTATTTATATACCAATGTAACAAAATAAGGAACCTGCTCCAGGAAACAGGGGTTAGGGCATTACATTTCTAGTAATACCTCAACCTCTTAATTTGGTGGGTTAGATTACTTCCAAATAAATGAACACCACAAGATATAGTGTGACTTTTTCCCATATGGTGGGAGCTTCTCCTTTTTCCACGCACCTGAGGAGAATGCCCTCAAAGCCACATTTGTAGAGTACTTTTTCATTTGGGTCATCCTTTAAGGTGAAGTTTGTTCCCAGTGCCAGATTTCTTCCCTTTGACCAAGGTTCATTGGGTGAGTCACATATTATGGATAGTCAATTATAAGCTCCATATATCTAGGGGTGTACACTGGTTCATCATGCTCTGGGGTGATATTGACTGGATTGATCTCTTCCATATCACAAATGACCATTGAAAAGACCATTCTTCAATGTGTGATACAGACGGTTTCTTCCTTCTGATACAGGTCGGAAAGGATGGTCGCTCTGTTAAGAAGTAAATTGATAATAACATTGTATGATCGATGAACATAATATAGTGTGGGTGGAATAGGCAATTCTTCCATCAATCCATTCACATAGCCTAGTAAGAGGGGACAATTTGTCCTTTTTAATGGAATATTCACCATTGATCTACATTTTCGCTAGTTTCGAGTTCCATTTGATATTATGGTAGGCTATGTGTAGTTATCGAGATAGTTACTATCTAGTGATGGGGGCTTGGTGTTCAGACTCATTATTTGTGTAGACTTCATACAATGCTAAAGAGTTTGGAAAAACTTCTTGGTCTGGAGAGGAAAATAAAATCCCTCAACCAACCTGATTGAGTTTTGGGTATTCCATTCTTGAGCTGATAAGACTCTGGGAGGTGCCTTGAAAATATATCTCCCATGTTCAGGGAGTGTCTTTGGAATAGAATACCTCTTCATCAGGAAGCTTGTTTTCCTCTCTTATATTTTTCCAAACAATATGTGATGCAAAGAAGTTAACCCGGGCTTTCCCTTCCAATGACTTCTGGGATATGCACTAGATGTCATATTACTATAGAATGACTATCCATGAAGCCAAGTACCCAGTCAACATAGGATGGCCAAGAATATACTTGGGAATATAAACACAAGACACCAGGTGAAATTTGTGGTGATACTAGTAATGCATCAACTTTTGAAATGGGAAGATGAGTGACAGGTAGTTCTTTTAAACATCAAAATGTTGCATCTTATTACCCATCAAGGTCCGGATAAAGTAATTGAGACTATTATAGCATCCTGAATTATTCTATTTGAAAAATAAGGAACTCAATGAGTGTTCAATGGGGGCCAAATATAATACGAATGGCCTCCCTTCTACCAGAGGCATTAAAACGGATGGGGGAAACATGTACTACTTTAGAATTTCGAATTATTTTTGAACTTCAGGTCCCATTTATATTTGAATCCCTTCTTCATTAGCCTCTTGAAGTGGATATATTTTTCTTCCAAGTTGGCTTTGAATCACTAAATTTATTCAAGGTACCCTTGGAGTCCCCTTAGTTATTTCTGATATCTGGGGGTGACATTTATAGAATAGCCCCAATCTTCATTGGGTTTATCTCGATGAAGTGGTGCTATACCACAATGTGGAGAAACCTACCTAATGTCACTGCAAAATCACACTTTAGAATATTCATATTTAGACTATTATTTCATATATTTTCAAATATTTCTCAGTACTCAATGAGGTTATCACAATATTGTTGGGATTTAATGACCAGACCATCAACATAGCACTTAGCTATACTTCAATGATATGCATTAAAGAGGTGATTTATGGATCACTGGTATGTAGGGCCTACATTCTTAAATCTAAAGAGAATGGCATGATAGCATAAGTTCCCTTGATTTTATTTGAAGGCATTGGCTTCTTCATCCTCGGGTTCCATCTGGATTTGATTGTACCTTGAGTACCCATCCATGAAGGAAATGTCCTAAAAGCAATTGTTTCAATTATCAAGAGTTATGTGATCAAAAATATGAAATATTCCTTTGGGAAATGCTGATTAAGGTCTCTGAAGTCAATACAAACCCTAATCTGCTTATTTTCTAATTAAGAGGGACGATATAAGCAAGACATATTGGGTACTGCAATTCTTGAAAAAATTGGCTTTGAACAATTTTTAAACTTATGCCTATACATTTATACCTTGAGAGAGGTGCATCATCCGGGATTCCTGGTGAAAGTCTAAATGCTCAATGGGTAGTCTGAGATGGTGCATAGCCACATATATATTTATTCTTTAAATCTCTATATAATTCTAGGAAAACACATATAAGTGTTTCTTTAGAAATACAATGAAAATATCTTTCTATTCAGGGGAAAAGAAACACTAATCAGAGTAAGCAGTGGGCCAGCTTCTATCCATATATTTGTCTACCTGATCTCATCTATGGTGGGGGAGACACCTTCCTCAAATACTAGAGGGTCATTCCTATGATCATCCTCATCTATTTATGAGTCTGTGGACGCATATTCAAGTCAAGATGAAAATATGTGTGACTCTTTGTCAATATCACGGTGGGAGAGGCTATTTGAAGAGACATCATCGCCCCTTGTCTTCTGAGTTGATACTAAGAGGTGGAAGTGTTAATTTTTTTCACTAAGGATAAGTTATTCTTGGTCATCTAGAATTGGAATTTCTATTTCCACCATGTTTATGGGGGGTATATAATCCTCATCGAGCATGCTCCAAGGATTGACAAGGCTGGTCCCTATGTCATTGGGAGACTCCACAAATATATCATCATCCACCATTAGTTGTATAATTCATTTCTTTTATAAGTATTCTCTATTATATATGCCTCAACAATTCATGAATGGGACACTATCACCGTGTATTATTCTAACCTTTCCACTGATGGGAAACTTCACACATTGATGTAACATTGATGGTACTAACAAGAGGCTATGGATCCAGGGCCTTCCGAGGAAGACATTATATGTAGTGTGTTGCTAGATAACCATGAAATTGTCCTGATATATGAGTTACCCAAATTAGCCATCGTTCTATACCTTCCCAAGAAGTCTTTTCTCGTGCTTATCATACACCTCGATTGTCAACATGGTAGGGGATAAGTACCCTTCACTATACCCCAAACATCAGATAGTCCAAACTAAGATGAGATTGATCTCATATCCATTATCAATCATCACCCTTTAGACATTGAAAATATTGAGACTTCCCAAAATCAATAAGGGCATAATGTTCCCTTGGATGGCCTCCTCATGATCTTGATCAGTGAATGAGATGGTGAACTGATATCCTAGAGACATAGTTTTCAGCTATTAGTCTTTAACTGTAGTGACTTCTATCCAAATACATGTGGGATCTTGAGTGATTAAAAAAGATCCTATATATGTTTTTTTCTGAAATAAGAGGTGTGTCATCGATTGAGAGATTGGTTGGGACCACTGCTAGCTATTTCAAAAAATATTACAGTTGTGCTAGATGTTTTCCCTACCTGATGTAGTGCTGCCCCTAGACATATAGCTAAGGGGACAGAGCGTGAGGTTCAGAAGATAAATTAGATAAGTTAGATTTTATTGGATCTTTTTTGCAGGTGTAGGGGGAATATGCTGCAACTGACGTAGGTCATACTAACCTTCCCTATTACATGGGTTGATTAGATTGAACCCTACTAAGTGGACATGCATGATGATCAGATACGGGCGACTGTGGGAGGGATCTGAGACACCTTCTGGCCTTTTCTAACCCTACTAGAGCACTTGAACAAAAGTCTTGGATACATATATATCTCTTTTGGGGATATTACATGAATATTGGGTCTGACCATGTTTGTGTTGTCCCCTATATCCTCATCTCTAACGCATGGAGCCTCCATTCCCCTGAATATATGTAGAAAAAGCATATTCATGGTTGTGATCATCATTAGAGAGGATTTTTTAAATTTTATTATATTGAAAGAATAAAATATGAATTATTCATATGATGAGGATTACATTTTTTGGGGTGGTCACTATACTGCAGATGTTACATGGAAGATATCTTCATGGGTAAATGATTGATTCAGAACAGAATATAACTCTTCCTCCACTATTTCGTGTTGCTTCTTTTGATTATGCTCACCCGTAGGAGGCATATTTTAGGTCTCCTTCTTGGGTGGTTGAGCTATTACGATATTGAGAAACTGAACATTCAGAGTACCATGATATAGATCAACTATTCTCTAAGTTATCATGTTATGATAATTTTTTTAACCTAGCGGGAACATTATGCCAACCTTCGTCCTCTTAGGTTTGGGTGATGAATATGAAAGATAATTTCTCTAGATAATTTTCATGCATCGTCTATCCGATGTCAACCATGACGTGAAGGAAATCCATGCAGATGAAGAAATTTTGGATATTATGACTCATACATCTATGGAAAGAGGAGTAATTGGGATGGTCAGTGAGAATGAATTCATCAGACCTCCTGGGATACCGATGTGTGTGTAGTTTATTATCCCTTGCTCCCAAGAAATACATCAAGACATGATCAATTTTTAAGGAGTATACTTTTTCATCTTTTCATAAAATACAAAGAGACCCTGATTTCCCTATACTACTAGACGAGGGTGGTTATGGGGCTTCCTCCACTCCATAGGAGGTGTTGGGTAGTTTAATTCTTTTTGGGTGAATTGATTGGTACCTCTACAGGCTTAACAACGATAAAATCATCTTATATTATACCTAAATTTTCTCCATACATTTTGGGCATGATTTGTGACAAGGATCATGTCCACTGAATGGAATCTTCTTGATGATGTGTTATTTTAGAAAAATCTTGGAACACACATGGTTATTTCATTGGGATTAGGGGATTCTACAACATATCCCTATGATTTTCACAATATAGATCTTGATGTTCTTACTGTGATAGTCAAATAATGAGTGAAAAGGTCGAACCCTTACATCTGGATACAAAATAAAACACCCTATCATTCTGACATTGCTTGCTGTTTTCAGAGTGAAGATCATAATTTTCATTTGGGTTGAACTGAACTGATTGAAAAAATAATAACGAATTTTTTCCCATCCTATGATAGATCCTATCGGCAAACTGCTATACCAAACAAATAATGGCCCTATCAGAGTCTTCCAAAAAAACCTCATCTTTGATTCCTCTTATTGATATCAGGGCTCATAATTGTCTTACATTGGGATACAAAGTCTATGAGATGCTATTTAGAGTCACCTGCACTATTGAAGGTCAAAAAGGTATGGTATCCATATTTGGGTGGAGGTCAGGTGACATCCACCCATTCAATAAAATGGATTCCTTTTAATCTTGATAGGTGAACCTCTCCCCTCTAAGGCTTCCATCTGATTATTCAAGGATTCCCTGTCGATAAGTATCTCTAGGGTCACAAGTTCCTGATCCACATCCATTTCGCACAGAGTGTGTTGGAGACAGTGGGGTGGTCCCTCTTTCATCTCCCTGTTGACCCTCAGTTTTTCCTATTACTGGAGGATTACCTTGGAGTGGGAGAGGGATTTGACGCAACAGAGGGAAGTGCCGATCATTTTTGGCTTCCTCATTTATATATATATGTTGTCTTTATTATTATCCAATCTAATGCTCAGATACTTCTCTTGTTGGTGGATCATCCATGGGAGATAGAATATTTGTCTCTATGATGAGATGATACTGAGTGGGGAAGTTTCCCCTAAGAATATCCTTATTGATTTGTTAGAGAGATCATATTTCACTCTCATATCTTGAAAATTGTTCTCCTATGGGAAAAACCGAGTTTTAGTTTCATCTTAATCTTTATCATTGCCAATATTTTGATGAGGTGGTGACAACTAGTTATTTGGATGTGCCAAAATTTGAATCCTTCTCTGGTTTCAAGTGAATGAGAACTCATATGGTGTGTCCAAATCACCCTCCTCATTGGGTATGATTTTTGTATTACAATTCTCTACATTTTCATCTTGATCGATGTCTTCCATGTTAACAGTGATGACATTCACATAGGAATATTAGATAATGATGTTCATGTCATTTCTTTCCACCGAACAATCTGATCCACAATGGGTTCCACCATGGTTATTATTCCAACCCCTGGAATTATTGTGTTGTTTTGGATTGTAACCCTAAAGGGGTATGATTAACTTTTTAGTATGCTTATCTCCTCACAGTTTATGAATTTTCCCCTTGAGGGAGTTTCTTGTCATGGTTTTTGATCATGCCCCAACCAATAGAGGTTTATCTTGTTTTTTGAAGAACTGGAGGGATGCTGACTGTTGATTCCTTCATCACATCCATGTGAATACCAATTACCTCTTTGGTGTTGATGAGGATAAAAATCCCCCTTACCTATGGGGTGGGGATCATTTGGGGGCTTCCATTGATATCGATTGGACATGTTGCCGAGGATTCAATGGTTTCGGTCGGAGAGTTGATAATTCTTGGAACAAACATGAATACATAAATTTTCCCATCCCAGTGGGGTGGGGATGATCCAAAATCATAGATTTTGTCTCAATGGTCATCTTAAGGGAAACTGAATCTGGGGATGGTAATTGAGAAATAAATTCTTCCATCCCAACAACTACCAAAGGCATATCTTGAATCCTTTCAGGAATTAACAGCCTGAGGGGTGGAGGTGGTGAGAGATATTCTCCTAGATCATGGGGAATAGTTCACTCTTGGATGTCTATTATGGCTACTGCTACTGCAGTCTCCATGATGTGGAATAGATGTTCTCATGTGGGAACATGGTGTGATGGAAGCTTATGCTGAGAGTTATTCTCTATGATAACATTTATGGGTGATCACAATATTTATTTCCATTTCTAGAATGTTATCTTATTATCTTTAGGGTACCATTTTGGTATTTTATTACTATCCTACCTCCTGGTCCATATATTTTAGGCACCATTGATGTGGGGGAATTCTTTTGCAGTGACCAACAAGCCTGAGAATTACCGGGTCCTTTGATTTCTCCAGAGTATATTACATTGCAGGATGCCATATATGAAGGGATCTACTGTTCCCAAGGACAAGAAAAGATTAATATTCTATATTATACGCATCCTTGAATGAGGATTCCTGACGTGGAATCAGAGATCAGCTACCGAAGATTCATGATGCAATGGCGGAAAGCGTGTTACATATTTGGGCTATGCTTTTCTGATTTTGGATCTCAGGCCATGGAGAAAGCAGCTAAGTCGAGCTAGGAACATATTATCCTGATTTTTTGAAGTTGACATATATATCATAGATAAGTGAGATATCGATCCTCCATCCCTTGATGATTATCCAACATATTCTAGCATAGATAAATAATTCACTCTTTTTGTGTCTTGTTTATAATTACATAGAAAGAAGTATAGAGGGGACAAAACATGATGGGGTGTTTTTTCTAGATAACTCTCTCCATATATAAATTTCAGCCTCTTCCTCATCATAATTTCATGCATCTATCTAGAAAGACCATAGAATATGGCTCTAATGGTCGCCTGTTGATAGGAATGGAGTGCTGTTGGAAGTTGATGGGGAACCGTATACAGTTTACCTCAGTGTCTTGAGCACCTCTTTGTACGATTTTTTCATGGTTTGGGTCCCCTTTATATATGGAGTTGTCTTGAAAAAGGGATTATTTCCTTTCCCATGGGAGATATCACCATGGGTTGGTTGACCACGGTGGGTGTCAGAAGTAGAGTCCATGTGATCCACCTCCACACTACCATGAGAAGGTCTATCATGGTAATGAACTCCTTCTGCTTCTAATTTGATGGAATATATGAATGACCCTTGTGTTGTTGAGAATGTGTCTTGTGAAACCTCAAAGACACTAGCATTGAGTAGATTATAAAAATGATCCATGTTCTTCATCAAGGTAAGAATATGCCAACCTCCCATTGGAGGTTGTGTAGGAGTACGACCTTGCACTATGATGGTTTCCATAACTTGTACATAACCATTATGTGTTGTGGGAGTATGGTCCCACATATAGAAAGCTGTTGGAGTATGAAAAAAGTTCTCTAATTATTGATTCAGATATGAGAATTTCATGAGGCTTGTTTCATTCTCAATTAGTTAGCCACAGTTAGGATGGGAGTGGGGGCCCAATATGGAGACTTTGGAATATGCCACTGGTCTTTCATGGCAGGAGTATGAGCCTACCCCGAGGCATATGCTGCTCTCACCTAGTGAGCCCCAGATGGAAGAGGAGTATTAACCTATTCTAAATATGAATTCCCACTAGAATATGCTGATATACATCTAAATTAGGAGGAGGGATATTATAATCCTCCTATATTGCATTAGAAAATGCTAGTGCATTTTTTCGTTGATGAAAGTAGAAACATGTGACTTGCTTCTATGATCTTATAGACTATACAATCCATATTTACTAATATGAATATTATCCTATCCAGAGGATTTTTCCACTCTCACCTGGTTATCCCTGACCATAATAGGGATATATTCCTAATCCTGGGTCATTAAAGTATTTTTCTAGGCGTTTGCGACACGAATTTTCTTGATCACGAGGCGTGTGTCACTCACACCTAGTTAGCCCAATTTGGAATGGGAGTATGGACCTAGTCTGATACCTATCCATTAATTGGTATATACAGATAATCCTCTTGAGTGGGATACTTATTGTGTGCTTTCCCTAGTATATCCACTTTATCAGGATGATCAAAGTGTTGATTTTTCTTTGCTGTAGGGATATGAGTATATGCATGTGCCTTTATCTGTAATAGTTATGGATTTTGCTGGTGGATCTCTTCAGTGGTTTCTAAAATACATTTTCATTTTAGTAAAGTGTGTGGTGGGATATAAGCAACATATTTTCTATCTAAATTATTTTTCGGCATAAATATTCTATTGAAGTTGGGATATACACCCACCATTGTCCCCCTTATTCCATTGGAGTATGCTGATGGTATTTATTCATGGAGGTTAGGAGCATGGGCCTCCCCTATGCATGCTATGGGAATAAACCCAAAAACTTGTTCTATGTGAGAATGAGTTTGAGCCTTCTTGAGTGTATCTACAGGAGTATTCCAACAAGTATTTTTTTATTGGAGAGGGGATATGATCCCTATCCTCGATGGTTGTGTGAATATTCCCACAGACTTGTTCTGGGTTAGCAGAAATATTATCCTGCTGACTAGTTACTTCTGAAGTATGCTGGCATGTATCATTGACAAGACATTGAATATGAACCCTCTATTGAATTTACAATTACATCCTCCAATGATTAGTCCTTCTTGGATACCGGGAATGGGAATTAGAGGCACCTATGTGTTGGACGGTACCACTAGTAGCTGACTGATGGGTACCAGCTGGATGATGTAGACGATTAGAATTAGCTGGTGCCCTCTTTGATGGAACATGAACTGTAATGGATCTATATTGGGATTCATGTTCCATATTCATATGATATGGAAGGTGGTAGATATCACACCCCATGAATAAACTCATGAAGTAGTTGGTCGTAGCAATGGGGGCTACTGGCTTAGAAGTAGCCTTTTCCATTTTATGCGGGTTCACTGATTGTCACACACGAAGGATCTCCCTAGCATCTTCCACGGTTGAGATAATACCATGTATACGGTACTCCTAGGTCATCATATTAACTAACTTTTATTAAAGGCGTCTAGAATGCATGATTTCTTTATGACATACAGGAGTCGCAACAACAGATGAGGTACCAGAATGCGTGTTGGAAGATTAAGACAATTTCATAGGTTGGGATGATACTGTCATGCATAAAATAAGGAACAAGGTTACTAATCAAAGTTATATCATAGGCAGAAAAAATATCAATCAGATATGCATGGTCTACACAATTTTTCAATATTCCAATTCCATCCGTTCTTATCATGTGGACCTTCCAGTTTAAGGATAGACTTTCAAAATTCCTGGTTTATGCTGGTCTTGCTACTCAATTTCTATATATGGCTTGAAAAACAATGTGTCCCAAGAGGGTCACATAAAGCATATCCGTGTTGTATTCAGATCGGGGGAAGGAAACAATGCTTGAAAGATTATAACCCAATCAGAAGGTTGTTAGAGATATTCGCATTGTGCTCAAAATTTTTTCATCATCGGGTTTTGGACAAGAATATAGAATGGGATTCACCTAGATGATTTGATTAAAGGGTATCCTATAGAAACACTCAATCTCATAGATTGTGTCTAGCATTTGTTTCAACTTCCCTAGAAACTCCCAACGGTTTCCTTTTCCATAGCCGAGTAAATACTTTATTTTCAAATGATGGCGGTCATCGAGGTTTTTAGGCCCAGTTACACTTAGGGACTCACATTGGTCAAGTAAATGGGAGGTTGGGATCTTCACAACCATTTGAGGGGAATTATTACATACTCCAAGACTCTATTATATATTTATGATATGTTCTTGAATAAATTCCTAATCATGATATGAGACAAGTTACCCTAAGAAAAACTATAGGCTAGGTCCCTTTTATTATGCACAAGACCGAGATTTCTTGGGTAAGTCCATCTGTATGTATATGAGGGTCTTTTTCACTCTCTTGTAACAACCAGTTTCTTAAGTGCAGATGTTTTATAACCAATTGTTTCAGGATATACCACCATATTAGGAGGTGCCTAATATTCTGAGGATGGGATTAATCCTATATGGGGCATCTTATTATTTTTGTTATTACATGAATGAAAAACCATGGTGTTCATTTAACCAGTGTAGTTTAACATCATACAGAAGGGCTTATTTTTGGGACAAAATATTAAATCTCGAACACAAATCTAGAGTTTCCTATGTATCTTTGGTATGGTAATAACCATAGTTACTGCTGTTCATATATGTCAGGGCTTACACACATAGTATTTCCTATACCACTGTGGGGGTCAAAATACAAATGACATGATCATTGAAACTCCCTAATCCCACATTATTCATGCTCGTTGTGAGAAACAGTGGGTGGAATGTAATCAATGCCATTTCATTAAATGAAGGGTTTAGATGCTTGGATTTCCATGGGTGATCAATATGGAGATCAAACCTCAAGGGGAGGTAGCCCATGTATCCTGAATATGGAAGGAATTAGAGTCCTCATAGTTCCCTTTATATTGGGTCTTATACACTGAGGTTTCCTAGGATTGTATAGATTTATGATGCCCTTGAGGTGTTCATTACATCCCCATATGCTCATATGATCTATGATAGGGGTGATAAACAAGGGGGAGTGAATGTCCTTCCGTATGGTGTATGAATATGGGACTTTCATATTGGGATAGTCCCTGTGATTTTTATTATAGATATATTTCCTTAAAAAGATGTGCTACAGATCCCAGTAATGTCGGGAATATGATATATCATAGTTCACATATTTTTTTCTTATACATTGAGGTTTCACTAGTGACATGATCTTCTTATCTGGAGGGTGTTTCATGACCCAGTTCGCATATCCTGGGATCCATCACATGTCCTAGCAAGACATTTATAGAGGGTGTCGCATGTACCAGTGGCCATATCCTAGGATCCATCACATAACCTAGTTGGAATAACTTTGGAACTATCCCATGACTTGACATGACACGTATAGATAGTATCCCAAGAGACAATAAGGAATAGTCCGAGAGGCATGACAAGTCTTGGATGAATCATCTTGGATACATTGTGAGGCATGGCTGACATGCCTCGATGGCATCACAAGTCTCTTCTTACTTTCTAAGGGAGTTCTATGAGGTCTTTTCCATTATGTTTATGTGCTTTCTGAAGACTTGTATGAAATGAGAGGACGGTGTTATATGATTCAAGTGATGTGTCCGAGGGACATTGAATGTATTTGGTGATGGACGTAGGGGGTCCTCAAGATAAAATTTGTGAACACAGGAGAGCGGTGTGACTCGCTCTGACATGTCTGGAGTATTGCATGTCTCCCATGTAGAATGTAGAAGGAGTTTCAAGAGATCTGGGTGATGCATCCTCGTGTTTTCGCATGTCTTTGGATAACACATGTGATGCACATAGTGATAGTAGGAATTTTTTCACTTAATCCTTCCACCATTACTTTTCATTCTCATCCATATATTTTGAATTCCTCCGTTTTCATCAGTGTTAGTTTGTCTTCGGTTTCACTTGAACCAATGAAATTAGGAAATTTCTTTCACAAAACCCACAAGATCCCCTTTGTGTGATCTATAAATGATCACATGAAGTTTTTTATGTAAAGCATTTCAATAATCCATCTTCTCCCCAGTATATTACCTAATGGAGAGTTTTTCGGTCACATGATTACTTCAAGATGTCCATAGAAGTTGAGAACCGAATCCTATAGAGTTTGTGAATCATTAATCCCACATTTTCATTATATTGTTGTAGTAAATTTATCGGTGTATCTCCTCAAATTCTTGCTAGTTTTTGCGCTATATCTGGTGCGAGTCTCGGATGGAGCCAGAGAAGGGTTCTAGCACCATTCTATTTCACGAGTCTCTTACATTGACTGCTTTGATCGTTTTTCTAGATTTTTTATGATCACGAGTGTCCTCCATCAATGTTTCCTTTATTTTATTATTTTCTAATTATTAATTTTTTTTTTGATTATGAATACATGTCCAAGGACCTCCCAATTGTCATGTTGACATGTCCAAGGGTCATCTCAGCATCTAGTTCCTTTTGGAAGACAGTCGTGATACTTCTAGTGACCTATCATGGGGTATCATGGGTCATAATGCGGGTGTGTCACATCCCTTTTAGTGACTGTTAGTACCTCTCACCTCCAATATTTCGATCCCCTTTGTTTCATGTGAAAATTGTTGGGATTCATGTGAGTTTTCATGTTCAATATTGAGGATATTTCCTCTATTTTTTATGCATTGCCAGACCAATATGGGTAATATGAGGGAATGCAAGAACTTCAGGGAAAATTCTGTTCATTCACCATTGACATGTTGAGGAGTTTTCTAGACATGTTTGAGGACGTCCATGCCGTGGGGCCATCAAGAAAAATGGATTTCATGAGACACACTAGAAAAGTCTCCATGGACTCATAGTGTCTTGTGGGGCATGTCACGTGCCCTTCAGTGACTGCAAACTCCTCTTGCATATTTTCTTTTGATCCTATTTAATTTATTTTACAAAGATCAGGAATCATTTGAGACTGTATGAGTGGTATCTTGGATTTTTACTCATTTGTGGGATGATTCTTCATGAGACCAATATGGGTCATCTAAGGAGTGTGAAATAATGTTGTGGGTGAGTTCATCCATCTATCATCATAGCGTTGTGGGGTTGTTTGGGAATGCCTGAGGACTTACATGTGGAAAGGATAACAAGAAAGAGGGTTTCAGATAGGTGGCGCAGACATGTCACTCGGGACTCGTGACATCTCATTGATTGATCGAGGTGTTCTTCAAATGTATCTCTACATCTGTGAATCCCTATCACCTCCCCCCCTTTTTTGTTTTATTTGATATGAAGAAGGCAAGAAGATCTTGCGAGTTCAATCGAATATCATCAATGGATATTATGCTTCCCAATGAAGATTTGGCGAGTGAGATTTGTGACCACTGGGGGTCTATGCCTTTGATTATCATCACTCAATAATTTAATAGGAATTTTGGGGGTTTGTTAGGAACATTCCATTGACCGCCCGTGCGTCATGGGGGAGCTCATTTGATTATCCCGGGGGGGGCTTCAAATATTTGGAGGGTTTGTCGAAGTAAACTCTACGAGAATTATCGTGGGTTATATGCCATGCATGGAATCTTCACGTGACCTTGAAATGGTCATGCGATTGTGAGTCACGTAGTGGCTTAAGTGACATGAATGTCTCATCCTTCCTCTTCTTCAATTGTTTTTTCTAGGAAATAATACCCATATTTAGGTATTTTTTTCTTTTATGATTTTTTCAATGCCTATTTGGAAGGCATCAACAAACATATAACTATGAGCGAAAGAGAATAGTGGAATATTATTATGTCCATTATAAACTAGCCTATGAATTGGTGGGGATGAATAGAAGTAACTGAATGATGAAATATATATTAATATCAAAATAAAAAATGTATTGATATATTCTTAGGAAATTATCACTCAAGTCTTAGTAAATTCATTTTATTCTTCAAAATTAGTTTTTATTTATTTTTATGAGTGTATATTATAATTAAAATTTGGAACATTTAAAGAAAATATTTTATAAAAATATATGCAATTTTGAAATGGAAATTTCAAAATTATCAAAGGGTTAATTTATGGGATTTTTATGTAAAAGTTAATTTTCCCATGATTAGTAAAAAAATACTAATTTTTATTCAAGATGATATTATTTTCATGTATTTGCAAAGTATAATGTGGTTTTATAGTGATTTCAAAGTAAAATTATTTCCATTATATTATTAATAATCAAAATAATTGTAATTGGAATCAATTTTATGGTTTAATTTGGCAGGAATGCATTTTAATATATAAAGGCGTTTTTGTGAAAAACTACTTTTGATTACATTTTGAATTTTTAGATAAAGTAAATTCTACCACATATTGAAATTGAATCTTGAAAAATAGATTTCATATTTGGAATCATGATATCTAAATATGTTAAATTGTTTTATTCTATTTTAGGTCATTATGAATAGTAACCATAGTAAATTTTTATTACCATAGTAAATGTAAAATTGGTTAATCAGGGTTAAAACTTATTTTATAAGGCATAAAATTCATTAAAACTTACACATTAATTTCATTGGATGTGTAAATTTTATCTATTACCATAAAAAACTGGAAAATAAGACCTTTTCATTTATATATTACATTTATATCTACACTAATTAAGTAACAGATAAAAAAATAACACTTTAATTATAAAAATAATTTTAATGTGATTTCATTGGGTTAAAAATAGATATTTGTTTCTAAAATTTTATTTGAAAAATTAATGAATTTATAATCATGGTAATTTATTTTTAATTTTTTTTTATGAATTAATTATCTTCAATACATTTTTAATGTCGAAAAAATGTATGTGTATTTTGTAAAAAAATATAGGAAACGATTTTAAAAACACTAACTATAATATTTTTTTGGTGATATAATGTTTTAATTTGATTATAAAGATAAATACAACATGTCATTCTCATTTTAAAGGATTATATTGAAATTACATTTATGTCGTGTTCTTTTCCATGTCAAAATTATGTGAGTAGTTTACAAAATGGCAGTAATAGTATTTTATGTTAAATATATTTTATTAATTATTTAAAAATATTAAAATACATGAAAGAGGATAATTATGGTGATTAATATTCTATAATATCATATCATTTAAATCTCTGAGCCAATTTCTACATTATGTGTAGAAATAAAACCCTTTAATAATTGAAAAAATAATTTCCATTGATATGGTTAATATTGGATAACTAGGGGTTAAAAAAGATAAGGTTTAAAATGTCATAAAAGCTTATTAAAATTTGATTTTATGAATCAAGTCCATATTTTACTTAAATACACGTTCATTTCATTTTGTAACCTTTTTAAATGAGTTTGATGCATATTATATTGTAATATTAAATATATTTCTAAAAATTGACATTAATAATGTTTATAATAAAACATTTTAAATTTAATTAATTTAAAAAAATATATTTTATTCATTAATGTTAATGGGAGAGGATTTCAAATATCAAAAAAAATCATATATGGTTCACTAGTCCTTTTATAGTCACTTTCATGACACTTAAATTGTAAAAAATTGTTATTACATCAATCATGAAATGGGTTAATGGGGGTGAAAACAAATAGATAAGGATAAAAACCTAAAAAATCCTTGTAAATAATTTATTTAATGATATAATTTAGACCAATTATCATATTATATTCTAATTATATCAACATATAACTATTGGTCAATGAAAATTAAATCTAATTAATTTAATACATTATGTTCTTCCAATACCCTACCCTCACTTATAAAATGCAACCTTCACCCCTATATTTTTAACAATTTTTTAGAATTGAATATCATCCATTTACTAAACTAATATCATTGTTTCATCCTACACCACATTTTATATCTTATGTTCATTCTAAAAGATTATTTATTCATTGATTACGGTGTGTAGAGAAACATGCTTTCCAATGAAGATATATATATGTTAACTGATCATTTTCCAGTTTATTAATTATTCAATATAATCTTAATACATGGTAAAAATAATTAAATAATTAGTTAAGTATCTTATTTATACTAAATTTATAATATTTTTATGGAACTGTCATTATATTCCTTATTTTCAATCTAATGGGAATGGAAAATATCTCTTGTGAGTATATATTTAATACTGCCACTATATAGCAATACAATTAATTTTCTATCTCCATATTTAATGTATTGTTATTATGATGGAATTAATGATAAAATATTATACTTATGAATTAATTTTAGTTATTTAATTATAAAATCACTTGTACCATTTTACTTTCTTATCCACTGGAAAACGATAATGTCACTAATTCGTACATGTGAACTACCACCTCCTTGAAGCAATGTGATTAATTTTTAATTAATTGATTACATTAATAGTAATAAGAATAAATTTAATGAATATTTAAGATATATATATTATGAGAATTCTTTTTATGAAGTTGAATTATTATTTTCCTTTCTTTCATTCAATCCATTGAAATGTCAAAACAACATTCATCCGTAAGAATGGCATTCCATATCCATGAATAGTAGAATTCAATTTTCTATCTCTATCCTTTATAGATGATATATATATATATAATTAATATATATATTATATTTATATAATTTTTAAAATTATGTCGATAATTTAAAAATGATCAAATTATAAGTACTGGAACCATCGAACAAAAAATCTCACGAAAAAAGACGAAATTAACACTATAAAATGATTATTTTAAAAAGGAATTAAAATGGTGTTTTAAATGTTATAAGTGGGTAATATATGTTATTATAAGTATGTACTTGAATATAATATATAATTATAATATATTTAAATTTTTTATACATGAGGTTTGAGAACTATTAATGAAATTTAAATTTGATATAGAGGATTTATTTTATAGTTTCATTATCTATCAAGATTGTTTATGATTAAGTTTCTGATGATTAAATTTTATGATATTTCTCTAACTAATCCCATAAATTTTATTATCCTTTGTTTATTTCATGACAATACAATTTTCCATTTCATTTTCCTCAGATTAATTACTCTTGAGACTGAATTAGGTTTTTTGTGAAAAAATGACTATATTTCTCTCTTCGTTCGTAAAAACCTTTTCTTCTATATCAATGTTTCCGGAATCATTTTCAATAACAACATTATTTATATCCATTTATTGTTCAATGTCATGTTTACCCATTTATTTCTACAAAATTCTTAAAATTACTATTCTTTTAATTTTATAAAAAACAAAATTTTTACTTTTTGTTGAATATGTGAAAGGAATATTTGTTTTGACGTACAAGGCATGAAAAGAATTTACCACCATCATAACCGCTCAAAACATATATAAATAACTTAATATATTTCATGGTTATTTTCATGAAATTTATTTCCATAGTATTTTATGAAATTTATATATTTTAAATATTTTATTTCAAACTGAAAATGGTGCATTTTTCAAGAAATATTCTAAGTTACCCTTTAATTATTATTTCATATAATAAGACATACATTGAAGTTACTTATGATATGTTAGATAAAATTTCCAATTATACCATCCTTATTATTTATATGGTTTTTTTATAATTATCATGATAATATTTTTATAAAACATATTTGATTTTCACAAATAATTCTATCAAGAAACATTGAAATGTTTATGAAACTCATTTACTTTCCATGGATTATGATATATGGTGAATTATTTATGATATTATGGAAGAAAATTTAATGGATTTTCATTATGTAATGGGTTGTCCAGAAATAGAATAGCTCTCCAATTTATTGGCTATAGATTGAATCTCTTGAGATAATATGGACTTGAATGGGGAGTGAGTCCAATTTTGTAACATACTCTCTCCAATTTGATAATGTTGTGAATGATCCTTAACTAATGATATAATGGAATAGGGAGTGGACCCAATTCACTTTGATGGTATTGGTTGTAATCCTTAACTAATGAAATAATTCTCTATGATCATTTTCATGAAATAATATTTATGTTATAAGACAATGTTATGCTCTCATGGATAATTATATTTGATTAATTTATGATTCATATATTATTAACTACCAATAGTTTTTCCTTGTGTTAAAATTATGATATATTATGTGTAGGGTGTGGATTTAAAATTTTAATCCCATGTTATCATACACTTATATTACTGATATGTTTAATTGATCATTGATTTCTCCCTTGCATATACTTAGGAATATAATCTCATCATTTATTATGTTTCATATCCCTAGGTAATGAAGAATTCTATTTAGCATGATATTAATAAGAACTGTACTAGTTATGAAGAACTTAGTGGGATATTATTTGTATCTCTTATTTAAAAGCTATTTATCTATCCAATTTTCATACGAAACTACACATATATGATTATAGCTTGGATCATAATGTTATGTATCGAATATTCCTCTAATAATATGTAATGTTTATGAATGAAAAATTTAAGTTTATATATCATGTAATCCTGAAGGGGTTCTATGAGGATCATATTATATGTGGTGGGGATAGATTTTTCATAAATATTTAAATATAAAATAAATATATCACAGGATTAATAGGTAAATAAGTGTAAAAATTTTATAATAATGTATTGTGTTGGAGACATGAACTATCATACTTCAAACCCTCATTTGAAAAAATGTATTAAACACGTTTTTATGTCCATGACTCTTAGAATTTTATCATTTACGAATTTTTATTTTACAATGGTCACTTGTTTTTTACTATTTTATTTAATTTTAATCCTTAAAATAAAATAAAACTTATTAAATATATTTTACATAATGATTCAAAATTAGAATTAAATTTTATAAGAAAAAATTTCGTTGTATAAGTAAAAGATAATTTTTATTATTAGCGAATGCCACATGTGAAAACCCATTTTAAGAGAAAATATATTTTAAGAACAAATAATAAATATAGGGTAACATTATAAATGTATTTGATTTTAATCATATCAGTTGATTTATTATAAAACTATTCTGTGGATTTGAAATAACCCAAATTCCAAATTTTACTAAATTAATAGTTAATTATATGAAATGACCAAAAATGTTTTTAACTAGAAAAACCATCATAATAAATAAAGAAATAATAGTTTTAGGTTTTTTAAATTTAAAATATTATTTATAAAATGTATAGTTATAATTATTAAATACAATTTTGAACAATTAAATGGTTTTATATATCTCTTTTTATTTCTTATATAATGGAAAATTAAGAGTTTTTAAAAAAAATATTTTTTACTATTCCCTTGAAAATAAATTATTTTGGGAGATTATAAAATATATCCACCCTAAGAAAAGTTTGATTTGATGAATTAAAAAAAATTATATATTACAAAAATAATTTCATAATACTTATATAAATATATATTAGATGAAAATAAAATATAAAAATAAAAACATCCTTTGTTGAAAAACTCTATTTTGAAACATTGAGTATTCTTAATCTTATTTGGTAAAAATTTATATTATTTTGAAATACTTTAATCTACCAGTGTATTTATTCTTGTTATAAATTTATTTTTTATAATTGTATGTATTTTTTATTTGGTGTTTTGTGTGTATAATTCTCTAACAACATTGATTATTTAAAGGATAATATTTATAGTAAAATCCTGGGGTCTTTTCATTCTACCACCATTACATAAATTCCATCATTAAAATTTTATATAATCCCCCTTAATGAAATTAAGTGATGGAATTTTGAATATATTAATCAGTTGATATGAAACATCTAAAATTAAATCTATATTACTCTATTATTCTATATCAATATACTTATCTTTACTCAATGAACATGTATTGTGTATATGTCCATATACTCATGTGCTTATATACCGCAATCATACATTACATAAATTATACATTTCCCAAAACCATTTGAATCTTTAAGACATTAACCCAACAAAATTCATATATTTCTCCAAAAATTAACTATATAGTTTACCTTAAAATGAATTAACCTGTAGTCCCACACTACACAATATATATCATAATTCAAAAAATGAGATAAATGTCAACAAAAAAATAATCAATCATTTATTATTCCAATGGTTACTAATATTTCATACTTAATTTTTTATAATCAATCAATCCATTATTATCTCAACATCATGTGTGTGTGAAAGATAAGATTTATCCATACCTCAATATTGTGTTACTCAATTTTTATCTACAAAAACATAACCGTGACATGAAATCACATTAAAGGTCATTAATACCATTTACTATGTCTTTAAAAACCATTAAGAAAAAAAATACTAAAACAATACAAACATGATTCATATAATCCTTTAATATTTTGTAATAAACCATAATATCATCGATAAATATCACTCAATAATTAAAATAGCAAAGTAAATCAAGATTCAATTTATATTCATATAATAACCTTGTTATCATGTTCAAGAATTAAGAATGAACCTTTTCCATCCTAACATGAATATATTATGATTCTAAACCATTTATGTATTCTACCTTCTTTATTTATAAGACATTGTTCGTTCTTCATACATACTTTTCTAGATTCATTTTTCAAATCCTGTTATACCTAAATATTAATACCAAAATGGTTATGATAATTTATAATATTTGAATTTGAAAACAATAATTGGAATATGTATTCCCCTAATACACCTTCATTTTTAACGTATAATAATTTTAGCTAAACGTTAGACTCTCTTTGTAAATTGTTGGTTATCCATGTACTTTTTTTATTAAGTTCCATAAACTAATTATATTACATCCAAAAAAAGCATTCATAATTGTACATTATAGATAATGTGAATTAACCATAGTATATCCCTTGGATTTATCAATACAAGTATGTAGTTAGACAACTTTAACATGCACCAAATAGTTATTAAGTAAATGCTAGACCTGGATTTTTCAGGGATTTATGCCTATGTATATATGTTCAAGATGCTACATCCCCATCTATTATCCAGATAGGGAAGTTTTTACCCAAAAAACCACACTGTATTTACTATAAAAAAAATCCCTTGTTGTTATCATGTACGTAAACCTATATTGTAGAAATATCTAGCTTTTTGACCCATTTCATCGCTAGACTGGGTATTAGAGGAGTTCCGAGGAGGCACAAGGAGGGTTATCAGAATGTTAGAGCTATAGAAGAACTTAAACATGTAGTTCATCATCTAAATATAGAATTCACAACATGAGTTTGTGTTCCTCATCTTGTTTGGATCATGATCCTTGACTTGTATTCATGTGAGGAGTTATATAAATAATTAATTCAGGAAATAAAATTTCAATTCATGGAGTGAATTAAAATGAGTTGAGGTGCCTTAAATTTCAATGGATGTTTGAGTTTTGAGAAATTCATTGATTAAATCAGTTTCATGGATTGTATTTCAAGGCCACAATAAAATTCATAGTGTTTGTATGGAAGATATGGTGTCAATGAGGTGAATTATATTCTAATTATAAGTTTTAGAGTTCATACAATATGTATTAATGAAATTTCATTTCAATCATGTTTTGGGTAAACCCTTGGTTCCATTGAAGGATATTTCATACCCTTAACTCCTTTATTGGTCCATGATTTTAAGGGGTTTCATTTTAGAAATATATTCTGATTTGTTTTCTATATCCCCTTATTTAATTTCATTTTTCTTCTGAGGATTCACAACAGTGTTGTTGTTTGGGATAAGTATATGTTTGTTCTATTTTTTTGACCCTCTATACATCCATATTAATATAATGTTTCTCTAGATTAGTTTTTCTTTTCATGTGGTTTTTCCTTTACCATATTTTGTGTAGTAAATCTAAAACCATATTGACATTGGTGATCCTAATCGTATCCTTTTTTGTGCATGTGTGGGGATTAAAGGTTTTTTCTTTCAATTTTCTAGATAGTAAGGTGTGGATTAATAATTAATATTAAATGGCTAAATATAAAATTTTTGGGGATGGGGAGTAATAACATGTTTTACTAAATTTATAATATTTGATAATGAGATTTGGTATGCTTTTTGAGAATTCTGAAAATCACGACTATTGGGTTCATTTTTATGTTTTAGTTTATATATTGTGTAGCTATTTTTGTGTTGATTGTTGATATCAACCCGAATGAAAGGAAAATAATGTATATATGGATAATAAATTAGTATCACATGGTGATCTAGTATGTGTGATAATAACCATTCTAGGTAATGTTGTAAAGTAATGTAAGCCATTAAAAAAATTGTGGAAGTCATGTTGTGATACACTGTGTGGTTGTTCTTTTTATGTTAACTTGTGGGGTGTTATATATTGCGTAGTGGTGGTGGTGGCTAGTTTAGTTTTGAAAGTATAGTGAAGTGATATTATGGTGTTTACATGGGATGTCATGTGGAAAATTTTGTTGTGGTTTTGTGGTGTGGTGGTTGTGATAAGTGGTTTTCGGGATGGATTGGCTTGGATAATGTGGTGTTGTAGTGATTGTTGATGTGATACAAGAGGGATTTTCTATTTATTGTCAATTTTAGTTGAAATATTATCCACGAATAACATTTTAATTCTAGTATGATGTTACATGAGTTGGTAAATGAATAAGAATGAGATAGTGTTTTTAGGTGGTCTTAGGATTAACAAATTTGAAAGATATATGGATGGGGTTTGTGAATATGAATGAAATGGAATTATAAATGTGATTTTTTGGAAACATGTATTATATGAAAAAATGAAGAATTAGAAATTCAAAGTGGGTTTGGGTGGCCTTATATAGGGATTTTGTGGTGTGATGCATTTAGTGTTGGCAGAAGTTGTGGATGTTATTTTGTAGAAAACTTATAGTGTTGTTGTGTATTCTAGTGCAGTTGATGGAACACATAGGTTGGATATTATATTATTTCTATCTACATACCATTTATTTTATGTTACTAAAAACGTCACCAAAACTATGTTAGATAACCTTAGCAATACTGATTGGTTTTGGCTTCCATGTGTTTTCCCCAACATCCAAGACATTAGTGATACAAATGAATTGATACCCACTCACCCCTATTCTTCCTTCATAATTGATAATACAATATGGTGTTAGAGATTACCTATTGGTGATGTGGTGTAATGTGATGATGATATGATATGTGGTAGGGGTTATGTGAGTTATTCATAAGTAATGAGAATGATATCATACATGTTCCTGAAAACCTACTCCCCCAGTTATTTTATGGAGAAAGTGCCTTTGGGAGTGATGTGTTGTGATAGCTTATGTGTCTTTTTGTGTGAGATGATCTGACTATGACTAATTCTAGAACCTAATTCTATTCCCTATAAAGGTTGGGTAGGTAGAGATGTGACCCGACCCACACCAAATATGGTTGATGTGTCTTTATAAGATATGTAATTTGTATGGAAGGTATATGAGCACAATAAATCCGACATTTGTGTGTGAGAGAAGAAATTATATTAGGAAGTGGAAATGGGGATCCATTGTTATGTTTTTGTACTCTATTAGTATATTGGATTCAGGACATAGTGATTGGATGATAGTTGGGAAAGAACTGGTTAGTTGACATCTTTAGCTAATTTTTTGTTTTGTTTTTTATCCACAGTTTCATTAGTATTCTTTTTTCACATGTGCACTGGAGGCCTTTTGTATGATTTTACTTTGTATACTTGTATACTAACCGTATTTATATAAACTATTTTTAGGTTTCCTAGAGAGATTTTGTGAATTTTTTTGAAATTAATAGCTTTTGATTTGGATGTTTTGGTCATTCTTGATATAGTAATTGTCTTTTGGTTTTCACATGGAGACCTTTATTGTATCTGCTGAAATTTTTCATTCATTGTGGGATGGTTTAAGGTTAACCTTTATATTATATGCTTGATTTTCATTATGATTTTTTATCTTATCCCATTCTATTTTTTATAAATGGTAATTCCTTCTATATGTGAGTTTTTAACACTCCATGTTTTTCACTTACCTAGGGATTAATGGAGGTGAGACTTGGGAGTTATCATTTTTCATCCATCATTACCATCAAAGGAGGAGTAACTTTGGATGTAGGGGATATTGAAAGAGTGGTATCAAATGTTTTAGTTGATAAAAAGGGTAGATAATTGATTTAAGGACTATTTTTATTTTATGGGTTACTAGAATATAGTACCAATTGATCTTGGTTTATGGCATCAAACAGGGAGACTGGACAAGACATGGTAATCCCCCCCTTATCTCATGTATAGACTTTCAGTTGATTTAATGGACATATAAGTTAGAAAGTTTTATTTTCTAGGGACCTATTAGAGTTGAATTAATCATGATTCAATTTATTCCTATATGAATTGTGTATTTTAGACTGTTAATTGGTTAAATTAATTAATTAAATAAGACTTGATAAAATTCCATGCTATCGGGCTTAGGATTCCTTCCCAGTTAAAAAGAGTGGAAAATAATCATCATCAAATAGTATCACTATTTTTATGGTTTAACAGGCTGATCTAGTTGATTTTTAGAGGATAGACCTGACATATGAGGATGAGGCATGGTATAGGGCCTTCTGTACCTTTCAATACAAAAGTTTTTGGGATGTCTGAGGAAAGCATATCAAATCTGGAGACATGGTGCTTATTAGAGGAGATATAGATCAACTTATGTGTGATTCGAGCTCGGTTTTAGTTCTAGGTACCATTATTAGTTATTAATATTTTAAGACTTTTGTGTAAGTATTGGACACTATATCTCAGCAACCACAAAGAGGAATATGTGTTGTGGCTAGAAATTCCATATGAGTTCTATTTGTAATTTTTATTATCAATTAAAATGACAGAGAAGCACTAGGAGATACTCTCCCTTCATCATGATATCCAAGTTGTGCAGGATCATGGGATCATATACAATTACCTCTTTCTATTCTCAACATATGACTTTTTAGACGAGGATTCTAGAGTGAGGCATTTTTAGGAGGCATTATGCCCATCGATCAATCTTGTGATCTCACTGTTTGTGATTTCTATATACCTAGAGGATCATAAGATTGTGGAGGTTATTGAGCAGATGATTTATTTGATATTTATCATTTATAGAGTAGATATAATTTCATATTTAGGATTATAACTTCCTTAAGAGGGTCATGGATGTTCATTAAATCATTTTTTCAACTAGTGGGTAATTGATAGTTGATGGTTGAATCATGTTCTTCAAGAAAGGTGGATTTTGAGACTCTTATAGGGGTTTTCCGTTTTCATGATATATTTTCTAGGGACATGGCTATGATTTGGTTTAATAATTTAAAACAAAAAAAGGGTTTTTTTTAAAATTTTATTCAATCCCATTTTCTAAAGTAATAGTAGTGGCCTCTGACATAGTTTCAGCATCAGGGACCACTGGTGCTTTTCCGGCAACTAAGGGCTGATTGTGTTAACATGGGTCATACCCAAGATGGTCCCCATAAATAGGGTCCTAGGTAAGACCATGTTTATAGAAGATTATAACAGAGAGGAATAGGATATGGTTTTAGTCAAATACATACATTAGAGGTGGAAAAACAAGCATGGCTAAAGGATGTGAGTGGTATGATGAGTTTCTTAACTACTATTGTTTCTGACCTATTTTATTTTGGATCCCCACACTAATTTATTTCTCGTTATTTTTTCTATTCCCCAAAACTATATGAGGAGAGGCTTCTAGTGACCATTGGGTTATCTACATAGATTGGATGTTATGATTATTATTTTTTCTACATGATATGGATGTACACTAGTGATGGGGTTGCAGTAGTCAGTATGATATATATTTTTGGTTGTATAAAAAACTACATGATATTATACTTCACATGGATTGTATGTATTCTATTCACATGATCATTGAATATTTCTTGAGGATAGTTTCATTTTATAATGTAGAGGGCAAACAAGTGTCATTCATTATTGAGGGAGTTTGTCATATGGGTGGAAGAAAGTAGATCCCATTTTCCCTTAGTTGTAAAACAATTTATGGAATCTCATGAAAAGGATGTGACATGGGTTATGAAGGAGTTTCTAGATGTATTCCTAACGAGGATATTACATTAACCCCACCCAACGTAATGTCGAGTTTTGGACTGAGCAATAACCGGGGACATCCCTAATTTCGATGGATCCTTATAGAATGGAACCTATGGTGCTATGTGATTTGAGGGTGTAAGTGTATGACATAATAGGAATGGGATGTATTTATCCCAGTGTGCCTCCTTGGGGTAATATAGTGTTTTTAACCAAGAAGGAGAATAATAGTTTGACATTGTGTGTAAACTACCAAAGGTTCAATTAAGAAACAATCAAAGAACTATTACCCACTTCTAAGGATCATTAGTATTTTTGAACAACTATATGGAGATATTTTGTTTTAGAAGGTTAAATTATCGTATAGATATCACCATATGAGGTTAAAATATGAGGATATCTCAAAGAATATATTTAGGTGAACAAATTGGCACTTAGAGATTTTAGTCATGCTATACGGTGTAATGATTGAACTAGATATGTTAATGGGGCTCCAAAAAATCTTCTTTTATGAAAAACTAGACGATAAAATTGGCATGATCGATGATGGTATCATGATCTACTCACATTAGAGGAGGATCATTCATCCCATATCAGACCTATCCTATAGGTCATTTGACACAACCAGATCTATAGGAATCTATACCATTGTATTCTATTGATGTGAGAGGTTTATTTCCATGGCTATGTGATATCTCAAAAGGGATTGGTTGTGGACCCATCGAAGATTGAAGCAGTTTCTTCTAAGGTAGAACCAAATAACATGGTAGAGGTTCATATTTTTAATGTTCATTATTGTTATTATTAGAGGTTTGTGTCTGATTTATACCATGTTTCACCCCTACTATCAAATTTTACTTATAAGTACGAGGCCTTTGTGTGGAAAATTCAGTTCCATTTAGAATTCAATTGCCCAAATGAAAAGGTGGTCAGTGGTCCAATGCATCAGTTTCTATTGGAGGGTGTGATGTTTGAGGTTTATTTGGTGGTTCTAATCAAGGTTTGGGGTGAATCTTTATTTTTCTGAGGGAGATCATCTCATATGGTTCAAGGAAGTTATATCCCCATAAGAGTCATTTCTGAACCTATTATCTAAAGCTAGTGGAATATATTCTTATTGAGGTCATGGATGTGTTACCTCATTAGTGATAGATTTGTAGTTTACACAGGCCATAAGAGAACAAAGTATACACTCCCAATATTGATTTAAATGTGCTCTATTATATCTGGATGGGGTTTTGATTTTCATATCACTTAAACCCAAGAAATGGGAATATTATTTTCTTTGTATTCAGTAAGAAGTCCTAGGGAGATGTGGTTCCAAAGTCTGAAAATATTTTAAATGTGATCGAGGAACATGATGTGATGAATCCAGATGTTGGTGGGATTAGTGACTAAGGTTATATTCATATATGTCTATAGATACTTTCTTGATTCGGAATGTGGGGATACTCCAAGGAGTAGGTGATTTATGGTCATGTTGGTCATAGAAGATCTCTAGAGGGGTGAAGGAGGGATGGTCAGAATAGGATTTTTTTTACGGGATATTGTTTAGATTATTGTAAATTTATGAGAAGATTATTTGGGTTAAAAAACACACCTTTTGGAGTGTTTCCTAGTGTGATATGGTAGTATCATGGATTGAGGATACAATCTTTATGGATTGGAAATAAACATTAAATGGTAGATTTTTTAGCTATTTGTTTTATTTGTCTTCCAAAGACGGTGGAGAACCATGTTATGGTAGGTTTTTTACAGTCTATTGATGTTCCTGAGTTGAAATGGAAGAAAATATCAAAAGCTTTCATCATTGGGTTTCCCTGAGCTATGGGAGGTTCTTTATTCGGTTTGGGTGATAATGAATAGACTGAGGAAGTCAGGTCATTTTCTGTCGATCCATTAGTCGAGATTCAAATACTGATTACTGAGGTGGTTTATGGATAATTTTATTAGTCATTATATGTTATTGGGGACCATTATATCTAATTAAGATCATTGTTTTATGTCATGGGTCTAGAGGGCCCTGCATCATGTTTTTGGCACCTAGATACACCTTAGTACAAATTTCCACCTTCGAATAAAAGGAAAGAAGGAAAAAAATATATATACATTGAAGAATATGTTGGGATAAGCATCCTAGATTTTGGTATATTGGGGGTAAAGAACCATCCCTTGATTTATTTGTTCTACAAAAATAGTTATCAGTATTCTATCAGTATGGATCCATTTGATACAATTTATGGGTGTTCATAACTTTATTCATTATGTTGGATGAAGTTTTCAGATTAAATGGTAATTTTTTCTGATGTAGTGTTGATCATGACGTAGTATATCCGGTTTATCTGAGAGAGGATAAGGGAATTATAGGACTATCATATGGGCATATTCTTTTTATAGGTATAGGGTCCATGAGTTAGAGTATTTAGGACATTTATTCAATATGGTCTCCACTAAATGAGGGTAGTAGGGGTTTTGAAAGGGGATTAAGAATTCTACATAATTCCTCATTCTATTTAGTGTTTTCATGCATGTTGATGATGCAACCAATTAGATTTCATACCCACAATGGCTATAAGTGATCCATGAAAACCTCCCCATGTCTTAGATTCATCAGCATAATTATGATGACTCCATTTTCATTGGCTATGAAGAGTAATATATTGAGAATGATGTTATAGATACAGAGTGACCAGTAGATATCTAGGATCTTCAATAGAAGGTGTTGTTGGGATGTTCTATCACCTTGGATCCTGTATTTTCAAGGAAGGGTGTCCTGGAAGAGAGTACATGGGGTCATGAGATGTAGATGTGTACCCCAAATCTAGATTTTTTTAAGTTCTACCTTTCTTTGTATTTATTTGATAAGGTTATTTTTGAACCATAATAATTTTCAGATATATTCTATATTTTCCCATCATGTTGACGTGTGTTATTTCTTCAAGTGAATGAGAAGGTAAACCCCTTCCTAATCAAGATATGTTATATTACAACACATTTTAAGGTTGTTTGGGTGATTAATCTCCACCGAAATAAGACAATATCATGATATTAGAGATAGGTTTCCATGATTCTTGTTCTCTAGGTAGTGTTCTGGGTTGTTAGAGGAGGATTATAGAATTGGTTATGTATAGGATGAAATAGAAAGGCATAGGGTTATGTGTAAAATATATGACCTCTGGTTGGTATCAGATGATGTGTCATTGTTCCCAATGAAAGATGTTGAAGTGGTTATGAAGGATGATTTATGGAAATTTTAGTTTGGTTTGTATGTTTGGTTCTATTTCTTAGGTTATAACAAGATCCCCAAGATGCATCTCAATGAATAATTGTTCATACCCGTCCTTCTATTGGGTTTGATTTTGATTCTTAGGGATGAGAATATTTTGAGTGGTCTCTAATGTAAATGTTTTATTCTTCTCGAACCATTACATTTCTATTTTGGGAGTTGGAGTTATTTTTTGGGGGCTTGACAATTTTTCAAGGGAGGTTGCAAGAGTAGAAAATATTTTGCATGTGGTTGATGAATTGAAACTAGATTTGACAATGTTGGTTGTGTTTTATTCCTTGTGTATCTCTTCATGGTAATATTGGGTTTGGGTTGGGAGTTCTATGAATAATTAAAATCTCAATGTGAATGTTAAATTGACATTATGGATTATATTTTCCTCAGGCACAGGGAATTTTTATGAAGTTTTTGTTTTTATAAATTCATGTTTTAAACTATTTTATAGCTTGGATTTTTAGTCAATTTAAGAATTCAGGCTATGAATATGGCTCTAACGATGTGAATGAAGTGAGATATAGTCTATTCCTATGTTTTGTGTGTTGGATGATACATCTACTTCTAACCTCATCCTCTTAGTTTTTGGGTGAAAACTAGGTTCCTCTAGATGATGCCCTACACCCTTCCTTCCTTTGCTAGTCCTCGGTTTCTTGAGGTTGTTTTTTGGGGATATGTTGTGATTTTCTATCCCTATCCAATTATTTCATATTGTTATTATTTTGAGGATTCATGGTGGAACTATTCTTTTTTCTTAGGATTTATTTGGGATTCTTTTTAATGTTCATGTAGTGTATTCTAGGTTGACCTAATATTTTCATAGTGTGTATTTTTCAGGTTGTTTCTCTTTATCATTATTATTTAAAGTGAATCCGAAATCTTCTTGAGTTTTGGGATCTACATTCTCTCTGTTTTGTCTATTCATGTGTGAAGATTTTGTGATTTTTCTCCTATGGGTTGGATATCAAGGACCAAATTAATAATGATAATGAATTTTATAAATATGAAATTTAAGGAAGTATTGAAATTTCACTAAATTTTTATACATTGATGATATTTTTTCTAATATTTAGTTCTTCCTAATGATAAAAATCATGGAAATTAGGATACTTATTTTTGTAGTAGTTGATATGATTGGGTGTCCATTGATGTGTTAATTGTTGATATCACAATTTATGAAAAGGATAATATTATATATATGAATAATTCATTGGTTCTTAATGTATATCTACTTTGTGTAGCAATACCCATGCTGAATAATGAAGTAAAATAGTGTAATATCTTGATCCAAATTGTTGGAATCCACAATGCGACGTTCTGTATAGTTGTGCTTGTTGGGTTGATTGTGTGATGTGTCAAATTGTATAGTAGTGGTGGTGACCAGATTAGTTCTGAAAAGTGTTGGTAAATAATGAGATGGTGTTGGAATGGGATGTGATGTGAGCACTTGTATTGTGGTTCTATGGTGCAGTCATTCTGATGAGTGGTTATTTTGATGAGATGGCATGGTTTATGTGGTTTCGTGGTGATGGTTGATGTTATATGGGTAATCTTTTCTGTATTATGGTTGTTTTAGTTTCCCTATTAGCAATGGAATATATTTTTTATGTTGTAATAAAATGAAATGGGTTGGTAAATGAATATAAATGGTCTAGTTTTTTCATTTCATATATGAAATAATCAATATTAATGATAAATGATTAGGTTCGGTGAATATGAATGAAATGAATTTGTAAATGTGAATTTGGGGAAAGTTTTAAATATATAAATGGGGGAATGAATAATTAAATCTGGGTTTGTATATTTTTTTTAGTGTTTGTGTGGTGTGATGTATTTACTGGTGTTATGAGTTGAGGTGGATTTTTTTGTGCTTAAATGGTGGTGTTGTGGTGTATTCTTTTTTAGTTGACGTGAAAGCATTGGTTGGGTATTTTTTTCTATATTTTTATCTTAAATTTTATTTATTTTCTATATATTCCCAAATGGGTTGGATAACCATTACAACTCCTATATATTTTGGGTTTTATGAATTTTCTGTAACATCTGGGATGGTCGGGATACAAATGTATAGCTACCCCCACTTTACAAATATTACATTATTTTTGTTGTTATCAGTTGTTGTTAGAGATTACCCTGTGATGATGTGGTGTCATGTGATGAGGATGTGATATTTGGTGGGGGTCAAGCATGGTAGGAGGAGGGAATGATCTTGATTTCATTCTTGTTTATGATAGCTTACTATTATTGTTATTTCATTAACCAGGTGACTTTGGTTGATATGTGGTGGGATGGCCCGTATGTATTTGAGTGAGATGTGATGTGATGATGACTAAAGATGTAGTATGATTTTGGAGTAATATTATTTACCATCCTAGGGTGGTTGAGTTAATTATTTATCCTGGACCACATCTAAGATAGACCAAGTCCCAGTAGGTGAGATATAATATGTATGAAATGGATTGGAGAAAAAGATGTTTGAAAATAAGAAATGAGAGTGACAAATTAGTGCGGAACAAATATTGGGGTTCATTTGTTATGTTTTTCATAATATATTTATTTACTATTGGAGTCATTAGGTCAGGTGACCATGGTGAGTCATAGATTGGTTAGTAGACCTATTTACGTGCTTGTTGGTTCTGTTGTTTATTCACTGGAGCACGATTATGCAATTTTAATAAGTTATGTATTGAAATTTTTTATGCTCTTAGTAGATATAATTATATTCTCACCCTGTGTATATAAACTATTTTTATGTTTTCAATATGACTTTGAAAAATTAACTAAGCCATTATTAGCTTGCGATTTGGAACTATTTTTTAGTCACTACAATATTGATTGCCTTTTTATTTTTACTTGGAGATATTTATTTTATCAGTTGTATTTGGTCATTATTTTTGGGATGGTTTTTATTATATTTTTACTTTATATAATGGTGTTTCTAGTTTTGTATTTATCATATCTCCCTATCATATTTTTCATAAGGGATAATTGCTTCCATATCTTAGTTTTTTTACTCCTGATTATTGTCTACAACTCTGGGCCGACGTGTGGTAGGACTCAAGGGTCATCAACTCTATTGCATCAATACCACCCATGTCTAGGTACCTTTAGAGGGAGGGGTATTTAAATATAACATAGATTTATCCATAGGGTTTTCACTAAGTCTCAATTATCATAATAAAAAAGTAACAATACAAATCCCTAAAAATTACAAAACCCTCATGGGGAAATAATAGAGGCACCTTAGAATAGCACTTTATGGTTAGTGCTAGAAATAAATACACTTAATGATCAATGTTGAATACAAGTGAGGCTATATAAGATAAAATTGTATAAATATTACATTTTGATTATTTCTCACAATAATCTCATGCGACTGAAATAAACATATGGTTCTATTTCATTGAGAACCAGTTACATATACAAATTTTTTTTAAAAACTTATGAACATTTCTCTATTATAAACCTATACTATACTTGTCATATGTTACAATCATATATATATATATCATAGGGAATTAAAATACAATAAATGGGTGGGTTAATATGATGAGTAAAAGAAACATAAGAGTTAAACAATGATGATTATATGTGAGAAAGTGAATATTGTATAGGATTTACCTGATAATCAAGATCCATAAATATAATATTTAGAAAAAATTCCTAGATGAAACATATAGAATAATAGATGAGAAAATGTAACATAAGTTAATTTCATAAAACATTTGGTTAAAACATTAGAAATAGACCATGACATACAAAATTATAAATCACAACATATTTCACATAGTGGACCAGGGATGAGTCACCTATTTCCCTTGGTGTATCATGGTTCACTCACTTATATCCCTTGTTGGATCATGCTTCACTCACATGTTTCCCTTAGTGGATTGAGAATCAAAACTCATTTCCCAGTGTATCATGATATAAAAAATTGCATGCAACACATTGGATAACTATATAAAGAAAACCAACTACTTAATGAAAAAACTTATAAATGTATACCATAAGATATTATCCATCCGACATACCATGAAATTCCATGAGGTAAAATGGGTTTCATTCATCACATCATAAAGAACCCATGGTAATAAATTGGTTTCCTTATATTTCTATAATTTTTTTAAAAAAATTAAACTCAATAATGTAAAAGGATAATATCAAAAACTCAATCACCTCTAAATATTATTTTTTGATAACATCTAGAGGGTGATTATTAAAAAATGGCTTATATTTAAATAAATTATAATGATGAAATTGTAGTGAAATCTTACAATATATTTTAAAAACTAATTTCATCTTTTGTGAAAAATATGATGTTATAATTACTTTGAAATTTCATTTTAAGAATGGTAATGTTTATGGAATTGAAAAAAATTAATTTTAAAAAAACATTATTTACAAAGAGATTTAAATAATTAATCATTGAAAGAACAAAAATATTTTAAAGAGGAAAAATAAAACATTTTGGAAAAATTTACTTGGGAAAAATCATAAATAAAAAATCCTTGAAAATTAAATAAATGGTTTTAATGGGTGAATTAATTTTATTTAAACATTTACTTATGGAAAATATTCTTTGATAAATATTCCTTGAAAAATACATAAGGTTTTGAAAATGTTAATCGAAAGATTTATAATTAACATAATTTTCATAAATAATGTAAAAAAATCATTTAAGGACATAAAGGTTATCAAAAGTGACATATAGTGTATTATAATATAGTTATTTTTATGAATAATTAAAAACATTTTATATATTTGGAAATACCTTTATTAAAAACCTATTTTTTAAAAATAGTAAAAAAATATAATATGAAAATTTGTAATGGAAATACGAATTTCACAAGAGATACAACTAATTTGGTTTTCAAATATAATGGAGAACATTGATGGAAAGGAAAAACAATTATTTAGATGAAAAATAGTCATTAAATAGAATATGAATTATCCTAAATAATGTCATAATTTTTTAAGGAATAAATTCATATAGGTGGATTATTTGACTTATAAGTACCATTTTCCCTATAGTGGAATATAAATAGTCATAAAATATGATGGTAGGGTGGACGCAAGAAAACATTGGAGAAAATTAAGGAATAAGAATTATAACTCAAAAATTATAGTTAAGTTAACTAAGACCCTAACAACCATTCTATCATTTGAGTAAAAAAAAATTAAAGGGATAAAAAGATATGGACCTTTAAAACTCATAAATTACATGAAGCTGGTAATGTAAATTCATTATTGTGTAATCACACCATAAAAACCATTTCATGGAATATAATTAGAAATATGTCTCAATAAATTAAATTTGGGACAAATAACCCCTACCCTAATTCCTAACTTCTGTTAAAGTTCTTGGGTATCCTTTATAACAAATATAATAATTTAAATCCACTATTCCATTACCATATAAATGTATTTGAAAATTTATAATATTTATTTATAATTATTCTGTATATGTAAATTATTTAGTTATTATCTATTTTCAATATAGGGTGTGGGTAAGATTTGTAATTTTTATGTATCTCTATAATTACATTTTTGTTCATTATTCTTATCCAAAAGCACATAATTCCCATATCATAAATGTTAGTGTAATTTATAATTAATAATAAGTTATATTGTTATAATTTATTCAATGGTAGTTTTATTTGAACCTTGAAGACGAAATCAGTGAATAGTCTCTATTGATTATTTTTAACGAACAAACATTTGTATCATAATTAGTGAGTTAAATATTAATGTTAAATTTGAAAAACCAAATTAAAATAATTATTCAATTTTTTATATCATTAATTATGAGTAATTATGTTCTCATAGTCATCCATGATTTCATTTTATTTTATTTTTCTAATAGGTTGTAAGCATGCCTTAAACATGAATATACCAAAATTAGTGGGTGTTTAAAATTATGAAATTACGTTATTTTAGAATAATATCATTTTTATAGAATTATAATGATATTTTATAGATAATTATTTGTTATTTCATCATATTTTGATATATTTTAATAAATAAAAGATAAAATGGATTAAAAATAGAATATGTTACGTCACGAAGGTGGTAGTCCACACAACAGTAGAGAACCGTTTTTATTTCTAAATGAATTGGATAGAAAGAAGTTTGATTATAATATTATTCTTAATAATCATAATTATAATATATATATATATATATATCACATTTATTCAACAATTTAACCGTTAGAGTCACTGATGAGAGGAAGTGGTTATAATAAAATATCTTGGGACTAGAGTCACAATGAAAATGAAAATTATTATATATGATTTAAATTTAATTTAGATTTAGGTAGAAATTGAACTCTTGGAGTGGCATTGATAAGGTGGTGAGAAGGCCCTTTTATATGTATTTAGAATGAAATTTATTTAAATATTTCAAATTTATATAAACATAGAACGTCTTCCCCAGGTAATGAATGTAAGGAACCTAACTTAAATAACACATAATATTTAATTTCAGGTTAAAATTTCATGCTCATGCATTTTAGGATATTTTAAATTTTAGAGTTTTTGATAATTTTGACATAACTCAAACATAAAAAACAATTAAATACAAAGTGGTAGATTTTAATTTGAGTACATTTTTTCCATAATATAAATATTTTAAAATAATAAATGACTAATTTTAATGGATAATATCTATATATTTCAATATTACATCTTCGAATCCCTTACCAATTTTTAAACCAGGTGATAAACATGGGATTGGAACAATATCTCAGTAAGGGATATAAAAAACGAATGTGGACTATTAGTTGAGTAAAACCATGAAAACCCAAGAAATACATAACATTATATCAATTTTATAAGAGAAAAAATAATTACTTTTCATAGTAAAACTATAAAAATATTTTTTTTAAATAAATCATTTGAAACCCCTCATAAAAAATCAATACTCTTTTTGGTCTCTTAGAGAAACATATTCAAAAAACCCTTTCAAACCCCATTTAATTTGAATGAAAATATGGCTACAAATATAATAATTGACCAATTAATTAGAGATATATAATGGGGATTAACCTTTGTAAAATCTATATTAGACTCACCCATTATCTATAACGTGGCTAAAACCATCACATAATCTGTATTGCGATCACCTATTTTTCAAGAGCTATATCGGGGCTCAACCCTTAATATAAACTATATCGGGATCACCTATGACCTATAATGGGGCTCAACCATTTGTATATAATATGTAAAGAACAAAAATTTCATATAAATCCCAATTACCATATCATGATCAAAATCCATTAATCATAAAACCCATTGAAAATTTATTTTAATCCCACATAAATTACACTTTAGGATAAAAATATTAATTTCTTTTTCAAAATTGTTTTTCAATACATTAATATGCATTTTATTTGAAAATCCATTTTATATAAAATCCCAAAAAAATAATAGGGTTTTTCTTTGATTGAAACATGAAACCTTTCAAAGGAATATACAAATCAAATAAGGTTTATAACGATGGACAAATAATTTCCAACTTATTCATTAAGAATTCCTTTGGTTATTTGTTAAAATATTCTACATTAAACACATAAAAAGATTGATTTTTGGAGAAAAAAATATATCACATGAAGATACATAAAATATAATTTATAAATAATTCACATCAATATAAATATTTATAAAATCATTTTGTAAACAATCACATTGAAGATAAAGAGTGTTTGATTGAAATGTTTTGTAAAGGAATTTTCAAAGGGAAAATACCTTATCACTTGTGAAATACATGAATCATAATCCTCATGAATGATAAATGTTAAAAATACATTAAATATAAAGATAATAGATGAATTAATGATATATCATGTCAAAGGATCTTTATATGCATCTTATAAAACAAGATAGGTGCATAACATAAAAAACAATTCCTCAAATAAATGAAGTTGAGATGATGTCCCTTACCTTGAGTCCGATTCATCATGTGTGTCTTTATATTCTTTAATAAAAATACATATATTTAATATTATCCTTCTTAATAAACTTTTTTAAGTTTATTATAAATTTTATTTCACTTATTATCATGTTATATATAATTACTTAATCATTTAAGTTTACATCAGATGTTTTGACCATATTTGGCTTATATGTCACAAAAGAAAATGGTAGGTTGACAATGGTCACTAAGACCATTATTAAAAAATATATATTATATTAAAAAGGGAATAATTATTATATTAATACATTAATTATACCTTTATGACCCATCATGAATGATTTTTTTAAATAATGAACTGATATTATGATTATGAAGACAGTTGGTCATACATACAAATGAGTAACATTTCCATTTTTCAATGAAAATTATTTAAAGAATGTAATAAATATTTAATTATTTTATAATTATAACAATATCATAAATACTATATTATTTAATTATATATAATTATATATGTCATTATTTTAATGTGGTGGTTAAAAAAATAACCACATTGCTTTGAGTAGGAGATAGTCCACACATCCATAAACAACATCGTCATTTTTTTGTGACTGAAAATATAGAAATAAAATTATATATTATATTTTCAAAATTATAAATATTTCATTAAAATCATATTTATTTCATATATATTACATATTTTTATTATATTTACCCATATTACCTTCCCTTTAATGAATTGGTGTAAAAAATCACATCACTTTTCGAGGTGGTATTTCTCCATTAAGATGAGTGACATTATTGTATCCCTTATTGAATTGAATATAAAAATTTTATATATTATATAAAGACTCCTTGTGTATAATAACTTTATATATATAATATATAAATTTTATATCAATCATCATACCCAATCGTGAGAAGTGGTAATTGAAAAATGTACGATATCCTTTTAGAAGGTTGTAGTCTGTCGTACACAAGAAAAATAGTTTCATAACCCATTTGATGGAAGTGTGTGTGGTTTTAGGTAATAAATTAAAAAATAAAAATAAATTATTATTCCTAAAATAAAATATTTATTATATAATAACGGAAAAAAATAAATTGAATAGGTGTAGAAGAAAATAATGAAATAATGATTGTTAAAGAATATTCCATAGTCTTTAGGTATCTTACATTGGTTTGAACAAAATCTTACTAGGTTGGATTTAGGCTAAATATATGTCTTATAGGATTAGGGGAGGGATTTTGGGGCATGAGTTTTTTATGTTTTGGATGAACCAAATGGATTGAGATGTGTGGAGATGCAGGGATTGTGAGTGCCCTTTTATAGTCGAGGAGGAGTGGCATTCTTGTAAATACTAAAAAGTATTCTCTATTCGGAAGTCACAATTACCTAAAGTGGCTAAAAATTTGATAATTAAGTGTTTTTATTTATTATATGGTAAATATAATCCTCCAAAATACAATTAAAAACGTTTTTTAATCATTTTTCCTCATATTCTAAATTCCCTTATTTTTCTCATTTCGGTTTCCCTCATCCTAACTAGTTTTCCAACCATGGTAAATTATCCATTATGACAAAATTTAAGTGAGAAAAATTAGATATTTATATCCATGTATTAAAAATATAATATTAAATTTATCAAATAAAAATACTTTTGGAATTGAAAATCAGTTTAACACAAGTTCATGTAATGTGGAAAAACAATGCTTTAACATTAACTGTTCTAATAGAGTTTTTACTATTTAGTGGTAAATATAGTAGTTATTAATGAAAATCGGACCCTAAATGGAGCCTATTTGATATTTATTAACATTTTAATATGACATGGGAGAATATAATATATTTATTAATTTTAAATTATTTACTGAAATTTAATTTATTTTAAGATAACATTAATGTCAGTTTTTACATTATTCATTTAATTTAAAATTACAAAATATCACTAAATTCATGTAACTAAGATATATTATTTTGATTACTATGTAAAATAATATAATGATCAACAAAATTAATTTCATATATTATTTCATTCAATTAACATAACTTTTTGTATTTTAAACACAATTTATTTTAGTTAATTATTAATTAAATAATTATTGTGTTGGCGTATCTTATGTATTTAAAGTAATTAATTAATCTCAAAAATTAAAAATATATTATCATGATAAAAAAATAATATATATTTCAAAATAATATTTATAACCAAACCAATATAGTTTTTTTCTATATTCAAAATCACTATACAATTTACGAGGAAGAAGGACCATTTTTGTATATTCTTTACCTAACTTATTATATTGGCCCCTTCCATGGAAACATGTTCCAAAAGAACATGAAAATATAACATATGGTCATAAGGGTATAAATATGGTCATAGAATGGTTTTTTTGACAGTTTGGTTGGTCATTATACACAATATATTCAATGATTAATCACTAAGTAAACTCACTTTTACCCTAATCACTATAAATAATTTCATCTTTTTTTACTAATAATTATGGTAAAAAATAAATTTTACCATGTTCAATAATATTAATTATTATTATTCCAAATATGGAGTCCATTATGTTAAAAACAACTCATAATGTGTCAAAATTTATTTTAAAATTAATTCTATAGATGTAATGATAATTAGGGTTTTTAAAAGTATAAACTCTTCAAATTTTTATAATGTTTTATTTATAAATTCAATATGAAAAGGAATAAAATGGCATACATTGTATTAATATATTTTTACTTTAACTAATTTTAAATTTAATCTCATTAAAAATATAATTTAACATTATAAATTATTAATATGAAAATACAATTTCCAATTTTAATGTTTTATTTATCACTATTCATCAAAAAAATGATTCTTCACTAAAAAACCAAAAAATTACCCTAAGATAATTATTATATTAAAATTTAAAAAATAATTTCATTTTAACAAATAGAATTTCTATAATAGGTAAAATTTAAATTTAAATTATGTTTCCCGTGCATGATTAAAGTTTATTTTAGAGAATGAAATATATTTTTTTCAAAAAATTAATTAATTTCAAATGATTCTCATTAAATTTGAGATAACTAAATAACTAATAAATTTGGGTAATATATATATATATATATATCTTAATAAATAAATTTATCATATTCATACATTATATTCCAAACAGTTTGGCGGTAACTATCATATTAGATAACAATATTAATAGTATTATGTTGTTAGGTAAAACACACTCTTGTGTGTAATGCAAGTTAATGAATAAACTCTTTATTGTGTGCACTGAAATTTAAATCAGTATTCTATGTAACATATGTTATCAAGAAATTTTTCTTCCTTTATAATTTTCAAGGTGTTACATAGAAAATTATGAAATGTACAATAATAGAATATGGTATGATCCACGTTGATAATCCTTTAACCATTCCATTTCACTTATGTTTGAAACTATTTTTTAAGTCATTTACTCTTATTATTTTGACATTAAATATTTTTTTCCATGGTAACAAGTTTTTATCTATATAAATAATTATTTATTCCAAAAAATAAAATGTACTGTAACAACCCAAGATTTTATGTGAATTATTCTGTTTAATTTCATTGATGTCTTGTGTTGTACGCTACACCAAGATTATCTTGCACTATACGCAACACCGTATTATCTTGCAATATACGCTACACTATTTTTGGATCGTGTTACACACAATTTCAAGTTCATTAGATAGTAGTTATTTTACACAATATTGAGTATATATATATATATATATTCAATGTATAAATGAAATATGGTTGGAATCTGTTATACGCAACAACAAAGGATTCTTGCACTACACCAACCCTGACTTGGATTGCATTACACGCAATCACGACCTTCCTCGGTAGCGTGTGTTGTACGCAATACCAGGTTTCACTAAACAACAATATATGTTTATAATATTATTATAAACTAGCCGTTATGAATAGTATTAACTAAAATTTTAATTTTATAACATTATTATTCATCTTACACATTTTGTAAAACATGGTATAAGAACAAAATAATTTTTTTTAAAAATGCAGTTTTTCCGCCTTTTGATGGTGAAACCACATTAAATCTAGTTTTTGACATGTTAATAAGTTCAATTTGAAAAAATAAAATTCTTCTTCGGAATCAGGATATAAAAATTTATTTTGGACAAAATTTTCATATTATTCTGATAACATTCATAGTTTAATGAATAGTAAAAACACACTATATTTTAATTAAAAACAACTTTTTTCATCGCAATAATTTATATGGTTAAATTATAATATCTAATAGTTTTAAAGTATAAATTGAATATATTTTTACCATTTAATATAATGTATGTCATTTCCATTTATTTTAAATTTAATTCATAGGTAAAAACATTTCCATCTTTGGCAATGTTTTAACTTCCAAAACCAGTTTTCTTAACAACGGGATTAATTTCAAATTAGTTACTGAAACATCTATTTTTTGAATTTGGAAAAATGGATTCCATATTTGAATTTATTGGGTCCAAATTATGTTAATAGGTTACTTTTATTTTTTTGATATTATGAATAGTAACTACAGTAATTTTTATTTACTGTAGTTAAAGGTAAATCAGGTAATTAAGGGTAAAAATAAGATTATAAAATTACCCTAACACTTCTCAAAATTCTTTTGGATGAATAAAAGTCGACCCATATCACATAAAGGTCATATTAGATTAGTTTCACGGACTATTTACCATAAAAATGATATAATTATAATTAAAACCAAAGAAAGTGACAACATGTCACTCTCTTTTATCTTATAAGTGTAATAATTTTAATTTAGTGATAACCTTCATAAAACACAGAACATGAATAGTATCCATAAATAGAATACAATTATCTACATCATGGGAATTTATTTATAATTTTTAGAGATTAAATAATTGTCATTAATGATGACACAATAGTGATATTGAAATTATTTTATTGATTGAAATATCAAATAAATGGTTTAAAAAATATTAAAATGAATTTTATATAAACTATTTAATGTTATCCACGAATTTTATATATTCATATGACATGTTATGAATCTATTAAATATTTTGGTTCGAATATATCCTCTTTCTAGATTTTATTTAAATTCAAATAAATGAATAGTGTCAAATTGACCCTATTGTTATTTTATAAAAATAAGATATTATAAAATTGTTTAAAAATCACAAAATTATTTAAAAATTGTATATTTAAATTTATATGGACTAAAATGTCATAAAGTATCTAATTATGGACAATTAACAACACATAAGTAATTATTTAGAACATTTTAAAATTTAGAATCTTATTAACACAAATAAAATTAAATAGATTATATAATGATAAAGAAAGTTAATAAGGTTTAAAATAAATTTCCAACATGTATAAATTTTATTGGTTGATGAGATTACAACCCTATCTCATCTCATCTTCGAAATAAGTCATTTTTTAAGGATTTTAAGTGGGTTTTAAATTTATTATAAATTATTATTTCTTATGATTCCAAAGGTTCCCATATCCTCCCTTATAAAAGGGAACCTCCTCCCTCTCCTCTTCACCACACATTGAGACTTCAAGCTCTTCATCCCCCCACCAATTTCTCTTCTCCACTTCCCTATAAATCACTGTGTGTGCATACGTACAGAATAATGTCTCCACGCCGTGGTGTAATCTGTTTTTCCACCACCACCTTACTTAAATGGGTATAATGGTGTAAAGAATAACTATATATGGTTATTCTAACATCATTATAATTCTGAGATATTAAATCAACCACCCAAATTCTATTCAATAATTATGGTATTGATATCATCTTTTGTGTGTACGTACGGGCTACCGTCTCCACGAAAGCGATGAGATTAACTTTCCATGATTAACCATTAAAGTATGATTATAAAGTATATATAATAAATAAACATGAAAGATATAACATAACAATGATACTGGATTTATATACATATATGTTTCATTTACTTAATTCCATTCAATTCAATAAGGAAACGAAAACAGCATTCATGCGTACGTACGACCTACCATCTCTATGAACGATGTATTTCATTCCATTTATCGATCTATAATATATATTTATATGCTGAATATATATTATATTTAAATCATGTTTTCAAATATGGAATTATATAATTCAGGATATGAGTAATAATATCAAGAACAACAAATCTAAACATGTACGATAAATGAAACGATTTTGCCCAAAATGCTGCTTTATCATGGAATTTAAAAAATAACGGGTAATATAAAGTCATAAGTGAACCATATATGATATCAAAACAATTAATATGATTCTGAAATAAGTCAATGACATTATTTTAATCATTATACAGGAGGTTCAGATACATAAGAATCATATCGGACATAAGGTAAGGGATAATTATTCCAATCTCGTTCTTATCTGAGATTGTTTATTTGTAAGTATTTACTGGGGTTATATTTTTCATCCATGTCCATAAAAATGTTTTCATAAAGTGTTTAATATTCTTCCATGTTTGTTTAAACTCATTTTTACTCCTCTTGACTTTTACTTTGTGTTATGAAAGAAACCTTTCTTTTCTTTACCATATGTGGTACTTTTTCACTTTTCTGTTAAAAGTATGAGGAGAATGTTTTTTTATCTTATACAGCATGAACGGATTTTTACGGTTTTATAATGCCTTATTTTTATTAATCTTACTCTACAATATTTCATGACTATTTTCAACAAAATACTTTTATTTTAAAATTTCATGGCATTTTGTGAAAAGAAAATGATTTTTAAGAAAAATGGATGTTTTCCTCAAGAATTGATTTCAAGTGTTTTATCAAAACCATTTTCCATCTAAGATGAGATTATTTCATATGTGTATGTTTCATGTATAGTGTCTCTATGTTTTACATGGTTTCACTTTTCTTATGATGAAATTATATCCATTTTTTATATGGATTATGTTATGATGGGATGATGTTTAAGAAACCCATTTTATTCTTTGGGTTATGATGAATGATTGATGTTTTTGTTGTGGCACACGTAAGAATTTTTTCATTATGAGATGGTTGGGACCTATATCCCCCTCCAATTCATTGGGTAAAGATTTATATCTCATGAGATAGACACGGATGGAACGTCATGTTAATCTGATTCAGTGATACTGGACTGGAACGAGGAGTGAACTCAATTTAGAAAGGGACTTTGTCCAGTAAGATGGCCTTGGAAGCAATGCCTTGGATACTATGGAAATCATAACATGTGCTTAATGTTTTCCAAAATTACATGTTTTATTCCCAATGATATTTTATCATGATTTATCTTCCATTATGATCTATGCCTTATGTACTTCCATGTTTTATGCCATTGCTCAAGATTTTTATGTTTAAACATTATGTTCATGTTTTTAAAGTTCAAATGCATATGGTTTGTTTTATTTTCTCCATGCTTACCATTACTTAGTATTTGAGCTCACCCATTATATATTTTCTTCCCCCCAAGATTTAATGAAAGGTTTTAGGTAAGAAAACAAAAAGGGGAAGATCTTTATGGGAGATGTTGAAGATCATTCACCGCGATTAAATATTATGTTCCGAGTTTCCAAAGACATTAAACTATTACGGTCATTGAGTGTTGGTTCTTGTTATGTATTAAGTATTCTGAAAATGTAATGTAATTTCCATGTACGTCAAGTTGTGGTTTTCTATAGTTGGTATCAGAGGAATGGTTTAGTCAACCTTTGGAAACAAGGATGCGAGAACTTTTTTATGATCCTTCGAGATATTTCTAAGGTATGTATAGGGATGTCCCTAAGGTAAAGAATATGTATAGGTTATAGTCCATGAATTACAGTAATGATATTGGAGTTAAACCTAAGAAGATAGATATTGAAGGTACTCCCCCATAATTATGTTGTTTTCCCTAGCATGATTTCTTCCTCTCAAGCTATTCTTTTTGGGTTTTAGACGATGGTCGGAACCCGAAAGAACCGTGTTGATCAATGTAATGGAAAATGCAATTATTTTACTTCTGAACAAACCAATGTTGTGGGAGATGGAGTGAAAAATATTATTTCTATACTTACACAAGATATGAACCATTCTAGACTTCCAAATGAGCAGAGAAGGGAACAATATTACATTAATTCCTTCATGATTCATTGTCCACCTTCTTTCAGTGGGTCTTCTAATCCACTTGTTGCTGCACAATGGATCAGTACCATTGAAATGATATTTTTGATACTTCACTATACAGAAAATTGAAAATTCATTCTGGTTGTTTACAATTTAGAAGGTGAAGCAGACCAGTGGTGGACTCTAATTAATAATACAAGGCCCCAAAATGAAATTGAATCAATGGAATGGGACGAGTTCAAGAACATTTTTTTAAATAAGTACTTCCCTTTTATTCTTCGAACGAAGATGGAAAAGGAGTTCCTTGAGCATAAGAAAAAGGATGATGAATCTGTTGGTATATACATAGCCAATTTTACAAGGCTTTCATGGTATACATCTGGCTTTATTATCCAACCTGAAAGTTAAGTTGATCAATTCTTCAGTGGCGTAAAACCAAGTCTTCGAAGGGCATTATCTATAAGAGACTTAATTAGCTATGAAGAAATTTTGTGTTATGCTATCAAGGCAGAACTGGAAGTTGGTGTTACATATACATCTCGTGGTTTTGATAAAAAATATGGAGTTCAAGAAGAAATCTCAGAACAATGGTGAAAAAAAGATAAATGTTTCTTAATGCTTAATGTGTGGAAATAATCATGGTAGAGATTTACTAAAAGGTACTAGAAATTGTTTTATTTGTGGAAAAGAAGGTCATCGAGTAGTTGAGTGTCAAAGTAATGGGAAAAAGGTATCTAATGATGTGAATAGAGAAAAGACTATAGAGAATGCTCCATCAACACTTTAATGCTTCAAGTTCAAGGAAATAGGGAATTATACTAATCAATTCCCTAATCCAATGGTTAAGGATGTTAAACATGAGCAACCTCTTAAGGAAAAGGACAAAGGGAAGTCTCATGTGATCACTATTTTTAATTTTGAGTATGAAAATGATGTTGTGGAATGATTAAGTGTTTCTGTAATGGGATTTCAAAATAGTATCATGGAATCTCATTTATTGAATCGTAGAATTTTGGAATTTCTATGTATTGATTTTCAATAATTATATAGTACCGGTAACCAGGAAAAGTGATCGAAATATTCATGGAAATAAGATGATATGCACATAATGAAGGGATAAAGAAAAAATAAAATGAGCTCATGACTGATATAAGGACAGTGTTATATCATGGTTTGAGTATATAGAAATTTTGGGATTTTGGTATGTGGAAAGAGTTAACTTTTGACAACAATCATGTTTTATTAAAGTTAAATGGGTATTCATTTTTTCAAGATAGTACATGATTATGGTATTAACATGATTGGAATGTGACCAACAAGATATTTCGGGGATAAATGATGGTATTCACATTCTAAGTAGATTACATTTCTAGTAATTGTTTTCTTTATACTATGAGCTTGGACATAAGTATTTTTGATAATCCTAAAGGTTAAAATGGATTAAGTTTTACATCAGATAGAATTGTTCAAGGCTAGAACTTTTTTCAATACTATTTCTGGAATGTTATAATAATGTTGTTTTAGAAAAACGGACAACCCATGGACGGGCGTCAACCTGTCGCGTCGGAAAAGGCTGTGGTAATCGAACCCACAAGCGATGTGCGACAGGAATTTATCGCCTACCACTGGCCTACAAGAAGTCCTTGGGTAGTAGAAACTAGTTTTATTTTATTAAGCGGTATGATAGATGAATTATAAGTATATTTTTGGAATCATATACAATTAACCTCACCATAGATGGACTTATGTATATTAGATAACTTTTTCTAACCTTTTGTTTGAGACAGATGGAATGACCCATCATTATATCACATTGTCTGTTAACACTTCAGGAATGAAAAATTCAACTTCAATTCATTAAGAGATAAAGGGGAAATTTTTCAAGGCACGAACAACGGTGTGATTTTACCAAAATCAAGTAAGTATTTCTTATAATTCAAAATTTTCAACTTTAGGGAAATGATATTGGAAACAAAAAATGTTTTCCTTGTGTTCTTATATTCGATGAATCAGATGGTACCTTAGATCATCACAAATTTATGGCTTTGTGATTATTGGATTTTTCTTATCCATATTCTCTACCACTCTCCATCAGAACATGATGGTTATATTTCTCTTCCATATCCATATTTTCACCGATGTTCTCCAATGTGGAAACCTTGTGATGAGTTAATTTGGGTAACCTTTATGTTTCATACATCACTTTTTAAAATTAAGTTTTAGTATTCTATTTTACAATGTGGGTTTTTGTGAAAGAAACTTTCAAGTATTAAACCATTTATAACCCCGACGAATTTCGAGGGAGAAATTCATTTTATGGGGGGTAGAATGTAACAACCCGAGATTTTTTGAGAAATATTCTTTTTAATTTCATTGATGTCTTGTGTTTTACGCTACACCAAAATTATCTTGCACTATACACAACACCATATTAGCTTGCAGTATACGCTACACTATTCTTGGATCATGATACACAAAATTTAAAGTTCGTTTGATAGTAGTTATTGTAGGCAACATTGATTGTGTATATATATATATATTCAATGTATAAATGAAATATGGTTGGACTATTTTGTATGAAACAACAAAGGAGTCTTTCACTACACACAACCATGACTTGGCTTGCATTACACGCAATCGCGACCATCCTCGATAGCGTGTGTTGTACGCAATACCGGGTTTCACTAAACAACAATATATTGTTATAATATTATTATGAACTAGATGTTATGAATAGTATTAAATACATTTTGAATTTTATAATATTATTATTCATCTTACACATCTTCTTGAACATGGTATGAGAACAGAATAATTATTTCGGGTAAAATAAGTATTTTTCAAAAAATGCAGTTTTCCCCCTTTTTATGGCACACCCACTTTAAATCGAGTTTTTGACATGTTTATTAGTTAAATTTGACAAAATAAAATTCTTTTTTGGAATCGGGATATAAAAATTTACTTTGGGCAAATTTTTCATATTATTCTGATAACTTTCATATTTTAATGAATAGTAAAAAACGGTTTATTTTAATTAAAAACAAATTTTTTCAACGCTATAATTTATATTGTTAAATTATAATATTAAATGGTATTAAAGTATAAATAGGATATATTTTTACAATTTAATATAATTTATTTCATTTCCATTAATTTTACATTGATTCATAGGTAAAAACATTTCCATCTTTGACAATGTTTTAACTTTTACAACTCGTTTTCTTAACAACAGGATTAGATTTTAATTATTTACTGCAACTTCTATGTTTGGAATTTTGAAAAATGTATTCCCTATTTGAATTCAGTGGGTTTAAATTATGTTAATAGGTTACTTTTATTTTTTTGATATTATTAATAGTAATTACGGTAATTTTTATTTACTATAGTTTAAGGTAAATCGGGTAGTTAAGGGTAAAAATAAGATTATAAAGTTACCCTAACACCTACAAAAATTCCATTGGATGTATAAAAGTTGACCCATATCACCTAAGGGTCAGATTATATTTGTTTCATGGACTATTGACCATGAAAATGATATAATTATAATTAAAACCAAAGAAAGTTACAACATGTCACTCTCTTATATCTTATAAGTGTGATATTTTTAATTTAGTGATAAACATCATAAATAATTGAACATGAATAGTCTTCAAAAATCTAATAAATGTATCTACATCATGTGAATTTATTTATAATTTTTAAGGATTAAATAATTATCATTAATGAAGACACAATACTGATGTTGAAATTATTTTATTGATTGAAATATCAAATTAATGGTATGAAAAATATTAAAATAAATATTATATGAACTATTTAAATTGCTCCAAGAATTTTCTATATGACTGTGAATTGTTAGAAATCTATTAAATATTTTGGTTCTTATTTATTCTCTTGGTATATTTCAATTAAATTCAAATAAAAGAATAATGTCAAAATTGACACTATTGTTATTTTATAAAAATAGCATATTATAAATTGTTTTAAAATCAAAAAATATTTAAACACTATAAATTTAAATTTATATTGTCTAAAATGTCATAACGTATCTAATTATGGACAATTAACAACACATAATTAATTATTTAAAAAAAATTAAAATTTAAAATCTTTTTACCACAAATAAAATTAAATAGATTAAATAAGGATAAATCATGTTGATAAGGTTTAAAATAAATTTGCAACATGTCTAAATTTTATTGGTTAATGGTATTACAACCCTATCTAATATCTTTTTAAAATTGAGTCACTTTTGGAGGTTTTTATGTGGAGTTGAAATTAGTATAATTTATTATTTCTTATGTTTTCAAAGGTTCCCCTCTCCTCCCTTATAAAAGGGCACCTCCTCCCTCTCCTATTCACAACACTTTGAGCCTTCAATATCGGCCAAAACATACCCATTTTCCTTCTCCACTTCCCTAGAAACATTCTGGAGGTTCTGGTCTTCTCAAAATACCAACTCTAGTGCCTTAAGAGGAACCATAAAAGAGGAGCGTCGAAGAAGAGGTAATCTCTTCTACAGATTCTTTCAAGTTTCTTTCTTATTCAACTTCTTCTTCTTTAGTTTTTTCATTATAAAGTAATAACATCATTATCACTAACATACTTATATTTTATTATAAATATGAAACAACCCCATTTCACCTTCTATCCATCCTACGGAAAAAAAATCACCACGCGTGCGTACGTACGGAATACCGTCTCCACGCCGTGGTGAAATCGATTTTTCCACCACCACCTTACTTGGATGGGTATAATGGTGTAATGAATAACTATATATGGTTATTATAACATCATTATAATTCTTAGATATTAAATCAACCGCCCCAATTCTAGTCAATAATTATGGGAATGATATCATCTCTTGTGCGTACGTACGGACAACAATCTCCACGAACGCGATGAGATTCACATTCCATGATTAACCATTCAAGTATGATTATAATGTATATATAACAGATAATCATGAAATATATAACATAATAATGATACTCTATTTATGTACATATACTTTTCATTTACTTAATTCCATTCAATTCAATAAGGAAACGAAAACAACGTTCATGCGTACGTACGACCTACCGTCTCCATGAATGGTGTATTTCATTCCATTTATCGATCTATCATATATAATTATATGTTGAATATATTATATATATATATATATCATGTTTTAAATTATGGAATTATTTAAATCAGGATATGATTAATAATATCAAGAACAAAAAATCGAAACACGTGCGATAAATGAAACAATTTATCCAAAACGCTGCTTTAACAAGGAATTTACAAAAGAACGGGTAATATAAAGTCATAAGTGAACCATATATGATATCAAAACAATTAATATGATTCTTTAATAAGTCTACGACTTTATTTAAATCATTATACAGGAGTTTCTAATACATAAGAAACATATCGGACAAGAGGTTAGGGATAATTATTCCAATCTCATTCTTATCCGAGATTGTTTACTAGTAAGTATTTACTGGGGTTATATTTTTCATCCATGTCCATAAAAATGTTTTCATTAAGTGTTTAATATTCTTAGATGTATGTTTAAAGCCATTTTTACTCCACTTTACTTTTACTTTGTGTTATGGAAGGAACCTTGCTTTTGTTTAACATATGTGGTACTTTATGACTTTTCTGTTAAAAGTACGAGAATGTTTTTTTAACTTATACGGTATTACTTGATTTTTATGGTTTTATAATGACTTATTTTCATGAATCTTACAATACAATATTTCATAACTATTTTCAAAAAAAATACTTTTATTTTAAAATTTGATGGAATTTTGTGAAAAGAAAATGATTTTGAAGAAAAAAGGATATTTTCCTCAAGAATTAATTTCAAGTAATTTATCAAAACCATTTTCCATCCAAGATGACATTATTTCATATGTTTATGTTCCAAGAATAATGTCTCTATGGTTTACATGGTTTCACTTTTCTTATTATGAAATGATATCCATTTGTTTTATATGGATTATGTTATGATGTGATGATGTTTATGAAACTCATTTTATTCTTTGGGTTATGATGAATGATTTATGTTTATGTTGTGGCACGCGAAATAATGATTTCATTATGAGATGGGTGAGACCTATATATCCCTCCAATGCATTTGGTAAAGATTTATATCTCATGAGATAGACATGGATGGAATGACATGTTAATTCGGTTCAGTGATAGAGGACTGGAACGAGGAGTGAACTCAATTCAGAAAGGGTCTTTGTCCACTATGATGGTCTTGGCAGCAATGAATTGGCTACAATGGAAATTATAACATGTTCTTAATGTTTTTCCACAATTACATGAATTATTCAAATGCTATTTTATCATGATTGATGATCCATTATGATCTATGCCTTATGTACTTCCATGTTTTATGTCATTGCTCAAGATTTTGAAGTTTAAACATTGTGTTAATCTTTTTAAAGTTAAAATGTATAATGTTGGTTTTATTTTCTCCATGCTCACCCATACTGAGCATTTGAGCTCACCCTTTATATATTTTCTTTTCCCCAAGATTTAAAAGGAAGGTTTTTGGTAAGAAAAAAGGGGAAGATCTCTATGGGAGATGTCGAAGATCTTTCACCACGATTAGAAGATTATGTTCTGAGTTTCCAAAGACACTAAACTATTACGGTCCTTGAGTGTTGGTTCTTTTTATGAATTAAGTATTCCGCAAAAGTAATGTACTGTATATCTACGTCAAGTTGTGGGTCTCTACATGTACCATATTACATAATTTCAAACTACTAAATCCAATTACGAAATTATTATTTTTAGATACAATTTCTATTGTAGATCACAAATCTGACCATCCGAATTAAAAGTCTTAAAGAAAATATTTCATTCCAGTACATTAAAAATACCTATTTTGTTCATAATTGTAGAAAATTAGAACAATAAATTAACTAAAAATGTCTTTTTCTCTGTATAATTTTTATTTTTTTTCAATTATGTAAAAGACTAATAAAAAATTAATTAGTCTTCAACATCACCCAAATATTTTATGCATGTGAAGATATCCTGTACACAAAACATATTCTATTCATTAGTGACATGGGTGTGGAAACTTAAGAATGTGGTGATCATATATGATTAGTAAGGGTAAGAAAAATTAGTAACAAAAAAATATCATTAGTGATAAATAGATTATTATATGTGTATAATTGAGATACATAAGAAAGCCATACCTATAAAAGAAAAAATAAAGATTCATAAGTCATGGAATAAGGCTTGGAATATCATAATACATGGATAAAATGTGTGTGGAAACATTATTCAATAATCATGATCCTTGAGAGAATAACATATACATAATAATATCCCTAAGAGTGTGACATAAACTTTTCAAAAATAAAATATATCAGTTCAAACATAGCATAACAATAATTATACATATTCATAGACTTGAGATCATATATTAGTTTCAATTATACCCATTCACAAACTTATATTAATATCTTAACATAAATTATTCCCACAATAAATGTGAGTATAGATAAACCATAGTCATACCCTCAAACACCGTAATAGGATAAATTAACTACAATTATACCCACGGAAAACCCTTTGAGCATAACCTAACTTCATTATACCCCTATCCAACCCTATATGTGTAACAGCCCGAGATTTTATGAAAAATATTCTTTTTATTTTATTAATGTCTTGTGTTGTACGCTACACCAAAAGGAGCTTGCACAACACACATCCTTGACTTGCCTTGCATTACACGCAATCGCGACCTTCCTCGATAGCGTGTGTAATACGCAATACCGAGTTTCACTAAACAACGATATGCTATTAAAATGTTATTAAAACTAGCCGTTATGAATAGTAATAACCACTTTTTGAAATTTTGTAAATTTTAATTTTCAAAATGGATTTCATTTTTGGATTCGGAGTATCGAATTTAGCCTAAGGTGAAATTTTGGTACATTTCGGATAACTTTCATATTCTGATGAATAGTGAAAATTACTAAATTTTAATTAAAAACAACTTTTTTAATCGAAATTATTAATAGTGATAAATTATTAATTTGAGTGGTTTTAAAGTATATTTAGAATATATTTTTACAATTTAATTCAATGTTGGTCATTGGTTGTAATTTCACATTTAAACCAGACATAATCAAGTGTCAATCTTTTGATAGATATTGTTTCTTAAAAACACGCTATTTGTTTTAACAGCGGGATTTAATTATAAAATTAATTAATGAAACTTTTGTGTTATGAATTTGGTAAAATAGACTTCATTTTTGAATTCGGAATATGAAATATAGCTTAGGATGAAATTTTGGCATTGTTCTGAAAAACATCAATTTTTGATGAATAGTGAAACTACTAAGTGGTAGGTTAAAAACTGAATTTTGCATAAAACATAATTTTACCGCTTCTGTGAATGGAATTTCGAAAATCCGAGAGACACGGTTAATATCAAGGACTAAAATGTGGTTCAATGAGATGAAAATAATTTTTTGGTGAATAGTAACTTTTTACTTTTTTTACCGCGGTTAATAGTAAATAGGGTAACTAAGGGTAAATATGATATTAATATTACCCTAACACATGTCCTAATCCTATTGGACAAGTGTATTTCGACCAAAAACAAACTTAGGAATAAAATATGACCATTTAGGCCCACTTGGATTAGATTAGGACATTTATTATTAATTTATTTAAAGAAAGGTTAAAATAGTTAAAATCAAAGTTTAATAAGTAAATCATTTTTAATATGGGGTTATACATAAGATAAATTCGATTGAAAATATTCATTAGAAAGCTAAAAAGATTTACTACATGATGGTATTTTATTTGTAATTTTTAGACATCAAATAATTTAATTTATTTATGACACAACGATGATGCAGTAATTATCTTATTAATGAAATATTGACATAATTGATGTTATAAACACCAAAATAAATGTAATTTGAAATTTTTTATGAATTCCACTAATTTTATAGGTTATTATGATATATTAATGTTGATTTAATCAACTTGGTTCGAACATTTAATTCTGTTATGACTTTCACAAAAATCATATATCAAATAGTGTCAAAATTGACACAAAATAGTTTTTAAATCAAATATTATATTATTAATTGTTATTTTATTCCTAAAAATCTAAGATTCGGCCAAATGACTTAGATAAGGATATATTTATTAATAATATACAATTTTGGGTTCGTTTGGCATGTTATAGTAAGTGTATTAACCATATAGTGAAAGAAAACAAAAAGACACGGTAAAAGTTAAATTATTTATCTTAGAGTTAAATCTAATTGATAAGGTTAAAATAATATCCTAAACTTGTCTAAATTTGATTGGTTGATGAGATTACAACCCTATCTCATCTAATCTTCGAATATGAGTCATTTTTGGAGGTTTTTAAGTGGGTTTAGATTTATTATAAATTAATATTTTTAAGAATTCCTAAGGTGCCCCTCTCCTCCCCTATAAAAGGACACCTCCCCCCCTCCTCCTCACACCAATTTGAGCACTCAAGCTCGGCCAACCCCTGCCAAAATCTCTTCTACACTTCCCTAGAAACATCCTAGAGGTTCTTGTCTTACTCAAAGACCAATTTTAGTTCCCTAAGAGGAGGTCTCCAAAAGGCGCTTCAAAGAAGAGGTAATTACCGTTACCAATTCTTTCATCTTTATTTCTTCTTCCACTTCTTCTTCTTAGGTTGTTTCATTATGAAGTAATAACATCAGTATCACTCATATACTGATATGTTATTATAAGTATGAAACAACCCTATTTCACCATCTATCCATCCTACAGAAAAAGAAATCACCGCGCGTGCGTACGTACGGAATACCGTCTCCACGCCGTGGTGTAATCTATTTTCCACCACCACCTTACATGGATGGGTATAATGGTGTAAAAAAATAACTATACATAGTTATTACAACATCATATTGATTATGATATATTGTATAATTCACTCCAATTCAATTCAATATTTATAGAAATGATATCATCGTTCGTGCGTACGTACGGACTACCGTCTCCACGACGCGATGAGATTCATTCTCCATGTTAACCATTTAAGAATGATTATAATGTATATATAAGAAATAATAATGAAATATATGACATTATAAAGCTACTGGATTTATGTATATATATACATATGTATGTAATCTACTTACTTCCATTTCAAGACAATAAGGAAAGGAAAACAGCGTTCATGCGTACGTACGGACTACCGTCTCCATGAACGGTGTTTTTCATTTTATTTATCTACCTATTATATATATATATATACTGAATATATATGATATATAAATCATATTTTATATTCTGGAAATAAGTAAATCATGATATAAGTAATAATGATGTCAAGAACAACAAGTCAAAACACCTACGATAAATGAAACGATTTTACCCAAAACGCTTCTTTAACATGGAGTTTACAAAAGAACGGGTAATATAATGTCATAAGTGAACCATATATGATATCATAACAATGAATATGATTCTGTAATAAGTCAATAACATGATTTAAATCATTATACAGGAGGTTCGGACACTTACAAAGCAAGTCGGACCTAAGGTAAGGGAAATATCACAATCTCATTTTTATCCGAGATTGTTTATTCGTAAGTATTTACTGGGGTGTATTTTATCATCCACATCCATGTTCCCTCAATATTTAATATTGTTTCCATCCACTTACCATAGTTTAAATCCAATTTTACCCTTCGGTGAGTTTTTAGTAAAGAATATGAAAGGAATCTTTTGTCGTTTTTTCGTACGAGGTACTTTTTGACTTTTCCGAAAAAAGTACAAGAAGAATGTTTTTTTAACTTATACGGTACAAACGGATTTTTACGGTTTTATAAAGCCTTATTTTCATGAAGCTTCCTTCAAAAGATTTCATGACTATTTTCAATAAAATCTCTTTCTTTTAAAATTTCATGACGTTTCGTGAAAAGAAATTGATTTTGAAGAAGAAAGGATATTTTCCTCAAGAATGGAGTTCAAGTGTTTTATCAAAATAATTTTCCATCTAAGATAATAAAGGGTTCTGTTTTTATCCCTATTATTACATTGATTTGATCATGTTGTGATGGAATTATTTTTATGAATTCCTTTATCTTGTATGAATTGTTTTATGATGTCATGATGTTTAAGATTCCCATTTGTATTACATGGGTTATGCAATGATTTATGGTTTATGATTTTGTGGCACACATAAGAATGGTATCATTAAGAGATGGGTGGGACCTATATCTCCCTCCAATGCATTGGGTAAAGATTTTATATCTCATGAGATAGACATGGCTGGAATGGTAGGTTATACCGGTTCAGTGAAACAGGACTGAAACGAGGTTTACTCGATTCAGAAAGGGACTTTGTCCACTAAGATAGTCTTGGCAATGAGTCTTGACTAACAAGAAATGATTCTCTATGATTATGTGTGTATGCCACAAAGTTCCATGTTTTATGTTATGATTATTATGATTACATTTCACTGCCATGATTTATCCCATGTTATGAAATTATGCTCTCTTTTGCAGGTTATGATTTCCAAAATGTTATGTTCTTATGAATATGATGTGATTGATATTTCTTTTGTTTACCCTTACTGAGCATTTGAGCTCACCCTTTTATGTTTTCTTTTCCCCAGGATATAAAGAAAGGTTTTAGGTAAAAAAAAGGAAGATCTTTATGGGAGATGTTGAAGATCTTTCACCACGATTAGAAGATTATAGTCCGAGTTTCCAAAGACACTAAACTATTACGGTCCTTGTGTGTGTGTTTTTGTAATGTACTAAGTATTCCGCAAAAGTAATGTAAAGTCCATGTACGTCAGGCTTCGGGTCTCTACAGTTGGTATCAGAGGAAAGGTTTAGTCAACCTTTGGAAACTAGGATGCGAAAACGTTAGTGAGATCCCTAGAGATATTTCTAAGGTATGTCTAGGGATGTCCCTAAGGTTAAGTATACGTATAGGTTATAGTACTAGAACTACGCTAACGATCATAGAATTAAACCTAAGATGTTATATGTTCAAGGTACTCCCCCTTTATTATGTTGTTTTCCCTAGCATGATTTTTGCCTCTCACGCTATTCTTTTTGGGTTTTAGAAAATGGCTGGAAACAAGGTGATTCACGATAATGGAGGAAATGATGGACAATGGAATGATATTCTTTATGAGCAACCAAATGAAATAGGATTTGGAAGTCCAAACATCATTATTATGCCGAATCAGCAATCTCATAATATGATCAATAAAGTAAAATTTGGTGAGTTTCCTGACTCGGCTAATAAGAGAAAGATGGAGTTTCATGATGATCATAGAGGAAAGAAAGTTCAATTTCCCCTATGTAAATCATGTGGGAAGAGGCATCAAGGAGAATGTTTCAAAGGAACTGGAAGATGCTTTGGGTGTGGAAAAGAAGGACACAAAGCCAGTAAGTGCAAAGGAAAAGGTTCAGTTAATACCAGGGATGAGGATAATGGTATTGCTACGACATCAAAAATGGTTAAGTGTTTTAAATGTGGAATGTATGGGCATTATGCAAACAAATGCCCTAAGGGAAAGACTCATGAAGAGAATCAGTATGGTCATATGGGAAGTATTTATGTGGATGATGATGAAGAGACTACCAATGGTATGTGAGATGAAAGAATTGTTGAAGCTCGGTCAATGGTTTAAGAATGTAGTGGAATGATTATATGTTTATCATGTGTAATGTTGTATAAGTAATCTCATGGTACTATGGAATAAAGAGACATGTAAGGATTGTAACATTGTTGTCTGATTAATGTTACCAGTATCCATGAAAGGTTATTCAGATAATTTTTGGAATGAAGATGATATGCGCATAATGAAGGGATAAGGGGAAAATGAAATGTTTGACAGTATTCATGAGCTCATGATTGATATAAGGACTAAGTGATATCATGGTTTGAGTATATAGAATTTTGAGGATTTTGGTAACTTTTAACAGCACTCATGTTTTCACTAAGGTATTCAAGAGAATACACGATTAAGGACTTTGAATGTTTGGAATGTGACCAACAAGACATATCTTATGATATGTGGGGATCAACGACAGTATTAAATCTCTGGTAATCGTTGTCACTATATTATGAGAGTGGACTACAGTATTATGTATAAGCCTAAAGATTAGACTGGATTATGTTGGACATAAGTTAGTATTGTTTAAGGATAGAAGATTTTCGATATTATTGATGGGATGTAGTTCTAGAAAAAGGGACAACCTGCAGGACGGGCGACAGCCCATCGCTTCGGACAAGGCTGTAGGAATCGAACCCACAACCGAAGTGCGACTGGCCTTTATCGCCTACCACTGACCTACAGGAAGTCCCTGTTTAGTAGAAACTAGTTTTATTATATTAAGCAGTATGATATATGAAGTATAAGTCCATTTTAGGAACCATATGTGATTAATCTCACTATAGAATGACTTATGTATATTTAATAACTTTTTCTAACCTTTTGTTTGAGACAGATGGAATGACCCATCATTCTATCACAGAATCTGCTAACACTTCACAAATAACAAATTCAACTTCATTTATTTAAGAGATGAAGTAGAAATTGTTCAAGGCACGAACAAAAGTGAGATTGTACCAAAATAAAGTAAGTATTTATTCTAAGCAAATTTTCAACATTAGGGAAATGATCTTGAAAACCAAAAATGATTGTCCTAGTGATCTTATACCTGATGAATCAGATGATACCTTATATCATCACAAATCTATGGATTTGTGATTACTGGATTTTCCATAGCCATGTTCTCTACCACTCTCCATTAGAACATGATGGTTAGATTTCTCTTCCATATCCATATTTTCACCTATGTGGAAACCCAGTGATTAGTTTATTTGGGTAATCGTTACATTTCATACTTTAGTTTTTAAAGCCATGTTTTGATATTCCCTTTTACGATGTGGGTTTCTATTAAAGAAACGTTTGAATAGTAAACCATTTATAACCCCGACGAATTTCGAGGGCGAAATTCATTTTAAGGGGGGTAGAATGTAACAGCCCGAGATTTTATGAAAAATATTCTTTTTATTTTATTAATGTCTTGTGTTGTACGCTACACCAAAAGGAGCTTGCACAACACACATCCTTGACTTGCCTTGCATTACACGCAATCGCGACCTTCCTCGATAGCGTGTGTAATACGCAATACCGAGTTTCACTAAACAACGATATGCTATTAAAATGTTATTAAAACTAGCCGTTATGAATAGTAATAACCACTTTTTGAAATTTTGTAAATTTTATTTTTCAAAATGGATTTCATTTTTGGATTCGGAGTATCGAATTTAGCCTAAGGTGAAATTTTGGTACATTTCGGATAACTTTCATATTCTGATGAATAGTGAAAATTACTAAATTTTAATTAAAAACAACTTTTATAATCGAAATTATTAATAGTGATAAATTATTAATTTGAGTGGTTTTAAAGTATATTTAGAATATATTTTTACAATTTAATTCAATTTTGGTCATTGGTTGTAATTTCACATTTAAACCAGACATAATCAAGTGTCAATCTTTTGATAGATATTGTTTCTTAAAAACAAGCTATTTGTTTTAACAGCAGGATTTAATTATAAAATTAATTAATGCAACTTTTGTGTTATGAATTTGGTAAAATAGACTTCATTTTTGAATTCGGAATATGAAATATAGCTTAGGATGAAATTTTGGCATTGTTCTGAAAAACATCAATTTTTGATGAATAGTGAAACTACTAAGTGGTAGGTTAAAAACTGAATTTTGCATAAAACATAATTTTACCGCTTCTGTGAATGGAATTTCGAAAATCCGAGAGACACGGTTAATATCAAGGACTAAAATGTGGTTCAATGAGATAAAAATAATTTTTTGGTGAATAGTAACTTTTTACTTTTTTTACCGCGGTTAATAGTAAATAGGGTAACTAAGGGTAAATATGATATTAATATTACCCTAACACATGTCCTAATCCTATTGGACAAGTGTATTTCGACCAAAAACAAACTTAGGAATAAAATATGACCATTTAGGCCCACTTGGATTAGATTAGGACATTTATTATTAATTTATTTAAAGAAAGGTTAAAATAGTTAAAATCAAAGTTTAATAAGTAAATCATTTTTAATATGGGGTTATACATAAGATAAATTCGATTGTAAATATTAATTAGAAAGCTAAAAAGATTTCCTACATGATGGTATTTTATTTGTAATTTTTAGACATCAAATAATTTAATTTATTTATGACACAACGATGATGCAGTAATTATCTTATTAATGAAATATTGACATAATTGATGTTATAAACACCAAAATAAATGTAATTTGAAATTTTTTATGAATTCCACTAATTTTATAGGTTATTATGATATATTAATGTTGATTTAATCAACTTGGTTCGAACATTTAATTCTGTTATGACTTTCACAAAAATCATATATCAAATAGTGTCAAAATTGACACAAAATAGTTTTTAAATCAAATATTATATTATTAATTGTTATTTTATTCCTAAAAATCTAAGGTTCGGCCAAATGACTTAGATAAGGATATATTTATTAATAATATACAATTTTGGGTTCGTTTGGCATGTTATAGTAAGTGTATTAACCATATAGTGAAAGAAAACAAAAAGACACGGTAAAATTTAAATTATTTATCTTAGAGTTAAATCTAATTGATAAGGTTAAAATAATATCCTAAACTTGTCTAAATTTGATTGGTTGATGAGATTACAACCCTATATCATCTAATCTTCGAATATGAGTCATTTTTGGAGGTTTTTAAGTGGGTTTAGATTTATTATAAATTAATATTTTTAAGAATTCCTAAGGTGCCCCTCTCCTCCCCTATAAAAGGACACCTCCCCCCCCTCCTCCTCACACCAATTTGAGCACTCAAGCTCGGCCAACCCCTGCCAAAATCTCTTCTACACTTCCCTAGAAACATCCTAGAGGTTCTTGTCTTACTCAAAGACCAATTTTAGTTCCCTAAGAGGAGGTCTCCAAAAGGCGCTTCAAAGAAGAGGTAATTACCGTTACCAATTCTTTCATCTTTATTTCTTCTTCCACTTCTTCTTCTTAGGTTGTTTCATTATGAAGTAATAACATCAGTATCACTCATATACTGATATGTTATTATAAGTATGAAACAACCCTATTTCACCATCTATCCATCCTACAGAAAAAGAAATCACCGCGCGTGCGTACGTACGGAATACCGTCTCCACGCCGTGGTGTAATCTATTTTCCACCACCACCTTACATGGATGGGTATAATGGTGTAAAAAAATAACTATAAATAGTTATTACAACATCATAATGATTCTGATATATTGTATAATTCACTCCAATTCAATTCAATATTTATAGAAATGATATCATCGTTCGTGCGTACGTACGGACTACCGTCTCCACGACGCGATGAGATTCATTCTCCATGTTAACCATTTAAGAATGATTATAATGTATATATAAGAAATAATAATGAAATATATGACATTATAAAGCTACTGGATTTATGTATATATATACATATGTATGTAATCTACTTACTTCCATTTCAAGACAATAAGGAAAGGAAAACAGCGTTCATGCGTACGTACGGACTACCGTCTCCATGAACGGTGTTTTTCATTTTATTTATCTACCTATTATATATATATATATACTGAATATATATGATATATAAATCATATTTTATATTCTGGAAGTAAGTAAATCATGATATAAGTAATAATGATGTCAAGAACAACAAGTCAAAACACCTACGATAAATGAAACGATTTTACCCAAAACGCTTCTTTAACATGGAGTTTACAAAAGAACGGGTAATATAATGTCATAAGTGAACCATATATGATATCATAACAATGAATATGATTCTGTAATAAGTCAATAACATGATTTAAATCATTATACAGGAGGTTCGGACACTTACAAAGCAAGTCGGACCTAAGGTAAGGGAAATATCACAATCTCATTTTTATCCGAGATTGTTTATTCGTAAGTATTTACTGGGGTGTATTTTATCATCCACATCCATGTTCCCTCAATATTTAATATTGTTTCCATCCACTTACCATAGTTTAAATCCAATTTTACCCTTCGGTGAGTTTTTAGTAAAGAATATGAAAGGAATCTTTTGTCGTTTTTTCGTACGAGGTACTTTTTGACTTTTCCGACAAAAGTACAAGAAGAATGTTTTTTAACTTATACGGCACAAACGGATTTTTACGGTTTTATAAAGCCTTATTTTCATGAAGCTTCCTTCAAAAGATTTCATGACTATTTTCAATAAAATCTCTTTCTTTTAAAATTTCATGACGTTTCGTGAAAAGAAATTGATTTTGAAGAAGAAAGGATATTTTCCTCAAGAATGGAGTTCAAGTGTTTTATCAAAATAATTTTCCATCTAAGATAATAAAGGGTTCTGTTTTTATCCCTATTATTACATTGATTTGATCATGTTGTGATGGAATTATTTTTATGAATTCCTTTATCTTGTATGAATTGTTTTATGATGTCATGATGTTTAAGATTCCCATTTGTATTACATGGGTTATGCAATGATTTATGGTTTATGATTTTGTGGCACACATAAGAATGGTATCATTAAGAGATGGGTGGGACCTATATCTCCCTCCAATGCATTGGGTAAAGATTTTATATCTCATGAGATAGACATGGCTGGAATGGTAGGTTATACCGGTTCAGTGAAACAGGACTGAAACGAGGTTTACTCGATTCAGAAAGGGACTTTGTCCACTAAGATAGTCTTGGCAATGAGTCTTGACTAACAAGAAATGATTCTCTATGATTATGTGTGTATGCCACAAAGTTCCATGTTTTATGTTATGATTATTGTGATTACATTTCACTGCCATGATTTATCCCATGTTATGAAATTATGCTCTCTTTTGCAGGTTATGATTTCCAAAATGTTATGTTCTTATGAATATGATGTGATTGATATTTCTTTTGTTTACCCTTACTGAGCATTTGAGCTCACCCTTTTATGTTTTCTTTTCCCCAGGATATAAAGAAAGGTTTTAGGTAAAAAAAAGGAAGATCTTTATGGGAGATGTTGAAGATCTTTCACCACGATTAGAAGATTATAGTCCGAGTTTCCAAAGACACTAAACTATTACGGTCCTTGTGTGTGTGTTTTTGTAATGTACTAAGTATTCCGCAAAAGTAATGTAAAGTCCATGTACGTCAGGCTTCGGGTCTCTACAATATGTATAACTTAATTCTAATTTTAAAAAACATAAACCATGCGAGTATAACATTACCACAATTATAGCCATAAAAACCTTTTGGGAATATCTGAACTACAATTATACTCATGCACAACCTTCTGAGCATAGCTAAAGCACAATTATCCCCCCTCAAAACCATGTGAGGATAGTTAAACTAAAAGTATACCCACATTAAACATCATTAAATAATGAGATTGAAAATTATAACTAATGAAACATAGGGTGATATATGACCCCACCCATTAATCATCTATAGATTTGAATGAAAATTTAAATAAATAATTCATGATATCATAAAGAACCCATGATTGAAAAACGGGTTTAACAACAATCCATATATTGTAACCAAAATTGTCCTCGTAATTATTAATTACTAAAAAAAATCACCCAAAAACTTAATTAGTAAAAACATTTAGTGGTAGGTTCATAAAAAATAACTTCCATGCAAATAAGGTCTTTAAATATAAACAGTAAAATAGAATCGAATACATAAAATTGGTTTTTAAAAAAATTGTATACATTGTTATAATTGAAAAGTTATTAGTCATTGTGAAAATTCATTTTTTAAGGCATTTTAATAATTATTATTTAGAAATAAGTATCAATAATTAATCTTGGAAAGGTACATAATGGTTTAAAAAGGACAAGTGATAATATTTAAAAAAATTACACTTAAAAGAACATTAATAATGGATACATGAAAAAGATAAAATATTTTCAAAAAGAAGTTATGAAAATTTTGGAATACATTTAATTTTATAAAATAATCTTCAAAAATAGTCCCTTTTAAAAGATATAAATGTTATCAGGAATAGCATATGAGTGGATTATAAAAAAATTTATTTGGAATGAATAAAAACCCTTTTTAATATTTTTAAATTCCATAACTCAATAACCATATTATCAAAAGTGTGAAAAAAACATTTTTAAAATGGGAGAGGGGAAATATAAAGGTAACATGAAATATTTCATAACAAGGATTTAAAATATAAAGGAGAACATTATAGGGAAACTAAAATATGTCCAATGAAGGGGAACCGTTAAAAATGAGGGTAGGGAATTATTACCAAAAAAGATAATTTTTTTGAAATTAATTCATCAAAGTAAAATATTTGAATTTAAAATAACTTATCCACATAGAATAAGAGAAGATATCATTAAATAAAATCTAATGGTTTAAGAATCCAATATTATAAGTTATTTTTCAGAATAAGCATTATATCCCAATTAAGGTAGTTCAGTTAAAAAATATATAATGTTGTATCTTTAGAATTGAAATCCAAGTAATGTGACAAAAATATCTCGATATTGAAACCAAATTTATAATTAATGATATAAAATGAAATTAATTATGAAATAAATTCACAATATTATGGATATCAAGGGTCATAATAATAAATACATAACATTAAATAACATTTGAGAGAAAAAACCATTACCTTCATTCATTCTTCGTCGAAATTTACCCTAAACTATAATATAACAAATGTAACATTCATAATAAGCCATTTTATAGTACTTTTTCATGTCTATAACCTATAAAAATGTTAATATATAATTATTCTCGATAGGTATATTAGTTAGTTATTATATATATTTTATATATGTTTTGTGTAATCTTGATCATTTGGAATTAGATTCCTAATAGTAGTGTTGTTTTTCATTCTTCTCTTAAATTGTTTCATTACAAGATCAAAATAGGTAATATAAATGAAGTTTTGTAATTATTTATAATGTTATATTTTCATACAATGTAAGTTTTTTTTACAATCCTTAAAGATTTAATTGGCAAAGAGAATGTATAAGTTTTTCTTATCGAACGAAGGGTATTTTATTAAATAATTTTTTAAATATTTATATTACAATTAAATAACCATAAAAATAAATATATTTTTAATTATATTATATATTAGATGAAATTAAATTCCCATATGCATACACAATATAAATTTATTGCATTTTTCACGTAGGTGGTTAAACAAATCCAAATATGAACATTCCATAATTAATGGATGATTATGTAGTGGTTTATTTGAAAAATAATCATAATAGAATCATAATGATAGTATTTATTTTATATTTGTGCGATATATTAGAATTTTAATAATTTAGAACATTATTATAACTTATCTAAAATTATTTCATTGTACATTTAAATTATTTTCTTTCTTTTGGAATTCCCTTTTGGACTGTTGAATTTACGAAGGTTGATTATTAATTATATCCATAATAGGTTGTAAAATTTATCATTAAAACACAATTAAAATTTCATAAAAAAAATATTTATCAATTAAAATTATTCTTAAGACAAGAAATATTTAGAGGTGATGAGAAGAAATAGAAAAATAATCATTCAGTGGAGGCACAAGTCAATATGTATACATGGATGTTGATTTAATTTTCTATAGAATGGGAAAACGTGGATAATAATATATCATTTTCGAATATAATATAGGTCATTAATATCATTATTATATAATAAATTCGATATAAATACCATCCTTGTATGACGGTAAAGGAAAACATATCATGTTGCGGTGTGGAGGTGGTAGTATTCACAATGCAAAAAATGGATATTACATTTTTATTAATAGAAAAGGGAAATATATTTAAATATTATACATTAACATCCCAACTCTAATCACATAGAAAAGTAATAGGATTAGTTCCCCATGTGACCCTATTTCCACCTCCTCATACTCCATAGGTTACTGACAAGTAGTTGGGGTCTACGGTGGTACTATGAGGAGACTATATCCCCATATTAGAGTGCTCAAAAATAGATAGTTAATCCAAACATCTTATGCATCCCTAAGTATCAATTTATGCATAAAATTAAATAAAATAGATACATGCGATAATAAAATCCAATGGTGTATACAAACCAGAACAGTCACACTCCAATACAACCACCAGTCACTCCCAGGGATGATTAGACATGAAATAAAACATAATTTAAAATAAATATATCAGTCTCTATGGTCAAATTTGGTTAATCCCATAAACCTGATCTTCAAAACTCTCAATCATAACCAGCCCAGTACTAAAATTATAGTCGAGTGTATCTTATTCATCTTGAAATCATAGGCGTCCACCCAATCCATTATATATCATGACTCAACCAAATATCATACATAATGCATGCACACATACTAATGTACATGTAAAGGGAGTGAGAAATGAATGTCAATATACCATCCCTAGTGGTGAAATATATTTAACCTTTCATAGAATAACTAAAACAAAAATAAGAAACAAATCCATTATCGATCATCAGGTCTGTGACCTCGATCGACCATACATTCTTTTTCTAGTGTTCATTGTCTCTGAGCACGTTTTAATGATCATGACTACCGTATAAGCCCTATGGTTGATCCCAAAGTATTTTTGTGAGATCTATATAGTTTTTTGAATCCAGGGGAAACATAACCATCCTAGGATCATGTTAATGATATAGTCCAATGGGGTTTAAAAACTCTTCCACATGACACAAAGGATTGTCCAACTAGTGGAAATTTACCCACCCCGTTCAATAATAAATAATTAGGTGCAATATACCCATCCATGAGCCATCCAAAAACTGCAATAAAAAAGGGATAATATACCCATCCCTGTGGAAGAGTCATACAATAAAGGAAATATACAATTTTTTAGTACAAACAATGATAACAAGCCAATAGGGGTAATATAACCAACCCCGAGACATAAAAACTCAACCAATTGAGGATAATATACCCATGAGTGTGGAATGAATCCTTCAAAAAATATATTTTTGGTACTAAAAATTAGACAACTACATGAGTTTTTACCATCCCAACAACATTACGACCACCCATGGGGAGTAATCCAATATGCATATAATGGTAACTAAAGAGGGACATCCACAAACCCGTCCCACCTCATCCACCATGAACATCTCGATTCAAAGCATGAATATGGTTCCTAGGTGAAACCCACAATCATCCAAACCCATGCACCCACCCTGGGTTGGTTGGTTTGTAGGGAATCCACTGGGTCTCCATCATCATACCATATAGTGGAACCCCACCTAGAGTCCTCGGTCTCAAACTTGGTATCAGGCTAACACCAAATGTGCTATGGAAATTATGTCCCAAAACATCATTGGAAAGGTTTCATGACCTCATATTCACAAATTGGTCTCATCATACAAAAAATAGAAAAGAATATAGATCGCAAACAATCTCATTTGTGAAGGAACCTGTTTGTTATTTCACTCACCGACCCATTTATCCCACAAAATTTATAACCCCCTAGGAAGACACATCTCACCATAGTGATAGACCCAAGCTCATCCCCTTCCCAAGACACTCAAGGATGGACCAAACACATAAACCTATCATCCTCTTCAAAAAACAATCCCAACTAACCAGGTATAATAACATGTACCACTAACCAATGACATGTGTGATCATATTCAGTGCCCTCAAACCATTCACATTACAGATATCATACTCTCATTCCATGTATCTATTAAAATACCAATGGGTTGGTCTACTAGTGAAATATACTTTCAATAATATATCACCCACATGGAATTATAATTTATAATTCTTAATATCACACCAAGTGATCAACAATCATGTTCTATTTCAAAAAATACTCATAATAGAATCATCTGGATATAATTTTCTACTTGGGGGTGAAAAAACATTCAAAAAACTTATAAGGGTATAGTAAATAACATTTATATGTGACTACATGATGTGTACTCTCAAAACCACACATATGCATGTACTTTTCATGGAATGTGTACACCTGGGGTCTAGTCTTGTACTACTACACATCTATGGTAAAACAAAATTAGGTTATGTACTACTACATGACCAAGTCCACCTCACATGGGTTTACTAGCCAAGTATTATGCCACCTAGCCATGTACAACTATAAGGAATGTTAAAAAATAGATGGATTATAGTCCCAAATAATAAACCTTAATAAAATTTGGAGAAAATATATTGTGTTTTCCAAAAACAAAACAATTTATGATCATGGTTTCTATTGTAAAAACCCATCTGATCCTCTTAAAACCCTCATACCCCCCTCAAATGACTATAAATATCCCCCAAGGGGTCCACAACAACTCATAGTGGATTTGAAATATTAAAAAAAACTAATCTAGTTGGATTTTTATCCTGAAAAATTAGGTCCTACCTCTGGGTGAAAAGGCTGAAACATTGAGTTTAAAACTACACCTCGTAACTACTACACCCAAATCTAGTCTCAATAGACACCATGAAAGAAGCCTAGTAGTTCCTCATCCTCCTCCATATTTATCCATTATGTGAGGTAGAATACATCAACCTCCATTATTGTGCATGATGAAATTTGGAGTATGATAAAATAAAATATAAATTAATTTTAAGAACCCATTTAATGTGATTGAACATTGTCCCGAAACCCTAAGTGGGGTTACACATTTCCTATGAAAAAACCCATTCTTGAATCAACTAGTGTAACACCCAGAGATTTTATGAAAATATTCTTTTTAATTTCATTAATGTCTTGTGTTGTACGATACACCAAAAGGAGCTTTCACAACACACATCCCTGACTTGTCTTGCATTTCACGCAATCGCGACCTTCCACGATAGCGTGTGTTGTACGCAATACCGAGTTTCGCTAAACAACGATATGTTATATAAACTAGCCGTTATGAATAGTAATACCCAATTTTTGAAATTTTATAAACATTATCATTCAATATGTACTACATTTTTGGATTCGGAATATCGAAATTAGCCTAGGGTGGAATTTTGGTATTTTTCTGAAAACATTTAATTTTTGATGAATAGTGAAAACACTTGGTTACTATTTAAAAACCGACTTTTTATTTAAATAATTATTTATTTTATTTAAATTTATTTTAGGTCAAAATTGATACATAATACCTATATAAGTTCAATGCAATTCATTGGGGTCATTTTATAATAATTTTAGATATATAAAATTTTTATTGAACTTTTCACCGTCTTTTACCCACCTCCTAGGAAAATTTGCAAATTTACATAAAACATAATTTTACCGCTTCTGTGAGAGGAATTTCAAAAATCTGAGAGACACGGTTGATGTCAGTAATTAAAATGTGGATCAATGAGATGAAAATAATTTTTGGTGAATAGTAACTTTTTACTTTTATTTACCACGGTTAAAAGTAAATAGGGTAATTAAGGGTAAAAATTATATTATTATTACCCTAACACATTCCTAATTCTATTTTATAAGTGTATTTCGACCAAAAACAACATTAGAGATAAAATATTTCCCTTTAGTTCCACTTGGATTAGATTAGGACATTTAATATTATTTTATATAAAGAATAGTTAAAATAGTTAAAATAAATGTTTAATAACGAAAACATTTTTAATATAGGGTAATACATAACATAAATTCGACTATAAATATTCATTAGAAATCTAATAATATTTCCTACATAATGGTATTTATTTGTAATTTTTAGACGTTAAATAATTTAATGTATTTATGAGACAATGATGATGTAGTAATTATATTATTAATGAAATATTGACATAATTGACGTTATAAATACCCAAATAAATATAATTTGAGACTTTTTATGAATTCCACTAATTTACAAGGTTAATATGACATGTTATTATTGTTTTAGTTAACTGTTTTCGAACTAATAATTCTGTAATGATTTTCACAAAAATCAATTACCAAATAGTGTCAAAATTGACATAAAATAGTTTTTAAAACAAATATTATATTATTAATTTTTATTTTATTCCTAAAAATATAATGTTCTGAAAAATAACTTATATAAGGTTATATATATTAATAATAAACAACTTGGGGTTCGTTTTTCTTGTTATTGTAAGTGTATTAACCTTATAGTGTAAGAAAACAAGAAGACACGGTAAAAGCTAAATTATCTAACTTAAAGTTAAATCTAAAGGATATGGTTAATATAGAACCCTAAACTTGTCTAAATTATATTGGATGAGAGGATTTAGACCCATAAAAACTTTATCTTCTAAATAAATCAATTTGGAGCTATTAAAAACCGAATATGACTTTATAATGAAATAATATTTTTAGTTTTTCCCAAGGTGCCCCTCTCCTCTCTTATTAAAGGGAACCTCCTCCCTCTCTTCCTCACACCACATTGAGCCTTAAACCTCGGCCAAACCATGAAAAATTCACTTCTAAACTTCCATATAAACATCCTAGAGGTCCTGGTTTTCTTCAAAGACCAATTTTAGTTCCCTAAGAGGAGGTCTCAAAGAGGCGCTTCAAAAAAGAGGTAATGTCTGTTACTGATTCTTTCAACTTTATTTCTTCTTCCACTACTTCTTATTTAGTTGTTTATTTATGAAGTAATAACATCAGTATCAATCATATACTGATATATTAGTATAAGTATTAAACAAACCTTTTTTCACCATCTATCCATCCTATGGAAAACGAAATCACTGCGCATGCGTACGTAAGGAATACCATCTCCTCGCCTTGGTGTAATATATTTTCCACCACCACCTTACATGGATGGGTATAATGGTGTAAAGAATAACTTTATATGATTATTTTAAAGTTATATTGGTTCTGAAATAGTATACAAACACTTCAATACAATTCCACGATCATGGGAATGACATCATCACTCGTGCGTACATACGGACTACCGTCTCCACGACGCGATGAGATTAAATCTCCATGTTAACCATTCATGAATGATTATAAAGTATATATAATGGATAATAATGAAATATATGACATAATAATGATACTTTATTTATGTATATATATATATATACATATTTCATCAACTTAATTCTATTCAATTCAATAAGGAAACGAAAACAGCGTTCATGCGTACGTACGGTCTACCGTCTCCATTAATGGTGTATTTCATTCCTTTTATCGATCTATAATATATATGTATATGATGAATATATATTATATATAAATCATGTTTTAAATTATGGAATTATGTAAATTAGGATATATGTAATAATATCAAGAACGACAAGTCGAAACACATACGATAAATAAAATGATTTTACCCAAAACGCTGCTTTTACATGGAATTTACAAATGAACGGGTAATATAAATTCATAAGTGAAACATATATGATATCATAAAAATGAATATGATTATATAATAAGTCAATGACATTATTTAAATCATTATACAGGAGGTTCGGATCCATATGAAGCATATCGAACCTAAGGTAAGGGAAAATTTTTCAAATCTCATTTTTATCCGAGATTGCTTATACGTAAGTATTTACTGCGGGTTATGTTTATTATCCATGTACATAAGATCTCAAAATGTTTTCATATAATGTTTACTTTACTTCCATGTATTTTTAAGAAATTTTTACCCTTTTCATACCTTTACCACATCGTATGGAAGGAATCTTTCTTTTGTTTACCATACGAGGTACTTTTTAACTTTTTCGACAAAAGTACGAGGAGAATGTTATTTTTATCTTATACGGCATGAACAGATTTTTACGGTTTTATAAAGCCTTATTTTCTTGAATCTACCTTCAAATGATTTCATGACAATTTTCAACAAAATCCTTTTCTTTTAAAATTTCATGACATTTTGTGGAAAGAAAATGATTTTGAAGAAGAAAGGTTATTTTCCTCAAGAATTAATTTCAAGTGTTTTATCAAAACCATTTTTCATCTAAGATGACATTATTTTATATGTGTATGTTTCAAGTATAATGTCTTTATGATTTACATGGTTTCACTTTTCTTATTATGAAATTATATCCATTTCTTTTATATGGATTATGTGATGATGGGATGATGTTTATGAAACCCATTTTATTTATTGGGTTATTATGAATGATGTATGTTTATTTTGTGTCATAAGTAAGAATGATTTCATTATGAGATGGGTGGGACCTATATCTCCTTCCAATGCATTGGGTAAAGATTTATATCTCATGAGATAGACATGGTTGGAACGATAAGTTAATCCAGTTCAGTGTTACCGGACTAAAACGAGGAGTGAACTTGATTCAGAAAGGGACTTTGTCCGCTAAGATGGTCTTGGCAGCAATGCCTTGGCTACTATGGAAATAATAACAAGTGATGAATTGTTGCCACAATTAAATGTTTTATTCCCATTATATTTTATCATGATTGATGTTCCATTATGATATATTCCTTACATACTTCCACGATTAATGTCTTTGCTCAAGATTTTGATGTTTATATTTCATGTTCAAATTTTTTCTTACAAATGTTTATGGATTGTTTTATGTTCACTATGTTTTCCCTTACTGAGCATTTGAGATCACCCTTTTTATGTTTTCTTTTCCCCGGGATATAAGAAAAGGTTTTGGGTAAGAAAAAAAGGGAAGATCTTTATGGGAGATGTTGAGGATCTTTCACCAAGATTAGAATATTGTGTTACATGATTCCAAATACACTAAACTATTATGATCCTTGTGTGTCTATTTTTTTTATGTATTAAGTATTCTTCAAAAGTATTTTAATGTCCATTTATTTCAGGCTTTGGGTCTCTATAATTGGTATCAGAGGAAAGGTTTAGTCAACCTTTAGAAACTAGGATGTGAGAACTTTAGTGAAATTCCTAGACATATTTCTATGGTATGTCTAGGGATGTCCCTAAGGTTAAGTATACGTATAGGTTATAGTCCTATAATTGTGCTAAATATAATATAATTAAACCTAAGATGTTAGATATTGTACCTTTATTATGTTATTTTCCCTAGCATGGTATTTGTCTCTCACACTATTATTTTTGGGTTTTAGACGATGGGTGGAACCTGAAGGAACCGTGTTGATCAATGTAATGGACAATGTAATGATTGTCCTTATGACCAAACCAATGTCATGGGAAATGGAGTGCACTATATTATTTCTATACATACACTATCTATTAATCATTCTGGACTTCAAAATGAGCAGAGAAAGGAGCAACATTCTGTTGAATCCTTCATGAGGCTGCGTCCACCTTCATTCTGCGGGTCTTCTGATCCCTTAGTGGCTGAACAATGGATCAATACTACTAAAAATATATTTTCAGTTCTACAATGTTCTGAGCATGATAAAGTCATCTTAGTAGTATATAATTTGGAATGTGATGCTGATCAATGGTGGAATCTTATTAATAATATGAGGCAAAGAGATGAAATTGAGTTCATGGAATGGGACGAGGTCAAGAACTTGTTTTTCAGTAAGTACTTCCCTCGTATTCTTTGAACAAAGATGGAAAAGAAATTTCTTGAGCTTAAGAAGAAGGATGATGAATCTGTTGGTATATATGAAGTGAATTTTACAAGACTTTCAAGGTATTCATCTGGCTTTATCATCCAACCTGAAAGTAAAGTTGATCGATTCTGCAGTGGATTAAAACCAAATCTTCTGAGGGAATTATCTATAAGAGACTTTAGTAGCTATAAAGAAATTGTGCGTTGTGTTATCAAGGTAGAAATGGAAGTTGGTGTTACATATCCATCTCATGGTTTTGACAAGAAACGAAAGATGGAGTTCAAGGAGAAATCTCAGAATAATGGTGAAAAGAAGATGAATGTTTCCTTATGCCCAAAGTGTGGAAAGAAGCATGGTGGAGATTTTCTTAAAGGGACTAGAAAAAGTTTTAACTGTGAAAAAGATGTTCATCGAGTTGCTGAGTGTCGAAGTAATGGAAAAAGGGTTGCAAATTATGTGAATAATGAAAAGACTACAGAGAACGCACCACCAACACTTCAATGCTTCAAGTGCAATGAAATGGGGCATTATGCTAATCAATACCCTAATCCAATGGTTAATGATGGTCGACATGAGGAACCACTTAAAGAAGAGGAACAAGGGAATTCACATGCGATCACTATTGTAGATGTTGAATATGACAACGATGTGGTGGAATGATTAAGTTTTTATGTAATGGGATTCCAAAATAATGTTGTGGAATATTGGAATATTTATGTATTGGTCTATTGTGGTTTTCAATAATTTTATGGTAATGGTAACCATGGAAAGTGATTGAGATATATTTGTAAAGAAGATGATATGTGCATAATGAAGGGATAAGGAGAAAATGAAATGTTTGACAGTATTCATGATCTCATGACTGATATAATGAAATAGTTATATCATGGTTTGAGTATATAGAATTTTGGGGTTTTGGTATGTGGAAAGAGTTAACTTTTGACAGCACTCATGTTTTCACTAAGATTCAATGGGTATTCATTTTTCAAGAGAATACATGATTAAGGACTTCGAATGTTTGGAATGTGACCAACAAGACATATCTTATGATATATGGGGATTAACGATGGTATTAACATGCTTGTTATATGAAATCTCTGGTAATCGTTTTCATTATAATATGAGAGTGGACTGCAGTATTATCAATAATCCTAAATATTGGAATGGATTATGTTTGACATAAGTTAGTTTTGTTTAAGGATAGAATTTTTTTCGATATTATTGATGGGATGTTATCATAATGTAGTTTTAGAAAAAGGACAACCTGCAGGATGGGTGACAACCCATCGCGTCGGACAAGGCTGTGGGAATCGAACCCACAACTGAAGAGCGATTGGCCTTTATTGCATACCACTGGCCTACAAGAAGTCCCTAGTAATTAGAAACTAGTTTTATTTTATTATGCGGTATGATATATGAAGTATAAGATCATTTTTGGAATCATATACGATTAACCTCACCATAGATAGACTTCTGTATATTTGAGAACTTTTGCTAACCTTTTGTTTAAAACATATGGAATGACCCATCATTCTATCACATGATCTGTTAACACTTCACGAATAACAAATTCAACTTCATTTAATTAACAGATGAAGTGGAAATTTTTCAATGCACGAAAAATAGTGAGTTTGAACCAAAATAAAGTAAGTATTTATTCTAATTCAAATTCTTCAACATTAGGGAAATGATCATGAAAACCAAAAATGTTGTCCTAGTGACCTTACATCCGATGAATCAGATGGTACCATAGATCAACAAAAATTTATGGCTTCGTGATTTTTGGGTTTTTCATAGCCATGTTCTCTACCACTCTCCATTAGAACATTACAGTTAGATTTTTCTACCATATCCATATTTTCACCTATGTTCTCCTATGTGGAAACCCAATGATTAGTTTATTTGGGTAACCATTACGTTTCATACTTTAGTTTTTAAATCAAAGTTTTGGTATTCCTTTTTACGATGTGGTTTTCTATTAAAGAATCTTTCGAGTAGTAAACCATTTATAACCCCGACGAATTTTGAGGGCGAAATTAATTTTAACGGGGGTAGAATGTAACACCCCGAGATTTTAGGAAAAATATTATTTTTAAATTCATTAATTTCTTGTGTTGTTTGATACACAAAAAGGATCTTTCACAACACGCATCCCTGACTTGGCTTGCATTACACACAATCGCGACCTTCCACGATAGCGTGTGTTGTACGCAATACAGAGTTTCACTAAACAACGATATGTTATATAAACTAGCCGTTATGAATAGTAATACCCCATTTTTGAAATTTTATAAATTTTATCTTTCAAAATGGACTTCATTTTTGGATTCGGAATATCAAAATTAGCCTAGGGTGAAATTTTGGTATTTTTCTGAAAACTGTCAATTTTTTATGAATAGTGAAAACACTAGGTTACTATTGAAAAACCGACTTTTTATATAAATAATTATTTATTTTATTTAAATTTATTTTAGGTCAAAATTGATACATAATATCTATATAAGTTCAATTCAATTCATTGGAGACATTTTATAATAATTATATATATATAAATTTTATTGAACTTTTCACTGTCTTTTACCCACCTCCTTGGAGAATTTGCATATTTACATAAAACATAATTTTACCGCTTCTGTGAATGGAATTTAAAAAATTAGAGAGACACAGTTGATGTTAGTAAGTAAAATGTGGTTCAATGAGATGAAAATAATTTTTGGTGAATAGTAACTTTTTACTTTTATTTACCACGGTTAAAAATAAATAGGGTAATTAAGGGTAAAAATTATATTATTATTACCCTAACACATGTCCTAATTCTATTGGATAAATGTAATTCAACCAAAAAAATTAGGGATAAGATATTACACTTTAGGTCCACTTGTATTAAATTAGGACATTTAATATTATTTTATTTAAAGAATAGTTAAAATAGTTAAAATCAATGTTTAATAACTAAAAAATTTTTAATATAGGTTTATACATTAGATAAATTCGACTATAAATATTAATTAGAAAGCTAAAAAGCATTCCTAAATAATGGTATTTTATTTGTAATTTTTAGACATTAAATAATTTAATTTATTTATGACACAATGATGATGCAATAATTATATTATTAATGAAATATTGACATAATTGAGGTTATAAATACCCAAATAAATGTAATTTGTGAATTTTTATGAATTAAACTAATTTTATATGTTAATATGACATGATAGTATTTATTTAGATAACTTTTTCGAACTAATCATTCTGTTATGATTTTCACAAAAATCAATTACCAAATAGTGTCAAAATTGACATAAAATAGTTTTTAAAACAAATATTATATTATTAATTGTTATTTTATTTCTAAAAATCTAATGATCGGCCAAATGACTTATATAAGGTTATATATATTAATAATAAACAACTTGGGGTTCTTTTGGCCAATTATAGTAAGTTTATTAACCTTATAGTGTATGAAAACAAGAAGACACGGTAAAAGTTAAATTATCTAACTTAAAGTTAAATCTAAATGATAAGGTTAAAATAGAACCCTAAACTTGTATAAATTCTATTGTATGAGAGGATTTCGACCCATACTCACATTATCTAGGAAATAAATCAATTTACAGATATTAAAAACCCAATATGACTTTATAATAAAATAATATTTTTAGTTTTCCTATGGTTCCCCTCTCCTCCCTTATAAAATGGAACCTCCTCCCTCTCTCCCTGACACCATTTTGAGATTTCAATATCGGCCAAACCCTGCCAAATTCCTTTCTCCACTTCCATATAAACATCCTAGAGGTCCTGGTCTTCTTCAAAGACCAATTTTAGTTCCCTAAGAGGAGGTCTCAAAGAGGCGCTTCAAAGAAGAGGTAATGTCCGTTACTGATTCTTTCAACTTTATTTCTTATTACACTTATTCTTATTTAGTTTTTTCATTATGAAGTAATATAATCAGTATCACTAATATACGTATATGTTATTATAAGTATACAACAACCCATTTTCACCATCTATCTATCCTATGGAAAACAAAATCACCGCGTGTGCGTACGTACGGAATACCGTCTCCACGCCGTGGTGTAATCTATTTTCCACCACCACCTTACTTGGATTGTTATAATGGTGTAAATAATAACTATATATGATTATTTTTATGTGATATTGGTTATAAAATAGTATACATACACTTCAATACAATTCCACGATCATGGGATTAATATCATTGCTCGTGCGTACGTACGGACTACCGTCTCCACGACGTGATGAGATTCATTCTCCATGTTAACCATTAATTAATGATTATAAAGTATATATAATGAATAATAATGAAATATATAACATAATAATGATACTGGATTTATGTATATATATATTTATTTCATCATCTTAATTCTATTCAATTCAATAAGGAAACGAAAACAGCATTCATGCGTACGTACGGTCTACCGTCTCCATGAACGGTGTATTTCATTCCTTTTATCGATCTATAATATATATGTATATGATGAATATATATTATATATAAATCATGTTTTACATTATGGAATTATTTAAATCGGGATATAAGTAATAGTATCAAGAAGGACAAGTCAAAACACATACGATAAATAAAATGATTTTACCCAAAACGCTTCTTTTACATGAAATTTACAAAAGAACGGGTAATATAAAGTAATAAGTGAAACATATATGATATCATAAAAATGAATATTATTATGTAATAAGTCAATGACATTATTTAAATCATTATACAGGAGGTTCGGATCCATACAATGCATATCGGACCAAAGGTAAGAGATAATTTTTCAAATCTCATTTTTATCTGAGATTGCTTATGCGTAATTATTTACTGGGGGTTATGTTTATTATCCATGTACATATGCTCTAAAAATGTTTTCATAAAATTTTTACATTCCTTCCATGTATTTTCAAGGCATTATTACCCTTTTCTTACTTTTACCACATCGTTTGGAAGGACTCTTTCTTTTGTTTACCATATGAGGTACTTTTTGACTTTTTCGACAAAAGTACGAAGAGAATGTTATTTTTAACTTATATGGCGTGAACAGATTTTTATGGTTTTTAAAGCCTTATTTTAATGAATATACCTCCAAAATATTTCATGACTATTTTCAAAAAAATCCTTTTCTTTTAAACTTTCATTACATTTTGTGAAAAAAAAATGATTTTAAAGAAGAAAGGTTATTTTCCTCAAGAATTCATTTCAAGTGTTTTATCAAAACCATTTTTCATCTAAGATGACATTATTTCATATATGTTTGTTTAAAGTATAATTTCTCTATGATTTACATGGTTTCACTTTTCTTATTATGAAATGATATCCATTTCTTTTATATGGATTATGTGATGATGGGATGATGTTTATGAAACCCATTTTATTTATTGGGTTATTATGAATGATGTATGTTTATTTTGTGGCACAAGTAAGAATGATTTCATTATGAGATGGGTGGGACCTATATCTCTCTCCAATGCATTGGGTAATGATTTATATCTGATGAGATAGACATGGATGGAATGGTAAGTTAATCCAGTTCAGTGTTACAGGACTGAAACAAGGAGTGAACTCGATTCAGAAAGGGACTTTGTCCGCTAAGATGGTCTTGGCAGCAATGTCTTGGCTAATATGGAAATCATAACAAGTGATGAATGGTTTCCACAATTACATGTTTTATTACCATTATATTTTATCATGATTGCTGTTCCATTATGATATATTCCTTACATACTTCCACGATTTATGACTTTGCTCAAGATTTTGATGTTTAAATTTCATGTTCAAGTTTTACTTTCAAATGTTTATGGATTGTTTTATGTTCACTATTTTGTCCTTTAATGAGCATTTAAGCTCACCCTTTTTATGTTTTCTTTTCCCCAGGATATAAGGAAGGGTTATGGGTAAGAAAAAAGGGAAGATCTTTATGGGAGATGTTGATGATCTTTCACCAAGATTAGAATATTGTGTTCCATGTTTTGAAAGACACTAAACTATTACGTTCCTTGTGTGTCTATTTTTTTATGTATTAATTATTCCGAAAATGTAATGTAATGTCCATGTATGTCCGGCTTTGGGTCTCTGCAGTTGGAATCAGAGGAAATGTTTAGTCAACCTTTGGAAACTAGGATGCGAGAACATTAGTGTGATCCCTAGAGATATTTCTAAGGTATGTCTAGGGATGTCCCTAAGGTTAAGTATACGTATAGGTTATAGTCCTAGAATTGCGCTAACAATCTTAGAATTAAACATAATATTTTAGATATTGAAGGTACTCCCCCTTTATTATGTTGTTTTCCCTAGCTTGGTATTTGCCTCTCATACTATTATTTTTGGGGTTTAGACGATGGTTGGAACTCTAAGAAACCGTGTTGATCAATGTAATGGAGAATGCAATGATTGTCCTCCTGACCAAACCAATTTCATGGGAAATGGAGTGAAAAATCTTATTTCTATACTTACACTAGCTATGAATCATTCTGGACTTCAAAATGAGCAGAGAAAAGAGAAAAATTATGTTGAATCCTTCATGATGCAGCATCCACCTTCATTCAGCGGGTCTTCTGTTCCCTTTGTGGCTAAACAATGGATCAATACTACTGAAAAGATATTTTCAGTTATACAATGTTCTGATCATGATAATGTAATATTAGTTGTATATCGTTTGGAAGGTGATGTTGATCAATGGTGGAATCTTATCAAGAATACGAGGCAAAGAGATGAAATTGAGTCCATGGAATGGGATGAGTTCAAGAACATGTTTTTCAGTAAGTAATTCCCTCGTATTCTTCGAAAAAAGATGGAAAAGAAATTTCTTGAGCTTAATCAGAAGGATGATGAATCTGTTGGTATATATAAAGAGAATTTTACATGACTTTCAATGTATGCATCTGGCTTTATCATCCAACCTGAAAGTAAAGTTGATCGATTCTTCAGTGGCTTAAAACCAAATCTTCAAAGGGCATTAGCTATAAGAGACTTTAGTAGCTATAAAGAAATTGTGCGTTGTTCTATCAAGGTAGAAATGGAAGTTGGTGTTACATATCCATCTCATGGTTTTGATAAGAAACGAAAGATGGAGTTCAAGGAGAAATCTCAGAATAATGGTGAAAAGAAGATGAATGTTTCCTTATGCTCAAAGTGTGGAAAGAAGCATGGTGGAGATTTTCTTAAAGGGGCTAGAAAATGTTTTATGTCTGGAAAAAAAGGTCATCGAGTAGCTGAGTGTCGAAGTAATGGAAAAAGGTTTCTAATTATGTGAATAAAGAAAATACTGCAGAGAACGCACCACCAACACTTCAATGCTTCAAGTGCAATGAAATGGCGAATTATGTTAATCAATGCCCTAAACCAATGGTTAATAATGATCGACATGAGCAACCACTTAAGGAAAAGGATAAAGGAAGTCACATGTGATCACTATTAGCGATGTTGATTATGACAACGATATGGTGGAATGATTAAGTGCTTATGTAATGGGATTCCAAAATAATGTTGTGGAATATTGTAATATCTATGTATTGGTCTATTGGGGTTTTCAATAATTTTATGATACCGATAACCATGGAATGTGATTGAGATATTTTTGGAAATAAGATGATATGCGTATAATGAAGGGATAAGTAGAAAAGGAAATGTTTGACAGTATTCATGAGCTCATGACTGATATAAGGAAATAGTTATATCATGGTTTGAGTATATAGAATTTTGGGGTTTTGGTATGTGGAAAGAGTTAACTTTTGACAGCACTAATGTTTTCACTAAGATTCAATGGGTATTCATTTTTCAAGAGAATATATGATTAAGGCCATCGAATGTTTGGAATGTGACCAATAAGACATATCTTATGATATATGGGGATCAACAATGGTATTAACATGATTGTTATATAAAATCCCTATTAATCTTTTTCACTGTAATATGAGAGTGGACTGTAATATTATGGATAAGCCTAAAGATTGGAATGGATTATGTTGGACATAAGTTATTATTGTTTAAGGATAGATGTTTTTTCTATATTATTGATGTGATGTTATAGTAATGCAGTTTTAGAAAAAGGACAACCTGCAGGATGGGCGACAGCCCATCACGTAGGCAAAGGCTGTGGGAATCGAACACACAACTGAAGTACGACTGGCCTTTATCACATACCACTGGCCTAAAGGAAGTCCCTAGTTAGTAGAAACTGGTTTTATTTTAATAAGCGGTATGATATATGAAGTATAAGATCATTTTTGGAATCATATACGATTAACCTCACCATAGATGGAATTATGTATATTTGAGAACTTTTGATAACCTTTTGTTTGAAACAGATGGAATGACCCGTCATTCTATCACATGATCTGTTAACACTTCACGAATAACAAATTCAACTTCATTTCATTAAGAGATGAAGTTTAAATTTTTCAATGCATGAACAACAGTGAGATTGTACCAAAATAAAGTAAGTATTTATTCTTATTCAAATTCTTCAACTTTAGGGAAATGATCTTGAAAATCAAAAATGTCATCCTAGTGCCCTTATATCTAAGGAATCAGATGGTACCCTGGATCATCACAAATTTATGGCTTTGTGATTTTTGAGTTTTTCATAGCCATGTTATCTACCACTCTCCATCAGAACATCATAGTTGGATATTTCTTCCATATCCATATTTTCACCTATGTTCTCCTATGTGGAAACCCTGTGATTTGTTAATTTGGGTAACCATTATGTTTCATACATTAGTTTTTAAATCCAAGTATTTGTATTCCTTTTTACGATGTGGGTTTCTATTAAAGAAACATTTGAGTAGTAAACCATTTATAACCCCAACGAATTTCGAGGGCGAAATTCATTTTAAGGGGGGTAGAATGTAACGCCCTGATATTTTATGAAAAATATTCTTTTTAATTTAATTAATGTCTTGTGTTGTACGCTAACCCAAAAGGAGTATTCACAACACACATCCCTGACTTGTCTTTCATTACACGCAATCGCGACCTTCCACGATAGCGTGTGTTGTACGCAAAACCGAGTTTCGCTAAACAACGATATGTTATATAAACTAGTCGTTATGAATAGTAATACCCAATTTTTGAAATTTTATAAATTTTTTCTTTCAAAATGGACTTCATTTTTAGATTTGGAATATCGAAATTAGCCTAGGGTGAAATTTTGGTATTTTTCTGAAAACTTTCAATTTTTTATGAATAGTGAAAACACTGGGTTACTATTTAAAAACCGACTTTTTATTTAAATAATTATTTCTATTATTTAAATTTATTTTAGGTAAAAATTGATACATAATACCTATATAAGTTCAATTCAATTCATTTGATTCATTTTATAATAATTTTAGATATATAAAAAGTTTGTTGAACTTTTCACCGTCTTTTACCCACCTCCTAGGAGAATTTGTAAATTTACATAAAACATAATTTTACCACTTCTGTGAGTGGAATTTCAAAAATCCAAGAAACATGGTTGATTTCAGTAAGGAAAATCTGGTTCAATGAGAAGAAAATAATATTTTGTGAATAGTAACTTTTTACTTTTATTTACCACGGTTAAAAGGAAATAGGGTAATTAAGGGTAAATATTTTATTATTATTACCCTAACACAAGTCCTAATTCTATTGGATAAGTGTAATTCGACCAAAAACAAAATTAGGGATAAAATATTACCCTTTAGGTCCACTTGGATTAGATTAGGACATTTAATATCATTTTATTTAAAGAGTAGTTAAAATAGTTAAAATCAAAGTTTAATAACTAAAATATTTTTAATATAGGGTTATACATAAGATAAATTCGAATATAAATATTAAGTAGAAAGAAAAAAGGTATTACTAAATAATGGTATTTTATTTTTTATTTTTACACTTTAAATAAGTTAATTTATTTATGACACAATGATGATGCAGTAATTATATTATTAATGAAATATTGACATATTTGATGCTATAAATACCCACATAATTGTAATTTGAGACTTTTTATTAATTACAATAATTTTCTAAGTTACTATGACATGTTATTATTAATTTAGTTAACTTTTTTAGAACTAATAGTTCTGTTTTGATTTTCAAAATAATCAATTACAAAATAGTGTAAAAATTGACAAAAAATAGTTTTTAAAACAAATATTATATTATTAATTGTTATTTTATTCCTAAAAATCTAATGTTCGGAAAAATGACTTATCTAATGTTATATATATTAATAATAAACAACTTGGGGTTCTTCGGGCTTGTTATTGTACATTTATTATCCTTATAGTGTAAGAAAACAAGAAGACATAGTAAAAGTTAAATTATCTAACATAAAGTTAAATCTAAATTATAAGGTTAAAATAGAACACTAAACTTGTATAAATTATATTGGTTGAGATTATTTCGACCCATACCCACCTTATATTCTAAATAAATCAATTTGGAGATATAAAAAACCGAATATGACTTTATAATAAAATAATATTTTTAGTTTTTCTTAATGTGCCCCTCTAATCCCTTATAAAAGAGCACATCCTCCCTCTTTTCCTCACACCACTTTGAGCCTTCAATCTCGGCCAAACCCTGCCAAATTCCATTATCCACTTCTATATAAACATCCTATAGGTCCTTGTCTTCTTCAAAGACCAATTTTAGTGCCCTAAGAGGAGGTCTCAAAGAGGCGCTTCAAAGAAGAGGTAATGTCTGTTACCGATTCTTTCAACTTTATTTCTTTTTCCACTTCTTATTCTTTAGTTTTTGCATTATGAAGTAATAACATAAGTATCAATAATATACTGATATGTTATTATATGTGTGAAACAACCCTTTTTCACCATCTATCCATCCTATGGAAAACGAAATCACCGCGCGTGCGTACGTATGGAATACCGTCTCCACGCTGTGGTGTATTCTATTTTCCACCACCACCTTACTTGGATTGGTATAATGGTGTAAAGAATAACTATATATGATTATTTTAAAGTTATATTGGTTCTATAATAGTATACATACACTTCAATACAATTCCACGATCATTGGAATGATATCATCGCTCGTGCGTACTTACGGACTACCGTCTCCACGACGTGATGAGATTCATTCTGCATGTTAACCATTCCTGAATGATTTTAAAGTATATATAATGAATAATAATGAAATATATGACATAATAATGATACTGTATTTATTTATATATATATATATTTATTTCATCAACATAATTCTATTCAATTCAATAAGGAAACGAAAACAATGTTCATGCGTACGTACGGTCTACCATCTCCATCAACGGTGTATTTCATTCCTTTTACCGATCTATAATATATATGTATATGATAAATATATATTATATATAAATAATTTTTTACGTTCTGTAATTATGTAAATCGGGATATAAGTAATAATATCAAGAATGACAAGTCGAAACACATACGATAAATAAAATGATTTTACCCAAAACACTGCTTTTACATGGAATTTACAAAAGAATGTGTAATATAATGTCATAAGTGAAACATATATGATATCATAACAATGATTATGATTATGTAATAATTCAATTACATTATTTAAATAATTATACAGGATGTTCGGATCCATACGAAGCATATCATACCTAAGGTAAGGGATAATTTTGCAAATCTCATTTTTATCCGAGATTGCATATACGTAAGTATTTACTAGGGGTTATATTTATTATCCATGTAAATATTCTCTCAAAATGTTTTCATAAAATTTTTACATTCCTTCCATGTATTTTTAAGACATTTTTACCCTTTTCTTACTTTTACCACATCGTATGGAAGGAATCTTTCTTTTGTTTACCATACGAGGTATGTTTTGACTTTTCCGACCAAAGAATAAGGAGAATGTTATTTTTAACTTATACAACGTGAATGGATTTTTAAGGATTTATAAAGCCTTATTTTCATGAATCTACCTCCAAAATATTTCATTAATATTTTCAAAAAAATCTTTTTCTTTTAAAATTGCATGACATTTTGTGAAAGGAAAATGATTTTGAAAAAGAAAGGTTATTTTCCTCAAGAATTCATTTCAAGTGTTTTATCAGAACCATTTGTCATCTAAGATGACATTATTTCATATGTTTATGTTTCAAGTATAATGTCTCTATGATTTACACAGTTTTACTTTTCTAATTATGAAATGATATCCATTTCTTTTATATGGATTATGTGATGATGGGATGATTTTTATGAAACCCATTTTATTTATTTGGTTATTACGAATGATGTATGTTTATTTTGTGGCACAAGTTAGAATGATTTCATTATGAGATGGGTGGGACTTATATCACCCTTCAATAAATTGGGTAAACATTTATATCTCATGGTATATACATGTCTGGAATGAATAGTTAATCTCCTTCAGTGTTACAGGACTGAAATGAGGTGTGAACTAGATTCAGAAAGGGACTTTGTCCACTAAGATGGTCTTGGCAGCAATGCATTGGCTACTATGGAAATCATAACAAGTTCTGAATGGTTACCAAAATTACATGTTTTATTCCCATTATATTTTATCATTATTGATGTTCCATTATGATATATTCCTTACATACTTCCTTGATTTATGTCTTTTCTCAAGATTTTGATGTTTAAATTTCATGTTCAAGTTTTTGCTTTCAAAAGTTTATGGATTGTTTTATGTTCACTATGTTTTCCCTTACTGAGCATTTGAGCTCACTCTTTTTATGTTTTCTTTTCCTTTGGATATAAGGAAAGGTTTTGGGTACGAAAAAAGGGAAGATCTTTATGGGAGATGTTGATGATCTTTCACCATGATTACAATATTATGTTCCATGTTTCCAAAGACACTAAACAATTACGATCCTTGTGTGTATATTTTTGTTATGTATTAAGTATTCCGCAAAAGTATTGTAATGTACATGTATGTTAGGCTTTGGGTCTCTATAACTAGGGAGTTAGAATCAAAATTTAATGTTATGTTAAAAAATATAACAACTAATTAACGCATGTTGGTAAGTTCACATTTAATTAATTACGTATAAAGCATTCCATGAAATTTCAAACAACATAATTTTCCACCAAACTATTATCCTTAGTTAAACACCCCATTCCATGAACCAATAGAGTAACAATATAATAGTTTTTGAGATCATATAGATGTGTAATAAACCATTTTACTCTAAATGGGCCTCTAGAACCAAAAAATAAAATTTCAACTCATTTTGAAAAGCTAAAAAAAACATGAGTCTTTACAATTTTCCCCAATAGAAATTATCACCCTTAAGAAGTATTCATGGTTAACCCAACAGCATTTTTTCACAATATTTACTAGAAAAACGGAAGATGACACAGCAATCCAATATCTAGTTCCACGGTGTCCAAAAATCTTCTAATATATAGGGTATTTAACTATGATGAATCTAATACTACACAGTATATGAGTACCCTTATCATTTCCCTACAACTAACACTAGTGGTTTTGGACCATGGTTCATTCATCATTGAACACAATGAAAACATGTATCCAACTTTAGCAGACCATTTCTTGACCATAAATCAGCATGCACTCATTCTCGGATCACCAATAATGGAACCTCCATTCTCTATAACAACATAAAATGGGGATCACATCCCACAATGGCTTATAGCTCACTCACTACAATAAGTCCATTTTTGTATATTTCCTCGATTTCCATCCTCAATAAGTCCTTTGTGGCTACACTGTATAGTTTTCTTCAAGACCCAATCAATCAAAATGGACTTGCACAAGGCCCAACTAGCATCATTCAAAGGCCACACAAACATGACCTCAGACAACAAGGCTTTGTCTGAAAATAACATTCCGACCACCACTCACATCCTCATGTAAGAGTTATTACATAATAATTAACCATATGAACTCATGACCGCACAGTCCATGAACAAAGAATCTTGGATAATTCACTTAATCCCTATTAAATTCTCATTGTTAAGGTAAGATCCAATAAGTTAGAGCACCCTTGTCTTGATTATTCAAAATAGATATAACTCCTATACCAAACACAACCACACACTCTGCAACCACCCAGTGTCATTTCATGTAATGATCATCATCCCACTCTCTCACCAAGATGATGAAGCACAATCATAGTAAAAAGGGTCAGCAATCCAAATTATTCTTGCCTTTAAAACCAACCTCAACAGCACAACACTCATTGTAGCTCACATTCCAAGAAAATAGTGCTCAAGGGTCTTCTAATTAAAAGAAATGATAAAGAATCACCATGAAAATACCATATACTTGATAGTACCTCGTACAATTTAATCTCAAAATATTATATATATGAATTATTCCACTTCTAATGAACTCACGAGAACTTAGGCTTACCCCTCTCATAGGTTTCCATCAATTGTGCACGTATCCCAACTCATAGAGGAATGGGATAGAACTAAGGGTCTCTAGGTTTCCCACATAGCCTAAAATCCACTTCTCACCTGGTCATAACTCACATGAAGCATCATGATCCCATATCCGCATCACACAACATCTCATATATGAATATGCCCAATCATTGGTCACACATATAGATAGATCAAGTGCCTCATTCCAAATAATCTTTTAACTAGGGAACTAATTATCACAGTGAATCTTCATACAAGTCTACCCCTTAAGAATCACGATCACATCAATCCACACTATTATAACCAATGAAATAATCAATGAGGACCAATACAAATAAAACCATATTCACCCACTAATATATGTATAATAACATTCAGTTATTTATGGTAAACACCTTATAGGTTGTTCTTTTAGATTGAAATAACTAAGTATCTTGTGATGTGACACAAGCATACTATCTAATTCAGAATCAACAATTGATGACTTTTATAAATAAACATATCTATAAGGTTCTTCTAGATATAATTTTTTTATTAACAACAATAGAAAATACTGTATAATATATTACTGTCACATTAAATAACATAACCTATGAAATATTAACCCTCTAGGGTTTTCATAGAAAGAAACATGTGCCTCACAGACCAACTAAGGTCACCTCCTGTACAACACACCTAGAGACCATGTCATAATAATCATAAACACTCTCACCATTTATCTATATAACATTCAATCATACGGAAATACATATAAATTTTATTGTATCGAAGTAGAACTATAGAGACCCGAAGATTGAAGTACATATACATTACACTATTTTTGAGGAATACTTAATTCATAACTAAAACAAACACACAAGGACTGTAATAGTATAGTGTATTTGGAAACTTGGAAAAATAATCATCTAAACATGGTGAAAGATCTTCAACATCTCCCATAATGATCATCCCTTTTTTTCTTACCTAAAAACATTCTTTAAATCCTGGGGAAAAGAAAACATATAAAGGGTGAGCTCAAATGCTCAGTAAGGGTAATCATGGATAAAATAAAATAAATCAGATACATTTGAACTTAATGACATGAACATAATGTTTGAACATCAAAATCTTGAGCAATGACATAAAAAATGGCAGTACATAAGGCATAGATTATAAAGAAACATTAATCATGATAAACTAGAATGGGAATAAAACATCTAATTGTGGAATCCATTAAGCACATTTAATGATTTCCATAGTAGCCAAGGCATTACTGCCAAAACCATCTTAGTGGACAAAGTCCATTATTGAATCGGGTTTACTTGTCGTTCCAGCCCTGTATTACTAAACCAGATTTACTTTCCGTTCCAGCCATGTCTATCTCATGAGATATAAATTTTTACCAAATGAATTGGAGGGAGATATAGGTACCACCCATCTCATAATGAAATCATTCTTACATGTTCCACAAAATAAACATACATCATTCATAATAACCCAACGAATAAACTGGGTTTTATAAATATCATCCCATCATCACATAATCCATATAAATGAAACGGATATCATTTGATAATAAGAAAAGTGAAACCATGTAAATCATAGAGACGTTATATTTGAAACATACACATATGAAAAAAATGTCATCTTAGATGAAAATGGTTTTTATAAAACACTTGAAATTAATTCTTGAGTAAAATATCTTTTCTTCTTCAAAATCATTTTTTTTACAAAATGTCTTGAAATTTTAAAAGAAAATGATTTTTTAGAAAATTTTCATGAAATATTTTAGAGGAAGCTTCATAAAAATAAGGCTTTATAAAAATGTAAAAATCCTTTCATGCTGTATAAGTTAAAAAAACATTCTCCTCATACTTTTTTCGGAAAAGTCAAAAAGTACCCTGTGACGTAAACAAGAGAAAGATTACTTATATAACATGTACTAAAAGTTAAAATAGGTAAAAAGGACATTAAACATACAAAAAACACTTTTATAAAACAAGGACATGGATGATAACAATAACCCCCGTAAATACTTATGAATAAACAATCTCAGATAAGAATGATATTGGAATAATTATATGTTACCTTAGGTCTGATATGCTTCGTATAGATCTGATCCTCTTGTATAATGATTTAAATAATGTCATTGACTTATTACATAATCATATTCACTGTTATTATATCATATATGGTTCACTTATGACTTTATATAACCCGTTCTTTTGTAAATCCCATGTTAAAGCAGCGTTTTGGGTAAAATCATATTATTTATCGTACGTGTTTGGACTTGTTGTTATTGATGTTATTATTACTTATATCATGATTTAATTAATTACAGAATGTAAATAATGATTTATATATCATATATATTCATTATATATCCAGCTTATACATGTATTTATAATAGTACATAACATATGGAGGTAAGAAATGAAATGCACCGTTCATGGAGACGGTAAACCGTACGTACACATGAATGCTACTTTCATTTCTATTTATTATTTTAATGGAATTAAAACATAATGATACATAGGTATATTATAATTCCAGTATAATATCATATATAATATCATCAACTCCATCCTTTATACATCCCATATAAGGCATTAACGAATCACATCACTTTGAGGGGGTCGTAGTTCGCACTTCCACAAATGAGATTATCGTATATACCAACTATGGAAACCATATAGTCTTGATATAATTGGGAAGTAAATAAGCATAAAGAAATCATAAATATAATATATATCATATATAAATACAGTTCCATCATAATGGCAACCATGAGATGTGGTATGAGAAAATCGAACAATCATAGTTTCATGAGGCGTTAGTTAGCCATCACAGAAAAGTTAAGTTCTTCATCCATTAGATGGAGGTGTGTCTGAGTGTAGTTATAATACATCTCATAACAACATCCTAGGATTTTTAGGATACTGTTTTTTCCACAAAAGAATGTATTAAAAAGATTTTAGTGGTTGGATAAGTAGAATAAAAGAAATCAACTTAAGAGAAACTATTACCTTTAATTTGGGTAACTTCCTCTGGTTTGAACCAAAAGGACTTCTTTATGTGACTTATGCCTAATTTAAGGCTTCTAAGGTGAGGATATGTATGTAGGGAGATTAGTTGGGTAGAGTTTGGATGAGCTAAAAGGCTTGAGAGGTTTGAGGAACTGCATTGAAGTGGTCTCCTTTTATAAGGGAGTGGAGAGGCTCTTTTGGAAAGTGTTGAAATATTATTTTATTATAAACTTATCTTCGGTTTAAAAAGATCCCAAAATAATTAAAGATGAAGATAATATTACTCATGGTCGAAATAAAATCATCCAATCAGAATTTGACATGTTTTGTATAATATTTTAATCATTATAATGTTATTTATTTAAATCATTTATTAATGAGGTAAATACTGCATCAATATTGTGTCATAGATAATTTAATTTATTTGATGTCTAAAAATTATAAAAAAATACCAACATGTAGGAAATATTTTTTTATTTCCAATTAATATTTATAGTCGAAAATATAATTTATATAGCATTTTATAAAAATTAATTACTAAAGGATTGTTTTTAATGCAAATTTTGTGGTTACATTAAATTAATTAATATAATATGTCATTGTCTTTCATAAGTGGCTCCATGGGGTCCCAAAATCGATACAAGGTTTCCCATGGTCGGAAATTACTCATCCAATAAGTTTTGGACAAGTGTTAAGGTAATTTTGAATTATTATAATATTCTTTTAACCTTGAATTACCCTATTTACTTTTAACCGTGGTAAATAAAAGTAAAAAGTTACTATTCACCAAAAATTATTTGTATCTAATTGAACCACATTTTACTCCTTGATATTTACCGTGTCTCTCGTATTTTAGAAATTAAACTAATAAAAGCGGTAAAATTAAGTTTTATGAACAATTGCAAAAGCCCCTAGGAGGTGGGTAAAAGACGGTGAAAAGTTCAATACAATATTTATAAGTCAAAATTTATTATAAAATGACTCCAATGAATTTCATTGAACTTATATAAGTATTATGTACCTATATTAACCTTAAATAAATTTAAATAAAATAAATAATTATTTAAATAAAAATACGGTTTTAACCAAAAACTCGTTTTTTTCACTATTCATCAAAAATTGATGTCTTTTAGAAAAATAACAAAAATTCAGCCTAAGCTATATTTGATATTCCTAATTCAAAAATGATGTCTATTTTTTCAAATTCGAAACCTATAAGTGGCATTAATTAATTTTAAATGTAATTCCCTTTATCAAAACAAATAGTGTGTTTTTAAGAAACAATAACTATCAAAATATCATCACTTGTTCATGTCCAATTTCAATGTGAAATTAATTACAATGACCAACATTGGATTAAATGGTAAAAATATATTCTAATTACACTTTAAAACCAATTAAAGAGATAATATAACCATATAAATTATTGCGATGGCAAAAGTTATTTTTAATTAAAATATAGTGTGTTTTTACTATTCATCAAAATATGAAAGTAATCAGAATAATATGAAAAAATCATCCAAATTAAATTTTTATATCCTGACTCCAAGGAATAATTTTATTTTGTCAAATTGAACTTATTAACATGTTAAAAACTAGATTTAAAGCTGGTGCTCCATCAAAAGGCCACAAAACTGCATTTTTTTAAAAATACTTATTTTACCCGAAAAAAATATTTTGTTCTCATACCGTGTTCTAGAAAATATGTAAGATGAATAATAATGTTATAAAATTCAAAATTTAGTTAATAATATTCATAACAGGTAGTTCATAATAATATTATAACAATATATCTTTGTTTAGTGAAACTCGGTATTTCGTACTACACACGCTATCGAGGAACGTCGTGATTGCGTGTAATGCAATCCAAGTCAGGGTTGCATGTTGTGAAAGACTCCTTTGTTGTTTCGTATAACAGAAACCAACCATATTTCATTTATACATAGAATATATATATATATTCACTCAATTTTGCGTAGGATGACTATTATCAAACGAACATGAAATTGTGTGTAACACAATCCAAGAATAGTGTTGCGTATACTGCAAGCTAATATGGTGTCGTGTATAGTACAAGATAATCTTGGTGTAGCATAAAACACATGACATCAAAAAAATTAAAAATAATAATTATCATAAAATCTCGGGCTGTTAGATTCTACCCCCTTAAAATAAATTTCACCCTAGAAATTCATCATGGTTATAAATGGTTTAATACTTGAAATTTTCATTAATATAAACCCACATCGTAATAAGGAATACCAACACATAATGTTAAAAACTAAATTATGAAATTTAACGATTACCCAAAGTAACTCAACATAGGGTTTCCACATAAGAGAACATAGGTGAAAATATGGATATGGAAGAAAAATATAACCATCATGTTCTGATGGAGAGTGGTAGAGAACATGGCTATGAAAAAGCCAACAATCAAAAAGTCATAAATTTGTTATGATCTAAGGTACTATCTGATTCATCAGACATAAGAGCACTAGGGAAACATTTTGTTTTCAATATCATTTCCTAAAGTTGAAGAATTTGAATTAGAAGAAATACTTACTTTATTTCGGTACATTCTCATTCGTGTTTGTGCCTTGAAAAATTTCCACTTCATCTCTTAAAGAAATGAAGTTGAATTTGTCATTATTGAAGTGTTAGCAGATCATGTGATAGAATGATGGGTCATTCCATTTGTCTCAAATAAAATGATAGAAAAATTTATCGAATACATAAGTCCATGTATGGTGAGGTTAATCATATATGATTTCAAAAATGGACTTATAATTCATCTATCATACTGCTTTGTAAAATAAAACTAGTTTCTAATAACCAGGGACTTCATGTTGGCCAGTGGTAGGCGATAAAGTCCTATCGCACATTGGTTGTGGGTTTGATTCCCACAACCTTGTCTAACGCGACGGGTTTTCACCCATCTTGTTGGTTGTCCCTTTTTTTAAAACTACATTATAATAACATTCCTAAAATAATATCGAAAAAAAAGTTCTAGCCTTAAACAATACTATCTTATTTATAACATAATTCATTCAAATCTTTAGGCTTATCCAAAATACTTCTTTCTAAGCTCATAGTATACAGAAAGCAATTACTTGAAATGTCATCTACCGAGTATGTTAATACCATCATTTATCCCCTATATATCATAAGATATATATTGTTGTTCACATTCCAAACATGTGAATACCTTAATCATGTATTCTCTTGAAAAATTAATACCCATTGAACCTTAGTGAAAATATGAATGCAGTAAAATATTTAACACTTTCCACATTCCAAAATCCCAAAAATTATATATACTCAAACCATGATACCACTTAGTCCTTATATCAATAATGAGCTCATGAATACTATCAAACATATTAATTTCTCTTTATCCCTTCATTATGTCCATATCATCTGCTTTCCAAAAATATTTCAATCACTTTTCATGGTTACCGATGCCATTTTATTATGGAAAACCACAATGGACCAATACATAGATATTCCCATATACCATAAAAGTACCTCAACAACATTATTCTTGAATACCAATACATAAACACTTCAAACCATCATATTCAATTATTTTCATGGAATAAGTACATTCTTGTTTTAGAAGTAACCACTTAGGTCAGGGCATTGAGTTGGGTAATGCCCATTTTCTCCCTAGATAAGACATTGAACTCCATAACAGTCTTTCACTCTATGACCCACTCTCCACACAGATAACATCGTCTCCTCCATTTGAGGTATTCCTCAAGGCTCTTCTTCCCTTGTTTATAAATATCAGTCTTCCTTTCTTTATGATCCTCAACATGCGAACATGCATAAGAGTCTATCTTCCTCTTATTTGATGAATTAGGAATACCACTATATTTCACCATGATAATCATATATCGCGATGAATGATTTGGCATAATCATAATATCATTCTCTCTAGGAATTACGCAATTTCTTTTCTCATAGTCACCTATTTTTCCATTCGATTCAATGTTAACTTAATTCCTTCTGGTTCCCTCCATTGACTAAAACACAAAAAGAATTCTGTGAGAGGCAAAAATCATGATAGGAAAAACAACATAATAAAGGGGGAGTAACTTCAATATCTAGCATCTTATGTTTAATTCTAATATCGTTACCATAATTCAAGGATTATAACCTATAATTATACTTAACCTTAGGGAAATCCCTATACATACCTTAGAAATATCTCTAGGGATCTCACTAATGTTTTCGCATCCTAGTTTCCAAAGGATAACTAAACCTTTCCTCTGATACCAACTGTAGAGACCTGAAGCTTGACGTACATAGACATTACATTACTTTTGCGGAATACTTAATACATAACAAAAATAGACAGAGAAGAACCATAATAGTTTAGTGTATTGGGAAACAAGGAAAAATAATCTTGTAAACATGGTGAATGATCTTCAACATCTCCCATAAAGATCTTACCCTTTTGTTTTCTTACCTAAAACCTTTAATTAAATCCTAGGGAAAAGAAAACATAAAATGGGTGAGCTCAAAAGCTTAGTAAGGGTAACCATGGATAAAGTAAAACAAATAATATACATTTGAACTTAATCACAAGAACATAATGTTTGAACATCAAAATCGTGAGCAATGGCATAAAACATGGCAGTACATAAGGAATAGATCATAAAGAAACATTAATCATGATAAACTAGAATGGGAATAAAACATGTAATTGTGGCATCCATTAATCACATGTAATGATTTCCATAGTAGCCAAGGCATTGCTGCCAAGACCATCTTAGTGGACAAAGTCCCTTACTGAACTGGGTTTACATGTCGTTCCAGCCCTGTATTACTGAACGAGATTTACATTTCATTCCATCCATTTCTATCTCATGAGATATAAATCTTTACCCAATAAATTAGAGGGAGATATAGGTCCCACACATCTCATAATTAAGACATTCTTACTTGTTCCACAAAATAAACATACATCATTCATAATAACCCAACAAATAAAATGGGTTTCATAAACATCATCCCATCATCACATAATCCATATAAAAGAAATGGATATCATTTCATAATAAGAAAGGTCAAACCATGTAAATCATAGAGACATTATAATTAAAACATACACAAGTGTAAAAATGTCATCTTAGATGGAAAATGGTTTTGATAAAACACTTGAAATTAATTCTTGAGGAAAATATCCTTTCTTCTTCAAAATCATTTTCATTTCAAAAAATGTCATCCAATTTTAAAAGAATATGAATTTGTATAAAATATTCATGAAATATTTTGGAGGAATCTTCATAAAAATTAATCTTTATAAAACTGTAAAAATCCTTTCATGTCGTATAAGTTAAAAAAACGTTCTCCTCGTACTTTTGTCAGAAAAGTCAAAAAGTACCTCGTAAGGTAAACAAAAGATAGATTACTTACATGCCATGTCATAAAATTAAAAATGGGTAAAAAGGACATTAAACTTGCATAAAAACACTTTTATAAAACGTGGACATGAATGATAACAATAACCCCAGTAAATACTTACGAATAAACAATCTCGGATAAGAATGAGATTTGAATAATTATCCCTTACCGTAGGTCTGATATGCTTATTACGTATCCAAAGATCCTTTATAATGTAATTGAATTATTACAGAATCATATTAATTGTTATGATATCATATATGGTTCACTTATGACTTAATATAACCCGTTCTTTTGTAAATCCCATGTTGAAGCAACGTTTTGGGTAAAATCATCTTATTTATCGTACGTGTTTGGACTTGTTGTTCTTGATGTTATTATTACGTATTTCATGATTTACATACATCCAGAATGTAAATAATGATTTATATGTCATATATATTCATTATATATCCATCATATACATGTATTTATAATATTACATAACATATGGAGGTAAGAAATGAAATGCACCATTCATGGAGACGGTAAACCGTACGTACACATGACGCTACCTTCATATCTATTTATTATTTTAATGGAATTAAAACATAATTATACATAGGTATATTATAATTAAATTATAATATCATATATAATAACATTGACTCCATATTTTATACATCCCATATAAGGCATTAATGAATCACATCACTTTGAGGGGGCGGTAGTCCGCACTTCCTCAAATGAGATTATCGTATTTACCAACTATGGAAACCATAAAGGCTTGATTTAATTGGGAATTAAAGAGGAATAAGGAAATAATAAACATAATATATATCATATATAAATACAGTGCCGTCATAATGGCCTCCATGAGAGGCGGTAGGAGAAAATCGAACAATCATCGTTTCGTGAGGCGTTAGTTTGCCATCACAGAAACATTATGTTCTTCATCGATTAGATAGAGGTGTCTGTAAGTGTAGTTAAAATAATTCTCATAAAAACATTATATTATTTTGAGGGATTTAGGGAGCCTATTTTGGCAGAGTTTGGATGAGGAAAAAGGCTTGAGAGGTGTGAGGAATTGCATGGAAGTGGTCTCATTTTATAAGGGAGTGGAGGGGCTCTTTTGGAAAGTGTGGAAATATTATTTTATTATAAACGTATCGTTGCTTTCAAAAGGTCCCAAAATAATTAAAGATGAATATAAGATGACTCACGGTCGAAATAGAATCATCTAATCAGAATAGGACATGTTTTGGATAATATTTTAATCATTATAATCTTATTTATTTAAATCATTTATTAATGAGGTAAATACTACATCATTATTGTGTCATAAATAATTTAATTTATTTGATGTCTAAAAATTATAAAACAAATACCAACATGTAGGAAATAGTTTTATCTTTCTATTGAATATTTGTATTCTAAATGATAATTTATATAGCCCCTTATAAAAATTAATTAGTAAAGGATTTTTGTTCCTGCCAATTTTGTCTTTACATTAATTTAATTATCTAATGTGTCATTTTCTTTCATAAGTGGCTTCATGGGGTCCCAAAATCCCCCCAAGGATGTCCATGGTCGACATTACTCATACAATAATGTTTGGACAAGTGTTAAGGTAATTTTGAATTATTATAATATTCTTTTAACCTTGAATTACCCTATTTACTTTTAACAGTGGTAAATAAAAGTAAAAAGTTACTATTCACCAAAAATTATTTTTATCTAATTGAACCACATTTTACTCCTTGATATTAACCATGTCTCTCTAATTTTTGAAATTCAACTCACAGAAGTGGTAAAATTATATTTTATGAACAATTGCAAAACCTCCTAGGAGTTGGGTAAATGAGGATGAAAAGTTCAATACAATATTTATAAATCTTAAATTATTATAAAATGACTCCAATGAATTTCATTGAACTTATATAATTATTATGTACCTATTTTTACCTAAAATAAATTTAAATCAAATGAATAATTATTTAAATAAAAAGTCAGTTTTAACCAAAGACTCAGTGTTTTCACTATTGATCAAAAATTGAAGTTTTTAAGAAAAATACCAAAAATTCATCCTAAGCTATATTTGATATTCCGAATTCAGAAATGATTTATATTTTTCCATATTAAAAACATATAAGTGGCATTAATTAATTTTAAAAGTAATTCTCGTTATCAAAACAAATAGTGTGTTTTTAAGAAACAATAACTATCAAAATATCATCACTTGTTCATGCCCAATTTCAATGTGAAATTAATTCCAATGACCAACATTGGATTAAATGGTAAAAATATATTCTAATTACACATTAAAACAAATTAAAATAATAATATAACAATATAAATTATTGCGATGAAAAAAGTTGTTTTTTATTAAAATATAGCGTGTTTTTACTATTCATCAAAATATGAAAGTTATGAGAATAATATGAAAAATTTATCCAAATTAAATTTTTATATCTTGATTCCAAGGAAGAATTTTATTTTGTAAAATTGAACTTATAAACATTTCAAAAATTAGATTTAAAGTGGGTGCTCCATCCAAAGGCGGAAAAATTGCATTTTTTGAAAAATACTTATTTTACCCGAAAAATTTATTTTGTTCTCATACCATGTTCTAGAAAATATGTAAGATGAATAATAATGTTAAAAAATTCAAAATGTAGTTAATAATATTCATAATTGATAGTTCATAATAATATTATAACCATATATCGTTTTTTAGTGAAACTCGGTATTGAGTACTACACACACTATCGAGGAAGGTCGTGATTGCGTGTAATGAAAGCCATGTCAGGGTTTCTTGTTGTGCAAGACTCGTTTTTTTAATATAACAAAATCCAACCATATTTAATTTATACATTGAATATATATATTTATATTCACTGAATGTTGGGTAGAATGGCTACTATCAAACGAACTTGAAATTGTGTGTAACACAATCCAAGAATAGTGTTGCGTATAGTGCAAACCAATACGGTGTTACGTATAGTACAAGATAATATTGGTGTTGCAGAAAACACATGACATTAAATAAATTAAAAAGAATACTTATCATAAAATGTTGGGGTGTTACAAGAAATCTACTATGTACATATATGGGAAATCATCTTATAAGAATTTTCGGACACTTTTAAGGGATGTACCTCTCTCCAGTTATAAAAATCACACTACCAGTTTCTTAAATGTCATTTGAAACCTATATTCCAACTAATTCTTCTTAAGACACATGTTGCCTCTATGGGTGAAGAGTAAAATCCATAGATAGATTCTTTCAATGGTCACAAAGCCAAAAATCCATAATAATTCATAAATATCAAAAATCATGTGTATCACATGAATTGAAGATCATATAAAATAGTAAATTCAATAATCAAGATCATCCATTCCCATTATAAGAAACATGGAAATTCTACAACAATAGGTGTTCATGATGTACCATCCTAATATCCATTAAAAGCTCTAGAAAATTCATATGAATTATATCTACAATATCCAAAATAGTAATAAAAATTAATAGTAACCTTGATACATAATTGTAAAATTCTAGTCCATCTCCCACTAAAAAATAATTATATCAGTTCACCACATGATCTTAGTTTCACATATTTGTACACTAGAGGATACTGCCTAGAATTTGGTGTATAAAGTTGTACTGTGAGGAGACTATAACAACATACTAGTTTCAGAAAACATAGAAAATGAAACCAAACATCATATACATATATAAGTATTAGATTATTGATTATAATAAATTGAACCTGAATGTGATATATTAATAGTAAATACTTCATAAAATCCCATACAATCATCCTCACATACAACCATTGGTAATATATTGGTCGACCACACATACAAAATAAATTTCCTGAAAATATTTACATTAGAATCAATGTCAAACTCTAAGTCATGTAACATACCCAATGATTATAACTCTCGAGCTACACCCTCTCAATCTTATGAATCTACATAAGTGACGTCACTTGATATAGCAATACTATGCCTCTTCCTTAATCATTATTTATCTATACATACCCTTAATGTAGACATGATATATATACATACATAGAGGTTCATGGATAGGGGGTGATAAATGAATATTAGTGGAACACCCCCAGACGTGAACAAATAAATTGGTACCATATGTGTATTATAATGAAATATTCCCATCTTAGAAGAGAATAAATGAAATAAAAAATTATCCACAAAACTACCATCAATCATTGGGTCTATGACCTCAATCGATCATACCTCCATCCGCCAATCTCGATGTGTCTCTAAGCATGTCTAAATTTATATACAATTCATTTGGGATCTCAATAATATCTTTAGGTATTTATGGGTGATCTATAGATTCATATGCATCTAAGAGAAAAATAAAAAATCCTAGATCTCTCTAAGAGCAAAGGACAGCAATGGTAATATACCCACCTCCATGACACACTAGATCAACCAACTGGGGGTAATATTCATATCCTTGTGGAACATTTAGTAACTAGGTGTAATATAAAACTCCCCATGACATATAGAGAACAAAATATAATAGGGAAAATATACATGTCCCCATCACACATGGGATCAACCAACTAGGTGTAATATACAAATCCCAGTGGTATAACTGAGGAATAAGGGTAATATACCTATCCTTGGGCCATCTATAGAGAATTGGCCAATGGGTTTAATATACACATCACTGTGACACAAGTTATTTTCCATCCAGTGGTAATAAACCAATACCTATAACATGAATCAATAAAAAATTACATGGATTGTGCTAGAAAAAAGACCGATCCACCAGTGTGTACTACCACCACAACATCACAACCAACCCCTAGGGGGTATTCCAAGATACATAGAAAGTTAAGTAAGAAAAGGATTGATCGCATGAAAGACACACCTAAAACACTATATCCTTCTATGTTCACAATATGGCCATTGTTATTGGGTGACAGCCATAGTCATCTCTACCCATCAACATGCTCTCGGTCAGTCGGTCAATGGAAAACCACTGGGGTCCCATCAGTTAAAACAGAGAAATGATCTCAACTTGTATTCCATGGTCCCAAACATAGCCTCAGGTAAACACATAATGATATAAGGATATCATCTACCATGATATCGTCAATAGTGTAACAAATCATTATTAACTACATAGGATCTCTCCAACTAGTAAATAGTATAGAAGATGGCCCATGGCTCGTCTTGGTTTCTAATACATCACTAGGTTTTTTCTCACCAACCAAATCATCCAACCCATGGTATATCTTCCTTGGAAGACACATATCACAATATATATAGCCCAAATCTCATCACACTTCCATTTCACTCTAGATTATCTCGAACACCCAACTAATCTGATTCTTCATAAAATCCATGTCCCACTAACTAGGGATAATCCCATTCTCTATAAATAGATGAACATGGGAATTATATGGCATCACTTTCAATCCTTCTCATGTCTCCTTTATTGGTCTCTATCCATGTATCTCTCGGGAGACCTCTAGTTTGGTTTACTAGAGGAAGAACCACTCCATTATTATAGGCTCACCATAATCACCTCCTAAAATTCCTAAAAACACCCTATGGGTTCTGTAAACTTACTTAGAATGTCAAAATTTCTCCAAATATAATTATCCTGAGAAACATTCAAGCTTAAAAGTAAAAGCTCAGCTAAAAACCATCAATGTAAATAATATATGGTCTGTACTTATTATTACACAATAAGTACTATCAATACAACACCAGTTTGTGTACTTTTATGAGGTGTATGTACACCCGGGTTCCTTACATGTACTACAACAAGGCCAGGGTACACCATGGGTCTAGATGTGAGCTACTACATATCCATTCCCCCCCTCCACATTTTTCGTCAGACCATGTATCTGGCTTCATTGAAATGTTCCACTACACAACATTTATTTAAAAATTATGTAATGTAGCCCCAAAAAAACAATATCACACCCAAATAGGAACAGTAAAAAAATGTATTCTTGAGACCAAAAAGTTTTTTATATGGTTTTCCATTAGGGGAACCCATACGATACTACATAAACCCCCATTTTCCACTGAAATATCAAAAATCGGCCATTATAGTGTCCTAAAAACTCCTAAATTACATTATGATTTTTAAAATACCAATTATTTTTGGATTTATGGATAAAAATAAAAATAGGACCAACCTCATGGGGAAAACTCTAAATCATCATGTCCAAAACCATGCCCCATAGCCACTACACTCAAATCTAGTCTCAATTTCTTCTACGGATTGGGTCTAGTGAAACATCATCCTCCCCATATCAGTTCTTTCATCATAAAAGTCTAATTACCTTCCCACTCTTTTCAAATGTTGGATGGCATGGTGGTGGATAATAAAATAAAATATAATTAATTTAATTATATTTAATTTTAAAAAATCATTTAAAATGATCGCTCTGACTCCCAAAACCCAAAATGGGTTTATATCTAACCTAATAAAAAACACCCATTAGAAACATTCCCATGGATTTGGAATCTCAATCTGATTCTCTTTTCAAAAAATATCACTAACTTATAGCACACAAATAATTTAAATGTAACTAATTCAATATTAAATATTCTATGAAAATTTGAACAAATAAGATCTCTATAAATATTTTTTAATATGGTAAAACCCATTTTCTGAGAACAAATGAGTGGTCATAAAATATTTTCAAGATAAACTTGAATGGATAAATGACTATTTTACCCCTCACAAGCCTATAAAAACAATAGAAACAATTTATACTTATTTTAAGAAAACAAAAAAAACACAAGACTCTACATATACCATTATTATATTAACATAATATTATAATAATGATACTAATGTAATAATTTTAAAATTCTGTAAAGGGATTTGATAAATAAGATGTGCACATAAATAAATAGAATTGTGAAAGGACTGGTTCAAAATTTATACCTAACATTTTAAATTATATTTACACAGGGGATAATACATTAAGGGGTGGAATTTTTAAAATACTTGAAACTATTGATGGTGTATAGGAATTGTTTGTAGAGGTTTGAGTAGATTTTAGGATGAAATATGTGAGTTTCAGTGTTAGATAAAGTGATGACATGAAAACCCATTTTATAAGTTAAAAGGGACGACATTTTTTATATACTAAAAATATTTTAATAATGTGATGTCACTCTCAAGGAAAGTTTCCAGAAATTCAAAAATTGTATATGTTAAAGGTTATATGACCAATAAAGGACTCAAAAACATGTTACCATGCACGTTTTTAACATTTTTAGGATGTTTACACTGATATTATTTAATTTTATCATTTTATATTTTACCACCGAAACTATTTTTTATCTCAGTAAATTATCAATTATGATTAAAAATTAAATGGACCGTGTTATATTATTTGGACCTACTAATTAACAACTTTTTATCCATTTAATATAATTCATTTTGTAAAAGTGATAATGAATAATTTCAAAATAATAAATATATTATGTATTAAAAACAATTTCACGGGAAAAAAATTCTTAATGCTATAAAACATTAAATATAGGTTTATGATCTAGAATCAATATTTGTAAATTTATTATATAACTCAATAAATTAATATTTTTTCTATATTTGTGTTCTATAAATTTTATAATCATTCTTGTAAACTAATAATTCTGAAAAATGCATAATATTTGTAAAAAAAACATATTGCACTATTAACTAAAAAATCTATTTTTTAGAAAAATATAAAAAATTCATCTTAATATAATATTAATATGTCTAATAAAAAAATTAAGTTATTATTTTAAAATAAAATTATAAAATTAATAAAATATATTTTAAATGAAAAATCAATGAACACAAAAATACTGAATTTATTAAAAATAACATTTTTAAATATCATGTGTTTTTAATATTACTTCATAGAGTCCTATAAAAAATAGAATATTGATATATTATTTTATAAATTTAAATATTACCTATAATAACATACTTCTAACTATGATGAATTCAAATTATTAAGGTAAAGTAGAATATCCCCGTTTTTATATGGTTCTTCTAAAGGCATACTTTTTAAAATATTAGTCAAATGAAAAAATAAAATATAATTTTTTTTATTGATTATTAAATTTTTATATACCTATAGTTATGTTATTCATGTAATTTGAATACGTAACTATTCATTTTATTTGGGTGTTATGTCAGTTTTGAGTTGCGTGTGATATAATCAATTCGAGATATTAATAATTTAAACGGTACAAAATCAAGGTTTGTTATATTCTACTCTTATTAAATAAATTGTGTACTCGTAATTTTATATATTAATTTTTGATGAAATTAGGATATGGTATTGTTTTGATATTTATAATTTGTTACATAACATCTAATATGACATCTACCTTACTCTCTTAGGGTATAATAAGTCTCTTATTTTACCCCGTAAAATATTTTTCAATCATACAATCATGTACTATAGTATCCAGATTCCCTAAACATATATTATAAACAATATACCTATAAAAAAATTTGAATCAATAAGATATTAAACCACTATGTGGTAATATATTCCTTTAAAAAGTAGCTCCTAAAATTAACCACTTGTTCATAACATCACACACTAGTATATATACATCAAAGTCCCCAAAATTTAATAAACTTATCTAAAACTTTCATTAATCACATTATTATTAAATAAATATATTATTAAAAGGATATAAATACTATCTAAATCACATTTCACAAACAAAAATAAATCCTTTTTACCCCAACATCATGAATATTTTAAAAATAAGAGTAAGTGATACCTAAATCATGAGTTCTTAAGTTATTATCCCCAAACATATAACTTCATTATAAAATAAATTATATTGGTTATTGACCACATTTAATATATATTTTGAAAACATTAATGAATATTTATTAAATAAAACACCTTAAAAGTTATAGATAATATTCATAACTTTTCTAATATACTAGAATATCTTCCATAAATATCATTTATTAATGAAAATAGTTATGTGTACATGACTTAATATCAATTAAGTTATCATACTCAATACCATAGGAATGAATAGGAAAATCTCATTCTCTATTATAATAGAAAAATACTAGTATTTTAATATGTTTAAGTATCCTCCCTTATTCGGTAATAAGACATAGATTTATTTAGATTCTTACCTTTATCAAATTAATCTCATGATCTTCTTTCAACAAAATAGGAAAACCAAAATTGATACAAAAAATATCCAAATATAAATATAAAACAACTTTCTAAGTTATTATTCCCATATAACCTATTTTTATATACAAATGATACTTTTAGTTCATCCATTGAATATATTTCTTAATTGCATGTTTTTCCATGGTCATTTTTCTATTAGGTTATCTAATATTACTATTTAGAAACATACTCAAATCCTTCATAAAGGTGCATTAAATAAAATTCGAATTAACCATAGTATAAAACTAGGTGGGCCACCCTGGGTGTCTAGTTAGGAAACTTTTTCGGGAACTAGGTGACAATAGTGTCAATAAATAACATTCCTTTTTCAATGTTATTACACATAGGTACATATTTTCTAATGCATATTTCCACTTGTAGTATCTAGAAAGGGATTTTATTTCAATGAAAATCACATACACAAATGGTTACAAAAAATATGTATATTTTTACTAACAAATAGACATAACCCTTATACTTTGTAATTTTCTCTGATATTAACTCATATCATAAAAAAATTCATTAATTAATATAAAGGATTATCTATACCATTATGAATATGAGTAGAATTAACTTATCGACCTTTAATGACATTTATAAATCTTAAATCATCCTCAACCGGTAAAATTTTAATCATGTATGTTATCTAAACCCTGATCTAACACTAAATTTTTCAACATATAGATATGAACAATTGATTCACATGACTCAATGAAAATAAATCATTGCAATAAATTCTCAATACATTTTCGTATTATAACTTTAATGAATTTATAAATAAAATTATGAACAGACCCCATTTTCTTTGTATCAATTCTGGATTTTCCCATTATGTATGACACTTATTAATCCATAATGATTCTTCAAAATATCAAATTAATCATTTAAATAAGAAACTCCTCTATACATTTCATACATTTTATATCATTATAACATAGGGGTGGTAACATAAGAAAGGGATGATCTTAGATTCATTGTCTATATAAAAATAATCTGTTACAATAATTGATCATAAATGATCATAAGATTTTTATAATGGATTAATCATTATATAAAATAAAATAATACCCAATAAATTATATTCCAAAAGTCATGATACATGGTAGAAGGCTTGTCATATAATAAGAAATGAATCAAAAGTGTGTGGAAAAATTATAAAATAATCATTATCCATTGATCATATCATTTGAAAACGAATATGAATACATTTGAGGAATAAGCATTTGTATTGAAGATATATGTATTTTTAACATTTCTTAACCATAATTTTATTCATTCATAAACCTGTGACCATAGGTTAACCAAAATTATACCCAAACAAAACATATAGATAATAGATTATATGTAGTTATAATCATCGAAAAACTTATGAGAATATCTAAAACGTAATTATAGTTATTCAAAACCTTGTGATCATAGATTATCTAAAATTATACACCTAAATAGCCTTGGGAGGATAGTTTTACCACATTATACACACACATAACCCTATGATAAAATATTTACTACAATTATTCACACAAACGACACTGTGATAATAGATTAAGCATGATTTCCAACACACACACAACCTTTTCAGTATAGTTAAACATAATTTATACCCATGAATGCACTTGTGCATTTATCTTTACCGTAATTATTCCCAAGAAAAAAATTATGAAAATAACTACACTATAATTATACTCACAGAAAAAATCATTATTTCCTGAGAAATAAAATATTAAAAAAATCATTTGTGGGTGATGTAATACCCCATCTATCAATCCAACATGCACATATATTCCAAATAAAAAAAATAATTCATGATATCATAAATAACCGATGGAATGAAAAATAAGATTCACAACATTTACATAGGTAATCACAAAAATTGACCTTAAAAATGCAGAATATTTATACCTAAAAATTAATGACACCAAAAAATTATTTCAGATGAAAACTAAAAGGGTTTCACATAAAAAATAACTTGAATTGAAATGTTTTCTTTTAATGATAAAGAGGAAAATGGAATCAACGACATATAATATTTTTTTATGAAATTTTTTTCAAATTATCAAAAAAGGAGAGGTTATGGGTCGTTTTAAAACATAATTTATAGAACAAATTATTAAAATAATTATTTGAAAATAATACTCAATAATGAATCCATGAATGAGGCATAATGGTTTAAAAAAGAGGAAGTTAAAATATTTTATAAACTGTATCTTTTAAAAAAAATCTTCTCTAATGGAAACTTGAAATAGAAATATTGTATTCAAAATGATAAAGTGAATATTCATGAAAATATTTCATTTAAAAACAAATCCTAATTATTGGATCATTTCAAAATTCATAATGGTTATCAAAAATTAATTTAGAGAGGAAGTTAATAAATTTTATTCGGAAAGGATGGAATACCTTTCAATTATTTTGAAATACCATTACTGAAGTCCCGCAATTTTAAAAGTGTAATAAAATAAACTTTTCAAAATTGGGGGTGGAAATATAAAGTCAAATGAGATAGAATATACATGACTTATAACTATAAATAATATCATTTTTTGGAAAGTAAAATACGAATAATGTTGGGAACACATAATTGAGGGTGATGGTGATTATTCTCAAAAATGATATAATTTTGAGAAAAAAAAGCATTAAGTACAATATTTCCATTAAAAATATATTTTTTTATATATAAGAAAAAAAATTAAAATGAAACAAATTATATGGTGTAATAAAATAATCATTGATGTAGAATTTCAAGAATAAGGATTATAATTCAGAAATTGGAGAGTTTAGTTAATAAAAAACCATAGAACTTTGGTATATTTGAAATATGAATCTAGAAACATAAAATTATATGGATATTAATAATAAATAAATAAATTTTATATGGTAAAAAAATTAATATTTATTAATCACACCATATTAAGGATATAATGTTTCCCAATTAAAAATATTCCTCAATTAATTAAATTTGAGAATAATAATCGCATACCTTAGATCATTCATAGTCAAAATGAATTCTAAACTCATGTTTAAATTAATAACTTCCTTAATCATCCATTTATGAAAAATTATGATAAATATTACCATTTATAAACATTATTTATAATTACTCAATATTTTTTTATTAGTTAGTTATTATCTATTTTTGATATAGGGTGTGAGTTATATTGATCATTTTGAAATTATTATTTTATAGAATTCTTGTTATTCAAACTCCTACAAAACATTATCAGTCCCAAATTATCATAGGTAATTAAATCTATGTTTTTAATTTTTTATTTTTTTAATATTTCATTTTATGGGGTTTTTTGATGATAATTAATGGTGATTTTACTAATGAACAGTTTCAATGATTCTTAGTAAATGAAGGGGTTTTCTTAAATATTGACATATGTTTTCATATTTGAATTATAGAACTGAAAGAATAATTATATCCATATTTTTATCATATATTTACTTAAACTAAATTTCCATATCAAATCATGATATTAATTTCTATCATTGTTCAAGTAGGATGTCAAAGCATCCCAAACAAGAAAATACCTTAATCAATGGATTATTATTTACTGATTTAGTTTTAATACCAACATAATATAAGAATGAATATCTTATTAATTAATTATTATTTTTATATATAATGATTTTAATGAATTTTAAGAAGAATAAAACTTATACTAAGTTATTTGTTTCTATGAAGAATTCACATTTTTCTATTAGAACACACTTTTAGATGTTTTAATTTACCATAGTTTTCTATTAATCATATTGTTAATTGGTTTTACAATTTTTATTTTTAAAACCTTAATAATTTCATAAATATCATAAGTTTCCATTAAATATATTTCTTTTACCTGTAATGTAAGGAGACGATGAAAATTAAAATGAAATTCAATCATTCCATAGAGATGGTAGTCCACACATACAAATAGATGGGGATGATATTTTCCATAGAATGGTTATAGGGGTAATATGGTTTATCATTTAAGAATATAAAATATTACATAAATATAATAAGTGTATTAAATTATTTATTATTACAAGATTTTTATGGTGGTGGAGGAAAACAAAACACTTTGTGTAATGGAGGAAGCAGTCCACAGAACACTGAAATTATGATTTAATTTTTCATAAAAGAAAATAAAACAATTGGTAAATATTATACCATTATTTTAATGACATAATATTATACTAGTTTCACTAATTTAACAATTTTATGATAGTGGAATTAAATTTTAGGATGAATAAATGCACATAAATAAATATAAATGACAAAGATGTTGTTTGAAACTAATACCTCACATAGATTGTTACCATTTTAGTGGGGGATAAGTCTTTGAAGGAAGGTATTTTGAGAAGACGAGAGCCTATTAAAGGTTACTAGGAAAGTTTTGCAGATTCTAGGGTATAGGTTTTTCTGAACTAATAGTGTTATGTTGTGAGGGGAAATGAAGAGTTGAGGTCCCCTTGTGTAAGTGAAAATGGATAATATTTTTATAAATACTCAAATTTTTTTAATAAATTGAAGTCACACTAATGGTAATAAGATCTAAAATTTGACATATTTGATTCTGTGGGTGATAATGTCAATAAAGACCTAAAAATTTCATTCACACCCATGTTTTAAATTTCTTCGGTTTATTTAACTATTATATTATTTGTTTTTTGTAATTTAGTTTTTACTATGGTAACTAGAATTTAACTAAGTAACATGTACTGGGTGATTAAAAATGTACATATTATACAATTTGGACATATTGATTCAAATTTTTAATTTAATTTAACTAAATTTATTATCTAAAAGTGACAAAAATTACTTTTAAAATAAGAAGAATATAATGTATTAAAATTATTTTCTTGAGAATATTCATAATTACATTCTAAAACATTAATTAATAGTTTTATACTTGATTGTATACTTTTAAATTTAAAATATAACCCACAAAATGTGTATTTTTCTAGAATACGGTTTTATAAATTTTCAAATCATTCTTATAAAATATTAATTCTATGAAGTCATGGAATTTAAAGATAAAATATTTCACTATTAACCTAAAAACATAGAAAAATAACAAAAATTCATCAAAATATAATATTAATATTTTTAATAAAAAAATAATTCATTTTTTCTCATTACGATTCCATAATTTGTAAATTGGATTTGAAATTAAATTACGACATATAAATAAAAACTCCTTTTAATAAAAAAATTTACCTTTTTAAACAACAACTGTGTTAGATCATATTTCATATAGATTTATAAATAAATGAATATCTATATGTTTGTTTATAAATATAAATACTATGAATTATAACAAAAAATTTACTTGGATCAATTTAATTTATTAAGATACATATAATACCCCATTTTAAAAATGGTTATTCAAAATGATTTCTTTTTAATAATCAAGAAAAATAATAATATATAATTATTTTAATCAATAATTATATTTTTATATATTAATTATTATTTTATTTGTGTAATTTTAATATATATTTTTTATTTTGGTTAGGATTTTCTTATTTTACTGTTCTTTGTGGCATATCCAATTCAAGATAGTATTTATTTAAATCCTCCGAAATATCTGGTGGTAACAATTTCTTTGCATAAGAAAAAAATTTTAAAATTATCAAACACACTAAGCACAAATTATAACACCCTGAGAATTTATAATATTATTATCCTTAAATAAATATTATTTCTTTGATATCCTACATTACACAAAATAGAATGTTTAAATGAACGACAATATAATATAAAAATACAATTATTTAAACATGAACAATATAACTTAGCCATTATATTGGAGGGTATGAATAGTGTTAAGTATTTTATGAAATAAATAAATATATATTTATTTATTTATTATTCATTAAATTGTTTTTTAAACTCTCATCAAATAATCATTCAGCTTTAATGAATACATTCTATTCTAAATAACTTGTTTCCTTCAAAGTGGATTTTTATTTCTTTTATGATAGTATGTTATAATAAATATTTGGAAATTTAGGAAATTCTATTTTATAAAATGAAAAAATAAATTCAAATCAACATACCATTATAAATATAGGGTGATTTGTTTTTATATTTTAGAAAATATTAATTTTTTGAATGAATAGTGAAAAAACAGAATTTTATGAAATTATTACTAATTTTAATAAATTAATTAAATTAAAAGTATAATTGTTATTTTAATTTTCTGAAAATTAAAATTATTTATTTATATGAAATAAAATTAATTAAATTTAAATTATATTTAGGCTGGATTTCAGTGTATATTTAATCTAGGGCATAATACCGTTATTTTTTAATACTATTTTATGGGTCATGATGTTTATCCATTTTAATTTACTAAAATAATCCCTAATTAAGAATTATTTAAATAATATATAGAGTTTATATATCAATAAAAATTATCTGAAATTTTTTTATTGATGATTAGTTGTCATATAGTTTTTACGAGATCATCTTATGTGTGAAAAAAATTCATTTCTTGAAAAAATGATTCCTCAACATGTCTGTGGGGTTATTATTAAATTATATTCATCCACTTATTCGAGTTTAATTTTTTAAAAATTAGTTTTATATTTTTAATAATAAGAATTTATATTAACTTATTATGACAAATTAATTTGTTCCCATTAATTATTATTGAAAACTGAAAAAATTAATTAACATGGTTATGGTAAAAAAAATTACAAGGGGGTTAAAATAAACATATAAGGGTTATAAAAAACTCAAAAACATTATAATTACTATTTTATAGTCATAATTATACCTCATATTTTCTATGTTTCTAAAAGAGTCCATTTTTAACCTTTTATCATGTGAAAAATGTGGGTGTAATTCATTCTTTAAAAAAAATCTAATTGTGTCCTCTTTCTAACTTATAAATGGCCACTCACTCTTCTCTCCTTTACACAGTTACAAAAACCATTTTTTCATAAAATACCTACTAAATAACCTTACTTAAATACCAACATTATACATGCCTTATTTTGATCATAAATCAATCATAGGAAGCTTTTGGTTAAAAAACTAAAGAAGTTATTTGATAAAAATATATCGTTCTTAACTGGGCATTTTATTTTATTTCTTCTTCCGCCTCCATCAATAATTATTGAACAATTATTATATACAAAATATGTAACTTCAATATAATTAAATGTGTTTATGGTTCTATAATAACCTAAATAAAACTTCACATCCATCAATTAGGAAGCACATTCATTGATCGTGTGTATGATGGACTAACACCTCGCAAACAGACGTAATTCATTTTCAATAACCTCTTCTAAAGGATTGGATTAATGATTTATATAATTTTTATATATTATATTTATGATATAATTTGACTTATTTAATTATAATAACATATATATATATTCTTACTTTGCATTCCGTAGAGAATACGATCACACCACTTGTGTGTAGGGAAGACTACCCCCTCACGAAGTTATGTTATTAATTTTTCAATCATGATTTCCATAGAATTTAATAATGAATAATTATTTGTAAATATATGATATTAACTAAATATTAATCATTATGGAAAATAAATATACCATATAATTTGTTACATTACAATCCATTGAATAAATGACAATGTTGTTCTTGTGTATGGCGGACTACCACCTCGTGAAGTGATGTGATTTGTTTATTTTACCACATCATTTTTAAGGTATATGTAAAGGTATTTAAATTAATAATATTATATTTGTTATCTATTAATAATTACATAATTTTAAATTAACCCATTACATTATTCCCTCATTATCATTAAAAAATGGAAATGTTACTCAAGTGTACGTATGGCCTAACATCTTCATGATTGCAACATAATTAATATTTCATGACAATATTTAAGGTTAGTTTATAAAAGTTTAATTGTGTATAATAAATGATAAATAATTCATTATTAACATTATTTATATAATTAAATAATAACATATCCATCCATAGTCAATTTACCACTGCGATGTTTGACATATAATATGTTTATCTTTAAAATGTCCAATGTGAAGTTAATTGGATAAGTAATTGAATATGGAATAACAAAAAATAAAATAAAAGGAATAAAAAACATTATTAAATTATTAATCATGTAAATAATTGATATATTTTTATTATTTAGTATGATAAGGGATTCATAAGATGATTTACGCTCGAGGTATATGTTTCCACCTCAAAACATCCTTCTTTGGAACACAAGTTATTTTACTATCCTAATTCAATTCATATGATTTATATAATGTCCCTTTACTTATGATAGTAAAAATACTTCGAAATTTATTTTATTTTAAGTCACAATTTATTTAATTTATTCATAAGTTTTGTGGTTCAAATTTTATCAAAGTGGTAAGGTTTTATGCTTGAATCTCATTTTAATTAGGATTGTTAAGGCTTTAATTTCCATTAGAGGAAATTATTTTATCATTATCTACTAAGCCACTTAAATTTTATTATAATGTAGTTATATTTTAAATTTTCAATTATTATTAAAATTTTATCTTTAGGTACTTAATGTTATAGAGAAATGTTTTTAAGAAAATATGACTTCTTTTCTATCATTAGTCAAAAATCGTTTCCCATTCAAATCCTTATTTTCCAAAAATGTTTTTAATGTTATTCTTAGCTTTATTAAATTATTAATTAAATACATTTTTGATAATGATTTAATTTTAAAAAAAATTCTGAATTTAATCTTCCAATAATTGTTTAAATAAGGCACATTCAACATTTCTTACAAAATGTTAAAGGGGTGTTTTTAAAATTATAGTACATTAAAAAATAACCCTCTATCATAACCATTATTTCAATTGAAGATTTATTTATATGTTTCCAAAAATATTATAAATTAAAATTTTTTCAGTATTTTTATTTTTATTTTTATTATAATGTCATTTTAAAAATTGGAAACATTATTTTCAACAAGTTTTTTTAATATTTTGAAAAGTATTTCTATAAAGTTATTAAAAAATTTAATGTTTTTTTAGTGATTCTAAAATCATTATATATATACCTTACATATATACCTTTATCAAACTTCATTAATTTAATGGTGTTACACATTCCTTCTATTCTATTATCAAATTCCATCTTTAAGAAACCACATTTTATTTTTATATGAGACCATATTATGAAACCAATTTTATTTCTATTGGAAATTATTTTTTCCTTCTGATGTTTTACAATTTTTGGAACACATAAATCATGAATATTTTCTTCGAGGTCTACCCATATATCACTAATTGATCATGATAAACAAATAGGATTATTGAACCAATTTATTTCTCCATGGAATTTGTTAATATTTTAGTATTAAAAGATGTCAAATATAGGATTGTGGACTAAATATAATCTATAATGGGACATTTAACACCATGTTTTATTTCCTAGGTAGTTAACCTTGACTCAGTTTTATGTATTTTTATACATTTCTACAACATTTCCAATGATTCCATGATTTTATAAGTTAATTATATTTATATTATATTTATTATTGATTACACATGTTCTATATTTTTGATTATATCATGTTATACCTTTGACTCACAAGTTATTCTTCATTATCATGTTTATTTTTTATTGGGATTTCTATATCACCCCATTATTTAATTTATTTTTAAAGTTATTATCTGACAATTTAGGATATCAAGATGATTTTATAGATTAATGAGGAAATGGGAAAAAATAAAAGGATTCCATAAAATAGTTTATGTTGATGTGTTATGAACATGGTGTTCAAAACACACTACGCCTCGCCATATTTGGGTTGTAATTAATAGATGATCATGTTAAAAATCATGTAATAATTTGTGTTAATTGATTTGTTTGTAATAGTTGGTATCAAATAAAAGTACTAGTTAACATATAGAAACAAGGATAAGGAATATTCAGTGAGAACACTAGGGATAATTCTAAGGATAAGTCCATATATCATAAAATATCCTAGAATTATAGAGAATGTTTTAGTGAGTGGTCTCTATGAAATTACACCCCTGTCTAGAAACGAAATCTTGTTGTGAATTTTTCATTGTTTTACCAAGTGGTCATAAATCTAAAAAGGGTGGATTGAGATAGACTCGATCATCACCAGGTGAAAAACGAAGGGCCTTGTTACACATCTGGTTGAAAACACTTAGGGGATAAGTTTTTGAAATTCACAGGCCCTTTTGGAACCATCATGATTAACATGAATATATGATAATAATGGATTAACTAGGTTAAACCAAAAGTTTCTTGGGTTTATTAGTCTATGATTGATCATATGTTCAAATCCACCAGTGCAACATTAAAGGATTTATGTTATGGAATCATAAGATGACTAAGAATTGTTTTGGAGAAAATTAAGGTAATATATCTCTTAGGTTTTTCATGGGTTTTAGAAAAAAATATTTATGGAAATATTCATAAAATTTTATGGATATATGTTTAAGTGTATTGGTATCCTTTAGAATTTATCATATATTTGATGTTAAGGTAATAAAATTCAATTAATATGACTTGATTTTTTGGAAAAATAATCATTATATAAAACATTATTGTTTAAAAATTGATTTGATGATTAATTTAATTTAGAGGATGTTCATAATGTTCTTAGGAACATTGTATGAATTATAATTTAAAAAAAAGAAATATTATATGCATTGGGATAACTCATCGTACATGTCAAGGAACTAGGTCCTAATCCCATAACTGTTGTTTGATAATTTTGTAGCACCTACCACATTCCTATAAAATGTACTTGTTAGTATGACATTATTTTTACATAAAAATATTGGGTGGATAAATATTAATTTGATTTTCTGTATATATTATAGGGTCACATATTTTTTAATCTTTTGGATTTTGTGGTGATTGATGAAATTTATTGAAATGTTTAATTGGGTGAAGATATTTATAACACTTTGGTTTAAAACCAAATTTCCTGTTTTGTTTTATGAGGTTATTTGGTATATTGAGTTATTTATTTATGTAATGTTCTATGATAAACATATGTTTTTGTTATTTAAATTTGAATAATAAAATATTCATATTCATTTAAATTATTTTAAAAAAAATTCTTTCAATTTTGGTTTTAATAAGGGTGAGAGGAATATATTTTTTCTCTTTGATGGATCATATAATCTGTTTATATTTAATTTTAGTTCTTTGGGTACCAAAAATTTATATCATATATTCCTTAAATATACTAAGAGGTGAAGTGGAAACTTGTCAAAGAATAACCTAAAGATGAATTTGGGTTAATGAAATAAAAAATGTATAAACTAAGTATATTTTTAATTGTTAGATATCATAATAGAAAATTAATCCTTCAACTCTAGGAAAATAAACCCTAAATAATGATGATATCCTATTATATTCAAATCTAGAGAATAAATTTTCATTTAACTCATCAATGATTTATGGAGTTTTGGATGTTAACTATCTTTTTATTATTCATCTTATTGTGATCAGTGATCTCTATCACCCTCTGTACCTATTTACACATTTCTTTAATAACCACATATTTACTCTTGTAATGGCCCAGACCAACCTGGACCATTACATTTCCAAAACACCGCTCCGCCAAAATGGTGGCACTGGTCACGAGGGAACCAGTTACGGTGACACGGTGACAGACGCACACCAGTCACGGTGGCACCGTGACGGTCTCACACAGGTCACGGTGGCACAGTGACGGTGGCACCGTGAGGGTGACACCATGACATTGGCACCGTGAGGGTGGCACCGTGAAGGTGGAACCGTGACAGTGCCATCGTGTCCTCACCAAGCATCCTTCGACCCTTTTTTCCAGTTTTAACGTAAAGATGATTTAATGCCCCATTAAAATCCATTTAAATCCCATAAATAATATCAAAAATCCCCCAAAAGTTTGGAGAACCTTAAACATACCAAAACGTATGGTTTTCCTCAGTGTCACACCCTTTCCCCAAACCTACCAATTCCAACCATGTTGCGCATTTTTCCTCCGTTTAAAGAAAATGGTTTAACACATAGCCATTATGACCACCCCTCCGATGGGAATAATTATATAAGAATTAATCCCATCATGTGTAACCTCCCAACCACAAAGGAAACCATGATCCGACTTTAAAGAGGATCAAAATTATTTATCCCGTAACTTTAAAATCTTGTCTTTATATCATTCTAGTGTTTCTTCCTTCCCATTCTTGTCTGGATTTATTTCATCTCCCTGGTGTGCTTGGAGTCCCTCTTTCCTGAGGCTTGTGGTTCTCCTGTGCTGGAGTTTTTGTTCTCGTCCTAGGAGTCCCCAGAGTTCCTCCCCTGCAAGTCGCGCATCCTCGGTTCTTGGCGCGAGGAGAAGAACATGGATCCTTGATCAACGAGGTAGGTATTTTCCCTTCGTCTCTCCATACTGTGTATCATGCGGGGTGGGTAGGATATTGTTTCTGTGGGAATGGATAAAACCAAACCTTAACAAAGATAATAATCAAATGGTTAATGACTAATGTGGTGTGTTTGACAATTCTGTTATACTCCTTTATAAATTCAATATGTTGTGAACTGTATGGGCTATGCTCACTGAAAATCATGGTTGTTGGTGGTCTTTCCTTGAATGCTAATGATCCCTTGTCTTCTGTGATAATTTAACGGCTCCAACATGGAAATTTGGTTAATTACGTAAACTCGCCCGATTAAATGAATTTCCAGTGAACAACAAACCTTGTGTGATCACCCCGATTAACCAAACAAAAACAAGAAAACGTACTGAATGATGTACTTGAGCGGGGAAAAATACTTATTCTGTCTTGGTGGCATGTCTGTTTGTTCTACTCGATTATTATGGGGTGATGTGGATGAAGATGGGGTCCTCTGTTGTGGTACAGTTGTTAGTTGGGAATCTTAAGTTTTGTGGGCCTATATCTCGAGGCTTGGTTTGGTTCCAGTACTTTAAGGGATCTCACTGATCCCTTTGTAGGTGTGACTTTACAAGAGAACCAAGTGTGAATGTTTAAATTGCTGTTTGCCTATTTCTCTTTCTCTAGCTTGTGGTTATGACTGTTAGTTTCCAAGTAGTGTATAATTTACCTAAATGGGATCACTTGAACATGAAATCAATAATGGTTTAAATGGAAAATTGGTTTTGGGAATGAGTTGTGACTTGGTCAGGAGTGTTGTGCCTTCTTTTATGAATGAATAGTAGCAAGGGTGTTGTGCTTAGGTTGGATTTGGAAACCCTAGGTTTGGATGAGTGCATGTTACCTACACATATATCTATAGTTTTTATGTTTCTTATTCGTGCCCCACCCACGTTGAGAACTTAGTGTCGAACACCCCAATTTCATGTGGGAGGGTGTTTTTTCCAACACTCCTATGAGTGGCTAGTTATTATCTCATATTATTCACCCTTTCCTGAAAATCCCAATACTCTTCGAAAAGGTTGTGACGTCCTGAGTTCAATTATTTCCCACGATTATTCGGGCATAGTAGTTGTGGTGGTTGGCCCAGGTGTGTGCGGGCAGGTGGTTTCCCAAGAGTCTTTGGGATGAGGCCTAGGTGTCTTTAGGTGTGGCAGTAGTTCTTCTGACCCATGTGTTTTTCGGCGTGGTTACACATGGTGGTTTTGGCCCAGGTGTTTGCGGGCAGGGTGGTGGTAGTGGCCCAGGTGTTTGCGGGTGGGATATGCGGTTGTGGCCCAGGTGTGTGCGAGCGTGGTGTGGTAGTGGCACTGCGGTGAGAATTGCGGGATTGGTTCGACGCATAGGATATATTCAATAACAAGTGGTAAAGTTGCACGGGGTACCCAATTATTTATGTGCTCTTATTATACATTACTTGACTTGCTTTATTTGGGAGAGTGCCTTGGTAAGGCTTGGGTGGAAATTTGTCTTTGTTAGGTTCTTTGGTTATCTCTTTTTCCACGGGGCCATAGAATTCCTCCCCACTTGTGCATGAGAGTCTTTGGTTTTCCCTACTGAGTAGACTTGAATGCTCACCCTACGTATATAAAAATGCTTTCATATTTCTAGGAGAACTTCAGGGATCGTGCGGGGTGGTACTAGCTCAGATGTTGGGACAGTTGTGGTTTCTGTTTTTCTTTTCTTTGGTACTTTACCTTTGTAGTCTTATTGTACTTTTTTGTAATGGCATGGACCCACCTGGTCCATTACTGTTCCAAAACACAGCTCCACCAGTTACAGTGGTACCGTGATGGTCGCACACCAGAAATGGTGGCACCATGACGGTGGAAGCATGACGGTGGAACCGATGATGGTGGCAGCGTGATGGTCTCACACCGGTCACGGTGGCACCGTGACGGTGACATTGTGTCCTCACCACGCGGTCTTCATCCGTTTTTCCAGTTTCCTAATTTTTCTGCTCCCTCAACATATATTTTAACATTAATATGATTTAATGACCCTTTTAAAACCATTTAAATCCCATAAATAATATCTAAAATCCCCCAAAATTCGGGCAAACCATAAAATTACCAAAACGTGTGGTTTTCCTCGGTGTCACACCCTTTCCTTGTACCTACCAATTCCGCCCCATTGCACGTTTTTCCTCTATTTAAAGAAAACTATTTAACGCATAGCCATTATGACTACCCCTCCGATGGGAATAATTAAATAATAATGAACCCCATCATTTGTAACCTTCCAACCACAAAGAAAATCACGATCCGACTTTAAAGTAGTTCAAAATTATTTATCCCATAATAATAGAATCTTGTCTTTATATCACACTAGTGTTTCTTCCTTCCCCTTCATGGATGGATTTATTTCTTCTCCCTAGGGCGCTTAGAGTCCCTCCTTCCCTAGTCTTGTGGAGCAAATGTGCTGGAGTTTTTCTGCTCGTCTTAGGAGTCCTCGGAGTTCCTCCCCTGCAAGTCGTGCATCCCCAGTTCATGGCGCATGGATAAGAACATCAATCCTTGATCAACCAATTAGGGTTTTCCTTTAACTCTCCTTACTGTGTATCATGCGGGGTGGGTACTCTATTTTTTCTGTCGGAATGGATGAAACAAAAATTTAACAAAGATAATAAACAAAGTGTTATGGAATGATGGGATGCGTTTGAAAATTCATCTATACTCTTTTATAAATTCTATATGTTGTGAACTGTATGGGCTATGATCACTGAAAATCATGGATGTTGGTTTTCATACCTTGTGTGATAATGAACCCTTGTCTTCTATGATAATTGAATGGATTAAACATGGGAATTTGGTTATTTAAGTAATCTCGACCGATAAAATGAATGTCTAGTGAACATCAAACCTTGTGTGATCACCCGGATTAACCAAACAGAAAGAAGAAAATGTAGAGAATGATGTACTTGAGTCTGGGAACTTCCTTGTTTTGTCTTTGTGGCATGTCTATTTGTTCTGCTTGATGCTTATGTGGTGACATGGATGAGGATGGGATCCTCTATTGTCAAACGGTTGTTGGTTGGAAATCTGAAGCTATGTGGGGCCGTATCTTGAGGTTTGTTTTGGTTCAAGTACGTTGAGGGATCATACTGATCCCTTTGTTGTTGTGACTTTACTAGAGAACTAGGTGGGAATTCTTAAATTGATGTTTCGTTGTTTCTCCTTCTCTAGCTTGTGGTTATTCCTGTTAGTTTCCCAGTAGTATATAATTTACTTAAAGGGGATCACTTGAACATTAAACCAAGAATGGGTTAAATGGAGATTTGGGTTTTGGAATGAGTTGTTACTTGGATGTGAGTGTCGTTCCTTTCTTCTATGAATGAATAGTAACGAGGGTGTTTGTGGTTAGGTTGGTTTTAGAAAACATAGGTTGGGATGAGTACCTGTTACCTATACATATAGTTGTATTTATTATGTTTCTTATTCATGCCCCACCCAATTTGAGCACTTCGTGACGAACACCCCCATTTCATGGTGGAGGGTGTTGTTCCCAACACTCTATTGAGTGGCTGGTTATTAGCTCATTTTCTGCTCCCTTTCTTGAATATCCCAAGACTCTTTGGGCAGGCTGTGATGGCCTGAGGTCCATTATATCCCAAGATTATTCAGGTAGGGTAACTGTGGTGGTTAGCCCAGGTGTGTGTGGGCAGGTTGTTTCCCAAGAGTCTTCCGGATGAGGCCCAGGTGTCTTCGAGAGTGGCAGTAGTTGTTTTGAACTAGGTGCTTGAGGGTGTGGTTAAATATGGAGGTTTTGTCTGAGGAGTTTGAGGGCAAGATGGTGGTTGTGGCCCAGTTGTTTGCTGGTAGGATGTGTGATTGTGGCCCAGGTGTGTGCGGGAGGGGTGTGGCAGTGGGACAGTAGTGAGAATAGAGGTATTGGTTCGATGCATAGGATGTCTTCAATAACCAGTGGGAAAGTGGTGCGGGGTACCCAAATATCGATGTGCTATTACTATACATTACACGACTAGTTTTATTTTGGGAGTGTTCCTTGGTGAGGCTCGGGGGATAGTTTTCCTTACTTGGTGATTTAGTTGTCTCTTTTCTCACAGGGAATTAGAATGCCTCCTCACTTGTGCACGAGAGTCTTTGGTTTTCCCTACTGATTAAACTTGTATGCTCACACTATGAATATAAAACTACATTTAGGTTTCTAGGAGGAATTTAGGGATCTTGTGGGGCCGTACTAGCTCAGACATTGGGATAGTTACAGTTGCTATTTTTTTTTCACTGGTACTTTACCATTTTAGTCTTCTTGTAATTTTTGGTGTTTACTATTGTAACATGCATATGGGAATGGTTTTCTTTTGGCTTTACTCTTTCCCCCTAGTTTTGGTGTTGTTGGTATTTTCTATCTTATCTTCTGATCCTAATAACGAAAAAGGGTAATGCCTTCCATCATATGTGTGATTCTATACCCTTGGTGATAGTCGCCACTCTGGGGTCTATTGATGGCGGGTCTCGGGGGTCATTATCTCTCCTTCAACATGAAGAAGGAAGGGTCTGGCAATCTTATGTCCCGTTCCCCATCCTGGTGAAGGTGGGTCATGGAAGAATTTTTTCAGAGGCAGGTTGAGAGATAGGATGGAGTCTGGAGTTAGGCACATGGAGGATTGCATGGGATGGTAGGGAAATAGTGTTGGCTGATAATGGTGTATGAAATAGACCAGGGAAGACCAGCTAGTACATGAGATTTTAGGTCCCCCCGTGATCCGATGCAAGGACTCTAGGCCTACAGAACGACCACGTAAGGCTACACTGATTGTAGGGTAGAGACCCTAGGTAAGGTACATGCATCATAATGACTTTTTTTAGGTTTTATGCGTATTTTTGGGATTTAAAATAAATAATAAGTCTAAGGAAATTTGAGACCCAATATTCTACACTACTCGGGCTTAAGAATTCCTTGTTCACCTTGTAGCTATGGCACATGGGAGACGACCACATGTAGTGCGTGCGATCGAGGCCCAGAGGGTTGAATTGGCTGATCGGCAGAGGGCTGACCGAGAGGAGGAGGATGATTAGTGGAAGAGGATGATTTGTGTCTTTTACCAGAAGACCCTCAGGAAGTATGTGGGTAGCATCTCAGACATGGAGACAGAGAGTTGTCTAGAGGATCTTGTGATAGCATTCAGCTTAATCCAGGAACAAATGGAGTACTGGGTTCCTCTGGCTATAAGCCAGATGCGTGGAGCAGTGCGCCAATGGTGGACACATTATCTTGGGGAGAAGAGGGAGGCTGAGGTTATGTGGGAAATATTTGAGAAGGAGTTCTGGGTGGAATTCCTCTCTTCCACGATGAAGGTTGAGAAGAGGTAAGAACTAGTATCCCTCTAGTAGGAGAGTATTTCAGTGAGAGAGTTGTGGATCAAGTCTGAGGATCTCCTTCGCTTTGCTCCCAACCTATTTTCAGATGAGGATTCTTGGGTGAGACGTTTGGAGGAGGTACTTCGACCTTCTCTCTAGTATGTTGTTACTCCCTTCACCCTACCGATGTAATTGGAGGTCCAGAAGAAGGCTGAAGTGGTGGAAAGGATACACATGATGGGAGGTGTATCGTGAGAGGGAATCCAGTTGGGCTTGTTGAAGGGGAAATCAGTCAGCTATAGGCCTCCAGCGTCAGGGCCCTCTAGGTTTCGACCAGCAGGAAGTAGGCATCAGCAGTTCCAGTTCCGATCTCCTGGCTGTTTCCCCTTCCATTCAGGCCCAGGGCTAAGATTTTTCATCTGTGGAAGCCATGGGCACCTTCAGAATCAGTTCCCGTACAGTTTACAGAACAGAGAGGGTGGGTAGGTTTAGCGCCCACCTCAGCAGTAGAAGTTTCCATCTAGGCCCTTTCATCAGCAGCAGCAGGGGAAGCAAGCTCTTGCTCCTCCCAGGGAAGGCATTGCAGGAGGAGGACTACCTCATGATTCTCCTCAGAGACCTCAACCAGGGCGCGGTCGAGGAGGGGCCGACAGTCGAGGGGTAGGGGAGCTGGGGTGGGCAGTTTCACGCCACAGAGGCAGCAGTTCCATCTAGGCTAGAAGTCGTTTGAGGTACGATCAGCATGTTTAGTACTCTTGCCTATGAATTGTTCGATATAGGAGCTTCACACTCCTTTATTTCACCCAATTTTTCATGTGCTCTGGGTTTAGATGTTGATCGACATCCAGTTCCCCTAGTGATGAGCACTCTAGTCAGAGGTCAGACTGACTTGTTTTAGGTTTGTCGAGGGTGTAGACTGATGATAGGGCCACATCAGTCTATTAGGGATCTTCTACTGTTTCAGATATATCCATACGATGTCATCCTAGGCATTGACTGGATGTCTCTGTATGTTCCATCATTGACTGCTTCCAAGGAAGGGTTGTGTTTTCAGATTTGGGCGGCCGACGTGTAACTTTCATCGGCGAGTGGGGTTTCCAGAAAATTATCCGGCCAGAGGAGCCCCTCCATTCCTTGTTAGCTGAGCTATCAGTGGAGTCGGTAGATGTAGAAATGGTGGAAGTTCTAGGGATCATTAGGGAGTTTATAGACCCCTCCCTGAGGAGGTGGCAAATCTACCCCTTCTACGTGATGTTGAGTTTGGGATAGACTTGCAACATGGTGCACCTCCGATTTCAAAGGCTCCCAACCAGATGACACCTTCTGAGTTATGGGAGTTGCTGATTCCGATTGATGATATGATGAAGAAGAGTTTTTTATGACCAAGTGCATCACCATGGGGGGCTTAAGTCTTATTCGCAAAGAAGGCAGATGGTGGTCTCAAGCTGTGCATAGAATACTGGAGACCAAATCAGGTAAAGGTAAAGAACTGTTACCCTCTCCCAAAGATAGACGACCTTTTCAACCAGTTAAAAGGGGAAGTGTAGTTCTCATAGATTGGACTGCAGTCGGGATATCACCAGTTTAGGGTAATGGAGGGTGAAATCTTGAAGACTGCCTTCAGATGCAGATATGGGCACTTGAGTTTGTGTTCATGTCGTTTGGTGTTACGAACGCTCCAGCTATGTTCATGGGGTTCATGAACTCCATCTTCTAGAAATACCTAGATCGGTTCATTGTCGTGTTTATTGATGACATCGTGATCAACTTAATATCATAGGAGGATCACGCTGAGCACCTGAGAATGGTTTCAGAGGTCCTCCGCCAGCCCCAACTTTATGGGAAGCATTCCAAGTGAAAGTTATGGATGTGAGAAGTGCACTTCTTTGGGCACGTGGTGTCCGAGCAGGGAATAGTGGTGGAACCATTGAAGGTTGAGGTGGTTGTTTCTTGGGAAGCACCCAAGAACTTTTTAGAGGTTCATAGTTTCCTTGGACGAGCAGGTTACTATCGGATGTTAATGCCCAACTTCTCCATAGTTGGAGGACCATTGACAGCTTTGAAAAAGAGGGACCAGGATTTTGTGTGGAATGGTTGGTGTGAGGTAGCCTTCATCTATCTGAATGAGAAGTTGGTAAGTGACCCAATACTGAGGTTTCCAGATGAAGGGGCGGCATATGAGGTGTTCGGTGATGCTTCAAGATAAGGCCTTGGGTGTGTTCTGATGCCACGACCAGGGGTGATCTCTTATTGGTCTAGACAGTTACATCCCCATGAGCGTAATTATGCCCCCCACGATCTGGAGCTTGAGGCAGTCATGTTTGCACTAAATTTGTGGTGGCATTACCTCATCGTGGAATGCTTCCTGGACTTCACAGATCACAAAATCGTGATGTATATCTTCTCCCAGTGGGACCTAAACTCATGACAGCGAAGGTGGGTGGAGTTACTTTAGGACTACGACTTCAAGATTTCATACACCTCTGGAAAAGGGAAAGTGGTGGCCGATTCCTTGAGTAGGAAGTCACAGAAGGACGTGGTTTGAGAGTCGCAAAATTCTTAGAAGGAAATGGAGGAGTTGGTTTCCCTACACCTGGATGCAAAGATAGATGGGGGTAGAGGTAGCATGTATCAGATGACAGTGCATTATTCTCTACTACGGTATATAGTGGAGTCTCCGTGGGCAGACATAGAGAGTGAAGTGATGCGTGACCGGGTTTACCAAGGCGATGCTCCGGAAGGGTGGACAGAGGATGGTCAGAATCAGATGCTTTTTCGGGGGAAGTTGTTTGTTCCAGAGGCGATGTGTGAGAGGGTTCTGGGTGAGTTCCACAACTCACCCCTACCAGTGCACTCGCGAGTTTCCAAGATGTAACAGGGTCTGAGGAGTCAGTTTTGGTGGCCTGGGGTAAAGCGGGTGGTGGCCGAGTTCGTGCACAGGTTCTTAGTATGTCAGCAGGTGATGGATAAACACTGTGTTTCAGGTGGTCTGTTACATCCTTTAAATGTACCCGAGTGGAAGTTGGATGACATCTCGATGGATTAATTTATAGGGATACCCAAGTTTCAAGGAGGCTGCGACGCTATATGGGTAGTGGTGGACCAGTTGACGAAACCAGCTAACTTTCTGGCGATCAAGGAGTCAGGTGCAGTGGACGCCTTAGCATAGAGGTACGTGGATGAGGTGGAGTGATTGCATTTACATCAGAGGTCCATAGTTTCAGATAGGGATTCATGGTTTACCTCACGATTCTGGAGGGGATTGCAGCATGCTTTTGACACCCACCTATGTCTTAACACTGCTTTCCATCCCCAGACAGATGGACAGACAGAGCAGACCATCCAGACATTGGAGGATATGCTACAAGCATGTATTCGGGATTTTGGGGGATCGTGGGTGCAACACTTTCCTCTGGTAGAGTTTTCCTACAGCAATATCTATCACTCTACCATTGGCATGGCTCTGTTCCAAGCCTTGTACGGAAGGCCATGTCACTCACCCGTGTGATGGACCGAGGTTGGGGAAACAAGTTTTCTTGGCCCGGAAGTTGTGCAGAGCACGACGGAGAAGGTTCTGCTTATACGAGAGAGGATTAAGGCGGCTCAGGATCGGATATGCTGATAATAGGAGGATACCCTTGGAGTTTGAGGTGGAGGGACACATATTCTTGAAGATCTCCCCTCTACGTGGAAAACAGAGGTTCGATAGGGGGAGTAAGATTTCTCTAAGGTTCATCGGACACTTCAAAGTGTTGCGGCGGGTCGTAGAAGTGGATTATCATCTAGAGAAACCTCTGCCTCTACTCAGAATACAAGAAATATTCCATGTTTCACAACTCTGATAGTATGTACATGAAATTTCACACGTCCTCGACTGGTGAAAGCTGGATATCGAGGACGATGTGACTTTTTTGGAGAGACCAGTGAGGATCGAGGATCGTGAGGAGAAGGTGCTCTGTGGATGGACCATTCCTTTGGTTCATGTGTTGTGGAGGCACGATGGACTCAAAGAAAGTACCATGGAATGGGAGACGCATATGCGCGCCCAGTACCCAGAGCTGTTTTGTGTTTTGATATGTTTTGTTTGTACATGTTGTGATGGAATTATTTACCTTATTAACTATGGAACAAGTGGTTTTCATTATTATGTGGGTGTGTGTGAAGAGTCCTAACTATGTGGAGGGGATGACCTGATCCCTAATCAAGATGTATTATGGTGGATGCGATTAAACCTGTGCGGGCGAGTTAGTGACACCCAAAGCGGATAATATCGTGACATGGAGGAAGAAACTCCCTAACCCAAATTACGGGACAGTTTGACCTTCTAATGTTGCCTAGTTACTTGAAGGAGATGTGTTATTAGATTTCGTTGAGGTTTAATCTTAAGAGGTATCTTTCGAGGTGGTTGTTCAGAAACCATCTTTCTTCGGGTCTAGTTTTGATTCTCGGGGGTGAGAATAGTTTGAATGGGATCTGATGTGATGGCCCAGACCCACCTGGTCCATTACTTTCCCAAAACACGACTCCAATGAAATGGTGGCACCGGTTATGGAGGCACTGGTTAAGGGGCACCGTGAAGGTGGCACTGGTTACGGTGGCACTGTGACAATGGCACTATGATGGTGACGCCTTGACGGTGGCACCGTGAGGGTGACACCATGATGGTGGCACCGTGACTATGACACCGAGTCCTCACCGAGTGGTCTTCGTCCCTTTTTCCAGTTTCCATCTTTTTCTTCTCCCGCAACATATATTTTAACGTAAAGATGATTTAATGCCCCTTTCAAAGCCATTTAAAGCCCATAAATAATATATAAAATCCCTCCAAATTCAGGAAAACCATAATCAAAACAAATCATGTTGTTTTCCATGATGTCACACCCTTTCCCCATAACTACTAGTTCCGCCTCGTTGCACGTTTTTCCTCCATTTAAAGAAAACTATTTAATGTATAGCTGTTATAACCACCCCTCCGATGGGAATATTTAAATAAGAATTAATACCATCGTGTGTAACCTCCCAACCGCAAAGGAAACCGTGATACAAATTTAAATCAGTTCAAAATTCCTTATCTCGTAACAATATAATCATGTCTTTATATCACGCTAGAGTTTCTTCCTTCCCCTTCTTGGCTGGATTTCTTTCTTCTCCCTAGTGTGCTTGGAGTCCCTCTTTCTCGAGGCTTGTTATGTGCCGGTGCTAGATTTTTTCTACTCATCCTAGGAGTCCCCGGAGTTCCTCCCCTACAAGTCATGCATCCCCAGTTCTTAGCGCGTGGAGAAGAACTTCAATCCTTGATCAAACAACTAGGGGTTTCCTTCATCTCTCCTTATGGTGTATCGTGTGGGTTGGGTACGATATTATTTCTATGGTAATCGATGAAACCAAACCTTAACAAAGATAATAAATAAACGGTTAAAGAATGATGGGGTGTGTTTGAAAATTATGTTGTACTCCATTATAAATTATATATGTTGTGAACTGTATGGGCTATGCTCACTGAAAATCATGGCCATTGGTCATCTTTCCTTGCGCCCTAATAAACCCTTGTCTTCTATGATAATTTAATGGATTCTACATGGGAATTTGGTTAATTACGTAAACTCGACAGATTAAACGAATGTCCATTGAACAAAAACCTTGTGTGATCACCCCGAATAACTAAACACAAAGAAGAAAACGAAGTGAATGATGTACTTGAGTCTGGAAACTTCTTTGTTCTATCTTGGAGGAATGTCTGTTTGTTCTGATCGATTCTTATGGGGTGACGTGGATGAGGATGGGATCCTCTATTGTGGAATGGTAGTTGGTTGGGAATCTGAATCTATGTGGGGCTGTATCTTGAGGCTTGGTTTGGTTCCAGTACTTTCAGGGATCTCACTGATCCCTTTGTTGTTGGGACTTTAAAAGAGAACAGGGTGTGAATGCTTAAATTTTTGTTTGGCTGTTTCTCTTTATCTTGCTTGAGATTATGCCTCTTATTTTCCCAATAGTTTATAATTAACTTAAATGGGATCTCATGAACATGAAACCGAGAACGGGTTAAATGGGGAATTAGTTTTGGAAATGAGTTGTGACTTGGCCATGAGTGTCTTGCCTTTATTCTGTGAATGAATAGTAATGAGGGTGTTTGTGCATAGGTTGGTTTGGGAAACCCTAGGTTGGGATGAGTTCATGTTACATATACATATAATAGTAGTTATTATGTTTCTTATTCGTTCCCCACCCAAGTTGTTCATTTAGTGTCGAACACCCCCATTTCATGGGGGAGGGTGTTTTTTCCAACACTCATATGAGTGGCTGGTTATTAGCTCCTTTTCTACTCCCTTTCCCGAATAGTCCAAGACTCTTCGGGTAGGCTGTGACGGCCTGAGGTCCATTATAGCCCAAGATTCTTCAGGAAGGGTAGTTTGTGGTGGTTAGCCCAGGTGTGTGCAGGAATGTTGTTTCTCAAGAGTCTTTGGGATGATGCACATGTGTCTTTGGCTGTGACAGTACTTGTTTTAACCTAGGTGTTTACGGGCGTGGTTACATGTGGTGGTTTTGGACTAGGTGTTTACGGGCGAGATGGTGGTTGTGGCCCATGTGTTTGCGGGCGGGATGTGTGGTTGTGGCCCAGGTGTGCGCGGGAGTAGTGTGGTAGTTGGACTGTGGTGAGAATGGCGTGATTAGATCGATGCATTGGATCTCTTCAATAACATGTGGGAAAGTGGCACAGGGTACCCAAATGTCGATGTGCTATTACTATACATTACTTGACTTGCGTTATTTGGGGAGTGTACCTTGGTGAGGCTCGGTTGGATAGTTTTCCTTACAAGGTGCTTTAGTTGTATATTCTCTCCCAGGGAATTTGAATGCCCCCACACTTGTGCATGAGAGTCTTTAGTTTTCCTTACTGAGTATACTTGTATGCTCACCATACGTATATAAAACTACTTTCAGGTTTCTAGGAGGACTTCAGAGATCATGCGGGTCCATACTAGCTCGGACATTGGGATAGTTGCAGTTGCTGTTTTTTTTGGTACTTTACCTTTGTAGTCTTCTTGTACTTTGTAGTATTTACTTCGGTAACATGCATATGGGAATGGTTTGCTTTTGTCTTTACTCTTAACCCTTGTTTTGGAGTTTTAGGGATTTATTATCTTATCTCCTGATCCTAATAATGAAAAAGGGTAATGCCTTCCATTTTGTGCGTAATTCTATACCCTTGGTGCTAGTCGCCCCTCCGGGACCTAATGAAGGTGGGTCTTAGAGGTCATTATCTCTCCTTCTACTTGAAGAAGGAAGGTTTTTGCAATCTTCTGTACCTTCCCCAATCATTGTGAAGGTGGGTCATCACATTTTTGGTATTTACATTTGTAACATGCATATGGGAATGGTTTTCTTTTGGCTTTACTCTTACCCCCTAGTTTTTGTGTTATTGGGATTTACTATCTTATCTCTCGATCCTAATAAAGAAAAAGGGAAATGCCTTCCATATTTTTTGTGATTCAATACCCTTGGTGCTAGTCTCCACTCTGGGACCTATTGAAGGCGGGTCTTAGGGGTCATTATCTCTCCTTCAACTTAAAGAAGGAAGGGTCTGGCAATTTGTTCTCCCTTCCCTCATCTTGATGAAGGCGGGTCATGACAGAATGGTATCAGAGGAAAAGGATGAGAGATAAGATGGAGTCTAGATTTAAGCACAGTGAGTATTGCATGGGATGGTAGGGAAACACTTTTTTGTGATCATGGTGCGTGAAATAGGCTAGGGAAGACCGGCTAGGACATGGGATTTTAGGGCCCCCCGGGATCTGATGCAAGGACTCTGGGTTTATCGAACTACCAAGTATGGCTACACTGATTGCAGGGTTGATACCCTAGGGAAGTTACATGCATCATAATGACTTGTGTTCTTATGTTTTATGGGTATTTTGGGGATTTAAAATAAATAATAATTCTAAAGAAATTTAAGAGCATATAATCTACACTACTCGGGCTTAGGCATTCCTTGTTTACCTTGTAGCTATAGCACCTGGGAGATGACCACGAGTAGTGCGGGAGATCGAGGCCTAGGGGGTTGAAATGGATGATCAGCATATGGATGACCGAGAGGAGGAGGATGATCCGTGGAAGAGGATTCTTCGTTCCTTTCAACGACAAACCCTCGAGAATTACGAGGGTAGCATCTTAGACATGGAGACAGAGAGATGGATTTAGGAGCTTGTGATAGATTTTATCTTGATTTGGGCTCCAATGGAGTACTGGGTTCCTTTGGCTATAAGCCAGATGCGTGTAACAATGCATCAGTGGTGGAAGATTTATCTTGGGGAGAAGAGGGAGGCTGAGGTTACGTGGGCTGACTTCAAGAAGGAGTTCCGGTAGGAATTCTGCTCTACCATGATGAAGGATGAGAAGAGGTAGGAACTAATCTACCTCCAGCATGGGAGTATGTCAGTGAGAGAGTTAGGGATGAAGTTCAAGGATCTCCTTCGCTTTGCTCTTGACCTCTTTCTGGATGAGGAGTATCGGGCGAGATATTTGGAAGAGGCACTTGGACCATCTCTCCAGTGTGTTGTTACTCCCTTCACCCTACCGATTTACTTGGAGGTCCAGAAGAAGGCTGTAGTGGTGGAAAGGATGCACACGCTGAGAGGTGTATCGCGAGAGGGAATCCAGTTGGGCATGTTGAAGGGTAAAGCCTTCAGCAGTAGGCCTCCAGTGTCAGGGCCCCTAGGTTTTGACTAGTAGGAAGCAGGCCTCAGCAGTTCCAGTTCCGATCTCCAAACACTCACCCCTTTCTTTCTGGCCCAAGTCCGAGATGCTTCATCTGTGGAAGCCATGGGAACCTTTGGAATCAGTGCTCGGAGAGAGTACAGTATATAGAGGGTGGGCAGGTTTAGCACCCACCTCAGCAGCAACAATTTTTTGCTAGGCCTTTTCAGCCACAGTAGAAGGGGCAGTAACCTCCCACTCCTCCCAGTGCAGTCATTGCAAGATGAGGCTGACCTGGGGATTCTCCTTAATGACCTCGACCAGGGTGCATTCAGGGAGGCGGCCGACATTCAAGGGGCAGGGGAGTTGGGTGTGGGTAGTTTCACGACGTAGAGTTAGCAGTTCCATCCGGTCCAGATGTCATTCGAGGTATGATCAGCATGTTTAGTACTCTTGCCTATGCCTTGTTCGATATAAGAGCTTCGCACTCCCTTGATGCACCCAGTCTGGCCCATGCACTGGGTTTAGATGTTGAGATAATTCTAGTTCACCTAGTTTTAAGCACACCGGTCGGAGGTCAGACCAACTTGTTTTATGTTTTCCGAGGGTGTATACTGATGATAGGGCCACATTAGTCTATCAGGGATCTTCTACTATTGCTGATACATCCATACGATGTCATCTTAGGCATTGACCGGTTGTTCTCTTTATGTGACGTCATTTAATGCTTCTGATGAAGGTCCGTGTTTTCCAATTTGGGTGGCCGGCGTGAAACTTTCATCGGCGAGTGGGGTTTCCAGAAATGAAACAGGAGAGAGGATCCCCTCCTTTTCCTTGTTAGGTGAGATATTAGTGGAGTCAGTGGCTGTAGAAATGGTGGACGTTCCAAGGATATTCTGTGAGTTTATAGACATCTTGCCTGAGGAGGTGGCAACTCTACCCCCTCGAAGTGATGTTGAGTTCAGGATATACTTGGAACCTGGTGCCAGTCCGATTTCAATGGCTCCCTACTGAATGGCACCTTCCGAGTTACAGGAGTTGCAGATTCAGATTGATGATCTTGTGAAGAAGGGTTTTGTTTGAACCAGTGCGTCACCATGGGGTACACCAGTCTTATTTTCAAAGAAGGCAGATGGTGGTATCATGCTATGCATAGACTACCGGAGACTGACTAAGGTAACGGTCAAGAACCGTTGCCCTCTCCCAATGATGGACGACCTTTTCAACCAGTTAAAAGGGGAAGGGTGGTTCTCCAAGATTGAGTTGTTGTCGGGATATCACGATATGAGGGTGAAAGTGGGTGACATCACAAAGACTGCCTTCAGATGCAGATATGGGGACTTTGAGTTTCTAGTTATGCCTTTCAGCTTTACGAATGCTCTAGCAGTGTTCATGGGGTTCATGAACTCCATATTCTAGAAATACCAAGATCGGTTCATAGTCATGTTTATTGAAGACATCCTGATTTACTCAAGGTCAGAGGAGGATCATGCTGAGCATCTGAGAATGGTTTTAGAGGTTCTCCACCAACACCAACTCTATGGGATGTTGTCCAAGTGGAAGTTATAGATGCAAGAAGTGCAATTATTTGGGAACGTGGTGTCTGATAAGGGAATAGCGGTGGACCTATCTAACATCGAGGCGGATTTTTCTTGGTTAACACCCAAGAACGTGGCAGAGGTTCGTAGTTTCCTTGGACTCGCAGCTTACTATCGGAGGTTTGTGTCTATCTTCTCTCGAGTTGCAGCACCTTTGATATCTTTTACCAAAAGGGATCAGGCTTTCGTGTTGAATGGGAGGTGTGACGCATCCTTTAGGTATTTGAAGGAGAAGTTGGTAATTCCCCCAATACTGAGGTTTCCATAAGAAGGGGAAGTGTATGAGGTGTTCTGTGATGCTTTAGGACAAGGCCTCAGGCATGTGATGATGCAAAGACAAGGGGTGATCTCCTATGGGTCTATAAATTTACGTCCCCATGAGCATAATTATGCCACCCATGATCTGGAGCTTGCAGCGGTCATTTTCGCACTAAAGTTGTGGCGGCATTACCTCATCGGGGAACTCTTTGTGGTCTTCATGGATCAAAAAATCGTGAAGTATATCTTCTCCCAGCAGGACCTGAACTCATATTAGTGAAGGTGGATGGAGTTCCTTCAGGACTACGACTTCAATATTTCCTACACCTTAGGAAAATAGAATGTGGTGGCTGATTCTTTGAGCGTGAAGTCTCAGAAGGATGCGGTTCGAGAGTTGGCAGATTCTTGGAAGGCGATGGGGGAGTTGGCTGCCCTGCACATGGATTCGAGGATGGATGGTGGTAGAGGTTTACTCTATCAGATTATAGTGTAGTATTCTCTACAATGGCAGGTGGAGGAGTCTCAGTGGGGAGACGTAGAAAGTGAAGTGATTTGCGATCAGGATAACGAAGGAAATGCTCCGGAATGATGGTCGGAGGATGGTCAGAATCAGATTCTTTTCCGAGGAAAGTTGTTTGTTCCATAGGTGATGCGCGAGAGGTTTTTTGGTGAGTTCGACAACTCACCCATAGTAGTGCACCCATGAGTTTCCAAAACGTACCGGGGCCTAAGGGGTCAGTTCTGGTGGCCCGGGGTAAAGCGGGCGGTTTTAGAGTTCGTGGCGAGGTTCCTAGTGTGTCAGCAGGTGAAGGCTGAACATCATGTTCCAGGTGGCTTGTTGCAGCCTTTAGAAGTCCCCAAGTGAAAGTGGGATGACATATCGATGAATGTTTTCACAAGTGTACCCAATGTTCATGGAGGTTGTGAAGCTATCTGGGTAGTGGTGGACCGATTAGAGATATCAGATCACTTTATGGCGATCAAGGAGTCAGGTGTAGTGGATGCCTTAACATAGAATTATGTGGATGAGGTGGTGTGATTGCATGGAGTTCCGAGGTCTATAGTCTTGGATAGGGATGCACGGTTTACCTCATGATTCTGGAGGGGATTTCAGCATGCTTTTGGCACCCAGATATGTCTTAGTACTGCTTTCCATCCTTAGATAGATGGAAAGATAGAGCGCACCATTCAGACATTGGAGGATACACTACGAGCATGTATTATGGGTTTTGGGGGATCGTGGGTGCGACAATTTCCTCTGGTAGATTATGCCTACAACAATATCTATCACTCTACCATTGTCATGGCTCTATTAGATGCCTTGTACAGAAGGACATGTCTATCACCCGTGGGATGGACCGAGGTTGGGGAAATAGGTGTTCTTTGAATGGAAGTGGTGTATAGCACGACGGAGAAGGTTAAGCTTATACGAGATAGGAGGAAGGAGGCTCAGGACCGAAAGAAGACATATGCCGATAATAGGAGGAGACCCATGGAGTTTGTGGTTGGGGACCATTTATTCTTGAAGGTCTCCCCTCGGCGTGGACAACGGAGGTTCGGCAGGTTGAGTAAGCTTTCTCCTAGGTTCATTGGACCCTTAGAAGAGTTTTGGCGGGTTGGAGAAGTGGCTTATCAGCTAGCACTACCACCGTCTCTACTGAGAATACATGACATATTCCATGTGTCACAACTCCGACGGTATCGACATGACATTTCACATGTCCTCAACTGGGGAAAGCTGGATATTGAGGACGACATGACTTTTGTGGAAAGACCAGTGAAGATCGAGGATCGTGAGGAGAAGGTGCTCCGTGGACATACCATTCCTTTGGTTCATGTTTTGTGGAGGCATGGCGGGCTCGAGGAAATTACATGGGTATGTGAGACGCAAATGTGTGGCCAGTACCTAGAGCTGTTTTGAGTTTTGTTTGTTTTGTACTTTTTGTGATGGAACGCTTTACTTTGTTAAATATAGAACGCACAGTTTTCCTTATTTTGTTGATTTGTGTGAAGAGTCCTGACTATGGGGAGGGGAGGACCTGATCTCTAATCAAGATTCATTAAGGTGGATGCAATTAAACCCGTTCGGGCAAGTCATTACCACCCAAAGCAGATAGTATCTTTCCATCGAGGAAGAAACTCCCTATCCCATATGACTGGACAGTTTGACCTTCGAATGTTTCCTGGTTACTTGAGGGAGAGGTGTTCCTTGATGTCATTGAGGTTAAATCTTGAGAGATATCTTTCGAGGTGGTTGTTCAGAAACCCTCTTTTCTTCAAGTATAGTTTTGATTTTAGAGGGTGAGAATAGTTTGAGAGGTATCTGATGTAATGGCCTGGACCCACATGGACCATTACTTTTCCAAAACACGGCTCCACTGAAATGGTGGCACCAGTCACAGTGGCACAATGATGGTCGGACACCGGTCACAGTGGCACCGTGATAGTGGTACCGTCAGGGTGACACCGTGACGATGGCACTGTGAGGGTGGCACCATGACAGTGCCACATTGTCCTCACCGAGCGTTCTTCATACCTTTTTCCAGTTTCAAACTTTTTTCGCTCCTGAAATAATTCTTTTAACGTAAAGATGATTTAATTCCCCTTTCAAATCCATTTAAAGACCATAAATAATATTTAAATCCCCCAAAAGTCGGGAAAACCTTAAACTTAACAAAACGTGTGGTTTTCCTTGGTGTCACAGCCTTTCCCCATACCTACCAGTTGCACCCACGTTGCATGTTTTTCCTCCGTTTAAATAAAACTGTTTAACTTATAGCCATTATAACAACCCCTCCGATGGGAATAATTAAATAATAATTAATCCAATCATGTGTAACCTCCCACTCAATGGAAACCATGATCCGACTTTAAAGCGGCTCAAAATTCTTTATCCCGTAATAATATAATCTAGTCTTTATATCACTTTAGAGTTTCTTCCTTCCCCTTCTTGGCTAGATTTCTTTCGTCTCCCTGGTGCGCTTAGAGTCCCTCCTTCTCAAGGCTTGTCGTGCACCTATGCTGGAGTTTTTCTACTCATCCTAGGAGTCCCTGGAGTTCCTCCCCTGAAAGTTGCGTATCCCCAGTTCTTGGCGCGTGGAGAAGAACATTGATCCTTGATCAACCAGGAAGGTATTTTTCCTTCGTCTCTCCTTACTTCGTATCATGCGGGGTGTGTAAGCTATTGCTTCTATGGGAATGGATGAAACCAAACCTTAACAAATATAATAAAGAAACAGTTCATGAATAATGGGGTACGTTTGACAATTCTGCTACACTCCATTATAAATTCTATATGTTGTGAACTGTATGGGATATGATCACGGAAAATCATGGCCATTGGTCGTCTTTCCATGCGCACTAATGTACCCTTGTCTTCTATGATAATTGAATGGATCCTTAATGGGAATTTGGATAATTACGTAAACTCGGCCGATTAAATGAATGTCCAGTGAACAAAAAACCTTGTGAGATCACCCCAATTAACCAAACAGAAAGATGAAAATGTAGTGAATGATGTACTTGAGTCTAGAAACTTCCTTGTTTTGTCTTGGTGGCATGTCTATTTTTTCTTATTGATGATTATTGGGTGGCGTGGATGAGGATGGGGTCCTCTGTTGTGACACATTTGTTGTTTGGGAATCTGAAGTTGTGTGAGGCTGTATCTCGAGGCTTGGTTTGGTTCTAGTCCTTTGAGGGATCTCACTGATCCCTTTGATGTTGTGACTTGACAAGAGAACCAGGTGTGAATGCTTAAATTACTGTTTTGTTGTTTCTCTTTCTCTAGCTTGTGCTTATTCCTGTTATTTTCCTAGTAGTGTAGAAATCACTTAAATTGGATCACTTGAACACAAAAAAAAGAATGGTTTAAATGGGGAGTTGGTTTTGGGAATGAGTTGTGACTTGGTCATGAGTGTTGTTCCTTCTTTTATGAATGAATAGTAACAAGGGTGTTGTGCTTAGGTTGGCTTTGAAAACCCTAGGTTGGGATGAGTGCTTTTTACCTATATATATATATATATGTATTTTTTATGTTTTTTATTGACACCCCACCCAAGTTGAGCACTTAGTGCCGAAAACCCCCATTTGATGGGGGAGGGTGTTTTTCTCAACACTTCTATGAGTGGGTGGTTATTAGCTCCTTTTTTGCTCCCTTTTCTAAACAGCCCAAGACTCTTCGGGGAGGCTGTGATGGTATGGGGTCCATTATAGCCCATGATTATTCGGGCATGGTAGTTGTGGTGGTTGGCCCAGGTGTGTGCGGGCAGGTTGTTTCCCAAGAGTCTTCGGGATGAGGCCCAGGTGTCTTTGTGTATGTCAGTATTTGTTCTAACCCAGGTGTTTGCGGGTGTGGTTACACATGGTTGTTGTGGACCTAGTGTTTGTGGGTGGGATGGTGGTTGTGGCCTAGGTGTTTGCGGGTGGGATGTGTGGTTGTGGCCCAGGTGTGTGCGGGAGAAGTGTGGCAATGGTCTTGCGGTGAGAATGGCAGGATTGGTTCGATGCGTAGGATGTCTTCAATAACCAGTCGGAAAGTGGCGTGGTGTAACAATTTATCGATGTTCTATTATTATACATGACTTGACTTTCATTATTGGGGAGTGTGCCTTGGTGAGGCTTGGGTGCATAGTTTTCCTTTCTAGGTTCATGGTTATCTCTTTTTCCACGGGGCATTAGAATACCTCCCCACTTGTGCCTGAGAGTCTTTGGTTTTCCCTACTGAGTATATTTGTATGCTCACCGTACATATATAAAATTTCTTTCAGGATTCCTGGAGGACTTCAGGGATCGTGCGAGGTTGTACTAGATTGGATGTTGGGACAATTGCAGTTGTTGTTTTTCTTTTCATTGGTACTTTACCTTTGTAGTCCTCTTGTACTTTGTGGTATTTACTTTTGTACATGCATATGGGAATTGTTTTCTTTTGGATTTACTCTTACCCTATAGTTTTGGCGTTGTTGGGATTTAATATCTTATCTCCTGATCCTAATAAAGAAAAAGGCTAATGCCTTCCATGTTGTGTGTGATTCTATACCCTTGGTGCTAGTCTCCACCCCGAAACCTATTGAAGGCCGGTCTCGGGGGTCTTTATCACTCCTTCAACTTGAAAAAGGAAGGGTCTGACAATCTGATGTCCCTTCCCTCATCTTGGTGAACGCGGGTCATGACAAATGTCCACCAATTTTCTCCTATGTGGAATCCTAGTTATGTGTTGACTTTTATATTTTCCATTCCCCTTTTTAAATAGTATTTTTTATTAATCCTTTTTACAATGTGGTTATTCCAAAAATCTATTTTTCTCATGACCAAGCCAAGATTACTGAGAACATGTTAAATTGAGAGAAGATAATTTATTTAGAGTGGTAGATTTTAACAATCCAAAACATTACTATAAATTTATCTTTAAAAACATTTCATTTTATATATTGGTTTTGTTACATGCAAAGCTGTGTTTAAATGAATTGTGATATAAAATTAAAATACTATTATTGAAACATGACCCATATAACCTAAAAGTAACATTAGAGAGTATGAATTGTATTTAATAGATAATGAAATATATAAAAGTTCTAATTGATATTTATTTATTTAAAAATACTTAATAAATAAGAACTAAAATTTAATAAAGTTATTTTATTACGCAAAATTATATGTTTCCTTCAAAAGATATGTTTATTTATTTTATGAGAATATATTTTAATTTTTTTTGAAAATTTTGGAAATTTATTTTTTACAATGGAAATAATTTTTGAAATAAAAATATATATATTATTTTAGTGTGAAATATTTCTAATTTATTTAAAAAATATTAATTGTTTAGTAAATAATGAATAATATTGATTTTTATAAAAGTGTCATTTATATTTAAATAATTAAGTATTTTAAAATACCCAGTAATCAATAATTTAATTAAAATAAGTTTTACATATTTATATTAATTTCAATTAATTAAATTTATATCATATTTATACTTGTTTTAGTATATGTTTATTCTTAATGTTAAAAATGGATTTCTACGAAAACTATTTTAAAGAACATAATATTTCTCTATTTTCATTAAATAAAATAAACGAAGATGATGAATGATATAAATTAAATTTAGAGAATATATATCTTTAAATATTTATTTAAATTAATTATAATATAATTACATTTCATATTTTTATTATATGATCCTCTTATGCTTGAAAAAATTTCGTTTCTTCAAAACCCATTTTTTCAACACGTTTGCAGTTTTAATTATAAATTAAATTATTCCATTTATATGAGTTGAATTTAAAAAATGGATTCCATATTTTTTGGTAAGAATAATTTTTATTATCTAATAAGTTTAGATTAATTTTTTACCATAATGAATCTAAAAAATAGTACAAAATAATTGTAATGGTTATGGTAAAAATAAGTTTACCTGAGTTTGAACTAAAAACAATAAGGATTAAAGATTATCCAAAACATGGATAATTCTTATTTCATTTTAAAATATTTAAATTATATACATTAATGATAAATTTAAATTTTGGATCCATTTTTCATGTGTGTAAATGTTTTGGTAAATTTTTAATTCCAAAAACTTCACCCATATTCTCTCCCCCGCTTATAAAAGGCCTCCCAATATCCTCTCATTTACACACATCCAAACCTATTTGATCAGCCAATACCAACCCAAATTCCTTTTTTATTTTCATCCCAACAACATAGAGTCAATTTTTATAATAAAAAAACCTAACAAAATTTTTGGCGCAAACCTAATGAAGTTTCCCAAATAAGATTTCTCTTTCATAATCGATGATTATGTTTTACCTCTTTATCGACCTCCTTATAATATAACAAAACAATTATGATATAATAACCTCATTATATAACATATTATTTGATTTATTTATATTAAATTCATAAACAAAATCCATCCCCACTTCCATAAATTGGGAAATGAATCTTTTTTTCATATGTACAATGTACTACAGCCTCCCAAACTGATGTAATTTGTTTTCCATCACTGCTTATCACATCTCCATATAATGATGTATATAATTTTCATATATGATATATATGATATAATATATTTTCATAACTATAATATCACATATACCTTCTTAGTAACCATTTCGAAGAGAGTACATCGGTGTTGCTCGTCTGTATGGTAGACTATAACCTCACAAAGCAATGTGATTCGTATATAACAAACACATTACATTGAAGGTAATAAGGATTAATATTAATTTAATATATGATAATTATTAAAAATTAATAATTATGTTTTGGAAATATATAATATAATATATTACCTTACCGTCCTTTGAATTAAGGATAATGTCTTTTCAGTGTACGAGAGACTACTACTTCACGAATAGATCTGATTCATTTGGATTACCACATTACTTTTATGGTATATATATTGAAATTTAATTAAATAATATTATATTTATGATATAATTCTAATTATAGAAATATCAAATAAAATATAACATTTTTACATCATGATCTTTAAAATATGGAAATGTTACTCTTATGCACGTCTGTCCTACCATCTTCATGATTATAACATAGTTCATTTTTCATATACATATTTCAGGGTTGGTTTTAAAGTCCTAAATTATATATAAAAATTATAATAAATTAATATTTAAAATTATTTAGGTAATTAAATTATAATCTCTTTTTCCTTATTTAACTTACTAAAGTGATCTTGGACAAATGATTTGTTTATCATTAAAACGCCCGATGTGAAATTAATTGTCTACATAATTAAACATGACATAGTAAAATATAATATAATTAGAATAATAACATTTAAAAAGGTTCATAATAAATTAAATAATTAATAAAATTTTGTTATCTATTGTGATAAGGGTTGCATGTGATGATTCTGACTTCTGGTAGTCATTTTTGTCTCCAAACTTCCTTCTTTGAGACTCATGATCTTTTATACACCTAATCTCTTTTATATAGTGTATATACTTCTTAAATACAAATTATATCATAAATAAATCATAATTCATGGTATATTAAGTTATATTTCAATTACATAATTGATGGGGGTTATGATGCAAAATATACCAAAGCGGTTAGCGTTTATTTTTCAACCTCAATTTAATTGGATTATTCATGCATGAATTTATATTGACGGAAATTATTTGATCATTATAAATTAGAACCCTTTAATTTTATAATATTTTGGGAAATTATGTAGTTTTTAAGTAATAATTCTACTTTCCTATCTTAGTAACTAAAAATTATTGAGTAAATGCTTTTAAGAAAACCTAAATTCATTTCTCTCTTTAGTCAAAAATAGTTTTCCTTACTAATTAATGTCTTCTAAAATTGTTTTTAATAATTTTTCTAGTATTACCCAGTGATTTATTATAGAAATTTTGAAACTAAATTTTCAGTAATTTTTTTAAATGGAATATCGCCATCGTTTTCGGAACAAGTCACTTTTTGACTTTTTATCACAAAATGTGAAATGAATATTTTTTTTGAAATATACAGTATGTATGGAATTACGCTTCATCATAAACATTACTATATTTGAATAATACTCTATATTTTTCCATGGATATTTCAAAATAATGGTATTTACATAATAATTTTTTAATTTTAGTTTTTTTTCAAAAGTTATTTTCTATTTGGTAAACGTATTTTCCTCAAGAATGTTTATTAATATTTTTAAAATTATTTTTATTAATCAATGAAAAGAAACTTTAACATTATGGATTTATTATAAAATTATTATATATTTCTCTTACAAAGATAAATTTCTCACTCTCCCTTTCATTGATGGAGTAATACATTCCTTATGTTCATTTCCAAATTTCCATCTCTATGAAACCTCTTATGATTAAGATATTATAAAAGATTATGAACAACATTATAATTCCAAGTATAATTTGAATATTTTTACATATCCTTTTTTAGAACACTAAAATAATTTTCAGGATATGATGGGTGAAACTATATTTCACTAAGAAAACCCGATATCACTTATATGATGGATACACTCTAATATCACTCTAATACACTGGGTATTGTTTTAGTCTCATGTGGTTTAATTTATGGGATTCGGGAGTAAACCAAATCCATTATGGTAATTTTTCCACCATGTGTTATTGTCCAATAATTTAACCTTGGTTCATGTTTATGTCATGTTATATTTGTTTTCTATATTCCTTATTATTTAATGTTCTTATGATACCTTGTTATTTATGTTATGTTTCTGTGTGCTTAACCTTGTGCCTTCTATTTTATGATATCATGTTATACATTTGACTCACATATTAGAATTCTTTATCTTGTTTATTTCCATACTAAGATTTCTAGATCAACCATTTATTTTATATATTCCCCAGGATATCCTATATAGTTTTAGAATATCCAACATATTTAATAGATTAATAATGGGAAAAAATAAGGATTTTATGTTTTATATTACATTGATTTATAATTAACATAATCTTCTAAATACACTAGTAATCATGATATTCGGGTTGTAATTAATTCCCAATTATGATAAAAAATAATATAATAATATTGTTATAATAATTGGGTTTTTATAAAAATTAAGATTTAACTATGATTTAATAGTTGTGGTTTTCCAAACAACCTTTAAATAAAGTTTAAATTTTTTATGGATGTTTTTTTAAAAAATTCACTAAATATTAACTAAAATTAACTAAACATGCTTTTCCCTACCCCAAGCACTATTTCCCTTTCCCCCTAACTGTGAAAAATTTCCATTACAACTTCCACTCTCACCCTCACTTATTCCTCTCTCTCAAACATCATTGACCTCACGATCACCATTTCCCCTATTTCCCCCTCAACACCCCTCATCCCCTATTAGTGAGATGCTCCATCAGCACCCTTAATCAATACCCTAATTTTGGTCAACCCAATTTATTCATAGTAGTGTATGGCTCACCTCCCTATCTATATGTGGATATGTTTCCCCTAGCATCACTCCAGTCACTCACCCTCATTTCCCTCGAGTGTCACTGAGCATCCTGAACTATCAACATTTTTATTTACATCTGTTTATCATCATAAGTTTCTTTTTATTTAAAAATACTCATATTATAAGTAGTTTAAAATTAATCTGAGTATTATGTATCAATTTAGAATCACTTATTATGTCCATTAAAATCCAAACATATTATTTTTTATATATAAATCTGGGTAATTTGTTTTTATAACTTTATGTACATTGTAAAAAGTTATATAATTAAAGAATCATACGTGATAAGGGATATAATTAGTTTTCAACTAGTGTTTTACCATTATGTTTACACAAATATAAATTTATTAACCAAAATAAAAATTCATTATTGTGTTCTATATTACAATAAAAATGTACCAATTTGGAATTAATTTTTTTTATTCTTATTTTACAAATAAAATCTATATGAAATTTAGCACATTTTTTAATATAGGTTTATTCATTAACGTTTATAAGTTTTTATTAAATGAGTTGAAATTATCATTAAATAAATGTGATAAATATAATATTATTTAATTATAAAATAATATAATTTTTATGTTAATCTTACATCAGATAACATTTTATATATATCTTATGAAAAGGTTTTCATTATTCATATAAGATAAATTAGGGATGATGAGTCGATCAACATTAATTTCCCACTAAATTAGAAATTATTCATCAAAATACATAATATTTATTAAGTGTTTTGTTTTTATTTGAAAAATTCAAGGCACTATATGATATATGAATAAAATATGAATCATATTACTATGGAACACACCTCATTATGCTAATGGTTTAGAGGAGTTCTTAGTTTTTTTATTTTCCCATCGATCCATTGGTGGGAAAATAATATGGTTATACCTTAAATTTAATTTTAGAATATGGTTGAGGAGATATGATGTTTAAAAACATTTGGTATTAATTATGTTCTGCTACTCAATATTTGTGGTGGATTTATCATGGAGAATCAAACATTACATAATGATTCATAACTGAGGTAAGTCAAACAAATGATCTCCCTACTTCATAAATAATGGAAAATTAATTTAAAAAACGTTTAAATTATTCATTTTTAATTGGAGTGAAACATAATCAATATCAAAACATATCAATACAACAATTTTGGTTTATATAAATAGAAACTTGAAAAAGGTAGTTTTGGGACCATAGGAAAATAGAATCAAGATGTAAAATATTAGTGGATCAATATCCTGATGTTTTATAAACTAATGTAAGAGGGAACATTACTGAAATGAATAATGTGTTTTTGAATTATTTGATGATGAAAATGAATATCTATATGTAATATGTTTGCAATATTCTGTAATTTATGTCTATTGATGTTGTACCATATCAGACGCCAATAAAAAATAAAAAAGTATGGTGATTTTCCAGTTTTTAGAAATTTTGTATGATGAATTTCTAGAAACCATGTTCCCAAAGTCTTTTCAAGATGGATAAATTTTTTTAATAGGCCTGGTTTACATTATACAAAAATACATGCGTGTAATAATGCTTGTATTCTTTATTGGGGGAGGATTCAAGTAGCCATGAGTGTAGAATTGTTCATCATTTAAAATAGAGTCAATGGGTAATGTTGGATGTCTGAACCAATATATTAATATTGTGACTCCTAAAAATAATACGAATATAAATTTTTTGTGTCACTTCTGTTTAAAACATCAATTGTAATTATCATTCTGGGCATCAACAACAGTTGAGGACATGAAGTGAAATTCTATAGATAATAACAATGATGAGTTAATGAGACATCCAAGAGATTCAAAATCATTGAAGACATTTTATTTATTAAATTGAAATTTCTCATTCTGTATTATAAATATTATATTGGTATGGGCTACTAATAGATTCATCCTATTTGTGACTTTTAGTACTTGTTATATAATTTTTCCATTTATTTTGATCCCTTACAATCTACCTATTTTGATATTGATTAAATAAATGTACTTTACCATTTTAAGGATTATTCATAGAAAAAAATTCCTAAAAATGATATTGATGTATATATGAAGCTTCTAATTGAAGAATTATAGGTGTTATAGAGAAATAATTTTGAAACATATGATACATAATCTAGAAAATTTTCAAAATGCATGATGCTCTAATGTGGACCAATATTGACTTCCCTAGACATGGGAACTTATGTGGTTGAACAATTATATGTTCATGACTTATCATTTTGGTAACATTTAATTTTATAATGTATTTCTACCATAACATAAAAATGGTTCTTCTTATCTTATCACATATTTCTTGATGAATCTCAAAGATTTAGATTAAAGAAGTCAAAATTCATTGGGTACATTGATATTAGACCACCTATAATATTTTTGACATGTTCAAAAATATTGGAAACAGTAGTGAATATTGAAATAGATTTTTGGATGGTGCATCACATGAATGATAGTGGGAAATTATTTTTTGGTTCCCTATCATTTGAAATCACAATACACAATAGAATAAAAAATGTATATTCTTAAAAATTTTGTATTGATAATTTCATTTTTTGAATCAATATCATGATGTTGTGTATCTTGAGTAGAATATTTGTTAAAAAGTGATCATTAAATTACTTAATTAGAATGTAAAATATAAGGACCGTCTGAATGCTTAGAATGAATGAAAAACAATGAATATAAATCACGATCTATGGAAGAATATGAATATAAAGTAAACACCAAAAATTTTTGAAATGAAAATTTTGGAGAAAAAATTATTCCATTTAATTTTAAAACATGTGAAAGTATATAATGGGAATTAAAGTAACATACCATGGTATTTTGAACTAAATAATTATAGGATAAATGGATTCAAAATTCATGATTTACATATTCTATTATCGAATTTACAATAATTTGAATTGCATACATTATTACTAGAAATCATTATTGTAGTTTTACTCCAATTATTCACATTCTCCTAGAAAATATGGGAGAAAATTCTATTAAAATATAATCTCGAAGTGAATTGGGATAGAATTGTACTTACACTTTGTGAAATGGTGATATTCTTTCCTCCACTTTGTTTTACTATCGTGATTCATTTAAATAAACATATGTTCAATGAAACATAATTAATCGGTAACTTAAATTATCAATGGATGGATCCAATTTACATAAAAATTATTTATATTTTTTTAATATTTTTCATACCATTCTTGATGCTTCATTTAATATGTAACTTTGTTTTGTTCATTTTTTTATAGATACCTTGGTTATTTGAAATCATAATTATAAAATAAAGTGGAACATGAATTCTATATTTCTAAAATCTACTTTTTGATGGGGTATCATAAATTTTTCTATAGTTACATGGAGTATATTGACACATGATTAAACAAATAAGGATATATTGATGCCTTATTGATTTAATATTAACTACATAGGAACTCAAAAATAATTCCCACTATTAGACCACAAGTTTGGAGGGTATCAAATATTACTATAACACCCCGAGATTTGGTGAATTATTATTTTTTAATTAATTATAATTTTTGATATTTTTCATTTCATGTGACACTAGAAATAGTTCTTTATACATATATATATATATTAAAAAAATTATCCAAATATTCTTTTCAAACTCAATACTGACTTGCCTTTCGATAAATGTAGTCCCAACATGGCTTGTGATGCACACAATAATGACATGGCTTGCGCAATAAAAAATACTAACACAACTTATACTGCACACAATACTGACTTAGCTAGAACTAAGCACAATACTGACTTGGAAAGAACTACTGGAAATACCAACATGGCTTGTTCTACACGCAATAAAAACATGGATTGCACTACACACAATAACTACTTAGATTGCACTATAAGAAATACCGACTTGGATTTCAATACAAACAATATCAATTCATCTTGAATTACCCAATAATAAATTATAAATCAATGTTTCTTCAAAACCATATTTTCTAAAAAGGGTTTCTAAAAATATTATAATAATATCAATTAATAATTAAAAAAATTCATTGTTTATTTTAAAAATTATCAAATGAATCTTCTTGTCTCTTTTGAATCGTTGAATTTTTTGAACCTTTTTACAATGAAAAATAAATATTTGTTTTACCTCATAAGACATGTACTGTTTTACCCATTTTCATTTCTATGATTCTTCTATTGCATGTATAAAGTGTTAATTTTTAAGAAATTTTATTTTAATTATTTTCGATAAAAATAGTTTTCAAAACGTTTTCAGAATCCATATATAATTTTTCATAGAAAATGTTTTTGAAAACATTTTCAATAATTATTTATATATCTGCAAATCACTTTTTTTGGATTTTTTATAAAAAGCCGAATTGAAGGTTATCCGGTTCCCAATACAGCCGCACCCAAAATCAACATTCAAAATTAAAATTCAACAAAAAAGCCTCGAACATCACCCATCCAACATCACGCATTCCCATGCACCTCGTCTGCTGGACCGTCAGCCCCATCAAACTATTCACCATCATCACCAAATCCTCGAGCCGAGAGCCTGCACCGCCTCAAGCGTCGAACCGCCATCAACACGCCGTGTGCAAACGGAGCAACACGTGCCACCGTTCACAAGGAGGCGGAGGAGCCGGTGCCGGTAGACCCCGCGAGATATTCAATGTATTTTTAAAGAAATTGTTTTTAAAACATTTTTATACTTTATTAATTATTTTCAAAGGTTTTTCAACGAAAATGGATTTTAAAACAATTTGATTCTTATTTTATAAGTTTCTAAGAAAAAAGTTTTTCAAAATGATTTCAAGTATTCTTTATAATTTTTCAATTTATTTTATAAAAAAATTATTTTTAAATGGTTTAATGTGTTAAATAGGCTTTTTTAATAAAATGGGATATTTTCCTCATCATATTTTTTTAAAGATGTTTCAATATTATTTTCCATATAAGATGAAATCATTTTATCTTAATCATGCCCTTCTAGTAAATTATCTAATGGATCCATTCATAACCTTTATATAAATGTTTTATGATTAGTTTCATGGTCTTTATGAAACCAGTTTCTCATCCATGGGATATATTTTTATGAAATATATTTCTTTTACCCAGGTTATATTATATTTAAACCCACTTATTTTCATAGGTTATTATTTAAATAAATGATTATTAAACCTAGATCTTTTCCATAGGATATGATTTGAAAAAATGTTAACGATACCCATTCTATTTCATAGGTTATGCTTTGAACTTTACAGAATCCATCTCTTTTCATCGGCCATGATATGTTGAGTGTTTTGTGGAAGATGAATGTATAATTTCATTATGTGATGGGTGGGAACTATATCTCCCTCCCTTGAATTGGTTAATGATAAATTTTTTATGAGATAAATGGGTATACACGATGACTTCCAATCCCAAAACAATAGTGTACACAAGAGAACATTCCAAACCCGAAATAGGAGGGTTTACGAGGGAAATACCATGCCCGAAACAAGATGGTATATGAGAAGAAAAACCAAGACCAAAAACTGAGGTTACATGGGAGAACATCCCAATGTCGAAACAAGGGGGTACATGGGAGAATATCTCAATCCCGAAACCAGATGGTATAACAGAGGAAATATGAATCCCAAAACATGAAGTTAATCAATGGGACATACCAATCCCGAAAAAATAGGGTAAATGAGAGGACATCCAAGTGTGAAATAAGGGGTACATGGAAGGACATCCACATCCCAGAACAAGAGGGTACAGAGGAGGGAATCCATATTCATAAGAAGTTACATAGGTGATTATCCCAAGCCTAACATGTTATAAATGCCTTGTTATGATTCTATGAAATAGGATTTCTATATGCTTATGTCTTTTCCACAATTCCATGTTTTATTCCTAAGTTATTCATTCAAGGATTATGGTCTTTATTTCTATATTGTTCATGTAATATCAACTTAAAATATTTTTTATGATCTCTAATAATCAGTCTGTGATCATTAAATCTTATATTCTTGTTCCATAGCCTATTGTTCATGTTTTGATTACACACTTTCTTTATTTACCCTTATTGGGCATCTGAGCTCACCAATTTCATATGCTTCCTTTCTCTAGGTTATGAAGAAACGTTTTAGGTAAAATTAATAAAGGTGTATATATTTAAGGGAGATGTTGAAGATCTATCACCAAGATAAAATATTTTTTTCCCATGTTTCCATAGGCACTCAACTTTTATGGTCCTCGGGCATGTATTTTTTCATTGTGCTAAATATTCATCTAAAATGATGTAATATCCATGTATGTTAAGCCTGGATTTCTATAGTTCGTGTCAAATTAAAGGTTTATTAATAATTTTGAATGTATTATGAGAAATATTTTGTGATATCCCTATGAATATTTCTACGGATATGTATAGGGATGTCATTATGGATAAGTATATGGATGAGTCAACATTTAGGAAAATGTCCTTGAATTTTGGTACAGGATTGAGTGAGGGGTTTCCTAGAAATACATCACTATCTATATACTACAGGTTTGTGTGGCTTTGGAACATATGTACCTCAGTGTAATAGCTCTGACAAGATGTTTCAGGCCTGGCTCAAGGTAATCAAGTACATGAAAACAGGCCTTGCTGCACACCCAGTTTGACATTCCTGAATGATATGATTTGGAAATTATAAAACTCCTCATAAAACATTATGATGGATTTGAATAAAAGATTAATATGAATAAACTAGGATAAATATAAGGTTTCCTAGATTAAATAAGTTGGATCCATGATTTTGGCACACTATAAGTAATTTATCATGATTATATGGTATCACAATATGATAAATGTTTCTAAAATTATGATTTCTAGTTTTATTAAATGGATAGAACTATTCAGGACATGGTTATAATTTATTGTTTTAGATGAAGAATGTATGGGAATTACTTGAATCAATTTCATATGAGTAGATATCATAAAGATAATTAGGAAGGCTGTATGATTATTAGTTATACAATTAATGTTAAAGAGACCAAAAATAACATGTGAAACCTATGTGATGTTCTTATAGTATTTTTTACATTAAACATAAGAATCACGATGATATTGAGGTTGAGGAACATTAATAAATTATTCATATTTCCTATTACATGGAATAGGTATTAAGGAATAATTTGATGAAGCCCGAGTATTGGTTTAAGAATAATGTTTGTTGAAAGAAGTACTTATGTTTTCGAATTCAGAGATTATGTTGTACGAATCATGAAATATATAAGAATTTTTAGTATAAGTTTTCATTATGTATTTAAAAGGATATGATTAATGGTGATTAATAAAAATATAATTGATATTATATTTAAGGGAAGGTAACCCTTAATGTGATCAAGATGTTGAGAAAATTGTATTTCGCTCGGATAAAGAGTTGATTGATTTGGATAAAGTAAATTGTTTAGCACTAATTAACTTGGATATGATTATTGATTCATTTACAATATAATCTATGTCATATTGGATGATGTTTACAACTTAATGGATTTAAGTTTTATATCTAGTAACCTTTCGAATAATGAAAATTCTTGTTTCCTAAGGTTTTTATGGTAATATGGGTTATTACCATGTTTCAAGAGAATGTATGAGGATGGTATTCACATGTTTGGAATGTTATATCCAAGAGATAAATTTTGACATATAGGGGATCAATGACATGATGACTATGTGACTCATTTATATAGTTTTGTATTTTAATATTTTTTAAGGGTTATATGTTAACCATTTATAGAAATATTAAGTTAATCATTGGATATGGTTTGTGATAATATAGTTTCATTGTACCACATTAGTATTTAAGAATATTAAATAACATGTTATAAAAATATAGTGGTTATGATAACAGATGACTTATGGGATGACATATCAGGGGTCTCGTGATCTTTTAGTGCCTTAGGAATGAAACATTCACCTTCTTTTTTGTAGAATGAAGTGAATTGGAACAAGGAACAATAATGTGTGAGGTTTTCCAAAAATCATGAACCATATATTTTCGTAAAGAATCTTTAAAATTAGGAAAAAGGATCTTGAATCCCAAAAATTTATCATAGTACCACTATTTCTGATGAATCTAAGGGTCTTTTTGTTCATTTTATATATACAGATTTCTAATTGTTAACATTATCACTATACATCAAAAGATAATTGTTATATTTCTCTTCTATATCCTTGTTTTCACTTCCAACCTATGTTCTCCAATGTGGAAACCTAGTTAAATGCTACTTTGGATAAATGTTATGGTTCCAACATTCCCCTTTTAAGGGATGTTTTATTATTAATTTTTACAATGAGGGGTTCTATGAATGAAAATTTCATGTATTAAACATTTTTTTACCAGGATGAATTTCCAGGGAGAAATTCATTTTAAGGGGGTATAATGTAACACCGTGAGATTTTTTGAATTATTTTTTTGAAATTAATTTATCTTTGTGATATTGTTCATTTCACATAACCATTGAATTAGTTCTTTTATAGATATTTAGATTTTTATATATAATAAAACATTAATATAAATAATCCTTTCCCATTAAATACTGACTTGTCTTGCACTATATGCAATACCGACTTGGCTTGCTATATATGTTATACTGACTTGGAATCTACTACATGCATTATCAACATGTTTTATGCTACATGCAATACTGACTTTCCATGTGCTATATGAAATATGGAATTGTCTGGCGCTTCATGAAATACCAACATGGCTTTACCTAAAAGCTATAGTGTGTTGTGTTACGCTACAGACAATACTGACTTAGCTTGCACTCCCCACAATACCAACTTGGCTTATGTTACATGCAACACAAGTGTTTCTACAAAACATAATTTTATTTTTATAATTATTTAAATGATATAATGATAACCTATCCATTAAAAATAGTTATAGAAATACAAAAAACTAATTTAAAAAAATAAATTTTTCCTTCTTTAAATAAAACATATTGATAATGAAAGATAAGATTTTTGTAATGTTCTTTTCTGTTTATAAGTATTGCTTTCTCGAATGATCCACATTTAATGACCTTCTATGAAAAATAATAAAATAATTTGTAGACACATTTTGAAATGTAATTTAATAAAATGAAATTAATTTTTAAATTTGGAGTGTTGGAATTATCCTAGGGTTTGGTTTTGGGATTTTTCTAAGAAACATTATTTTTGATGAATAGTGAAACACCTTTGTTTTAGTTAAAAATGGATTTTGTTTATATAATTATTATTGTTAAATTATACTTTAAATTTTTTATACTATCATATTAGATCAATTATACATCTACTAATACAATTTATGCCATTTTAAATAATTTAATATTTAAATTTAATATAAAAACTTAATAAACATTTGAACATTTTTCTTTATTAAAGACCCTTAATTTCCTCCCATCTGTGGGATTAGAATTAATAATAATTTTCTATATTATGTGAATTTAATTTAGATAATATTACATAAAACATTTTAATAAGTATAATATTTATATTCTAATTAGGTTGTGTTCATTTTTTACCAAAACGATTTGTAAATGTGATTAAAATCAATAACATCGATTATGTCAAAATTAAGCTTTATTAGGGACAAAAAATTAAAATGAAGGGCCGAAATGATCAAGAAACGTTTCCAAAACCCATTTTATTTGCATATTTCGACCATAAACCTTCCATTCATGAGTTTTTTAACTAATTGTTTAGGTAAGAATATGTGTACAACAAACCTGTTTCGAGAAATGTTTTGTCCATTTCCTTCCGTATAAATTCCATCACTCTCCCACTTATTAAAACCTCTCAAACCTCTAATGATCGTCCAATAAAATCTCAATACACCTCCCAACATCCCTATATTCCTCCGATAATCATAACCTTGTGCATATGGAAATACAAGGAATCCTTTTGGCACAACCCAAATGGTGTTACCCGATAAAGAGGTAATGTCTTCCCTCAAGTGCATTATTTTATTTTCCTTCTTCACCCCCAGTAACTCTCTTTATTAAATTATTATATAAAAAAAGTATTCTACTAAATAATTATGTTGTTATGTATGTTTTTCGAGCTAAAATTAAAATCACCTTCATCGAATGGGTAATGAACATATTGTTCCATTGTATAGTGAACCACTGCCTCACGAAATGATGATTGTTCATTTTTCCATTGCCACCTATCATGGGGGACATTATGATGGAAAATATGTATATACATGATATATATCACATATATAATTTCTTTATAATTATTCAATTTTTATTTATAACATACTTTTATGTTTTAATTCTAATGTAAATACGTTAATTTCATTTGAGGAAGTGTGGACTACCACCTCCTCAATGAAATATGATTCATTCATACACTACATGTAGTGTACTATAGATTGTTTTCGTTAATATATATATGATATCATAAAGCTAATATAATAATGATATATATATATATATATATATTTATATTCCTTTTAATTTTTCTCTCTCATCATGACAATTAAATGGAAATAGCATTCATCCGTACATACGGCCTACTATATCCATGAACGGTGTATTATTTTTCATACTTATATATTTTGTTGATTATTAAAAAACACATATACTGTATATAAATGATATTTATATAATTTTATACATTATGGAATCAATATACAAGTATAAAGACTAACTATATAACAAATTAAGACTCATATGAAAAACATATCGAATATTACACAAACTGAAAACTTAACATAGGATGGTTAACAAGAAGGTAATATAAGGTCGTAAAAAAACAATATTTGATATTATATAAAATAATATGGTTCTGTATGAGATTTATAATAAATTTATATTTATTGTAGAGTTCTTTTGAATTAGTACGATGATATTCAGAACACAAGGTAAGGGGATTTTGTCTCGCTTTTTATTCATGTGAGATGCATGCTATGTTCGACAGTCTTTACATTTGTGTGGTGTAAGTACTAGACATTATTATATTATATTTATATTATACATAAATTTATGGGTATTATAATATCTTTTTTATTAACATTAATTCATGGGGTTTATGTTTCATAAGATACAAATTCGGTAAAAATGTTTTGTCTCAATTTTCCATGTTCGAGACTCATTTGTTATTATGAACCTAAACTCTTTTTCAAGGTGTGTATACTTTAATTTTACCGATTATATCATGAATCTAATTATTCTCATTATATTTTAAGCTTCATGTATTATCCTTTTCTTACATGGAGTGTATGATCCCACATTACCAAGCTATAAGAGTTTATTGAGACTATCTCATCAGTTTTCATGATTATTTATATTTATGATTTATTTGATGAATTATTAGTTTATATATCTCAATAAATTCATTAATTTTATTATATTATGGTAATTCTTTCTATATTAATGTAGTATTACAATTTTATTTACTCATTGGCACATATGATAGTTATGAAAGTGTTTCTAAGAAAGGCCGACTTTACCCTCTCTTCGGTCAGAAGTCAATTTTCCTTAAAACCCATGATTTCTTAAAAGGGTTTCTATAAATATTATCCTAAAATACTATTATCATTAAATTAAATTTTACCAGTTTTTATTTTACAAATTATTAATGGTTCTTGTAGCTTTATGATTAAGGAATTTTTCAACCATTTTTACCTGAAAAATGAATATATTTTTTTTCCTTGTAAAACATGAATGGGTTTTCATGCCATAATATTTATGAAACATCCATTTTATATGTAAAGGAATAAAATTTAAGAATATTTTTGGAAACAAATTTCAAGAAAAATGGTTTTCAAAATTTTTTAGTGTTCCTTTTTTTCTCTTTTAAGGAAAATGGGTTTGAAAACATTTTCAAGCTGTATTTATATGTTTTCAACAAATTTTCAAGGGTAATGTTTTCAAAACGTTTTCAATATTTCATTATAAGTTTTCAAAGAAATTTATTTTTAAAATTTTTGGAATCTTATTTTATAGGTTTTCAAGAAAACTATTTTTAAAATGATTTCAAGTATTATTTATAAGTTTTCAAGGAATTTTATTTGAAAATTATTTTTAATTTTTGTATGTATTAAAAATCTTTTCATAGTGAAATGTTTTTGAAAGATATTTCAAAATTAATTTTCATATCTGATAAAATATGTTGATGTTAATAATTCTATTCTATCAAATTATCTAATGGTTAAATTCATAACAATTCTATGAATGGGTTTTGCTAAATCTTAGGGTATTTATGAAACCCATTTCTCTTCCAAAGGTTATATATTTATGAAATCAGTTTCCTTCCAGAGGTTATATGATTTTGAATCCTACTTATTTTTATGGGTTACTCATTGATTAAATGATTATTAAAACTAATTTTTCCAATAGGTTATGATGTGGTAAAATGTTAATGATGCCCATTTCATTTCATGGGATATTATTTTATGTTTATATAAACCATAACTTTTCATGGGTATTGATATGATGAATGTTTTGTGGCACATGCATTTATGATATAATTATATGATGGGTGGTACCTATATCTCTATATAATGAATTGGGTAATGATAAATGTTTTATGAGCTTAAATGTTCCACGAGAGGACATCCCAATCATGAAACATGATGGTACACAGGAGAACATCCAAATATTGAAACAAGAGGGTATATGGGAGGAAATACCAAAACCAAAAAAAGAGGGTATGTGGGGGGAATTATCAAGGCTAAAACAAGAGGGATCATGGGATAACATCTCAAAATGGAAACCAGAGAGAACATGGGATAATATCCCAAGCTTTAATGAAGAGGTTATACGGTAGGAAATCCCAATCCTGAAACAAGAGGGTAAACGGGAGGACATACGAATCCTGAAACAAGAGGGTAAAGGGAAGGATATCTCATGCCCCAAATAAGAGGGTACACGGGTGGACATCTCCAGCCCAAAACAAGAGGGTACACTTGAGGGTATCCCATTTCCGAAGAAGGTACATGGTTGATTATGTTACTCCTAACATGTTACAATGGCCTTGGTAGGATTCCTTGACATATGTTTTTTATATTATTATGTGATTTCCAGAATTACATGTTTCATTACCATGTTATACTTGCATGGATTGTGTTCATTATTTATGTACGGTTCAGGTATTGTAAACATAAAATATTTATTATGATCTCAAATATGTAGGGTATGATCATCAAATGTTATTATCGTGTCACATTCCCTTTTGTTCATGTTTTCTTACGTATTTTCTTTACATACCCTTATTGGGAATCTGATACCACCGCATATATTTTATTTATCTAGGTTATAAAGAAAGGTATTATAGATAATAACAAAATTTGTAGATCTTTATGGGATATATTGAATATATTTCACTAGCATAGAATATTTTGTTTACATGGTTCCAAAGACACTAAACTATTTTGGTCCTCAGACATGTACTTTTTTTAGTGTACTAAAAAATGATCTAAAAAATGTAATATCCATGTATGTTATGCCTCGGTCCCTATAATTACACTGAAAGAAATTGAATCATTAAAATTAAATATATTTTCTCTAGTTAATAGTCAAATTTCATATTAATTTATTGAAGGGATCATGATATAATTAAAGAAACACATGATATGATTATCATAAAATGAGAAATATATAACAAAAACTATTAATAAATAGCATATTGAATGGTTTACACATTGTGAAAGTTCCCAAATACTAAAATCATCACCTTTATTAAGATAATATATATATATAAAATATAACAATATTCATTACATTTTAGTAATAATAAATACTTATACTTTGGAAGAGTTGTTATAAGATTTGATGTTTCTATCACAGAGCCCTTTAAAATGGTTTAGAAATAGGGGTGCTTTTAAATTGAATGGTTTCAAATTTCAAAACATCGATATGGAATTAGGTCTAAAAATTGAATAATTGTCTATTTATTTCACTTGATTAGGATATAATAGAATGATGGATGATATTATCAAATAAAATGACCATGATATTTTCTCAGTTGTTTTATTCAATGGAAATTGGGTCACTATTACCAGAAGAATTAAAAGTTATTCCATATAATTTAATTCTAGGAACTTATATCCACTATTGTATATTTCTGGATTTTAAGTACATGATATATATATCTTCTCATCATAATGTAAAATCATAGTTTATGTTGAAAATGTCATGGATGAAGGGTGGATTATAGTCACTCACATAAAATAAATAAAATTTTATAATATGAATGATGAAGTGGAATATTTTAGCTCTACCACTGAATAACATTAACAATAAAATATTGGAGTATTTTTAAATCATGATATTAAAAATATTACTCTTAAATGGGTTGATGAATATGAAGAAGTATAGATGGTGCATAATAATGACATGATTGGAGGAAAAAACAATTTTATGTGCAATCATCCATTAAATTATCAATTGCCAATGTTATGTGTTATTAATTTACATTAATGTGGATTCGTTATTGTCTTTAATTTAATTTTTAATCATGAGTTGTTTAATTTTAAAAAATAATATGTTATATTTGTTTGTTGTGTAGTTATTCATTAACATACCTGTGATACTATGTTTCTTCAGTACGATACATCTGTTATCCTAGAAAAATTATTTATTTTCATGAATATTCTAATATATATTTTCTAATGTGGTTTTTACATGTTTAGAAGATGGGAATTCTGAATAATATGCGATTCACTTTTCATAGTTGACTACCAATTGATAATCCCCCTACCATACTGATGTCACCATTTTTTCCTGATGATCCCTCAGGATCCCTCCTAATAGCATCAGGGATTCCCTCTATCTACCACCCATCAGCTTCTAAAACTCCATCTATCTCCCTCATATAAGAATCCATTATACCCTCGATATCCCTTTCATCAATATCTAGAACAATTCCTTACAATTCAATAGTTTTAACTTGTGATGACCCAGTAGTGAGGGAACAAGTGGCCACTCGTGTTTCTTCATGAGGATATTTGAGCGTGATGGTTATCATCATGTACCAGCCTAGATATGCTGGTACCCTGATACCTGAGCCAATCATGACATATCCCAAATGGATCTTCCAATCCCCATGGGTTGATGAATAGTACATTTTCATCATACAAGATAAATTTGGGAATGCTTTCGAAACATAAAAATTGGAAGAAAGTGTAACAAGTCCGTATTTTCCAATGAAATCTCAATGGGAAGAAGGGTACTAAAATTAAAACATGTGTCAAATAACCAAATTACATCATCAATGTACTAGAAAACAACATACACAACCCAATCCCTAATGTACACAACTCTCAAAGTCCTAAAGACCAAAAAACAAGAACCACCTTCATGTGGCACATTACCCTTGCATGAACCAGGTAGAATATGATCTATAAACACCTGAAGGCACATGTTGGGTGTGATCCAAAATCCCAATAGGGACTCAACAATGACTATATAATAAAATGGAACATTAATTAACCAAATTAATTTTTCAAATTTAATTAAAATAAGAAAGGATATTTTCATGAATATTTAAAACAAATCAGGAATTTCATTTCAATTGATGGAAACTCTTCTAAATAATGGACTAATAAATAGTAAATATAAAATAGTTTATATAGATTTACATGGAATGGTAAAATAGTTTAAAAACAATGTAATATATATCAAAATAATAACAACAGAGAAACATGGTCATCTTCCATAAGGTATTGTTGTGATATGTAATGGGATCCTCGTAAACAAGAATATATAATCGCAATATTATGTGTACACACGCCTCTCATACACTTGTCAAAGATGAATCATCACCATCCTATAAGGGATGTGACCTATTTTATATGTTTTATTTGGTGTTTAAATATTCAATAGAGTGTCTTCCCAAATAATACACTAACGACCTAGGATTTCACGTTCTCAAAAAACAATCACTAATGGGCAATTTATCTCAAATCTATTAACAATACAATTAACCCATTTCCAATTTCAATAAGCTAGTTTCCGTTAAAAACCCAAAATAGGATTGTAATCATTTCATGTATTTTCTGATATAAAACCAATAAGTTCTTATAAAAAATATAATCCTCTTTTTTCAAATAAAAATCTAATATAAATTTCACTATTTTCTTGTAAATTCAACAAACACAACCAAACCCAATAGAAGTGGGGTTCCCAAATTTCATGCCAAATCAAATTCTGATACACAAATCACTCAGACTCTATTTTCCACACTCCAATTGAAATTTATTTATTTTAAATAATATGATTAATTTTAATCAAGTAATTTTGGGTTTAATAATTAGGCTATTCATAAACAGAACAACCTACCATAGATCACGAGACCACATAAGAACACTTCTGCCACATGATTCCACAATGAAGAAAGTATAAAATGGATTTATGAGAATGAAACATATATTAGTAATATAAAAAACATGGATTAGATCCTCCAATAACATAGATATCTAATAAACCCTAAGTGCGAGGAGAAAGAAGAGGTCAAGAGATAGAGAACATGATAGGAACTCTCACTAGGGAGAGATCAAATGAAGATTACCTCACATTGATCCACCATGGATAGGGTTTCAATCTTCAAAAATTGTTTCCTGGGAGATCCAAATACATAATTTTCATTCAATTCAACGTTATTATTCTGTGGTGGTATAAATTCTACCTTAATAAAATTTCAATAAATTTTCAGAAAAAATAAATCTCGCATGCACAGTTAGCTAGGTGTGGCCGCTCGAGTTGTCAAACTATGCTCCCTAACTATGAACCCCTCTAAAGGGGTTCATGGTTTCTACTAGGTGGGTGAGTGGGTTTTTAAACAATTCGGAAACCGTTAAAACCTTCTCTGACTTAGTTTGAAAAATTTTCACAAGGAGGGCACACCGTTTGAGAGGCTCTTGAACCAACCATGTATAGCCCATAATCCAACCAAAATTTCCAATTTTTCACATAAATAAACCATAAACTAAAACCAACCAAATAATGATCAAAATATGGGTTGGGGAGAACCTAATAAAAGTAACAAGTTGTCACAACCTCGCCATCATAGAAACACTATGTCCCTAAAAATCATGTTAAAAATATTCTATGTAAAAAAGATGATCTAACCACACTCTCAGCATTGTCTCTAACTCCAATGTATTATGAGTATCAAAACCATGATTCCATATAACTCAAAATAATGGTATCTTCCACCCACAAAGTACCTAGGTTTTAGAATTAACTATCCTAACTAGATTCATAGTCACAGTAATATTAGGCTCAATATGAAGATCACTTCAAATCAGAACATGAGAATGATAGAAAGATAATTTAATAGAAGAGATACATGAAACACTTTATGTATCAATATTATCTATGGAAGAAGTGATATATAGTAATAAACTTTTACCACATTCTTGAAAACCTCAAATTTTCCCACAAAATGGGGAGTAAGATTAACTTTCCTCCTAATATGTTGATAACCCAAATGTGGTGAATCTTTCATGACCACCTGGTCAATAACTAAATATTCCTATATTATTCAATGAAGATCAAAATAAAAAATTTACCATCTTTTTGCCATCAAATTTCCTTGAAAACATATATGAATCATTTTTATCATCTCTTGAACCAAGATATGTCTAACCAAGGAACACTCACAAATTTCAGACCCACACAACAAATATTTTCAAGGATGGATATACAATTCATCAAAAGGAACCATTTTGATCATGCACTGGTAGCTCTTGTTATGATAAAAGTAAACCATCCCTAAAGGATCATCCTAATCTCCACCAAAGTCAAAAATAAAGGCATGATGCATATGATTATCAACATATTTAGCTCTTTTAGTCTGGCCATTTAACTATAGATGGTATGTCATAGTAAAATGAACAGGAGAATACTGTGCCTCTAAAAGACCAAAAATAAGTAAACTAGATATATATATCAGAAACTATAGTAGACAGAACATTGTTCAAATGAAAATTATCTCTAATATAGGGATTTCTCATCTTCTCAACAATGTCTGTATGTTGAATGGGTATGAAGTTGTCCGGTTTGGTCAACACATTGATCACAACCCATATCAAATTATTTATTCTCTCGGTACATAGAAACCCAACACTAATGTCCATAGAGACCTCATCCTAATTCCAAGTCAATAATAGAAGGGTCTAAAAAACTCGAAGACATTTGGTGATCAGACCTGAACTTTTGGCATGTATAATAATGAGAGACAAAATTTTTAATGTCCCGTCTCAAACTTGGACACCAGAATCATCACTATATATCATAGAACATCTTTATGGTTCCTAGGTCCAATGCTCACTAGAAATTAAGAAAATACATTATAATAGCTTCACTGACTGATATGTGTACAGAAAAATGATTCTGATGGCAAAAAATCCCCTCCATGGATAAATACAACTCAGGAACCATCTCCCCATAATAAAGTGATAATATAAAGCTATCATAAAACTATATTTCATATATAATAATCTCGAGAAGAGTTCATTTCAAATGATCACTAGAAAAGAAACATCATCCCTTGATTCCCATACTCTAATATACAACAATGTAAAAAGACACATCAAGTTCCACTCTTCTGATGATTCCTTCGCATCATGGTTCAGAAGTTTCTTACCTAAAGCATCCATTATGACATTCCTTTTCCCCAAAGTGTAAGAAATTTCGAAATCAATTTATTATAGGTAATCCACCAAATTCATTTAGAGAAGATTTAAATGTTTTTTATAGAACATATAACTGAACATTCTATGGTTGGAATACAGGGTAATCCTTTCAATGACAAGGTAATGTTGTGAACTCTTATGTTCATGCATCACAACAATGACTTAAAATTAAAACGTTATATAATTATTCTCATACTGCATAAAATGTTGAGATACTTAGGCAATGAAATGATCACCTTGCATAAAACACATCCCAAAATAGAACTAAATGCATCACATAAGACTGCATTGCCATACCCAACCTCGAAAAGATTCCACATCAGCATAGTTGTCAAAAGATGTATAATCTAAACAATAGAACATGGAATTTATCATCCCAATAGAAAATTACCCCCTTATATGTTATATAAGTCATTTGAGAATCCAAATTTTATAATTCCTTTACAAACATGGAATAATATAATTTTATACCCTAGAAGATATGAATCTAGAAAAAACCTTATTATTCCCATGTCATAATATCTTTTACTTTTTGAGAAAGAACTATAATATCGTGTTCTAACACCACATGTCCTAAGAAAATTTAATCCCAAATCCATAATTCCCATTTCAATTTCAAGGCATCAATTCAATGATTTTTCAACAATTATAGAACTTCTATCTGATGACTCACATTATCCTCCAGGGATGTAGAGTAAACTAGGATGTCATCCACATAGAGTACAATGAAAGTATCAAGATACATTTGGAAGATCATATCCATTAAATCCAAAATGATTGTAGGAGCATTGGTTTGACCAAAGGGAATTTAAAGTTACTCGGAATGGGGATACAGAGTCTGAAAGAAGGTTTTCTGAATTTCATATTCTTTTAATCTCAACTGATTATATTCGTATCAAAGATAAATATTCAAGAATAATATCACCCCTTCAAAATAATTAAATTGATCATTAATCTAATGAAATAAATATTTTCCATTTAACATTAATCTTTTGATTTTTTGATAGTCATTATAAAGGTGAAGTAGCCTATTAGAACTATTATAAAATAGAACTGGCACCCCCCAATTAGACACACTCAAGCATATAAAGCTATTCACAAAAAAATCATCCCACAAACTCTCCAACTATTTCATTGCAGATGGTTCCATGTGGTAATAAGGATTAAATTGTTGTTGGGTATAATGAACGGTGTCGATAAAAAACTATACCTACATTTCCACTGGTAGGAAAGAGATGTTATAAGGATAAAAATCTAGAAAGGAAATAGAAAATAGAGGGAGATCATAATTCAATGATTCCCACATCAATTCAAAAGAAAAATATAGATATTACTTTCCCCAACTCTTGGAAAGAAGGCATATCTCTACTTGACCGTTGGTCCTATTCTCCATGAAATATACGAAACACCCCATAAGGAGTAGTATAAGGGAACAATAAAATATAAAAATCAATTCAGGCTTTATTAGCAATTAACTATTCCATACCAAATATGAAATCAAGAGGTTTTATGTCGAGAACTCAGAAATCTCATGTAAGCTCAATATTTGACAACGGGAAAACACAGGTAGAACTATGGAGACCCTACTCTCTCTTCATTCAGATGGGTTTATTAATATTGATCACATAAGATAAAAACTTCGTATAAAGCTTTTGAACACTCAAAAAATAGTTTGAAATGATGGAATCATATGAAATAGAATGAAATATTTGTCACTAAATATGAACCACTTGTGATTTAACCTCTCAAAATCACTGGATCTGTATCTACTTTATCTGGAGACACTTCCACAATGAGAAGAAACTTTATTCTGAAATCCTATGGTCGGAACCCCTTTTTATTTGAATAATCTGATTAAACAACAAAACAAATTTCACATATGATTTAATACTGATACAGGGATCATAATAGACTTGGAAAAACTTTTACCAGTTACCTATGCATCCATAGGAACCACATACATTGGGTCCATAAGTGTAAACCTATTTTGAGTTCCCTAAATTTGCACACATGTAGAAAATCAAAGAGACTCTTCAAGGAAACGCAAGTGGATTAGAATAACTTTTCAACTGATAAACAATACGAGAATAATCACACTTTCTCATCCCTTCATTAGAACTGATATAACATCCATTGGGAGAAAAAGGAACTCACAATAACCCTAACTAAATAGCCATGTCTATTTCGACCATCAACACTCTATCCATCACATCAACCAGATAAGTATCTATAAGTAAGAATTCCTAGATAAAAATATCAGACCAATATATAATATCAAACCGTTATGTCTTCAAATTCTCATTCATCATATCTCAGCTGAAAAATAAACATAATTAGTAATGTTTTTTCATATTCTGTCATGGTTATATCAGCATGGTTGAGATTGAAAAATGATATATCCTTGTCTAACTCTATTGACTCTTGATAGAACTGGTATGTGATAGGATATTTAAATTCTTCCCAGTATATTCCCCCATTCTTCTTCACCATCACCATTATGTCCCACCATCTCTTGCAAAGTATATCTAGTTTTATGGTGGAACATTTCACCTTGATATTTATTGGAATCTCCATGAAATCAAAAAAAACAAGATATTTGTTATCCAATATTTATATATTTTAGGATCATTAGTGCCTTAGAATGTTGGTTTTTATATTTTAAGGAACTCTAGACCATGAATTCTGAAGTAATCCCTCTGAGATTCCACAACTGGATCATGAACAAGGGTAAGTTTAGGTGCTTTTCCTAGAGTATAATAGACTGAAGGATTTTCTCATTGGGGCTCATAAATAGCTTCCTCTAGTATTTGATTCATAAATATTACTATAGGCATGATCACATAAAACATTAGTAGATTACATTTTAATATACTTAAGGATACTTTTATCAACTATCAAACAAGAGAAAAATGGAAATTAATGTCATCAGATAGGTAAATAGGATTTTTATATCAAAAAATCCCAAAAAAATAGGAAAAATACTTGATCTAATAATCAATACATTTTTCCCAAACCACCCCTCATGACATAAGGATCATTACATTGAGATATATCCAAACACTCAGTCAAAACTATATCTTATGTTCTGAAAAGATCTCAATCTACATATAAACATCATGGTAGGATGATTAACTTGAACCATTGATACCACTTTTTCATGAACCTAACTAGATAAACTGGTACCCAGATACCCAAGCTGGTCCATACATAACCTTATGGGTGTTCCTAATCCCAATGGGTTGACAACTAACATCTTCCATCGTGCATGATAAAGGTGGGAGTAGTTTTCCCATTTAAAAATAAGATGAAAAAGCTATAAGTCAGTGTGCTCAAAATAAAAATCCATAAGAAGAAAAGTACCAAAAGTGAAATGGGTATAAAAGACCCAATGCACATCATCATCGTACCATAATACAAGAAACACACATTTCCAAATGGATAATGTTTTCGAAGTCCCAAGGATCAATTACAAGAACCCCATCTTAGTGGTGGGTGTACCCTTGCTCAGACCCAGTAGAGGATAATATACAAATAGCTGAACGCACTAGTAAGGTGTGAACTAAAATACTAATGGGGTATCACCAAAGATTCCATACTAAAATGTCACATAAATTTACCAAATACATATTACTATTTTATGTAAAACATTCTTTGTAGTTCAAGAGAATATTTTAAACAAATGATTAATTACTTTTCAATAGATGGAAACATTTCTAAAAGATGTCTTAATAAACATTTTAAATTAAAAAACCATATTAATTTACAAGACATGCATAAAAAAGTTTTAAAAAAGCATATATATATTTCAGAATAATCACAAATATAAACATGGTCATCTACCAGGAGGTTCCTTAGCACTAGATAATGGGATCATCACATAATCGAATAGGAGATCAAGACAATTTGTGTACACACGTCCATTGTACAGTAGTCAATGTGGACTCATCACCATCTCATCAGGGATATGACCTTCTCCATATGTTTTTTTAGACTTGTAAATCATCAATACACTATATTCCCAAATAAAACACTAACTTCATATGCATGAATGTGATCAAACCACAATTAACAATGGGAAATTTATCTCAAAACTATTCAAAATACAATTTACTCATTTCCCATTTCAATATAATAATTTGAATTTAAATTACAAATTTTTTTTAAAAAAAAATTCATGATTTTTTCAAGATTAAACCAATGGGTTCTTATTAACAACATTTAATCCGCTCTTCTAGAAACAAATTTGAAATGAATTTCAAAAATAAATTTCAAAATTTAATTCCTTGATTTAATTCCATTATTTTCCATTAAATTCCACAAAACACCCTAATACATTGGAATTAGGGGTTCCTCCTACCCCCCATTTCATTCCAAATCAAATTCAAGTTCCAAATTAATTGGAATTTTCTTGTTCATAATCCTAATAAATGAAATTTAATTAAAATTAATAAATTTAAATTAAATTAAGAAATTTTGGATTACATAAATTGTCCTATCATAAATGGAACCACCTACTTTAGATCACAGGATCTCATAACTCCACTTTAAAAAGAGGATTCGACAATGAAAAACATTAACTATAGAGATACAATAATCAATCATAGATAAATGATATAAAATAACTTTTATTAGATTCTCAAAAAACAATGAGATCAAAAAACCCTAACATGGAGAGAAGAAGAGATAATAAGATATAGAACATGATAATAACCCTTACTGGGGAGAGATCGAATGATGTTCTCCTTTCTTTGATCCACCTTGGAGACGGTTAAGAGGTGGAAAAATTAGTTATTAAGATATCCTAATACCTAGGAAATCATCCATCCCAGACTTTGGTGATGCGGGGGGTCTAAATTGTTGTTTGGGAAATTTAGAAAGAATTTTTTGAATAACTAAATTCCACGAGCATGGTCAGTTGGGTAGGGAGATGTGGTTTTTCAAACTATGGGCCTCTCTAATGGTTTGAATTATTTTGACTAGATGGCTGAATTTTTATTCAAATCATGTGACGACCCAACAAACCCTCACTTCTTGGGTTTTCATTGTTTTCACTAGTAGTGCGCACAATGTAGGAAAGCAATGCACCAACTGTACATAGCCCAAAATATATCCAATATATTCTTATTATTTCCCCAAATCTACCTTAAATATAACCTAACCAATTCATGATTATGAGAGTGGTTGAGGAGTAAATGGAAATAGTGACATGATGTTACAATTATAGTTTTAAATTTTAATATAAACAATTATTTTAATATTTTTCATAATAATGAAATTTTTTTCATAAAATATATATGAAATAATTATATTAGACAAAAATTAATAGTCTAGATGTGTGGAATTTGAATTTATTGTAGATAGTTTCCCCCTTGGATAATTATGGGGTCCCCATAGATGAAGCTGCATGAATATTTAGCCAAATTATAGGCCAATTAGAAATTTTGTCACGGAACCATCCTATTAGACATTATGATTACTTTCACATGCCTCTGTCATGGAATAATGTGGTATTTTATTCACATATGAAGGTAAATTTAATAAATTATTTCTCAATTTAATGTGGTTATTTAATTAAATTTTAATATTTTAGAAATTACTAAATTTGAATAGAAGTCATTCCACTTTACTATTATTGATCTTATCTTATAAATAGAGAAATTAAAAAATATAGTAAATAAATGGGTAGATTTTAAATAGAGATTAAAGAATTAATTTGATTATATATCATTGACCACTCAATAACTATATGATAAGTTTCTTGAAAGAAACACATAGAGTTGTTGAAGGTGATTATTGATAGCCGTCACCATGAGAAGCACATGGTATTGAAGAATAAATTATTATGTTAATCTCATTTTAAATATATACATGCATATGAAAATAATATTACATCATATACATTATTGATACATTATATATTTTTTATTTCAATATTTTCCATAAATAAATCTATCAACCCAAGAAAAACAAATCAACCCCACACTATCGGTTCAACGAGTTTTTTAAGAAATAGAAATAATATGGTAATATATTAATCAATTAAAATATTTATTTGATAATATTATTTCTTATATATATTAATATATTTTTTACAACTTTTTAATGTAGACAAATAATTTTTGGAACCAAGTCACCCAAATAGAACTTGGGTGGGATGTTCATGTGCAATTCAATGGTAGTTAAGTGATTGATTCTGAAAATAAGTAGGGGTACAAATTCATTTATCAATTTAATGGTTCACAAAAACCACTTAAATATTGTAATATATTATGAAATAATGATATAATTTCAATTTTACATTAACGGTACTTAATCAGTAAAAAATTAAAAATTTGTTTCATATTTTTTAAAAATACTTCAATTATTAAAAATTAAATATTAATGCTCAACGTATGTGTAGTTTGATAACTACTTTTTTTAGTGATAAATTACCTCTCACATAGGCTCACAATTTATTATAAATTTTTTCATTATTATTAATTATTAATTTGAATTTGATTGATACATGATTTATAAGAAAAAAAGAACTATGGTTTAGCAATTCTTCACAGTCCTTCTTGATCTCTTCAGAAGATCTATTTGGTCATGTACTAGAAAAAGAGAATCGTGGTCATATAAATGTGGTGGGTTTGAGACCATTACCATTGGAGATATTTTGAAATTCAATGGATATTTTAGTATCATCTACTCTAGGTTGTAGTTACTCCCTACCCCTATATGCTCATATGTATTTTCTTGTATGGAAAAAACATGATTTAGAAATAGGGGAACATAATACAGCAATTGTGGAATCATATAGAGTGGAAGGATATTAAGGTCATTTATCTCTATAATGTATTGGTTGAATTACATCAAAATAAGAATAGATTTTTTCTAGGTTACATTTCATTAATTGATGGTTCAATTTCATAGGTAAATAATATAATTTCATAATGATTTATAAAAAACATTTAGTGGAATTATGAATAGGTTTAAATATACATAACTATTCAATTTTTATATAACTATCAATATAAGGGGTGGGTATTGAGATGGGGAAGGAGATTATCTTTGTTCATCATGCTGTGATGGGGCATGACGTTAGATTCAGTGGTTGTGTTATTTCACATGACTAATTTTTTGAAACATTTGTATTTATTTACATATATATGTTTACATCCAAAAATGTTTATTTAAATATTTATGTGACCGTTGATATATATTTTTTTTCTTATGTTAATTATCATCTTTTTGGATTCCTTTGAGGCAAAAACTTCTGTAAATTTTAATTATTTAACATATATGTATAACGGTGGATTAAATCACAAATATATATGGTGAAAATATATTTCTTGGTCATTTAAACCACCATTATATTGGGTAAAATATATATTATTGGTTCAAACCACCACTATATATTATTAATTATTCCATATGTTTAAACCATTTCCAACTATATTATGTTTTTGATAGCTAAAAGCTACAAATAAAAACTTAAATAAAATCTCCAAAAAATATTTCATGAAACATCCTAGAAATGACTAATAAATGAGTGAAAATGATATGTGATGAAACCTAATTCCAAATTAAATTTTAATTTAAAAAACAACCATCATGAGGCCATTTGGTGGTGGTATAACCCCCGAAAATCTCATGATTTTTCAAAGTAATATTACACATAAACACCAGTTTTTTAGAAAGTGTATTTTTATGCGCAAAATTTATGTATATGGTAAAATATTCAATGTCTTTAATTTCCATAGTATCAATTGGTTTATTATAAAATAAATAAATGTTTTGAAACATTTAAATCCATCCAATTCCAAATTTTAATAAACAATCATTTAATTAAAAGAAACGACTAAAACAAATTTAGGAATATATTATTGATGTCCTTAAAATGTTATTTATTGGTTTTTTTAAATTGAAATAGAATTTTTAAAATGTATTGTTTTACTTATTAAACTACTATTGGACAAATTATAAGGTTTCATAGCCTTATTCTCATTTCTCATATATTTTTAATATTTATAGTTTATAAAAACAATATTTTTTCAATAATCACCAGAAAATGAATTATTTTAGAGAACACTAAAAAATTAAAAATAAGAAAAAAATGTTAAGTTTAATTTTAAAATTATAATCAAATTTTAAAAAAATAATTAAATTTCTTCTTATACCTTTAAAATGAAAATAAAATATATAAATAAAAATTTCTTTCGTAGAAAAAAACCACTTCAAAAACATTGAGTATTCTTAATCCTATTTTTTGTATGAATTTATAATAGATTAAAACCTTTTTATCTACCATAGTATTTATTCTTATTATAATTTTCATATATAATGTGTATTTGATCTTTTTAGTTTGGTTTTTTATGTGGAACAATCAATCAACATGTTTATTTAAAGGAAACATTATATAGTAAAATATTAGGTTTTTAAACATAGATTGCACCATATATTCTTCCTGATAAGGTATTTTCAGACCTATATCACTATATAAACCCATATATTATCTCTCACAACTAAAATATTTGGAGAACATTTTCCATATTTTAGTGAATAGCCATTTATATTATGCCCAATGACTTACTCAAATATCTTAACTCTTTACATTATAATATATCATTTCTCATATAGAAATGATTCCATCGTAGTTTCAAAATTTTCCTATCAAATATTCATAATAAATAATTAATTAAACAAATATTAATATTCACTATGATATATTAATAACTTGTTTTACTAGAATATTATATACAATAAAATTGAGAGCATCGAGATCAAAAAACTAATGGGTCCTCATCCACCTCAAAATCTGATTCGTGACCTCACCTCACTTGTATAACTATGCATAGAAAACACCAATTTAATATTTTCATGTATTTCTTACTAGTTAATTTTAAATATTTTAATAAAACAATAAATATAAAACTTAAATCATATCTAATTTGTGAAATGCAATGATTTTCATTTACGGAAGGCACCCCCTGCAATAATTGATTGTAAGGTAGAAAACCATACCTAATCAATAGTGAGAGTAGTCAGATATTACTTATATCACATATTAAACTCTATAATATATTAAAAAATAATATAACCATAATCACTTTAATATATTCAAAAATATTAAAATAAAGACATTAGGTTGGATAAATGTGAGTAGGGAGTCAATGTAGGATTTATAAAACACCCCGTAGTGGTTCCCATTGATATATCTTTATCAATACATTTTTAAAATTTCATAATTTTCATAATTTGGAAATACACATCATCAAAAAATTCTCTAAATAGGATATTAAATTACTTTATTCTGGAAATGTTTCATCATGTACAATAACATTATAAATAATATCCTGAAAATTTAAATTTTTTTTTTACTTGAACCTTCCTCTATAATCAACATATTATCACATATGGGAGTAAAATCCACTCATGGGTTTTCGGGGAAATCCATGGGATACTCATATCTATTAACTATATGTTGAATAAATTAATTCTTATACTCTAGAAAAGGATGAAATGTGTCACTAAATAAGACCTATGGTCTTGTACTAGTGTTCTATTCATGAATCCATCTACTAGGGAAAATGTTTTTTGAAAAAGAAAGATTGTCCTTATAAAAAATTTCAAAATGTGATAAAAAATAAATTATTTTTTTATGAAAAAACTAAAACTTATTATAGTATATTCACATTGAAAATTCAATATATCATAAAATTAAAATCATACATACTAGGTCTACTGCAAGGAACATCACACAAACCTTATAACATATATATTATTAAAAAATAATATAATGATAATTATATTATATTTTTAAAAAAATGTATAAATATTTTAATATGTGTAAAAAATGTTTTTATACAACTAATAAAAAATTATAGGAAACTTTTCACTAGCCACACGAATAGATTCTATCCCAAAAAACAATTTACCAATATTTTTGAATAAATTTATTGTGTATAGCTATATTGGATTGGTCAAGATTTTTCTCAATAAAGGAAGTGATATTAGGCTCCTCTTGTCCAATCCACTGAAAATCCCCTTTTTTCACTTTCACCCATAATTTCAAGTTTGAATCAATGAAAATATATTCAATTAACTCTTCTTGTGATATTAATATGAAGGAATAATTTCTTACTTAGTCAGCATTATATAACATATTATCAGAATTTGCTAGAATAAATTTAAATTCATCATATTTTACTCCACAAACTAAATAAAACCAGCCTCATTATAATTAAAAATAAATTAATAAATTATCATAGATAGTGTTGGGTATAAATACCTCAAGGTTTCATTGAAGCATTTTTGAGATGATTGTTTTTGTTGACAAAGTGGGCCTCTATGATGTTTTTTTTGACAAAGAAAACCATGACATACAAATGTATTGAAAAAGTGGATTTCATGGTGGCAAGTCGAGTTCGAGGTATGTGGTTAACAATCAATTTTTGATTCAAGAACTTCGACAAAACAATGGTCGATCTGGAGGCAGTTCAAAAAGAGCAGATTCAAGGTGGCACCGTTTTCCGGTGTTTGCAAAATTTTTGGACATCAAAATTGACAAATGGAGAAAAATGATTTTAGAAAATGGACTTTACCTCTACTGTCTTAGGGATTGGAAGCTTGGATGCCAAATGTTTTTCAAGATCAAAATATCAAAATATGGAAAAGGAAAAAGTGGCGCTCAGGTTTTGGGTTTGGTCGCACAGGTGACTTGCACGATAGGAACTAGGGTTGCTGGACGTGCGTTCCAAGAGGAGAATTGCATGCCATTGCTCAAGGTTTCCAAATGCCTATAAATAGTGGTTGGACCCTCCTCATTCGGTGTGATTTGGACACTTGGAGAAAATCAGAGCTCCCGTCGTGCAGGTGTAGTGGTCGCACAATTGGTGGTGTGGTCGCACATGTATAAAGATTTTTAGAAGTTGCTCTCCAATAGATAGTTGTGTGCCCAAATTGGTTTGGGTGAGAAATATTGTGAGTCTCCCATGTTTAGAGTTGAAGAAGAGGGGTCATGCAAGTGGTCTGGTGAAACTTTCATGCCAGGTTTTGAAAAAGCGCGATAGTTGATAGTTGCGCGCCAAAATAGGTTTGGGTGTAAAATGGTGTGAGTCGCGCAAGTTTGGAGTTGAATAAGTGAGTGTCTTGGAAGTGGTTGAGGTGAAAATTTGCTCCGTCTTGAACTTGTGTATCATAACTTGACCTCCAGATTAGAGAAGGGCTCTAGGTTTGGTTGAAGCACGACAGTCTTTTTAGGGTTGCGTGAAAGATGGAAGATTTCCCGATACCTTCAGTGAAAAGTGAGATTTATATATAGGTGAAAGTTGGCCTTTAATAGAGAATATACATACAATAGAGGATGTATTAATTAGTGATAATGAAGAGACCTACATGTCTATAAATTGTGAGTGGATCTCTTCCAGATCAGTGAGAAAATGAAGAGGAAGAAGGTGATCCTCTCCACCAGCAGTGAGCTAGAGTGAAAGAAACTGGGAGTGACCATGGGGAAAGCAGTGAGGTGACCTTAAAAATTGTAAAGGAAGTGAGCCTGGGAATAAAAGTGATCTATCCTAAACTTTGTAAACAGAAGTGTACTTTTAGTGGATTTGGTACATCGCTATATCGTCGGTGTATGCTCCTTGGACGTAGCCTAGTGAGGGTCAACCAAGTAAAAATCACTGTGGCTGGTGCATGGTTTAGTTTCTGTTTATACTATGCTACAGAAAAGGGAGAGAAGATAGTCTTTCATAATAGCGAGAAAAGATCAATAAGGGAAGTTTTTTTAATCTGTCATACCCGGATTCACCCCCCACCCTCTCAAGGTATCTATCCTAGTGAACCTAAAAATTGGTATCATAGGGAAAGGCTTATATCTGTAATTCTCTCTCAAATGGAGGTCAATAATCATAAAGGGATGTCTATCCTCAACGAGAGAAATTTTCAGATATAGAAGAATCATATGCAACAATACTTCTGATCTTTGGGAATGGATGTGTTCACAGCAGCAATGCATGGTATGACAACTGACATCAACAATGGGGCTTTATCGGATGTCGAGCGAAGAGAATTGGATTCTGACACCAAGGGCATAAATTATTTAGGGGGATCCCTATCCAATGTTATCTATACGAAGGTGATGTCATTTAAAACATCACATTCCATGTGGGAAAAGCTTTTGCATATATAGAAGGAGATACAAAGGTCAAAGAGGGAAATCTACAAGTATTATGGAATAAGTATGAAGATCTAAAAATGAACATGAATGAGTCTGTTGTTGCATTCTTTGACAGGGTAAATATTGTTGTGGAAGATATGTGAGGTCTTGGAGAAGTCATTGAAGACATTAAGATCGTAACACACATCTTGAGGAAGCTTCCACCTCCATTCAATCTGAATGTTTCAGTACTAGAAGATAAAGATCCAAAAGAGCTAACACTGGACAATTTTCACAGTACCTTGGTTGCATATGAAATGATGAACGATGATAACAAGGCTATGGAAAAGGGGAAATCCAAATAGGTGGCATTTAAGGCCATGAAAAAGCTCACCATTGGAGATTCTCAGGAAGAAGAGGAGACATATGAGGTAATTTCATTCCTCTCCTCAAATATTCAAATTATAAAAGGAAAGTTCAATGGGAAACATCCTCTTTCTTGCTTTAGATGTGGAATAGTTGTTCATCTTGCCGCAAGGTGGCCCAAAAAGTTTCAAGAAGAAAATGATGAAGATGATGAAGAAATTCCCAAGAAGAAATCTTCATCCTATGTGAAAGGGAATAATCAGTTCAAGATAAATTTCTTCAAGAAGAGGAATATTCTTTCAAAAGAAATAGATAGTTCCTATGAGTCTATAGGCGAGGAGTTTTTGGATATAGAGAACTGAAAATATCGAGGAAAAAAATTCTATGGTGGAAGTTGTCGTCAGTTATCAGGAGAAGAACGAAATCAAAGGTGATGATGATGATGAAGAAGTTGATGGAATAATAGATATGAATGTTGAGTTAGAGGATTGTCTTGAGGAGATAGATATTTGGAGATCTAAAATAAAGAAATCTAACAAAGTTGTTCATGATGAAATCTCTATATGCAGAAGCCGGATGAAGAGAAGTCTGAGTTGATGGAAGAAATTTAGAAACTCAAGTCATCAACACCAGAGAACATAGAATCGGTTAGTGAGTATAAAATCAAAATTGAAGAACAAAATAGGGAGATTTATGGATTGAAAAACACAAGGAAAGATCACGTCAAGAGTATAGAAGATCTTGAAGATGAAGTTGTCAGTATGCGGAGAAAAGTTAAAGAATACGAAAAACCATTGATTCACAACACATTAATGGGAAAGAAGTTCATTCTGGAGACTGAAAAGACGAAAGAGGAGCCTAATAGTTTAGTAGTAAAGAAACAGTAATTTAGCTCAGACGTTAAGGATGATTCAGGGATTGATTAGAAACAAAAATCTGTGAAAATTGAAGTCAGACAGAAAGCACACATCCCGAGGTTGAAGGTTGATTTGGGCACAAAGAAGAATTAGAATATTCAGAGATCCCAGGGGTAAACTGGTAGTATATAAGTAACATGAAGGAATGCACCTTATATCAGGTGTTATTGTTGAGGAAAGATGGGACATTCATAGTATGTGTGTTTCATATCCAAGAGATATCAAAGGGGACAAGAACAAAGGTGGAAGCCAAATAAAAAATGGTCCTCCAACGCAAATTTTGAAGGACACTATTTTTAGTGTGGATGATTTTGGTACATGGCTAGGTACTACACTTCGACCATACATAGGTATATGCCAAAGCAGAATCAAAATGTTCGCAAACAGCAGATCAATAAACCAAGAGGTGATTTAAAAATTCATAATATATTTGCATCTTTGAAAGATTAAGATGGTCTATCATACTCTGAGAAAGAACAGAAGTCTCAATCCATGCCAAGTGTGAAGGACAAAATGTGGACCAAAAAGAAAAAGGATGAGAAGGTCGTGGGGGCATAAATTTCCCTTAAAGCATCAGATTGGTATGGTGGGTGGATCATTGATAGTGGTTGCACATCATACATGACAGGTAATAAGTATCTTGTTACAGGCGTAAAATATGATAAAGAAGGAGTTTTCAAGTTTGTAAATGATGAAGGCCTGATGATTATTGGCATAGGAAAGGAATAGTTTGGGGGAAAAGAGATGAGACATGAAGATGTCTTAGTATTAGAAGGCCTAAGTCACAATTTTTACAACGTCAGTCAACTATGTGACTCAAGACATTCAATAAGGTTTACTAAGAAGATTTGTGTTGTCAAAGGAAGAGATGGGGCATTTGTTCTACAGGGAAAAAGAAAAAAGGGAAATCTCAACCTGGTAAGTGGAGAAGATGATATGTGTTTTCTGTCTAGAGAGGAAGAAAACAAGTTGTGGGATAAATGACTTAGTCATCTTTTCCATCAATCCCTGAAGATATGGTAATGTGTGAAGTAGAAAGAGACTTCCCTAAGCTATCATGTGATCATAGGCATACTTGTGACACCTATCAACAAGGGAATATCATCAGAATGAAGTACAAAGTGAAGGAAATGAAGTCAACAAGAGTGATTTAATTGGTTCATGCTACTGTCTGTGGACCTATTTCACCAAGAGCCATTGACGGAAAGAGGTATTACGTTCTTTTCATTGATGACTATTACAGAATGGCATGGGTATTTGTTATTTCCCATAAGTCTGGTGTGTTCAAATAATTAAAATAGTATCGAAGGGAATCTAAAAGGATGCTTGGATAGAAAATTCTAATGTTTTGTACAGACAAAGGTACATAATTCACAAACAGTCAGGTGGAAGAGTATCTCAAGAAACATGGGATAAGGCATCATGTTTTTTCAGTAAGAACTTCACAACAAAATGGAGTGGTTGAAAGGAGAAATCAGATCATCAACAACATGTAAAGAACAATGCTTATAGAAAAATACCAACCAGAGAAGTTTTGGAAGGTAGTAGTATTGACATCAGTCTACATTTTTAATAGGTCTCTGTTGTGTCCAAAGGAAGGAAAGGCTCCGTATGAAATGTGGTATGGAAAGAAACCCACAGTGAAATACTTTCGAATATTTGGAAGTGAAAGCTTTCTCAACAAAGAACAACATAGGATGTTTGAATCACATGTATATGAGGTAATATTTCTGGGCTACTCAGGCAAAAGAAAAGCATAAAAATTCTTTAACAAGAAGATGGGAAATGTAGTTGAGAGAAATGACGTCACTATTGTGGAAAATAAAGATAATATTCAACAGCACCATGAGAAATTTCTTGATGAATGTGATGAAGAGGATAATAACATAGAAGGAGAAAAAGTGGTAGATGCTGAGTCAGAAAAAGACATTGATGATGAACAAGAAAGTTTAAAGTCTGTGTCTGCAAGGATGCCAAAGTGTCAAGCTGAAATTGGCAGGAAGAATATCATTGGTGATCAGTCAGCTCTAGTTCATAAAAGAAGAATGAAATGACTGCAACAGACATTATTACAATCACAGGTTGAGCTAAAATGATTCATTGATGTAGCTGAAGATAGAAACTGGGTTCAGGCTATGAATGAAGGTATTGATCAGATTGAGAAGAACCAGATGTGGGAGACTGTTTCAAGACCACCAGATAAGAATGTCATTGAGACTAAATGGGTTTATCGCAAAAAAAATGAATGAATATGGTGTAGTGGTTCAAAACAAAGCATGACTAGTGTGCAAAGGATACTCCCAGATAGAGTGAATAGATGTTGATGAGACCTTTGCCCCAGTTTAAAGGCTGGACACAATCAGATTATTCCAAGCTGTTGTAGTGCAACGGAAGTTCAAAGTGTTCTATATGGATGTCACTTTTGCATTCTTGAATGGGGTTCTGAAGGAGGAAGTGTATATTGAGTAGCCAGATGGTTTTCTCATTCATGAAGATGAGAACAAAGTTTTCAGACTGAAGAAGGCATTGTATGGGATGAAACAAGCACCAAGGGCATGGTACTCATAGCTTGATCAGTACTTGAAGAAGATTGGTTTCCTACATGGGGGAGTTGATTACAATTCTATTTCAGCATCGATAGTAATCGAAAGATGATGATGTTAGTTTATGTATATGACATAATATTTTTCGGATCAAATGAATCTCAGTGATGAATGTTTTCTGATTTCATGAAAAGTGACTATGAAATGTCAATGATTGGGGAGATAACATTTTTACTTGGTCTACAAGTGACACAAGGAAGGAATGGAACATTCATTTCTCAATAAAAATATGCCAAGGAGGTTTTGAAAAGATTTGGAATGGAAATTTTTATGGAGATGAAGACTCAAGTTGCTACTCGGACGAAACTTTCCAAATATGAAGATGCAAGGTAGTTAATATCACAGAATACAAGAAAATTAATGAAAGTTTGTTGTAATTGACCTCAACAAGGCTTGACATTGTTTTCATCACATTCCAAGCAGAGATATATAAGATTAATCCCATAGAAAGCCACATTCTTGTTGTGAAAAGAATACTTTGGTATATCAAGGTCATTGTGGACATCAGATTGACATATAATGACAAATCTCAAACAGAGTTATTAGGATATACTGATGCAGAATGGGTCGGGTCAGTTGATGAATGGAAATCAATGTCAGGTGGTGTTTTCTATCTTGGTGGATTGTGTATTTCTTGGCTAAGAAAAAATAAAGATTGCATTTCATTGAGCACTGAGGAGGCTGAGTATATTGTGGCCACTCAAGCGTGCACACAGTTATTATGGATGCAGTAGAAGCTTGAAGATATTAGAGTTAAAGTGAAGTCTCCAATCGTAATCTAGTGAAATAACTCAAGTGTTATAAATCTTAGCAAAAATTCATCTCATCACTCAAGGACCCAGCAAATTGAGATCAAATATCATTTCATCAAGGAGAAGGTGGAGAAAGGGCTTGTGAAGTTGGAGTATGTGCCTATAGAGCTACATGTCACTGATATTATGACAAAGGTCTTACCCAAGGAAGCGTTTGAAAGGCATTGACTAGATATGGGAGTTTAGTTGGCTCCCCTCACTTAAAAGAGTGTGGATTTGTAACCCCCCCTCCCTGAGGTTTGATGTTTTTTCCCTAATGTGATTATATGTGTTCTCCACTCTGTTACAGACTGCAAAAGAGTGACCTTTGGGTTCATTGACAAAGGGGGAACAATAGTGATGGTTCAGGGGGGAGAAAATGTGGCTTTTTGAGAAATCATGACAAATAGGGGGAGAATCTGATAGGTGGAGTAGCCAGATAGGGGGAGTTGAGGCTGGTTCAAAGTGCCTAGGTAGAGCTTAGCTTGGACAACATATGCAACAACGCTAAAGAGGATTCGAAGTCGACAAGAGTTAAATTTGTGAACAGACAGGGAGAGTATCAAATCTGATGATGCTAGAAGTGATCGATCAAACAATAGATTTCACAATAGATAAAGATCGTGATAAAAGCAGAAGAGTGGTTTTGGAATGCAGTAAGAATATTTCCATAAAATGGTATCAGTTTGGTGTTAGTAGTGGATGTCAGAGTTGAAGTGATTCATCGATGAACATTTCATTTTCTCTTGTTTCTCACACTTATCATTGCTCATGTGGGCTTAGAGTATGTGTTTATTAAATCATTCATCACTATTAGAATCGCAATAGGAGAATGGTGGCTGAAAAATTAACAATTATCTTTTTATGGAAGAGTCGTCTACAAACCCAAAGGGGGAGATTGTTGGGTAAAAATCCCTTAAGGTTTCATTGAATAATTTTTGAGGTAATTGTGTTTGTTGACAAAGTGGGCCTCTGTGTTGTGTTTGTTGACAAAGAAAACCATGACGTAAATTTTTTTTGACAAAGGGGATTTCATGGTGTCATGTTGAGTTAAAGGGATGTGGTTAACCATTCATGTTTGATTCAAGAACGTCGAAAATGGAAGGGTCAATCTAGAGGCGGTTCAAAAAGAGAAGATGCAAGGTGGAGTTATGTGTCTTGGAGTCCTGGAAACTTGTGCGCCATATGTTTTTCAAGATCATAACATCGAAATATGGCAAAGCAAAAAGGGGCACTCAAGTTTTGGGTTTGGTCGCACAAGTGACTTGCAAGACATAGACTAGGGCGGCTGGACTTACAAGCCAAGAGGAGACTTGCATGCCAGTGCTCAGGGTTTCCAAATTCTGATAAATAGAGGTAGAACACTCCTCATTCGGTGTGAGTTCATAACTTGGAGAAAATCAGAGCTCCCGTCGTGCAGGTGTAGTGGTCTGGAAAGTGCTGGTGTGGTCGCGTGGGTATAAATATTTTCAGAAGTTGTGCGCCCGTTGATAGGTTTACACCCAAAGTTGTTTGGGAGAGAAATATTGTGAGTTTCCCAAGTTTATATTTGAAGAAGGGTGTGTCTCTCAAGTGGTTTGGTGACACTTGCACGCCAGGTTTTGAAGAAGTGCGACAGTTGATAGCTGCTTGCCAAAATTCGTTTGGACGTAAAAGGGTGTCAGTTGCGAAAGTTTGGAGTTGATGAAGTGAGTGTCATGGAAGTGGTTGAGGTGCACTTGCACGCCGTCATTAACATGAATGTCAGAACGTGTGCGCCGGCTTGGAGAAGGGCGCCAGGTATGGTTTAAGCCCGACAGTCATTTTAGGGATGTGTGAAAGCTGAAATATTTCCTAATACATTCAGTGAAAAGTGAGATTCATCTATGGGTGAACATTGTACTTCAACAGAACATCTAAATACAATAAAGTATGTATTAATTAGTGATAATTAAGAGACCTACAGGTCTATAAACTGTGAGTGGATCCTTTCCGAAGTAGTGAGCAAAGGAAGAGGAAGAAGGTGGTCCTCTCTAGAGGTGTTGAGCCAGCGAAAGAGAAACAGGGAGTGACCCTTGGGAAAGCAGGGAGCTGACCCTAAACATTGTAAAGGCAGTGATCCTGGGAAGAGAAGTGATTTATCTCTAACTTTGTAAACAACAATGTGATTTTAGTGGATTTGGTACATTGGCACATCGTCGGTGTATGCTCCTTGGACGTAGCCTAGTGAGGGTGAACCATTTAAAAATCACTATGCCCTGTACATGATTTAGTTTTTGTTTATACTGTGCTACAGGAAAGAGAGAGAAGAGAGTCTTTCATAACAGTGAGACAAGATCAATAGGGGTTGTTTTTTAATCATTCATACCCTGATTCACCCCCTCCCCCTCTAAGGGTATCTAACCTAGTGAACATAACAGATAGACTTAATGATTCACCTCAATAGTCTTTACTAATTACAGACGTTGATAGATGGATAAAAAATACATTTTTTCATTAATATATTTAATTCAACAAGACTTATTTCAATTCATAATCCATTTGAATCTGATTAATTGTACTGAAGATCTATTAAAAAGGACTATAAACTAATTGAATGAATTTTTCTCCACTGTATGGGTTTCTAATTCAATCAATTTTAGAATATATGAATTTCACATAAGTTAATAGAATAATGGATGTGAAAATAAACCTTATATAATGTTTAATAAATAAAAATGAATTTATGTATAGGTAATGATTCTAGAAAAACTCATTAAATGAGTTAAAATAATGTCATTGTATTTGATTGTTAGTGGAATATATCCTTCCCCATTTCAACTCAATGACATGTTTCATAAATTAAAAAAGAAAAATAGATAAAGAATAAATTGAATTTGAATTTGAAATGTATAATAGATCAATTATATGAATTATTATTGGTCTCTACCCAAAGAATATACCGTGAGAGGGGAGGTGAATCATTGTGTTATGGAAAGATCCTTTTTGGATATTTTTCATTCAGTATGAAGAACAATCCCATATTTTCTTTTCTATCTATATTGAATAAAATTTTAAATCACATATATGGTTTTACATTATTTATCCACACTACGCTACATCCACAGATGATGCCTGAAAATGTACATGTGTACTAATTGTAAAAACATGAACCCCCACTTCCAGATTTTTAACTATAAATTCAATGTATGTTTTATTTATAAAACACTACTGAAAAATAAAAATTACATTATACATTTCAAGAAATATTTTTGTCTATGTTTTGGATAATTAAAGAAAAAAATAAAAAACATTAGAGTTTTAAACAATTTAACTAACTATATTCGCATATGCTACCTCCTTATATTAAACAAACAGCTTTGAAAATTCTTCTAATCCTATGAAAAGTATTTTAAAATACGGGGTGAGTATAAGATTTCTCAGCAAGGGGTTTTAAACACTAGTGAAAAATAATTTTACAACATCACATTCAGAAACACCTTTAAATCATTTTATATAAATATAAACAACAAATAAATATATATATAATAATTTAAAAAAAACATATCATTTTGATATTTATTTTCAAAAATAATCTTTGAAAAATTACATGGATTTATAATAAAAATCCATTGAAAATAATTATTATTTTATGGATAAAATGATTCTTCGAAGTTCTCAAGAAAAATATGTGGCCACATAGCAATATCACTTACTATACATCATCTTGTTTAGTATGTGGGATCACTCCCCATTCCTTATCATCACTTATGATATACATGTTCCTCATTTTTTGAAAACATTTTCAGAGGTTCTACCTTTCTCACTAATAACACATTAAAAACATTTATAAACATCACATATATTATTTTCATAGAAGAAAATAATTAAATAACTTTTAATCATGAAAATAATCACATTTTAGTAAGAAATTCGTTTTCCATAGAATAGTTACTTAAATTTAAAATACATCAATGAAAACGCATTGAAATATATAAAAACTATTATTAAAATACCTAAAATTTTAAAAAAAATTATAGAAAATTTCCATATCTATAATAATTAATTACAATAAAATATGTTCCATGAAAATATAAAATTCCTTGATAAAAATAATATTTTCAAAATTATCCAATTACCCAGAGTTCGACTAATCACATACATTTCATTATATTTCACATCATAAAACAATAGCTTTTATAAACAACTTAATACCTCATCAGATGTTGTTATGCCTAACATAATACATCTATAGTGTAGAGAGGGATTCTAGGAATGTATTTGGTTAGATATTGGTATAACCAAATGGGGTATATGTGTGAGATATTGAGAAGAATAGGTTCCCTTATATAATAGAGGATAGTGGAACACTTGGAAACTATATAAATATTAAATAAATTAAAATTAATTTTCAATTAAAAATTGTTCCAAAATTATTAATTTAGAATAGAATATGAGGATGGGTATAAATATTCTATCCCTATGATTGTAATTAAATTTTAGGTCACTCTTTTCCATTATATTTTGGTGTTAACCCTTATTTCATTCATTTATATCTTACTATGACAACAAGGATTTTTCATCTTTTATACTTAATATAGTTACAATAAAATTTATGGAAACCATAAATAGATAATTTATAAAATTTTAAACCTTATCCCAATCATTTTCATGAATGAAATAGTTTTTAAATTTTAAATCATTTATTCAAGTGTTTTTAAAATATCATTAATGTAACTTTTGAAACTATTTGTTACTTTGACTTTTAAAAATTTGAAGACAACAATAAAACTTCCAAAAAATTATTTTATTATATTCCTATTATGTCAAGGTAATATTATTTCATATTAATTATAGAAAATCATGTTTGTTTAAATTTTTCTAATAACACTTATTTGATTTTTCAATGAATAACATAATTATTAAATCAACATTGGGTAACAATACATGGTAATTATTTATTCAACAAAAATTTTAAATAAATTTTCCTAATGAAGATAAATATTCAATATTGAAGAATAATTTTTATAATAGAATATACCTTTTGGAAAGAACCATATTAAAAATGATATTGTTCTAAATCACATGAATGTGACACCATTGACATTTCATTAAAGAAAATATTTTAAACATCATAATCTCATGATTGTGGCTCCAAAATTAATTAATAGATGTATACCATGGAGGTAATTTTATTAATTTAAAATTGGACTCTTATAATCATTCATGATCAACATATGTCCCAATGTGGACACTTAAGAGATATTTTTTTCAATGAAAGAGACATTTTTTGAATTTTATGGACTTAAATAATATACAAGTTATTTTTTTGGAAAAGTTTCCATTAAAAATAATATTTAGATCATTAGGTTGTAAGGGTGGAATTAAGATCGAACAGTAAAATTTTTCCATGTTTTACGGTCATTTTATAGTCCATATCACATTTTTTTAACTTAAATTATGAAATTATCCTTTATGATTGTAACAAAAATTACCAAGGTTAGTATTCATATTTAAAAAATAAATAAAAGTGAAATTTTGATTAAATTTGAAACTCAATATTCAAAAAATTGAATCATTTATTCAAAATTCAAAGCATAGAAGTTGCAGCATTTAATTTTAAATTAAGTCATCAAAACACAAAGTATAACGGTTTTTAATAAAAATTTCATTTTTAAATTTAATTTTTTTTTACTAATTGCAAGTAAAAAATAAATTTAAAACCCAAAAATTTAAATAATTTAAATTTGAAAGAACTAATTTAATTTTAAAACAACTCAATAACATAATTTTACAATGTAAATACGTTAAAATAAAAAAAACTTTATAAAAAAATTAATATTTTCTCAAACATTTATCCTAATATAATTTAGAAACGATGATCTCAAAAAAAGGAATTAGGTTTTTAAAATGAATTTTCTAAAAATACCATAAATTAATTATTTAATTCATAAAAAAAATTAAAAAAATGTATTATTTTGAATAATGTAATTATTTTACAAAAAAATATGTGATTATTTTATAAGAACATACTAGAAAATAAAATTGAGATGGGAAAAAATATTTCATTCAAAAATAAAATATTATTTCCTACCATTTTAATAGATAGCTATAAAATCCATATGTAAATAATAATATTTAAGTGCTTGTGTGTACAGTAATGAACATAGTGTTTCCTATTAAAAATCTGGAGATGTTATATTATCCCGTATCAAATAAATTTCACTACCACTGTTTATTAATCATAATTAATAAAATTATGAATTTTATTTTTCATAATAAATAAATGCCACAAATTCTTGGGAAATTAATTACCTATAAGTTTCAATGAAAATGTTTTCCCTTTTATTTTTTCCGAAAAGACAACGCCCAATCATCAAATTTGTCCAATAATTTTACTCTGATACAAAATTTAAAGACCCAACCCCACACATCCATATTCCATACTATAAATACTATTTTTTATAAATCATAAGTAAGAAATAGGCATTAATTTATAAATTTCATAAACTTTTCTGGTTTAGGTTCTGGAGAATTACACAAAATCATACAAATTATCAGGTTTGTACAAAATTTAACTAATTTTCATTGCATAAAATACCTCATTATATGGAACAATAACCTTTATAACTTCTACTAATCTGGTGAAATTTTTTTAAATCATTGGGTGAGTATAAAATATCCAATTTAGGCATTTTAAAGACCAATGAAAAATAATTTTGTAACATCTCTTTCAAAAATACTATTAAATTTTCTTATATCAAATATATATATACAAATGCTCAAAAATAATCTTTAAAAAATTAATTAGATTTATAATTAAAATTACTTTTAAAATAATAATTCATTTACGGATAACAATTGTAAATAAAATATCACATGAAAACCATGTTCCCACATTGTTGTATCATTTGTTGTATAACATCTCTTTAAGGCCATGGGGTCACTCTTCATTCCTTTTCATACCTTTTTATATTCATGTGCCAAATTTTATAAAAATATTTTTATATTTTCTAACTTCATCATTCATAAATTATTAAAAACATTTCCAAATCTATCATATATTATTTTCATAGAAGAAAATAATTTAATAAGTTCTATTCTTGAAAAAAATCATTTTTATGTAAAATATATTTTTATAAAAAATAATTACTAATAGTTAAAATGCATGAACATATAAGATTTGAAATGAAAACAGAATCTCACATTAATGTGGAAAAAATCTCAATAAGAATTATAGATGATCAAAAAATATATAATAATGAATGAAAATAATATATTTTCCTTTGAAAATATAAAATACTGTAACAAAATAAATACATTCAAAATAATCCACTTACATTTTGTCTGAATCATCATGTACATTTCTCATCTTCTTCTTATTTGTAAAATTTCATTGTTTAACAACTTAATTCCCCAAATAATGGTGTTCTACCATAAATAAGACCATTAAAATGTAGAGAAAGATTATATGAAAATATTTTGGCATATTTTGGTCGAACAAAAAGGGGCTTTTATTTTTAAGATATTGAGAAGAAGAGGATCCCTTATATAAGTGTTAAGAGTATCACTCTTTGAAACTCTCTAAATATTAATTTAATATAAACTAATATTCAATACCAAATGGCTCCAAAAGTATCTATTTAGAATATACAATCAGGATGAGTCGAAATCATCTTATCACATAATTTTTTAAAAAAATTAGGTAATATTTTTACCCTTATCTTATCATTTAAATGATTATTTAATTTCATTAACTCTTACTATGACAACACTGATTTTTATTCTTTAATGGTAAATATAGTTTCTATAAAATTAAACAATACCCATAAATGGATCATTGATTAAATGATAATCATTATCCAAATTGTTTTTATCAATTTATATTTCCTTGAAATTTTATATCATTTAATAAAATATTATATTTAGTAAAATATCATAGATGTCAATTTTGAAACAATTCTTTACTTTTAAAAATAAAAAAATAAATAAAAATAAATAAATTCAAGAAATATATTTCATTTTATCCATAATATTTAAAATTTATCTATAATTTTTTATAGTTATAATAATTTTTTAAAATCTTATTTATTTTAATATTTCAAATTAAATTTATTTGATAATTCCATTGATCAAATAATTATTGCATCAACATTGTGTAAACATTTATGGAAAATTTTTTATCACTAAAAATTAAAAATAAATTTTCAAGATGAATAAAAATATTTTATCTTTTGTAATAATATTTTTAGTCAAAGATATATTCTAGATAAAACCATATTAAATTTTATATTTTTATTAATAACTAGAATATGACATCATTCAAGATAACTCTAGAGAAAAATCTCGGAATGATTTCATATGCTTTTTAAAAGCATTCCCTCTCTTATCCACCATTCTTGGCGGATCGTAGGGTGTGTTTGTAATAACTACTTGTATGATAATTAGACTGGTGACACTTTTTTCTTCAGGGTATTTCCCACTCTGGACATCTTCTTCACAAAGTGGATCTTTCGTTCCCCATTTAAAGAGGCTACTCTTAATCATCATCAATGGGTAGTTTTTTTGTCTTATTGAATTCTCATCAACCGAACCTCATCTGGTCTTTATTGTTTCAATGATAGTTGACTTCTCTTCCAAATCTTTTGGGTATAGCTCTAGGGTAGATATGGGAGAAATAATGGGGGGAATATTTTTTTGTAATGATATATCTATTAAATTTAAATTCCTCTTTAGGAGGATTTGCAACTTCATTATCCCCAATGATGGTGTGATTAGAAGACAGGATATCAGTTTGGATTTAAAAGGCTAGTGAAATCGCAACGGAAAATAGGAATATATTGTCCAACTCTTCTTTGAGATTGTGTCGGATTTCATGGTGTGGATATACTTGCTGATATTATTAGATTGACATGTCATGCCAATGACGATGCACACATTCTGTTAAATAATTTACATGGTGATAATGTGGTAGTTTTACACCATGAGGTGAGGGAGACTATATTGATCATGGGTTTCTGTTGCATTTGGTATGCTCAAAACAAATCTCACATTGACGGTATCTCTTTCTCATTTTTGGAAATTCAAATCCAGCTACGAGCCTCATGGTAGAATTGGGTTTGATGGTGAAATAATGGGACTATGGTAATTCCTTTGAGAGACTCATGTCGAATAGTAGGGTCATGACTCCCACTCCTCCCTGCCAAGGTAGATGGATCTATTGGAAACCCATGGAGTAAGGCCTCAATATAAATATGTACGGATAGAGTAATCTTGGTCTAATGCGCAGAGGCGTTTTTCCTATACAAGTCTAGTTTGGTTGTATTTGCCTTAAAAAAATTCTATAGAAGTGGTAATTTGATCATGGATAATACCAATCTTATCCTAAATGGGCTGGGAAATTTCCACACTCACAACAACTTCATTTCTATCATTCAAACAGACTCAATGTTGATTCACAATTCTCTTTAAGATAATACTTCCACCCCCTTTTCCATCATGTGCATCATTCCCAAATTTCATAGAATTTTTTCTAATGGTGTGATCCTTCCACACACATGGAGTGAAGGTAACAAGGGGGAATAATTCTTGTCTTCGTGGGGGTATTAATAATCCACATTTTACTCTAGTATTGTTTCCTGCTACCCTGAGTGTGTTAACTTGATAAGAGTTGATGCACGTGGTTAACATTATTTTTAACCACCCTAAGTCTTTGATCCCTAATGCATCATCTAATTTGGGTCATATTTAGTTATTTTTAGTGGGTCCTTGTTTATTTTTTCCCTTTTCATTTAATAAAAATGTAATATGATATACATTGAATGTGATGTCATTTAATTTTCATTAAATAAATTATTATAAACATTATAATCTTGTTCATGTGGCCACAAAACACATAAATAATTTTATATAATGAAAATATGTTTATTATGTTAATATTTGAAAATTAAAATCTTTCATATCTATCCTATATCCCTATATGGATACATATGATATATTTATATCAAAATGACTTTTTTTGACGCCTTCGTTGGGGCACACATCCATCTCTCGAGGACACACCTATTATTTCCCAGCATTTTCTCTTTCCAATGGCATGAAACATCCATCGTTTATTCAGGGATGTTTTCTCCTTTATCAAAACGGGATGATGGTATAAGGGTTCCTCCATCTATGGATTCCTCCTCAGAACATGTTTTCGAGTCTGTATCTCTCTCATAGATTTGAGTAATGGTTCGTGAATCTTATTCCGGGTGCCATATATTTCTGGACGCCTTTTAATTACACTACTTCAGTGAGGACCTTCCATGGAGTCTTGGCATAGTAAAAACCTTCGGTCAGAGAAGAGGACAACATCAGGCATGTAGGGGCATCTTTGGATGCGTATACATTGGGTAACAAGTATTCATCCTCATAATAGAGAATCTCAAGTGCGTAGAGCCCGAGGCATTCCATGTCGATCACGGGGTATCATATTTTAGAGGAGTGTATCAGAGGATTTCCTCAGCTTCCCATGTTTAAAATTGGATATGTCATGAGTTTAACGTCTTGTAGAGATGGTTATCCCAAAGGCCTGTCTTCCAAGGTTTTCTTTAGGCGTATCATGTTTAACACAAGGTAGGCTATGAGTTTAGCATCTTTGTGGAGAAGAAATGAGACTGATTAGAATGTCCCATTGAGATAGCTCAGATTGGTACATCCCTAGGAAAGAACACCTAGACGGTTTAACAGATAGATAATTATAACATCAAATGAAGACGGATCTGAGGTGGTGTGTCTCGTAGAGGGATGATGTCACATTGTAAAGGATGATCTGGACACCACTGAGGGTGGATCAAAAAGAGTTCATCCCAAAATGGGGAACCCCAAATGGATAGGTCAGAATGCCCAATGAGAGTAAACCCAGGGTGGTGTGTTCAATAAAGGGAAGATGTCACACTGTGAAGGCTGATCTGGAAACTACTAAAGGTGGATCAGGGAGATTCCACCCCAAAATGTGGGACACCAATGTTTTTCATTGGTTGGGATTGAACCTCGTGGACGTTTCCTACGTACCCTATTTTAATGATAGGGATCAAATCCGACCTAGTTAGAAGGGGCTATGAATCGGGTTGTACACAAAGGAAAACAACCCGAATACATGTTGGGGCTTACACATAGGTATTATCCCATCACAAGAGGGACACTCTTGGTTGAATGATTGTGGGATGCGTGGGGCTTATGTGTGGTTAGCTTCCTGAGGGAATGGTGTGATCCCACCGGGATGTGGAGCCCCAGGTAAGAATTAGGATGAATGATGGAGAGTTGAATTAAGTTGAGGGGGAATGAGATAGAATCATTGTGTAGGTGATGGTAGTATTGGGCTTGAGCCTCGAAGGGACTTATTACATATCCCTATGGTAGGGAATCAAAGTCCACGTAGTTAAGGATGAGGAATGGAATTGGCGTGTGCATAGATGATAATAACCCGACAATATACTGGGGATTACATGTGGTTAGCAGCTCGAGTTGTTCTGACGCCACTAGGACAGACTAGAGATGTGGGTCCCAATAGAGGGGGAACACCAAAGTTTACCAGTGTTTGCGGTTGATCCTCATAGAGGCTACCTACGTACCAAGTCTAGGAGACAGGGATCAAACCTACGTAGTTCATATAAAAATGGCTTACCATTGATTGGGGAACACAATGACTTACCATCAATTGGGTAACACAGTGGCTTACCGTCGATTGGGGAACACAATAGCTTACTGTCTATTGGGGACCACAATGGCTTACCATCGATTGCGGAAAACAATTTCTTACCACTAAATGGGTGAATAATTAGTGTCATGTGGGAAAAAATGGGTGTATATTTTTGTGTCATGTAGGACATGGGTGGACTGACGTGAAGTGGTTGGGAATGATGGGTGTTGGGCTTGAACCTCAGGGAGTCTCCCTACATAACATTCCATTAAATGATCCAAGTCCACGTAGTTCAAAATGGTGGATACAGTTTAACATCATGCAGGAGAAAGGTAATATGATGTGAATGGGGGTCAGGACAAGTAGTTGTTGGGCTTGAACCTCAGGGAGGCATCCTACGTAACTTATCTTGGCCTGGATCAAAGTCTACATTGTTCAATATGGTCGGTTCAGTTTAATGTCATGTGGGATGAAGGTAAACTAACGTGAAGGGGTCAGGACAAGTAGGCGTTGGGCTTGAAAATAAGGGAGGTGTCCTATATGGCTTCTCTCCTTTTTATTACATAACTTTTCATTACATTTTACAAATAGAGGATCTTTAAAGTCTAGTATCATGGAAATTCGGAACATAATACCTGAAAACAACATAAAAAATTCTAATAAACCCCTCATAAGGATTCATCATAGGTTCATCCTATGTACAATTACTGCATCTCATATCCTAGAGACATACATCAATGAAAATGGTGAGCATAAGGCTCAATAAGGAAAACAAGTGAAATAGTTGACATGTGATCTTAAGCAATATTAATAAGAACATAATAAAAGGCATAAAGGCGTGAGAAATGGAATAAAAGGAAAATCATAACAAAAATAACATGAATCATAACTTTAATATGTGGCTAGAACATTTCATTTATACATTCTTGAACATACCACCAAGGTTTATCCCCAAGGCGTGATAAAAATTACCAAGGTTATTCAGCAAGGTATCGTGAAACTTGTCATCTCTAGAGATTAATTCATTACCAATGTAGTAGAGCACTATCAGAGCACATAAGTATTTACATTCATGTGATCCACATAGAACATAATCAATCATTTCACCAATAACCCCAATAGACTCAAAGAATGGGTTTCATGTCAAAATCGTGACGTTTAAAAAGTACTTAAAAACAAGATCATTATATCATTTATAACCCATGGAAAGGGAGTGTGGGTTATATGTATGTCAATTCCAAAATAAAATATATCATTTTTATATATTTATGAACACCCATATAAACTAAATAGGTATGGTTATTAACATAAAAAACAAGAGTATTTTCGAAGAGAAAGAGATAGAAATTTCGAGACGAAATTTCTGCAGCATAACAGCTATATAACATGGTTTTAAATATAATAAAAGAGAAAGGATAAAGATATCCCACCCATAAAAGGTTCATTTTCCTATTGCGGGAAAGAATAAAAATAAATAAGATCATGGTTTGGATATTGTAATGACACACTATAAGATAATGAAACTTGAAATGAAAGGAAATGCACGATTTCTTTTATGAAATTTCAGCAGCTTAACAGCGTCACTTAAAAATTCAGAAAACAAATTGATTAGAGTAGAAAGGGTATCTAAACAATTACACATGAAATGGACAATAATTAAAACCTATAATAACATACCCTGAACATAAATAGATGGAAATTAGAAAACACAACATAAAGGAAGTCATGACTTAAAAGAGGAGGGTGAAAGGATCCCTTACCTTGAAGAGTAACTTTGAAATATTGAAGGTCGGGACCTTGGGAGGCTTGAGGGCACCTTGGGAGGACTCATTGGGAGGAAAGGAGACCATAAATTTGTTGAGGATGATTTTGGAATGAAATTAATGAGGTAAATAGCTTGGTATTTATTGGAAAAGTGAGTGAATAAATTATTAATTTCCAAGGGACTCCTTATCGGTGGTATTTGCAAAAACATGGGCCTGCCCATTGTATTTTCCCATGGTATTGGCCACTTGGGACACCTCATAAAATATCTCACTATTAATAAGTCTACGAGAAATCTTATATCATTATTATATCATTATTACATCATTAATGATGTCATTAAACCCCCGAAACTCAAAACTGCATTATTACTATTCGCCAATAATTCAACTGTTTTAGAAAATTCCCAAAAATTCATCCTAAACTAATATGGATGACCTGAATTAAATAATTAAGTCCATTTTATGTAAATAATTTTGTCAATATTTTTAATTTAATTTTTTAAAAAAATCGTTATTTATTCCAAGAATAAAACATTAAAACTATAACTCATTTTGTAACACCTTAAAAAGTAATTAACGTCCCATAAAAATATCGTATACCCATAAGAAAATAAAGTAAAAATTTAAGATTAAATATTATGAAAATACATTTCCATTTTAAATTATTAAAATAATTATAAAATTGTAAATAAAATATTTATGGTGTATAAAAATACCAAAACTTAAACTATGATCGTTCTTTCACTTTTAAGAAGTCTAAAATGTATTTATTCATTCATGGGTGAAGTTTCTATTTTTTTGGTCAATTTACAATTCATTACAATTCATTACTATTCATATGGGTATGTTACTTTTCACACTTGCTATTCACTAAAAACCAAGTTGATCTTATTAGACTCCAAAATTCTCGCTGATCATAAATTTTGAGGACCATTTTTTTGAAAATCATTTCACATATTTAATTATTTAAATAATATAAACATAATTTAAAATATACATTTTTTCCTAAATTCATCAATAATACACATCCTATATTTAATAGGATATTTGATACTCACAAACATTTCCATAAGAAGAAATAAAAATTTTATTTATATAAAAGGATTAATCAATGATGGTAAGGTCTCGTTACATAGCCCCTTATAACACCAGTATCGGACCTAAGTGTAAGGTTTGATATGGTGATAGAATCTTGGGGTGTCTCGGACAACATTGCCCGAGTGGTGTTTTCTATCAGCTTGAACTTCCCCCTTAGGCGATTCTGTTCAACCTTCATACATTGAAGTTCGGCTTGGTCATGGTCTAGAGCAAATCCCAGGGATGATACCTCCTTCCCAAGATCTGATAGATGGATTTATATGGCTCAAATATACTGGATGAGTCCATTAAATCTTCTATATGTATTAATTAACCAAGATATATGTATTTATAAAAACACAACGTTAAGATTATAGTTTCCAATGGTCATATTGACCAATGGTCATATAATAGTCGAAACCCAACAGTTTCATTTTAATTATACCCACTTCATTAATTAAAGGATATAGTTTTGTTGAGTACAAAATAAAATAACACACAAAATTAGGAAACAAATATAATTAAAAAGTTTGGTTCATTACATTTTTCCCCCATTAAAAAATTTCATCCCTGAAATTTTATCTCATACCCTTTGATGGGAGAAGGTCTAGATACTTCTATCTCATGGACTCCTCCAGTTCCCAAATGGATTCTTCACATTTGTTGTTCCTCCAAAACACCTTAACAAGGTGGGTAGTCTTGTTGCATAGAAACTCATCCCTTCAATACAAGATCTCCACTGGATACTCCTTATAAGATAGGTCGTGTTACAATTGTTCCACCTCTAGATTTAGTACATGTGACGGGTCAGGTATGTACTTCCCCAAGAGGGATACATGGAAGACATCATGAACTTGTGTTAGATTTTGAGGAAGTGCAAGCCTGTGGGCCATTTCTCCCACACGATCAAGTATTTAATAGTTGTCAATGTACCTTGGGATGAGCTTCCCATTCTTCCCAAACCTCATGACTCTCTCCCAAGGTGAAATCTGAAGAAAGACATTTTCTCTAACATCAAACTCCAAGTCCCTTCGACGGTTGTCGACATAGCTCTTTTACCGACTCTCAACATACTTAATGTGTTGTTGGATGGCATGGACCTTTTTTGTCATATCTTGCACAAGACCAGTCCCATGAAGCTTTCTCTCACCAGCTTCATCCAAACAAGTAGGAGTTCTGCATTGCTTCCCATATAGAGCTTTATAGGGTGCCATATGAATGCTCGAGTGGAAGCTGTTGTTGTTAGAGAAATCAACTAAAGATAGATGTTGATCATAAACACCTTTAAATTCCATTGAGCATGTTCTCAGCATGTACTCGAGTGTTTGAATGGTAATTTCAGATTGTCCATTAGTTTCGGGGTGAAAGGCCGTACTAAAACTCAATTAAGTTATTAGAGAATGTTGAAGACTTCTCCAGAATTTTGATGTGAACCTTGGATCACGATCAGATACGATAGAACGTGGAACTCCATGATGCTTTACCACATCCTTCATGTAAATCATGGATATTTTATCAATATTGAAATCTTATCTAATGGAGATAAAATGAGTAGTCTTGGTGAGATGGTCCACAATAACACATATCGCATTATTTCCTTTAGATGTTTTTGGGAGACCAATGAAAAAGTCTATAGTGATATTGTCCCACTTACATGCTGGCATGGGTAGTGGTTGCAATACCCCTTTATGAAGTTTTTGCTCTACCTTTACTTACTGACACACTAGGCACCTTGAAGTGTAGTAAGCAATCTCTTGTTTCATATTATCCCACTAATAATGATCCTGAATGTCCCTATACATTTTCGTGCAACAAGGATGTGTAGAGATAGTAGAGCTATGAGCATCATACATAATCTCCTTATTTATTTCCAGAATAGATGGAACACGTAGTCTTGTATAAAATTTCAGTACACCTTCTTGATCAGTATTGAACTCAAGAAACATCCCATCCTTCACAGCCTCAAACTTCTTCTATAACAAAGGATATTATATCTAAGAGTTCTTGATCTTCGCTTGTAATGATGTTTGGGAAATAATTTGGGTTATGGTTGATGATAACCCTTCCTTTATAATTCCCATGTCCAGTTTTACTAGGTCATTGATCAAATAATCTCTTTGAATCCTCATAATGGACAGAAAAACTAGTTCTTTCCTGCGAAATGCTTTAGGGAATTTTTTTTCTCTTCTAGGATGATAATTAATTGAACAATAATAGTATTTAAAGAGTTCTAACCATCTCTTTTGTATCATGTTAAATTCATTTTGTGTGAAAATATACTTCAAAACTTAATGGTCTGTGTATATATCACATTTCACCCCATAAATATTGTGCCTCCATATCTTTAGAGAAAAAATTATTGCAGCCAGCTCCAGATCATGCGTAGGATAGTTCTGCTCATGAGTATTCAACTGTTGAGATTCATAATCAATGACCTTGTCATTTTTCATGAGGATCTCCCAATCCCTTTTAGAGATGTATCGCTAAAAATAATAAATCCTTCTCCACTTGAGTACATAGTTAAAATAGGTGCAGTATCCAATCTCTCCATCATCTCTTGGAAACATTCTTCATGCTCTTTTGTCCAGATGAACTTGACCCATTTTCATGTTAACTTCGTTAATGGATTAAAAAGTCATGATTTTTTTTACAAACCTCCTATAATATCCCACTAATCCAAGGAAACTACGAATGTTAGTTATTTTGGTAGGGTGAGGCCACTCTTCTACAAATTTTGTCTTTACAGGGTCAACTGTGATTCTTTCATTGGTAATAATGTTCCCCAAGAAAGCGACTTGTTTTAACCATAATTCACATTTACTAAACATTCCAAAAAGTCTCTGCTTCCATAGAGTTTGAAAAATAACCCATAGATGATCATCATGCTCCTCACAAATTTTGGAATATTTCAGAATATCATAAATAAAAACTAGCACATAGTTATCAAGGTAGTCGTTAAAGACTCTATTCTTCAAATACATAAAAATAGTTGGTGCACTAGTCAGTCCAAAAGGCATAAAAAACTCATAATTCCCATATCTTAATCAGAAGGAAGTTTTTTGAATATCTTCTTTCTTCACCCTCAATTGATGATAACTAGATAGAAGATAAATATTAGAGAAGAATTGAGCCCCATGATGTTGGTCAAATAATTCATTAATTCTTGGAAGAGGTTAATTTTTCTTTAATTTGATCTCGTTTAGTTACTTATAGTCAATGCATATCCGCATCGATCCATCCTTCTTCTTCAAAAAGAGAATAGTTACTCCCTAAAAAGACACACTGAGTTGGATAAACCCCTTCTCCAAAAGATCTTGTAGTTGTTTCTTTAATTACTCCAACTCCACATATGCAATCCTATATGGGGTCTTTGATATTGGATGAGATCCAGGTATGAGTTCAATAGAGAACTATACCTCTCTTTTTGGGGGAGGTTCAGGCTATTCCTCAGGAAATACATCAATGTATTCATGGATGATGGGAACATTTTCTATCCTCAAACTCTCATTTCCATCTTCTTATTCACCGACCAATTCCATAAAGTAGGACATAATAGGTTCTTCAATACAAAGAACAAGTTCATATATCTCTCCTTGGAAGATAACAGTAGCTTTTCCATTCAAGACTATTGATATTTCCTTACTTCTGAATTTGATCTTATCATTATACTTTGAGAGCCAGTCCATCCCTAGTATAATGTCGAATTCCATCATGGGAATCAATACTATTGTTTCGATAAGATTTTTCTCACCAATGTAAATACTAGAACTTCTAAAAACTGATGATGCTTGGATAATGCCACTAGGAGTCTTGAATGATAACTCTATTTCTAAAAAGTTGGGGGTTGATTCGAAATTATTTGCAAACTTGGAGGAAATAAAGAAATGCGTAGAGCTAGAATCAAACAACGCGCTTTATAGATTTGAGAGAACAACAATAGTCCCTGCTACCACATCATTTAGAGCTTCAACTTCAGCCGTCGTAATAGCAAAATCAGGACCTTGCTCCATTGGCCATTACTGAGGCTGATGGTGGTTCACCTCCCCTGCACTCGGATTTGGATAGTGATTAGAAAAGTTACCAAGTTTCCCACACTTAAATAACTGGACATAATTTAGGGCATGAACCATATTCCCCTTGCCTTTAGTGTTTGTATGTTGACTTTTCACCTCACTACGACAATTCCTTGCAATATGGCCATCTCTTCCACACTTGTATCATTTCCCACTCCCAAGTAGGCACTTCCCCGAATTCCTCTTCCCACATTTATTACATGTGGGACATTTCACTTGATTGCCTCCCATTCCATGATAAAAGATCCTCCCTAAGATTGGCTCCATCGATATATTTTTGTCATTGGATTTATGAGACCACTATGTCTCTCCAAACACCAGTTCAACTTTCATTGCACTCCCCATGATCTCCTCATAGATTTTATAATCTCAGTTTACTAGATTCTTCTGCAGATGAGGTCGTAGTCCACTGATGAATCTACCAACCTTTCCATTAGGATCAATGACAAATCTGGAGGTGTAATGTTAATGCCTTGTGAAGTTCATCTCATACCTTCCCACAGATTCATTCTCCTTCTACTTCTGCTACAGAAACTCCTTATCAATTCTTGTTCTCATGGAACGAGGGAAATAATTACTGGAGAAGATCCCTCTGAACACTGCCCACACTATAGCTTCAAACTATACTCGTTTCCTTGTGTTTTTAATCATCTCCCACCACTGATCAGCTTGTCCTTCTAAAAAATAGACAACCAGGGTGACCTCCTCTTGCTCTGAATAGCAGATCACAAAAAATATCTTCTCGATTGAGTTGATCCACTTCCCGTCAATCAGTGGGTTAGTTTATCCAGTAAAGGTTGGTGGTTTTTGATGCATATAGGACTCAACAAAATGTTTTTCCCTTTGCGGTGTGATTGGAATCTCATCTTACTTCAAGTTATTTACCATAACCTGAGTTATTTCATTCATCATTCGCATGGATGTTTTCATTTCTTCTTCCATTCGAGGGTCGTCAGTGCATGGTCCATTGCGGTCAACATTTGCATGGTTCTTCCTATTAACATCCATTTCCAAAATAATAAAACCTTAATGAGAAACTTATTTAATTTATGAATCTTTTAACTTTAAAGGATTTATGTATTACAACTTCTTTAAACAATTACATTTCTCTATAAATCTTTCATAATGATTCATAAAAATCGTATGATTAACAAAACATATCCCCTATGAGTTTCATAAACAAGAGTGAAACAAGGCCTTTTTTCGTGTACCAGGATACCCCAGGTCATGCCCAAAACTCCTTATCTGAGTTTTCACTCTATGTACGTCTATGCCAGAGCCGCCTTTACCTACTCGTATCTAGAGAGGGATGTTTTTTCTTGATTAACCACTTACATAATACTCACCAAAATACCAAGATTTTTTTTATATTTAAACATTTATGAAGGATTATTCCTAGTGATTTTATTTCCTAATTTCCATAAATAACTAAACTATCCTTTAATACCAACTATGGCATCCTGCCTTTTTATTACACAACTTTTCATTACATTTTACAAACAGAGGATCATTGAAGTCAAGTGTATTGGAAATCAAGAACATAATACATGAAAACAAGATAAAAAATTCTTCTAAACCAATTTTAAGGCTTCATTATAGGTTCATCCTCTGTAAAATTATGGAATATCATATCCTGGAGACACACATAAATGAAAAGGGTGAGCAGAAGGCTGATTACGGAAAACAAGTGAAATAGCTGACATGTGATCTTGAGCAATATTAATAAGAACATGATAAAAGTTATAAAGGCGTTTAAAATGAAAGAATAGGAATATCATAATTAAAATAGCGTGAATCATAACTTGAATATGTGGCTACAATATTTCATTTAGACATTCATGAACATATCACCAAGTTTTATCCCCGAGGTGTCACAAACGTTACCAAGGTTATTCACCAGGGTATCATGAAACTTGTCATCTCTAGAGATTAATTATTTCCCAATGCATTGGAGCGATATCGAGTAACACCCTTAATATATCTTTAAATTAATGTGAGACACATATATCATAATTAATAATTTCATGAATAACCCAAACAAAATCAAATAAATGGGTTTCATGTCAAAATCATGACTTTTAAAAAGTACTTAAAAACAAGATCATTATATAATTTATATCACATGGAAAGGGGGTGAGGGTTTTATGTGTGTCAATTACAGAATCAAATATATCATCTTTATATATATATTAACACACGTAGAAACTAAATAGGTCTGGGTATTCAAATAAACAAAACAAGAGAATTTTTGGAGAGAAGGAGAGAGAAATTTTGAGACGAATTTCTGCATCGTAACGGCTATATAACATTTATTTAGAAAAAAAAAATATAAGGGACAAGGGTATACCATAAAAAAAGGTTAATTTTTTAGTAGAGAGATAGAATAAAAAGAAATAAGATCACGGTGTGGATATAGGAATGACACAACACAAGATAAGGAAACTTGAAATAAAAGTAAAAGCGCGATTTATTTTAAGAAAATTCAGCAGCCTAACGACGTCACTTAAAAATTCAGAAAACAACTTGATAAGAGAGGAAAGGGTATCTCAACAATAAGACATGAAATGGACAGTAATTATAACATATAATAACATATCCTCAACAAAAATATATGGAAATTAGAAGACACAACATAAAGAAAGTCAGGACTTAAAAGAAGAGAGTGAAAGGATCCCTTACCTTGAAGAGTAACTTCGAAAGCAAGATATTCGGGACCTTGGGAGGCTTCAGGCACTTTGGGAGGACTTATTGGGAGGTAAGGAGACCAGAAATTCGTTGAGTATGATTTTGGAATGAAATTAATGATGTAAATGTCTTGGTATTTATAGAAAATGTGAGTTGATAAATTATTAATTTCCAAGGGACACCTCATCAATGGTATTTGCAAAACCATGGACTTTCACATAGTATTTACCCAAGGTATTGGCCAATTGGGACACAAAATAGCATATATCACTATTCCTAAGTCGAAAATAATGATTATATCATTATTACATCATTAATGATGTCATTAAACACCCAAAACACAAAGCTGCATTTTTTCTATTCACCGATAATTCAACTGTTTCAGAAAATTCCCAAAAATTCATCCTAACCAAATATCGATGATATGAATTCAAAAATTAACTCCATTTTATGGAAATAATTTTCTAAATATTTTTAATTTAATTTTTTTGAAAATCATTATTTATTCAAAAAATACAACTTCAAAACTATAACTCATTTTTTAACAACTTAAAAAGTAATCATGCTCCCATAAAAATATCGTATAACCAGAAGAAAATAATGTAAAAATATATGATTAAATATTATGAAAAGACATTTCCATTTTAAATTTTTAAATTAATTATAAAAATTTAAATTAAATATTTATGATGTACAAAAATACTAAAACATAAACTATTATCATTTATTCACATTTATGATGTCTCAAATGTATTTATAAATTCACGGGTAAAGTTTTGATTTTTTTGGAAAATTTACTATTCATTAATATTCATATGGGTGTGTTACTATTCATACTTACTATTCGCTAAAATCCAAGTTGATCTTATTAGACTCTAAAATTCTCACTGTTCACAATGGTTGAAGAACATTTTTTTAAAAATCATTTCACATTATTAATTATTTAAAGAATACAAAATTATTTTAAATTATCCCCTTTATTCAAAATTCATCAATAATACACATCCATTATTTATTCAGATATTTGAAATTCACCAACTTTTCCATAAGAATAAATAAAAATTCTATTTATATAAAAGGATTACAAAATGTAGATAAGGTATCATTACATAGCCCCTTATAACACCATCACAAGACCAAAGTGTAATGTCTGCTATGGTGATAGAATCTTGGGGTGGCTTGGACAACATTTCCGGAGTGGTGATTTCAATTTGCTTGAAATTCTCCCTTAGTCAATTCTATTCATGCATAATACGTAGATGTTCGGCTTGGGCTTGGTCCAGGGCAAAGCCCAATGATGCTACCTCCTTCCCAAGCTCTGGCATATGGGCTTCATATTGCTCGAGTCTACTGGATTAGGCCATTCAATCTTCTTTCTATATTAATTAACCAAGATAACTGTATTTATAAAAACACAACATTAATATTATAGTTTCCAACAGTCATATTGACCAACGGTCATATAACAGTCGAAACCCAACGGTCTAATTTTAATTATATGCACTTCATTAGTTAAAGGATATAGTTTTGTTGATTATAAAACGAAATAACACAAAAAATTAGGAAAAGAATATAATTAAAAAGTTCTGGTCGTTACATCCTATGTACCTTTCCTTAGAAAGGATCAAATTTTAAGTAGTTCAGAATGGTGGATGCAATTTAAAATCATGTGGGACGAAGGTGAACCGATGTGAAGGGGTCCGGAAAAGTAAGTGTTGGACTTGAACCTAAGGGAGGCATCCTACATACCTAGACCTGGAAAGGATCAAATTCCACATAGTTTGGAATGGTGGATATACTTAAATGTCATGCAGGATGAAGTCGAACTGACATGAATTGGTCAGGACAAGTAGGTGTTGGGCTTGAACATCCACAAGGCGTCCTACGTACCTTGCCTTGGAAAGGATCATTGTCCTAGTCTTTCTGAATGGTGTCTTGGGGCTAACACGCTAAGTCGGCCCGGGAAGGATGTCATGGTCAATGCTTACTATAATCCCACGTGAGTCTTTCTCAATGTGAGAAACAAGAGGCAGAAACCACCTGACGATCGTGACACAAAGGTCAGTCTGTGGGACGTGGAGTGGGGCTTACACATTGTTAGTGGCCCGGGTTCCACTAGGGAGTGGCAACAGTGAATGGGGATTATGCATGGAAGCTACCCAGGTGCCTCTACAGAGCAGAAATGGTGAATGGAGCTTACACAAAGAAGTTTCCTGAGTGCCACTATGGAGCGAAAATGATGAATGGGGCTTACGCATGGAAGCTAACTGGGTGCAGCTATGGAGCGGCAATGGTGAATGGGGCTTAGGCAAGGAAGTTTCCTGGGTTGTGATATCAAGTGTAAATGGATAATGGGGCCTACGCAAGGAGGCTACCATGGGTGTCGCTATGAAGTAACAATGGTGAATGGGGATTACAAAAGGAATCTACCCGGGTGCCACTATTGATCGACAATAGTGAATGGGTTTTATAATAGGAAGCTGCCCAGGTGCCACATTGGAGAGAAAATTATTAATGGGGCTTATTCAAGGAATCTCCCTAGGTGTCGCTATGGATCGGAAATGGTCTATGGTGCTTATACAAGGAAGCTGACCGGATGCTGCTATGTAGAGGAAATGGTGAATGGGACTTTTTTCTGAAAGATGCTTGGGTGCCTCTATGGATCCACAATGATGAATGAGGGATACACAATGTAGTTTCCCAGTGCCGCTATCGATCGGTAATGGTGAATGGGGCTTACGCAAGGAAGCTTCTTGGGTGCCGCTATAAAGTGGCAATGCTGATTGGTGATTACGCTAGGATGTTTCCCAAGTTTCGCTTTGGAGTGGAAATGGTGAATGGGGCTTAAGCCATAATGCTCCCCGGGTGCCACTATGGAGCAACAATGGTGAATGAGCCTTACACAAGGAAGCTTCCCGGGTGCAGCTATCGAGTGGAAATGGTGAATTGGGCTTACGTATGGATGTTTCCTAGGTGCCGCTATGGAGAGAAAATGGTAAATGGGGCGTACGGAAGGATGCTACCTGAGTACCGCCATAGAGTAGCAATGGTGAATGGGGATTACACAAGGATGTTATCCAGGTGATGCTATGGAGGGGAAATGGTGAATGGGGCTTATGCAAGGAAGCTTCCTATAATGTCGTCCTCGTTTCTGTCCTTGAGGGAATCCCAACTCTTTGGTGGGTTGAGGCATATAATTGGGGTCAACACCTATGTTCATGTTCACATGCGGAATGACACCAAGGTATTTGGAATCCATTTGAACAAAGGGAGATGAAAAATGTGAATCACATTCCCGACATTCGGAACATGGTATGAGTGGAATGATGATAGAGGATAACTGTTGACTATGTTCGAAACACAACATCCATATTGTGTAAGCCTAAAATGGGGACAAGTAAATTAGGGTCGACTATTGACCATGCTTGAAACACATGACCAGACTCGAAGTGTCATCTAAAGTCTTCTGGGGTGTTGTCCTAGGGTTTTAGGTGAACCAAGGCGGCATGGTACCAGGCTGTTTGGGTGTCCCTTCCGACATGAAAGAGGATGAAGATACAAATGAAGGACACACAAATCATGTGGTTGAGTGATGATATGTTTGAACGAATTCCAAAACTCTTGAAATTATACCACTATAATCGTGGCATGTGGTATTTTATGATTGTCACATAAGGAACCCCTTTTTTAGAACAAGAGGCATCCTATTATTGAGTGATAGGGAATGCTACAGTTTATAGTCATGTAGAGAGGACTATTGGATCTTATGTTTTGTGCATAAGTCATCTCTTGTTTGGATCAAGAGGAAGCTTATTATTGAATTATAGGGCATGCTACTGGTTATAGTCATATAGAGAGGACTGTTTCCATCGTAGGCTTGGCGCATAAGTCATCTATTGTTTGGAGAATGAGGCATCCTATTGTTGAATAATAGGGAATACTACAGGTTATAGTCATGCATATAGGACTGATGAAATCTTATTCTTGGCGTATAAGGAATCTCTTGTTTGGAGAAATAGGAATCCTATATTTTCCATAGAGGGCATACTATAGGTTAGAATCATGTAGAGAGGACTATTGGCATCTTATTCTTGGGGCATCAGGCATCTTCCGTTTAGAGCAAGAGGCATCCTATGTTTGGCACATAGGGTGTACTATAGTTTATAGTTATGCATAGAGGACTATTAGGCTTAAGCCCATGGAAATGGATGGTGTTGGGACTTATGCAAGAGTGGCCCTTTCAGGTGGATCCATGCATAAAAGTCAGCTGATGGGGTTTGTATGAGAAGCTCGAGGAATGGTTCAACTCAAGGTACTCGGGGAATTGATGATTAGAATATCAAATCATGAAATGGGAAACGAAACAAGAGGAATATGTCTACTCAAGGTGTTTCATGGTTTCTGGGGAGTATCTCAAATCATGGTATTCTATAGGTCAAAGGTGGATGCGCATAAGGGTGCAATGGAAAATGATGATGTCCCAGCCTAAAAATTTTATGGTGTTGCCCTCAATTTGTCATGGTGGTCAGTGACGGAAGTGAAGGGAGCTAGTCAAAGGGCCAGGACTACAGCTCGTCATAGATCTCAAGCGGGGGTGCGGGGGCACAGCCCGTGTGGTACATCCATCCAACGGGGAACTTTTTCACATAGTAGGGAAGGATTTCATGCAATATGGGAGAAGTGTTCCCAATATGGGATTTTCACCTGCAATAAATAAGGAATTTCATGCAATAGGGGGGATTTTCAGGCAATAGGGGATGTTTGCGCACAATAGAGAACATATGTGCACAATTGGATAGGTGCAACACTGGTACATGAAAAATTGGGCACAATGACACTATTCAGCACAAAAATGATGTTTTACGCACAAAATTGGGCACATTGGTGCCTTTGCGTGAAAAAGTAGTGTGTTGTGTGAAAGATGGAGGCTTTTGAACATAGGTGCTGAAGATACAAACATACACACATTAGAGCTAAGGCCGACCTCTAGGGGCCCCCCGGAAGAAGGGGGTGCACTTTTATTTATAGTCTAAACCTTGAACGGTTGTACGCATAACATTTTGTTCTACTTTTTTGAAAAAATCCATTTTTCATGCAAGATTCCACTTTTTTCATGCAAATCCGTACTTTGTCCCCACATTGTCCTGGTTGGTCATTTTTGGAGGTATGACTTTGAATAGCCATAAATTCTGAACCGTAACTCCGTACGGGAACCACGAACATTAAAATCGAAGCTTTTGAAATGAGATACATTCTAAGATCATGTCAGGAAGCATCATATGAATTACATGGACACTTTTTCCTATGAAAATAGATACATTTTTTATTTTCATATATTTAAATAATAAATAAGTCATTTTCGAGAAGAAGTTTCCATTAAAAAAATAAATTTATATTATTTGGTTATAGGGATCAAATTAAATTAATAAAAAAATTCAATGTATATGGTCATTTTATTGTCCTTATCAATTTATTTGTAACCTATGTAACCAAATTTACACTATACTGTGGTAACTAAAATTATCAAAGTAACTATACATATAGGACAAAAATAATAGTGGCCTACATAATAAATATAAACATACTTATTCTAAATATAGAAGACATTTTCCAAATTTAAAACATCTAAGTTTTAGCATTTAATTAAAAATTAAAGAAAAAAAGAAACCAAATATTGTTTTCTAAACAACTCACCTTTCACAATTTAAAATGTTTTCATACTAATTTTCATTATAAAATCCATTTCAAAAACCTTAATTAGAATATTTTAAATAAATAAGAACTACTATAATTTTAAAACTAATCCAAAACATAATTTTTCCTTGTTAATTATTTAAAATTAAATAATTTTTTCCATAAATTTTTCTTATTTTTCACCATTATATGGAAAATAAATATTTTCTTAAAATTCTCCAGCTGTTATCCTAAGAAAATTTTATTTCATGACTTAAAAAAATAAATTAGTTTTTTAAAATAAATTTTATAAAACCCCTATAAATTAATTATATTATTTATACATAAATATTATTAAATATTATTTTTGAGGAAAACATAATTTTTTTTAATAATATATTGACATTGCTAAAAATTGTGTGACCATATTCTTACCACTCACTAAGACATTCATATTGAGTTAAACTATAATAGTTATTTCGAAAAACTATTATTCCTATTCATTCTGACCAATTTACCAGCAGTGTTATAAGATCCATATGTAAATATTAATATTTATGTTTTTTTGTATACAAATGAATATAGATTTTTCTTTTAAAAATGTTTGGATTTTACACCGACTATAATAAAATCTCAATACTTCACCGTTTTACAAGTTTGGAGTGGTCTAACTAGCTCTACTATTTTACTACCATAAACATTTTAAAATCTTGTTTCTCTTTTATTCTAGTTAACTCAGTGGTCCTCCTAATGAAATCTTCTTCTTCAAATAATATTGAATGAAATGTTCATTGTGGAGGGTTTTTATTCTTTATTATAGTTGTTCCTAACTTCAAGAAACGTATTAGAACTCTAAGATCTCATCCACTTTTTAATTCTTATTTCCTACAGAAATCTAGAATTTATTTTTCCTCTTCCTCTATATTCGATATGTCTGAACCCTAAAATGTATCGTCATTTTAACGAAACTCATCAATTTGAATCATCTCCATTCCCATGAAAGGAAAATGTTATGGACCTAAAAGATGATGACAAATCTCCCATCAAATGATGGTAACAATTTTTATAAAATCTTTGATAGTCATAATGTATATTTACATATATGTTGACTTGAATTACAAAATGTATTGAATCACATCACGGTAAATGAACTCATACTATTATTCATCAGCACTCTGATCACCATTCATGTTTCTTTCTTTTACAAAATGGTTTTCACAAGTTGATTACCTCCTAACAAAAACATTTAATATGTCCATAGTGAGACATCCTATGATTCACATATGGATGTTCAATCCACCATACCCTAATTTATTCATATATTATGAATCATTGTGTTTCATTGTTGGATTCCCAATCTATCATTCCTATTGATATGGTATGGTTCATTTTGGTTGTTTTTTTTGCAGCTACACTGGAATTTAACTGTGGAATGATCCCTTCTTATTTCCCCTGGATGATAATAGTATTATTAACATAGTCTATGATTTGGGTGTGGGTATACCTAGCTTTATTTAACACTAACCATTCCCAATTACTACAATATGGTGTTCCGGGTAATGGGAAGCTTCAAATTTAGGGAAAACAGTATTAATCAGCATTTTCAATAAACAAAAAAAATTCATTAGAGGTAATTTTTTCTAAAATTATCCTCCATTAGGTTTGTTAAAAACTCACAAACAGAACATTTTACAAATAAACTAAGAAAATAAAACATATTACCCATTCAAAATTCTGATTCAATCATTGAATATTCTATAATCACCAAATCAAATCCGGCATGTGAAATGATTAGTGTGGGAAAAAAATAAAAATAAATTGTTTCCCATGAGTACATATATTGAATCTTATCCAAATAAATTATCCCATATTTCATAATTAAACACTCAGAGGCTTTCAAACATACTTTCACAACTTCATACTTACAGAACATGATTTTAAGATATCACTCCCCCTTTTCATACGAACCCATTGAGATCCGTTCTCTAAAAGGTTAGAAGAGAGGGTTATAAATGAAACTATAAAATGGAAAAAAGTGCCAAAACATTATCTTTAGAGAAAATCCATAGTTGGATTTGATATAAATCAATTTTTTACTAGGTATATAGATTTTACAGGACTCCAATTTCTAACTGATGCTTTTCAAATGTTGCCTTGGGTATGTCCTTTATCATAAATTCTGTATTTTTCACTTTAGTTGACACGTAGTCTAATTTCATGAAAGGTTTCTCAACCTTATCCATTATTAAATGATATTTATTCTTGATGATTTTTGTTCTCAAATGTTTTATCGGGTCTTATCTAGGTTTTATTGTACTTGTTTGTCACATATAATTGGAATACGATATCTAATTTATGAAAATTCATTTATTATTTTTTTTCATCCAAATCAATTGATTGTATGCTTTACATGTCGTAATATACTCAACCTATATCAATATTAATGATAAAAAATCATGAATTTTGTAAAAAATGAAATGAAATAATTCATAGGATAGAATACCCTAGTATACATTGATTTTCATTCATCAACTGATCCTTTGTAATATTCTTCTAAATATCCCAAAAAATACTATTTGGATTTTTTGTAGAAATAGATCCCATAGTCCACTATGTGATTGATGTAGTGTTGTATTATTTTCAAAGATATCAAGTGAATTTCATTGGTTAATGTAGGATATCATGTGTCTTGAAATATGTTAGACACAATATGTAGATGAGTGAGAGTAAATTAGATTAATCAACAAAAAAATATTCTTTAAAGTGTGACATTGGTAACTTTTCCTTCTTTATCTTTGGTTAATTTTCTTTAGGGTCGAGTATGAGTTTTCATTAGTCTTGATTTATCCATATGAAATTTATTCAACACCGCCATATCATACTATCTTGAGATATGAATATTCTAACAATTTATTTAAACAATTGTAAGCCATGGAAATATCCCAATTCACCAATAAGATACATATCAATTTCACACCTCGTAAGATATAAAAATATCATTTATTCGATATGATCTATTTACTTACATATAATTTCATCCATATATATATATATATTATCCATTATCAGATGCTCATTTTCCTTATTAATATGTTGATTTTGACCAACCCCTATTTTTTTAAATCTATGATTCTTTAAGTAATGGACAATCCTTTAGTACCAAGATAATGGTGACTTCCTTATCCCGTAAAAGGACTTGTTCCACTTGAATACATTGTCCTCAATATTATCAATGATAAGTCCATTAGATTTATCAATGTAGAAATACTCTTCAATAATCCAATTAAAAAGGTTGAAATTATTTCCATTTGGTACACCACGAATCCATACACCTCTTTATATCTTTCATCTTCAAAAACTGAATATTATTCTTATAGAATTTGATCACTTAAATTTGATCTCTATTAAAGTGTCTTTATCACCTCCCATTTTTAACTAAAAAGATATAATTTATTTAGATCACTTTTACTGTACTTTTTATGAGGAACTGATATTCATTAATCATTGATGAATATCTATGAAATATTCCTTCAACTCCACAAACATAAAAAACTCAATTTCATTCCATATTGAGAATTAAAAACTTACTTATAAACACCCAAAAGTCTATAAGTCTAGGATTCAGACCATACCAGACATCATATGTATTCTTATCTTCATTAAAACATAATAATTATTCTTTATAGATATAAAACAATACTTTTTTACCTCATAAATATTTATTTTATAACTATTTATCAATTAACATAGTCCAAGACATGTTACAAATTATCTGATTCCTTCCTTCAAATAATCCATTATAATAAAGAGTTATAACCCCTGAAACATTTGCTAAATCTCATACTCTTCCATATATTTTTAAACATGGATTTTTTAAATACCATATCATTGTTAGTGTGAAAATATTTAAATTTTCCCATGGTTATACTTTCATTAAGACTTTGATAACTTATTAGAAACTTAAAGACATCATATTTGTAATATATAGCCAAAACCCATCCCATCATACTAAAATAATCAATTAACAATACATACTTACTTTTTTCATCAATAACATTGTGTTTATTCACCCCACATAAATCCACTTGCATGATTTTAAGAAGTCTCAATCACATTTTCTTCTTTAGATTCTATGTTATTCAAATAATCATTCCCTTTTGACATGAATCACATGTCTGAGTATGATTATATGAAATATTTGGGATATCTCATGATGCATTAAAATTTACCAATATTCATAGAATTTTTTTATAGTGTTACATTTTTATTTTGGTGATAGTTTCTAATCATCCTTGAAAATCATGAACCATCACTATTCAGCAACAAGGAGAATATTCCTTTTTCATATTCATTTTATAATTAATGAACTATATCTTTCTCTATCTGTGCATGACTTTTTTTATTAAACTCTACTGCCTTCCATGAGTTGCATAATTAACTAAAACAATAAATATTATGAATTACGACTTCAACCAAGAGCCCATATGTAATGATTATTTCTTTACATAAAACATTAGTTTTTTCATATCTAATGATATTGAGACCATGATCATTGTTAATACAAACAACACCATCATTATTGTAATTTTTTCCAATTATATAGTCTTTATTTCTGGTCCTGAGAAATTTATATATTCTATTTAAAATACAAAGACCTATTTTTTCTGTTTTTCTCAAATCAATATCAGGTACATTAGACATCTCAAATAAATTACAATATTTATATTCCACCTCTATTTATGATGAATACACTTTTTTTATTCATCCTCTAATGAGTATTCTTCTTTTTTTAAAATAAATTATATTTTTCGACATTTTAATTCATTAGATGAATATTATAACTATATTTATCCACAATTTCATGATTGAATTACCACCATATTATATATTCTTGATTCATAATAGATATATTTTTTCCCAAAATCTTCACAATAAAATAATAACCTTTAAAAGAGTATGATTTTTTTTTGAAATCCTTCTTGCCTACTTTTATGACTCTTATCCAAAGAGATATTTCTTAGAATTAGAACACTCATATTGGATATTACCCCATTTACATAATATAATCATATGATTATTGTAATATTCTTCTCACCATTAACTACTCTAAAATTTACTTGTTGGGTGATAAGAATATCCACTATCCTCAATGGTTTTGATGCTTGAGATTTAGCACCAACCATGGTTGTATTCCTCATGTTAACATTATATAGAAAAATTTTCCCTTTATCATTGAATCATTATATTCTTGGAATGAGAATATTTATCTTAGTTAATTCCAAATAAATTTTTTTATCCCTGGTAAATGAATCATTCTTTAAGCTACTACGTATCGTACCCTGTGTGAGAAGTATTTATGGATCCTCACACATATGTTTCCATTTAATGAATTCTTATTATATCTCTTTAATTCAATTTAATTTTTATTTCACTGATTTATAAGTCCCATCAATGGTTAAAGATTACTCATCACATTTGAGTTTTATCTTAAACCAATTTCTTTGAACGTTTGAAATTTATAGTTTTGAGATTCTTTATATTAGATTTTAATTATGAAATCTCTTCATATCATTATTTTATTTATTTATTAAAATCATGAACAACTACATTATCCTTCATTGACTAGTCTAACCAATCATAATTTTTTAAGGGCTCTATTATGTTCAACCTAATGATTAAATCTTCCATTCTAATTTTTTTTTGCATCACATTCATTCTCTTTGGTAACTACTACTAGTATAAGGACCTAGCATTAAAAATTTCATAATAATTAGTTTGAAATCAGAAATTAAATTTCATACAATACCTAGGACCTTTATAATTACATATTTTTTGATACTTAGGTCATAGAAAATGCATAATAAACCAATACATTAAAAATTGGACACTTCGACTCATTAATAAGTTTTTTCAACAATACAATACTTTAAAAATGAAGCATATTTTTTTCATAAAAAATGCACAGGATTTTTTAAATGAATTAATCATTGTTCCTACTCATCTGTACAACCCTATGAAAAACAATTGATTATTATTGCATGATCCTAGGTAAATCTGTAATTTACATAAATAATGGTGAATAATAACCCAATATCTATTTCAGAACCTTGATGTCTGATATTAGATTATTCGTGTAACATAATAAAATTTGAGATAAAAAATTCATTGACTTACACATGAATTCAAATTTATTTCCCAATATTTTTCATAAAACATTATGATAAAATGTATAGGTTAAATAATAATCATGGTAGTTTCTTAGAAACATATTAACCTATGAAAAAAATATCAACATAATATTCCTTTTTATATTTAAAGGGAATAATCATTCCTTAAAAAATCAGTATAATGCATTACTAAATAAAAATATTTCAATAAAAATACATTTTCATGATTAAAAAATTCATATAGGTTACTTATAACATCATCTTAACAAATTCATTCAAGAAACCCAGCAAATGGAGTAACATATACTATTAATTCAAACATAATTCTTCAATGAAAATAATCATTTCCCAATGCATTGAAAAGGTTTTTCAGGATCAGATATTGTCATAAAAAAATTCTTAGGACCATATAATTCATGGACCACATTAAATATTTCCTTTACATATTCATTCTTCAAACCTATAAACTATTGAACCCACAAAAAAATCTAATATTGATAAATCACTTTCCTTTAAAACTACAGATTCAAAGATAAAATAATAAGAACCGAGTGAAAAAGTATTTTTCTTTGATTAAAATACAGAATCATTAATATGAATAAAAATATCAAATAACAGTTATAGAGGTGGTAAAATACATTGACTTGTTATATGAAAAAATGGAACATTATTTTTACCGTTTTCTAATGAAACTCAAAATATTCCATATAAAATACACAATAAGGTTCCATCTAAAAAACATTGAATAAATTTAAAATGAAACATTAAATGTAATTTAAAATTTATTTATGTAAATATAAATGCATACACAATAGAACATTAATAATAATAATATTGGAGAAAAATATTTTGAAAAAAAATAATTAAAACATTTAAAATGAGTTTTTATGGATGACTGTCCCTTTCCTCGAGTTTGACTTGTCCCATAATTTTTTTATATTCATAAATAATAAAATAATAGTAATTATTTAATTAATTAATGACCTATTTAATTTATATTAATCATTTTATTTCAATTTTATCCATTTAAAACTAAATTACATAATTTATTAATTTCATGTGTGATGTTTTGAAAACATTCATCTTATAAATCAGAAATGGATTTGGTAGGTGGACTATGATAAAAATTATCATTACTATATCATTTATAGACTCATAATTTTCATTATAAATATAATGAAATTATGTTTTTTATTCTTTTAAAACCATCCATGTAAAAATGAATTATATTACAATCATGGAGTCAGTATGTCAGTATGTGCAATTTAGTAACGCTTATATTTTTCAACGAATATGAGGGAAAGAAGGTAAGTGTTATATATATTAATTTAATAATTATTATATAATATATATAATATTATTAATTTAAATCAACCAATATTTATAAGTTATTAGGTGGTGATTAAAAATAAAATACACTAGTATATGAGGGGTAGTCTACGCGTACACACAAGCGTTCTTATTAATATTCTATGGAAAGTAAAGAATGATTTAAAATATATTTACCATTCAAAAATTAAATTTAATTCATATATATCATATTATTTCATTTTTTTCCTTTATTATGACCCACCAAAAGAGATGTTTATGAAAAATGAAATACATATTCTCGTGAGGTGGTATTCTACACATACACATGAGTGATTTTTTTATGTTTAATTAGATTGTTATATATATATATAAAGGTTATACCATAAATGTAATAGAATTATATAATATATAATATACTTATTTTATTAAATGATTATTTTTAAAATCTATTTTAACTGGGTACAATAATAACTAAAATGAAAACACTCAGTTAGGAACTACAAGTATTTTTTGAAAAACCTCATTAGGGTTACACTAAAATCTTTCCAAGGATGGTATTATTATGAAACGAGGACATCTAGTGAATGTATAGGGATGCTACAAATATATTAGAGTAGTTATTGGATGATATAAGAGGCTCTAAAAAGAATGAATAATATATAATAAGGGGTATCCTTTTACAAGTGATTTAGAGTAGACACTTAGAATTTTTAAAATGATTAAAATATATTAATGTATTAATCAAGAAAATGGACCATTTAATAATAAGGGAGGGAATATGGTTTATATATTACTAAAAAATATAAGTTATGAATGTTTTTATTTCATTTTAACTATTATAATTTAATTTCGGACCATTGTCAATTTTTCTAACTCTTATCGTTGTAACATACTTTTTTAAGAATATTACTATTCATAATGATTGAAAATGAAAGTCGATTCAATAGTTTTTCTAAATGATTATTCTAAAAATGGATTTAATTTTAATAAACTCATATTATATATTCAGAAGAAATTACTTTTTAAATAAACACGCAAAACATGATGAAAATAATTTTCCAAAAAAATAACTTTTATATACCAAATTTTTTTATACCATATTAATGTATAAGGTTGATTATAATGAAATTTATTTAATTTATATAATTAAATAGTAAATAAATTAATTTTAAAACCCACCTAAAAAAATAAGACTGTGTAAATACTTGAAATGAAAATTTATTTTTAATAAACATTCGTATTTCCTACTATTAATCAAAAAATAAAATTTTAGTAAAATTATCAAAAATAACTCTAAGATAATTTTTAATATCTAATATAAAAAATTATATCCATTTATTATAATTAAAATTACACAATTTTTAAATTAATATTTTTTAATTAAACTATATAATATATGTAAATGAATTTCATAAAAATAAAGATATTCCGTTATTGATTGGAAAAATTACTAAATAATATTATAGCGAATATAACTCTATAAAATATAATTTAGGAATACATTAAAGGATTTTAATTGATCTCTTATCGAAACTTCTTGGGTTTTTTTTACATTATTCTATATTTGTATATTTTTTAATCATTGTTTTTTTCATTGCTTAAACAAAGGGGGTTATTTTTTATTCATAGAATTGTCTATTTCCCATCATTCTTCTTCAATCATAATATTTTCCCACAAAACCATAACTTAGTGAACCACAAAATTTGACAACACATTATCTATAAATTCAATAATTAGAGAATTTTAGTCCTTGTATGGAACATTCTCTTCCAACTGTACTACCTCATAGACAAAAATATGTGATGAATCTCATATATATATTTTTTAATAATGAAACATGAAACACATCATGTACCTAAAATAAGAGGGAATGAAATTCCACTAAGTAGGAAACTAATCTAGCCTTCTCTATCATTTCATATAGTCCAATAAACTTCCAAATTACATTTTAGTTTTTCCCAAAACTCATAAAACGCTACCAATGAGATACATTAAGAAAATCATGTTCACCCCCCTTTAATGAAGGATCATTTATATAGTCATCTGTATATCTTTTATGCATACTCAACGATATCCTCATATGTTGATGATTCATATTCACATTCCCAATAATTTATTCTATCAATTATAGTCCAAAAAATTCCATTCATCAACTTCATCCCAACAAGATGGTGTCTTGAAACACATTACAAATAATGCATCATATAGTTCTGTATATTTACTAGAATGAAAACTTTTATTATAATAAAGTTAATAAAAGGACATATGTTAATTCCATCTACCCTGTTAATCTATAAAATTAGATAAAACATTTCATCGAATGTATGAATCATTCTCTCTGAAACTCATCAAATTGACAACGAAAATTTGTATAGAAATTAAACTCAATAACTAATGACTTATGAAGGATTTTACAAAAAATTAAAATTAAAAACGGTATCATGATCAGATAAAATAGAAAGAGGATCCACATGAAATTATATTATCAGAATAACATAAATCCATCAAATATGATATAAATACATATTATCTTGGAATGGTAGAAAATGAGTAGATTTAGTCAGACAATCAATGATAACACATATCATATTATTACCTCAAACACTATTTATTAATCCAACTAATAAATCCATGAATATAATTTATAATTTCCATTTTTTTACATTGTAAAAGGACTAAACATCCCATTTTTCAATTTTCATTCCACTTTATCCTATTTACAAGTCAAAAAGATCATGGTCAAGTCAAGAATATCACTTTTTATTCCATGCCACCAGAGTTGTTCATATAGTTCTCTATATATCGTGGTGTTTTGAGGATGAATAGAAAATAAAGAGTTATAAGCTTCGCTCAGTAGTTGATTATTCAACTATGAATCCCATGGAACACACAATATCTTTTGAAATATGATAATATCTTCTTTATCAATATTAAAATCTGGAAACATATCCTTCTCCACTAATTATACTAATTCTTATAAACTGATATCTTCTTTTTTATCCACATTGACTGTACTTACTCATGAGAAAAATAGAATAACGTTCATCATACATAATTTCAAAGATAGAATTCATTTTATAATTAACTAATATATCATGTTTCAAAACATTGCACAGTTAATGATGCATTATATTTCTAAATTAATGTGTCAGCTTCTCAATTATCTTTTCTTAGATGGTAAAAAATCATGTAGTGATAATCCAAAAAATGGTTCCAATGATCTTATCTACCTCATGTTCAACCCATTTTGAGTAAATATATAATTCAATATTTTATGATTATTATATATAAAAAAAATTTCTCCATATAAATGAAGCCTCTATATTATCAAAGAAAAAAACCTGAACAACCAATTCATGGTCATGTATAAAATAATTTAGTTCTAGATATTTCAAATGACATGAATCATACGAAATTAACAAATTATTATGCATAATAACACAACCATGTCCCTTCAAATAAGCGCCAATGTAGATAAAAAACTCATGATTTTTGAATGGAAGGGCTAAAATAAGGGTATTCACTAGTTTTCTTTGAAATTTCTATTAACAGTAATCAAACTCTCTTTTCAAGGTTAATTTAAATCAATTTTAAGTTAACTTAGTTTAAGGGGTGGATAACTATCCCAATTATTCTTAAAAATGTAATTAGTAACCCACTAATGAATGAAAACTATGAATCTAGTTGACTTTTTTAGGTTTTGTCCACTCTTTGACCACATTAGCTTTGACTGGATCAAAATAAATTCAATATATATTTATAATATGGAAAATTAATGAAATGTGTGACAACCCTAATTCACATTTACTGAAAATTATATATAACTTGATTTTTATTATAATTTTTAGAATAATTCCAACGTTTGTTTCCTTAATCCTCATATCTTTTAGAATAAAATAAAATATCATCAATGAACAAGGAAAAATTTATCCAATAAATCATGAAAAACTATATTCATGAGGTCCATCAATACAATAGGATCATTTTACAATCCAAATGGGATAACCACAAACTCAATTCCAATGACTAGTAGAAAAAATATATATTCAACGTGTCATCCTTCTTCACCTTCAGATGGTGGTACCTCAACATGAGATCTACATTTGAAAAATACAAAGAACCCTAGAGATAGTCAAACTAGTCATCGATATAAGAAAATTGATACTTATTCATAGTAGTTATGTAAGTAAAATCTTTATAATTAATGAAAAGACTCATGGAATAATCATTTATTTTATCTAAAAAATATTGGAGAACTTCCAAGTTAAGTGAAAGGATAAATAAAACCATTATTAAGAAACTATTTTATCATATTTTTAATTCAAAATGTTTTACGTCTGTCATTTCATATGAAATTTTTGTAATTTTCTAGCATAAATAACTAATTCTAAATTAAATTAGATCTCTCGGTCCTGTATAATACAAAGAAATTCATCAAGAAATACATCAATATGTTCATTTTCAATTTGAAAAAAAAATAATTAATATAGTTTCCTACTTGATAATATATGCCAGATTAATTTTATTTCTGTTTTATTCAATTTTTCATCTTATTTATATGTTTTAAAAGATATTAATTCGTTTATGTATATAAATTGAAAATCATTCTGAAATAAATATCATTAGAAGGAATTAATTCATAAATTATAAATCATATCAATATAATTATTTCCATTTTTCAAATAGCTTTAATATGGACCTATTATTCTTCTTGTTATCATAGAATACATGATGATCAAAAAAACACTACATCTACATTTTCAAAATATTAAACAAGATTTTAAAAAAAATATTTCAATTCTTGAGAAGCTAATTATATTTAATATTTGGGATTTAATTAAGAGTAAAACTGATTAATTTTACTATCATGGTCCTAAATAAAATTAAGTTTGTATAATTCCAATCGGGTGAATTTTCACTATTATATAGCTACTAAATGTTCCAAATTTGGCATCAATTATAATATATTATTTTCTATTATCTATTGAACTACTTTAGGAAAATAATTCTCAAGTATGGTATTCTTAAATTCATCCCATTATAGGGCTTCAATATCTACACTTTCTCTAATATTAGTAACTGTTGACCATCGTTGATCAATTTAACCTTCAAAATGATAATTATAAATAGTTACTTTTGATGTTTTCAAAAAATTATGTGTTAAAATAACTAATACCAAGATTTAACCAATCCATTAGCTATAAAAGTGAAAGATAATATATTGGTAATACATTATTTTTGTTTCATGAAAATAATTTCAATTGACATGTTACTATGTGATGAACATAGTTACTATCTAACGTGCATTCCAGCACAATTTAAAACCATGTTTAATTCATCCATAACAACAATAAACTTTTAAATTCCAATTCAACCCATTCAAGATTATTGATTTATTATGAAAATAATTCATTATATTCATTGTAATGTTTTAGTTTTTCTGGGTTTTATTTTTCAATATTATATGGAATTATTTTGAGACCAATCATTGTGATGGTGTGCGATTCTGAGGCCTAGGAACCTGAAATAAATGTTGGAAATAAATTCTACTTTTATGAAATTTCCATGACAGGTTTTCCCAAAAATGATGAATAAACTTTAAATGGGTTCCCGTAGAATAAAAAGGAGGGAACCACTGCGTTTAGAACATCACCTTTACCTTATGAGAGGCCTAACATCGATCTGTGCGGGTCGGCTACAACTTTCATTTTTTAATGTTTTAAAAGAAATAAAATAAATTAATATTTTATTTTATTTTAACATTTCCATAACACAATGGTGCGTTAGTTAGTTTTAAATAACCATGAGCCTAGGGTTAGGCTAATAACCCTATAAACATTCCTTCGATTCTATGGAGATTTTGAGGGGATGCATCCTTGGAGGAATCTAAATGAACAACAATGAGTGACAACTCTTGGATCATTACATGGAAATGTAGAATCCCAACCAATGAACACTATCCCACTTCATCTATAATTGATGTAGGTGTTTTTGTTTCAATTATTCCTTCCTTGTTCATGGATCCAAATGAAGAGCACAGATCAACCCATGAACATTTTGACTTGCGGATCCTTAATTCTTGTGGGAGGGTATTTTATCGGGTTTATTTTGGGGTTTTCATCCATTTTTGGTTTGATTTAAATTTTATTTTCTCCATTTGAACCTTCTAACATGAGAGGATCAATGTCGTGTCGAACGGAGGGGGTGGTTCGTTCCTCAATTCATTATTTGGATTTTCTATCCACTTTTTTCCTCACGTTCTTTGTGTTCACTGTCAGGTTATGAACAATGAACTCTGTCGCATCCATTTTTCAATGCAACGATACCAGATTAGAGATCCGACATCCTGACAAACCAGCAGAGGTGTGATGATAATGAGAGATGATGAATCAACATGGATCAAAAGAAATATTTCTTCAACCATTCTTCTCATGTATGATCAAACTGTTTTTTTAGAGGTGATCAGACTCCTATGACAAGCCAAATCGTTATTGTCGTGGTAGGGTAACCTGGAATCTTGAGTTTCATGGCCATCGAATAGATGGATCGAGAATAAAAACATCACCCAATGTGAAACAAATTAACTTCGTTTTCTCGAAAAACATGAATAACACAGTTTGTACTCTGAAGAACACATCATGTGGGGCTAGCTCAGTGGTGTATAGGGTTGTCACATTGAGGAAGATGAAGAAAACATTGTGTTTCCCATAGGACAAAGCATGTTACTCTCCTACAATACATTTATATATTTTCTAAAATGTGAAGAACATTCGTGTACTCTGAATAACACGTCGTGTGGGGGCAGCTTAGTGGAAGCTAGGGTTCCCACATTTCAAAAGAAGAAAAACATGACATGTTTCCAATAGGACCTGGCATGTGGGCCCTTCTATGTGGTAGATAGGGTTTTGGGTGACCGAAAGTGATGACACAACGTGTGAAAAATATCATGTTGTTTGTGGGACCCTACTCAAGACTAAGAATGAACCTTGAATGATACATAGACACGAGGTTGAGTACACGACATATACCCCACCTCACTATGAGACTAGGCCGGTTATGTGGCTTACCCTATACATGGAGTAGGAAGACAAGTGTTGAAGTCGTCTGTGGGCACATGTCCAAACTACCCAGAGGGGCCCCTAGATAGTACTATATGGTGTATTACTCTCCTACACACTAGGTATATCTTTTCTACACAACATGCACATTTCGACACAGGTCTTTGTACATGGGTGGTACTCGAGGTCAGGGGATACGACATGTGACCCTTCTACATGCCGTGTACTTTTCTGTACATTTCTTGATCTCCTTTTCCACCGTTACGTGGACATTTGTCGTTTGGGTAAGTACCCCCTTTTCCCATTCCCTAGAAGGTTATGTATCATTTCTATCCACAATATTATGATCCCTTCTAAAGGACATTCTAGATAGAGTCAAAATCCCTCCGAGAAGCCAAGAGGGAGATCCTCTACCCATTATTTTCCATAGGTAGAATCAGGTATCAACTTGACCAATCTGAAATGATGATGATACCCTTCTTAGAAGGTTAATCTGGATGAGTTGGGGTATTTTCCAAGGCCCTGGAAGTGATCCTCATCTACATATCGTGATCCTTCCCCACTCGGGAGTGAGTTCTCCCAAGATGAGTGAATCAATTCTCTCTTTAGACCTATCAGTGCGTCTATCTATCTTGTGACACTTCCCAATGAACGTACTTCTCGGATGGAAATCATCAGTGCTATCAGAATCATGGTGTTAGTTCTCCCACACCAGTGTTTCATGGATTCTTCAAAATGAATCACTATAGTGGGTATGCAGACGTTTTTGACATAACTATAGACTACGGGTCGGGGTTTCTAGTATATTTTGATATGTTTCTCTTATTATATTTTATTTAGACATATACTATATAGATATGACTATACCTTTACATTGTGTATTTATTTTCGGTTTTATGGGTCCTCTAGAGATTATTTTTATACTCACCCATGCATGGGTATTTCTAGGATTTCTGGTATCTTGTGCAGACAGGTAGCCTTTTGACGGAGTCTAGGGTGCACCAAGATCAGACAGATCATTTTGAGCTTCCGTATAGGAGGAGGTGATCTTATGGTGATGAGAAGAAGTCCCATAACATTTTTCTTTCTTACAGGCTGTACATTTTAGTTTGCAAAATATTTCTTTTGGTGGCCTTGTATTTTGGCCCAGTTTACCTTCCGTAGTTTACATTCCATTGTACTCTGTTGGTTGGGTTTAGTTGTGTGCGTTGATTTTTTCCCACAGATGATTTAATTACATTTTAGCATTTGTGGGGTTTGAGATGTGTGTGTGTGTGTAGGTACATAAGAAATTCCTCCCATGTTAGTGATATTCATACATGGTGCTAGTCACCACCCCTAGCCTACTAGAGGCAAGTTTGGGGAGTCGCAGTGTGACCCCACTAGGGTGGATCGTGAAAGAGTGGTATCAAATCATGTTATTACTACCTTGGAACTGGGAGTTTGTGGGATTAGTTTGGGGCAACAATTTTAAGTGTTTTGAGTTCTCCATTTTGGCCAGTGACTCTAGTTAAGTGTGGACGACCGTCATAACCATACACTAGGACTCCAATTACATTATTTTTGAATCGGTACATGAAAACACTAGTTGTAGGGAAATAAAAAATGGTACATGCATCATTTAATAATGGGATGGGTTTTTCATGTCCTTTTATGTCTGATTTTTAGATATAATCGTTGATCATGTTATATCATGATTTCTTACTGGATGCCTCCATGAGGCATACCCACTAGGATTCAACAGCTTGATCATGAGGATGACTCCCTTAGTGATGAGGCTTCAATTCAAAGACCAAACCACTATGAATTACCTCTTTGTGTTGCACCTTCCATACCACCACTATTGGAGCAGCACATGGATCCTACAATACCGATAGATGAGGTGCACAGCCTGTGCGTGCTCTATGAATTTCAGAGATAGGGACCCCTTAGGTTCTAAGGAAAGCCCAACCCTTAGAAGGATGAGGACTAGCTTGAGGCGGTGACAAGATTTTTTTTCTATGGAGGACACCAGTAGACCTGATGGTGATCCTAGGAGAGAGCCTTCTTCAAGGTTTGGCAGTACAATGGTGGAGTTTCACCTTGAAAACTCTGAAATATGGGAATCTATCATGGAATAATTTTGAGAGACTCCTTAGGGAGTAGTTATCTCTATTTATGCTAAGAGTAGTGTGTATCCAAGATCATATTCAGCTCCATTAGGGTAGTTTAATGGTGGTTGACTATTCATTGAGGTTCACCAACTTCTCTAGGTACTTAATGGATATGTCCTAGGATAAGTACGTCATAACTTAGACCTTCGAGAAAGGTCTATGATGGGACATCTAAGATAGTGTCTTGCCTCTATGCATTTCAACTTATATAAGATTGATCGATCGAGCATTGTTGGTTGAGATCTTCTTGTCTGGGCAGAGATAACCAGTGGAAATCAGAAGCAGACAGACATGTGAAGATACCTCAGAAGTAGGGAGCCGATGTTAGGCACAAGTTTTGGGATGTGGAAGATGCATAGGAGGACCCAAGACTGTGGATTTGTAGTCCAGGGATCTCATGTTCGATCCATTCGGCGTTGGGATATGTTATGTTACTCATGCGGCGGTATGGGACATCTCGTTATAGATTACCCAACTAGTCGAACTACTGATAGGGAGGCAGTTGATGGACCACTGAGGATGATGCAGAGAATGGAGTAGGCAGACCCACCAGGAAATGGACATGAAAGTGGAGTATGGAGAGCTGTAAGAGGTGGTAGACGCTTTGACCTACTTCAAACACCACCTCCAGGAGGTCCACACTAGGCTCAGTGAGATGGGACAATGGTGGGGGCAGCTACATATTGTCGAGGTGTACAACCTAGGGACTCTATAGATGATTTGAGGTATGATCTACATGTTTCTACCTTATCGGATTTGCTTATAGACATAGGTGATGGTCATTATTTCCTTGTCACATGTCTTGTGAGTAACATTGAGATTTCAGTTGAGCTGTTGACTCGACCGTTATGCTTGGAGTCACACACATGAGGAGACTCAAGGATCACACATCATTTCTGATAGTATAATCTTACACTTTGAGGTGAGAGGTTTGGTTGGAACCTCTTGGTGGCAGTGTTTAGGCAATATGATTTCATTCTTGGTATGGATTGGTTATCTTCAGTTCATGCCCAGATTTATATCTTTTGGTGGGGAGTGCGATGTGTCCACATCGATGGAACAAGGATTTTCTTTTTGGTGAAAACTAAACTCAGGTAGGACGAAATGGGGTCATGCTTGGGATGGTGTAGCCGACCACTCATGATTTGGATAGTCCTACCCTTAGATCAGCTGATGTTGGGAGCTTTCATCGCCTAGTACCAGTAGTAGATTACGAGGATGTATTTCCCGATGATGTTATAGGATTTCATCACCACTGGGAAATTGAACTCTCTATTGGATTATAACCCAAGATGGCACTGATATCCTCATAGGCGTATCAGATGCCTCCTGTAGAAAATAACAAACTCAAGGTGTTGCCGGAGGGTTTTTAGAGGAAGGGATTTGTATGACCTAGTGTTTCACCCTAAGTGGCCCTATATTTATTTGATAAGAAGTAAGACAATAGTTTGAGGTTGTTAATAGTTTACCATTTCATGAATCAGGTAACAGTAAAGAATAAGTATCCACTACTAAGGATCGATGACCTCTTTGATCAACTTAGTGGGGCATGATGGTCCTAAAAAGTTGACATCCGATCGGGTTCCCATGAGTTACGAGTAAAAGACATGGATATACTGATGATGGATTTTAGATGCTACTACAGTCACTAAAAGAACTTGGTGATGCCTTTCGGTGTGATGAACACCCCTACAGTGTTCATGGGAGTTATGAACATAATATTTCAGTCGTATATAGACCGTTTCATAGTGGCCTTCATCCATGACATCATTCTATACTCGACGTCATATGAGGAGCATGTGAGACACTTTTGGATGGTTCTAGATGTACTCCAAGAGAAACAGATTTATGGGAAGCTCTCAATGTGCCAGTTCTAGATACAGGAGGTCCACTTTATATGACATTTTATCTCAGTAGATGGATTATTATTGGACCCAGCTATTATTGAGGTAGTGTAAAAATGGGATCCACCTTAGAGTGTTATAGAGGTGATGATCTTCCATGGGATGGCACGATACTACTGTAGTAGAGGCAGAGTTTGACAAGTTCACCGATCTTGAGATTTACAGAAGAGTGTGTCGAGTATGTAGTTATATGTGACACATTAGGGGCCAGGATTCGTTGTGTCTTGATGCAGATATAGGATGTTTTTTCTTATGGTTCACGCTAGCTATGCTCAAATGAGAAGAACTACATGGCCCATGATCTTGAGTTGGTAGTGGTAGCCTTCACGTTGAGGATGTGGAGACACTACCTGATGGATGAGTGGTCCATCATCTACTCTAACCACAGGACAATAAAGAACATATTCTCATAGAAGGATGTGAATCTGACGAAGGGGAGATGAATAGATTTCCTCCAGGATTATGACTTTGAAATCATCTGTACTTCTGGGAAGGGTAAGGTAGTAGCTGGTGCTCTTAGTCAGAGATTGAGTTCACAGCTTCTAAGTGAGGTGTCTGGGTGGTTGTTCATGCTATATTTGTCCTTCATGGATGTAAATGATGCAGCTTATCTCTAGTTAAAGGTTTTCACCCCTCCACTCTTTTGGAATTTCAGGGAGGCATAGCTAGGGGATGATGAATGCGAGCCTTTACAAGCTCAATTATCCATAGGAAAAACTCTTGATGGATATTTTTAAGGTGGCGAGCTTGCCATTATTTTCAAAGGATGAACAGGTGTACTAGTGGTGTTGTTGGAGACGGTTTGAGGTATATTCAAACATTCCCCTTGTCTGTATATTCTAGAGTGGAAAAATGTACCAGGACCTCCATCATTAGTTCAAGTGGACAGTTATGGAGAATGAAATATCAGAGTTTGTTTCACGATTCGTTATGTGATGGTAGTTAAAGGTTGAGCACTAGGTTCCAGCAGGGCTATCTCACCCCTGGAAGTGCCACAGAGGAAGTGGGATAGAATATAGACGAACTTCGTTATGGGATTCCCATGAACATCCAAGGGAGACGATTCTATCTGGGTGATAATTGACCTACTCATCATGTCGGACCACTCCCTACCTATAAGGGTGCATAGTTCCTTAGATATCTTCTGATGCCTCTATGTGCAAGAGATAGATTGGATTCATGTATTACCTTAAATGATATAATGAGATCTGAATGCTCATTTGATATCCGAGATGTGGAAAGTATTTCAAGAGACGTTTGGGACTCAGTGATGTTTGATGAGAATGATTCATCCCCAGAAAGATGGTCAGACAGAGAGAACAGTTCAGATAATAGGGGATATGTTATGGTCTGGTATCTTGGAAATTGGTCGTAGTTGGGAGGACTACATACTACTAGTGGAGTTTTCACACAAAAATAGCTACAACTAAACCATCGGTATGGAATCCATTGAGGCATTATATGGGAAACCTTACCGGTCACTGATTTTCTAGACTTCCCCAGACAATCATCACTCATGGGTCCAGAGTTGGAGCGAGCTACCACCGAGAAGATATAGATCATCCAAGAGAAAATGAATATTTCACATAGCCAACATAAGTCTTATGATGACAAATGATGGAGACCTCTTGATTTTAAGGAGAAATAACATGTATTCTTTGGTGTCTCACCTCGATGAGGGTTGGTGAGATTTGGATGGAGTGGCAAGTTGGCTATGAGGTTCCTCGGACCTTTACAGATACTATGTAGAGTTGGAGAGTTGGCATACCACCTACCTCTACAGTCATAGTTTCATCGGTTACATGATGTCTTCTACATGTTATTTCTGAGGAGATACGTGCATAACCCATCACACATTATCGACTGGGGCGATTTGGACATCAAGGACAGAGTGAACTTTACAGAGTAGCCAGTGGAGATCATAGATTGATAGGAGAGTATCCTTCATGGTTGACTGATTCTATTGGTGAATGTCTGGTGGTAGTACATGAATCATCATGAGAGCATGTGGGAGCGGGAGACATATATTCTTCCGCAGTAGCTATATCTGTTTGAGTAGCCTTTTGTTTTGGATTTTCAGGGATGTAAAGCCCTAACCTATGGAGAATGTAATGTACAATATTTTTCTTTTATTATTATTCAATATTATATGAAATTATTTCAGACCAGGATTTTTGAAGAAATGAAATTTTGAGACCAGGGGTTCTAATAATAAATATTTGATGTAAATTAAACTTTCAAGTATCGTGTACGGGTAGTTTTCCTTAAAAAGTGGAATAAATTTTAAACGGGTGCCGGAATCATAAAACTAAGGGAAAAGTTACATTTAGAACAATAAATATACCTTAGAATAGTCCTAACATCGACATGTCTAGGTTATCTGTAGATATTAGATTTTGGACATTTGAAAAGAAATAAGATCGATGAATAATTAATTTTATTTTAACGTTTCCATGACATAAAGATGCATTTTGTGGTTTTAAATAATCACCATCCTTGGGTTAGGCTCATAACCTTATAAACGTTCCATGGACGAGCCGACGATTTGGAGAGGAGCCATCCTTGGAAGAATCTCGACAAACGATGATGAGCGATGATGCATGAATCGTTGTGTGGTGAGATCAAATCATGATCGAGGATCGCTCTCCCACTTCGTCGATGATCAGGATAGGGGTAGTTGTTTCAATTCATTCTTCCCAATTATATATTCAAACGATTAGCATGGATCAACCCATGAAATAGTTGTCTTACGGATTGTTTGTTCTTGTAGGAGGGTATTATATTAGGCATATTTTGGGTATTTGATTGATTTTTGGTTTGATTTATAATTTATTTAATCTGTTTGATCCTTCTAATGGGAGATGATCAATGTCACGACAAATTATGGTATTGATTTGTTCCTCAATTTTTTATATGGATTTCATCTCCTCTTTTGACCATGCATTCTTCACGTTCTTCATGGGGTTATGAACAATAGATCATTGTGTGTCCATTTCGCAACACAACACCACCTGATTGAAGATCCAACATTATGACGACCGAGCGAAGGTGAGACGATGATGGTGGATGATGAATCGACATAGATTGAAAAAAACAGTTCTTCAACCATTCTTCACACAGATGATCAAAACGTGTTTTTGAGCCAATCGAATGCCCCAAACTTACTGAATCAACATTTTCAAGGTGGGTGACCTTGAATATTGAGTTTAATGGAAACCAGACGGTCAGATATAGAATATAAGATTAACCCAAATAAAAAAAGAACATTTTTTATAGAATAATGTGAAGAACACGGAGTGTACTTTAATGAACAAGTCATGTTGAGTCAGCTCAGTGGAGGCTATGGTTGACACATTGTAGAAGAAGACGAATATGTCATGTTTCCCAGAGGACACATCATTTGACAACTATCACACAATGTGTGGGTCCCATTACAAGACTCAGCATGTATCTCCAATGATAAACAGACATGGTGGGAGGGGGAGTAAATGACATGTACTCCACCACTTAGCCAGACCAGGCCAGTTACACAGGTTGCCCTATCTACTGATACATAGGTTGGAAGACATGGGTGGAAGTCATGTGTGGGCACATGGCCTGTGTACATGGAGCATCCCCCAGATCATAGGAAATGATGTGTTACTCTCCTAGAATCGGGGAATATCTTTTCTACTTGACATTCTCATTTCGACACAATCCATTGTTCATGGGAAGATCCCAGGTCAAGGGATACAGCGTGTGACCCTTCTACACACCGTGTACTTTTCTGCACATGTCCTAATCTCCTTGTCCACCAGTTCTTGGAAATGTTTCATTTTGGTTAGTTACCCCTTTTCTCATTCCCTTGAAGGTCATGTATATTTTCCATCCACAAGATTATGATCCCTTCAGTAGGACATTCTAGATAGATTCAGAATTCCTTTGAGAGACCCAGAGCGAGATCCCCTGCACTTTATTGCCCCTAGGTAGAGTGTGGTATTGATGGGACCAATGCTAAAGGGTTCTGATTCTCTACATAGGAGGTGAATCCAGACGAGTCGTGCTATACTCCAAGGTCCCCAAATTGATCGTTATCCATGAATCTTGATCTTTCCCACTAAGGAGTAAATTCTACTAGAATGAGTGTATTGATTCTCTCTTCAAACCTGTCAATACGTCTATCTCTCTCATGACACTTCTGAATGAACTTAATTTGCATACAGACATCATCAGAGCTATCAGACTCATGGAGTGAGTTCCTATGGACCATTTCTTCGTAGAATCAACATACTGAATCCCAAGAAAGGGAATGGGGTCATGGTGACTTACATATAGACTATGGGTATGGTTTTCAAATATATCTAGATATGTTTATCTTTTTATATGTTATGTAGACATATACTATATAGAGATGATTTTACATTTACATTGTGTATTACTTTTGGTTTTTAGGGTCCTCTATAGAGTATTTTTATACTCACCAATGAATGGGTTTTTCCTACATGTGACATGTCTCATGAAGTTGAGTAGCCCTTTGAGAGAGTCCAGGATGAACCAGGATCGAATCGATATTTGTGAGGTTTTTTATTGGCCAAGGTGTTCCTACGGCTTTGAACAACATTCGCAGTACCTTTTTATGCTTTCAAGTTGGACTATGTAGTTTGTAGACTCTTTGGGAGGGGGGCTTGTATTCTATCCTAGTTTACCTTATGTGCTTTACATACCATTTTAGTTTGTTGGTTGGGTTTAATTGTATGAATTCATTTTATTCCTAAGTGATTTTTTACATTTCAGCATTTATTGTCTTGGAGATGTCTCCATGTGTACATGTACTCAGTCAATTCCTCACATGTTAATGATATTCCTACTCAGGGCTAGTCACTAGTTGTTGTCCAATTAGATGTAGGCTTGGGGAGTCAAGTTGTTGGATCCACTGGGATAGGTCATCACATTCATGGTTTATATATACATAATTTCCACATCAACAACAATTTTTATTCTTCAAAATTCATTCCTCATGATGAGTTTTAGAACACTTATCAACTAATTTAACTTTGATTTGCATACCATTAGATTTCATTAAATTTTGATTTCCAATTACCTTCAATATGGACCAGTCATTCGTCTTGTAATCATTGAATAAATGATGATAATAAATACCCACTTATACCTTTTCAACATATAAAAAATGATCCAAGGAACTTTTTAATTCATGAGAATCTAATGATATTTGATATTTTCTATTTAATCCTGAGAAATACTGAATAACTTTTAGTATCATGATCTTCATCACAATTCAATTTATATGTTTATAATAGGGTGAAGTTTGATTCATACATAATTAATAAATCATCAAAATTTGTTGTTCCTTCTAATATTTTCTTTTCTATTACATTTTGAACTCATTTAGGAAAATACATCTCAAGTAAAATATTCTTAAATTCGTCCAATTATAGGTCTTAAATATCTTCACATTCTCTAATAATATTAATTATTGACCCCCATTGATCAATTTCACCTTCAAAATGGTAATTTGAAAGAGTTGCCTTTTGATGTTTTGAAAAATAATGTCTTAAAATATCATATACCTAGATTTAACCCATCCTTCAACTATGAAAGGGATTGATAATATATTGGGAATATGTGGTTATTGTTTCATGAAACGCTCTAAAATGGAAATTTCCCAATGTGATGTAAAAAATTCCTAACTATCATGGATTATTGCCCCATTTAAAACATAAATTAATTGGTACATCACAACATTAAACTTCTAAATTCAAATTCAAACAATTCATGTTTTCTAATTTTGAAGGATATTTTCCTCTTAGTACATTTTTATGTTAGCTTCATTGTTTCCAATTTGGAAAACCATTCTGAAAAAACACCTTTTCTAAAAATAAACAATGTACTGTTAAAATACTATATAAAAATAACTACAATCAATAATCTATTAGGGATACTTACTTAAATTATCAACACCTCTAAAATTATCTAAAGCATCCTCTGATGCCATATATGAAGACCCAACCTTAAAACATTATATAATCTTTATTTTTTAAATTAGTAATTCATTTTTTTGGAAATCTCAAAAACCATTTATGGTTTTGAGTTTTAAATAATTAGTTCATAACATATATATAATATAACCACACAATACGATGTGTATAATTCCACTAGGTATCAATTTTAACCACAATATAATTATTTTAAAAAGAAACAAATTTTCTTTTTGTGATAAATCTTCATGTATTTCAACTAAACTCCATAATTCTTCTTACTCATATTTAAGGTTGTATGAAAAAAATTGAAATATTCCTTGAGTATAAAATCTTAAAAAATGATATAAGAAAATTATAATTGAAAATTATTTGTCTATTTCAAAACCAGGTGATTTTAAAAGAGTGTTTTTATTTAAAATAATAAACATTGAATTTAAATAATCATTTACATGCACCTGAAATCATAATAATTTAATAATGTTTTTGATAAAAAACATTATAATAAAACCTTACGAAAAAAATGAAATCATTATTGTTTCTCAAAAAACATGAGAACCCATGAAAAAAAATCATTAAAACATTCCTTTTTACCCTTAAATTGAATAATCATTCCATTAAAAAAATATATTTAGATTAACATTTTATATCAAAAGATTTAAAAAAATTATTTTTCTTTCCTTGAAAATTCAAGTAGTTTCATTGAGACATTATTTTAATAGAACTATTATAATAACCCTTAAAATTACCCTTATAAATGGAATAACCTAATCATTTAAATATAACATAATTATTTTATGAATATCATCACTACAAAATTCATTGCATTGGCATATATAGATCACATATTATAATAAACAATGTATATGGCCTATAAAATTCATGAATAAAAAATTGATTTCATTTCAAGAAAAGAACATGTAAAAATAAACAATTGAACCCATAAAAAACAATATGAGATATTGATATATTTATTTCCTTTTAAACATCATTTTCAAAACTAAAATACCTAGAAAAAAGGGGAGAATAGTTTTTAATTTATGAAAACATGGATTCATATAAATGAATTAAAATAAAAAATATTGTATGTGGAAGGGGGAATTATATTGGAATCATATTCATTAAAAACTAACATTCTTTTTGACGTTTTGTATAGAAGTTCAAAACATTAAATATAAAATAATTAAAAATATTCCATTTTAGAACCTTTGATGTAATGTTGAAAGAGATATAAAATTTCCATTTATAATTTATTTATGTTTACATAATTACATCCAACAAATAGTTGTAGAAATATAGACATGGAAGAAAAATACATAGAAAATAATTCGTTAAAACATTATAAACGAGGTTTAATAGTAAATTATGACTTACATCAAGGTAGAATTGTTAGGAACATTACTTATCATCCTGAATAATGATCTTATTTTAATTATTTAAATTCTTAATTGGATTTTTCAAATTTATTATTCATTTTAATTCACTTTTATCCATGTTATTATTAATATCATAATTAACTATGTTCACATAAAATGTTTGGAGAACATTAAGCTTATAAATCAAAAATGGATTGAGTTGGTCGAAAAATGGTCAAAAGGAAAATTATTATATTATTTTAATAATTTTAATATGTTTTTCTTTTTTCTTTTTTTACATTACTTATACTATTAAATCCAACCATGTGTGGTGGTTATGAAAAACGAACTATGTTGCAATCAAGAATACCATAGGTCATGCATATGAATGTGTAACCATTACATTTGTACATAAAATAGGAGGGAAATAATATATTTATTATTTTATCTTTCCAAAATTAAAATTATATCATAAAAAACATATATTTATATAAATCCACATATAATAAAAATCTATAGGATGAGGTCATGAAAAATAAAATACATCTATTCGTGAGCTGATGGTCCCCACATACATAGGAGAAATGTTTTCATTTGTTATTGGATGGTAAAGAAAGATGTAGATAATTTATTTAAAAGTAAACTAATTGAAACTTTATATCAAATATATATATTATTTTTAACAATTATTATTTTTATCAATTATTAGTTTCATGTTCCATCTTATAGGGTACCATTTTGGGACTCTCCAAGGTTACTTTTAATAGTCTAGGCACTATCGACTACTACTGAGAAGTCATATCACTAACATGGGAGTCCTTAGCCTAAGTACTTGTACACATGCACTCATCTCTAGGCCTATGAATTTTTGAAATGTAAAATAAATAAAAAAAATTAATGCATAATTTTAAATCCCAAGACAAGAGTATGACAAGAAGTAATGGGATGTAAACATGACAAAATACCATCCAACTATAAAGAGTCTAAAAAGAAATCTAACTTGGAAGTAAAACATGGCCTACATTAAGAATACCATACTAAAAAATTCCAGGCAGTGTGTTCTCACTAAGCACAATACGATCCTGTCTCATCAAGGGATATTTTAAAATTTTGATCATCACCACAGGAAACGACGCATGCCTTCAAATCCAATGTAGGGGTGAGTATAACATTACCTAGCCGGACACCCCAAAACCATAACAAATACAATAAATTAAATACATTCAAATATACTTAGTTATATTTCTACATCACCTATTTCAAAAATATAGGGAAATAAGGAAAAAATTAATGCATTCTAAAGGTAAGTCACAACCATAATATGCTATCCTAGAGGTCCAGATTAAAGATACCACAAAGCACTTATCCAATAGAACACACTTCCAGGCCTGATAAAATTGATGACATCCATCTGAGTGGTAACTCTAATCAGATCTCACCATTAGATTTTTATTCTGAAGGTCTGATGATATATGATTCAAAAATTAGGATCACTACCAAGGACATGGGGTATACTAGTAACTCACTCCTGATTAAACCTATATGAAAAGGATTGGAATCCATGTAGTTTTGGCCAGGAAGATACAAATAACTCCACCTATGACATAAATATGAATTGGGGATCTCACTCCATGCCTCGTGAAAGGATTCCAACAACTCCATCTAACAAGTCCTGTAGAAGGGGATGTTTCCCTATTTGTAGGAGGCAATTCCATACTAACTATCATGGAAATGATACCAGAAGCAAACTATAATGAATCTTGTCTAAGATATAGAGGACACATGCTCCAATCCATCTTTTATAAATTAACTGATGTGTATAATTGTTACACATGAGTCCATCAAACTTGGATCATGACTATGTAAATGGACCATGTCTCATTCCCATGTCCATGTAACCGTACACTAAGTTTCGGCTACCCATGTATTCTACTCATGTATCATTATATAGCTTATCCCATGTACATTTCTAGGCCATGTTTGTGTAGGGTAGTACATAGAGTGCTCCAACCAATGTACTCTAACCTATGTCCCTATACCCTCGGTGGTACACTTCGAGTAACCAGGGATAGGAAAAAGGTTGTGTGACTTGTACACATTTCGTGAGATAGTTAATTATCTTATAAAACCCTAGTATCAACACATTTGTTGCCACATGGTGTGTTAATAAACATACACACCATGCATCACAGATTTTATGAGAATCACTTATCTGGTTTCCGTGTTTTCAACCATTCAATAGTCCTTAGATCTGGAAACATCTTCAACAAAAAATCATGATCCTATCTAGGCAACATCACACCATTATCAAACAACATGAATTGTCCCTTAGATTCCATTAGAAATATTCCACTTTCGTCATTCTCCATTGGGCGCTGAAGAACCTGAAATCAGGTATCCAAATCCATCTAATTTTTTGGTAGTTTCAATTTTCACACCACCATTATATCATGCCAATCCTGAATCAATGATATCAGATCATTGAACCAAGAAATAGCTATGAAATGATAGACTCATTGGGATATTCCAAACCGTAGGACAAACAAAAAACACACATTATGAATGAAAAATTGGGGGAGAAATGCATAATAAAAAAATGTGATGAACTATCCTCATCCAATGTTCATGTTGTCTAGGACCAATTACAATTTTAAATACAATGAGTAATTAATAATCTTAATGAAATAATCCTAATAAAATCCATGTTGATAAACCATTCCCAAAAGATGACTAATCCACAAATCAATCTATTGGTTGATTTTTTGTTCATCATAAAAATTAAAAATGGGGAAAAAATCCAATCCAAACAAATATCCTCTATCAAATTGGACAAATTGCTGATGATGAATAAAGTAGTGTCATGATCATTCGAGATATACTTTGATTCTATCTAGCACCAGTCATCGATCTATGATTCATTCCTCATCCGCCAATAGAATCTCACTTGGCACCCTCCAATGGTCCTCTATATCTCTACGGTTTTAGTAGATAAACATTGTAATTCCCCATAGATGTGTATTTATTACATAGGATAAGTCATGCATCAATGAAATAGAAAAAAATATTTTCATTAATTATTTTATTCATTTCACGCTTGTAATGATTTTTCTATAAATTCCCTATGCCAAATAAAGTTAAGTTGAGCCTAGGGTAAACCCTCATTTTGAAGTCAATGGTGTCCTCATATTTCTGACTTAGGCTACCTATTTAGGATTTATTGCAATTTTTAAATAAAACAGAGTAAGATTTTAATTAAATATATTTAATATATTTCAATCATTTATTCTGGGAACATCGGGCCTTAGAATTGCATGCTGTCTTAGTGCCTGGTCCAATATATTATTCATAGAATATCCAAAAAAATACATGGAATATATGTGTCATTATAATTTTTCCACCTTGGGGTGTTACATCCTGAAAATCCAAAACAAGGGAAAAACATAGAAATGTTGTTATTGAGCATAAATATAAACCTCCTTCTCCCATGTAATCTGATATAGATTACCATGATTCCGCTGAACATACACAAAAACAGTCGACTAGAAACAAAGGATCATCTAATATAGATACTCAAACCCTATTGGGTAGTTAGAAAAAATATCTCTATTATTGATGTCTACCTCACCCCAATTGATAATGTTTGATGGACCACGCTCATTCTTCCTCAGCTGTGATATATGGAATATTTCATGTACATAATCTAAGTATAAAGGTAGATATAACTTGTACACCACCTCACAAACTCTACATAGTATATGGAAAGGGCCAATGAACCTCACAGATATATTTCTTCCTCAGCCAAATATCTATAATACATGTAAAGGTTAAACCTATTTAAACACAATTTCTCCTTCCTTGATCACTAAAGGCCACCATTGTTTCTCCGCATAGGACTTACGATAGCTATTTAAATCTATCATCATCTCCTATATGATCTGCACCTTCTTAGTAGTTTCTCACACCAACTCTAGATCCATCAGTGTTGACTCTCCCAATTTTTTATTCAGAATATTTGACCCAAAAGATCACTCATAAAAAGCCTCAAATTTTTCTACACCGATGGTGAAATAGTATCTATTATTGTGCAGAAACATTATCATTGATTGTAGATCATTCAAACTATGGAAAAATAAAAACATGAAAACTCACTAAATGTCCTCCAGAACCAAATTAGTCCTCTTATTATGCCCATTATTTCTGTGGTGGAACATTTTTATCAATTGTATCTAAGTCCCAAGACCCTACAAAAATACCTTCCACACTCAGGATGTGAAGTGTGAATCATGGTAAGAAATTATAATCGATAGAACTTCATGGATTCAGACTATCCCCTTCATATAATGGTGACCCAATCCATATACTAAAATCTTCTCCTATCATGCTAAGAAGTGGTTCGACATGGTGAGTTTTCCTATGACCAGGTTAATGGAATCAGTTCACAAATATGTAAATGATAATCTAATCATGAATTCCATAGATATCGCATACCACTTCCTTCTAGGGCTCCATGGGGTTGATCTAAACCCATAGGAACATGATAATTAGACATTACATGCTGAAAAATAAGGCATCGAGAGAAAAACTATAAAACTCCCGTCTTCATCACGGACCACAAAAACTAATGTTGTATGTATTGGTACATGTTTTACACACCATGATGTACCACCAAAGGAGATTTATAAAAATATCATAGAACCTACTCCCACAATGTCTTTGGTACCATTCTGATTCCTCTGAAAAGAACCACATGCACCCCACATTTATAAAAGCATCCGAATAATTTCTATTAGATATCTAAGTATATAGGGTATCATAATTTTTATCCTCAATTTTTTCTTACATGACTTGCTCTAATAGTGGGAGGGTGAAAACCATCAACTGGAGGGATATTACTATGTATCCATCCACAATGTATAACTATAATGAGGCCAATTTCTCTGATGCCTCACTCAGCAACTTTGAATAATATCTTATGTTGGGAGCATCGTCTAACACATTATCCTTCCTAGGAATATAGAAAATTTCAAAGTCATAATCCTGATGGAAGTCTAGAAATCTCCTCTATATCATGTTGATATCATTCTAAGAGAATATATACATGTGATTATTATGATTTGAATATATATTAAACTAATCACCCATCAGGTTATGTTTCCATATCTTTACTATGATCACTACCATTAATAACTCAAGAGTGTTGTTCATGTAGTTATAATCATGTGGTATCAACTAACATGTAATATATGAAATCACTTCCTACCTTTTAATAATAACACAACTAAGCCTGGTTATTGATTCATATCAGAACATTATAGACTTAAAACCCTCTTGTATAAATAATAAGATGGGAGAACTCGTCAAACACTACCTCAACTATTGTAAAGCTTGTTAAAACCTTTCTTTCAACATGAAAGGATACCCCTTTGGTCCAAATCATTTATGGGTGTTGATATTATATTGAAAAAATGTACCAATCTCAGGTAATTTCTTTCCACCCCAATGAATCTTTTCACCTCTATCATGGTCTTGGGTGGATCCCAAGTTTACACTTACTCTACCATTTCCATGCCCACTGACAATCCCTCATATGAGATAACATATCACAGAAAATGGACCACATAAATCTAGAACTGGTACTTTGAGATATTCCTGGAAAGGTGGTGCTCTCATAGTCTGTTCAAATCTATCCTCATGTGTCTCTCATGTACATCATCAGATGCTAAGTACAATAGGATATTGTCGATGAAGATTATAATGAATCTGTATAGGAAAGGGTGAAATATCATGTCCATGAGTCTGATGAACACTGCTAGGGTTTTTTTCATGCTGAAGGGAATTACCATGTACTCATAATGACCATAGCTAAATGAGAATTATTTCATCGATATATCCTCATCCGATAATCGCAACTGGTGATAGACTTCCCTAAGGTGAACCTTCGTGAACCATCATTCCCCTCTCAACTGAAAAAATTGGTCATTGGTCCTCAGTAGATGATATGATTTCTTCATAGTCACCTAGTTCAAGTTTCAATAGTCCACACATAACCTCAATCTCCCATATGCCTTCTCGGAAAACAACACTCGGGCTTCCCAAGTTGAAAGACCAGGTCTAACAAAACCATTCCTCTGTAAGACCTCAAAATGCACCCTCATATCATGAATCTCTATGAGAGGAATTAGATATGATCACCTACATATTTATGTCATACTAGTGTCTAAATAAATGAAGACGACTATCTCTTGGTGGGTATGTAATCCTGGAACATCCTTAGGGAATAATTCTTTACAATCAACAACAATGTAGGGAAAAGGAAATTGATAACATCAATTGCACCATGGGTCATGCTATCACATTTGTGAGTAATTGGTTGCAACCACATATGTATGATTCCATCCCATGCTGCCAAGGGTTCATTTTCACCATCAAAGGAAATACTGGTAATGTCACTATGGAAAAAACACATCCTATTCTAGAAATAGTTAATCTGGGCATGAACTATAAATAACAAATCCATACCTAATATGACAACATAAGGCCTCATCACTACTATAAAAGGAGAATAATAGAAACTATAACATCTTAGAGTCAGTTCATACCATTGATATATGTGTGTGATCACAGAGTCTTCTCTAGTAGCAATCTATATGCATAATGATTGATCCAACATATCAACTAGAATATCGATGTCTGATACAACGTACATGGAAAGAAAGGAATGAATAGAACATGTGTATATTAGTTCTAAAAATACTGTAAAAAATAAATATACCATACCAAAAATAACTTCTGGAACTTCTGTTCCATATGTTTTTATAGCCGGCATTTGTCCCCTCTGCTTTCTTCCAATTCCCCAAGCCTGGTATGGACCACCTGGGGTTGGTGGTCATAACTAGTCAAAATATTGACCACCTTCGGCTGCTCTCCCAGCTTCTTTACAACGTCTGACTCATGGGGAACCTACCATATCATTTAACATTATATGCATTAGAGGCTCATCCATAGTCTCTATATCAGTTATATGGTGGGTAGGACAATCCCAGAAAATATGACCTCTACAATCACATTTGTTTTTCTACCTCTCCATGGGATGAATAAAACCATCATGAGAGAAATGAATAGTATAGAATCTGTCTTGGGTCCTCCTACTGAAATTTATTTCTCATTCGGGTCCCTATGAATGATGTCAACTCCCTACTTTCACGGTTTATTCTTCTATATTCCCACTAGCTACAACCATTGGCTTTATTTTCTCAGCCAAAAAGCTCTCAACCACTAATGAAATATCTAGCACCAAAGAATATATAAGAATACATATTGGGATAAAACTGATCTAGATGCCTCTACACACACCATTATTGATGGTTGGAGACCTTATGAACTAGTATCAAACAATATCTATTGAGTAACTAGAGTGTTTGGTTAACCTCAATGAATATTTAGCAACTATCATACTGCACTTCTAGACCAGAAAAATCTCTAGGATACGTATATCTATCAGAATATTTTGTGATAACTTATCAATAAAAATGTTATCAGAGTATATCCATTCAAGATTCACCTCATTAAGAGGCTGTGGAATAAAACCCCACCATTTCCTAGATCAGCCATAGAAAAGGCTTGTTGCCAGGACCACCATCTGATCTACAAGTGTCCTGACAAAACAAAAAACTCGGGTCACCTCCTTAAACCAGTCCTAAAACTTTTATGGGTTAGGTTCACCATGGAACCATCAGGGTATGGGTTTCTAAAATTCTCGAGGCCACTCAGCCTACTTACCACATCCTTCAGTACAGAGGTAGAACTCACTGTCCTCTGATACCACTCTGTCATGACCCATACTAAAGGGGCCCATGTTGTGACTCCCCGAGATAACATCCAATAAGATAGGGGCTTGCGACTAGAATTGAGTAGGAATATCCCTGACATGGGAGTACTTAGCCTAAATTACTATAATAATACACACATATACAGGACTATACGTAGTATAAATGTAAAAACAACTAGACAAATATACATGTATATGTCCAAATCCCACATCTATAGTATGACATGCTGTAAAGGAAAGTAAACAGGGTTAAATACAATCATAACATAATGTGTCTAAAAACAAGTCCAACATGAATGTAAAACTAGAACTAATATCAAAATATTGTATTAACACACCCTTATCGGTCTGGTATCACTAAACATCTTCTGTTTCAGGGCCATCAAGGACCCTATCAAAAGGTCTATTGTCTGAAATAGACACAACATGTGGGGGAAATTACCATGAAGGTGTGTGTATAACAATGCCTAGTGGGACAAATTAAAACAACAAAGCATTAAAAAAATAGAATATAGTTATCTCTACAAATGTAGATGGATAAAACACATATAACAAGAATATATATATATACTCAACAAAGACACATAGTCTAATGCTAAGTCACAACCATATTATGTCATCTTAGAATTGAAGATCAAATATTCCAAAAAGCACTCATCTAGGAGAACATACTCCTTAGTTTGATAACACTGAAGATGTCTATTTCGGATACAATTCTCATCTGGTCTCACCATTAGATGTACATGTCAAAGGCCTGAAGATATACAGTACAAAAATGTGGATCACTCTCAAGGCAATAGGGTATACCAACAACTAAATATGTATAATCCTGCTAAGTAGAGGATCAACACCTCTATAGTGGTATTCATTATGATACCAAGAACTACACTTATAGAATGAATATGAATAGAGGATATCACTGTAGGAATCACACAAGGATTCCAAAAACTCTATCGAAGAAGTCAAATTGAATGGATCATTGTAATGTCTATAGGAAGTGATTCCATACTAACCATCATGGAAAGAATTTGGTGAACATACCCTAACAAAACTTTTCAATTATATAGTGGAAAAGACCTCTAGACCATCTTTTATAATGTACAATGATTGTGGAACTGTTACAAAATGTTCCCCTTTACCCTGAGTCCTGCCCACATAGATGACAGGTATCTCATGTCCATGTTCATATAATAGGGCATGGCATGTTGGGTACCCGTGTACTTTTCCCGTATACTACTTCATGGATTAGCATGTGTAATTTTCTAGGTCATGTACATGTAGGGGAGTATATGGCATGATCCAACCTATTTATTCCAACACATGTTTGTATACCCTTTAAGGTACACATAGAGTTACCCATGAGGGTTAACATGCAGTCTGGAAGTGTCATACACAGTGTGATTCTAACTATCTCCAAAACACCTATCAAACACACGTGGGGGACCAAAAGTCGTGTGGATTCACATTATATACCTTGCATTGTATATTTTCCCAAATTCCCATATCTGGTTTCTATAATTTCATCCATTCGACTGAAATTCAATCTGAAAACCACCTCACTAGAAAATCATGATCAAATCCATGAAGAGTGATTCTATCATCGAACAATAAGATACATCCTTTAAGAAATTTGAAAATAAACCTCGTTCATCCTCATTAATTATGGGCTATAGAAAAAAATTGCAATCCAAAACCATCTTATTTTTCTACTAATTCCATCATCACAGCATTATCGTGTCATTCCAATATGGGATCTATGATATCATATCATAGTAGGAGGAAATTAGTTTTCAATGATCGATTCATCAAGATATTTGGAACCTTGGTGCAAATGAATAACTCCTGTGATGAATGAAGAATCGAGGGAGAAATACATAACAAAAAACATTAGGAATAAACCTCATCTAGTTTACATGTTGTACTTGATTCATCCTACTTATAATAACAACTAATAATTAATAATCACAATTAAATCCCCAAGATAAAATACCCATAGATATACCCATCGCACAAGATGACCGATCAACAAATCAATATGTCATTCCATTGATTAGACTTCATTATAGAAATTATAAACAAATAAATAATTGAATCATAAAAATATCCTACCTAGAATTGGAATGATCGCTGATTAAGAATGAAGCTATGTTGTGATTGTGGGTGAGATACTTCAATTTCATCCCACACCGTTCGTCGATCTCCAATTTGGTTGTCATCTTCCAAAAAAATCCCACTCGACACTATCCAATGATCCTTTAGATCTCTATGTTTTTTTCTAAAAATGGGACTTCCCCATAACCCTATATTTATAATGTATGCTAGTTATCTACGTCAATGAAATGGAATAAAATAATTTAGTTAATTATTTTATTCATTCCATGCTCGTGATGAATTTTCTATAAACTCCCCACACCGAATAATGTTATGTCCTTCTTAGGGTAAAATCCACATTATAAACTGAATAATTCCCTTTAATTTTATATATGGGCCCCATATTAAAAGATATTCCGCTTTTAAATGAAATGTGTGCGCAAATATTTTTAAATATACTTAATATATTTCAAACATTTATTTTGAGCACACCAGGCAAAGGAATCACACACCATATTTATGCAAGCATCAAATATAATCCATATAATCTACCAAAAATTACATGGAAAATATTATTCCTTACAATTATGAATATCCATATGATTCATTGAGGAAAAATAAAATACATCATCTTATAATATGGTAGTCTGCACATACACACAAGTGATGTCGTTATTTTTCATTAGATGGTTATGTTGGTGAAAAAGTGTTATAAAATAAGCATAGTAACATTATAGTATAAGAGAGATACTATCTTTATTTTATTTTAATAGGGAAAATACAATTTAAGGAGGTAAAAGAAGAAATAATTTGAAAACACTCGGTAAAGAACAATACCACTTCTCCAGAAAACCACATTAGGTTTATACCTAAATCCTTCATAGGATGTTATTCTGATCAACCTGGACATCTAATACATGGGTTGGCATAATAGAAAGATAATAGGGAAAGTATTTTTTGATGGAAGATTAGAATTTATTTGTAATGGAGACAGTAGAGTGGGTATCATTTTAAAAGTGAGGGAGAGGATAAACACGGAAATTTTCAAAATAATCATATATATTAATGTATTTCTCAAGACACATGGCTCAAAAATGGACCATTTATTAATAAAGAAGGGATTTCATGTAAATATAACTTGGAATTAAAAATTAGACATGTTTTAATGTCATTTTAACCCTTATCACTTTTAACCCTTTTAACTCATTTTAACTCTAACCATGGTGACAACTTTTTTATACCAACGTTACTATTAATAATGACAAAAAAATGTTTGATAATTTTTTTTTAAATTCTATAAAAATTTATATTTTATTATATAAAATTAAATTTCTATTTTATGGAGAAATTAATTTTAAAATAAACCATATAAATGTGATGAATAAATATTTTAGAAAAAATTTATTTAAATATACAAATGTTTTAATAAAAAACTAATGTTTAATGTTCATTATTATGTTATTTATGGATTATGTTATATTGAAAGAAAATAATTAAATTTATAAACCAATAAAAATAAAAATTTCTCTTTTTAAATACATTAAATGAAAAAAACATTCATAAAAATATGTATTGTCTATTGTGCATATAAAAATAATTTTATTCCAAAAATTATAAAAACATAACTCTAAAATAATTTTTATGTAAAGGTAAAAATATGATATATTTTTTTTCAAATTAAAATTATATATTTCTTAATTAATATTTTTAAATGAAACCATAGGATAAATGTATCCAAATTTAGTGTGAATATAATAATTCCATTTTCTAAAACAAAATTAGTTAATATTTTTATAATGACTATAACTATACAAAGTCCAATTCCTAAATCATTATAAAGAAATATATTTTTCTATTATCATCGTTACCCAATTTGTTTGAACTAGTGAATATTCATTAAGATCCTTAAAATCATAAACCTCTTAAACATCAGTTTTATTATAGCTTACATCATCTTATGACACACAGTTTTTCTTTTTAAAAATTTTATTCTTTCCCTTCATGAATTCCTCGTCATAATTTTGACATTTCTTGGGGAATTTCACCATAAGATGTCCCACTTTTACAAACATGTAATAAGAATTTATAAGTGTACATTTAAACATTCATTTTTATCTTCTAATGATATAGGATATAAATGACCTAATCTAAACAATTTTATCTCCTTTTGAAACATCATTTACATTGATTTTTTTTCATTGCATTAAAATCAAGTTCATGATAATTTTCCTCCACCATGGACTCATTGTCATCATTTATGGTCTTATATGAAATGATAGCACCATAAAAACTTTTAATTTGAGATTTCGTTAAGATATTTGTCTTCTAGAAATGACACATTTTCATTTAAAAGGGGATAAACACTTCTCATTATTCTCTTAATAATTGTATCAACATAGAGATCCTCAAAAATACTGTTCTTGTTTTCAAAAATGGAATTTAGTTGATCTTGAATGGTATTAATGATCTCATATTGAATCATACTCAATTACATGCATTTATTCCTTAAGACATGAAACATTGACTAATAAAACATTGAATACCCTTCATATATATTAAGAAATTTCTCCCACATAATATGATAGGTTTTAGAAGGAACTATATTTGAGTATATCGAATTATACAATGTGTATACCAAGAAATTATTTTCATTTACATATATATCTAATTCTTTTTTACCATTCTCAAATAATGTAACAGTTTACATTCTCATGGAAATAAAATACAAGGAATATGCTTAAACATCCATTCCCAATGATTGGAAATATTGTTTCATAAATCTCTTCTATAATTGAAAATAATTACATTCAAATATAATAATTCCATTATGGTTGAAAATTATTTCCAGGATTTTGAGACAGTGATCGAGAGAGAATGTCACCCCAAAAAACATTAATTTATACCACCTCTAGGTCTTTTATTAATGAATATAACATCAGTGGCAGAGCGTGAATCAGTTTATTATATTATGATCCATGTTTTTCAATATTTTTCTATCAACAAAAGGATTACTTAAATATCTCTCTTTCGTTCACTAGAGAGAAAATGAAGAAGTAAATGGCTTAGATGATTTTACATGGTTCACCCACACTATGTTATATACAAGGAGCCTGAATTGTAATATATCTATACATTGATCACAATAAAATATTAATATGTCAAAATATTACAATTTTTGTGTAGTCTCATTAACCCTCTTATATCACTAATAAAAAAATTGAAAAGACCAGTGCTCTCATACTATTGTAAACCCACTTATTATAATGATGTAATATTGTTCTTCTGAAAATTTAATGAAATATTCACCATAGATGGTGTTTACTCTTCAACATAATTGTTTCAAAATTCCTGTTATATATTAGAATTCATGGATCACCATTTTCTTCTACTTTTATATTAAATAATAAATCTAGAATTTATGTTGACTCATCCTCTTTATTATATGTGTTTCATCCATAAACATTATAGTCCTTTAATATACTCTATTAATTGTGAATCTTATCTATTCTCAATGAATTTAAGAGTTTATCATATTCAAAATAGAGCATAAATCACCCATAAAATGATCGTTACATATATTATAAAATACATACTAGTTGTAAGGTGTATTCATAGATTTGGTCACTCAAATTATGAAATAGATTGAAACATAGAATAGTTGTTGGACATTGGATATTTTTTTTCAACAAACTAATATCCATGATAGTAGCTATATTTTATAATCCATTTTTCAAATTCACACTTCTTCTTAGTCATGGCATATAACACAGTCATAGCGAGACTTCTTATACTTCATAAATGGTATACCATTCCACCATTAACTACTCCATTCTTGTAGAATTAGTCCCTATTTCTCATGGGTAGAACACTTTCCACCATGCCTATTGAAATGGGGTGGTCCATTTTGGTTGGTTGTATCACACAGCTATACTAAAATTCCACTAAGAGAACCACCATGGAATTTTCTCTTTCCATTTTCCAATGTCAGGCACTATATTTTCACCAAGCCCTATGATATGATAACCGATAATCATAAATCATCTTTTACTTTCACTACACCCACAGGCTACAGTGACACATTTCAATGGTTGGGAAACATTAACTTATGGGAAAACATTCTCTGTTTTCTTTGTCAATAAACACTACCCAATGATTCCTGAGATGGTATTATTATTCTAACATATATTATATCAATGAAATTATTGGTCCTGTGTTTAAAAAAATGTATAAATGATAATTAACCCACTCATTATTGTCCATATCAAATATTTTATCTTCTCCAAATTGGAATTCATTAATCTAGTATGGTTTATTAAATTATGTTTCAATAATATCATGTTATAAAAAGCAAAAAAATGATGAATTAAACCATAAAACAACCTATTTGAACAAAATATTTCAAAATAATTTATCAATAACATATCATTTAAATATATTGCTGAAACACTCTGTTGGATACATCCAAAAAAACTAATGATACCACTGGTAATGAGTTAACTATTTAAATGTATTGTGAAGTTGAACATAAAATAAAAAACAGGGAAATATTTTATCTAAATTTCATATTATAGGAACAATATTATCCTGTAGATTTTTTAAATCACTTTTATGAGTATTTTATTAGTGGATCTATTTGAATAAAATTTGAAACATTAATAAAAACTTAATCAAAAAAGGTATGAAAATTATCATAAATTACAATTGGCATCAACTCTTAAAGTAAAATATGAGTATTGTTACTTTCTATACCAATTAATCTATTGTGGGACACATTTTATAGCATATAAATAGTATAAAAATAGGAAATGGGTTCATTGACCATAATTAAAATGGAATGAAATGACTCTCACTTTTTTACTCATCTTATACTATGAATAAGGAATGCCTAAATTTTGATACTCACAAAAATATAAATTAAATTTTTTATCAGTCACATTTTTTATAAATAACATAATTCATTAATACTATATTTTAATTTTTTCATTGAAATTAAAATGATCTATTTTATATTATCTCACACTATTTTATCAATGTGAATTACTTCCAAATTTTTCATTAAAATATTACCTTTATAATAATGAAATTTAACGAAAATATTTTTATTCTTCTAATTATGATACTGTGTATTATTTAAAATAAAATATTATTAAAATGAAGAATCTATTAATTCCATAAAAACATATAAATTATAAATTTATTCCTGGTCAATATATTATAAAATTATAACCCATTTCATGATTTTCTGTGTTGGGTCAGGATCATAGTTTCCATCAAGTGAAAATCTATATGTTTTTTACTTTTTTAGTGGAGGAAGAAAACATATATAACAAATGTATCCCACATTATACTATGCTTAGTTTATATTGTTTTTTATTTTATTTTTTCTACAATTTATGGAAAATTAACATTTTGTACTCCAACTTAATAAATTCACAAATTCTGGGAATTAATTATTTGTAAATAAAAAAGTTATTCATAATCAAATTATTTAATTAACTGTTGTGTCAAAAAACACCATGAATGTCATCCAAAATAATTTTAACTCATTAATTAATGGTTTTATATAAACATGAATTTTATTATCAGGTCCTCTGGGACTATCGATGAGAATAAAAAGTAATTAAAATGGTTACTACATACATAGAAATAGGGTAAAATTATGTCGTAAAAACACCACTGGCCATGTACTATGGGTTTCACTAAAAATATATAAGAATGTATTAAAACCATTGGATTCCAAGACCTGTTAGATATTATAACTGTCAGGGGAAAACTATTAATGTATATGATCATACTCTTTCAACACAAAATAATCTTTTCATGAACCCCTCCACTTGTAGCCATATTATACCTTCTATGAAGAGTGGAATGACCCATAAATACAGTATTCAATAACACATTGGATTGAAACTAGCACCAAAGGTATAAAACATGCATAAATGAGTGGTTTTGCACTCATTTATAATCACCGTGATAAGAGACAATATCCACTAGAAAAATCCATCTCAAAATTAAATTTTCAATCTCATTACATGAATGAAATTTAATTTAAGTGAAATAATATGAAAATACCAAGAATAATTCCTAGGAATTGGCCACTGACTCTAGAAACTCTTGAACCAACACTTTGACCTGGTTACACTTGTATCTATCACTATCATCTTTTATAGACCAAAAAATATATTTTATATATAGAGGGTGAAAATATAAAGAAAACATAATAGGATCGTCCTCAAATCCTAGCTTGAAAATATTAAAGAAGCATGTGTTATCCTAATAAATAAATAGAGGAAACCAACTCGCTACATAAATTGGGTGAACCACATCCCAACCAATCCAAGGCCTTCTCATCAAGTAACTCTTATTAATAGTTAATATGACATGAAAATTATATATATATAGTAATGGTATCATGCATCCACTTCCCCATATGTTTTTCTCTCTCATACCCTTAATCCAAGTGATATCATCTTTAATTCCTTCCATAATTCATCCTTCTCATCTAGGTTACCATATCACCACCATGACAACATCTCATCCAGTACTACCTTCACATATAGGTAAAACACTTCTCAACGAATACATAACCATGTAATAAGTCTTAAAACAATCAAATACCATATATTATGAGATATTCCTCATTCCATCACAAACTGTTCTTGTACACCTATGGATCCCATAAGAACTAATACTGGAAAACATGTATATTCTTTAAAATTAAGCTGCTAAAACCCACAACCACATGTATGGTTAAATTTAGATCCATCTCATCCACTATAGAAACAAACTCTATTTTTAATCCCAAAAAACATATATGTTGTTACACAAAAAAAATACATATGAACGTAGAACGTGGAAGTCTTGGTAGTCATCCATACCTTCCCACACCAAAAATGTTATTAGGGAAAACAATCAAAAACCAAAATGTTGGGCACTAGAATATCATCCAAATCAGTTTTAAGAGAATATATAATCATAAAACATAATATAATATATCACTCACAACCAAAACCATTGAAGCTAACTGGCCTTAATCTCAAACTGCAACTACCATATAAGGACTGACCCATAAACATTACATAATATTGAATTTAATGAATAATTCACATTAAGGATATTTTCAGGATTAGAGTTTTAGAGAATTAGGACATAAAAATTACATCTCAAAAGATTACAATGTAGACACATCTATATAGTTTCCATTTTTTGCAGAAAATAAAAACTCTTGGAAAAAAGTTTCATGTCTAGTTCCATGTTTAAGACAACATGAATTTTCCTTGATCCCATCCTTGAACCTATTTCATATTATGTCATGTGAAAAACATGTCATAAACATGGGATGAGCAGAAAAATCTCAGTAAGGTATACACATAGAAGGAAAACTGTTAGTTTTTTTCAAAACAACAGGTAAACCATGAATACTTTATCATAAGTAATACTTTTAACCTTTATGAAGTACTAAATACTATTCAATAAATAAAAGATCATTAATTACCCTTTTGTAACCAAAATAATACAATAAAACCCATATAATGAACAAATAACATATAAAGGTAACATGGGACATAATCATACTTAAATGGAATAACCATACGGTTGACTTCCACACATATCACTAAATGGAATAGCCATACGACCGACTTCCAAACATATCACTAAATGGAATAGCCAAACGGCCGACTTCAATACCCAATGCATTGGATGTTATAACATAACCACCCATCCTGTTATTCAAGTCACCAATCTTCATTTGGTTTATCATGTAACCACCCATCAAATGTCCGAGTACCATTATGATATAATAAGACATAAAACAAATATAATGGAAAGAAAAAATTTACACATTTCAATAACAATATATCACTTAAATATATTAACATAACAAATCCATTATCAAAACCATTTTCAATACCAAAATACATAAAAGAGTATATGGTATTTATTATATTTTAAAAAAACATTATGACTTGTTGAGGAAGCCAAAGATCAAATAATACGCACGGTGGTGGAAAAGGTCTTTCTCACCACTTATGTTAAAAGAAACAATCCTTTTTTTGTTTACTAAAACGATTCATAGAAAAATATTTCCTTTTGTTGGACTCCTCTTGTGTCAATCATGTTTTAATAATCACAAATCTCATTACCGTTAATTCATCTTGATCTTCAGTGCACATCTTGTTAATTATCTTCAAACTCAACAATAGGTTAATATCATGTTTTTATCTTATAGATGTTAATTACTCTTTAAAAGTTTTATGCATAATCACAATTCTCTCATATATTATCTATAATGATTAACCTTAACCCATATTCTGCATATCACTGTCTTAGTCTAAATACAGATTTTTTTTGTCTGAGTATGGACTCACCGTGAAGGACTCACCGTGACCCGACACCGTGAAGGACTCACCGTGACCAGACACCGTGACCAGACACCGTGACCACTCACCGTAACCCAGACACCGTGAAGGACTCACCGTGACCAGACACCGTGATCAGACACCGTGAAGAAGACACTGTTTCCATGATCACTGTGAGACCGTTTCTTAAGCTTTTTTCAATATTATTTTAAGTGATGCTAATGGTCATATTTGTTGTTTTTAATGCAATTAATGTTATTTAATGCTAGTTTTTGGCTTGACAGGAAACCGTATCTCATACCTATGAAAAGGGAACCATTACTACTGCCAAAGCTCATGGAATATAAAGAAGATTGAGCTGCATTAGAGGAACGAGGCGCGCTTGACACGTCTCGACACATATACTACAAGACATGTGAGCTCTGTACTGAACCGAAGAACAATCCTGAGCATGAAAGAGATTGCAAGTTTTTCAAAGAACTATTATGAATGCAATCCAACACCGCTGAAGAACACATGGCGAATCAAGAGATCATTCTCACTCCTGTAGAAGACAAGCTGAACTACGACACTCTGTTTTTCAACAGAAAAACCAGAGAAAGACTCTGAAGCATTCCTGCTCAATCCAACGAGTATAGAGCTACATTGACAATCACTAGAGCCATTTCTAAACTCTACATCTCTGCTCTGTGATTTATTATTTACTTTTCGGGCAGTGTGTGTCATCTGCTGTATTTTTACACACACACTGTCTCCTGAACTTTAACCGGAGGATCTGTAAATCCTCACTCAAGATCTTACATCTTTTATTTCCCACTGGGATAGTGGTAGAGGTCGTGTGTGACCTGAACAGCTGGTTTTCTGTTGTTTTGCTTCCCACGAATAATAGTGGTAGAGGTCTTGGACCTAGACAGTTTTGTAAAACTGTTGTTAACCCCGATCCATGGTGTGGATCAAATTCTTATATATATTTTAGAGGACTAAGTCTCGGATTGAGACTGAACCTATTATTATATCTGATGTGCATCTTTTATTTATGTTTAATGTATACGACATATATTATATTTATTCTGCTACTATTACTTTAAAATAAAAAATTATTTTGAAGCTACTTTGATAGTTAAATTAGCATGTGTTTACACTTATTGTAAATCAGTAGATTAGTTTCAAAAGTTAGTTTGATCTTGTGGTTAAACTAACTGAGAGCTAATCAGTCTTTGAGAAGCTAAGTGAACATTTACAATCTGTATAAATTCACTACAGTTTAACTTATTTTATAAATCAGGGGATTTTAACTAGACAATATTTTAACAGAAATTTTTATTGGAACTCAATTCACCCCCCTCTTGAGTGTCCACTCAGACCAACATTTGGTATCAAAGTCTGTTTAAATATTTTCTAAAGTATTCTGTTTTTCAACTGTGATTTTAGTTGCATCTTTAAATATCTTAAATTTTTGTTAGTTCTAAAGTTTTTCTCTTTAAATTTTCTTTCTAAAATCTAGTTATGGATAATAGACTAGAGGGTACTGATACTAACAGACCACCTTTCTTCAATGGTACCAACTATGCTCAATGGAAAATTAAAATGAAAATTCATTTAGAAAGCATAGGTTTTGATATTTGGACTTCCATAGAATCAGAATATAAACATCCCACTACTGCTAGATCCACTTGGGATGAACCTATAAAGACTTACTACAATAATAATTATAAAGACATGAATGCCATGTACTCTGCTTTAGGAGATGAAGAGTTTAACAGAATTTCTGCTTGTAAAACTGCTTTTGAAATTTGGGATACCTTAGCAGTTTCTCATGAAGGAACAACCAATGTTAAGGAAATGAGATTAAATACTTATACTATTAAATATTATAATTTTAAAATGAAAACTGATGAACCTATTTATGACATGTATCTCAGGTTTAATGAGATAGTCAACACAATGAATTAACATGGAAAAGTTATTCCAGCAAAGGAACAAATTATGAGAATTTTGAGATGTTTACAAGGCCGATGGAGAGGCACATCTGTTTCAATCAGAGAGTCATGTGAGATTGATGCTCTACCTGTTAAAGAACTCATTGGTAAGATTTTGATGTATGAGGAAGAACTCAAGGTAAACAAAGGAGAAGAAGATGAACCTAGAAGAAAGTATGTTGCTTTCAAATCATTAACTTCAAAGGACAAGGATAACGAGAAACTTCATGCTATAAACAAGAGTTCAAGATGAGAAGATAGTGAAATTATTTCTGATAGTGATGCTGAAATGGATCACATTGCCAAAAGGTTTAATAAGTTCTATAGGAAGAAGAATTTTTTCCGAAAATCATATTACAAAGGAAAGTATGACAATAAGGAACATTGGAAGAAGGACTGGAAAAAGCCAGATAAAATTAATGAAGTTGTTTGCTATGAGTGCAAAAGAAAAAGACATATTAAAGCAGACTGCCCAAAGCTCAAATTCAAGAAGAAATATGAATACAAGGATAGTAAGTACAAAAAGTCTATGAAGGATACCTGGAGCGCTTCTAAGGATAGCTCCACTGAATCTGAAGTTTCTGAAACTGAACATAGAAATAAGGAAAACATGTGTTTTATGACAAACACTTCTGAGGTAACATCTAAAACTCATGCTTTAAATTCTTATTATTCTGGAGATGATACTGACTCTGATAACATGTCAAAATCTGAACTATTTGAATATTATGATATGTTAGAAGAAACCTGTAATGAGATGAAAGACAAATAAAAAGGTTTAAAGAAACAGTATGTTTTAACTGTTAAACATAAATCTGATCTTGATATTGAAATGGAAAAGAATGCTCAGTTACATAAAGAAAAAACTGAACTGAAATTATCTAATGAGAAACTCAGATAGGATTTAGAGAAATTCACAAATGGAAAGGATACACTAACTCAAATTCTAGGAAAACAAGTTGCACCAAAATACACTACTAGAATAGGCTACAAACCTGGACAAAGACAGTTTACTAAGAATAGATTTATTCCTAAATCTGTACAGAATGCTGCTAATTCTAGTTCTGGACATTTATATGCTTCAACTAGTTATATTCATAGTTATGGATCTAATAAGGTTTATCTTTAAAAGTCTGTTGATTCTAAAAATTTCATGAGACCCATAAGACAAATTTGGGTACCAAAAGCTTTGATTGCTAACCTGTCTAGACCCAAGAAGATCTGGGTACCAAAATCATTTCCTATCTAAATCTGTTTTGAAGGAAACCTGCTTAAAGAGATCCTGTAGGAAGACCTGGTACTTGGATAGTGGATGTTCAAGACATATTTCTGGATACTTCTCATGCTTTAAAAGCTTAGTCAGAGTTGATGGAAGTTTTGTCACCTTTGGTGATAACTAAAAAGGGAAAATCATCGGCTTAGGCCAGATTGGTAACACTAACTCAGTATTTATTTATAAAGTTTTATTTGTGGATGGACTTAAATATAATCTGTTAATTATCTCCCAGTTATGTTATGATGATTTTAATGTTAAATTTGAAAATGATTCTTGCAATGTTTTTAATTCTAAAAATGATTTAGTATTTTCTGCCCTACAAAATGAAAATGTTTATGCTGTTGATTTAAATTCTTTAGCTAAGTAGAATATTACTTGTTTAAATGCTTTTCATATAGATTATTTTCTTTGGCACAAAATATTAGGACACTGGAATATACACTCTCTTAGAAAAATTTCTAGGAAGAACTTAGTTAGAGACCTACCCAAACTTGAGTTTCCAAATGATAAAGTTTGCAATCCTTTTCAAAAGGGAAAGAAACACAAAATCTCTTTCAAACCAAAGAAATAAGTCTCAACTTCTCAACCTCTCGAGTTGGTTCACATGTATTTATTTGGACCATCTAGAGTTTCTTTCTTAAATGGGAGGCACCGTGTCTATGTCTTAATAGATGACTTTTCTAGAAATACTTGGGTATATTTTCTATCTCACAAAAGTGAAGCTTGTTCTTACTTTGTTAAATACTCCAAATCTGTAGAAAACCTTAGTGGACTTAAGATTAAAACTCTGATAAGTGATCATGGCCTTGAATTTATGAATCATGAATTTGAATCTTACTACTCTGACAATGGATATAGTCACAATTTCTCTGCCCCTAGGACACACCAGCAAAATGGTGTAGTAGAAAGAAGGAATAGAACTCTGTAAGAAATATCTAGAACTATGCCTAATGAGTATGACCTACCTTTTTATTTTTGGGTTGAAGTTGTAAATACAGCTTGTTATGTTATCAATAAAGCCTTGATCATACCTGTTCTTAAGAGGACCCCTTATGAGTTGTGGAACCATAGGAAACCTAAAGTTAACTAATTCAAAGTCTTTGGCTGCAAAGTCATTATTCTTAATATTAAAGATAATCTTGACAAATTTGCATCCAAGAGTGATGAAGGAATTTTCCTGGGTTATTCTATTTCTAGTAAATCCTATAGAGTTTTCAATAAGAGAACCAAGTGTGTGGAAGAATCTGTTCACATCATGTTTGATGAAACTGATCCACATGAGCCTGAAAACACTCTTGAAAATCATGAAGATGATCTCTCTGTTTTGAATCTTAATGATAAAGACAGTGGACCTATAGTTAAAACGTCCAGTTTTGAAAATTTTCCAGAACCAGCTTCTGTTGATTCCCAACCTGTTGATGAACCTGAAATTTCTAGACCTACCTTTACTAGATCAACTAGAATTCTGAAGAATCATCCTTTAGATGCTGTTGTAGGAAATCTTGATATAGGGACACCAACTAGAGCTTCTCTTAGAAATTAGGTTGAACATCAAGCCTTCTTGTCACATCTTGAACCTAAAAACATTGATGATGCTATTAATGATGAATTTTGGGTAATTTCTATGCAATAAGAACTCACTGAGTTTGAAAGAAATAAATTTTGGAATCTTATTGAAAGGCCTAAGGACACTTTCACAATAGGCACAAAATGGGTGTTAAGAAATAAAGTAGATGAATCTGGAAACATAGTTTGAAATAAAGCTAGACTAGTTTCACAAGGCTATAGTCAAGAAAAATGTATTGACTATGAGGATACTTTTTCACCAGTAGCCAGATTAGAAGCTATTAGGATTTTACTTGCTTATGCTGCACATCTAAATTTCAAACTATATCAAATTAATGTCAAGAGTGAATTCTTAAATTGATATATTTCTCAGGATGTTTTTGTTGAACAACCACCTGGTTTTCAAACCCTCATTTTCCAAATCATATTTTCATATTATCAAAAGCTTTATATGGTTTAAAGCAAGCTCCAAGAGCTAGGTATGATAGATTAAGTACTTTTCTAATTTATAAAGGTTTTAGAAAAGGAATAACTGATCCTACTCTTTTTATAAAACGAATTTCTAAAGATGTTTTAGTAGTACAAATTTATATTGATGATATTATCTTTGGATCTTCTAAAAATTATTTATGTAATGATTTTTCTAAAATGATGCAAAATAAATTTGTAATGAGGATAAAGGGTGAACATAAATTCATTCTCAGTTTTCAAATATTTCAAAATCATAATGGAATTATTTTAACTCAAAGTAAATATACTAGATATATTTAAAAACATTTTGGATTGGATAGAACAAAAAGCAGTGACACTCCCATGAGTACCACCTGTAAGATGGATCTTGATGAAAATGGTAAATCTGTTGATCAAACCAGTTATAAAGGAATTATTTGAAGTCTACTCTACCTAACTGCTAGTCGTCCTGATATTATGTTTAGTGTGTGTATGTGTTCTCATTTTCAAGCAAACCCTAAAGAGTCAAATTTAAATTCTGTAAAGAGAATTTTTAAATACCTCAAGCATACTCCCAATTTAGGACTGTTCTATCCCAATGGACAACCAATTGAACTAGTTAGTTATTCTGATGCTGACTTTGCTGGATGTAAGCTAGATAGAAAAAGCACCTCTGGAACATGTCATCTTTTAGGCAAGTCACTAGTATCATGGTGTAGTAAGAAACAAAATTCAGTTGCATTGTCAACTGCAGAAGATGAATACATAGCTGCTGGAAGTTGTTGTGAAAAAATTTTGTGGATGAAACACACATTACTAGACTATGGTTACCAATTTAGACATGTCTCAATAAATTGTGACAACACAAGTGCTATTAATATTTCTAAGAATCCTGTTTCTCATTCTAGGACAAAACATATTGATGTAAGACATCACTTTTTTAGGGATCATTATCAAAAAGGGGATATCACTTTGGAATTCATTGGTATCGAATATCAACTTGCTGATATATTCACTAAACCATTATATTCTGAAAGATTAGACTACATCATAAATTATCTTGGAATGATTAATCATAAATGAATATCTTACTGTTTCTAAGTTACTGATTTGTGCTCACGTCTGACAACTCACTGTCTCACCATGACTATATAGACTGCTCACGGTCTCACCGTGATGGCTAGTTTTCTGTCTCACCATGAGAAGTATGATAATTTTTATTATTTTTATATTATTTTTACCCGTATCACGGAAATTTTTATTTTACCACTATTTGATTTCCCGCGTTTTTGTTTTTATGACGTTTGAGATTCCCAAATGATAAAACATAAGGGTTTCATTTGACTCCTTACCCTAATTCTCTCCTAAACCTTCTTCTCTCTCTCCCGAACCATTAGTGAAGGCCAAGGATGAAGCGTCCATCTTCACCCTCGTCTGAGAAGCGCCGCTCTAAGAAACAAAGGATGATACTGAGGATAGCTCCCGAAGGACCCCTAAACCCAATCCTGGTAAGCCGTACCATTTTACCTGAAAAAGAGGTTTTCTCTGAATGGTTTCTGTCTCGCAGATCATTAGTTTTGAAAGTTTTAAAAGAACAAGGATGGATTGAATGGTTCACTGGACAGAATAAAACAATTTACCCGAGGATTGTATCTCAATTATATCATTATGTGAAGTTATCTTTTGAGTTTGGAGAAAGATTTTTGGCGACCAGCTGGATCGATGGTCAGAAGTGCTCTTTTTCTTCAATGTTGTGGGATGCATGCCTATGAATTCCACATGAAGGAGTCTGTGAATATTAACAAAGAGAACCTCCTCCAACAACTGACATCTTTGACCTAGAAACCTCTTTGGAAAATCTAACTGGAAATGGAACCAAGCGAAGGGCCATAGCTGCTGAACTGGATGGGGAGACAAGACTTTTGTTCAAATTTGTTCAGAATTTGGTTAGTCCAAGAAAATGAGATTTTGCTGTGATAGAGTATCAGGATGTGTTCCTGATTCACCTATTAAAAAATGGCCAAAAGATCAATCTATGTATGTATGTTATCAACCATATCTGTGAGCTGATCAAAGTAACATCCAAATCCACCTCCATATTTTATTCAAGGATGATTTTAGCCATTTTAGTCTCTAAAGGAATGGTTGGACCGAATGAAGAAAAATTAGAGGACTTTTATTTCTTCCTATCCATGCCTATCATCAAATGGATGCAGATTAGATTGAATCCATGGAAAAAGCAATGGGTTGAGGATAGTGATCAACTGTATAAAAATTATAATCCTGTTGACTATCCAAGAAGGCCTAAGAACCTAGATGATCCTGGTTTAGAACCAGATGAAGTGGCTGAGTACTCAGAAGAAGAAAAACAAGAAGAAGTAACAGCCGAAGTTCCACCTAGAGAAGAATCTATAATACCTCCAATGGAAACAGTTCCTGTTGAAGAGGAAAGGGGTGTTATCCCTGCTGTTATCCCTGCTGAAATACCTCAAGGAGAAGAAGTTGTTGTTGAAAAGGAAAGGAATGAGGATCCTTCAGTTGTTCTTCATGAGGAAGAAGCTCATCCTAATACTGCAAGGAAATTAGTTTTTCCTGGATCAGAACAACAAGAAACGTTTGAGGATGTTTTTGATGAAGAGACTCTTTCTGTTGAGAAAGAAGCAAGTCTGGAAGCTTATCCAGTGGAACAATCGGTTCCTGAGATTATTCCATCTGTAGAAGAAAGAATGGAAATTGCCTTTCAGCTGGCAGGACAATAATTTTTTGAAGAGATTAGGGATGATCCTGTGGATCTTGTCCATGTTCCTGATCCTCAAGAATCTGAAAGGGAAGCACATGTTGAGGGGGAGGAAACTCGAAATCTTGATATAGTGTAAGCTGGATCTGGTGAAGCTTCTCAACCTTCTGTCACATTCTTTGTACACTCTTGGTATGAGTTCCCAAGATTTTATGATGTGAATGAGTCACAACAAGTGACTGCAACTGGAATGGATCATTTTTCTCTATTTCAACTGATGTCCTTAGCTCATTCAGAACCAGAATCAGAGCCCCAACCTCAATCTTGATCAGAATCAGAATCTGAAGTTGACTCTGACCCTCAACCAGAATCTGAACCTCTACCTTTACCTGCATCCTTACCTGAGCTTCATTCCTTTGTAACCAAAGATGATCTGAATGTTTTTGGCGAAACATTGTTAGTTGGTTTTGAGAAAATTGTCTCCACTCAACCGCGCCCAGTGACTCAATTAACTAAAGAAGACGCATCAATAATCTTGGAATATATTATCTTGCATATTCAGCCAAGGACGATTCAAGAAATTCAAGAAGTCCGAGTAGAGAATAAGCTGCTGAGTGCTGATGTTGAAAATTTAAAAAGTATGGTAGCAATTCTACAGAATGAGCTTTCTGTGCGATCAGAGCCTGCTCCTGTTTTTTCCCCTGCACCTCCTGTTGTTTCACCTGAGTCTTCTGATTCCCTCCTTTCTAGGGAGATTGTGTCTCAAGTTCATCCTTACCTTCTATCTTTTGATGAAAAGATTGGAAAAAGGCACACGAAGATGATGGAACGCATGAGAGATCTTGTGGAAACTATAAATAAGCTTAGAGATGAATACACTGGATGTCTGCAAAAAGTTCTGAAACAACTCAAAGTTCAAACTGAGGCTGTCAAGGCTTCACCTGCTTCTGTTCAGACCTACACACCTACTTTGGATGATTCTCTGCTGAGATCATTAATGAAGGAAGATTTACAGAATGCCTTCAGTGCCTTGGATCTATCTTCTTTGTCAGAAGTGATTATGAACAGTGATAGAGCATTGGACTTGGTTAGGATTCATTCAAAGATAGCCACTGATGCTCAACAAGAGATCTCCAAGAAAATAGATTTGTACCTTTCCCAGATTTTCTCTAAAAGTGACATGAGAGATGACATTAGATATCTTGTGGAAAATCTAAGAATCCCTCCGGTGACTGATGCTTTTAAAGCTCAATTTCAGAAACTGTCAGAGTTCACCAGATTGTTGGACAGATTTCTGGAGAATAAGGATGATTTTGAAAAGGCTATGCAGTATGGTGGTGAAATCATTACTGATGTCATCAATATTTTGAAGCCATATCTTCATGTGTAGAGTATTGCTATAGTTGCTCCATCTGCTGCACCCCTTAGACCTGGAATACCTTCCTTTGCATCTACTACCATGACAGTTAGCCAAGCCCTTTCTCAGATCCGGCCAGTCATTCTTGACCAACCTAATCCTAGATCTTCTACTGTTCCTAATTTGGCTCTATCTGTTTTTGAAGGTCTACCCTTACCCTCGTTGTCTACCTCTTCTATGCCTTCTTCTACTTCAGCACCAGCTCCTGCTGCTGATAAAGTCAAGACAAAAATGGATCCCTAAAGAGTTGACCGACTGTTTTTCTTTTTGATGGGATGTCATTTCTTGTTTACAGTTTGTACTTATCCTGTACTTTGTATTATGAATGCTTTGTTTAATGATAATTGCAGAGTTTCATTTCCTTTTCTCTACATTTTGATAATCCCAAAAGGGGGAGAAAAACCTATAAGTATCAGTTCTATAATAGTATAGATGGGGGAGAAAAACTGCAAGTATCTGTTCTATAATGTTTTTTCTATGCTAGTATCTTTAATGTTACATATCTTTTATATTCTGCCTATATGTGATTTGTGATCATCAAAAAGGGGGAGATTGTTAGACTCCTCATGTGTTAATCATGTTTTAATAATCAAAAATCTCATTAATGTTAATTCATCTTGATCTTCAGTGCACATTTTGCTAATGCTCTTCAAACTCAACAATAGGTTCATATCATGTTTTAATCTTATGGATGTTAATTACTCTTTACAAGTTTTATGCATAATCAGAATTCTCTCATATATTATCTATAATGTTTAACCTTAACCCATATTCTTCATATCACTATCTTAGTCCAAATACATATTTTTTTGGCTAAGTATGGACTCACCGTGAAGGACTCACCATGACCAGACACCGTGAAGGACTCACCGTGACCAGACACCGTGAAGAAGACACCGTTTCCATGATCATTGTGACACTGTTTCTTAAGATTTTTTCAATATTATTTTAAGTGATGATAACAGTCATATTTGTTGTTTTTAATGCAATTAATGTTATTTAATGATAGTTGTTGGATTGATAGGAAACTGTATCTTGTGCCTATGAAAAGTGAATCATTACTACTGCCAAAGCTCATGAAATATAAAGAAGATTGAGCTGCATTAGAGGAATGACGCGCGCTTGACACTTCTTGAAACATATACTACAAGACATGTGAGCTCTATTCTGAACTGAAGAAAAATCTTGGGCATGAAATAGATTGCATGTTTTTCAAATAACTCTTATGAATGAAATCCAACACCACTGAAAAACACACGATGAATCAAGAGATCATTCTCACTCCTATAGAAGACAAGCTAATCTACGACACTCTATTTTTCAACAGAAAAACCAGCGAAGGACTCTGAAGCATTCCTTCTCAATCCAATGATTCCATAGCTACATTGACAATCACTAGAGACATTTCTAAAATCTACATCTCTCCTCTGTGATTATTATTTACTTTTCGAGCAGTGTGTGTCATCTGCTATATTTTTACACACACACTATCTCCTGAACTTTAACTAGATGATATGTAAATCCTCACTGAAGATCTTACATATTTTATTTCCCACTGGGATAGTGGTAGAAGTTGTGTGTGACCTAAATAGCTGGTTTGTTTTTGTTTTGATTCCCACGAATAATAGTGGTAGTGGTCTTGGACCTGGACAGTTTTTTAAAACTGTTGTTAACCCCGATCCAGGGTGTGGATCAAATTCTTATATATATTTGAGAGGACTAAGTCTCGGCTTGAGACTGAACCTCTTGTTATATCTGATGTGCATCTTCTATTTATGTTTAATGTATACGACATATATTATATTTATTCCGCTGTTATTACTTTAAAATACAAAATTATTTTGAAGCTACTTTGATAATTAAATTAGCAAGTGTTTACACTTATTGTAAACCTGTAGATTAGTTTCAAATGTTAGTTTGATCTTGTGGTTAAACTAACTGAGACCTAATCAATCTTTGAGAAACTAAGTGAACATTTACAATCTGTATAAATTCACTACAGTTCATCTTATTTTATAAATCGGTGGATTTTAACTAGACAATATTTTAATAGAAATTTTAATTGGAACTCAATTCACCCCCCTCTTGAGTGTCCACTCTGACTGACACCTTTGAAAATTCAAGGGTGTTTATACAGATTATAAAATAATGTCGTGTATTAAAACAAAATATGCCTCACTAAAAAGAGATTGACACGAAGTCCCCTACCTCGTGTCTAACTTGACTCGATCATTATTTAATCTCCTGAATAATAAACTAAAGATAATTTATACTTTCGTAAAAACCATTTTAAAGTTTATTATTCATTTTATATCACTTGTTACCATGTTATAAATATTATTTTATCATTTATGTTAATAACATCCATTTTTTGATATTTGGCACGTGAGTCAAAAAATGGACTTTTTATATTTACAATTTGTCCATGTAGTCAATAGTTCATTATATCCAGAATGAAATTAATTATTTATATATCATATATATCATATATATCCAGTATATACATGTATTTATAATAGTACATAACATGTGGAGGAAAGAAATGAAATGCACCGTTCATGGAGACGGTAAGTCGTACGTACGAATGAACACTACTTTCATTTCTAGTTATTTTTTTAATGGAATTAAAACATAATGATACATTGGTATATTATAATTACAGTATAATATCATATATAATATCATTAACTCCATCCTTAATACATCCCACATAAGGCATTAACGAGTCACATCACTTTGAGGGGCGGTAGTCCACACTTCCTAAAATGAGATTATGAGATTTAACAACTATGGAAACCATAAAGGCATGATGTAATTGGAAAATATAGAAGCATAAAGAAAACATAAACATAATATATATCATATATAAATATAGTTCCATCATAATGATCAACCGGAGAGGTGGTAATAGGTAACTGAACAATCATCGTTTCGTGAGGTGTTGGTTTGCCATCCACAGAAACATTATGTTCATCACCCATTAGATGGAGGTGTGTGTATGTTTAGTTTTAATCCTTCTCATAAAAAATTACTAGTATTTTGAGTACAGTGGTGTTTCTATAAAATAATGGAATAAAAAGAGTGTAGGGGTTTGAGAAGTAAAATTAAAAAGAAAAGAAGTTAAGAGAAATTATTACCTTTATTTTGGGTAACTTCCTTTGGTTTGAACCATAATGACTTCTTGAAGTGCCTTCTGCCTAAGTTAAGGCTTCTAGGTGGATGAGTGGTATATAGGGAGATTAATTGGGAAAAGTTTGGACAATCCAAATAGCTTTAGAGGTGTGAGGAATTAGTTATATGTGGTCTCCTTTTATAAGGGAGAGGAGGGGCTCTTTAGGATAGTGTGAAAATATTATTTTATAATATAATTATATTCGGATTATAAAGTCCAAAAATCATTATAGTAGAAGATAAGATAACTCGTGGTGGAAATAAAATCATCCAATAAATATTGGACAGGTTTTGGATAATATTTGAATCATTATAACCTTTTTTATTTAAATCATTTATTAATGAGGTAAATACTATATCATTATTGTGTCATGAATAATTTAATTTATTCGTTGTCTAAAAATTATAAAAAAATACTATCATGTAGTAAATTTTTTTATATTTCCAATGAATATTTATAGACAAAAATATTTTTTATATAACACTATATAAAAATTAATTTACTAAAAGTTTTTTCATTGTCATTTTTGCCTTTACTTTAAATTAATTAGTCTAAAGTGTCATTATCTTTCATAAGTGGATCCATGGGGTCCAAAAATAGACCCAAAGATGCCCATAGGAGGAAATTACTCATCAAATAAGGTTAGAACATGTGTTATGCTAATTTAATATTATTATAATATTGTTTTTACCTTTAATTACCTTATTTACATTTAGCCGTGGTAAAAAAAAGTCAAAAGATACTATTCACAAAAAAAATTATTTGCATCTTATTGAACAACATTTTACTAACTAATAACAAACATGTATGTAGGATTTTTGAAATTCAAATCACAGAAGTGGTAATTTTTCATTTAAATGAAAAATTCAGTTTTTGTAACTACTACCATGTGGTTTAACTATTCATCAAAAAATATTTTTTTCCAAAAAAATTCAAAAAATTCATCCTCAGCTATATTTGATATTACAAATTAAAAAATAATGTTTATTTTACCAAATTCAAAATGATTAATGTTTCAATAATTAATTTTGAGAGTAATTCCTATTATTCAAACAAATAGCATGTTTTTAAGAAACAATAACTATCAAAAGATTGACACTTGTTTATGTCCAATTTCAAAGTGAAATAAATTACAATGACCCGAATTGGATTAAATGGTAAGAATATATTCTAATTAAACTTTAAAACCAATTAAAAATAATAATCTAACCATATAAATAAATTAGATTAAAACATTGTTTTGAATTAAAATACAATATTTACACTATTCCTGAAAAAGTGAACTTTATCGGAAAAATTCCAAAAAAATTACACAATGTAAATTTTGGTGTCCTAATTCTAAAGAAGGTTTTTATTTGGACAAATAGAATGTATTAATGTGACCAAAAATATATTTAAATATGGTTCTCCATTAAAAGGCGGTAAATCAACATTTTTATGTAAACTATGCTTCAAATTAGATTCATTCACAATTTAAGCCTCTAACATATTATTGGATAAATGAAAATACATTTAACAATAATGTATAATCATATTGTAGTTATTTTTGTTCATTACCACCAATAAAACGGCTATGAGTTAACAATTATTTAAAATAATAATATTATATTATTAGTGTGTAACATAACATTTCAAAGAAACCCATTGTTGCTTGTCAGGTACGCTATCGAACAAAGAAACCCTTTTAATGAAAAATAATATTTATTTCACAAATATTAATAAATATGAAAATATCTTATTATTCGTTTACCTGGGATGTTACATCCTTCCCCCCTTTTGTAAATTGTGTCCTCGAAATTTTTATTCACTTATTAAAATAAGTGGGGGTATTTATCCCTCATAGCAGTCTCAGATTCCGAAATTTCTTCTTCAACCATATTGTTTTTTCACAAAACCTTTACATTAAGAATAACCTTATTCCGCAACACTTGCTCTCTATGGTCATGAATCTGGACAGTTTGTTCTTCATAAGAGAGATTCTCTTCCAACTGAACTACTGCTAGGCTTAAAACATAAGATATATCTGGTATATACTTTCTCAACATCGAAATATGAAAAACATTATGTACCTGGGATAAACTTGGAGGTAAATCCACTCTGTATGCAACTGATCCAACTTTCTCTAGGATTTCATAAGGTCCAATGAACCTCGGACTCAACTTTCCCTTCTTACCAAAACACATCACACTTTTCCATGGAGAAAATTTGAGAAAGGCATGACCACGTACCTAAAAAGAAAGATCCTTCCTCCGGTTATCTACATAAAATTTTTGTCTGCTCTAAGCTGTTCTCATGTGCTTCTGAATCATCTGAACTCTCTCTGCCATCTCTTCAACCAATTCTGCTCCCATCAGCTTCCTTTCACCGACTTCATCACAAAAATCAGGAGTTCAACAATGGTTTTCATATAATGCATCAAATGGAGCCATCTGTATACTGGAATAAAAACTATTATTATATGAAAATTCAACCAAAGAAAGGTGTTGGTCCCAACATCCCAGATAATCCATCGAGCAAGCATGTAACACATCCTCCAAGGTATGAATTTTTCGTTATTATTCCCATCATATTGAGGATGAAAAGATATAATAAAATTTAATTCAATACCGAGAGACTTATGAAGGCCTTTCCAAAAGTTAGAATAAAATCTGGGATCATGATCAGATACAATGGATAGGGGAACTCCATGCGACCTAACTATCGCGTTAACATACAACCGAGCATGTTGATCTAGAGACAAATTATCTCTAATAGAACGAAAATGAGTATATTTGGTCAATCGATCAACTATAACCCTGATTTCATTATTACCTCGAGATGTATTTGGTAATCCCACAAAGAAGTCCATGGATATATTTTCCCATTTCCACTATGGCACTAGTAGACGTTGAAGCATCCCTTTCGGTAACTATCGCTCTTCTTTAACCTTATGACAAATAAATAACTTCACAGTAAAATCATTAATATCTATTTTCATTCCATTCCCGCCAATAATACTCCCGAAGATCTCTGTACATCTTAGTACTGCCCGGATGAACTGAAAACGGGGAACTATGAGCTTCACATAACTACTCATTCTTCAACTGTGAATCACAAGGCACACATAATATCTTCCCAAACATAAAAACACAATCATTATCAACATTAAAATAAGGAAACTTACCCTTATGAACCAATTATACTGTTTTCTGCAACTCAATATCATTTTTCTGCACTTGATTTATTCTGTCTGATAGAGAAGATTTTACTGATACATGAAACAAAACAGCAGAATTTCCTGAACCAACAACTTCTATTCCAATTTTCATCAAATAAAAAACCAAAGGATCTTGTTCCAAACATAGAATCGCTAATGAAGCATTACTTTTTCGAATCAAATCATCATCCACTTTATTTTATTTTCCCTAGTGTTAAAGGATCATGCAATCGTAATACTTGATTAGTTCCAACCATCTCCTCTGTCTCGTGTTCAATTCTTCTGGACTGAATATATACTTAATTTTTTTTTGAACAGTATATATTTCACACTTCATTCCATAAAATTTATGCCTCCAAATTTTTAAATAAAATACAACAGCATCTAATTCCAAATCATGTGTAGGATAATTTAACTTATGAGGTTTCAACTAACATGAAACATAAGTAATTACATGATCATTCTGCATAAGGACATGTCAATGTTCTATCAACGAAGCATCAATGTAGATAACAATCTCACCATTTTGTAATGGTTGTTCCAAAAATGGTGTATTCACCAATATTCTTTTCAATCCTGAAAACAATCATCACATTCTTTTGTCCAGATGAACTTAAAACCTTTTCGAGTTAACTTAGTCATTGGCCTAGTTAACCGTGAAAAATTTTCAACAAACCTTTGGTAATAACCTTCCAAACCACGAAAAATATGGATCTCAGTTATATTTGTGGGTCTTGGCCATTATTCAACAAATTTTGTTTTAGTAGGATCAACAATTATTCCATTTTTTGAAACAATGTGACCAAATAATGAAATTTGTTTTAACCAAAACACACACTTGCTTAATTTACCATATAGTTTCTTTTCTTTTATGGTTTGAAAGACAACCCTTAATGAATTTCATGCCCTTATTTACCTTTAACATTACATTATAAGAAAATATCATCTCTAAAAACAACCACTATTTATCACCTGACTCAACTGATCCATCACTAAAAAAACTGTTCAATTCTGATTCTGACCATCTCAGGTTGCTGATTTGGAAGGTTGTCTTCCTCCTGATGTCGTCCCAATATAGCTTCCCTAATTCCTATGTGGAAAACCATTCTTAACATAGAAATATCTTATGTTAAGAAACATGGTAATTTGTAAATGCTATATCATTTCAATATTACCATAAATTAATTTGGGGATATTAATTTAACAATACCCTAACTCCTAAAGTTATCTAAACCGACCTCTAATATAAACTATAAGGTCCCAGCCTTAAACATTGCTTAATATTGAATAAAATGAATAATTCACATTGAGGATCTTTTCAAATTTATATTTTTAGAGTAATAGGACATAACTATTACATCTCAAAAGATTACAAAGTAGACACTTCTACATAGTTTCCATTTTTTTGAAGAAAATAAAAACTCTTGAAAAAAAGTGTCATGTCTAGTTCCATGTTTAAGATATCATGAATTTTCCTTGATCCCATAATTAACCCTATTCCACATTATGTCCTATGAAAACATTTCAAAAACTTGGGTTGGGCATAAAAATCTTAGTAAGGGATACACAAAGAAGGAAAACTAATAGTTTTTTTCAAAACAATAGGTAAACCATAAATACTTTATCATAAGAAGTAATTTTCTCCTTTATGAAGTAGTAAGAACTATTCAATGAATAAAAGATAATTACTTACCCTTTTGTAACCAAAATATTACCATAAAACCCATATAAAGAACACATAACATATAAAGGTAACTTGGGAGATAAACATACTCAAATGGAATAACCGTATGGTCGACTTCCACACATATCACTAAATGGAATACCCATACGGCCAACTTCCATACATGTCATAAATGTAATAGCCATACGACCGACTTTTATACCCAATTTATTGGAGGTTATAACATAACCACCTGTCCTGGTACTCACAGCACCACCCATCATTTGGTTTATCACGTAACCACCCGTGAAATGTCCAAGTACCATTATAAAATCATAAGACATAAAAAAAATATAAAGGAAAGAAAAAATTTCCACATTTAAATAACAAAATATCACTTAAATATATTGACATAACAAATCCATTATCAAAACCATTTCAATACCAAAATACATAAAAGAGTGTATGGTATTTATTTTATTTTAAAAAAACATTACGTCTTGTTGAGGAAGCCAAAGATCATATAATACTCGTGGAGGCGGAAAAGTTTGTTGTCACCGCTTATGTTAAAAGAAACATTCTTTTTTGTCATTTAGTAAAACTCTTTGTAGAAAAATATTTCCTTTGAAATTTCAAGGGTGTTTATACAGCGTATAAAAGAAAGTCAAGTATTAAAACAAAATATGCCTCAATGAAAGGAGATTGAGACGAAGTCCATTACCTCATGTCCGACATGACTCGATCAATCTTTAATCTATTGAATAATAAACTAAAGATATTTTATACTTTCTTAATAAACTTTTTCATTTTTATTATTCATTTTATATTAATTATTACCATGTTATAAATATTATGTAATCATTTATTTTATTAACATCCTTTTTGTCGATATTTGGTACATGAGTCAAAAATGAACACCTTATATTTACAAGTTTTCCACGTGGTCAATAGTTCATTATATCAGAAGGAAATTCATTATTTAGATATCATATATATCCAGTATATACATGTATTAATAATAGTACATAACATGTGGAGGTAAGAAATGAAATGCACCGTTCATGGAGACGGTAAGCCGTACGTACGCATGAAAGCTACTTTCATTTGTATTTCTTATTTTAATGGAATTAAAACATAATGATACAATGTTATATTATAATTTATAGTATAATATCATATATAATATCATTAACTCCATCCTTTATACATCCCACATAAGGCATTAATGAGTTACATCACTTTGAGGGGGCGGTAGTCCACAACTCCTAAATTGAGATTATCGTATTTAGCCACTATGGAAACCATAAAGGCATGATATAATTGGAAAATGTAGAAGTATAAAGAAAAAATAAACATAATATATATCGTATATAAATACAGTTCCATCATAATGGCCACCTTGAGAGGTGGTAAGAGGTAATTGAACAATCATCGTTTCATGAGGTGTTAGTTTTCCATCCACATAAACATTATGTTCTTCACCCATTTGATGAAGGTTTGTGTAACTGTAGTTTGAATAATTCTCATAAAAACATCCTAGTATATGGAGGATACTATTTTTTCTATAAAAGAAATGAATAAAAAGATTTTAGGGGATGGAGAAGTAAAATTAAAAGAAAATAAGTTAAGAGAAACTGTTAACTTTAATTTTGGTAACTTCCTTTGGTTTTAACCAAAATGACTTCTTGAAGTGCCTTATGCCTAAGGTAAGGCTTCTAGGTGGAGGAGAGGGATGTAGGGAGATTAATTGGGCAGATTTTGGACGATAAAAAGGGCTTGTGAGGTGTGAGGAATTGATTATAAGTGGTCTCCTTTTGTAAGGGAGAGGAGGGGCTCTTTAAGAAAGTGTGAAAATATAATTTTTTAATATAATGATATTGAGTTTCTAAAGGTCCAAAAATCATTATAGTAGAAGATAAGATTAATAATGGTATAAATAAAAGCATCCAATAGAAATTGGATAGGTTTTGGATGAAATTTTAATAATTATAATCTTATATATTTAAATAATTTATTAATGAGGTAAATACTGCATCATTATTGTGTCATGAATAATTTAATTTATTCAGTTTAAAAACTATAAAAATAATATTATCATGTAGTAAATCATTTTATATTCTCAATTAATATTTATAGACAAAAATATTCATTATATAAAACCATATAAAAATTAATTTACTAAAAGTTTTTTCTTTATGTCATTTTTTCCATTACTTTAAATTAATTAATCTAAAGTGTCATTATCTTTCATAAGTGGCTCCATGGGGTCCCAAAATAGACCCAAATATGCCCATGGTCGTCCATTACTCATAAAATAAGGTTAGGACATGTGTTATGGTAAATTTGAATTATTATAATATTCTTTTTACCTTGATTTACCTTATTTACCTTTAACCGTGGGAAAGAAGTCAAAAGTTACTATTCACCAAAAATTATTTTCATCTTATTGAACCACATTTTACTAACTAATAACAATAATGTATGTCAGATTTTTGAAATTCAATTCACAGAAGTGGTAAAATTTCATTTAAATGAAAAATTTAGTTTTTTAACTACTACTATGTGGTTTCACTATTCATCAAAAAATGATGTTTTCCAGAAATATACAAAAAATTAAGCCTAAGATATATTTGATATTCCAAATTAAAAAATGATTTATATTTTAGAAAATTAAAACCATAAAAGTGTCATTAATTAATTTTAAAATTAATTCACATTGTTAAAACAAATAGCGTGTTTTTAAGAAACAATAACTATCAAAATATTGTCACTTGTTTATTACCAATTTCAAAGTGACAATATTTCCAATGACCAAAATTAGATTAAATGGTAAAAATATATTATAATTAATCACTAAAACTAATTAAAAATTTAATCTAACCATATAAATAAATTATATTAAAACATAGTTTTGAATTAAAATACAATATTTACACAATTCATTAAAAAATGAACTTTATCGGAAAAATTACAAACATTTACACAAAGTAAATTTTGATGTACCCATTATAAAGAAGGATTTTATTTAGTCAAATAGATTGTATTAATGTGTCCAAAAATATATTTAAATAGGGTTCACCATTAAAAGGCGGTAAATCGACATTTTAATGTAAATTATGGTTAAAATTAGATTCATTCGCATTTTATGCCTCTATCATTTTATTGGATAAATGAAAATACATTTAACAATCATGTATAATAATATTGTAGTTAGTTTTTTTCATTCCTGCCAATACAATGGCTAGGAGTTAACTACTATTTAAAATAATAATATTATATTATTAGTGTGCAACGTAAAATTTCAAAGAAACCCATTGTTGCGTATCAGGTATGCCATCAAACATAGAAACCCTTTTAAAGAAAAATTAATATTTAATTAACAAATATTAATAAATATGAAAATATCTTAATCTTCATTTACCTAGGATGTTACATACTATCTGACATCATAGCCAAATACCATCGCTATAGTCTATGAAGCTAAATTTCAGATAAACACATATGCATAAGGGTCCAACAATAACAAATTTATTGTATTTATTTGTAACTACCAATCATTATTTCTGCAATAATTACTTAATTACAATAATAATTATAGTATAATAATTTTATTCATATCAATGTCCCATGTTCCTTTGAGTTTAACATTATAATTTCCTATTATGATTCCATGATATTAAATCATTTCCCATCCAATAATATTGTTTTAAATTAATGAATTGTCACTATAATCAAAAACAAATCTCGTAAATTCATTTATAATTCATTATTATTCCATATCCTATGTATTTTAGGATTCAGCAAGAATGGCCATATAGAATTATGCATGTGTGGTTTATGGGCCAACTACCATTGGTATTAATACGTCATAATAACCAATTAAAATTAAAACATATAGTCATTAATAAAATGATCACTAAATCCATGCTCTCAACCCAAACCAAATATTTCAAAAACTAGCATAGTCCACTATTCAAACCAACTCTCAAACCAATCCACCACTGACTTAAAGGTTATTCGTGATCCACATGATATTTCAACAAGATATATGGCATCAGATACAAGAACATGTAACAACTTCCACCATAAATCGGTGTAAAATAAATATCATAATTCTAATGAAATCAATAATGACTCATCTGTGAGCCATACACCCATGAAAACAATTAGATATAGAAAAATAAATAAACATGTAGATATAACCATGCAATCAGATATACCAAAATAAAAAATAAATCCCAGAACTCAATCTCCAAAGCCTCTCATATAGAAAGATCCCCCAACCTTCCTGTTAAATTGTGTTTGTATACATTAGCTACACCAATCACCTACTGTTGTTATAAATAGTGAAATCCACTAATAACAGTGAAATAAAGATACAATGAACTCCTTCAGAAGGAATAATTTACCAAAAATTCTATGAAAGTATATGAAAAATCCTACAAAATCATTTAGATGTAACCACAAGAAAAAAAAGATAAAATAAAACTAACCTATAAATCCAAAGACAAAAGTGCTACTAAGAGTGTTCATATGTTAAATCAAGAACCTACAACCGGAATAGGATAGGAATGAAAATAAAAATACTCAGTAGGCCATCATCCACCATACTACATTCTTAATTTTTTAAGTCAATATCAATTTTAATGATAGTTTTAATTACACTAATAAAAAATAACATCAAATTTTATTTAAAACCTAAATAGGATAATATTATTTCAAAACATTTTAATTTATTTTTCTTAATTGAAAACAATAAAATATAATTATTTTCATTAAATGAATGCATGCCTTGTATATAACCACTTTTCATTAAAAATACCTTTTAATAAATGTTTCAAAAATAATTTTTTAAAAATCCCAAATTATATGAATTAAGGATCATTAAAAAAGAAAATATATCATATGATATTTAATGAAATTAAATAATCCATTCATAAGTAACACACATTTAATGAAATTATGGGTATCTATAGAGGAGAAATAGTATCCCCTTATATCAATATACACAATATGGAGTAAATATCATTTAATCTATCCTACGGTCACTAAGGATAGGGTCTAAAAAACATACATTACGTAATTTAGAAGAAGAATTACAAACATGTCTCTAATCAATATAAAAATAACGTACATCACCAGTGTATCTAGTAGAAAGGGAGACTATCCCATTTATGTTAGCCTACCCTAGAACCATGGTTCTGATGGAAAAAACAAATAAAGGGCAAGAAAACAATCAAAATTAATAGCCAATAATGAGCACAATCAACAATATCACTCTTACATCTGAATCCTTATCATGAAAACAACCTCATTCACATAAATATTACATCAAAACAACATTAATAATAACTCCTAGGCCGCAAGAAAAAATCAATCACAAAAGAATAATGATTAATAGGGTCATGCACATAGACACACCTCCACTTAAAATAACTCAATGTCCCCAACTGTACATTATTATAATTTTATTAGGATTCCCAACCATTTATAAATGGTAGGATATTTTATTTCAAACCATTCTTGAGACTCATCTTTTAAAACAATTTCCAAATATTTTTTTCAAAACATTTCTAAATTCCTTTTGAAAATAGTCTTATATAAATCAACTAACATTTCATTAAAAGCCTATAAGGGTCAAAAATGAAACATATAAATTTATTTCTAGACTCAATTATTGTCAACACATTCTAAAACCTCTCATTTTAGTAACTTAAAATCATTAAATAAATTATAAATTTATGATCTTTTAATTACCACTTCATTTCCCAATTAAAAAAATCTGACAAATCATTTTGAAAATAGTAAATCATTTTTAATAATTCCATTTTAATCATAAATAGCCCATTATTCCTTTGAAAGAAAAAAATTATGTTCTGTTCAATAAAACATGTTTTGGGTATGTTATGAATTTTTTAAAACCCCTTTAATTGTATTAAAGTGGTATAGAATATTATTATCCCTTCAGAAAAAAACATAAATATATTATGTATTATCATCAATAAAATTAAAACACAAATTAAAATATGGGTAGTTAAATTCTTCTAAATTTAAAGTAGTTGGACATAGTAAAACCTATATGGAGTTTTTTTAAAAGGTGTAAAATATGGAACCTCCTCCAATAGAATACCTATATATAAATAATAAATATGTACAATAAATTGAATCTAAAATGGATACCGAAATTGAACTAAAACTCATCCTATCATTAATATAAATAATGTGTAACAAGTGGTAATGAATAAAATTATGGGAAACTATAATATTAGTTGAAATGATAACTAACCTTGGAGGTTTGGCCCCATATTGTTTAGAACCGTGATGGAATCACCATGGAAGTTGGAGGAACAAAACCTAAGCATGGATGGTTTATAAGATTAAGATGGGGGAATCCCACCAAGGGCCATGTGGGGAAGGGGTTGTGATATGATGGTGGATAAATCCAGAGAGAGTGTTTTCATGCATCAGAGTATGAGTATGGGAGGGATTTCATGTTGGAGTAGGTCGAGATGGGTGGGTGACTTAACCTAGGGTATAGTGTGATGAGTTACTGGGAGAATAAATAAATTTAAATAAAAGAAAAATGAAAAAAATATATGTTTTTTAATTTTGTAGGAAACATGCATTATTTTCCAAACCATGGGATGATCAGGCATCCCATAATGGCCACTAAAAATATTTTATTCCGTGTTACTTCTTAAGACCTACATAGTTCAGCTGATCATGTTCTAACCGTTACAAACAATAGTACCAAATGATAGAGCCATATGCATAGTTTTTACCCAGTTTACTAACTATGTGGCCTAACCATACAACCATTACAATATTCAAAATTTTAAAAAATTTAGGACGATAAATTTACAAAAATAAAAAAATATAATAATTTATTACTACATCATGGGGTATTATAATATCACCACCATATTTCTTTCCACCCCCTAAGATCTATATCTAAATGACTGAAAACAATAAAGAACCCAAAGCTATAACACCCAGAGTAGGTGAGAGGTATAATTAAGCTCAGATCGAAACTTATAAGAGAGAAACCAAACCAAACTAATCCTCACAATCAATGGTATGAATCCTCAAGAAACATCTGTTATCTATAGGTAGAATCCACCCAACAATGGGGGACACATGGGCTACCAAACACCAAGATCTATTGAGTTTTCCCCATCATTTAGACTCTGTTTATAATTATGGGTCAACAAAAAATAAAATCTCATGATGGTACACAATCAAAGAGGACTCACTTATACAAAACTCTCAATAGAGATAACCATTTCTCAATTAATCATAAAATTTATCCAAAAGAGGCATGATCAAGACCCTAATAAAAATACCTGGAGACTGAAACATTGTATATGCCTTATCAAATCCTGACACCAGTTCTAAACCTAGGCCAACATACTAAAATCGGTAAATTATGAACTAAAATATTAGTCACAATTTAAAACTAAAAGAATTAAAAGAAAGCCATCACCCTCAGGTGAACAACTTCCCAAAGTCCACCCATCGTAGTTCCCCATGTACTGACCCAAATTTACCCAAATCTGATCCATGAAAACCAAAATCCCAATCCCCAGGATCTAAAACATTCCCCATAAAATACACTAGGGACCCACAAACCAATGACGTTTATTCTCTAAAAAATAACCCCATCTCATAATCACCCTCAAAAAATAATTTAAAGAACATCCTGAATCATAGATATCTCAAATGATCTAATCAACTCTTAAACCACTAAAATGGAATCCAAAAAATCACATAATCATCTAAAGAAAAAAAATATCCACTAACACATATGGTTAACCATGATAACATTGAATTAGTGAGAGTAATGATTCAAGAAACATCAATCCAATTTCCAAGGATAAAGAGAATATGACTCTTCTACTTGATTTTGAGTCTGGTTATGGCCATTAAATAGGGAAGTTGTAGAAAACAATGAAGTAAATCACCCATATTTTCTTCCCTTTAAATAGAAAATCCAATATTTTGAGTAATTTTATTGGAGAACGAGTTTAAATAATTTTATCCATGAACCGAACTAGTTCATTTTTGAAATGATCAACCAATAAGTCCCACACATCAACCCAATATTCCCAAATCATTAATGGGATAAATCTAATATAATACATCAATTAAATAAGGAACAACAATCACACATTAAAAATCCTTTTTATTTTTAAATTCCCAACTCCCTAAAAGGATTTAAAACACATTTTTACAAAAAAAAAGTGTACACTTGAAATCAAATTTTAATTAAATGTACAATTTAATTCCTAAACCCCCCCATTTAAAATTATTATTATATAATTTTCAGATATATTTAATTTTTTGAAAAATTTTAAATAATATTTCAAAATCATAACACTTTACAACCTTTCAAATATAACCACTCATTTTGAAAATATTTTCTAAATGCCACAATTCAAATTTATCCTAAAATAAATTTCACAATATGAAAATATGAATAATACCCAAAAATTTTGTAGAAAATATAATTCATTATTTTAAAAATATCACAACACCCTACTTGACTCATTTCCCAAAATCATCATCCATGAATCATGGGGCCCGAAAGAAAAAATTCTAGTAGAATAAGATACCCTTCTTGACCAGACCACATGGTTGATAGGACATGGGATAGTAATACAAAAATCACTAAAACATTTCTCGATAGAGTACTTATTCACTACCATGTTTATTATGACATGAAAACTGACCTCATTCCACCAATCCTCCTTCCTTGTTCATCTCAAAATCCATCATAACCCTAGTGAAACTCATATAATAGAAATAATGGTAAATATATGATCAAAACTAAATTGATCAAATTCCTAAATAAAATTTCAAATCTCACTTACCATGGAAATTATAGGTTAGAATCTTGAAATGGATAGATATAATCTCCCCACACCTACCTACAAAACATTAATTACATTACTAAATCAATTATACCATGAAACACAAAAATAAAATAAGGGGTACTCGTGAATCTAGGCTCCCATCATAAAACATATTATATGATTCCATTTATCAAAAACCAAGCATAGAGGTAATCAGAATAGGAACTTGAACAGATATTTCACTCACATGAGGGTAATTCATCATCCCCAAGGTATGGTGATAACTGAAAATTAATTAGATAGAATCATCTAGAATTACTTCACCCATAAATTAATGTGAATGAAACAAAACAATCTAACAAAATACCATCATGACCAAACCATAAGATAGAATCCATGAAAATGTTATATAAGTATAAATAATTAAACAAAAATATAGAAAAAAATTAGTTACAATAAAAATTGAAATGATTCCCTCATCTCACAATCCAAACAATATCACCTTGAGTGCTCCCTCCCCTCACCCTCTAAACTCCCTCCAAATATTATAGCTCCAAAAATCCCCATGTCTTCTTATAAATAAAAAAATCCATAGATAACCACTACTTAGATTATTAAAGAACTCATTTAAGGATCATAATTGGATTGAAATTCAATGAAAAAAATGTAATGTTATATTAAATTGTTTAAAAGTCACAATACATTGAATATGATAAAATAAAACTAACCTATAAATCTAGTGAGAAAAACACCTGAGATAGTCCATTATCAGAACCAATAACCTACAAAAAAATAATATAAGAGATACATTAATAATATTCAGTTGTCCACCACTAGAATTTCAACATGAATATTTCTTTATTAATGATTCATTTTAAATATTATTTGAAATAAACTCATAAAAATGGTATTGTAACTTTTAATTACACTTATAACCATTAATTAATTGAGATGGTTTTATATATATTCTTAATTATTATTCTAAAATGAAAAAAATAGAGTTTTGAAATATTTTATTTACGAACACACACACCATAAAATAGAAAATATTTTAATTTAAAACATGGTACATAAAAAATATCCAAAATTCTTTTTAAAAAAAACTCACACTATATTAATAAAGGATCAAAAAATTAATGAACCGTTTCATATGTGAAACAATTAAATAAATGATATCCATCATATGTGCCATAAAATTTAAGAAAAAAAGGGAATATAAAGTAAAGAAATTGGATATACATATATCAATATACCAAAAAAGGAATTAATTTCATTGGATCTACAATACTACTACAAATAAAAGGATCAAATATAACATAATTCTCTAGAATCTAGAAAAAGGGTTAATAACACATCACTTATTAGTGGGAATATAGAATTCTTCAGAAGTATAACTAGTGTAAAGTCAGAACATACAATCTATCTAAGTTTAACATAAACTATGGGTTCTCATAAAAAAAAATCATTATTTAGGGAATAAGGAAAAATGTCCTTCAATGGTAGTTATAATAAAAAAATCTCACCCTCACCTCTAACTCTCAGTCATGGAAAAAACTCTTTCACATAACCATAACATTACCCCAAGCAACTAAATTCCTCTATAGACAAAAAATAAATAATTCATGATGTAATGGTGCTTATGTGGGTCTCACAAGGACACACACCAATTAAAATTACATAATGTACCAAAAAATATATTTATTAAAAAGGGATCGAGATAGAAAACATTTACCAATGTTTAGAAATCTAATTTGAAACCATTATTGAAACTCATAAATTAAACCCCATTTCAAGATATATTATAAAACAATAAAAAAACATGAAAAAGATTTAAAGAAATGATTTCACTTTTCAAACAACGCTTAAAAATGTTGAAAATGAAACTTTCCAATTTATTTCTCAATTAAAATAGGGCCGATACATTTTCAAACCATTCATTTTATTTAAATTAATCATATAAATAATTCTAAATAATAATAAATTTCATGTAACACATTAAATTATAATTTAAACCATCAAAAATAATATTTAAAATCGAAACACATTTTCCTTTATTTGAATTAAATTTTAATGTGTCAGTCATGCCATTAAAAGAGAAGATGGTAGGTTTAATTCAATAAAATTGGTTTCTAGCATGTCTTGAAATTAATGAAACACTATGAATTGACATAAAATAATTTATAACATTATTTTACCTTCTAATAATACATAAAAATATTTAATACTATCATTATGAATATTTAAACACAAAATAAAATCCAAGAATTTCAATGTTTCAAAAATTAATGGGTCCACACACGGGAAAACCAAACTAAAATCATTTTTGGAAGGTCTAAAATGCATATCCACCAATAGAGGACACACTTTAAATAATTAATGGGTATTTTTTATCCAAATAATCAATAATTAGAACAAAAATAAAACTAAAACCCTACCTAGAATTCGACTGAACCGTGCACAATAAGAGAAGAGGAAGAAAATAATGTAAAAAGGTAAATGAAGGGGTGAGGAGACCATAACCTGAAGTTTAGATAATGTATCATCAATAAATAATGATTTATTATCCATATAAGAAGGATTTATTCCCCCTTGGGTGGATATATTACATGAATGGGTGTGGTGAAGTCCTCGTAGGGCTCTATGAGTAAGGGGAAAGATCATGCAATGAGGGATGAGGGTGAGTGGGAGGTGTGTATAAGGGAGAATGAGGAAGTGAGGGAGGATGGGAGGTAGGATTATTTGAGGTAGGGGCCATTATCCTTGTGTGATGTACGATAATACATGGGATAATGGGAGAATAAATAAATGAAAAAAATAATAAGATAATAAGTATTAATGATTTTAATTATTTAGGACACCAGCTCGGTTTACATGTATAGTTTTCTAAATTGTATGGTGATATTGTGGAACACAATAAACACGAAAAATAGGTTGTGGTTTGTTTCTACTAGATCCCCCGATAATTTAGTTAATTGTTTTATAACCATTCCAAATGTCCCTTACTAAGGACAGAGGGAAATGTAATGTCACTACACGGTTTATTTATCAGGTGTCCTTTAAAATCATTAAGAATTTAAAATTCTCAATTAACAAAATTAATCAAAATAAATATAATACTAAATAATATAATAATAATAAACAAATAAAATATGTTGTCTTACGAAACAAACCATCCATTATCCTAGAACAACAATCTAGAAAATAGAAAACCTACTTCCCAACCCATGCCACCCATTCAAGATCTATTAACATGAAGCCACTTCCATAGCCTTGGGAAACCATCCCACCCCTAACTAAATATCACAATCATATCATGTTTCATAACAATCACATAAAGGGATATATAATCCTATTTAATAAAAATATTATTGAAACAAATTTTCATCATAACAATTCAACGGTGAAATAAGGCCAGAATACCAATGAAAAAAATTTGATAAAACAATGTTGATCTTAAAATATCCCAAAGAAATTTAATTTTAGAAATAAGTATTCTCCATTACCATATTGAATTAACTGATTAATTATCAATATGTCTTAAAAACATGTAACCTACCATTAATAGATAATTTCATCTAATAATCAACCATTGGCATGATTTATGGAACACATTTCCTATAAACTATATTTCAAAGAGGAAATATAATTATTTTCACATTCCCATTAATTATTGAATTCATCTTATAAAAATTATATTTATTTCAAATTTTAAGAATATTAAACATGGTAGTGAAAAAAATAATCATTGAAAATAAAAGGCACGTTATCATGAAAATATAATGAGTAATCCACCAAACATAACATATACACCATGTGATCACAAAACCACTAGTAATTCCTCCTATTATCTTACATCTGATTATTATTTTTAATAAATTTTATATCAAAAATTTACACATAGAAATTTAATAATTTTAATTCCATATAAACACATGAATAATGACAAATAATGAATCTACAACATTGATATGAAGTCTTCAATATTCTATAAACAAGAACATAAAACATTTTGAAGATATACCACCACCTCTTTGACTAGGAAAACATGATTCTTACAGATATCATTGAGAAAAGAATACCTTATCATCAATAATAAGAAAATTAATAATCCTAGGAATACAAATCATTCATATAGAGGTTTCAAGTAATAATATAGGAAAACCCCATAAAAGAATAAGTTAACTCACCACAAATCACCCATATATCTATCTCTATAATCTAAGGCCTAATGCCAAGAAAAGGGAATCAATATTCTTTAAAATTTTCCCTCTATTCACTTAGGATTGAAAGGAAAATGCAGGATATATGGTAAATTTTATGGGTCTTTTAATTTATATTGGATAGATAATATAATTCCACAACACCAAATCTCTAATCATTCCTCAATGGATAGGGTTTTTCAAAAAATACCATGGCGTAGTATGGATAACCACACATAAATGTTCCCAGTTAAACCTCCCTAAAAAATCATGGCTGAAATCCCCCTAACATATCCCCCATTTTTCTTCTAGTCAACCCCCAAATCAAAAAACAATTAGGAACCATAATGGTGAAGCTAAGACACCACATCGGTAAAATCCCCTAAATGGAATAATAAAGGAACATGACCCCTTAGACTCCTTCCCACAAACCAAGAACAACATTGTAGGTACCCTCTAATCAGTAAAAAATGGAACACAACCACTAAATCATTATGGTGAATCACAAGTAACAAACTAAAAGTACCCTTAAATATTAAAAAAACTCATGTCCATCCACTAGTGGGTTAAAAATTATAGTTCATGCGCACTGCACATAGGTCCAGTCCTAGAAATTTAAAAATCACTACTTCACTATACCATGATGTAGCCTAATCAAACAAACTATAATGCCCCTTCCCAAGACGAAATTATTTTTATAGATGTGTTTTTTCTCCCATATCTTTATTAACAACTCCAATCACTTAAAAAATTAAATGGATGACTTAGGATGTACCAATACCTTATATTTGAGACCCCTAAAATGATTTTTGAACTCAAGAATAAAAGACAAAAAACAAGAAGGAATGGAATGGGACAGACAATAAAAACCATCCCTCAAGATACCCCTCAAGTATATCACTATAAAAGAATAAAATAATCACACATATCATCCAATCCAGTATTTCACCATAGAATCCAATCCAATGGGAAATGACACCAATGAAACACGTTATCTTGATGGTCCTAGATCTCTACAAGTCATTCTTTAATGGTCATATCATCGTCAAACTCCGAATTTCCTTAGTAAATGAGATGTACATCATCCTAAATGTACCAATGTATTAGTGACACATACTAGAAATCATGGATATGATTCATCTATGAGGGAAGTGTTAATTGATATTTAGTAGTTCGAACATGCCCTAAAACCACGAAAGGTATATTACATTATGGAGGAATCTTACTCCCACAAATGAACCTACACCTCTCAGGATGTGGGGATACCTTCAAGTGAACATGATGTCTCACATTAAAATCCATTAACATCCTCCCATGATCAAAACATGCCATTTAATGATCCTATGGTTCCTTTATCCAGTAATAACTCACTTCCAACTTCTATATCATGATCTGCACCAATTTTGGTCTGAGAAATACCGACTCTCCTACCTTAGTAAAACACAATTGTAATATTCAATTTTAGATATAAAACACTTCAAATGGAGTCATACCAATTATATAGTGATATTTTTGTTAAAAACTAATCCACCAAGGATAAGTGAATCATATAAAAACCTCCACAATTAGAACGCATGTGCACCACATTTCCTCAAAATCCTAGAAATCCAATTTTTTGTGACCACCCATCCATTAAAAAAAGAATTATCTAAAAATGATAATAGATAAAAAAATCATTACTTTTCAATACCTAGGATGTGAAAAATGGATAACAAATAGAGATGATTTTATTAGGAAATCCATGACACATCACTACATTCTCTTGATACTACTTCAAAAAAACATCGACCGTACTTGTATCCTTAATCACTAGGAAGTTATATAAATTCATTAAATTGTCAATAATTATCCATATAATATCATATCTTATGAGATAATATTTGTAACCAATGTAAATTTCCATCAATATATTGTCCCACTTAAAATGGGAAACATTAAGTAGTTGATGTAACACACATGGAATGTGGTGATTATATTTTATCCTATGGTAGACTAAACATCAAAAAAATAAATCTAAGATATATCTCTTCTTCACAAAACACCAAAATTGACCTCTAAAATCATGATACATCGGAAATATACAAGTACTTACCTCAAAGGGAGAACTATGGAGATCACAAATAACCAAAAATGCATCATTTAAGAAATAAAGAGCCTCCTTGGATACAACACCCAATGGTTATCATCCTCACACCATCGCATGAATCATAACCCTAGGAAACTCTGTCTCACTAAACCTTAACCTTTGAATCCCTAATATAGGAATACTCTACCTGATTCACAAAATTATACTTCACCATTATCTGATAGAGGCTCCATCTATCATAAAATTTTCCTATATCATGGTGTATCATGAATAGATTCTCTATAATTCTCTAAGAATCACTCTACCCTCATAATTTATCACCAGCTTACATGCTTCTCAAATAATATGTCTCAACATCCCCTTTACCTGGTGTATAAGAAATATCAAGGTATTAATATTTCATGAATTTTATCCAATAGTGCTACCAGAAATATAGATCAATATGGGAGAATATAGAGCTCAAGATACTTTTATTTATGAGGGTGAAAAAAACGTGTTCACCAAAGAGGTAATTCCACCGAAACATTAAAAAACACAACTATAATAAACATAAGATCATGTGTGTAGTAGTTATAATCAGAGGGTCATGAATTGTCAATCATCTAAAAGATAATAGATCATTTTTTATCAAAATGATACCAAATGAAATAATTTATGAATTTTTAGAAATCTGAAACACCAATCACCCCTCTATAAATTGAAGAAATAGATAACTAGATATCTTCTCCATCAAAAACTATAAAAATTAAGAGGGAAACCTTTATTCCATAGAGAAACGTAATCCTCATTGTAAATACCTATCGTAGGAGTTCTACTCTAAGAAAATAAATGTATGAACCTCTTATAATATCTAACATACCATCTAAAACTCTAAATCTATGAAACATTTGTTGGGGACACCAAAGAAAAAAAACAAAAATATATAATCTATCCATAGGAACCCCACAATAGGACATAAAAATGCCTAATAAATAGACATCATATCCCCAAAACATACACTTTTACAGTTTTATAAATAGTTGATGATGCTATATAATTCCTAAAATATCTCACAGATAATCATCATGATCCTCCACCTACTCAGAATATGCAAGGATTTCATTCATTAACATCATCATTAATTGATATAGAAATTAATGTAATATGGAATTCAATAGTCCTATGAACATTATGGTGGAATTTCTGACCCTAAAAAAATTAAAAGAATCTCATAATTCCCATAATAGCATCTGAATGAATTATTCATTGTATCCCCATAATTTACCCATAACAATTGGAATATTGACTGCAAATCAATATTCAAGAATTATCTTATTCCATTTAACAGATTGAACTGACCAATAATCTATAGAAAAAGATATCAATTCTCCAGTATCACCTAGTTCAAGTGGCGATAATTGATACCCAATCCTAGACTATCATCTTTATTCCTTTCGAAGAGAACCATAGAACCTCAAGGTGACATGGAAATCCAAATAAAACCAAACTAAATTAGGAAATTAATTTAAATCACAGCCCCCATAGCTCAATATGAATTAATATATATCTGGACATTGATATTATAGTGACACCCAATTGAAAATCTATCCTAAACTTGATCTCATATCATTCGGGTAGCCTCAAAACCTTTTATGGAAATACATTGGGGAATTATTTTATAACCCAAGTAAAACATCCATATAATCCTCTATTGAACTCAATATCATTTTATCTATCAAAGAATAAAATTACTTGGCATTATTTTGATCCATTCGATGTCCTTTATCACTGAAAAAAAATAATCTATTGGTGTCAGTTAATGAAACTCACCTCTTAATGTAATTAAAAATATCATACACCAAATACATACTATATAAAATGAGCTAAATATTGTATTTGTTTCATTTGAGAACATATTAAATATACCCAAGATATATATTTCCCTATAATCAACTCAAAATATCTCGAAGCATCATTAAATCTAGATTGAACACCAATTATTGTAGTCAAGCCCAATGGAACTGAAGAAAATTCACCTCTACATCCCAAGGATGGATTATGGTTAGTGTGATGAAAGATTTCATAGATCCTGAAAAAACAAATATACGCCCAGGTATATTTTTAGTATATAATACCTTTAACAACATCTGAATCCCTAAGAGCTGGAAACATTGAGGCGTGAATTTGGCCATTTCATAATCAATAAACTATTTATACTTGATGTAAACCGCATCCTTGACTTCTCTCTACTCGCTATCCCTATGGATTAGGGGAATCAAAGGCTTATAATTTGTCTTCCTTGTATATTCTCTAATAATCATAAACTAGAGAACTATGTTTTTGTAGCTACTATATCCCCAATAGATACCGCTATAATGGTTGTTTCTAAAGAGGACCGCAAACTCCACATTAACCACAAGGGAAGTTCTGACACTCAAGACTATGATGTCCATGAATAATATATAAAAACTAAGTAGTTAATAATTTTATATCTTGGATCAATGAACAACAAACTCGTGATAAATTTGATGAGGAAGGATGTAATTGAATCTCTACTATATGAAACATCATCTAACAACAAAACTAAAATCATATGGCTACAAATCTACTATATTGAGTCTTAACGGTTCATATCCTATGTCGATCATATCCTATAATTCATTCTATCAATAAACTCTAATTTTTCCAAAACATAACGACATGTTGAAAGTGTGAATGGGGAGACCTAACATTGGATATTGGGAAGCAAGGCCCCACAAAATTTCGTGACCAGGCCTCCTCATCTTCTAAAAGGTTCAAAGTATTACACAGTAAGTAATTGAAAATGATTTTTATATACTATAAATTGATTCTCCACTAGATGAGTGAAATAATATCATGTTGATAAGAAACCCTTATACTATATGAAATAAATGTGAACAAAAAATCATCAAGGAACTTCTCCCCTGAAACAGCTGAATCCCCATAATCCTTGAGGAAAAAAATGACAATTTTCAAGCATCCCCATGTATCATACTGATAGCCAGTGTAATTTTGTGGTCCCTGTGAGAAAATATCTTACTTAAGAAAAAATATAACCACTCTAATAATGCCTTTGACACTGGATAGGAAATTGTTCCCCCATATATTTCATGGGTATAGTAAAAAATATCAAATTGATTTCTTTTATGATTCATAATCAATGATCTCTAATATTCATTGATATGTTGTGGCTTATTTTTTTAAATCATTAATATAGAACTAATTGACATGTCAACTGAGATATTTACCTTAAAAATATATACCTTTTATGGAATTCAAAAACCCATAAAATGGAATAATTATTAATAATTAATGATGGTTTAACCAAATTCCCATTATCTAACTAATTCAAACATAGGAAAAATTAATCATGATGCATTATCCTCAACTAAGATGATACCCTTCTTGCAGCATCACTTCACATAGAATGTTCGATAATCATGAGGTCCATACATCAAATCACAAGGGGCCTTAAAATCTCATTTCCTATTGAGTTACTTTTTCTTATATCATAAGAAAATTTTTGTAGATAATTTTTTCCCTACAAACTCATATAATCCTCTCCAATAACTATACCTTAGTTCTATATTATCTCTCAAATATTATATTTTTTTACCACTTTTTCACTATAACACCCTGAGATTTTTTGAATTTTGTTCGAATTAAGTTTACTATTATTATATTCTACATTTCATGAAACACTAAATATAGTTTATTATACATTAATGGACTATGTTTATATTTCATTATAAGAAACACCATATTAATCATGCACTACACACAACATAAACATTGTAATTCTCTAGATGGAACACCGAGTTTTACTTATGTTATACGCAATAATGACTTTCCTTGAGGACTTGCGTAACTCACAAGACTAAGGTTTACCAAATAATAATATATTATTAAAATATTATTATTTAATTTAATGATATAAAACCTTGATATTTTAATATAGGTTATTAATAGTATTGAATTATTTAGAGAAATATATTGTTTATACAATTTAAAATGAATTCATAGGTAACCAATTAATTATAAATGAATATGAAAACTGATTGAATATAAAAGGGAATAATATTATGGTCACATATCTGTTTTACACTAATAAATTAAATTTTCCTTTATGTATTTCAATCATTTAATTCAAACATTTTTTTCATGTGTAACATTGACTTAGCATATGTTACACGCAATACCGAGTTTCTACTAAACATAATTTTATTGTTATAATCATTTAGACAAGTTAGTTATAACCTGCCTATTAAAACATAGTAATATTAATAGTAATAACTAATTCTATAATGTTTTTTATAATTTGTTTTATAAATAAAACATATTGATAATGAGTTTTATGATTTTTGGTAAGGTCCATTTATATTTTAAAGTAATGATTTCTCGAATGAACTTTTTTTAATATCATTCTTTGAAAAATAGTAAAATTAATTTTATACACATTTAGAAATTTTATTTTATAAAATATACTTCATTTCTTAATTAATAATGTAAAATTTATCTTACGGTGATTTTTTGGGATTTTTCTGAGTAAGTTCATGTATTGATAAATAGTGAAAAATACTAATTTTAGTTAAAAAATACTTATTTGTTTAATTAATTATTAATTTTAAATGATATTATAAATTTTTTTAGGGTCAAATTAAATAAATATTAAATCTACTAAAACAATTTAATTGAATCTAATCAATTTTACTTTAAAATTAGATATAAAATCCAAAAAAACTTTTGAACAATTTTCTACTTTGAAAACTCGTTATTTTGTCCTATATGTGGGATTAACATTAATATTATTTTTCCCACATCTGTTATTTGAGTTTTAAAAAACTGAAATTCACCATTATATTTAGTATAATATTTATAATATAATAATACAAAGTTAATTTTTTTACCAAAATGATTAGTAAAAGTGATTACAATTAATCACAGCGATTAAAGCCAAATTAAGCATAATTTGCAACTAAACCATAAACTGAATGCACCAAATGACCAAAAAAAATTCAAAAACATATTCTATATCAATAAATTAAACATAAACCTTAAATTATTGATTTTTGTTGTTTTTATATGACTTTTGATAGGTATGAACTTGTGTACACCTTAATTGTTTATAAAAATCCAACTCAATCCTTTCCCTTCCCCATTAAAAGCTGTTACCTCCCCAAATTCCTCACAACATTAAAACCTCTTATGATCTACCAATACCTAACCAATAAACTTCCTAGAAATCCTCCCTTCCTCTTATATTACTTCCCTTAGGTAGAATTCAATCCAATGTAGCCTTTTGGAACAACTCAAATGGAATTACCTGATTAAGAGGTAATGTATGTCCTCAAGTATTTTATTTTATTTTCCTTATCCAGCACCTCCTAATATCTTTATTCTATAATTATATAAAAAAATTAGCATAAATATATTATGATTTTTGTATGTAAATTTTTCTACCAACACTTACACACACCTCTATCTAATGGCTAATGAACATACAGTTTCAATGTACGACGAACTACTTCCTCACGAAACAATGACTATTCATTTCTCCATTACCACCTATAATGATAGAAATTATGATGGAATATATATTAATATATATGAGATTTATTATATTTATAAAATCTTTACTATTATTTATTTTTTATTGGAATATACCTATATTCTTTCCATCTTATGTAAATATGATAATTTTGTTTGAGGAAGTGTGGACTATCACCCCTTAAAAGTGATATGATTCATCCATCAACTTCATGGATTGTATTAAAGAACCTTTTAGTGAATATAATATATATATATATATATATATATATGAAATAATTAATCTAATTTAATAATTATATATATATTAATATTTCATTTACTTAATTTCTCTCAACATGACAAATAAACGAAAATAGCCCCAATGCATACGTACGGTCTACCGTCTCTAGAAACAGTGTATTCTGTTTCATTCTTATATATTCTATAGATAATTAAAATACTCATATACTATATATATATATGATATTTATATCATTTTTTAAATTTTTTAATAATGACATATGTATAAAGACAAAAAATATAACAAATTAGGACACATATGAAAAATAAGGAGAATATTACCTAAAGTGAAACCTTAACATAGGATGGTTAATAATCAGGTGATATAAGGTCATAATAAAACCATATATGATATTAAATATAATAATATGGTTCTGTAAAATATTTATAATAAATTTATATTAATTATAAATGTGTTTTGAATGAGTACAATGAGAGTCAAGACACAAGGTAAGTGGATTTCATCTCACTTTTTATTCATGTGAGATACATTCTATGTTCACCACTCATTCCTTTTTTTTGGTGTATATACTTCCCATGATTGTATTATATGTATATTATACCTAAATATTTGGGTATTAACATATCAATTTTAAAAACTTTCATTCATGGGATTTATGTTTCAAAAGCATCTAAATCTATAAAATGTTTTGCCTCAATTTTCTTTCTTTGTTACTCATGTTTTATTATGCACATAAACACTTATTCAAGGAGTATATACATCCATTTTACCTTTATATCATGAATATAATTCTTATCATGATGTTGTATGTGTAATTTAGTTTCATTTTCTTATATGTAGATTATGATCCGAGGAAACCAAATTATAAGAGTTTAGTGAGATAATCTCATTGCTTTTTGATATTGTTTACATTTATGCTTCCATTGAAGAATTATAATCTTAAATATCAAAATTCATTTGTTAAATTTACTATCCTCTAGTTATTAATCATATATTCATTTAGTGTTTCCATTTTCTTCTCTCTGGTATATAAGAGAGTTAATAAACTGTTTTAAAGAAATCCTGACAGTACCCTCTCTTCTGTTAGAAATCTATGTTCCATCAAAACCATGTTTTATAAAAAGGTTTTCAAATAAAAAAAATATCTATTGATAATTAAAAGAAAAATTTTACCCTTTTGTATTTTACATACTTTTTCAAATGAATCTTCTTTTATCTTTCAAAACGAGGCAATTTTCTATGCTTCTTACCGTGCAAAAGAAATGTTCTTTTTACTTCGTACGACATGTATAGATTTATCCATCATCAATCCTTTGATTCATTATTTTCATTTTAAAAGGATAATTTTTTTCAAATTTTTTTCAAAATATATGTTAATATAAAATCTTTTCAAAAGAATTTCCATATTTTTTTAGTTTTTAAGGAAAATGGTTTTAAATTGGTTTTTTGTTTTAAAGTTCCTTTTCCAAAAAACAAATGATATTTACCTCAAGAAATGTTTTCAAAAATATCATTCCAAGTTGTATTCCATATAAGATAACATACATTGATGTTACTAATAGAATTATAAGAAATTATCCAACGGTTCGATTCATACTTCTTTGTTTAGGGATTTTTCATTCAATGGAATGATTCCCAAGACACCTGTTTCAATTCCAGGGGTTCTATGATATTGAAAATAGTTTCATTTCACTTGTTACGATTTAATGAAGTGATTATGAAACCTATATCATTTCAAAGGTTTTTATGTGATGAAACATTAATGAAACATATTTCATTTCATGGGTTATAATTTGATATTTTTAAAACATGTATCTTTTTATGGTTCTCAAAATGATGAAAGTTTTATTATCATGATCCACATTTATGATTGATTTTATTAGGATATGGGTGGGACCTATATCTCCCTCCAATTCATTGGATAATGATAAGTTTTTTATGATCTCCAAGGTTACACAGGTTGTACCCCAAGCCTAAAAACATGTAGGTACATGGGTTGTATCCCAAGCCTAAAAACAAGACGGTACATGGGTTGTATCCCAGGCCTAAAAGAAAGATTGTACATAGGTTTTCTCCCAATCCTGAAAACAATAAGGTACACGGGTTGTATCCAATTCATAAAAGTAAGAGGTGAAATTGGTTGTATCTCAATCCTAAAAGTAAGAGGGACCATGGGTTGTAGCCCAATCCTAAAATATTGATAGAACATGGGTTGTTAGCCTAATCTTAAAGCAGGTACACTGGTCGTAGCCCAAGCCTAACATATTATAAATGTCTTGGTAGGTAGATTTCACATAAAATATACAATTCTTATATGTATTCCATAGACCATATGTCTTATTACTTCTTTACAATTTCCTTGATTATGATGATTATTTTTTTATGATTAATGTCTTATGAACTTTTAATATTTATCCCATAACTCATGTTTATGATCTTTGATATAAAAGATATGATATCTTGATATTATGATCATGTTATCATACCCACATCTTCATGTTTATGTATACATGTATCCCATGTTTACCCTTATTGAGCATTATATATTACCCCTTTTTATGTTTCTTATCCCTAGGTTATGAAGAATGGTTTTAGGTAAATATGTTAAATGTGGAGATCATATGGGAGATGTTAAAGATCATTCACCACAATAGAGTAATTTGTTTCTAGGATTCCAAATACACTAAACTATTACAATCCTCAGGCATGTATTTTTTTGTAATTTACTTAATATTCATCTAAAATGATGTCATATCCATGTATATCAAGCCTTGGTCGCTATAGTTTCTATAAAAGGAAAGGTTTATTCAGCCTTTGGAAACTAGGATGAGAACAATTTTCTCATATCCCTAAGTATATTTATAGGGATATATATATATATGCCTATAAGGATAAATATAGGAATTGGTTAAAATTTGGGAAAATGTCTAGGAATTTTGGTAAAGGGTAGAGTGAGTGGTCATATAAATATATCCATGTTTGGAAACTACATGTGGATGTGGATTAAGAAAATATGTACCTAGGGGTCACAACTATGACAAGATGCTTCAGGATTGACTTCTGGTATTCTACTACATTAAAATGGTCCTTGGTGTAAACATGGTTTAACACTCCCAGGGGGATATTATTTTAAAATTCACAAACTCTTCATGAACAACCATTAATAATTTTGATACAAGTTCTCTATAAATAACCTAAGATAAAAAAGGGTGTTGTATTTTATGTTAGGTGTCGTAATTTAGAAATACCATATGTAAATATTTTCATGAATATGTTGTCTTCTAACTATGATAAGTAATGGTCACACTATGCTTATGGTTTTAGCCAATGCTAGGAACCAGAAAGAAATAGATTAATATTGAATGTGATAGATGATTGGTGATAAATAGTCAAGTGGGGTGATCAATAGATTGAATGATTTTGTTATCATACTTAATCAATATTCAATGAATGGGATTAATAATATGTACCTTACCCAACTCTCTGACTCACCATGTAATATAAGGAGCTCACTCATAGTTCGGGTAATGGAAACCATGGAGGAAAGAATATTCATTTTCATTTGTGTTAATAATGTGGAAATAATCACCTTAGTTAATGTCTTAGGGAAACAAGAAAATTATTTTACTGTTGAAAATAAGGAAAATAAGAAGGTGACTACAATGGGAAAATGAAGAGTTTGGTTAACGTAATAGATGAGAATATCGGCCTCTATAATACATCATTTGTGTTAAGTGTTTTTAATGGGGAATAAATTATCATTATTCAACTCAATGCCCCAAGAGGAAGGCTCTTGAAGAGGATCAGTATGGTCGTTTGAGTAATCGTAACAATGTTCATAATGATGATATAACATATGAAATGTAAAAGTAAAGAGGTATTGTGTCATAGGATGAGGTATCCTTATTAATGGAATAAAGATGAAGTGAAAAAATCAAAATTTATATGTATTTGGATTTAAAAATTTAGTTATATGAATAATTAAATATACCATAGTTTTTTGAACTTATTTTTTTTCTTAGTATTTAAACGTTTACGTTGAATCTTCTAGATCGACTATGGAGTGATTTAATGACAAGGTGATATTTTGACTAAGGGAAGGAAACTGTAAATATGTTTATTATGTAAGGAAAATATTTTAATGAATATGTAAATTGGGAGGTACTGATTACTATAGAAACGAGTATACACTTGTTAATAAGGGGTTATACTATGATTGGGGAATTTTATAGGATTTTTTGATTTAAGGAATATATCAATAATACTTTGTAATAAGTAATAATGCATGTTATCAAAAGTATTTATGGTAGTTATGGTTATTACCATGTTTCAAGGGAATAATGATAAGGGAATTCACATTTTTTGAATGTTACAAATAATTGGTACTTTGTGATTTATGGGAGATCAAGGATAATATTATTTCATGACATTATTTATAATGAATTGGATTTCCATTTTTTAGAAGGTTTATAAGGATAACCATTCATGAAAATTTTATGTTAAACATTGGATGAGGGTTTTATGAATTGTGTTTGTATTAAAACCCTAAGATAAAAGGTTATTTGTTGATTAACCATATTTCAAGGATTTCCATCATATTTATTTTGTAAATTATATTAAAGTGGTTTTATAAAAGGACATCATTTATGTCGGGTGACAACCAATTATGTACGGAAAGTTTGCGGGTCTTGAACACATTATTGAATAACGATAAGGAATCTACACCTACCACTGGCCTACACGATGTCTTGGTTTATATATAATTATTTTTTATGAATAATTATTTATGATGAAATGGAAGTGTTACTTTTTATGTTTAGAGATTAATATAATAGATATATTAATTTTTAAGAAAATTTATAGATAAATAGTTATACCTTTCATTATTTTATGGGCCAGAATATCTGCTAAAGGTGTATTATAGTGCATCCGACATCAAAGGTAATTTTTGGAAATCCATTTTTTGAAGTAATGGATGAATTGAAAATAGATAAAATCACAACCAACAAATGAAAAATTTATTTTATTCTTGGTCAATAAAGGAATAACTCAATGATACGATATTGATCAAAAAATATGTTGCCCTAATACCAAAATTTTTAATTAACCAATGGCATTTTCAATCAACCCAAATTTATGACTTTGAGTAACTCAACTATTTATTTTTCAATAATATTTTTTATTTATGACCTCAATCAATCCCTTAAAATATTTAGTATTTTACTCCATGTCCAATATTCACTCACAACCAATGTTCACCTATATGGAAACCTACTTATTTGTTAAATTGGGTAACTGTTATGGTCCTATCCATTCCTTTTAAAAGGAATATTTAGTATTAATTTTTATGATATGGGTTTCTATGAATGATATTTCTCGTATTAACATTTTTATAACCCATATTAATTTCTATGGAGAAGTTAATTTAAAGGGGGTAGAATGTAACATGAAGATATTTTGGGAATTATTTTTAATTAATTTAACCATTTTGATATTTCACATTTCATGTATCACTGAAGATAGTTCATTTTTAAACAAAATAACTATTTTTTTGTGTTATACACAACATCAAGTCAATCGTGAACTACATTCAATATAAACATTGGCATGCTCTACATGGAACACTGAGGTTAGATTACATTATATGCAATAAGAAATTTCCTAGATAACTTGCGTAACATGCAACACTAATGTCTACATATTAATAATATATTATTAAAATATGATTATTTAAATTAATAAGATAAAACATTGACATTAAAATAAATTTTATGAATAGTATTGACTAATTTACGAAAATCTATGTTTTATACAATATAATATAAATTTATAGGCTACCAATTAATTATAAATGAATATAAAAACTGATTTAATATAAAAGGAAATATTTTTATGGTCACAAGGATGTTTTTTCCTAATAAATTATATTTTCATTTATCTATTTCAATTCACTAAGACAAACATTACTTTCACATGGAACATCAACTTGTCATAGTTTTCACGCAATACCATGTTTCTACAAAACATTATTTGATTTTTATAATCATTTAATAATGTTTGTTCAAACCTAACCATTAAAAAATAGTAATATTAATTGTAATAAATACTTCCCAAATAACTTTTATAATTTATTATATAAGTAAAACATATTTATAATTAAATATATGATTCTTTGTAAAGTCATTTTCTTTTTAAAAATAACATTTTATCGAATGAACCGCTTTTAATTTCCTAATATGAAATATAATAAAATTAATTTCAATAAAATTTATATATTAAATTTGATAAAATAAAAATCATTTTTTAATTCATAATTTATAAATTTTCTTAGGAATATTTATTTTAATTTTTTTGAGAAACATCATTTTTTTATGAATAGTGAAAAATGATGTTTTTTTTGTTAAAAACATCCTTTTTTAATTAATTATTAATGTTAAATGATATTATAATTTTTTTAAAGTCAAATTAGATAAATATGACCTTTATTAATACAATATAATTCACTATAATCAATTTCACTTTGAAATAGAATATAAAATATTAACAAACGTTTTAACATTTTTCTGCTTTAAAAACAAGTTATTTCATCCCATCTGTGGGATTAGAATTAATCTAATTTTTTTGGATTCTATGATTTGAATTTAGAAAATATAAATAAAACATTATATTCAGTATAATATTTAGAGTCTCATATGGCTGAGTTTATTTTTGACCAAAATGATTAGTAAAAGTGATTAAAAATAATCACAGTAAATAAGTAAAAATTTATCTTAATTATGAACTAAAACATAAAATTAAAGGCCCAATGACCTATCAAATTTCCAAAAAACCATTTAAAGTAAATATATAATATATTATACTTATATTTTTTTTATGACTTTTTTAGGTAAGAACATGTGTACACCAAACTTGTTTCTAAAAATTCCAAGTGATTCCTTTTCATTCCATATAAAAAGACACCACATATCCCACTTCCTCACACCTATCAAACTTATTTATTACAGACAATAAATTCCAAATAAACTTACCCTAAATCCTCCCTTCATATGATAATAATTCCCTTATATTGAAGGAAATCCAAGGAATCCTTTTCTCATAAACCAAAATGAGTTAACTGATTAAGAGGTAATATCTTCCCTCAAGTACTTTATTTTATTTTATTTCTACATCCCCTCAAAATATATTTATTATATTGATATTTAACAACACCAGTATCCTAAATATACTAGGATATTTTCATGTATATTTTTATACCTACAATTATACACACCTCCATCTAATGGGTAATGATCATATTTTTTCATTGTACGACGAACTACTGCCTCACAAAATGATGACTATTCATTATCCATTACAACCTATCATGGGAGACATTATGATGGATAAAATGTTTATATATGATATATATTCTTTTTATGATTTATTAATTATTCTATATTTTTTATTTTTAACATATCTTTATGCTTTCTCTCTTATGTAAATACAATAATTTCGTTTGTGGAAGTTTGGACTACCGACCCCTCAATGTGATATAATTCATTCATAACTACGTGGATTTTAATAAGTATTGTTTTAGTGAATATATATGATATATATTATATCATAAAACATCTTTAATAATGATATATATATAAATATATTAAATTTAGTTTCTTTCTCTCAACACAACAAATAAACAGAAATAGTGTTAATGCATACGTACAACAAACCGTCTCCAAGAACAGTATATTCTGTTTCATAATTATATATTCTATAGATTATTATAATAAAAATATAATTTATACAAATTATATTTATATCATGGTTTACATTATGTAATCATGATATAAATATAATGACCAACAACATAAAAAATTAAGACACATATGAAAAACAAATCAAATATTGCCTGAAGTGGAACCTTAACATAAGATGGTTAATAAGTTGGTAATATAAAGTAATAATCAAACCATATATGGTATTATATATAATAATACGGTTCCTTAAAATATTTATAATAAATTAATATTTATTATATAGGTGTTTTGAATGAGTATGATGAGATTAAAGACACAAGGTAAAGAGATTTCCTCTTATTTTTATTCTCGTAAGATACATGCTATGTTGGCCAATATTTAATTCTATGTGGTGTATGTATGCACCATGATTGTATTATATTTATATTATACCTAAATTTATGGGTATTAACATATCCATTTTATGAACATTTATTCATGGCTTTTAATTTTCAAAAGTAACCAAATCGGTAAAAATGTTTGGTCTCGATTTTCCTTCTTTGATACTCATGTTTTTTTATACACCAAAAAACATTTTCAATGTGTATATAGATCCATTTTAAATATTATATCATGAATATACATATTTAAATTATATTTTAATATTAATTTAATTTTAATTTCTTACATGCATAGTTTTATCCCAATATACCATGTCATAATCTTTTATTGAGACAATCTCATCGCTTTTCGAGATTGTTTACATTTATGCTTACATTGATGAGTTCTATTATTCAATATCTCAACACATTCATTAATTTTCTTCTCCTATTTTTATAAATTATAAATTCATGTAGTTATTCCATTTTATTTTCTTTTTTAGAAAAGATAGTTATGAAAGTGTATTTAAGAAAGCCATACTTTACCCTCTCTTCAGTCAAAAATCTATGTTCCGTTGAATCCATGTTTTATAAAAATTATTTCCAAGAATATTATATGAATATATTATTATAATTAAATGAAATGTTTACCCTTTTTTCCTTTACCAATGTTTTCAATGCAATATTCTTGTCTCTTTCAGAAAAGATGGAATTTCCTATTATTTTTACAATGCAAAAAAATATTCTTTTTTCTCATATGACATGTCTAGATTTATCCACCGTTAATCCATTAAATCATTAATTTCATGTTTAAATGTTAACTTATAAGGAATTTATTTAAATAAATGTCAAAATAAATGGTTTTCAAAATTATGTAAATATTCTTTTTTAGTTTTTGAGGATTTTTTTTTCATGAGGCTTTATGTTTTTAAGATCCTTTTCCAAAGAAGAAATGATATTTACCTAAATAAGTGTTTTCAAACATATCCTTAGAATTTATTTTACATATATGATAAAATCCATGGATATTACTCATACCCTTCATGGAAATTATCCAAAGGTTCCATTCATAATTCTATCTTGATTGGTTTATGTTTTTATGGAATAAGGTTTAAAACACCCATTTCACTTCCACAGATTCTATGCTTTTGAAACCCACTTCTTTTCATGGGTTATGAATTCATGAAGTGATTAGGAAACCTATATCATTTCATAGGTTATGATATGATGAAACGTTAATGATACCAATTACATTTCAAGGGTTATTATTTTATTTTTATAAAACTTATATCTTTTAATCAGTCCGGATATGATGAAAGTTTTATTATTTCATAGAACATGTATTTATGATATTATTATGAGATAGGTGGGACCTATATCTCACTCCAAAAAAATGGTTAATGATTATTTGTATATGAGACCATAGGTTATAAAAGTTGTAGCCCATGTTTAAAATAATAAGTTACATGGGTTGTAGCCCAAGACAGAAAAAAAGTTACAAGGGTTGTAGCCTAATCTTAAAAGAAAGAGGGAACAGATGTTGTAGACCAAGCCCAAAAAGAAGAAGATACAGGGGTTTTCACCCAAGCCTAAAATTAATAGGAAGCATCAGTTATAGCACAAGAATAAAAGTAAGAGGGGACATGGGTTGTATCCCAAGACTAAAAGTAAGTTGTCAGATGGTTTGTTAGCACAAGCCCATGGAATGTACACTGGTCGGATCCCAATTATAACATGTTATAAAGGCCATGGTAATTAGATTTGACATAAAATTTACTATTTATATATATATATATATTCCACAAATCATATTTATTATTCCTTATTTATGATTTATTTTCTAATAGTGTTTATTTATTTATGATTAATTTCTTATGAACAACCAATCTTTATCCCAAAACTCTTGTTTAAGATCTTTGATATGTATGGTATGATCTCATTGTGTTATGATCATGTTATCATAACCATCTATTCATGTATATGCTTACATAAATCCATTGTTTACCCATACGGAGAGTTTGATCTCACTCTTTTTTATGTTTCCATTCCCCATGTTGTATAGAATTGTTTTTGGTAGAAGTTATAATAGTGGAGATCTTTATAAAAGATATTTAAGATATTTCACCTAGATAGAAGATTTGGTTTCCCAGTTCCAAATAAACTAAAATATTATGGTCCTCAGACATGTTTGTTTTTAATAAACTAAATATTAATCTAAAATGATGTAATATCCATGTATTCCAACACTAGGTTTCTATAGTCATGAAAACCCTCCTGTATGGCAATAAAGAGAGTAGTGACCCCCAAATACCACCACTAATAGGACACTTTTTGGAGACTAACACCAAACGTATAAAATACACACAAATGTTCAGTATTTATGGAAATAAATAAATATCGAGACAAGAGATAAGTTCCACAAACCAAATCCATCTCATAAACAAATAGACAATCCCAATATAAGACATTTAAGGAATATAAGAGAAAATAAATGAAAATAGTATGAAAAATTCTATGTATTAACCATGAATCCCATATGATCCTAAAACAACAATATAATCTTTTAACACAGAATGAAATCACCAACCATCTATTGTAGACCTGAAAATTTATTCATACATATAGGGGTGTGAATACAAGATTACACATTAGGATACTCCCTAAAACCTCTCCGGATAATGTAAAAGAAGCATAATAAATCCCACTGAATAAATAAATGAAACTAACTTGTTTCCAAAATTTGGTGAACTAAATCTGAACCTCACCAACCCCAACTCTTCATGTTAAATGTCATATCCCAATATTTAATAATAAATTATCTCTTAAAATTAATTTAGTAGATTATATTTCATGAAACACTGAATTAGCCTGCGTTATACACAAGATTGATTTTCTACGAAACTACATATTAGTATTTTAATTATTTAAATGCTAATTTATTTAACAATTGAATATTTTAATACGAATACTAAAAAAATTAAATGTTATTTATAATGTTTTCACATAAATAGAACATATTTATCATGAAATTTATATGTTTATATAAAAATGATATTTAGAAAAACTACTTTTTAAGAACTACTTTTTATGTCCTTTTATGAAAACTATTAAAATTAATTTTAAACACCCATAAATAATTATTTTTGTAAAATAGACTTAATTTTTGAATTAGTAATACCAAAATGAGATTAGGGATAACTTTTTGTACTTTTCTCATAACTTTCATATTTTGATGAATAGCGAAAATACAAAATTTTAATTAAAACCCACTTTTTTAATCAAACACATTTAGTGTTAAATTATATATTTGAGTGGTTTTAACGTATAATTAGATTATATTTTAATAATTATTTATAATTTAGATCATATTATGTAATTTTACATTTAAATTGTACATAAACACATGTCAATCTTTTGAGAGTTTTTACTTCTTAACAACCCGCTTTTTGGTTTTGACCACAGAAATTAATTTTAAATTAATTACTGAAACTTTTGTGTTTTGAATTTATAAAATTGGATTCCATTTTTGGAATGATAATATATAAATTGTCTAAATTGGTATATTTTATTTTTAGACATTATGATTAGTAACTTTAGAAAATATTTTATTTACCATGGTTAAAGGGTAAATTTGGTAAATAAGGTTAAAAAATACTATTATAATAATATAAAATTATCATAACACCTGTCCTAACCATATTTTATGAGATATTTCCGAACAAGGGTATCCTTGGGTCTTTTTTGGGACCCCATAGAACCACTTGGATGTGAAAATGATATTTTATAAGTATTAATTTAAAGTATAGAAAAATATAACATAAAGAGGTATCTTTCAATAAAACAATTTTTATATGTGGTTATATAATTGATATATTCGACTATAAATAGTAATTATAAATATAAAAATATTTAATACATCATTATATTTTATTTATAATTTTTAGACATAATATTAATATATTTATTTATGACACAATAGTGATGCAGTATTTTACTTATTATTGAAAGAATAAAATATATGATATTATAAATATTAAAATAAATACAATATTAATGTTATGATTCCATACACGAATTTTCTAGGTCAATATGAAATATTAGTGTTGATTTAATGTAACTTTTCCAAGTAATCATGAAGATGTATCTTTCACAAAAACCAAATACTAAATTGTTTCAAAATTAACATAAATGAGTTTTTAAATCAAATACTATATTATCAAATGATAGGATATTCATAAAAATATAAGATTTGGACAAAGGTCATAAATAAAGTTATATGTGTCCTTAATTAACCACTTTAGTTTCCCTTGAAAGTTTATAGTATGTTTATTAACCATGTAATATAAAAATACAAGAAGACATGGTGAAAGTTAAAGTATTTAACTAAGAGTTAAATCTAAAAGATAATGTTAATATGGTGAAATAAACATCAATAAAACCTATTGTTTTAGATTATTTATACCCATCCCAATCTTATACTTGAAATTAGTATATTTGGATCATGTAGTAACAAAAAATTATTTTAAAATAAATTAATATTTCAAGATTTTCCAAAAATACCCTTAACCTCTTTTATAAAAGGTTACTTCCCCTTATATCAAATTCACACCCCAAAATCCATTTATCTCGGCAAAAACCTGATCAAATATCCTACCAACTACCCTAAATTAATCCTAGAGGCCATAATTTGATCAGAAATCCAACCTATGGAGCCTTGTTGTTCTAATAAAAATGAAGAACCCGAAGAAAAGATAATTACTTCATCACCGCTTTCAAAGTTCATTTCTTCTTCCACTACCTCTTTCTTTTTTGATTACGTATCAAACTAATAAATCCATTAACTTGTACATATTTATATGTTATTAGAAATTTTGTTCAGCCATATTCATTATTCTATGCATCATATTAATTACGAAGTCACCATACGTGCGTACAGACAGCTTACCGTCTCCGCGTCATGGTGTAGTTTTTATTCTACGCTTCATTATTTGGATGGGAATAATAATTAGTATAATTGATCTAAATAAGAAATATAAAATATTAATGATTTTTTATATATAATATATCATTTAATTACATAATATTCACCATCAATAGAATGATATTGTCACTCGTGCGTACGTACGAATTACCATCTTCACCATGCGATGAGATTTCAATCCCCATCGTATCCATTCAAGAATAATTTTCATTTGATGATTAAAAATATTGTTTAAAAACTTAATATCATTATTGATATGAATCAAATATATCCTTTCCCTAACAAACATGGCCTATGTAATATAACATATAAAGGAAAATGAATCTGTTGACACCCAAAACAATGATACTATTAAAATATTATTAACAAATCAATATAAGAAGATCATATATGATATCATATTTATGTATGTGGTTATTTTATAATTTAATAACAATTATTTAACCATTATTTAGGAGTTTAACGTAACCTTGACTAAGGTAAAGTACAAGGTAAGGGTTAAATTTCACAATCTCTTTATTATCTGAGGTTGTTTATGCGTGAGTATCTACTGGGATTTCATTATCATCCACATCCGTGTTTCTTAAAAATGTATTTCCAAAAAATATAACTATTTCATAGACTATGGTTTAAATACATTTATTCCTTTTTTAAATTTTTATAATATATTTTTAAAGGCATCTTTCTGCCTTTTTCTAAATAAGGTACTTTATGACCTTTTCGACAAATTAATGAAAGAATCTTTTTTATACGATGAGTGTAGCTATTTTCCATCATTATAACACCTTTGAAGCTTATGTTACAATATTATAATAGTATTCTCAAAATAATTTTTTTCTTTTATTACTACATGTCTTTTAAATAATTTCAAAATAGAAAGAGATATTTCTCTCAAACAGTTCTAATTTCATCTATGTCAACATCTTTTGATGGATTTTATGCTTATTTGACGTTGATTTATTATGATAAAATCATCCTTATTGTATTAAAGGTTTTGTTAAATGTTATACTATGGATGTTCTATTTTTATACCATTCATGGTTTATGGTAAATTTATTGATATTTTGTTTGGTGGTTTTAATACGAATGTTTATGTTTCAACCTTTTCATATGAGGAATGCATTGGACGTAGTAAGAGATGGGTGGGGCCCTCTATAGCCTGTTGATACATCTGTATGTCAAATGAGACAAATTAGTGTCTTGGAAAAGGCCTTGATAGAAATTTTATTTGTAGTTATGTAACGAGGCCTTGGATATGTGGTCTTGATGTCCGACATTATCCATTTCATCATTATGAAATTAGCTATTGATTTTGCATGCGAGTATTTGTCTAGTAGAATATCCATGTGAATATGTAAATGGTGTTATTTGAATTATAACTTCTATATTATACTGATGTTTCAGTTTGAAAGACTTTTGTTTTAGTCTTATACATTGCCTTAAATTTTTGTGCTTATTTATAAAAGTTTCTACTATATTGTTATCCTTACTGAGAATCGTAGCTCAACCGTTTATTATGTTTTATTTTTCCCTGGATGTTAAGAAGTAAATTATGAATGATCTATAGGGATAGGCTAAGGTATTTTAGGGTGTTCTATAGAGACACAATTTTTTTGTTTTATCATTTCATTATGTGATGTAAAACTCATGTATGCATCCAGAACCTCCAAGGCTACTAAACTGATCGGCCTTTCAAGACATGATCTCTTGTGATCTTGCCAATGTTTTCTAATAATGCACCAACACTATGTAACTAGGGTTGTGGTGTTACAGTTGGTGTCAAATGAATTTTAGTACAAAACATAGGATCAAGATTTAGAAAAACTCTAATTAGAGACCATTACCCTAAAATAGACATTGAGGATTAATATAGATGAACATCCAAAAATTTTGGTAATGTAGATATTATGTGGCTTTTATAATAAATATATCCTTATCTGGATAAAACAAGTGGACTTGGTTCTTGAACAGATGTACCTAAGATTAAAAACTCTAACAAGGAGTTTTGGGCTTGACCAAGAGTATCCGGGTACACGACAACGGGCATTACTGCGCACCTGGTTTGACACTCCTGGGGGATGTGCTTAGGATAATTCAAATTTTGTTTACAAACCATTATGAAGGATCTAAGAGTAATATTTCCGAAATGAAACCATTTTTATGATTATGAGACTACATGTGTTGAAATATTCAATTTATGTTGATAATTTGTCTAGTTTTTTTATTATACATTATGATATGATCTAACCTATTGTATTTTTTTCATTTATAAATGGCCCCCATTTGGAATAATGAGAAATCAAGCAATATTCATGATCTTAAGATTATGAAGGATCACATCTTTCGTTTTCTTAAGCCAACATTTAGATGGGAAATAGTCTCGCACATATTTTAATCATATGAATAAATAGTGTCATGTGTTAATAAGCTAAGTAATTAATTATATGATTCCCATGGCTTTGAAGGGAATCAAGAGAAGAAGATGATGGCAGAGAAAAAGATATATAATGGGAAGAAGGGAAATAATGATTTTCTCACACGTGATAACTTTGTAAATAATCACCTTAGTAAATACATAAATGGAATGTGAGTTCTTTAAAAGTGTAGAGAAAAAGGAAATCATGTTTGTGATTTCAAGGGTAAGAAAAATGTTTAATGTGTACAGCGATTAAACTTCAAGGAGTTGGGACACTATGCGAATCAATTTCCCAATCATCTAAGTGTACACCAAATGATGCTATTAGATAATAATAATGTTATGATAATACCGTAAATGAAGAGGAATGATTAGCGTTCTTGTGTTTTTATAAAATAATTATGTCATTTGATTATTTTATTAATTATGTACAGGTTATAGGAATTATATAGTATATAAATATTGAACAATAACACTTTTTTATTGAGGATTTGAGATTGTATGGTATTATGAAAAGTGACTCAATAGAAAATTAATCTTTTTGAAAAATACATGGATTCGGGAAATTTAAACCTTAATATGGTCCTGATATTGGGGTAGTGATTTTGGAATAAGATATGATTGATTTGGATAAATTATATTGGATATTCTTGACAACCTTGAAACTAATTTTTTTATTCCATCATTATGGAGTTTACAACATTGTTTGATATAAAGACTATATCATGTATTCTATAATAAATAAGGGAGCACGAATATAATCAAAAGTGTTTTATGGTAATTCATGGTGTTACCATGTTTGGAAAGAATAATTGATGAAGGTATTCACATGTTATTATGTGGAAAAAATTGAACTTCATTATGTTTTCCTTCCTTAATAATTTTGGACATTGAGTTTGAACCGAAGTACATTGGATAAGTCTAAAGTTTGGAATGGATTATGTTGGACACTGGATACTATTGTTTAATTTTAAAAAAATTCTTATAATTAATTTTGGATTGTTATAAAAAATTAAAACATATAGGTTAGGTGAAAACTCGTCATATCCGGCAAGGCCACGAGACTTGAACCCGCAACCGAAGAGCGCCAAGGGTGTATCACCTACCATTGGCATATGTGATGTCGCAGTTTGTATAATGTTGGTTTTTTAAATGTTTTAACAGACAAATTATAAATTCTTAATTTTTAACACTATACAATTAGTATAAATAGAATATTTTTGAGTTTGATAATATTTTGTAGTGAATGATGAATTTGTGGTATAAATTAATTAAAGGACAGAATTCTACTTTTCAACTATTTTTTTTTCCTTATTCAATGAAGAAATTAATTTATAATCACTAGGTAAATTATTTAAAAACAAATTCTTATCAAAAAACCTTATGAACCGATGATATTTTATTTCATCATAGATTTATGGATTTAGGGTCCTCAATATTTCATTTATTATTCACTGGTTTGTGATTGATGACCTCAATCACTATCTATAAATATTTACGTTTTTCCTGAAATTATGTTTTTTTAATTCCCACTAATGTTCTTCTATTCTAAATCATAATTTGGTGGTGACTTTTTCATTTCCATTTCCATCTTATTAAGACTAAATTTTATTAACCCTGTTTCAGATGTGGGTTTTCCACAAAGATATTTTCTATTTTTAACCTTTTATTTTCGAAGAAAAATTTCAAATTATGAGGATGAAATTTATTGAAGGAGGGGAAAATGTAACACCCCAAGATTTCATAGTATGTTATATCATTAAAATAACTTAATAGCTTAAATTACATGAAACACTGACTTGTCTTGCATTATACGTAAGATAGAGTTTCTAAGAAACACATTGGTATTATAATTATTTAAAAAATATATTTATTTGTAAATTAAATATTATAATAATAATAGTAAAAAATAAATTTAAATTTTATTTATAATCTTTTCATATTAATAAAACATCTTTATATTTAAATGTATAACTTCTGCTAAAATATTCAAGATATTTAGAAAAACTATTTTTTAAAAAGAACTACTTTTTTATGTCCTTTTGTGAACAATAATAAAAATAATTTTAGAAACCCCTAAAATTTTTATTTTTTTAAATAGACTTAATTTCTTAATTTGGAATATTAGAATAAATTTAGGGTGAATTTTTGGTACTTTTCTGATAAATTTCATATATTGATGAATAGTGAAAAATAAAAAAATATTAATTAAAAATATACTTTTTTAATATAAATAATTTATCATGTTAAATTATATATTTTTTTGTTTTAAAGTATCATTAGATTATATTTTTATCATTTAATATAATTTAGGTAATTGGATGTAATTCCACATTTAAATTTTATATAAACACGTGTCAATATTTTAATTGTTTTTTCTTCTTAAAAATCCCGCTTTTTTACAACAAGAATTAATATTAAATAAATTAATGATAATTATGTGTTTTGAATGATTAAAATTTGATTCCATATTTTGAATCAAAATATACTAATTGATTAAATAGTTAACTTTTATTTTTAGACATTATAAATAGTAACTTCAGTTTATATTTTATTTACCATGGTTAAAGGGTAAATCTAGTAAATAAGGGTACAAAATATTATAATAATATTATTAAATTACCCTAAAACATGTCCTAATATTATTTAATGAAATATTTCTGACCATGGGAATTCTTGGGTCGATTTGGAGACCCCATTGAGCCACTTGGATGTGAAAATGATATTGTATAAGAATTAATTTAAATTGTAGAAAATTATAACACAAACATGTATCTTGCACTAAAACAATTTTCATATGACGTTATACAGCTCATCTCTTCAACTAAAAATATTCATTAGAAATATGAAAACATTTCATATATCAGGAAATTTTGTTTATAATTTTTGGACATTAAATAATTTTATTTATTTATGACACAATAACGATGCAGTATTTTCCTTATTAATGAATCAATCAAATATATGATATTATAAATATTAAATAAATAAAATCTTAAAGTTATGATGCCATACACGAATTTTTTATGTGTATATTACATATTAGGTTCAATTTAATGTATTTTTTTATTAGTAGTCAAGATGTTATGAATTTCTCAAAAACCAAATACAAAATAGTGTCAAAATTGGCATAAATGAGTTTTTAAAACAAATATTAATATTATTAAATGATATAATATTCCTAAAAAATACTATTCGTCCAAGGGACTTATATAATTTTATATATGTCATTATTGAACCACTTGAGGTTCTCATTGAATTTTATAGTAAGCTTATTCACCATGTAATATAAAAATTCATGTAGACATGTTAAAAGTTAAACTATTTAACTAAGACTTAAATCTAAAAGACAATGTTAATACGGGGACCTAATTATGTATTAAACCTATTAGTTGAAAATATTTTGACCCTTTCCCACATTATACTCGAAATAAATCCATTTTAAGCTATTATTAACAAAAAATTATTTTATAATAAATTAATATTTCTAACTCTTCCAAAAGTGCCCCTCATCTCTCTTATAAAAGGGTACTTCCCCTTCTCTCAAATTCACAACACCAAAGCCATTTGGATCGGCCAACCCCTAATAAAATTTTCTCCAAACTACCCTAAATGAAATCTAGATTATATACATTGATCATAAATCCAACCTATGTATCCATTTTTTTCAAATCAAAAGGAAGAACCTGAAGAAGAGGCAATTACTTCATCACCTCTTTCAAAGATCTTTTCTTCTTCCACTTCCACTTTCTTTATTTGGTATATATAATATACCATCCAATTACATAATATTTCACCATCAAAAAAATGATATTGTTTCTCATTCTTACGTACATATTACCATCTCCACGACGTGATGAGATTTCATTCCCCATCGTATCCATTCCAGAATAATTTTCATTTGATTATTAAAAATAATTTGTAAAAACTAAATATAATTATTGATATGAATAAAATATATCCTATCCATAACAAACATGACTTACATAATAAATCATATAAAGGAACATGAATCATTTAACATCCAAAATAATGATACTACTGAAATATTATTAACAATGCAATATTAGAAGATCATATATGATATCATATTTATGTATGTGGATCATGTATATTTTAATAAAAATTATTTAACCATTATAAAGAAGGTTAAATTACCCTTGAATAAAGAAAAGTACATGGTAAGGGTTAAATTTCACAATCTCTTTATTATTAGAGGTTGTTTATACATTAGTATCTACGGTGATTTCTTTATCATCTACATCTGTGTTTCTTTAAAATGTATTTCAAAACATTTTTACTATTTCCTAAACTATGGGATAAAGTCATTTTTACCCTTTTTTGACTTTTTATAAAAAATTTGAAAGGAATCATTCCATCATTTTCGAAACATGGTATTTTATGACCTTTTCGATAAATTATGGAAAGAATGTTTTTTATACAGCTGATGCAGCTATTTTCCATCATTATAACACCTTTGAAACTTCTGTTACAAGCTTATAAAAATATTTTCAAAATAAACATTTTCTTTTATAACTACATGAATTTCAAATGATTTCAAAATAGAAAGATATATTTCTCTCAAATATTTATGATTTCATCTATGTCAGCATCCTTTGTTGGATTTTATGCTTGATTGAAGTTGTTTTTTTGTGATACAATCTTATATTCTGTATTAAAGGTTTTGTGATTTATTCGACTATGTATGTTCTATTTTTATACCATTTGTGATTTATGGATAATGTATTTATTTTTTTATGCAAGTTTTAATAAAAATTATTATGTTATGTTTCAACATTTTCATATGAGGAATCCATTTGACATAGTAAGTGACGGACGTGGCCCTCTATTGACCCTCAGCGCATCGGTAGGTTTAATGAGACAAATTAGTGTCTTGGAAGAAGTCCTTTACATAATTTTTAGTTGTAGTCTTGGTACGTGTCCTTGACTATGTGGTTATAATGTCCTATATTATGCATTCCATCATTATGAAATTAGCTATTGATATTACATGTGATTTTTCGTCTAGTAGAATATTTTTGTGAATAAGTAAATGGAGTTATTTGATTTATCGCAACTACATTATGATAATGCTTAAGTTTAAAAAGATTCTTTTTTAGTCTTATATGAAGACTTTAATGTTTATTCTTATTTATAAATTTTTCTTCTATATTTTTATCCTTACTGAGCATCTGAGGTCACCCCTTTTTTATGTTTTATTTTTCTCGTGATGTGAAGGGGTATATTATAACTGACCTGCAGTTATAGGCTAAGGGATATGAGTGTTCTCTAGGGAGACACAATGTTGTTTTTTTCATTTCATTGTGTAATATAAAACTTATATATGTATCTAGAACATACAAGTCTACTAAACTAATTGGTCTTTCCGGACTTGATCTCTTGTGATCATGCCAATGTTATGTAATAATGCACTGACTCTAGGTAACTGGGGTCAGGGTGGTACATTAAATATATAAATAAGAAAAAAAACATAAAAAATATATATACATTAAGGGATCTCTAAATTCAATTCCACAGTAGTTTCTCTCTCTCAAATATCAGTTCCAAACATCATATGCTTTTATCCCTTCCATAATCCATCATACCCATCCAGTAAACCAGAACACCTCCATAAAATCATCCCATTTTACACACCAAGAACACATATGTCATGAATATCTCATCATATATATAACCAAGGAAATAGTTATAGAAGCTATCAAAACCCATTTATCTTATGTTATACCTCAATCCATCGCAACCCATGCATGTACAACTATGGTAAGCACAATCACTACAAATAAAATTCATGTATACTCTTTAACCTAATGTTTCTACAATCTGAACATATATATGGTAAAACTGAGGGCTACCACAACCTATATAGAGATGAAATGTAGACCCTAAACCATCATAGCCATGATATTCCCACTCACGATACTACAGATGAAGGGAGGTTAGGGAACTAGGAGCATCCAGTTATCTATTCCCCGACCAACTTGTCTATTAGAAAAATCACCTGAAATAAAAAAAAAGTTAGGAGTGGAATACCCTCTAATATCTGGTTTTAGAGTGCATAAAAACATATAACATCAGGAAAATATAAAATGAAAAACTACACATGGTGAAACATCCTATCCGTGGACTCAATCTACAATTACAGTACCACATGACACCCAATAACTAATTTTACGTTCTATGGATCATGCTTTCCTGTAATCATTAAGAATCATGTCCCATCATTAAACAATATTATATTGATATTAATAACTACTAATCATTTTTACCCAATCATTAATTAATACCATCAAAAATTATTGTTTTTTCTAATTATACTATAAAATAAAATTTTCAACCAGTTTAATATTATAATTCCTCATTTTCATTTCGTGCCATCAGATACTTTCAAACCTAATATATGTCTTTCAATTAATAAATCTATATCATTATCAACAACCATTCCAATAAATTCATTTATAATTCATGATCATTATATATAACATGTATTATATGACATAACCGAAATGACCATGAAAGGAATGCACTTATAGTGATGATTCCATATATAGTAGGATATTGACAATCAAAATAATCAATTATTCCAAAATCAATCTATCAAGAAATATTAAAATTCATAATTCCCCACTATCAATTACAAACAAAAAAACCATTAGTAATACCACCAAAATTATATTAAAAAAATCAAATCCCCACACTCAGAATGTGCCACCCATTCCAACCCCATCTGCATCACAACACTACCAAAACCTTGGGAAACCATCCCATCCCTCGCCAAATATTCCAACCATACCCGATTTTACAACATTCCTAACAAGGACTATACCATATTATGGAACAAACATGGTATAAACAATTATTTTAAACAGAAAAATTCATTGTCAAACCAAGGGTGTAACTGTACTATAAACAAAATTGGTAAATAAATTTGGTCTCATAATTTCCATAAGAACAAGAATATTAGATATCAATATTTACCATTTCAACATTTAATTAACTATTTAATTTTGAGCATGTTTTAGTATTAGTAATCCAAAAATATGTAGGTAATAATATATATGACTAAACAATAATAAAAATTCAAGAAACACTTCTCATACCAAGCATATTTGAAGGATTAATGGTAATTATATTCACATACCCCACTCATAATTAACTTCATCTTACCAAATTTACATTTTTAACTAATATCAATCATATTAAACATTATGAGGAATAAAATTATTCATAGAAATAAAAAATTAAATATCAGGAGAATATCAAGAGGCATCCTCCAAAAATATCATAAAAATCATGTTATCATAACACCACTTCATATTCCCCCATTCTTTTAATTTTGATTTTTATATTAATTATTATCGATCTCAATAATTTATCAATAAAATATAAATAATGGTAATTTCACATCAATATATTCTTAATGATAAGTTATAAATCCCTTATGTTGATATGAATTTTTCATTGTTTTCTAAATTTGAATAGAGGAACTGACTATGAACTCCAATCACCTCTTATAAAAAACCCATGATTAAAAAGGATATCATCCAAAAAATACTCCATCATAGTCAAAAATAAGAATCTCAAAAAAGAAGTAATATAATGTTTTTTGGAATTGTATAATGGAGAGAGAATGAGGCAGCTAATAAGATAATAAGTTAATTCACTTAAGATCAACCACGAGTCAATCTATAGAAGCTAGATTGTAAATCTTTGAAAAGAGGCTCAAATGTTTTTGAAAGTATTCCTTTAGTCACCAATGGTTAAAATAAATAGGGAGGATATAAATAAAATTTGGAGTTTATTCTAAATTTATACAGGCTTGATAATATAAAACCATAACACAACTCCTTTGATAAAACAACAACTGATCTGTTTTTCGCTAAAACTAATGTACAACATTGGTACGAATGCTACAATGGTCTAGTAAAACCTCCCTATAGAAATAAAAATGAAAATACCCCCATATATCTCATATTTAACTCCTACATAAACTCCAAATCCAATATTACCAAGGAATACCCATGACATTTACAAGATACCGTGCCACATTAGTACCCCAAATGGTAATAAAAAAGAACACAATAACCCAGAATCTATTATTTTCCCCATGTTCCATGTCATAGATACCATTTAATCGAATGATCTAGGTAAATCAGCCTCTGAATATTCATTGTGTATCCAAGGTAACATTCCAAAAAATCTCTTAAAATATAATGAACTCAAAACCTAAACCTCAAGGATTCACATCACAAAGTCTATTGATACAACCCAAGTGGCCATTATTGGAAATTAATTATATCAAACACTACATCATTTCTTATCCCATTTAACTACATAATAATGTAACATCTACAAATGAAATTCCATATCCATTTATTCTTTTACTCCTATAATATTTTTATAAACCTTCAATCACTAGAAAACATAATGAAAGGGATCATAAAGGATCAATCCCTTATAAATATAATGGGTGAGTTAACTTATCAACATAATTTTTTTCAGTAAATGCAATGTCATCAAATTATTCATTTTATATGAAATGGGGAATCTCTTTAATATAGATTTTATCTGTAAGTAACACATCATATCTATGGTGATCTATCTCACATTATTCAAGACCTTACCTAGATTAATATAATGACATTTATTAACTTCATTATCATACCATAGGGATGAGTTGTTGGAAGTGTGTGATTATAGTTGTGAATTCTGTTTTTTAATAGCATTAAATTTTTGGAAAATTATTTTTCTAATGAACCCTCTCAGTTCACCCTTCAACATCACATTGGTCAGCCAAAAATATATATCAAAGTGAATTTTAAATTTCCTCACAGTAGAAAATATTACCAGGGTATCAGAAATGACTTGTGGAATGATTTCACCCCCATAATCCATTAAAAACATAATAAGGATTCCTACCTAGAATCTGGAAGGACTTCTCTAGAGATTATGCATCCATTCCATCGTGTAGATTATTTAAAAATTATAAACAATGGATAATAGAGTATAATTAGAAAAAACATAATACAAAAAAATCATTATAAAATGAAACTAAAGTAGAAATACTCAGAAAATTCATATATTAACGTGAGTGTAAAAAAAATATCCCTGGATGAATTGTCCAATAAAAACTAAACTCCCAATGTAACCAAAAAAGGGGAACCAAAAAACCATTGTTCTTTTATCCCCATGTGACCCATTTCCACAAGTAGATAGATACCACAGAAAGAAACATAACCTCAAGAATCCCTATAATGAGAAGTCTCTCCTTTAGCCTTACCATTATTTGATTCAAAAAATATCAATATAATAAATAGTATATATAGGGTAAAAGTATAAACCAAGTATCAGACATACATAAATCTATATATCTCTTTTCCCAATGAAAATAAATTATTCAAATTTTAAATAAGAGATTTGAAATTATGTTCCTTGATAACCATTTCATAAATCCCTCAATTTTCAAGAAACAATCTATGAAAATGATTGACATATAAAAGATAATAAAAATAATAATTTATGGAATCATGTGATAACAATGTTATCAAAATCAAACAATACAATATTAGTAAATAAAGGCATGTAATAACAAGATCAAGTATATGTGAAACATAGAGGAACTCTAATCTATAGGCTCTAGGTATCTAGAACTCCCTCAAGGAACATTGGTTTGGCTATATGATCCTAAACAAGTAATAAGACTTGGAACTCTCAAGGAATCAACACAAATATCCTCTATTTGGTATTACATATAATGAAAAGGTAGAACCCATACACCAATGGTATCCCATGTTCACCAAAAACCATACCCATCACATAAAAAAATCTCACTACCATGTAATAAGGTTCCCAACAAAATCCTCTTTCAAAATATTTTTTAAATATCATTTAATGATATGAATCGTCCAAAGGGAATTTTATAAATTTATTTTTATACATAAAATGATTTTACAAGGAAAACCCAAAATAATTTACTCTTTCTTCAACACATGAAAACAATAAAAATAAAAAAATATGATTTCATTTAATAAGTAAATCGAAGCATAATAAATCAATAAGAAAGAATAAAAAAAGAACCAAGTAAAAATGAAAGAAATAATCATGATATGTATGTAAACCTACATTGGAAATGACTAAATGTTATCACCATCAAAAAAATATCATGAGGAAATAAGAAGAGATATCTTCATCAACCTAAGCATCCATTGTAACACCCCAAGTTTCTATGTATTATTATTTTTTAAATAAATGAAAAAAAATTGATTACATGTATTGATTGATACATCAAGTTATGATTGGTTATAAAAAGAGATTTTATTATTATACCTGAAACACAAATTTCAGGTTTTGATATATGCAATACTATGTATGGCCTGTGTTACACACAATACCAATTTCCTTCAATAGCTTGTGTTACACGTAAGACTCAGTTTTACCAAAAAAATAGACAATTAATAATATTATTACAATATTATTATAGTTATCACCTAGACTGTGGAATTTTATTTATGAATAATATTAATTAAATTTTAAAAATATGGTTTAAATATGTATATAATATTAATTCATTACAGACCATATAACAAGAAATTAAAATAAAAACATTTTTAAAAAATAGGTTATCATTTGCTAGAAATATATTTTTATCAATTAATTAAACCAATTTGATGAATTATTTTAATCAATATATATATATATATATATTATTAAAGGATTTTTTATAATTTCATATTATGTATTTTCTAGACAAGATATAAGCATAGAACTAATTTTATGCATAAATAGATGTTGTTTTCTAAAATGTAATTTTACCTCCTCTTAATGAAACTCCTATTTTAAATATAACTTTTGACACTTTAATAAATTATATTTGACAAAATAAACATCACTATTTATTAATTAATGTCAAAAATTATCTTAGGGATTGTTTTTGGTATTTTCCGAAGAAGTATCATTTTTTAATTAATAGTGGAAAATAATGAATTCTAATCGAAAAATGAAATTTCATCTATTTTTTTTTGTTGAATTATATTTTACATTGTTTTTAATGTATAATGAGATAAATAATAAATATTTAAATCCAATTTATTTCATTTGAATTAATTTCTTATTGAAATTTTATATAAAAACATTTCAATCTTATAAACTTCTTACCTTTGAAACCTCGTTACTTCGTCCCCTCTATGAGAATAATTTTAAATTAGATTCTATCAATTATGTGATTAGAAATTGGAAAAGTGGATTCTATATTTTGAATCAAAATATTTTATAGTTTCTATTAAGGTTAATTTTTTTAATATTAGTCAATGAAATTAAAATTAATTACAAGGATTGAGTTAAACACATGTTTCTGTTGTGGTTAAACTTTAATATTGAGTAACTGAATGACCTCGAATCATTTCTATAACCCATTGGATGTATATTTATCTACCATTTCCCCTGTTTTATAAATAATGGTCCATTATTGTAGGTACATGGTGTAATATAAGACTCTCGATAGTGTTTATCTTTTTTTATAACTACATAAATGCCACTCCTCCTCCATTATATATTAACACTCCCGCCCTTACTTCTTCACACCTCTCAAGAATTTTGGCCAGAAAAAAACCTGCCAAAATAAGCACTAAGAATATACGCTATAATCATAAAAGACACACCTTGGGTACAAATAAAACCAATGAACTCCTTTGTTGAAAACCAAATGGAGTTACATGAAGAGGAGGTAACATTATTCAACGAGCAATTTTGTTTTATTTCATTCTCCACCACATATTTCATTTTTATATAAAACCATAAGTATAATAAATATAATGATATTTTTATACTCTAAGGGTTATAATAACATCTACTAATTCTTCAATTAAATGGGATACTCAATCATCATTTGTGTGTACGATGGACTACGGCCTCATGAACTGATGACATTTGTTCATCAATTACCCCTCTCATGGTTGAGAATAAAGATGGAATTAATATTTTTATATGATATATATATATATATATATATGATATATATTGTTTGTTTATGATTATTTAGTTATTATATAACACATACATCCATGGTTTATGTTTTTGAGAATAAGATAACATCGTTTGTGGATGTGTGGACTACCACTTCCTCAAAGTGATGTGATTCATTCCTGATTTACATGTAATGTTTACGGGATAAGATTATTAAAAATATGTTATATTTATTTAATAATTATTATACTAGAATTATAATATATATATATAATTTATTCTTCTATCATTCAATACTATAAGAGAATGGAAACATTGTTCTTGTGTATATACAACATACTATCACAAGGAATGGTTTTTTGTTTTCCTATTTCTATATTTTATATATTTTAAAAAATAGATAAATTTTTAACATATATGATATTAAATTCATGGATTATATTTTGGAAAGAAAGAAATCACGATCTATGTATGAGGACTAAGAATGAAAAGTGAAAACATGTAAGTAAAACAAAGCGGTTATTACCCGAAACATAACATTAACATGGAATTATTAATTAATGGGTAAGATAAATTCATAATTAAATAATATATGTTATTATATTTATTAATATAGTTAGGTGTCAAATTTATAATAAACTTATAATAATCATATATCAGGTTTTAATAAGTATAATGGGATTAAAAACATTATGTAAGGGGATTTCTACTATCACTTTTATTTCTATAAGACTTCTCCCATATTCACCACTTATTTCTTTTATGTTTTTTATATACCTCCCATTAATTTATTATATAATTATTATAATTAATTTTAAGGTTATTTACATATAAATTTTATTATCTCAAATTCATGGGACTTTCATATCAAAAGTTTCCAAATTATTCAGGCACTTGTTTATCAATTTTTCTTCTTTGAGACACATGTTATATTAGGAACCTACATTATTTTACAAGGTTTATGTACAGCCAATTTAAGTGTATATAATTAATATAATTATTTTAATAATATTTTATGCTTCAGGTAATGTTACTCTTTCATTGTGATTCTAATTCAAATTTACCAAATTGGTAAAAGTTTATTGCCACAATCTCATCGTTTATCAGGATTTTTTATGAATAAGATTCCATTAATGAAATATTATGATCCATTTCAGAATAATATTCATGAATTTTCTTATCCTATGGGTTTTCATGATATATTCATGTATTTTATAATTTTTCCACACATTGGTACTTATTATAATTAATAAAATGTTTTTCTAAAAATATAACCTTATTTAGGTCTTCGGTCAGAAATCTGTTTTATTTAAAAAATATGTTATCTAAAAATGTATTCAAAAATGTTTTTAAATTATATTTTAAGTTAATTTTCATAGAAATAGAATTTTAATTTTTTTTGTGTTTTTAAAAAATTCTTTTATATGCTTTCATGATTATTTAAATAGAAAAAGTTTTTCTAAAATGTTTTGTGTTTAGAATTTGTTTTAATTGATTCTCATTGATTACATTATATATTTTCTAAGGATATTTTCAACGAAAATGTTTTAAATAATTTAAAATATTCCTTTATAAATTTTAAAAGCTATTTTAAATTATTTTTTAAATGTTTTATTTTCACAAAATGTATTTTAAAGAGAAAATTTTATTTTCCACAAGAAATATTTTAAATTATTTTTAAATTTTACTTCTTAAGTTTTATAAGTGGTTTTCAAAGAAAAGGATTTTAAAAACATTTTGTGTCTTAAAAATGATTTTCAAATAAATGTTATTTTTATTAATTATTGTTCTAGGTGACCTTCTAAAATCCTTCTCCATCTAGGATGACATACTTGGTTGGTTTTTATGCTTTACTAGGGATATGATCAAAGGAAATCATTCTTAATCTTCATTTTAATGGTTTGTGATTAAGATGAAAAGTTTTTTATGAAATCTGTTTCTCTTTAATGGGGTTTTCCCTTATAAAACCATTATAAACCCCACTTCCTTTCATGTGTTATTTTTTGATGAAATGATAATGAAACATGTTTATTTTCAATAGGTTATGATTTGATGATATTTTTATGATACTAATTTCATTTTATGGGATATATTATGATGTTTAGGAAACCCATCTCTTTTTATGGGTTTTCATATAATGAATGTTTTATTATCTTATGGCATGTGTATATGTGATTTAATTATTAGAATGGTGGGACCTATATCTCCCTCCATTTCAATGGGTAAATATTATATCTCATGAGATAGAAAAGGATAAAATGTTGAGGGAACACAGTCTAGTAAAGGATTGCATCCACTAAGATGGTCTTGGGAGTGAACCCTAACATCTAAAATGATCTTGTAAGTGATCCTTGACTACTAAGATAGTCTTGGGAGTGAACCATGACTATTAAGTAGGTATTGGGATTGAACCATGAAAACTATGATGGTTTGGGGAGTGAACCCATTCTACTACGATGACATTGACAGTATGTTGTGACTACTAGGGAAATCATTATATATGTTTATGTTTCTATCACAATTCCATGTCTTATTATTATGTTATGATTTAATGAATTATGATATTGATTACATTATAATTCATGTCTTATAGACTATAATATTTCTATAATGCCTTATTTATATGATCATTGATATGAATCGTGTTATCTTCAAATTTATTTCCCATGTTTTCATACACTTATTCTCATGTTATGCTTACTTATATCCTTTATTTTACATTACTGAGCATATGAGTTCACCCATTATTATGTTTCCATTACCCAATTTATTAATAATTGCTTAAGGTCAGAATACTAAATTAGAAGATATTTGTGGGAATCATTGAACATGTTTTACCAAGTTTTCATATTATGTTCCATATTTCTAAATACACAAAATAATTAAGATTATCAAAAATATACTATTGTATTGTTAGAATATTTTTCTAAAATGACATAATATCAATTTTTGATATCAAAAGGAATTTTTAGTTAACCTTTTGAAACTACGATGAGAAAACATTTTTCATACCCCTAGGAATATTTCTAAGGATATTCCTAGAGATGATTATGTAAAATAATTAGTTAATGTGTAGGAAAATATCATTGAATTTTATTAATGTATATAATGATTCGTTTGCTATAAATTCATCCATTTATGGATACTATAAGTGTATGTTGATGTAAAATTCATGTATATTAGTGTGATTACATCAAAAAACTCATTTTGTGCTAAACTTGATCAGAAACTTTTGAACAACAACAATCCTTACTACACACCAGGATTGACACTATCGAGGGATATGATTTGGAAATTCACAATCTCATCATAGACCATCATGAAGCATTTAAATTGAATATTACTATGAATACCCATTAATAATTTTTATGTGTCATAAATGTAAATAGTTATCATCATTTAGACTTTTAGTAATTCATTTTTCATGAATATATGACTTTTCCAACAAGATTTTTGTTTCTCACATAATTGTTTTGGAATTAGACAATGGATGGAACCAAAATAAATCATCTTAATGAAGAATATTATGGACAGTTAAGAGACTATGAGAAACCAAATTGGATTTTTTACTATAGATAAATATATTGTGATTATTCCAAATCCTCTATCACAATATATGATTAAAAATGTGACCTTATATAGGATTTCAAATGCATAGAATAAAAGGAATATTGGATTTTATGAAAGTTCATGTGGTAGTGAGAATTAATTAAGGAATATTCATATTCCTATATGTTAGGAAGAAGCGGAGAAGAACCAAGAGGAACTCCACAAATTGAGGGGAAGAGGTTATCTGTGTGGAAAAACTATCAGAGAGTGACAGAATATCAAGGAGTTCAATTTCTTATCTGTAGAGAACATGGTAATTCGACAAATCAATTCCATGGACTAAGAATTTAATTCTAACCCAAATATGGAACAATTACATTTAAATAATTAAAGTGGAATGATTGATGTATTAATATATATGTTTTTAATGATTTATGAAATATATAAGAATTATTCGGTGTAAGTGTTTTTCGTATGGATATTGAATTATATATTTAATGATACTGATGAACTAGATAGAATATTTAATGGGAAGGTTATATTTCATTAAAAACAACTTACTATGTAAAGGTACCCCTAAATATTTTATGAATGTTGAGAAACTATTTATTAGTATGGTTAATGTGATGATTGATATGGATAAAGTATATTGGATAGTATTTAAGACCTCAGAACTAATAAAGGATTTTTTGACAATGTGGTTTGTCTAACCTTTTATAGTGATTACAGATATATTGGATTAAGGAATATATTCAATGATTATTCTAATATTAATGATTATGGGTTTTAATTATGGATAAATGGTAATTCATGTCATTTTCATGTTTTATGATAATACATGATGAAGTAATTCACATTATTTGAATGTGAAAACCAAGACCAACTTTTTGATTTATGGGGGATCAATGATATGTTTATTTTGTAAAATTTAATGCCCTTGTTTCTAATGTTTTCGATTTTCATCTTTTGTAAGGGTTACAAGGTTGACTATTTATGGAATTGTTTAAGTGAAACATTGGATGAGGTTTTAGAGAATAAATTTTCATCTCTCCATTTGAATATTTATGTATATTGGTTAAATAGCGCTAACCATTTCATTGTGATGATAATTAAAGACAAATGGATTGACTTATTATTCTACTTATGGATATTATTATCCATTAGTACTTCAAGAATAACAAATTCACCTTAATTCATTAGAGTAATATATATAGTTGTAAATTGGTGAAGACACAAACAAACTGTGAGATTTTGCATATGAAATGTAATGAAATAAAGAAAGTTTATTTCATTGTAAAAATTCTCCAACTTTAGGAAACAGGCCTTAATATAAATTGTTGTCCCATTATCATTATTTTTTATGATACCAAAAACCATTTTCAATCCTATTTATTATATGTAGTTTTTATCATTAACATTATTCTGACCAAGTTCTCTATCACTAAAAATCAAAACAATATAGTTAGATTTCTCATCAATATAAATTTTTTCACATTCCACTTATATTCTCCTACATGGATACCAAATTATCAGTTACTTTAGATAACCATTAACATTATGAATTTATTATTTTAAAATGAAGTTTTATTATTAATTTTTATGATGTGGTCGTATATAAAAGGTACTTTTATGTATTCATACTAATACAAACCTGATGGATTTTAATGCTCAAATTCATTTTAAGGGGGTGAAATGTAACACACTGAGTTTTTAGTAATTGTTTTCAATGAATGAATTAAAATTCATCAATGAATTTCATTCCACACTACCCCATAATGATATTTCTTATAAAATATATTATATTTTTCTACATAAAAAACGTGGTTTAGGTTGTGATACATGCAATACTATGTTTGGATTATGTTACACATCACACTATTTTCCATCGATAGCTTTTGTTATGCGCAAGATTGAGTTTTACCAAAATAAAATGTATTATTAATATTATAAATAAAATATTCTTATAGTCATCCCCTAGCCATTGAAATGAAAATTATGAGTAATGTTAACTAATTTATGAAAATATGGGTTACATATGTATAGAAGATGAATTATTTGTCAACAAAATAACTAGAAATGAATATAAAATCCTTTTGAAAAATATGAGAAATTATTTTCTGGAAACTATTTATATAAACTAATTAATCCAATTTCATGAAATATTTTAATTTAATTTATATATATTATATTCAATAAATTATATAATTTGAATCTTATCAGTTTTCTAGAAAATAGATAACAATTGATCCAATTTTAAACATAAAGGGATATAATTTTTAAAAGGTAACTTTACTCCCTTTTAATTTATTCTCTATACTAAATATAATTTTTGACACTATTATAAAAGAAATTTCAATAAATTAACATTTTTTTTAAAGATTAATGTAAAAATTAGTTTAGGATGAATTTTGTGTATTTTTATGAGAAGTTTCATCTTTTGATGAATAGTGAAAAAAATACTAAATTTTAATTGAGAAAACAATTTTCATCTATTTTATTTATATAGTCAAATTAAATTATAAATTAGTTTAAAATTATAATTTTTAGAATTATATATATAGAAATATATATTAGACCATTAGAATCAATTTCACATTGAAATAGGATATACAAACATTTCAATCTTTTGAATTTTTTACTTTCAAAACCTATTGTTTTATCCTATCTAGGGGATTCATTTTAAAATAAATTCTATCAATTATTTTATTAGAATTTAAAGAAAATATTAAATATTTTTAAATATCATAAATTTTAATTTCCAGTATGTTCAAATTATTTTTTATTAAAAAATATTAGTGAAATTAATTAAAATTAGTTACATAAACTAAGGTAAAAAAGATTTAACTTATTGGTTAATCGTTAATTTTAAGGGTCCAAATGGACTTGAAACATTTATAAACCCATTATATAGATATATTTATACTATTTCACATCTTTTCTAAAAAATTTAAAATTATTGGATGCACATGATCTATGGGAGACCTCCCAATAGTTTTTACCTTTTCATATTTATAGGAATGACAATCCTCCTCCACAATATAAAGGCACTCATCCCCCTCACTTATTCACACGCATAAAACAATTTTTCTAATCCAAAACCTAACCATATAACCTCCTATAATACCTCCAATAATAATATAAGACTCTATTTGTGAATAATGAAAATGAAGTGACTATGTTGGTGCGATCCCAAAAGAGCTACTCGAATAAGAGGTAACTTTATTCAACGTGCTCTTTTGTTTGATTTCATTCTCCAACCCATACATAATTACAATTACAAGATTATATAATAAAAAAATTAATATAATCTGATATTTTTTATTTTAATATTTTAACCTACACTAACAGACACTTCCATCAAAAGGGATACGCAATCATCTTTCTTGAGTACAGCGGACTACCGCCTCGCGAATTGTTGTCGTTTGTTTTTCCATTATGACCTCTCTAGGTTGGGAATTATAATGGAATTACTATTTTTGTATGATATATATGATAAATGTGATTCAATTATTCTGATTTAATGATTATAGAAGACATACATTCCTTATATATATTTTTTGGAATATGATAACATCATTTGTATACATGTGGACTATCACCTATTAAAAGTGATGTGATTCATTCACGCTTTACATGGAATGTATTAATGATGGGTTTATTAAAAATATGTGATATTCTAAAAATAATAATTCAAAACTAATGATAATATATATACATGATTTACATTTCTTTCATTCAATATGATAAGAAAATAGAAACAACATCCATGAGTACGTACGACCTGCCGTCTCTATGAATAGTATATTTCATTTAATATTGATATCATTAATAGATTATAATAAATACATAAATAATGAATATATATGATATTAATATCATTTTTCACATACTTTAAAAAGGAAAATCATGATTAATGTAAGAGTACTAAGAATGAAAAATGAAAACATGTACGAAAAACATAGCAAATATTTCCTGAATCATAAGATAAACATGTTATTGTTTATAAATTGCTAATATAAATTCATACGTAATTTGAATATACTATTATATATATGAATATTTTATTGTGATATATGTATAATAAAAAAATTATTACATTGTTGGTTTGAGAATGTACGATGAGATTCAAGACATAAGGTAAGGGGATTTCTATTCTCAGTTTTATTTCTGTGAGACTTATGCATTATTCACCACTCATTTACATTATGTGGTTTTCTTAATTCCCATTAATTTATTATATTATTATTATCATTAGATTTATGGGTATTAAAAGATCCATTTGATAATGAATCCTTCATGGTGTTTATGGTTTAAAAGTTACCAATCGGTCTGGTAATTTTGACTCAATTTTTTTCTTTGAGACACATGTTATATTATAAATCTGTCATATTTTTTTAGGTGTATATATTTCCATTTGACATGTTATATCATGAATATAATTATTCTAATAAAATATTATTCATTATTTAATAATAACCTTTAATGTGGATTTTGATTCAAATTTCTGATTGTAGTAAATTTATATTACTAAAATCTGGTCATTTATCTGGAATATTTATGATTATGCTTCCATTGATAAAATCTTATGATCCATCTATTAATAATTCTGTTTAATTTTACTCCACTACAATTATTCATTATATATTCATTTAATTGTACCATTTTTACACTCCTTGGTACTAATGATTATTATGGAATTGATTTTTTTTTGAAAATTATTCATCATTTCTCTCGTTGGATAGAAATCTGTTTTATTAAATAACCCTTTTTTCTAAATAAATAAAAAAAATTAAATTATACTTTATGTTCATTTTCAATTAAAATTATTTTTAAAATGTTTTATTTTTTTTCCAATTCTTCTTTAATACATTTTCAATGTTATTTTAAAATAAAAATGTATTCATAATTGTTTTTCTTTAAAAAGTGTTTAAAATGATTTTCAAAGAATAATCCATATTATATAAATAGTTATTTCTAATTAAATGTATTTAAATGATTTAAAATATTACTCTATATGTTTCTTAATATATTTTCAATGAAAAATGTTTTCAAAATTTTTAATGTTCTAAAAATTATTTTTTCAATATAAAAATAAATTTTCCATTATAAAATATTAAATGATTTTTAAAGCTCACATCATATGTTCCAAAAGTGGTTTTTAAGGAAAATCTATTTCACTATGTTTATGTAATAAAAAATTATTTTAAAAGAATGGATATTTTCATTACGAAATGATCCATTTGATTTCCAAAACCCATCACCATCGAATATGAAATCCTTTGCTGTAGTTTATTCTATAATATGGATATTGGCCAAATAAACCATTCTTATTCTTTATTTTTTGGGTTTATTTTTAAGATAATAGGTTTTTTTATGAAACCAATTTATCTTCTATAGGTTATACCATGATAAAAAGAATACGAAACCCACTTATTTTTAGGAATTAGTCTATGATTGAATGCTTTTGAATCATGTCTTCATTACATAGGATATGATGTGATGAAATGTTTATGATACCCGTTTCATTTCATGGGTTATGTTATGATGTTTATTAAACCCATATCCTTTTATGGGTCATGATATGATTAATGTTTTATTATATACGACACACATATATAAGAATTCATTATGTGAAGGATAGGTCATATATCTCCCACTAGGGATTTGTTTAAAGATTTATCTCTAATGAGATAGATATGGTTGTAATGGTAAGTGAACCAAGTTTAGTAAATAAATTTTGCAACTATGATGGTTTTATAAGTGAACCTAATCTAAAAATATAGTATTGGAAGTAAAAATTGACTAATAATATGGCCTTGGGAGTGATCATTGTCTACTAAGACGTTATTGTGAGTAAACAACAATAACTGATATTGTTTGGGGAGTGGACTCATTCCCTTTATATGGGATTGGAAGTAAACATTAACTACTATGGAAATAATTTTATATCTTGATTTGTCTTACACAATTCTATGTCTTATTCTCTTTATTCCCTTATGATTTATGTATTATGAACTTACAATATTTATGACAAGACTCAGGTATATGATCTATGAAATACGTGGTATGATTTTTAAATGTTATGCTTGTGTTCTCATTCCTTTATGCCCATGTTGTCCTTAAGTATCTTCTTCACTTTCCATTACTGAGAATTTAAGATAACCATTTCTTATTCTTCCTTTACCATAGTTATGAATAAATGTTTTAAGTAGGATTTATAAATGGGAAGTTATTTTTCTGAGTTTTTTATGATCATTCACAAAGTTATAAAATTATTTTCCTTGTTTCCAAGGAAACTAAAATATTATGCTCCATAGGCATGTACATTTTTAATGTGATGAATATTCATCTTAAATGATGTAATATCCATTTAAATTAATCCTAGGTCTTTATATCCATGAAATTCCTTAAAAACCAACACAAAGACTAGATTCGAACAACCTTGGTGATAATGTTTGGAAGGATGATAAATAAATGGAACAACCAGGTAAAAGAAGAAGGAATGGGGATTTATCATGTGGAAAAAAGACTAATTCATAAGAAATAAATTACAATTCAAGGAGGAGGAATCAAAAAATATGCATAATATATCACAGCATTGGGGGATATACCAAATGAGGGGTATAAAAGTGGGTGGTGTGGGTTAAAAATCAAGGGGTTTTTCTGGTTAATTTCAAATTTTAACATAACATGGTAGGATTTCTGGTTTTCCAAACCATGTGTTAAACCTTCTGGGATATGCTATTCACTACCTTTAGTATCTCGGTTTTTTAGAAAGTACCACATGTTTTTTTAAATAGTTTAGTAACAATAAAGAACTCAACTGGAATCCCATACCGCCCATCTATATAGTTTAGCATATGATTACACATAGTTGTGCACAAATTATACAAAAGGCTAGTTTTCTAAAAAAATATTTTCTTAAACATCCATTTCATTAAAAATAGAAAAATAAATATAATATAAATTAGATTTTTAATGAAAAACATACTACTATCTCAGTGAGTGTCACAAATATCCTTATCATTCCCATTATTCCTGTAAAAGTCTTCAAGGATTTCATTTCCAAAAGAGAAGATGTCATTATTCTCCCACCAATGTATCCCACTTACAAGCCTCATGGTTATCCCTAAGATTATTCCACAACACACAGACTAATGTGATTAATTTTCCTCAAAAAACATTGACCCAGTTATCCAAAATTCAAAATATCTTCTCAATAAGAGGGGTGTCTCAATCCAGGTCCAAAAACTCGCATTCCACCATGTGAGATGGGTCTAGATGGTACTTATTTAGCTAGAAAATATGGAATATATCAGGAATAAATGACATACTAGCTGGCATGAAAACTATTATGCGATGTTTCTAAGACACTATGCAATCTAAAAAGGCCTAAACTAATACAGTATCAAGTTACACTGCATTTCTAAATAATGGTTCCCCATTTAAAGAGACACATTAAGATACACCTGATCACTATCATCAAACTCTAATTGATGAAATTGGTAGTCAGAAAAATAAATATAATGAAAAGATCCATATTTAACTTTTTTAAAATTTGATGAACCTTTCTTGTCACCTCAGGTATGTTACATGGCCCCAAACATAAATGCTTCCCCCGGACAGACCGTCATATAAGGGACTAGAACAACCTCTTCTATGAGGATTTGAAGGGATTTATATTTATTAAGGATTTATATATATTACTATAGACAAACTTATCTGAAAATATTTCCACCTTCCATAAACCAATTATTTCAAGAATGCAGTCTTGCATTACATCCTTGAGAATATTGTTATCCCACTCTTCCTAACTATTAATCTATGGATAATAGGTCATACTCAATTTTCATTAGGAATTGAAATACTCTTAATATCCCAATTAGATACAACATTTGAAACAAGGATATTTGTTTGAAATAATCACTTAAGGACCACCATGGATCTCAATAACCTCTTATACATAAATGAACTGAACCTATTCTTCTTTTTTCACTCCTAAATAAGAATAAAATGAGACAATTTAATTCACCCATTGATAATTACCCGTATAGAATTATTCATTTTAGGACACAATATCAGTTCGATAATAAAATCCATATACATTTGATCCCTTATCCATACTAGAATATGGATAGGCTACAATAACTTGATCGATTTCTAGTTTGTATCTTTTAATCTCTATCAAGTGTGGCATTGAAATACGAAGGCTGAAATTGATTTTTTTATCCCACGAATCCAATATCAGTGTATATAATCATATAATATCATTTTATCCCTAACGGTACTTCCCAATGAGATTGTTTATTTCTAATCAACATTTCATTACACAATGATAATAAACCTACTAACCACTTCAGAAATAGAAATGAATATCAAGTGATGAAATAAAACAACCCATAGTCACCCCACTGTTTAAGGATCCTCTTATCAGTTTAAAATTTGGAACCTTAGACTACCCAAGTCATATCCTCCCATTAGGAGAGAAAAATATATATGAATTGGTTAAATAAACTTAGTATTCCCCCTATTCAACATCCAACATGATGCTCAGGGAACAATTTCATTCTAAATTAGGCTCTTTACAATCATCCATTAGTAATTTATTTCATATCATGATGGCTACAAAATTCCCCAATCCCAGAGTGTATACAAAATAAATATTGAACTTATTAATGAATTTTACCCTCTACAAATACCAAAAATTTATATTTCATTCAGTATGATATACTTAAAACTCTTATGATTTAATTACAGTGTAGAATTCTCCCCAAATAGGTAGTGGTGCCACATTTATATGGTAGGAATCCATGTGTAAAATTCAATATCACTGGTCGGGTATTTTTTTCTTGATGGAGAAGTTGATGTGATCCATATGCTTCCACATGGTCTTCCAACATCAACACACACTCCCACCCCAAATCTAAGGAATCATAATACATAGTGTAACCCGTACCTTGTTCCAATAAAATTATAATGGGAGATGAATTCAAAATAACTTTTAGACCCTTGAAACACTCCTAGAATTTCTCAAACCATTATAATTTCAATACCTTCAATGTTATGGATTTAATAGGGGAATCTATATTAGAAAATTACTATAAGTGATTCATGTAATATCCCACTATGTCTAAGAAACTATGAATCTTGAACACATTCATGGGTCTCTCCCAATACATCATAGCATGTATCTTCTTTGGTTCCCATAAAATCCCTTGTTTGGACACAATGTTACCAAGTAATTTCATCATCCTAATATTGAATAGGCATAGGGATAACTCTTCATATTAATAGTGGACACTTATAGTTCCCAAATATAATGTCCACATAGCACTTATTCTCCTCCTTCATCATGGAGTAAACTAAGATAACATTAGGGAACACCAATATGAATGAATTCATACACTGATAAAAATTTATTTTCATAAATACTCTAAATATGATAAGGGGATTTGTGAGACTGACTGGAATGACCATGTACTCCCATTGATCATATTGGTTTTGAATGTTGTTCATGGGAATATACCAATCCCTCACCATTAACTGGTGGTACCCTGACCAAAGGTCTATCATTAAAAACCATTCATAATCAATGAGATTATTAAACATATCATCACTATTTATCAGTGGATACTTGTTCATAATAATCAATTTGTTGAGATTATGTTAGTTAATCAAAATTTAGAGTATTTCAACATACATTATTATAAATAGTACTATTGATTCTAATAGTTACATTCATGGGTTAATGAACCCCTTACTATAAAGGTATTATAACTATATATTTAACTCTATTAATTATTTTAGGTCCATTCAATATGATTGTAAAGAGATGGTACCCATAACAAGAACTAACTAAATGGTTAACACTACCTCCCTCTAGGGAAAGTAATATGAAAAATCATTATTAAATAATTCAAGGAAACGATCCACCACCAATATAATATTTACACCAAAAAACCATTCTATTTAATTGAGAAGTAGCTTAGATAACTGATATGAAGGGACCCCACCACTACGATAATCGGGCATGCTCTAAATGACCTATAGTCCCACTCATCCTAAAACATATGAGTGTTCCCATCATGAAATTTAAACCAAACATTCCAACTATAGAAGTCAATATGAGCCTCAACGCATTTCATTAAGTTCATATCATATATAAGCTCAAGGATGGGAGAAACCAAAAATAAGAACTCTTAGAAAACCATAGAATTACTGATTGGAACATGGTACATAGAACGCTTATGTCATGAACCAACCCAGGTCGACCTTGAACCGGTCACCTGAGCCAGTCCATGAGATAGCCTGAGAGGCGTTCTCGATCCTCCTGGATTGGCGACAAGCGCCATGGCATCAATAGAGGCTGTGGGAATGAAATCACCCAATATAAATAAATAAGGCAGCAGAAATAAAACAGAGCAGTGAAAAATAAGTAAACCGAACAAAATGACCAAACAAGAATAAAAGAAAAATAAAACTAACCAAAGACGACGTCTGAACTAACTCAGTGCGACCCTGCAGGTCCCACTCCGACTCAATGATCAAGTGTCGCCCAAGGTGAGCACACTCAAGTTGTAGCCTTCAAAAACTCTAAAAACAGAAAATAACTATAGGCGTGAGTATTAAAACTTAGTAGGCTAGACCGATATCTATTCCCAATGCACTGCCATTAAAATAAAAGAAACATCATTTCATGTTTGACTTATAATTTATAAAAGTTTGTTTTTATAAATATTTTACTTAAAAACAGTGTACGATCCATTTCCCTTAACCATTTCCAAACATGGGTCCATTTCATTTGTGTCAATGGATTTTTTGAAAGGGAATGTGATGTTTATATTTTAAAATTTTAACAAATAGGATTAAACACTTTCATTTGAAAACCATTTTTAAAAACCAAGTCAAAACAAATTTATCACTTTCTAAGGAAAACAACATACAAAAATTCAAAAGAGTAAGTACACAACAAGGGCAATGTGGAAATACATACAAGTACCATATCATCACTGCATGTAACAGAAAAGTCACAGACATGGGTGAACCAAGGAGATTGAGAATAAACCAGAATACACCAATACATGAGATACCATCCTCATTGTCATGTCACACATGATGAAATCAAAATTCTCAATACGCTCAACCATCCTTTCACAGGCAGGCCGAGGGAAAATTCCATAGTTATAAACCCAATATATCCACCTACTATGGGCCACTGGTCAGTGCCATAACCTACCAGTGCGGCAATAATTCTTAGAATATTCTCTCAATATGCCAGATTCCCATGTCTTATGTATTTAAGAAAGGGGGTGAGCCAACCGATTGCAACCGAGCATACAATCACACACATATATATAAAGCCCAAAAGGCATCACCCCGAGCCACTCTATGGGAAAACCTCTTTCCATTAAAACACTCAAGTACCTGGGAGCCTCTAAGCGCAGCCTCCCAAATAATCAATTGCATCCAAGGCAGGATAGTTATCCTATGATGGTTTTAATCAAAACATATTCATCTTTTTCCATAAAGTTCCAAAATGGGCATTAAATACATTTCACAATCACCACTTTAAAAAGAAAAAAAATGCATGTTCATGCTTCAGAAGAAATCATTTATCATAAAAACTGGAACTATAATTGAAATTCTTTTAATTATGATTAAAATAGAAACTTGAATTCTTTCACTATTGGGTGTCTGTTCATCAATAAAATATTTTGTGTGTCCTGTATAAAATAAACAGCTCTTTTTACACCAGATAATCATTTAAAAATTAATTGTCTTATATTATCTCAATTTTATTAAAATTAATAAAATATTTAATTTGAACAAATAGTGTGCGCAAAAAAAACAGGAAATAATTTAACGTAAATTTTAAAAAAAGTAGTGAAATGGGAACATACCTCAAGATCAAAGCACGACGACAAAACAACATCGTAAAAAAGGCGCGATGACACAACATGTGTCCGAAACCACGTGATAAATTCCAACACTCAGCATAATAAATATCAAGGACTCAAACACATACAAAAGAACTCACTAGAGTAAGAAAAACAAAGCGACGGGGAGAAACTCTCACCTCAAAACTGAAGCGCGATGATGACACAAACCCGAGACTGCTTCATGAGGGTTTTAAAACATAAAAAACCTAACAAAATAATGTAATGAATGTTGAAAAATTTATAAAACACAAATCCATAGGAACAACAAAGTTATACCTAAAACACACTCAATTTTACACAAAAATGCTATTTTTAAAGTTAACTGCACAATGAGACCATACTCGACAAGACTTCAAACATATACCGCATATTAAACGACTAAAAAAAAGTTTGCACAAAATATTTAATATGTATACTAAGTGTGAGAGAAAAAATTAATGTTTCTTAAATTAAAAAAACAAGCGCAAGGGAATTCCTACCTCAGATACGTGGTGCAACAATAACGCAACCTCAGAACTGGTGCGATATCTCGTTCACACCTCAACAAAGTGCTCCCGAGGATTAAATTAACCAGATGCTACCTAAACAAACCCAGAAAAGATAATAATAATTTTCATATCTAATCAATTAAAAACCTCAAACTGACTAAAAGTAAATCAATGAATAATGATGATTATACAGAAGGGGTTGCGTGCGCTGAAGGATGGAAAGATGGAGGTGGCTTGAAAATGTTGTGTGCACCAGCCGGAGGAGGTCTGTCTGGCTTGAAGATGGTCATTAGAGGCTTCGGCTGGTTGGGGGAGTTGTAGAATGTGCACACCGCACCAGGAGATCGCGTCCGGGTGAATGGGGTGTGCTGGAATGTAGTGCTGGAAGAGAACTGAGGGCGGAGGTCACCCTCCTTGGCTTCGCAAGGGAGAATAAATAAGAAAAGGCTGAGGCGGCAGGATGAGGTGAGAAGGGCCAAGCGGGGTGGTCTCGTTGGCTGGCACGACCAGAGCAAGAGTGCAGAGACCAGCATGAGTGCAGAGGGGGTTGTTGTGCGGGGCGACCTGGATGAGTCAGCCGATGGTGGCCTTTTCATGCGCCGCCAAGAGAACTCGGTAGGAGGCAGCATATGCAGGAGTCGAGAGGAGTGTCCATGACAAGATAGAGGTGCGGATTATGCGGGAGGGGTGAAAATATTGGAGGAGACTGAGGGTTTGGTGTGGGTAGCTGGGATGCACGAAGGAAGCGGAGGCCAGGCCGGGCGTCGAGCAGGTAGGGGGGCACGCAGTGCAGGTTCACGATGAAAAAGAGATGGGGAAAAGGGGGTGGTGGTGCACAGGGCTTCAGGAAAAGAGCTCAAATTGGATAGTGGAAGAAGGGGGGTTCCAAAACCCAAAAAAAGTAATTAAATGAAATAAAAAATGATAATAGTAATAATAATAACACTGAAAATAATAAAGACAATATGATTAAAGATAATACCAATGACAATAATAATTATTAATCTTCTTAATGGTAATAATTAATAATTTTCACAAAAATAATAATTATGGTAATAAGAAGAAGACTCATAATAATAATAAAATAATAAAATAATTCATATTATCTCAATATTAATAACATCATTAAAACAATAAAAATTTTAAATGACACCATAAATAATTTGCGTTCTAATTAAAAAAATCCATTTATTTTAATTTATTTATTTATTTTTCGAAGATGGAAGGTCATGAAATGGCTGGGAGAAGCTGCACAGGGTTTTCAAGACGTGCTTCGCCCAAGCACCAAAGACGTCAACTCGAAACGCACACTTTTTAAACATAAACAAAAAAATATCTTCAGAGACTTAACACAAACCCCAAAAAAAATTAAATCCAAAGAAATCATAAAATAAAATGAATGCATGGGTCGGGTTGTGACAATTCTCCCAACAATAACTCTTTCCGTCCTTGGAAAGCCACAACACTATCCATCTGATTGATCAACACCTAAGTATTCAACATAAACACGGTCTAACTTCTTAACCCAAATACATTACACCTGCTACTAGCGGGACTGAACCTCATTACCCGAGATAGATCACCAGTAGAGGGGAGGTACAATCGGACTCCCAACCATAAGAACTCAACTAGTATCCGATAACGACTTAAGAAAGAACCCAAAGAGACACATGGTGGGTCTCCCGACCATAAAAAACTGACCTATTAGAGACCAACCAGAAATCCAACTTAGGCCAGAACCAGGCCTTACTTAACCTATAAAAAGCATATGAAAAAATTTTAAATCAGTCACTCCCATCCTAAAGAGATAAGAACTAAATCAAAAACTCTGTGCAGGCCAAAAACCTTATCCCCATAGGAGGGGAGGGGGGAACAAGGACAGGTTCCCTGAAACCATGACATATAACTACTCACGACCCATCAATTCGGGATGGAACCAACCCAATGTTGCAATTGATTCACATGGGTGGCCCACGCAAGGTCACTGATCAGAAACTTGCATTCAGAAGGCACAATTACCAACATTGCATGAGGCATAAGTCTATCACACACTTTGTGACAAGAGAAAAATTACCACCATAGAGAAACAAGAGCAGCAACACCAAAACTATCTCACCACACGGTAGAGAAACAACTTCAACCAGACTCCTTAAAATTCCCCGAGGGTTCCTGACTATGCGCTGACTTCACTCCAAGACCTTTTGGCTGGAGTTTTGATGGATGAAGCATCTCATGCCTCGCAGTCAGGTTCTGAAAATCCCGTCAAGAAACAAGCATCATTTTATTTGACAAAAGAATAGAAAAAATTCAAAATAAAAGCCACATTGGTATTCAAAACTGGAGTTCATCAAAAGACACACGACATCCAATACATGTCAAACCCCAAAACAACATCAGTACAACTGAAATGATAATAGACCACTTACAATGAAAGGAAACTTACACAAGAAATATTGATCAAAACCCAACATCACATCACTTCTGAGAAATTCCTCCGCAATTCTTTCTTGCAACGCCCCGACAGAATCGTCGCAAGTGACCCAGGCGTACACATGCCTGGAAGGGCTTCGGAGCGCTTGGGCATGATGGCTTCTTGTGACCCATATTTCCACACTAATAATACATGAGGATCTCTCGCTCCGAAGAGTTTGATGAAATATCTCGAGGCCTCTTGATTCCACGACCTGCTCCATCCACTTTCATTTTCTTACTCATCTCCTTTCCAGAATCTTCACCACTTCTCATAGGGATCGAATGAGGGAGGACTAATTCTAGAACTCCTGCCATCACAGTTTCGAAATGGGAATATTTTCTTTCCACATCTACAAAAAAAGTTAGGTTTGACTCTAACACCTTCGACTGTAGATCAAGGGCGGAGACCCACCTCAAAGTGTCGAGCCTTCATGGGGTCATCTGTGGGATACCCTAAATCATAAGGGACTAGCTCCAAAATGAACTGGAAATATTCCAACATGAATCTTTCACTCTACTGCAGACAACACATCTCCATCCCCTTTCTCACCCTTTCTTCCTCAAAAAAATACTGGCGAATGAACAATGCCTTGAAGAACTCCCAAATATGCTCTGGACGAGGCTTATTTCGAGACAATGACTTCCACCACATCCACGGTGAACAATCAATCATGAAGGATGCAAAATTTACCTTCAAAGACTTGGGAAACTCAAAGAGGTTAAATTCCCTTTCAATCTTCCACATCCACTCTTCTACTATGGAAGTTTCTTCATGACTATAAAAGAGTGGTGGATCTAGCTTCCGAAACTCAAGCATAAAATCCTTAGGTTGATCAACCGTACTATAATCACTCATCAAAGCTTCAATGGAAAAGTTTCTGGACAAAAGAGTCCAGAACCCAATCAAGACCAACTCAATGAGTGAATAAAAACATCAAAATCAAACATCTCATAGGTAAAAAGCTTGAAACATGAGAAAACAAGTTATCATAACATCAAAACTTTTCTCTTTGAAATCATCTTTAATTTAAAACAAGCATGTTGGGTTAAACCCTTACCCTTTGTATTATTTAAATTATCACTCACATGTATGTATCTGTGCCACCCCGGGGATCCATCCATCATACCAGATATCCACTCATAATCCAACATACCAAATTGCATGTGAGCACACCAAGGAACACCAAGGCCAAAACAAAGAAACATCATTTTACAAAAACAAATCTTTTATACCAAATCTTTTAAAAAAACAACAAATTAAACATGTCATTTCAAACAAAAATTTTTAAAAACCATCTTTCTTGGATCACACCACATTCAAAAATAAACGAAAATTCAAAACAACTCAAACGGAGAACTAGTTTTAGTGGGTGACTTGACCATATCGTTGGAGGCCATATTCCAAACACGTCACCAACATGGAGATCCTTTTTGGACCATGACCCTAGCTCCACATGGATTTCCAGGAAGTGAGGCTTAGGAGGACTGTTATCCCAGCTCCCTTTTTTGTACCCCAATATCATAATTTTCCATAAAAACCGAAAGAATGTAATTAAACTGGACGTTCCATTGAAGCTCGAGGATCAGAACGAACAAAAGTTCATGACGCTCTTCCCACACCTACCCCTAAAATCCCAACAATCCTACTCCATCTACCTTGACATCCTAAATAACCAAGGGCACTCTAAAAAGTGAGGTCCTCTAAGTGCCTGCCTCCTCTGATACCATTGTTTCAAGAACCAACCTGGGTCGACCCTGAACCGGTCACCCGAGCTGGTCTGCGACATGGCTCGAGAGGCGTTCTCGATCCTCTCGGGCTAGCGACAAGCGCCAGGGAATCAATAGAGGTTGTGGGAATGATTTCACCAAATATAAATAAATAAATCAACAAAAATAATATAGAGCAGTGCAGAAGAAGTAAACTGAACAAAACGACCAAACTGGAACAAAAGAAAAATAAAACTAACCAAACACGATGTCCGAACTAACTCTGTGCGAACCTACGGGTCACTCTCCGACTCAATGATCAAGTGTCGCCCAAGGCGAGCACACTCAAGCTGTAGCTTTCACAAATACAAAAAATAGAAAATAACTATAGGTGTGAGTATTAAAACTCAGTTGGCTAGCCTGATATCTATTCCGAATGCACTACCTTTAAAATAAAAGAAACATCATTTCAAATTTGAACTAAAATTTATAGAGTTTGTTTTTCTAAGTATTTTACATAAAAACAAATTAAAAAACATTGACCTTAACTAATTGAAAACATGGGTTCATTTCATTAGTGTCAATGGATTTTTAGAAAGGGAATTTGATGTTTATATTTTTAAATTTGTACAAATCGGAATTAACACTTTCATTTGAAAACCATTTCTAGAAACCAAGTCAAAACAAATTTATCACTTTCTAAGGAAAACAATATACAAAAAGTCACAAGAGTAAGTATGAAACAAGGGAAATATGGAAATATATTTAAGTACCAAATCATTACTGCAAGTAACTGAAAAGTCACAGACATGGGTGAACCTTGGAGATCGAGAATAAACTAGAAGACACCAATACATGAGATATCATACTCGTTTACATGTCACACACGATGAAATCAAAACGCCCAATACGCTAGACCATACATTCTCAGGCAGGCCAAGGGAAAATACCGTAGTAATAAACCCAATATATCCAACTACTAAGAGCCACTGGTCAGCACCATAACCTACCCGTGCAGCAATCATTATTAGAATATTCTCTCAATATCCCAGATTCCCATGTCTTAAGTATTTTGGAATGGGGGTGAGCCAACTGATTCCAACCGAGAATCCAATCACACACACACACACACAGATATATATATATATATATATATATATATATATATATATATATATATATCACAACAGGCATCACCTTGAGCCAATCCATGGCAAAACCTCTTGCCTTTAAACTACTCAAGTACCCGAGAGCCTCTAAGCGTGGCCTCCAAAACAATCAATTGCAACCATGGTAGTAGAGTTATCCTATGAGGGTCTTTATCAAAACATTTTCATCATTTTCCATAAATTTCCAAATGGTTATTAAATACATTTCACAATCACCACTTTAAAAAGAACCAAAAATCTTGTTCATGACTGAGAAGAAATAATTTATCATTAAAACCAGAACTATAATTTAAATTCAGTGAATTATGTTTAAAATCCAAACTGGCATTCTTTCACTACTGGGTGTCTGTTCATCAAAAAAACATTTCAAGTGTCCTGTATAAAATAAACGGATCTTTCTACACTAGATAATGATTTAAAAATTAATTGAATTATATAATCTCACATTTATTAAAACTAATAAAATATTTATTTTCAATAAATAGTGTGCACAAAAGAAGGAAATAATGTAACTTAAATTTTAAAAAAATCAGTGCAATTGGAACCTACCTCAAGATCAATGCGCGATGACAATCCAACCTCGGAACCAAGGCACGATGACACAACGTGTGTCCAAAACCACATGAAAAATTCCAACACTCTAAACAATAAATATCAAGGACTCAGACACATGCAAAACAACTCACTAGAGTAAGCGAAACCAAGCGGAGGGGAGAAACACTCAGCTCGAAACTGAAGCTCAACGACGACGCAAACCCGAGACCACTTCACAAGGGTTTTAAAACATCAAAAGCCTACCAAAATAATGTAATAAATGTTGAAAAATTTATAAAACACAAATCCAGAGGCACAACAAATTTATACCTAAAACACACTCAATTTTACACAAAAATTCTATTTTTAAAGTTAACTGCAGAATGCGACCATAATCGACAAGAATTCAAACATATACTGCATACTAAACGACTAACAAAAAGGTTGAACGGAATATTAGATACATATACTAAGTGCGAGGAAAAATATTAATGTTTCTTAAATTAAAAAAACAAGGGTAGGGGAATTCCTACCTCGGATACGTGGCGCGACAATAATGAAACCATAGAACTAGTGCGAGATCTCATTCTCACCTCAACCACGCACTCGAGAGTATGAAACTAACCCAAAGCTACCTAAACAAACCCAAAAAGTATAATATTAATTTTTCTCTCTAATCAATTAAAAACCACAAATTGACTAAAAGTAAAACAAATAATAAATATTATTATACCTAAGGGGCTACGTGCACTGAAGGATGGCTGGACGGAGGTGGCATGTCGATGTAGTGTGCGCCGGTCAGAGGGGGTATGTCTGGATAGAATAGGGTCAGTCGGGGCTTTGGTTGTCTAGGGGAGTTTTGGAAGGTTCATGCTGCACCGGGAGGTCGCGTACGGGAGAATGGGGTGCACTGGAATGGATTTCTGGAAGAGAACTAAGGGTGGAGGTCGGCCTGCTCAGTGTTGCAAGGGAAAATAAATATATAAAAAGGCTGAGGTGGCTAGATGAGGTGATCAGGGCCGAGGGGGAGCGGTCTCATCAGCTGGCACGACTAGAGCAAGAGTGCGGATACCAGCAGGAGTGCAGAGGGGGGTTGTTGTGTGGGGAGACCAGGAAGAGTCAGCCGATGGTGGCCTGTTCATGCGCCGCAAAGAGAGCTGGGTAAGAGGTGGCTTATACAGGAGTCTTGATGAGTACACAGGATAGGTGGAAGGTGAGACATATGCGGGAGGGGGAGACGGGATTGGTGGAGGCTGAGGGGTTGGTTCGGGTAGCTGGGATGCACGCAGGAAGCAGAGGCCAGGACGGGCATCAAGCAGGCAGGGGGGGCACACAGTGCATGTTCACGGTGGAAAAGAGATGGGGAATAGGGGGTGGCAGCGCACAGGGCTTCGAGAAAGGCACTCAAATTGGAGAGAGGAAGAAGGGGGCGCAGAAACAATAAAAAAAGTATGTAAATGAAATAAAAAAATTATAATAATAATAATAAAAACAATAAAAATAATAATGAAAATAAGATTAAAGATAATACTAATAACAATAATAATTATTAATATTCTTAATGGTAATAATAATTAATAACTTTCACAAAAATAATAATTATAGTAATAAGAATAATACACATAATAATAATTATAAAATAAAAGCATTCATATTATCTCAATGTTAATAACATCATTAAAAAATATAAAGTTTAAATGACACCACAAATAATGTTTATTCCAATTACAAAATCTAGTTATTTTAATTTGTTTATTTATTTTTCTAAGATGGAAGGTCGTGATATGGCTGGGTGAAGTCGCACAGTGTTTTCAAGATGTGCTTCTCCCAAGTGCCAACAACATCAACCCAAAATGCACACTTTTTTAACATAAACTCAAAAATATCTTCAGAGACTAAACACAAACCCCAGCAAAAATAATTTAAATCCAAAGAAATCATAAAATAAAATGAACGCATTGGTCATGGTGTGACACCTTAAAACCCTCCTCTATTTGATTTTCTAATTTGGTTGGGATATCCAACATGTATGACATCAACATTGATTATAATCCTTTAAAATATATCAACTTATGGAAAATAAATTAATGAGATGCATCTTTGTAAAAAAAATCTAAATCCCTGGACTAAGTAATAAAAAACAAACCTCTGATGGTTGAAAATCCCGACCTTAAATCCTCTGGATCATGATATTATATATATAGGTGTTGGTAGTTAGGTCCTATATGATTTTTGCGGATGAATGAGAGTCCCCTTTCACTTGGGTAAGAGATCCTTCCAATTTTTAATGCATCTTGATGCACCTAGGAACCTCTGGTGTTAGTGGAACCCACTTTACTACATTGGGTGACTACTTATAATATAGATGGATATGTCCTAGAATACCACACAAGTGGTAGGTCCTTTTAGTTTCAATGAAATATTATCTGGTATACTCGTCCCTCCTATATTGAAAACACGCAATAGGATATCTCCTAGAGGAAGTCATTGGCACGAGGTTAGAAGGGAATTGCACACTCAGACAACTACCCCAGTGTGACACCAAAAAATTACTCCTTTACCCTGAAGTGGAACTATGGATCCAACTCATAAGAGTAGTGAAAATAATCATTCCAGTAATATTGGCTATATCTTCCTTAACTACGGACACCTTGTCTATCACTTCAGCATATGTGTAAAAATAAAGAAGAATAATTTTGGACCTGATTGTTGGATTCAATCCCATCTCAAAATGGTGTGACTTTATGTATTCATCAGTGAGGATATCAGGTGGGAGGTGAACTAGATCATAAAAAAAATTAGTGTATTCCATCTCAAAATGGTCACATTACTCTATAATTTAAAATTCCATAGTCGTTTCCACTCACAAAGTCACAGGGTAGAATTTATGGGTAAATATCTTCTTGAACTTGGTCTATGTAAGACATCATGGATTATAAAAAGAACAATTGGGTCCCACTATAATCATCATATACCTTCAAATATATATTTTCCAAAACACTCCCTTTAAGTATTAGAATTTTGTATACATAACTAGATATTTTTAATGTCTTCCTTTTATTCATCCAGATCATGGAGTGCCCAGAAACCCTAGAATATAGGTGTATTCTGCTTCACAAACTACTACTCATGATCTTTTGACCAATTATACTTTGCTTCAATAATTTTCCCAAGGTACTGAGTGTTATTGATAAAATATTAAATGTGTTGATATTTCATAAAATGATTAGATGATAGAGTATTCTCTATATCTTCCTCCCATTTATTTCTAATGGTCCTCCAAAATGGTATGTTCAACAACAAAATGCAAAAGAGTCCAATAAATACATAATCAATTTAAAAATAAAACTAATAAGAATAACTTTAAGAATCATCCCAAAACACTCAAACAAAGTAATCCATCTCAAAATCCATCATATTACTCATAATAAATATCACAAAACAAAAAATCCCAACCTCCCCAACAAACTAAAGTTAATGAATGATGAAGAGATGACTAGGAACACCCACACACCATCACTTGAGTCCGGATAGTATTATAATGTACTACCAAAAAACCCATATAAAAAGATGGATATGATACTATTTTGTGATGAACTATCCAGGGTTAACTATCCATATCATCCTAGACAACCTACCACATGGACCGATGTGCGTTCTTGACTACCCAAGGATAGAGACTAGTCCAAGGGTATCACAAGAGACCAAGAGGAACAATTTAACCCCTTAAATCAATTAAAATATGCCAATATTCTAGTTGATAATCTATAATGACCCATCTAGATACTATACATCAACACCATTAATAAAATTTTGAAAAAAATAAACCATTCCAAATAGTGTATAAGAACCCACATCAAAACAAACCATAACCAGCAAAAAATATAACTAATGTTGTAAATGTTTGAAACTAAAGACCTAATAATGAGAGTATAAAAATATCCATGGATGAATTGTCAAGAACAAAAAAAATAACAAAATACCAATATTAAAGGATCCTATAAATCATAGGGTGGAGTCCCCAAATAACCCTTTTACACAATTAAAATTATACCATTGAATGTGACATAGCCTCCAGAAGTCATGCTAAAGAAGAGATTAATTTACCTTTAAATGTATTATAAAAACCCAAATATGCATATTCCCAATTAAGAATGAAGTTTGAGAGGAATGTCTGAGTAGGATAAAACCATGAATCTATATGTCACTTTTAACAGTGCATATCAATGGTTGTATTTTCATAATGATGTTTTAAAAAATATTTTACGGAAATCTATTTTATAAGTCCTAAGGGATCTATAAAAAACTTTATAAAGAATATTGATATGTAAAATAAAATCACAAATTGTAATTGAGGGTATATAGTGATAACAAAGTGATCATAATCAAACAATACATGTGAATTAAATAAATCCCTGTCATAATAATGTCAAATTATTGTCTAATATATGAATATCTAATATAATGGTTCTAGGTGTCTAGGACTCTCTCATGTAAAATTGGATGTCCTATGTGAATCTAAATAAGTAATAATATTTTTCCCTCTAATAATATCACTGTAAAACCCCTATCAAGAATTAATCCTAAATCTAGGAAAATATTCATCCCAAACCGACACACACATTTCCTCCCATGTTCACCCACAACCATTCCCATCACATGAAACAAATTCTCTGATCATGTAAGAAGGTAGCCAAAAAAATCGTCTTTTAATGTCTCTTTGAAATCTCTTTGAAAAATAAATTTTTTTTGAAGACATTAAAAGAAAACATTGTATGTATAAACTTGACTCTCAATGGTAAAACCAAAAGAACCCATTATTTTATCAACGCATGAAAAGGATAAAATTAACTCATTTATGAAGTCCAACAACTGGTCAATTCAATCATAATAAATAAATAAAAATTCAGGAAACTCAATAACGATAGTAAGCTATTGGAAAAGTCTGGATATGTGGAGTCACTTACCGTAGAAATGCTAAAATGTAATCACCTTTTCAAAAGACCACTAGAAATAAAGAACGGTTATCCTCACCAACCATAATAATGTTTCTAAATTTGGACACATTTTTTCCACATAATTGTAATTAAAATTTCAATATTTTGATTGAAATATGTTTTCAATTGATAATATTTTCAATTCTTAATAATTTTTGGTGTTTTTTGTATCTTTTTGAATATTTTCATGAAAATGTGTACTTTGAGTGAAAAAATGTTCAATATTACATTTTTTAATTTTTAAATGTTAAAATAAAAAATCATTGGCTTTATTTTAGTGAAATTCAATTGAAATAATATTTTTTGATTTTTAAGTGTTTTCCATTTTTCGATAATTCTATTAAGATTATAATTGTTTTATTTGAAATATAATTTGTGGTATACAAATTTTAAATCTCACATTAAAATAAATAAATTAATTTGTTTTTAATATAGAATATTATAATGATTTTTCAAATTAAAAGTATTAATTCTCATATAATTATATGTTTCCTATGGAAAGGTGTGTCAACCTTCCATACTAATTGAAGTCATGGTGAGGCACCAATCTTCCATTCCTACCTACCACATGAAGTCTAGAGGTACCATAAGAAGGAATTTCAAACCTACCATATGAAGGCTAGTGTGATTGTAATAAGGAATTACCAACCTACAACATGAGGTCCAATAATTGACCAAAAGTGTATGGAAACACCAAAAGATAGATAGGACATATTGTAGATGTAACGCCCCTACCCCAGTTACCTAGAGTTGGTGCAATATTACATAACATTGGAATGATCACAAGAAAGATCAAATCTCGAAAGACCGATTGGTTTAGTAGCCTTGGAAACACTATATACATTCATAAAATTCTGCATTACATCAAGAAGTGAAAAACTACTAAAACAATATATTGTCTCCATAATACACACTATTATACCCTCATAATATCCCTGCAGGTCATTCATAATTTACTTCTTCACATCCTGGGAAAAATAAAACCTAGAAAAGGGGTGAGCTCAAATGCCCAGTAAGGAAAACAATATAGCGGAAACTTTCATAAATAAGAATAAACATTTAAGGAAATGTATAACTAAAACAAAATCCTTTTAAACTTTAACTTCAACATAGTATGGAAAAAATATAATGAATTAATTCCATATACTTATTCACATGGATATTCTACTAATCGAATTATCAAATGCAATATCAATAACCACTTTCATAATGATGGAATGCATAATGCCAGACTATCAAAACCACATATCCAAAGCCTCGTTCCAAGACTACAAATAAGATTTTGCCAAGGCCTTGTGCCAAGACACTAGTTTGTCTCATGATACATATATATGCATCGAGGAGCTATAGTGGGCTCCACCCGTCACATATTAAGTCCAATTCATTCCCATATGAAAAGGTTTAAACATAACATACACATTTGTATTAAAATTCGCATACGAAATGTCAATACATTCACCATAAACCGTGAATGGTATAAAAATAGCATATCCACAGTCAAACATATCACAAAACCTTCTATACAATATAGATGTTTTGTATCATAATAAATCAACTTCAAATAAGCGTAAAATCCATCAAAGGATGTTGAGATAGATGAAATCAAAACTCTTTTTAGAGAAATATATATTTCTATTTTGAAATCATTTAAGAGTCATATATTTATAAAATAAAAAATTTTCTTTGAAAATATTCTTATAATCTTGTAAGGTAAGCTTCGATGATTTTATAACGGCGGAAAATAACCGCACCCACCATATAAGTTAAAAAACATTCTTACCTTAATTCTGTCGAAAAGGATAAAATGCACCTTGTTTGGAAAACGACGGAAAGATTCCTTTATAAAACTCTTATAAAAAGTCAAACAATTGTATAAATGACTTTACCCCATATTCTTTTAAATAATAGAAATGTTTTGAAATACGTTTTTTAAAAACATGGATGTGGATGATAAAGAGATCCTAGTAGATTATTACGTATAAACAACCTCGGATAATGAAGAGATTGTGAAATAACCATTACCTTGTACTTTTCCTTGGTTGGGGTAGGTTAACCTCCTGTATAATGGTGAAATAATTGTAATTAAATTATACAAGAATCACATACATTAATATGATATCATATATGATCTTTTATCATTGATTTGTTAATAATATCTTAGTATTATCGTTGTTTCGGGTGTTAACATACTTGTTTTATTTTATATTTTTTGTTACGTAAGACATGTTTTTAATGGATATGTTGTATCTTAATCATATCTAGAATGATTTAAAGTCATTAGATACTATTATTAATCATCAAATGAGAATTATACTTTAATGGATACGATGAAGAATGAATCTCATCACGTTCGTGGAGAAGGTAGTCCGTACGTACGCACGAGCGACAATATCATTCTTTTGATATTAAAATAATATATAATTGGATGTTATATCATATATAAAGAATCATTATCATGTTACATATATTATTTACATGAATTACACATCATTATTATACCCATCCAAATAATAATTTATTGAATAACAATTACACCACGACGTGGAGACGGTAAGCCGTACGTACGCACGTATACTGAATATGGTTTTACCATATTTATAATAACATAACAGTATATATATGATACGAGAGTTATTATTTTATAATGGTAATAACAAAGGAAGAGGAAGTGGAAGAAGAAAGGAACTTGAAAAAGGGTGGTGAAATCATTACCTCTTCTTTGGGTTATTCCTTTTGATTTGATCAAAAGGGCTCCTTAAGTTGGCTTTCTGACTAATGTAAGGCCTCTAGGATTAAATGAGGGAAGTTGAGAGAGTATTTTGTCAGAGTTTGGCCGATCCAAAAGGCTTTTAAGGTGTGATGTAATGAGAAGGGGGAGTTCCCTTTTATAAGAGGGGTGAGGGGGACCTTTGGAAAAGCTAGAAATATTAATTTATAATAAATACATATTTGGTTCTTAATGGCTCCAAAGTTGATTATTTAAAGTTTAAGGTGGGGATGGGTTGAAAAACACTCAATAAATAGAATTTATATAGCTTTGGGTCATTATTGTAACCTTATCAATAAGTATTAACTCTTAGTTACTTAGTATCACTTTTACAATGTCTCTTTGTATTTTTATATTATATGGTTACTAAACATACCATATACATCCAAGAGACCCCCAAGTGGTCCATTAATGATAAACATATCATGATATAATCCTTTGGACCGATCCTTAGATTTTTAGGAATTTAATATCAATTAATAATATAATATTGTTTTAAAAAACTCTTTTATGTCAATTTTGACACTATTCAATAGTTGATTTTTGTGAAACTCATAACAGAATGATTACTTTGAAAAAAAAGTAAATTATTTAAATCCTAATATGTAATATTATCCTATAAAATTATTTTATTTCATAAAAAGTCTGAAATTATATTTATTTGGGTATTTATAATATCAATTATTTTAATTTTTCACTATTATGGTAATTACTGTATCATCATTGTGTCATAAATAAATTAAATGATTTAATGTCTAAAAATTATAAATAAAATATCATTATGTAGGAAATAATTTTTCCTTTCTAATGAATATTTATAGTTGAAAATCCAACTTATATAATCCTATGTAAAAATTGGTTTTCTAAAGGATATATGCTTGTGTCATTTTTGTATTCATTTTAACTTAATTAAAATAAAGTGTCCCTATCACTTACAAGTGGCACCATGGGGTCCCAAAATCGACCCAAAGATTCCTATGGTCGAACATTTAGCATCCAGTAATGTTAGGAAACGTTTTAGGGTAATTTGTTTTATTATAATATTATTGTTTAACCCTTATTTACCAGATTTACCCTTTAACCAGGGTAAATAAAATATTTACCGAAATAATTATTCAAAATGTCTAAAAATAAAAGTTACATATTTACACAATTTGAACATCCTGATTACAAATATGGAATCCATTTTTACAAATTCAAAACACAGAAGTGGCAAAAATTAATTTAAAATAAATTCCCGCTGTCAAAACAAAAAGCGTGTTTTTAAGATATAATAACTATCAAAAGATTGATACTTGTTTATGTTCAGTTTAATTGTGAAATTATGTACAATGACCAAAATTGTATTAAATGGTAAAAATATATTCTAAATATACTTTAAACCCACTCAAAATTATAATTTATCACTATTAATTATTTCGATTAAAAAATTTGTTTTTAATTAAAATTTAGTAATTGTCACTATTCATCAAAATATTAAAGTTATTAATAAAGTACCAAAATTTCACCGTAGGCTAAATTCGATATTCCGAATCCAAAAATGAAGTCCATTTTGAAATATAAAATATATATAATTTCAAAAGGTAGGTATTACTATTCATAACGGCTAGTTTGATTGGTTATGGTGTGTTAGAACTCAGTATTGCATACAGCACACGTTATCACATTATTCAAAGAGAAGCATACCGTAAGAAGCATGGGGTGTTTCATTATCCCCTCCTTCAAATAATTTCGTCCTCGAAATTTCTAGAATATTTTCACATGAAAAGACTCGGGTGGTTCTTCATCATAAGTTCCTCGGGTTCCCACGTTGCCTCTTCCATCTTATGGTTTCTCCACAAAACTTTTACCAGATGCGTCGTCCGGTTTCTCAGTACTTGTTCTCTCGTATCAAAAATCCTGACAGGATCTTCGAAATAAGACAGATCGGGTTCCAGTTCTAATTCCTCATAGGTGAGTACATGCGTTGGGTCAGGCATGTATTTCTCCAATAGAGATACGTGGAACACATCGTGAACTTTGGAGAGACTTGGTGGCATTACCAATCGGTAAGCTACAACCCCCATTCGTTCAAGAATTTCGAAAGGTCTGATGTACCTGGGACTCAATTTACCTTTCTTACCAAAACATATGACTCTCTTCCATTGAGATACCTTCAGGAAAACATGATCACTGACTTGAAATTCCAAATCCTTACTTCGATTATCGGCATAGCTCTTCTGCCTACATTGAGCTGCTTTGATGTGATTTTGGATTACCTTCACCTTTTCCATCGTTTCCTCCACCAGTTATGGGCCTACAAGTTTTCTTTCACCAACGTCATCCCAACAGGTTGGTGTACGACATCTCTTTCTGTATACCGCTTCATATGGTGCCATCTGAATACTCTAATAGAAGCTATTGTTATAGGAAAATTATACCAGAGGTAAATATTAATCCCACATACCCTGAAAGGCAAGTGAGGAGGATCTCAACATGTCTTCTAAGGTTTGAATAGTTCGTTCTGATTGTCCATCTATTTGAGGGTGGTAGGAGTGCTCAAATGAAGTTCAGTATCCAGGGATTTCTGAAGACTTTTCAATAATCTAGAAGTAAAACAGGGATCAAGATCAGAAACAATCGATAGGGGTACTCCATGAAGTCTCACAACTTCATCAATATACAGTCTTGCTAGACGTTCCAGTGGTAGATCTTCTCTTATAGCAAAAAAATGTGCTGACTTGGTAAGATGATCAACAATAACCCATATTGCATCGTTCCTTCTAGGATTCTTTGGTAGCCCCATGACAAAGTCCATCATAATTTTGTCCCATTTCCACTCCGGTATGGGAAGAGGTTGCATGACTCCTTTAGGCTGTTGCCTTCCATCTTTCGCTTTTTGACAAACCATACATCTTGACACAAAATCAGCAATCTCCCTCTTCATGTTGTCCCACCAAAAATGTTCATTCAAATCTCAATACATTTTGGTGCTCCCAGGGTGTATAGAGAAATTGGAACTATGAGCATCATCCAGTAATTCCCTTTTTAGATTAGGTATACCAGGAACACAAAGTCTCTTCCCAAATTTCAAAATTCCATCTTCATACACAAAGTCTCTCAATCTCCCATCATTCACAGCTTTAATGTTCTTTTGAAATTCTTCATCATCGGTCTGAGGACTCTTAATACTTTCTAGTAAAGATGGTTTGGCATCCATTTGAAAAAGCATTGATTTTTTACCTTCCTTGGTTATTCCCATGTCCATCTTTACCAGATCCATGAAAATTGGATCCCTTTCAATTCTCATATTGTTCAAAACTCCATGATCTTTTCTGCTCAAAGCAGCAGCCACCTTGTTTGTCTTCCCCGGGTGGTAGTGTATTGTGCGATCATAATCTGTGAGTAATTCAAGCCATCTCCTTTTCCTCATGTTTAGTTCTTTTTGTGAGAAAATATACTTCAAACACTTGTGATCAGTATAAATATCACATTTTTCACCATAGAGGTAGTGCCTCCATATCTTCAAAACAAAGATCACAGCTGCTAACTCAAGATCATGAGTAGGATAGTTTTTCTCATGAATTTTCAACTATCGTGATACCCAGGAAATAACCCTATCATTCTGCATAAGGACACAACCAAGTCCTTTCTTCGATGCATCACTATAAATAACGAACCCATCATTCCCCGATGGTAGAGTCAATATATGAGCATTAACTAATATTATCTTCAGTTCTTTGAAAAATTCTTCACACTCTTTTTTCCAAACAAATTTAACCCCTTTACGTATGTGCTTCATTAATGGGTTTTCCAATCGGGCAAAATTCTGGACGAAACATCGATAATAACCTGTCAAACCAATAAAACCGCGTACCTCAGTTATACTCGTAGGTGCTGTCCATTCTTGGATTGCCTTGGTCTTAGAAGGATCAACAGAGATTCCATCTTTAGAGACAATATGGCCAAGAAAAGAAATCTAATGAAGCCAGAATTCACACTTGCTAAACTTCCCATATAATTCATGTCTTCTCAGAGTCTTCATTATAATGCACAAGTGACTTTCAGGATCCTCGTAGCTTTTAGAGTATACCAAGATATCATCAATAAATACCACCACAAATTCATCGAGATACTCCTTGAAAACTCTATTCATCTGATCCATGAATACAGAGGGTGTATTAGTCAATCCAAAAGGCATTATAGTAAACTCGTAATGCCCGTACCTAGTTCGAAATGCTGTCTTCGGAATGTCTTCCTTCTTTACACACAACTGATGGTATCCATATCGAAGGTCAGTCTTTGAAAATTATTGAGCTCCATGCAGTTGGTCAAATAAGTCATTAATGCGAGGTAGGGGATACTTGTTCTTTATTGTTATAGCATTGATCTCCCTGTAGTCGATACATAACCTCATAGATCCATATTTCTTTTTAACAAAAAAGAACAGGGGCTCCCCATGGAGAAACACTAGGGTGAATAAATCCCTTATTACTCAATTCCTCTAGTTGTTTCTTTAGTTCAAATAATTCTACAGTGGTCATTCTGTAAGGGGTCTTCGATATAGGACTTGATCTAGTAATTAAATCAATGGAAAAATCAACTTCTCATTCTCGAGGATGTCCAGGTAAATCTTCCGGAAATACATCTATATATTCTTTCACAACAGGTACATCCTCTATTGGAATATTCCTTTCCTCACCCTCTATCATTTCATTCTCTTCTTCCCCAATAATTTAATTTAGTTGAGCTACTGGGGGTGGATCTAAATAAGAATTAGGTGGTGGTGATTCTTCTCTAAAGATAAGGTGCTCCTTATCATCATCATCAAAAATCGTAACCTCTTTCTTCATACAATAAATCTTTGCATCATAGTCTGAAATCCAGTCCATACCGAGGATTATATCAAACTCAACCATAGGTATGACGATGAGATCAGCAGATAAAGAACATCAATGTGCTCTAATGGGGATTGATTCACAAAACTTTGTTTCAATGATACATCCCTTATGAGTTTTAACTGACAACTCCCTTGTTAAATCAAATTGGAAATATCTAATTTTCTTAGCAAACTGGGAAGATATGAAACAATGTGATGATCCAAAATCAAATAATTCATTTTCTAAACTTGAGGAAACCATTAAATTACCTGCCACCACGTCTTTTGGAGCTTCTACCTCAGCAGTAGTGATAGCATAAGCTTGGCCTTGATCCCTTGGCCTTTTCTCAGGTAAGTTCCCCTAATGCTTAGGAAATTAATTTGCATAATTCCCCATCTCCATGAAATTGTAGCACTAAACATTGGTAGCTTCCTTCTTCCCCATGCAATCACGAGCTTGGTGGCCTTTTTCACTACACTTGTAATAGACTCTCGTTCCCTTCAAGAAAGTACTGGGGTGTTTCTTACCACATTTACCACAGGATGGATATTCAACCTTTCCCTTCATCCCCTTATTTTCATTCCCAGATTGATCAGTAGGTCTCTTATTCTCTTGCTTTGCTTTAAAGTCATAAGACTTAGAGAATTCCTTTTCTGTCTTGATAGCACATGAGACAATGTCTTCGTATGACGAGAAGGATTGTGAGACTAATTCTCGACGGAGAAATGGTTTTAACCCATCAAAAAATGATCAATATTACTTCTTGAGTTATGTATATAATCTCCAGTATTCTTTTCTATCCTTGTAAAGTTAGCCTCATACTTTGTGACATTCTCATCCTCCTTTTATCTCAGACTCAGAAATTGCCTTTCCATATCTGCTCGATGGTCACGAGGAAAGTATTTTTCTAAAAACAAATCTTTGAACTCCCTCCATTCCATATTTGATACTTCATCATATTCCTTTGTATTTTGAATCAATTACCACCATTGATCAGCATCTCCAGTGAGGCGATAAACTGCCATGATATCTTTTTCCCTTTCACTACTCCCCAAAGCCTGAAATATTTTCTCTAGGGAATTTATCCATTGCTCAGCTACTAAGGGATTTGTACTCCCATTGAACGTTGGAGGTTTTTGCCTCATGAATCCACCTAACTTTTATCCTCCATGTTGCGGATCAGGGTGCTCTATACGGGTAAGGTTATTATTCATAACCTGAGTGAGTTTTCCCAGTATGGTGATTAGCTGATCGGCACCAGTTGCATCACCAGCTCCACTATAATTATATTGAGCAGGAGGGAAATCCCTACATGGAGTGCGTTCATTGACACGGTTTCCATTTCTTCCACTAGGTTCCTTTTTTAAACAATGGCATAAACTAGATCAGTTTATGAATCAAAATACATACTCCCATACTTATAAAACACTTATCATAAATTGAACTATATGTGGATATAATCCATAATCATAAAAAAATGTTTTCTTTGAGGAAGTATATACTCATAAACCCTTCATAATGATTTGTAAATAAAATGAGAGTTATCCTAAGAATATCCCCCCGGAGTGTCGTAACCAAGAGTGCATCAAGGCCCATTGTCGTGCACTAGTTCCCATTCGAGTCTATCTCAAATCGGTTTTTTTTAGGGTTTACCCCTAGGTACATCTGTGCCAGAGCCGCCTCTACTTGCTCGTATCCAGACAGTGATGTATTTCTCGGAAAACTCACAAAATCTCTACAATACCAAAATTCTAGGAAGTTCTCCAATACTAATCCTCAAAGTATATCTTAGTTCTATGTGCTCTAATCAGAATTTATCTAAATCTAGCTTCCAAGGTTTGTACTGAACTTCCTCTGATACCATCTGTAACGCCCCGACCCCAGTTACCCAGAGTCGGTGCATTATTACATAACATTTTCATGATCACAAGAAAGATCAAATCTCTAAAGACCGATTGTTTTAGTAGCCATGGAAACACTAGATATATTGATAAAGTTTTACATTACATCATGAAGTGAAAAAAATAATAAAACAACATATTGTCTCTATAATCCACACTATTATCCCCTCATAATATCCCTTCTGGTCATTCATAATTTACATCTTCACATCCTGGGAAAAATAAAACATAAAAAAGGGGTGAGCTCAAATTCCCAGTAAGGATAACAATATAGCGGAAACTTTCATAAATAATAATAAACATTTAAGGCAATGTATAACTAAAACAGAAGCCTTTTAAACTTGAACTTCAACATAGTATGGAAAAAATAAAATGAAATAATGCCACTTACTTATTCACATGTATATTCTACTAATCAAATAATCACATGCAATATCAATAACCACTTTCATAATGATGGAATGCATAATGCCAGACTATCATAACTACATAGCCAAGGCCTCATGCCAAGATTACAAATAAGATTTTGCCAAGGCCTTGTGCCAAGACACTAGTTTGTATCATGAGACCTATCGATGCATCGAGGAGCTATAGCGGGATCCACCCGTCACATATTAAGTCCAATGCATTCCCATATGAAATGGTTTAAACATAACATACACATTCGTAATAAAACTAGTATAAGAAATGTCAATACTTTCACCATAAACCATGAATGGTATAAAAATAGCACATCCACAGTCAAACATATCACAAAAACTTCAATACAATATAGAAGTTTTGTATCATAATAAATCAACTTCAAATAAGCATAAAATCGATCAAAGGATGTTGACAAAGATGAAATCAAAACTCTTTTTAGAGAAATATCTATTTCTATTTTGAAATCATTTAAGAGTCATATATTTATAAAATAAAACATTTTCTTTGAAAATATTCTTATAAGCTTGTAAGGGAAGCTTCGAAATTTTATAACGGCGGAAAATAACCGCACCTGCTGTATAAGTTAAAAAAACATTCTTACCTTAATTCTATCGAAAAGGTTAAAAAGCACCTTGTTTGGAAAACGACGGAAATATTCCTTTATAAAACTATTATAAAAATTCAAATAAGTGTATAAATGACTTTAACCCATATTCATTTAAATAGTAGAAATTTTTTGAAATACATTTTTTAAAAACATGGATGTGGATGATAAAGAGATCCCAGTAGATTATTACGTATAAACAACCTCGGATAATGAAGATATTGTAAAATAACCCTTACCTTGTACTTTTCCTTGGTAGGGGTAGGTTAACCTCCTGTATAATGGTGAAATAATTGTTATTAAGGTATACAATAATCATATACATTAATATGAATTCATATATGATCTTTTAACAAAGATTTGTTAATAATATCTTCGTGTTATCGTTGTTTCGGGTGTTAACTTACTCATTTTCTTTTATATGTTTTGTTACGTAATCCATGTTTGTAATGGATAGTTTCTATCTTAATCATATTCAGAATGATATCAAGTTCTTAGATACTATTATTAATCATCAAATGACAATTATACTTGATTGGATACGATGGAGAATGAATCTCATCGCGTTCGTGGAGACGGTAGTCCGTACGTACGCATGAGCGACACTATCATTGTTTTGATATTAAAATAATATATAATTGGATGGTATATCATATATACAGAACCATTATAATGTTACATTTATTATTTACATTAATTACACATCATTATTATACCCATCCAAATAATAATTTATTGAATAACAATTACACCACGACGTGGAGACGGTAAGCCGTGCGTATGCATGTATGGTGAAATGTTATTCAAAGGATGGATAGAATACTAAATATGGTTGTACCATATTTATAATAACATAAAAGTATATATATGATACTTGATTTATTATTTTATAATGGTAATAACAAAGGAAGAGGAAGTGGAAGAAGAAAGGAACTTGAAAAAGGGTGGTGAAATCATTACCTCTTCTTTGGGTTCTTCCTTTTGATTTGATCAAAAGGGATCCATAAGTTGGCTCTCTGACTAAAGAAAGGCCTATAGGATGAAGTAAATCAAGTTGAGAGAGTATTTAGGCAGAGTTTGGACGAACCAAAAGGCATTGAAGGTGTGAAGTAATGAGAAGGGGGAATGCCCTTTTATAAGAGGGGTGAGGGAACCTTTGGAAAAGCTAGAAATATTAATTTATAATAAATTCATATTTGGTTTATAATGGCTCCAAAGTTTATTATTTAAAGGTTAAGGCGGGGATGGGTCAAACAACACTCAATAAATATAATTTAGACAGGTTTGGGTCATTATATTAACCTTATCTTTAAGTATTAACTCTTAGTTAATTAGATTCACTTTTACAATGTCTCTTTGTATTTTTATATTATATGGTTAATAAACATACCATATACATCCAAGAGACCCCCAAGTGGTCCATTAATGATACAAATATCATGATATAAGTCTCCTGGCCGAAACTTATATTTTTAGGAATTTAATATCAATTAATAATATAATATTGTTTTTAAAAACCCTTTTATGTCAATTTTGACACTATTCAATAGTTGATTTTTCTGAAACTCATAAAAGAATTATTACTTCTCAAAAAGTAAATTAAATCAATCATGAAATGTAATATTATCCTATAATATTTGTGTAATTCATAAAAAGTCTGAAATTATATTTATTTGGGTATTTATAATATCAATTAATTTAATTTTTCACTATTATGGTAATTACTGCATCATCATTGTGTCATAAATAAATTAAATTATTTAATTTCTAAAAATTACAAATAAAATATAATTATGTAGAAACTCTTTTTATATTTCTAATTAAAATGTATTGTTGAAAATCCAACATATATAACCCTATTTAAAAAAAATTTCTAAAAGATATATGCTTGTGTCATTTTTTTATTCATTTTAACTCAATTAAAATAAAGTGTCCCTATCACTTACAAGTGGCACCATGGGGTCCCAAAATCGACCCAAAGATGCCTATGGTCGAAACTGTATCAACCAATAAGGTTAGGAAACGTTTTAGGGTACTTTGTTATTATTATAATATTATTTGTTAACCCTTATTTACCGGATTTACCCTTTAACCATGGTAAATTAAATATTTACCGAAGTAATTATTCAAAATGTCTAAAAATAAAAGATACCTAATTACAAAATTTGAACATCCTGATTCCAAATATGGAATCCATTTTTCCAAATTCAAAACACAGAAGTGGCAGAAATTAATTCAAAATTAATTCCCACTGTAAAATCAAAAAGCGTGTTTTTAAGATATAATAATTATCAAAAGATTGATACTTGTTTATGTTCGGTTTAATTTTGAAATTATGTCCAATGACCAAAATTGTATTAAATGGTAAAATTATATTCTATATATACTTTAAAACCACTCAAATTCATAATTTATCACTATTAATTATTTCGATTAAAAATGCTATTTTTAATTAAAATTTAGTAATTTTCACTATTCATCAAAATATTAATGTTATCTGAAAAGTACCAAAATTACACCTTAGGCTAAATTTGATATTCCGAATCCAAAAATGAATTCAATTTTGAAATATAAAATATATATAATCTCAAAAGGTAGGTATTACTATTCATAACGGCTAGTTTGATTGGTTATGATGTGTTAGAACTCGGTGTTGCGTACAACACACGCTATCACATTATTCAAAGAGAAGCGTACCGTAGAAGATTTGGGTGTTACAGTAGATATTATCCACTAAGAGAAAAAATTAATGAGAAACCATGAGGATTCAATATGTCATGTGAAGTTGTAATCTACTATATGGATACAATCAAGTACTCCACTCTAATCCTATGGAAATAACTTGGATTAGAGAGTAACTATGATTCATTAAGGTCAATTAATACAAAGTGGTGAATTATAATGAAATATTTCTTCATAAATCTGAAACTCCCAATTCACCCAATATCCACAGCTGAGCATCATCATTTAGGATAAAAATTGAAGTCAAGACTTATCTAAGGTAAATTGAGGGTGAAGAAACATTAAGGTTAAAATTTAATACACCATGCACATATTATGGTTCACTAAGAAATGAAATAGCATACTGAAGCTCACATGTTGAAGATAATTACATGGCCTTGGTTAAGAAGGTCCAACAAAAACCGAACAGATAAGATGATTTAGACATAATGAAAATCATAAATTGAAGTTATGAAGTCAGACTAATGTGTTGTTCATAGCCTATGGAATTTGTGAATGATTTGTGTTGGAGATAATTATTTGAACCCAAAACTAAGATTGAGGCATATGCCCATCCTTGGAGGATACTATTTCTTATTAAAGAAAACAATTTAGGGGTTATGTATGTTGAGGTTGTTAAAACATAAGGAACCAATATGAGTGTAACATATGAAGAAAATTTAGCCTATATAACTATTTAGAATTCATTTTGTAGTTTTTCCCAATTTTTATTTTGGACCAAGGAAGATGATGGGGGGCTCACATCTCTCTACCATTATAGTGGCTCAACCATTGATTTTCTCATGCTACGAAATCATTATAATGTCCCATTGAAGTTAGAAAGATGAAAAAATTATCTTTAATTCAATGATATTTGATATTTTTAGTTTCCAATTCATGGGTTGGTTCAGGTATGGGTGATTATTTTTTATATTTTAATGTCTCTAATGTGCTGAATTGAAGATGCCATGTTTTTTTGAGGTACATTGGTAATGTAGAATGAGTTGTACCAAGATATAAGGATGGTAACTATAGTCAAGACCAGATAGAAGGATAATGGAAGTGGTTAGTATATGTTCTTTGAGCTCAAAAAACATAAAAGGTTCAGGTAAAGTGTATATTATGGAACCTCATTTGGATCAAACTTATATAAGGTTAAACCCGCATTACATTATTATATTTATGGGAACTGACACTTCATAGAAGATATAAAGGGTGAGTCATTTTTCTTGATCATTTAAAGGTTGATTTATTCTATATAACAATATCCATGTTTTAATGTTAAATTATATGATATCACTATATTTTAAATCACAATTAAAAGGGGGATATTCAAAGATGTTCATGTGGATTTTTCTGAGAAGGACATAAAAAAATTGAAAAATGAAATCACATGGTTTATCAAGAATATATTTTGTGGTTTAACCAAGTTGTCTAAGGTTAAAGAAAATCCATATTAACCTATGACACATGGAGACTCTGCACAAAATCTCAAACCTGTAGGATGTGAATCAAGAATCTCAAGTTTGTGTGTGACTAAATTTTAATAAGGTTTTTCATAGAAAAACTATGGTGTTGATAAATAATCTAATTCATTGGATTTGGGTTTAAATAAACAAAAATAAAACTAATTTAGAGCAACGATGCGGTTGATTTTTCATGGTAAAATCCATCCTTCAAATATTAATGGAGAATCGATTATTAATGGTGGATAAGTATCTACTCAATATAGATGAATTATTCTTCTTAATTGCTTATCTTGGGGAATTTCTATTTCATCTATCTTGTGTTACCATTATCTTTTATTAGGAACAATAACTGAAATTACTGAGAAGAGATAAATCATTTTTATTTTATCATTTTTTATTTATGTTTTCTTTTCTTTAGGATTTGAGTTTATTCATATTGGCTTATCTTACCTTTAACTCAGTTCTTGAGTTACTTGATGTTTTTTTTGTGAAAACAACTCATGAAAATTCAAACATTTTCACCTAATTTAAAAAATATATGCAATGAGTTATGGAAATTAATCAATATTCATTCATAGATGAACAAAAAAACTTATATTATTGACATACTCTTCTATAGTTATTGAATTACTGATTTATTTAACATTATACCATGAAAATGATGAGTTATTACTTCCATCCCAACCCTTTGGAATATCTATTTCCAATAAACATTTGGATTAGATTCTATCATTATAGAATCACACACCCATCTCAAACTCATCCTTCACTAATGATTATTTTATATCTCTCAAATTTTCCATTTCTTCTTTCATCATCAATAATGTTACATTCATTAGATTATGATCAAATAAAGACAATTATTTTTTCCCTCTTTCAATATGGATCAACCCTTATCACCAACATCTAATTAGAGTAGGTTTATAAATTGAAATTTGAAGACATTTCAATTACTTATCATCAATTTTTGGCTGTTATTTTCAGGGAAATTGTGTGTAAAAAACCAAATAAAAACACAAAGACTAAAACATAAAAAAATATACTTCTATATGAATATGATAAATGTGATAAAATTAAATCTTATTATTTATTTCAATGAAATAATGTATTTTTTATGGAATGTAATGAACAATTTTATTATATTTTGTATGTTATATCTATTATGGACACACTTTTTGGCATTAGGTATATAATCATCGATGGTAGAAATCACCAAATAAAATAACTAAGGAAAATCAAGAATTACTCCTAATGTTAAACAATTCATTTTGTGTTATTTTTAGGGGAAAGTGAAATAAAATGGAGAATAATTTCATAATTTTGAATCATTTTTTAAAACCCCTTTAATAAACGTTTATAAAATGATTAAAACATCATTAGATCTTGATGTTTGGTAATTATTCGAAGAAAAAATAAAATTGGAAAAAATAAATTTTGGAATTATTAAGCATAAATTGAAAAATGAACTTCCTTGTTTTAAGTGTTTTACCCAATAACTTTTAAAATTATTCATGATGATGAGTGTAAGGGAATTTACGTTGAAGATATTTTTTTCTCAACAACCATTTCATTTTCCTCCGACCCTTAACTTATCTAAACCTTTCTCAAAGAAATTGAAATTATAGTTGAATTTTTGGGGGTTATTTTTTTAATATGTTATTTATTGATTATAATTTTGTTATAACATATTTGAATTAAAACTATCAAATGATCTATCTTTTTATTTGTAAGGTAAAATATTTTAATTTAAACTTGAACTAATGATTGATCGCATGATTATTTTTTAATACACACACTGTGAATTAGAGAAAGTGAGTGCTAAAAAATATAACATATGATTTTTTGTGGAACTAAAACATATTGTTTTACTTTGAAAGTGTGATTTTGTTTGCACGTGGAACTAAACTAATTAGATGAGAAAAAAACTCTTCATTTAATCCAGATTCAATTATTCAAGAATAGTGATTAGTGATTATATATTATTATATTTTTATATTTTGTAAGAAATTTACAATTTGATTAAACATAACCTGAATATGGAATCAAATAAACTCTTCCATGTATTTTACTATTTTTCACATTTCATTTTTGTGCAAAAATTGACATAGAAGCTGAGAGTTATTTTGAGGAGGACTAAATCTTGAGTACCAATGACAAAAAAACTACACGCGGTGAATTTTGAAAAATATCATCTGAGATATGTTTTTTAAACTCATCCTTTTACACCTATCATTGGGATTATTCTATAATCTTAGATGAGGAAGATAGATTTGTGGATCATGAAACACCTTCTAAAACACAATTTCTTCTATTATCTTTAAAAATGTATAAATTAAATCCAATCTAGGACAACTAAAAAAAGATATTAAGTCATCCATTACTATCATGAGATGTTCCCGTGGTTTTATTCCTGCTACTAAGATATTTGGTTTCCTCCATGAAACATTTTGTCCACAATATTATGAATTCTAACCATTAAGTTGATAAAAACACACATTTGGTTGTTTCTAACAAAAACCACACCCCTAGAGTGTTTTTGGAAAGAATCCTTGAATCGTATGAATGGGGAATTTAAAACCATTGTTGGTTGAGAGGAAACCCATTTTTTTAATTTACGTTTGTTTTTTAAGATTAAAATAATATCCCTTGTTATTATTTTTGCATTCATATTATTTCCATGGATCCCTTTTTTAGATTTGAACATTGAAAACAATCATTTATGGTATAATGATTTTTTCCCACAAACTCTAACATTCTCTTGATTTTATGTTTTTTATTTTCAATTATTTAATATTATAAATTTCATGATCCTTCCATTTGGGTATTTAGTGTTAGAATCTTAGAGGGTTTGATTTACTAAAGGAGGGTAATTTTGTGCATGAGAATTAATAGAAAAAAATTGATTAGGGAGTAACATTTTAAAATTATACATTGTATATTAACCTTTTAATCTTTTTAATCTACATCATTATCCCCCAAATGCTGATTTAATATCCAAACAATCATGTTCCAAATCTATAAATTATTCAAAATTAATTTTAGTGGTAGTTTTTTTATCCAAATTCATACAAAAAAAACATATAAATATTGTGGTATTTTGTTTCCATAAATATATGTACTTTAAAATGAGTTTTGAACAATTAATAAAATATTTTCTACAGAAGTTTTAAACTTCTTATAACTATTTGAAAATTTGGAAAAATATTTTAAAGTGTATCTATTTAAATTATATTTATTATTTAAAAGTACCACTTTATCAACATTATTTAAGATCATTGTGAACTACCCTTGATGAAACTTCATGTGAAATATGAAATATGTATTGTAAATATTCTTTTAGATTTTGGTAAGCATATTGTTCTGAAATTCCTTGTGGACCTTTAACATTTTTTTCTTATATCTTATTCTTTCTGTGTTTCACAATTTTCCTCTTAACTTAGGATTCAACATTGATGATAGTTCTTTGTTTTATGTTTGGAGTAGGTTTCTTAAAATGTTCTCAAATTTAAATAAATGATAATATTTCAATATTATGAAAAATTTTCTCATCATTTTCTTAGATCTAAGGATCACATTATCATTTACATTGATAAGAAATATTTTTAGAAAACGATGATAAAATTACAACATTGAGAAGGTTAATTTAAATTAGTGGATAGATTTAATAGGGAATGTAATTTTCATTTCTCCCATAAAAAAAATCATTCCAAAAAATTTTGGTGGTATGTCGTATAATATTTTCCATTTTTTGAATATTTTTATTCAAACTAAACACTAAATATATGTATCCAAATTAGATATGTAATGAAAATACTAATCCCAGTTAAATTCTTAATTCATTATTCATATATAATGGATGAGTTAATTAGTCGTTATTTTTTATTATGAAATTCACTCATCCATTATATTTTATATATTCATTATATGATTATTTTGTGTGTCTCTTCACTTTGAGGTAATGATAAATTTGGATGTTCTATTTTGATTAAAATTTAATATTATCAAATTCTTCTTAAAAATTTCACTGTGATTATTTTTTTAAATAAGAAAACTGAAAATGTAAAAAACTAATTAATTTTCAAGGGAAAATTATATTTATCACTTGAGAGGTTCAATTTATTAAAACATCTTCTAAAAAAATTATTTTAGCCTTTAAATGTTTCACTCTTGCTATTAATTATCTTTAACTAAATTTCAATAGTTTATTGCATGAGGACATGGAATGATTTAACTTTGGGGAAATTTTTATGTGTCTTAATTTGGAAACATGTTTTTCACACCATTATCATGAAAACATAATTTTTTTGTGGACAAAATTTGATTAAATGATTATAATTTGATTTTTAATCATTTGTGGGTGGATTTTGTTTTAATTAGAATATTTTTATGAAAATGTGGTTTTTATTGGAGTTGTTTTCCTCAGACCAAATATTTGTACTTCGATTACATGTATATTTGATGATTTGAATGTTAATAAAATATCTTAGATGATATTTTCTATTTTTATACATTTCATTAATTTAATAATACCCTTGAGTATTTATAACATTGTTAAGGGAATATATGTCCACTGTTATGATGAGAACCATGAGATTCTATGATTATTTTATTGAGTATAGTCTTATAGTTAGATAATGTTATATGATGGGACACATAGAATGAGACAATCATGAGTGAGTACTCATAAATGGATGAGACTTTTTCTCATGAAGTTCACACATGGTGATATTTAAGAAACTAGATTCGTAGAATAGAAACTCCATTTTAAATTTCGCCTATTTTGGTGTTATTAGGTATTCCTATCAGCAGGCATGTCTAATGGTCTTTTGAATATAATATTATTATTAATGTACATTATGTCTCACACACTTATATTTATTAGGTAAATGATCACTATATAGTTTATGGATAAGTTGTATGTGTTGTGTGTTCCATGAATCAAGCATTATTATAGAATATGTCAAGGAAGGATTACTCCCTTCCATATTTACGGATGTAGATATATCAGGAATTTTATATGAATAAAACCATAACAATAAATTCCATGTCCTTGGTTTAATGATGTGTTTATTTTAGTTACTCAAAAAATATGTATCAAGCATATAGTTTGGTGAAATGGATGTGAATCCTTCCTGATGAAGTATTTTGAAAAAGTGATTATTTTAAATATTGAGCATTATAATATGGTTGTGGACATTATGACATTTTTTCTCTTTATATTGGGTGATTTCATCCATTTCTAGATATTAATCATGGAAATTAGGAAAATTATCCAAATTACTATGAGAAGCAATTTTATAGGGTCACACACTATGTGTTTCCATTGATCCTAATTAAATTATATTTGAATATAATTAATAAAATAAATATTATTCTCATAAAATAGGGAAAATTTTATTCATGTTTATTGATCAAAAATGTTTATTGATGAATGAACTATTTAACTAAATTTTTGTTAGGGTATTCAATAAATGTAAAGGTGACTGAATAGACCAAGACCATGGCTAGTGAAAAATATTAATTTATAAGCCTGGAAAATGACATTTATTATTGTTCAAGTTAGCATGCATGCCATAAAATAATAATAATATGACTATTATTATGGAATGGGTTTGTTATGTATTATTACATTATTTATGAGACAAAATAAAACTAATAATATTTATACAAAGACCTGAGCACTGTGAAATATGCTGTGTCTATTGTTTAGGGTAATTGAGAATTGAAAATTTCTGTTCATAACAGATTTATCTCTTGACTCTTATTAATATAATATTATAAGAGACAAGAAGAAATACATGAATCTTGAAGGATGAGCGATCAAGTAGAAAAACACATGATGATTGATCTATTTTGCCAGCACCCAACATTCTCTCAGTGATTGTTTACAGATCAATGGAGGACATGTGGATCAATTCTAGTGGAATTCAACACTTAGACCATGTAATCACAAAAACAATAATCCAAAAAGAGAATTTCAGATTCTAAACACCATCATCATTGAAGAATGATACTAATCCAAGGAAACCAATTATTCTTATATTTAAAAAATGAATTATAAATTTAAAGTGAAAAGACCCTCTCCAGGTTCCATGTTTCTTAAAGTCAATATGTGGTGGAAAATTTTCATTGGTCATGGCATTCACATAATTGAAATATTGTGAATCATCCATTGGATTTTCAATATTTTAATTGTTTTATTCTTGCTATAGGCCAACCCATTATACCTAAAACCTTCTTATTTTGGGTGAAAATTTGGTCAATTGTTCATGATTTAATCTATATATGATTAAAGAAAAAAATCTTATCTTTATTTAAGTGAATTCCAATTATAATATTAATTTCGGATATTTAAAAGTGTTTTCGTTTTTTGGAATAGTATTTCAACACTTTAATGATTTTTTAAATATAATTTTTAGAAATAAAATGTAAATCTCACTTTACAATTTTAGAATTACCGTATTTTTTATATGGAATTTTATTGACTATTTTTTGATTTTGAATTAATAATTCTCACTTTGTGTTGTTTTTAATATGAAAAGGAGTGCGTCAATATACTGTTCCAATTGAACACAATGTGAAACACCAATCTACCATGTTGTAATACTACATGAAGTATAGTGTGACCACAAAAAGTAATTTCAAACCTACAATATGAAGCATAGAGTGGTCAAAAGAATTAGTTTTCAACATACTGAGAGAATACATATGAACAACTACATATGTAATGACTAAACACTAGATAGAGATGATTGAAAATAGTTAGGATTCACCACAAGAAGGAAAAACTGATCTACAAAGAAGATACAATTTATTATGTGATTATGAAAGATACCATGTTGATACAAATGACTACTCTTCTTTGGACATATGGAAGTATCTCAAATCATTGTAGAACCAATAATTATTAAATCCTAGAAATATCAAGAGGTAATTTATAATGAAGGATCTATACCAAAATAATAATCTTTTGATTCTCCCAAGATCCTCAACAGAGGATCATCATTTATGTAAGATGAGGATACTGATATTTATCTGAGGAAAATTGATGCTGAGAAACATTAATGTCACCACAAGATCCACCTGAGCATGTGATATGGGGAACATATCCAAGAACCATCAAACTAAATCCCACTAGTTGAAGACAATGAATTGGTCTTGGATAAGGAGGCTCAATTAAAACTGAATGAAGAAGTCTATTTGTGTCATAATAAATTCATAACTAGAAGCCACTATTTCTAAACACTATGTTGTTCCAAAAAAATAAAATATTTGACTATATTATATTGAAGATAATGATTTGAATTAGAAATATTGTGTGAGGTCAAGGTGAATCAATAGAGGAAGACAAGATCATAATCATGTAAGTAATTAGTTCATAATGAAATTTGATGTAATATGAGTTCAAATAAGAATTATGAATTCAATGTGTAATGTAAATTCGGAATCTAGAACTATTCATAATTTATCTTCTGTATTATTCTTGTCCCATGTTTAGATAGAAAACGAAAATGGGGGGCACTGCATATCTTCATTTATATGGATACATGACCATTGATTCATGTTTGAAATTGTCTCATTAAAATTCCCTAATGAAGTTACGAAGATAGAGAAACAATTTTTTCTTTAATGCTATACTAATTTATGTACATGGATTCTACGTTTGGGGTTGGTTCATATCCAAATGATTAGTGATTGGGTTCTAATGTCACTAATTCCCTGAATTGAAGACATCATGATTGTTTGAGGCATGATGAGGATGTTTCAGGGGCTATACTTAGATAAATCAAAAGTAATAGTTACTAAAACATGATATAAGGATGATGGTAGTGGTTAGGCAAAGATTTCATAACATTAAAGTCATATAAGGGTTGAGGCAAGGCTATGTTAGGGTAACAATTTTTGGTTTAGAACTGTGGAACGGTCAACTATTACAACTATAGTCTACATAAGGCTTCTATCGCATTAAAAATGATATGTAAGGGTGAATCATGGTTTTTTCTCATGTCAAGGTTGATCGAAGATACATAATGGAATTAAAATATTAAATGGAAATTCTATTATAGAAATAACTTTTTAAATCGTAATGAAAATTGAAAACTTAAACGATGAAAATTAGAAATCTTTGTAAGAAAACTTAAGAGATACAAAAAAATAAATCACATGGTTCTGTTGGAATCAATTTAGGGGTTAAACTAGAGTTTCCTAATGTTAAAGAAGAACCATAGTGTCATGCATAACATGGTGAATCAAGATAAAATCTAAATGTTATAGAATATGAATCATGATGCTCAAGTTATTGCACAACTATATTTTTAAATGGGCGTGTAAATAAAATAAGGCATAGCATATCAATTATTTCAAGGCTATGTACAATGAAGTAATATAATAACACTAATCTAGAGTTATGGGGTAGGATCACATTCAAAGGCCCAACATACACTTCAAAGAAGAATGAATGTTTGAATTAATAGTTGAGGGGATCTAGAGTTAATAGAGGGTATTTATTTTTTCCCATAGTTATTCTCTCACTAAATTTATATTTCAACATACATGTGATTCACATTTGTTTTATCATGCACCATAACTTAATTTAATTAAGAGAAAGAAAATGTTGTTTTTTTCATTATTTTTTTAATGATTTTATTTCTTCGCAATTATAGTGTATTTATCCCAGTTTAAATTCCCTCCAACTTGTTTCCTGAGTTTCTAGATGTATCGACTGATGGAAGAAAACTCAAGACTGTTTGAAATTATTCACCAAAATTAATAAAGTGTTAGAATTTTATTTGGTAATGGGTGAATCATCAATTACATGTGAACAACAAAACATTTGGGTTTGACTTCTCCATCAAAAATTATTATAATATTCATTTCTTGATCATAATCTATTCAATATGTTGCATAATTGTTTTCCACAAAATCCTTTGGTATATCTCCAACCCATAACCATTTGAATTGTTTTCTATGTATACATCATCAAACACCTATTTCACACTCATCCCTTTTTCTCTAAATTATTCTATTTTTCTCAAACATTCCATTTATAATTTTATAAACGTTCATAACTTTTATAATATTTGTATCAAATAATTCAATTTGGTTGATCGCCCATTGTTCAAGTCGATCAACCCTTATCACCACTATCTAGTGAGAGTATGTTTATAAATTGATATTTTGAGAGTGTTCAATAACTTATCTATCATGACCCAGCCCAAACAGGTTTTCAAGACACAACTACACCTAGCCCAACTCCATAGGCTTGGGGTTGTGACAAGTGTTGAATTGTATATCCTAAATAGGAGGAATTTTCCTAATGTACATGTTTGCACAAACCCAATAGTTTCAATTTATATGTTTTGAGTAATAATAATAATATGAAACAAATACATTGTAAACCAATCATGAAAACACTTTAGGTTGTAAAAGTGTACGATAGTGAAAATTGGAAGGTAAATGAGAAAAGTACATTCCCAACTATAAATATATCCCAACCTTAAAAAACTGGTTTGTAAACTGTTGATAGAGCCCAACTCCTGATCTATAAGATTTGACCACCATACACGGTCCAAAGAAACCAGTATCCCTAAGATCCTATGAAGTCACCATTAACATATCTAGCATCTTCATAAGATATGACATGTGTTTTTAATTACAATGCATGGTGAGTATATACATACCCATTAGTATTCCTTGAAATATCAGGTGGGGTTTTATAAGATATTCAACCAAAATAGTAGGAAAAAATATAGAGAACTATATGTAGATTGACCCAAGTCAAGGGAAATAGTAACCTTATCCATGAAATCAACATGGTGTGTAGTTGAACTACATGTCGAGTCTTTGCAACCCATAATAGGAGACTAAACTCATTAAAAACAAGAAGATAAATGGGGAAAGAACATGACATACCCCATACATATTCACAACATATGGAGGGAGAGTAAGCCAATCCAAATGTATTGATACATATATATATATATATAAATATATATAGATTATTAGAAAAACAATACAATATAAGAGAGAAATGGGATCTACATATCATAGCACATCCTAGGAAAAGAGTCACCATCCATTACAAAAGTCAGATAATGTGTCCCAACATCACATGTGCATTCCCAGAAGAACCCATCCAAGTCTAACTATGCCTTTTCATTGTACCTCATAGTAATGAAGACACAACCTCTAGTTAGAGGACCCATTCCCGGGTACAATATAAGGGTTCCACTCAATGGATAGATAAAAGTCACATACACCATAAAAACTGAGAGGACTAGTCTAATGGTATGTAGAAAACTCATTCCCTACCTATCAAGACAGTTACACTCTCTCATTTTCAATAGAAGACCTATTACATGTTACAACATGAGTCTTCCACTCTAGTGGTAGAGGAACCATTCAACTCCAAGCTGTAGGGTTCCACTCTAGGAGTTGATAGAGTGACCATGCCTTGTGCCAATAGGAGGGTTACCCTTTGATAGGCGAGGACTCATTCCCATCCAAGATTGAGGGTTCCACTATAGTAATCTATAAGGGAACCATGAAAATCCCAGCTAGAGTGTTCCACCATAATCATCAAAGACCCATGCCTAGCTAAGATAGAGGGTTCCACTCTGAATGCTTCTAGAGATCCTCTGCGATCACTACCATCATCAAGTGTCGCTAAAAAAGTGGCAAGCCTAGAATATATAATAGTACATCCCAAAATCCAGATCAGATGGTACCATCACTTTCTAAATGGAGAAACACTTAGGTTAGTGTACTCATGGTCCAAAATCGGATTCCAAACAAAAAAGATATGAGAGTTTGATGTTTCCTTGAATGGATTTAAGGGGAACACAACATGTTAGGGGACCCACACATCATGTGGACCTTCTCTTTCATATTGGAATGTCCCTAGAGGTACACATCTAATCTAATATGTATGAATACATGGAGTGTAGTGTATATAAATTGGGTTCCCATGCCACTCGTGGTCCCACCCATGTTCTTGGTGGTGTCCATGTATCCACCATGTGTTCATGTACTTTACCCCATGTCTGTGTTCTTTGGCACACAACCATGTTCCTCGCCATGTTCTCCCACATGGGGTCCTACTCGTGTGCTCAACCACACTACTCATCCACCCACATAAGAGAGACACTGTGTGTATAGATTCTAAATGGTGTTCAACACATATAAATTTCAAAGACCCTTGCCACTGCAGAATAGGATTTGACATGTTGTGTATTATTTAAAATACATAACGTGTAGAAGATATTTTTCTACAAATATCTCTATGTTATCTATGATTCAAATCCATTCATTCTACTAATGATATCACATTTTCACCATTTTCAATTGGTGTATCTAGTGTAGATATTGTTTTGTCCCTCTACTGTCTGGAAATCAGTTTCGACGAGCTTTGGAGGTTCGTCACATGTCTCGTACACCCCCAACACTTCAACCATCTAATGTTTTATCTAATATCAAAAAAATAGTCATCCAAATCCCAAAAAAATAATATATTTATCCCTAATTTGTTGATCCATCACTCTCACATCATTTAGTTGTGATTCTGGGGGTTTGATCGGGCATGTTACCACCCAGAAACTTCAAATCGGGACAGCATGGTCCAACTAATGAAGAACATGAAGCAATTGAGGGTGAAATGTAAAGACCCATAATTTCCATGTAAACTTTTTATAAATATATAGTAATTTTATGAGTCTTCTAAAATTTGACGGCGCGTGATTTTGAGGCCCAGAGTGCCCAGAATGAATTTTTGATGTTTTGTTCGTGTACATTCAGTAAACGTACAAGTGGGTTTTTATGACATTTGAACTGGTGCTCAGAATTGAAATCTGAGGGCACCGTTGAACTCGCAGTGCTAGTAATCTCTTAATGAGACATACCATTAAACTTTCCAGCGCACCACTTAATTGATAAAATTTAATTTAATCCACTTTGAATTATGCCAATGATTAAATTGGGGAAACACATTTTATTATTGGCTATCTCTTTTATTTGGAGGAATTGGGGAGAGGAGGAGTTCTTGGGAGAAAGCTTCTTCAAAAATGAATTCTTCCTCCATGAAGAACATCGATGACTTTGACCTTCTTCCTCAAAACATCCTTCGACGTAGGACGTGTTCGTCAACAACGAATCGTTGTCCCCCATCTCGCACTAACATTATCCAACATGGAACAAGGTAGGGTTTTTAATTAAGTTTGATTTTATTCCCTTGATTATTTAATTCTAAAAAAAAAGAACGCAGATAAACTTATTATCATGTTGATCCTAGAATGTTTTACTTGTGGGTTGCGAATAAATTTTTCTGGGAAGTTGTTGGGGTTTATTAATTATTTGATTAACACTACCCATGTTCTCTCTTTTTTTCCTTCGTGGGTCCAGAATAGAAATTATCGAGGGATTATGGGAATTGATTTTTTAAAATGTATTTCATGGTCGTTCATTGTTTATGTTCTTGATGAACTGCTTGCTACCACTCTAAATGTGGAGGGTGCGGGCTAAACAAACATGGACTGACCTGCCGCTATTCTTCTTTGTGGTGTTCTTCTTAATAGAGGAAGGTGACAATGGTGTCGAAGGTGACGAAGGCAACTAATGCACCAACCATGGCCTCTGTGACCTCCACCACCCCCGCGCCGCTCCGGGAGAACCGGCTCCACCACCCCAGGCCAAACCGCGCCGCCCACCGACTACGCCACCTTTAGGCTCGCACTGACTACCGGCCACCCGAGCGGCTCCAGCCGCGCTAGCCCATCTGCCTCCTAAGACGCCCTGGCCGTGCCAGCCCACTGGCCTTCTGATCTTCCCCGACCACGCCCGCCTGCCGGCCTTCCAAGCCGCCCGACCATGCCATCCTGAGGGCCCCTCACGGCGCCCCGGCCGCACCGGACCGCAACCTTACGGTGCCCTGGTTGAACCGGCCCCACTCTTCTGGCCGAGCCACCCACACGGCTTCATTCAGGATGAACCGCCCTCGTGCCATCCCACGGCCGGTCCGTACCCACCCGGCCCACTGGGCAGGTCCCAACGGGCCAGGCCAAACCCAACGGGCCGAGTCGACCAAAACCGAGTTGATTCAGACTGGGTCGAGCAAGGTCGGTCTGACCGGGTTGGACCAGACCTAGCCCCACTATGACCCTATATTTCTCTGGGCCATATCTTTGGCACAGAATGTCCATTTGATAAACCGTCAGTGGCACTAGTAATTTTGGAGCATGATGGTCCCTTTGAGTTTACCCCACTAGAGTTTCGGGTATAGTTGAGATACGGTCGGGTTGGATCATGGAAGAATCCAACCGGGCCCCCATGACTAAAAGTCTAATAACTCACAGACCGGGCGTCCGATTGACGTGTCGTCTATTGCGTTGAGACCCCTATGACATGGCAGGACTTGGAGATACTTCTTCGTGGTAGTTTGTGATAGATTGTGTATCGACCAGTAGCTCATGGAACAGATCCTCCCAGAGACATGTGATCGTAGTGCGGAGACCTAGTAGTTGGCTGAGACCTGACGACTGCTAACCATTTCACTCATAATGACTCTACTATACCAGTGAGGAGTGCCTTGGTGTCGCTGCAGACCCATGGTGGATGAGCGTGCTTGGTGACGTGACATACCCATGGTACTCGATAGGAGGAGGACCTCAGTAGGCTACTAGGGGGAGCGTTCAAGGTGACACGGTAGACCCATGGTGGGGAGTGCCTCTATGTGACATGGCAGACCCATAGTACTCGACAGGAGGAGTACCTCAACAGCTCAAGGTTAGTGGGAATCATGCTTTGTGTTGCTGCAGGTCCATTGTACTCGATTGAGCGGTAGTTATCCAGTAGCCAAGGTTTCGATAATATGACTGGGATGTTACTAGATACTACCCCTAAAATAAAATCCTAGTTGAGATGAGTCAGTACTATTTTGTTTTCCTCATGATTGAGAAGGATTACTTAATAACTTAGGTATATGTATGGGAATATACCTATGTAGGGTTATCTGTTGATTTCATACTTTTTGGTTTATTCATGTTGGATTTTGTGAACCCTTGAGGGTCTTTGGGTCCCTACTGAGTATAATTATACTCACCACTCCATGGGCTATTCCCGCACCTTGTTGTGTTGAATGCTGACGACAGACAACACTGACTGAGGCTGAGAGTACCAGGACTGGATGGCATCCGGAGGTGGACCATACGACTTGTCGGTACATGGAGGAGATAGACAAACATGGAGTGCTGAGCAGATGATCTGTATCAACCCTTCTTGTAGGAATCTCAGAGGAAGATCTAGTAGTTGTCATTTCTTTTTCTTTAGTTTTATTGCATTTCACTTGTACTTTTACATTCCAGTTGGGATTTTATTCTGGCCCCTTTTAACTTTCAGCACTCTTTTTTTATACATTTTACTTGGGGTTTCATCTAGATGTGTGCTTTCATGTGTGTGTGTGTTTGTGTGTTATATGTTATAAAGAAAATTACTTCCATGTTTAAGGGAATTACACCTTTGGTGCTAGTCACCAGCTCCTGGCCTATGGAAGGCGGGCTTGGTGTAGTCACAACACGGGCCCCGGAGTACTGGTTGTGACAAATTGGTATCATAGGTGTTGGTTCTACCGCATAACTTGGGACTTTGATATTTATTTTCTATAAATAAATAGTGTTAAGGGTAGTGAGTGTGATTCTTAGTTCATGGAGTCCAATTTTGGTTTGGCGACTGACGTATCCCTATACCACGACCCTGACTTCTGATTTCCGACTCAATGCATGAAAAAACTGATTGCGTGTGTGTTTTCAAAAAATTTCTCAAAGTCATCTCAACCAGGTCAGATCAACAGGTATAACTTTTAATCATAGCACACCTATTTATTTTCAGGATGCCTCTACATAGAGATCCATCTAGAGTTACGAGAGTTATACACACTGATATCCCATCGAGCGACGAGGCCTCGGTGCATGGCCCTTTTCCTATGGAGGCACCAGTGGTACCACTCCCTGTTGGGCCACCGATGCCACCAGCCCCAGCAGCAGATGGTGCATGCTTCTTGAGCATGTTGCATGAGTTCCATCGCTAGAGGCCACCCAGGATCCGGGGAGAGATGGACCCACATGCGTTTGAGTATTGGATGGAAGCTGTGGTGAGAGTTTTCCGACTAGTAGGGACACTAGTAGACCGAATGGTGATCCTTTCTGCCAACCTACTATAGGAAGTAGCATGATGATGGTTGAGATTGATTCTCAACATTCATGACGTGGTGATGCTTCTCTAGGTAAAATTTGAGATCCGGTTTCGAGCAGAGTTTTTCCCAGCTACTCTTCGCGCAGGGCGCATTCAGGACCTACTTCATCTGTAGTAGGGCAGTATGACTGTAGCTTAGTACTCAGCGACGTTCATAGACCACTCATACTACTCCACCGATATGGTTTGGGGCCCATTCTTCAAGGCTCGGACCTTTGAGCAGGGACTCATTCAGGAGATCAGGGCTTCAAAGATCTCACTCAGCATCCCGATGAAGGCAGGGGTGTTAGAGAGAGCCCTCTTGGGGGAGAGCTTCCTTGCTGAGCAGTCACCAACAGCGAGACCCACTAATAGTCATCACATAGTAGAATCTTATATAGTTGGTATTAGACAGATGTCGTAGAGGTCTAAGAGGACCAGACCTACAGGTGTACAACCACATGACTCAGGATCGGTTGTGGTAGGCACCAGAGACAGAGCCAAACATGTCAGGAGCGGGTAGTGTTACTCATGTGGTGGTCCGAGTCACATGGCTCGTGACTTTCTGAACCGCCGTACGGATGATCAACATATGGTCTAAGGACCACCCATAATGAGAGAGAGATTCGATTGAGGCGGTTCGTAGGGAACATGCAGATGTGGTAGAGGAGCTGGTCGAGCAGCTGGCGGTGGGTGACATTTCGAGGTGTTATCGCCACCACCACCGGGAGGTCCACCCCAGCCGTAGGGATAATGTGGACAAGGGAGAGCTCACCTCTAGGCAGCTGAGGCCTACGATCACGGTGCTCCAGATATGATACAAGATATTATTTATGCCTACTCCACCATAGCTGTAGTACTTATAGACACAAGTTCTAGTCATTCATTCATCACCACTGCCCTCGTTCAGAACTCGAAGATTCTGATGGAGCCGTTGGCTTGATCTATACGGTTAGTGACTCCAATGGTAGTTGATTCGATGATTACACACTAGTGATGGTAGTGTGAGATTACTCTAGGAGGCGAGATATTTGGCTGGGATCTCCTAGTAGTGGTGTCGATGCCTTATGATGTCATCTTGGGTATAGACTGTTATCTACAGTCCATTCTCAGATTGACAATATTAGGCGCAATGTGCGGTGTGTCCGCATAGATGAGACCAGTTTTACCTTCTTCAGAAAGAAGGGAGCCTTTTCAGTACAGGATGGACTTTCTCAGAAGAGATTTCAGCCTATCACTCATCAGTAGGCTAGACTTACCCTAAGAGCTATTGATGTGGAGAGTCCGAGTTATCTTGTATTGGTGGACCAATAAAAGGATGTTTTCCCTATTTATGTCCCATGTATACCTCCTCATAGAGAGGTGTACTTTTACATTGACATGTACCCCGATACGACATAGATATCTACATCAGCATATCGGATGTCTCCCAAGGAGCTTCGCAAGATGCATAAATAGCTAGAGGACTTACAGTGGAAGGGATTCATTTGGATCAATGTTTCACCTTGGGTATCCCCGATTTTGTTCTCCGTGATGGCAGATGGGAGCTTGATGCTTTGTGTCAACTATCGGCGCCTGAACTAGCTGACCGTGAAGAACAAGTACCCACTCCCAAGGATTAATGTTCTCTTTGATCAGCTAAAGGGTGTACAATGGTTCTTGAAGATAGACCTCGGATCAGGCTATCACCATCTCAGAGTACGATATGAGGATGTGCAGAAGACATCCTTAAGATGTCGGTATGGCCACTACATGTTCTTGGTTATGCCATTCGACGTAACCAACACTCCAGTAGTGTTCATGGGGCTTATGAAAATGATCTTTCAGTCATACCTTGATCGCTTTGTAGTAGTCTTCATGGATGACATTCTGATCTACTCAACTATTGAGGAGGAGCATGCCTATCATTTGCGTGTAGTACTGGACACACTCTGAGAGCACCAGCTTTATGGTAAGCTCTTGAAGTGACAATTCTGGATCCAAGAGGTTCACTTTCTGGGACATGTCATATCGAAGGCTGGATTTGCAATGCATCCAGAAAATATTGAGGTTTTAATTTCTTGGGAGCCACCCAGGAGTGTGACGGCGGTACGGAGTTTCCATGGATTGGCTGGATACTACCAGAAGTTTATGCCAGTCCTCTCCAGAGATGCAGCACCACTATCAGCATTGATGAAGAAGTTGAATCCCTTCATTTGGTTGGAGAAATTTCATTATAGCTTTCAGGAGCTGAGGAAGAGGCTGACTAGTTCCCCCATCATGAGGTTTCCAGAGGAAGGTGTAGGATATGTAGTCTACAACGACGCATCAAGGACCAGATTCAGATGTGTCCGGATACAAGAGCAAGTAGTGATCGCATATGGTTCATTTCAGCTGAGACAACATGAGTAGAACTACGCTACCCATGACCTGGAGTTAGCAGTAGTGGTCTTCGCCTTGAAGATGTGGCAACACTATCTAATGGGTGAGCGTTTTACTATGTAATCTGATCACAAGAGAATAAGGTATATCATCTCTCCCATGAACCTGAACCTGAGATAGTGACATTGGCTTAAGATCCTCTTGGACTATGAATTTGAGATAGTCTATACTCCTATAAAAGCAAAGGTTGTTACAGATACACTCAGCAGGAGTTCTGGTATACAGCTGCTAGATGAGGTGATAGAGTAGATAGCTGCTTTGAAAAAATCGTTTGTGGATAGAGATGGAGCATATTTTCTTTCAATCTCTTATAGTCACTCTCCACTTCTTCAGCAAGTCAGGGAGGCCCAGCATGGGGACGTTGACTGTGAGACACGATGTGCTCAAATATCCTCAGGACAGGCAGCTGATGGATTTTTTGAAGGTGGGGAGCACATCATCTTCTTCAGAGGACGTACCATGGTACCAGTGTCACTTTAAGAGGAAGTGTTGATGGATTTCCACACATCTCCTCAAGCAGTACATTCAGATGTGGCCAATATGTACTAGGACCCTTGACGACAACACTAGTGGCTGGGAATGAAGAAAGCAGTTTTAGAGTTTGTCACTCGATGCCTCACTAGTCAGCAAGTGAAGGCAGAGCATCAAGTACCACCCGGCTTGGATCAGCCTTTAGAGGCCCTAGAGTGGAAGTGGGATGTGATATCCATGGAATTATTGATGGGTATTCCACATATATCTAGGTTACATGACTTGATTTGGGTGAGCATTGACCAACTCACCAAGTCATCCCACTTCCTTCCAATCAGATAATAGGGTCCAAAAGAGAGCTTAGGATTCCTCTATGTGTAGGAGATTGTGTGGATATATGGAGTACCTTTGAAGATTGTCTTTTATCGTGATGCATGTTTTACCTCCCTTCTATAGAAGGGGTTACAAGAGGCTTTCGAGAAACATCTTAATTTGGGAAACGCCTTCCATCCTTAGACGGATGCCCAGATTGAGAAAACCATTCAGACCCTCGAGGACATGTTGCGTGCTTGTGTCCTCGACTTCGGTCGCAGCTGGGAGGATCATTTAACTTTGGTGGAGTTTTAATATAACAACATATATCACTCCACCATAGGTATGGGACCTTTTGAGGTATTATAAGAGCGACCTTGCAGTTCCCCTTTGTGACGGAATAACCCGGGGGAGTCATCACTAGTGGGACCAGAGATGGTACGAGCTACCACAAAGAAGGTTCACATCATCTAGGAGTGGATGAAGACTACACAGAGCAGACGGAAGTTGTATTTCGACAAGAGACAGAGACATCTGGTGTTCAAGGATGGAGACCACATCTTTATATGGGTCTCACATCGACGAGGTTTGCAGAGATTTGGCCGAGGAAACAAGTTATCTCTGAGGTTCATCAGAACTTTTTAGTTCCTTAGCAGAGTTGGTGTGGTGGCATACCACTTATCTCTTCCACCTCAGTTGCACAGGGTGCATGACGTCTTCCACGTATACCCTCTGAGGAGATACGTGAACAACCCTTCTTACATCATCGACCATGGTGAGATGGATATCAATGATGGGGTGACTTTTACGGAGGTTCCAGTAGAGATTGAAGATCGAAAGGAGTGGGTCCTTTGTGGATGGTCGATTCCTTTGGTGCACATTTGCAGGAAGCATGGGAACCTCTAGGAGAGCACATGGGAGAGGGAGGCTCAAATGCTTGCTCAGTACCCCCACTTGTTCCCTTAGTTCGAGTTGTTGCTTATTAGGAGGTAAAGCCTTGAGGTGGGGAGAATGTAAAGACCCAGAATTTCCATGTAATTTTTTTAAATATATGGGACTTTTACGAGTCCATGAAAATTGACGGCGCATGATTCTGAGGCTTGGAGTGCCTAGAATGAATTTTTGAAGTCTTGTTCAGGTACTTTCTATAAACGTACGAGCGGGGTTTTGTAACTTTTGAACCGGTGCTCGGAATTGAAATGTAATGGCACCGTTGAACTCACAGCACCAATATTCTCTTAAGGAGACTTTAACCTTGATGGCAGATGGACGAGGGAAAAAGTTAGTTTTTGGGGTTTTCATGGAAATAATAAAATAAAATAAACTTCATTTTTTTTATTTTGAGCTTCCATGTGGATATTTTAGGTGGGGTCCACCGGAACCAAACCTCCACGTGGAAGTTGGAAGTGGGGACCACCAGGCCTTAACCTCCCATGAGATTTTATGATGGTGGGGACCACCCTAACCATAACCTCCCATGATAGGTTATGGTGGTGGGGAACACCCAGGATTAAACCCCCATGAAAACCCCCTTTAATTGAGAGAAACCCTCAACTCTCATAATTAATAAGGGAGAGCCTCTTGACCTCCTCCACCTTAATTGTGCCAATGCAGATTCCATTAAACTTGCCAACGCACCAATTAATTGTTCCAATTTAATTTAATACAATTAGAATTGTGCCAATGATTAAATTAGGGAAAACATTTTATTATTGGAAATATCTTTTATTTGGTGGAATTGGTGAGAGGAGAAGATCTTGGTAGAAAGCTTCTCCAATGACAAACACTTCCTCCATGAAGAACGTCGACGACTTTGACATTCTTCCTCGGAACATCCTTCAACGTAGGACGTGTTTGTCTACAACGAATCGATGATCGCCTTCCCGCACCAATGTCAACCAAAATCGAAAAAGGTAGGGTTTTTAATTATGTATGATGTTATTACCTTGATTAATTCCTTCTAAAAACAAATAATGTGGATCAACATATTAACAAGTTGATCTGTGAATGTTTTCCTTACGGATTGGGAATAAATTGTTGCGGAAGTTGTAGGGGTTTATTCATTATTTGATTAACAGTTTCCATGTTCTCCCCTATTTTCCCTTCGTGGGGCTGGGAAAATAAATTATTAAGGGATTACGGGAATTGATGTTTTAAAATATCTTCTATGATCATTATTTATTTATTTTCTTGATAAAATTCTTACTACCACTCTAAACGTGGAGGTTGCGGGACAAACAAACATGTCCCGACCCCCTGTCATTCTTCTTTGTGGTGTTCTTCGAAACGGAGGAAGGTGACGATGGCGTCGACGGGGATGAAGGCAACGGTCATGCCACCCGTGGCCTCCGTGACCCGCGCCACCCCCATGACCCTTCGGCGGCCTGGCCGATCCGGCTCCGCTGCCCTGGGCCAAACTGCGTCGCCCCCCCCCCCCCCACTGATCGCTCGTGCTGCCCGCCGGCCTCATGAGCCACCCCAGCCTCCCCAGCCCACTGGCCTTCCCGACCGCCCCGACCGTGCCTGCCCACCGGACCCTTGCAGCGCCCCGACCATGCCGGCCCGCACCCTCGCAGCGCCCCGGCTAAACCGGCCCGCACCCTCATGGTGCCCCATCCATACCAGCCCCACGCTCTAGTCTAATCCACCCATGCAATGCCCTCCGGGCCAAACCGCCCTCACGCCGACTTGTGGCTAGTCTTCTCCCTCGCGGTCGGTTCGTACCCTCTCAACCCTCTCTAGCCCCTCATTCCCTGCTGTGTTGGGCCTAGTGGGTCGGGCCAGTCCAGACCCAATGGGTCCATCTAGGTCGACCCAAACTGGATTGGTCCGGATTGGGTTGGGCTGGGTCGGTCTGACCGGGTCGGACCAGACCAAGGCCCATTATTACCCTGTACTTTCTTTTGGCTATATCTTTGGCACCGGACGTCCGTTTGATGAACCGTCAGTAGCACTGGTAATCTTGGATCATGACGGCACCTTTGGGTATACCCCACTAGAGTTTGGGGTATATTTGAGATACTGTCAGGTTTGATCATGCTGGAATCCAACCAGGCCTTCGGGAAAAAAAGTCTAATTACTTACAGACCAGGCATCCGTTTGATGTGTCGTCTTTGTGTTGAGACACCTATGATGTGGCCGAACATTGAGATACTTCTTCATGGGACTTCTTGAGAGAAGGAGTATCGACCAGTATCTCATTAAGAGGATCCTCCTAGAGATGAGCGAGCATAGTGTGGAGACCAAGTAGCTGGCTAAGACCTGACGACTGCTGACCGTTTGACTCGGAGTGACTCTACTAGCTCAATAGGGAGCACCCTGGTGTCATGGAAAACCCACGGTGGAGGAGTGCGCTTGGTGAAATGGTATACCCACAGTGGGGAGCACCTCTATATGACGCGGAAGTCCCACGGTACTCAATAGAAGAAGTACCTCAACAGTCCATTGTTAGTGGGAATCGCGCTTGGTGTCACGACAGGCCCACTATAATTGATTGAGCATGAGTTCTCCAGTAGTAGAGGTTTCAATAATGTGTCTGTGGATGTTACTAGATACTGCCCCTAAAATAAATTCCTAGTTGAGATGAGTCAGTACTTTTGTGATTTCATCATGATTGAGATGGATTACTTAATAACTTTGGTATATGTATGCGCATATAAAAAAGTAGGGTTATCTTTTTATTTCATAATTTGGGGTTTATCCTTGTTGGATTTTTTGAGACCCTAAGGGTCTCGGGGTCCCTACTGAGTATTGTTATACTCACCCCTGCATGGGCTATGCCAGCACCTTGTTGTGTTAGAAGCAGATGATAGACAATACTGACTGAGGCTAAGAGTACCAGGACTGTAAGGTACCCAGAGGTGGACCATACGGCTTTTCGGTACATGGAGGAGGCGAACGGATGCGGAGTCCTGAGGAGACAAATTTTACCTACCCTTCAGGTAGGAACCTCAGAGGATGATCCAGTCATTGTATTTTCATTTTCTTCAGTTGTATTACATGTTAGTTGTACTTGTACTTTCCTGTTGGGCTTTTTTTCTATCCCCTTTTTACTTTCACCACTCATTTGTTATACAGTTTACTTGGGGTTTCGTATAGATGTGTTCTCTCTTGTGTTTGTGTTACAGGTTATAAAGGCAATGCCTTCCCAATTTTAGGGAATTACGCCTTTGGTGCTAGTCACTAGCCCCTGGCCTATGGAAGGCGGGCTTGGGTTAGTCACGGAACAGGCCCTGGGGGACTGGTCTTGACATGAAAGGAATAAGAAAATAAGAATCCATTGCTGATCCTAGGGTTATGAGGGTAACCCTGTGAAATTTTCCATAATGATAGATTTATTTTCAAATTGTTTGGTTAAATAAATTAATTAATTAATCCACTGAATGTACCACCCATGGATAATATATTCTAATTCATTTTACCAACCTATATTATCTTGTGCCTATTGTAAACAACATGTATTAGACTCAATTGTGGTAACATATTCCTATTAAGAGATTGTATTTAATAGTTAACACATTATCTCAATGAAATGGTTCACACATAATATAGAATATATTTACTATTATTATAAAATTAATTTCAGGAACACTGGGCCTTGGAATCGAATATCGTCTCAACACCAGGCTCTAGAAATATATGAAGAAATGTTTTAAATCCCTACAAGGAAAAATTGTCTCTCTACATCATTCCAACCTTCAATTTTGTCATCCATGAAGAGAAACAATAAAAAAACAACTTGGGTATTGAGCCCACATTTGGATCTCCCACTCCCAAGAACTATTCAACATGTTCCCTCCCATGCATTCAAAACACTCAAACCAAAGGGATAGTTCATCCAAATAGGGACCTCTCCGGTCAATCCTTCATTACCACTAGGTGCTCCACAACAGTGGCTCCATCCATGATGTCTGGCTTTCCCATGTCAATAATGTTCATAGGGTCATGCATGCATCTCCTCAGCTATGAAACATGGAATACATCTATTACCCTCTCCAACTATGGGGGTTGGGAGAGGGGGTAAGAAACCTCACCAAACCTTTTTACAATCTCAAACATCCCGATAAACCACAAATATTTCTTGTCGCCATGACCAAACCTACATAACCTACATCATTCACAAACTCTATTGAAATTTTTTCTCCAATCATAAACTATAAGGGCCTATGGTGATGATGGGCATAAGATTTATATCTACTCCCGGCCATACCCATCCACTCCCGGATGACCTGGACCATCTCCAAGGTCACCTGCACCATCTCTGGACCCATAAGAGAAAACCCCACACTCTTTTTCCAGCACAAGGGTTCCATGTAGGGTCTCATATACGAGACCTCAAAATGTTCCATTCCAATAGTAGAGTGGTAGATATTATTGTAAACATAATATACTAAGGTATAGTTATCCTCAAATCTCCAACTGAAGTCTAACATGAAAGCCCTCAACAAATCCTTCAATAGCTGGATAGTCCGCTCGGTTTGCCCATCTTTCTCAGGTGAAAGGTTGTACTAATCCTCATCTATGTACCGAATTCATCATGAATTTATCACCACAATTGTGACATAAACCGCACATTATGATTGATTAAAACCATTTAGGCACCCCAGGGAGGCGAAAGATATCTCACACATACAACATACCCAAACTCTCCACTGAACATGTCTCCTTGATAGTAATTAAGTGTTCCAACTTCTTGAGTTGATCAACTATCACCTAGATAGAGTCATGGACCATCGTTGTCCATGGAATCCCTGTCACAATGTCAATGGTTATGTTGAACCACATCCACCTTGAGAAATCAGGGCACTGCAACAAACTAGCCAGAACATGGTGCTAAGAATTCATCTATCGATAAGTGATGCTTCATAAGAAAAACTAGAAAACACACTCTCTCATGTCAGACCACCAAAACTACCACTATAGGACTTTGTAAATAATTCCCATAATGGGATTAATAGCTATGGTAGAAGTGTGTAACTCTCGTATCCCCTCCTCCCACATCGTTACTAGAACCACCATCCATCTCTGAAAAAAGATGACATGATTAACTCCCTCAGAATATATATTTAGTTAATTAACTATGGATATCTATAATGAAAGACCTCATAGTTGATGTCTCATAGTTGGGACTCTCTCACATTCTTGAGAGGTGAAGGAGTCAACCCCACCGACTGAAGAAAATATGTACCCTCCAACTCCACCGCAGTCAGCTGTATGGAAGACAACTGCTCCAAAGACTCCTACACCAAAATAGTCTACAAATTCCCTGTAAGGGAATATAATACTAAGTTTACCTTACCAAATTTATAGACTATCTATAATTCATATTCCTATAAATGTTTCTGCCAGCACTGATGAATCTTGTTTAAGTCTCCCAATGTGGAAATGTACCAGACACTTTAATGGTTTGAGTAAACCATAACCCACTCCCACATAAGGTACTACTTCCATATCCTCTGGTTAAAGACTACCACTACCATCTTTAGATAGTGGGTCACATATTTTTTCTTAGGGGATCTCAAAAACCTCAAAAATTATGTTTTAACTTCTTAATGTTTCATCAGCACACAGTTGCACCAATCTAATTAGGAATCATAATACACAACGTACTTCACGCCCTCAAATGATAGTATCAACATAGGATCACCCATTAGCCTAAAGATTAACTCCTTTAAGACATTATTTCATTACTTAGTCTAGGTAATATGAATACATTTTTGTGTCTGGTCAGTCAGATCACTTTTAATACTAGATATGTCTTCCAAAAACCTCATGTAGTACACCTCTATTCCATGAAAACTCTACACCTATGACACATGCATCGGTGGATCCAAAGAAAGCACTACATTGATCTTTTTTGGGTCCATGTTCATTACATATTTAGAAATTAAATTCCCTAGAATGTGAACCTGGTGAATCATTAACTAGAACTTAGAGTTCTTCCCACAATGCTGGTGCACTCAAAGAATTTATATAACCACCCTTAACTACTCAACATGATCCTCCTATAATATAGAGTATATGATTATGTCCTCAATGAAGATAACCAAAAACTGGTCCGTGTTCGGCTGAAATATCTGGTTCATAAAAGTTATAAACATAGTGCAGGAATTCATCACACAAAAGAGAATCAGTATGAACTCATTGTTTCGGTCACTACATCTAAATTCCATATTTAAAATATCATCCTCACAAACCCTAAATAGGTGGTAGCGGGATGAGAGATCTATCTTCGAGAACCATCTCATGCCTCACAACTTTTTAATAAGGTCATCAATCCTTAGAAATGGGAACCTTTTCTATATCATGGCCTAATTTAGGAAGTAATAATCCACATAATTCCATAATCTCCTATCCACATTTTTGATGAAAAACATTTTAGTTTCCCAGGGGGGTCACACTGGGCCTTATGAAACCCTCCTCTCACATGTCATCCAACTACAATTGTAGCTCTTAGATATTGGTAGGGTCCATCCAATATGCTGTAGAAGATAATGGAGGGGTCTCAAGATGCAAGTCAATAAAAATTACCATCTCCCACCTTGGAGGTATTCCTAGAACACAATCATGGAAGACATCTATACAATACTCCACAAATGGAAGAATATAGATTCTTAAAGAGTCTTCAACACCATGGGATATACCTACAAATTGATGGGTGATGGGTTGCAACCTCATAATCGTAAAACCCACTCATCCATCTATGGGATATCTCTCAATAATAAAGGTGATTTTCATCCCATTAGTGCAAAGGCCCCTGAATCTTCTTCATTGACTGTCAGACTAGGCTTAGACAATTGAAAATCAATACATAGAAAAGATGACATCAAAGGGTTCCATCGTAATGGCTAAAAGATCCCATGTGGCCTCTCTTGACCAAGATATAACTTCCACTATTAGTAGATAAATGATACATAAGAAGTGTTCCCTGTATGAAGCTCAACATGAAGTTTTTTGGATAACACCTCAACTGTGACCAATAGCTATCACACCAAGAGTATAGAGATGAATGAATGGCTGGGAATTGTGTTTAAAAATACCTAATAAAGAGTAAAAAACAAATAGATCATACTTATGATCATCTTGTGTATCGTAGGGTGATAATCCTCTAGAACCATTAGTGGTCTGCGACCCCAGATGTGAAATCCAATATCCTGACATGGGATTCATAGTGGAGGTGATGGAATGATCATGTAGCATCATCCACCATACACAGCTCCTCCTAATCCTCCTCTACCTGCTATACCTCCCCGGGGGATCCCTAACCTCTCTGGGTAGATCCCTAATCATGAGGCTATATCTATCATGGAATTACATTAGCTATGTTTATATTCTCCTTAGTGTGTTTGGCTAGTCATTCGTGTGTTATGTGACCTTCCTTATCACTAGAAAAGAAGTAACCCTCTTTGGGCTGCCCTGGTGGTATGTGATTTCCTTGTTCCACATTACCACACCACTTAGGATCTATTACACCAAGATCCTAATGACTGTAACCTTTTAGCTACTACAGACAACTCGGCTCTATAATTACCACTACCATATATAGTTTTCTTGTGTCCCTTTGAAAGAATGATCATGGACACTAATTCCCAATATTGTTCCATGACATAGGTGGGAATGCACCGGGGATCCACACTGGCATTGATCTCCCAACAGAGTCCCTACTCAAACACCAATTCTCAGAAGTATTCATCTTGTTTCATGTCAATGGAATACTATGTACGGGTTTTTAACCGTGATGAATTCTCAGCCACTATCATCACTCCATGATGTTTCACCAAAAGCTCTTGAATCTGAACTAAATGTAAATAGGAGTTGTAGTATTCCTAATGGTACAACTACTAGAAGGTAGGAAATGAGATTGTTGGCATATCATGAATATAGGTGATAAGACTTCACCAGCATCCAATTACTCTATTGAAATGTATAGCTACAAGTGAAACCTCCTAATCCATTAGTGTTCGGATGAGATTAAAAATATGCACCACCAACTGTATACAATCCTCTACTGCCTAAAAAGTATAGATCGTCACAGAAACTCGAGGGATCTGGAACTGGAACTCATGGAGTGTGATGATCTTACACACATCCTCAGTATAATCTATAGGGATACATTACTATTCAATAGGTGGTGGTGGAGATACCTACACACCTAGATGAAGAGGATATCAGGATGGACCCTGAACTAAGGCCTCATCACTCCTCGGATCATCATTATGATCTGGAACTGGTATCCTGGATGGATGTCATTATAAATCAATCTTAAAATTTTAATCAATATGTATCATGGTGAAATGAACACAGATATATAAAGATGGGTAGATGACTCAAGAAGGAGAATATATATATATATATATATATATATAACGATGGGGAGCTAACTAGCGAAGGATAATCATAGACTCAATTATTTATGGTTCAAGTACCATTAATGTGTGCAACTAATTTGTCGATATTACAAGTTAAAAAGTAGGTAGTCATGGTCCTGGTGAATGGATACATTGGCATCCCATATCATCATTAGATTCCCTAGCATGAGAGCTGCACTTGAGACACTTTGTCATAGATGAACTAATCACCAAAAAACCTCATAAGGGGATACTCCAAATAACATCCTGAAGACTAAACTACTCTAATTACAATATATCAGGACCCAACCCTATCTAGGGCTTGAGCCATAATTACCCTAAACCCAACTTTATAGGATAGGGGGTGGAGACAAATTTCGAAATTCATGTCCTAAATGTGAGGACTTTTCCAAATATACCAGTATGCACACACCATAACATCTCAACGTGAAATTGAAGAGGAATAATAATAAAAATATGAAACATAAAGAAGGTAAATGAGACATGAAAAACATCTAAAGTGTAAAAGATTATGACTATTAAAATAGGAATTTAAAGGGCCAAAATACACTCCGAAACATAAATATATTCCAGCTTGAAGAGACTAGGAATTAAACTACTAAGAAAGAACAACTCTTGGTAATCAAGCTACGACCACCATACATGGTCTACAAAACTGAAAATCACTAATCTCCTCTAGAGACACCACTAGCCTATCCATAACCTATATAAGACATGAATTTTTGGAGAAAACCCCATGCATCGGTGAGTATATACACATATAGTTTGATACCCAGAAATATGAAGGGGTAGTAGTTTGAGATAAAATAGGAATAGATAGATAATATATAGTCAATAGGATGCAGGTCGACCTAATGAAAGAGAAAGAGTAACCTCATCCATGAATTAGGGTCTTGTCACATTGTGTAGATGATCTACATGTCAATTCTTTGGAATCCATATCAAGAGAGTAGATGTAACCAACCACAAGAAGATAAACATAGATAACATGTGGGTTACCTCATGTATCTTGGAAACCTGTGGAAATTAAGTAACCAAATCCAAAGGCATGGATCTATATGTGTGTGTGTGTGTGTTTGTATATATATATATATTATCAGTAATAGAATCCCAAATGAGAGAGAAATGGGACCTCAATATCACAGATCAGCCTAAGAAAAGAGTAATCGATAGTTCAATTAGTTTAATAACAATAGTTAGAATCTCACGTGTATTCCCTTTAGAAACCATACAAGTCTAGAAGTTCCTTGTCACTGTGACTAATCGTTGGGGGGACACAACATCTAATTATATGACTCTTTACCTAATTCAATAATAGGGTTTCACTCATTGTATATATAGAGGACCCATACCGGGTTCCAATAAAATGGGTTCCCCTCTAGTAGTCTGTGGAGGACCCATGTTGTACCTTGTAGGAGGGATCCAATTTATGAAAGTCGAAAGAGGAAAATTCTCTCATATAATAGTAGGGTTCAACTATGGTTCTATAGCATCCATTCCCTTCCCAATAGGAGGTTTCCACTCTGGTGGGAGTGGACACATGCCCATCCCGGTTGGAGGGTTCCACTCTTGGAATATATAGAGGACTCATTCCCTATTCCAACATATCACATCTCGACCTCGAAATATTAATTATTTTATTTATTTTAATTATATTTAGTGTCTCTATTTAGTTTAAATAGTTATTGGACTGAATTTTAAATATATTGAATCTTTTCAACTATTTCACTATTATCTTCATGGTGAGTAGTAACCATGCTGTGCATGTGTAAGAGCCTAGGTGAGGTATTGGTGTGGAATATTGTTATTTCATGATCTTTCAACTATAAAAAAAGCATGTGGGTTGGATCAGTGAGTTGGTAGTGCTATGTGGAATGGTTTGAGGAAGGTTTTCTCAATCATGTATTTACCTAAGAGTTATCATGAAAGGGTGAATGTCCTAGGTAGTTTCCATCACATGGTTGGTGCTCTGCTTGGTAAATCATTTGAAAAAATGTGAATCACACATAATTTTACAATTTTTGGTTATTATTTTATTTTCTCTTTTTCATTTCCCATTATTTTTTTCTCTCTTCTTTTTTCCTTTAATTCATCCTCCATATGCGTCACATGGGCCCCCTCCTCTCCACCTCCATAGTCTCGTGAGGCTCCCTCCTCCCAAGATACCTCTCCATGCCATATTTTCCTAGATATGTGGCTATTTATTGGTCTTTTCCCGATGGTACAGTATCTAGATAATTCCTCTCTCCATTTATGGTGGTTTTTTTCTTCTCTATCACCCCACCAAGTTCGGCCAAACCCTAGGTTAGAGATTAACCCAATATTTGTTTTCTTCTTTGAAGTTAGGGTTTGAAATGGGTCTCTCAAGACTTCTTATCATGTGTTTCAATATCTACCTTTGAATATGAAGCATCTTATATCATTTTTTCCTTTCTAACAATGATTTTGGTTAGGTTTTCAACCTCCTTTTTGTCAAATTTTAATTAGGGGTATTGTTATTTTTGAGTCCGTAATAATTTCATTGTGTGTCTTACATCTTGTTTGGATGTGGTCGAGCCACTATTGTTAAAGGATTATATAGGTATTGTTTGGTTGGCATAGATTTGTGTATGTTCTCCCTTTATATATATTCATCCATGGGTGGATGAAGATATGTAGTGGGGCTAGTTATGAATACATATAAATTTATGAAAATACATTCGTGTATAGGTGAAAAGGGTTATTTACATATAAAATCTTATGTGTAATGATCCTGTTGTACATATTTGGCCGTGAAACTATTTTCATATGGGTGAGGTTTCCTTGCATAAAAGAAATGGTTCATATTCATGAAATCGGTAAAGATAATTTTGGAGTTCTTTTTGTCAAAGTCATCAAGTGTGGAGATGTATTAGCTTGGTCTTTTTTAGATTAAGGTATGTTCCCAATGTCGAGGACTTTAATTTGAATTCCATAATTTCTTGAGTGTTCTTATAAAGTGTTATTATATTAAATATTATATATATGCTATGTAAATTGATGATGATTCTTGATGTAGGACTTTCTTTATTTTTCATGTTCATCATTAAGTTTGATATCGGTATTCCTCATTAAAATATTTTTTCAAGCTTGTTTATAATGCTAAACATTTTTAATTCCTAGAAATGGTTTCCAAAATGGTTTTTTGGTGTGATGGTTATTTAAAAAGATGTTTGGTTAATGTATAATATTTATTATATTATAAATGAATAAATATGGGTTCGTGGGTGATTTTATAAAGTGATAAATTAATATTTTGGTATGTTTGTAATGGTCATTAGTTGTGGTGTGAATTAGAGGATAAATAGTGATTTTCCATTCTTAAATGGATTTATTTGATTTAAACATGGTCTGAACTTTTTTTATTTTTTGGTGCCTTGGTTGACTAATTATTCTTTTTATATGGATTTTTAATTAAATCTGTCGGTAAATTATTCTTTTGGAAGAGAAATTATACCTTTTTAAAATAGTGAGGCCCATTTGCAACATAAAAATTGATTTATGGTAGTGGAACCCCCCCCCCCATGATGCATAAACCTTATTTGAGTAATATGATTTGTATATTAAATGTGTTATTTTTGATATGGGCCTAGTGAATAGGTTGTACATTGTTGTGTGGAATGAAAGGGCGTATGTGCTTTAGGGGGGATATCCATGGTGAGTAGTTGGATGAGTTTTTGAGTAATTTAAATGATGTGTGCATATATTGTTTCTTGAATAAAACTCATCACCATTTGAAATAGATCAGATGGGAAACCAAATAATCAAAGTGGGTGAACAAGAATTATTATGCTGGTAGATTTGGATGTGGATGATGTTAAGATTCATCTATAAGTATTGATGATACAACTCTAACTAAACCTTTTATATGATCAAGGACCACTAGAATTTTAGGACAGGATGAACTCTAGTGGATCATGCATTGGAATGTTATTTGTATTGGATTATGATTTAATGAACAAGCTAATTTTGGTAGACATTTCCCTTGAGTGGGTATTTCACGGGGACACTATTGTTAGTTGAGTTAGAGGAATTTGAACACAATGGTATGAGTTTCATAGGGCCCCACTATTTCTAGTTACCTATATGGATTTTCCCATGGTGATCTTCTGTCACATGGATCTTAATGATGTGGTGATCACTATTGATATGAGGTGGACATTGTGTACATGGTAATTTAAAAGTATGTTTCATTTGATAAAAAACTCCCTTAATGTGTTTTCTGAAAATGTTTTCCATAGATTGTTTTTTAAGGTATTTCATAGTCTCTTATGGCTTTCCCATGGGGTTTGTGATTTTATTTCCATTTTAGTTGATTCATGTTTGTTTCCTCCTTTATGAAAATTGTGTTTTTTTCCAAACTACTTAACTTGAAATTTTTAATTTATAATCATTAATAGAGACTATTTTTCAAATGTGATGGAAAGAAAATGATGTTTCACAAAAATGGAAGTTTGATACTTGAATTTGAAAAGAATATAAAACATTATTTTATATGATTTTATTTTTAAACTAGAATGACTTGGTTTTCTTTTTAAATATAAGGAAGAGGGAATAGTTTATTCAAGCATGCCTATAATGTTTTAATACTGACTCCCATTGATTTTTTTATCTTTTGGTATTGTTTTCCTATATGGTTCACTTAGGGAGTGAGATTGATCATTCAGTTCCAGGTAACCAATGGGGTCACATGGAGTTACGTGTAGTATTATTTTCATTTCACCACTAGAATTTACTTTTATTGTTCTGTTTATTTTTATTTATTTACATCATATTTGAAGGGATAAATTATTTCTGATGGTTTTATCACGATTCCCAACACTATTTTCCAACCCATGAGGATCAAGAATTCCTCCCAGGCCTTGTTGTGAGACGGGTCGGGTGATTGGTTTGGGGTTGACCTTGGTTGGTTCAGGAAAAAATTATATTAGAGGACGACCTTGTTATTTGGGATGTTAGGTAGATTGGAGATAAGATTGTCAGATGATGAGAGGTAGCTCATGGGTCTATGCCTAATCACCACCCCTCGTGATGAGGCTAGAGTTACTAGGGTTTGTTGGGTTTAAAATTGTTATTTATTGTTCTGAGTTATGCTTTTAGAATATTTTTAGTTTCACAAGATTGTTCATGTTTAGGGGTTATGGTGGAAGTAATATGGAGTTACATAGTGATCTTACATCCTGTAGAGAACCATGCAGAGATCACATGCAAATTTTAATATTATTATAGTGTTTGGTTCATGATCAGTGCATGGTCTACTAAACCATGTGGCTAGGGTATGCACAACCACTTGTTCCCTTTTTTATTTATTTTTCCATTGGTGATGCTTCGGTCTGATTTTGGTTGGTGTAAGTGGGTTTTCAAAGGAATATGATATTTTTAGTGTAAAATGTTTTTTGAAATGAAAATGATATCTGTAAATGGATTCTAGATTAACATATATGGGTCTTAAAATAGAATTTTATTTGGAATTTTGATAAGTTTGTGAAAATGTGGAGGAAAAGTGATTTGAAAATTTGGTGATTACTTTGTTTTGTTGATAAAATGGTATGTGATACCCTTGTTATTCCTTGTGGATGTTCACATTAGTGTGGGTGTGTATAGAAAGTTCATGTTGGTATGTTTGTGTGTGTAATATAAGAAGAATTCATAATGGGCACACATGTGATGTTTCATAGGATATTGTGGGTGAGTATTTAAGATAAAATTTTTGACTTTAAAAAAATGATATTTTGAAAGGGAAAATGGTTTCTATTAAAAGGGGATTTCTCTTCCAATGGTATTTTTGGTTTTAAAGGAAAAAAAGTAAGTTGGTCCTTCAAACATTAAAATTGGATGTGTTTAAATGATATTAGAAATGAAAAATGATTTTTTTTGAAAGGGGAATTAAATTTGAAGATGGGTTAATTTGGAAGATAGTGATTTTCAAAATAGGTTTCTTAGTTTGTTTTGTGAGGTTCTTGTTTTTTTTTCAGTTGTTATTTTATTTGTATTTTATTTGGTTTTTTGATGTTTTGGTTTATGAGGTTATTATTTTATTTAAAATATTATTTTAACAAGTTCGGGTTCGATGTCGATCTAGTTTTGTGCCCTGTGTTTTTGAAATTATAATTTGTAGAAAGAACAAAAAGGTTTTTAGATATTATCATCCTGATGTTTGACTTTACCAGACTCTTAGAGGAGTGATGGAGCTGAGATCTTCTCAATAGGGACATGTTTTCTACAACCATCAATGTCTATTGTAGGATTTTGAGTGGCATGGGTAAAATCAAATATATTTTTATTTTTTGGAACTCTAGATATCAATAAGGTGTGAGTTGACTTGGATATGTTTGAAAGACTAGTTCTAGAACATTGGAAGGTGGTCGTTTTATTCTTGTTGAGATTTTAATTCCTCAGGTGATCATTAAGGCCACTTTCATTCAGTTGTCCATTCTTCAAGAAGTGAAGAAGAATAAAGTGATAAAGATCATGAGTGCTCGAAAAGGTTAGATAACATGGAATGGGTATGTTTACTTTTTTAGTGTTTTGGTTTCCTTTATCTAGTGATAGTGTAAAGATATCAGTTAGAATTTATACCCTTTATATGGGGTCTCCGATCAAGGTTTTAGGACCAATTTCTTTTGGTGTTCATGAAGGTTCCCCATATGGTGAGGAGGGTAAACCAGCGTAACCTTTTCCATAAAAGTATCCTTGTCAGTTACAATTTATTTGGACCACTCACTCATATTATTCCAGTGTGCTCTTTTTTGGCACTCCAATCCATCTTTATATAATCCTTTGATGTCTTGTAGATGGTGTGTCTATGGAAAAGTTCTGCAATTGGTGTCTCCAAAAGATGATGTCTCAGTTGAAGGATGTCATCCCTTGACAACGAAGAAATGTATGATTTATACATCATGGCTCTTGCTGCAGGAACTAGAGTGAATCTTTAATAAAATCACGAATCATAGGGGTATGGAGGACCCTGTTTCGATATTGTTCTGAAGTGATTGAGTGATAACAGTTTAAATTTATCTTTAATTGTAAAAGTTTTGGTGGCCTTGTATCCATGTAAACCTCTACAGTTTTGATTGTATCTTGTGGATATGGATTCATATATGATTATCCTTCTCATGGTTATGTTTTGGGATTCATTTTTTTCTCATTTTGGGATTCATGAGTCTCATGGAAATGTTGAATCATTGTTTCGTTCACTTCATGGTTTAAAATTTCATCCATCGGGGCCCCCTTATTGTGGGGGTGGGTCTGTGTAGGATGTTCCCATGTTGAACTTTGAAGGGAGTTCTTAGGTTGTTCTGTAATGGGTTTCCCATGTCGGTCTATGATGGTATGTCTAAGCTGGTCGGTTTTTAATAGGGGTATACCCACTATAGATCTTGTTGTGGTTTCTTCCAGAGTTGGTCAGTGTAAGCTAGTTTCTACTAGTGGGGATAACTTTATCTTCTCTATGTGGTTCTCATTGTTGTCAGTTTCTCTAGAGTCGGCCAGGTTTGACTTTTCGAGTTTAACGGTCACACCTTGTTTTGTGGTTTCGATTGGCCTTGGATTGTTCTGAGCCCAGGTTTTTTCCTCATTTGGATGGGTGAATTTATGGGGGGGGAGTGTTAATGGGTGGGAGAATTTCTACACCCAGACCATGAAATACTAATTATTTTAAGTATTTTAATTATCGTTTGTATCTATATTGTGTTTTTGTTGTCAGAGAGAAATTTTTTAAATTTTTTGATTTTTTTCAACTATTTCAAGGTTAGCCCACGCAGTTGGTAGTAACATTGTAGTGCCCATGCAAGTGTTTAGGTGAAGAAGTGGTGTGGCGCGCAGCATTCACATTTTCTGTTAAACCATTAAGAAAGCATGTAGATCATCTTTATTAATTGGAAGTTCTATGTTTCACCATTTGATTACATTTTTATCAACTATGAATATTTCTAGGAGTAACCGTGTGATGTTGTCTAGCTTAGGTAGTGGCCAGTTCACGGTTGGAACATAGTTTGGTAAACCATGCACAAACCATTAAAATCACCCATTATTTTAAAATTATGGGTTTTTTATTTTATTTTTCTTTTTATTTTTCATTTATTTTTTCCTCTCTGAAATTTGTTCTTTATTTCTTTCTCCCTGGTCATTGCCCAAGCAGCGTCCCCTTCTCCATCTTAACCGTATGCAGCTACCTCTTCTTGAGCCACCTCTACCTGCCATTTTTCAAGGATCTATAGAATATTCTGGGTCTTCACCCTAAGTTATGGGATTTGAATCCATCCTCTCTCAATTTTTGGTTTTATCCCTCCTGCCCATCACCCCACCCATTTGGGATGAACCCCAAGTTAGTGATTAACCATATTTTTTTTGTTTTTTTCTAGTGTTAAGGTTTAAAATGGGTCTCTTGGGACTTCTTCTCGCATGTTTTGTCATCTTCCGCTAATGGAGAAGAATATCAGACCATTTTGGTCCACCCACCATTAAGTTTGGGTTGGTTTTCATCTTACCTTGTTTTTTGTCCAATTTTAATTTTGTGTTTTGTGATGTTTGACTTGCTAATAATTTTTTCTTAGTGTGTCTTGGACCATGTCGGTATGTATTCAAGTCATTTTTGTCGAAGTCTTGTAAGCGTATAAATAGGTAGGAATCAATATGTGTATTTTCCCCCTTTATATATATTCACCCATGGAAGGATGGGTATATATGATGTGGATATGAGTGGTTATATATATATATATATATATATATATATATATCTATGAAAATTCATACAGGTGTAAGTAAAAATCGATATATTCACATACCATCATATGTGTAAGTATCCCATAATACATATTTGGCCATGAAAATATGTACATAGTAGAAAGGCTTCCATTCATATAAGAGAAGGTACATATGCATTTAATTATTAAAGAGAATTTTCATGTAATTATTTTCCAAACCACTGATTGCTGAGTTGTTTCTTCTTGGTCATCTTCTTCTTGATGTAAGTTCCATATATCAAGGACTTTAATTTGAATTCCATATTTTCTTGAGTCCTCTTAAAAATTGTTTTTAATATTAAATATAATATATATTCTATTAAATGTTATGATTATTATTGATGTTATACATTAATTTATTTTTCACATTCATCATTAAGTTTGATTTGTGTATTTCTCATTCAAATATACTTCCATATTTTTTTTAAATACATAAAAATTTAAATACCTCAAATTGGTTTCCAAAATGTTTTTGGGTGTCTTATGGTTATTTGTAAATATTTTTCTATCTATATAATAGTTGTGAATGATTACTTGAATGAAAAGGGTTCATATGTAATTTTAGAAAGGGGAATTTCATTTTTTGGTAAGTTTGTAAAGTGTATGGGTTTTGGTGTGAATTCGATGCTAAAGAGTTATTTTACATTCTTAAATGTACTTCTTCAATTTATGAATTGTTTCAAACTTACATTTAATGTGTGGTTCCTTGTTTTTTTAGTTGTCCTTTTATATGGTTTTGGAATTAAAATTTCTGGGAAATTCTGCTTTATAAAGTTAAATTATTCATTTTAAAATAGTGAGGCCCATTTGAAACTATATAAATGATTTGTATGAGTTGAAAACCAACATTTAGGAATGACCTGTTGTTTTATAATTATGATTTGTGTGTTAAATTTTTTATTGGTGATGTGCACCTATTGAAAAGGCTTTTCACTATTGTGTGGCTTGAAAGGGGGGATGCACTTAGGGATGGAGATTGATGGTGGGTATTTCAATGGGTTTTTGAGTAAAGGAAATGATTTTTAAATATATATATATATATATATTCTCGATAAAACCTCACCACCACATGAAATAGAGAACATGGTAAACCTAAGAATCTTGGTGGGTGAACTAGAACAACAATTCTTGTTGATTCAGAAGTGGATAAGGTTTAGATTAATCTAGAATGATTAATGCTACAACACTAAATAAACATGTGATATGATCAGAGTCCACTAGAATTGGGGGATGAGATCCCCTCTAGTGTCTCATGCACATGAACGTTTTTGGTAATAAATTATGATTTAGAAACCACTAAATTTTGGTAGATTTTCCGATCTAGTGGCTCATGTACATGAACACAATTGTTCTATCGAGTTGGATGATTTTGACCACTAAGGTTTGAGGTTCATAGGGCCCAAATAGTACTAGTTACGTATTGTGATTTTCCCATCGTTATCTCTTATTACATGGTTCTTAATTATGTGGTGATAACCTCTGATATGTAGTGGATCTTGTGTACATGGTAATTCAAAATTATGTTTCTTTTGAGAAAGGATTCCCTTGAATGTTTTTTCCTAAAAAAATTACTTATAATGTTTTCTTTACAAATGTTCCCTTGTTTACTAAGGGTTTCCCATGGTTTTTGTGATGTGATTTCCATTTAAGTTACTTCATTTCTATTTCATCATTTAAAAAAATCATGTTTTAGTCCATATGGATTCACTTTAATTTTTAAATGTCTATTCATGCTTGGATACTATTTTTCAAATGTTATGTAATGAAAATGTTTTTTCTTGAAAATGGAATATTGTTATATAAATTTGAAAATAACAAAAAGTATTATATTATACGGTTGTCTTTTCAATCTAGAATGACGTATTATTATTTTTTATGGTAAAGAATAGGGAATCTTTATTTGGGAATTCCTACTGATTAGAAATAAAAATCATATAGTTTTAATTTTTATCTAGATTTTGGTGATTCTTTCCTCTCTTGTTCACTCATGGTGAGAGTGTGATCCTTTCGTTGGAGGTGACCCATGAGGCCACCTGGAGGGTTCCCCTCAGAATTCCTCTAGTGATCATGCATCATCACTATTGTATTCGAGTGTCAACTAAACTAGAACCTTGTCTAGAACATCTCACATTGTATCAATGATTCCAAAAATGACGGAACTATCATGTTCTACATCAAAAATAACTCTTGATAGTCTACTCACGTGACAAAATCTGAGTCCAAAAAAGTAGATATAATAGTTTGTTTTATTATAAAAAGGAACTAAGGGGTACACGACATGTGAGGGGACCCACACAGTTTGCGTACCAACTCTGTAACATGGATAAGACCCTGTAGGTACCTTCTCCACCTACCATGTTGTTAAATACGGCATCTAGGGGATATAAACGATGTTCCCTAGAAACTCAGGGTCCTGTATGTCTGCTTAGATGTATATATGTATCCACCCAGTGTCCATGTACTTTACCTCGTGTATGTGTACTTTAGTACATAGTCATGTGCTCGGATGTTTACTCCCTCACACAATCCTTCCCTTTTCCTTTTATACACATCTCATCCTCATTAGGAAGCGATACATGGCTTGTAGGGAGTCATCAAGTCATGACATCCTTATAAATTTACAAAGCCTTATTTGTTGCAACATATAGCCCAACATGTTGTGTGTTCTTCAGAATACATGGCATGTAGTCATAATTTTAATAGAAATCCCAAACCATTCTCTGCACATTGAATTTGACTGTTCAACCATATATGTCTCCCCCGCATCATCTGAAATAGGTGGATCTAGTCTGGATCTATCATTTCTGACCATCTAGTGGAAAAAAATAAATTCTAGTGGTCCTCAAAGGTTCGTCACACTTCTCATATTCTTTTGATCCATCCTTCATTGAGGGATTGATCTCTGATCATCAAAATGATCATCCACGTCTTTGAAACATCCAATATATATCCTTGAATCATTGATACATCCATCGCTTGTCATTCCATCATGATTGTGGGGGTCCGATCAGGCTCGGTACTACCTTAAAATGACGAATTGGGACCATGTGGCCCAACTAGTGAAGAATGTAAAGAAATTGAGGGTGAAATGCATAAAATAATTCTTATTGATAATTTACAATGGTTATTTCACAACTATCAAGAATGATGATATTGGAGGGTATGAAAAAAATGAATAATTAATTTAATTGGTACATTAGGACACACATAGTCCTCAATTAGTGTAGATAAAATGAGGCAATTGATTTGCACAATTATTTTAATAAAAATGGGTTTAATACATAAATTAAAAAGTCCAAGCATGATATTTGGATCATTCATCATTTAATAACAAGATAGCCAATGATTGAAGGAAATTTTTGTGTTTTTTGCATCCTGAGCTACTCTGATCCAGAGTATCATTGTCATTAGATGTGATATTCCTACATAATGAGAGAAGAAGAAGCTCTTGATGGTCTTAGGTTTATGAAGCTAAACCTAGGAAATATTCCATAATTATAGATTTATAGTACAATTGATATGTAAAATTAATTAATTAATTAATTAAATAATTAATTAATCCATTAAATGCAGCGCCCACATGTGAGATATCTGAAAACCCCATGCTAAACTATTTTAGGTCATTCCATGGGTAAAAAATGCATTCTAAATTAAACCATGGTCTACAATTCCTAATCCAAGATTTTGTTTAAGAGATTTACCATTTTATTTAAGAAACAACACACACGTAGTATTAAATATATTTAATTTTGTATAAAATTAATTCCACGAAAATCGGGCCTTGTAATCACATGTCGCCTCAATTCCTAGGTCTGGAAATATATATTGAAATATTTAAACATCCTGTAGTTAAAGAATCATGTCTCTAAATTCTAATCATTAATTGTCTATTAAATTCATCAAAACTGAAATCTAAATCTAATATTAAGACCTCCATGGACATTAGGCATATATGGATAAGAATGAAATGGATGAACATGGGAGAATATAAAGGAATACAGAGCTACCAAATTGGAAATTTTGACTAACCATAATGTAATAACCATAATATTCATGGAGGATTCACCAAAATGGAGGTTTAAGAGATACCTTGGTTAGGGGATACACCTGGTTGAATAAGGGATGAATATAAGGGAGGTGAGTGTTAAATAATTATGATGATTCTATTGTTAAATTCCTATATTTTTTAAAAAATATAGTAGGATGCATTTTTGGCCAAATGGTTTTCCAAATCACGCAAAACCCATGAGGGGATATCATGTTAATAGTCTTGAGTCACACATTTTTCTTTAAGGTACAGTGTGGTTTGGTAAACCATTCAGTAAATGTTAAAAATTCCATTAGGATCACTTAACCCCCATATGCATGATTTCTTATGTTGTTACTCTTAATCATGAAAAAATCATGTACACCATCCATATTTACCCAAAGATCATGTTTTAGACCACTGACTCTCAGAAACCCGAAAAAACAATAAAAATAAAAATATAATTTGAATGAAATGCATACCAATGAATCAAAGGATTTCACATAGGTGGCCCCACATGTAAAAACTTGGTACTCATTCAACTTGTGGTCTTGGATGTATGACTCAAAAATATTCCATATAATATATTGTACAGTCTGAAAAAATCTCATTGAAATAATAAATTTAGCATCTGGGCTTAGGTTTAATTTATACAAGGGTAATAGCTCCATGATAAATGAAAATTTAATGAATCAAGTTTAACCAGGATTTAATTCAGTTCAAGTATTATAATTAACTTCAAATAAATTTAATGCTTCAATAGCTACAACATAATAGTTATTTCTCACCCTAATTATAGCATTACCTATGTTACTCTCTTTAGGAGGAAATTTAAAATTCATGTTCTCAAAAATTAGGCTTATCATATCAATTTTTATTGGATTAAAATCAATTTTAACACTTTTTTATGAGAGGAATTATTGTGTCCCCCATGACTTGTCCAATTTTTATAGTTTCTAAGAATTCCATTCACAAGTAAATTTTACATCATGGTATGTCATTATAAAAAATATTTATTTACAGAATTATTTCATGGAAAAATTAGAAACATGATTTGGAATGCACTGGTTAAATTAATAAATTATTTAATCCCTTCAAAATATCCCAATAAAAATCTATCTAATGGATTAATCCAACTCTTATTTATATAAATATATATAATAAAAAATAATTTACAAATTATAATAATATTTAATAAAACAAAATATTGATGTATCATTAAAAAATTAAAAAAATTTGAAATAAAATCAAAATAATCAACAATTATTTATATTAAAATATGTTATAAATTCAAGTAGAATGTTTCATAAATTGAAGGGATTATAAGACCAAAAAAATGAACCAACGGAACACTAGTGGGACTTGACCCATCTATCCACATAAGTTTTATGAAGAACCTACTGGGACCATTTCCCTTTGAATTTCCAAAATAACCAATGGCATGAAACCCATTTCCTATCCCTAAGGCCCAGTTTATAGAACAAAGGACCATTTTGTGAATTCTACTACTAAAATACCATATGCCACAATAGAACCCACTACTGCTACAATATTGTAGTTTTGTTATAGTACGCAAGGTAAATCCCCCCCCCCCCCCCCACAACGAAAATATGGTTAATTGGGGGTGTAAACCCCAAACATCTTAATGTAGGATTATAGTTTGATTTCCACTAAAAATAATAAGTTTAAATTAATATGTTGAATCAATGAATAATAAAAACATAAAAAGAAATTATTTAGTATGACATGTTATAAATGTGAAATATTGTCCATAAAATAAAATTCAAACTCAATTCTAAGGATTCAATGTTTACCAAATGTGTTATCCTATTATTTATTTCTTAAAAAAATTATCCACTAATAAGTATATTTTTAATATTATAAAAAAAATTAATTATAAATTTTAAAATTTAAACAATAATGAAAAACACTGGTGATTATTATATTTAATATCTAATTGTTATATTATTTTGATTCCCTAAAATAGTAATCATTTTGATTTCAAAAATAATGTTAATTATTATTATTATGTTTTTAATATAATGATAATTCATTGTTATTTTTAAACACTTAAATATGTGATTTATGATTATTAAAACTAATGAAATTAATGATAAAAGGCCAATTAATTATTATTTTTAATAATTCTGCTACAAATTAATTAAGGGTTTTGAAACCATATCTAAAATTTTCAAAACAAAACAAAACCCCAATAAAAATTGATTTTAATTATTAAAAACTGAAAAAAAAATTATGAACTAATACAATTATAGAATAAATAATATTTCTTTAAAATTACTCACGCTTTATGATTATAAAAAATATAATGATAAAAAGTTAAGTACTATACATTCAATAAAATTAGACTAATTGGAATATTAGGTTATGATATATATTTAGAATATTTATCTATTAAATAATACATAATTATTTAAAATTTATTACAAGTACATTCACAACTAAAAATATAGTTGTTGGATAAGTAAAGAAATTACAAGTTTCTAGTGGTGACCATGTAATGTTGATTTTGAAAATGCCGATGAGGGGTGATTATTTGTAAAAAAAATTATAACTTCCCACTACACCACCCTAAACTCATGTCCCCAACCCAAATCGATCATAATTTTCTTATAACCCTAATGTATCCTAATATCATGTGTTTCCCTCATTACCCCATTTCTCTATCATTGGACATTTCCACTGCCTCTTAACCGAAATGGGAGAATACAATGTCATGGGCATCCCCTCCCACCTAATATCCACCCTCCCGCCCAAGATCCACCATCCCACCCAAGATCCACCTTTATTCTATACTTCCCTCTATCACAAAAAATTTTATTCTACCAATGGTACATGTTTTGTAATGACCTGGGCTTTTATATAAGGAATTATCCTTCTGATTTGACAGTTGACATATTTTCTAATATAATAAAATATAATACATGTTTCAATATATTTAATTTATAGGATAAAAATATAAAAATTAATAATCAAAATATAATTAAATATATGTTATTAATATTAATAATATATTTTTCATTTAAAATTGAATTATTATTTTTTGTTCAATCATATACGTTTAATTTTAGTTAAAATATAATGACGATAACATTAAAAATATTAAAAAATATTTACTTACATAAAATGATTTTTATTAAACATTTTTTATTTTTATATAAAATAAAATATATTTTTATAACATCATATATAGTTTTCATAAGGGTCTGAAATTTAATCATGTCATAACAATTAGTATTTTTTAAATAAATACGGATATTATTTTTTAAATTAAATTTAATATATTTCAAAAATCTTTTTCATAAAATGAAATTTTTGGAATCATGTCATTAATGTTATTTTAGGGTGTTGATTAATTTTCCTAACCAACAGTTGATTTTCAATAAAAAATAAAACAAAATTATAAATCCAGTGCCTCTTATGAAATAATCAACATATTAGTATGAATTAAAAATTTATTAAATCTTTTTGTGGACAAAATATGTATTTAAGTAGTAAAATAAATAATTTAAAAATAACATGCTCAATTTAGAAACCTAGGAATTCAATTTTAGACCCAGAGTTATATTTTATTCTAATAAAAATCCATTTCTGGCCCTTTTCTATTAATTAAACATTTAGATGATTCCATTTGGTTATAGATTTTTTTTAAATAATACTCATTTTTTAATTCTAAACCAATAAATATCACAAGTATCAATAATATTCATAATATTTGGCCTAACTAATTGTTTTTATGCTTAAAATTATTTTATTAAAAAATGTTTTAATTTTGATATGCGTATTTATAATGATGTTAATTTTTATCACCTTTATAAATTTCATTAATTTAAATTTATTTATTATTTATAATTAAAAAAATTAAAATAAGTCAATATGGTAAATTTAATTTCCGTACATAGAAGTAATTTATCATGATAAAAATTAGTCAATACGATAAAGGATAAAATGAGATCAAAGTGTTACAACAAGTGGTAATGTCACAAGATATCTATAACATCACAAGTAAGTAATGAATAATAAATATTTTTATCTATGTCCATTAATGAATTAGATAGTGTTTTAGAGGCTTAAAATGAAAATAAATCTAATCTTAAGCATGGAATACACTAATTTTTTTAAAAGATTGTTTTACTGCCTTTTGATGGCAAACCATTTTTAAATCTATCTTTTGACAATTTTATAAGCTATGTTTGTCAAAATAAATTTATTCTTTATGATTGGGACATCAAAATTCACTTTGTGTTAATTTTTGATATTTCTCTGACAATGTTCATTTTTTAATGAATAGTGAAAAATACTGCATTTTACATCAAAACTGCTTCTTAATCTAATTTATTTATATGATTAGATTATATTTTTAATTGGTATTAATGTGTAATCTGAATATATTTTTACCATTTAATCCAATGGTGGTCATTGGAATCAATTTCACTTTGAAATTAGACTTAAACTGGTGTCAATCTTTTGATACTTAATGTTTCATAAAGACATGCTATTTTTAATGACAGCGGGAATTAATTATTAAATTAATTAATGTGATTTATATGTTTTTAATTTTGTAAAATAGACTTCATTTTTGAATTTGGAATATCAAATATAGCTTAGGGTGAATTTTTGGTAATTTTCTGAAAAACTTCAATTTTTGATGAATAGTGAAACCACTAAGTGGTACTTATAAAAACTGATTTTCCGTTTAAATGAAATTTTGCCATCATTGTGTTTTGAATTTCAAAAATCCGACATATATGGTTTTCATTAATAAGTAAAATGTGGTTCAATAGGATTAAAATAATTTTTTGGTGAATAGTAACTTATTATGTTTTTAATCGCGATTAGTGGTAATTAGTGTAGTTTAAGGTAAAAATAATGCTTTAATAAAATGAGATGAGCTTGACACATGTCCTACCCTCATTGGTTGTGTAATGGCCGACCAAGAAAATCCATGGGTCAACTTGGGGACCCCATGGATCCACTTTGGTTGGGAAATGACATAAATAACATTTTATTTAATGTAAAAATAAAAATGACACAAACATAATATGTTTTACGAAAACAATTGTTACATGGGGTTATAAAGATCAGATATTTGATTATAAATAGTCATTGGAAAGCTAAAACGATTTAATACATCATATTATTTCTTTTATAATTTTTAGACATTAAATAAATTAAATTATTTATGACATCATGATGATGCAGCGATGACCTCATTATTTAACGATTTAAATAAAATGGAAAGTTAATGTAAACTCTAAAACCTACACATGGTCAAAACCAATTGGGTGAGTGGATTTCGAACCCTTATCGCCTTATACTCTAATTATATCAATGTGGGACATTTTGGATCAGAAATTCTTTTTAAAATAAAGTAACTTATCTTTACTTTCCAAGAGTGCCCTCCTCTCCTCTTATAAAAGGCCCCCACCTCTACCACATTACCCACACTCCCAAAGCCTTTGTCTCGGCCATACCCTGCCCATTTACTCTCTCCACATCCCTCTACTCATCCTAGAGGATTCCCTTTGGGTATAATCCTTTCAAAGGATGCCTTTAGTCTCAAATCAATAGGAGTTACACTTTTAAAGGTAATTCATTCTCTCATGTTCATTTGTTTTATTTTTCTTCTACAACCCCCCTAAACTCTTTTTATTTACTTCTTTTGTAAAAAAACCAGTATCTTCAATATACTAGGATGTTGTTATAAGATTTATTCGAGCTACACTCTCACACAACTACATCAAATGGTTAAAGAACATACGGTTTCCGTGGATGGCGAAATTCTGCCTCCCAAAATGATGATTGTTCAATACTCATTTAACACCTTAAAAGGTGGCCATTATGATGTCACTATTTTTATATATGATATATAATATGTTTATTCTTTCCTTAAGCTTCTGTATTTTTCATTTATGGAATACCGTTTTTGTTTCCATTATGGGTAAACACGATATCTTCATTTTAGGAAGTGCGGACTACCGCCCCCTGAAAGTGATTTGATTCGTTAATACCATATGTGGGATGTGTAAAGGATAAAGTTAAAGATATTATATATGTTATTATACTGGAATTATAATATACTCTTATATCATTATGATTCCATTTCAGAAAATACGAAATAGACACGGAAGTAGCGTTCATGAGTACGTACGGCTTACCGTCTCAATGAACGGTGCATTTCATTTTCATACCTCTAAATGTGATGTAATATTATAAATACATGTATATGCTGAATATATATGATATATATGTTGTCCAAATCATTAATATCATTCTGGATATAACGAACCATTGACCAAATTAACAACATGTAAGTGTAAGAAGTCTATTTTTGACTTAAGAACCAAATACCGACCAAATGAACATTATTAACTTAAATGATTACATGATGTTCATAACATGGTATAAAAGTAATAATGAACTTGAAAAAGGTTCTTAAGCAAGTAGAGATTAACTCAAGTTTATTATTCAGGAGATTAAAGAAGGGTCGGGTCAAGTCGGATACGAGGTATGGGACTTCGTCTCAATCTCCTTTCATTGAGGCATATTTTGTTTTATACCCAACCTTATTTTATACGGTGTATAAACCCCTTTGACTTTTACGTTTATTCAAAAGGAATCCTTTTTTATACGAAGCGTTTACTAAACGACAAAATGGAATGTTTTTGTCGTACGTATGCGGCGACAACGACTTCTCCACCACCGTGACCGTTATTTGAGTTTCGGCTTCCTCTACAAGCCATACCTTTTTTAAAAAAGAAAAATAAATACCATGTTTTACTTTCCTTTTACTTTGGTATTGAAAATGGTTTTCATAATGTTTTTATTATATCAACGTGTTGTATTGATATCTCATGATTGAAATGTGGAAATGTTATGTTTCCTTTATGCATGTTTTATGTGATATGATTATGTTATGGTTGTTGGGAATTATTATGAAGACGGGTGGTTCCGTGATAAACTAAGGGTGGGAGAGACCATTATAGCTCTCCAATGCATTGGGTAACGCGAAGGAGTGAAACTTTAAGGTTTCTCCGAAGAGATTTAGGGAATATACTGTGATGGGTATTCCAAATGTAACCAAGAGGGTTACTCCCTACGTAAGAATGTTATGAATGCCTCAAGTTACCTTTATGTCTTACGATTTCTATGATTTATTCATGATTTGATGAGGTATGTTAAAGTGCTTATGTTTTATGGGTAAAGTATGATCTCATCCTTATGTATATATGTACCCATGTTTCCTTTCCATATTTTTATATCCCTTACTGAGCTTTTTATGCTCATCCCAAGTTTTTTTGAAATGTTTTTCACAGGTCAAGGGAAAGGTACATGATATGATGATAGTGTCAAGGAAGTGTCAGGAAAGAATCCATGTTTATTTTAAATATGTTTCCATTGATGGGAATGAAGAATACTATCTTTATGTAACCACTTTCTTTATATGTGGAATGTAATGCACGTTTTATGATCTAATTCTCTAAAACTCTAAACCCGAAAAGATCCTCAATGTGTAATCTTGTAATAACTCAAGATTAAGTAAGGTTTAAGGCTGGGGCCTTATAGTTGGTATCGGAGGTCGGTTTAGATAACTTTAAGAGTTATAATTCTATTAAATGATTATCCAAATTTTTTTTTTGAAATGATATAGCATTTAAAGATTACATTGTTGCTTCATCTAAGACATGTTTGTTCAGAATGGTTTTCTGCAGAGGAAACATGGAAGCAGTGCTAGAAAGGCATACATAAGGAAATAACCTTCCGAATCCGCATCCTGAGATGGTCGGAATTGGAACTGAACATTTTTTTTCAGTAATGGCGCAGTTGACTTAAGCTATAAATAGTGGTGGTATCCATGCACGAGATCAGCCAGATCAACCGCAGAGGAACCTGTCAGTGGTGGAACATTTCATGAGGCAACAGCCCCCATCATTCAGAGGATCATCTGACCCTGTGCTAGCTGAAGGGTGGATTAAAGCACTGGAGAAGATTTTTGATGTCATGGGGTGTTAAGACAATCAAAATTTTAGTCTTTCCATTTACCGTTTGGAGGGTGAGGCAGATCAGTGGTGGTCGATGGTTAAAAATATCAGGGACGCTGATGAGATTGATGCTCTCGACTAGGATGAATTCAAAGATATGTTTCGTCAGAAGTATTTCCCTAAGGTTGTTCGACTTTGGATGGAAAACAAATTCTTGGAATTGAGGCAAGAGAAAGACTCAGTGGCTACCTATGAAGAAAGGTTCACTCGATTGGCAAGGTATGCTCCAAATTTTATCTGAGACCTTGATAGTAAAATCAATCATTTTTACTCAGGATTAAAGCCAAAATATCGAAGGTCATTAGCTTCTCTTGAGTTTAAAAGTTATGAAAAGCTTGTTCGATGTGCTGAGAAGGTGGAAATAGAGTTTTCCGATGATCAAGTGTTCTATAACAACCAACAGAAGAAGAGACCAAGGTGGCAGGATAAAGGTAAGAATTCTTCGAAAAAGTCTGATGGTAAGAAAACTAAGTTTCCAATTTGTGATAAATGTGGCAAATGGAATGCTGGGGAATGTCTTCTGAATTCTGGAAAGTGCTACTGATGTGGTAAGATGGGACATAAGGCTCGTGATTGCACTGAAAAAGATCAGGTTGATGGTAAGACCAAATTTGATTTACAGTTAGAGAAATGTTATAAGTGCAATGAGATGGGTCACTATTCAAATGAGTGTCCGACAAAGAGCTTGAGTGATGGGAAGCAGTTAGACTACAAGCAGAAAGGGGTGGTGAAATCCTTTGCAACTACTTCAGTAGATGTCGGGCCATCAAATGAAGTTGTATCATCTCCAGGGAGCTCAGTTTTTTTTAAAGATTGACCTGAGATCGGGGTACCATCAGCTGAAGGTAAAGGAGGCAGATATTCCGAAGACCGCGTTCCGTACAAGATATGGCCATTATGAATTTGTAGTAATGCCTTTTGGGAAAACCAATGCACCTGCATTATTAATGGACTTAATGAATAGAATTTTCCATGAGTTCTTGGATAAGTTTGTGGTGGTTTTCATTGATGATATTTTGGTGTTTTCTAAAAGTAAAGAGGAGCATGAAAGACATTTAAGGGTTATCTTGCAAACCTTAAAAGAAAAGAAACTATATGGAATATTCAGCAAGTGTGAGTTTTGGTTGCAACAAATTTCTTTCCATGGTCACATTGTTTCTAAAGATGGAGTAACTGTTGATCCTGAAAAAACAAAAGTTGTGGAAGAATGGCCAAGACCCACAAATGTAACCGAGATTCGTAGCTTCCCTGGTTTGGCAGGCTATTACCGAAGGCTTGTTAGAAATTTTTCACGGTTATCTAGTCCAATACCTAAAATAACTCGGAAGGGTGTTAAGTTTATTTGGACAAAATAATGTGATGATTATTTTTAGGAACTGAAAAGAAGATTGGTGAATGCTCCAGTTTTGGCACTACCATTCCGAAATGACGAGTTTGTCATCTACAGTGATGCTTCATTGAAAGGAATTGGTTGCGTCCTAATGAAGAATGATCAGGTAATTTCTTATGCTTCACGACAGTTGAAAACTCATGAGGTAAATTACCCTACACATGATTTGGAATTAGCTGCAGTTGTTTTTTCTTTAAAAATTTGGAGGCATCATTTGTATGGAGTAAAGTGTGAAATATATACTGATAATAAAAGTTTAAAGTATATATTCACTTAGAAAGAATTGAACATGAGACAAAGGAGATGGCTAGAATTAATCATGGATTATGATTGTACAATTCATTACCATCCAAAAAAAGCAAATAAAGTGGATGATGCTTTGAGTCGAAAAAGTAATGCTTCATTAGCAGTGTTGCGTTTGGAACGTGATCCTTTGGTTAAGGATTTGATGAGATTTGGCATGGAAGTTGTTGGTGAAGGAGTTTCTTCTGTTTTGTTTCAGGTATCAGTGAGATGATCTCTATTAGATAGAATCAAGCAAGCACGGAGCAAGACAGTGAGTTGAAGAAAAAGGTAGAGCTGGTTCAGAAAGGTAAGTTGCCTGAATTCAACATTGATAATGATTGTGTTTTGAGATATGGGAAGAGAATGTGTGTGCCTTGTGATTCAAAGTTGAAGAGAGAGTTGTTATGTGAAGCTCATAGTTCTCCGTTTTCAGAACATCCTGGCAGTACTAAGATTTATAGAGATCTGTGGGAGTATTGCTGGTGGGATGGAATGAAAAGGGATATTGCTGATTTTACTGTGAAGTGTTTGACATGTCAACAGGTTAAAGCAGAGCGGCAGTTACCGAAAGGGATGCTTCAGCCTTTACCAGTGCCAGAGTGGAAATGGGAGAATATATCCATGGACTTTGTTGTGGGATTACCGAAGACATCTCGAGGTAATAATGCAATCTGGGTTATTGTTGATCGCTTGACTAAATCTGCTCATTTCCTTGCCATACGAGATAGTTTTCCCCTGGATGAACTTTCCCATTTGTATCTTAAAGAGGTAGTCAGGTTACATGGAGTTCCTCTCTCCATTGAATCTGACCATGATCCAAGGTTCACTTCTAACTTTTGGAAAGACCTTCAGAAGTCGTTGGGTACAGAATTAAATTTTAGTACAGCTTTTCATCCTCAATCAGATGGGCAGTCAGAACGAACAATTCAGACCTTGGAGGATATGCTACGTTCGTGATCTATAGATTATCTGGGAAGTTGGGACCAACATCTTTATTTGGTTGAATTTTCATATAATAACAGTTTTCATTCCAGTATACAGATGGCACAATTTTAGGCATTATATGGGAAGCGGTGTCGAACTCCAGCTTTCTGGGATGAAGTTGGTGAAAGGAAGTTGATGGGACCAGAATTTGTAAAAGAGATGGCTGAAAAAGTTCAGCTGATTCAGAAGCACATGAGAACAGCTCAGAGTAGGCAGAAGAGTTATGCAGACAACAGGAGGAAGGATCTATCTTTTGAGGTAGGTGATCATGTTTTTCTCAAAGTATCACCATGGAAAAGTGTGATGCGATTTGGTAAGAAAGGAAAGATGAGTCCAAGGTTCATTGGACCATATGAAATTCTGGAAAGAGTTGGATCAGTTCCTTACCGAGTGGCTTTACCTTCGAGTTTATCTCAGGTACACAATGTTTTTCACGTTTTGATGTTGAGAAAGTATATGCCAGATCCATCTCATGTTTTGAGTCCAGAGGTAGTTCATCTGGAAGAGAACCTATCTTATGAGGAACAGCCGGTCCAGATTCTTGATGACAAGGAGCAAGTGTTACGGAATAAGTTGATTAAGCATGTAAAGGTTTTGTGGAAAAACCACATGATGGAAGAGGCAACATGGGAATCTAAAAATGCAATGAGGGATAAGTACCCCCATTTATTCGATAAGTAAATAAATTGCGGGGACACAATTTTTAAAAGGGGGGAAGGATGTAACATCCCAAGTAAGTAATGAATAATATATATTTTTATCTATGTATATTAATGAATTAGATAGTGTTTTAGTGGCTTAAAAAGAAAATAAATCCAATCATAAGCATGGAATACACTAATATTTCTAAAAGATTGTTTTACTGCCTTTTGATGGAAAACCTTTTTAAATCTATCTTTTGACAATTTTATAAGCTATGTTTTTCAAAATAAACTTATTCTTTATGATTGGGACATCAAAATTTACTTTGTGTGAATTTTTGGTATTTTTCTGACAATGTTCATTTTTTAATGAATAGTGAAAAATACTGCATTTTACATCAAAACTGCTTCTTAATATAATTTATTTATATGATTATATTATCTTTTGAATTGGTCTTAATGTGTAATCTGAATATATTTTTACCATTTAATCCAATGGTGGTCATTGGAATCAATTTCACTTTGAAATTAGACTTAAACTGGTGTCAATCTTTTGATACTTATTGTTTCATAAAAACACGCTACTTGTAATGACAGTGGGAATTAATTATTAAATTAATTAATGTGACTTATATGTTTTTAATTTTGTAAAATAGACTTCATTTTTGAATTCGGAATATCAAATATATCTTAGGGTGAATTTTTGATAATTTTCTGAAAAAGTTCAATTTTTGATGAATAGTGAAACCACTAAGTGGTACTTATAAACACTTATTTTCCATTTAAATGTAATTTTGCCATCATTGTGTTCTGAATTTCAAAAATATGACATACATGGTTTTCATTAAGAAGTAAAATTTGGTTCAATGATATTAAAATAATTTGTTGGTGAATAGTAACTTATTAAGTTTTTAATCGCGATTAGTGGTAATTAGTGTAGTTTATGGTAAAAATAATGCTTTAATAAAATGCGATGAGCTTGACACATGTCCTACCCTCATTGGTTGTGTCATGGCCGACCAAGACATGCCATGGGTCAACTTGGGGACCCCATGGAGCCACTTTGGTTGGGAAATGACATTAATAACTTTTTATTTAATGTAAAAGTAAAAATGACACAAACATAATATGTTTTATGAAAACAATTATTACATGGGGTTATAAAGATAATATTTTTGATTATAAATAGTAATTGGAAAGATAAAAAGATTTCCTACATCATAGTATTTCTTTTATAATTTTTAGACTTTAAATAAATTAAATTATTTATGACATTATGATGATGCAGCGATGACCTCATTATTTAACGATTTAAATAAAATGGAAAGTTAATGTAAACTATAAAACCTACACATGGAAAAAACCAATTGGATGAGTGGATTTCGAACCCTTATCACCTTATACTCGAATTATATCATTGTGGGACCTTTTGGTTCTGAAACACTTTTTAAAATAAAGTAACATATCTTTTCTTTCCAAGAGTTCCCTCCTCTCCTCTTATAAAAGGACCTCACCTCTACCCCATTACCCACACTCCCAAAGCCTTTGACTCGGACATCCCCTGCCCATTTACTCTCTCCACACCCCTCTCCTCATCCTATAGGATTCCCTTTGTGCATAATCCTTTCAAAGGAAACCTTTAGGCTCAAATCAAAAGGAGTTACACTTTTAAAGGTGATTCATTTTCTCATGTTCATTTGTTTTATTTTTCTTCTCCAACCCCCCTAAACTCTTTTTATTTACTTCTTTTGTAACAACAATAGTAACTTAAATATACTAGGATGTTGTTATAAGATTTATTAGAGCTACACTCTCACACAACTACATCAAATGGTTAAAGAACATACGGTTTCCATGGATGGCGAAATTCTGCCTCCCGAAACGATGATTATTCAATACTCATTTAACACCTTAAAAGGTGGCCATTATGATGTCACTATTTTTATATATGATATATAATATGTTTATTATTTCCTTAAGCTTCTGTATTTTTCATTTATAGCATACCGTTATTGTTTCCATTATGGGTAAACATGATATCTTCATTTTAGGAAGTGCAGACTACCGCCCCCTGAAAGTGATTTGATTCGTTAATACCCTATGTGGGATGTGTAAAGGATAAAGTTAATGATATTATATATGTTATTATCCTGGAATTATAATATACTCTTATATAATTATGATTCCATTCCAGAAAATACGAAATAGAAATGGAAGTAGCGTTCATGCGTACGTACGACTTACCGTCTCCATGAACGGTGCATTTCATTTTCTTACCTCTAAATGTGATTTAATATTATAAATACATGTATATGATGAATATATATGATATATATGTTATCCAAATAATTACTATCATTCTGGATACAACGAACCTTTGACCAAATTAACAACATGTAAGTGTAAGAAGTCTATTTTTGACTTAAGAACTAAATACAGACAAAATGAACATTATTAACTTAAATGATTACATGATGTTAATAACATGGTATAAAAGGAATAATGAACTTGAAAAAGGTTCTTAAGAAAGTAGATATTAACTCATGTTTATTATTCAGGAGATTAAAGAACGGTCGGGTCATGTCGGATACGAGGTATGGGACTTCGTCTCAATCTCCTTTCATTGAGGCATATTTTGTTTTATACACAACCTTCTTTTATATGGTGTATAAACCCATTTGAATTTTACGTTTATTCAAAAGGAATATTTTTTTATACGAAGCGTTTACTAAACGACAAAAGGGAATGTTTTTGTCGTACGTATGCAGCGACAACGACTTCTCCGCCGCCATGACCGTTATTTGAGTTTCGGCTTCCTCTACAAGCCATTCCTTTTTTTTAAAAGAAAAATAAATACCACGTTTTACTTTTATTTTACTTTGGTATTGAAAATGGTTTTCATAATGTTTTTATTATATCAATGTGTTTTATTGATATCTCATGATTGAAATGTGGAAATGTTATGTTTCCTTTATGCATGTTTTATGTGATATGATTATGTTATGGTTCTTGGGAATTATTATGAAGACGGGTGGTTCCGTGATAATATAAGGGCGGGTGAGCCCGTTATAGCTCTCCAATGCATTGGGTAACGTGAAGGAGTGAAATGTTAAGGTTTCTCCGAAGAGATTTAGGGAATATACTGTGATGGGTATTCCAAATGTAACCAAGAGGGTTACTCCCTATGTAAGAATGTTATGAATGCCTCAAGTAACCTTTATGTCTTATGATTTCGATGATTTACTCATGATTTGATGAGGTATGTTAAAGTGATTATGTTTTATGGTTAAATTATGATCTCATCCTTATGTATATATGTACCCATGTTTCCTTTCCTTATTTTTATATCCCATACTGAGCTTTTTATGCTCATCCCATGTTTTTTTGAAATGTTTTTCACAGGTCAAGGGAAAGGTACATGATATGATGATAGTGTCAAGGAAGTGTCAAGAAAGAATCCATGTTTATTTTAAATATGTTTCCATTTATGGGAATGAAGAATAATATCTTTATGTAACCACTTTGTTTATATTTGGAATATAATGCAAGTTTTATGATCTAATTCTCTAAAACTCTAAACCTGAAAAGATTCTCAATGTGCAATCTTGTAATTAATCATGATTAAGTAAGGTTTAAGGTTGGGGCCTTATAATATCATAAAGTGTATTCCTTAAATGGGTTCATGGTGGATTTAAGGACCTTAAATTATATTGTCCTCACTAATTGTTATTTTTTGATCTTCCTTCATTGAATATTTACTTCCTTTTTATATTAAGAAATTAATATTTATAAACGTGCTACTCTTCTTGCATATAAAAGGAGTCATTCACTACCTCACTTATCATATAATCTAAAGCTTATTATCTCAACCAATATATAAAAATTTATTGACACTTTTATCCATGTATTATAGTTCATGGTCTCATTAAAATACTTCCTCTCAATGGCTTAATAAAATTAACAAAGGATTCATCCTAATGAGTGAGGAAAGAACTCCTAATCACCTTCAGATTTTTATTCCTTAAAATTTTATTCTTATAAATACTCCATGTATATTAACCATCATAATAAAATCTCATCATTGATTCTATTATACTAAAATTTTATTATTTTAATGGAATAACTGTTATCCACCTTCCTCTAATCCATCCAAAAATTATAATTTTGACGGTATTATGGTTGGTTCATTCCCACCATTATACATGTGTTTTATTTTCCATCACCAACTTACATTAATTTTTATAAAATTATAATTAAAGAATTAATATTCTATTTTGACCTTGTTAAGATTCTAGAAAGACAAATTGACTATAATATTTCTAATATTATCAATAAATAATAATACAATTTTTAACTGCCCAAAACAAGAATATAGATACATATTTCATAATTTTAGTCTATTTTAGAAAATATATTGTGAGGTATAAATTTTAGGTGAATAGTATTATAAATACCCTCTAAATATATAAATCTAGATATTATGTACCTTTATTAATAGACCACAAAAAATTGAGAATATACTGTACTAGTTTTGAAAAAAAATAATGAACGACCCCAAGTGGAATATTAATAAATAAACTATACATTAAATAAATTAAAAATTATAAAAAAAATTCATTAATAATTGAAATATACTTCAAATGGATTCTTATTCATGTACTATATATGAATAATTTTATTATTCAGAATATTTGACACATGTACTATGATATTCAGAACATGAGGTAAGGGGACTTATGAAGCACACTCTTTTCATTGAGGTTATGATTTCCCTATTTACATCACATTCCCTTACTAATATTATCATGTAAATATTTTATATTATTTATATATGTATCTTAAATTTATAAATAGTTTTTTATTATTTATTTCCAAGGGTTTTTTGTGTCTTTTAAGTTCCCTTCTCAATTTCTCTTTAAAACAACCTCTTAAAGGGAAATTTACTATTTATTGTTTTTATTCATATATAAAAAATGTAAGTGTTTATTACCTTACAAGATTTCTAAAAATATTAAATATTTTATGGAAAACCATTCTGTTTTATTACTTGTTTTAAAGAAAATAAAATGATATCACCTTCTTCAGAGATTTTATACTCATTCTTTAAAACATCACTGAAGAGGTTTAATTTTTAACCTACTTATAATATCATTTATTATGAATTATTTATTTGGACATACTGTTTATCACCTACACCTCTTATATAAAATATTAAGGTCCAAAAATATTTAATTCCTTTCTATATTATTAATAATTATTTAATGTCCATTGGTTACCTTTTGAAATAAGATTATATAACCCATCTAATTATAGGGTGCTTTTATTATACTTATAACTTATTAATGATTTCATTTTTATAGACCACATATACAAATTTGTATTTTGATTTAATGGGTGAGACAAGCATTACACAACCCCTAATGCATTAGGTAATGTTTTCATCTCATGACATTTCGTGTATGGTGAACGGGCAGTAAGCCCAACACACTATGTTATATTGTTTTGGGAGTGAGCCTTGACATATTCTTGTGATGTAAAATATTATTTTTTCCCAATATTATAATTTCATGGTCCTATGATATCTATTTTATTTTTTAATCATTACATGTTATTATATATGACCCACCACTTTTATGATATCATGTTATTCCTCTTGAGTCTTATTTTACACTTAATATCTATTCCCATTTCTGGGCATGAAAGCTCAGATTTTTACATTGTGTATTTCCCTAGGTTATCCTATAATATAATGAATTCATTAATGATAATTAAGATAACCTTGTGTAAATTGAAATAAATATTTAATTTTTTTTGGTTGATGTAATATGTATCTGATCATTAAAAACATTTTATCTCTTTATTTGTGGTTTATAATTTAATGCATTTTATAATAATTTTTTTGTAGGAATATATTTATGGGAAATTAGTTTCAATGTTATATATCTGAGAAATGAATAGTTATTTTGGTGACTAGTACAACACTCAAGTGGTGAATATCCTAGGGAAAATTTTAAATATATGTAGAAACCCCAATTTTTTAAAACCTATGAGTGTTTTTTTTACAAGAAATGAAATACATGCCTATATTCTATAAGTAGATACATTCCCTGGATCATATGAACCTAGTCTTAATATCCCCAAAAAATGTTGGTTGGATATTAAATTAGTCTTCACTCAGTGCACAACAAGAGGTCCGCACTGCTCACCTAGTTTAATATACCTGAGGGGTTTTCATTGGGTATTTACTATGATCTTTACCAACTATTATAAATGATTTTGATATATTATTATGGGGTCATCAAACAACCTAATAGAATATAGACCATTAATAACATAGAAAAAAAATTAGAAATTCATATGTCAGGGTATATATGTCATTTCTGAGTTTTTTATTATATATTCATAGTTTCTCATCTATATGTTTATTAATTAATGTCTTATCATACCTAATTTTTCTTTATTTTAGAAAATTTATTAAAGTAGGAGGAATCACGCTAGCATCCAATATGATACAGAATTTGATGATATCCCTAATATGATGATTAATATGATCATAATAGGGGTTGATGAACTCATTACAATACTTAAATAATTGACTCAAGTTATTAATAATAACATGAATTATATATATTGTCCCCCTTATACCAATAAGTGAAAAGATTTAGTTGAGTCATATATACAAAAAATTCTTCCCCTTTTTATGAACATTTTAATTCCTAGATGACAGAAAAATATATTGATTCCATTTGAGAATATAATTTTTCCCCATTTATGTTGAGTAAGAGATAGTTATGCTGTCCTTTTATCATTTATGGGGATAACCCAATCAATGGTGGGAACTGATCAAGAACAAAAAAACAAGGAATAAATTGAAATAGTTGAATTAGGTGAGTTCAGGAAAATATATTTCAGTAAATATTTTCCTACACTCTCTAAATTAAAATGGAGAGTGAGTTTCATAGACTCCTAGAAAATTACTGTTAATCAATTGGGTCTTATGGAAAAAATATTATAAGTATTTCATATTATGCCTCTATAATTATCATTAACATAATAACTAAGGTTGACCACTTCCTATTGTACAATATAAAATTAATCAAAAATATTTAGTGATTTAAGACATTGACATCTATGAGAAAATTGTCCGACATGACATTAAAGTTTAAATGGAGATTGGGGATTTATAATAATCTCTTGCGGAAGGAGATAAGTAGGGGAGAATAGAGTATAATAATGGAATACCAATTTATAAATCTAATGGATGGATGAAAACACAATGTCACATTTTTTCGTAAGTGTGGGAAGATGCGTCATGTAAATGGAGTTAAGGGAAAAGTTGATGTTTCATGTGTGGAAAGAAGGGGTGTAAATAGAATGAATATAAAAGATATTTGAAGAAGATAAATTTTATAATAGAAGAAAAGGAGGATCTAATTAATCCTACACCAATGGTCAAATGCTTCAATTGTATGTTACATGAAAATTCTATAAATCTATATACTAATCCAAAGGTTATCATGAATAAAAAATGAAAAAAAATCTACAAGTCCAATAGGGAAGGGAAAGGATTATGTTATCAATATTCATGAGGCGGATCATCAAAAAAGTAGTGTAAGGTGCACTTGATATTCAATCAAAAAAATATTGTTCTATCTGATTATGATTTTATACAGTATTTCATAGCATTCAGTTTTAATATAATTATTCATACATCATTTCAAGACATAAAAGACGAGTAATCATTAAAAATGACAAGTGGTGATAATTTTGTATCTCAAGTATATAACCAATCACAAGTCAATATTATTTATACAAATATCCAACAAAAAATATTATACTCCCTATAGAAAAATGTCAAATTAATACATTTCTTTGATTGACTATAATTATATAAATCCACCATCAACTTATAAATTGAAGGAAATCACGAACAAAGTCCCAAATCAGCAAGTGGTATAGGATCCTGATTGGTATCTAAAAGACCTAGGATCAAATCCGAGATTGGGAGGAATTAAAGAGTACTATAACAGCACTGTATCATCATTGTAGCATCACCTATAGCAGTGGAGGTATTGTAGCAACAGTTGACTATAGCAGTGGAGGTACTGTAGCAGGCACTATAGTAGTCTGGGAACTATTGTAGTACTATTCCCTAAAAGGCCCTTTGGGACAAAAAAACCGAGATTTTAAGCCTTGTATTAAGGCAACTGGGCCTTGGTTCTTCGGGTCATGTAATTTTTCTCCTTCTACCAGAAAAAAAAAGAGGTCTTTCCTTTAATAATAAAAATGAGGCTTCGACCCCAACCTTTAAAAAAAGTCCCAAATAAGCCAATAGTTATATATAAGTTTAAGGTGGAGGATTAATATCATTCTGATTATTATTCTAATGAATATAGATTATCTACTTATAATAAATAATATCAATCCAAAATGATTTAGACAATGTATAGGATCATCCATAATAATATTCAAACTATGATGGAAAATATTGATGTATTCCATGTTGAGTTTCCTCACCTTACTCATGAGTGAGACATTGAGATCTAAACTGAACTTGTAAAAATATAACTATCCATAATCAATATTTCATACTAAATAGAAACTCATTAATTATAAATATTTAAGAATAAAATAAAATAGAATATATGCAAGGGTTTTATATGCATAACTGCTTCACGATGAGCTGAATTGATTCTCTTTAATAAAAATATGAATGAACCAATGCATCTCTTTATTGATTATCATTAACTCAATAAGATCTCAATAAAGAAAAAGTTTTCCCTTCCTTGGATTTATGACTTCTTTGGTCTATTATGTGGGGCCCATTACTTCACTATGGTTCACATCGAAAAAGATATCATTAATTAATGGTAACAAAGAACGATATGCCTAAGTCTTCCATTTACAAATGGGATGGGCACTATGATTTCAAAGTTATTCCATAGAGAAAAATCAAGCTCCATTAATTTTCGTTTTCTATTTTAAAAATATCTATAAAGATTACCTTGAAAATAATTTTGTGGTGTTTGTGGATAATATTATTATAAACACAAATAGAATGGAATGGGAGAATAATTTTAGTACTATATTGAATAATTTGATAAAGTATAATTTATAGGGATAATATTTTAAATTTTATTTTCAGATCGATTTAGTAACATTCCCAGGGAATGTTATCACAAGAATGGTTATATTTTTGGATCCTTAGAACATGAGGGTGTTGGAAGATTGACTCAAAACGAAAACCATATTTGTGATTCAATGTTTCCTTGTATTACCTGGGTACTGTTGATGCTTTGTTATTGACTTATATCAATTTTCAAACCCACAAACCATGTTAACATGGATGTTGTTAATTCTTTTTGGACTAAATAATGTGATGATATATAAATACAATTGAGGAATTTGTTAATAACTAAACCAATTCTCATACTACCCATGCTTGTGGAAGGATTTGTAATATCATTAAGATGCTTCATGTAATGGATTCAGTTCTTTACTTTTCCAAAATGTTAATGTGATAGTTTATTCCTCAATACGGCTGAAGACTCAAGAGTAATATTATCCAAAAATGATTTTTACTTTGATACAATAATATTTTCATTAAATATTTGGAGGAATATTTTCTATGGAGAAAGTGTAACATATATACTAAACATAATATCATAAAGTATATATTAACTCCTAAGAAGATCAAAATGTGCCTATAAATATAGTTAAAGGTTATCAATGATTGTGATTGATTAATCCACTACCATCCTAGAGAGGAAAATTAAGTGGAACTACTATAAAATTAACCTATATCCATAGTTTATAACCAGTCTATATATATCAAAACTGTTGGTACAGGTAATAATCATGGTTTAGTATACCATGGATCCTATTGAAATGGAAATAGAGAAGAGTCTATTTCCACGGTTCTAAACCATGGATATAGAACAATTACCATGGTTTAAACCATTTTAATAGCTCTCTAGACATGGTTTCAACATTCGAAATAGACCTAGGGATATGGCTTATATTTTGGAGGCTTCTTCTACTATGATCACTTATTGACATAGTCTGTAACCATGTATATTGGTATATTACCCCAGATAAAACCATATCTATAGGTCTACTTCTATAGTTTCTAACCCATTTTATTGTCTATTACTTGTTAATATATAACCATAGTTATAAACTATGGATATATCTTTACATGACAAAAAAAAATCACTTACATGATTATAAAATATGGACATAACCTCTAGATTCTAGAAAAAAAATTTATCCTTCAAAACTCGTATCCACCTCGCAACAACATCTGTTAATTCAAGGAGTTAGTAAGTGAGTTTATAAATAATTTTGTAATTCCAAAAAGGGTCAATTACAGTCAAGGAAATTTTAATCATACCATGGAATTTCATAACTCATCTCACCATAAGACACCTATATGTGACCATTTCCATATCTCAAACATAGTGCAAAACGTTTTGTGATAAACATCTCCTACATCACTCAAAATGTTCCATAAAACAATGAAATGGAAAGTAAAACTAAAACACACTAAAAATCTCCATTTACATGTTAATATTCCTCCATAATTGGTGATCACACTATCAATAATAAAACGCATTCATATTTATATGCATGATATCATGAAAATTATATGAAATTATAGAGATTGACTATAAAAAAGAGAAATATAACTAGATTTTCGAACAGACTTCCCTAGTAATCTCTAAATTTTATTCAATTTGATCATAAGTTGTTATCAAATTATTATCACCTATAACATAAAAATACATTAATTTAAAGTAAATAATATAATAAAACATACATGATGCAAATTTTTAATTGAAGACAATATCATAAGACAGTTTCTCTATGCTTGCATAGTGGTTTTTATCAATTAATTCGATAAAAAAACATAAAAATTAGTTTTTAAATAAATATTCTACAAAATAAAACTAAAATATAAATATGAGGGTAAAGGTTTGGGGTTAAACCCCTCAAAAAGGTAGTATTTCATTCCTATTAATATCTATATAATTAGTGATTCGTCCCCTATCTGTTGGTGGATTGGGCTTGATTCATAAGAACAAAAAAATGTGTTTCTTCCCTCTGATCTCCTCACATTTCATCTTCTTGGTAACCATAATAAAATAATAATTGAGTTATTTAAATCTATTATAGTGTAGTTTATCCACTACTATTACATACTTCAAATGATATTTATGGTGTGTATTGGGTGACAACATGATGTACTAGTCCTTGGGGTACTCTTTATTCACAATTTCATCTAAAGAAACCATGTTTCTACTAATTATTTATCTCATAAAAGTTTTAATAGATTTCAACTCACAATACTTTATCATATCTTAAATTTAAAATATATTACATTTTAAAACCTATGATAAAGAAACCTACAGAGCCTTTGGAATCTTCATCGAGCAATAAATTATGGTACTTTTCCCCATACTAGATGATCTTTATTATTCCACATATCCATCCTTTATTTACATTCCAAATACTTCAAAAAAACAACCAATTTTTATAGTATTTTGGACCTAAATCACCTTGATCCCCTGAACCACAAAAACCCATGTTTCATCCAACAAGAATCGTAGCTTCAGGAATTGAACCACTGTTGGATTTAGCCTCCTTAGCCAGCTACTATAGTACCTCTTGATACAAACATACTGTAACCAAAATCACATCCTAACAGTATCGATCATGAACTAAAATGTAAATAAAAAACCATTATCTATGTTACATAATTTATATCTCATGAGAACAAATATTTTCATTTTATCCCCCCTACATAGCTTGTGAAATGAACTTAAAAATACAAATCCATTCTCCATATAATATTTCATAATTTCCTCAACCCAGTACACATATAGAACCTTTGATAAGGTATTAATATCCCTTATTTAATTTCAGGTTAAAGAACCCTACTATTACCAATTATTATTTCTATATAACCATTTAATGATGAATTTATAGATTTATTTAATATAAACTCCACATGTAACTCACACATAAACAAATATATTTAAGGTACATCATTACACATTCTAGTTTAACATACGTTGAACATTATTTTCCCCTTAATATAAATTCCATATTCATTTTAAATAGTTTTCCTATTAGTTAGAGATGTATTTAAAGAATACCAATCTTAATCTTTGGTAAGCTCAACCATATGATTAATACCCCAAAGACTCTATATGTTTTCTATATGTTTATTAACCACCTTAAAATCATAAAATACATTTACTAGCTTGCTATAATACACTATCGATATCCTATAAATTTCTATAAATCTATCAAGAATGAGGTTAATTCACAAAAGTAGGTTTGATGTGCTTGTCCCTCTTAAAAATTAATTTTAACATGCATTACTGACCATTTGGACAATAATTATACCCCTTAAAACAAACAAGATATGTTTAACTAATAATCAAGACAAAATTAAACTTATAATTCCATTATATGAAAAAAAAGCACTAATTCACACTAAATATACCATTATTCTCATTCGTTGGTAATTCTGTATCCTTATTTTCCAATCTAAAACCCTCACATTATTTTCTATTTATCCTATAAATTTCATATTCACCATTCCCCATCAATTTCATTAGTTAAAATATTTCCTAACATATTTTGAAAACAATATCACCATTTTAGGGTCACAAATCGTCGCTTTACATATCACAATGAATATATCTATCACCAATTAGACTATTTACCAATCAAAGAAACAAATATATTCAGATAAAGTCAATATGAGTCCATAATTTACAGAATTACACATTCCAAGTCCATGAGAAAGTGATAGGTCATCTAACTCAAAGAGGATTATGAATCCTCTTTTGGTATGGATCCAAATATTCTATAAGAGTATAAGTATTCAATAATCTAACAAAATAGAAGTAATGTAAAAAGATTTATAAATATACAATTTTCAAGAGACTCATAATTTATAAATATATTTGAATAACATAGTCAAAAGAAAATTACTTAATCAATGATTTCAAAATTTGGGTCATTTGGTGATAGTTGAATGAATATTGGTTTCATTCAAAATTTCATGTTAACAAATTAATCAATTAATATTTTTATAACATGTTGGAATAATATAATAAAAAATCAATACAACTCCTTTTTTAATTATATTTCGATAGACATTTAATTACTAAATTACTTAATATTAAAATTTAAGTGTATAATTAAGCAACTATAAAATGTGGAAGGAAAATTAATTAACATCAGAACATACACACAATATATCTCATTAAAAATCAATTTTATATTTTACAATAATAAAAAATCTAATGGAATAAAATTAAAGGAAATTCAATGGACTGATCACAAATGTGTTTTCTTAGGAACCTTCATAACACTAAGAATATTTTACTTAATATAGAATAGAAATCACATTATCAATTTCCAAAATAAAATAATAAAAATATAATTGAATTGAATGAATACATTTAAAATTTTAATTTTTAATTTCTATGATCACTTTATGAATCCATAACCACAATATATTATGTGATATTAAATTTAGTGTCATATAATTAAATATAATTAAGATGATTCCCTTAATGAAATAAATTTTAGGAATGTTATTATATATTATTTATATTATAATGAAAAGTGACATAAATACATATATTATAGACCTCTAAAAATAATTTCATAAATAATAGTTAAATGTTCTATTGCCTAAGCATAATGTATAATAAATGTTTATTCATAATTAAATTTCATATAGGATAGGGGGTTTAAAATGTTCATTTTCCTAACATGTACCTAATTTTTATTTTGTTAAATAAAAAATGTAATCATTATTTTTAGATACATGACGATACTAGTTGAATACTATGCCCACAGTAGGAGAAGACTAAATTAATACACATATGGGGGAATCAATAGATTTTTGTTTAAAAAGAAGAATGTCCATTGTAAGGAGGATAAAATTTCAAAATTCCACTACCAAAATACTTATTCACTTAATGTATTGAAGAAAATAAGTTTTTTACACAGTTAATATCAACATATGATAATACCACTAAATACAAATGACAATTTTGATGATTTTGAAGATGAATAATAAGATACCCCTAAGGTTTCTTAGGTGGATCCTTCTAATATATCATTGAAATCCAATGAAAATAAACATGTTCAATAGAGTGGGGGCTATTAAGACAGATATTCTATCTATTATTGAGGATTTTCTTGCTATGGATGATGAAAATTTTGATAAATAATTATTTATATTGAATTTCGAAACTATAACTGTCAATAATAGTGTCCATATGAAAGCTACATGTGATTAGGAATTTTAATTGAACGTAGTACTATGGAAATTGATATTAGAGAAAAATTTTAAAATTTATATAATGATGAGATATCAACTATGAAAATTAATTATCTTGTTTGTAATGCTCTTGTAGAGATTGGATTATTATAAAATCCTACTAAAGAATGTTAAAAGGATGTGAATGAACTCATTGAATCTAAAGAAAATCATGTTATGTATAAAGTTAAGGATAACATGACCATGTGTATCATGATGATTTATTGGATGAGGATATTACATCTAATTAAGAAATTAAAAATACAGAGAGATACATGATGGTGTTGAATTATAAGACACACCCACTAATCAAATAGAGGGATTCTATATTTAATGATTACTTACATCAGTTTTCAGCTTTTATTTTCTATGAATTAAAGTTTCTATAATATGACATAAAAATATATCATTTAATAAAAAATGAATTATGTATTTTGAAAGAGATATATTTTTATATAGAATAATTTAAATAATTTAAATCATGTATGATATCAAAATCTTATTTCAATGATCTGAAGGATATTCTCAAAAAGATCGAATTAATTTGATAAATGATTATAAAACTATTGAAGCAAGTATTTTTATATTATTTGGAATGTAATTGAAATATATCACTAGATAAATTGTATTGGTTATGAAATGGTTCCGGAAATAAGGTTTACATAAAATGATGAAAATGAATGTTCCACCACAAGTTAAAGATCTATCCTTAGTAATTGAGACTAAATTAATTTTCTATAAAAGATATATTAACAGTCATATGGGGGAATTTTTTAATGTTCTAACACAGTTAGAGGATTACAATTCTCTAAAACATTATGTATATTTTATTTAGATGAAAAAAATTTTCTAATAAGATTATTTATTTTGAGAAATCGTAATTAAAATAAAATTCTTAATTTAAATCAGAATCATTGTATGAATGAGAATTATAATAATATAGAATATCAAACTATGTCTAATAAAGGGATATATATTATTTTTTTACACAGGAAAAACCTCTCTAATATTAGATGTCACAAATTTGATATACTTGAAACAGTTTAAATATTTTTCTACACTAGTAAAGATTATATATACTTTTATATAGGAACTTCAAAGGAGACTCAAATAACAAGAGATTTATTTACATGTTTTTTATATAGATCTTAGAGAATAAGAGAATATTCTTAAAAAATATTAAATCATATATTTGATAAATTTGATGGTATAATTTATGAATACTCTAATAGGATGAATTTTTGTAGGTATATTAAAATAAATTATATTTTTTTAAAATAACTACCTTGCTAGATATGTGTGGTAGCACATTGTATGAATTGAGAGATAATAGTTTACTTGGATTAAATGTTTTTGGCACTTTACCTCAATTTATTGAAAATATAAAACAAGAATAAGGACCTCATAAATCATTACATTTACAAGGTCTCTATAATGTAGCTTATACATAGAGTTGATATATTTTATAAACACATCAACCTCCAACAATTTCCTTTAATGGAATACTATATATGAAACCCTCTAGAGCATAATGTAATAAGACTTATTCTCTAACACCAATGCTCATTTATCAAGAACCATCTAACCCCAATATTCTTCACTCAAGGGCCAAATTATTCCCTTTTTTCTATTTTTGAATTTTTTTTTCTAGATTAATTATGTTTCATTGATGATATATTTTTTCTAATTATTAAATACAAGTTAGTTACAAGATTTAAATCTTTTCAACATTAAATTCCTAAAATTTTCCCTGAAGTGTGTTGAATATTACTCATAACTTTAATGCATATAAATAAGGAAACACTTAATTGATTAAGACATACAAAGTTTATACACATATTTGATATAATTCATTTTTATTTACATTAACGTTTATTGAAACACATGTTTGATATAAAGAATATTTTAATTAAATGTTATGTAGAAAATTCAATAGTCCATACTCCACAAATTTGATATGGAATATCAAATAGTAAGAAGGGGTCAATAAAGAGGTAATTATGATAAAAAATATTAACCATCATAATATATACAAAATTTTATTTGGTCTTAGGGACATAAATATCAATATATATGTGGTAAAATGAGGGTTTATGTCTACTGATAGTGTTAGTTTAAACTCTAATGGTATGACCAATCACTTTACAAATATCCATTAAAAAATTCCATTTATATTTAGAATATGAATTTGGTTTTCATAAAACAAAATAATAATAATAATTAATTATTCATTTAATGGACGAAAATACATTTACCATTTCTTATATTTAATTGAATGTCCTTTAAAGGTCCTCGTTTTTTTATCTAGCACCCATAATTTGGACATATACATACAAAATTAATAATACAATGTTATGGGTTGATCGATTTAATGGAAAACATGACTAATCCAAAAATTAAATTCATTTCAGTAAGACTATAACATTATGGGGAATAATATTAAACTAACTTACAACCAAAAAATATAAATTTTGTGTAATGTAATTATTTCTCATAATCATTAAAATAAATCATTTTCAAACATTTAAAGTAAAAATTTCCCCTAAAAATTATATCGAATAATTTTTTATGGTAATAGAATTTATTATTCTAAGTGTCAAATAATATTTTAGTAATTTATATGCTGATATCTTAAATTTTTAGTTGTAAAAGGAATGGATTACCCATCATCTAAAACATAAAAGGTATCAGTGATTAAGATATTACACTATTTAGGCCACATATCTAGTGATTATTTTTTACTTGAATCCTACACAATCAAGTGATAAGTTAGTGAACCTTATAGTTATTTAGGTTTTTCAACCTCTAGTACTATTTATGCATGTTTATATGTGTTGGGAAATTTAAAATTACTGTAGGTGATTCAAATTAAATTCCATGGTGTCAAAAATATTATAACATTGACGGAATATTATGTTATTATATCAATAGAAACTCCATATAACATATATTTTTAATTGATAAATGATTTATTGAATTGTATACCAATGTTTAATATGAAATGGAATTTTTATAAAAGATTTAATTAGATATTCTTCCATGATTACATATTAATGAATTATTTCATTATGTGTAAATTTAATGGATTTCCTTTGTTATAAAATTATAAAATAATTAATGGGGATATAGATTTGAAAATAATGAATGAGTAAGAAACATATTCAACAAGGTAAATTAGAAAAAGATAATTGAAAACTTGGTGGATGAAAATTAATTCATTGTTCAATTGCGTAGAAAACAACTTATTCACTAGAAATAATCATTTTTCAATATATTGTACTCATTTTATTGCCAAAAACCATAATATATCCCAATTATATTGTTTTATTAATATAGGACTAACACTAAACTATTTTGAAAGAACTCACTTTCCTATTTGGAATTTATCAAGGTATTTACCTACAACTAAATACAAATATAAAAACATGAGTAATTATAATCAAACTCTAAAAAAATTAAATGAAATTTAAATATAAACTTGAGGTTGAATTAATACTCATATAAGTATAAAAAATAAAAAACATAAAATTAACTAATCAAATTATTTCATCACAAATGATTTCACTATCTAAGAAAGGAATGAAAAAATATATCTTTGTTTTGTTAAATTTTTTATAATTTTGAAAAAATTAAATACTAGTTTTGTTACATAGAGGTAGTAAGGAAGAAATTTCATTTACTATTTTGCTAATTTGAATAATATCATTAGCCCCCAATTATCACTTAGGAGCTTCAATGATGGTCAGATCATTATCCTTGTTGAAAATGTTAAAATAATTCTAATAAATATGAACCATGAAATAATAATCATAGTTTGAAGAATTAATTCTTTAACTCTAAGAAATATCCCCTCAGTCCATGTTCTCTCCTTTATCATGGGGATGATTTTGGAAAATTTATACTTTTATATATAACCCTAATATCTGATCATGATACATCTAGATATTGGATTCTCATTCCTAAGTCCAAGAAAAAGTAAAGTAGTATTAAAATACAAACTTATTAACTATATTATCATATATTTTATATGAACATATAAAGTTATTAACATATAATTTTATAATCAATAACCATCATTAAAATAGAAATGCATATTTAAACTATTTATAAATATTAATTTGTTTATGTTAATACATAAATCATTAATAGAGTGTTTGTATAGTTATTTAAATGTTGATTTGTTTAATAATATTAACATGTAAATTGTATAGAGTTTAAGCTAAGATATTTTTTAAAAATTATAACCATATATGCTGATAAAATTAAATACAAATAATATATAAACTCATAATTGAGTAAAAAAAGTCAAAATAGAATCATGAAAACATCAATAACAATATATAAATACAAATTAAAAGTAATATCTGTGAATTATTTTTTAATATATAAGTAAATTATAGATGAAATAAATTATTTTATTTTTTAGGTGTAATAATGTCATTTATATTTCACTTGAGTAATTTCTTTAAGATCTTCCATCATAAAAACCACCATGAAAGTAGATAAACAATATTTTTAGATTTAATGACTACTCTTATTCTTGACATGGGTGGATGAAAGTAGCTAACAATATTCAGTTTTGTATACAGATCCCATTTCTTATGTTTGTGAATAGACTCAATTCATCCTCAATCATACTCTAAATTCAATAAAATGATGTATATAAAATAAAATAGAAGGACTATTTTACATTAATGACCACTAAATAATTATAAAACCATTTAAATGAATATTTATTGTATAACTAATAAAACATAAAACCCATATTTAAATAAGAAAGGAAAAAACAAAAAAACCACATTACCCCAATAAAGGTGTAACAGCCCGAGATTTTATGAAAAATATTCTTTTTATTTTATTAATGTCTTGTGTTGTACGCTACACCAAAAGGAGCTTGCACAACACACATCCTTGACTTGCCTTGCATTACACGCAATCGCGACCTTCCTCGATAGCGTGTGTAATACGCAATACCGAGTTTCACTAAACAACGATATGCTATTAAAATGTTATTAAAACTAGCCGTTATGAATAGTAATAACCACTTTTTGAAATTTTGTAAATTTTATTTTTCAAAATGGATTTCATTTTTGGATTCGGAGTATCGAATTTAGCCTAAGGTGAAATTTTGGTACATTTCGGATAACTTTCATATTCTGATGAATAGTGAAAATTACTAAATTTTAATTAAAAACAACTTTTTTAATCGAAATTATTAATAGTGATAAATTATTAATTTGAGTGGTTTTAAAGTATATTTAGAATATATTTTTACAATTTAATTCAATGTTGGTCATTGGTTGTAATTTCACATTTAAACCAGACATAATCAAGTGTCAATCTTTTGATAGATATTGTTTCTTAAAAACACGCTATTTGTTTTAACAGCGGGATTTAATTATAAAATTAATTAATGCAACTTTTGTGTTATGAATTTGGTAAAATAGACTTCATTTTTGAATTCGGAATATGAAATATAGCTTAGGATGAAATTTTGGCATTGTTCTGAAAAACATCAATTTTTGATGAATAGTGAAACTACTAAGTGGTAGGTTAAAAACTGAATTTTGCATAAAACATAATTTTACCGCTTCTGTGAATGGAATTTCGAAAATCCGAGAGACACGGTTAATATCAAGGACTAAAATGTGGTTCAATGAGATGAAAATAATTTTTTGGTGAATAGTAACTTTTTACTTTTTTTACCGCGGTTAATAGTAAATAGGGTAACTAAGGGTAAATATGATATTAATATTACCCTAACACATGTCCTAATCCTATTGGACAAGTGTATTTCGACCAAAAACAAACTTAGGAATAAAATATGACCATTTAGGCCCACTTGGATTAGATTAGGACATTTATTATTAATTTATTTAAAGAAAGGTTAAAATAGTTAAAATCAAAGTTTAATAAGTAAATCATTTTTAATATGGGGTTATACATAAGATAAATTCGATTGTAAATATTAATTAGAAAGCTAAAAAGATTTCCTACATGATGGTATTTTATTTGTAATTTTTAGACATCAAATAATTTAATTTATTTATGACACAACGATGATGCAGTAATTATCTTATTAATGAAATATTGACATAATTGATGTTATAAACACCAAAATAAATGTAATTTGAAATTTTTTATGAATTACACTAATTTTATAGGTTATTATGATATATTAATGTTGATTTAATCAACTTGGTTCGAACATTTAATTCTGTTATGACTTTCACAAAAATCATATATCAAATAGTGTCAAAATTGACACAAAATAGTTTTTAAATCAAATATTATATTATTAATTGTTATTTTATTCCTAAAAATATAAGGTTCGGCCAAATGACTTAGATAAGGATATAGTTATTAATAATATACAATTTTGGGTTCGTTTGGCATGTTATAGTAAGTGTATTAACCATATAGTGAAAGAAAACAAAAAGACACGGTAAAAGTTAAATTATTTATCTTAGAGTTAAATCTAATTGATAAGGTTAAAATAATATCCTAAACTTGTCTAAATTTGATTGGTTGATGAGATTACAACCCTATCTCATCTAATCTTCGAATATGAGTCATTTTTTGAGGTTTTTAAGTGGGTTTAGATTTATTATAAATTAATATTTTTAAGAATTCCTAAGGTGCCCCTCTCCTCCCCTATAAAAGGACACCTCCCCCCCCCTCCTCCTCACACCAATTTGAGCACTCAAGCTCGGCCAACCCCTGCCAAAATCTCTTCTACACTTCCCTAGAAACATCCTAGAGGTTCTTGTCTTACTCAAAGACCAATTTTAGTTCCCTAAGAGGAGGTCTCCAAAAGGCGCTTCAAAGAAGAGGTAATTACCGTTACCAATTCTTTCATCTTTATTTCTTCTTCCACTTCTTCTTCTTAGGTTGTTTCATTATGAAGTAATAACATCAGTATCACTCATATACTGATATGTTATTATAAGTATGAAACAACCCTATTTCACCATCTATCCATCCTACAGAAAAAGAAATCACCGTGCGTGCGTACGTACGGAATACCGTCTCCACGCCGTGGTGTAATCTATTTTCCACCACCACCTTACATGGATGGGTATAATGGTGTAAAAAAATAACTATACATAGTTATTACAACATCATATTGATTCTGATATATTGTATAATTCACTCCAATTCAATTCAATATTTATAGAAATGATATCATCGTTCGTGCGTACGTACGGACTACCGTCTCCACGACGCGATGAGATTCATTCTCCATGTTAACCATTTAAGAATGATTATAATGTATATATAAGAAATAATAATGAAATATATGACATTATAAAGCTACTGGATTTATGTATATATATACATATGTATGTAATCTACTTACTTCCATTTCAAGACAATAAGGAAAGGAAAACAGCGTTCATGCGTACGTACGGACTACCGTCTCCATGAACGGTGTTTTTCATTTTATTTATCTACCTATTATATATATATATATACTGAATATATATGATATATAAATCATATTTTATATTCTGGAAGTAAGTAAATCATGATATAAGTAATAATGATGTCAAGAACAACAAGTCAAAACACCTACGATAAATGAAACGATTTTACCCAAAACGCTTCTTTAACATGGAGTTTACAAAAGAACGGGTAATATAATGTCATAAGTGAACCATATATGATATCATAACAATGAATATGATTCTGTAATAAGTCAATAACATGATTTAAATCATTATACAGGAGGTTCGGACACTTACAAAGCAAGTCGGACCTAAGGTAAGGGAAATATCACAATCTCATTTTTATCCGAGATTGTTTATTCGTAAGTATTTACTGGGGTGTATTTTATCATCCACATCCATGTTCCCTCAATATTTAATATTGTTTCCATCCACTTACCATAGTTTAAATCCAATTTTACCCTTCGGTGAGTTTTTAGTAAAGAATATGAAAGGAATCTTTTGTCGTTTTTTCGTACGAGGTACTTTTTGACTTTTCCGACAAAAGTACAAGAAGAATTTTTTTTTAACTTATACGGCACAAACGGATTTTTACGGTTTTATAAAGCCTTATTTTCATGAAGCTTCCTTCAAAAGATTTCATGACTATTTTCAATAAAATCTCTTTCTTTTAAAATTTCATGACGTTTCGTGAAAAGAAATTGATTTTGAAGAAGAAAGGATATTTTCCTCAAGAATGGAGTTCAAGTGTTTTATCAAAATAATTTTCCATCTAAGATAATAAAGGGTTCTGTTTTTATCCCTATTATTACATTGATTTGATCATGTTGTGATGGAATTATTTTTATGAATTCCTTTATCTTGTATGAATTGTTTTATGATGTCATGATGTTTAAGATTCCCATTTGTATTACATGGGTTATGCAATGATTTATGGTTTATGATTTTGTGGCACACATAAGAATGGTATCATTAAGAGATGGGTGGGACCTATATCTCCCTCCAATGCATTGGGTAAAGATTTTATATCTCATGAGATAGACATGGCTGGAATGGTAGGTTATACCGGTTCAGTGAAACAGGACTGAAACGAGGTTTACTCGATTCAAAAAGGGACTTTGTCCACTAAGATAGTCTTGGCAATGAGTCTTGACTAACAAGAAATGATTCTCTATGATTATGTGTGTATGCCACAAAGTTCCATGTTTTATGTTATGATTATTGTGATTACATTTCACTGCCATGATTTATCCCATGTTATGAAATTATGCTCTCTTTTGCAGGTTATGATTTCCAAAATGTTATGTTCTTAGGAATATGATGTGATTGATATTTCTTTTGTTTACCCTTACTGAGCATTTGAGCTCACCCTTTTATGTTTTCTTTTCCCCAGGATATAAAGAAAGGTTTTAGGTAAAAAAAAAAGGAAGATCTTTATGGGAGATGTTGAAGATCTTTCACCACGATTAGAAGATTATAGTCCGAGTTTCCAAAGACACTAAACTATTACGGTCCTTGTGTGTGTGTTTTTGTAATGTACTAAGTATTCCGCAAAAGTAATGTAAAGTCCATGTACGTCAGGCTTCGGGTCTCTACAGTTGGTATCAGAGGCAAAGGAGGTAGGAATGTATCCGATCCTTGGGAACTCTCACATGTGAGCGTTGGACGAAGCATGGCTCTCCGCCCAAGGGCTTCATGAGGAAATGGCTGCCACTGGGGATGGTGGTGTGTCCCGCCCAGGGGGTGTAGCCGCCCATGGAGTGCCCTGATAGGTATCAATTGTAGTCCACTGGAAGTAATTCTAGACCGCTACAGTTGGTATCAGAGGAAAGGTTTAGTCAACCTTTGGAAACTAGGATGCGAAAACGTTAGTGAGATCCCTAGAGATATTTCTAAGGTATGTCTAGGGATGTCCCTAAGGTTAAGTATACGTATAGGTTATAGTACTAGAACTACGCTAACGATCATAGAATTAAACCTAAGATGTTAGATGTTCAAGGTACTCCCCCTTTATTATGTTGTTTTCCCTAGCATGATTTTTGCCTCTCACGCTATTCTTTTTGGGTTTTAGAAAATGGCTGGAAACAAGGTGATTCACGATAATGGAGGAAATGATGGACAATGGAATGATATTCTTTATGAGCAACCAAATGAAATAGGATTTGGAAGTCCAAACATCATTATTATGCCGAATCAGCAATCTCATAATATGATCAATAAAGTAAAATTTGGTAAGTTTCCTGACTCGGCTAATAAGAGAAAGATGGAGTTTCATGATGATCATAGAGGAAAGAAAGTTCAATTTCCCCTATGTAAATCATGTGGGAAGAGGCATCAAGGAGAATGTTTCAAAGGAACTGGAAGATGCTTTGGGTGTGGAAAAGAAGGACACAAAGCCAGTAAGTGCAAAGGAAAAGGTTCAGTTAATACCAGGGATGAGGATAATGGTATTGCTACGACATCAAAAATGGTTAAGTGTTTTAAATGTGGAATGTATGGGCATTATGCAAACAAATGCCCTAAGGGAAAGACTCATGAAGAGAATCAGTATGGTCATATGGGAAGTATTTATGTGGATGATGATGAAGAGACTACCAATGGTATGTGAGATGAAAGAATTGTTGAAGCTCGGTCAATGGTTTAAGAATGTAGTGGAATTATTATATGTTTATCATGTGTAATGTTGTATAAGTAATCTCATGGTACTATGGAATAAAGAGACATGTAAGGATTGTAACATTGTTGTCTGATTAATGTTACCAGTATCCATGAAAGGTTATTCAGATAATTTTTGGAATGAAGATGATATGCGCATAATGAAGGGATAAGGGGAAAATGAAATGTTTGACAGTATTCATGAGATCATGATTGATATAAGGACTAAGTGATATCATGGTTTGAGTATATAGAATTTTGAGGATTTTGGTAACTTTTAACAGCACTCATGTTTTCACTAAGGTATTCAAGAGAATACACGATTAAGGACTTTGAATGTTTGGAATGTGACCAACAAGACATATCTTATGATATGTGGGGATCAACGACAGTATTAAATCTCTGGTAATCGTTGTCACTATATTATGAGAGTGGACTACAGTATTATGTATAAGCCTAAAGATTAGACTGGATTATGTTGGACATAAGTTAGTATTGTTTAAGGATAGAAGATTTTCGATATTATTGATGGGATGTAGTTCTAGAAAAAGGGACAACCTGCAGGACGGGCGACAGCCCATCGCTTCGGACAAGGCTGTAGGAATCGAACCCACAACCGAAGTGCGACTGGCCTTTATCGCCTACCACTGACCTACAGGAAGTCCCTGTTTAGTAGAAACTAGTTTTATTATATTAAGCAGTATGATATATGAAGTATAAGTCCATTTTAGGAACCATATGTGATTAATCTCACTATAGAATGACTTATGTATATTTAATAACTTTTTCTAACCTTTTGTTTGAGACAGATGGAATGACCCATCATTCTATCACATAATCTGCTAACACTTCACAAATAACAAATTCAACTTCATTTATTTAAGAGATGAAGTAGAAATTGTTCAAGGCACGAACAAAAGTGAGATTGTACCAAAATAAAGTAAGTATTTATTCTAAGAAAATTTTCAACTTTAGGGAAATGATCTTGAAAACCAAAAATGATTGTCCTAGTGATCTTATACCTGATGAATCAGATGATACCTTATATCATCACAAATCTATGGATTTGTTATTACTGGCTTTTCCATAGCCATGTTCTCTACCACTCTCCATTAGAACATGATGGTTAGATTTCTCTTCCATATCCATATTTTCACCTATGTGGAAACCCAGTGATTAGTTTATTTGGGTAATCGTTACATTTCATACTTTAGTTTTTAAAGCCATGTTTTGATATTCCCTTTTACGATGTGGGTTTCTATTAAAGAAACGTTCGAATAGTAAACCATTTATAACCCCGACGAATTTCGAGGGCGAAATTCATTTTAAGGGGGGTAGAATGTAACAGCCCGAGATTTTATGAAAAATATTCTTTTTATTTTATTAATGTCTTGTTTTGTACGCTACACCAAAAGGAGCTTGCACAACACACATCCTTGACTTGCCTTGCATTACACGCAATCGCGACCTTCCTCGATAGCGTGTGTAATACGCAATACCGAGTTTCACTAAACAACGATATGCTATTAAAATGTTATTAAAACTAGCCGTTATGAATAGTAATAACCACTTTTTGAAATTTTGTAAATTTTATTTTTCAAAATGGATTTCATTTTTGGATTCGGAGTATCGAATTTAGCCTAAGGTGAAATTTTGGTACATTTCGGATAACTTTCATATTCTGATGAATAGTGAAAATTACTAAATTTTAATTAAAAACAACTTTTTTAATCGAAATTATTAATAGTGATAAATTATTAATTTGAGTGGTTTTAAAGTATATTTAGAATATATTTTTACAATTTAATTCAATGTTGGTCATTGGTTGTAATTTCACATTTAAACCAGACATAATCAAGTGTCAATCTTTTGATAGATATTGTTTCTTAAAAACACGCTATTTGTTTTAACAGCGGGATTTAATTATAAAATTAATTAATGCAACTTTTGTGTTATGAATTTGGTAAAATAGACTTCATTTTTGAATTCGGAATATGAAATATAGCTTAGGATGAAATTTTGGCATTGTTCTGAAAAACATCAATTTTTGATGAATAGTGAAACTACTAAGTGGTAGGTTAAAAACTGAATTTTGCATAAAACATAATTTTACCGCTTCTGTGAATGGAATTTCGAAAATCCGAGAGACACGGTTAATATCAAGGACTAAAATGTGGTTCAATGAGATGAAAATAATTTTTTGGTGAATAGTAACTTTTTACTTTTTTTACCGCGGTTAATAGTAAATAGGGTAACTAAGGGTAAATATGATATTAATATTACCCTAACACATGTCCTAATCCTATTGGAAAAGTGTATTTCGACCAAAAACAAACTTAGGAATAAAATATGACCATTTAGGCCCACTTGGATTAGATTAGGACATTTATTATTAATTTATTTAAAGAAAGGTTAAAATAGTTAAAATCAAAGTTTAATAAGTAAATAATTTTTAATATGGGGTTATACATAAGATAAATTCGATTGTAAATATTCATTAGAAAGCTAAAAAGATTTACTACATGATGGTATTTTATTTGTAATTTTTAGACATCAAATAATTTAATTTATTTATGACACAACGATGATGCAGTAATTATCTTATTAATGAAATATTGACATAATTGATGTTATAAACACCTAAATAAATGTAATTTGAAATTTTTTATGAATTCCACTAATTTTATAAGTTATTATGATATATTAATGTTGATTTAATAAACTTGGTTCGAACATTTAATTCTGTTATGACTTTCACAAAAATCATATATCAAATAGTGTCAAAATTGACACAAAATAGTTTTTAAATCAAATATTATATTATTAATTGTTATTTTATTCCTAAAAATCTAAGGTTCGGCCAAATGACTTAGATAAGGATATATTTATTAATAATATACAATTTTGGGTTCGTTTGGCATGTTATAGTAAGTGTATTAACCATATAGTGAAAGAAAACAAAAAGACACGGTAAAAGTTAAATTATTTATCTTAGAGTTAAATCTAATTGATAAGGTTAAAATAATATCCTAAACTTGTCTAAATTTGATTGGTTGATGAGATTACAACCCTATCTCATCTAATCTTCTAATATGAGTCATTTTTGGAGGTTTTTAAGTGGGTTAGATTTATTATAAATTAATATTTTTAAGAATTCATAAGGTGCCCCTCTCCTCCCCTATAAAAGGACACCTCCCCCCCTCCTCCTCACACCAATTTGAGCACTCAAGCTCGGCCAACCCCTGCAAAAATCTCTTCTACACTTCCCTAGAAACATCCTAGAGGTTCTTGTCTTACTCAAAGACCAATTTTAGTTCCCTAAGAGGAGGTCTCCAAAAGGCTCTTCAAAGAAGAGGTAATTACCGTTACCAATTCTTTCATCTTTATTTCTTCTTCCACTTCTTCTTCTTAGGTTGTTTCATTATGAAGTAATAACATCAGTATCACTCATATACTGATATGTTATTATAAGTATGAAACAACCCTATTTCACCATCTATCCATCCTACAGAAAAAGAAATCACCGCGCGTGCGTACGTAGGGAATACTGTCTCCACGCCGTGGTGTAATCTATTTTCCACCACCACCTTACATGGATGGGTATAATGGTGTAAAAAAATAACTATACATAGTTATTACAACATCATATTGATTCTGATATATTGTATAATTCACTCCAATTCAATTCAATATTTATAGAAATGATATCATCGTTCGTGCGTACGTACGGACTACCGTCTCCACGACGCGATGAGATTCATTCTCCATGTTAACCATTTAAGAATGATTATAATGTATATATAAGAAATAATAATGAAATATATGACATTATAAAGCTACTGGATTTATGTATATATATACATATGTATGTAATCTACTTACTTCCATTTCAAGACAATAAGGAAAGGAAAACAGCGTTCATGCGTACGTACGGACTACCGTCTCCATGAACGGTGTTTTTCATTTTATTTATCTACCTATTATATATATATATACTGAATATATATGATATATAAATCATATTTTATATTCTGGAAGTAATTAAATCATGATATAAGTAATAATGATGTCAAGAACAACAAGTCAAAACACCTACGATAAATGAAACGATTTTACCCAAAACGCTTCTTTAACATGGAGTTTACAAAAGAACGGGTAATATAATGTCATAAGTGAACCATATATGATATCATAACAATGAATATGATTCTGTAATAAGTCAATAACATGATTTAAATCATTATACAGGAGGTTCGGACACTTACAAAGCAAGTCGGACCTAAGGTAAGGGAAATATCACAATCTCATTTTTATCCGAGATTGTTTATTCGTAAGTATTTACTGGGGTGTATTTTATCATCCACATCCATGTTCCCTCAATATTTAATATTGTTTCCATCCACTTACCATAGTTTAAATCCAATTTTACCCTTCGGTGAGTTTTTAGTAAAGAATATGAAAGGAATCTTTTGTCGTTTTTTCGTACGAGGTACTTTTTGACTTTTCCGACAAAAGTACAAGAAGAATGTTTTTTTAACTTATACGACACAAACGGATTTTTACGGTTTTATAAAGCCTTATTTTCATGAAGCTTCCTTCAAAAGATTTCATGACTATTTTCAATAAAATCTCTTTCTTTTAAAATTTCATGACGTTTCGTGAAAAGAAATTGATTTTGAAGAAGAAAGGATATTTTCCTCAAGAATGGAGTTCAAGTGTTTTATCAAAATAATTTTCCATCTAAGATAATAAAGGGTTCTGTTTTTATCCCTATTATTACATTGATTTGATCATGTTGTGATGGAATTATTTTTATGAATTCCTTTATCTTGTATGAATTGTTTTATGATGTCATGATGTTTAAGATTCCCATTTGTATTACATGGGTTATGCAATGATTTATGGTTTATGATTTTGTGGCACACATAAGAATGGTATCATTAAGAGATGGGTGGGACCTATATCTCCCTCCAATGCATTGGGTAAAGATTTTATATCTCATGAGATAGACATGGCTGGAATGGTAGGTTATACCGGTTCAGTGAAACAGGACTGAAACGAGGTTTACTCGATTCAGAAAGGGACTTTGTCCACTAAGATAGTCTTGGCAATGAGTCTTGACTAACAAGAAATTATTCTCTATGATTATGTGTGTATGCCACAAAGTTCCATGTTTTATGTTATGATTATTGTGATTACATTTCACTGCCATGATTTATCCCATGTTATGAAATTATGCTCTCTTTTGCAGGTTATGATTTCCAAAATGTTATGTTCTTATGAATATGATGTGATTGATATTTCTTTTGTTTACCCTTACTGAGCATTTGAGCTCACCCTTTTATGTTTTCTTTTCCCCAGGATATAAAGAAAGGTTTTAGGTAAAAAAAAGGAAGATCTTTATGGGAGATGTTGAAGATCTTTCACCACGATTAGAAGATTATAGTCCGAGTTTCCAAAGACACTAAACTATTACGGTCCTTGTGTGTGTGTTTTTGTAATGTACTAAGTATTCCGCAAAAGTAATGTAAAGTCCATGTACGTCAGGCTTCGGGTCTCTACAAAAGGGGCTCATAAAAAAAGAAGAAGAGAATCATGCAATAATAAAACATTATATTTGAGACCAAGCTCACAAAATACACACACTGGTGGGAACCAAAATTACCATATTATTGAAAATAAAAAATATGATAATTAACCAGCAAGAGTCATTGGACATAGATTTTTTTTCATTATAATTGTTTCATCCAATAAGGTACACAAAAAACAGTATTAAATAGGGATTTAACTATTAATGGTATATAAAAAAAATTAATTTAAAATGAAATATATTATAAAATAATCAAATAGCTCAGTATACTATGATAATTACTTCAACTAATGAAAAAAAATGTTGAAGAAATTTTATTGTCATATATCTAGTTTGTAAGAAAAAATAATTTTAAAACTTTATATAACACTCATATTATAGTATCTAAAAACTACTTATATCACAATAAAATTCAATTTTATTCTGTTAATATAAAAAATAGTCTAAAATTAAACCACTTGAATGAATATCAAAAACCCTGATCTTATTAAATTCATATATGATGAAACTTACTAAAAATACAGCATTTTGTTCTGGATCATCAATAAAATATTTCAAGCATAAAACTCTAAAAGGTATTTCATCAAAATAAAGAATTTTGACTGAATGAAGAGACCATGAAAAAATGATTTTGAATGTGATTAGAATAAATTTTATACCCACTACTTATCATACTATATTCTACACCAATATAAAATAAACCGCAGTCCATGGTAATATAAAATATCAACTTGAAATAAAGTTTCATGTAATATATTAAATATATGGAAAATACATGAGGACTTTCATAAGAGTGAGTGTGAGTATTTTTATAATATTGGGAGTAATATATAACACAATAAATTTATGGATTATCCATTATAATAACATTTAGTTTGTGATATACTTAGGGTTTTTCGGATTTGATTTTTTTTAATTCTTATAACAATAGTGATAATAAAAAAACATGAGGGTGTTGGTAAAAACATTCAAAATGTTTATAGAAGATGTAGTACATGTATTAGGTTTTTAAATATCATTAAATTGTATTTAAACATGATATTTTAGTAAAATTATGAGAGAATGGGCCTTCATATGTGGGTAATCACCTCAAGAGAATGAGAAGGAAATAATTATCTAGTATACCATGTGCATTTTCATGAGATATGGTAGATTCTAAACCAAAAAAAATAAATATATATTTTAAAAATAATAATAATATAATTGTTTGAAATAGTATTGTAAGATAATTTTTAAATTATTATATTCAAAATATATATATGATTGAAAATTTACAAAATATATATAAAAATTTAAATAGCCACACTATATATATACATAAATATACATACATATACATATTAATGTAACTATCAGAATATATATCTCAGGATGTGTATTCAGAATATATATATATATTACAAATCCCATTAAGGGAAGTTAGTAATATTAATTTTTTCTTATCATCGAAAAATGATTCCCCCAATAATTAACTATAGAATTATAGAAACTTTCAAAAACCACTTTTAGTCCAAATCATGAAAAACAACCAATGAAAAATGAGTGTATATATGGGTAAGTCTTAGTTTTTGTTTGATGAACTATATTGAAAATGGGTTGTAACACTTATCACTCAAATTATTGAATGAAAATATATCGATATTAATGATTGAAAACCTTTAATTTCCCATATTTATTAATAAGGAATTCATTCATGAAATATATTATCAATTTATACCCCAAATGTCACCTACGATGACATGTAAACATTATCAATCTCATGTGGAGTGCCAAATCATCCAGAATTTTGAATAATCCAAGCACAAAGTAGAAAATATGTAGAAATAGAATGTTGATCACAAAAACCTTAACATGAAGAAAAAATCATTCATTTTGGCAAGTGATACATAGACAGATCAATGTAAAATGATAATACTACCTGTCGTGAAGAGTAAAAGTATTTTTAATCCAATGCTCTAATGTTTCTATCTAAAAATAAGTGTTTTGGGATTTAATGGGTTTTGTGGCTGCAATAAACTAATAAAAAATTATTGACCAAATATGAATAATATTTCAATCTCATAACACTTGAGATGATATATATAAATACAAAAGGTTATTGTTTTAATTTTTACTAAAATCCTACACTTAAGAAAATTCAAGAAAATAATTATTAGAAAGTGTTTTGGATTCCCCAAATCATATGGAATGGGTCATTATTAAGAACAAAGAATCATGGGTTTCTTAAGAATAATAGTTATGAAAGAACATATATTGATACAATAACATATACATCTTCATGAATATATACCTACATGGATCAATCATAGTAGTTTATCAAGAACACATTTTCGTGAAAATATAAACAACATAAAAATATTAGTTTTTCATGAATATAAATACCTTCTTACAGTGATTGATGTAATTTATCAAGAAGATCCATTCTTGAATATATTAATGATGTAAAATAGTGGTATATTGGGGGAACAAAACAAAAATAGTCATATTACAACCTCTAATACAAGAAAAAGGACTGTGATGGGAACCCTAAGTAGTTATGCATCTATAATTCAATAAAAGAGTAGGATATTGTAATTTCATATGAGATATCATATAAGGGAGTATTTTTCTAGGTTTGTAAACTTTTGTTAGTGATAAATAGTGGGAGTAAGTGGATCATGAGGGTAGAGCGGGGTTTGAGTGAGAAAGAAGGGAAGTGGGGTGACCGTGTTAGAGGATAAGAATCTCAAGGAGGTGGGGTGGTTGTGTCAGTGGAGGAGCATCATGAGATTAGTGGGTGGCCACATTAGTAAAACATTGAGCCATATCGGAGGAGGAGGATCATGGGGATGTGGGGAGGCAACGTCAGAGTCATTTCAATAGGGAGGTGGGGAGGCCACATCGGTGGGGAGGTGGGAAGGGACATCATAGGAGGAGTAATTTTGTGTGGTGGTTGGACTGTGTCAGGGCTCTATCAAAGGAGGAGGTTCATTGATAAGTGGCTGGTTTCATCATGGTATAATGGTATTCTAGATGTATAAGATCACAGGGGTATGTTGGATATAGGGAAGGGGAAATTATGTGAGTAAGTATGTATCTAGGAGGAGGAAGATCATGATCGTCATTGGGAAGAGGAAGATCTTAGTGGGAAATATCAGGGGAGTAGTGTTTGTACTACCATAGGAATTTTTTCACCCATGGATATATATTTTCAATAGATATTATTTTTATAAACCATAGATATAAACACATCATTATAACCCTAATTTTTATTATTTTCATAGATGATATAACTATAATGGACTCTATAATTTTATCTATTGTATGAATTTAGAACTATATAATTGTCTTAAACATTTAATGGATGTACATTGGAATCATAATGGCAGGAAAACGATGCTACCCTAATCAAATGATCACCTAAACACGCTTTTTAGAGAAATTTTTAAATAATAAAGGGATTATGTGGTGATATAGAATAAGATGGATTTTATAATAGAGGGTAATACCCTAGAGATCAACATCGATGAATAGGGAGTTGTGTGATATTTGTGACATGATTATTCATACTATCTAATCTTGAGATAAATAAGGATATATTGAATGATGATTATACCTCAACATTATTTATCCCCCCAAATAGGTGAAATATTTATGTATATCTTCAAGATAACTATTGATGAGAAAATATATAGAAGGAATTTTTTAATATACATAAATGTTCTTGTTATTCCAACAGGTTAATGAATAATGGAAAAATTGAAAGTGGATGATGAAACCATTACCCATACCTATATAGAAATGGGAGAAGGTCACTATGGATTTTGTTATGGATCCTATGAGAGATTCTAAAGGAAATAATTCCATAAGGGTTGTAGTGGGACATCTCACAAAGGCTTCTAACATAATCACTATTTGAGAGGACTTATCACTCAATCAACGTGCAATGTTATACATTAGAGAATCAGTGAGGTTTCATAGAACACTACTATATAATGCATATGATCAAGAACATAGATTGAAATAAATTTTCATGAAAATTATTCAACATTACTTAAGTGATGAATTCATTTTTTATATGGAATATATCTAATAGAAAGATGTTCAATTGGAATAAAAATTCCACACACATGACTATATGTCGATATATTTATATATGTACATTAAAGGAAACTAGGAACCCCTTCTTCCTATGATTGAGTTCTCATACAGAAATAGTTTCCAATGAAGAATTCATAACACACATTATGAATCACTCCCAGGAAATAAATTTAGAAGTAAAATATTTTTTTAAACTATAGAACATACGCTATTAGGACTTAAACTAGATGAAGAAATGCTAGAGAAGGACAGTTCAATTCAAAAATACATCAGGGTAGATTTTAGTTGATAAAATAGAAACAATGATAATTGATAGAGAGACCTGGAGTCTAATTTTAAAGAGAAATTGTTCCTCGGTATGTCTCCTTGGAATAGATTCATGATTTTTGGGATGAATGGAATGTTACGTCCTACATACAATATCCCTTTTGATATTCTTTATCACATTGGACCTATGGCCTATTGACCATCACTCCCAATAAACCAATCTCGAGTGCATGACATATTCTATGTATCCCTCTTGAGGAAGTACACAATTGGTCCCTCACATGTACTAAACCCTTATGTGGTATAGTTGTAGCTTGATATATCTTTCAAGGAGAATTTGATGAAGATTTTTTATTATAGAGATAAAGTCCTATACAATAATAAAATAAGTACTTCAGCATAACCATAAGTATTAAGACGTGATGTGGGTACCTGAAAGAACAATGAAATAGAACTACCCTTATCTATTTTCATCATAGTGTGTAAAATAAAATTTCATTTATGATATTACATAAGGAGGAAGAATGTAATGACCAAGCCTTTTATATAAGTAATTATACTTCTAGTTTAATAGGATTCATACTTAGTAACATAATATATTAAAAAAATTAACAGTGAAATTCTAAAAATTACAAATATATGAAATCAAAATCTCAATATAATTAAATAAAAGTTTCAGATATGATAAAATAAACGTTTCTCATGAAGATGGTACACCTATGTTTCTTATAAAAATATATGTTATTTTTTGTAAAAAAATATTTAAAATGAAATTAAGAATTTTAAATAAAATTTATTTTCATAATATGGTTTTATAAAACACTAGTTATTTATAAATATATTATATTTTAATTTTACAAAATAATATGTATATTTTCATGCGAATACAAATTTGATGGTATCATAAAAATTATTATTTTTAAATAAATAAGTATTTTATTTTAAAATTTAAATTTCACGTATTTATAAATTTATTTTGATATAATAATTATTAATTTTGGAATCATAACATCAAAATTATCTTAAGATGATGTTTTCGTATTTTTCTTCAAAAACATGATTTCCAGTGAATAGTAAAAAAAGACTTTTAAAATATTATTACTTTTAGGACATCATTGGTGGTGAAAAAACACATACCATGGGAGTAGTCAAGGAAGACTCAGATGGTCTAGAGAAAATACGATCCAAAATTGCCCAAAAACACCACATAAGGGTCTACTTCATGTGAACCTGCTTCGTTGCGAATATCTAGAGTTCATAGAACTCCTAGACAAGGAATCTCCATAAAAATTTTGAAATTACGGATATAATCCCTCACTCAGTATTATGGTGCTTCATGACCACACAAATCCAGAAGGAGTCCCTCCACAATTTTGTCAACACTTTGTGGATGTGTGAACCCTTTATAGTGTCCCATTGTGAGTCAGATAGATCTTCACCAATTCACAAATCCCAAACTTTCTTAACAAACCAAATAGAATTTTTGAAAAACCCCATTGATAATAATTATCCCCCCTCAATTTGATCATTTAGGATGGTTACCCCAACCATTGTTCTTCTGAATTTCTCTCAATTCACGAAGCAACTGAGTATCATGAACCAGGCCAAAATGGATCATCCGAGGTACCTTGTCTTCATGAAACCCCATCTGGTGTGTTCCCTAATGCCTCTACATCCATCAGAGATTCCTTTAATGAATTATGAAGGCCCTCAGGGGAACTTGAGGCTACAAGAATCATTAAGCATTCAAAAATCACTTCCTTCCCAATCCATGACTTATTCCCAAAGAAGGGTTTCCCTATTTAATAAAGCCTAGTCCTTTGTGAAGACCCTGAAATCTATGAAGCACCTGTGTTTTGTGAATAAACTCTCTGCGAGTCCCTACAATTTGTGAATCCCCTCTTATAGGCCTCTCCAAGCTGCATCCCTTCTATTGAAATGTCTTATAATTGATTGAGTTCTCAAAGCTCCAAAACCCATACAGGACTGGTCATAATATGCCTTTAGTCCCTATGTGACCTATTCCACCCATTCTTCTGGTACACACAAATACAAGTGTGGTCCCAGACTCCCACCTACCATTTTCATTATTGGAATGGGTACACTAATTCTTTCTACATCGTAGCATAGCCATGCTAACATGGACCTCGTGATCAACCACTCCCCCATACATTCATACCCTTGAATTGGTAAAGCCATGCCCCTATTAAGGGTGTTTGAGTGATGGCCATGTAAGCCCAAGGGGTAAGGAGTGAGTCCCCCATGTCTGAACTCCATGACATAATGCTGCATAGTATCAACATCCTCATCAAATGTCATTAAACAATAGACTTACCCTATGAAATAAGCACATGATTCTCTATGTGTGAGTGGCATGATAATGTTTCCACACCGCCTACCCTCACATGGAATGCCATCCTCCTCAAATGGAATGAGATCATCATCACATGGAATGGAATTCTATTTGGGTAGCTTACATGTATGGGTCCCCACCATCTCTCATTGGTCCCTCTTTTTCGACACGAGTTTTAGGTCTACTGATTACTCTTGTTTCTCACACCGATCATGACTCACATGGGCTTAGAGAGTAGTAGTGATCATGAAATCAACCAATTATCCCCCAATTAGTGTCCTTTTAAGTGTAATCCCTAACAAACATTCTCATCCTCCTTAGGATGCTTCCATGCGTAATCCCCAACCACATATTCCCTCAAATTGGGCTCCCCCACAAGTGCAAGCCCCAAATATTCTAAACTATAAGGGATTATATTCAAACTTAACTAGGATTCGTAAGAAACCTCCCTGTGGTCGAAACCCACCATTTTCCTCCATCTTGATCTTCTCCAGGTCCCCTCCCTAGTAAGTTCAAGCCACTCACATGGGAGACCACATATCCTACCAATCCCTCCGGAAGATCAATGTGTTGGCCCCACATAGACTTAAACCAAGATAAATTGTCGTGAAAATGGATCTTCCATGTATAATACCCACACCATCCATCATTAATTCTCCCTTTGTGATGTGATACTCCTTTCTACATGACATTAAAATTTTAGGACCAGTCTTGTCACATGACCCAAAACATTATCATAAAACTACATGGGGTTTGATCCTTGTCTTCTAAATAGGTTATTTAGGACACATCTTCTGAGGTTTAATACCTACCAATGGTATACCTAGGTTCCCCCTTCTTGGGGTGAAACTTTTTGATCCACCTATAGGGGTTCTCCAATCAATCATCACAGTGTGACATCTTCCCTTTATAGGACACACCTCCCATATCTGCCTCTATGGGGCATTCTAATCCATCCATATAGAAAACCCTCACGGTGCTCCCCCTAGGGAGGCACTTTCATTGTGTGACATCACCCCTCCTAAGGACATAACTTCCATTTCTATAATAAGTAAAATTTGTGATCCCAAATAGCTACTTCCTCCAAACCATGAGATGCCTATGGTCAAATACTTGGATGTTATGCACCCAGGGCGTTAGCTAACTCAGGATAAACATGGTATGTCTAAGGTTAATACCATGGATGATATATTCCCTTGGCTTTAGATACCTCATGACCAACATGAGGTGCCCTATGTTATGTTCCTACGATTCCACCATGTGATTTACCACTATGAGGAAGTATGTAGGTGACCAATGCTCCTAGTGTCCATACATTATAGTGATGCCTAGCATGACTACTATCGTGACCGAATTTTTCAAACCTATCAATACCAAATGGAGTTTCCAAATAAAAGCATTGTATTTAACATGTGTTGAAAAATATATGGAAATGGGGATTGGTTTAATGAATATGATTTAACTTTATAAGTGAGACTTGTACTGGGATACATGTTCCAAGGATGAATCCATGTAAGTGGGAACTGACATCCCATCATTCCATTTCAATCAAGGAGTATACATCACTATTGAAAGCGATGAAATCCACCAGACTTTAGAAAGCAGTAATATAGGGTAAAAATCATTCAACCATAAAATAACATGTAATGATGGGTGCCCTAGTGAAAGTGTTAGAAAAAGAAATGGTAAACCATACGTGAAATTTTTCTCCTTCAATCATGGAGACTGGTCATGTCGGTCATCATATCAAGGATTTTACTTAGAAACTTATGAACTCGATCCACCAACTAAAATGATGAACCACACATATACCTATACTTTTCAATATGGGTACTCGTAGTGTTAAAAAATCATTGGATACACATTTCATGAGATCCAACAATATGATTATTGGTCACACCATGAAAACAGAGGTCCTGGTAGGGGACTCATCAGAAATTGGGGCAATTAAATGTTTGGAATTCTGGTATGCAACATGATTAGTGTGAATCTCTCTTTCTAACCATGGAAGATGGGATGATATTGAAAAATTGGGAATTTATTTTCTTATATACATACTAATAGCTAAATAAACCTAATTTAAAGCACCCCAATCATAATAAACCAAACACAAAACACTCTCTGATGTAGGAGTATGAGAAATATCAATGTGGCACTCTCTCACAACTCCACCTTTTCTGAAACATCCACAAAGACTATATGTACTGGGAATCCATTCCCTGTCTCACACGCAGATGTCATCAATATTAGAAATATAAACACCCTCATACTTTGGTATGAGAAATAGGGGTTATTATCATAATGGACATGGACTATTTGGTTCTAGAGGTTTCATAGCCTCACTGACACTACTATCGCCAAGGGTCATGTAGAGAGTTGCTACTCCAACTCCAATAGTGAACTTCTCTGAGATATTCTCTCCCAAGGGATCCTATAACTCCATCCCCTACGAATAGGAGTTTGGGGATTCCTAACTCATCCCAGATTCGATTTCCAAATAGGATCCGCCAAGGAGGGATCCCACCGGGCTCATAAGAACAGAAAATGACATATCCTTGAGGTAGAAGAATGGGTGGACTATAAAACTACTCCACCACCTTGGTTTAGATCGCCCAATTTTAATGTCGATCATAAGAATAGGAGAAATAATGATAAGGGAATCAAATTCCATGGAATAAGTGGCCCTTTCCACCCACATTGTATCCTTCCAAGTTCATGAAACATATAGGAGGGATCCCTCCATTCCAAGTAGGGATATAGACAATAAACACTCAATAGCTTGGGTGGCTTGACTTTTTCCATTGCTAGCCCCATCAATAGTCATTACTGCCCAACTCATGATGATTAGTTTCAGTGTGGAGGTCCTTTATGTGAAGTCGCTAACCCAATTGGAGGTTATTTATGATCTCAAAACTAGTACTGGATTCTTCCCCACACCTATACAACCATTGTACATGGATTCCCTCCTCATATTGGATATGATCATTACAAATTTCCTCTTCACATCATTTCTTGATCAAGGGGAGGTCCTCCCTACTATTGAACCAATCAATGTGGAGATCCCCCCCCCCTCACTTCATCAATAATTAGTATGAAGTTACTCCCCATACATATGCTTCTTGTCATGGAATTCCTCCTCATTCGACATCCCAAAAAATTGGAGATCATATCCACTCCTAAAACAAATAATATAGAGGTCAACCCCTTATTTCCACTATCCAAAGAGGAGGTTATCCCAACACTATCATTGATTAGTGAAAAAGTCCTCCTCATACTTTATCCTACCAATAAAAAGGTCGTATCCATGCCATTAACACCTATCAGGATGGAGGTCCTCCCCATGTTCCCAGCAACCAAATCCTAGGTTCTCCCCACATTGTCAACAACAAGACTAAAGTTCGTCCCACTCCTACAGTAGTCCAAAAGGAGGTCCTCCTAGCTCTAGAAACAGTCAATGTAGAGGTCATCCTCATATCCCAAATAATCATAGTGATGGAACTACACATGGTATCACCCACCAACATGAAGGTATTCCCTATAGTGAAAAAAACAACCCTGAAGAACAATCTCTTGGTAGAAGGTCAAACCTCCACTATCTAAGGAAAAAATTTGGGAAGTGTAAAGTCATTTTAATTCTTGTTCACATCTCAAATTACAAGGTAAAATTCAATTAAATTATGAAATCGTAACCCAATCATTAGAATTAGAGTCTAGGGTAAGATCCCATTAAGAAATGTTCTTCGTCCTAGACGATTATATACATAGAATTCTCAAATCTATCTATAGGTACATGCAGGTGGAGGAAGATTTTGATCCCTTCTAGGTGCTCATGGTACAATAATCCCTATCATCACCTATTTCCCCTACCTCTATTTGATATCACATAGTGATATTATGGAATGAGACATATGATGAGTATCTTATTGAGTCACCAAGGAGTGTCGCATCCCTCTCACATGAGGTAGTGGGAACCACCCAATCCTATAAGGACATGATGATGTGGTTGGCACATCCCTTGACAGATGAATGAGCATGTAGTGAACAGTTGATTCACATAGTGACTCCTCCACTGACTATCCAACCACTTGGCCAATCGACAATAATGTCATCAAAAATATCTTGTCCATTTTTGATCAAATCGTGGTCCATTCAAGATAAGGGTCTCGCTTTAATGTAAGAATATATATGGGAAACTCGGGGTGTTGATTAGTTTTTGTTAGTATTCTTGCAGAATAAAACATGAATATTTGATATTCAAGAGTCCCTCATCAAGGGACAGGTTTTGCGCTTCTTCCAGATAATTTAGATAATGCTACATCACCTCAATGACTATCAGTTGGTTCACCCCGGAATCCAAGAGCACATTGATGACATTGATTAGTAAGGTCACTAGGTTTAGGTGGAAACACTCCTAGTGTCTCAACACCATGTGTTTCCCAAAAACCACCAAACACTCCAATAAATATTATTCAAGATGCTCATAGTGCTCTATAGAATCATGGGATATATATCTTAATCCATGAAGATTTTTGGTTGGGGATAGTACATTGCACTCCATATTATCCCTATCATACATCAACCAAACCTACCAATTGATATTGAGAATTTTCTTTTGGTATCATTATGGTAAATATGGTTCTACTAGATATTTTTAAGTATGGGGAACTGATGTATGGTCTAATAAAGAAAGCATTCCCCCTAGTGTACCACAGTATCAAATAGACCCTTACATCATTGTTCATACCCACAGGAAAAGGTAGTCGCTTGTCCTAGGGGATCCCTCTGAATCATTGTCAGCCGGTTGAAATACCGTGAGGGGAAAGGGATCACTAAATCCCTCTAATCCATCTGATGTCGCACAGATGATAGATATTGATCGCACAATTACAACCATTATTTAGTATGTTTTAGATTGGAAAAGGATGATTGATGATCTCTTAACTGAACAAAACCTATATTATAGTGATCCTCGATAGGATCCTATAACTCTACCACTAGGGTATCCATAAGTCCTCCTATAATAGTTTCTCCTAGTCAATCCTGGTGATCATATTCATCCCAATAGATAATATGTGAGATTCCATAGAATGATACTGAGATATGATTCACTGAATCCTCCCAGGTAGCATGATAATATTACCCAGGACCCAAAACAAGCTACTCCATGAGTCGCTGAGCATCCCTACCATGTTGATGAGCATGTCAATGCACTGGTGGTCAAGGGTCCTCATAAAGATAGAAACCCCCACCAAGATAGTTTGATATCTACTCTCACTAATCCCATAGAATCCATATAAATGAGACAAGTGGTGACCCCACCTAATGGTAAGTCATACCAAGTATGTGTGGATGGCATGAGAATACCCCCAGATTTAAGGAATCTATGATTTTCCTCCCTCAATGGGATGGGTGACCCGCTACAGCATCCGAAACACTTAATATCAAGGTGTGATCCTATGTTGGGAACCCTATATTAGTAAGGGGCCTCCAAGATATGTTGTTTTTTTTCAACATTGGATGGCCCTATATTCCCTTGGTACAACCAGTTTCCCATAGTGTCCATAACTAGTTAAGAAGACCTATGCAGGATGTTTCTTTACCAATTCATCTCTACCCCTCACAAGATATGAATTTCTGACCTCTTGATGTGAATACATCTTCTTGATGATCATGTCGCTACTTTTTTCCTGGTGGAAGCACCTCAAGTATTCACTGATATTCCCCAGAATCAAGAGGAGGTTCTGATGATGTGAATGAGGAATGTTAAGACTAAGATAGTCTCTACCATCATCACTCCGAACTCCCTAAGCAGGTTTTGGGATTTCTCTAAAAAATACCAATGCCTATAGGAATACTTGTATCAATCCATAAGGCATGTCCATTTATTCTCTTGGCTCATACAAGAAGAACATCCATAGAAGATACTACCACTATAGTATTGGTGCATGCCCTAGATCTGCTTGATTTTGTGGACCCTCTACCAACACAACCTCATCGAGTGTAGCAGCCTCATCCAGATCAGCCTCATTGAGTTTATAATTAGTAGGTACCTCCACATCATGAGTAGAAACCTAAACGGGATCATGTGGCTCCAGGCCCTCTTTAGTATCTAGACCCTCATCTGGCCCAAACTCCCAAATATCTCTTCCCAGAGAGGAGGAACCATACCTATATCTTCAAAGATGCACAAGTTCCTATATGTTTACCCAGTGCCCTGGAAGAGTGGATTATGAAGTGGTGCGAGTGCAAGAATCCCCATGAAGCTGATCTTATTGATCTACCTGGCCATTTCCTTTACCACATGATCCATGTAAATACCACTAAACAAGGTTATGTGTTCAAGGATTGGATTCTAAACCAAGTTTAAAATGGATTGATCATGTTGGAAAATGTACTGGTATAGAAGGAACACATCTATCTCGTGTGTAACAGTGGTAGTGAAGGTGAATGGAAGAAAATTTTCATCCATGGGACTCAGAATTATGATGAATGGTTAGCCATTAGTATAGTTAGTCACACCCACAACATCATCAATTCCCTCTTAGGCTATCCTAAATCTACTAAAGTTGTTTCACCTCCTAAGGATGATGATTTTACATTGACATCGCAGACCTGTACATCTCAGAAAAGTAGGCTTTGATTGCATAAGGAAAATAAAATTCCATCATCGATACTGAATCCAACTCATACCCTCAATAATTTCCTGACACTATAAATGGAAATCACCCAAAGGGTACACCCAACATTGTATGATTCCTCTATTGATGATTAGGATTATTCCTCTCTAAACATTGTCGAGATCATAGATCCCTTCATTGTACCTAATGATGAGGAAACACAGGTAAGTTACCATAGTGCCTCATGTCGACGCCATTGAAGAGGAAGTTGAGGACATGTAACCCACAAGAATTATCGTGTTGGTTCTTGAAACTAAGCCATGAATGCTACCAAGGCAAGATAGAAGGTATTTCATAGATCTCAATAGTCATAGTCCTCGTATCCTACTCTTTATGACATGCCCCTAAAGATGATTGTGCTGAATAACCAGGAAGTGAAGATGTAGGTGCACCATGATCGGTTGTGTCCAGCTAAACTAGGCCTCATCCAGCCAACATTGATAAAAAAAAGTTGTTCTAGGTGAGTTATATGATGAGTGGTTGGAAATTTCTAGTACTGTCTTGAATCCAATGGTTTATCCAACAGTCCCACCATGCCTCCATCTAATGAGTGACACATTGTGGGCAGAAATGTGTGCTTGGAATGAAAGTATGGTGCTGTAAAGAAACTATTCATCATTACTTCATGGCTATAAATCCTTTAGGATCTTCACTTGTTATCAAAAATGAGTAAGTCTCTCTAAAAACCCATTAAAACACCCTCAGTTTGAATCAAAGGTATCTATTATAGAGAGATTCTATACTGAGGAGGATGGGAAAGAAAAATTCCAAGACATTAATTTTTTATATGATGAAGATGATGGATATTTAGTTCAAGGTAATATATGACTATTTTACATCACATTCCAATTCAATGGGGTGGGGACCAATAATTTTCTAGTTGATATAGGTTTTGGGATCAAACTCACCCAAACCCAAATGCTCCAAAAGATAGGACTCATTGAATAATATTTGAGTCCCTTTGACCTGAAGACCTAGGGTAATGATTGTATTGAGTGGGAACCATGTGGTTGAATCTATTTGGAGACCCAATTCATAGTCTTGTTATCAAACTCTGAATTTTTGGTTGTCTAACATGATACATCCTACAATATGGTGATGTTCACGCCTTGGGTTCATCTACATACATTGGTCCCTTCAGCATAACACCAATGCCTCAATTACTCCCCCAATGGTAATATAGGAATACTTTAAAGTGATTCATATCCCTAAGACTCAAGTGAATCCAACTATCTAGATGCCATATATTAAAAGTGAAAGGAAAAATAGGTTTAGACCAATGATGCTGGAAAAAACACCATTTTAGCCCCCCTCTGGATATCTTTGGATAAATTTTTGTTCTCCCAATTCACTGGTTGGAGGCTAAAACACTAGACATGGGAGGTTGGTTTTTCATTTCCAAGGGGAAAGAGTGCCACATTTCAATGTACAAAGAACATTGGTAGATTACCTCATACTCCAAAACAAGGTTGGATCAGGTGATACCAGAATCCCCTAACCCTATAAAGTATCGAGATGTTCTCCCTAAGGCTATCATCGACTGTTATACCCACATTGTTTTCCGAGTAGGTTTGAACTGACAAAAACCTTCCCACCATTATTTCATTAACATCACGCATAGATCCCACGGTCGAATCCCTGATGGGATTGGCACAATAACCATTTTATCCTTGATTTCAATAAATCAAGAGTCCCCCAGTTGGGATTCCACATCTTCCCAAGTCAGTACCATGGTTCCCCTAGAATCAGTCAGTCTAGATAGTCCAACTCTTCCCACTGATTCTCCTATCTCAAATGATGATGAGGATTTTTAATATGATCCTACTCAATATGAATAGGGTGTCTCTGCCAATGTTAATGAGTTGGTTTAGGAGAGCATTCGTACTTAGATAGATCAGATCCCAAAACTGATTAGTGAAGCCGTACCCCCATAGTAACAACAATATTTTATAGTATTCGTAAAGAAACATCATGATTTATTTTCCTATAGTTATCAGGATATGCTAAGACTAGAACCTTAAGTAATCATGAACCATCTCAGTCCCCTAGTGAGTCATCATAGGTTCAAGCATCCTTCTAGGAAAATGAACCCATATCATGGTTTCATGGTCAAGGTTAAAGAATCATGGTCAGTCCCCTAGTGAGTCATCACGGGTTCAGGGTATGTTGCTCGTCTATCTCTCCATCTAGTTTTCTGAAATTCACCCTTGACGTCGTGGATATTATGTAACGATGAAGAAGATGACGGTTGTGTGTTGGCGGTGACCGCGATGGTTTCTCTTGCATAGATGGTTTCCTTTTTTGGTGGTTTAGATGGTCTTTGGTGTTGTGTTTTTGTGGTTTACAGCGAGGATGGTGGCCTATGGCGGTGGGTTTTTCTGGCGACTGTTATGGTGTTCGACTAAGACTTCCCGGTGGCGGGGTGAGTTTCGACCTTCGTCTCTATTGGTGACTAATGTTATGATGATGATCGAACGAAACTGATGGGACGACACTGTGACTCTATGATGGTGTGAGTTTGATCGATTCGAGATTCACGACTCGATGCAGGATGTGGCCCGAGGCGGTGTTTGAATTTTGAAATTTTAATTTTGAAATTTTAATTTTTTGATTGATGGTTGATTGGGTGGGTGTTTGATCTTGTGGGTTCCCACATTTCCAAAAGTGGTTTTAAAAAAAATAAAAAAATGGATTGTGGACAATCCAAAAGGAAACAATACCCCAAGTAGCTAGCCAACATCATTCCACTCAAAAAAATAATTGACAGATCATAGTATGCATCAACTTTTGGGATCTCAGCCACTACTATCTAAATAATGATTTTGAACTTTTAGTGATAGAGCTATTGATTGATGAGAGAGGTGGTTTCTACACCCTTTAATTAATGGATGAATAATCCTGGTAAAATCAAATCCTGGTGGCATCCAAAGATGAAGAGTCTACCTCCTTCAGAGAGAAGCAAGTAACAATATTCTATATTATGATGTCTTTCCTTCTGAGGAATGTAGAGGAAAATTTCTAACGTCCCACATACCACATATTCAAACTGATTATCATGAATCTAGTGGAATTCTACATGGATTATTTGGTGTTCATGTCTTTCCAGTGTAAGGACCATCTTAGAGTTCTTGAGAAATTATTGAGCTTCCATCACTCCTATACGTTGAAGATGAACCCCTTGTAATGTGATTTTAGGGTTACCTATTGGAATTATCTCAACTTCATCGTCAAATATAAAACCATTGAGATCGTCCCCTAGAAGATCAAATCCACTATCCATTTGTTCCCTCCCTGAAACCTCTAGGAGATCTAAGGTATCCAATTCCACTTAAACTAAACATGTTGATTCATTGAGAATCTTCTACGAAAGCGTAAGAAATTTTTTTTCCCATGAAGGAAGGTACCCTCTAGCATTAGGATGAAGAGTGTCAGGCTGCATTCAAGGAAATCAAGTAGTACCTAGTACAACGTCCTTTTATAATTCCACCCATATCTGGAAAATCCCTTGGTCTATTATGCGACTTACCTTGGATACTGCTTCAGCATGTTTCTTGCCCAAAATAATAATTAAGGTAGAGAAAATAGTTTATACTATCTAATTTTTATGCTCCCCGACATAGGGGCCTCATACTATTCTGTCGAGAAGATCTTCCTCATGATGGTTTTCATAGTACTAAAATTGGGGAATTATTTAAAGCACCATGAGATACATCTGGTGTCTTAGGTCGATCGAATAAATTATATCCTAAATCAACATATTTTTAAGGGAAAACAATTTCATTGAATGGTGATCTTTCAGCAATTCGACACCAGGTTCATTCCATATAAATATTTTAATGTATAACTCTAGATAGAATTCATGGCCACCCATCCATCTCTTAAGGAGTTTCCCCTAGATGTGGACTTCCCATATAAGTCCACCCTTTCAATGGAACATGCTTTTACCTATTGGGAAATGAAATTTAATGGAACCTCATGGAGTCCAACTTGTAGAAGACTCTATGATCCAAAGCTCAATATGTTAGGCATTAGAATTTTCATCATTGTGACAATGTAATATGTTTTTCTCTACTCATTTTTTTTCTCAGAAGACTTCACTGAAAATGATTTATAGTATCATGCTCTCATCACTAGTCTCAAGCTAGCCCTAGAGATTGATGTTACCCACTTTCATGTGAAGGGAGACTCTAAGTTAGTCATTAAACATATCAATGGTGATTAAATAATCAGAAATATGGAGCCTATGACCCAAATATAGATCACTTTCAACATGATGGAACAATTCCACTCTCAACCATGGGAAAATCATGGTCTCTCATCGCAGAATGTTCCATACAATCCCATAGACAAGTTACCCCCTCTTTAACAGAGCCCGATGAGAATGATCTATTCATTGTTGTGGAACATGGGAGGGTTATTTATCCCATATTTCCAAATTATGATGATAGGTTGCTTGTAAACTAGTTGTCTACCATGTGTGCTACATCAGGACCACCAGATCCCACCATAGTGGAAGAAATATCCGATTGGATGACCCCTTTAGTTGAGTATCTTCACCACAATTTCCTCTCACTAGACAGAGCTAAACGTGCATAAATCTACCAGCACATAGTGAAATTCACCCTCCAGAGTTAGACTAACCTCAAGAGGAATCCTTAAATACGTGCATTTGATGTAATTTTCCTCTTTTCATACAAGGAGACATGATTCTACATGCCATGAAGAGTCCAGAGGTGCCCATATGGAGGGATGAATTCTTTCCCCCTAAAATTTATGTATGGGATACTTATGTCCCACCATGGTCCATTATTATATCAATTTTTCATGAGGTTACCCATGTTTCTGATCTATAAAAACTTTGAGAATCAACCACTGGATCCCCTCTATACTACAAAATATTATTGGACCTTTTACATTTGGGTACTCGATGTTGTGGGAACCTATCTTCTAGCTACATCTCTCAAATCCAGATCCATTCTGACCATGAAATATGTCTTCTCCAAGTTGGAAGAATAGATTCTATTTAAGGAAATTGAGGTCCAATCAATGGTCAAATACATGATCTCCCATATCATTCATTGATTCAGAGTTCCTCATGTTATTCTCACCGATAAAGACACCAACATCCAAGATGATGAGAAAAAGAAGTTGTACATAATCTATAGAATCTAGTCCCACTATACTTCTATCTATCAATAATATTTAAATGGATAGATCAATTCATTTAACAAAACATTCTCTAAAATTATACCTTATTTGGTGGGATAAAACAAGAAGATTTATCTGGAAAATATCCCCAATTCTATATGGGACTATCAGATGAAAACTCAAAATTCCACCCATGTGACTATATATTATCAGGTTTGTAGGATAGAGGAAGTCCTACATGTAACACCCCATGGTTTTGAAAATAAATATAGAATTCAATTTTATAATCTATCCATTAAACACAACTTTTCCTCTTCTATGTTTTGAATTTAGAAAAATGGTCATCTAGGGTTGTGATCAGTAAGTCATTTGGAGTCTAATAGAACAAAGTTGATTTTTGGTGAATAGTAATATGAATAGTAATATGACCCTTATGAATAGTAAACAATATTATTATTTTATTTTCTTAAGGAAATAAGATAATGAGATCTTAATTAGTTTTTCAATGAGAAATAAAACTAATTGCACTTTAAGATTGTTATTTTTCAAATTAACTATGAATTTATTTAAAAATTAAATTAATAATATTTAGATAATTATTTTTGAAAAATAGATTTCACTTTTTCATTCTACACGTTGAAAAATGGTAGGGGTGAATTTTTTGGATTTTTCTGAAATTCTAGAATTTTTTATGAATAGTGAAATATGATAAAATACCGAATATACAAATTATCAGTTAAATGCACTATTAATGACATCACAAGTGATGCAAGGCCACTTGGTTTGAACTCACATGAACTTTGTAATATTAGGGGTCACATTAAACAACACTATTGGTTTTCTTGTGGGAAATAATAAAATAATGAATTAAATATTCAAAATTTACTCCTCTCCTCCACTATAAAAACCCCTCACTACTCCCTCTTATCTTCACTCCTCTAAGCCCTGAAGCTCCCCAATGTTCTGCAGAATTACCCTTCCCTAGTCTATCCCCATGTCTAATATTCTTCTGGTCTTTCCAAAAGAACAAAAAACATTCTCTTAAGGAGTTTCTCAAGGAGGTTATTTCAAGTGCTAAAGCACCCTTCTTTTTCATTTGGTTTCATTTCAATTTATCATCCTTTTCTATCCTAACCTCACCTCTTCTTTCCAAATGATCAGGTTAACTCTAGTATCATATATATACTGGAATTATAACTTGTTAATGGAATTTCCATGATAAATATTCTTACTCCCTCCCTTTTATTTTTATAAATGAAATCAACGTCCATGAGGTTCCAATTTATAGCCTTCATGAACGATGAAGATGATTTCTTCAATTTCTTCTTCATTAATGGTCATGAAACAATATTTATGGTTTCACCAGACTATAAAATATGTATTATAACATAATTAATATTAAGTAACCAGAATATATACATATAATTAAGTTATATGACCAAACTAGTTTATAATAATCCAAATACCACTGAATAATCGAAGAGGTTGTCAAATAATGATTTTTACACATTCCATGAAACCAAATGATAGAAATGAAAGTTTCCAACACTCTATGTTCATAAATAATATATAATTCCAATCTTGGAGATTTATAACCTTTCCATATGAACTCCATTACTTAAAAACAAGTGAACCGATTATAAAAATAAAGAAAACGAACACCCTAGAACAATGAAATTCAATATAATTACGGGTATAAATGAACTGAATAGAATTATGATAAACTAAATACATGTCTAATAGGTTCTAAAATAATTTATTAATAAGTATAAATTAATATTCCAAGAGCTTAAGTTCAATATAGGAACACGTTTGGAGTTAAGGTAAGGGTTTTCCACCCGAACTTCCATTTTCATTCGAGTTACTTTCATTGTTTGATTACCTCAATAAAATTCTTATGTATTATTATTTACTCCTCATATATTCTGTCTGAGTATTATATATATGTTTACAAACTAGAACCCTTCCTTATTTTATGGATAGTTACACATTTTAAAAGCAACTTTCAAAATTGTTTCCAAAATACAAGCCCAATTCAAGGGAATTTCTCAAACTATTACCTATTTTCTAGAGAAATATTTAACCAGTTTTTGGAAACCATTATCTTCATAAAATAATTCATTTTATTGTGAAAATACTATCTTACATCACTTATGGTTCTATACCAAGATTTTTCCAAAATAAATCCTCTTTTCTAAATAAAAGAGTATTTATCACAAGAATTGCTTAATGATTTTAGAATATTATTCTCGTTTGATTCAACACTCATGTTGATTCTTATGTGTTGTTGGAGTTAATAATTTATGATGTCATATACCATATTTTATTTTATGTTTTTTGTCTAACTTTATTGTGTATGATCAATCCTAAAACCATTCACCATATTATTCTGAATGGTTAGTGTTTATGTTCAATAATTGGTGAAAGTTAGTTACATTTCATATGATAGTTTCAATATGAAAGTATATGTTGTTTAAATTTATCCCCGCTCTTATGAGGAAGGCATTGGACTTATTATGTTATGAGTGGGTCCCGCTATATCCCCTTGATTCATCGGTAGGTCACATGAGACAAACTATGCTCTTGACACGAGGCCTTGACAAAATAATTATTTTATGGTCCTAGAATGAGGCTTGGACGGTATGGTTATAATGTATGGCATATTCACTTCACTCATTATGATGATAGTATTTGAAGTTCATGTGGTTATTCTATTAGTAGAATTCCCATGATTATGTTTTATTATGGAATTATTTATTCAGCTCATATTTCTGCCATAATGTGTTCAAGTTCATTATTCATGGAATGCACTTTCAATTATTCAACATGTCTGATGTTTATGATATCTTCCACTGTATTTCTTACTCTAACTTAGCGTTTGATCTTACCCTTATGTTTCATTTTTCTCAGGACATTAAGAAGTGAATTATGAATGACATGCAAGCATAATATTGGAGACATGATATTGCTAGTGGAATAATATTGTGTTGTTTTTATTTTCCATATGTATATTTGAACTTATGTATGTAACTTGTTTCTAATAATACTAAACTACTCGGTCCTTCGGGATTCTTATTCCTTGTATGTATGCCAATGTAATCAAATAAGGCACCGACTCCAGGAAATTGGGGTCGGGTCCTTAGAGTTTGTATCAGAGGAAGTTTAGTAGAATACTTGGAAACTAGATATAGAAAAAGTAGAATTAGGGAAGAGTCCCTAAGGTAGTCTTTGAGGATAAAAATAAAAGAGTTTCCTGGTATTTTGGTAAGGAATATATTATGGGAATCATTCATTAAATACATCCCTGTCTGGATACGAGTAGTTAGAGGTGGCTCTGGAACAGATATACCTAGGAGTGAAAGCTCCGACAAGGAGTTTCGGGCATGACCAGGGGTATCATAATATAAGGCAACGGGCCTTGTTGCACTCTTGGTTAGAAAAATCCTAGGGGATAAGCTTTGGATATTTCAAACTTTCTTTACAAGACAAAATGAAGGAGTTTAATGTAAATATTCCTCAAAGAACCCATTTTTGTGAATATGGGATTAGCCATGCATAGGATCTCAATTTTTCGGAGTATTTTTAAGATAAGATTATACATTATGATCCATAAACTAATATAGTGTATGCTGTTATCTAGATATATCTCATAGTGGACGGAATGGAAATCGCATGAATGTATGTGTCCCCTGTAGGGATTTTCCTATGACTCAATATAATGATGTTGGCTCTTGTGTTGTGACTGGTGATGAGAAATTAATTACTATACTAGAACAATTTACTCGGGTTATGAATAATAACCTTACCCGTATGGAGCATCCGGATCCACCACGTGGAGGAGCCATGCTAGATTTATTTATGCGACAACAGCCACCTTCATTCAACGGGACTACAAACTCATTTGTAGTAGAGCAGTGGATATGTTCCCTTGAAAAGATATTTCTCACATTGGGATGTAATTAAAGAGACAAGGTTTCCATGAAAGTATATCATCTATCAGGAGATGCGGATCAGTGGTGGTCATTAATCCAAAACAGAAAAGAGGAGGAAGATATAGAAGATATGGAATGGATGAAATTTAAGGAAATATTCCTAGAAAAATATTTCCCTCATGAGCAGCGAGCTGATATGGAGATAAAATTATTGAATTTGAGGTAGAAGGAAGATGATAATGTTTCAAGGTATAAAGATAACTTCACAATACTAGAAAGACATGTTGTAGAATACATAAGAAATCCAAGGAGCTAAATTGATCAATTCATTGATGGACTAAAGCCATTCCTCCAGCAGGAAATAGTCTCCCAAAGTTTTTCATCATACAACTATATAGTTTCATGTTCCATCAAGACAGAAAAAGAATTCATAAAGTCTTATGACTTTAAGGGAATGAAAGAAAAGAAGAGGGTTGCTGAAAACCCTCGGAGATGAAATAAGGAAACGAGGAATAAGGGAAGAGTTTAATTTCCACCATGTGAAAATTGTGGAAAGAAACACCCTAGTGCATGGTTAAAAGGAAAAGGAGTATACTACAAATTTGGTCAGAAAGGCCATCTTGATGGTGATTTCAAAGGAAAAAAAGAAGCCAATTATGTTCAATGCTATAGTTGTCGGGATATGGGACACTATGCTAATGATTGTCCAAAACGTCAAGGAAATATGCAACAGAAAATGACAAGGGATCAGGGAAAAGCTTATGCAATCACAACTGCAGAGGTTGATGTTCTTAATGATGTGGTGGCAGGTAATTTAATTGTTTCCTAATGTTTAGACAAAGCTTTATTTGATTCGTAATCATTCCATTGTTTCATATCTTCTCAGTTTTCTAAGAAAATTAGATATTTTTAATTTTATTTAACAAGGGAGTTGTTAGTCAAAACTCCTAAGGGAAGTATCATTTCTATAAAGTTCTCTGAATTAGTTCCCATTAGGGCATATAAATGTTCTTTATCTGTTTATCTCATTATCATACCCATGATTGAATTTGATATAATCATCTTTATAGATTGGCTTTCGGACAATGATGCAAAAATTTAATGTAAGAAGAAGGAGGTTATGATTTTTGATGACGATGATAAATAACACCTTATCTTTAGAGAAGAATCATCATCAATTGATTCTTATCTTGATCCACCCCCAGTAGCTCAACAAAATTCAATTATTAGGGAGGAAGAGAATTAAATAATTGTGGGTGAGTAAAGGAATGATCAAATAGAGGATGTACATATTGTGAGAGAATATGTTGATGTGTTTATAGAATATTTACATGGACAACCTCCAGAATGAGAAATTGAGTTTTACATTGATTTAATTTCTGGTTCAAGGCCAATATCGAAGACCCCTAATAGAATGACCACTGTGGAATTAGTGGAACAATAGAAAAAACTAGATAAATTGAGTAATAATGGATTTATTCACCCTATTGTTTCTCTATGGGGAGCCCCTATCCTTTTCGGTAATAAGAAAGATGGATCTATGAGGTTATGTAATGACTACTGGAAGATCAATGCTATAAAAATAAAGAACAAGTATCCCCTACCCGGCATTGATGATTTATTTGACCAACTTCCTAGAGATAAATACATTTCAAAGATTGAACATGGATTTGGATGTCATACATTGTGTGTGAAGAAGGAAGACATTCCAAAAGCAACATTTCAAAAAAAGTACGGTCATTATGAGTTTACAGTAATGCCTTTTGGATTGACTAATGCACCCTCTGTTTTTATGGATCTAATGAACATAGTTTTCATGTAATATCGTGATGATTTTGTAGTGGTATTTATTGATGATATCTTGGTATACTCCAAAAGCTACAATGATCATGAAAATCACTTGTGCATTATCCGGAAGACTCTTAGAAGACATGAATTATACGGGAAGATTAGGAAGTGTGAATTCTGGATTCAAGAGATTTATTTTATTGGCCATATTGTCTCTAAGGATGGAATACTAGTTGATCCAGTGAAGACATAGGCCATCCATGATTGGCCCACGCCAACAAACATAACTGAGGTACACAGTTTTATTCGCTTAGCAGGTTATTATCAGCGTTTCGTGCAAGATTTTTCCTGACTGGCTAACCAACTAACGAAGCTCACACGTAAAGGGGTTAAATTTGTTTGGAAAAAAGATTATGAAGAATGTTTCTAAGAACTAAAGAGAAGATTAGTCGATGCTCCTATATTGACTCTACCATCGGGGAATGATGGGTTTTTTATTTATAGATATGCTTCAATGAAAGGAATTGGTTTTGTCCTTATACAAAATGATAGGGTTATTTCTTATGAATCATGATAGTTAAAAATTCATGATCAAAACTATCCTACTCATTATCTTCAGTTAGATGCTGTAATATTTTATTTTATGATATGGAGACAATATCTCTATGGTGAAAAATGTTAGATTTATACTGATCACAAGAGTTTGAAGTATATTTTCTCCCAAAAATAACACAACATGAGGCAAAGAAGATGTCTTGAACTCCTCAAGGATTATGATTTCCCGATACACTACCACCAGGGGAAGGTAAATAAGTTGGCAGATGCTTTGAGAAAAAAGGATCATGGAGTTTTGAACAATATGAGTGATGAAAGTGATCCTATTTTCATGGATCTAGTAAAGATGAATAAGGTAATAACCATGGAAGGTGAAGCATCAATTATTTTTCAAATGGATTCCAAACCATCTTTACTAGAATGAATAAAAATTTCTCAGGCTGATGATGAGGAGTTTCAAAAGAAAATTTAAGCTATTAATGATGGGAGATTGAGTGAATTTGTATATGAAGATGGAATTTTGAAATTTGGGAAGAGAAATTGGGTTCCCAATATACTTGATCTAAAAAGGGAATTTTTGGATAATGCTTATAGTTCCAATTTCTCTATACAACCTGGCAGCACTAAGATGTATAGACATTTTAAGAAACATTATTGGTGGGACAACATGAATAGAGAGAATGCTGATTTTGTGTCAGGATGTATTGTTTGTCAATAAGTGAAAGCTGGAAGGCAACAGCCTGGAGGAGTATTGCAACCTCTTCCCATACGTGAGTGGAAATGGGATAATATCATGATGGACTTTGTCATGGGAATACCAAAGAATCCTAGAAGGAACGATGCAATATGGGTCATTATTGATCGTCTTACCAAGTAATCACATTTTCTTTCTATAAGAGAAGATCTACCACTTGAATGTATAGCAAGACTATATATTAATGAAGTGGTGATACTTCATGGAGTACCCCTATCGATTGTTTCTGATTGTGATCCATGTTATACGTCAAGATTCTAGAATAGTCTTCAGAAGGACCTAGAAACTGATCTTCATTTGAGCACTACCTACCACCCACAAACTGATGGACAATCGGAATGGACTATTAAAACATTGGAAGACATGTTGCGGTCTCATTCACTTTATTTTCAAGACATGTGGGATTGGTATTTTCCTCTTGTGGAATTTTCCTATAACAATATCTTCCATTAAATTATTCAGATGGCACCTTATGAAGTATTATATGGTATGAGATGTCATACACCAACTTGCTGAGCTGATGTTGGTGAAAGAAAGCTCATCGGCCCAGAACATGTTGAAGAAACAATAGAGAAGGTGAAGATTCTTCGGAACCATATTCAAATAGCTCAAATTAGGAAAAAGAGCGATGCAGATAACTGAAGGAAGGATTTGGGTTTTCAAGAAGGTGACCATGTTTTCTTAATGGTATCTCCATGGAAGGGTATTATACGATTCGTTAAGAAGGAAAAATTATGTCCCAGGTACATCGGACCTTTCGAAATTCTAGACCGAATTGGAGTCGTAGCTTACCATTTGGCAATTCCGCAAAGTCTCTCCAAGGTTCACAATGTCTTCCACGTGCCAATGTTAACAAAGTAAAATTCCACACACAACACATATACTCACTTATGAAGAATTAGAACATGATCCCGATTTATCTTATTGTGAAGAGCCTATCAAGATTCTTGATACTAGATAACTAGTATTGAGAAATCAGACGACTCTTCTGGTAATGTTTCTTTGTAGGAACCATAATATGGAGGATGTGACATGGGAGCCTAAGGAGCTTCTGTTAAAGAAATACCCAAATCTTTTTAGGTAATATTTTTGTGAATTTCAAGGTTGAAATTTTTGTAAGGAGGCTAGAATGTAACACCCCATGGTTTTGAAAATAAATATAGAATGCAATTTTAAAATCTATCCATTAAACACAACTTTTCACCTTCTATGTTTTGAATTTCGAAAAATGGTCATCTAGAGTTGTGATCAGTAAGTCATTTGGAGTCTGATAGAACAAAATTTATTTTTGGTGCATAGTAACATACCATTATGAATAGTAATATGAATAGTAATATAACCCTTATGAATAGTAAATAATAATATTATTTTATTTTCTTAAGGCAATAAGATAATGAGATCTTAATTAGTTTTTCATTGAGAAATAAAACTAATTGCACTTTAAGATTGTAATTTTTCGAATTAACTATAAATTTTTTTAAAAATTAAATTAATAATATTTAGAAAATTATTTTTGAAAAATGGATTTCACTTTTAAATTCTACACATCGGAAAATGGTAGGGCTGAATTTTTGGGATTTTTCGGAAAATCTAGAATTTTTTGATGAATAGTGAAGTACGATAAAAAACCATATATACAAATTATCAGTTTAATACACTATTCATGGCATCAAAAGTGATGCAATTCCACTTGGTTTGAACTCACATTCACTTATTACTATTAGGGGTCACATGAAACAACACTATTGGCTATCTTGAAAGAAATAATAAAAAAATTAATTAAATATTCAAAATTTACTCCTCACCTCCACTATAAAAACCCCTCACCACTCCCTCTTATCTTCTGTCCTCTAAGCCTTGAAGCTCCTAAAAGATCTTCTCAATTACCCTTCCGTAGTCTCTCCCCATGTCCAATAAGCTTCTAGTCTTGAAAAAGGACCAAAACCCCTTCCCATAAAGAGTTTCTCAAGGTGGTTATTTCAAGAGGTAAAGCACCCTTCTTTTTCATTTGGTTTCATTTCAATTTATCTTCCTTTTCTATCCTCACATGACCTCCTCTGTCCAAATGATCATGTTAACTCCAGTATCATATATATACTGGAATTATATCATGTTAATGGAAGAACCATCATAAATATTCTTACTCCCTCCCTTTTATTTTTATAAATGAAATCAACGTCCATGAGGTTCCAATTTATAGCCTTCGTGGATGACAATGTTTAGTTCATCAATTTCTTCTTCATTACTAGTCATGAAACCATATTTATGGTTTAAACAGACTATAAAATATGTATTATAACATAATTAATATTCAGGAACCAGAATATGTACATATAATTAAGTTATATGAACAAACTAGTTCATAATAATCCAAAAATCACCGAATAATCGAAGTGGTTGTCATTTATTGATTCTTCCTCATTCCATGTAACAAAATGATAGAAATGAAAATTACCAACTCTTTATGTTCATAAATAATATATAATTCCAATACTGTATATTTATAACCTTTCCACATGAACTCTAATACTTAAAAACAAGTGAACCGATTATAAAAATAATGAAAACGAACACCCCATAACAATGAAATTCAATATAATAACTTAAAAATAAATGTATAAATGAACTAAAATTAATTATGATAAACTAAATACAAGTCTAATAGGTTCTTAATTAATTTATTAATAAGTATAATTTCATATTCTAGGATCTTAAGTTCAAGAGAGGAACACATTGAGAGTTAAGTTAAGGGTTTTTCCACCCGAACATCCATTTTCATTCGAGTTACTGTCATTGTATGATTACCTCAATAAAATTCTTATGTAATGTTCTGTAATCTTCATATATTCTGTGTGAGTATTATATATATGTTTAAAAACCGTAACCCTTCTTTATTTTATGTATAGTTAAACATTTTGAAATAAACTTTCAAAATTGTTTCCAAAATACAAGGCCAATTCTAGGCAATTTCTCAAAATCTTACCTATTTTCTATAGAACTATTTAACCTTTTTATGGAACCCTTTATGTTTATAAAATAACTCATTTTATTATGAAAATACTATCTTACCTCACTTTTATATTTATACAAAGATATTTCCAAAATAACTCCTCTTTTCAAAATAATAGAGTATTTATCACAAGAATTGCTTAATGATTTTAGAAGAGTATTCTCTTTTGACTCAACAATATTGTTGATTCTTATGTATTGATGGGTTTAATAATTTGTGATGTCATATAACATATTTTATTGAATGGATTATGACTAACTTTACTATGTATGATCTATCCTAAAACTATTCACCATATTATTCTGAATGGTTAGTGTTTATGTTCAATAATTGGTGAAAGTTAGTTACATTTCATATGATAGTTTCAATATGAATGTATATTTTGTTTATGTTTATCCCCAATAATATAAGGAATGCATTGGACTTATTATGTGATGGGTGGGGCCCTATATAGCTCCTAGATGCATCAGTAATTCTCATGAGACAAACTATGGTCTTTGCATGAAGCCTTGACAATATAATTATTTTATGGTCCTGGCACGAGGCTTTGATGGTATGGTTATGATGTACGGCATATGAACTCCCCTCATTATAATGCGAGTATTTTAATTTCATGTGGTTATTGGACAAGTAGAATACCCATGATTATGTTTTATTATTGCATTATTTAATCAGCTCGTATTTCTTCCATAATGTGATAAAGTTCGTTATTAAAGGCATGTGTTTTCAATTATTCATCATGTTTGATGTTTATACTCTCTTCCGCTATATTTATTACTCTTACTAAGAGTTTGACCTCACCCTTTCTTATGTTTCATTATTCTCAGGACTTGAAGAAGTAAATTATGAATGACATGCAAGCATAATCTAGGAGGCATGATGTTGCTAGTGGAATAATTTAGTGTTGTTTTTTCCTTTCCATATGTAAATTTGAACTTATGTATGTAACTTGTTTCCAATAATACTAAACTAATCGGTCCTTCATGATATGTATTCCTTGTATATATGAAAACGTAATAAAATAATTCACCGAATTTGAGAAAATGGGGTTGGGTGCTTACACTACACATAGAGATTTAGTTACCATTTCATTGACCAACCATCTATGATCAGCAGACACCAGACATAATAATAGAAATCCATCTTGCTAAGCTAAAGGCCCTCAAATAAAATAGGCTCTAGGAATTTAAAAAACTAAAGAGGAACCAAAATATGATATCAAGGACATTCAATAAGAAATTTTTCATCTTCTCCTTCATCAAAGGTGATACAGTACTAGCTCCTGTAATTCCCATGTTACCCAGAACAAAGCCCCCAAAATTGGAGCCCATGTGGGAAGGACCTTACATCATTCACAAGGGATATCCTAATGGAGAATACCCTTTGGTCACCCTGGATGGAAATCACATCATTCCTCCTAAGAACACCACGTTTATCATGAAGTAATTCATATAAGGATCTATCGTTCATCCCCCCAACAACAAATTAAAATTTTCTTCCGTTATCCTAACTGCATGATGTTATACTACTTGGATCGGTCCTACACATGACCTTAAATTGAGGAATTATTGTCCTAACCGAATGAAGATAAACTAAATAGAGACAACATCTTTTTTTTGATTATTTTAAACTATATAACCACAAATATTCTCACTTGAGAAGTTGTCTCCCTCAGCATCTGTCATCTACCTTTTCATAATCAACAGTTATGGACAACTTTGTTCCTATCCACGTAGCACACATAATGATGACTATATTTTACATCTTGGTACATCAACCCAAACTGTTAGAAAAAAATACCCATTCCTATGTATTGTTCATACCTATTCAGGGCGACTTCCATCAAGAACTATGTTTGGATTGATTCCAACCACTATAGGATACATAGTGATGCCTAAATCTCTATTCATGGGCCTATACAAAAATTCCCACTATTTCACATTGGGTCCCATTTTTTCTCACCGCATGACATTAAACTGTATAAGAACCAATTTCCTTGTCTCACAACGATAAAATTCATACTCTAAGTCCAAGAATCATGTCATTGAACTCTATTTCTGTATCTTTAAAAATGCATGGTGTGGTGTTAGGCCCCCTTAACCCTCATTCACTTATAGTTTTTCATTCTTTCAGGATAAATATATTCATTCAATGAGTCCATGATATGAACTCAAGGACCTTAAACTAGGAACATCTGGGTATTAAACCAACGACCTTAAACTAAGAACCCTATGGTCTGAACTGTATAACCTTAAACTGGGAGATCAAGACCAATAATCATGATATTAAACTATATAAAAACCTCATCAGGAGTGAATATGTATTCTCCATACCTACTTATTCCTCATTCATGTCAAATTTCTTATTCCACGACCTTACTCATATCTCTTTCAGAGTTCTCAACCCATGATTTGAACATGGGAATCTCAACAATAATTGTGGGATGCCTTAGTTCCCTCATCATAGAGGGTGATTCCCACCAATATTGGTCTCCCACCACACTGTATTTTTAGAACTATGTGTGGATTTATTTCTATCCTTATGGGATATGTAGCGACAAGTTTATAGTTTGTCTTTGGTCCCAACAAAATATTCATCAAACCCTTCAACATCTTGACCCCAACGTTGGTAAACACCCCACGACCATAAAATGAGAACTATTGTCCAAGTACAATAACTCCAAACTATATGCAAGACATCTCTTGAATATGTAGTGTGGTGTTGGGCCTCCTAAGATTTCATTCACAATGTATTTTTTAAAACATCTCACAACAAATATCATATTGAGGTACTCCCCATATATTCTGTCCATACTCAATGACCCTAAACTAAGAGTTCGTGGTATAAGAAACATTACCTTAAACTCTTTCTAGAAATTACATGTATCAATAATTTAAACTATATTAAATTCTCCTTAGGAATGATTTTTTTGGTTTTGGTCCCCGTGGTCCCTCATTTTTTCCGTTGTTTTCATGACACCACATGACGCACATCCTTTTGAGACCCACTCTTATGGTATGATCCTTAACACCCTAAACTAATAGACATCCTATACTCCATACAAAATGACCATAAACTATTCTCAAAACCCATATTTTTATCCTAATCTCTGATATTCCCCATTCCAAACTTTGAGTCACTCTTGGTTTTTATTTCCATCATACTTCAAATCTAGATGGGGGCCTTAATAGTGAGGTTATTTTTCCAAGGCCCACCTCTTATCATGGAAAAACTGCATAATAGATCTCTAGTAAAAAATATAATTTCTTATTCTTTAAACGTGGTCAATATTTGGTCTTTAATTTTATAGATCATTCTAGAATGGTGTGGTTGAGATTCATATTCCTTGAATATGGTGAACTATTGATCCTTACAAATCAGTCACACCTAATCCATATCTCAAAAGTCATGTATTACCTCTTTTCCAATTACGTATTTCTTAGTGGAATTCCAAACACATGGGATTCCCTTTAATGTATGCTTAATTTTTTTTTGGAAAACTCCCATACCATTCATTTTTTCCCACCCCAAGAAAGGCCCACATGGGATTATGAGTTTTGGTAGGGTGTGTACCGATGTGGTTGAGTGGCACAAAGGGGCCCCTAGTCCAAACTCCATGATGTTAAACTAGGGGTTTAAGTCCAAGAATAACGACTCTGAAATGTATGGGATTTGACTCCCTAGGTATGTGTTGGGTGGAATTTGGGTCTCTTTGGCCCTTATTCACATCCACATTCTCACTCGTTCACACTACACATGTCTGTTTGGAAAATGAAACCCATGGTGCAGACAATGCGACCTTAAACTATCTGAAATGTCCCACTCACATGATGTTAAATTGTGAGATACATCACGATCACATGAAATTAAATTTTAAAATATGATATCATTACTGAATGATGTTAAACTACATGTCCAACATCCTCAACATATGTAATAAAATAGCATATATATCATCATTTTTTCACAACATCATAATACATGGTATCTTAGACCCTTAATTGAGACCCCATCATTTATTGTAAGCCATCAATCACATCACTCATGTTCCTTAATCATTCTCTCTCCATATGAGATGATTCTACCATGCATGATGAGTTTAACCCTTGTTCACAATGATATGCTTACACCAATTTCCTCTATGCTACGATGGTGTAACTGTAAGAGTCTTTGAATCCATTCTAAGGTTCCATAACTCCATTCAAAATTTTCATGTGCCCCTTATTTGGATCCTAAAATTATTCCATGTCTTGAAGAGACCCCTAATTACTTGGTCTTATTCCATTTTGGCTCACCTATCATCCTAGAAGACATTGATGACATACTGAGACAGGTTCCATGTTTTGATTATAGTTAGCATTTGACCCACATTTATTTGTCTCCATTCCAAGATAACATAATAGATGTGATGTTTCAAACATGGTCAAAATATATCCCATATCACCATCCTATTATCCTCACATTCTAGATTATTATCATTATGATTCACACTCCCCATTCCCCCTCAAATGGGTTGAATCCAACACCCCTGGCATTATGTCGTTTGTGTACAAGATTATGTTGGTGTTTCGTGTTGGATTTTCCGAGGGACTTGTTATCCAAATATAGCAATATATACTCAATGATTTTACAGCATTATCATATGTGAAGTAATAGTGTGGTTGTCCCTTATTTCTCAAAACAATCATGTACCCGGTGAGATTAGGGATTAGTTGTTGGTTGCCATCAAAATATGATTAAAATAAGACAATAGAGAAAGAAAATAGGTTTGAGAATGAAATAGAAATAAAACTATACTTTAAAGGGGTCATCCATAAATTAAATACCCTCCTAGGTAAAATGTTCCTCTACGGATCCACCTCAATGATGAGGCACTCGAGCTCGACCATCCTCCACTAAGAGGCATTGAAGACCTGTTGTCACACTGACAGGTCTTCCATCTCCTAATTGTCCTTGGATCAAACATCATTGGGCCAAATTAATTTTTGGTCCAACTACATTCATAAATTATTCTCCACCTTCTTGATCACATCATCCATGGAATCATAAAATTCTAGTTGATCCCTCATACTATTTGTGATCTCAGCCTGAGTAGCATCGGTTGTCTCATACTCCTATTCTAGCCACTCCAGATGGGAAAACACTTCTTCATCTTTCTGAAGAAACTAGGAGACATGAGGCTTGTGTTTCCTCTTTTCCAAGTTGGTCTCCTTCCATTCCACATGTTCCCTATGATGAGGATGTCTTGTTCCAATGCATGAAGAGTGTTTGAATTCACCCCATCGAACCCTACACTGTCTAACCAATGGTAGAGATAACCCACCTATTATGGATGTTCAGCTATCCATATGTGGGAAATGAAGTTCCACACATTCCTCCATGCATTGATATGGATGAACTGATTATCCTCAGTGATTTCTGGGAAAGAATAGTCAATGTATTTGGTAGAGTAGGATCATGAGGATAAAATATCGCCGATACATTTTCAATGGGATTCTCCAAGTCTAGTTTTTCATACATTCATAGTACGATAATTGTTTCATCTATAAGAATGAGTAGCTCAATGAATATCCAAGGGAGTAGACTCTCTTCGTCCACTCCACCTATTGTAGTAGCCTCTTCTAGAAATTATCATATCATAGAGGTGGATTCAATCACACCAACTCCTTGGGCTACCAATGCTGGTGAAGGGACCATAACATTAGACCCCATAGCAGCCACTAGTTCTAATACTGTAGTTGGCATGTCCAAGGAAGCCTCCCCATTCACCTCATCCATAGACACTATCACTGCTTCGTCCCTAAAAAATTTAGCTCTGTCAGCCATTTCCAATAATGGAACTATAACCGGATCACATGACATAGCTATTGCATCCATATTTATGGTATTCTACATTTCAACACTATGCGCTAAAACTTCGACTCTAGTGGCCACTTATGGTTGCACCACATTGTCATGATATTTTGTCACAGATCTTTCATCTAGCCTTATTATGTGCCTTTCCTTGATCCCCTCCACCAAGGGTGTGGTTTCATTAGTCCCCTCCCATGGTGCCTCTATGGTTTCCTTGTCCTCTACAGCCTCCCTAGACATCTCTACTTGGATGTTATCCTCCTCCATTGCTTCCTCGTCCATTGAATCTGTAGCCTCAATATCAGACAATAATGATTGATCTTCTGTGACCATATCATTAGGAAGGGACCCCATACATTCCCATTAATGAGTAGAGGTTACCTCTCCTTCCAATTAAAATCTAGCATAGACTTCCCCATCTTTTGTACTCAATTATTTCTACATATGTAAAGAAAGTATCAGTCAATGCACATGAATATTGAGTAGTGAATGAAATAATTCAAATATCGGTGAGTTTAAAATTTTGGAGGCAGAATGCTAGTCTGTGTCTGATATCCGGTAGGGGTCACTCCCCCAGGAGTTATCTTATTATTCACCTTTGGTCATATCCACATGCCCCGCAAGGGAATAGGGGAGAAATACATGCCTAAAAATGTCCTCTCCCAACCGGTCATGGGATGTGCGTTCCCCTAAGATCAGACAACATCCTATAGATCTTCCATGTAACACATAAGTTAGAATGGAATTTGTAGAAACCAACCTATGCATGGCCCAACCGGATGAATAATATCCCATTAGTGAAAGATATTGACACCCAATGATGAGTGGAAATATTCTTGTGAATTCCACATGCATCCTAGGTGTTTACATCAATGAGGTCACATGGAACATTCTTGTGAAAACCTTGATTCCATGTCCCTTAAACGTGTGTCCTCAGGGTCACATTAGAGGACCAACCCACCATGTAGTACATCATCCCTGGGATCCTCATGACAAGTTTTGTTCCTTCCCTATAGTTCATCCCTATTCAATCCCATGAACTAGTGGTCCTATTAACATTTTCCTTACAACTGAATTATCCCTACTGCCACAGTTCCCTACAACCACTTCTAGGCCCTGACCTCAGGGTGGAGGGTTCACCCATTAATTGTCTTGGGTGGCTCGATGTCTCTATATAACCCCAGGGAATGCATTCACCCAACTCTGCATGTATTCATGGGTAAGACTATACACAACATCTGATGGAGTTATCTCATTTTACATCTTTCAATTTTCATGAGGGAACACGATCCATATCCACCGCATCATTGAAGGATGACACTCATGATGTTCCTATGAGTACACCTTTTAGTTAAATATATGTAGACACATGAATCAAGTTGTTAATCAGTGTTGATTTTGTGGCTCTAAAACCGACTCATAATCGACCCTTGCTACTAGAACACACCACAAAAGTCTTGGAGGGATTATCTCTATTATTCATTTCCTAACTCACCATCGGTCACCACCCTCATGGGTAAGAAAAACAAATGAAACATGAAGTTCTCTACCAAACTGAACTTATCCATCACTTCCACTAAAACAAACCTAAATGGGTGATTTCCCTCAATATTTATAATTTCAAGAAAAAAAATTTTCTTAGGAGGGTGAATGGGGTTTTTGTATTCGTATCCCCACATGTGTATGAATACCTAGGCATACAGAATGTGAAAAGGCCCACACATGCGCAGTGGTGTCTTGCCTCCCCCATTATATCAAATTATTTTTTATAGCATTGAAATCACTAGGATGACAAGGTTGACACACGTTCCAATAGTCTACATTTCAACCATTATAAAGGTACTTGGATTCCCCCCCATGTGTACATCCCTTACTGGAATCATCTAACCACAAATGAGAACTACAATGAATCTAGATAGCCTGACTATGGGTTGATCCTCATCCTTAACATTGTATCTCCAGATCTTCCACCGGCTCACTTCCATAATTCCCCAGTAAGATCCCTTTTTTCTTCATAGTTATCTCCTAGGACATGTCTGAGGCCTAGTTAGAAACCTCACCATCGATTCCTATCCTGAAACTGGTCCTATCTATTTTTCATTAAAAAACTATATAAACCACTGCTTAAAGGGATCATCCCTCATCCCTAGATTCACTTCAATATTTCCCTATACCAAATCCAGTAGTAACTTCACTAAGGCTGAAAACTACTATTGGCCCCCAATACATTATCCATGGGGATAAATTCATCATTCTTTTCCCCATTGATTGGGATCTCAACCATTTTTTTAACATACAACAGGCTGACACCAACCTCCCCATGATGAAGATGAAATGTTTTGGTCTCCAATGACCATATGATCAATAGATCGGTCATGAACTCTTGAGACCGTTTAGCATGGAACTCTGAAGCCCCTGTCACTTTCTAAATTCCTACCCGCTTTAGCTCATCCTCAAACTTTAAACATGATGTTCACACCAAATAGGTCAATGACCACTCATAAATGGTGTTTCAACCCCTTCATAGATCCAATCCTTTATTCCATAACTCATTAGTATCCCCCCAAACCACCATGAGAGTCATTTGATATTGTGAAGAGGATGCCCCGACATACAGCTTCTCCCCATTGATGTTGTAGATATAGTTATAGAGAGGGTCTGTTGTGATGGTTACATGATCATTCCATACAAGTCCCATAGCAAAAATGTGCCTCTAATACTGACCCTCTAATCCCCTTAACCAATAGTCAAGATCATCCATGCTCACCTCTATGATAACGACTTTGTCTCTCATGCTAAATCCATAAAGTAGTAGCCTATTGCACAAAGTATATTCTGTATGATCCCCTAACAACATCTCAAGAAACTAATCTTGTTCCAAGGTTATTTTAATGCATTCACTGGTCATAATGTTTTCTTAAATCTCTTCCCTATGACTATCATATGTGTTGACTTCCTGACCGTCTATCTGATTTGAGATATAACTTTTTTTCTGAGTCACAGAGGTTATTTACAATGCTTGTTTGTGGTTCTGGTTCATGGAGCTCTAGGTCTCAATGCTCACTTCGTGAAGAAGAGGTTTACGATGTCTGGATAATTGAGTAGTGTTTTTGGAGAAAGTAAAAAATGACGATTCACTAAAATAGAATCTATGGATCATGTTTGTAGAGGTGAAAAGCTTAGAGAAAAGACAAAAAGATATATTCATGACATGATGTTTGGGAACTATTTTGGCCCCCTTGCACTGCTTATAAGCATTCAGTCTACCCAGACATCGCGATGACCTTCTCTCTCATACCCATCATGAATCACCATCATTAGTAAGCATCGTGAATGAAATTAATTAAATAGATAATGTTTTCTAAATGTTCAATGATTCTCCCCCAAAATAAGACCCTACTCCTTTCCCTGTCAGCTCCCCATATGAGGGGTTGCATTTGTTGGTCCAGAGTATGTGTCATGGGAATAGTCGAGGAATCACTTATTGTCTTTATAAAATTCAATCCCATAAGACAAAAAACCCCGTATGTGTATGCTTTTTGAAAACCCACATCTTCAAAAATGACCTGAGTTCTTATAGCTCCTAGCCAAGGAATCTACTTTTATAATGTGTGAATCTAGAAGGATTCACTCCATGAGTCTATTGGAGCTTCATGACCTCATAAATCTAGACACATTTCATAACAATGTTTGATGGTGCTTCACGACTGCTCGATTCCCTGATGGCATCGCTTCATAATTCATATGGTGTCACACCCACTTGTGATTCCCACAATTTCTTCATGAACCAAATCTAATCTTTTCAAAAACCTTTTCCTATATATACACCCCCACACATTCCAATCATTTAATACAACTACTGTGACCTTTCATATTCAGAATTGTTCTCAATTTCGTGAAGCAACTGAGCATCAAGAAATAGGATAAAAATGGATCATCCAAGGTACATAGGCTTTTCGAAAACCCATTTTTGTGTTCTTGAAATCATCCACATATAGTGGAGATGAATTTCTCTAAGTATTATTAACTAAATGATGGTATAAGTACCTTATGGGAACTTGAGGCTTCACGAAGCATTAAGCCTTTTGGAAGAACTCCATTCATGAGCTAGGACTTCATCTTGGAGTAGGGTCTTCCAGTTTCACAAAGCCTAAAACTTTGTGAATCCCCTGACCTCCATGAAGCACCTGAGCATCACAAAGAACCTATTTACGAGGCCCTATGCTTTGATATTCCCCTCTCCTAGTCCTCTTTATGTTGTATCTTTCCTACTAACACATCTTCACAAAGGTTGAGTACTCAATGCTCCCACACCCATCTAGGACTAGTCATGTTGTTCCTTGATTCACTATGTGACATGTTCCGCCCATTACTATGTCCCACACCACTCAAATTGTGTCCCAAAACTCCCACCTACCTTTTTCTTCTAATCATATATATGCTAATGTGTTTTTCTTCTCATCATAGGCACGCTACCATGGACCACTAGATCTACCACTCCTCCATATCATTATACCCTAGTATTCTTAAATCTATTCCCCTCTTAGGGGTCCGTGAGTGATGGAAATTTATGTCCATGGGGTAAGTATTTAATCCCCCGCATCCAAGCTGCATTATGTAAAACTTCAAAATATCAAAATCCTCAACACAGGACTTTAAATTTTAGCCTTACCCTATGCAATAAGAACAATATGATCTATGTGTGAGTGGCATCGGATGGTCTTCACACTATCTACCCTAATATGTAATGAGACCCTCCCGGCATGGAATGAGATCCTCCTCACATGGAATGACATCTTCCTTGGGTACCTTTTATGTATAAGATATATTCTAAATCTTGTTGGTGACTCTTTAATGACACAAGCATTAGGTCTTCTGCTTCCTCTTGTTTCTCACACTAATAATGACTCATGTGGGATTATATGATATTAGTAATCATATAATAAACCCTACATACTACAAAGATAATCAACATTATTGTAAGACCCAAAAACCGCACTCATCCACCTTGGGTCACTTTTATGCGTAAACCCCAACCACATGTCACCTAAAATGGGCCTCCTCAATAGGTGTAATCCAAAAAAATCTATATACAAGGTATTTTATTACCAATTATCTAATATATGTAGTAATAATTCTTATGGTCCAAACCCAACATCCACATGCATCATGATCATCTTCAGGTCAGCTCCCCGGGGAGATCATGGCTCTCACCTAGGAGATAACATCTTCTTTAGGTATCTCAAACTACTCGTTGCATAAGCCACATAATAAATACAACCATGATAAATAATCTGGATAAGGGTATATTCCATGAATTATCCCCACACCATCCCACATCTATTCTCCCTTCACGACGTGAGAATTCTTAATGCATGAAGTGAAACTACATTGGTTTTCCCTCTCGCATAAACCTAAACCATGGCATCAAACTACATGGGTTTTTATCCCTGTCTTCTTAATAGGGCAGGTATAATGCCTCTCTAGGGTTTAATCCTGACAAATGGTAAACCATGGTCCCCCCTTATATGGGTACACCTTCATTATCCACCTACATGGGTGTTCGTATCAATCTTCATAGTGTGAAATCTTCCCTTTATGGGACACACCTCACTAATATGCCTCCATGGTGCGTTATGTTCCATCCACCTATTGATCCCTCATGGTGATCCCCTCAAGGGATACACCATCATGGTTTTAAAACTTCCTTTCTATGGACATACCATCATTCTCCACAATAAATTAAACTCGTGATACCAAATAACAACCTCATGAATATCATGGGATGCCTGAGGTGAAATACATTGAAGATATTTCCCCCCAACATCAGTTACCTCATGGTTAACATGTTATGAATGAGGTTAAAGCATTAGATGATATAATCCCTCAGTGTTAGATACCTCATGATAAACATGTTCTTCCATGGTTACTAAACCTAAGATACCTCAATGAGATTTCCTCCTACGAGAAACAATATATGTTAGCAATGTTCCCAGTATCCAGACATGATAGAGAGGCCCAACGTTACTACTCTACTGACCAAATGTTACTTCCCTATCAATGCCCACTTGAATTTCAAGACAGAAGTAGTGAAATTAACATATTCCCACAATGTGATGTTACTAGGTATTAGTTCCATGAACCTTACTTATCTCTATGAGGGAGACCGATACTAGATGATGAGTTCCTAGGAGGAATCCATTGAAGGAGGAACCAGCATACCATAATATCAATTTGATAAATAAGGAGACATCATTTTTGAAACTAATTAGAGTCTCCCACCAATGGAAAGCATTAATGTAGGGTAACAAATAACGCTAGTGTACATTAGCACACCACAAGGGGCACCATGGAGAAAGTGTTGAAAACAATTATCAAGATATAAGCATAACTTAACACATTATGAAACATTTTTCTCAGAAAAAGAATTATCTACAGAGTAAAATAAATCATTTATAAATACTATTATAAATTTTTAAACCATTTATTGATATTTTGGGAACTAATTTATATTTTATTCTAGTAAAAAACTTATTTTATTATTTTTCCTCTCCTTAAATATTGAAAATATTACATTATGTATTTTTTGGGTATTGAAAATCCAATAACCCTACTCTTTTAATTATTCAAAAATAAATATCATAGTAATCAATAATTTTCAAAATGTTAGGATAAAATAAATCTTTTATACATAAAACATTTTTTCAAAATATTCTTTTTAAAATGTTATGAATACTTACATTGAATATAATTTTTATCAACTTTAGAAATTGAATAAAATAAAATTTATCTTATATTTGTAATTATAATTTAAAAAATATTTAATATGTTTAATTTAATTAATTTCACAAAAATATATTACCAATGAAAATATTAATCTCCACCATAAAGGATAAAATGTGGTAAAGTTGTTATATCTAGAGGTAATGTCAAAAAATATCAAAAAAACTTATCTCTAAATGGGTGGATATGGGAATTCATCACCTTAAATTATCTTATCCTCACTGATTATCAATTGTTTTACCAACATTCTTCGGTTATGACATTCATTTAAATATTAACAAATTATTATTTACAAAAACTCCACCCTCTCAAATCTAAAATTTTGATAGGGTTATGACCTCAATTATTCTCCCACATAAATCTTCTTATCTAAACCATGATTTATAAAATAACTTTACCTAAACAATTATCTACATATTACATGTTTCTTTCACATCAAAATAAATCCTTTAATGTCTTAATCAAAATATAAAAGTATTCATCCCATGGTGTAAGCTAATAACTCTTAATCAATTTCCCATTTGTATTATTTAAAATTTTATTCTTGCACCACCTCCATGTCTATTATATCCATAATAATATAATTAAATTAGTGTAATTACTAAACCAAAATTTAATTTTTTTTAATTAATAACAATTATATATCTTCCTATCATCCATTTAAAAAATGAAAATATCTCCCAAATTATATTCAGTTCATTACTGCCATGGATGACATATTTCATTTTTCATCAGGCCCACACATGGATGGATATAAAAATATATTTAATTAATAAATAAGATATTTATTACCGGATTAAGTTTATATAGAGTTATATTCAACATTATATTGATGATATTAATAATAAATTATCATATTAATTTTTACTACCCAAAACAAACATACTAAGACATCAATTATAATTTAACTATATTTTGAAAATTTTATTAATATGTATGACTTTTGTGAAGTCGTAATGATAAATAATCTATAAATATATAATTATATTGATTAAGGAACTATTTTAGAACACCTTTAACCATTATTAACATACCAAGGTAGATTTAGATAAATTTATCAAACAACCACCAGTGGCTATTGAGAGAAAAACTATACAATAAATAAATGAGATATGATAATAAATGGACCTTAACAAATGAACTATGGATGAAAAAAATTATAAATAAATTATTAAATAAACTTAATTTTACTATTCATGAGATTATATTCATATAAAAAGTGAGTCAGAACATGTAATATCTTTGTTTTTTCCCGATAATTATTTGAAATATATCTAGTAATATTTTTAGAGAAAGACACCGAGACAATGTGAGATTGTAGGACCTGATGAACCTAGAATTTTTATTTTAAAAATATTATATATTTTAATATCATGCATGAAATTTTTTCCTAAAAAAATTTAATAACTATATAAAAAGGGTCATATGGAAAATATGAGGCCGTAATTATGTTCATAATATGGGTTTTACACTAGGTATGATAGAAAAATTATGTTTTTATAATATTCATATTGGGTTCCATAATAAATGGATAAATAAATTATATATTTAATTGTTTAATTAAATCCAAATACCTAGACTCCTGTATAAATACAATGTTATGGAAAATTAAAAGCTTTAGATATATAACATGGAGAATTGAGAGGAAACATTGGAGGAGATCATTGGAGGATCACAATGGATCAGAGGATTGGATCAATAACACATGGATTGTTTACAAAAACAATGTCCATGGATATCACAAATGACTATGTTTCCAAATCATTCTTCTTTTTTTATTCATCCAAACTCATGGTTGGATGTTTTTGTTTTTTCGATTCAACTTTTTTTATTATCATCTATTGAATCCAATAAAAATAATGGATTCTCGCATTGATGATTGGTTTATTTTATTTTTGATATGAAAATTTATTGGTTAGTTGATCCCTCATTAGAAAAAGGATTTATGAAAACCTGAACATAGTTTAGGTTTGTCCCTCATTGAGTGTTTTACGGATTTCTCCCCCATTTCTTCACACATTCATTAATGGAAATATCTTTGGTCCACATTTCATTTATTACCAAATATTTGATAGTTATGATACCATTATTCATTGAAAAGATCGATACTATAGGTACGTATTTCAATAAAGCCTATGATTGAGTATTAAAAATAGTATAGGGTGAATGCAGGTAGATCAGACTATTTTATAGGTTCCTTGTTCCGAATTTTTGAATTTAGCTATGACATGAGAAACATAGGTTTTTTCTTGATCGAATCGAAGGTCCAAATTTAGATCTTTGATGAAGGAAAGGCTTAGTTGGAAGATATCCTCAATCCTCAATGGATATTTGTGTTGGATCTAGAGGGGATGGTAACATGTTCATAAAAAAAGGATCCATGGGGTTTAGTAAAACTAATGTTACGAGAAATATAATCCAAAGATACACACTATGTGGGGATCCATTTGTGGTGATAAGTTTTTTGTGGAAGGTTAGGGATCACACATCATATTTTCCCCACTACACATTGTGTTACCCATGTTGGGGCTCATCATGTATCCTAAAGGATACACTGGAACAATCATTTAAATACCAATGGACAAGGCATGTATACATGGACATGTCCTTTCACTCAGACATGACCAAGTACATGGGTATGAACACATGTACATGGCCATGGAAAAATATAAACAATCACTGGATGGAAGTGGTATGGGTACCGATTGACCTCAATATGAAATGTACACCTATGGGACACACCGTGTATGTAGAGGTTTACATTCCATTTGATATGGAGATACATAGGTAGACTAGAGGGTGGAAAGAAATATTGTATACCCTGAGTAAAAATTACATACTCCCTCTGAGTGTATTTTCAACCCTTCATTTACTCATCTTATACTATGATTATTTGATTGTGAATTTGTTGTCACTTTCAAAATGGGTACAACATGGAATTATATCCTCTACATGGTATTTTTATCCCCTTGACTTGTTCAGTTTCATAGTGATTTTGGTTAATACACTTATGGGACAAGGATGTGATCCTTAATCATTCCTAGTTGGGTTTAGGGTACTCGTGTGAACACCATACAAAAGGAATAGATCCCCTATCTAGAATGAAAATCCATTAGGTTTTGTGGTGTCCCTATGTGTGATCCCCTACCTGGATGATAAAAAATTTAGAGATCTAGTACATAATTCTTGGGTAGGGTAGGTGATCATTACAACTTTTATAAGCATCATTAGATATTTTATGGCTCATAGAGTGAGTAATAAAAGAACTAGTATTACCATGGAGCCTCGAGAAGAATCATATGGATAGTGGTTTTTTAAGACCATCTGACATATGTTGTATGTTGTAAATATATATGTGTATATTTATTGTATTATTGTTATGAGTTAATTACTCTGATTGATTAATGATTAATTATTTTTGGGTGTCCTACTAGTTATTTTTAAAATCACCCTTTGATGGGATCTTCCAACACATGTCATGTCATATAAAGATGAGAAACCTTTTCATAGGGTCCTAAGAAGACCAAGAGAAGAGAAATAATATATATGGTTTAGAATAATTAATTTGTATACTAATGTTTAATTTTATAATATCCTCCTCCTTCTGAGTAGGTTGGAATCAGTATCAATTTTATGGGATGATATTTTTTCCCTTTTCTGATTTCTAGTTCTTATTGTCATACAATGATGTGGGATAGACATTTTTCATGCATTAACGGTATCATTTGTTTTTACTTTTCACCATTGTATGCAATTAGATATATGTGCATTTGTAACGGTACATTAGACCAATTCCTCTCACATACTGGATATGTTAACTTGGTACATGTTTATATCCCATAGACTGTTGGAGGTGGGACTAAGGTGGTCACCCTCAGTGTATCATCATCCTAGTGGGCCCGGATGGGTTGTGTTGCGACAGAGTGTTATCAGAGTAGCCTGTTATACCTTAGTACTAGAGTGTAGATTTTTTTTTCTAGTAATGGGATTGGTTTGATATTGATGGAAACAATGTTAAAGTGTTTTAGGTTCATCATTGAGTCTTGGGACTCCAATGTTTGTGTGATGGACAACATATCAATACACCATGACATTGACAACCTTCTTGTTGACTCGATATATATATACATTGGTTTTCAATAAAAACATTATTACATAAATCATATAGGAATGGGGTGTCGTTTCCAAGTCAGTATTGAGTCACCTCCCAAGATATACTCATTGAACATTGTGCATTGTTTTTATTTTTGGACCCCTATGTTAAGATAGCTAGAAAGAATTCCACTATGTGATAAAGTTCATCATACAATTAGTTAATATGCTTTAGTATAGGTCCCTCTATAGTAGATAGTACCAGTGGGTGGTTTACTAGTTATGTTTCCGCCCACTAAGTATAATATAGTTCTAACAGTACCATTTAAATATGTATGTAGGCTAAGGGAACATCATGAGATTCAGAGGTAGTGGCCCCTCAAGTTTAGGGACTTCTAGACCACAAGGTAGCTGAGGACTAAGTACATGTAGTTAACCATGTTTTTTTCCTTATGGGGGTGACTGCATATTAGATTGAATTCCTCATAGCGAATCTTCTTCCAAGATCAATTGTGTGATGTTGGAGTTTGGAAGTTTAGTCACTTGAGGAGATAGACCATTTCAATTCATACTTTGAGCTTCTCTTCTGGGATGAATTTTATTTAGGAATGTTGTGATATTGTGAATCGAGGAGATTCTATATTTATAGTAGGAAAGTATGATCATGGTAGAGTATTAAATTAGGTTTACTAATCTCTCTATATACTCCTTGGATGTGGTGGAAGATATTTTTTATTCGAGAACAATCCTTTTAGAAGTAATTACAAAAAAAATTAGGGATTAAGTGATATGTATTTTCATTCGCACATATTTTGGTGCTATTTAGTGGGATTTAGTAGTAGGCATATTCTGGTTAGAGGATATGATTAAAATGGGTGCTGGAAGTGGGAATTCAGGAGATGATACATCGGCAGCTGGTAGCCGATGGACATCATAGGGATCACGGATTTTGGGATTCTTTAATATAAAATCCCATGAAAAAGTATTAGAAGTTTAGGGTTATCAATATGTATTGAGTTAGTTGAGTTAGGGGTGTTTCTTCTCATGTATTTTTGGGAACACCTTTCTCAAGACTATCTAACCCACAACACAACTGAAAAATATATAGTCCATGGACCACCTAGAAAAAGATAGAGGAAAAAATAATGGAGTTATTTAAGGCACTAGACATGTAATAGGTTAACGTAGAGTTGTAGGAGATATCATGTGTATTGTCTTATTTCCAATACCTTCCACATGTGGTTCACACCAAAACCAAGGAGATGGTAGTAAGGGGACGGGATAATTACAAGCAATATATGCCTATGTCTCCAGGGCTCTTGGAATGATTAGAGTTATGTCCTATATTTTCTAACAAAGATTTATTATGGATAGAATTAGGTGAAATACACTATTTCCTTTCCACTTTTGTGGTTCGATAATTGGAGATTATTGTAGATACCATGGATCAACCATTACACTTGGAGAATTTAATCTAAGGTGAATCAATGATCACACACACTTACAACATTGTTATCTAATGCTTGGAGGAAACAGATTGGTATGGGATCTCTTTATACTAGTGATGAGGCCTTATTTGTTAATCTTCAATAAGGAATATCTATCCACATTTCATACCAAGATTGAATTTTTGAGAAGGATGATGTAGTGTATCCATGAAGATAGAATCCAAGATTTCCATCATGGTGAGATGGAAACCCAGACAAAGCAGTGTGGGATCATGCAAAGGAGGATACAACTAATTATTCACCATTTGGATTTTATTTTCCTTATATTAGTAAATGTTATCATATTTAAGTTCCCTAATGTGATTTATGTGTATGGGTTCATATTTTCTGATGAATTTCAGAATTTCCTCCCCATCAAGTGATAGAATTATGCATTGACTTAAACCAAATAAAGTCCCAAAAATATATGGTATAATATTAAATGGATCCCAAAGAGCATTGATACATGATTGTGTAGTTAGATGAATTTATGTGGAAGGTAATTGTGAGCCCTAGTGTTTAACCTAGGAAACCCTAGTCTTTTTCACCAGTGAGGAGGACAGGATCTTGATGTTCTGTGTGGATTATTAGCACCAGAATCAGGCGACTCTGAATAATATATAAGAAATTTAGATAATAAAAGACCTCTAAAATTAGTTGATAAGGGAACAATGGTTCTCAGTCTATCACCAACTATATATAAAATATTATGATTTACCATATACGGTATTTAGTTGTCTCTATAGTCAATATGTGTACTCGATGATTTCTTTTGACATGATGAATTCTAAAGAAGTGTTCATGGGACTCATGAATTAGATGATTTATATTTTCTTAGTCTGGTTTGTTGTAGTCTCCATTGACGATATCCTAGTGTACTTGACATCCAATATGGAGAACACTGAAAAATTGAGGATGGTCCAGGATATACTCCGAAAGGGATAACATTATAATAATCTCTAGATGTTTTAGTTCTAGAACTAGGAGATCCAATTTATGGGAATTTTCATCTCAGATAATTGTGTGAAATTAGATTCTATTTCTGACACATTCATCAAGACTATGTGCGTTGCACATCCCTAGTTCCCAACATTCCATCTTTCAAATCGCAGGAGGCTTCCATCACTTTAATTCAGTGTTGTAGGATTCATGATCTAAGTAGGATGATGGAATGTCGGTTCCTCCATCCATGGATTCTTATTTGGAGCTCATCACCTAGTCTGGGTCTCCCTCAAATATCTAATTCATGTTCATTAAAATCTCTCCTGATTCCATATCAAAGTAGACATTGGTTAGTTAAACATATTCTATCATAAGAGGGTAGAAACCTTCTGTTAGGGGTGATTCATAATGTGGGAAACTTATAGGTATGTCTTTATGTTGGGTATATTGGGAACCAAAAAATTATTTCCCTTTTAGAGGGAATCACGTGTGGGATGCCTCTTTGGCACAGAACCTAAGGCACCTCATGTCGGTAACGAGGTAGTTGATGATAGGGGAATAAATATTCTAAGGAATTCTCACCTAAGGAATACCACATTTATTTTAATGAATAGATACTACGGGCTTGTTGTGGGTGCAGATATGATGTCTTGTGGTTACAATATGGGTGAAGGTTTAACATATTTTGGGGATAGGATGTTCACATGATTAACATATAGTGGGGAAAATATGGGTGTAAATTTAAACAAATTTAGGGATATGATGGGAATAATTTTAACATCTTGCAGGGATATAACAAGTGTAGGTTTGAAATATTTGGGGGACAAGTTGGGAACAAGTTTAATGTCCTATGGTAATGGGATGGTTGTAAGTTTAATGTCTTGTGGGAACATGATGGTTGTAGGTTTAACATCTTATGAGGATAGGATGTGAATTGGTTTAACATATTATGGGTAAAAATGGGTGTAGGATTAACATCTTGAATGGATAGGATGTGTGTAGGTTTAACCTCTTGCACGGATAGGAAAAAAACATGCTTAATGTTTTGTAGGTATAGGATGGGACCGTATTTAAAATCATACAGGGACGGGATGGGTGAAGATTTAACATATTCTGTGGATAGGATGGGTAATGTTTTAAGATATTGTAAGGATAGGATATATGAAGGTTTAACATCTTTCCAGATAGGAGATTAGTGGATTGTATTCAAAATGGGGATAGTCTAACACTAGTGTTTTTTTTCATGATTGATCCTCATTGAGGAATTATACATACCCTATCAGTAAACTACAATCAAAACCCACATATATTTGTTCAATGGTGTAAGGTCTTGTAATGATAGTGGTCCATGAAATTTATCATCTTCTGGTAAAGACTATCATGTCACGAATGAAGCAACATCAAGGGATGGTGTGGTGCTTACGAATGGAAGCTGTCCAAAATGGGGGTCACATATGATAGTGGTGATAGGTTGGATCCCATGATGATTTAATATGGGGAATCACATGTTCATCATGATGAGTAAGAGGTGAGGGGTCATCCCATGTCATTCACACACACGGTATCCAGTTTTTATGTCATAGGGTAAGGAAATAGTTTTATGTCATGTATTAAAGGTGTTTCTATGTATCTTAACATTGTATGACTAGGATGTTAGTATGGGAATTTTTATGTCATAAAGATTGCATAGGTAGGTGTTTACATAATGAGGGGGAACAGGTCAAGGATACAGTAATATCCTACATAAGGGATCACCAAAAATATAGGCACACAATTTCCGTCGAAGATACCACCTCTAAGTCTTATTCATTAACTTCCTAGGAAACTTAATCTGGATAATGGTCTATAGACTTCCAACGAGGAGAAAAATCAAGAGGCTCAACATTAGAGTACCTATGATTAGGAAATAGAGGTATTTGGGTACCAATTCCTATGAGAAATCAATTTGGGTCATGGGCACTAAACATTCAGGTAATGAAATTGGATGAAATGAGTTACCCTAGATAATCCAAGTATGTGAGTTTCATGAATGTTAGTGTTCTGTGAAGAATAGGATTTTCACAGTGGCCCAGGGTTTAATGAAAGGATTTTTTCCCTAAAACATGAAGTACATATGTTGGAGAAAAGTCTAGGTTTCTATAGGGTTAATTTCAGGATGGATAATAATATCGTGAAACCCCAAGGTCTACAAGGGGATTTCATATTCCATAATGTTCATGGACATTTGTGCAAGGAATCCCTAACATGGGTGAGGTTCTCAATAACCCAAGGGAGATGTTTTCACAAAAGAGGAATACCTTGAGAAATTCATCCTCTCTATCATTCATGAATCCTATTAGTATCACGAATTCACATATTTTTGGTGATTTTGAATGGTTGTGTCACCTTAACAGCTCTGGTCAAGGGGATATTTATAGGCCTTGAGTAGATAATGGCGTTTTTTTGTTAATGATTTAGTCTAGCCTGAATGATTATGACCTTTTGAAACTCAGAGGGCTTCGAGAACCAATGTTAAGTTGTGTGATGGTTTCCGTAAAATCTTCATGCATCAGAGAGATTCATGAACTAGAGTTATGCTACATAGAGGTTACCAACTCAACATCATGTGGGGAATTCTATGAACCTCTATCATTTTTTATGGTAGAAACATTCCCAAATATAGTCCCTTGCACATATTATTGGACTATTTTGGTTGTAATTTGATTTGAACTGACCATTCCGTCCTCAATACCTCCCATGATAGGCATATTTCAATATCAAAAAATTCCCCCACTATAAATGGGATATGATGGGGAAATGAATTGTCAGATTCTGAAGGAAACCCACTGAAAAGTTGTGATTGGTAGGCTATACTTGCTTAACACGGTCCATCTATGTGCCTATAAATAGGCGTATTGGTACCTTAAGGGACTATGAAATTCTCATAAAAGAAAATCCAGTGCCCTTTATCATAAAAATCATGAAATTCACAACAACTTTGGGATTTCATTACTCACTTCTCATGAGACTCATTGCTTCTCCAAAAAAATTTTCATGAAAAAACTTCCATTAGCTCTGAATATTTCTCATACACAAATTTCTTAAAATAGATCTTTGTGAACCAAACCTTGGTGAACATAATTTCATGAACTAGTAAAAAAATATTTGTCTATGATGAAATGGACGATGAATGAACTGATTTTCTTATTGATCAGTGAATGGAGACATCTAATAAACATATGTTTGGAGAGATATTATGGAATGAATCAGATTACCACACACTCATGGTACTGCTGATGGAGTCACAATAGTAATATTCACTCTATAAATGGATGTTGTTATATGGCTTTATGTTGAGGGATTATTTCATTATCTTTAAAAAATGATCAATATGAGCCCTAATACTGATTCAGAATCTCCCTAGATAATAACTGTGGAACAGGACTTCGAGGGACACATATTAATGGAATATGTGTCTCTTAGTACACACACTCTATGGAACCACATTTGAAATGTCAACAAGTAGGCACTAGAAGTAGAGGAATCCACTCTATAGTATGAGAGAATCCTTAAATCAGGCATTGGGGGCCTACTCATGTATTGGACAGATAACTGGGGTCTATGACAATTTAGATATTTGATAGATGAATGGTTCTGGGTGTACTTGGACTACCAATATTTCAATGATTTTCCAGTAGAGTTGGAACCATTCATACTATATGAGGTAGTGTTTTCATCACAAGTCAGAGTATAATTTCACCACGACATATTTTTAGATCTACTGAGAAAATTTTCAATTGGTACCAAAAAATTTCATCTACACCATATTTAGGTTCTCATCATCTCATGGGATCTTTATTAGATTTCTAAGATCCTAATCCAAGTATCCATGTACAAATAATTCCACTATAACGATAATTTCTGGAAGGACCAGGAGTAGCTACCATCCATCGAAAAGACATTAATGTGTTTAGAATAGAGAATGAGTGAACATGAGCTTAGTATAAAGGACATAACATTTAGGAAGTGGTTTGGGTATTCCCTGAATGAACCACTTAAAAGGATTTCGGGGAGGCCATTTTAGTTCCCTACAATGTTCCAATGAGGGAAGAAGCACTCATAATGGAAGTTGTGTTATAGTGGGGATATGTATGAACTCTTTTATTATGGAACGGTTGATGATAATGGGGTAGTTCATCAACCTATAATTCCTTGAATTGGAGAAGCTCTATAATTTGATCCATCATATCAAAAATGGAATACTCCTCTTTGTGTGTGTGGTTCATTCCATGTCTTGTATAATTAGGGGGCAACAAATGTGGGAGGATATGAGTATCTGAATCCTATCTCTCTCCAACCACAAACTTCTGGCAATCGATTCAGAACATTACCAATAGTCTTCCTCCCAAAATGATCTTAGTGGAGTCATTGTCCAACCTAAGGCATGTAGATCTCTTTTTTTAATTTGTTCCCACTTCTCATGGGGTTAGGGACCAATGATGGTAGAAGGTTCATTGAGAAACAGTCATACCTATTGGCCTTATGAGGTTGGGTAATAGTGGTGATGGTAGACTACAATGTCATATGTGGGACCTTTGACCCACATTGATTTGTGAGCCATTTCTAATGCCTCCAAAATTTGGCTCTAAGGGTGCACAAGGAAGTGCACTATGAATACCAACCCTTGGGCCTCCAGCTGATCTGGAGAATCTTTATGACGGATAATAAAAGGGGGCATAATTAGTTCCCACTACCCAACTCTAGTTATGGGCTCATCCATGAGTATGCATAGAGTTGGGAGAGCGCATACCCAGGGGAAATGTTGAGGTGGAAGACCGCTCAGGTTGGTGATGAAGGGGATTCCACTATCATGGGGTTGAGGATGAGTAGAAGGATGGGTGTATTTTGGTGGAAGAAAAATTCCATTGGGTGGGGAATCAGGTGTATAGGTGGAAATTATAGTGCCCCAACAGGTTAGAGTCATAGTAAGGGATGTGTTATAGGACCCAATGCTCATGGTAAAATAGTCAAAAGTGGTAAATGGACCCTTTGGGGAAATATGGAGGGTGAATGTCTAGGGTCCATGGAAATGACTATGATTCCCAGACATTCCCCTGATGGTATATTTACTAATGATGGGGATCCCATTGAACAATAACTACTTTCCATGGTATATGAAGTAAACTCAATAGATATGAGATATTCCAGAAAGAAATTATTCAGACAATGGAATGCTTATTTTCTTCAAAGAAAAGTCACTACCATACAAAATAGAGTTGGATGACTTCTTCAATTATCATGGAGTTTCACATTTATTTTCTCATTAGGTGAAGGATTTACTAGGAATTCCATCTCCACATGATATAATGGAATGTAAATTAGTTAATGACATTCCTCTACCAAAGGGTTTGGAGGAGGAGTACCACGGAAGTGACACTGATTTGGACTCTCCCATAAAAGTTGGTCACGTTGTCAACCAACTAAATCTTATGATCATGCATGCATTGGATATCATCCAACCGTTATAATTTTTTTCCATGATCCTTTTTCACTTATTTAGGAATTATAATTAATTGAGGAGTGGTAGATTCATGATGAATCTAAAAAAGTGGCAATGTGATGCTCCACACTTAAGGTGATGGGTGTGGAAGATCTCTCAAAAACTGTAGACATCGGTGGTCAACCATCACTTGAATTGGATCTTGAAATTGGATTTATGAACTCTAATGAATTTTCATCTTTATGGGTTACCTTTGAACCTCTATGAGTTTTTGACTGGGGTATACTAATCCTATAATCCTTCAATCTTATCAACCCATTCAATTTTTCAATTTTTCCTTTTCTATTACCTGTAGAGTCATGATTAAATGAAAATATATGTCATGCTCAAGGCTCATCCACCAACACCAATGTCCGAGTCAGTGGTTCTTGGAGTCTATGAAGCGACAACAAGTGTCGTTCCTCCTAAAGAGATGGTTGGGGAGGCTGTGGTGGTGGGACCAACCAAACAGGTTCTACATGAGGTTGCTAAGGATTACGAGACCTTGTCCTTGATGGTGGGGTCACAACTACTATAATAATAGAGTATATTAGGGGTGGTGTGGTACTCAGACCCTCAAACAAAAATCCATAGGGGGAACTTCTAGAGTTCAGAATTTAATAGAGGAGGTGGAAATTGTACCAGTTGTTGAGGGGGTTGAGAAGGTTGTGGTGACCACACGTATATCAGAGGATCCTTCAACGGGTTTCAATAGGTAAGAGTCCCCAATGATGTTCGAAGATATCATTCTACTATTGGAGATGGTCAAGGTGGCTATTCCAACCAAGCCTACCTTGGGAGCATCATAGGAGGTGGATGTAACTTCTATTGGAGGTGAATCACTTGGAGAGGGTGTGATTCCATTGGATTTAAGGTTCATCCCACTTAGGGACCTTATAATTGATGACCCTACCCCCGATTTTCTGTAATTATTCACTCAGTGTGATCCTACAACACTTAAGGATTTTGTGGATACTGGTTTGGATGTCATTGAGAAGAACTGGTTGGTTCAGTTCATATCATAAAGAAGCATGGAAAACATCAATAATCACACTCCACTAGCTGATATACCAAATCAGATCTCTCAAACATTGAATAATCATCCTATGGACTAGTGGGGTTGACTTTAGTGGCCTCCATGATATATCTTGTAACTTCCTCATTGAACAGACATGTGTTCAGTGGAAAGAGTTTACATTGTTTGCTAAAAACATAATGTTGCGGGCCCAAGGGAGCTCCAAGCAGCTTATGATGAGATTTACCACTAATAATGGAAATAACATAAGAATCTGATCATTTTTAATACTTAGGACGAGATCATTGTTTAATTGAGGTCTCAGTTAGTGGCGGATAAGGATAAGGAAACATAAGCATACTTTCTGATGGTTTAGTGTTGAGCCGAGCTTGACTAAATACTAAAAAAGGTTAAGGATATCCATCCAGAAACTAAAGAGGAGGAAGATGACTTGTAAAAGTGACATCGAACCTTCGAATAAACTCTAAAAAGGCTAGTTGAGCATGGGTTCTTGGTCTGTGGGTTCAATCCTTATTTAATTTCTCTTTATCACCAGAATAATGGAGAAGGTCCAGTATGTGGATGACCCTCTCTAGCAATGAGTAGTTTCTTTTTAATTATTATATGCTTCAAAAAGTTTTCTTTTTATTAAATAAGTGATCATATTAAAAAGATAACCAACCATAAATCCCTAACCCATCTAAGTCATTCTCAGTGTGGGAAACAAGGGAAAAGTGATAGATTTATCATTTATATGAGACTTCCAGTGGGGTTAAAGATTTGGTGTTTAAATTTATACATTACCCTCTAATAGTAACCATAAAAAGAAGGGGTATTCCAACATGGTATGATTCCCTAAACAACCTACTTTATATTACAACATGTGCTAGTGAATGAATGGGGTATCACCAAGGGGGTTGTATTGTACCAAAACAAAGGGGTGTTGAAGAGAGTGAATCGAGACTCCAAGGATCTAAAACACAAATGGGGTAGATGATGATGGAGTATAATTTCATAACATGTTTGGAGCATAAGAATATACAATTTGTTTTCTATTGATGGGGACATAGTAATGAGTTTCGACTTCTTACTAGGATCAAAACATGGGACTTGTCTCAAATTGTGGACAGAATTTCTTCTAATAATATTCCATGGATGTTAGGTGATCCAGAGTGGCATAGTATTATGTCCTCATTGTGTGGGGGGTTGTTTTAATGTGGAACATTATGGTGATCCAAATTCAAATAGATTCGAAGCATATATATTATATGGTGTATTTTTCAAATAAATTTACATACTCTCAAAACTACTTCACTATGGATTTGAACACATTTGGTAGGTGTATCATTCGGGAAAAAGGTCAGACACATCTTCCAAGGGGAGAATGGTATTAGGTGTTGAGCGGTATTTAATAAATTTGAACATTGATGTAAGTGACTTATAACAAAGGGGTAATGTAATTCTCATGTGAGGGATAATTCTTCCTACTGTTTTAGGTCATTCAATGAGGATAATGAACACATAGTTTAACATAATATGGTGAATATAGAGTGGAATGAAATATCTAGTCTTGTGTCTAGGATATTGGAAACATTGTCTAATGTCATAAGGTGAGGAAAATAAGTCATGTAGTTTTGTATCGTGTAACCATGATGTGTGGACTGATGTGAATACAACCTTTTCATTTAGGGGTGAATTAATAGGAAGCGTAATGGGTGGTACCTCGTAATGTAGCTCAGGAGGAAAAGGGAGAAGAAATTTGAGTCTAACATTTTTCCTGATCCAATATTTCTAGTGGGAATAACCATATTTTCTCTAGGGTCAATAGTTCATAACTCTCATCTTTGTACCTCTTTCATTTTACGCCATACCTTTTACCAATCTGTGGGAGCGACATGCCAGGTAGGATTCTCGATTTTTCATAGGCTTCCACTATAGGTTTTCAACCCAATAGACACATGTGCCAATTTCATTTGGTAGTTTATGATTGTACAAACCAAACCATGGGTTTTAGATATATTATGGTCATCCTAGTTGGACCCATGGCTATGTGTACTGGGAGAACATGTATGGTACTAAATAAAGTTTTACCCTATTTGAAAATCGAGCCATGGAGTCCTCCTGATGTCACAAAAAATATATTTTAGAAATATTTTACATAGTTTAGTGTCATAATAAATGGCCTTATGCTCATAGATTACAATCATAGATTTTGAACCATATTGGGAACTTGTGTTCCTCAACCTTGATCATGGAAAACATTAACCTAAATCTTAATCCTTTGTGAGTAATGCTCGGTGTGAGAAATAAGAATTGGTATAGGGTTCCTATTATCTATAGTAGAGGATATAATGATAGGTGAAAGAGAGAGAAAAATTCTATGAGGGTGATCCTGACACATAAGATGTAGATAGTGAAGTATGTAATGATTGAAATGTTATGAAAAACTATTGACTATGTTTTCAATATAGGTTCTATACCTGTATCAGTGTATAATGGTGTGAAAAAAAGAGGAATCAACCATTGAGCGAATTAGAAATGTGGGAGATGTTTTTTTATATCAATTATCCTTCAAGGCATGAGCCCAAAAAATTAAGTGATCAATTATGGAATTTTACTATTTACATTAGGTATATTATTCACATCAAGGGGGAATGGTTATCCATATTAAAGAAATCATGAGATGGAGGCCAGTAGGTGAGGATTAATCCTGACCCAGAGCTAAGGGTGAAATGATTTTATGGGAGGGTTGGACCCATGATAAGAGGCTTAGGCTTCAGTATGTATCACATGGAAATAGAAATTGATCTAGATATAGTTCTAGGATATAGTGTGGTGGAAGACTAATGCTGGAAGGGTAAGATTCCTCTCTAAAGAAGATATTGAGTTATATCATATTTATCATATGAGGTTACTCAGTTTGGTATAGAGTATGGATATATATTAAAATTGTGTTATAAGGATGTGGGTTTCAGTATATCTCACATTTAGCATGCAAGTAATCCTTATTGGGTATGGGTTAAGGCTACAGTTTAACTTCATTCACTAAGGAAATTAGTTTTCCTTTATCTCTACTTGAGTATATAATCCATCCAGATTTGTTATAGGGTAAGGATATAGTTTAATATTGTGTTTTCAAGACATTTGGTTTGGTTCATATCACCTTATTCATGTGAGTCATCCCAATTAGGTATGGGGTAAGGCTACAATTTAACTTAATGTGTTGAGGATCTTTCTTTTGGTTCCTCTCACCTGTATCATGTGTGTTATAATGATTGGCTATGGGGAAGGGCTCTAATTTAATGTTGTATGATGAAGATGTTGGTTTTGGTTGATCAATTATTGATCATGTGAGGCATCATAATTGGGTATGGTTTATGGATATAGTTTAGTGTCATGAGATGAGGATGTTTACAAGACTAGCATATTTAGTAGCACATTCATTTCCTCCTTATGTCAGGTCATAAGGGAATCTTGGCCCACTAATGTTTCAAGGAATATAATTGGGGATTATACCTGAGAAGGAGGACCATGGGTATTTGGAAGTGATAATGTCATAGGTAATGGGTGATTTTGTGTTGAATTGGTTGTTGGTGACGAATAAAGGATGTCATGATATCACTGTATATCCCATGCAAATGGGAATCAAGCCTCAAATTGTTATGGATGGAGGCAGGGGACTAGGCTTGTTGAAACACAAGGTATAAATCAATCTATATGGATGAGGGGATGGATGCATGTAGTTTAAGGTCATGATGCATGGATCTCAACTCTTTAGTATAATTTCATAAATATGGGATTGAGTTAAATGAAATAATACATGGACAAAGTAATTCTTAGATAGTTTAATGTCCAAATGCTTGGATTAGCAAGATGTTTGTATCAAGGGTATTTGTGGGGTCGTGAAGGGGGGAAACGTGAAATGAAGGGAGGGAATGTAGGCCAATGTACCAAAAAAAATAACTCGAGATGAACAACACATGGTTTAGGGTCATAATACATAGACTGAAGGTAGGGACAAGGGGATTAAGGTTTGGTGAATTTATGGATGGTCATGAAGACAGGGGCACTATTCATCACTATATATCCCATAAGAATGGGAATCAAGCCATACAGAGTTCTAGAATGCAGTGTGTCTAGGATCAAAGAGGAATATGGGGGAAATCCTCTTTATCATGGATAGGATATTCATCCAATGTTGTATAGAATATTGATGGAAACATTTTTTAAGGTTATGAAGCTAGGAATATGATGGAAATGCATGTTTTGAAGGGATATTTATGTTGAAAATAAGAGGTCAAAACTTGGCAGGATAAGAGGGAGATGTGATCCCATTATCCATGTAATTATCCTGAAATGAGTTTCACGTAATATAGTTTCATATTTCTTGTAGCATAAGTGAGTTCCAAAGGGATGGAGGTTTAGTGAAATGGTTGTTGGTCCTGAACATAAGGGGTCGAGGAATCACTTTGTATCCCATGGGAATGGGAATCAAGCCACATAAATTTTTGAAACAGGGTGTGATAAAATACCATCATCAGAGATGGGGGTGTCCTCTTAGGAAAGGATGGTGACGAATCCTATGACTGTTGTATGGAATCCCATATATATAGGATGTGGTAAAGATTCAGTTTATCATAGTGTGTTGAGGATGTTGGGATATTTGGTTTAAAGTCATAAACTCATACTATGGATAATATTAATTTATGTTCATAATGAATAGACCATAGATCCTAGTTTAAGGCCATAAAACCAAAACCTAGTGATTCGTAAATAGTTTAAGTACATAATTCATGGAATATTGTTGTGGTTTAAGGTCTCATAACTTTGAAAAATGAGGTTCATGTGATGTTCTTTGTAAGAAACCCGGTGTTAGTGGGAGGTGTGATTTTCTCTCCTTCCATGGTGATTAAGGAGCATACTCCATTGGGTTAAAAAAAATATGGATAATTTTAGACCCTTCACAATTGTGTTCCAATACAAGTTTATTTTTTCTAGGTATCATTTGAATTCTGAGGGCCATGACCATGTCACCTTAGAGAAAAGAGTGAAGCTGAGCATTCTTGTTCAATGATTTCGCTATCCTTTTCTAGTGCCTTTCTATGTTATATAAGTATCGGATCCTGTTGTCCTCAAGGGATTCAAAATCACTTAAATGAGCTTCTTCCATTATTTCTAGAGTCTTATAGTCATAAAATTCTAATCGAAGTAATGAAAATTTCATCTCAATGGGTAAGACCACTTCTTACTCATGGTAGCAAGAAGTATGGTTGGGAGAATGTTGTAATTGGTGTTCAATTTCTTCATCTTGGAAACTCGGATGTTGGTTCCATTTTTTGTGAGAATAATGTAAGGAAATATAAATCAATGGATGACATGGAAGATCATGAACTCAATCATAGACTAGGTTTTGAACTCTTTAAGGTGAACTTCTTCTGCTTATTTGGTGCAGAATTCTATTTTCTTCAAAATGAACCTACACCATTGTGATATTGATTATAGGTTCCACAAAAATGAATCCCTATGATGAAAAGGTCCATGAATACATAGTGGTGTATAGAATCTTTGGTGGTCGATGATAAGATATTTTTTTGGATCTGACATGTGTGGAACCATTAGAAAAAACTGATAGAGTCATGAACCATAGTGGACCAAAAGTAATAAAACCTTTGTATTTGGCGGTAGTGTTTCGATACATATAGATGAGAACCACTAGATCTGACGTATAATTATTCATGACCTATGATATATTATCTTGTTATATAAAATGTAATAGAATTCAATTGAAGCCTCAGATGTAGGGGGTCTGGTCAAGTTTGTGGCCACTCTAGTGGGAAAATTGGGTTTCATATCAATAGATTCTCTCAATATCATGTCATTTTGGTGAAAGGACACAACACTGAAGATACTCAACAAAATGATCCATCCAATTGGGTGTTTCCTTGCATGAGGATGGTTTCAAGGGTCTTGGAACAAAATCCAGATAAGAAAGTTTTCATCATTTAAAGTGTGAGGGTAAATGAATCATTGGTGTTCCACAGAAATGACCTAGTAATACTGATTGGGTTCCAAAATAGTTTTATTTAGTATGGCTAAAACATTGGCCCAACCATTATGTGACTGGGCAATATGGTTCACATTCTATAGGGAAGGGAAATAATCAATCATTTGATGGGTATATTCCAGTAGGGGCATAATCTGTTTTTTTATGACACAGTCACCCTTGATCTATTTGATGATTAGCTAAGTGTCTCCCTTCGCATATAAATTGGAGATATCAATATCGACTCTTAACTAAGGACTAGTAAAAAGGTAATACTACTCTTCATCATTATTTGTGTAGTCTTATTATAGTAGGAATGATTATGGAAGGATAACCTATATTTAAGTGATGAAAATAATCCCCAAGACTACCCTATTGAGATTGGGTTGTTAATCCATCTAACAATAATTATCTAGGAGGAACCACAAAAATGAATCCACAAACACATTACAACTTGATACAATAAGAGAATAGCATCATATGGGAAATCAACATCAAAGTTAAATCCTTAGGGGGGTGGATGTGTGGCACAGAAGCCTTCCAATGATTGGCCTTTAGTAGACATAACATGAAAAAACTCATATAAAACCTCTTTAGGATCAAAGCACAACATTCCAGTCATTTAATTATCCTATGGTGATCAAGAATGTATTTTATAATGTCTAGTTGGGACACTGGATTAATTTCATGGTGCTACAAATAATATCACAACTTATGCACTACGATGACCAGCGTGTGGAAAATATTATCTATGGCGGTGTATCTGGTCTCTGTGTTGAGTATCATGAGGCTAAGATAGTGTAATCTATTTTACCATCCCTCTCTATTCTTATAGTTTAAGAGTGTGTTGAGGTATTGTTCCATAGTGGTCACATAGAGGACCAAAGGATTTCATGAGACGAGTGGTATTAAAACTAGAGTCTATAATAGATACTACTAGATATACTCCAACGTATCTCAGTAGTCTGCATCCCACTAATAAATGATACCTTTATTCATGATCCTTTAGAAGGTATTACACATGAAATCTAGATTTAAAAAAAGCATATATATGCTAAGTGGCCTTGGAGACCTTGTAGCCCCCAAAAGATTCTTGTGTGAGGAAATTTATTGATATCCTTAATATTCCCTTGGATGATCTTAATACCTCTATATCTATAAATTATGTTGAGAAGAATCCTAGAGGTAACCCCAAATTCACACTTCAGGGTGTTTTGCATCTAGTTTCTAGAGAAGAGAAATTAAAAAATTGTCTCAGGATCCTTGAAATATTCCTAATGATAGTGGGATTTGTCCACCAAACCATCCACATAGAACTCTATAAACATCCTAATAATCACCTAAAATATGTAGTGCATGGCTCGCTGTTAAGTGGAACTTACAATATTCAATCGGAATGGAATTACCTGATAGTAGAAGGTCCTTTTGGATAATTTGAAGGTGGTAAACTCCACATCCTCTAAGGTCATATGGATTTTATTGTACACATAGTATCCATCCATGTAAGAGATGGCATGAACCCCTCTTCTGGAATCAATCAGTAGATCCATCATTGGAAGGTCAATTTATCATTCCGAAAGTAAAAGAAGAGGTCTCATATATTGATACAGGCTTTGATCTAGCCATTATTCTTCTTGATCAAGACAATGTTTTCTTTAAACATAGGGTATTTTACCTCCCTAAAAAATTTGAATTTGATACGCTTGTCAATTACAGCATCAACTATAGCATTTTGAGAGGGTTTCAACTTTCAGGGAGGTTTTATTGAACTTGTGATGAGTTATTGGGGAACATGACTATGAACTATGACCTATGTTTATAGCCATAAAATCTCATCATAGCTCCAAGAAAATAGATCATGGTACTATTTCACAAAGGCAATATACTATTGTTTCACCCTGATTACAAGGACACACTGACCAAGGTTGGACTTGAATATTCCAATATACCAAGATTGACCTTGGATAACTCATAAAAAATGGTATAGTCACCCTCTTCAAATGCATGAGGGGAATCATCTAAATCCTCGTTTTCATATGATATAGGGGAATCAAATTGTGGTAGTGACTCTTCCATGCTAGATTCCCCTGGGGAGGCATTGGTGTATGCTCTGGCGGACACAAAAATCCTTGTAAATAGTTTATTAAATATATATATATTCTATAAAAATAGGTTTCTTAGACAACACCGTTTAGTCTTTGACAGAAAGGTCTATTCTTGATGTCAAAGAAATGGAGGGAAGTTGACAATTGTCAAGTTAGCCATGATTTTAGGAACATATAAGAATGTAACGGATTGATGTTCATTGGTTGAAACAATTATCACTTTAATGGAGTAGGGTCTCCTAGTACTAGTCAGGAATGGCTAGTGTATAATTATGAGTTAATATTTAGTTGATCCAATTTCATGGAAATAAAAAAACTACCCTGGAACACTAACATTCTGGTATCTAATTGATGAATAGTGAAACATTTTCATTATTTTCTTCCCATGGACTGGTTGTATTGGATACTAGATCATTGGAGGAGTTTATGTGCTCAATAATATTGGTAAGAACAGACTTCCCATCCCTTTTGAAGACCCCAACTTCTAGATATAGATCCTCACTACAGTCAAATGGGGACCCATCACCCTGTAGAAACCCTACTTGACCATCAAGGGAGTACGTAATAAATTAGTGATATGAAGAGGGGACGCATCAAAAAATTAATTCAGGGTCTTCCCAGTTTCACATTGTAGGTAGTGTTCTATGATGAAACCATAAATACAATGCTGGATATCATTCCACCTAATTGGGTCGTTAGCTAAATTTATTTTTGCAGTCTATGTTCACTCATACAATATCCCTAAATTGTTAGGTTAGAGGTAGTTAGATATTCTTCTTTAAGTTACATAATATGAAGCATCTGTGATGGGATGAGGTTGATCTCGGTTACCATATGCATCAGGCAGTGGCATATTTCCATTCCATTAAACTTGATCATTGTATATAGTTGGTGTATGCTCCCATGAATTGTGAAACCTTCATCTTATCCAAACAATGAGATTATTGTCTAACATTTATCTCTATTGGACACCTCTTTGTAGTAGTCCTTAGTGTAATATACCCCATATTGGAACTAGTGGAGACATTAAAATTTTTTTGTAAGGGCCTTGTGACTTTCTATCTATAAGCTAAGATGATCAATCATCAAAACCTTTTTGGGTATGCTGGTAAGGAGATTTAGAACATCATATTTTTTTGGTAAAGCAATGTTTTTACCAACATTGGGTTTCTCTTTAGCATGGGGCATAGTGGATACTTCATGTTTAGTTGTTGGGGCCTAACATGTACTGAATGTATTCTGCAATTGTCTAGATGTCATGCTCTTAATACCTATTAGATGACTGTTGTTTGGATGAGTTCATGCCATGGATGGATAAGGCTAATTGTGGTATGGTCATGGATAAGATTCTTGGGGACGTGATATAGTTAGTTTTAGAGTAATACCTTATGGTGTGGACTGGGAGGGATGAAATTATTGATCTCTGATACAGGATTTCTACCTTGTCTAAGTAGCATGAACATCCTTACTTAAATCATGGTGCTGAGTGTTTAGCCTGCATTCGTACCATCTATCTCTCCTTTGACAGTTTTGGACAACATCACTTGGGAGTTTTCAAAAAATTCCACATTATTTAGAAGGGTGAAGTAGTCAACTAGATTTATTTTATTCATAAGGAATACTCATGCTCATCATCAGTGGAATGGTCAGAGGGGGTGGATGTTGGTGAATCTCACAATTTCAAAGGGCATGAAATCACCTAGGGTATGAGTCATAATTCTTACTATAGGAGGGCTCCACTATTACTTATATCCTTGGAAACTATTATTTGGAGACATAGAAGGTTGAAACAAATATATAGAGGTAGTGGTCAGTGGATCCATGAAAACCAAAAGAGATTATGACATTATCAAGTGGGAATAGATAATACCATGGCCAGGAGAAATTTTCATATGATGCAAACACACATCATACTTATGTGTTCTGCATATGGGGGATTATTTCCACTCACAATATTAATCTCAGTTAATAAAGGGTTAACTGAGACATGTTGTACCTATGTTAGAATTTCACCCTACTTGACTAAGAAACAATCTATTTTGTCCGTCTGAAAATATTTTAACCTGAATAATTCTTTGAGGGTGTGTCTAAGGATCTGGTGGTATGGGAAATTGTTAGTGTGACCATTGAGTCTAGACTCTTTAGGTCTCCTTAATTCATGTAATTTCAAAATTCAATTCTCTTGGGATCATATTAAGTATTATGGTACTTTTAAATCCTTGAAAGATTAGGTTCTATATATTAATTTCATGAATGGAGCCCTAGGAGACAAGGCTTGATGGAGGGATGGATCCACCTTCTCCCATCAATGTAGCTTCTCTTTACAAGGATGTTCTTGTCACGGTTTCACTTGGGATGAAATCACTTTGAGGGGATCATACAATAGTTGTTACTATAGATAAACTATCATTAGAACCTATTCATGCTCTACGACGATTTTCTCTGCTTTTACAGGTATTCTTAAGGGAGATAAAATAGTTAATAGGTGTGAATGTTGTCTATTACACTATAAGGATTATTCTATATGTTTTTCCTTTCAATACAACATTTAAAATATTCTATGGTAGTTCAAGGAGGTGCTGGTAGTGGCCATATCATTCCTAATATTCTCTATACACATCATTATCATATGTTATTATGAAAGAGACATATTTAGTGAGTAAATAATTCCCTTCCATAAGGTAATGAAGTAAATGACTCTCCTGTTATGCCATTTCTTTCATTTGAATAGGTTGGTGATTCTCATATTGAGTATTGTTAAAAAGAACTAGTAGAGGAACCATCAGTAGTGGTTCTTACAACTAGTAATAGAGCCTCAATGAAACTGACTCTTCTAGAAAATATCCGGCCCTTCGAATATAGAGATGAATAATTACAACAAGGAGACCACCTATTGTTCTAGAGTCCCCAACATGGGGCCAACCCTTTTGGCCTAGTGGGATAAATGACACAGTGGTTCGCATTTATAATTAAATGGGGTGAAGCTGGGATTACCAAACTATAGTGGTGGTCAAATATGGTCCATCATTTCTAGGTACAAAATTCCTTCAAGTGAGACTACCACCATTCATTCTTCTAGAACATCATTATGGGTAGTAATAGTAGCTACCACATGATCTTGGTGGGTATTTTCAACCACCAATGATTTGACATGATCGATGACTTGGGGAGTATCACATCCTTGACCACTATGAGGATAATCATGCTTCTCACACATATTAGGTAGGGTGGGAAACTCATATCATGTTCCCTTTCCCTATCCCCTGACTCTGTTATGAATTGTTACACAACGCAATAAAATTACAACTCTGGAACATGGCTAAGGAGGATGGTGTGCCCGACTAGAGGAGTGATGGGGTATCTTATGACATTGATGGGGTCCAAGAACCACTCTAAAATGATATCAATGGTGGACCTTTTAAATTTCTATAACTTCTTGGGAAAGGAAGCTACCATAGGCTCAAAATTTTATTTCAATGATACCTAAATTGAATCATAGAATTCATCCTGTCCTTTTTCTTTTTCAATGTATCTTTGGGTAGAATAAATGTCTAATGGGGGAAAATCTATGGCCAAGAGCTTGTCACTTTTAGTGACTGTGGATTATTATCGCAAGGTCTTTCTAATATTGTGTCTCCCCATTAAGGTGGTTTTTTCCATCATGACTTATGTCCAAAACTTTATCCATATGATCCTCCAGTAGGTTTGGGGATGGCCATATTTAGCATTGCAGTAGTCATACGAGATTCTTTTTCATCTACAGATATAATGGATTGTTTTTCCTATCATTGTCATAGGATAAGGATGAAATGGAGTTCATAATACCACCCTATATTCTAATATGTATATAAATAGATTCCACTTCTATAACCCAGCGAAGAACAATGAGGTGCTTAATGTAGGAATGCTTGAGTTTCTGGCGATAGCCATCTGACATGGGGTGTCGAGCTACCAGCAGTGTTGTGATCTCATCCATATTTCACAATTGTTTAATGGAATTGAGATTATCTGGGATCTTTATGGTGGTAAAATTAGAATCATTTAGGTGATGATACATCGTCCTAATGATCTACTGTAAATCCACCACCTAGTCCACTATAAGGGACTTCGAGATGGAAAATTATAGAGTTTCAGGTGTCCATAACACTACTGACAACTGGTTTGTGATTATAGAATCCCATGAGACCTCTTTCTCATGAGAAGATTCCTAATCTAGGTATCCCTAATCCATAATTGGTGCAGGATAAGACAACGGTGGTGGAACCATCATTGTCCTTTATTTAGGCATCTTAGTTAGAAGAGTGGCCACTACGTGGGTCAAATATCCAATGCAACTCAGTATATCTCGTAGTGGTGGTAAAAATATTAACATATCATCCCTATAGAATATATGTTTCACAATTTCCTAATATTCTAGGGTAGCATCATCCAGTTTTTCCACATCAGAGTGCTCACCATTATCTGAAGGCATCACTCTGGACCATAAAATCTTCTAGACTTCTTGTGTGGATATTAAGAAGAGGGAGAATGGAATTGATAGGTATGATTTTATGAAAATTACATGGAATTATGGTGTAAAATACTCCACCTATAGGTATATATGGATGAATCTAGATATCTTTAGGACCTCATATTCCAGAATCATAAGCCTCAATTTTTATGCTTCTTCCCCACAATATATAAGATTGGTTGATAATACCATCATTGAGTAATTTATTCCCATGTAATTTGATAGTTCAATGATAATGTGATTCTTATTTGGGTTCTTCGTCAAACAGTGTTGAAATTATTGATGTGATACTTTTTGAGAGTCACTATGATTCTATGCATGCATTTTGCGGCCTACGCCATGGGATCAACCCCTGGGACGGGTGTTTGTCCTCCCACCCAGGTATGGTTCCTTAGAGCCGGATATATTTTCATCATTGGGAAGACCTCTATGATAGTTGATATTAGTGATGGGAGGTCCATTTTAGAGTTTAAAGATGTCATGGGTAGGACCTCCATGTTGATTAGAAGTTGTTTGGGGAGGACCTATGTGATAGTTGGTGGCAATATAGAGGGGACCTTTGTACCGTCATTCATCACCATTAGATGTCATGTGATGGCTATTAGTCGTACCAACGACTGAGATAGAAAACTCATACTACCAATAGTGTGGCTGGGGTGTCGATCCAAGGTGTGTAAATATGGATCCCCATTCACATGATTCATGGATTTTTTAGGATGTGCTGTTTGTGGTAGGGTCCATTGGAGTCATAGAAGACGCCTCCTATTAGGAAACATTCTTGGTTTTCCCCTAGTGTAACTATAAAGAGTTTAATATGGGGGTAAGTGGGGTACTGAATACCTCAAATACCACCTCATCCTATGGGTTCGACCACATTTGGTGTTGATGAGGCTTGGTGGAAGCCCTCATGGGAAATTCCCAAGAAGTGTTGGCTATAGATGTGGATCGAGCATCCTATACCTCTATTTTGTATGGAGTGAAGTAGTTAGATAATTCTAGGAAGAGAATCATGAAGTAGTTAACCCTCAAAAATGGGGGTGGTATCCACTTATACAGTCTTTGGGGATAGCGGTGTTGGTGAGACATTGATTCCTTGAGGCATTAGAATGGAAAATCTCTATTGGGAATGATCCATTCCAATTTCGTACTAATGAACTAGGGTGTTGATCACCCTCCACTATATGATTTAATAGGGTAATATGGGGTGTTCTCACCTAGTATCTGATTTCATGGTGGAAGTCATGGTTCTTGTGTAATCATGTCAGATTGCAACGTTAACCTTCACCCATCCCCTGTGTCTAGTGGAATTAGGATTCTGGTTTTCTATAGCATGAATTCAATAGAGTTCATTGAATTATCCATCAGTATTGAGAAAGTAAATAAAATGCACAATATCCCAATGTTATCAATTCTTTTTATAGTAGATAAGGATCCCAAGTTGACAGTATTGTGTACTGAAGTTTCCCAATGTTATTTATCCCAATTCTTAGTTGAATTTCATGCTAGTCCTATCAACATTATGGTGGGTCTTGACACAAAATATATGGATCTAGTGAAATTCAAATCCTTTAATTCCCCAATTCAACTATTCCTTGTAATTGAGGAGAATAACTTAATGTCATGTTAACAATTTTTGTTTCCAATGCTTTCCAAGGTTCCACACGTGTCATTGTTTCCCTTCATTCTCACTTTTAAAAAATTAGGAAGATTTCATCACATTAATTCAACAATATCAACTCATGGATTGAAATGGGACGATGATATGTAGTTTTCTCATTGAATGGATTCCTCCTTAGATCACATCTCATAGTCTAGGTCTCCCTCAAATATCTAACTCCTCTTTTTGAAACTCACTCTCAGTGCCATCTCGAGGTGGACAGGTTGATTACACTACTTCCATCACAAGAGGGTAGAAAACTTTGGTCAATTGTGGGTGGTATTTTTGGTATCATTTGGGAATTTTTATATATTTGGTGCATTAGGAACCTATAAATTCTTCATATTTAGGGGGGAATCTCATGTGTTATGAATCTTCAGTGTGGAACCAAAGGTACCTTGTGTATATAATAAGGCATTTGATGCAATAAATGTAAATAATTTGAGGGGTTTTTACCTCAGGAATCCCACATTTATTGTATGGGGTACATATTTTTGGTTTTAGGTGTGTGAAGATTTAACATCATAAAAGGACATGATGGGGGAGGTTTAATTTCTCATAGGGAAATGATGGGTGTCAGTGTAATATCTTGCGGGGATAGTATAGGTGTAGGTTTAACATTATATGGGGACAATATGGGTGTATGTTTAACATCTTGTGGAAATATGATGTGCACATGTTTAACATATTACAGGGTAGGATGGGTGTAGTTTTATTGTCTGGTAGGGATAGGATGGGTGTAGGTTCCTCGTCTTGCTAGGAAAAGATTGTTGTTGTTTTAATGTCATGTAGGGACAGGTTGGGAATAGGTTTAACGTCTTTCAAGGACAAGATGGGTGTAGGTTTGACGACTTGTTGGGTTAGTATGGGTACAAATTTAAAATGTATTAGAGATAGGATGGGTGTAGGATTAATGTCTTATGGGGACAGAATGGGTGCATGTTTAACATCTGACAGGGGTAGGATTTTAGTGGAGTGTATTCACATGGGTGATGATCTCACACTAATGTTTTTTGTGTCAAGATTGAACCTTAAGGAGGCATCTTATATGGTCTATAGGTAAAAAAGGATCAAAACCCATCTGTTCTAATTTTACAATTTATGTTCATTTTGTGGGAATGGCCTATGCAGTTAATCTTTTTGTGTAAAGAATGATCATGTCATGAAAGGAGCATCCACAAGGGACGGTGTGAGGATTTTTCTTGAAAGTTTCCTAGGATATAAGTCACATCTATGGTGGGGATAGGGTGTAATCCCATGTTGATCATACATTGGGCATGCAAAATTCTTCATGTGGGGTAAGATGTGAAGGGTCATCCCATTTCAATCATACATGGGAATCCGATCATTAAAACATAGGGTAATGTAACTATTTTACATCAATTACTGAATTCATTATCATGTATTTTATCTTCGTATGACTTGGATGTGGATTTGGGTAGTTTTACATCATGTATCTCGGATATGGAGGGGATTACACCATGATGGTCCATTTTTTAGTGAGAGGAATATCTGACATGGGTGATCTCTACTAAGACCGGTGTATAGTTTTCGTCTAAAATACCACCTCTAAGGATTATTCATTCACTTAATGTACACATCTAGTTGGATCATGTTATAAACACTATCATGGAGGAGTGGAAATCAAGAGGCTTTATTTTAGGGAACCTATTTTTAGGAGAAATATTCATTAGGATACCTATGCGTAGGAAAATTAGGTAGGGGTCTTGGGAACTCAACATTCATGGAGGGGCTTTCATGAAATAAGGAGCCATAGATAATCTAGGTATGTGTGTTTTGTGATGATAAGGGTTTCACAAAGGATGGTTATTTTCAAAGGGTAGGGGTTTTGTGATTTGTTTTTTGAAAAATTGTTTCCCAACCTCTGAGAATTGTCTTGGTCCTCATGGGGATGGATTTTTAAAGGATAATAATCTCACAAAACCGGAAGAGACGCAAGTGGATTTCCTATTTTGTAAAGGTCATGGACTGTTTTGAATGAAATCCCTACCATGGGAGAAGTTATCAAGAACAGATGGGTGATAGTTTCACAAAATATTGATACCAAGAGAAATATATCCCCTCCCTCAGTCGTGAATCCACTGAGTATCAAAAACTAAATGATTTTGGAAGAATCTAAAAGTTCATGTCCCCATAAAAGGTTGAGTCGAGGGGGTATTTATATACCCATGGGATCCAATGGGATTGGATTCCAAAAATATATTGGCCTTCATGGAGGATTATGAGAATCATGAACTCACAAGGATCAGCGAACCAGAGTTACAATGTATGAAGGTTACTGTCAAAGCATCACACACTAGGGACCTACGTGACCTAGAGTTACAGAATATAAAGGATTCCACCTCAACATTGTGTAGGTAATTCCATGAACTATGTATATTTTCTAAGGTTTAAACCTTTATAAAGATAGTCCCATTCTTGAATTTTTAGTCTTTTTTCCCTTATTTGATTCTAACCATCTACTCTCTCCTCGATACCTCCCATCACACATGTATTTCAGTGTCAACAGTCCTGATGACAGTTGAGATAGTTCTAGTTTTTGATCCACCCAAGATCATGATGGAGTTGTTGGGATTCCATGCATTGGAAGGACACTACATGAGGGTCATGACAGGTTCCTCTATTATATCTCTTCCATTCAATTATTTGACCTAGAAAGGGTAGGATTTTGTGTGGAAGCACATGTTCTATAATTAATTCTAGGAATTGAGGTCTAAGTTGTTGAGAACCCACATCTTGAGATTTCTAAAGGTGGGTGTTGAGTACATGGTGTTATATGATGCCTCTAGAATCATATTTGGTTAATTCATGATACATAGGCAGGAAATAATAGACTATATGTCTAGGCTGTTGAGACTTCTTAACAAGAACTATGAGACCCATGCTCTTGAGTTGGCAGCAATAGTTTTCACTCTAAGGATGTTGTGACACTACCTCATGGGTGGGCAATTTTTCATCTAATCTGACCGCAAGTGTCTCAAATATATCTTCCCTCAAAAGGATATTAAATTGAGACCAACTATATGACTGGAGTTCTTCCAGTATTATTACTTTGAGATAGTCTATACTCTTGGGAATGGGAGGGTGGTAGCATATTCTCTCAGCATGACTTATTTTTCATAGTTTTTAACCAAGACATCTTTATAGTTAGCCTCATTACAGTTGTCCTTAGTAGAAAATTATGGTTCTTGATATCTACAATCAATGGTCATTACCCCACCACTTATATAGTGTGTAAGGTAGTCTTATCCTGGAGATACCAACATTGAGACATTACATACTCAAATATCTGCTGGTCTTACTCCTAATGGATTTTCTAAAGGTGGGAAACATGCAATCCTTTTTAGTGGATGTACTATAAAACCAGTGATGTTGAAGGAGTAGGTGATAAATGAGTATCATATATCCACATTTCCGGTACATCCCTATGAATAAAACATGTACCGTGACCTAAGAAGTCAGTAGTTGTGGCCATGTATGAAGAAATTTGTAGCATATTTGGTCTCCTGATGCCCCACTGTTAGCAAATTAAGTCTGATCACCAGGTTCCAATAGGTTTGACTAAATCCCTTGAGGTTCCATAGTAGAAGTGTCATGTGATATAAATTTAATTCATTATGGGGTTACCATGGACATCTAGAGTACCATATTCTAGCTAGGTGATCGTGGAAAAACTGACCAAACCATCCCACATACTAGCTATATTAGAGTAAAGTTCAGTAGAGATATTTGGACACCTTTATATGTGGGAGATAGTCTATCTCCATAGAGATACATTGACTATTGTTGTAGATAGTGTCTCTCAATTCATTTCACGATTATGGGTGGATTGAAATATTCATTTGGGTCTTGGTTGAATTTGATTAGAGAATTTCTCCCTTAGACAGATGGTTAGAATGAACAGACCATTTATGTTTTGGATGAAATACTTTGGGTATGCATGTTATACTTTGGACATAATTTGTAACACCCCAGACTTCCATGGTATGTTTCTCTTTGAATAATATGATAGCGTGTGAAGTACACAACACCGAGTTCAAGCACACCACGACCTGTCAAACTAGACTTTTAAAAAGAGGTTATGAATTGTAATAACTAAATTTTTAATTTTATATATATCCCATATAATTTTAACATTCATTTTTTATGTTTCTTATACATAATATAAGTACAAATTCAATTTTCAGATAGAAAAGTATTTTTCAAAAAAATGCATTTTTTTTACCTTTTAATGGGGAACCCTTTTTAAATAAAATAGTTGACACCTTTATATATTCAATTTCATGAAATTAAATTCTTCTTTATAAGTGGGACATAAAATTTTAGTTTGGATAAATTTTTGATGTTTTTCTAACAACTTTAATATTTTGATGAATAATGAAAAAATACTAGATTTTAATTGAAAAAATCATTTTTAAGCAAATTAATTTATAGTGTAAAAAAATAAATTTTAATGTTTTTGATGTATAATTAGATTAGATTTTTATCTTATAATCCAGTTTTTTTCATTGGAAGTAATTTTACTTTTAAATTGGACATAAACACATATCAATCTTTTGAAACTTTTTACTTCTCAAAAACCTATTCTCTGGTTTTGAAAAAGGGAATAAATTTTAAATTAATTAATGAAACTTATATGTTTTGAATTTTTTAAAATAGAAATAATTTCTGAATTTGTAATATCAAAATTATCATAGGATGAATCTTTAGAATTTTACTAAAAACATTCAATTTTTGATGTATAGTGAAAAATACTGCATAGTAAATAAAAACTAACTTTTTTACTTAAATAATTATTTTTTATTTAAATTTATTTTAAAGAAAAAATAAATACATAATACCTATATTATTCTAATTTAATTCATTTTATTTATTTTTTAATAATATTAGATATATAAAATTTTATTGAACTTTTTAACGTCTTTTATCCACCTTCTAGGCACATTTTCAAATTTGCATAAAACATAATTTTACCACTTCTGTGAATTGAATTTCAAAGATCCTAGAGACATAGTTGACATCAATATCTAAAATGTGGTTAAACTGGATGAAAATAATTTTTTTGTGAATAGTAACTTTTTAATTTTATTTTCCACGGTTAAAAGTTAATAGGGTAATTAAGAGTAAAAATTATATTATAATTACCCTGACACATGTATTAATTCTATTGGATAAGTGTATTGAGACCAAAATAAACCTTAGAAATAAAATATGATCCTTTTTGATCCATATGGATTAGATTAGGACATTTATTATTATTTTATTTAAAGAAGACTTAAAAGTGTAAAATTCAATGTTTAATAACTGGACCATTTTTAATATAGGGTTATACATAAGATAAATTTCACTATAAATAATAATTAGAAAGATAAAAATATTTCCTACATCATGGTATTTTATTTATAATTTTTAGAAATTAAATTATAATTTCATTTATGACACAATGATGATGTGGTAATTACCATATCAATGGAAGATTAAAATAATTGATGATATAAATATTAAAATAAATGTAAATTGAGGCTTCTAATACATTAAAATAATTTTATAGTTTGGTATGACCTATTATGGTTGCTTAATTTTTTTTTGAATTAATAAAGTTATTATAACATTCATAAAAACCAAATACTAAATAGTGTCAAAATTAACATAAATGTGTTTTTAAAACCAATACTATTTTATTAAATTATATACTAGTTCTAAAAATATAAGTATCTACCAACGGACTTATGTAATGTTAGATATGAAATTAATGAACCACTTTATATTCTCTTGAAATTTTAATGTATGTTTATTAACCATGTATTATAATAATACACGAATACATGGTAAAAGTTAAACTATTTAAATAAGAGTTAAATCTAAAAGATAAGGTTAATAAGGTGACCTAAACTTGTATAAAACATATTAGTTGAAAATATTTCTACCCATACCCACCTTATCCTCAAAATAAATCTTTTTGGAGCCATTATAAACCGAAAATGATTCTATAATAGAATAATATTTCAAGTTTTTCCTAGAATAATCATCACCTCTATTATAAAAGGGTACTTCCACTTATATTAATATCACACCCACATATCCATTTTTATCAGAAAAACCCTGATCTAGTAACATACCAAATACAGTAAAATCAACCTAGAGGCCTTACATTGATCATAAATCTAACCTATGTAGCCCTTTTGATCAAATCAAAAGGAAGCACCCGAAGAAGAGGTAATGATTTCATCACCTCTTTCAAAGTAATTTTATTCTTCCACATCCTCTTTCTATGTTGTTTCTATAACAAAATAATATATCCATTGCCTTATACATAATGTGATTTTATTATAAATATGGTACAATCATATTTATTATTTTATCCATCCTTTGAATGACAAAGTCACTAAACGTGCATTTTTACGGCTTACTGTATCCATGTCATGGTGTAGTTTGTTATTCAATACATAATTTTTTGGATAGGTATAATAAATATTATAATTTAATTAAATAATAAATATAACATGTTAATTATTATGTATATATGATATACCATCCAATTACATATGATTTCACCATTAATGGAATGATATTGTCGCTCATGCGTATGTACGGATTACCGTCTCCACGAATGTGATGAGATTCATTCCCCATCATAACCATTAAATACGAGTTTTAATTTTATGAATAAATTTTTTTTAAGAAATTAATATCATGATCTATATTAATCTAATACATCATATCTATAACAAACATGACTTACGTAACAAAACATATAAAGGGAAATGAATCAGTTAACACCTAAAACAATGATACTACTAAAATATTATTAACAAATAAATAATAGAAGATCATATATGATATCATATTTAGGTATGTGGTTCTTGCATAATTTAATAACAATTAGTGAACTATTATACGTGATGTTAACAGACCCTCGACTAAGTAAAAGTATAAGGTAATGGGTTTTCATCTCACTTCTTATTCCAATGAGATTCATCCTATATTGCCACTATTTCCATTGGTGTGGTGTACGTATTTTCCATGACTGTATTCTTTGTGTAATATAATTCAATTTATGGGTATTTACATCTTCAATTATGATCCTTCTTTCATGGGGTGTATGTTTCGTAAGTTACCAAATTGGTAAAAGTTAATTTTACAATTTCTTTGTCATCCGAGGTTGTTTATAAATGAGTATCTACTGCGACCTCTTTATCATCCACAACTGTGTTTTATATAAATTTATTTCAAAACATTTTTATTATTTCATATAATGTGGTTTAAAGTCATTTATACCCTCGTTTTATTTTTTATAAAATGTTTTGAAAGGAATATTTATATCATTTTCCAAACAAGGTACTTTATGACCTTTTCGAAAAATTACGGTAACAATGTTTTTTTAACATAGACGGAGGGTGCAACTATTTTCGACCATTATAAAATCTTTGAAGCTTTCATTAAAGATTATAATAATATTTTCAAAATTAATGTTTTCTTTTATAATTATGTGACTTTTAAATGATTTTAAAACATAAAGCGATATTTCTCTAAAATAGTTTTGATTTCATCGATGTCAACATCCTTTGATGGATTTTACCCTTGTTAGAAGTTGATTTATTATGATAAAATCTTAAATATTTTGTTGATGGATTTATGATTTTTTTGACTTTGAATGTTTTATTTATATACCATTCATGGTTTAGATCTAAATTATTAAAATTTCATATGCTTGTTTTAATATTAATGTTTATAATATGTTTCGACCTTTTCATATGAGGAAATAATTGGACTTAGTAAGTAATAGATAGTGCCCGCTATAGCTCCCCGATGCATCAGTAGGTATCTGGATTAAAACTAGTGTCTTGGAACATGGCCATGACAAAATATTATTTGTAGTCTTCGCATGAGGCCCTGACTATGTGATTATGATGATCGGCATTATGCATTCCATCATTATGAAATTAGCTACTGGTATTACATTTGATTATTCAACTAGAAGAATATAAATTTGAAAAAGTAAATGGAACTATTTGATTTATCATGTCCATATTATACTGAAATTTATGTTTAAAAGGCTTTTTTTAGTCTTGTATATTACCTTAAATGGTTATACTTATTTATGACAGTTTCCACTATATTTTTATCCTTATCGAGAATCTCAACTCACCCCATTCATATATTTTCCTTTTCCCCAGATGTGAAGAAGTGTATTATGTTTGACTTATAGGGATAGGTTAATGGATATGAGTGGGTTCAAAGGGGAAACATTTTTGTTGTTTTTTTATTATGTAATGTAAAACTTATGTATGTATCTAGTAATTCCAACGCTACTAAACTAATCGTTATTTTGATACTTGAAATCTTGTGATCATGCCACTGTTATGTACTAATGCACTGACTCAAGTTAACTAGGGTCGGGGAGTTACAATTGGTATCATAGGAAGTTTAGTACAAACCATGGAAACTAGATTTAGATAAACTCTGATTTGAGAACATTACCGAAAGATAAAATTTGAAGATTAGTATAGAAGACCATCCAAAAATTTCTGTAGTGTAAAAATTATGTGTTTTTTCAAGAAAATACATCCTTGTTTGGATACAAACATGTTGAGGTGGATTTGGTATAGATGTACCTAGGAGTGAAAATTCTGACAAGGAGTTTCGGGCTTGACCTAGGGTATCCTGGTACACGACAATGGGTCTTGTTGTAGTCTTGTTATTGACACTCGTGGAGGATATTTTTAGGATAATTCACATTTTATTTACAAACTAATTTAATGGATTATAATATAATATCATAATAAATAACCGTGATTAATCCTATGGTTTTTAGATTGAAAATAAGGTGTCATGATATTCTCTAAATGATTTTATGACTATTGTTACTCAAACTCTTGTTTCTAGTTTTGTTCAATGGATGGATTCCAAGGAAGTCACAACAACATAGAACATGTTGTACAGGGTGGGTAAAATGGTTGAAATGAGAAACGAAATGAAATTTTGATAGGCTTAAATGATATCGTGTTCATGCCAAATCCATTTTCAAAAAATTTGAACAAAAATATATACATTAACCAACTATGAAACTCAAAAAGGAAGAGAAAGGTGGAGAATGATAAGATCTCTAGAAGTGGAGACCATAGAGGAAAGAAAGCTCATTTTCCATCATGTAGGAAATGTAGAAGGAGACACCTAGGATAGTGTCTCAATGGAACAAGGAAATTCTTTATGTGCGGGAAAGAAGAACATAAGGTAAATAATTATTGAGTGAAGATGAAGTGTACTATGGAATAAAATTAAAATGATCCTAAGAATCCATTTACAGTCATTTTTCGTAAATATAGGGGACTTGGGAATTACTTGAGTCAATTTCCTACTCTATAAAATTACCTCTAAGTTAAGGAAGAAACTATGTGGAAATAAATGGATGAAAAATGTCTCAAAGTATTAATGAATTTTATGGAAGGAATTACATTGGATGACTTTTCTCTTGTATGTGTAACCATGCAGTTTTTTATGTAAAAATTATATTTGTGGAAGAATTATCTTTTATTTTGTGGATATAGTTATCATGAACCATTTGGGTTTATTTGATCCTTGAATTTTATTTAATTATAGGTTATTGATTTGGGGATGAAAATAAAAGTTATCAGATAACATTTGTGGTTAAAATATGTTATGGTTATTTTTGAGGTATTTATCTCATTATTTGGAATTTTATAAAATTATATAGTTTTTGAAAAAGTACAACACGCAGACCGTGTGACAACCCGTCATGTCAGACAAAGCTATGGGAATCGAACCCACAACCAAAGTGAGACTGGGATTTATTTTCTACCACTGGACTACATGAAGTCCCTGGTTTGTATGACTAATTATTTTTAGTTAAATTATTTTATGGATCAATAATATGTTGATTTTGGGAACTTATTATTTATCCATAGCATAAGAAAATGATTTGGTGATTAAGTGATAAATGTTATTTTGGAATACTTTCTCTCTTTTTGGAACACTATATGCCTATGGAAAATAGAATACTATGGGATTTCATTTGAGGAGTAATGGTGGATTTTTATTTTGGAAGAATGTATGTTTTTTTGTGTGGACTTAATTTGATAAGGGTTATTTATGGAAAATTATTAACCTATCATAGAGAATATGTGATTAGGTTAATTACTTTTGAGTATGTGACTTTAATAGTAGTCAATGTTATTTGGAGATAAATGTTATGATTTATTGTGGAAGACTATCTGATCAAATCCTTATGAATTTTGGGTTTTAAACTTAGTTTGGATTATTTTTATTAATTTTAAGGGCAATTGTTTTTTAATAGTCTTTGTTGAACTTTGGGTATTATTTGTTTAATTTTGGAGATTAAGAGTATTATTTATTTCTATAATGGATTATCCTTTTTGTGGATCATCTGATCTTGTAGTAACCATTTTGGTTTCGGTTAATGTCTAATGAAAAGTAAAATATATATTTTATTTTTTGTTGATTATGTGATTCTCAATAATTTGATTCTATCACTTCAAGTGTGACCAAGTTATCTTGAATACTTATCTTTTGGAGTGAAATATGAGTTTGTGGTAGAAATTAGTTAAAGGATGGAACTATACTTATGAATTATTCTGTTTTATTATTCTATGAATAAAATAATTCATAAACATTAGGGAAAGGATCTTAAAACCAAAAATGTGTTTTCCTAATACCTTATTTTATGATGAACTCATGATATTTTAAATCATCATAGATTTATGGATTTGAGACCCTATATTTTCCATTAAATTGTTTTTGATTGATGACCTCAATAACTCTGTATAAATATTTACATTTTTCCACTAATTATAATTTCCACCAATGTTATTCTATTTTAAATCCAAATTTAGTGGGGAATTTTTCATTTCCTTTTCCCACATATTAAGACTAAATTTTATTAACCCTATTTCCGATGTGGATTTTCCAGAAAGGTACTTTCTATTTTTTAATCTTTTATTTACAAAGAACAATTTTAAATTGCGAGGATGCAATTTATTGAATGAGGTAAGAATGTAACCCCACAATCTTCCACAGTACATTTCTCATTGAATAATATGATACCGTGCGAAGTACACAACACTGAGTTCAAGCACACCATGACCTATCAAACTATCTTTTTAAAAAGTAGTTATGAACAGTAATAACCAAATTTTTAATTTTATATATATCCCATATAATTTCAATATTCATATTTTGTGTTTCTTAGACATAATTTATCAACAAATTCAAATTTTCATAAAAAAGAAGTATTTTTCAAAAAATGCTGGTTTTTTTTCCTTTTAATGTGGAACCCTTTTTAAATATTAAATTTTACACCTTTATATATTCAATTTGATGAAATTATATTATTCATTATAATTGGGTCATAAAAATTTAGTTTGGATAATTTTTTGGTGTTTTCCGGATAAATTTAATATTTTGATGAATAATGAAAAATACTAAATTTTAATTGAAAACAACATTTTTAATCAAAATAATTTATAATGTAAAACTATATATTTGAATGGTTTTGAAGTATAATTAGATTATTTTTTTATAATTTAATACAATTCTATTCACTGGAAGTAATTTTATATTTAAATTGGACGTAAACACATATCAATCTTTTGATACTTTTTTCTTCTCAAAAACATGATTTCCGGTTTTGACTACAGGAATTAATTTCAAATTAATTAATGAAACTTAAATATTTTGAATTTTGAAAAATAGACTTCATTTTTTAATTTGGAATACCAAAATTAGTTTAGGATGAATTTTTGGTATTTTTCTAAAAACATTTAATTTTTGATGAATAGTGAAAAATACTACAAAGTACATAAAAACTGAGTTTTTTATTTAAAAAAATTATTTTTTATTTAAATTAATTTTAAAGTAAAAATAGATAAATAATACCTATATTAGTCTAATTGAATTCATTAGATTCATTTTATAAAAACATTAGATTTATAAAATTTTATTGAACATTTTAACGTCTTTTACCCACTTTCAAGGCATATTTGCAAATCCGCATAAAAAGTAATTTTACCTCTTCTGTGAATTGAATTTAAAAACTCTGAGAGACATTGTTGACTTTAGTAATTAAAATGTGGTTCAATAGGATGAAAATAATTATTGGTTAATAGAAACTTTTAAATTTTATTTACCACGGTTAAAAGTAAATTGGGGAATTAAAGGTGAAAATGATATTATAATTACCATAACACATGTCTTGATTCTATTGGATAAGTGTATATTGTCCAAAAGAAACCTTATTAATAAAAAATGATCCTTTTTTATCCACTTGTAATTGATTAAGACATTTATTATTATTTTATTTAAAGATGAGTTTAAAGTGACAAATTAAATGTTTAATAACTAAACCATTTTTAATATTGGGTTATACATAAGATAAATTTCACTATAAATATTAATTGTAAATATAAAAAGTTTTTTTACGTCATGGTATTTTATTTATAATTTTTATACATTAAATAATAAATTTATTTATGACACAATGATGATGCTGTAATTACATTAGTAAAAAAAGATTAAAATAATTGGTATTAAAAATATTAAAATAAATGTAAATTGTGACTTTTGATACATTACACAAATTTTCTAGTATATTATGACATATTAGGGTTGATTAATTTTCTTTTGATGTAATAAAGTTATTATGACTTTCATAAAAACCAAATAATAAATAGTGTCAAAATTGACCTAAATGAGTTTTTAAAACACATATTATTTTATTAAATTATATAATAGTTCTAAAAATATAAGTTTTATACAATGGAATTATATAATGATATATATATTATTAATTAACCACTTGAGGTTTTCTTGTAATTTTATAGTAAGTTTATTAAAAATGTATTATAATAATAGATGAATACATGGTAAAAGTTAAACTATTTAACTAAGAGTTAAATCTAAAAGATAAGGTTAATATGGTAACCTAAACTTGTATAAAACATATTGGATGAGACTATTTAGACCCATACCCACCTTATACCTGAAATAAATCCTTTTGGTGCCATTATAAACTGAAAATGATTTTATAATAAAATAATATTTCAATATTTTATTAATGTAACCCTCACCTTTCTTAGAAAATGGTACATCCTCTTATCTTAATTTCACACTGCCAAAGCCACTTGTCTTGGAAAAACCCTTCTCAAATATCCTCCCAACTACCCTCAAATCAATATATAGGCCTTAATTTCATCTGAAATCCATCCTATGGATCCCTTTTGATCAAATCAAAAGGAAGCACCTGAAGAAGAGGTAATGATTTCATCACCTCTTCCAATGTTCTTTTCTTCTTCCAATTCCACTTTCTTTGTTGTTTACATACCAAAATAATATATTCAGTAACTTATACATACATTTATGTTATTATAAATATGGTACAACCATATTTATTATTCTATCCATCCTATGAATCACAAAGTCACTATACGTGCGTACGTCCGGCTTACCGTCTCCACGTCATGGTGTAGTTTGTTATCGAACACTTCCTTAATTATATGGGTATAATAATGAGTATAATTGATGTGAATAACAAATATAACATATTAATGATTCTTTATATATGATATAATATCCAATTACATAGGATTTCACCATCAATGGAATGATATTATTGCTCGTGCATATGCACGGATTACCGTCTCCAAGAATGTGATCAGATTCAGTGCTTATCGTAACCGTTCAAGAATATTTTTCATTTTATGATTACAAATAATGTTTAATAGCTTAATATAATCCTAAATACGAATAAAATACATCATATCCATAAAAACCTTGACTTATATAACAAAACATATAAAGGAGAACAAATCAGTCAACACCTGAAACAATGATACTACTAAAATATTATTAACAAATAAATATTAAGAGATCATATATGATATAATATTTAGAAATTTTGTTCTATTATAATTTAATAAAAATTATTTAACTATTATACAATAGGTTAATTTACCCTCAACTATGAAAAAATACAAGGTAATGGGTTTTCACCTCACTTCTTATTCTCGTGAGATTCATGATATATTGACACTATTTCCTTTTTAGAGGAGTATGTTCTGTCCACGCTTGTATTATTTGTGTAATATACTCTAATTTATGAGAATTTAAATCTTCATTTTATAACACTTTTTTCATGGGGTGAATGTTTCATATGTTACCAAATTGGTAAAGGTTAATTTTACAATCTCTTTGTTATCCAAGGTTATTTATACGTGAGTATCTACTAGGACATCTTTATCATCCACATCTATGTTTCATAAAAATGAATTTCAAAACAATTTTACTATTTCGTAGAATATGGTTTAAATTCATTTTTACACTTTTTGAAATTTTTATAAAATATTTTGAAGGGAATATTTCCATCATTTTCCAATAAAGGTACTTTATGACCTTTTTGACCAATTAAGGTAACATTATTTTTTTAATGTAGACGGAGGGTGTTGCTATTTTCTTCCATTATAAATTCTTCAAAGCTTCCCTTACAAGTTTATAAGTATATTTTATAAATAATTTTTTTCTTTTATAATTATGTGACTTTTAAATTTTTTAAAAATAGAAAGAGATATTTTTATCAAATAGTTTTGATTTCTTCTTTGACAACATCCTTGGATGGATTTTTCACTTGTTTTTAGTTGATTTATTATGATAAAATCATCCATATTGTATTGGAGGTTTTTTGATATGCTTGACTATGTATGTGTGATTTGTATACCATTCATGGTTTATGATTAAATTAATAACATGTAATATTCTGGTTTTAATAAAAATGTTAATGATATGTTTCAACCTTTTCATATGAGGAATGAATTGAACTTAGTAAGTGACAGGTGGAGCCCTTTATATCTCCTTTATGCATATGTAGGTATCATGATACAAACGAGTGTCTTGGAAAAAGGCCTTGAAAAAATATTATTTTTATTCATAGCATGAGGTATTTACCGTGTTGTTATGATATCTGACATTATGCATTACATCATTATGAAATTAGAAATTGATATTACATGTAATTATTAGAATAGTATAATATAAATGGGAATAAGTAAATGGAACTATTTGATTTATATTTTCCATATTATACTGAAGCTTATGTTTAAAAGGTTTGTGTTCAATTCTTATAGATTACCCTATTTGATTATGCTTATTTATGATAGTTTCTGCTATATTTTTATCCTTACTGAGCATTTTATATCACCCCTTTCTTATGTTTTATTTTTCATAGGATGTGAAGAAGTATATTATGTTTGACATATAGGGACAGGTTATGGGATATGAGTGTTTTCAAAGGGGACACATTTTTTTATGATGTAATGTAAAACATGTGTATGTATCTAGTACTTCCAATGGTAATAAACAAATTGGTCTTTTGATAATTGATCTATTGTTATCATTCCAATGTTATGTAATAATTCACCGAATCTGGGAAACTGGGGTCAGGGCATTACATAATTTGTAGGTTCTCCTTCTCATGGTGGGGGGTTTTATACGACAAAAATAGACATTCCATCATCAGTAAGGCACCATTCCATGGCATGTATGAGAGACCCTATAAGTCAAAACAATGTTGGAATGATCTAGGTGACTCATCACTCATGGTCCTTGAGTTATTATAAGCTATGTTGGATAATGTAATGATCATCCAGGAGTGGATGGGGACTACAGAGATCCATTACAATCCCATTGAGGACTAATAATGGGGGACTTTTGGAGTCTGAGACGGGATATCATGTACTCTTGATGGACTCACCCCAACATGTATTATGAGGATTTCTTCCGAGTGGATGTTATCTCTATTTTCCAATGACCCTTCAAGATACTATTTAGTGTTTGTGAGGTGGTTTCCCTCTTGGCTCTACCACTGAAGTTAGACCAGGTACATGACGTCTTCCATGATCCACACCTAAAGAGGTATGTTCATGGACCATTTCATGTTTTTGAATAGGTTAATATAGACACTGAATATGGAGATACCATTACATATTACATGATCTGATATCAAATATTTACGATAGAAGATGTTTTGTGGGTGAGTGGTTCACATGGTGCATGTTTAATGGTAGCCTGAGAATCTTTAAGATAGAAACTAGGATCAGAAGACCCCTATGTGAGGTCCTTACCTGAATCTTTTTTTGTATCCTTTTCACATTTCTGAAGAAATATACCCAAATATGGGGAGAATATAATGTATTTGTTTTTCTATATAATTATTTTAAATGTATCTAGTATTATTTTTAAAGTCATGATCTATGATAACACAATATTTTGAGGCTCTATGAGCTCATAATTGATATTTTTAAAATATTAAATATAATAATATCACACGTGTTAATTTTTACAGAAAAAGTGGAATGGCTCTATAATGGAGGATTTTTTCTGAAATATAATTATTTTTTGTGTTCAAAATATAATTTTTACCCTAGGCGTGAAATAAAACTTATGTGTTTCAGGTGTTTTTCTAGGGAGATATGGTGGGTATATAAATAAATATAATAATAAATAACTTATTAAATGTATAATTAAATAGAAATACATTTAATCCTTTATAAAAAAACATTATGGAAAATTCATATAGATAGCTACAAAATCCTAAGAATTTAGAGAGAGTGTTGGAGGGGATCATTGGAAAACAAAACTACTTAGAGGATCATATCAATACCACAGAAATCATAAACACTAATGAAGTTCATGGATCTTCCCAATGACTAGGACATGGGATAATTCTTCACTAGTGATTGATCCAAACCTAATGTAGTATTTTTTTTTATTTTGTGGATTCATCCCATTTTATTATCACATGTCGAATGTAGATCGATTCCACTAAAAATAATTGATACACACATAAATGTATAATTTATTTTACGATTCATTTGATTATTTTTTGTTAATTTAATTTATCATAATAATTAAAATATATATAGGTTCACATGAACGAATCCAAGGTTCATTCATATTTTATTTTTATGGGTTTCTTCTATGTTTCATCACAATTTAATTTCATGAAATTTCAACAGCATGTGAATTAATTAATACCTAGTGTTTGATCCTTACATGATCGTTATTCTATGAAACGGGTCATAATTATGGGTATGGATTCTGATCAAGTATTCAATTTTGGGTTTATGGAAGTGGCGGATGAAAAGTGGTATATCAGACTGGTTTAGTGGCATCTCATTAAAAATTTTGGTATGTGGTGATGGAAAAGGAAAATTTGGTGTTTTCTTAATTGAATTGGATGTCCAGAATTAGATATCTAGCCAAAGTAAGGCTTAGCTAGATGAGATATACGATCCCCTTAAAATAATGTATTATGATTTGTATGTGATGGTTGTGTGGGAAAATATAGAAAAGGAATCACGGGATTCTAGAAAACCTGTGTAACCTGGAGTGTTATATGGAGTTTCACACCATGTGTGGCCTTGGATGTGATGCTATGTTTTCTATGGAATGTTAAGGATCACATGACATGGGGACCCCACAATAGGTCATGTGACCCGTACTGGTAGATCGACATATATCCTAGAGGATACTCAAGCATGGCCATGTCCAAGAACATGGGTGGGGAAAGTGTAAATGGGTAGAAATGTGTACTGAGACATGACTATGTACATATACATGAATAGATGTAAAAATAAATAGATAAAAGTATAATTGCATTGGTAGACAGTGAGAAGGGAACTGGCCGACCTCTAAATGATGTGTACCCCTAAGGGACATGTCGTGTATTTTGAGGTTGACATATAGTGTGAGATGGTGATATACTGGTAGACCAAACATTGGAAACACACACCATTTACCCCTATTACTGGTCATGTATACCCTATAAGGGTGTGTCATACCCTTCATTACCGTACTTTAGACTATGATCAGTTTAGTGTGATTCCTTGATCCCTTCCCATGATGCTATAGTGTTACATTATTTCCTTGACATAAGATTATTATCCCATTTATGGGATCAATTTTGTATAGAGTTTGGTAGATCCCCTTATGCGACTAGGGTGGGATCCTCTATCATTTCTAAATGGGGTCCATTGTATTTTCATGACCTCCATGCTTATCACATCGACCCACAATCTAGTATTCTAATCTAGTTGGGTTTGTGGTGTCACTGAATAGTTTTAGGTTTGATCCCATACCTAGATAATGAGATATTCAAAGATCCATTGTGTAATTATCATGATGGGCATGAAAATAATGACCTCTTGGATGTGAGGAAACTGTGATAAAATATCTCTGGAGATGAGTACTCCAAAAATGAGCATTACTATAAACCCTCATCCAGAATCCTATGGCTTGTATTTTTGGCTGAGACCACTTGAGACCAGTTACTTATTATGAGTATATCTAGGATTGTTTATTGTATTTTTGTTATGATCTACCTACTCTTAGGAATTATGATTGGTTATTTTGGGATTATCTACTAGGTATGGTCATACTCACCCCTTCTTGGACCCTTTAAGACTGTATCATGACTTATGAAAATGAGTGACCTTTTGAAAGAGTCGTTGGAGGATCGAGAGCAGGGGGAACATAGTTCTGGGTTAGATAAACCATGGTGTATACTGATGTCACATGTGATATAATTCCCCTACATCTATTCTTTTTGTATTCCTTTATAGTTTGGTTGGGCCATTATTTTTTCCCCTTTTAAATTCTTAGTGAAAATTTTCATACTTTTATGTGGGATAGATTTTATTCTTGAATTTACGGTATCAGTTTTTTTACTTTATCGGAATTTTATGTGACTAGATATTTGTAAATATTTATAGGTAAATTAGAAAAATGCTTATCATATTTTGACTACTCATCTCTAGTCTCCGACCCCTAGCCTATTAGAGGTAGGTCTAGGTGGTCGAACTCTATTTATCATTGTCCAGGTAGGCCCCGATGGGTAAGATCATGATAAAAAATAAAGAAGGGGAACGTCTGAATCACCCTCTTTTCTTTTGGGTTACACTTTCTCTATCTACCTCACATTGATTCACTAATATTCTCATATAGTTATTTTATTATTTTCATATATGTTTATTAATTATATACCTGGTTTATTTTCTATTTATTTTCTTATGTTAGACCAATTTTACATGTTCCATTCTCTGTTTTTCTTAAAAATACCATTATAAAAGGAATTTTTGTACCCTGTTCTCTCCATACACCCTATGAGATAGGGGTAGAATTAGAGTAATGAAACTTAATTATTTCATTAAATCAAATTGGGTGTTGTATTCATGTTGGGAAGGATAAATTGAATCTATTTTTTTAATCATAACCAACTGTAATAAAATAAATATCTTGAACACACTTATTTTTTTGGTTCACCTATAAAAGGCTACACCAAGGAGTACAAACTAACTATGTATCGATATGAAAATTAATCACTACTTCACTATTATGAGATTAAAAATTTATAAAGATATCACGTGTAAAACAAGGACCATGACCTATTTTGCTAATTCACTAGCTACATTCAATAATGATAAAAAATGTAGTTCTAGTCCACAGGTCGATCTTACATGATTTCATAATGAAATTAAATTCCAAACAACAAGGGTGTTTGTAATGATGATATTCTCTTCTATACTAGATCTAAAAGAAATTCATAGAGAAACCTTTATTCTAACCATGATCTTTAATGAACTTCATTCTCATCACACTCAATTTATTAAAACTAGATAATAAATGTTTTCATCATAGTACAACCTATGATCTATGATAATTGATTCCACTCAATTATCTCTTTTTTTGAAACCTTTCTTCTTGTATAATAGATTTTATTGTATCAATACTAATAATAATTGTAAATTGTAAATTCAAAATATAATTATGTTCTATATCTTTTTACGTAAAAACTATCTTGTCTCTCTTCGTTAATCATATCTCCATCATTCAATTCAAATTTTTTTTTAGATGTTTATATTGCCCATGGACCTCCGAGAGATAGCCACGTCAGCCATGTTATTTCAATTTTTTTAGAATCCATATATTAAAGTGTTACATAAAAGTTAGCATCATGATTATATAGTATCAATTTTACTATTTTTCATCTTCCATGAGGGTTGAAGAGTGAATCATATCCTCATTGTGCAAAGACCTATATTCTTTGACAGAGATCCCCATTATTACATTGAACAAACCTAAACATCCATTTTACAATATTCTTTTATATAATTTAAGACTTAATATTAATATTGAATTTGTTTTTCTCTACATCTACTTAATGTATATTAATAAATACATAGAATAAAAAAAATACACACCCTTCACATTATAGGGAATATGACGCAGTGTGGTCATTTACAAATCTATGGCATGAAAAAAATTCTTTTATCCAACTATATGGCGTATCCAGATTCTACATAACCTAGATATTATATTTATTATGATAGATAAACCCATTGTTTTATAAAATATGGAATCTTTTATTAAAACATAACCCATTTTTAATGAGTCCAACATCAGAAGTGAAACATAAAAGTGTGATCCTTTAGTATTTTGGATAGTTTATCAACTTGTTGTAAAACCCTTTTGGGCACATCAGTCATGCATATAACCATGACATACAACAAGATACTCTTGTCCATGGTGCCACCCTATGTCATGGTCCTACAAACAAGCTATAATTGACAGACCCTAAGGGTGTGTCTAGCTTTTTAAATATATATGTGTGTGTGTGTGTCTAACATGTTTAAAAGTAATTCATTATGGCATTGAGGTTGTCAATGACTTTCATAAAAAATGAATGGATTTGAAGGAACCAACAATTATACTTCAAATTAATGATATGGAAAATGAATTGATTACCTCGAAGTCTTTATCCATTTGTTAAGTGGAAGGCATTGAGGAAATCAACTCCCCTATCCCCATCCCTATAAATTTCTCCCCCGCTCAATTCTCACTGAAATTTAAATCCTCTCACTAAACCTCCCCTCTTTTAGCTCTATCTCTCTATCTAAATTTTTATTCTTTTTGTTCTACCTTCCCTTATGTTGAATTTGATCACTCATTTGGTATCCTTAAAAGATAAAAAATAATTGAAGCATTATTTAAATTTATTTTTTCTAATTTATTTTAACGGTTTTTATTTATTTAGTTGTTTAGTTTGTAGTTTATTTTAATTTTATTTACTTATTTATGTAATTAGATATAATTCAAAAATAATAGTTCATATTATTAAATAATTAATTCTTATTTAATAATGACTATTTAGTAATCAATTAATAATTATTCAGTGTTAATAATATAATAATTATTATGAATTGATTACAATTTAATATCATTTGTTAGTTTATATTAAGTTGTAAACTATAATTATTAACTAATAGATAATTATGTAACTAATAATTATTAACTAATGAATAATTAAATAATTAAACTATTAATAAATAAGTAATTTCCTAATAATTAATTACTAACAATGAACGAGTAAGTAACTAATAATTAACAATAAATTAATAAATAATTAACTAATAATTAACAATAGTTATTTATTAAATAAATATTAATTAATATTAATTAAATAATAGATAAATGTTAATAAGATAATAGTGACCAATTGATTTCCTCGTTAAATAATAAATAGCTAATAATTAATTCTTTTTTAATTAATAATTCTCTTTTAATTAATATTCATTTAATATGAACTAAATATTAATTATCTAATGATTAAATAATTATTTACAGTGGTTAACTAATTATTAACTAATGATTAATTAATTATTAAACAATTATTAACTAATATGTAACTAATAACTAACTTCTAATTGACTAATAATAAAATTACAATAAACTAATAATAAACTTATAGTAAACTTATAATTGGATGCATATTAACTATTAATTTAAAATTTAAACTATTAATTAACTCTTAATTAATATTTATTAAATGATGATTAAATATTAATTAATTTATGATTAACTAATAACTAACGGTTAATTAAGTAATAACTAACTATTAATTAATTGTTAATTAAATATTCATTTACTTGTGATTAATTGTTAAGAGACTATTTATTAATAAATGATTAAATAATGATTAATAACTAATTGGGTAATGGATAACTAATAATTAACTAACAATTAACTATTAACTGAATATTCATTAACTAATGAAAAAATATTAATTAACTGTCAGTTAAATAATATTTAACTAATGATTACCTAATCATTAACTAATCATTGACTAATAATTTACTAATAAATAAATAAAATTTAACCAATCTTTATCTAACATTAAACTATGTAACTAATACTAATTAACTATATGTTAAATGTTAATTAACTATTAGTTAACTGTTAAATAATAATTAATTAACTATTTGTTCACTATTCATTAAATAATGAATAACTACTAATTAGATATTAATTAATTAAATAATAACATAATTAATAAAAAATTATAACAACTATTGACTTAGTTACTAGTAATTGAGAGAACTTATTTACTAACGTTATTATCATGAATGAACTTAAAACTTCTACCACTTTCAACCCTACATGACTATTCCTTGTATTGAATATCATATATGAATCAATTACTAAAGTAAATATTGGATGGTAATTTAAGAAATATAATCTTTGTCCAGATACAAAAAAAGTGTATGGACGCTTTGGCATATATGCACATAGGGGTCATAACCCTTAAAGGAGAATATTGAATATTATGTCAATCGTCAATAAGTGCATGAAAATTTGGCCCAACTGCACACCTTGTTTGACACATCTAAGGGATCCATGTAGGATGAATCACTTTCCCTTTACTCTGCCAAAATCACACTTATTAATATCTTTATATACCTTTAGGAAAATTTTCATTTTCCCTACAATACATTAGGGAAAACCATTTGGATATGTCTAGACATTAGAAAACATTCTAAAAGTATGGTAAATTAAATATTGTGTTGTTTTATAAGAAATTAAATCCCTCTATGAATACTATAAATGGATACATGTTCTTGAAATTATACACCTAGTGGTAATAACCCTGAATGGGGTGTTGTGTATATTTACACAATCATCACTCAGTGAATGATAAAAGTCTTAACTACAAACTTGATTTAACATTCTCAAGAGATATTCTTTAGATGAATCACTTTCACTTTACTCTAATAAAATCACACTAAATGAAATCCTAATATATATTTAGTAATATTAAAATTTAGAGTAAAAACATTGTAAAAAACCATAGAGATATGTCTAAACATATGAAAACATGCTAAAATTTTGGTAATGTAAAGATTGACTGATTTTGGGAGTAATGAAATTTCCATATGGATACTACCTGTCTATGAAAGATCTGAAATAGATGCATATAGGGGTAATAACCCTTAAAAGAGAATATTCGGAAATTAACTCAATCAACACTTGGTGCATAACAAAGAGGCCTAACTACATACCTAGTTTGACACTCACATTTGGATCTTCTTTTGATGGTTCACATAATCCATATAAACTATTGATCTTCTATTAAAATATTTATACCATGAAATAACATTACACAATTATATCACTATAAAACCTACACAATTATTAATCATAGTGAATATTGTTTACACTATTGGAATCACGATAAAGAAAATTCAACATGGATAATCCTTTATGCATGTGTTTACTGCTGTAGAGATGTTATTCAACCTGATCAAGTAGCTTCATATAGTAGACAACCAACATGAATGGTTATCATAAGTGATTGTGCCACCCTAATAATGCTTAAAGCAAGGACTAATTATTAGTTAAATATGATACCTGATCAGGATTTCCATTCTATTCAATATAAACATTTGTAACTCGATAGACAATGTAATAGAGCATATTCATTGGCAACTAATGATGATTGGTTATAAGAAACAACATTATATAACCAATGGTATGGTAATTATTTAATGGAGTTGGACATTGAGGTTCCAACTATTTAGAGGATGTATACTATTAAATGATAACAAAGGAATACAAGGTTCATATAATAAGGTCTATACCATGAATTTTAAACTATTCAATATCATGCAGAATAAGACACTGAAATTGAAAACTCTGATGATATAAAAGATTAATCTGTTTGATTGGAAGTTTCTAATGATGGAATAGTAGGAAAAAAATGGTGATGAGAGTTATATAGATATGTTGGGGGAGATGTTTCAAAAAATATATAATCGTTTAACATCATCCTCAATGCATGATAAATCATCCACCACTCATCACATATGGTTTAGAAGCTATGGAAATTTTTTTTAAATTTGAATGGAATATTATCATACCTACAACCGATTTTCCTAGAGTTGTTGAGGATAGATTTTTTCAATGGAGAAAACATTATGTGTTGGAAGATATTTTCCAAGAATAATATATCATATGTTTTGAGAAATACATTAATTATTGTATATTTTATTTTGAGGGAGAATCTTGGTAATTGTCTTAGGTGGTGAAGGATTTATAATATTGTTTGATCTCATGATTTTATTCATCCAAACCTAACATTACATTATAAATCATTGGATTCTAAATTTAAGGCATTTATTTTTTTCTAGATGATCAAGTACTACCAAGATTTTTTTGTATCCCTTTTTTAGGAGAGGATAAAACAATATTTACGTCTCAATATTTGTTATATAAAGGAATGAAGGGAGAAATAGATGGTCATTATGATGGTGTAAAGAGGATGGTATGACCCTTGTCGAGTGTTTCCACAATCTAAATCAATAATAAGGTAAATAAAACTTATCTTCTACTTAGACATGAATTAAAATTTGTCACAAGATAACTGAGTTGGTCCTTCTGATGTCAAATTTCCCCATATCTTCTAGTAATTCATTCCATGCATTTCCGTATTTCATTTTTGCAATAATTTTATATAGATTGAATGAAAATTTATATGTAGAAATAAAATTAGTTTATTACTAATTGCGGTAACCCAAGATGGTAACTCTACACCACTTTTTCATCCATTTTATATAGTGGAGAAGGAGAATTATGAATCTTGGAGTTAGTTTTTGGAATGTATTACTAACCATATCAACGATATTTTGGGTGTCAGTTTGATATCTGATCATTATTGGATGATATATGAGGAGATTATTTCATATCCTGTTATATGGACATCCCTAAATGCATATAGTCAATATCAAATTAATCACATTTTTATCTATGTGAAAAATTATTTTCATGATGAAATAATGAAGAAGGATATCATAAATCTTAGAATATAATATATTTTATATTTTTTTACCCTTTCAACATAAAGATAATGTTAATTTATAGGTAACATGATCAATTTTATGTAGAATATAAGCTGGATAAATTAATGTTTGAGCTGTAATTGGATGGAATTTGTAGGATTAATTAGTGAAATTATGACTATATGATGTGCATTTCAAAAGAGAAATGGAAATTGTCATGAAATGGAGGGAAGAGGTACAAACACATACCCAAATATTATGGACTGAATTATTCGCATGTTCAAGGTGATTTTTATGTCACTTGTAACCAGCTGAGTTTGGGTGACATATCATTGAGTAATTAACTTAAAAGGAAAATAGATAGGTAATGGGATTCATCAGGGGTGGTGGTATAGTTGACACCTTCAGTGATGTATTAGTAGGAACATTATTGAATCAGCTTCATTTTGAGTGAAAATGTTCTACTAATAAGCATTCCAATTCAAAGTGAAAATGTTTCAATACCTTGTCATAGGTATAAATGGTAGAGTGTTAGAAGTATTACTAGATGTGATGCATTGTGACTATAGAAACTATCAGGAATTTTAGTTCCCATGCATGGATTCATTGTGTCTTGTGCCTCTTTGAACATCTCATGGGAACCAAATGTCGATTCAATGTGCCAGACCATCACAATAGCTAACTATTATAGTGAATTGTGAATGTGTATCAGGGAATATTGATATTTACAAATACATAAAGTGTACTACACATTTTTACCTAAAATCAATTGGTTGAAACCATGAGGTAGATCAATGTCCAATATGTTTAAGAATGAGCCGGACTGGCCTTTTGAAAAATTTCCATGCTCGAGTTATAGGATATTTTATAGGGATGGACATAACAGAATGTGATTCCCTAAAATTATTGGAATGAGTTCTTATTCTCATCCATGATGAATTATTTCATGGAAATAATTCCATGGAATAACTGTATAAAAATTAAATTATGGTTGGACCCTAGGTCACCCTTTTGGTTGGTTTTGTAAAATTTTATGTGATTGAAAATAAACCTTCTAAAAACTATATTACATATGATTTTCAAAATAAACCTCTTATTATTACTCAATCAAATCTAGTGGTTGTTCATTTATAATAAAAAAATTTCTTCCAATTCATCTATTTAATTTTCAAAATATTCTAATTTTGATAAAATTGGTGATCTAAGAAAAAATGTAAAGTGTTTAAAAGGGTTCGTGAAGAGAAGAAAAGTGAGAATAATCCATGGAAGAAAAATAAGAAGAAAATATTTAAAATAAAACGTGTTCCATCTAATAATATGAGGTTTCTTTGAATGTAAAAAAGTAATAAAATTAAAAATATGAATTTCCAAAGATGAAAAATTATAACGATGGAATGGGAAAAAAATAATACAAATTTGAAGGCGTTTACTTATGGCTGGAGTTACATTGAAGATTATGAATGAAGTTAATTAGTATTTGTTAAAAGGTTGTTAATATAATCGGGATATCCTATATACTACTAACCAAAAAATTATACTAAATATAACATTATACTCACATTTTACACTTAATTAATAGTTATTTAATTTTTATATGTCTAGATGGAGGATATTACTCTACTCATTGTCTAATATTGACATTTTTCAAATGAATGGCTAGTGGGTTATGACATTTGATGAGTTATGATGTGTAAGGAACACCATTATAATTATATATAACCTCAAACTACTAGTATACCTTACTTTTGATGTGACTTATTTTATAGAATATCCATATCATATTTTACATTTTTTTACCATCACCGCCTTTAATTCCCCACCGAGAGGTTGAAACCTGATATTCATACCTTTCAAATGCCTAAGAGAGAGATGATCATAACCCTAGAGGATGATCAAATTATGTTCAATATTCCAATATGGCATGTTGTAGTTATTGGACTCACATTTTTAGATAGGACTAGGAAATTTATAGGCCAAGTAATTGTATGAGATGATACTTCTATAGATGGATTTTCCTTATCTATAATCTATCATGACATTCACATCACATATTTACCAATTAACCATAATGAGAATACATTATTATGTCCAACTTGTACATATATATTGTGCCTAATTAGAGGGATGGTGTTCTTTGATCACACTAGTATGCATGTCCATATAATGTAATTGGGGAAAATATAGGGTTTTGATCAATATGAGAGATACATATCAACATCTACCTACTTAGCATAATCATGAATAACATTATTCACAACATTACAATCATATCAAAAGCATTATGTATACTGAATTTTTGGGATTGGAATTTCCAAGGTGGAATTCCACTCATACATATTATTGAGCGGAATAAACCTGATAGATTTATTCATTGGTTTGGATGCGTTCAACTTATCCCATCAAGACCATGAAAACCATAAAAACATTATTCCCTAATGCAAACTTTGAGTCAGGATACTAACTAGAGATGACAGAATGCACAATATGTAGACATATGGGATAGATGTTCATTTTTTATATTAGGTTAATTACTATGATTCAAGTTCATCTATCATAGTAGCTTAGGTATGTGACATGGTATAGACTAGAGTCTATATTATAATACATGGGATCCTGTAATAGAAAAAAATCTTTTATCTTATCATTATTTCAAAATCCACACATTATTATTTCATTATAATAGTACAACACGCTTTGAAATGACAAAAACAAAAAGTAATTAAATTTATAATAGAGGCTAAAACAAGAACCATAAAGCATGTAATAATGTGAGGAAACATCTTAATTCTTTACATTGGTGGATCATAATAGAAAAAGAATAACATGTATACAATACTCATTTCTATTAAGTATAAAATAATAAACATTTAAAATGATATGGTATAAGAACATACATAATTATATGAATGGATTAAAGTGTTTTCATGTATATACAAGTATTAATATGTCCTTTTGGAATTAAGAACATTCGTAAAAATTACTATTGGGAATTATGATCATTCATTTATATGATTGTTTGGAATTTTGCATATTTTTGAATATGACAATTGGTAATTATTTGCATTGGTTAATATTATCACTGGAATTTATAACCATTCATGATATAGTGATTAAAAACATGTCATTAGGATTAGTTTATAATAATGGTAATGACGAATGTTGATTTTCACAAAATGAAGGAATTTTTTTAACTATTAGGTAAAACCCAGGTGAAGATCATTTATATGGTCTTGATATTGAGGTACTATCACTGGGGTTCACCCTTGACTAATCCCAAGAATAGCTCCAACAAGTGAAGTTTGAGTGGAACTAATTGTTGAAGAATTTCAAGTTAGTGTGATTACTACCCATCCATTATTTATTGAAACACCCCATGAAAGTACCCCCATTTCACACCATACACATAAAAAATATTCTAGTGTTATTAGAGGTTAGGTATCTAGGGTTCGAGTTGTGTTATAATGTAAATTCATTAAGAGATTTAAAGGATGTTTACTCCAGTACATTTTTAAGAATGTATTAAAATAAAATAAAAGGTATAATATAGGTAATCAATTAAGGAGATACATCAAATAGATTATAATATTTTGAATCAATAATTAAAAATTATCCAAGGGGTGAAATTAGTAATTTTTTATTAAAATAGTGAAATTCGGTAAAAAATTTGGAATATCGTACAAACAATTTAAATACCATATATACGACATCCTATTTAAGTATGAATGACTCATTTAAATGAAGGAAGTTTAATTTCTGAATTTATGGAACCAAACACTATAGTGGGGAATTAAGGTTGGTTATGGATCACAATGGATATAGTGGGGCACTAATAAAAAGTGGGATAATAAAATAATTAAAAAATTATTCCAGGAAATTACACTCACTACACCTATAAATACCAACCTCTCCTCTCATGATTACACACCAAATTCAAATTTCCCTCATATTTTCTCTTTGAAGGAGTCTCTAACCTATCTATCTCTTCATTATTATTGGTTTTGGTTGGATATATGGTCATGTTCTAATCTTATAAGCTCAAGAGAAATAAGGAATCCGACTTCTCTCTATTCATTTCCTATTTGAATTTTCTTATTTTTAATCTCTCTTAAATTAACATTTCATATGATAACATGGTGTTTTTCCATGTTATTATATCTCTATTTAACCATTATCATAGAAACATTACCCAAACCCATGACTATATACAGTTATTGTAATCCATTATTATACCAAATTAACAGTTGATTTTATCTCCGTTTATAATTCCTATTTATATTACAATTTTATATTCTATTTCATACAAAATTTATTATAGAATTATTTTTTTGATTTCATTTTTTCTTCCATTAATAAGAAATCAATCCCATTTTAGAATTCCTTCCAGTCACATTATACCAAATTAAAAAAAAATATTGTGCCTAACTTCTTCGAAGCCATAGTAACAATATACTTTGGTTATTAAAAGTGCTTGATTTTCCAATAAAACACATCTCTAAATAGATACTAATATTGTAAATGGTTATAAATTAGATTCATTTAGTATTACTAACCCTAAAAAGAGTTATATAGGTATATCCTAGTCATCATCAAGTGGAACGGTGAGGGATAACATACTTCACACATGGTTTGACACTCATGGGGGATATGGTATGGATAATTATCATGTTTATTATAAAAAAAATTAATATGTATATAGTAGATTATATTATATGTGTTTCTTTAGAATCCGAAATATTTAGATACAATTTCCTAAACACATTGGAAATACTTAATGTTTATATGAACATGTTAGCTACAATGCCACTTATTGTTTGTAGTTTTGGAAAACTATGAAACCATAATTAATACTTATATGTATTCAGGGAATTCACATAAACATTATTATTAATTCATTGACTTTTGAAATATATTTATGACTCGTATAATCCATTGTTCTATAAGGGAAGATCATGTATGATGAGTTCTATTGGGAAAATGTTCCATGGTTTTCTATGTTCTTAAACCCTGAACATTATGACATGTATAGCCTAGATTAATTTGGTATGTGATGGGATGGATTTCAATTCTATTTGATGGGTAGGACCGAAAATTTTATATTTTCTCAGTTCACTAGTAGGTATCATGGGACAAATAATATAGTGTAATGTGATCATTCTTACCCTTTATGGTTAATGTCTTCACACAACGTCTGGGTGATAAGATTATGATGCCCTATATTACACAATTCCATATTCCATATTATCATTATGACCCACAAGATCATGAATTTCAATTTCTTCAATGTTTTGCACTTTTTTTATTATTATGGATTAAATTTTTTTCATGATGTTTTTTATACAAGGAAATAAACCCACCTCAAGGCCTTCAGGACGCCCCAAGGCCTTTGGGACATGAATATACAGATATACAAGTTAGAATATAAAGGACAAGTATCTATATGAGGATCAAAGTAAGAACAGTCACCAGAGCAGAGATAACTGGAATTGGAAAAACGAGATGGTATGACATTCCCATTGGTATTAGGCCCATAATGCTCTGCACAATATAGCTATAAAACCAGCCATGTGAGGGGGAGTGTTGATATCATGACATGTGTTGGGAAGGAGGAGTTCTAAGTTTTATTAAATGGTTGATTTCCTCTAAGACCTAAAAGTTATGTAATTTTCTCTAAGACTTCAGGACTTGTAATGGTTCCACCTCACCCCTTGAAAGGTGGATTATCAAAATAATAAAAAAGGCCTTTGGGGCATTCATCCAGCCAGACTGAACATTTATCACTAAAATGTAATATCTTATAATCTATTTACTATATAAAACATATCCCAATAGCATTATAAAAATGGATTTGGTGGTATCACAATTGATATAATAGTAAAGTTTAGTATAATTATTGGGAACAATAATTAGGAAAACATAGGTGCAGAACATATAATTTCCCAATATAAAAAAAATCTAGATTTTATTCAATATTTTTTTATATTCAACTATATAATTCATGTTAAAAGTTTTCTAATTAAATAATATAATTTTTTAAAATAATGTAATATGCTAGAATAATCAGATACTAGGTCAATAACCACACACAATGCAATGAATTTTTGATCAATCAGGAAAATGGTGTTAAAATTTTTATTGGGAAAATAATGACTATTATAGGATAATTGAATCAGGTAATGACAAATAACATTTACCAAATGAAGAAATAGGTTTCCCATATACATGTATTAACCACATTGGATCATTGTATGTGGAATAAACCTCCACATTTTTGTGGCACCATAAATCCTATAGAGGAAAAATAATGGATTAAGTCTCTATAGAAAATATGTTTAGTATTAGGATACTCTGATAGTTAAAATAGTCATTATTGTTTTTTATTGTCTAAGAGGTGATGCAGACTAATGTTGGTCCTTAATTCAAAATACTAAATAATAAGTGGAGATTAATATAATGGAATGGAATTAATTCAATATGGTTTTTTGGAAAAATAGTTTCCTCGAGAGAAACATCTTGAGAAGGAAATGAAACTCTTAAAACTAAGGAAAAAAAGAAAAAGTGATGTTGGATGAATATGACTCTAATTTATAATGTTATAATTGTTTGATGTGGATTATATGTGAAACCCTATAAATAATATTAATCACGTTGTCTATTTTAGATCCTATTTCATAAATATCCTCTGTATCTAAAAATTTCTCAACATACAAGGAAATAGTAACAAGTTCTATAAAGACCTAAAATGAGTTTCCCAAATCGTTTTATAATAATTTAAAACTAGATAATAAGAGGATTTGTGATCACCATGTTTATAGAGTGGTTATGAATCAAAATAAAATGAGATTAAAGCTCCCTATATGAAATAAATGTGGTAAAAATCCAATGAACTTATTTAATAATATTGTGTGAATGATTAAAATGTAGAGAGAATGTTCATCAGGCTCATGAGTAAAAAGGATATATAGAATAAAATAATTTATATTACTTAAACTATAAGGATATGGGGAATTACTATAATCAATTCACTAAGAACCAAGTGAATCTTCTACAAAAGAGGCCTATGGATCAAGGTCATGCATTTTCTATAGCAATAAATGATTTCGAAGATAAAAATGATATAATATCTAGTGATTTTATTATTCATTAGAATTTAGTTCATATAATGTTTGACTATATATCTATGAATTTATTTATATCTTTTATGTTTACAAAGAATATTAAACTGATCATATTATACAAAGGAAATATTTGTCATTTATAACACTTAGGGGTGTATTAATTATAACCAACGTACACTAGGTAGCTCAAATTAATATTCATGGTTGTTATATCCGTAAAATATAATAATAATACATATGGGGTATTTGGATGCAATCTTGGGGATGGATTGTCTCCTGAATTAAAAATTATGAATCCATTATAGTGAGAAAGACGTTAGAATTGGAAGGGGAAGTATGTAATTAATTTTTTTCATTGAGAGATTTAATTACCTAAATATTATCTTTAAACACCCTGGTAGAATAACATAATTAAATTATTAGGTATGATATCAATGGAATTCAATATATGTTGGGTATGAGTTTTTAGAGAATAGAGGAGGGTCTAGTTGTGTGAGAATATAATGATTTATTTCTTGATAAATTACCTGGATTACCCCCTCATCGAGGGGATGAATTATCTATTGATATACAACACCCTAAGAATTTACAATATATTTACCTTTAAAAAAAAATTATTTCTCTGATATCTCACATTACAAGAAACATGGATTTTAACAAACTATGATATAATATTAAAATATTATAATTTAAACATGGCCGATATAACCAAGCCATTAAATTGGATATTACGAATAATATTAACTAATTTATGAAATATATTTAAATTTACAACTCAAAATAATTATATTTCAAAAATCATAACCAATTACTACTAAACATTAATAAAGTTATTTTATTCTATAAAAAGATATGTTTCCTTCAAAAATGATTTTTATTTATTTTATGATAATATTTTATAATTGGTATTTTAAAATTTTAGAAACAATATTTGATCAAAAATAAAATCATTTAAAAAATTATAATATATATATTATCTTAGAGAGAAATGTTTTGATTTTTCTGAAAATATAATTTTTTCAATGAATAGTGAAAATATTGTTTCTTATAAAATTGTCATTTATTTTTTATAAATTATGTAAAAAAAATTCCATTTGTTATTTTAATTTCATTAACATATTTATTATTTAGTTATGTTAAATAAAATTAATTATATTCAAATCATATTTATAAATAATTTTATTATAAGTTCTTTCTTAGGCTTAAAAATGCATTTTTCTGAAAATTGTTTTAATGTGTATAAAGTTTCTCCATTTTTGTAAATTAAAATAACCCATAATGAAGAATTATTTAATTTTATTTTATATATAATATATATTTAAATATTTATTTAAATTAATTTAGTTATTATTATAATTCAAATAGTTATTATAAGATTATCTTATGCTTGAAAAAACGTATTTCTTGAAAAACCATTTTTTAGACATGTTAATGGGTTTATTTTGAATTAAATTACTCTAATTATTTGAGTTCAATATTAAGAAAATTTATTCCACATTTTTAATAATATTAATTTATTTTATCCAATAAGTTCAGCTTAATTTTATAACATAATAAATTGTGAAAAAAGAAAAAAAAATTACGGTTAAGGTAAAAACAAGTTTATCGTTGGTTAAACTAATAATATAATTGTTAAAAATGACCCAAAACATTCCCAATTTCTATATTATTTCCATATTTATACCTTATATCTTCATAATTATAAAAAATGGACGAATTTTTATCCTTGTGGAATGTAAAAAACATTGGTTTGATTCTTTCTTTTCAAAACTTACAAGTGAGTCATCTACCCCACTTGTAAATGGTCTCCCCATATCATCCCATTACACACTTCCAAAAGCTGTTTTTTAATAAATATCCAAATAACATCATATACTCTCTCCCAACATCCTATTATCCTTTTTGTATCATAAATCTAACCTAGGAATTATTTTGTTGCAATCCTAAAGAATTTATCTGAATAATAGGTATCACTCTCAACAAAGCGTTTTGATTTATTTTAATTCAAAATCCATAACATATTATTAAAACATGATTATATAATGACATAATTATCTTCCATATAGTTATATTTTATTATCTTAATTTAATGATCTAAATAAATATATACTTCTATCAAATTGTAAATGAAATGGTTGATCGTGCGTATAGTGGACTACAGTCATATGAACAGATGTAATTTGTTCTTCATCCCCACTTCCTAGTGTTATATATAATAATTTATATAATGTTTACACATGATATTTATGGTATTATTATTATTATTATTTAATTATAATATCACATATATCTTTTTTACTTTCTATTTTGTAGAGAATATTATAACATCTCTTGTGTTTACGGTGCACTACCACCTCATGAAGCAGTGTGATTTTTTTCACATACAATTTGCATGGAAGTTAATATGGATTAATTTATTTACATGATATTAATTATTTATAATTATTTAAAATAACTATATCATATAGATTCTTACCTTACTATCTATTTAATAAATGTTAATGTTGTTCTTGTGTATGGCATACTACCACCTCACAAAGCGATGTGATATGTTTTTATTACCACATCACATGGATGGTATATGAAATAATATATAGATAAATAATTTTATTTTATGATATGATTATCATTCAACAATTATTAACTGATACTAACCTATTTTCCATTATGATCATCGAAAAATAGAAATGTTACTCATGTGTAGATATGATCTACTGCCCCCACGATGGTAACGTAGATCATTTTTCATAACCAAAATTCATGGTTGGTTATAAAAGTATAAATTATATATATAAATGATAATAATTCCATTATTTAAAATTTTTATATTACTAAATAATAATAACTTTTTTTAGTCAACTTACCAAAGTTATTTTGTACATACGATTTGTTTATCATTTAAACGTAATATATGGAATTAATAGGTTAAGTAATGATATATGACATGGTAAAAACGTAAAATAAAATGTTTAATAAACTTTTAAAAGGGTTTTATGTAATTAAATAATTATGATAAATTTATTAGTCAGGAAGATAATGGATGGATGGGATAATTTGGGCTTGAGGTATGGTTTTTCATCTTAAAACATCCTTATTTGATACACATGTTCTTTTATACAACTAATTTATTTTATATGGTTTACATACTAACCCTTTTCATATTATGTAATGAATAATTAGTACTTCATGTTATTTTTAAGTAATTATTCACTTACTTAATTCATGGGGGTTACAATTCAAAATTTACCAATGTGGTAAGGGTTTATGCTTCAATCTCATTTTAATCGAGATTTTTGCTTGAATTTTCATTGAATGGAATTATTTGATCATAACCCAATAAATTCATTTAATCTTATCCTATTATGTTTATTTATGATACATTCATGTAATATTACCATTTTTCTCTATTAGATACTTAAAATAATTGAGAAAATGTTTCTAATAATATCTAACTTCATTTCTCTCTCTGGTCAATAATTATTTCCCTTCCAAACCCATTTTTCTAAAAACTAATTAAAGAATATTTTTAATATTATCTGATGATTTATTAAATTCATATTGACCCATTTTCTACTTTAAAAATCTAGTTTATAAGGATTTTTCCCATCCTTTTCTAAACATATCTCTTTTTTACTTTTCTATTAAATTTGGTAGTAATATTTTTTAACATATACAACATGTTTATAATTACATGCCATCGTAAAAATTATTATCTTTGAGGGTTAATTTATATTTTTCCAAGTATATTTTAAAATAAATGTATTCCCACATTATTTTTTAATTCTATTTTTTTATAAAATTTATTTTCATATATCTAAGGTAATTTTTCTCCAGATTTGTTTTCAACATTTTTAAAAGTAGTTATCCTCATTAATTACAACAAAATTTATTGTATTTTAATTATTATAAAATAAATATATAAGTATATTAAATATATATCTTTCTCAATTTCCCTTACATTGATGAGGTAACAAATTCCTTATGTTCATTTCTCACTTTTTTACCTTAAGAAATCAATTTTGATTATGATGTGAGATAATATTATAAAACTGATTTTCCATTCATGGTTAATTATTATGTTATGCATTATAATCTATTTTTATATTTTTTAACTCATAAACCATGGAAATATTAAACTAGAAATGCCAAAATAACCTGAGGTGAGCTCGATATAGCATATAAGATGGGTGTTCCAAAATAGTTCTCCAATGAATTGAGTAATGATTTAGTCACATGACACATCATGTATAGGATTAGGGAGCAATCTTAATCAATTATGGAGAATTTTACACCATGTTATATTTTCTAGGTATTTCGTCTTGACTCTTGTTTATTTCATGGTATATGTTGTTGTCACATTTACTATGATGTCATGATATTTTGATACCATGTTTTTTATGTTATGTTTTAATTTGATTACTCACGTGCCTTCTCTTACATGATATCCCGTTATACCTTTGATTAATATGTTATGATAAATTATAATATTAATTTCCTTATGATTATTAATAGCTTCCCATTTAATTGATGTATTCCCCTGTTTATCTATGCAATACTTGGAGCTCTAACTGATTTAGGTGCTCACTAAGGAAAAGAAAAAAAATAAGGATTCAATGTTTAGTTTCATTTGATGTATTATGAATTAGTCTTCCAAAGACACTATACCTCGTGATCTTTGGGTTATAATTAATGAAATTTTATCTTACAAATCATATAATAATATGTGTAAAAGGAATGAACCATAATATTTTGTATCAAATTAATGGTTGAGTAAACCATTATAATATAGGATAAGAAAACATTAATGAGATCCTTAGGGATAAGTATAAGGATAATTTTAAGGATCTATAAATGTATAAGAAAATATCATGGAATTTTTCTAAATTTTATAGTGAGTGGTTTCCAAACAATTACATCCTTATCTGAATACTAAATGTTGATGTGGATATGGATTAGTTTTACTAGGGTTAATAGTTCAGAAAATAGAGAATTTATCAAGACTTGATCATCACCTAGTGTACGACCAGAGGAATTTTTTTATTCCTAGTTTGACACCCCTAATGGAAATGTTTTTGAAATTTACAGACTCTTTAAGATCCATCATGAAGGAATTTAATAGATGATAATCATGGATGAACTAGGATAAATAGAAAATTTCTTGGGTTTATTAGTCTAGGGTTGATCAAATGTTTAAATTCATAAATACCCCTTTTGAGGTTTTATGTTATCGAAGTCTAAGATGATTAAGAGTATTTTGGGAGACATTTATTTTAATATAACCCTTGGTTTTGGAAAGGGTTTTAATAAAATTATTTAGTGAAGGATGCCTTATATTATATTGATATTAGTTTAATCGTATTGGCAACCTTTAGGAATTATCCTTTCTTTGATGTTAAGTTGATAATATTAAATTAATATTATTTGATGTTATGGGGAACGTAAGTTATATAGAAAACCATAGTGGTGACAAACTTATTTGTGTAGTAATGTTATTTTGGGGATGTTCATTATAGTTTTATGAAAATTATAGGAATAAAAATTTAAAAAAAAGGAAAAACTATGTGTTGGGTGATAAATAATCATATCCAAAAAGGCCACAGGGCTTGATCCCCCAAGCAAAGGGTGATATGGGTTTAGTTCCTACCACATTCCTTTTTAATTCATTGGTTATTATGTAATTATTTTTACATACATTTTACGGTGGATATATATTAATTTGACTTTATAAAACATATTAAAGAATCACCTTTTTGATTTTTTTTTTCATTTTTTGATGTGATTAATGATAATATGGGAAATTATTAATTGGGTTGAGATATATATTACCTTGAGGTTTAACATAAATGATTATTTTGAAGTATTCTATTATTCTTTTGGAGATGTATGTTTAAGGGTGTGAGATAAATTGTGGGGTTAAGATCTTCTTTCATGTTGAGGTTATTGAGGTTATTTGGGATATATTATTATTTATTTAAGGAATGATCTTTGTTAAAAATATGGTTTTATTTTTTTATTTTGGATATTAATATTTTCATATTCATTTCACCTATTTTAATTCTTTTTTATAACAATTTTGGTTTTAATAAAGATATTTGGAATATCTTTTTACTCTTTCATGGATCTTATGATCTGTTAAAATATAATTTTAGTGATTCATTCAAATAAATTTATATTGTATATTTATTCCTTACTATAAGAGGTTAATTGAAAATTTATTGACGCATAACCAAAGGATTTAATTGTGCTTATGAAATAAAAAGACATCTAGTAAGTATATTTTCTATAATTATATATATTAATTGTAAAATAATCCATATAATCTAGGAAAATAATCTTGAAATAAAAATGTTATATTTTTACATTCATATATGATGAACCAATGGTATTTCAAATCATCATTGATTTATGGTTTTTTTGTTGTTTACTATCCCTTGATCATTCGCTTTCACATGTTTAATTATCTGTATCAACCTATATAATTATTTAATCTTTTATTCTATGTTCATCAATTCATTAGAAACCAATGTTCTCTAATATATAAACCTAGTTATGTGATGAATTTCACATTTCCCTTTGAAGTCTTTTTAAGAGGATTCTTACAAACCCTATTTATGATGTGAGTTTTCCACAAAGGAATTTTCAAATTTCAAACACCTGATTACTGAGAAGAAGTTCAAATTTTGATGGTCAATTTATATAAGGGATCCATAATATAAAAACCTAATAATTTATGACATATTTATCTTTAAATAAATTTTATTTATTTGATATATTTCATCACATATAACACTAAGATTAAATGAAAAAATGATTTAATATTATAATATTATTATTTAAATCGGTCTGATATAACCAATCTATTAAATTTCTTGGGATGAATAGTATTAACTTAATTATGAAATAAATATAAAGGTACAACCCAATATAAATTTATTTGTTAATGATTAGTAAATAAGAACCCTACATTACAAATGATATTTTATTGTACAAATAAATAGTTCCGTCAAAAAATTGTTTTTATTAATTTTATGATAAAATAATATAAATAAATTTTTTTAACTTTTAGAATCATTATTTTAAAAAACTAAAAAAATATAATCAATATATTGATACTAACTTAGAGATAAATTTAAGGAATTTTTTGTAAAATTTTAATTTTTCTATGAATCGTGAAAATTGCAGATTTTTATCTAATTTCCATTTAATGTTATTAAATTAAGTAATTTAAAAGTACAATTTTTATTTTAAATTGAATAAAATAATTATTTTCTATTCATATTGAGTAAAATTAATTACATTTAAACCATATTTATACGATATTTTGGTATAAGATTATTCTTAGGTTTAAAAACACATTTTTCTAAAAAATGTTTTAAAGTGCCTAATGTTTCCCCATTTTATTTAAATAAAATAATATCTACTGATATAGGATAAAAATTAAATTTATATAATATATATATTAAACGAAATTCATTTAATTAATATGACATTTAATATAGTTTTTATAAGATCATTTTATGCTTGAAAAAAGGCATTTCGTGAAAACCCATTTTTAGCACATATTTGGGTTTTATTTTAAATTAAATTCTAAATATTATGTGAGTCAAATATTAAATAATCAATTAAATATTTTCAATAATAATAATATATATTATCTACGAAGTTAGACTTAATTTTTGACTATAATGAATAGTGAAAACAGTAAAAATTAATTACAACGATTAAGGTAAAAATGAGTTTACAGGGGAGTTAAACTAAAAAAGATAATGTTTAAAATTGACCCAAAACATATCCAATCCCTATTTAGGGTTATATTTAAACCATATAGCTTCTATTATTTTAAAATTTCTTATTTTTTATCCATGTTTCATGTTATAAAATTTTGTGTCTTTTCTTTTCAAAAACTCTAACTGTGTCCTCTCCCCCACTTATAAAAGTCAACCCCCTCTCCTCTCCCTTCCACACATAAAAATACCATTGGTTGTGTTTATACATTCCAAAATCCCATCCTTAATTCCATACCAACATCATAGAGGAATTTTTTCAACATAAAGGCATCCTAGGATGGATTTTAGTTCAAACATAAATTATTTTTCTGAATAAGTGGCATCATTCATATCTAAATATTTTTTTTATTCATTCTTCCTCCTACTTAAAAAATTATTAAAATGAGATGATATAATACAATTATTATGTTATATATAATTAGTTGAATTTTTTATTTTCATAACCTAAATTCATGTCCACTTCTTTCAAATGGGAAACCAAAATAGTGATCATGTCTACAGCGGACTACCGCCTCACAAATCGACATAATTCATTTTTCATCCCCACTTCCCAAGGATGGATATAATGATTTTAAATTTTTTAACTATAATATTTTTTATATATCTATAATAATGGAAATATAATATAATTTACACCTTATAAATATTAATTCTGTAGAGAATATGACAAAGTCTCTCATGTGTATGACAGACTACTACCTCACGAAGCGATGTGATTCATTTTTCATTTGCAGTTTATATAAAAGGTAATAAGTATTTATTTTATGTTTATGTATTATATTCATTAAATATTATTCATTATGTAAAATATATATATCACATACTTCTTTACCTTATCACCCATTGAATAAATAATATTGTCATTCATTTGTACAATAGAGCACTCTCTCGCGAAGTTAAGTGTTTCATTTTTATTATCCCATCACATGGATGGTATGTATAAGGGTATTTAAATAAATAATATGATATATATTATATAATAATAATTATGTATTAATAAAATAATATTTACCATATTTCCACCATGATCATCAAAAATAGAAAATTTACTCATGTGTACTTATGGCATATCATCTCCATGATTGAAACATAGTTCATTTTTTATAACCATATTTCATGAATGGTTTTAAAAGTATAAATTATGCATAAAAATAATTTATATATCACGATTACCATTATTTATTTGATTAAATAATAATCTCTTTGACCTTATTCAATATACAAAATTTGTTTTTACATATGATTTGTTTTTCAATAAAACATCTAACTGAAATTAATTGGTTATGTTATTGAATATGACATGATATAAATTTGAAAAAAAATAATAAAAACATAAATAAATATTCTTAATTAAGTAAATAATTAACATAAGTTTTTTATTTAGGAAGATAAGGGGCATACATGACAATTCAGGATCAGGGTAGTGGGTTCCATCTCAAAACATCTTTCTATGAGGCAAAAATTCTTTTATACACCTTAGTTATTTTATATGTTGTATATACTACCCCTTTTCATATCATAGAATTAATACTAAATAATTCATGTTATTTTAAGTAAAAAATCAGTTTACTTATTCATGTGGGTTATGATCCAAAATTTTACAAAGCAGTAAGTGTTTATGCTTCAGTCTAATTTTAATTGGGAATTCTTATGCTTGAATTCCCATTGAAGGAAATTATTTGATCTATATCAAATAAAACCCTTTAATTTTATTCAAATCTATTTATTTTTTAAATTTAAATTTAATAGTACCATTTTCCCCTCTTAGGCACTCAAAATGATTGAGGAAGTTTTTTTTAATAAAATCCAACATCAATTTTCTAATTGGTCAAAAATATTTTTCATTCCAAATATATGATGTCTAAAAATGTTTTAGAGATTTTTTTAATATTATAAAATGATTTATTTAATAAATTTTTAACCATTTATTACATTAAAAATAATTTTTAAATGGAATATTCTTGTCATTTTTCCAATATGGAACTTTTTTACTTTTCTTAAAAATGAAAACGATGTTTTTTATCTTATATTACATGTATAAAATTACCAATCATCATAAAAATTATTTGTTTTAATCCTTAATTTATAAGTTTCCCAGAATATTTTAAAATGAATTGATATTCCAAATATCTTATGAATTTTATTTTTTTCAAAAGTGATTTCTGAAGTGTAAATGGTATTTCTATCTATAATTTTTAAATATTTTTCAAATAATTTAAATTCATAAAAAAAACATTAATGTAATTGAATGATTATAAAATCAGTATATATGTCTCTTATATATATAAATATATATATTCCTTTCTTACTATCACTTCTTTTGAAAGGATAATTCCTGTATTATATTCATTTCTAAATTTCCCTATTTAATAGAACTCTTTAGATTATGATATGAGATAATGTTATGAAACACATTTTCTTCCCATGTGTAATTATTATGTTATTCCTTATGATTTATTTACTTTTTGTGGCGCACATAAATCTTGAAGAAGTTGTGATTAGTGATACCAGATAACGTCGGGTGAGCCCAATATAGCTTATACGATGGATGTGCCTACATAGTGATTCAAAGAATTATGTAATGTATAAGTCTCAAGAGGAGTCTTGTATGGGATTAGGTAGTAAACCTAATCCATTATTGGTCCTTTTACACCATGTGATGTTATCTTGGATGTTAACCTTGACTCATGTTTATGTAATGTTATATTTTGCTGCCACATTTCCTATGATTTCATGGTATTATGATACCATGTTCATTAAAAAAAATTTCCATGTGATAACTCATGTGCCTTATTTTTTATGACATCATGTAACATAATTGAGTCACATGTTATCCTTCCTTATCATTTTTATGTCCTTACTGGTCTTTCTAGCTCACCCCTTTCCATTATGTATTCTATAGGGTATCCTATGCAATTCTAAGAGCTCAAACTAATTTAGGATCTCACTAAGGAAAAGAACCAAAAACGAAGGATGAAAATTTTATGTTTCCATTGACATATTATGAACCTAATATTATAAATACACTACACCTCACAAACATTAGGTTTAATTAATGGACGAATTTGTTAAATATAAGGTAATAATATATTTTTAAGGTTTGGGTCTCTATATGATCTCATCTTGAATGAGAAGTTGATATCATGTACCTCTTATAAGTTGGAACCTATGTATTTACCTAATTTAAAAATTAAAATACAAGAATTCTGTGATAAAGGGTTCACTCGTCAAATGTTTTCACCATAAGGGGAACCTATATTATTTTTCAATAATAATGATAGGAGAATGAGATTATGTATCAATTATATGGAAATAAATGGAATTACTATAAATAAAAAGTATTTATTTCTACATATTTATGTATTATTTAATCGACTTAAAGAGTATCAACTCTTCTCAGAGATTGGCCTTTATTTGGGCTACCTTTAGTTAATGGTTATGAAGGGTGATATTCTGAAAACAACATTTTATGTGAGGTATAATCATTATTAGTTCTTAGTAATTCAATTTATGTTTAAAAATTCTTCCATTATGTTTGTGGATTTATTAATATAGTATTAAAAGACTGCCTTAATTAGTTTTTTGTTGTATTTCATGAAGAAATTAATATATATTATAAGAGTTATGAGGAACATGATAATAGTTTATGAATTTTTTTGAGGTGTTAAGGACAAAATATCATTATGAGATATTTGTTAAATGTGAAATTGGGTTTTAGAAAGTTACATTTCTTGGTCATATTAATTCAAGGATTGTATATTTATTGACTCTTCAAAGATGAAGACAATCAAGCAATAGACAATACCCACCCATGTATTAGAAATATGAAGTTTTCATGTGTTAGAGGGATACCATCAAATATGTATTTAATAATTTTATTGATTGGATAATCTATTAACCAAGATAACATGTAAGGGGGTTATGTTCATGTGGAAAATAGAGTGTGAAGATTTATGTGAATAATTAAAGAAGTTATTTGTGAATAATTCTATTTGACTCTACCATATGGTAAAGAAGGATTCATTATTTCTTGTTATTCAAAAAAGAATGGTCATGGATGTGTTATGATAAAAAATGATATATTTTTTGATGATGAAGGAATATAGTAGAAATCTCATGAGATTGACTATCTGACTCGTGATTTAGAAATGGTAGAATTAATCATTTAATTAAATATATAGAGATATTACCTCTAAAGAGATAGACACGATATATATATAGACCAAAAGATATTGAAATATTTCATTACATGTAAATATATTAATGTGATGAAAATAAGATTTTTAGAACTTAAAAAGTATTATAACTATTTTATCCATTATAATATAAGGAAGTCTAACAAGTTTTTATATACATTGATTATAAAATACTATGGTACCTTGTCCATGTTATGGTTAAAGAAAGATCCAACTCACAAATACCTTATAAGGAATTATCTAAGTATTATAATGGAGGGTGAAGCATCATTATTATTCCATGTAATAACTCAAACAAAATTATTAGTGTGGAATATGTAATATGAACATGGAGATAAATCTCTATAAAATAAAATGGAAGATGTGATGAATGGGAGCTTAATATGGTACAAATTTGGTGATGAATGAGTTTTATTGTTTGCTAAGAGGTTTTTATTTGTACCAGATTTGAATAAGAAACATTTATATATTGATCATAGAAAAAAATTTATTATATATCCTTAAAAGACAAAGATGTATTGGGATATGAGAGACCACATTTGGTGGGAAAATAAAAAGATAGGAATTGTATATTATACTCTAAGATGCTTAGTATTCCAATTGGTGAAGGTTGAAATACAACTTCCTAATGGACTAATGCAACATCTAACTATACTCTAATGGAATTGGGATAAAATTACTATGGATTTCATCATTGTGGATGTTGCGGCGTTCAGGATCCGATCTATGACGCTCAATAGAAGTAAGGACTCTTACATCTCTCTCTTCATTACCTATTTGAATTTTTTTATTCATAATCACATAAATGTTTTAATTATATATAATTCCATTATATTAATACAAGTCATTATATACCCCATTAAACCATTATCATGGAAACACAACACAACCTCTTTACTTTATAGCTTTTTGTAATCTATTACTATGTCGAAGAAGGGGTTGATTATTCTCTATTTACAATTACTGTTTATATTAACATTGTTGTGTCATTTTTAATCCATAAGTTATTATCCCATTATTGTGTTGATATAATTTTATATACTACTATTTATAAATCTATCCTATATGAGTATTCCATTCACTCACATTATTCTCTATTCATAAGTCATTACTGTGTATAACCTTCTTCGAAGTCATAGGAATCATATACATTTGTTAAGTAAAACAAATGTGATTTTCAAAGAAAATAGATTAATTTCTAAAAAAAGTGGAAATGGTTTTTATCATAGATGAATCTAGGGGTAACAACCAAGAAATTATATAGTCAGGTATATCCTGGGAATCATTTTGATGTATGGTGAGTGGGCTCTTACTTCGCACCACATTTGACACGCCAGGGGGAGTCCCTAATTACTCTGTATATGTGTTGATGGAATTCTCTTAGACATTATTATTAATTAATTTACTTTATAAATATATTTATATATTATATAATATATTATTCCATACAAGAATTTCATGTATGGTATGTTTTTTATGGAAAATGTATCATGTATTTATAAGTTGATTAACCATTAATATTATTCCAAGTATAACTTGTATTGATTTGGTATGTGATGGAATATATTGTAATATTTTGTGATGGGTGGGGCCTGGACTTATATTACCCCTCACTATACAAGTAGTTCTTATAGTAAAATTATAATTGGGTAATGGGAGATTCTTTACCTCTTCATATGGCCTAAACGATATTATTATGATGTATGAGATTATGTAATTACATATTTACGATTATTTTTGTGGTCCATGTTGTTATTCCATTCTATTTATTCTAAGGATTACACTTATGTATTCATTTTTATGGATTCAATTGTACTCATGTTTTTCCTTATGCCATATTCATCCATTATTTTCTTTTAATATATATTTTTCCCTTACGGATCATTTAAGATCAGCACCATTGCATTTTTCTCATTTCCTAAATTGATGAATTGGAATACTATGATTAAACAAGGATAGAATTATTGTATAAAGACATATAATTTTTATTGTAATGTTTTAATGTAATGTATCTTGTACAAAGAGGATTGATGATAATTAATCGCTGGAATATAATAACTTCTACATTGTATATTAATAAATAACCCACCATCTCTAGGAAACTAGGATCGGTGTGTTACATATACTATATATTACACCACCTTATAGATGGACCTAGGATCTTGTAAATCAATAAGTTTAAATTATTTTCTTTATTTTTATAGTTTTTAGTTCATTTTGAATTTATTTACAGCATACTTGACTATAGCATATTATCTACATGTATGATCCAAAAAAGGGAGAGGTATTTATTCAGACCGTGTATCATATTGAAGCATCAGACATGATTCCATCATATCATGTTCTACAAGACAGTATATTTGATATCCCACCTCATGGAGATGAGGTTCTTTCCTCAAAACCTCTTCTAGTAGTTATTTATGTTGACAAGTTAAAATGATGATGATGTAGACCAAATTGAGCTATATGTAAAGCCTCACATGTTCCGAAAGGATAGAAAACACAGCTAACAGATTATCCTCGACCAATTCTCGATGTGTACCAATAACTATGAGATTCATTTGTATTATCACCATATCCATAGTTTTCACCTGATATAGAATATCTTATCTCATATGAGAAGTCATTAACCATGCCTTTATGATTTATGATGGATCCTTCATAGGCTATATAGATACCTCATTAGAATTCAAGTCCTTCCACTTACATAGTGGGAGAAGGATCGTGTGCACATCTCGACATCTATAAGGAACCTCTTCATAATGATTCATAGATAGAGAAGAAGATATTCATGGTTCGTGTACCTAAGGGGGAACCCCCCTCCCTCTAACTAGTTAGAATATACCACAAACACAACGGTCGATGATCTTGATATGGGTGTCCCTTGCACACTCTAGAAAATGGGATGAGACATCACCATAGGAAATGATGAAAAATAATTTTACTCACTGATATTTATATTTTATGTTGACATAAATTATTTGATATTACATTGAGTGTTCTATATTTTAGATAATTTCCAAATTATTATTAAAGTATTACTAAAATAATTAAATTTAAAAAATATATTTCAAAAAAATGATCTTCCATTAAATATTTAAATTATAATTAATGGTACCACTTTTAGTGTATATACATTCATTTTTACAATGAATTTTCCAAACCATTTATTAGAAAAAATCAAATATATATGGATAAAATTATTTTATTTTATAATTAATGAAAGTATTTTCAAATTTGGTTTTTTTTAATAATTCATAATTAAATGTTAATAATTAATAACAATTAAAAAAATTAATATTTAATTGAAAATAATTTATTTTTTTAATTAAGTCATTAATAATTAGTAAATAAATAAAACTAATTAATAAAAATGTCATTCATAATACTTATTATGTATTTGTAATTGATATAAATTAATTTTAAATATTTATTAATGGTTAATAATAATTATTAATTATCTAATATTATTTATTAATACATATATATGATTTTAGTTTATAATTAATAAAAAATTTATTTATTATTTTTCAAGTGATAATTATTAACAATTATTATAAAAAATTACTATTTTATTATTTATAATTAATGGAAATAATTTAAAAATAATTGTTTTCAAATATTTATTAAAATTTAAATTTAATATTAATATATAATAATTTTTTAATTAAATATTTATTACTATGAAATTAATATAATTGTTAACATTATTTATTTTTAAATTATTATTAATATTTTTCTAAAAAATTATGTATCATGGTATATATATATAAATTTGAAACGAAAAAATTAATAATTATTTACAAATATTTATTTACTTACTCACATTAAATTCTACTTTATAATTATTAATTAGTAATAATTATTTCTAAATAATTAATTTGTGAAAATTTAATTTGATTTTTTATTAATGCACGGCATGAGGGGCTCTCACGCCTTCTTAGAAAACATATTTAAGAAGTTGTTGAAGCTCCTCACACCTTGGGTGTTATTCAATGTTGGCAAAAGGATTGATGGGATTCATCTCCTTTTTGGGTTAGTTTTTATAAAATTATTAAAACTAATTCAAATATTTATTATATATTTAAAAAAAGTACATAAAACTCCCTAGAAGAAACTCCTTATACACCCTAATTATTATTCTAGTTGAGCATAGTTCTACCTCACGATGGTGCCTTTCTCCTCTGGTGATGCATGGATGTCTAATTTTTTTAAACTCTAAAAACAACTATGATGTGTCCAAGTCATTATGACCTAAATCTCATAAAACAATAACCCTTACATATATTATAACTAACTCTTAAAAACAACCCCTATAATGACCCATATGGCATGGTATGTCTCGTGTTTAGCTGTTCTAGATTAATCCTTATGGTGTGGTCTATTTCTTGTTCTATGGTTTCAACTTGCTACTTCTATAAGTCTAAATTCATATTTCCATTTCTAGATCCTTAAAATTACATTATAAAAAATCCAAAAAAATGTAATAGAAAATATATATATATTCAAAAAATCCAATCAATAAATACCTTTAGTTCCAACATTAACCCTCTTTGGATTTAGTTTTCAATAATCGATTTTAATTCAAGAGGAAAATATTATTGCACACTCCCCCTTTAAAATATAATAAGATTTTTATTGAATATAATAAAACTTTATAAACCAAGAAAATTGAGTTTAATATTTTCTCTAGTCATACCTGAGACAAATCATAATGTTGGAAACAAGAAAAAAATCAGTGCAACAATGTCGTCTATGATTTTCTAGAAAGCCCTGTATCTTTGAAAACTCCCCCTAGATAGTATCTCCCACTATATTTGACTCTAAATATAGCATATCAAATAATAACAACAAAATTATAGATATATAATTATATAGATTGGTAGAAGGTCACTTCTGAACCATCTTAATAAGAATAAATTGGTTGAACTCCAAGGGTCAACATATGCCTTTCAAATACATGATCCACCTATGACTTTGTGAAAATATAAACTACATAATATTAATTTCAAACGAATTTTTTTTTCAAATATATTTTTCCCCACATTATCCACAATTAAATGGTGATAAATTTCAATGTTCTTCTCACATGATTATTGAATCATATTTTTAGAAAACTCAATAACACACTTTTTATTGAATCATTAGGGGTTTTTTAAAAAATTCATCATTTTTTTACAAAACATTAATTATCCAAAAAAGTTGTGTACATGATTTGGTAGTAAAACATATTTTACCTCTATATTTATTAATGAAATACCATCCTATTTTATACTTAGACGACCAACACAATTATTACCAATGAAATAAAGCTTCTCCACTTAGGAATTTTTAATCCAAAATAACACCATCCAAATGAGTATCCAAATGCCCAAATAAACTAATTTATTTTCATTTTTAAAAAATAAAATGCAATTTAATGTTCATTAAACATATCATATTATCATTCTCACCACCATTAGATGTTCCTTGTTAGGAAAACATCATAACCATGCTTCCAAACATGTATCACAAAAACAAATTATCTTGGTTGTGGTAAGGTAGTGTAAACAACCATGGATTATTATATATATGTTTTAGTCTACCCCCATATTATCCTAATGTTTTCCAATATTTCGTCTAACCACTTTCAAAGTTTAAACTGGCTTTAATATATCTACTCCAAATTCATCCAAATTTAATGTTTATACTTAACTTATGAAATGAATGAATTTAATTCATCCTAATAGACTTTCACCCCAAACAATATGTCACATCCCCGATCATTAACATCTCAAATTAAAAAATCATCAATTTTTTAATTTATCAAAAAAAATATTCCACCAAACATGATGTCATCTACATACTCTAATACCATACATTGCATCTTTTCGTAAATTTTCACAAATATTTTGTCATCAAACTCTCCTCTTTTTATTTCCATAAATCAAAATAAATCATCCAACTTTGTATACTAAGAACAAGATTAAAAATTATGACATAAAAGAAATTTTCCTACCTTTATACATTTTAATCCTCATTAACAATAATAAATCCAACTACCTATTCAATATAAACGTCCTCATTCAAGTTTCTATTCATAAGTTTCACCTTCAAATACATCAACACCCTTTGATAATATGAACACATATTTATATATAAACATTTTAATATACATATTTTTATATTTATTAAGTTTAAATAAAAAGGATACTAATTATTTTTGTATGGTTTATATGTTTAAAAATATATTTTACATGTAACTATGTTTAATATTTATTTTTAAAATAAATTTTTATATGTAAATATATAAAAATATTTATATATTTGATGATAAATAAATCCCAAATAATAAAAATGGTAAAACGTAAAAACTATATTCTCTTTATAAAATGTAAGTCAGGGTAATTAATTTCGTCTCCATTGAAAAAATACAACCAGAACCTCCTAAATGGAGTTGAAATTCCATTTAATATTCAAAACAATTGGCATCTCAACCAAAAAGCGTCATTTTCTTGGTCTTTAAGACCTTTTTCTCTTTGAAAAAATAGGGATTGCAGTCCTCATTAGTCATCACGGAATACGTATCTTTACATAAAATGATGTAACACCTGGTGGAGCCCAAACAAACACCGGATCAAAAGTTTTACCATTTTGAAATTCATGTCATGTTTTCAACTTATCATAATATGTTAGTTGAATTATTAATTTTTTCAATCAGCATATTTTTAAATAACGTATATTATATGTTACTAATTAGTTAATTAAAAACTAATATTAATTTTAAATTATTTTATTGACCATTTTCACTAAATCTATTATATATTAAGTGTAAATACACATCTATTATTATATAAATAATACTTAATCAAATATATTTTTATAAACGAATATAAATATATTTATATATTATAAAATGTTATTTATAAGTTTATATTTTTTATTATGGTTACATTTAATCATCTCTAAATATGATGATAAAGTTAACATTTATGGAAGATAAAAAAGCACTGATAAATGAATTTATTTTATCAATATTGACAAAAAGATAATGTAATTATTGAATTTTATCTAAAATTTCATAGATTTGAAAAAATAATATCCTTTATTATATATATTTTAGTGATGATAAATGATATCACATAATAAGAATGGTCCAATAGTATTGTGGATGTAATGAATCATATTTAATGTTTTATACATGTTTAATTATTCATATATGGATACTCCAATTTTATTTTTGGTAGGGTTTGATTCCTTAAAGTGGCGTTAACCCTTGTATATTTCTACACTTTTCTATTTATTATCAATTTTTTCTATCGAATTTTATCCTTTTTTTGTTTGGTTTGGAGATTCATAAAAAATAATGTATGTGCCTTATGTTATTATGGATGGAAAATGATTATTATGTAATAATATTTTTTAATGAAAATGAGCATTGGTAACTCTCAATAGAAGTTCCCAATTCCTAATTTTTTTCAAAAAAATGTGTAGGTGGTCTCAAATGATGATTAAAAATAATTTTTTTAAAAAATAAAATAAAATAAAATATATAGTGACTATGATGGATGGGTGAAAATACCCACCCTAATAGGACCCCTTAGCAATAACCATCATCATTTTTAATATTTTTTTAAAAATAACCATAAAGATATTTTTATGAAACTGGAAATATATTTTGATATGATTGTATAGAATTAATTTAATTTTTTAAATATTATTATTCAAGTGATCCTTTTTATTAAAACATCAAATGTTAATTTTTTTTTAAAAAGATTTGAATTTGAATGTACATTTCTAAATATATCTCAAAAAATATGAAAGGGGAGATGGTGTGACATCGGCCGATATAATAGGTAAGGGTACACAATAGTTGAACATGAATTACACTACTTCTTGTTGAGGAGATATGGAATAAAGATATTCGCATCAAGAAAAAAACAATAGTTGAGAGAGTGGTTATGGTAGGGCCTTCCCCAAACCCACTGAGGGTAGGAAGATAGGGATAAAGAAGATCACAAGAACCTCTCACTACCACATCACATTATCTAAGCTCCATAAGGTCCCCTTAAAGAATGTTAGGGCTCGATCTAGGTTGAGAGATGCAAGGATCAACATCATCATGTTATCTCCCACCGCCAACAAGATATTATTTAATCATTATCCACTCTCAGTAGATTCTGTCCTCCAGACTATCCTCACAGGATGTGGAGGTGATGCATTTGATCTAGATCAAGAAGAAGTTTTTTGGGTGGAATCATCAATGAGGGAAATAGTTTATAAGGAAGCATTGACTATGGAATATTCATATCCACCTCCTATTGTGGCTGAAACAATGGAGACTAAGGATGAAGAGGGATGGGTATAGAGGCTTCTAAATAATCCAATAGAAATTATGGGGTGAGAGAGATAAATGATTTCAAAGATACTTTGGATATATTGGCAGTGAAGGTTATGGGGGTGTTGTTATTGGGATAAGCTACCAAGAGTCCTCTGTGTTTGGGTGTTTTATGAATGATGTATAAAAATAATAGAGTTTTTTAATATATTTTCTTTAAAAAAATATAATATATTATAGGTTAAAAATATTTTTTTAAAAATACGTCTTAAAGGCTGAATTCATGGCATCGTTGATTCCGCCTTATCCCTAAAACAATAATTTTTTTCTATTTTAATTATTATTATTTTTATACATAAAATATTAATGTTTTATTATTATTTTGTATGTTTATATATATACATATGACAAAATGTTTCAGCATAATTTATCTCTTATTCAAGTAGGTGACTATGCTAGCCTCTAAAATAAAAACTATAAGACCAATATAAATTTAATTTTAAACATAGATTAATCATATAATAAGTATTCAAAAATAAAAATAATTTCTCAAAAAATGTTGATGAAAATTTATATATATTCTTCCTAATCTGCCTACTTGAAACTTAAAAATGTATCAAGTATGTGACTTTTCAAGCCTATAAACAATAAAATATAAGACCAATATGAATTAAATTTTAAATATTGATTAAAAATATTACAATTAGTCGAAAATAAAAATATTTTTTGTAAACATTTTGGTTAAAAACAATTTATAATCCTTCTAATCAACCAACATGAAACTTAAAAAAATTTCAAGTACATGACTTTTCTATCCTATAAAATATAAACTATAAGACCAATATGAATGAAATTTTAAACGTTGATTAAACATATAACAGGTAGTCTATTTTTTAATTTTTATTTATATGGGTATTATAGATTATATTTTATAGGGTTTCAAATTCAAGTAAGTGGCTTAGGATCCTCCTCGACATTCCTCCTTTTCCCTCTCACTTCCATGTTACATTTCTTATATTCGTTTTATTTTCATTTATTTATTTTCTTTATGAATCTATTTATTTGGAAAATATTTTACAATGTTAAAGATATCTTTTAAATTTTATTTTCAAGGTTTTTATAATTTATATTTTATAATCCTTTAATGTTATCTACTTGAAATTTAATAAATAATTCTTATGTTTCAAGTAGTCGACATTGAAAGCTGTCAAATATAATTTTTTCCTAAAGTATAAATTAATACTGAAATAATGGATAAACATATAATAAAATATCATCATATTAATAGTACTCACATTTCAATAGAAATAAAAAATATAAATTCACATGTATAATCAATGTTTATGTCAATGGTGAGGAGATTCAATCCCACATGGTGGTCTGTGAATAGGAAGCCTGTGTCGAGTTCACTGTGGTGTTTGATAACCTGGAGAGGGATGATCCTCAGGTACTGGAACATCGACTTTCACATCCTCCACATGTGTGTTATTAAGAGTTCTCAAATGCATCTCATACATCCCTCCTGATCCTTCTCCCACTAGGGTGGTATATGGACATTATATCATCACAATGGGGAGCCAAGCATGCGATGGAGATATACACCAAGGTTGAGATGGATCTGGACCCCAAGGCAGTAATGGATATAGACCCCAATTCATTGATTGATCTGGACCCCAAGGTTGTTAGTGATCTTCACACCATGATGGAGAGAACTATGAATATCATGACAAGAAAGAGGTATCACATGCCACCTGAGGCACATTTTGAATCAGTTGAGGCTGGAATACTAGAGAGTCGACTTCTTCCTGTGGAATAGGTGAGCCCTCACGTGCAGCATGCCTCTATCTACATTGTTGTGGTTGTAGCTCTTAAAAACTAGAAATTTTTTCATGATGTTCCTCTAAGAAAGGAACCTCCTATCTCTAGGATGGATGCTCAAAGATGCTCTTGAAAAGCACATGATAAGATAACCTCAGCTCCAGTGCTTCATCATGGATGACTTCTGTAATGCCCCAACCCCAGTTACCAAGAGTCGGTGTATTATTTTAATACATTGGCATGATCACAAGGAAATAATGTATCAAATGACCGATCCGTTTAGTATTATTGGAAACAAGATTCATACATAAGATCAACTTTACAACTTGAAAAGAAATAGAACACGAATTTACTCCATTAGAAACATTCAAGCCTCATAGATTATGCCTGCAAGTCACTCATAACTAACTTCTTCATATCCTGGGAAAATGAAACATAATAAAGGGGTGAGCTCAAACTCACAGTAAGGGTAACCAATACATTGAAAGATAACATGAATATTAAGCATAGTGAATAATTGAAACCACAGGCCTTTACCAATAATAAACATGAATACTTTTAGGGCATGAATATGAGCTGAGTAAATAATGACATAATAAAACATAATCATTGGTATTCTACAACATGGATTACCACATGAACAATCAGTATTATTTTCATAATGAGGGAATGTATAATACCATACATTCTGATACATTTTTTCAAGGCCTCGGCCAAGACATCTAAAAATGATTAAGGCCTCGACCAAAACTATATATCAAATTGGGAAAGGCCTCATCCAATTCCACATCTAGTTTTCTCATGGGACCTACCGATGCATCAAGGAGCTATAGTAGGCTCCACCCGTCACTAACTAATTCCAATACATTCCTCATATGAAAAAGATAAAATATAACATAATGATTTGTATTAAAACTAGCATACAAAATGTCAATATTTTAACCATAAACCATGAATGGTATAAAAATAGAACATCCACAGTCAAACATATCACAAAACCTTCAATACAATATGTATGTTTTGTATCATAATAAATCAACTTCAAATTAACTTAAAATCCATCAAAGGATTTTTACATAGATGAAATCAAACCCTTTTTTAGAGAAATATCACTTTCAATTTTGAAATCATTCAAGAGTCACATAATTATAAAGAAAACATTTATTTTGAAAATATTCTTACAATCTTGTAAGGGAAGTTTCTACAATTTTATAATGGTAGAAAATAGCTGCACCCGCCATATAAGGAAAAATAATTCTTATCTTAATTTTGTCAAAAAGGTCATAAAGTGCCTTCTTTGGAAAACGACGGAAAGATTTCTTTCAGAACATATAAGTTCAAATAAGGTTATAAATTAAATTAACCATTTATCTAGTAAAAAAATGTTTTGAAATACATTTTTAAGAAACATGGATGTGGATGATAAAGTGGTCCCAATAGATACTTACATAAAAATAATATCAGATAATAAAGAGATTGTGAAATTTACCCTTACCTTGTACTCTTCCTGAGTCGAGGGTAGTCTAACCACTTGTATAATGATGAAATAATTTTTATTAAATTATTCAATAACTATATACATTAATATGATATCATATATTATCTTATAATATTGATTTGATAATAATATTTTGGTATTATCGTCGTTTCGAGTGTTAAATGATTCGTTTTCCTTAATATAATTTGTTATGTAAGTAATGTTTGTTATGGATAGAATGTATCTTATTCATATTCAGAATGATATTATGTCCTTAAACATTATTTTTAATCTTCAAATGAAAATTATTCTTGAATGGATAGGATGGGGAATGAATCTCATCGTGTTTGTGGAGACGGTAATTCGTACGTACGCACGAGCGACAATTTCATTCTTTTGATATTAAAATAATATGTAATTGAATGTTATATCCTAAATTCAGAATAATTAACATGTTATATTTATTATTTACATCAATTATACATCATTTTTGTACCCATCCCAATAATAATATATTGAATAACATATATACCGCGACCTAAAGACGGTAAGTCGTACGTACACACGTATGGTGACATGTCATTAAAAGGATGGATAGAATAATGAATATGGTTGTACCATATTTATAATAAAATTATAGTATATAGAATATACTGGAGTTATTATTTTAGAATGGAAATAACAAAGAAAAATGAAGTGGAAGAATAAAGGAACTTGAAAGAGGTGATGAAATATTTACCTCTTCTTCGGGTTCTTCCTTTTAATTTGACCAAAAGCGCTCCTTAGGTTGGCTTTATGACTAAATGAAAAAATCTAGGATGAAGGTAGGACATTTGAGAGGTTATTTGGGTAGGGTTTGGCCAAGACAAATGGCTTTTAAGGTGTGAATTAGAGAGAAGGGTGGTTCCCTTTTATAAGATGGGTGAGGGGCACCTTATGAAAAGCCAGAAATATTATTTTATAATAAAATAATTTTCGATTTATAATGGATAAAAAATGTATTATTTAAAGTTTAAGGTAGGGATGGGTCTAAAATCCTTCAACAAATATGTTTTAGACAGGTTTGGCCCATATATTAACCTTATATTATAGATTTAACTCTTAGTTAAATAGTTTGATATTTACCATGTCTCTTTTCATTTTTATATTATATGGTAAATAAACTTACTATAAACTTCCAAACGAACCCCAAGCGGTTAATTAATGATACACCTATCATTAAATAAGTCTTTTGGCTAAACCATATATATTTAGGAATAGAATATCAATTAATAATATAATATGTGTTTTGAAAATTAATTTATGTCAATTTTGACACTATTTGGTATTTGGTTTTTGTGAGTCATCACAACTTGATTGATTTAAAAAAGATACGTTGAATCAACCCTAACATGTCCTATTAACCTATAAAATTCTTGGATGTCATAAAAACATTAAAATTATATTTATTCTAGTATTTATAATACCATTTATTTTATTCTTTCATTAATAAGGTAATTCCTGAATAAATATTGTGTCATAAATAAATTTTATTATTTAATGTCTAAAAATTATAAATAAAATACAATTATGTATTAAATATTTTTATCTTTACAATTAATATTTATAGTCTAATATATGACTAATATAACCCCATGTAAAAATTGATTTACTAAAAGATATTTGTTTATGTCATTTTTTCCTTTACTTTAAGTTAATTAAAATAAAGTGGCATTATCATTCATAAGTGGCATTATGGGGTCCCAAAATCGACCCAAGGATGACCATGGTCGGACATGACTCATCCAATAAGGTTAGGACAAGTGTTAAAAGTAATTTTTTATTATCGTAATATTCTTTTTATCTTGAATTTCCTTATTTACCTTTAATTGTGGTAAATAAAAGTCAAAAGTAACTATTCACCAAAAAAATATTTTCAACTAATTGAACCGCATTTTACTTACTGATATCAACTGTGTCTCTTGGATTTTTGAAATTCAATTCACGGAAGTGGACAAATTATGTTTTATGTAAATTTTCAAATGCTCTTAGGAGGTGGGTAAAAGACGATAAAAAGTTCGATAAAATTTTTATATATCTAAAATTATTATAAATTGACTCGAATGAATTACACTAAACTTATATAGGTATTATATATCTATTTTAAACTAAAATAAATTTAAATAAAATAAATAATTATTTAAATAAAATTTCAGTTTTAAACAATAACATAGTGTTTTTCTCTATTCATCAAGAATTGAATGTTTTCTGAAAAATACCAAAAATTCACCCTAAGATAATTTTGAAATTAAGAATTGAAAAATAAATTATATTATACCAATATCAAAACATATGAGTTTAATTAATTAATTTAAAATTAATGCCCGTTGTCAACACCAAAATGCGTATTTTTAAGAAATAATAACTATCAAAAGATTGACACAAGTTTATATCCAACTTCAAAGTGAAATTACTTACAATGACCATAATTGGATTAAATGGTAAAAATATAATCTATTTATACATAAAAACAATTAAAATTTATAATTCAACACTATAAATTATTTTGATTAAAAAAGTTGTTTTCAGTTAAAATATAGTATTTTTCACTATTCACTCAAGTATGAAAGTTATCATAAAATCACCAGAAATTTATTGAAACTAAATTCTTTTATCTTTATTCTAAAGAAGAAGATTATTTCGTCAAATTTAATATATAAAAGCTTTAAATATTGGATTTAAAAAGGGTTCGACATTGAAAAGGCGTTAAAATTGCATTTTTTTTAAAAAAAACATCTTTTATCTGAAAAAAATGAATTTGTTCTTATATTATGTCCAAGAAACTCATAATATGGATTCTAAATTTATAAGGATTATATAAATTTCAAATTTTAGTTAATACTGTTTATAACCGCTTTTGAACAGCTAGTTTGGGAAGTCGTAGTGTGCTTGAACTCAGTGTTGCGTGTAGTGCGAGTTATTGAATTACTTTGACGAAATAACATACTATGAAATAGTGGGGTGTTATATTATTACCTCCATTAATAAATTTCATCCTTTCTATTTTAAATTGTTCTTCTAAAATAAAATGTTGAAAATAGAAAATACCTTTGTGGGAAAACCCACATCGGAAATTGGGTTAAAATTTTTTGTCTTAATAAGAGGAAAAGGGGAATGAAAAAGTTGCAACAAAATTATGATCTAGATTAGGAGAACATTGGTGGAAATTGTAGACACATAATTAGAGGAAAAAAATATATATTTATAGGGAGTGATTAAGGTCATCAGTCACAAACAATTGTAGAACTGAGGGCCTCAAAGCCATCAATATATGATGATTTAAAATATCATCAATTCAATAAAACATAAGGTATTAGGATAACACATTTTTAGTTTTAATATACCTTGCCTAAAATTTAAGAATTAATATCTTCATAGAATTAGAGAAGAAAAAATATATACTTGACAAGTACAGTTACATCCTTTAACTAATTTCTACCACAAATTCATCTTTCACTCTAACAGATAATAGAACTTTAAAAAATATTCTATTTATCCTATTCGTAAGGGGTTCCCAAAAAAATGAATTTATAATTCACCAATTAGACCCTTTAAAAAAAGAAACTACAATATAAAATCCAGGGACTTTACATTGTCCAGTGGTAGTCAATAAACCCCAATCTCACTTTGGTTGGGGGTTCGACTCTCATAGCTTTGTCCGACTCAACGGGTTGTCACACGGTCTGCATGTTGTCCTTTTTATAAAAGTCCAAAAATAACTTTAACAATAGTATCCAATTTCAAACATAATTCATTCCAACCATTATACTTATCTAAAATACTTCTATCCAAACTCATAGTCCAAAATTTATAATGAAGCTAAACACAATGGAGATCATTTTTTCCACCTAATAACATTTGAACACCTTCATCGTGTATTATTTTAAAACATGGTAACACACTGAATTACCATAAAACCTTATTGATTGCATTCATACTCCCTTATCCTTTATATAATACTGGATATATTCCATATATAAAAAATATTGAATATTCCAACAATGATGAAATAAACATGCTATTAATCAGTTCCAAGGAAGTCAAGAATATCCAATATAATTTATCCAAATAAACCATCTCTTATTCCAAAATAACTACCTCATTATTAGGACCATATTAAGGATTACATTTCCTTCAACCTTGTATTTTCCAAAAAAGTGTATCTTTCTATTAAGTCACTTTTTATAGAACTATATAATCTCAAGTCCTCAATAAAATAGTACTCTAGTACAATCCTTATTTATCCCAATAATTCATATAACTAGTATATTGTTGATATGACACTCAAATGAAATAATTCTATAATAACAACATAAGAACACTATTAATTCCTCTTTATATGAGGTATTATCATTACTTTATTATTATCCAATAGCATCATTTAAGGTATACTCTGATGACTGGGACATTGATTCGTGTAGTGTCCCAACTCCTTGTAGATGAATCATTGTACATTTGAAACTTTTTTGTTACACTTGAAATCATGTGGTGTCCTTTTTCTCCATACTTATTACAAACTCCCATTCCCTTGAAGCATTTACCAAGGTGATTCTTTCCCCATTTATCAAATATGGGAAAATCCTTCTTTTCCCTCTTCCCTTTGTCCATATTTCTCTTTTCCATCCTTTTCTTCTCTTGATTCCCTTCAAAGCCATAAGAATCATAGAATTCTTTACTTTTCCTATTAACACATGATAATATTTCTTTATATTTTGAGAATACTTGGGATATTTTTTCCCTTCTAAATTTTTTATTAATATCATGAAATAAATGATCCTTCTTACACTTTGGATCATACGTATTGCTAAAGTTTGCATTCCTTTTACAGGGTGTTATTTCTATACAATGGCATACACTAGGTCAGTTTATGAATTGCAATGAATAATTCCAAACTTGTAAACTACCTAACATAAATTGAAAAATTTCTAGATATAATCCACAATAATAAAAAATGTTTTATTTGCGGATGTATATACTCATAAACCCTTCATAATGGTTTGTAAAGAAAATTAGAATTATCCTAATCATATCCCCCGAGAGTATCGTAACCAAGAGTGTAGCAACGCCCGTTGTCGTGCACTAGTTCCCATTCACGTCTATCTCAAAGTGGTGTTTTTGGGTTTTACCCCATGGTACATCGGTGCTAGATCCGCCTCTACAGGCTTGTATCCAGACAAATATATATTTCGTGGAAAACCCACAAAATCTATACAATACCAAAATTCAAGGAAGTCATTCTATACAAATCCTCAAAGTCTATCTTAGGGATATGTGTTCTAATCATATTTTATCTAAATCTAGTTTCCATGGTTGGTACTAAACTTCCTTTGATAACAACAGTAACGCCCCGACCCTAGTTACCCAGATTCGGAGCATTATTTTAATACATTGGAATGATCATAAGGAAATCATGTCTCAAAAGACATATCAGTTTAGTATTATTAGAAACAATATTCATACATAAGTTCAACTTTACAAATTGAAAATAAATACAACATGAATTTATTCCATTATAAACATCCATTCCTCCTAGATTATGCATAAAAGTCACTCATAATTACATTCTTCATATCCTAGGAAAATAAGGCATAATAAAGGGGTGATCTCAAATGCTCAGTAAGGGTAAGAAATACGGCGGAAGATAACATAAATATTAATCATGGTGAATAATTGAAACCGCATGCCTTTAACAATAATAAAAATGAATACTTTTATGGTAGGAATATGAGATGAGTAAATATTTCCATAATAAATCATAATCATGGATATTCTACTAGTCATATGACCACATGAACCATCAATATTATTTTCATAATGATGGAATGAATAATGTCGTACATTCCGAAACATTTTGTTAAGGCCTCAACCAAGAAGTCTTAAATTGATTAAAGCCTCAGCCAAAACCATATATCAAATTGGGAAAGGCCTTACTCAATTCCACGTCTAGTTGTTTAATGGGACCTACCGATGCATCGAGGAGCTATAGAGGGCTCCACTCGTCACTTACTAAGTCAAGTACATTCCTCGTATGAAAAGGATGAAATATGACATAAAAATTCATATTAAAATTAGCATAAGAAATGTAAATACAGTATTCATAAACCATGAATGGTATAAAAATATCACATCCATAGTCAAACATATCACAAAAACTTCAATACAATATATAATTTTTGTATCATAATAAATCAACTCCAAATAAACTTAAAATCCATCAAAGGATGTTGACATAGATGAAATAAAAACCTTTTTAGAGAAATATGTCTTTCTATTTTTACATAATTTAAGAGTCACATAATTATAAGGAAAACATTTATTTTGAAAATATTTTTATAAGCTTGTAAGGGAAGCATCGATAATGTTATAACGGTGGAAAATAGTTTCACCCGCCGTATAAGTAATGAAAACATTCTTATCTTAATTTTGTCGAAAAGGTCAAAAAGTACCTTGTTTGGAAAATGAAAGAAATATTCTTTTCAAAAATTATAATGTTAAATACAGTTATAAATTACATTACCCCTTTATCTAGTAAAAAAATTGAAATAGGTTTTTAAGAAACATGGATATGGATGATAAAGAGGCCCTAGTTCATACTTACGTAAAAACAACCGCGGATAATAAAGAGATTGTAAAATTAACCCTTAAATTGTACTTTTCCTTGGTCGAGGGTAGATTAACCTCATATATAATTGTGAAATAATTTTTATTAAATTATTCAAGAACTATATACATTACTAAGATATTATATATGATCTTCTAATATTGCATTGTTAATAATATTTTAGTATTATCGTTGTTTTAGGTGTTAACTGATTCATTTTCCTTTATATGCTTTGTTACATCAGTAATGTTTTTTTATGGATAGGATGTGTCTTATTCATATTCATAATGACATTAAGTCTTTAATTAATATTTTTAATCATCAAATTAAAATTATTCTTGAATAGATACGATGGGGAATGAATCTCATCGTGTTCGTGGAGACGGTAATCCGTACGTATGCACGAGAGAAAATTTCATTCTTTTGGTATTAAAATAATATATAATTGGATGTTGTATAATATATACAGAATAATTATCCTATTATATTTATTATTTACATAAATTATACATAATTATTATACCCATACAAATAATAATGTTTTGAATAACAACTATACCACGACGTGGAGACGGTAAGTGGTACGTACGCACGTATGGTGACATGTCATTAAAATTATGGATAGAATAATTAATATCATTGTACCATATTTATAATAACATCACAGTATATAAAATTAACTGGGGTTATTATTTTATAATGTAAATAACAAAGAAAGAGGTAGTGGAAGAAGAAATGAACTTGAAAGAGGTGATGAAATATTTACCTCTTCTTCAGGTTATTCTTTTTGATTTGATAAAAAGGGATCCTTAGTTTGGATTTATGACTAAATGAAGGCCTCTATGATAAAGGCAGGATAGTTTAGAGGGTATTTGGGCCAGGTTTGACCTATCCAAATGGCTTTGAAGGTGTGAATTAGAGAGAAGGTGGATTTCCCTTTTATAAGAGGGGTGTGGGGCACCTTAAGAAAAGCTAGAAATTTTATTTTATAATAAAAAAAATTTCGGTTTCTAATGGCTCAAAAATAAATTATTTAAAGTATAAGGTAGTTATGGGTTTAAAACCATTAAACGAATAGGTTTTAGATAGGTTTGGGTCTCCATATAAACCTTATATTTTAGATTTCACTCTTAGTTAAATAGATTGACATTTACCATGTCTTGTTGTATTTTTATATATATGGTAAGTAAACATACTATAAACTTACAAGATAACCCCAAGTGGTTAACTAATGATACACCTATCATTATATAATTATTTTTTTCTGAACCTAAGATTTTTAGGAATAGAATATAAATTAATAATATAATATTTGTTTTAAAAATTACTTTATGTCAATTTTGAAACTATTTGGTATTTGGTTTATGTGAAAGTCTTCACAACTTGATTGATTCAAAAAAGATACATTTAATCAACCCTAACATGTCATATTCACCTATAAAATTCTTTTATGTCCTTAAAACTTTGAAATTATATTAATTTTAATATTTATAATACTATTTATTTCATTCTTTCATTAATAAGATAATTACTGAATCATCATTGTGTCATAAATAAATTTAATTATTTAATGTCTAAAAATTATAAATAAAATAAAATTATTTATTAAATCATTTTATATTTACAATTAATATTTATAGTCTACAATATAACTTATATAACCCCATTTCAAAATTGATTTACTAAAAGATATTTTTTTAGGTCATATTTTCCTTTACTTTAAATTAATTATTATAAAGTGCCATTATCATTCATAAGTGGCTCTATGAGGTCCCCAAATAGAGACAAGGATAACCATGGTCGGCCATAACTCGTCCAATAATGTTAGGACAAGTGTTAAGGTAATTTATTATTATTATAATATTCCTTTTACCTTGAATTACCCTATTTACCTTTAACCGCGATAAATAAAAGTCAAAAGTTACTATTCGTCAAAAATTATTTTCATCTAATTGAACCATATTTTACTTACTAATATCAACCATGTCTCTAGTATTTTAAAAATTCAATTCACAGAAGTGGTAAAATTATATTTTATGCAAATTTGCAAATTCTCCTAGGAGGTGGGTAAAAGAAGGTAAAAAGTTTGATAAAATTTTTATATATCTAAAATTATTATAAAATAGCTCCAATGAATTAGATTGAACTTATATAGGTATTATGTATCTATTTTGACCTAAATTAAATTTAAATAAAACAAATAATTATTTAAATAAAATGTCGGTTTTAAACAATAACTCAATGTTTTTCACTATTCATCAAAAATTGAAAGTTTTCAGAAAAATACCAAAAATTTACCCTAAGAGAATTTTGAAATTAAGAATTCGAAAATGAATTATATTTTTACAATTTCAAAACATAGAAGTTTCATTTATTAATTTAAAATTAATTCTCATTGTCAAAACCAAAAAGCGTATTTTTAAGAAATAAAAACTATCAAAATATTGACACTTGTTTATATCCAATTTCAAAGTGAAATTACATAAAATGACCATCATTGGATTAAATGGAAAAAAAAATAATCCAATTATAATTCCAAAAAATTAAAATTTATAATTCAACACTACAAATTTTTTTGATTAAAAATTTTGTTTTAAATTAAAATATACTATTTTTTACTATTCACCCAATTATGAAAGTTATCCGAAAAACACCAAAAATTTATTGAAACTAAATTTTATTTCTGGATTCTAGAAAAGAAGATTATTTTATAAAATTTAATATATAAAAGATTCAAATATTGGATTTAAAAAGGATTCTCCATTAAAAAGCGGTAAAATTTAATTTTTCAAAAAATACTTCTTTTATCTGAAAAAAAAATGAATTTGTACATACATTATGTCCAAGAAACTCATAATATGGATTATAAAATTATAAGTATTATATAAAGTTCAAAATTCAATTAATACTATTCATAACTGCTTTTGAATGACAGGTTTGGTAAGTCGTGGGGCGCTTCAACTCGGTGTTGCATGTAGTGAAAGTTATTGAATTACTTTGAAGAAATAGCATACTATGAAATCTTGGTGTGTTACAACTTCCCGAATAAATGCCCCCTCCTTCTCTTAATCACTAATATGAAGAATATGCTCTAAGTGAATTCCCTATAATAATATTCAAAATGAATTAAAAAATAATTCAATAAACAAACTAATGGAAATTTATTGACTTACAATATTATGAAACTTTTTTCCTTGTCATGTAAGATACAGTATATAATTAATTTTATACCATGGATCATAATCAATGTGCTTTTAAAGAAACAATCGATTCGTTGGTACACCATGAGTACAAAACTCTGCACGTTTGTGCCAGTAGTCAAGAAAGCGGGCATGTACTCAGCCACAGTCCTCATCCTGCCTCTCTATTAGCTTCATCCCAGGAAGCTTCTCTTCCTGTCTCGGCGTCAACGGAATCGGATGAGCACAACAAAACAAGTGCATGACTATGTCAGGTTTCCACCACTCAATAATATAAAAGTGAATGAGAAAACTACATCCATAGAATCCTCAAGACCAATAGTGTAGTATGGTGGAAACTGGTCCATAATAGTCCAGTATGAAAGCCCTAAAATTAGAAATGACATGTGACCTTTGTCAAAAAATCACCTAACTAAAAACCAAAATTGATTATACTATGAAATTTTTTAGACAGTGATAGATTTTATATACATACATGTTCAGGTAAGACACAGTCCAACTGAAGCTGATATACACCCAAATGGTGTCTTGAAACCACGTCAAAATTGTGTCACTGACACCACCTATAAAATATAACATCGATAGTGAAAAATAATGAGAATTTAAATTCAATAACTCCTATTAGCATGGGGAACCAATAGAAATGAGTGATCATACCAGCGTCCACACGGAGCGTCTTGCATCACCTCCATCTTGATCGGAGGACCAGCAAGCTTAGGGAGGAATTAGGGGATGTGCTCCCACTCCCAAATCTAAATAGGGATAACACATCCCTTGAGACCTATGAAGTCCTTGTGGGATATCCTACATAATGCTCTGTACATGTATACCAAGTAGGCTGAACCTCAATTATATGTCCCGAGCCAATCAAAGTCCTCTAGTAGTGGTAGATACATCATGTGCACATGAATATTCGAGGGATTAGTACACATGGTCCCTTGAATGAGTTGTAATATATAGTCACGAGAAAAATGCATGATAGTTTACTCGTCATCGTCATTTGGTAAATGTGAAATATGCTCCTCCAACCAAGGAATAGATATCGATGCTCCCTCTGTAGCTCTAGAGTCGGAAAAAATTTTGACACCTAAAAAGCACTAATAAAGTTCGGTCCAATATGCATGAGTGGGAAAAATAACATCTCCCCCTTAGATAGGATGTTCGAGAAGCACTGCCACATCCTGGAGAGTGATGGTCATCTCTCCCTCGGACAGGCAGAATGTGTCTGTCTCTAGTCTCCACCTCTCCATGATGGCAGAAAGAAGGTGATGGTCTACAAATGTGAAATATATTATGGAAATTCTATAGAATCCAACATGGAACAAGTAAGGTATAATGGAATGTGGAGGCTCCCTGTGATGAAAATGTTGCGCTCAATGCACCTTGATTGATAAATCCTCAGCACCCTCTAGCACAACCTAGGAAATATGGGTATCCTGCTGAGTGAGTAGTATGATATAATTTATCTACATATAATCAAATAAAATGAATCGTAAGTGTAAATTTTAAATATAATGTTATTGTTGGTAGAATTTTATGACTTGTAGAATTCAATATATGCCATGTTTCTTCGCATTTTTTTATAAAGTTATTTTTATCAAAAGAAAGGGGCATGTCTTCATGTTTTTTAAATCATATTACTAACATGTTGTTAAGATATTATTTTACGTATAAAAGGGTGTTTTGTAAGATATGGTTATATATATATATATATAACTTGTCATTGTAATTTAGATGTTTATTATAAAATGGTGTGCTTTGTAATTTATGTATGATTGTCCACATGATAGTTTGTTTCGTGATTATTTTGTCACATTTAAAGGTGATTCTGTAACACTAACTGAACTTCAAGATTGAATTGTGGTAAATGAACCACGATATAGGAGGAATGGTGAGAACGATGATGGTTAGGGCATAAACTCATTCCATAATTGTCGTCATTATCACTATTCCTCCTTCTTCGTGGTTCATTTCCCACAAATTCATTCTTGGAGTTCAGTTAGTGTTAAAGAATCAGTTGTACTAAACTCTACGGTTCATTGTGTACAATAATAATCTCCTTTATCATTTTTCTATAACCTCCCCATAGTAGTACACACAGGTAAAACCTAACTCTATATGTCGAAAAAAAAATTGATCGTGATTCTAATAGTGTAACAAATATTGAAAAATATGGTTGATCATATGATCTTTATTATACTAAAATTTTATAACATCTTCTTGAATAGTAATATATGATTCTATTATTTAATTATATAAAAGATTATTAAAATATCAGTCACATAATTTTTTGAAAACTAAGGTAAAGGGGATGTATTTTTTGGTTTACAGTTCATCTTTTAAGTTTCGGGATTTTGAGATTAGGGTTTTAGATATTGTTCTTTGGGTCTAGTTTTTTGTATTTTTTGAAAGGTTTTCGGGTTTGGGGTTTAGATTTTAAGGTTTAACATTTATAATTTTGATATTATGGTTTAGGGAATATGTTTTTGGGTTTAGTTTTCTACTTTTGGGTTTTTTGGTTTATAAAACCAAGGAAAAAATAAGAGATAACAAAATATAATTTACAATATGAGAATCTCACAATGATGCCAATACATCATTGTGGATGAGAGTGTGAACCCGATCCAATATTGTTAGGGAATCATTTTCGGTTATGACCTTATTGATGACATATGGTGCTTCTCAAACTCTTCCCTTTTTTTAAGGCCATTCCATCTCATTCTGCATCCTGATGGCCTTCAATCTCTCATGCGGATGCAACCGATTGATTTCTGGAATCACAATCAGCTGGCCTTCAGGCATTTCGAAATAATGAAACTACCCAATAGGAATCCATGGGGAAGCATAATAGTTAGAAATGGTTTCTATATGGTACACTATATTAACATATTCTTCCCACGGTATGTTCACAGAGTCAGATGCTGCAATGGCATGTGTGCATAAAAACAGTAAGCCCTGAAAGTTTCCAAATTGATATTGATGAATTTCTAGTAATACCACTATTTTTTCACCAATGATATTTGTGATGGAGTTTGAATGCTCTTGAACATGAAATCGATAGCCTTATCATTGAAAAAGGAATAATTGATAACAAGAAAATTCTTCAATATTCTTTTCAATCTCTCATTGGAAGTGTCGTCTGTACCTTAGCCTCCGTTGTATTCCGTATGATGCTAGTTTTTGACTATCAACAATGTACTTCACAAAATGATATAATGTCTCTTGTACTAGGGAAGTTATAGGTAGCTTATAAATCTCATTGAAGACATCATTGATGCACTCCACAATTTTTGTGGTCATGTGTCCGTACCTCTTCCCCCATCACATGTCAATGCCCATTTTTCTTTTAGAATGCACATCATATAATCATAATATTCTTGATTATCCAAGAGGATTTGTTCGAAACTTTTTTTGTAAAACCATTGATCCCACACATATGCTACATAGAATAGATTTTATTTCACATAATTTGTTTTTTATCTTTACGTTGAAATAGTAAAAAATAACAAATACAATGCTTACAAAGCCTTGTGATTTCCTTCTTCATCGATTCGTTGTGGAATTTTTTGGCGACATTGCATGAAATGTGTCTAATGCCGAACTGGTGATGTGAATTTGGGTATCTCCATGTATTAGGATCTACAATTATTGCCTCATTAATTTCCCGATGGTGATCAGATATCAAAGAAGTCCCCCGAATGTTGGTGAAATTGTTGCTAATGCATGAAAGAAACCAACTCCATGATTCATAGTTTTCCTTATCTACAATGGAAAAGGCAGGAGGAAGAGGTGAATAATTTCTATCTTGGGTTACCACAATCAACAATACTCCCCTGTATTTTCCATATTTAAATGTTCCATCAATCTGAATGAATTGTTTGCTAAAATAAAATGTGGAGATACAACGGAGGAATGCCCTAAACAACTGGTGAAGTTGAGCACAAGATGGATGAAGTCATTTATAATGATACACATGTTTTTTTACATCAAGATGGAAGGAAACATGGTTATGATGCCCCGATATGGCTTTAAATTGTGGCAACACTCGATATGAGTCATCCCAATCACTATAGATTTTCACAATTTCCTTCTGTTTCTCTATCCATGCCTTATTATAAGAAATATTATATCTAAATTTATGTTGTATCCTCTCTTTCACCAGGGAAATAGGAACATCTTGTCATGTCCTAAATATCTCAACAAAAATGGATGACACGAATTCTTCATCCAATGAGGTATTATATTGTATCAAGCATGGTTGAACGCAAGTATGAGCGGCCTCAATCCTAGAGATTCTCCAACCTCCAAATGCAATGTCTAGAGTCACCCTCAAGATAAATATACAATCATCCCCATAATTATCACTACATATGAGATATTTACTATATCTTGATTTGTGAACTATAATTTTAGTTCCTCTTAATATGAAATCTCCATATCGTGCTTTTTAATGCATCTTTACTTGGAAAATTTCTTCCAACATATAAGGTTTTTTCCAGCTCACTGAAAATATCTAGTACAACTTTGGGGAACTTAGTTTCCGATGTGAGAATATTATTTTTGAATTTAGGCACACATTTCATCGCTTATGGCCAAGATGCAAAGAGTGGTGGACGATTTATTGTAGTTTGAGGCTAATGTACAGCTAATGCATTTCTCAAAACATCCTCCCTAACTTCCACTGGTACCACCTCATCAACATTGTTGTCACCATATATTCTTTCACTATGATACTCCTCATTAGATGTCATATTGACATATATATCTGGGATATCATCTTGGTTTTCCTCTTCTACATCATTTGTAATAGGCTCAATTCCATGGGGCGGACTATCTTCAACCACTATTGTAAGTCTATGTATCCATACAACTGGATGTTGTTGTTGTATAGTAGAAACATCAACATATAACTCACTCACATAACCATTTTCACATTGAGAAAATAAATTAATTTCTTGTACCCACTGCGCATCAGCTACCAATGGACAAGTTAGATGCTACAGGGTTGCCAGGAATTGAAAATTTCTACAGCTCATAGACTTGATCTCTTGATAGGGTCACAGATTTAAGGAACCAAAAATTCTCTCTTGAAGGTCACTTAGGGTTTCAAAATCAGGGTTACTAACCACTAATATTGGTTGTGTACTGTACGAAGCTCCTGGCTCTGTTTTAATAACCTCCCCATAGTAGAACACACAACAAAACATGACTCTCGACGTCAAAAATATTTCATTCATAAAAATTATGATAGTGTAACAAATATTGACAATTATAGTTGACCATATGATATTTATTAAAATCTAATTTTATGATTCATTTTTATACCAAAAATTTTTCAAGTAATGTATCATTATATAAATTTTTATTATAAAAGAAGTCACAGAAAATTTTGGAAATTGAGGTTAAAAGAAGGGGAAACCTCAAATTAGTTTATTTATCCATGATAAAATAAACAATTTGATCATATAAAGTAAAATGAAGAAGAACAAACACATTAAATAACACATGAATGATTTATAACATACCATAAATTTGTTGACATTTTTCAATAAAATGTGGTTTTGATGAGATGAGTCTCACATCACATAAGCTAAAATCCCACTTATTTTTTATTGAAAGCTTAATAACATCTTTGAAAGATATTTACTTCACTTTTAAACATTCAAAATATTTCTACCTTCTAATAAAATATCTTAGATGTCATCTTAGATGTAATTAGAAGGCCAAAAAAATTTGAACGTTCGAAAGTGAAGTACATATCCTTTGAAGATGTTATTAAGATGCCAATTAAAAATAAGCTAGATTTTACCTCATGTACGAAGTGAGACTCATCTCATTCAAACAAAATTCTATTGAAAAATGTCACCAAAATTATTGTATCTCTTAAATCATTCATGTGTTATTTAATGTGTTTTTCTTCTTTATTTCACTATAAATGATCATAAGTATCATTAGCATATATTATATGGATTAATTTTTTAGCCCTATGTCATTTATTAATTAATATATAACTATTCATTGCTAATAATATCTATTATTTATAGACTATATAATATTTATGATACTAAAATTTTAAAACATTTTCTTATATCCTAAACTATGATACTAATGTTTCTTAGTAGATTTTTATCAAAGTTAATCATTCTTCAGTCAATAGTTAATCATTTTTAAGTTATTCATTAGTTAATAATTAGTTAATCATTATTTAATCATTCTTCAATCACTCTATAATAGAGAATAACAAACACATAAAATTACACCTGAATGTTTTAAAACATAAAAAAATACAAATAGTTTTCAACAAAACATGGTTTGGATGATATGAGATTAACATTATAAGTTAAGTAAATCCCAAAAAATTTTTACTTGATAGCATAATAACATCTTCTATAATTATTTACTTAACTTAATAAGTTCATATCTTTAAATTATTTCATTAAGCTACCACATAAAAATAAACTGGATTTTACCTTGCTTTGGATGTCATGGTCATCTCATCCAAACCATGTTTAATTGAAAAATGTCAATATATTTCTTGTATATTGTAAACAATTCTTGTGTAATTTAATTTGTTTGTTCTTCTCCATTTTATTTTATATAAACATAATTGTAATTTTATCAAAGATAAGTATTATTTTCTAATCATTACATGTATTCATCTTTTAATCCTAATTTATTCAGAAATTAATCTATAATTAATCAATACTAATAAAAGTTATTATTTCTAAATTGTATAATATTTATGATAGTAAAATTTTATAACATATTTTTATATATGAAACCATGATACTAGAGTTTATTAGTACAGTTTTTAACTAATCAATCATTATTTAATAACTAGTTAATCATTATTATGTTATTCTTTAATTATTTATTTATTCTTTAACCAATAATCATATTATATTCATTAGTTAATTTTAATTAACAAATAATATGCATTCGTTTTTATTCCAAATTTATTATTAATTAATATATAATTAATCATTACTAAAAATAAGTATTATTTTTAAAAAATATATAACTAATTAAACTACTTAATAAATAACATCTTTAAAACTGACTTAAAATAATTCAATTACTAAAAATAACTTTGATTCTTTAATGCCTTTTTCTTTATCCATTTCATTCTATAACATCATAATTATCATTTTATCATTGACAAATATACTGAATTTATTTTTCTTTTTTATTTATTTAATTAGTTTATAACAAAAATACGAATCTTCTTAATAATATCCCTCGGGAGTGTCAAACCAGGAGTGCATCAAGGCTCATTGTCATGCAATAGTTCTCATTTGAGTCTAGCTCAAAGATGTGTTTTGGGGATTTACCCCTAGTTACATCTGTACCAAAGCCACATCCACATGTCTGTATCTAGACAGGGATGTTATTTCTTACACAACCACATAATCTTTATGCACCCAAAATTTCACAATACTTAATCATAAGTTAGTCTATAATTAATATATAATTAATCTATACTTAATCATTAATTATTATTATTATTATTCAAAACAATATATAACTAATTACACAACCTAATAAAAAAATATTTAGAACTAACTAAACTATTTAAAAAATAAAATATTTAGAATTTAAAATAATTTAATTAAATAAATAAAAAACATTATATTAATTTAAAAATACCTCTAAATTATGCTTCACAAATAAAAAACTACTTTCAGACCACTGACCCCACCACACAGAAAATGAATTTTGTTTTAGAGAGAATTAGTGGATTTAGTATAGATGGGGGAAATTGATGTTAGGAGAAGGGGGTCTTCCCTTTTATAGGGAGCTAAGGGAAAGGTGGCATCGTCGATGCTTCCATTCACCATTGCGTGAGGCCAAAGGTTGCATCGGCGGTGCCACCTTTTTCCTCACCCAAAGGCATAAGGAAGAATAATCCTTTAGTCCTTTTCCATGTCATTGATCCAGGCCAAAGGTGGTGTGGGGGATTGAAGGAGGAATCACCGATTGTAATGTCCTAGTTATGGGATTTGCCCAGAGGTTCCCCATACCCAGTTGGTCACATGGCCTTAATAGCTTTTCCCCAAATGCTAGAGGCTACCGAGTAGCAGTGAGAGCCATGGGTGTGATAGTGGTTAAACAATGCCCTCATTGGCAGAGTAACACAGCGGAAGTAAAATAGATATACAATAGTGAAAGAAGTAAAGTCTTCCAATAATTAAACAGAGGAAGAATGAAGAAATAAACAACAGGAGCACACATGTATATATATATATATATGATGCAAGGAACATATGTCTAGGAAAACATCCAAACAAGTCACAATACTAGAATACAATACTAAACCAAAGTGAAAAAGAAAACAGATAAACTGCTCCACAGAATATCAAGCCTCACCTTGGTCATATTCTCCCCAGCTCCACAGCAATCAAGTACTTGAAGTAAAAGGGAACTTTCCCCTATCAATAACTATAATAATATAATCTCTTTGGGCCCAAAATCATGACCCAAATAGGGTGTGAGATGAATCCCATTAGGAAACAACCCAAATATTTGTGCCTAACAGTTAGTGAATATATATACGGAAGACAATAAACAAAATGAAGCAATAAACAAGGAAGTACACATAGTAACCATCATACAATTTCAAAATCATTCATTTTCATATATCAATTAAGCAGATAATCAAAAGCAGGTAACCCTCTTAGAAGTACTCATAGCCTAACCCCTCCGGTTCAACCAAAACAAACACTAGCAACCCTTTCGGAAGTACACACAGTCTAACCCCTGTGGTTCAGATTTAGAAAACACACTCTGAGGAATCACTCACTATCAATTCCCCATGTGGTCTCGTATCAATAACTAACAGGCAATCTAGGGAAGATCTCAATGTCCAATTCCCCTTTTGGCCCTCGTAGAGGAACTACAGACACTCCAGGGGAGAATTCAACATCCATCCCCCATATGGTCTCTCAACATAGTAGTACAACAAACACTCTGGAGAAGCCCTCAATGTCCATTCTCTCAATGGTCTACTACACCAAGTTCCCACATCCCTGGGTAAGTCAATCGTTCACAAATGATACATGGCATCGAGAGTAAACCCCATCAATTACTTGGATAAATGATCTACAACATATCATAGTATGTCAGATAATAATCACTCCATCCTAACAATACTAGGAATGGAAAGTGAGGCAACCTAACAGGAAAGCTAGACCAAACGGCCAAAACAAGAAAACATGGGAAAACCCTCCATAGCATGGAAAAATTAACCCTATTTATACACAAACAACCTCTATCCAAACAAAGAAGGCATTGTAGGAAAACGGGGCTAAAACCATAAACACGCAATACCACGTTCTTGGGTATTGGTCACTTTTGCACATAAAATTCCAATACTATCTACAGAAAGGAACAAACCAACTACCTCAGCATTATACGGATGATATATGTGTACCTCATTCCTCGAATCTCCCTAGACTTTCTTAGATATACAAAAACTTCCAAAACATTCAACTAATGATAACTCGAGCGAGAGGAGAAATTAGAAGACGATATTCTAAAACAATGTAGAACTCACAGAAGTGATACCAATGAAATCAATGGATTTTTTTTTTGGAGGATGGACGGTGATTCGAGGGTTTGGAAAAGATCTGTGGCTATACAGATGCTCCTAGAGGACATGGCCGAAGAAGAAGATGGTCTTGTCCATCAGACACGACCCCGATCTGTTTAATGAAAAAAAAAAGCACAATTCACGTATTTTAAAAGTACAAAGAGTATACTTTCCGTTTCCTGCCTCCACTTTATACAGTCTCTAGGTCACCACATACGGCCATGTACTCGGTTATTACACGACCAGTACATAGTCACCCATGGCAACTGGGTACACGACGTGTGCATAAAGTACACAGTGTGTACTCTTGAAATTTGTAGAAGCTCCTCTTTTGCACAAAAAACTACCAGAAAAGAAAAACGTACCTAAAAAGAAGATCCGGGTTCTTACAAACATCCTACCTTAATGAAATTTGTCCCCGAATTTCCCAAGAAAGGAAGTGAATAAGAATAAACCTCAAACAACACCAGCCATTGTGATCGTAAATCGGTCTCCCTCTCCCAAGTCTCATCTGGTACTCACTCGTGCTGTCATAGCACTCATACTAGAGGAACAGACCAGCCACAGAGGACCTTCACACTTTAATAAAAAAATCGGGATAGGAAGCTCCATTAATGAGGCATCCACCTCCAACTCAACCTCCTCGGGTTGGACACATAAGATGGGTCTGATAAGTAATGCCGAAGTTGAGAAACATGGATGAGATCGTGTGTATCCCTGTAACTTTGAGGTAACTAAAAGCGATAGGAAACCGGCCCAAATCTCACAAAAACCTCAAATGGCCCGACGTACCTCGTTGGACGATTACCCTGCCTCTTAATCCTACTGTGTCCCAACCTCAGTGTGAAACACAGGAAAACACGATCCCTGACCTCAAACTGTAGAGGTCTCCTTTGTCGATCAGCAAAAGAAATCTGTTGTGAATATGTAGTATCCATCCTCTTACGAATAAATTATATCTTCTCTATGGTCTCCTGGAAAAGAGGAGGTCCCATCATAGTTGTCTCTCTTACCTCTAACCAGCATAAGGGTGATCAGTATGGCCTACCGTATAAAACCTAATAAGGTACCATCTGAATAGTTTCTTGAAAACTATTATTGTAGGAAAACTCCACAAGAGGTATGTGATTCTCCCATGAAACTCCAAAATTCTGGATGCATGCTCAAAGAATGTACTCAAGAACCTGAATTTTACTCTGGGACTAGCCATCTGTATGTGGGTGGTAAGTTGTACTTAGATGTGCTTGTGTACCCAAATCATTCTGTAGCCCATGCTCGACCCGAGAAGTAAAACGTGTATCCCTTTCTGAAACAATGATGTTTGGAACCCCATGTAGATGTACAATCTCTCAGATTTATAATCGTCCAATCTCATCCACACTAAAGGTATCATTGATCGGAAAGAAGTGAGCATCCTCCAGGAGTCTATCAATGAAAACCCTAATGGCATCATTCCCCCGAGGAGACCTCAACATACCTGTCATGAAATCCATCTCAACATCATTCCATTTCCACTCGAGAATGGTTAACTGCTAAAAGAGCCATACTGGTTGCTGATTCTCCCCCTTCAACTGCTGACTGGTGGAATATCTCATGACAAAACTAGAAACATCTCTCTTCATACATCACCACCAATACTGACGGTGCATATCTCGATACATCATGGTGACACCAGGATGAACTGCCTAAATTGAGGAATGAAATTCTTGCATCAACTACTCGTGTATGTCGTCTGAAACCCACACGTGTCCATGAAAATGTAAGATCTCACCCTTGCTTATAGTCCATCCAGGAATAGGGTCCTCTCCTAACAAACTCTCTCATAGGAATAGGCCTTCTAAGTCTGATAGCTACCTCATTCGCACTCGATCAAGAAGAGTACAGGTAACAGATAAAAAAGATAGAAATTTTTTTCCCTGTCTGTCATGAACCTCTAAATGGATTTTAGAGAACATAGAAATAAGCTGTCACTCACTTCTAGCCTCCTGAACTGCTTGTATCTGAGTCCTCCTACACAATGCATCCGTCACAGCGTCGCCTTTCCCAGGCATATAGGCAAGCTCAAAGTCAAAGGATTGAAGGTACTCAACCCACCTCCATTGTCTCAAATTAAAATCACACTGAGTGAAGATATAATTGAGACTCTTTTGGTCGGTGAAAACTAAAAAATTATCTCCCAGAAGATAATGTCTCCAATAGTGCAAAGCATGAACAATAACAGTTAACTCAAGATCATGTGTCAGGTAGTTCTTCTCATGTGGCCTCAACTAACAAGACCCGAACACAACAACCCCTTCTCCTTGAAAAAGCACAGCTCACAGACCGATACCTGATGCATTCTAGTATACAGTATATCTCTTTCCCAGATTTGGAAAAATTAGTATTGGTGCTGAAGTCAAACTCCCTTTCAGCTCCAGAAATGGTGAGTCGCAAGAATATGGCCACTAATACTTTGCACCCTTCTTAGTCAAACCCATAAGTGGTGCTAATATGTGTGAAAATTCATGTATGAAACATCTATAGAAACCATCCAGGACTAGAAAACATCGTAACCCAAAGACGTTCTTTGGCTTCTTCTAGGAAACTACTATCTAACATTCTCTGTGTCTATTGATACACTTGTCTCTAAGATAACACTACCCAAGAAGTGAAATTGTTCCATCCAAAAGTGTCATTTTGAGAGCTTATCATATAATTGATTCTCTCTCAGTATACTCAAATTGATCTCAAGATGTGTGGAATGGTCATGTCAAGTGTGATATTACACCAATATATCATCCACAAAGACTACCACAAAAGAATCTAAGTATGTATGGAACACTCGTTTCATTAGTGACATGAAAACTACAGGCGTGTTCGTTAGGCCGAACGACATAACCACATATTTTCATAGACCATACCAGTTTCGGAAGGTTCTGAGAGGTATATCAGATGGTATAATGTGCAACTGATGATAACGACAACTCAAGTCAATCTTCGAGAACACCCGGGCTCCTCATATTTGATCAAATAGATCATAAATCCTCGGTGAGGTATATCAAATCTTGACCGTAAACTAGTTCATCTTCCAATAATCCACACAAATTTTGAGGGTATCATCTTCCTTCTTTGCAAACAAGACAAGCGAACCCCAGGGAGAAGTAACATGTCTAATGAAACCCTTTTCCTGTAACTTATCCAACTACGTTTTGAGCTCCTGAAACTCAGCTGTAGCCATCCTATAATGAGTAATGGAAACCTATGACGATCATAGAAGAAGGTTAATATAAAAGTAAACCTCTCACTCAAGACGCAGACCTGAAAGTCCTTTAGAATGTTGTCCCTGAAACGATCCACCACTGGACGAAAGTCCATCTGTGATGTCCCCAGGTAATCCAGATACAAGATATGAAACTAGTCTATAACTCCTCCCAACCCATGATGCTCATGTCCTGATCTTATCGCCTAGACATCAAACTTTCCCTTATGAAGAAACGATTCACCCTCTGGTGATGTGAAACTCACCCTACGATGATAGCAATTGACAACTTCTTGGAAGGGAACTAACTAGTCCATTCCAAGAATGACATCATATCCTATCAGCTCTAGGCCATAAAGGTCCTAGACGAAGTGAAACCCACCAACCTTGAGAGGGAACTCCTTAAAATGATGTATACTAGATATTATAGTCCCCAACAGAGTGTCCAACATTAAAATTTCAGCAAAAGAAATGATACAGAGCCCAAGGCTCTCCACAACAGCGATAGATATAATGCTATGAGAATCTTCCATATCCAAAAGAGTGGAAGCTCAAACTGAGGCAACTAGGATCGTACCTCAAACTGTAGAGGGTCTGAGATCCTGCTCCTGCTGGGTCTGCTCCACTACAATAGTATAACCTTTACAGCGGTTCTACAACCCTATCTGACCACCATGAGTTGCTCCACCCTATTGTGGCTAAAATCCTGGCGACTGGATACTAGTGCCATGACCTCCACCTCGGCCTGAATGGCCGGAAGAACTCTTGTTCCCTGACTGATGGGAAACTGGTGGTTCTTCTCTTGAACAAAGAGTAATAAAATAACCCATATCACCAGTTTCTAGTAATATGATATGATAAAATAACTGAAGATGGCCCATATTACCACAAGATCAGCACTCCACTGGGTCTCTTGTGAAATGTGGCCTTGTATGCCCGCTCCTCCCGCACTGGTAGCGCACCACCTAGCTACCAGAAGATGTAACTATCTTACTAATATCTCCACACTTAGACACCATGTGTCGCTTCCTACTGTCAGTAAGAGATATACAAACTCTAGATGTCGAGCTTCCCTAGATCACAACTCCAGAATCCCTCAGCTTACGCTTCGTGATCAGCACCTAGTTGACTATAGAAGTGATGGAAGTCAACCTAAATATTTTCACCAGAGATCGAATGACGTGCTTGAGACCATCATCAAACTTCCTTGCCAAAAATAACTCATCACCTCCGGGAATAGGCGTGAAGCACTGTAGCTATGTGAAGTGAGAAGAATACTCCATAACAGAAAGAGTACACTGCTCCAGACTCATGAACTCTTGGGATCAATCGACTCTCAAAGTCTCTAAATATAAGTAGTCATAGAAGGCACGTTGTAACTCATACCATACAAAAACCTATTTTCTTACCACCTGTGAGATCACATCCCACCATTTCTTTGTGGAGTCCCGAAGAATGTACATATCAAGCTTCACCCTTCTCTTTGGAGGAATCTCCAGATGCTTGATGATAGATAATGTGGCTTTTAATCATGGCTCTGTAGCCTGAGGTCCTCCTTCCCATATGAAGGTGGGAGGATGTTGCTGCTGGAAAACCCATGTCAACTCTTCCATAGAAGAGGTAGTATGCAGTACTCCTCGAGAGGATTGCATAAACTTTATCAAGCCCTCTCAGAACTGTGCGTCAGTAACTGTGTCCAGAATGACGGTTGGTGCCAAGACTGGCACAACTGGAGGATCTGCTAGTAGTCCTTGATCGTCCATATCCAGTGTCTGATCACTGCCTTGTAACTGGCAGACAACCAGAGGACTTCTCGGTGGCATGACTCTGCAAGGTCAAGCGCACACCTTAGATCAAGATTAAAAAGTATTGAAAAATATAATTGTGAGAAGGGAACAAGATAAATAAATCATTCAATTATTTAAAAACATGGATACATGGCATGTATAATGACTACATAGAGGGTTCCCTTAAGCCTTAACATGGGTGTGTACTTTTTCCAACCAAGGTCGTGTAACACCCCATACACATAGTGTGTTGTCCTAATACGTGGCATGTAAATGAATCATCATTCCCTGCCCAAGTTATTCTACATGGATAAGCCACACGGTTCTCTTATAACAAGACTACACAGCGTGTTAGTTCCAGACACAACGTGTACTGGATGAACCTCGCCGACTAGTGTTTTTAGTCACATGGTCGGTTACACGGCTCACTCTACAAAGAGTTTTCTAGATAGACATGGAATGTACTTGAATGATTTCAACTGCATGTGTAGTTAGTTACAAGACTGGATACATGGGTTATACTACACAGCGTGTTAAGTCTTGGAATGGTATGTATAACTTATGTTTTATCCATCTGTGTCGTTAGTCACATGGGTAGACACATGGTCTTCACCACATGGTGAGTACATCCGAAACACAACATGTTCCACCAATGATTTCCCAACCCCATGTCTCTTAACACAAAACTGGTGACATAGTTAGAGACTACATGATGTGTACATATAGTACATGGCATGTAATTAAGAAAAACAGTTCCTTCCCGAACAGAAGGACACATAGAATGTATTTATCATTACACACTGGGTTCTTCTGAATCATAAGCCTCAGAAATTACTCCAGAACCCATCAAAACACTGAAACGAACATTAAAGTGCCAAATTTTGTTCCTTGAGGCCCCATAATCCCCACAAATCAATGCTTGGCATCTTATACATGTTATATATAAATATAATAGAGAAATGATCCACCAAATTCTGGTCTATGAGGGCCCATAACACCTCAAGAACTAAAATGTGGAATCCATTCAAACAAACCCTTACACAAACCAATACCTTATAAAAACAAATATTATGTCATGTCATCTATCCCAACAGTATGCATATATAGCACAACATCTCTCACAACAACATGCAATTGACAATGCAACATAAATGGAATGGCAAGAATGCATGACATGTGATCACTAGCAAGTTCCTATTTGATGCATGAGATGGAATACCATCATCTCATCGGGTTGAGACAGAAATAGAACCTCAATAACATCAACGATAATAGAACAATACATGCGAATCAGCCAACAGTGAAATCAAATCAACTGTAAAATTGCAAAAACAGACAAATTTAAATAACGAGGTAGATTGGCTTTTCCCTATACACGGGTTAGCTACTCCCGGGAACAAATTATTACCAAGTACCTATTTCTTCCTATCCCTGGATATAGGATCCAAAAATAAATCCAAGAAGAAAAGATTGCCTCTGATACCACTTTGTAACGTCCATGTTTAGGGATCCACCCAGATGTACCCCATACCCGGCTGGTCACACAGCCTCAAGCACATTTCCCTGAACACCAGAGGCTGCCGACTAGCAGTGATGGCCTTGGGTGTGATAGTGTGGAAATTATTACCTCATTAGAAGAGTAACACAACGGAAGTAAAACAGATATACAATAGTGGTAGCTGTAAAGGCATGTAATATGTAAATAGCAGAAGACTGAAGAAATAAACAACTGGAGCACACATATAAATATATGATGCATGGAACATATGTCTAGGAAAGTCTCCAAACAAGTCACAATATTGGAATAAAACACTAAAACAAAGTGCAATAGAAAATAGATAAACTGCTCTATAGCATCGCAAGCCTCATCTTGGTTCCATGCCCCCCAACTCCACAACAATCAAGTACTTGAAGTAGAAGGGTGATTTCCCTTATCTATACCTCCAGCAATATAATATGTTTGGGCCTAAAAGCATAACCCAAACAGGGTGTGAGATGAATACCAGTAGGAAAAAACTCAATGATTTGTGCCTAATAGTCAGAGAATATATATACGGCACGTAATAAACAAAATGAAACAGTAAACAAGGAAGTACACATAGTAAGAATCTTAAAATTTCAAATGAATTCATTTTCATATATCAAGTCAGAATCTAATCAAAAGCAGGTAACCCTCTTGGAAGTACTTATTTTGTAACCCATCTAGTTCAACCAAACCAAACACAATCAACCCTCTACGATGTATACATAGTCTAACACCTCTGGTTTTGCTTTAGCAAAGAAACTCTGAGGAAGAACTCACCATAAATTCCCCATGTGGCCTCGTATCAGTAACTAATAGGTGGTGTAAAGAGGAACTCAACATCAAATTCCCCATGTGTCCTGCATTGAAGAACTACAGACACTCTGAGGGAGATCTCAATATCCATCCCCCATATGGTCTCGCAACGTAGCAGTAAAACAGACACGCTAAAGAAGCATTCAACATCCATTCTCCCAATGGTCTACTACACCGGGTTCCCACAGCCCTGAGTAAGTTAATCATGCACAAAAGATACATGGAATCCAAAGTAAACATCAAGAACTACTTAGATAAACAATCTACAACATATCATATAATGTCAGATATTAATCACTCCATCCTAACAATACTAGGCATTGGAAGCAAGGAAACCTAAGAGGCAAGCTAGGCCAAATGGTAAAAATAAGAAAACATTGTAAAAACCTCTATAACATGGAAAAATTAACCCTATTCGTGCACTAACAATGTCTATCAAAACAAAAAAGGCATAGCATGAAAAACATGGCTAAAACCATAAACACGCAATACGTAGTTCCTGGGTATTGGGCACTTTTACACATAAAATTCATGGAATATCTATGGAAAGGCGCAAACCACCAACCTCAGAGTTGTACGGACTATATATGTGAACCTCAAGCCTCAAATCACCCTAGAATGCCCTAGATCTACAAAAACATCCAAAACATTCAACCAACAATAACTTGAGATAGAGGAGAAATCAAATGATGGGATTCAAGTAGAAGGGAGAACTCACTGATGTGATTCCAATGCAATCGAAGGAGTTAGATTCGGAGGATGGACGGTGAGTCAGGGGATCATAGAATATTTTTGGTCATACAAATACTCCTGGACGAGATGGTCGAAGAAGAAGATGGTTCTGTCCATCAGACATGACCCCGGTCTGTTTAATGAAAAAAATGTACACTGTGTGTATTTTAAAAGTACACAGAATGTACTTGCCATTTCTTACCTCTACTTTAAGAAGTCTTTAGGTCACCACAGTCAGTCATGTACTTGTCCATTACACGACTAGTACATGGTCACCTACATAAATAGTGTACATGACGTGTACTTAAAGTACAAGGCATGTACTCCTAAAATTTTCAGAATCTCTTCTTTTTCTCAAAGACAACCAGAAAAGAAAAACATACCTGAAAAGAAGATCCTGGTTCTTACACAGATGCTTCCTTTAAGGCATATTTTTTAAAAATATTTTTAACATATGATGTTTAAAAAAATTGAAAACCCATTAAAAACTCAAAAAGAATCATACTCGATCTAGGATGGGGATGGTACACCATCTTTAATTAGGTTTTACCACCTCATTATAACATGTATATCAATTAATACATATTATTTTATTTTATTTTGTAGGAATGTGGTTCGATAAAATATTTAATTATTATTTTCCACATAACCCTATTATGTATATCACTATAGTATTAATAAAAAATACATTTCCCTAAATGTATAGAATAAATCACATGCACCAAATAATAAAAACACACAATTCAATTTTATCAATATGAAACATTACATATGAATGATATATATACACTCTATAAAATTAAAATTGGAATCAGGACACAGTAAAAATAAATAAGTAACATAACTATAGGTTTAAAATTCATAAGATCACGGTCACTTAGAAATATCAAACCCACATACACCATTATAAAAATAATTATAAATATTATAGACATTTCAATAAAAATTAAATGACATTGAGATAAAACTAAGTGAATAATGAATGGAAAAAATAAGTGGTATTTAAAGAAACTATAAAGCAATATGGTTTTTTGAATAGTAGCCTAGCCATTAGAATGAAAACCTATATGTTTGAATTATAACCTAATTATTAGAAGTTTAAAAGGGACTATAAATAATATTTACCCTAAATAAAACAAGTAAGTATAAATATTATAATACCATAAGTTAAAAAATTAAATTTTAAATCTCAATGAATATATAATTTTATATTTTTTTAAACTAATTTTTAACTAATTTTTTATAAACCATAAAATTTCTCAAAGTAAAGATTCTTCTTAAACTATCTATTTCTATTTTAGGTACAACATAATTTCTCAATGAAACTAATTTTTCATTAGGACTCTCAATCTTGTTGACTTTTTCCTTGACATATAAATTTAGGTAACAACTGATCATGTTATATTCTTAAATATTCAATCTATAATTCATCACATATTTTCAGTTTATTGATACTTATTTATACTCATTCACTATATTCTAAAGACGATCAACATAAAATTCAAGTCCATCATCCTTTATTTAATATCCCTTTTTGAAACCTCTATTTTTTATGTTCTTATTTATTTTTAAATAAATCTCTTCATGATCTTATTCTAATTCCACAAGTGGGCCCACAAATCCTTCTCATTGATCATAATATTCTTCTTTACCTTAATATTTCTCTAGATAAGACATTATATCATCCCCTAATTTCAAAATAAACTTAGTTTCAATTCCTTACATTATATTTTCTTCAACATCCCCTCATTCCATTATAATAAGAAGTTTCCTTTTAAACATCTTAGAACTTATATTTCTTAAATTGATGTTCATTCGTGTAAAATTCTTCTTCTATTATGGTGAGAACTCATACTCACTAACTTTTTCATTAAACTTATTGTCACACCTAGTGGTGGTGTGTAAAACCTTTCTACAATGAAAACGAGCTAGCAGTAGGTTTCTATCAAATATTTCTCTCTAACTTTTAAACATCCTTGCAAAACGTTATATGAAATTATCAATTACATCATATTTATTATCATCCTCCTAAAATTAATACTTCTGAAGAGCTATGAATGTTACTAACTTTTAGGTATATTCTAAATAACTTTCTGGATTCACCCACATTTCATAAGAAATCAGTTTTCAATGCAATTCATTAAGAGATAACTCCCCTGGAATCACCTCCTCAAGAGCGAATCCTTTCAGATTTTATATAGGAGGTTATATATTGAAACTTTTATTCACAATTTAAAAAAATTTTATCTCCTAACCATGTATATGAATGGAACCAATGAATTTAGTTATATTATTTAATAAACCATATATATTTTCATTTGAGTTCATCATCATATCATCATATATATTCTATAAAAAATGAAACTTTTCCCTATCCAAATCGCTATTATATTCAATGATATTAGAATGTTTGTCCTGAATACCTTTAGTAGTTTAGTAGTCCATCATTTTTTTATAGATCATATTAGAAGTGCCTTGATAAGGCATCATGATCCTTCATAGCATCATTCAACCTTTTATTAGCTTCGGTAATTGGCATTCCTATGAGATCACTTATTTTTATACCCTGGACTACAATAAAATAAAAAATCATCCCTAATATATAGTAGTTGAGATATCATTCTATTTTTTAAGATTTTATCATTTCATCCCTGAAACAAGGGAACTCCCTTTGTATTTAAAATGTTCTTTGTAACTGCAACAATTGCTCAATAGATTCACAAAAAAATGGATCTGATACTAATTATTGTACAATATCCCCATTATACCACATAAGAGGGGGTGAATTAGAGTTAAAAAAACATTATTTCTATATGTAAATTTGGATCATTACTTTCCACTATAAAAATAACTTGAATATAACTTTTTTTCATAACTAACTTTTGGAAAATAAATTACACTACCACACTAATTTTACTTGGTTCACCTATAAATGGTATCACCAAGGAAAACATATCAGTGATTTTTTATATGATAATTAGTCATTACTTCAATAGTATATGATTATAAAATTATGATGTTCTCAATACTCCACCAAATTCCATTAAATCATCCTCTCTTCCACTCACTGCTTTTAAGAGGGATAAAAAATACAGTGTCAAAACATAGGTTGGTCTTAAAAGATTTTAGAATTAAATTCAACACCAAACAACATGGGTATTTTTTGTGATGTTATTCTCTTCTATACTAGATCTTCAATGATTTTCATAGAGCAGGTTTACCTTAACCCTGATTCTAAATGAGCATTAGTTTGGTTATATGTTGTCAATGAATACCAAATAGAAAATACTTTCATTATAGTAGATCCTATGATCTATTCTCTTTAATTCCTCTCCATTCTCTATTCCTTTTTGATACCCTTCATATTTCTCAATATATAATATTGTATCCAAAATAATATTAATTTAAAATTTAAAATTAAAACTATAATTACCTACAAACTTATTCTACTAAAAATTATCCTTTTGATATTCCTTAATATGATCTCCTTAATTCAATTAAAATTTGGTAGTTTAAGATGTTTAAGTGACCAAAAAACATATAAGAGATAGTCAAATCAACAATATTGTTTGAAATTTTGTGGAAAATATATATTATGGTGAAATAAACTCCCTTCAATCATGATGAGATAGTTTAAATTTTATTTTTTAAAATCTATTGATGGTTATGATAGGGAGCACATACTCATGGTGTAATGACCTATATGATTAGATAGTGATATCAATTGTTTTATATCCCAAACCATACCCTCCATGGAATAATATTCTTATGTTTAATGGAAGGCTTCCACTTCATCCTGAATGTAGTGTAGTCTACATCTTCAAATTGTAAAGTCAAATAGACCCAAAATAACACGAAACTAAAACACACCCTTAATACCGTAGGGTATATACTGCAGTGTGGAAATTTTGAAATCTCTAATGAGACTAAAAATACCTCGGAACTTCTAAGGGGAATATCTCACTACATGATGTAGAAAAAATATTTCATATAGGTGATCAAACATTTTTATACTATAGTGTGGTCTCTTCGCATACGTCATAACCCATTTTGGACAAATCGTAAATCATAAATGAAACCTAGAATACAATTCTTTTATTATCTTGTATTCTCTATAAACTGGTCATAAATTTCCTTAGGGCCTTATTTTTGTGATGTAAATCCTTAATATAAGAATTGAAAGTTTAGAAAACTGGATGTTTTTCAAAAAAAATCACTATGTGGTTGGTTTCATGGATCAATGTAAAGGTAACAAGAGTTAAACTCTCCAATAGTAGTAGGTTTCCTCCAATAGTAGTTTTATATAAAATTTGTTTATCTACAAATGGAAATATGGTAGGGTGCTCAGAGGTCAGTATGTTTAGAAAATACAATTGATCTACAGGTTTCTAAACTAAATCCATAGGTCATGTATCTTGATTTGAGTTTTCATGAGTTCTGGTTTAAATTTTTTTACAAGTTATGCCAAGTATATAATTATGTGGGATCTTTTTTTGAAAAAATGAGCAAGTGGAAACTTTTTGAATAAAACTAAGCCTTTATTGGAGATCTAAGAAGTTAGTGAGGATTGATTGTTTTATAAAATGTATTTTCCATGTAATATTTATATTATAATAAAATAAATTAGTAGTTTGGTTTCTCTCATATACATAGGATAAAGTTATGAATCATGTTGAATTATCCTATGTTCATTTAATACTTTCCATACATATATTTTTTATTTTTCCTTCACATGATTTACCATTAAATGTTTTGTTACATTTTTTCATGAACCAAGTTGTGTGTATGGGGTTGAATTTGTGTAGTGTTTATGGTTCAATGACTACCGAATTTTGATAAACACATTGGACCTAAAATGAAAACTTTTGGATATTTGGTTTTTTACTATGCTACTACAGTGTTTGAATTTCTGGTGGATTTAATGATCATATATACAATGATATTATGATAGTATAGGTGATAATTATTTCAAGATATCATTTCTTCCATATAAAGTGGTATCAATGTTTGTTCTAAATCTTGGGGTTCAACACCCCAAAAACACCATAGAAATATAATCACATTAAGGAATGATCCATATTGATAAATTCAATGGATCAGATTTTGGCTTATGATTAATGAAAATTTAAGGATGTATGATTCAGAAATAGGAGGTTCCTCCTTCGGTAATAAATCTTATGATAATAGAGAAATATTTATTTAAGTGTTTGGATAGGAAACCAATGGAACTTAGGGGAATTCCATCATAAATAATTTTTCATTCAACATTCATGAAGAGAGATCTAGAAAAGATGTTCTGAAAGCATTGAATGTTATGAATGAAAAATAAATTTCCTTGAAGTGGGTCTCCTTATTGTTATTGAAGTTCAGATTATGGTTGTTGGAAGGAAAACTGTCAAAACAATTATTACTTATTTTCCAATATTTTCTATCTAACATTAACACAAGAATCATCATTATTATTACCTAAGGAATATCTACTATCAGTGTCCTTGAAGTGGCCAAAACTATATAGCCACATCATAGGTGTGTTTTTTGGGGTTTCACACAAAAAATAATTTTTGTAAATAAATGAATAGGGGGATAAATGTTAGAATATGAATGATTTTAATGCATGGTCAGTTAGCCCATCAGAAAAATGTATTTGTAATTAAGATTTGTTATAAAATTTTATGCGAAGAAAATAAAGAGAATAAAGCACTCAACCCCAACAAATACGTGAATATCCCCACCCCCACCAACTTTGATATGAGATATTCGCCTCCAATAATTTTCATAGAATAGGTAATCAATATTTGAAAATTTGTTTCTAGGAAATTTGAAGTAGGTAGAAACTGATACCATTCATTTTCTAATATTCTAGAGGGTGAAAATGATTTTTATTTATATCTATCAAAACCCACCCATCGCCTTGTTATGACGTGCACCATTTACAATATCCAAGGATATATTCTACACAAAAAAATAACTTCTAATAGTTCGTGTAAGAGTGTTGATTCACATATCTCACAAACCGAGCACTGAGCTACCAATTCTACTTACTGATGTACATATTCTTATAGTTGATAAAGCTATTTTAAATTTCATTTAATTAACATTAGATCTTGGAAAAAACATGTAGACCTGGAGTTATTCATTTCCAATTAATTTTTAAGGAAAAACCATTAACAATTAATAAAAAAAATGCCTACAATAATGAATGTTATTATAGATGGGAAAAGGAAAGGTGGTGAGAAGGAAAGTCAGATCAAAATAATCTAAATGATTAACCAACCAATTGAAAATATATTCACACAATATATTTTACTTGAAATTTCAACATTTTCATTTACTAACATTGAAGGTTCATCGAGATACATTTTTAGGAAGTAGTGATGCATAAACAGTTGATTTTGAAAAAATGATGTATATAGAGGCTATTACAAAATATATTAGCCTTGTGAATGTAAATGTTATCCTAATGCATGAATGGTTTAACATCTCAGTTGTAAATTTATACATGTGGTGTGTTTTCATGAGTATTACCCAATAGTTGATCAAATATATTAATTATATATAAATATTATTCATAATATTTACAAGAGAAAATATTGATACTATTTAAATGAAAAACTATGTGAATTGAAATTTTGACCCATTTGGACTCACAAATATTCTATTTAAAACAAAAGAATATGAAGAGATAGTGTAAAACAAGCCACAATTTTTTAAATTAAACCTATAGATGATATAACTACTTTAATACACATGGTGTAGGGGTAAAAAACTACCATTTAATCATATAAAATATATTTTCATTCATTTAGTTATTTTTTTTGTTCTTTTAGGAAACATTGGTTACTCATTACCATTAATTTAGATACTCCAATGATTAATTTTCTACATTCAATGCATGGATACCCACCAAACTGACCACATGTGATGATGATTTTCAATTTTTAATACACTATATAAAATAATTTACAAATAAACATCAAGTTATACATTTTATATCAGGTTTTAATGAAAACACTTTTATGAAAGGAGGTTTTTAAATATCATCAAAATCATGACATGAGTAAAGTACTTGAGAAAAAAAACCCTATCGACTTCTACAAATAGATAAGTATTAGGATATGTATAATAAAATTTCACTATCAAAACATATATAAAGAATTAATTATTTTTCTCAATGTTTCTATTGTTCTCAGGAAAAACAAATAATATTGATTATGGTTATTATGTTTTCAAATTTATAAAATATTTGATAATCCCTCAATATAATTGCAGCACTGAAGATGTGTTTATAATGATAATTACAATTTTATTTAAAATATTTACTAATCCATTATTTATTTATATTTTTTTAGTAATACTAAGACTGTCAACAGTCCTCATATTAAAAAAAAGGAATTAATTTTTTTTATAATTGACTCTAAAGTATACATATTTCTAGCTTTTATACAGACATCATCAAGAGGTGAATTCATATTACATCTTTATTTAATTTTATCATCAATTTATCTACTTTTCGTTAATTAATTTCCTTTACATTTTTATATAATACTTATTTAGATAGTTTTTATAGAGAATGTTTTGAAATGCCTTCATCAACAAGGATGATTCACTCATGTACAACGATCATACAGGTAGTAATGATGATGAACTTTTCCTTTTATTCTTCAATGCATTCATTATTCGGGGTTATCAAACATAAATATTGTTATATAACATGAAATGATGAATGCATTGAAGAATAAAAAGACTTGGTTTGATTTTTAGGAATAAACTGAACCTCAATATCATAAAAAATATGCCATGTTTGACTTGAAATTTATTGTTTTTAGTTTTAATATTACATTTTAATTCAAAAAAGGTGTTACATACTCAAAATCAAGAAATCAATTTTGTTGGTACCAAGTTGGGTCGATGTTTTTTTGTATGCTCAAAGAATTTTAAGTTAATTATTTTCTATTTTTTTGTCATTGTGATAAATAAATTAACTTTGTATTCATGAGTGATTATATTAAAGGAGTTTCATAATCAATAGATTAGATTCACACATGGTAAGAAAGACCATCAGTTTTGGTTTTTTGATTAGATATTTTTTTTAGGTGAAGTGGTTTTGCAGACTCACATTGTGTCTATAATAAAAGATTCAATCAATATAAGGAGTTGTTTCAGAGACGCAATATCTATCAAGATATTCAATAAAAAATCTGTTGATTCATTAATGTTCAGTTACATCTAAAATATCATAATATGTCTACTTGTGATGGAATCTCCATAAAATATAGGGGTAGAATATGTGTTTGGTACATTAAGATATAATATTCTATGTCAATCCTTATGTTCTCAAAGTCATAAATAATTCATGATTCAATTTGATGGTTGTGAAAGAATAAATTCTAGGATGTTTTAAGTATTTATGAAGTGTTTATGGACCATTTCATCATATTGTTCGATCCACCAGAAGAACCTATCTAGAGGATCAGTCATTGATTTGGAAAGAAGTCACAACTGACATTGGTCCATTGAATGTAGTGTGCTACCAATTCATCCAACATGTTCTGAAACCAATATATATGTTATATTTGTTGGGCTCAATGAATGAGAATATTTTAAAGAAAAACTCATCAGATGAGATCAGAGACCGATCAACCAGTTGATGATCAACAATGTAGTCAACCATTTTCATGATGTTGTACTATTCTACAATTGGTTCAAGAGAAAAAATCCCTTATTTGTTTTTTAGTGGCTTGAGTGTGAAAGAATATATATTTTTTGTTATCAAATTGGGTCAATAGTCATCATACTGGCGTTGACACCAATCCATCATAGTGCATTAGAGACCAATCCATCAGATGCATTTAGAAACCGATAAAATCATCATACACTAGATGAAATCAGTGATAGAATCATCTGTACAAGTGATTTTTTATTATTTAATGAAAAGAATCTTTATTTTGAAGATATTTTCTATGGTGTATTCGGGGGAGTGTTACTACCTATAGAAGTTGCAACAAAGTATATGGAGGAGTTTTTTCAAAGTTTTCAGTTGGTATGAATCTCTGGAATGGAAAGTTGATCATATTTTAAACGGTATGTAGCATCAGAATTAAAAATCCATCATTCTAATGTATTTTAATTTGGGTCATGAAAATAAGATTTTCCATAAGGTTCATCATAATTAAGGATTATATCAAAATGAAAATTTACTAGATTGAAGAATGGTTAGTAGTTTTTAACAAGTCTAAAGTTGTGATAAGATTTGAGGACATTGGATAAGAATCGAGAGTAATTCAGAAGTGCTGAAATAAACAATGATGACGTCATAATGAATCTGAAATTCATGTTTCTTGAAATTTGGCTGAGTGGGAAATCATTTTTAGATTCCCACCTATATCACTTTTGGACATCCTTTAAATATAAGGAAGTAAATTTTTCTTTTTATGATGAATCACTATTATTATTTTAAGAGAGGTAGTGAATGCACTATGTTTTTTATAGAGAAGAATTTTTTTAATAGAGTTTTCCTAAAAAATTTTTTCAAATAGATGAAAAAGTAGAAAACGTTACCAGAACAAACCGAGTAATCAGGTGCAGGTTTTTTGGGAAACTTTGAAGTGGTTCATAAATATTTATAGATTATTGTTTTTATATCTATATTCTTGATTAAATAATAAGATATAGGAATCGGAATAAGACATCAAACTGAGTTTTTATTACGATGTCTAGAAAGTTTGTTTCTACATGCTGCTAGGTAGGAAGGTATAGAATTTTTTGAACTACTAAAAAAGTAGAAATTTTTTGAGGCCGCACAGTAACTTATTTTGAACCAGCTAGTGAAGTTTTATTAACATATTACACACAAAAAATTACATCATTCATGATAGAATTTTCACATGCACTATTGTATGGATCATTGTTCTACACAAGTGTAAGGGTATATCCCACTTATTGTTTCAATCAAAAAGTATTTTTTCTAGTGTATTATGAGGTATTAGATAATTTCCAAACCATGCTAAGGACTAGCTACACTTATTGAGTAGTAAACCTTGTAAATAATTTTATACTCATGTATGTGGGAATTTTTGGTTTTTAACAATGTAATAATTCTTTAGTAGAAGGTGAATTTTGTTACATAATAATTTTAACATAAAATAAAAGGTTATTGTTGATTCACCCCTCCCCCTAACGGTGATATATTGATCATTTTTAGGAATTTTCAATTGGTATTAGATTAAAAGTTTCTTTATTTACTCTCTAATAAAGTTTTTTTAGAGAGGATGATATGTAGAATATGAATTTTTTGAATAGTAAGGTTATTTTAATCATTGATGGAAAGAACTATCATATTTGGAAAGATATAATTGTGCTATATCTCATTTCTCTAGGGTACGATGTTCGAGAAGTAGTTAAATATTGATTTCATCCTCTTGGTAAAAAATTTCATCCAATATCTATGTGCAAGAAGAATATGGAGAATGATGAAATAGATAAGAATGATTTACTCTCAACACTTTATAAAATTGAATCTCTAAGAGTGAAGTTATTTTTTAATGATAAAGTTATTTAGGAAAATTTGAGTAATATATATGAAAGAAATATTTAGGTGATGAAAGAAAAGTTATAAATATGGATGTTGGAGTATGAAGATCTCCATGTGGGTTAGTATGAATCAATTGGTTTCTTCATTACAAGGGTGATTGATATTTTTATCACTATTATATGTATTGGTTTGATGTTGTAAGACTCAATTATTTTTGAAAATATATTTAGTATTCCCCATGAAACGTTTGATGCCAATGTTTCATCTATGGATGATAGATATCCTTAAACACTTTCTTTCGATGATATTTCTAGTAATCTCATCACTTATTAAATAAGAAGGGAGGGATTATGAATGGAGAAACCAAAGATGATATAGAAATTTCCATAAAGGGTTTCCAATCAAATAAATTTTAGGATGACTCTTAAAGAAGTAGAAAGTGGTGACACTAAAACTATAATTGGGGATAGTAACAACATTGATGAGTTTTTAGCCTTTTTTCTAAAAATATAAAAAGAGTTATAACAATGTATAAAGGTAATATTACCTTAAAATGTTTTGAATTTTGATTTGTTGGTAACGTTCCCATGAATATCCATTAAAGAGGGAACGAAGAAGATGGCGATGAAGATGAAAAAAGTACATGAAGAAATGGAAGAAACATGGTGAAAAATCATAAAATTATTTACTGGGAAAGCATAAAATGTTATCCAAATCCAAAAGGAGAAGATTTTTCTCTAAATATTATGAAATTGAAGATAGTGAAGTTGAGAAAAAAAAATTATACTATTTTTAATGGACTGGATACTTTCATTTCAAAATTTAATGATTAAGAGTTTGTAAGTATATGTTGCAAAACAAGAAGATACAAAGATTTAATTTCATATAAAAAGTTATTTGAAAGAATTTATCATAAATATTCTATGACTTAAAGATGATATTAATATTTTTAAGAAGTAAATTCCAAGGGAAAAAAATCAAAAAGTTTTTTAAATATAAATCAATAGTGCTTAATGATATTGAGTGTATGAACATGTCTCTTAGTAAAAAATTGGAATAAACATCTATAATTAATATTGAAAGAAAAGAAAAATGATTTTAAATGTGTTCAACAAACGTTTTCTAAAGTTGGTTTGGGAGTTAAAAGTTTCAAAAACACTATCTTTAATGTTTTTGAATGTTCTGGAATGTATGAACTAGAGAAGTGTCATTAGATACCTTCAAAAGTAGAAAATAATGTATAAATTTTTCATAAGAATAATACTGTTGAAAAAATCATATTTTTTCCTAAAAAAAAATTTTGGAAATTCAAAATTTTCTAATGTTTCTTACTATGAAACAAATTTTTTTACCACTACTAATTTGAATTAGGTTGGAAATAAATCTGAGTGTAAGGAGAATATTCCTTGTAGAAATATAATGTTTTGGTACAACAATGTTTTGATGTGAAATATAAGAATGTTTTTGGGAAACATACTCATAACATTGGATAGTATGAATTTTATAGAGGTAAATATTTCTTCTATGATTTCAGATGATATTTTTCTGGATTTTAAATGTGAGAAATATATGTTGGTTTAAAATAACATTACAATTTTTTCATAAGTTACAGAATAGAATTTTTATGGGGGAGTCAATCACTTTAAGTAATGGATTTTAAGAAGGATTTTTTATATTATTAGAATAGGTTCCAACATTGGGAAACTATTTGTGAATGTAGTAAAAAACCCGGACATCATTCCTAAGGGTTTTTTTGTTACCATAATAAAAACATGTTTATAAAAATTCCCACAATATGGATGTCCTGAAAGATAAAGGGATATAAAATTATCTTTTTATATAAACTTCTATAAAATATACCAATGGAGAATAACCCTATATCTTAGATAGAGTGTTTTCTTATCATATGAAAAGATATTTGAAATTTTTAAAGAATGTGAAATAATTCAATGAAGGAATAGTGACATTCGGAAATGATAAATCCAAAATAATCAAATGAGTTGGATCAGATATTACTAGTAAACAAAAGTTTAAATCCAAGAAAAAATTGTTTAGGGTTGGAAAACAATCATTTGAGTGTTTTACAAAATTTTAATGAAGGTAATATTTTTTTTAGAGAATAATATTTTTTGGTTAAAATAGGGGAAGATAGAAAAGTTTTTACAAAAGGAAAATGAATAAAAAGAACATTTCTAAATGTTCTTCAAGTTAAGAATTTAAATTACATAAGCAAGTTGAAATAAAATCAATTCTGTAATAAAAAAGTCTGGGACATATGTTTCAAATAAACATGAGAAAGTTATAGAATCAAGAAAATGTCTATGGTATTTTTGGTATGTCAAAAAGAAAATATTATTGTTGTTCTATTTGTCAGAAGGGAAAGATTATAATCTCGGTGTATAAGAAATGTGATTTTCATTCCACTCAACCCCTAGAACTTATTGATTCGGATATTTATGGGGTGATTAGAATACAGAAAACCTTTAGATATAAGTATATCATTATTTCATTATTAATTTTAATAGTATTAATTGTGTTATGTATTTGGAACATAAATCATAAACTCTAAATATGTTTAAGAGTTTCATGAGAAAAAATTATATGGAATGTGGGTATTCTTTGAATATGTTTAGAATTGATAATGGTGGTGACTGTAATAATGAAGAGTTCAATAGTTGTCTTAAAAACATAGAATTTAGCATGAGTTTAGTTCACCATATACAAAATAAAAAAAATTTGTTTCTGAATTAAAGAATATAAGTTGGTTTAAATAGGGTGTACTACGTTACTTGAACAAGATCTTTCTCATTACTTTTAGGGGAAATATATGATAAAATATGTTTATATTAATAACTGATGTTTCTATATGTGATGTTAATATATGACTCCTTAAGAATTTTTTTGATAAAAATCCATTTTTTTGAAACACTAGAGAGTTTTTGGGATTCCCTACATCAAAATGAACAAAAGTGGAAATATTGTAATATTTGATAAAAGAGTTAAAGGTTAAATATTTTTTGGCTATAATCCAGATGGAAGATGATAAAAACGTTTTAATAAATATACATGAATAATTTTATATTCTATTAAAGTAAAAGTTCTTGAGAAAGATGAGGGAGATACTATGAAAACTCACACAGATGAGAAAGATTAATAAGATAAAATAATTTTAATTAAGAAATATTAAATGGATTCAAACAATTTGGATACTAGACAAATGAAAGAATTGGAATCAGCCATTTCTAGTGATGAGAAATAATTTCATACATTTCATACTTTTCTGAGAAAATAATTGGAAACTCGAAACATAATCACCAATCAAAATTAAAAGGTTCAAAAAAAAGAACTTACAAAGTTGTCACACATACTACATTATATTCAAAATATGAGTTGAAATAAGTGAATGAAGATTTTGAGTATCAAAATGGAGTCAATCTATGAATAAAGATTTGGATCCCATTGAAAAGAATGATAATTCAGGACATGTACTCAAACCAATGGAAAACAATGTTATTAGTAAAAAGTGTGTTTTTAGAAAACATTTAATGAATATGGTGAAGAGATAAGAAACAAATAAATTTCAGTGTGAAAAGGTTGATGAAAAATTGAGGGTCTTCACTTTTATGAGACTTATTCTTCTGTGGAAAGGTCAAAAATAGTTAGAATCATTCATGATATTATTTCACAAGGAAGTTAAAAATTGTCTAGATGGATATGAGGTTAATATTTTTGAATGAAGAAATTTATGAGGAAGTTTAAATTGAACAACTATTTGTTTTTTCTATTTGGAAGGATAAAGTTTATGTGTTTAAATTGATGAAAAACTTGTATGGGATATAATATGATCTAATGGCATGGTATTCAAAGTATTATACTTGATTAAAGAAGTTTAACTTCATGAAATTAATAGTTGATAGTAATATATATGTCAAATAAATTCAATATATTTCCCTTAATATAATTTTTTATGTTGGTAACACTATATTTTCAAGTAATGATTAAAGAACCTAGGAAAGGACTTATTGGAGAGATGAAGAATCTATTTGAAATTTCCATGCTTGGTGAAATGAAATACTTTCCTAGGTTACAAATCTCACAAAAGAGGAAAAACATATTTCATTCTCAAGAAATGTAAGATTTGGAACTTCTTAAGATGTTTAGCATGTAAAATTCATTACCTATTTACAAAACAATTTCAGTTGAGGACATGTTCACTACAGACATAGAAGGTAAGGGAGTTGACTCTAAAAAGTTTTGAAATTTCATTGGATTTTTTTTGTATTTAAATGCCTCAGGACCAGAAATTTTTTATGTTGTTACCTTATGTGAAAGATTCAAAACATTTCCAAAATAATCAAATCTATTTTATTGAAAAATAATTATTAGATAAATGAATGGTATAATATATTTCAGAATCATGTATGATAGCTTAGGAATAATTGATTTTTTTGGTTGTATAGATGTTTATTATAAAGGAAGTGTTGATGATATAATATCCAAATCAGGATTAGTTTTCTTTCTAGGGAAATTTTATCTCAGTTGGAATACTAAGAAACAAAATTCAGTAACTCTTAGTATGGATGAAGTTGTGTATATTGTTGGCACACAAGCTTCAACATAACTTATGTGGATGGGGACTCAGTTAGAAGACTCGCTTGTTGAATTGAAGTTAAATATACTCTTGGGTTGTGATAATCATAGTTCCCTAAACCTTAAAAGAAATATAGTACCAAATTTTCTTTCACAACACATTGATATCAAATATTGCTTTAGCAGAGAGAACGTGTAGAAACTGAACTCAAGCTAGAGTATTTTCCTATATCAGAACAAGTTACCGACATATTAACAAAACCATTACCAGAGGAATCATTTTTCAAGATGAGGTTGAACATGGGTGTCCAAACTCATTCTCTCCAAGGTTGAGGTATGTATTTTTTCCCAATCCCTTTTTTCTTTGGATAATACTCTTAAGGGTGAGAAATGTTTCCTAAATCTATCAATTGGTATGTGATAATCCTTCTAAGGTAGTATGTATTTTGGGAGATTTGTGGGTAAGCTGTGAAATTAGAATGTATGTGTGGGAACTATTCTATAATTGTTTTGAGATGGTTATTGTAAACCTTTTATTGGAAAGAGGAAGTTGTTTTTAAGTGCTGTAAAAAAATTTAAATCTGAAGAAGTTTTGTAAGTCACTACTTTTGGACAACGTGGTTTTTTGTCATTGGTTCTTATTTCCTAAAATGATTTCACTTGCATTGGCTTATAATTTTTTATTAGTGATCCATAGTATAAGGCCCCAGCCTTAAACCTTACATAATCATGAGTTATCACAAGATTACACATTGAGGATCTTTTCAGGATTAGAGTTTTAGAGAATTAGATCTTAAAACATGCATTACAACCCACATTTAAACAAAGTGGTTACAATAAAAGATAGTATTCTTTTTCCCATCAATGGAAACATATTGAAAATAAAACATGGATTCTTTCTTGACACATTCTTGACTCTATCATCTTATCATGTACCTTTCCCTTGACCTGTGAAAAACATTTCAAAAACTTGGGATGAGCATAAAAAGCTTAGTAAGGGATATAAAAATATGGAAAGGAAACATGGGTACATATATACATAAGGATGAGATCATACTTTACCCATAAAACATAATCACTTTAATATACCTCATCAAATCATGAATAAATCATATAAATCATAAGACATAAAGGTAACTTGAGGCATTCATAACATTCTTATGTAGGGAGTAACCCTCTTGGTTACGTTTGGAATACCCATCACAGTGTATTCCCTAAATCTCTTCGGAGAAACCTTAACATTTCACTCCTTCGCGTTACCCAATGCATTGGAGAGCTATAACGGGCTCACTCTCCCTTAGTTGATCACGGAACCACCCGTCTTCATAATAATTCCCATGAACCATAACATATTCATATCACATAAAACATGCATAAAGGAAACATACCATTTTCACATTTCAATCACAAGATATAAATACAACACATTGATATAATAAAAACATTATGAAAAACATTTTCAATACCAAAGTAAAACATGGTATTTATTTTTCATTTAAAAAAAAGGTTATGGCTTGTAGAGGAAGCTGAAACTCAAATAATGGTCACGGCGGCGGAGAAGTCGTTGTCGCCGCATACGTACGACAAGAAAAACATTCCCTTTCGTCGTTTTGTAAAATGATTTGTATAAAAAATATTACTTTTGAATAACCGTAAAAGTCAATGGGGTTTATACACCGTATAAAATAAGGTTGTGTATTAAATAAAATATGCCTCAATGAAAGGAGATTGAGATGAAGTCCCATACCTCGTATCCGACTTGACCCGACCGTTCTTTAATCTCCTGAATAATAAACTTGAGTTAATCTCTACTTGCTTCAGAACCTTTTTCATGTTCATTATTCCTTTTATACCATGTTATGAACATCATGTAATCATTTAAGTTAATAATGTTCATTTTGTCGGTATTTGGTTCTTAAGTCAAAAATAGACTTCATACACTTACATGTTGTTTATTTGGTCAAAGGTTCATTATATACAGAATTATATTAATGATTTGGATAACATATATATCATATATATTCATCATATACATGTATTTATTATATTACATCACATTTAGAGGTAAGAAATGAAATGCACCGTTCATGGAGACGGTAGTCCGTACGTACGCTTGAACGCTACTTCCATTTCTATTTCATATTTTCTGGAATGGAATCATAATGATATAAGAGTATATTATAATTCCAGTATAATAACATATATAATATCATTAACTTTATCCTTTACACATCCCACATATGGTATTAACGAATCAAATCACTTTCAGGGGCGGTAGTCCGCACTTCCTAAAATGAAGATATCGTGTTTACCCATAATGGAAACAATAATGGTATTACATAAATGAAAAATACAGAAGATTAAAGAAAGAATAAACATATTATATGTCATATATAAAAATAGTGACATCATAATTTCCACCTTTGAAGGTGTTAAATGAGTATTGAACAATCATCGTTTCAGGAGGCAGAATTTCGCCATCCACGGAAACCGTATGTTCTTTAACCATTTGATGTAGTTTTGTGAAGGTGTAGCTCGAATAAATCTAATAACAACATACTAGTATATTGAATATACTGTTTTTGTTACAAAATAAGTAAATAAAAAGAGTTTAGGGGGTTGGAGAAGCAAAATAAAACAAATGAACATGAGAGAATGAATTACCTTTAAAAGTGTAACTCCTTTTGATTTGAGCCTAAAGGCTTCCTTTGAAAAGCTTCTTCCCAAAGGGAATCCTCTAGGATTAGGATAGGGATTTGGGGAGAGTAAATGGGCAGGGGATGTCCGAGCCAAAGGCTTGAGGAGTGTGTGAAATGAGGTAGAGGTGGGGGCCTTTTATAAGAGGAGAGGAGGGGCACTTTTGGAAATCATGAAACTATTATTTTATTTTCAAAAGTGTTTAGAATTTATAAGGACCCACATTGATATATTTCTAATATAAGATGATAAGGCTTCTAAATATTCCCATCCAATAGTTTTTGGATAAGTGTAGGTCTTAGATTTTATATTATCGTTTCATTTTATTTAAACTATTCATTAATGTGGTCATCGTTGCATCGTCATGATGTCATAATTAAATTAATTTATTTAATGTCTAAAAATTATAAAACAAATATCCTGATGTATGAAATCTTTTTATCTTTCCAAAGAATATTTATAGACAAACTTATGATTAGTATAACCCCTTCTAAAATTTTTTTTAGTAAAACAATTTATGTTAGTGTTATTTTAACATTTATTTTTAAAAAATGCATTAAAGTCATTATCTCACCCAAGAGGCTCCATAGGGTCCCCTAAATTGACCCATGGGTTGTCTGGGTCGGCCATGACTCATGAAATAGGGGTAGGACAAGTGTCATGGTGTTTTCACATTTTTATAATATCATTTTTACCTTAAATTACACTAATTACCTCTAATCGCGATTAATGAAAAAAAGTTACAATTCACCAAAAAATTATTTTCATCCCATTGAACCAAATTTTACATACTAATGACAACCATGTATGTCGTATTTTCAAAATTCAATACACATTAGTGGTAGACTTTCATTTAACTGAAAAACCAGTTTGCTTGATTACCACTTAGTGGTTTCAATATTCATCAAAAATTGGAGTTTTTCAGAAAATTACCAAAAATTAACCCTAAGCTATATTTGATATTCCGAATTAAAAAATGAATTCTATTTTACAAAATTCAAAACATATAAGTCACATTAATTAATTTAATAATTAATTCCCACTGTCAGAGCAAATAGCGTGTTTTTATAAAACAATAAGTATCAAAAGATTGACACCAGTTAATGTCTAATTTCAAAGTGAAATTGATTCCAATGACCACCATTGTATTAAATGGTAAAAATATATTCAGATTACACATTAAGACCAATTCAAAAGATAATATAATCATATAAATAAATTATATTAAAAAGCAGTTTTGATGTAAAATGCAGTATTTTTCACTATTCATTAAAAAAATGAACATTGTCTGAAAAATACCAAAAATTCACACAAAATAAATTTTGATGTCCCAATAATAAAGAATAAGTTTATTTTGACAAATATAGCTTATAAAATTGTCAAAATATATATTCAAGAATGGTTTTCCATCAAAAGGCAGTAAAACAATCTTTTAAAAATATTTGTGTATTCCTTGCTTAAGATTGGATTTATTTTCATTTTAAGCCTCTAAAAAACTATCTAATTAATTAATATACATATATAAAAATATCTATTATTCATTACTTACATGGAATGTTATATCCTTCCCCCTTTAGAAAATCGTGTCCCCGCAATTTAATTACATATCGAATAAATGGGGGTACTTATCCCTCATTGAATTTTCAGATTCCCATGTTGCCTCTTCCATCATGTGGTTTTTCCACAAAACCTTTACCTGCTTAATCACCTTATTCCGTAACACTTTCTCCCTGTGGTCAAGAATCTGGACCGGTTGTTCCTCATAAGATAGGTTCTCTTCCAGCTGAACTACCTCTGGACTCAAAACATGAGATGAATCTGGCATATACTTTCTCAACATCGAAACGTGAAAAACATTGTGTACCTGAGATAAACTCGGAGGTAAAGCCACCTGGTATGAAACTGATCCAACTCTCTCTATAATTTCCTATGGTCCAATAAACCTTGGACTCAGCTTTCATTTCTTACCAAATCTCATCACACTTTTCCAAGGAGTAACCTTGAGAAAAACATGATCACCTACCTCAAAAGATAGATCCTTCCTCCTGTTGTCTGCATAACTCTTCTGCCTACTCTGAGTTGTTCTCATGTGCTTCTGAATCAGCTGAACTTTTTCTTCCATCTCTTCTACCAATTATGGTCCCATCAACTTCCTTTCACCCACTTCATCCAAGAAAGCTGGATTTCAACACCGCTTCCCATATAATGCCTGAAATTCTACCATCTGTATACTGGAATGAAAACTGTAATTATATGAAAATTCAACCAAAGAAAGATGTTGGGCCCAACTTCCCTGATAATCCATAGGGCAAGAACGTAGAATATCCTCCAATGTCTGAATTGTTCGTTCTGACTGCCCATCTGATTGGGGATGAAAAGCTGTACTAAAATTTAATTCAGTACCCAACGACTTCTGAAGGCCTTTCCAAAAGTTAGAAGTGAACCTGGGATCACGATCAGATACAATGGAGAGAGGAACTCCATGTAACATGACTATCTCTTTAAGATACAAACGGGAAAGTTGATCTAGGGAAAAACATATCTCGTATAGCAAGGAAATGAGCAGATTTTGTCAAGAGATCAACAATAACCCAGATTTCATTATTACCTCGAGATGTCTTTGGTAATCCCACAACAATGTCCATGGATATATTCTCCCATTTCCACTCTGGTACTGGGAAAGGTTGAAGCATCCCTTGCGGTAACTGCTGCTCTGCTTTAACCTGTTGACAAGTCAAACACTTCACAGTAAAATCAGCAATATCTTTTTTCATTCCATCCCACCATTAATACTCCCGCAGATCTCTATACATCTTAGTACTGCCAGGATGAACTGAAAACGGAGAACTATGAGCTTCACATAACAACTCTCTCTTCAACTGTGAATCACAAGGCACACAAAATCTCTTACCAAATCTCAAAACGAAATCATTATCAATGTTGAATTCAGGCAACATACCTTTCTGAACCAGCTCTACCGTTTTCTGCAACTCACTATCTTGCTTCTGTGCTTTCTTGATTCTATCTGATAGAGATGATCTCACTGATACCTGAAACAAAACAGAAGAACTTCCTGCACCAAAAAATTCTATGCCAAAGTTCATCAAATCCTTAACCAAAGGATCACGTTCCAAACGCAACATTTCTAATGAAGCATTACTTTTTCGACTCAAAGCATCAGCCACTTTATTTTCTTTTCACGGATGGTAATGAATTGTGCAATCATAATCCTTGATTAATTATAGCCATATCCTTTGTCTCATGTTTAACTCTTTCTGAGTGAATATATACTTTAAACTTTTGTGATCAGTATATATTTCACACTTTACTCCATACAAATGATGTCTCCAAATTTTTAAAGCAAAAAACAATAGCAGCTAATTCCAAATCATTTGTAGGGTAATTTACCTCATGAGTTTTCAACTGTCATGAAGCATAAGCAATTACCTGATCATTCTGCATTAGGACGCAACCATGTCCTTTCAATGAATCATCACTGTAGATAACAAACTCACCATTCCTCGAAGGTAGTGCCAAAACTGGAGAATTCACCAATCTTCTTTTTAATTCCTGAATACAATCATCACATCCTTTTGTCCATATAAACTTAACACCCTTTCGAGTTAGCTTAGTCATTGGACTAGATAACCGTGAAAAATTTCTAACAAACCATCGGTAATACCCTGCAAAACCAAGGAAGCTACGAATCTCCGTTACATTTTTGGGTCTTGGCAAGTCTTCCACAACTTTTGTTTTTGCAGGATCAACAGTTATCCCATCATTAGAAACAATGTGACCAAGGAAGGAAATTTGTTGCAACCAAAACTCACATTTGCTGAATTTCCCATACAATTTCTTTTCTTTTAAGGTTTGCAAGATAACCCTTAAATTTCTTTCAGGCTCTTCTTTACTTTTAGAAAACACCAAAATATCATCAATAAAAATGACCACAATCTTATCCAAGAACTCATGGAAAATTCTATTCATTAATTCCATGAATACAGCAGGTGCATTGGTTATCCCAAAAGGCATTACTAAAAATTCATAGTGGCCATATCTTGTATGAAACGCAGTCTTCGAAACATTTGCTTCCTTCACCTTCAGCTGATGGTACCCCGATATCAGGTCAATCTTTGAAAAAAACTGAGCTCCCTGGAGCTGATCAAACAAATCATCGATATGAGGCAAAGGATATTTTTTCATAACAGTGATGTTTTTCAAGGATCTATAATCAATGAAAAGTCTCATTGAACCATCTTTCTTTTTAACAAACAAGACAGGAGCACCCCATGGTGATGTGCTAGGTCGAATGAAACCTTTCTCTAATAAATCTTGCAATTTCCCCTTCAACTCTAAAAGTTCAATTTGAGCCATTTGATAAGGGGGTTTTGAAATTGGCTTAGCATCAGGAACTAAGTCCACAGTAAATTCAACTTCCCAATCTGGTATTATTCCAGGCAACTCATCAGGAAAAACATCAGGATACTCATTTACCACTGGCACATCATTAATCTGAACAGTTCCTTTATTTTCAACGATGTGTGCAAGGTAACATTCATTTCCATCTTTTACAAGTTTCTCGGCCTCTTGTTATGTTATCAAAAGTAAGGGTTCATTCTTGTAAACAAACTGAAAGCCTTCTTGAAAAGAAACTTCTTTAGCTCTACAGTCAATCTTAGCATGCTAAATAGAGAGCCAATCCATACCTAGGATAACATCAAACTCTACTATAGGTAGAACAATAAGGTTTTCAAGTAGGTTCTTTCCACAGATAAGGATAGGAAGATTCTTATAAATTATTTTTGCCTCAACATTTCCCCCAGGTGTTTTTACCACAAGTTCAGGAGTCATTTTTTGAGACGGTATTCCCATTTTACTAGAAAAGGTTTCAGAGATGAAGAATGTGTAGACCCCGAATCAAACAACACACTGGCATAATCTGAAAAAACAAGCAAAGTACCTGATACAACTTCATTTGATGACCCGACATCTGCTGAAGTAGTTGCAAAGGATTTCACCACCCCTTTCTGCTTGTAGTCTAACTGCTTCCCATCACTCAAGCTCTTTGTCGGACACTCGTTTGCATAGTGACCCATCTCATTTCACTTATAACATTTTACTAACTGTAAATAAAATTTGGTCTTACCATCACCCTGATCTTTTTCAGTGTAATCACGAGCCTTATGTCCCATATTACCACATTGGTAGCATTTTCCAGAATTCAGAAGACATTCCCCAGCATGCCTTTTTCCATATTTATCACAAACTGGAAACTTAGTTTTCTTACCATCATACTATTTTGAAGAATTCTTACCTTTCTCCTGCCACCTCGGTCTCTTCTTCTGTTGGTTGTTATAGAACACTTGATCATCGGAAAACTCCATTTCCACCTTCTCAGCACATCAAACAAGCTTTTCATAACTTTTAATCTCACGAGAATCTAATTCCCTTCGATATTTTGGCTTTAATCCTGAGTAAAAACGATTGATTTTACTATCAAGGTCTCGGATAAAATTTGGAGCATACCTTGCCAATCGAGTGAACCATTCTTCATAGGAAGCCACTGAGTCTTCCTCTTGCCTCAATTCCAAGAATTGCTTTTCCATCCTAAGTCGAACAGCCTTAGGAAAATAATTCTCAAGAAACATACCTTTGAATTCATCCCAGTCGAGAGCACCAATCTCATCAGCATCCCTGATATTTTTATCCATCGACCACCACTGATCTGCCTCACCCTCCAAACGGTAAATAGAATGACTAACCTTTTGATTGTCTGAACACCCCATTACATCGAAAATCTTCTCTAGTTCTTTAATCCACCCTTCAGCTAACACAGGGTCATATTATCCTCTGAATGATGGGGGATGTTGCCTCATGAAATGTTCCACCACTGACATGTTCCTCTGCGGTTGATCTGGCTGATCTTGTGCATGGATACCACCACCATTTATAGCCTGATTCAACTGTGTCATAACTGCAACAAACTATTCAGTTCCAATTCCGACCATCTCGGGATGCTGATTCGGAAGGTTATTTCCTTCTGTATTCCTTCCTAGCACTGCTTCCCTGTTTCCTCTGCGGAAAACCATTCTGAACAAACATGTCTTAGATGAAGCAACATAGTAATCTTCAAATGCTATATCATTTCAAAAAAAATATTTTTTGATAATCATTTAATAGAATTCTAACTCCTAAATTTATCTAAACCGACCTCTGATACCAACTATAAGGCCCCAGTCTTAAACCTTACATAATCTTGAGTTATCATAAGATTACACATTGAGGATCTTTTCAGGTTTAGAGTTTTAGAGAATTAGATCTTAAAACATGCATTACAACCCACATTTAAACAAAGTGGTTACAATAAAAGATAGTATTATTTTTCCCATCAATGGAAACATATTTAAATTAAAACATGGATTCTTTCTTGACACATCCTTGACTCTATCATCTTGTCATGTACCTTTCCCTTGACCTATGAAAAACATTTCAAAAACTTGGGATGAGCATAAAAATCTCAGTAAGGGATATAAAAATATGGAAAGGAAACATGGGTACATATATACATAAGGATGAGATCATACTTTACCCATAAAACATAATCACTTTAACATACCTCATAAAATCATGAATAAATCATAGAAATCATAAGACATAAAGGTAACTTGAGGCATTCATAACATTCTTACGTAGGGAGTAACCCTCTTAGTGACGTTTGGAATACCCATCACAGTATATTCCCTAAATCTCTTCGGAGAAACCTTAACGTTTCACTACTTCGCGTTACCCAATGCATTGGAGAGCTATAACGGGCTCACCCGCCCTTAGTTTATCACGGAACCACCCGTCTTCATAATAATGCCCAAGAACCATAACATAATCATATCACATAAAACATGCATAAAGGAAACATAACATTTCCACATTTCAATCACAAGATATCAATACAACACATTGATATAATAAAAACATTATGAAAACCATTTTCAATACCATAGTAAAATGTGGTATTTATTTTTCATTTAACAAAAAGGGTATGGCTTGTAGAGGAAGCTGAAACTCAAATAACGGTCACGGCGGCGGACAAGTCGTTGTCACCGCATACGTACGACAAGAAAAACATTCCCTTTTGTCGTTTTGTAAAATGATTCGTATAAAAAAGATTCCTTTTGAATAAGTGTAAAATTCAAAGGGGTTTATACACCGTATAAAAGAAGGTTGTGTATAAAATAAAATATGCCTCAATGAACGGTGATTGAGACAAAGTCCCATACCTCGTATCCGACATGACCCGACCGTTGTTTAATCACCTGAATAATAAACTTGAGTTAATCTCTACTTTCTTAAGAACCTTTTTCAAATTCATTATTCCTTTATACCATGTTATGAACATCATGTAATCATTTAAGTTAATAATGTTCATTTTGTCGGTATTTGGTTCTTAAGTCAAAAATAGACTTCTTACACTTACATGTTGTTAATTTGGTCAAAGGTTCGTTATATCCAGAATGATATTAATGATTTGGATAACATATATATCATATATATTCATCATATACATGTATTTATAATATTAGATCACATTTAGAGGTATGAAATGAAATGCACCGTTCATGGAGACGGTAAGCTGTACGTACGCATGAACGCTACTTCCATTTCTATTTCTTATTTTCTGGAATGGAATCATAATTATATAAGAGAATATTATAATTCCAGTATAATAACATATATAATATCATTAAAATTATTTTTTACACATCCCACATATGGTATTAATGAATCAAATCACTTTCAGGGGGTGGTAGTCCGCACTTCGTAAAATGAAGATATCGTGTTTACCCATAATGGAAACAGTAATGGTATGCCATAAATGAAAAATACAGAAGCGTAAGGAAATAATAAACATATTATATATCATATATAAAAATAGTTACATCATAATGGCCACCTTTTAAGGTGTTAAATGAGTATTCAACAATCATCGTTTCGGGAGGTAGAATTTCGCCATCCACAGAAACTGTATGTTCTTTAACCATTTGATGTAGTTGTGTGAGACTGTAGCTTGAATAAATCTTATAACCACATCCTAGTATATTTAAGATACTTGTTTTGTTACAAAAGAAGTAAATAAAAAGAGTTTATGGGGTTGGAGAAGCAAAATAAAACAAATGAACATGAGAGAATGAATTACCTTTAAAAGTGTAACTCCTTTTGATTTGAGCCTAAAGGCTTCCATTGAAAGGCTTATGACCATAGGAAATTCTCTTGGATGAGGAGAGGGATGTGGGGAGAGTAAATGTGCAGGGGATGGCCGAGCCAAAGGCTTGAGGAGTGTGTGAAATGAGGTAGAGTTGGGGGACTTTTATAAGAGGAGAGGAGGGGCATTTTTGGAAATCATGAAACTATTATTTTATTTTCAAAAGTGTTTCGAATTTCTATGGTCCCACATTGATATATTTCTAAGATAAGATGATAATGCTTCGAAATATTCCCATCCAATTGTTTTTGAACAAGTCTAGGTATTATATTTTATATTATCGTTTCATTTTATTTAAACTGTTCATTAATGAGGTCATTGTTGCATCGTCATGATGTCATAATTAAATTAATTTATTTAATGTCTAAAAATTATAAAAAAAATATAATGATGTTTAAAATCTTTTTATATTTCGAAAGAGTATTTATAGTCAAAATTATTATTAGTATAACCCCTTCTAAAAATTGTTTTAGTAAAACAATTTATGTTAGTGTTATTTTCACCTTTATTTTTAAAAAAAAGGCATTAAAGTCATTATCTCACCCAATAGGCTCCATAGGGTCCCCTAAATAGACCCATGGGTTGTATTGGTCGTCCATGACTCATCCAATAGGGTTAGGACAAGTGTCATGGTGTTTTCACATTTTTATAATATCATTTTTATGTTAAATTACACTAATTACCTCTAATCGCAATTAATGAAAAAAAGTTACTATTCACCAAAAAATTATTTTCAACCCATTGAACCACATTTTACATACTAATGACAACCATTTATGTCGGATTTTCAAAATTCAATAGACATTAGTGGTAAACATTCATTTAACTGAAAAACCAGTTTGCTTGATTACCACTTAGTGGTTTCACTATTCATCAAAAAATTGGAGTTTTTCAGAAAATTACCAAAATATCACCCTAAGCTATATTTGATATTATGAATTCAAAAATAAAGTCTATTTTAAAAAATTCAAAACATATAAGTCACATTAATTAATTTAATAATTAATTCCCGCTATCAGAGTAAATAGCGTGTTTTTATAAAACAATAAGTATCAAAAGATTGACACCAGTTTAAGTCTAATTTCAAAGTGAAATTGATTCCAATGACCACCATTGGATTAAATGGTAAAAATATATTCATATTACACATTAATACCAATTCAAAAGATAATCTAATCATATAAATATATTATATTAAAAAGCAGTTTTGATGTAAAATACAGTATTTTTCACTATTCATTAAAAAATGAACATTGTCTGAAAAATACCAAAAATTCACAAAAATAAATTTTGATGTCCCAATCATAAAGAATATGTTTATTTTGAAAAACATAGCTTATAAAATTGTCAAAATATAGATACAAAAATGGTTTTCCATCAAAAGGCAGTAAAACAATCTTTTAAAAATATTAGTGTATTCCATGCTTAAGATTGGATTTATTTTCATTTTAAGCCTCTAAAACACTATATAATTCATTAATAGACATATATAGAAATTTCTATTATTCGTTACTTACTTGGGATGTTACACATAGAATGAGGTTACAAGGTTTAGTTATTTATAAACCTTGGTTAAAAAGAAAAAAATGTTACAATTATTGTTAACAAGTTGGTTGGAAGTTGTTTTTGGATATTGAAAGAAATTTGTGCCGATTATTTTGTATTTTCTGAATTCTGATAAATCAATTATCATTATAATAATATATGATTCGAAAATAGGAATATTGTATCCAAGAAATAATACACACACTTTTTAAGAAAAACCATCCATTTCAGTTTTATATTCTGAATAAGTTTTATGGTTAAGTGGTTTTGTGAACTCCCACTATGTCCAAAATAAAAGTTTCAATATAATTGAGTAATTGTATCAGATCTTGAATATATTTCATGATATTTGATACAAAATCCAAAAATTCTTTATTGATTGGTAATTTCCCTAATATCATAAGTTTTCTAAAACACTTATGGAGAAATATTTTTAAAAGAATGAGAGAGAATATGTATTTAGTGCATTAATTCAGATGGTGATATTTGAATACTTGTGTTATCAAATTCATGAAGATTTCATGAAATATGTATAATTTTGAATAATATTAAAGGATTGGATGTTTGAAGTGTTAATGAAGTGCGGATTGACTGTTCTATTAGACTTTCCATTCCATCAGACTATTTGATCCATTGGAATGTATGATCCCTTAGAATGTTTAATCCATTATTTTGTCGAATTCATTAGAAGCACCAATCTAGAGGATCATCCACCAGATAATAAAAATTTATATATTGGAACTAGTCCATAAGATGAGGTGTGACACCGTTTCATCGTAATATTTATGACTTTGATTAGAGTAAGTTTGATTTGTTAAGACCAATTAATGGGAAGAGTTCATGGACCAATAAATTGGATAGGATCTGATACCGATCAACTGGATGATGATCAACTATGTAATCAACCATTTTCTTCACGTATTATTGTTCTAAAATTAGGTTAATATCTAAATAAATATGATTATTTCTTTGTTGGGTCATGTGTGAAATAAGAACTATAGTTTTTTTTCTAAATTGGGTCTACAGTTATTAGACAAGCGTTGATACTGATCTATCATAGTGAAGTATGGAACAATCCATTGGATGCATTCTAACACTGATAAAATCATCATAAGCGGGGTGGCTTCGAATGTAGAATCATTATAATGAATTATTTCTGAAATTTTAATGAAAATAAAAAAATAAAGAGATTTAAGATGTGTTTACGAGGTGGTGTTATAGCCTATAGAAGTTGGAAAAAAAATATAAGAATGTTTTCAGTGTTTTTAGTTTGTAAGAAGATATAGAATTAATTTCATCCATCCTTCAAATTGTATGGACCATTGAGATGACAAATCCCCAATTCTTATTTATATTCATTTGGGTGAAGAAAATTAGAGTGACCATAAGTTTCATAATAATTAATGACTATATTGGAATGAAAATTATAGTGTGTTAAAGAATGGTTAATAAAATTTAATAAGACTTAATTTGTGAGAAAATTAAAAAAGTTTTGAGAATAATCAATAAGAATTGAGATGCTTTGAAATAGTCAAATGTGATGTCGAAATGAAAGTGGAATTTGACTTTTTGGAAAAAAAATTGACTGGGAAACTTTTTTCACATTCCCCCCAATACCAATTTTAGATCTCTAATAAATATAAGAATCTACATTATAATTTATTACGACAAAGCGTTGTACATGTGTTAAGATAGAGAGAGATCGAAAACACTAATGTTTTGTAGAGACAAGAAGTTTCGAAATAGATTTTTCCTGAAAAATTTTTATGGAATGAAGATGAATAAAATAATAATTCTATTATATTAGATAGAGAAATCAGATGTGGGTTTCTAGGGAATGTTTAAAGTGGTTTAGAATTGTTTCAAGAGTATTCATTTATTATATGTTTTTCAAAATATTAAATCATAAAGATGAATAAGGTAGATTCATAATAATAAATTTATCTAATAATTACCTAAATTTATGTTTCTATATGTTACTAAATAAGAAATTGAAGAGTATTATTTGAAGTATTACAAAATTTGAAGTTGTTCAATATAATAGTTACTTGCTTGTAACCAACTAATAGTGGTTTCTTAACTTGTTGCACAAAATGTTTTTGAATCATTTATGATAGAAGAAGCACATGAATTGTATAATTGATCATAGTGTTTCACAAGTGTAAGGGTATATCCTAATTATTGTTTCTATATAGAAATATTTTTTATGGGATTTTAATGTATTATATTATTTCCAAAACATAACATAGTCTATCTACTATTATGAAGTTGTGAAACTTTTAAACAATTGTGTTCATATGGATGTGTGAATTTTTTGTTTTCCTTAAAGTGATAACTATTTAATTGGAGGAGAATTTTGTTACATAACAAAATTTACATAAAATAAAATGTTATCAATGATTCACCCCCTCTCCTTCTCAGTGACACATTGATCCTGGTAGGTCATTTTCAGCATTTAAATTATATGGATACTTTTTGAAAATGATTCATTAGTCATTTTTGACATATTGGAATAATATTCACCTCAATCCAACAAATAATGTTCCTGATATGAAAAATATAGTAACAAGTTCGAAACTTCTCATTCTCATGTGATATTGGACTTCGAGCCCAGAACTGATATAGTGGAGAGATGCAAATGGGACAAGAATGTATACAAACATCGTGAAAAAGTGAATTCATGCTAATTTTTTATTTAATATTATCATTATTTTATCTACAATTTCTATGATAATTTCCTTATCATTTTTATATAATATTTTGAATGTGTATTTTTATTTAAAATTGACATTTTAATAAAATAGACATGTGACATAATCAAAACCATGAAAATGAGTTTAGATTGTCTTGTTACTTTTATAAAATGATCCATAAATTATTTTGAGGTGTTGGAATCAACTGCACCTTAATCCAAGGCATGGTAAGACACATATGACTCTAAGTGTGTCTTTTTATTTAAAATTGAAATTTTAGTTCAAATCGCACATCCCATACTCAAAATAGGGAAAATGAATTCAGATTGTTTTGGTAGTTTAAGAAAATGATCCATAAGCCACTTCTGACATATAGAAATCATTTTTACTTAAATCTGAAACATAGTGTGCCTGGTATGACTCTATGTGTTTGTTGTTAGTTTATAATTTAAAATTTAGTTAAAAAATGTTTTACTCACTAGAAACAAATAAAACACAATCATAATATCTTGATACTTTAGGGAAACAATTCAGAAGCCATTTTTTATTTGTAGGAATTGGTCTCATTGAAAAGAAACACATGTTTTGACTGCTATGGATCACAGTGTGTGTGTTTTTTTAAATTAAAATTTCATTAAAAATTGATATGTGACATACTAAAAACTGATAAAACACATTTTAAGTATTTTGATACATTATTAAAATGACCTAGAAGTGGTTTTTAGATGTGTAGGAATTATCCTCACCTCATTCTGATGTACGGTGTGGCTGGTATGACTCCATGTGTGTTTTTTATTTAAAATTGACATTTTAGTTCAAATCACACATCACATACTCAAAATATAGAAAAATATTTTTGATTATTTAGATACTTTAGGAAAATTATTTGTAAGTTATTTTTATGTGTAATAATCATCTTCACGTCAATATGATAGGTAGTGTTCCTAGTATGAATCCAAATGTATGTTATCATTTTAAAATTGAAAATTTATTTCAAAACATGTGTCACTCCTTGGATATTGAAAAAACACACTTTAATTCTCTTCATAATTTAGGAAAATGATTCATATGTTATTTGTGACATGTATAAATTAGTCTCACATCAAACCAACACACATTGTGAGTAGTATGACTCAAAGTGCATGTTTTTACTTTAAACTTACATTTTAGTGAAAAGACTTGTGAAAAAACTCAAAACCAATAAAATGCATTTATGTTGTATTTGTACTTTTAGAAACATGTCCTTAATTCATTGTTGATTTGTAGGTGTCATACTAAAATGAATTTGATGCACGGTGTGACTGGTATGACTCCAAGTATGTATTTTTATTTCAAATTGACATGTTAGTTCAAATGACACACCACATACTCAAAACAGTTAAAAAACATTTGGATTATGTTGATACCTTAAGAAAATTATCCATAATTCATTTTTTATATATATGAATCAAATATAAATAAATCGGAAACATGGTGTGGCAGGTATGTCACAATGAGTTTGTTATCAGTTTAAAATTGAAAATTTATTTCAAAACCAATGTTACTCATTGGAATCATAGAAACTGAACTCATATTATATTGATAATTTATGTAAATGATTTATAATTCTTTTTTCAGGTTTAGTAATATTCCTCACATCAAACTGACACATGATGTGACCAGTGTCACACAATATACTTGATTTCAGATTAAATTGACATTATAGTAAAAATTAGACATGACATACTCAGAAATAGGTAAACACATCCGTATTGTCTTGATTATTTTTGAAAATGGTCCTAAAGTCATTTTTGAAATGTAGGAATAATTTGCACCTCAATCTGAAACACATTATGATGGGTATGACTCAATGTATGTCTCTTTATATAAAATATTCATTTTTCTCAAATCACTGATCACATACTCCAAAATTATAAAACACATTCAGGTTGTTTTGATACTTTATGACAATGATCCAAATGTTATTAGTGATGTTTAGGAATTGTCTTCACCTATATATGATATATGGTGTTCCCGGTATGACTGAAAGTGCATGTTATCAAATTAAAATTGAATTTGTTATTTCAAAATGTGTATCTCTCATAAAAACAAATAAAACATGTTTTTATTTTATTTATAATGTATTAAAATTATTCAAAAGTCACTTTTGATATTTTGGAATCATTATCATATAAAACCTACTCACGATGTGACCAGTATGACTAAAACTGTGTGTGTTTTGTTTAAATTGAAATTTTAGTAAACTAGATATATCACATTCTATAATCTCATCAAATAAAATCATATTGTCCGGATACTACAGGAAAACATTCCATAATTCATTTTTTATGTGTAGGAATTAACATCACCTCAATATGATGTAAGGTGAGATAGATGTGACTACAAGTGTGTCATTTTATTAAGAATTTACATTTTTGTTCAAATCACACATCACGTAATCAAAACCGATAAAAAATTTCCTTTTTATTTTGATACTTAATTACAATTATTCATAAGTAATTTTTGATGTGTAAGAATCATCCACTCCTCAATCTGATATACAATTTCCCTGGTATAACCCAAGGTTTCTGTTATCATTTTAGAAATAAAAATTTAGTTCAAAACCTATGTCACTCACTAAAAATCATAAAATTTTTCTCATATTTTCTTGATACTTTAGAGAAATGATTCATAATAAATTTTGGACGAGTTAGAATCAGCCTCACATCAAAACTAATACATGATGTGACAAGTATAAGTCAAAGTGTGTCTTTTCATTTAAAGTTTATATTTTAGTTAAAAGATATTTGACATACTCAAAACCACAAAAACATATATATATTGATTATATTATTTAGAATAATAATAATTATTTTATTTTTTATGTGTATGAATCATTTGCACGTCAATTTGATGCCCGGTGTGACTGATATGACTGTAATTGTGTCTTTTTCTATATGATTACTATTTTAGTTCAAATAACACTTCACATACCCAAAACCTAAAAAAATCATTCAAATTGATTTTATAATTTAACAAAATTATCCATAATTCATTTTTGACATGTAGGAACTAACCGCACATCAATAAAATATGTGGTGTTTCTAGTATAACAAAATATGTCTGTTATCAAAATAAATGACTATTCAGTTCAAAACATGTGTCACTCGCTAAACAATGAGAAAACACACTCATATTTTCTTGATACTTTACTACAATTATTAATAATTCATTTTTGATGTGTATGGTTCAGCCTCACATCAAATCAACACATGATGTTACAGGTATGACTCAAAGTGGGTGTTTTTAGTTTAAATTGACATTTTAGTAAACAATACAAAGGACATACTCAAAATCAATAAAACTCATTCATATTGTATTGATAATTTAGGTAAAATATTCTTATGTCATTTTTTATGTGTAGGAATCATCTACACATCAATCAAATGTACAATGTGATCGGTATGACTCCAATTGTGTCCTTTTATTTGAAATTGATATTTTATTAATGCATTTGTTTCGTATTTATGCTTAATTTTTTTATTTATAGGATTACTAACATATAAATTGTTCTCTTATATATGGGGGTAAATTTCTCAACTTGGACTGGTTTTTTCAGAAACAAATACCATGATTGAGATTTTTTGAGAGGGGGCATGGTCCCACAGACAATGAAACCACTGATGTTTGTTAATTTCTATGATAATTATTATTAATTTAATTGTACAAATCATTGAATTCAATTTTTAAAATAAAAAAATTATATTTTTTTGTGGTATTATTTTTTTCATTTAAATTTAGAGTTATCCATATACATGTGTATTTTATAATGTAGCGTGTTATGATTTAAACAACACAATTTAGTAGTATGACCTTTATCAGTACTTTATTTAGAACTATTTATTGTATACCACATTTAATGTCTCCTAGATCAACGATGAATTTTATCTCTAATAAATTATTTTTATATAAATTTTAAATTCCACTTTTTAATTAGTGATTTCCCAGGTCAATAATTAAGAAAAGGACCTAGACATGAGGGTTGATGACACCAGTTGTGTGAATTATTTATGCACAAGTAGACTAGGCTTGGATAGGTACTAGGCCCATTGGATCTCATATTTCACAAAGATATGTGGGGTGAAAGGGGGCTCCAGGTAGGTGCCTTTGAATTGATTTTCATGTAGTCTAGGGGGTCATAAAGGCAATATTCATAAGGTTGAGCCCTTTGCAAAACACAGATTCCCTACCTAAGGATGGATCCACTAATCTCGTTGAATGGGTTTCATGAATGATAGAGCTCTCATGGAACCCCAATATGCATGAGGAATTTTCATTTTGGGTGGAGGGTGTGATCCTACTGGAATTTCCTACCTACCATGATCTTAGTATATAAATTACTCATGGGAGGTCTCTCACAAAAGATGGATACCCATAGGAATTCATTTAACCTTTGTCTTGTGACGGATGATGTTTCATGATTTTAGATCTTCCTATGGAAGTCCAAATGCCATGGACCCCTTATATTAATGTTGAAAGGGGTATTTATAGGAATTTTGTAGGATGAAACATACCTTTCAAGAAGGATTATCATATTCATGTAAGATGAAGTTTTATGGATCTCATACTTCTTTTGTAAAACACTGGTCTACCATGAAATATTTTTTCTCTTATGAATCCAGTCCCTTAGGTAGATTTTTAGCCCGTCTTATCCCAGATTCACCTTGAATCTCTTGTGTGCTCCTTGAAATATCACGTAACATTTTTTGATGTTATTAATATTGAATCGTGAATCCTTGATTAAAAATTTTATTTTTATGGGTATATTTTTTGTAATGAATATAAGTATTTTTCTATTAATTTTATTTTAATTTGACAATTTATTTACTATATTTTAAAAATATGGTTCTAAAACATCCATTTTAACATAAACATTTATTATATAAAAGAATTGTCATATTTTATTTATCTTCTCATTTTTTTTAATATATTTGATTTATTTTTGTAATGGAAAATTTTTATTTTCAAGTAAATGGACCACCATCATGATAATAATAAAACCAATGAGGCGTAAAAAATTATTTTGATGATCATAAAGTCTCATCAAGACATTTGGCATTGTCAGGGGAAGTGTTATTTACATCCATATAAGTATAAAAGTAACTATAAAGATAATTTTTTTTGAAAGAGAAAATATATTTTGATTTTATTATATACAATTATTTTAAATTTTTTAATATTATAATCTTTGTTATCTTTTGTATTAGAACATTAAATGTTTGAATTAAAAAAACTATTTGAATTTAAAAGGGAGATTAAAAATATGTCTCAAAGAATCTAGGAGGAGAGATGGAATTCTATCAGCCTATATAAAGGGAAAGGTACACCATGGTCGAACACAAATCCCACTACTTTTTATTAGGGAGATATGGAAGAAATATATTGGTAGCAACGAAATTGTAACAATGGAGGGAATGGAAGCTTCAAGTCCATCCCCAAACCCACCAGAAAGAGAAAGATAGAGATAAAGAAGAACATGTATAAAATTACAACCCAAAAATCATCTGTTGTTTTCCAAATATTGTTTCCCCATGTCTTCACATGTGCCTATTTCCCATGTGTCTCTTCATGTATACATTCTTGTGTTTCATTCCAATGCAGTCATTTATATTGATTTGTTTTTTGTACCTTTCATTAAATGTATGTGGTTGTGCATTTTGGTGTGGTTTCATAACCTATAAATATGGGCATATATAATTCGTGAATGTAGTGTGCAATACATGAACGCTTGAAATATACTTGTTGTTTTTTGTGTACCATTTTTATTCCCCTCTAAATTTCATTGCTTGTATATCAAACAAACTGGTATCAAATCACGTATCAAGGCATCCTCAATTTTCTAAAGATGGCCATCATAATCTAGCAACATATTCTAATGATATCTAAAGACAATTATGAATGATGGTGCATCCAAATAAAGGCATTGTTCAGGTCACAATAATTATGGTAGATCATCACCGACAGGTATATTGTACCCTCTACGGAGGAAGAGGCTTCCCTCATGAATGAAGAAAAGATGGAACTCAAAAATGAAAGGAAGAATGACAACAAGGCATTGTTCCTCCTATATCAAGGGTTGGATGAATCAACGTTCAAAAAGATTTCTGAAGCAACATCAAGAAATCAATCTTTCGATACCATTTCCGCCATCTTCAAATGTGTTGATCAAGTGAAGTGGGTTTTTCTTCAAACACTAAGATTGGAGTTCGATGTGTCACATATACATGATGGTGAGAGTTTCTCTGACTACATATCACATCTAATTGTTATTTCTAACAATTTAAAAAAGAAATGGTGAAATACTTGAGGATATTCGTGTTATTGTGAAAAAACATTGTTATATCACAACCAAATTTTAGTATGTGGTTTTGGAAATCAATGAACAGAAATATTTCAAAAAATTATCCATTGATTAATTTATAGGGTCATTGCAATTACATGAGTAGTGAATGAAGAAGAATGTGGGTTCAACAATAGAGCATTCCTTAAAGTTCAAGTTGACTCTGCAATAACAAATAGTGGACAAACTTAATGATGATGTTTTCATGCAAGAGTTATAGGATGTGGATACCATTCAAGACATCAACAAAAGCGACACAAATTTCACTATATTCCTTGAAAGAAGAAATGTGGGAAGCCGATTCATGTGTGGTCATGGAAACTCAAAGAATGTTCAATTCCACAACTATAAGAAATTCATTCATTATGCCTCTGATTTTTAGAAAAAACTAGATTATGATAAATAATACAACTATGTTGAATCATCTCATCATGATGAAGATGGTACCACACTCCTCTTGGCACTATAATTGGCATTTAAATGCCCCAATGTGTGGTATCTCGAATGGGTGAAAGAAACCACATGAGTGGTTAAAAAGATAAGTTCAAGTAACTCCCCGAATAAGATCGCCGTGATATGAGTTTTAGAGACTCTTTAAAGGTACATATGATTGGAATTTGTAAGATCAAAATTTATCTGAAGAATTGTGAGTCGAATTACATTTCTAATGTGTATTACATATGAAGCATGAAAAATAATATCATCAGTCTCATCTAACTCTTTAAGAAGGGGTATGTTATACACATTGAGAATTATTATTTTTCTATAAGGGATACTCACAGAAGACTTGTTTCTCAAGTCCAAATGGAGAATAATTTCATATTTCCACTATTTATCAACACAAAGGATATGGTGTGTCTCTTTTGACTTGTGAAGGATGGCTCCTATAGATGGAATCTGCACTTTGTACATCTTCATTTTAATGGGATTAAACTTCTACCCTCATCAATCATGGTGCATGGCTTGCTGGTGATTGAAGTTCAGAATCATGTGTGTGAGGTGTGTACACCTAGTAAACAACAAAGGAACTCCTTCCCAAGTAGAGTGTCTAGAAGGGAAAATTAACCTCTTCAGTTGGTTCACACTGATATCTGCAAACCACTTGAAAAAACCCTCACCTAGAGGTAATTGATATTTTATTACCCATATTGAGGATTTTGGTAGAAAGTAGTGGGTGTATTTTATCAAATAAAAATAATCCACTTTCATTGTATTTAAACTTTCAAAGCTGGTGTGGAAACTGAAAGTGGCCCTAGAATCAAAGTACTCAGATCTGGAATATTTGGAGAATACACTTCAAATGCTTTTCAATATTTCTACAGGGATTACAGAATCATACAGAAATACACTTCAACCTATATGCCACAACAAAATGTCATTCTATATAGAATGACCCACACCATCCTCGACATGAAGAGGACCATGCAGAAGTAGAAAACGATGCCAAAAATTTTCTGGGCAGAGGTAGCAGTATTTACTGCCTACCTTCTCAATTAGTGTACAATTAAAAGAGACATAAACTTCACGCCACAAGAGGTTTGGAGTGGCTAAAACCAAATCATGGAACACCTAAAATCTTTGATTATGTCACATATTCTTAAGTTCCAGATGCAAGAAGAAGGAATCTTGATGATTGTGGTGAAAACTGCATCTTCATTGGCTATTGTGAAGCCTCTAAAGCTTAAAATATCTATAATCCACTAACCAATAAATTAGTGGTAAGTAGAAATGTGGCCTTTTGTGGGGAAGAAGCATGTAAACGGAATGATGAAGAATCTAACAAAGATGTTCTAGTCGAAATAGAATATTAGGAGGAAAGACATGATCATCAGGAAAAAAATCCAACAACACCTTCCTCAAGAACATCATCAGCACACAGGTGTCCTGGAGTGCATTTCATCACTCCTGAAAGCACTCCCATAAGTCAAAATTTATCCATCTCATCCTCAACTATGGATCTTATGAAGATGAAAATTTTTAGTGACATCAATGAGAAAACTGAATAGGTAATATTTTTTTATTGTATTCATATCATGAGCCTATGACATTCCTGGATTCTATGAGGTAAGGATATTGGAGAATTTCTATGGAAGAAAAAATTTATTCAATAGATATAAATGACACTTACGAACAGACTACACTCCCAAAAATATAGAAAATCAATAGCATCAAATGGGTGTACAAGATCAAGCAAAAAGCTGATGGAAAGATCGATCGATACAAGGTAGGGATCATATCAAAGGGGTACAAATAGAAGTATGGGGTGGACTATGAAGAAGTATTTTCTCCTATTTCTCTTATTGACATTGTAAGGATGATTATATACCTTTATTTCCATCATATTTGGATGATCTACCAATTGGATGTGAATTCTACGTTCTTCAATGGAATTATGGAAGAAGTGGTCTACGTTGACCAGCCAGAAGGAATTGTTATGCAAGGGGAGGAAGAGAAGACTTATCGTCTAAAAGAATATATTTAATTGTTGAAATAGGCTCCTCATTCTTATAATGCGTGCATCGACAACTATCTTCAAGAGAAATTATTCACCCAAAGTCCATATGAGTATGCAGTTTGTATCAAGAAGAATGATCAAGGTGATATATTGATTGCATGCTTGTATGTTGATGATTTGTTGTTTACTAGGAACAGTCGATAGATGATTGATGAATTCATGGGGGCCATGTTCAAAGAGTTTGAGATGATCGATGGAGGTCTCATGTCCTTTTCTCTGGGTATATAAGTAAAGAAACAACATGGAAGAATCTATATATCTCATAAGAGGTATGCTAAGGAGTTTCTTGAAAAATTAAAAATGCCCAATTGCAATGTTGTAAACACACATGTAGAAACGAGATTAAAACTAATAAAATATGGTGAAGGAAGAGTCATTGAATCGACTTTGTTCAAGAGTATGATTGGAATACTAAGGTATATCACAATCACAAGGCCTGATGTTGTCTATATTGTTGGGATTTTAAGAATGTATATGGAGGCACCAAAAGAATCACAACAGATAACTGCTAAAATAATTATCAATTACTTCAAATGTATGATGTATTTTGGTCTTTTTTATCCATACAATGAAGAATAAAAGTTATATGGATACTGATATAGTTATTGGGGATGGGACCAAGATGATATAATAAGCACCACTAGGTATGTATCTTTTTTGGATTGACTCCTTCACCAATAATTCAAGGATGAAAGTGTGGTTTCCTTATCCACATGTGATGTAGAGTACATGGCAGCATTTTATACTATTTGTGAGGGAATATGGTTGAAAAATTTGTTGGAGGAGATGAAGCATCCACATGATGGATCTATAGTCATATATGTGCATAACAATTCACCAATTGAACTTCCTAAAAATACAATGCAGCATTGATAAAGCAAACACATTGTACTCGTTTTCATTTTCTTAGGGATCATGTGAAATATAAAACGATAAAATTGGAATACTTCCATACTATGGAACTGGTGGTGGATATTTTCACAATGGCAATACTCGATGATTCATTCAAATGGCTATGAATGATGCTCGGAATAAAGTTGGTCTTGGTTTGAAGGGGAGTGTTGGAGATTGAAAACTAATAAAGGAATCCATTGTTTTTTCAAAGATAAGGACCCAATTTCTTCCGATGTGCTTATTTCCCATGTTTCTCTTCATTTCTCCATGCTTGTATTTCATACCAATGTAATCGTTTATATTGCTTTATTTTTTGAACCTTTCATTAAATGAATGTGGTTGTCCATTTTGGTGTAGTTTCCTAACCTATAAATATAGGTATATGTAATCCATGAATGATGTGTGAAATTCATGAAATCTTGAAAGATCATTGTTATTTTTTGTGTGCCATTTTTATTTCCCACTAAATTTCGCAACTTTTATAGCTAACAGATCACAAGTCCCTCTCACTGTCAGGTCTTCTTCGCAAAGCATTACAAGGGTTCTTTCAAGAAACCCATGGATCTATTGAGGTTGAGTGGTGTAATGATCAGTATCATCGTCATCTCTCCTAATTCCAACAAGATATCCCTTTATGGTTATTTGCACTCTATCAGTTCCATCGATGAACCCTTTATCATAGGCTATAGTATAGAAGCCTTTGATCCATATCAGGAAGTGTATGTTCGAAAGGCACCATCTATGAGACCAGCAGTTACAGAGGAAGCATCATGGCCACCTCCAGCACTGGCTAGTATAGAGGAAAAGGGAGGGATGTGGAGTTATCTAAGTTAGCCCTTTGAAATGATGGGGTTGATGGAGCTAAAGGATTTCAAAGGTAGTTTGGATAAGTTGGCGGTGAAGGTTACCTCGAAGTTATTTTTGGGATAGTCTACCCTAATTACTATGTGTTTGTGTGTTTTACGAACACTATAAAATAAACTGGACTCAAGAAATGATGGGGGTGGTATGACTAATTTAATTATTTTTCTTTACTTTCTTCTAATATTTATTTCAATAAATACATAATTTATTGATTTATTTTTGTGGCCCAATATTTCAAAATAGCTGGGCATCATCAAATATTTCTCTTTATTTGAACATATTTATGGTATAGAGTAAAACATATGCACCATGTATTAAAATCAAATATTGGTTTGTTTTATCAATATGAAACATTACATATGGATGATAAATATAGAGTCCATGCAATTACAAATGTAATTATAAAATAGTAAAAATAAATAAATAACATAAATTGATTTTGAAAATCCATAAGGTCATGATCACCTAGAAATATCACACCCTTGGACTAAATTATGAAAACAAAACAAAACATTAGAAATATGACACACATTTTTAAAAGATATAAATTAATTTCACAAAAATCTAAGTGAGTTATGAATAATAAAATATGTATTTAATGAAATTATAAAGAAATGTCACCATGGTAATTGTATCTTGTCCATTAGAATGGTGACCTGACTCTTATAATAGTAACATAACTATTGGAAAAGTAAAAGGACCTATAAATAATACTTATCCTGAATTAAACAAGTAACTATAAATATTAGAATATAATAAGATAAAATTTAAAAATTGAAAACTCAATGAAAGAATAAATGTATTTTTTAAGTGTATTTTAACTTATTTTTTAGAATCCCTGATTTTTTGTCAATTTTTAAATATTAAAATCTCCTATGTTTGAAAATTATTTTGAAATAATGAATATCATTTTTGGAATTATCATGTCAAAAATTATCCAAGAGTGATTATTTAGAGATTTCTTATAAGCTCTATTTTTATGGCATAATATTTACCTAATAATCTCCATGTAAATTATACAATGGTTTTCTCTACTCAGATTGATTTTCATAAGATAAATAATTTACTTAAAAAATTTACATTCAATTTTTTATACTAAAATTTAATGTAAAAAGTGTTAAAAGATTAAGTATTGTATCAAAAAAATAAAATTTTGTTATTTTTTCCTTCTTTTTTATAATAAAATAATAAATTTTGTTTTAGAATAGCATAAATTTCACACTTGAAATGCATTTTTTGTATATTTAATTTTTTTTATTATCTTAAATTTAGATTTGAGATTCGGTTAGACTCTATAATTTCTAAAGGGGTTTCACCAAATAGATAGTAGGTTGCACAAGAAACATGCACGCACTACCTATCCATAATCCCAACCCATGAACATGATTTAATTCCTCGGAACTTTTAAATTTTAAGTGTATTCTTAAGGAAGTGTCCTTGATTTCTTTTCCCCCTTCACCTAGGACATCCTTCAATCTCCCCCATGTGTTGACATCCTCTCTCATCCCTCACCACATATATTCAGTCTTTGTTTTTTTATCAAAATTAAAGATCTCTCAATATAAGTGAATTGTATCCCCTTCTCTCCCTTGTCCTTATAACTTCCATCTCATTTCGCCCATCTAATTACTAGGATGGCTTAGGGTTTTAACTTTCTTTAATTTTAATTAGATATTTTCATTCATAGGGTTTCCAAAAATGATTTAGGTGTCATTACTTGACCTAAAATGTTTATTAATCATATCATATGACCCCATGGTTATATGTTAATACATTGGATTCTTTAATAGAACACCATAAAAAATTACACACCAGGGTTACTTATCATACTAATGACTTTCTCCATAATCCAACACGTGTTCTTTTAGTGTATTTTTTCCTAACCCACACACACCCCATAAAACTTCCCAGGTGGTCACCCATCCTGACCACTACTATAGGCCAAGACCCACTTAACATTAAATTTCTAACATATTAGGATCTCGAAAATAATGGTGAACCTTATAGAGGATACTTTTTTGTCCTTAAATGTTTTATTACTCAACACTCTCCGCATGAATATTGATGCACATGTCGAATTAATTTAAAAAAACTAGGAATGGGAAATTACCCCCTTGAAGAATTTTGATCGTAGGAGCATGGAGGGGGTAGTGGACCTGGACTGAATCTGGTGGTTATTTATTTATCTGATTGTATATATACCCTAGTTTTTTTTACTCACTAGGAGCCCATTTTTTTATTGTAGGACATGTGTGTCATGTGATATTATTTACTTTTTCCTAGTTTACTATAAATTAATATATTTTATTTACATTATTAGTGTGGGGATATGATATTAAGGGTATGGAGTCCCCACTGACAGCATTCAGGCCCTTTAAACTAGTCAAAATCCTCTTTTGTATGGGGAGGCACCCATGAGGTCATTTGGCACTCTAGCTCAAACCTGATAGTTCTAGTTGGGGATTTAGAAAATTGTATTAGATCCCAATTGTTTACTTTTCTTTTGACTAACCCATTTCTTAATAGAAATGATAGAGGTTTTGTGAGACTCTGGTTGGGTATTTACCATGTTCCTGGCTAGATCATGTGTAATGAACCACTAAGTATCCATTAATGAAACTGGTGTACCAATTTTATGGGATTTTGTGTGTGTTCATGTATCATGACTATAAAGATTGGATCAATTTCTATATATACAATTATTATTGTTCTATAAATTAGTTCTCTAAATTAATTTATTGATTTTTGTTATCTATTTGATATAGAGTTGTATTATTTTTTGTGTGATATATTTGTTTTCATGATTTTGTGATCTATCTATGTTGGAAATAGTTAGTATAAATTAATCATGCTGTTGTGTTTTCATATATATTACCGTGTCTATATAGACTCCATCTTAAACCTTAAATTTTATAACATCTTTAGACTGGAAATAACCATCATTAATTCCCAAAGATCATTATATTTTATTATTTTAGAGATTTTTTTCATAACCCCTGCATAAAAAAAACTCCAAAATTACCAAGTGAAAATTCTATTCACTGTTCAATTTTTCTAAATAAATGAAACTTTTAAAAAGAGAAATGTTTTATTTTCCAAAAAAATATTTATTAATTAAATATTGACTTATTGTTTTTAATTACCCATCCATAAACAATATGAAAAAAATTTAAAATATGGTATGCGCATAAAATATTAGTAAAGGACGTAAAAAATAAAGAAATAAATCTTTAGTCCATGAATACTCGTAATACGTTTTCCTTTTCATAAATAAAATTTCCACCCAAAATAAAAATTTTCTTACCCAAAAAATGATCATTTTCATAAATATTTTTATAACAAGTTTTATAAGAAATATTAAAGAAAAAAAAACTCACAAAGTTTTCATTTGAAATCTTGAAAATAGGTGAATGATTTTAAAAAAGATATACTCTTCTCCATTAAGAAGTTTGATAATACAATTAATTTTCCTTGTGAAATCATGGGTATTCAATAAAAAATCCATATCAAGAAAAAAATAAATCATAAAGGTAACTTTGGTGAAGATTTTTATATAACTCTTACAAATGAAATAAAAAATATGGTTACACATAGAATAACATTCATGGTTAAACATATAATAACAATCATGGTTTCACTTAAAATAACCTTCAATCTAAATTCCCATAATTTCTTTAGAGAATCCTAATCAGTTTACTTTATCCCCTTATCCAATGCATCAGAGAGATATATTGGGATCACCCATCCTTGGTTTATAATGGAACCACATGTCATTGTGAAAAATTCCCATGAACTATAACATAATCAAAATACATGAAATCTTTAATTAAAAGAACATTATTTTCACCAACCAAAAAACCCTTCTCAGATATTGATATATCACGTTCCATTAAAACCCAGTTTTTTTAAACCCAAATTCTCATAAAATAGAGAAGGAAGTATTATCATTGAAGAAAGTAAGGAATATTATAAATGAATCCAAACTTCAAATAATGATTATTGTAATGAATAAAATCATTTTCAACATATACATTAAAATATAATGTTAATTTTTTAATAGTGTAAATAAGGTCAAAATTGTTTTGAATAAAATACATAAAAAGTTATGTTTCAAAAATGGTTGAAATAATGTAAAAAGTTATCTAATATGACATTTTTATTTAACTTATTTACATTCAAATATATTCATAAAATAATTTTACAGATATTTACATGGAATAAAAAAGAGCTTTAAGGGAAATTTTAAGAGTATTTTTTAAAAATAAAGTCATTTACTTTAAGTCAGACTCATCAAAAATGTTATTTTTCATCTTAAATAACAAACTTATTTTAATTTATTTATTTATTAAGAATAAATTTCATTTCAATTATTTATTTAATTTTATTTAATACTATTTTATATACAATTACTTAATCAGTTTAATTCATGTATGATGTTTTGATTATATTCAACTCATATGTGAAGACTGACATTGTCAAGTTGACTATGGTCAAAGTTGTAATTATTCCATAATATCTTGAATAATAATAAATAAATAATTATCACTTGTAGAAAAAAATTAAACTTTTAAAAAACCATGAAATATAGTTATGTAAAATGAATTATGTAATAATCATTGAGATGGTAGACTATACACACACATGCGTAATGTTTCCATTTTTCAACGATCATTTTGAAAAGAAGGTAATTTTTATTTTTTGTTAAATAATTATTATAATATAATAAATACCATATTTTATATTTAAATATACTTATATATATAATCCATGTGATGTGGTGATGAAAAACAAATCACATCGCTTCCTGTAGGCAGTATTCCACACATACAGAATAACATCGTTATCATTTTCCATTAAGTGGAAACGTAAAAAATTGTATTATATATTATCATATAAAAATGAAAACTATTACATTAATATCATATATATATATATATATATATATTAAATTCATCATTAAAACGACACTTAAAATGATTTGAAGGGAAATTAATTACATCGGTTCGTGTGGTGGTAGTCCGCCATACACATGAACGACTGTTTAATTTCCCATTTGATGGAAGAGGAGATGAATAGAGATATGAGATTAACATAATAAAATATTATTATGTATAAAATATTTATTTTATTATATCATCATTTTTTAATAATATTTTATGGAGGTATCAGAGTAAATAAAAATAAAACATTCATTTAAAAACTATGCCTCTTCTTTGTGAAATCTTCTTTACTTTACACGTTATGCCCTCTAAGGTTAGTATTATGCCTAAAAAAGAAATATATAATGTTTATATGGAATATATAAACGGTTTTTGTTATGTATTGGATGAACCAAACTGCCTTTTATGTGTGAATAAAATAGGAGAGGAGGTTCCCTTATAAAATTGAAAGGAGGGACACTTTTGGTATTACAAAAAGTATTAAATTAATATAAATTATTTCCCATGAAAAAATGGATAAAAATAAAATATTTAGAATTTATGATGATGACGAGTGGAAATAATATCATCCAATAATATTTGTAATTTTTTAGGTGATGTTTTTACATTATCCTTTTATTTTAACCTGCGTCAACCATTTTTTGACAATTATTATGATATTAATGATTTTACACTTTTGAGATCAATAAAGTTATTATAAAAGGTTAATTGGACCATAAAAGTGCCGTGGTTGATATTTGAAACAATATCCCAAACAATTGGATGAACAGAAGATTTTTTTGAGATTTGAATCATTAAAAAATATAATTTATTATAAAATAACATTAATATCTATTTTGGAACTATTCATTTAATTTTACATTTAAAACTACAAGATAATAATTAAATTTGAATAAAATATATTCCCACCATTCTAATAATTCATTTATATCTAAAAAAGATGAAACAAGATATTTTTTTCAATTTATATTATTTTAATATTTTTAAATTCATTTATTTTTTTATTAATTGAATAATTACTTTATCAGCGTTGTGTAAGTTCATAATGTAATAAATCCATCACTAAAAGTTATAAATAAACTAAAATGATGAAAAAAATACTTATATTTTAAATTTCTATTTATTACCCAACAAATCCTCTCTTTATCTCTATGTAAAAATTTAGAGACATAAAACAAACAGAATGTCATTTTTGAACTTTCTTTATTTAAAATAATGTAATGCTTTAAATCATGGCTGAATGGAAAAAAATGATCTAATATTTTAAATTTTGATGACTTTTTTATTGATATTCATACAATAGAATTAAATGAAGGTCTAGGATCATTGTTTTAGTCCTGATCATTTTTTCTGACCATAATTACATGATTTAACCTTTACCATGGTAACAAAAATTACATAGGTTGATATTCATAACATCCAAAAGTAAAAGGGAACTATCTAAAAATTTTGGACACAATTATTCCAAATATGGAATATAATTTTAAAATTTTAGTTCATATAAGTTGTAGAATTTTTTTTTAAAATTAAACTAGGAAAATTTTATAAACAATTATTTGTTAGAAAAATTATTCTATAGTATAAAAATGTTTTTATAACATTTAAAGAATTAAATTCATTCCAAATAGAATAATTAGAAAATTTTCAATAAAAAGGATCTAATTTAAATTTAAAATTAATAAAAAATTTAATTGACATTATAAATACATGGATGAAAATACAGTTTCCAATAAAAATTATTATTTTTCATTATTCATTAGAAAATTAAACATTTCAGAAAATTCTAGAAAACCCATTATAATATAATTTTGGTATGATGAAAAAAACAATATCATTTATATCAAACAAATTTTATTAATTTTTTATAAATTAAAAATAATATTTTCTCACAAAAATCAATAAAAGTCGTTTTTGAAGAAATAAAATTTTTAGGAATAAAATTACTTTAATAAAAATTGAGGGATTATTTCATAAGATATAATAAATAAATTTTAATTTATTTATGAAATATATACATATATATATATATATATATATTAATTCTATTATTCCTACTCATTATTTCTAATTTAATGGATAGGTTATAATAGTCATATTTAATAAAATTTAATGGTTTCCTTAGGCTAACTATTTTTTGTCATATATGCTATCAAATATAATTTTCTTTCTTAAAATAATGGGGGTGTTATAAGGATTAATCTTTAAAGAATGAGGGTATTAGTTAGTTCGAGGAGGTAATTACCTTGGGTTGTGTGTATCCTCTTAGGGAAACATTTGTGTAATCCCATAGGCTGGTTAGGATATGTCTTAAATGTTATAAAAATTTCATTCTTATTATAGAAGTCACCACCATGTAGAATACTGGTAGGACCCCAAGGTAACATGAATCAGGGTACTCCCACTAGGGAAGATATCCATGCTTCACCACCTTTTCTGAAAGAGTTTTCAGTAGAAAATACTCCCACACATTCTCTTGTAGTATAGGTTATGGTCCCACATTAGCTGAGAGTCTGTACTCTTTTTCATGCCTAGGGAGAAGGGGAACCAAAGTCCATGGTTAACTGTTATAGAAATGTCCATCTCCATCATCCACCTACCTTTTCAGGAACTGGAGGGACAAAGGTTATGGATGATTGGATAGATATTATCTATTGTGTGTTTTACTTTATTGAGAAACCTAAGGATTGGAAGTTGAAGTAGGAAGTTTTCATGTTATAGGGTCCTTCCAGAAGATAATGGAGTGAAATGGGGAAAGCTGGAATATGTGAAAATATCATCTAGGAGACTATCAAGAACATATTCTTCAAGAAGCACTTACTCAATAATCTGAAGTTGAACTGAGTGTAGGCCTTCATGGACATACAAAAAGGGTCCATAAAAGTATCCACATACTCCAATTATTTCACTGAGCTTATTAACATTTCTCTTCTATTGTTTTGAATTGAGTCATAATAGGATAGTAAGTTTGACATCAAAATTCTTCTTAAAATAAGATAAAACGTTCAGAGTTTCAACCTGGATACATACTTGATGGTTCTTAATAAGGAAATGACTTTCTAGAATTTTCTAGTGTTGTATTAAGAACTTATCCTTCTTCTACCCTTCAGTACTCAAGGAGGTGGAACTCCTCCAACTATGATTAGTACCCCTTTCATCAAAAAAAGAGAAAGACCAATGACATGAAAAAGAGCAATGGTATATATGTGGAGTACTGTATGGATTCTTTAACCCTCTATAGATGAGATCTATGGTTCTTAAAATGTGGAATTTTCATGTATTACCACAAAGTATTCATAATAAATTTGAGAAAGTTCCATCAGTACAGAAAGATGAGGAACCTACATCAATTATTCCATATGTATTTGATGTTATGTTTTGATAAGGGATCTTGGAAAACATTATTAGGTAACTAGGGATCCAACCAAGGACCTCAGTAGTAGGTTCAGATGATGATGACTTAGGTGAGTCACGTACCATAGTGAAAGGACTGTGGATATGAGGAAGACCGTGTAAATATAGTATATTATATTATTTTGGATGATGGTAATGGAATTTCTACTATACAAGTTATGTTATTGACCAAAATTATATTTTCTACTTATTTTTTCATATTGGTATTACTCATTCCTTTATATTTAGATTTTTTGTGGACTTACTGATCAAGTTATCTTCTATGTTGCTTTCCATCAATACACCATTAGGAATTAAAGTGGATTTTATTCAATGATTCCTAGAATTTCCTATAGTCATTTTTAGTTATGGAAATATGTGGAACCTTATGATTCACTAGATGATGAGTTTTGATTTTGTTTTTAGCATTGATTAGATGACGAGATTTTGATATCACATTGATTGCTATTAGAGAAGGTTATTATTTACACTGCCTATGGGAGATAAGTTCATGAGGAGTGATGAATTGAAGTTGAGGGTAGGTTTATTTGATCTATAATTAAGCATGTATGGAATGATCTTATGGAATATTGTGGAAAAGTCTCTTTTGGTAAGATCATTGGTGGGACCCATATCTTTTCCTCCAATGGAAGATATCTATTAGGATATCATTGAAGATAAATTCAGAGGAAATCCCTAAATATAGTAGATGAGTTTGAGATGGAACTCAGGAAAGGGGAAAATCCCATTTCACTAACCCCACATAATATAGTACTAGTTTTGTTAAATGAAATCATGGTATACCTCAAGTAAATGGTACAAAATAGATTTCTCAGATTGAGTACATCAACATGGGATACAAATATTTTTTCCACTGAGAAGTTGGAAATTAGTTGTTGAATTTTCATAGATTACTAAATATTTAACCCTATGATGGTGAATAATATGTATCCTTTTCCCAAGATTTATGATATTTTTTATCAATTTTATGGTTCATGGTGATTCTCTAAGATTGATCTTCAATCAGGCTATCACTAACTTTGTAGTAGAGAGGAATACATATTGAAGACAATATTTTAGAGTATTTATAGGCTATATGATTTCTTATTGATTCCATTCGGATAAAAACATGAACCTTTAGTCTTCATGTCTCATAAGAACAGGATCTTTCACCCATATCTTGACTCATTAATCATGGTTTTCATTGATGAAATAATCATTCACTTGTAAACCTCATAGCAGCATTCTCGACATTTCATTATAGTCATGAATACACTTTGATAATATCAGATTTATATCAATCTATTCATGTTTTAATTTTTGATTCAAGTGGGGAATTATTGTGTAATATAGTTTATGAAGTTAGTATATAAAAGTTATTAATGAAAGTTAAGGTAGTGATGTCCGGGACACATCCCCATAATGTTTTTTATATCAGGAGATTTCAGGGATTGGTAGGATATTAATAACATTCTATCCAGTACTTATCCCATCCATCATCACCTATGACTACACTATCAAAGAAGGGACTGAATGTTTTTTGGTAAGAATAGAATGAATAATTATTTATTTAGTTAAAGACGAGGTTGATTATAGCTCTTGTATTGATACTTCTCAATCTATGGATTGGTTATGCCTTTAGCATGATATATTTGGAGTTGGTTTTGGAGCAGTGCTAATGCAGATGTAGAAAATAGTATCTTATAGGTTACATCAGCTAAAATCCCATGAGAATAACTGAAATACCCATGACATATATTCGATAGCTATGGTCTACACTTGAAAGTGTTGGTGACACTATCTCTTCAGGGAGAAGTTTGTTGTCTATGCAAACCACAAGATCTATAGATATATCTTCGCATAGATGGACCATAAACTAAGATGATGGAACTGTGTAGAGTAATTTTAGATGTTCTACATTGAGATTGACTAAAAACAAGGTAAAGGTAGCTTCATTGTAGATGTTCTTATCCATAATTCATAGGAAGTTTACAAGCATGGGGAATGACCTTTAAAGGAATAATGTCTCCTCATGAGAATGTTGGATGATTAGGGGATAAATACTTCTTAGAACCATGGATTAATGAAATGTGCTCCATTAGTGATCGAATATTCTATTGTGGACCTAGAGAGTGGTGGTTATGAATCCAACCATGAGTATGATGTGACACTAGAACATCTTATAGGTGGTGACTTGAAACCTGGGTGGTCTTTGGATGCTGATGAAGTGATTTTGGTACATGGGAGAGTTTTTTAACATGCTTCCGTCATGGAAAGGATTATTAGATACTCTCACATGTCTAAGTGGGAAATTCATCCTGGTGAAACAAATATGCATCACAACTTCAGGTCATAGTTATGGTGGATATGGATGAATAGGGACATTGTTGGATTTTAAACTCAATGCTTTACCTGCTAGAGAATAAAGGTGGAGCATCAACATCCTAATGGTTTACTTCACCACTTCTGTTACCGTTATATAAATGGTAGTACATAATAATTGAACTTTTGAGGTGGTTTCCTAATACCATGAGAATTTGGGAAAAATTTTAGGTGATTGTAGAACATATAATGAAGGTTTTTCATTTCTTACAGACCCTTCAGACTCACTTAGTAAATGAGTTGGAAAACTTATATTTCCATGAGAATATATTCTTATACAATATTTCCTTGATAATTTTTTCTAACATAGATGGATATTTTTCATCTTGGTTCTGTTAGGGCCTGAAGAATGACTTAGGGACTTAGGTCAGATTGGGAAAAACATACCATCCCTAGATAGATGTATTGTTAGAGTGGATGATCTGTATACTTAAAGATATTCTTTGAGCGTGTGTCTATGTTTTTGGTGAATAATTGGGTGATAACTAAAACATGGTTTAATTTTCATTCCAAAATAATTAGCACGATTCAATTAATATGGAACCTTATGAGGCTCTTTATGGGTGTACATGTCATTCACTAATTTTTTAGCATGAGGATGGTGAGTTAGTAGTTGTGGGGTCTATTATGGTACATGAGACCTCTTAGATAGTGTATCTAATTCAGAAGGGGTTGATCATAGCATAAACCAAGAAACGATATTATATTGACCACAATAGGAGACCTATAGTGTTTTTTTGTGGGTGAATGAGTTTTTATGAGAGTGGATCCCCAGTTATGACATCACTACTTGAGTAAGAAAGGGAAGTTATACTTGATTTATGTTGTCCCCTTTAAGATCACCGAGTGCGATGGGACAGTGGAATACTGTCTAGATCTTCCTTTCAAGTTGATGAGGTATGCATGATTTTTTTTATGTTCCAGAACTCTAATTATATACGACCAATCCTAAGAGTTTCATTCACTACTAGGTTTTTTAGATGGTTCCTAACACATCATACGTAGAGCTCCTAATGAGGATTATATATTGGATCGAGACAGTACATTTAGGGAAGACAATGTAACACCCCATATTTTTGTGAAAAAAAATTCTGAATGGATTGATTTTGATGTTATGTTTGGAATGACAGACTTAGTGAAAGTTTATTTATACACTATACCAAGTTAATATTGCAACACACACAACACCAACTTGGCTTTAATAACTTGCAACATTGAATTTCTACAAAACAACACTTTATTATTATAATTATTTAAACGGGATAGTTATAATATATCATTAAACCTAGAAAAATAAATAGTAATAAAAACATTTAAAATATTATTTGTAAGGGCTTTATATAGATAAATTATACTGAATATAAAACATTAAATGGTTTTAGAAGAGTCTTTATATGTTTTAAAATGTTATTTTCTTAAAAGAATTTCTTTTTTATATCCTTCTGTAAACAATAATAAAATTTATTTTAGACACTTTAAGAAATTTTATCTGATAAAATAAACTTCATTTTTGAATTGATAATGTCAAAATTATCTAAGGGTGAATTTTTGGGACTTTTCAAGAAAAATTCATTTTTGGATGAATAGTGAAAAATACTAAATTTTAATTCAAAATTGCTTTTCCTTATAATTTATTTATATTCTAAAATTATATTCTGTGTTGGATACAATGTAAAAATATATAATTTATACATATATTAATATAGTTTTGTTAATTGAAATCATTTTTATATTTAATTTAGATATAAAATCTTAATGAACATTTGAACATTCTCACATTAAAAAATCACTTTCTCACCATATTTATAGGATTATAATTAAACAATATTTTTCCACTTAAGTGAACTATATTTATATAAAAGGAAATAAATTTTGGTAATAAATATAATACTTATAGTTTAATATTATTAAATATATTTTTTACTAAAATTTTTAGTGAAAGTGATTCAAATTAATTATAGCAATTAAGGTTAAATTATTCTTAACAAGGAACTAAACCTTAATGTTAAGGGCCAAAATGATCTATAAAGTTGTTTGAAGCCCATTTTCATGAAATATTTTGGCCATATACCTTCCAATATTGACCTTGTTTTTTTTTTATGAATTTTGTTCGGTAAAAACATGGGTACACCTAACTTGTTTTCAAAAATGCCAAGTGTGTCCCCTCCCTCCCTTATAAAAGGCCACAAACTCTCCCCCTTCTTCAAATATCTAAACACACCTATTATCAACCAAAATATTCCTAATTAACTTCCCAACATCCCTCCCTTCATCCTTGAATAATCAATTTTTGATTAAATCCAACCAATGAATCCCTTTGGCAAAATCCAAAAGGAGTTACCCAAAGGTGAGGTAACATCCTTCCTGAAGCTCCTTTGAATTATTTTGTTTCTCCAATAACTCAATTAATATTATTAAAGTCATACATAATATCCATAGTATTGTCAATATAATTATTTTTTTTATGATAATGGTTCTATACCTACACTTACACAAACTTCCATTTAATGGGTAATGAAGATATCATTCTTGTGTACGGCGAACTACCACCTCAAGAAATGATATTGTCTATTTTATCCTTTACCGCCTCTCATGGATGGGAATTATGATGTAAAATATATTTTCATATGATATATATTATTTATTTATGCATCCTTAATTATTATTTAACACACAACTTCATTATTTTTATTGTGTGTAAATGTGATAATTTCGTTTGGGGAAGTGTGGACTACTACCTCCTCAAAGCGATGTGATTTGTTCACATACTACATGGAATGTATTAAGGATAGTTTTAGTGAACTTATATGATATATAAGAAATAATAAGGCCACTATAATGATATTATATTTATATATATATATACATATATTTCATTTAATTTCTTTCATTAAATATGACTGAAAAACGGAAACAATGTTCATGCGTACATACGACCTATAATTTTCAGGAATTTTGTATTCCATTTCATATTTATATATTATATAGAGTATTCTAAATACATATATACATAATATATATGTTATTCATATCATTTTTTAAATTTTTTTAAATCATCATATAAGTATCAGGACCAAAAATATAACAAATTAAGACATGTGCGAAAAAAAGCTAATATTACCCGAAGTGAAACCTTAACATTCCATTGTTAATAAAAACATTATATAAAGTCATAATAAAACCATATGTGGTATTATATATAATAATATGGTTCCTTAAAATATTTATAATAAACTCGTATTTATTATTCAGGAGTCTTGTACGATTACGAATAGAGGAAAGACATAAGGTAAGGTATTTTCATCTCACATTTTATTTTTCATGAGATATATGTCTTATTCACCACTCGTTTATTTTGTGTGGTGTGTATACTACCCTTTAATTCATTATATTATTATTATAATTAAAATTATGGGCATTTAAATATGCATTTTATGATATTTATTTCATGGGGTTCATGGTTAAAAAGTTACCAAATTGGTAAAGTAATTTTGTCCCAATTTTCCTTCTTTGAGACACATGTCAAGTTATGAACCAATATATTTATATGAGGTTTATATAATTCCTATGACAAGTTAGGTCTGGAATATTCTTATTTTCATGATATTTTATTCTCTATTTAATGTTATTATTTACATTTTATTATGATTCAATGTTTCTAATGTGGTAACGGTTTATAGTTACAATCTCATCATTGTCGGGATTGTTTATTATAATGTTTCCATTAATGAAATATTATGATCCATATCTCAAGAAACATCATGAAGTTTTGTAACCTATGGATATTAATGTTATATCCAGGTAACAATACCATTTTTCTACACTTTGTTACTTAATATAATTCATAAAAAAATTATGAAAATTCAACTTTATTTCACCTCTTTGTCGAAAATATGTGTTCTTTCAGAAATATATTTCCTAAAAATGTTTTACAAATTTTTTATTGTTATCCTATGATTTTTAAAGAACCTTTTTAAACATTTATAAACCATTTAAAAAAAATTAGAGTAAAATTATTGTCTTCTTCTGATCAATGAGCTTTTCCAAACTTTTAAGGTGAAAAATAAATGTTCAGCATGTATGAACAAACATTATATTATGCATATCATTTTCTAGATTATTTATTTCTAATTATACAAGGTTATTTTTATATATAATTTTTTTTACTATTATTCTTTAATTATTTTGATAATAAAATTATTTTGAAAGAAAAATGTTCTAAAAAAATTTGTTTAAAAAGTGCTTCAAATGTTTTAAATATTATTTTATAATCTTTATAGAAAATTAGTTTCAAAATGATATCAAGACTGATTATTAAGTTATATAAGTTTTTTTAAAGGAAACTTTCTCCAAAATGTTTTCAAGATTACATTATGAGTGTTAATTGTTTTTTAAGGAAAAGGGTTTTCAAAATATTTTCATGCTTCTTATATAAGTTTCCAAAATATTTTAAGAGAAAAACATTTACAAAATGAATTATGGTTTGAAAATATATTTTCAAATAGGAAAATATATTTCCTCATGGAATGTTTTAAATGAAATTGTAATGATTTATTTATAAAAAGAGGATATTAAAAATGGTTTTATAAAATGAATTTTCAAAAAAGGTTAATTTCTTTAAGAAATGATTCAATTTATTTTTTAAAATACTTATCCATATAGGTTGTCATTGTTTTTTATAGTTTAAGATTTATTAGGTACATTATCTAAGGATATAATTCATATTATTTATGGAATGGTTTATTTTTTAATTGCATAAATTTTATGACACTCATTTCTCTCCCATGGGTTATATTCTTTTGAAACACTCTTCTATTCATGGGTTATTCTTTGATAAAATGATTTTGAAACGTATATCTATTCTATAGGTTATGATATGATGAAATGTTTTTGGTACCCAATTCTTTTCATGGGTTATGATATTAGGTTTAAAAAATCCATTTCATTTTATGGGTCATGATACGATGTATGTTTTTTTATATTGTAGAAAATGTATTTTTTATTTTATTATGTGTTGGGTGGGAACAATATCTCCTTGAAATACATTGGGTAATGATTTATATCTCATGAGATAAGGATGGGAATCAAGTTGAAGGGCTTGATCCACTACGGGAATTTGGAGAAAATTGATCCCTTATAAGGAAAGGACTATGACTAGGGATGGTGGTGTGTCATGCCCAGTATATGTAGTCAACATGAAGATGGAATATGGGGAAACCCAATCCAAAATGGAAAGATGGGGAAACCTGATCCACTATCTAAAAATGGGGAAACCCAATCCACTATGGGAATATGGGGAAACCTGATCCCTTATAAGGAAAAGACCTTCATTATGTAAGGTTTTATGTCCCACCCAGTAGGTGGAGTTCCCATGAAGTTCCCTAATAAGTTATATAAATGAGTCGTAACTTATAGAAAATGATATTACATGTTTATGTGTATGCCACAATTCTATGTCTTACTCTTATGTCATGATTTAATACCTTATTCACTTAATTTCCTAATTATTCATGTCTTATTAACTTTAAACCTTTATTCTATGATTCATGTTTATGATCATTGATATACAGGCTATGATCTTTTAATGTTATGACCACAGTATCATACCCTTATACTCATGTTCATTCTTACTAATATCTCTTATTTACCCTTACTAAGAATCTGAGCTCACCCCTTTTTCTATTTTCTTCCCCAGGTTATGAAGATATATTTTTTGTATAATATTTCTAAGAGGGGTAATATTCTTGGAGAACCTGGTGGGGGATAATGTATCTCACACATGTATCAATTTTTATGTTTCCATGTTTCTAAAGGCACTAAACTAATATGTTCATTGGTAATCTATTTTTGTAATGTTTAAGTATTTGAAAAAAATGATGTAATGTATATGTACATTAAGACTGGGTTGTTATAGCCACTACCACTTATTCAGATCCTATTATAGAATAGATGGATCTAGGAGGAAGTGTGGGACTAAGATTCTAATGTTCAAAATCAATGACCTAGGTCATTCATGAAAGGCAACGATAAATACTTATATGGGATGATAAGTCATTAGAGGTGGAATTATAACATTTTTAGTTTTTAAATGTTTTGAAACCCATTTTATGATTTTATTTTTAAGTTATATTTGTATAAAATCAATAAATTTCTATTTTATTTTTTACTTTTGCGTATGGAATAGAGCCTGTGTAAAGATAAGTACATTTTACCCTAGCATAAAATGGATCTTGGGAGTTTTATAAGGGTAACTCTAAATTTATAAGGATTGTGTAAGGGTATGATGAAGTTTCTATATGATTCATAAGTGTAACACCTTATTTTCAATGTTTGTGTAATGATAAGTCTGGAACCACTTAAAGGTAAGGATGATTATTCTAGTGTTTTGTAAATGTGACCATATTGTTCCAAATGATATGCAAGGATAACATAGATGATGTATAAGGGTAGGTTATGATTCTCAAGGTAAATCCATAGTTATTTAATGGTAAATCCTCCTTTTTATAGGATATATAATGGTAACCTCGTACCCACACATGACAGCAATGAGCTTTGTAACTATAAAACCATGTTACCCTTATGAATCACTCTTTTGGAGAAAATAATTTAAAATCATGTTATTTGTTTCACTATACCCAACTAAAACCTATAATGTGGTTTCTAAAATTTTAATTTCATAAAATCTTGAGAATTAAATCTCTTAACTTGTATAAAGTGTTTGTTTCCTTCATAGAAGTTTTAAAATTCACTAAAATTATGAAACGATTAAATGAAAAATTAAATAATGATTTTAGTTTGGCATTTTCAATACTACAAACCAAAATGAGGCTTGTATTTCATAAAAATATGAAGACATCTTACTGCTTCATTTTTATTTTTTACCTTGAGTTCATGTAGTCAATAAGTACTTGTTCAAAATAAATGAAGACTTATTTGATCAATACGAGTTCTTCATTCATTTCCAGAGGTGGAAGAACCCTCCTGTTTTTTCACACATTTTTTCTACAATGTTTTAAAAGGATAATTATAGTTAATAATATGTATTTATCTTTTCCATATTTCCTAAGTTATTGGAGATGTATATAATTATGAATATTTATAAAAAATAAGTTAAATATTTATTAAATGATAAAAAATGATAATTATTGATGAATGAAAGAATAATCATTATGTTCATCAAAATTTATTTCAACAGATATGTTTTTATATCACCTATGAAATTATAATTATTATTTAAGAATGAAACAGTTAATACCATGATAATACATAAATTTCTAATTATAGAATTATCTAGTAGAGAGAATCTATAATCAATTGTGTTATTTTTTTCTTTTAGATGTAAATTATTTTGAATCTATTCATGGAATCCTTAGAGAGTGGATTGAACTGTCGAATAGATGTTCTTGATTCGGGTGATGGTTCTTGGGGTAACATTGGATTTCTTCATTAACAACCTCGAGGTATGAATTTCCATATCATATTCAGCTCATGTATGCACATGTTCCCTTATTATTATTCTTATGCTGGAATAGTTGATGACAGTTCATGATTGTGATCACATGTGGGTGTGTATGTAGCCCTTGAGACCCTTTTATGGTAATGTTTTCTATGAGAATACTTTTAGCTTATTTTTTCACATTTGATGATGATCACATGTTTATTATTGAAACTATTTTCACACAATGTTATGTTATTCATTTCCATGTATTCTCTAACATTCTATGTTTGTTACCATGCCTTTGGAGGTTGTTCTTTGTACTCAAAACACATGGATCATCATGATATGATTACCCCTTAGAGGGGAAGTCCACACATATTATGATGGTGATAATGATTGACCAAAGGATAGGGTAGGGGATGGTGGACTAGATTCCTATTTACAAAAATCATCATTAGGGGCATGACATCCTGTGGGCCTTCCATGAGACAAAGACAGGGTATGACAGTGTCAGGGATGAATCATGGAGAATCTAGGGTGTGACTACCTTGGGGATTGATCTAACCTAATTCCTTGAGAACATTGATAGACATGATTATAAACCTCATGTCCAGTTCTTGTTTATTTTAACATCATATGGTTATCCTTATAGCATGGACACAAAGAAGGTATGTTTGGAACTCTTGGTTTCTTTCTTACCACATGGGATGTTAGTAGTTGATCATTATGATTTCATTGACATTTTTTATTATTTGGATTTATAAATTTTATAAACGTGATCAATTTTTAATGACACATTGGTGGTTTCCGAAAAAGTATTATTACAAACAAACTACACATGAATATCAATGTGCATGCAGACTTCTTGTATATGGATCTCAGAAAGGGAAATGATAATGTGGTAGAAAGCAGAGTATAAGAGCATAGAGTAGGTATAATATTGTAATATACTTTAGTTTAATCCATATTGGATTATTTATTTATCTACTTTCACTTATACACATTATTGGGTTTCCTCACTAGAATCCCATTTATTTAATGTATGATATGTGTTCTATATGATATTATTTAGTTCTACCTTTTTTACTCTATGTTATTTTATTTTATTTATATTATTGATGAGATGATATGATACTGAGGGTATAGTCTCCCCAATGATGGTTTTTGAAACCTAACTACTAGTCAAAAGCCTCTTGTGTATGGGGATATGCGCAAGAGGCCATGTGACACTCTGACTCAAATATTGTAGTTTAGTTTGGGGGATTACATTACAGACTTTGTATCATCTTATATGGAGATAAAACAAATTTACTAATAGATACAATGATTTTGTATGTAGTTGGGTCCATGAACTATCATTTATTTATTTACTCATAGGTATTTTTGTTTTAAATCATGGTTTATAATTATAATAAATATTATAATAATTATCTTGGATGCTTCTACTATTTACTTCAAGTTTCTATAAAGTTGTATTGATTCCAAAGTAGATTTCTGATGATAAAAATGGATCACATTCACTAAAAAATATGTATATGATACATATTATGGAAATTTTCCATCCAACAGTTTAGACTAAGTGCATGAATTTGTCACCTTATAAGCAGAATGCATTCATCTACCACATACGTATGACCTTAGGTGTATGCATATTCCCACACAATTTCATTAGTTACAATTCATTATTAATAGATTAAATAAATTTCATTCATGGAAGTGCTTAAATGAATAATTTAAATGCTCAATACGTTCAGTATGGAGGACCCATTTTATTAAATAAAACACATCTAGGTTGACTATATAAAGGTATGTGATCCATCCTATTGTTTATGAATGATTGTTTGATAACCTCAGGATACTCTCTTTATACCAATATGTTGTTAATCAGTAGGTTTAAATGTTATCACCCCTTATACATATATGGATCCTCTATAAATATTCTCAGATCCTTTAAATGGGTTAATCCACTCAAAGGTAGGATTATTTCATTTGATTCTATGGGTGGCTTTATCAAGTGTAAAATTAAGAGAAAAAAATGGATTACACATCACTTCAATAAACCCTTGTTTATGTTATCTATTTCCATTATATTTAAATTCTATGATAGATATATGGGGAACAAATATAGTTTTTTTCACTATATTTTTTTCTTATAATGAATCCCTAAAACCCATCAGTGATATTAGACCCTTCTACCTCATTGAATCAATATGTTTCTTCTACCATTAAATAAAGACTACATTTTCTGAAAATGTAACTATTTTTAAACCTCTCCATGATATGTTATATGATAAAATAATGTTGGGATCACCAATTTTAATTATGTTAATTTTATAATGTATTGTGTAATGAAATGCGCAACATACATTAAGTAGTTAACATAGTCTTCATCTCTATTGTGGGAATGCCTGAAAAAGAGTTTTAGGTAATTAATAAATTTTTTATTAATAATAAAATTAAATAAATTGAGATATTTATATAATTTATAAAATTATTTTATAAGTGAATTAACTTCAAAAAATTTTGTTAACTATTTTAATTATTTTCTAGATATTTATTCCAAATATTCCATTAATATTAATGAGTTATTATGAACAATATTTTTCCCAAATTTATATGGTTTATAAAATGTTTATAAATCATAGTAAAAAGGTGATTTAACTTTGGAAAAATCAAATTTCATGACTTATAACATTGAAATATAGATTATAAGAAATTATATCATTAATTTATATTCAATACATTAATTAAATTAATGTGGAAAAAATTTAAAGGTGTCTATATTTAAAACTATGAATTGTTCATGATTAATTAATTTGAATTTTTTTAATTATAAGGTACCTTATTTATGATATTATTTTTACCATATAAATAGTTTTTTATGATATTTGTTTTGTGGTTTCACTATGGTATAATTATTTGGTGTTTATATTTTATAAATTTATGAAATATTATATTTTGAATTTTAAAATTTTAATGATTCATAATAATATCATGTATTTAACTTCAAACTTCATATAAGTAGTAATATAAAAGGGTTCCTAATGAAAGTGTATATTAAGTTTTAAGTACAAGATACTTTAATATCTATAAATTTTATATTAACTATAAAATGTTTATAGTAAGGTATTATTTAAAAATGAGCTAGGAATTATAAGTTTTATTCTTCAAAAATTGATTTTATAAGACTTTGTCAGATATCGAAATTCATATGTATTTCTTAGGATTAAATAAATGTTTTATTTAATTATTGATTCCTTAATATTATTCATGTTTATAAATTTTTTTATAGAATGTTAATAATTTTTATGATAAATAATAAAATTCTCCATTATTTCCATGTCAAATAAAATGATTATTTTTGAATATATTCATGTTTTATATCCTTGTTTATAATTTTTTATCATAGAATATTAATAATGTTAATTCTTTATTTATATGATTAATTTATTCTATGGGATATAATCTTGCATTACAGGCTAGTTTCGACTCCATAAAATTTACTTTTTCACCTACCTTGACCTCAGTTTTTTATTTTAGTTATGATCTTGAGAATAATAGTTAAATATTATTTTTTAATATTAGGTGTTAGAGAAAAAATAAATTGAATTATTTCTAGAGTAAAGTATATCCAGTTAAAGGGACTAGGGATCAGACTATATGTTGTTCTAGAGGCATAAATATTGTTCAATAAAGGTGAGGTGTTAGATATCAATCACTCTAGGATAACTCATATATAAATTTATAATATCATATTGCTTTATGAATTTAAAAGAAACATTTTAAGAACATTATGAATAATATTAATTTATATGTGTATTAATGTACTTGGATTCTTTTTTTGGGTGATTAACACAAACTATGGGGGGTGAAAATTGTTACATATTAATGTGGTGTGAACACGATAATTTGGTGTATGGAATAGGGATTACTAAACTAAATCATTATAAGTAAGCATACATAAAGGAATAAAACAAGATAATATAAAGTTTTCATCTGATTAAATAGTTTTGAATTTAATATACATGTGATCTATTTTATGTTAGGTATAATTTTAAAATAAAAATCCCTTTAAATAATAAGTGTTAGATTCATTCCAAAAAAGAAATTTTCAAGACCTTATCCATTTAACTGAGTAGGTAATGACATAGTTAGGTTCCTAGGGATTATCTTATTTAGAGATATCAAGTGAGGGGTGACACTAGAACAACATTATACAAGTCATACCATATTTGGGTGAATCATATTATACTTTTTAAGAATGTTCTTGTGTTTTTTTGGATTATACTAGATGAGTGACAGTAATTGGATCAAGTTACTAGATGAATAGAGTGTGTATATTTATAATATGGATTCAGATAAAGGGTTTTCTACTCAACTATAAAAGATTCAAAACTATTGGACTGGGATGATTCTCTACCTAAACGACTAAGTGGTGAGATAAATTCCATATAATACTCATTTCATAGTGAAATATGGATCGTGGTTCACTAAATGGATATAATATAATAAAGGATTCATTATTTTTTTGGAATCCCATTTAGTAAAAGTTTTTAGTAATGGTAATAAAACATATTACTCATCTGATAACAATTTATATTTTAGATAAATGGAATCTTCATGAATTGGCTTGAACCTAATGCCAATTTTTCATAAATGAAATCCAAATGGGAGTGATTTCCAAGATTGGTACCAAAATTCTTGATTAATTCTAAAATAATAAGGTATGTTCTATATTTTAAAGCAACCACTTCCTATGAAACCAACATGTTCATTTGTTCTATATAAGGATTTATATACTTATGATTGATCTCAAAAAGAATCACTGGAATTCTACAAACATATACTCATAACCATGGGGTGGATGTTTCAAAAGAAACAGCAGACTATGGATTCCAATAATATGATAGAACACCTTAAAAGGATCTATGGTGAGAAAAAAATTCATGAATGGTATAATGTATATGAGGGCATTTTTGGATGAAAATTTGTGGAATAAACCTTAGTCTCCATTAATGTTATCAATATTGGTTGGTTGATTAATGATTTATAGTTTTTGGGTTCACCTACTAAACATAAACCTTCCAAAATTTTCATTATACAATAACTATAAGAGTGGTTCGGACATTTTTTTGTTAATTCAAACTTGAATGAATTTTAAAATCCCTTACCTGATATCCAAAATATAGTTATGATAGATGATATAGACATGGGTGGTCAATGATCAAGTTCCATTTTTATGGTAAAAAAATGTAATGGAATTTTTTTTTGGATTATATAAAGTAATAGGGTTCATGGAGAGTCAACCCCTTGAGCTAAGTTGAAGAAACATAATCAATGAAAATGTTTTCATTGTGGCCAAGTTAGTCATTAGAGTAATAATTGTCCTAATTTCACATGGAATAATAAAAATCTGGGTGGAGATTCAATTTCATGTTTTAATTCTATTGAATTTAATTATATTATTGAATTCGTTATGTGATATCAACTTTTTGTATTATAGAATTTTTAAATATACAGGAAGATTGAAGGAAAAGAAGTAATGTAATGTCAAAGTATGAATAAATACCACAATTTAGTTCTTGATTGGATGATTATTATTTGGATGAGTTTAAGGATGTTTTTATTCATCTTGTTATGTTCTTAGTAATAACATGTAAACATTATTTATTTAATGAAATGGGTTGAATAGTTTTAACCATATTTTATTTTTTTCATATATATATATATATCATTCATTAAAAGAGAAAATGGAAAATGGAAAAATACTCCAAAACACATATAATACCATATACGATATGGAAATTTTATTTTATTTATTAAATATTCCTATAAAACTAATTAAGTGAAATTTTTTAACACAAAGAAGTTTGTTTTCAATCTTAGTTGGATATTCAAAAAACAATTTTATGTCTAAAAGGCTATTGGGAGTATGTTTGAACTTATAAAAGTCCAAAGTTAATAAAATAAAAATTATATAAGTCTAAAATTAAAGTGACATCCTAAAAGTTTTATAATATATGACATTAAAAAAATTATAGATTCGTATTTATTTACAGTAGTATAATGATAATTACTTTATCCTTAAAATATTTGGAAATGATAGTTAGTTACAATTTAAAAACATACATTGATTCTAAGGGAAAATTCATGAAATAAAGTGACAAATATGATGATGATAATCATAGAAATAGTTCTAGGTAGACAAAAAATTTAACATCAAAACATTTGATGTTGTGAAACTAATATGTTTGAATAAGTTCAAGTGGTTAAACATTAGGAATATGATTCCTAAATCTCACCAATATCCAAACATTATTTCTTCCAAAATATTTTTCATTAAAGGGTATAATAGGGAATTTTTATTATGTGTTCACATAAATATGTCTTACGAATTACATATAGATATAATGAGTTGAAAAACCCCTAAAAATGAAGAAAACATGAGGTTGAATAGGTAATTTATCATATATGACTTTCTAAACTGGAAATTATGCATGTTTTTGTTAAATATTCTTAAAATAGTTTAGGAATATAATATGTACCATGTTTTTTAAATAAAAAGAAATATCTATTTGTCATTCATTAATTTCTGATTCAATTTTATTTGGAAAATTGAATGTTAACATCCCATTAAAATATGCTTTTGGTCATACCAAATAGGTAGTCATCATGAAGTATTATGGGCTATAATGATCTGTTAAGATTAGAATGAAGAGAATTTTGTACGGATTTGAAATTTACACATACTAGATATCATGAATAGATTCATTGGGTAATATTTAAATACCTATCACATGTATTGGCTCTCTAAAGTATATACCAGGGACTATTATATAGTCATTGATATAATTAGGAGTACATACTTGTTATTAATAATTCTTAACTAATGTTAGAGATATACCTAGCATGAGAACTTCGATATATTGATAACATTCTTACAAAAGTAAAAAAAGATACTTAGTTAATAAGGTGGTGGTGGGGTACATTGATAATCGTGTCTTCGGTTAGAGAATAACTAATATTGTATTATTCCACTACTATGAAGAGTGATGATATCTGAACATTGATTGATTTAGATTGAATTAATACAAGTCCAACATTAATTGATTCACATTTGATGTGTTCATATACCTTTATTAGGGACATGTGAGGTGATCACCCACTAGATGAATATCATGTTTTGTATTCCTTGACTTGGTTAGTCAATTTTGAAAAATCAAGAAAATATGAGTTTCCCTATACATGGTTGACATGTTCATTTTATGTTGGTCATTCTATGTCATGAAAATAAAATTATAAAATTATAAATATGATTTTAATGATAAATATTTTATTTTAAATAGTTTAATATAGATATGAGTATGTTTGATAGAGAAAACATCATAACCCTTTGTAGTTTTAGTAGCACTAATTATCCTTTAAAGGTTTCTCATTTTCTGACATCTATGAAATACATATTTTATATTTTCATTCAATTAGAATAATAAATTCATGGTTTTTTTGTTTTACCGTGGGATAAGGATCATGTTATGAACAAATTATTTGATCCAAAAAGAAGAGATATCGATGAAACTATGACTGAAAAGTGTTTTTTATGGATTCAAAAAGAGTTGTGTTATTTTTCATTAAGTCCTTATAGATTTTAGTGAATTCTGGAGATTTCTTGTTCTAAAAAACATACACATACCCACATCATACATATGATAAAATATGTATCACCCAACATCATAGATTTAGTTCATGTATCTGCCACCTCAGCAACTGAATGCACGCATCTAGAATAATTGTCAAACTTTAAGTGCATGCATCTTCCTAGTCACATTCATTAGTTATATTCTAATATTAATGTATTTAATTGATTTAATTCATTGAATTAATTCAATGAATAATTAAAACATGAATATATATATGTTGATAGGTTTAATATGGCCAACACATCTCATTAAATGAAACATGTCATGGATTGTTATATAAATGGATTGGATCCCTCTTGGTTGTTATGACTAATTTTATGAAAGCCTCCTAATAATCTCTACCTCGTGATATATTTTTTATCAGTTGGTGAAGGCACTAGGACCCCTTATAGATTTATGGGTCCTCAAGAATAATTCTATGATCCTTTTTCTAGTTTAATCCCCTCGGAGGAAAGAGGCTTTCATCTATAACTAAGGAGTTCATTATCAAGACTATAATGAATTGTAAAAGGTTGATTCCACATTAATTAGTATATGTCTTGTTTACTATTACCATTTCAATTCCATTCTAACTCTCTCAAATATTGAGGAATCGCATATATGGTTTTCATCCACTTTCATTTTTCATATGATGAGCCCCTAAAATCCATCAATAACACCTAAAACCAATTTTTTAGAAAAAAAATTCGCACAATGCACATATAAAAATGAACCATATAATTTCTCGGAAAATAATTAAATTAATTTACATGGTTTTATTTGTAAATAATTATTATTCATATTCAGAAGAAAAAAAATTGATGTGGTTTTCATTGGTCAAGGGATATTTTGGTTCCTTTAAAGTTACTTATTCTATAAGGGAAGATTTGTTATCCTTTCTTCCTTCAATAATTTTAATGTGACAAGTTATGTCATAAAAAAGGATTTTATAAACATTATACTAATGTTAGGAATATATTCATATTAATCATTTTTTGAGAATTATATTTATATTGATTTTCCATAGTCCCTCAATGTTTCCCCTTTGATGCAAATTATATATATTTAGACTATCCTAATATATGAATTTTTGATAATGTATTGTTATTATTGATATGACATTGAACTATCATAAGAGGGTGATTACTATATAGTGATAAAGATGATATGTGATCTTACTTATTTTTTTGGTATATATTATATGTTCTATTCTTTTTTATTTTATAGATAGATCAGTTCAATTTTTTTCATGGAAAACCCTATGTAACTTGGAGGGAGTCATAGGGACAAGTGTCACACTAGTGTATGATATAGATCTTCCAAGTGTACCCACATTAGGAATTTTCTCTATATATGATGTTTTTCATCTCTTATATGACATGAATTGTAAAACTGATTGATAGGAACTTGAATCATTAGGCATTCCACTTAGTTGAGTATCATTAGCATCAAATCAGAGATAACTTCTAGGTATCCATGGTGCTCCATTGATATTTGATTATGGTTATATCTAGATGAAGTGTATTTCGATTGTTAGTTATATCAATTTACTAATTTATATTTCTACTATTAACTTATCCTTTATTTTTTACAAAATAGGATTTATGTTAAAGTATTAAGGTATGATTGACTCCATTAAATATTCTTTCTAACATTAAAATTATGTGAATTTTATTTTGAAAACCCCATTTTTTAAAATATATTATTTTAATAAATCAATGGTGTGTCTTCTAAAATGAAAATATTTCCAATATCATGATTTGATTTTTTTAAATTTTCAGAAATTCAGTGATTCTTAAATGTGAGAAAATATTAGGTGTTTTGAATTTTAATGTTGAAATTTTACTTTTCATTTACAAATAATTGTCTTCATTCAAAGTAATCCTATAATAATTTATTTTAAAAATGAAATTTTTAAAAACTTCTCGGTAATGGAAGGATTAATTTATTATAACCCAATGTTTCATTTTTTTATAAAAATGAAAAGAATAATTTCAAACCACTATGTTCAAACTAGAATTTCCTGGATTAATACTTACATGTTATGCATTAATAAATAGGAGTATACCTATTAATAATATCATATAACCCACATTATACATTATAGGTTTAGTAAAAATACCAATTTGATATAGTGACTTCTATCTTGATTCTAGTTAAAACTTATTATATGTGACCAGTGAAGCTTATTTACTTTTCATGTGAATATTTTTATTTAGTGGGTCTCCTTTCCAATTGTGTATTTTTGGTTCACCTTTTTTAATGTTCCACATTGACCTTCCATTTTATTCTATTCCAGTTATATTTTTTTTATTAATAATAAATTGAGTATATTTTGAGATGTTTGATTTTGTTTATTGGTTTTATTTATGTTTTGTGGTGTTCTTTAGGATCATGTTCCTTATTTGGATTTTCTTAATTATGGAAGTGTCTTGTTTTTTTTATCTTCTGACTTACAAAATAGAAATGTTGAGATTGTGGGTGTAAGTTACATTTTCATTTTTATTGTATTGGTTGAAACTATTCCTAATGATATTGTATTGATTCCTCAAAGCTAGTTTCTATCCCATATAAATTTCAAACATAATTCAATGCATGTCACTGTAAGACTCAGGTATCATGTATAGGAAGAACTGGATGGTTTGTGACATAAAAAAGTCAGGAAATTTTATATTTCCATCAAATGATATATATAGTGCCAAATAATTCAACTATTTAATGTCTTAGTCTTGCGGCAATATTTTATTCAATATTTTAATACAGATATTGTGCATCATCAAGTATGATGACACCCTCTCATTCCTGATGAAATTATGTATAGTGTTGCTAATACTGTTATTGATTACATTCTTACCTTTTTAAAGGACTTACTACATTTGTAGATATTCCAATAAATAAATATATGGAATGGAATTTATTTATGATGATTGGATTTTATACTAGTAAATTTCATGCATGCCTAAAATATTAAAGAATATCCTTGGAGAAAACCATATGCCTAAATGATTTTAAATAATGTGAAATATCTTAAATGAATCCAAATGTAGATGAAACTCCATCTTGTGTGAAACAAAAAAGTAATGTGTCATTTTCAACTGATTCATAGGATGTTAAACCTTTTCATGTATGAAAAAATCTCAATAAATAAGAACTAGAATTATATTAAGATAATTAAGGATAATGCTGATTTGATTTATCTTCTCAGTTGATCAAAATGAAGTACATTTAATAAAAATTATCATGATTTTGAAGAAAATGAGTGTAATGTCACATTGGGACTATCTTGTTATTGTTTTAGTGAATCTGTTCAGATTCATACCTCTCTCAATACAAGGGTATTTTTTCAAATTTATAGCCTTCCTCCATGGATATGTATGAAAAAACCATTCCCTTTCATTACTATACTCATATTGGGAACATTTCATCCTAGAAATGATATAGTTGTGTGCTTATTACCTTCAATAAAAGAGTTGAAGAATTTTTTGATGTGGGTGAAAGCATATATGATTCTTCATTTGAAAATATATTTCATATGTGTGCTTAACTTATAAGGGAAATAAATGATTTCTGTGTTTATAAAATGATTTCTGTTTGGAGCACAATGAAAAATAAATCTTATCCTATTTGTGTGGAGAATAAATAACCCAGTAGACATAAATATTGTCATAATTAAATTTTATAGGAGATAAGTAATTTTTTCCAACCGATCATTCAAACATGAATTTCCATTAATGTTTTCAAAATATAGGTGAAATTGATAATCCACCTCAACATTTTTCTAGATATGATGAACTTAATGAACTAAAAAATGTTGATTTTTTATTATGGAATGGTTAGATGAAATATATTTTGAGTAATAATGTTCCCTCGAAATTCAATTATAATTAAGAAACTCAAATTATCCTTTTTGACATTCTATATTGGTCAGCCAATTTTTTGTGTGATAGTTTAGATATAATTAACATTGAGAAAATATATATGTGAAATATTTTATTTCATTATTATAAATGATATGGGGGAGAATAAAGATGAATTATGGCCTTATCATAACTTGGTTGATTAGTGTATTATACAATAACAACATCTTGTTTGTGTATTTGAGAATAAATGTAAATTCCCTTTTTCTTTTTATGTAATGAATCCTTCAGATAAAATATATTTTTTAGAAGTATTATAGACTATCATGGTTCATAATGTATATTCAATCAACAAATAAAAATCACTCAACATAAGATAATTGAAACATAAATTACTAAAAAATCATGACTATCTCATCATTCATCCTGAATTGATTTCAATTGGAATCCTACATTAATTTTCAAATAATTTGAGGAAGAAAGTGATTAAATATTTTTATTTTAATGGAGACTTTTATGCTAAAAGGTTTTCCATATATTCAGTCATGACCCCTTCCATCTAAAGATACCCATCCTGGGCTTGCAATGAAGAAAAAAAGATAATGTCCCCTTAATATTGCCTCTAGTAGTCCTCGGTTTGGCAACTAGGACCAAGGGTGTACAAGTCTTACAATATGGAAGGCATTACCCTTTTATGGAAACAATATCAAGAGATAAGATGAATCATCCACAAATAACCCCATGACATATATATAAGAAAACCAAAGACATATATATAAGAAAACCAAAAAATTTCCAACAATGTATGAATAAATATAACTGATATAATAAATGTCTCCAAAGTAAATACCCAAAAGTAAGGCTCTGTAGAGACACATCAATTGTTATGGATATTAATTAGTAAAGTCCAGAACGGTCTACGAAATCCTCTAGAAAACTGAAAAGAGTTTTATATATGTAGGGTGGGAATAAAAGAATACACAGTAGGAAAAAAATTCACTCGTTCCATTGTGAAAGAAGCATACTAATTCCCCTATGAGAAAAAAACATAACCAAACTGCACCAATCAAGGTATGTTAAACATCCCATCCTCAATAAGGCATGCTTAGCGAATAACGAAAATAAACTAATATAATATAATAAGGATCACATCAATATGGTTACCCTTCACCACTTTCCCAGTGGTATTCCATGCTCACATCGAACATCATATATCTTGTAACTCTCACATCATACAGATACCACACCGCCCCACAAGCATGATCACAACACACCTCTATCAAATACACTTGGGCTCACCACCCCACAATAATGTCCCCACACATCTTGCCCGAAAACACCAGGGCTACCACCCCACAATCATGGTCACTTATCGCCTAAAAATACCTAGGTCATCACACCTCATCCCAAAGACACTGACGAAACATATCACATCTCATCCCAAAGAAACTTGGGAAACATAACACCCCACCCACAGACACCCAGGATATCACATCTTTCCTAAACACACCTATTCCATCACAACCACAATCTAATGCACTAACAAACCTCTGGACATCAAAGTCTATTCCATGCCTACCTTTCTTGGAATATAAAGTGGGAAAGAGTGGGTACCCAGCCATCCATACTCCCCACCAAATGTTGGTAAATCAAACCATGTGTGACTATGCGAGTGTTCAACACATATTGCTCAACATGGGTGCATTGAATTTAGAAATTATGATAGTATAAAAGTGTGTGTGTTTGTGTGTGAAGAGAGAGAGAGAGAGAGAGAGAGAGAGGCAAACAATACCAACCTTTTAGTTTACAAAACAAACTAACCAACTCATGTCACCATTACTTTTATGTTGCCTCTAAATGCATTTATTATTATTTGTAATAGTCATTTCAGAATTTGGAGATCCCAAAAAAGTGGATTCACATTTCCCCCATGATTAACACTCATTCATTTCATTATTTATCATCAATAACCTTTAATCACAAAACCCATCATTATATTTTTTATTAACATATGTCATCCAATTAACGAAACCGACCCATTCTATTTCAAACATTATTAAACATTCATTTATTCCATTACTACTCAGGAACCTAGAACAACACAACCGTATTTCACAAATATCTCATCATTCTGTAACCTTGTCACCCCAAAATCATGGCCCACAAACTATCTCTCCACCACCCTAATTCACTTACAAACAAACCACATCATCACCTCCCCAAAAGTATGGACAAAAAACCACATATCTCCCCAAATCCCATTGAAAATATACAAGATCACCCCAAAACAATGACCACTAATCACACAAAGATCATTTTATAGGTTTATAAGGGTGGATTTTATCAAATTCTAATTTAACTCATGGGTGTCATCACACAAACCAAAATCCTAGGGAAACCATTTCATTATCCAAGTATAAGTAATTAACCAATTTCATTTAGGGTGATACCATAAAAATAAAAACAACACAAAAAATTTGGGTTCCACAACTCAAGAGAAACAACACAAACAAAGCCACCAATGACAACAATTTTCAGTGATCCATTTATCCCATACAATCCATCACTTCAAAAATAAAAAAAATCTATGAAGGCTTGGGAATCAAAACCAATTTACCCCTCTATAAATTTCAATTAGCCAATTATTTACCTTTTATTAAGCTAGAAAACCCATAATACATAGGTAAAAAGGTAAAACCCCACTTGCATGATACACTAATAAAGATAAATAATTGAATCCCTACCTTAATGAAGCTTTTTAACATACTGCACACCATAGGGTGAGGAAGAATGCCCGCAAACCACAACTGTACCATGGGAACCACAGATCAACCTTTTCCACACCAAGTATCCATAAAAATGAAACCCAAATGCATTCCCAAATAAAATAAACACCAACCATGAAAAATTATGAAGAATAATGGAAGAAAACCAACCAAGAAAGGGATGAGAACTCACCATAAATCAACTACGGGTCACTTATGAACATCCACTATGATCAATAGATCAAAGAGGAAGGAAAAGGTCTTAGGGTTTTCCCAAAATGAGAGGAAGGAGAAACCACAACCAAATAAATGAGAATTTATCAGAAAAAAATCTATATCTCTATAGTGCTGGGGAATTACAAAATGTATAGTCCCCTTTGACATCTTGTAATTCTCAATGTTTGACTTTTTCCAAATGATGCATCAAATCTTCATTTTATTTTATTTTTCTATCCCAGATTCATTACATTTCATGGAACCAACTTTTACATTGTGTAATTTTTCAACACAGTGTGAAACCCATTTTCACGTCGTGAAAGTTCCCTGATCCCTACTCTCAGCACTTGAACTCCTACAGACATCCTCCAAGCCTCCTATAAACACCTCCAACAACCAAAACTAGAAAAGTAACAGATTGGGAAGGCCTAAATTGTTACATCAGATACCTCTCAAATGATTCCCACCCTTGAGAATCTAAATCGAAACCTATAAGGAAAAAGGATTTCTAAAAACCACCTCCGGAAATACCTCTCAAGGATCTCACCATACCATAAAAACTATCACCAGATAAACATGCTAACTCAAATGGCCAAAAAACACACCACACAACCAATATCTACCTCCTATCACAAAATAACACTGCCACAAAACCACTGCAAAACCATCTCAACCTCCATGCAGCTCAAACCAACAACTGCTACCACCAATGAACTACACCATCCTGAACACATGAATCATAGAATTATATCTTCCAAGATAAGATAATATCCACTCTGGGTGGAACTGACTCACCCGCATACATTTAATCACATCATAGATAATGTGTCTCGATTAGGAATTTTGTTTCCCCCTTTTCATATGTTATGACTTTATCACACATCACAACACACACATCAAAATCAAAGGAAACAATCCTATCATAAAACAATGGTATCCAAACATCACATCTGAAATAAAAAGAGATAAAAGAATAACTCAAAAAAATGCTGAGTACTAGACACACATCTACTTTTCTTGATCCCAAGTACTCTCCTCTCAGCAATTATGCCTCCACAACACAAGAACCAAAATAATGGTCCATCCATGAATAACCTTCTCTTGGTAGTCTTGTATCTCCACTGGTCATTCTACAAATATCTCATCATCCTTGATATCCAGCTCTCCCCATTCAATCACATCGGATTCATTGTGATGATACTGATGAAGCTGAGAAACATGGATGAAGTCGTGGATCCATCCCAACTATAGTGGAAATTCCAACTGATACTCCACCTCTCCAACTCTCCCCAACACCTCAGTGGGCCCAACAAACCTAGGAGAAAGCTTACTCTATTTTCTATACCTCCAATACAAACATCGAGGGTAATACATCAAGAAAATATTTCCCCAAACCATGAACACCAAGGGCCTCCTCCTATGATTGGTATAAGACTTATACGGGTCTTATGCTGCCTTCATCCTCTCACAAACAAGATAACCCCTCTTTTGCGTTCCCTGTACAACATTGGAACCAAGAACATCTATATCCCCAACCTCTATCTAGTACAACAGAAAATGACGTGGTCTCTATAAAAAGCCTCAAACGGAGCAATGGAAATAGAAGAGTGCTAGATATTACTATAAGAAGACACTACCAATGGTATGTGTCATATCCAAAATCCACCAAAGTCCAATACAAGTGCTCTAAAATTATCCTCCAATGTCTAGGAAAGTTCACTCTGTCTACCCATCGGTATGTGGGTGGAAATAAGTGTTGAGGCATAACTAGGATCCAAAAAAATACACCAATCCCCTCTAGACTTGTAAGGTAAAACATGTGTCTTGATACGAGAAAATGGACCTTGTAACTCCATGCCACTACAGCACCTCATCTATGTACCACTTAGCCAATGAATCTACTGTGCCTGACTACTTGATCACTAATAATGGGCTGATTTTGTCAACCAATCCATGACAAGCCAGAGAGAATCCCAACCTCCCTGAGCTCTAGGTAAACATGTAAAAAATCCATCTTGATGTCATACCATTTTTATTTAGGAACATCTATGGGCTATAAACAACCACCAGAAACACGCTTCTCTACCTTTACCTTCTAGAAAACTAGACACTAATCCACAAATATTTCCACTTCCCATACTGAACCACCAAAAATTCATCCTAAAGTTGTGGTACATTTTAGAAATTCCTAGGTGTACCAAAATATATGAGTTATGAAACTCATGAAGGACTTCATTGTTCATTGATATTGGAACAAAAAACCTTCTATGAAACTCGATCTGGTTCTGACCATCCTTTGACCATACCTCTGGAGCATCACCACAGGCAACACGATCATGCATCACCTCTTCCTCTGAGTCACCCCACTGATACTCCTTCACCTACTACATCAGATAAGCCGTTTTAGTCATATGAAACAAACAACATTTTCCACTATCTACTCTTGAATCTAAGTGCAATGTCGTTAACTCCTCCATTGCTCTATGAGCATCCTCAGACTCCCAAAAAACACCCTTCAATGACATCCTACTGAAAGAATCGGCCATAGCAATCCAATTTCTTGAGGAGCATGAGATTTCAAAATCATAATCCTGAGGGAACTTCATACACCTCCACTGTCAAGGATTTAAGTGACATTGGGAAAAGATTACCTCAAACTCTTGTGATCTATGAAGACCACAAAGCGCTCTCTAATGAGGTAATTCCTCCACAACATTAGTTAAAACACAACTACCTATAGCTCTAGATCAAGGTTAGAATAGTTATGCTCGTGGTGACATAACTTCTTAGACCCATAAAATATCACGGCCTTATGCCACATCAATATTCATCCCATTCCCAAATGGTAAATGTCAAAAAACACCTCAAATATCACCCCTTCTTTCGGAAACCAGAGTTATGGATCACTAACCAACTTCCCCTTAAGGTAACTAAATTCTTCCTAGAACTGATCACTACAAACAAAATCTCGATCATTCCTAGAAAAATATATCAATGTGGATTTAAATAATGAAAAATCAGTCACAAACCTCTGATACTAGCCTATAAGACCATGGAAATTGAAAACCTCATCCACATTTTTGGCTGCTTCCCAAGAAACAAGTACTTCAACCTTTAGTGGTTCTACTGACACACCCTGTTGAGACACCACATGCCTATGGAAATTCATCTATCATGTACAGAAGATACACATGGAAATTTTACCATAGAGTTGGTGGCATCGAAGAACCTGAAAGATAGTTCTGAGATTCTTGTCATTCCCCTTCTCTGACTTTGAGTAGATTATGATTTCATCGATAAATATGATGATAAACTAGTACAGGAAAACAAAAAACATGGATTTCATATGTCCCATGAACAAAAATAGTGAATTAATACAATCTAATGGCGTGACTACAAACTAAAAGTCCCTATACCTGCAAATGAAGTCATTCATTAGAATATCACCCTCCATCACCCTAAAATGGTAATATCAGACCACATATCGATCTTAGAAAACCAACTCACCTCTCTCAATGGATTGAAAATAGAATCTATCCTTGAAAGAGGGTAATGGTTTTTTATCATCACCTTACTAAACATCTAGTATTCTATGCACAGCCATAGACCACCATCTGCCTTCATTATGAACAACATTAGAGAACCCCACAATGACACACTCGTCTGAATAAAACCCTTCTTCATCAGATCATCTATCGGAATTACGAACTCCCATAACTAAAAGGGTTCCATCCGATAAATATCCATAGAAATTAGATAATCACTGAGATATGAGTCTATTAAAGTCTCAATATCACGTTGAGAGGGTAGTGTCACAAAATCATTGTAGAAAGAATCCAGGAAATCCTTAAAGACTCTGGGAACCTATATCGTCCCACCAACCATGGATTCCACCAACAACTCTTCCAATAAAAAAGAAGGGGATCCACACACCGACTGCCCACCAGAAAACTCCTCTCACCAACGAAAACCACACATTGTACATCCACGTATAAAAACATGGATCTACTCTATAAATAGTTGATAACATCATTTATGGAATACAATAATTAAATTATGAGGATAACATCGTATGGATACATCAGTTGCAAGAAAATTTCCCCATGGGACTAATGTGGTCCCATCATCACTCTACACCCTCAGAACACATAAAAAAATAGTCTAGACTACAACTGGAATACTCAACACTAGGGGAATGGAAAGCCTCTATAATTATAGCCCTAGATTATGGTCTAGAGTGGGTGAAACAAAAGTGTTCAAACATTCTGAATCAAACAATACACAAACAAGAGTCATAAGTAAACTAATCTTATCGTTGATGACCTATGGCCCTTCTGGAATAGCTGCCTTTGTTGCATGAAACTAAACACACCTCACTCCTACACCTCTCTTTTGATGACCACTTACACATCCATGCTCATGTCGTAGTCCCTATACATGAACAACATCCTAATTTCAGCCTCTACGAGCCACATATCCCTTTTGAGGAGCATATGACAATTGTTGTTGCTTCTGAAATGGCCGCACTAGAAAATGTGGCTGAGAATGGCACTCAACCTATCCACCTCCACCAAACTGAGCTTGGAGAAACCACTAGGAACTTGTTTTTGTTATTTCCAAGAACCCCACAACCAAGAAACACTAGAAAAAAGCTCCCAAGAAATGTATGGAAACCACTAGCACTAGAAGGATAGAAATGAAGCTACTGAGGTCGACTCGTTGTTGGTCAAAACCTCGAAGGCCCTGGCACCTGAGACCTGACACTGACAAATATTCCACTTGAAGATCCCTACTTGCTCCCAACTCATGGTACACCTCCTCATGACTTCATTTTCTTGATCACCACTTCCTTATTCTGACCCACCAAATACATCAACCATGTAAAAGGAGTAACTACATACTTGATAGAAGGATGGCGTGCCTCTTAAATATGTATCATATGAGACTCCGTATATATAAAAACATATAGGGGAAATTGCATAAGTTTAATGAACTCTATCCATATCTCCCACACTCATATGCTCCCTTGTTGAAGAGAAAAATGCTTCTACCACTTTACTGCCATCATGGTCAATGAAAGGAACTCTTCCTGGAACTCCTTTTGGATTTTAACCTAAAAAACATCTTCCTCCTTACGCTCTCCCAGATGCAGGGTCCACCATTGAAACACAGCTCCTTGCATATGACTGATGACCAAAGGGACTCAGTACTCCATCAGGGCCCAAATAAAACTCAAAGTGATCTCGAGCTCTTCCAGCCAGCTCTCTATATCCACATCTAAAATACTACCCTTGTACATTCCTAAAGCATTCAACTTGAAGGCTCACAATATCTTCTTCCACTGATAATCCACCTCCTCTCCATCAACCCTATTATGATCAAATGGATCAGCCTACTGACCCTCAACTTCCTGATTCACATGTGGACGTCGACCAGTATCCATAGTTGAAAGGAAAACAAGGATTTCCTAATACCGAGTATTAAATAATTTTATTAATATTTATTTAATTAATTTCATTCATTTTATCCATTTTAAACATCCAGAAACAACCCAATTAAATGAAGAAAACCAACCATTATGATGCATGTACCTTTACTAGGTCTCTACCCAGAAGAAAATCCATCTCTCTTGGTCATTCAGTAAGCTTGGATTCTATGTATTAGATCACGGGGGCCCCTAAAATCCCATGTCCTAGTTTTTATCTCCATCTAATGTCATTCACCAAGGTCACCTAGAATTTTTTTCATTGAAAACCATGAAATACTTGTTATTCTTAACTCTAAACTACATCATATCTCTCAACCAACACGTATGATACCACTAAATCATGACCCCCTCCCTTAAAAGAAACCCCTGCTTGGATAGAAGTGAAGAAAGGGAGATAATGACCACCTAATTCCCACCTCTAGTGGGCCCGGTGTTGGTGACTAGTACCAAGGGTGTACAAATCTCATAATATGGAAGGAATTAACCTTTTTAAGGGAAAACTATCGGGATAAAAGATCAATCATCCATAAACAACGCCAATATATATGTGTGAAAACCAAAAACCATCCCACTATGCATGTAAAAATAGAACTAATACAATAAAAGTATCAAAAGTAAATACCCACAAGTAAATCTAAGAAGAAACATAGTAAATGTCAAGTATCCAAACTAGTAAGGTCTAGCATGGTCTGTGAAATCTCCTGGAATCCTGAAACCAGTTATATATATATTGGGTGAGAATACAAGTATACTTATTAGGAAAAACAAAATCTCTCGTGAACATGTGAAATAATCATACTAATTACCTTATAAGAAAAAACTTGAACTAAACAACACCAATCTAGGTATAAAACCCATTCCATCCTCACCAAGGTACGATCACCAAATAAGGAAAACTTTGTAATATAATATAATAGTAATCACATTGATAAGGGTAACCACACATTGATTCCCCACTGGTATTTCAATCTCACACCCAACGTTGTACATTCTAGTGCTCCCATCTATTATGTATTCCATAATGACCAACAAGCACTATGACAATATAACTTTCCTGTAGACACATAGGCTCACCACCCCACAATCACAACCACACACATCTCTCCAAAAAAACACATGGGTCATTACACCTCATCCTGAAGACACCTGGGACACATATAAAATCTCAACCTAAAGACACCTGGTACACATAACACTTCGTTTGCAAACACTTGGGCTATCACATCTTGACTAAAGATACCTGGTCCATCATAACTACCATCTAATGTTCTAATTGACTTTCAACCATCACATCCTATGCCATACCTACCTCAACTAGAAGTGAGAGTTGGAAAAATAGCATACCCAACCATCCGTAATCCCCACTGGATGTTGTGGAAAACACCCCATGTGTGACTATGCTGGTGTTCGTCACATAGTAATCAACGTGTTGGGGTCAGTATAGAAATCACAAGAATATAAAAGTATACACACAAACACACACACACATATATATAATCAAAAATTCTGACCTATAGGTTTACAAAAAAACTAACCAACTCATGTCACTATCACTTTTGTTGCTACCTCTAAATGTGGATATTAGTATCTGTAATAGTTATTTCAGAAGGTGAAGATCCTTGATAAATAGATTCACATTTACACCATGTTTAACACCCATTAATTTCTATATTTAGAATTAACCACCTTTAATCATGGAACCCATCATTAAATTCTTTATTAACATATCTCATCCCTTTAACCAAACCAACCCATGCCATTTAAAACACTATTAAACGTTCATTTATTCCATCACTACTCAGTAACCCAACAAAACAAAACCATATTTCACAAAAAAACATCATTTTGTCACCTATCCTATCTGAAATCATGACCCATAAACTATCTCCTCACCACACCAGAAGCATGTCCAAACAGACCACATCCTCACTACCCCAAAAGCATTTCCAAATATACCACATATCAAACAACACCCCATTAAAACCACACACCAACTGCCCAAAAGAACAACAACACATCACATCACACCAAGATCATTTTACATGTTTACAAGGGGGGGGGGATTTTATAACATTCCACTTTAATTTAGGGGTTTTATCAATCAAGCCAAAATGCCGAAGTAGACATTTCATTATCTAGGTATAACTAATTAACCAATTTCCATTTAGGGTGATACCACTGCAATCACAAGAGCACAATGAAGGGGGGTTCCCCTACTCATGTCAAACATAGAAAATAAATCCACCAACAAGCATAATTTTTAGTTGCGCATTTAGCATGTACAATCCATGACATCAAAAATTACAACAAACCTATAAAGGCATGAAAATCAAACCCCATTTACCCCTTTCATGTTTAATTATCCAATTACATATTATTGATTAAGCCTAAACAACCATAATCCATTGGTAAGAAAGGTCTAACCCCACCCGTATGATACATAGATATAGATAAAAATGGAATTCCCTACTCATGTAATCTTATCAACATGTTGCACACCACAGGGTGACTAACAATTCTTGTAAACCACAACCACACCACGATAACCTTAGATCAACCTATACCAAACAAAGGATCCATCAAAATGAAACCCAAAAACACCCCCAAACCAAAGAAACACTACTACAGTGAAACCCCAAAGAGTATAATAGAAGAAACCAACCAATAAAGGGAGGATAAGTTACCACGGATCAACCATGGATCACTGATGAACAACCACCAGGATCAATGGATCAAAGAGGGAGGAAAATGTATTTAATAACACCTTGTGGTGCCTAGGGTTCAACCAAAACAAGAGGAAGGAGAAATAAAGGTCAAATGAATGGGAAGTTGGCTAATAATAGTTTAATATATTCACTTTATCAGGAAATTACACAGTGTGTAATCCCATTTCACATTGTGTAATCCCTAGGGTTTATTTTATGGAGAAAAATGCATCACCTCTTCTTTTTTTTTGGTTTTCTGACTCCAATTCATTACATGTTATGAAAGAAACTTTCACATAATGTAATTTTTATACATGATGTAAACCCCATTTCACGTTGTGAAAGGTCCCTGCTCCCATCTCTAAGAACACCAACACCTCTAAACCGTCTGAGCCTCATCTGAACACCTCCAACAACAAAAACTAGCAATGTAATAGGCGAAGAAGGCATGAACCATTAGATATTACTCTATAAAAATGTGTTAAGATGGAAATGTTAATCTTTTATGAGTAAGGAAAATTTTCCAAGCATATTTTTCACATGAATAATGCATCTAATTATCTATCCTCCAACTAAAATGCTTCTTTGAGGACTTTTTGCTTTTGGATGGATGCGTCAAGCTGAAATATATATGTGAAAAATCAAATCTTATGCCTTTAATAGGAATCATATTGAAGTTTCCATTGGGAATGTTTATTTGGATAAATAATATATAGATTTCTTTCATTGTACTTGGATGATATGATCATTCCATGTAACCATCCAAGGAGAAATTTTGATGAGAAGTATGAAAAAATTAAGCCTATTTTTTCATGTCTTCCCTAAACATAGTGGATTCTTGGGACATACACATTGTCTAGATTGATCCTTGAAGAGAAGAAGATGGCACATCACATAGTATTTTTAACCATGGTTTGTTTAATGAATAAATCAAATAAGTAATTTGGAAATACATATGTTATCTATTATTACATAGTTTCACTAATATGTAACAAATTTTTTAAAATTTTATGTAGGTAACATAAAAAAATTACATGTAGAATTGATCATTCATTGTCTTTGAGATTGTGGGAGACTTTTCATAACAAATATATTTATTCTTGGTTGAAATAAAAGTTACGATCATTACATTAATAAATTATACAAATAAATATTCCTTTAATTTTAATATTCTTATATATTTCATGTTTTGATTTTTTTCTAATGACTATATCTATCAAGAATTGAGAGCATTGTATTCTGGTCAAAAATATTTGGTTCATGAATGAAAATAATTGGTAATAAATGGGTATAACTTTTGTATAATTGATCAAGAAGATAACATGAGAACACAACATTATGATGTTATAATTGTGTTGTCAAGAAAATAATAATATTGGATTATCACTCTCATGTTCGAGTCTCTAAAAAAAGTTGGTGGTTTGATTCAATAACTTAACACGACACATTTATTGATGACTATGGATTTATAGTTAATTAAAAAGCCCACTTCATGAATGCTGATGATTCATATATTTTGGAATTAATAGAAAAACAACTGTTTTATGTGAATGATCATTTGAGACCTAAATTAAGTGTCATTAATGAAGTAATCTCAAGAAATATTTCAGATGATGGTGGTGATAAAATTGAAAACAACACTACCCCCAATTTCCTTGACTGAAATATTCCATATGATGAATCAACAAATAAAATTGTAAGAGTTTATTGTAAACAATACGTAGTGGTGGGTAATATATAAAAGAAAAAATATGCTTTATCAGTTTATTTGGTGTATCTATAATTCGGTCTTTCATGTTGTACTTTAGTAATTTATTTATTTTCTATTTTTAAGTGTATTTTTTGTATAGTTTCGTATATTTTCAATGAATTTAATTATAATTTTTACATCCACAAAGTGTTTCTTACAAATAAAAACACTAAATTTATAAAATTAAACAGATTTAAAAATGGTGATTAAAAATTAGTTTCAAATAATTTTTAAAAGTTGTATCAAATCAATTATAAAAAAAAAATTAAAATAGATATTCATTAAAAATATTTTAAAATTTTATTTTTCAGTGGTTTAATTTTGTTTGAAAACCAACTTAAACTAATTTAAAAATAGGTTTATGACAATTTTTCAAAAAAAAATTAAAAAAATGTATAAAGTAGTTTTAAAGAACATTATTAAAATAATTGTTAAGAACTTGTTTAAATTTTTTTTAAACCCATATTTTAACAGTATTAAACATAATGAAAGGTATATACTTCCATAAACTAGATTTAAATAGATATAATTTTTTATATCAAATATTACAGAGTGTGACACATTAAAAATAAAACAAAAATGTTTATTAAATTCTTATGCATCACTTGCGTTATAACAACTTTTATGCCTTATTTTACTTCCAATTTTCATGATTTGGTTATAAAATTTCACGTCTTTTCCATTCTTTGTATTTCCAGTTAGTATTGCTTAATAACTTCCTACCAACATTTATACCTTGTTTTCATTTTTATATAGTATTTAAAATAGTGAAAATGTATTGAAATATTTTATAGAATATGAAAGATATTAAAGATTTATGAAGGAATAGATTGTTTATAAATGATCAAAAAATATGAGCTCTAGGACTACCACCCATGGATCCCTTAGTGAGTATAATAATTTTAAGACTTATGAAATATAATTTATTTTATATCACTGTCATATTATTTATTTATTTTTATTTAGAGACATAATTATGATCCGTGGTTGATCTCTAGTGGGGCTATTGATAGGGGTCAGAATCCTGGCCAAGAAAGTGGGAGTACCACAAGAGGTACTTGGAGCACCCCCACACTCATTCGTACAATGAACTACCAGTAGATATCCCATCTACCAAACTTTTTCCACCTTCCCCACTTAAGGACCAGAGGATGCTCCCACTTGTACCTTCATTTTAATTTTAGTTAATATCTATTTCTTATATACCATTTGCATATCCTATGATGGTTTATAATCTATTTTTTCCATTTAATACTACTTCTATGCCACCACCATTTCCCACTCCACTCCATCAAGTATATAATGAATATGATCCTTTTACTCCTACTCCCCAAATTTCAGATCAACCAAAGAATGAATCAAATCATACATATATTTTAAATGATACTGATCCAGCATTGCCCATAGATCCAATAGAACTTAATGATCATCTTGGATCATATATATGTTTACAATAATTTTATTTCAACTGTAATGTGTATTAATTGTATATTTTATCTTTTATCATTTTTAAAAGGTATTATAATAAGTGATGTAGGTGTACCCCTATGCATGATGTCTATAATTGTCAAAAAATCATGGAAAAGTACAATGAAGATAACTAGATGATCGGTAAAAATAACAGTTAATTTTGAATATTCATGGAAATGTTATCCAAGTATAATGACATCTTTTAGGTTAAAGCAATCACATGAACGTATGCCCATAATCAAGTCAAGGAGAACTCATGGGCTGAGATATGGAAAAGAAAATTTGTTAATTAAATTTTATGTTATTATTTTATTTATATAAATTAATATGTTGGTCACATATTCAATTTAACTTTACTGATGGTAAAACTATAAAGGAAATGTAGTTGATGGATCTGGTGGAATTGTGGAGACAATATAATCTTGAGCTATATATTGGTTGGAGGAGTATACTCAACATTGAGTCTGAGGGTATACAAATCATGAATGATTTTATAGTTTCAAAAAACTAGGAAATGACCACTTATTAAAAGAGTAATGTGTTTATGGAATTATTTAATGTTAATGGTTTTTGATTGAAAATTAAATTAGTATGATTTGTTTTGAGTTTTTTATTTCATCATTCATCAAAAGTAAATAAGAAAAATGAGGATGAAATGTAATACATGTGCACTTTGGGCTACACTACAATGTAAGAGCATAAGAGAAACTATGCATTTATTTTGACCAATTTAATTTTATTATATACCATCACAACTAAACTGAACCAAATCAAACCTATCACACTTTATATTACTAAACATTGATGAAATAAAATAAAAACAATACCACAAAAAACTAAAAGATAAACTAAATCAAATATAATCAAATAAATTTTAATGTATGTGAATCCAACTAAACTATACATAACTGATAAAAAAAACTAAATCAAAATGAATTTAATTAAGTTGATTCAAAAGAACCTGACATGACCTAGATTGAAAAAACTGAACATATTTGAACTGAACTCAACTAGAAATACATCTAAAACAAATTAAAATAATAATTTTTTTGAATTAAGCTGAATAGTACCAAACATGAAGACAATTGAATATAGCCTAACTAAACCACACTAAAATGAACTAAACTCAATCAAATCAAACATAATTTAATTTTATACATATTTAATTAATGAGATATAATCCAATAGTTCTAAATCTAATGGATCTAAACACACTTTAATAAATCCAAAAAGATCAATAGAGAATGTATCAGTAGAAAATAATATCCTGGGACAAGTCAATATGAACCAAAAAATGACATGAACTGAATCAAACCAAGTAGAATTCAACTAAATCAAACTTAATGTAACTTAAATTATGAAAATTAAATAAATTTTTTAAAATATTTATAATGAATTTATCCAATAAAATTGAAACCTTCCAACACAAATCTTTTCACAATTTCTCTGTTTAAAAATTATAGAATGCATACATTTATTTCAAATCTTTTGTAATTCAGCGGTTAGATGTTGTACACTATGGAGAACATTTCATGTTCCTAGAAACAAATAATGGATTTTCACTAAAACAACCAATTTTAACACCATCAAATATCCAAAAATATACATTGATTTCATAAATTCATTCCAACAATTTACTATTTTCAAACCCATTTTATAAAAGAACCAATAAATTGGAAATGTTTCTCCAAAATCATTAAATATGGAGAGATTAATTTCAAAACATAGAAACTAATAAAAAGTTACCAAATAATTTTAACACTATTATGTTTTCTTATCCTTTTTCTTACAAAAAATAAATCTAGATAAAAAAACTCTATCAATAATATCACATTTTTTCAAATTAATGCAAACAGGAATAAACAAACCCAAACAGACCAGATCCAACCAAACCAGAATTAAATTAAATAATATAAAATAAATAAAACCAAACCTTAAATAAGAAAAAATTCAAAAAAAAGTATTAAAACAATATAAATCATATTATATTAAATTTAGCTACACTAAATGGAACCAAATAGAATGAAACAAAAATGACTAAAAACAAACTGAACCCAACCAGATCAAATTTAATTTATTATTTAAAAATATAAATTGAACAAAAATCAATCCAAAATTTTTCATTTTTCGTTATGATTGATTTTAGTTTCATTAATAAATATAATTCTATTGAATAATTTTTTTTACATCCAATGTCATTCGTAGTGGGTGGTATTGAACATCGAAGGTGGCGTGCCTCAAGTGAATTTTTTTTCATGAGTATTAAGAAGAATGATATTGGTGATATAAATAAACAAACATATTAATGATTATATATAAGGCCCTAGCCTTAAACCTTACTTAATCTGGAGTTATTACGAGATTACACATTGAGGATCTTTTCGTGTTTAGAGTTTTAGATAATTAGATCATAAAATATGAATTACATTCCACATATAAACAAAGTGGTTACATAAAGATAGTATTCATTTTTCCCATCAATGAAAACATATTTAAAATAAAACATGGATTCATTCTTGACACTTCCTGAACACTATCATCATATCATGTACCTTTCCCTTGACCTGTGAAAAACATTTCAAAAAAACTTGGGATGAGCATAAAAAGCTCAGTATGGGTTATAAAAATATGGAAAGGGAACATAAGTTCATATATACATAAGAATGAAATCATAATTTACCCATAAAACATAGGCACTTTAACATACCACATCAAATCATGAATAAATCATCGAAATCATAAGACATAAAGGTAACTTGAGGCATTCATAACATTCTTACGTAGGGAGTAACCCTCTTGGTTACGTTTGGAATACCCATCATAGTATATTCCCTAAATCTCTTCGGAGAAAACTTAACGTTTCACTCATTCGCGTTACCCAATGCACTGGAGAGCTATAATGGGCTCACCCACCCTTAGTTTATCATGGAACCACCCGTCTTCATAATAATGCCCAAGAACCTCAACATAATCGTATCACATAAAACATGCATAAAGGAAACATAACATTTCCACCTTTCAATCACAAGATATCAATACAACACATTGATATAAAAACATTATGAAAACCATTTTCAATACCAAAATAAAATAAAAGTAAATCATGGTATTTTTTTTCTTTTAAAAAAAGGTATGACTTGTAGTGGAAGCCAAAACTCAAATAACGGTCACGGAGGTGCAGAAGTCATTGTCGCCACATTCGTACGAAAAAAACATTCCCTTTTCTCGTTTAGTAAATGCTTCATGTAAAAATATTCCTTTTGAATAAATGTAAAATTCAAAGGGGTTTATACACCATATAAAATAAGGTTGTGTATAAAACAAAATATGCCTCAATGAAAGGAGATTGAGACGAAGTCCCATACCTCGTGTCCGACTTGACTCGATCGTTCTTTAATATCCTGAATAATAAACTTAAGTTAATTTATAATTGTTTAAGAACCTTTATAAATGCCATTATTCCTTTTATATCACTTATTTCCATGTCATGAACACTATGTAATTATTTAAGTTAATAACGGTCGTTTTAACGATCATTGGTACTTGAGTAAAAAATAAACCCTTTATAATTACAAGTTGTTAATGTATACATTATATCCAGAATGGTATTCATGATGTAGATATCATAGATATCATATATAGCTAGTAAATTCATTCATTTATAATATTATATAACATTTAGAGGTAAGAAATGAAATGCACCGTTCATGGAGACGGTAAGCCGTACGTACGCATGAACACTACTTTCATTTCTATTTCGTATTTTATAGAATTGAAACATAATGATATAAAGTTATATTATAATTACAGTGTATTATCATATATAATATCATATCTCCATCCTTTATACTTCCCACATATGTTATTTAACGAATTAAATCACTTTGAGGGGGCGGTAGCCCGCACTTCCTTAAATGAAGATATTGCATTTACCCATAATGGAAACCATAAAGGTATGACCAAAATGAAAAATACATAAGCTTAATGAAAACATAAACATATTATATATCATATATAAATATAGTGACATCTTAATGGCCACCTTTGAAGGTGTTAAAAGAATGTTGAACAATCATCGTTTCGGGAGGCATGGATTCACCATCCACGGAAATAGTATGTCCTTTAACCATTAGATGTAGGTGTCTGTATGTGTAGCTCTAATCCTTATTATAACAACATACTAGTATATTGAAGATACTATATTTGTTACAAAATAAATGAATAAAAATAGTTTAGGGGGTTGGAGAAGCAAAATGAAGCAAAAGGACTCAAGTGAAGACATTACCTTAAAATCGGGAAACTTCCTTTGGTTTGAGCACAAAGGATTCCTTGGGAAGACTTCTGCCCAAAGTGAGGATTAAAAGAGTAAGAGAGGGATGTGGACAGACAAAATGGGCAGGGTTTGGCCGAGCCAAAGGCTTTGGGAGTGTGTGTAAAGAGGTAGAGGTGGGGGCCTTTTATAAGAGGAGAGGAGGGGCACTCTTGAAAAGTAAGGAAATGTTACTTTATTTGAAAATCATTTTCGGATTCAAATGGTCCCACATTAATATAATTCGAGGGTAAGGTGATAAGTGATCTAAATCCACCAATACAATAGGTTTTGGACATGTTTAGGTCATAGATTTTACATTATCATTTCATTTTATTTAAATCCTTTATTAATGAGGTAATCGCTGCATCATCATGATGTCATAGATAATTTAATTTATTTAAAGTCTAAAAATTATGAAACAAATACTATGATGTAGGAAATATTTGTAGCTTTCCAATTAATATTTATAGTCTAAAATATCATCTATTTAGACAAAATTAAAAATGTTTTAATCAGGTGATACATTCTTTGTCACATTTAACATTCTTTAAAAATAAAAAGATAAAAAGTCACTTTCTCACAAACGTGATTCCATGGGGCCCCCAAGTTTGTAACAAGGCATCCCATGGTCGTCCATAAGACAACCAGTAGCCTTAGGACACATGTTGTGGTCGTTTTGTATTATTATGATATCATTTTATTATCTTTAACTACCAGATTACTCATTAATCAAGATAATTAAAGATAATTACCATCGTTACTATTCATAATGTACAAAAATAAAAGATTATTAATTGCATAATTTGGACCTTCTGATTCCAAATATGTAATCCATTTTAATAAATTCCAAAAAAAGAAATTTCAATAATTGATTTAAATAATAATTCCCATTGTCAAAACAAATATCAGGTTTTTTGAAACAATATCTATGAAAAGTTTGGCATTAGTTTATGCCCAATTCCAAAGTGAAATTAATCCTAATGAACACCATTGGATTAAATGGTAAAAATATATTCTAATTTAACTTTAAAACCACTTCAAAAAATAATCTAATCATATAAATAAATTAGATTAAAAAGCATTTTTGATGTAAAATGCAGTATTTTTCACTATTCATTAGAAAATGAACATTGTCATAAAAATACCAAAAATTCTCAAAAAGTAAATTTTGTTGTCCCAATAATAAAGAATAAGTTTATTTTGACAAAAATAGCTGATAAAAGTTTCAAAATATAGATTTAAAAATGGTTTTCTATCAAAAGGCAGTAAAACAATCTTTTAAAAAATATTAGTGTATTCCATTCTTAAGATTGGATTTATTTTCATTCTAAGCCTCTAAAACACTATATAATTCATTAATAAACATAGATAAAAATATATATTATTAATTACTTACTTATGATGTTATTATATGTATTATTATTGTTAATTTAAATTTTGATACATATTTAGTAATTAAATATCTTATTTATATTCTCAACTACAAGATTTTTATTCCATTGATTTGAAGGATGATAAAAAATTCCAGCCAAATGATCATTATATATATATATATATATATATATATTAAGTTCTTGGGGGTACATTTACATTATGAACACACCTCACACATAGGCAGGAAAGGCAGACCATTGGTATTTCTTCACGTCATGTGCCTTTAATAGCTCTAGAAGCATTGAGGTTTATGAGGCTCATACAAAAGATTGTGATGAATAAAATATCCATACTAAAGCATGAAAAAATTAAAATGGTCATTAAGAAGATCCTAAATTATATTAAATCTTTATGTTCATCACTTCCATGAGTTGCTGTTTTGGTTTAAAATACACATATTTCAATATTGTGCTCAATATTTTATGTACCGAGTGATGGAAAGGATTATCCTAATTCTATTCGGGGTGATGACATTACTCATGATGATGATGTTTTAAATGAGGATGATGATTCTGGTGAGGATCTCTATGATGTTAGTGATGATCATGATATTGGTGGTTATGTTTAGGTAAATATTGATCCCCTCCATTTATGATGGGATATTATGATATTATTGTGTAGATGGTATTTGATGACTAAAATGGAATTTATATATATGTTATTATTCTTTTTTTAAGTTATCAGTTGATTGAATGTAATATATAGTGTTTGTGATGTTTTAAAAGTGTATTAGGACTGGTTGAATGCATGATTTTAGTTTCAGGTTGGTATGTATTTATCTATGAATGGAAATAGGCATATTTTATTATTATTTTGGTGTTGATGGATCCTATAACAACAAATTTAACTTCATTAATATATGATAATATACTAATTGTTTATTAAACAATTGGTTTTTAGAAATTTTTCACCCTATACTAATGATTCACTTATAACCATTAGTATAGGGATATTCTAATGGACAATTTCCCTATGATTCAAGAAACCATTAGTATAGAATATACCAATGGCTTCTGGTCCTATACCTATGGTTCAAAATCATTGGTATAGGAAAATAATTCCATTAGTGTAGAACCATTTTAAAGTATATATAAATTTATTCCATTCAATTTTAAATATTTACGTTTATATTCCATTTTCTCCCATTGATTGATATATTATTTTTATGTCACAAAATCCATAAGGGTTGTCTCAAAAATTAATTTTTCTTTATTTTAACCCCATTTTCTCCCACTAATTTCCTGTTTCTTCGTCTAAATATTCATGAAATACTTTAGAAATTCTTTTTACCAAAATATCAACTTTTCTTTCTTTTGGAAGTATGCATTTTTTTATTTAATTAGGATGAATTCTTAGTCTACTCTAATAATGTTTAAAAATAATTTATTTTCAAAACCGATCAATGATTCTTCTTATATATTTTTTTTAATTAATGTCTTGTCCACTTTTATTTGACTCAACCCTTTATTGTATAAAATAATTTTTCCCTTATTATTTCTGAAACCACTATGATTATTCATAAACATATTATCTATGATATATTATTAATACCATTTATTTCTCATGTTCTTATTTCATGTTTATTCTTGAGGAAAATTTCCTTTTTATGTTATATGTATGATTATGATCCTATTATGATGTGATGGGTTCATCTAAAAGAATACATCTTGTCTAATTTATTGCATGAAATATTTTTTCTCAAGAGATAAATATGGGTATTAAAGACACAATTTACTTTTCCTAAATTTTTATGTGTGGAAATGATCTAGTTATTTTTTTACATTAAGCTATTATGTCTTGGTAGTGAGCCTCTTATTTTGATGTTTTATGTTTTTTTATGTGTCGCATTATATATCTTATTCAAATGACTTACATATTATTACCATTATGATAATATTATTTTGATTATATGATGATAATTATTTTCACCCATATACTCATGTAGATTAATGACTCATGTTCCCTCCTATTATTCATTCCCTTAGATTTTTAGCTTACACTTTCTTCGAATCATGCCCCTAAATAATCACTTGTATTAATAAAATTAAGAAATACTATCTGATTACAAAGAATAAGGAATCAAATAAATATTAATGTTTTATGTGTGTTTATGTTGCTGGAACCAAATTTACCCTTTAAACTAATCCTATAAATTATGGGTTTTGTAATATTATAAATGTTTGTTTTAAAAACAATGTAAAATCATTTATGAAAGGTATATATCTTTATGGTTTATATCATAACAGGGTTTAAATAATTTAATATTTTTTATACTAAAATAAATCAATGTTTGAATTATATATTTCACAAGTAAAGAAATTATTGATGATTTTCTCATATGAATAAGTTTTTTACTCATGATTTATTTAATTATAATTTTTTCTCACTATAGTATTATGTCTTTGAAAAATTTCAAAACAATAAAAAGATTGTTCTGAATGTTATTCTTAGTATTAACTCAAGAGTAGTGGTAGTTTTATTTTCTGTATATATAGAAACATAATTTTATATCATGTATGTGTTCAACAATATTAAATGATATCCCTGATTAATTGAGGTAGATATATCTATGAAAACACCTTGTGGGGGAATTTTTTCATGTCACGTGTTAAAAACATCCTTAATTAGATTTTTTGGGAATATTAATCCTATAATAATTTTGATTTTCCTTTTGGTGGAATTTGAAAAAATACTAGGAATGGATTGGATTTCTTTATATATTTTTATTTCAATAGACATGAAAATCAAGTTTCATTCCATTTCCTAAAACATCTCATGAATCTATTCAAATTCTTGGAGTATTTTACCTCTACCTTTGGAAAATCCATCAATAGTATGGGTATTGGTACCAAATAAAGAGGCATGTCATTCTCAATATAGTTGAGACCAAATAAAACATCATTCTAGGAGACATTACCATTATAATAAAATATATGTTTATATTCCCTAAATATTTTCATAGTATTCCTTCATATCACGAGGTAAGGTTCACTACAGAACTTATACCCGATGTGGAACTTATAACCATGGTCCCATGTATAATGGCTTTTATAGAAATATAGTCATTAAAGAAGAAACTGAAATAGTATTTGGAAAACGTGTTTATAAACACTAGTGCATCACCTTTGGGTGAATGAGTTCTATTTTATATGAAGATGAATAATTTAATGCAGATTTTCATTGATTATAGAGATCTCAACAAAATCATTGTAAAGAACAAGAAACTACTATCATGGATTAATGAATTATTAGATAAATGTATGGGATATCAATGATTCTCAAAGGTGGATCTTAATTCTGGAATCACTAACTAATGGTGAACAAATAGAATATTCAAAATATTATATTTGGTATAAGATATATAAATTATGAGTTCATTGTGATTCTATTTGGACTTAAAAAATCCCATATAATATTCATGGACATAAAAAATCAATAATTCAAATATTACATTAATCAATTTATCGTAATTTGTATAAACTGAATTCTCATATACGCTAAGAGGAGGGAAAAATAATAGGAATATATGTGGATTTTTATAAATAAATTATGGATGGAAAAATTGTTTTATAAGTTCATCTACTATGAATTTTTGACACAATAAGTTACATTATTGAGACATATGATAACAAGTTAAGGAATGTTTATTGATCATTAAAAAAGATAATTAAATAATGAAATAAACCAACAAGTTTCATGGAAATCCATAGTTTTCTTGGATTAACTGGGTACTACTGGCACAATGTCAGAAATTCTTAACACTTTTTAACCCAATATCCAAGTCGACATGAAAATGAGTAAAGTGCCTCTAGTTGGATTAATAAAAAAATAACTTATGAATCTTAATAAAAAGCTAGTCATTTCACATGTACTCACACTACCCTTAAAGTGAGAAGGGACTATGATATATAATGATGCTTCAAATAAATGATTAGGATGTATACTCATTCAAAATAATAAAGTGATAGAATATAAATCAAGAAAATTAATTTCCATGACTACAATTATATTGATCATGATTTGGAGTTAGTAGTTACGATATTTTCATTTAATATTCATAGGAATTACCTCAAGGGATACAAGAGTGAAAAAAATACCTATCAACATATTTTAAAGTATATATTCATATAAATAAATATGAACATGTGTTAGTGATGATTATTTGATTTAATCAAGGATAATTTCTCCTCAATCTACTAACATCCTAAAAAGGTGAATAATATAGCTAGTTCCCTAAATTAAAAGTAACTTACTACCTTATCTATGAAGAAAATAAAAAAAATACCTATAATTATTGATATATAATGGATAGATATAGAAATCCTAATTATATAAAAATATATCACACCATTTCTAAATTATTTTCCAACCATACATCCAAGAGAAAATCAAGGCACCACAAAAGGGTGATTTTGTGCATCAATGGAAGTTGAGAGAAACTAAGGGAATGCTTATGAATTAATCACAAAAAAAGTTTAATTTATTCTGTTTGTAACAAGATTATGTGTTTTGTAAATTCCAATGATAATGAAAGAGCTACTAGATAATGTATATTGCTCATATTTTTTGATTGACCCTTGAAGTACCAATATGTATTGAGATCTTTGAGATAAATTACGTTAGGAAAACATGAGTAAAGATATTATAGAATCATCCTTAAACTATATGGTATGTCAGCATATTTTCAAAAGATTCATAAATCTAGGGGTATGATTTAACCATTGTCTATACCAATATGTAAATGGGAGAACATAATGATGTAATTTATCAACTATATTTTAATAGCAAATATAAAAATTGACATCTGGGTTTTGGTGGGTCTACTTTCCAATACCATAAACTTTGTCTCCATTCAAGGAGATTTCTCACTGGATAAAATTTCCATGATATATGTCAAGGAAGTTGTGAGGCTATATGGTAATTCACATTCAATCAAATCTAATAGATATCCATTGATTACAACTTTTTATAGTTGATTCGTCAACATTAATTTTAAAAGATGATCGAGGTACCACTACATTTTTTACTGAGAAACATGTAACTTCCAAAAAAATTGGGGAAGTCTATCACATTGTGGAGTGTATGGAATCTATAATATTGAAATTATAATAAGGCCAAGGAATCTATGGATAAGAAGTAAACATATGGAGAACAAGAAGTTTATATTAGGAAGGGATGGATAATGGAGATGTAATTAACTAAAAAAATAACCAAATACTATGAAACAAAGGAAGTAAGAACTGAAAAGAACATGATGGAGAATAATAAAGATCATCCATACCAGATAGTTCTTCCTTATTACAAAGATAATTCATAGAGAAATATTTAGTAGAAATATCAGAAGTCGATGGATATTTTAAAATAGTCTCACATAAAAATACCATATGCTAAATAAATTTCTTATATTATAAAATATAAAAACTTCCAAAAGGATATCCTTTTAAATAAATATAAATTAGTGGAATTTGGAATGATTTTCATGATTGGATAATTCTCATCCACTGTGTTGTAGAAACTACCACAAAATCATTGATATATGGGAGGTGTTTTCATTACATACACTATCTGATGTTGTACATTAAATAATTACCTATTTTATTTCAGGTATAGTTCAAATCTAGGAATTTATTATTTTTCAACAAAAACAGATCATAAGTAATTTAAATCCCATAATAATAAATATACAATTAACTAACATGTCAATGAAATATCTGACATCCATTCTCAAATAAATGTTTGTAAAAGTGGAAAAGTTCATTTTTTTCCAACCATTTTTTATTTATGAAAGTGGAAGAAAAAGGAAATGTACTGATAATACTTGTTTTTTCTTTCAAAGTCACAAGGAAATAATTAATCGACATTAAATAAGGATGATGAATTTTTCAATTTAGGGAAGAAAAGTTTCGATTTGATCTCATTAATGATCTAAAGAACATAGATATATCAGATTCTTCTCATACCATCACTACTGTAGAGGAAATATATAGAATTTTAGAGTTGAAAAATGATGAATAAAATTATTTAATGGATTTTATTGATGAATTATTGTATAAAAAATTTATTTAGACCAATAAGGTATAGGAAATATAGGAAGGTTTTATATCCTCAGAATAACATTCAAGGGATTATTTTCTAGAATTGTCTCCCTCTGTTATAAAAGAATTAGGGAGGGAACTGAAATCACTCATAGGAATCCTTAAATATCAATTTTTGGTATTATGATAAACACTACCATTAATTATACCTAAAGAACTTTTAGAATAAAAACAACAACAGTTTCATGTAGTGTCAATTCAAAGAATAAAAGATATTTCATGGATATTCAATATCATAAAAGGAATCAATAATTTAGTTTGTCCATAAATAGTGAGGATTTTATAAGGGAATTATATGACATGATATATCTAAATCTGATTTCCCCTTGCCATTAAATTAGTATTAAAGAGGAAGGTACTAACATTTTTGGATACCAAAATCATCTACCATATTTCAAATAGTGAGAAAGTCAATTTTATTCAATGTGTTCTTATGAAAGGAAAAATTAACATGATTTAAAAGGATAATGTTTTTATATCCATAAAAATACTCACGATATGGACACATTTTTTTACTCCCTTAATCTCATTGAAGCCATAATAAAGGTTCATTTTCCCCTTCCATTCATTAACCAAATGTGAGAATGACTAGCTGAGAAAAATACCAATATTTCCTAAATTTTTATACCAATTATAATCAAATATCAATGGAATCCATTGATAAATCCAAGATGATATTCAATTTCCCATATGGGGCCTTTATATATCCAATTATATCATTTTCTGTGTGTAATTCACCAAGAAAATTTTAGAAGTACAAGAAACTCATTTTCAATGATATGATAAAGGAATTATTTAATGTTTTCCTGGAATATTTATTATTTTATGGATGATTATTTGAAGTGTTCAAAAAGAATACACATTCAATAAAAGAAATATGTGAGGATACATGACTGGTTCTTAATTACTAGAAACATGACTTCATGGTGACAGATGGAATATTTCATGGCCAGGGAATTTCCAATGATGGGATTGAGTTTTATCCTATAATAATAAAATTAATAAAGGAGATACCAGTGTTTCTTTGAATGATGAAGATGAATAAAAATAGGGTAAATTGTATTTTTTTTACATGAAAAACTCTAATAATACCTCTTTAAATAATTGATTTTACTTTCAATTTAAAACTGATTATTGAAAAGGAAAATTAATAATGGAAAGAGAAGGAAATGATGATGTATAATTGTTTAAGGAATAGAAATACACTAGTCCACTCCACCAAACCACTCTCTACAAGGTTGAGGATTTAAACAGATCGTGTCCTCTTATCTGAATACCTCGACAACTGAGTGCATGTTGTTGAAACAATACAATAAGGCTTTTACATGTCCTTCTGGTTATTTTACATGGACCTTGTAAATCATCGCTTATTATGAGAAGATGAATCTATGGAAGAATATATAAGAGATTTAGGTCATTGAATATTGTTTTAGCTCATAGTTTCCTCCACAACTGAGAGATGATTTGATCTTCAATCAAGTATACATATGTTTCAAATATTTTATCAATGTCATGTGAACATATTATTATTTAAATAATAATAATAAAATTGAAATATTCATTAATGAATTATTATTTACACCATGAGAGAATAAATATTTACAAGAATCATTTTCTCTCTTCATTACATGAAGAATATAAATAAGAAACTTCGATGAAATTTTTTATTTCTATAAGAGAAAGAGTTTACACGCACCGCTTTTGAACCTACCAATGAAATAATTATAATGAATAAAATAATCCAATAGTTAAATTGGATCCTCGTCATTTTGAAATTAAAAAAATATGTCAATAGATTCTACATATTCATTTATAAAAATCATATAAACATTAAACTCCTTATTTCTGAAAATACTCTTCAAATAATAATGTTCAAAATGATTTGAATCATTCAACTGATAATTTCTCCCAAATAATATCAATATTGAGGAAATTAATTCCTTATTATAAATCCTCTCAAACATTTTTTAAACTCATCGAAATATTTTCCTTAAAAATCATAGAAACATAATTTTTAAAAATTCAAATATTTGAATTGGAACCATAACAAAATCATCTTCCAAAAATCTATGTAAAGAGATTTTAATATTGATTTACAATATTTCTCTCTAAAATAAGTGCCAAAATCTTATCAATATAATAAAATTATATTAGAATAATTTAATAATAATTTCTTAAATGACAACCATGATGACTGAAAATTAACTTTTTATTATAAAATCACTTTTTAGGAAAAGTGAGAAACCAGCCCTAGTTAATCTGGAGGTGAAGCCTCATAGGAGAAAGCAAATCCATCAAAGCTTAGCCTTAACCATTTATAAACATTAATATTAAGAAAAATATATTACTATGACCTTGAGATTACAGATTCATCTTCACAAAACTTCATTATCATATCTTATCATAAAAATGTTAATGGAGATCATATTTATCTTAAATTATTCTTCTGTCTATAGGAGATTTAGATTATTAGTGAAGATTAGTTCATGCATGGAATCAACTTTGGGTTTGAGAAAACCCCTCCAATATGATGTCATGATCTTGTTTCTCATGAATTAAGTCACGATGATCTTCCAGTTATGATTATTAATCATATATGGAAGGTGATATGAGAGATAATGTATGAATAGTTATGGAATAGTTCTCTGTATTCAACCTCCATCTCAATTAAATGTGAAGTAATCCAAATCCATGATAACATAAAAATAGAGATTTCATGGTGAGCACTTTTCATAAATAGTGGAAGACAAGACTTGTTCCTATTGCATTGTTTATCTTTTATATTCTTCTTATGGAATCGTCTCATCCCTAAACTATCCCTATATTAATATCATGTTCATTCTATATAGATGAAAATCTATATAGAATATATGACATATATCTAATTTATGTGAGATTTAGTTTTTGTAGAGATGTACATATTATAAAAACCAGGATCAAGTTTATAAACGTGTGTCACCTTCACAAATTTTCAGTAACATGAGGTTCTTCATTATAATACAAGAGTGAGGTTCATTTACTCAATGTGAGTATCATTCAAAAAAAGTTAGGTTTCCAAACCCAACTTTCTACTTGAAGATGTGGATCATTCAATACCAATGTTAGGTTATATTTCATGTATACATAATGGTAACATGGCATTTTCAAACAATTTCTACGGGTAATTTGTAAAATACATAATCCATTTAAAGGTATGATGAAAAATCTAAAAGTGTGTAAAACTAACATAGAATTGAAATAACATGTCAAAGGATGGGTTAGAACTCTGTGTAAAGGTAACTAGTGAATATAATGATATTCATAAAGGTAATGTATACCTGCATAAAGGTAAATTAGAAATACTTAAATGCAACACATAAGGGTGAGGATAGTTGCATATGGGTAAACAAAAAGTGTAAGGATCATTGCATAAAGGTATAGAAATAGTTATGTAAGGGTAAACAATGATATTGAAAAATTTCATAATGGTATAAGTAAATAATGTAAGGGTATAGAATGAGTTACAAAACTCACATAAAGGTAAAGCTAGACTCATGTAAGGGTAACAATAGATTTAAATAACTCACATAAATATACATATACAATTTTAAATAAATAATAATAATAATAATAAATGATAAAAATATAGAGAATGTTTTATTCATTATCAAAAAATATATAAATAATTTTGGTTTTAGTGATTATCAAAATAATATAAATAAAGTGTTAATGATTAACTCAACAATATCCCCATTTTTTATAATTAAAAAAATCATATCCAATAAATTCTCCTCCATTTTTAATGATTAAATGGTTAATATAGGAATAAATAAATCGAATCGGAAAATTTATTTTTAAATTTTTTAAAAACATAAAATAGAAATATTTTTAACAATCCCAACGTAGTACTAAAATATCCCCCTTAAAATATGATTCCATATAAAGAGTTAACATCAACAAGGAAAAACATGTAAAATAATATTAAATGAATAATAAAGTAATTTAAATGAGTTAAAATATATAGAAAACAATTTAATTCATTTCATAAAAATAATATTTTGAAACACATCTCAAAATTTAAAATAACTTTACCTTATACTAAGCTTAAATATTTAACATATTCAAGGAATTTAAGTAAAATATTTTCAAAGAATTTTTGTATAAATATTTTTTCATCCATTCAGGACCAAAACATACAAATATAATAATAAAATAGTTCATTTCACACAATAATATATCAATTTAGCATATTAAAGTAATTTAAATAGTAATACATTAAAATCATGCATAAAATTAAAATAACTTTTAATATATTAACAGATTCCAACATAGTTTTAAAAATATTGTACATGATGTTCATAAGTTAACAAAATAATTCAATTAATTATTCATCACATCAAATAAAAGAGTGAAAAAATATGTGATAGTTCAATCATAAGAATAACCAAATGTAGAGGAATAAAAGATAAAAAATTTAAAATATCATCTCCACTTATATAAAAAAGTTAGTTCATTTAAAATAAAAAATGAAATAATTCTTGGATTTTAATAGTTCCATCTCTAATAAGTCCATAATTTTTCAATCCTACACTATATGATAATATATTAATGTTTAGTAGCATAAATCATTTAAATATAAAATATAAGGGCCTTTTTGGTACTTGTGAACTTTTTTTATTCCTTTTTCATCAATTAAATATTTTGGATACCAAATCTATTTAATCTGATCATAAATTCCTTATTTTAAGTGGGATAAGGTTTTATAATAATAAAAATGATTGGCACTAAAAAATATTGGGGTTCTAAAATTATTTTAATGACCCGAACAATTATTAATGAAAATTTCTCTTGATCTAATTAAATGTATTATTACGTAAAATGGTTATATAAAACATATGAACTACCTTGATTTTATATTTCTTAGATTTTAAAATACTGTTAAGAATTGTTACCGTTGTTAATATAGTCAGTGAACAGTGATCATGTGATTAATATAAATATATGGCTTTAACAAATCCAATTTACTCAGACAAAGGAAGAAATGGCCTCATCCAGCAGAATTGCTCCATACAAAGCCCATTTGATGCGGCTCCAAAAGTAGGTAGCATAATTGGTCTTCGCATTTGACCAAGCTCAATCTGAGCTTCAACATGTTAAGCTTGAATGGAACCGCCTACGAGAGAAGTGGAAGTTAATAGAGATTAACACCTGAGGGATGTTATCTGAGCCACCCCAAGAATGTGTCACCATCGCGCACTTTACCCTTATGTATTATGTGTGTGTTATAAGGGTTTATTTAACAATACCATATCACTATAATTATGTGCATTATTGTTTTATAAAGAATATACATTCATTTTATTATTGTTACAATGTAAATGGTTTTTAAAGAACAAATAGTATTTTTAGTTAATATATAAATTCAACTAGGAAAACTATTTTGAAAAATTAATGGATTTTTTAATTAAATAATATTTTAATTTATTATTATATCTAAATTTTTTTTTATTAAATATAAATGATCGTAAAAATTTTATGAATACAAGTGAAATTTTTATTAAGGATTGAATTTTTTTTTGTTAAAACCCTTGAATTTTCAAAAAATGTTGGTTTTTAATTTAAAATTAAAAATTCACATATTTAGAAAATTATTTAGATAAAATTAATATTCTTTTTTGTAATCATAATGTCAAAATTAGCCAAAAGTGAATTTTTCATAATTTTCTTAGACAGTCGAATTTCTGGGTAAAAATAAAATACCATTTGTTTTTTATGACATATTAATGACCTAATAGTGATGTAATAAAATAATATATAAAGGTTGTTAGGTAAATATATGGTTTACCTTTACAATAATGTGATTTTTATTTGTTTAAATAATTTTATGATGCCTTAATGGACCGTCCAATACTAATAAAATATTTTAACATTTTAAAATGATTTCCTTGAGAGTGTGACTCACCTCCACATAATGAAGCCAAATATTTTAATAAGTTCGTATATTGGCCTTATAAAATAAAATTTTCCACTCCCATTTGGAAAAATCCATTCTAAAAAACCATGGGTTGTGTTGTGGTTTTAAATATTTAATTATATAGATTCCAGAACCTAAGTCTGTAAAATATTAAAGAATCCCCCTCTCTTTTCCTATATAAACCCACCCAAGATCCCACCTCTCTTCCCTAAAAACGATTTAATCACATACCTAATCCCCCTACTCTCTCTATAATCCTCCCAAGTCACCCCAATCTCCTAATAAGCCTCTCTCAAGCCTCTCCCATGACTTTGGGATCACACTTCCAAATAAGGGATTTCATCCTTTCTCTTTTATGTCCAATATTCTTTATATTGTTATACCATTTTATTTTAAATTATAAATGTTGGGGGATAATTTCACACCTCTCCCATACTTACCTCATTATGTTTTAATGATGATATACCTATTTATCTCTCATTAATTCCTCCCATGTACACCCATTACCATGATGAAATTCCGTAAGGAATTTCTCTCTTCTCATTTACACTCAATAAATTATTTTATATTATGCATCTAAATTCTATTACATGTGTTGGGATATTATATTACATGATCCCATTACTGTAAATTTCATGTATAAAGTATGAGGGACCCCTTTATCTCTCATCAACCCATTTTATGATTTCTATTTGATGGCGTTATGCTGCCAAATATTCCCATGCCAAAAACATCATGTAAGTGAAAACCGTACTCATTTCTCTTTCATGGGTATTAACCTTTATGAACATATATTTATTGATTATATATTTTCATGTATGTATTACATAATCCTTTATCATGGAATAAATTATTATGTTTAATTATTCCATGTGAAATTATTCATTTGGCACACTAATGCATGAAATGAAATGTTTATAAAGGGTGCACCCTGATATCGCTCTAATTCATTGGGTAAAGAAAGGTATAATGATATGCCATGGTAAATGAGGGTATAATCATTATAATTCAAGTTTAATTAGGATTTACTCATTCTAATTCAAGTTCAATTAGGTTTTACTCATGTTCCATGTCCACATGAGCCTTGGCTCGTGCTAATATCATGTTAAATAATGTTGTCACATCTCCATGTTATGATAATCATGTTATATCAAGCCTTTATGTTCATGTTTCTCCTATTCTCCATTTATTTTACTATTTCCTAACATATATTGTATTCTTAATTTTATTCTTTGTTTACTCCTTTACTGGGCTTTATATCTCACTGATCTCTTATGTATGTCCTCAGGTTATCCCATCCAATGCTAAGTACGAAGTAATGTTTTGGTCATATAAAACAATTTTTCAATAAAGATGTTGTATTTTATGTATTAGGTTTTCATGTAATGTTACTAATTTACCATGACACTAGATTGATCGATCCTAATATTTGTATTAAGTGCAAGTTAATGTAATAAATCACGTTCAAGTGTGAAATAAAGAGGAGGGTCGTAATAGTTGGTATTAGAGGATAGGTTTAGTTATTTTTGGGATTAGGATTAGGAAACCATTTTTAAATATGTAGGGATATTACTAGGTATAATAAACACATCCCTAAACTTTTTTGAGTATATAGTAAGTGTTTTATTAAAAAAATACATCTATGTCTATATAGAAACAAGTAGAGGTGCCTCTGACACAGTTGTATCTAGGGGTAAAACCCAAAAACATTACTTTGAACTAGAATCGAATGGGAACTGGTGAATGATAATAGGCCTTGCAGTACTCTTGGTTAGACACTCCTAGGTGATATTATTTTTTAAATTAATAATCCAAGTATGAACCATTATTAAAATAATAAAAAAAATCCCCTAAGAATATATATTGGGAAGCAGATCAGGGATAACATAGATTGAAGCCTATAAATTCATAAGTTAAAGATATAAATGTAATCTATAAGTTGTCCCTTTTGTTCTCTGGATTCCCATTTAAGTGTTACCCCTAACTTCTTTTTATTCTATCCAATGGCTCTTAATAGAAGTAATTAGGCTAACAATCGATGTGAAGATCAATGTGATGACTATTCTAATGAGATTCCCAATCATATGGATGTGAGAATCACAAACTCTGTGATGATAATCTATTAGTTAACTCATTTTTTGAATAGAAACATGGGTATACAGTAACATCCACCCCCCCCCCCCACACACAACAATAAAGAAAAAGCTACAATCGAGAGATTCATGAGACAAAGGCCTCCTACTTTTAAAATACAATCAGATCCCTCAATCACCGAAAAACAGATCAACTCCATTGAGAAGATCTTCTCTATCCTCTAATGTTCCAAACAAGAGAATGTTCTTCTGGATTCTAGTTCATATGGATGGTGAAGCTGATCAATGGTGTACATTGATCAATAATATGAATCCTAAGGGAGATATCGAGGCATTGGAATTGAAGGATTCCGACAAACAAATCGATAAATATTTTCCTCACACCATCCTAGTTAAGATAGAAAGGGACTTATTTTCCCTAAAGAAAAAGGACAAAGAATCCATTAGAGCTTATGAATAAAACTTTACAAGGCTTTCATGATATGACTATAGCTTTGTCATTACCCCTGAATGCATGGTTTACTACTTCATGGGTTAGCTAAAACCTAGCATACAGAAATCCTTAGTGATCTGTGACTTTGATAACTATTAGAAAATTTTCTGATGTACACAAAAAGTCAAAATGGAGATCGGTGAATCTCAAGGGTATCATCGAGACCAGAAGAAGAAGTTTGAGCTTAATTTTAGTGGTCTAATAAATAAATTCAATGGCACTAAGAATTTCTATCACCCCATTTTCCAAAGGTTTGGAAAGAAGAACCCAAGAAAATTGGCTGAAAGGTGTGAGGAAATACATTAGGTGTGGAAGAGAAGGGCACCTGTCCATTAACTACTGATAAGAAAAAACCACTTTTGTGAAAGAGGATAGTAACACTCTGTTTGAACCTCAACGCATTTTTCATTTCTTCAACTACAAACAACCATGGAAATTTTCGAACTAGTTCCCTAAGCCAAGGGTTTTCAAAGGAAACAAAAAAACCTCCATGGAATCATGTGAGAGATTTTTCCATCACTACCGTTGAATATAAATTATACAATGATGTGGTGAAAGGTTCATTGGTTATTCATTCAATAATAGAGAACTTACTTTTTGATTCTGGTACTATGCATTCTTTTATATCCTGAAAGTTTAGTAGAACAATACCAACACCACCAAAAATCATGGAAGTATAGATTTTGGTGGGAACGGAAAATGGGTAAATCATTACATCCCATGAATATAACTCCTCCCCTATCTCAATTTGTGTATTTAAATTCCCATAGAATCTCTTCATACTCCCTCTGGTGGAATTTTATTCAATTCTTGGCATGGATTGACTTTACCTATATAGAGCCAACATAAATTTCCATGAGAGGTAAATCACTCTCCATATGAAGAATCGACCCCCAATTATATACAAGTGAAAGGTGGAGGATAAATATTCCTTAGCACCATCATCTCAAGCTTGGATAATTCTTCCCTTTGAGCATGTGTATCATGCCTAGATGATTAAGTCTAAGGAAGAAACCATCTTTGAAGACATGCCTATTGTGAAGGAATTCACTGAAGTGTTTCTAGAGGAATTGCCCAGTCTTCCTCCTAGAAGAGATGTTGAATTATCAATTGATCTTATACTTGGGGAATTGTCAATATCCAATACTCCATAAAGATTGACTATTGTGGAGCTTGAGGAGATAAATAAAAACAACATGAGAATCTAGATAAAGGGTGTATAGGCCCAAGTGATTCACCATTGGGTAAACTATTCCTCTTAGCCAAGAAGAATGGTGGGTCAATGCTCCTTTTCATTGATTATCATGAGCTCAAAAAACTCGCGATAAAGAAAAATTATCCTTTTCCATGAATCGATGACTTGTTTGATCAGCTACATGGAGCACAATACTTCTCCAAGGTGGATCTATGGTCGGGATATTACCATGTAAGGTTGTGTAACAACCCAAAGTTTCATTAATGGAAATCCCTCTTGATATAATTAAATGTATCTTTATGTATATATATAAAATGTCAAATTCTTTGGTTTTATGTTAAGAATTTTGACTGTTGCTAATATAGTCATTGAACAGTGATCACATGATTATTATAAATATAGTACTTTAACAAATCCAATTTACTCAGACAAAAGAAGCGACGGCCTCATCCAGTAGAATTTCTCCATGTGAAGCCCATTTGTCAGAGCACGGAAAAGAGGTGGCGTCCTTGGGCTTCACACTTGAACAAGCCCAAGCTGAGCTTCATCGTGTCAAGCTCTAATGGGACCATCTATGGGAGAAGTGGATGTTGATAGAAATTACCACTCGAGCAATGTTATCTGAGCCACCACAAGAGTCGGTCACCATCGCAAACCTTACCCTTAGGTCTTATGCAGCTGTTTTAAGGGGTTATCTAACAAACCGCTAGTACTAAGTTCATGTACATTATTTTTGTTGTTTATAATAATGAATATACTTTCTTGTCATTATTGATGCATTGTAAATAGTTTTTAAATTACAAAGAGTGTTTTTAGTTATTATTTAATTAAAAAATATATTTTATTAAATTAATGTATTTTTTGAATTAAATAATATTTTAATAAAATATTATTATTATTAAATTAATTTTTATTAAATATAAATCTTCTTATAATTTTATGAATGCAATTATAATATTTATTAAGGTTTGAAATCCATTTCTGTCAAAACCCGTGAATTTTTTATAAATGTCGGTTTTTATTTTAAAATTAAAAAATTAACATATTTAGAAAATTATATGGATAAAAGAAAGTTTATTTCTGGAATCAGGATGTCAAAATTATCCAATAGTGAATTTTTAATAATTTTCTGAGATAGTCAAATTTTTGGGTAAAAATTAAATATCGTTTATATATATAATGTGTTTTATGACATCATAATGACCCAATAGTGATGTAATAAAATACTATAAGCTTTGTTCTCGGTCAATATATGTTTTTCCATTAAAATAAGTTGATTTTGGTTTGTTTGAATTACTTTTCAAAGCATTAATGGACCCCTCAAGACTTATTAAACATCTTGTCTTTTTAAATTATTTCCATGGGAGTGTGACTCACCTCAACATATGAAACCCCATTATTTTAAGAAGTTAGGAATTTTTCCATATAAAATATTGTTTTCATCTTCCCTTTTCCAAAAACCATGGGAAAAACCATTGTATGGTTTGTGGTTTGGATTAATTTAATATAAGGGGTCCCAACCCTAAATAATAAATAATTCCCTCACCTTTCCTATATAAACCCACCCAATCTCCCACTTTATCCTCACTCAAAGCCTTTGGAATTCGTCCAACCTCTTCCCTAATCTCTCTAGAATCCTCCCGAGGTGCCCCAAGTTCCCAATAAGCCTCTCTCTAGCTTTTGGAAGCACACTTCCAAGTAAGGGTTTTTTCTTCCTTTCTTATTTTTGTCCAATTTTCTTTAAGTTGTTTTGCCCATTTATTTTCAGTTATGAATGTTGGGGTATGGTTTCTCACCTCACTCATATTTTCCTCTTTATGTTTGAATTATGGGATACCCCTTTCTCTCTCATTATATTCCTCCAATGTACACCCATTACTATACTGAAATTCCCAAAGAAACTTCATTATCCTCTTTTACATTCAAGCAATACTTTTGTATCATGAATCTAAATTCCGTTACAATTTTTGGGACATGTATCTATATGACCTCCTTATTTTCCATTACATGTAAATATGATGAGTAACAAATTTCTCTCTCATCAACTATTTTTTATGAATTCTTACTTCACACCGTTACGCAGTCTAAATCGCACTGATTTCCTAAGCCCATGCCATTGTGTAGTGAATACCATGACCATTTCTATATCAAGGGTATTCACATATATTCACAATTACTTATTGATTATAAATTTTCATTTATGAATTACACATTCCTTTGTCGTGGAATAAATGATTATGTTTTATGAATCTATGTTTTATGATCCATGTGGCACAGTTATGCATGAAATGAAATGTTTAAGAAGGGTGTGACATTATAGCACTCTAATGCATTGGGTAAAGTATAGTATCATGATATGTCATCTGCAATGAGTGTTTACTCATGCTAATTAAATTTCAATGAGGGTTTACTTGTACTTCATGAGCAATGAGAATTTACTCATGCTCCATGTGCAATGAGCCTTGGCTCATGCTAATTCCATATTAAGTGGTGTTGCCACATTTCCAAGTTATGATTATCATGATTTATCATGACTTTATGTTCATGTTTCTCTTGTTCTCTAATAATATGCCTAATATCTAACATGTATTGTAATCCTCATGTTATTCCATGTGTATTCTCTTACTGGGCTTTATAGCTCACTCTTTTCTTATGGATGTCCTCAGGTTATCCAGTGCAATGCTAAGTACGAGGGAATGTAGTGGTCATGTAAAGGAAGTTTTCAATAAAGATGTTGTATTTCATGTTTCATGTTTTTATGTAATGATCCTAAGCCACAAATACACTAAACCTCTCAATCTTATTTGTTGTATCAATTGAAGTTTTATGTAATAAATCATGTTTAAGTTTTTAATAAAAGAAAGGTTTCCATAGTTGGTATCAGAGGATAGGTTTAGTTATTTTTGGGATTAGGATTAGAAAACCCTAGTAAAGCCTTAGAGACAAGACTAAGTAAAATAAAAACATCCCTAAGTTTTGGTAAGTACTGAGTAAGTGGTTTATCAAACAGAAACATCCCTGTCTGGATACGAGTAGGTAGAGGCGGCTCTGGCACAGATGTATCCTAGGGGTAAAACCTGAAAACACCACTTTGAGATAACTCGAACGGGAACTGGTGCACGACAACGGGCGTTGATGCGCTCTTGGTTACGACACTCCCGGGGTATATGTTTTGATAAATTCAGAATCTTAGTATGAACCCTTATTAAGGGAATTAAAAAAATTCCCCTAAAATATATATGTTAGAAAGTAGATCATGAAAATCCTAGATTGAAGCCTATAGACTCATAAGTTAAGGAAATAAAAGTTAAATTATAATTCATCAACTTTTTTCTTTGGATTACCCTTTATGTGTTACCCCTAACTTTGCTTTTATTCCATCCAATGGCTGATAATAGGAGGACTTGGGATAAAAACCGTTGTGAAGATCAGTGTGATGACTGTACTAATGAGATTCCCAATCCAATGGGAGCGGGAATCGTGAGCTTTGTCATGCTTCTCTCTCATCTAACTAAAGTTTTGAATAGAAACACTGGTCAAGAGGAATGTTCAACCCCCCTAAGAAAGAACAAGTCATTATCGAGATCTTAATGAGACAAAGGCCTCCTAATTTTTGTGGATCATCTGATCCCACGATCGCTGGACAATGGATCAACTCCATTGAAAATATATTCTCCATCCTTCAATGTTCTGAACAAGGGAATTTTATCATAGAGGCTTGTTGTATGGAGGGTGAAGCTGATCAATGATGGATGTTGATCAAAAATAGAAAGCCTGAGGAGGAGATCTAGGAATTTGAATGGAAGGATTTCTGAAAGATGTTTTTCGATAAATATTTTCCGCGCACCCTCCTGCTTAAGATGGAAAGGTAATTCCTTTCCCTCAAGAAAAAAGATGAAGAATATATTGGAGCGTACGAGGAAAACTTAAAAAGGCTTGCACGATACGCTTCCGGTATTTTCGTTGCCCCAGAATGCAAATTTGACGGCTTCTTTGGTAGGTTGAAGCCTAGCCTACAGAAAGCATTAGTAATCTGTGACTTCGATAGCTATGAGGAAATTTCCCAATGTTCCCTCAAGGTCAAAATTGAGATTGGAGAATCACAGGGGTATCATGGGGATAAGAAGCATAAGGTGGAATTTAATGATGGTGGTCTGATGGGTAAATCCAACGGTGCTAAGAAGACCCAGCACCCCACTTGCCAAAAGTACAGAAATAAGCACCCTGGAAATTGCCTTAAGGGGACAAGGAAATGCTTCATGTGTGGCAGAGAAGGGAACCTAGCTGTTAACTGTCGGCAAGAAAGACCCGCGACTGCGACAGAGGAGAGGAACGCTCCGTTTGAACCTCAACACATTTTTCAATGCTACAAATGCAAAGAACCGGGTCATTTTGCAAATCAGTGCCCTAATCCAAGGGTTTTCGGAGGCAAGCAACAACCTCCAAGGAAGCAAGGAAGAGCTTTTTCCATCACTTCTACCAAAGTGAACCCCGACAACGAAGTGGTGAGAGGTATGCTAGTTATTCATTCAAGAATAGAGAACGTACTTTTTGATTCATGTTCTACACATTATTTTATACCGTGAAAGTTTAGTAGAACAATCTCAGCACCACCACAAATCATGGAAGTGAAGATGTCGGTGAGTATGGAAAATGGGGCAATCATTTCATCCCATGAATATAATTCCTACCCTGTCATAATATGTGGATTGAATTTCCCAGAGAACCTCATCATACTCCCTCTAGGAGAATTTGATGAAATTCTTGGTATGGATTAGCTTTCCTTATATAGAGACAACTTAAATTGTTGAGAGATGGAAATCACACTCCATATGGAGAATCGGTCCCCGATTCTTTACAAGTGTAAGGAAGAAGATGAATCTCCTTTAGCTCCATAATCTCAAGCATGGATATTACTGCCCTATGAGCACGCGTATTTGGCTCAGATGATTGATTCCAAGGAAGAAACCATCCTTGAAGAAATGCTTATTGTGAGGGAATTCACTGAAGTGTTTCCCAAGGAACTGTCTAGTCTTCCTCCTAGAAGGGATGTTGAATTATCAATTGAAATTATACCTAGGGAATTACCAATATCCAAGACTCCATATAGAATGGTTGTTTTAGATCATGAAGAGCTGAAGAAACAACTACAGGAGAATCTGGATTAAGGGTTTATATTCCCAAGTGCTTCACCATGGGGTGCACCAGTCCTCTTCGTCAAGAAGAAGGATGGGTCAATGCGGCTTTGAATCGATTATCATAAACTTAACTAAATCACGATAAAGAAAAAATATCCTCTCCCAAGAATTGATGACTTGTTCAATCATCTGTGTGGAGCACAATACTTCTCCAAGGTAGACTTGCAGTCAGGATATTATCAAGTAAGGGTGAATAAGGAAGATATCCCCAAGACAGCTTTTCGCACAAGATACGGGCACTATGAATTCATATTAATGCCTTTCGGACTCACTAATGCTCCATAAATCTTCATGACATTAATGAATAGAGTCTTTATAGATTACCTCGAAAAATTTGTGGTAGTCTTTGTAGATGATATTCTAATATACTCTAAAACCAAGGAGGATCATGAGGAGCATTTAAGAATTGTACTAGAGACATTGTGAAAGGATAATCTCTTTAAAAAGTACAGAAAAGTGTGAGTTTTGGTTGAAGGAGGTCTCATTCTTGGCCCATATCATCACAAGAAATGGGATATCTATGGATCCCTCCAAAACAGATGCAATTCAGGGATGGTTGAGACCAAAAACGGTAACAGATATCCGTAGCTTCTTTGGGTTAGCTAGATATTATCGACAATTTTTGAGGAATTTCTCCTGAATGTACAACCCTCTTACCAATATAACAAGAAAGGGAGTAAAGTTTTCTTGGAGTGATTAATGCGAAGAAAGCATCAAGGAGTTGAAAAGGAGGCTTATCACTATGCCCGTGATCACTTTACCCACAAGTGGGGAACTTTTTATGGTATTCAGTAATGCTTCAAAGAAGGGAATAGGTTGTGTGCTGATGCATAATGATAAAGTGATATCCTATGCCTCAAGGTAGTTGAAAATCCATGAGAGAAACTATCCAACACATGATCTAGAGTTAGCGGCGGTGATCTTTTCCTTGAAAATCTGGAAGCATTATCTCTATGGAGAGAAATGTGAGATATATATTGACCACAAGAGTCTTAAATATATATTCACACAGAAAAATCTTAATATGCGTCAGAGAAGATGGATAGATCTCATCAAGGATTATGACTGTTCAATACATTACAACCCTTGGAAAGCGAACAAGGTGGCATATGCCCTAAGTAGAAAGGACCCAGCGATTCTAACAATGATGAGAATTGAGAAGGATCCAATATTCTTAGACTTGATGAAGATAAACATGGGAATCATAAAGAAGGGAACATCATCAATCCTTTCACAAATGATTGATCAACCATCTCTTTTGGAAAGGTTAAGGGATGCTCAAAAGGATGATGTGGGAATTCAGGAAAAGGTGGAAGCTATCGAAAAATGGAAATCCTCAGTGATTAATGTTAATGAAGAAGGAATTGTGTGGTTTGGGAAAAGACTATGTGTTCCATCTAGTCTGGAGCTGTAGAAGGAACTTTTGGAGGACACACATAGTTCAAATTTCTCTATTCACCCAGGGAGTACAAAGATGTATCCAGATCTCCGAGAAAACTATTGGTGGGATAATATGGAGAAGGAGATCACTAAATATACATCAAAGTGCCTAGTGTGCCAGAAAGTGAAGGAAGAGTGACAGAAGTCTAAGGGGATGATGCAACCATTGCCCATACTAGAATGGAAATGGGAGAACATCACCATGGACTTTGTCACCGGACTTCCGAGGACATCCAAAGGCAACAATGCAATATGGGTTGTTGTGGATTGTCTTACAAAGACTGTGCACTTCATTTCTATTCGGGATGATTTCTCTTTGGATCAACTGGAATGGATATATATCAGGGAAGTGGTAGGTTTCATGGAGTACCACTATATATTGTGTCTGTCCAAGATCCAAGATTCACCTCTAAGTTTTGGAAGAGTCTTCAACATGATCTGAATACTGAACTGAACTTTAGTACGGGATATCATCCTCAAACTAATTTCCTATCCGAGCGGACTATCCAAACACTTGAGGAAATGTTGAGAGCATGCTCAATGTACATTAAAGGAGGATGGGATCAACATCTTCCTATGGTTGAGTTCTCTTATAATAAAAGTTTCCACTCGAGCGTCAAAATGGTACCATATGAAGCCCTGTATGGGAAAAGGTGCAGAACACCGACATGTTGGGATGGGGTTGGTGAACGTAAGCTTTTTGGACCAGAAATGGTTGAAGAAATGGTGGAGAAGGTAAAAACCATTCAGCAGCATATCAAGGCAACCCAGAGTCTACAGAAGAGTTATGTTGATAATCGTCGACAAGACCTTGAGTTGAAAGTTGGAGACATGGTTTTTCTATGCATATCTCTATGGAAGAAGGTCATGAGGTTTGGAAATAAAGGGAAGTTAAGTCCAAGGTACATCGGCCCCTTCGAGATTCTTGATCATGTCGGGGATGTGGACTATCGACTAGCACTTCCACCTACCATGGCCAAAGTACATGATGTATTTCATGTATCCCTCTTAAGGAAGTACATACAGGACCCTTCACATGTACTCTCTTCTGAGGTGGTACAATTAGAATATGATCTTTATTATGAGGAGAAACCAATGGAGATCATAGATCGTAGAGAAAAAGTTCTACAAAATAAGACGATGCCCCTCATCAAGGTGTTGTGGCGAAACCACAAGCTTGAAGAAGTGACTTGGGAATCGGAGGAAATGATGAAGCTGAGTTAACCACGTCTATTTTAGTGTGGGAAAAGGAAAATTTTGAGGGCGAAATTTCTTAAGGGGGGAATATTGTAACGAACTAAAGTTTCATTAATGGAAATCCCTCTTGATCTAATTAAATGTATCTTTATGTTTATATAAAATTTCATCTTCTTTGGTTTTATGTTAAGAATTTTTACCATTTCTAATATAGCCATTGAACAGTGATCACATGATTAGTATAAATATAGGACTTTAACAAATCCAATTCACTCAGACAAAAGAAGCGATGACCTCATCCAGTAGAATTGCTCCATACAAAGCACATTTTTTGGAGCTCGGAAAAGTGGCAGCGTCCTTAGGGTTCGCTCTTGACCAAGCCCAAGCTGAGCATCATCATGTCAAGCTCGAACGGGACCGTCTACGGGAGAAGTGTAAGTTGACATAAATTACCACTCGAGCGATGTTATCTGAGACACCCCAAGAGTCTATCACCATCGTACACCTTACCCATAGCTCTTATGCGGCTGTTTTAAGGGGTTATGTAACAAACTGCTAGTACTAAGTTCATGTACATTATTTTTTTTGTATATAATAATGAATATACTTCCTTGTCATTATTGATACATTGTAAATAGTTTGAAAAGTACAAGCAGTGTTTTTAGTTATTATTCAATTAAGAAATATATTTTATTAAATTACTGGATTTTTGAATTAAATAATATTTTAATAAAATATTATTATTATTAAATTAGTTTTTATTAAATATAAATTATCTTATAATTTTATAAATGCAATTATAAGTTTTATTAAGGTTTGAAAGCCATTTCTGTCAAAACCCGTGAATTTTCAATAAATGTCGGTTTTTATTTTAAAAGTGAAAATTAACATATTTAGAAAATTATTTGGATAAAATAAATGTTATTTATGGAATCAGGACATTGAAATTATCCAACGGTGGATTTTTCATAATTTTCTGAGATAGTCATATTTTTGGATAAAAATTAAATATCGTTTAAATATATAATGTGTTTTATGACATCATAATGTCCCAATAGTGATGTAATAAAATACTAGAAGCTTTGTGTTCGTCAAATATATGTTTCAAAATTAAAATAATTTTATTTTTGGTTTGTTTGACTTACTTTTCAACGCATTATTGGACCCCTCAAGACTTATTAAACATCTCATCTTTTTAAATTATTTTCCCTGGGAGTGTGACTCGCCTCCAGATAAGAAACCCCATTATTATAAGAAGTTCGTACTTTGGACTTATAAAATATTGTTTTCCTCTTCCCTTTTCCAAAAAACATGGGCAAAAACCATGGGATGGTTTGTGGGTTGGATTAATTTATTATAAGGGGTCCCAAACCTAAATAATAAAGAATTACCTCACATTTCCTATATAAACCCACCAAAGCTCCCACTTCCTCCTCACTCAATGCCTTTGGAGTTCATCCAACCTCTGCCCTACTCTCTCTATAATCCTCCTAAGGTTCCCCAAGCTCCCAATAATCCTCTCTCTAGGCTATTGAAGCACACTTCCATGTAAGGGTTTTTTCTTCCTTTCTCATTTTTGTCCAATTTTCATTAAGTTGTTTTCCCCATTTATTTTCATTTATGAATGTTGGGGTATGGTTTCACACCTCACTCATACTTCCCTCATTATGTTTGAATGATGGGAGACCCCTTTCTCTCTCATTATATATCTCCCATGTACACCTGTTACTATGTCGAAATTTCGAAAGGAACTTCTCTCTCCTCTTTTACATTCAAGCAATACTTTTGTATCATGAATCAAAATTCCATTACAATTGTTGGGACATGTATCAATATGAACTCATTAATGTAAATTACATGTAAATATTATGAGAAACCCCTTTCTCTCTCATCAACCATTTTTTATGAATTCATACGTCACGTCGTTACGCTGCCGAAATCGCACTGATTTCCTAAGCTCATGCCATTGTGTAGTGAATACCATGCCCATTTCTCCATCAAGGGTATTCACCTTTATGCACATTTACTTATTGATTATAAAGTTTCATGTATGAATTCCAAATTCCTTTATCATGGAATTAATGATTATGTTTTATGAATCCATGTCTTATGATCCATGTGGCACACTTATGCATGAAATGAAATGTTTAAGAAGAGTGAGCCCTTATAGCGCTCCAATGAATTGGGTAAAGTATAGTATCATGATACGTCATGTGCAATGAGTTTTTACTCATTCTAATTCAAGTGCAACAAGGGTTTACGCGTGCTTCATTTGCAATGAGAATTTACTCATGCTACATGTGCAATGATCCTTGGCTCATGCTAATTCCATGTTTAAGTGTTGTTACCACATTTCCATGTTATTATTATCATGATTTATCATGACTTTATGTTCATGTTTCTCTTTTGATCTATTTATATGCCTAATGTCTAACATGTATTTTACTTCTCATGTCATTCCATGTGTATTCCCTTACTGGGCTTTATAGCTCACCCTTTTCTTATTCATGTCCTCAGGGTTATCCCATGCAATGCTAAGTACGAGGGAATGTAGTGGTCATGTAATGAATGTTTTCAACAAATATGTTGTATTTCATGTTTCAAGTTTTTATGTAATGATTTTAAGCCCCAAAGACAATGAACCTCTCGATCTTCTTTGTTGTATCAAGTGAAGTTTATGTAATAAATCATGTTTAAGTTTATAATAAAAGCAGGTTTCTCATAGGTTGAATAAGTTGGATATCCACAAGAATATTTTCGTACAAGTTATGGGCAATATGAATTCATAGTAATTCCTTTAAGACTCACCAATGATCCAGCAATCATCATGGACTTTTTAATAGAGTCTTTAGAGATTACCTCGAAAAAATTTTGGAAGTATTTATAGATGATATTCTAATATACTCCAAAACCATGGAGGATCATGAGGAGTATTTAAACACTATACTAGAGACTTTACAAAAGGAGAAACTCTTTGAAGTATGGAAAGTGTGAGTTTTGGTTGAAGGAGGTATCATTCATGGGTCATATCATCACAAGCAATTTGATATCTATAGATCCCTCCAAGATAGCTGTTATTTAGGGATGGCCAAGGCCAACGTCGTGGATGGATATCTGTAGCATCCTGGGGTTAGATGGATATTATTTCCGATTTGTGAGAAATTTATCACAATTTTAAAACCCTCCTTCCAAGATAACTCATAAGGGATTAAAGTTTTCTTGTAGTTATGAATGCGAAGATAACATCAGTATGTTGAAAAGGAGGCTTATCATTGTGCTTGTTCTCACACTACCCACAATTGGAGAACTTTTTTTGGTATCATGTGATACTTCAAAGAAGAGACTCAGATATGTGTTGATGAAAAATAACAAATTCATGGCCTATACTTCAAGGAAATTGAAAGTTCATGAGAAAAACTATCCAACACATGATCTGGAGTTAGCTACAGTAATCTTCGCTTTAAAAATTTAGCAACATTACCTCTTTGGAGAGAAGTCTAAAATATATATGTATCACCAAAGTCTCATGTATATATTCACACAGAAAGAGCTGAATATGCACCAAAAAAGATAGTTAGAGCTAATCAAATACAATGACTGGTCGATTCACTATCATCTGGGAAAAGAAAACAAGATGGTAGATGATTTAAGTAGAAAGGATCTAGAAACTCTTTCATTGATGAGAATTTAAGATAATCTAATCTTCATAGATTGAATGAACATGGACGTGGGAATCATAAATAAGGGATCATCGTCAATCCTTTAAAAATTATTTCTTAGCCATTTCTTTGGGAAAGGTTAAAGGATGCTCAAAAGGATGATGTGGGAATTCAGAAGAGAGTGGAAACTATCAAAAAATGGAAGTCCTCAGAGTTCAATGTTAATGAAGAAGGAATTGTGAGATTTGGGCAAGGACTATGTGTTCAATCAAATCTAGAGTTAAATAATGAACTTTTTGATGATGAACATAGTTTAAATTTATCCATTCACCCAGGAATCACAATGATGTATTGAGATCTCCGAGAGAAATATTTGTGGGATAACATGATGAACGAGATCTCTGGGTATACATCAAAGTATTTGGTAAATCATAATGTGAAGGCTGAAATGCAGAAGTCTAAGGGGATGATGAAACCATTACCCATACCAACATGTAAATGAGAGAACATCACCATGGAATTTGTCACCAGACATCCAAAGACATCCAATGGAAATAATCTATGTGGGTTTTTTGGATCATCTTACAAAGACTGAACACTTTATTTCAATTTGATAGGATTTCTCATTAGATCAACTAGAACATATATATATCAAAGAAGTGATAAGGTTTCATAGAGTACCACTATCAATTGTATCCGATCAAAATCCAAGATTCACCTCTAAGTTATGAAGAAGTCTCTAACATGCTCTGAATACTGAGTTGAACTTCAGTATAGATTATTATCCTCAAACTGATGTCCAATCTATGTGGACTATACAAACACTTTAGGATATGTTGAGAGCATGCTCAATAGACTTAAAAGGATGATGGGATCAACATCTTCCTCTCATTGAGTTCTCTTACAATAACCGTTTCCACACAATAATCCAAATGTCTCAATATGAAGCCCTTTATGGGAAGAGGTGCAGAACACCATCTTGTTGGGATAAAGTTGGGGAGGGAAAACTCCCAGGTCCATAAATGGTTTATGAAATGGTGGAAAAGGTTATGACCATCCAGAATCACATTAAAACAGCTCAAATTCAACAAAAGAGATATGCTGATAATCATTGACGAGACATATAGTTTGAGGTTGGAGACATGGTATTCCTCTACATATCACCATGGAAGAGAGTAATTTGATTTAGGAAGAAGGGAAAGCTTAGTCCAAGGTACATTTTCTAATTTGAGATCATTGATCGCATTGTATTAGTGGCATATAGTCTATCACTCCCACCAAACCTATCTCAAGTACATGATGTATTCTATATATCACTCTTGAAGACTAACGTACCCGACCCATCGCATGTACTCAATCCAGAGGTAGTGCCATTGGATAATGACCTCTCCTATGAAGATAAGCTGATGAAAATCTTAGATCATATGGAAAAATTTCACCAAAATAACAGAATCCCATCGTCAAGGTGTTGTGGTGAAACCACAAGTTTGAAGAGGCAATATGGGAATCAGAGGAAGTGATGTAGGAAAGTTACCCTCATCTATTTTAGAGTGGGAAAAGAAAATTTCATGGATGTAATTTCTTAAAATAAGAAGATTGTAATGACCCAAAATTTTATTAATGAAAATTCCTCTTAATCTAATTAAATGTATTATTATGTAAAATGATTATATAAAACATATGAACTTCCTTGGTTTTATGTTTTTTTATTTTAAAATACCTTTAAAAACTGTTATCGTTGCTAATATATATGTTCAACCATGATCACGTGATTCGTATAAATATAGGGCTTTAAGAAATATAGTTTACTCATAAAAGGGAAGTGATGACCTAATCTAGTAGAATTTCTCCATACGAAGCCCATTTTTTAGAGCTCAGAAATGAGGTAGCATCACTGGGCTTCACTCTTGACCAATTCGAAGCCTATATTCAACATGTTCTGCTTGAATGGAACTTCCTAAGGGATAAGTGGAAGTTAATAAAGATTACAACCCGAGCAATGTTATCCGAGCCGCCCGAAGACTCTGTCATCATCGCACACCGTACCCTTTGTTCTTATTCTAGTGTTATAAGGGGTTATGTAATAAGACCCTAGCACTATGATTATGTGCATTATTTTTGTATAAAAAATATACATTCATTTTATTATTGTTACTTTGTAAATGGTTTTTAAAGAACAAATAGTATTTTTTAGTTAATATTTAAATTCAATTACAAAATCTATTTTGAAGAATTAATGGATTTTTGAATTAAATAATAATTTAATAAAATATTATATCAAATTTTATTTTTTTATATATAAATTATCATAAAATATTTATGAATACAATTTAAATTTTTCTTAAAGTTTGATATCTTTTTTTGTCAAAACCCATGAATTTTCAATAAATGTTGGTTTTTATTTTAAAATATAAAATTTACATATTTATAAAATTATTTAGATAAAATGAATATTATTTTTTGGAATTAAGATGTCGAAATTAGCCAACAGTAAATATTTCATAATTTTTTGAGACAGCTGAATTTTTGGGTAAAAAATAGATATCGTCAAAATATATAATGATTTTTATGACATCATAATGACCCAATAGTGATGTAATAAAATACTATAAAATGGATGCTCCAAAAATATGTATTTTAACTTTAAAATAATGTGATTTTAGATTTTTTTTGATTAATTTTATGATTTTTTAATGGACTCTCTAAGACTTATAAAATATTTTAACATTTTAAAATGTTTTCCTTAAGAGTGTGATTCACCTCAACATAATCAATCAAAATATTTTAATAAGTTATTCCATTTGAGTTATAAAATAATGATTTCCACACCCCTTTGGAAAATCCCAGGGGAAAAAACCATGGGTTTGTTTGTGGTTTTAATTATTTAATTATATAGATTCCAAAACCTCTGTTTGTGAAGTATTAAATAATTCCCCACTCTTTTCCTATATAAACCCACCCAAGCTCCCACTTCACTTCACTAAAAACCCTTGGATCACATGTACACACTTCCCTACTATATCTATAATCCTCCAAAGGTTCCCCATGCTCCCATGAAGACTCTCTCAAGACTCTCCCAAGCCTTTGGGATCACACTTTCAAATAAGGGATTTCTTCCTTTCTCATTTTTGTCCAAGTTTAATTATGTTGTTATACCCATTTATTTTAGATCAATAATGTTGGGGTAAGATTTTTCACCTCCTCCATACATTACTTAATATGTTTTAATAATGAGAGACCCCTTTATCTCTCATTAATACATCCCTTTTACACCTGTTACCATGCTGAAATTCCGTAAGGAATTTCTCGATTATCATTTACATTCAAGCAGTTATTTTATATTATGCATCTAAATGCCATTAAATATGTTGGTATATTATTTTCATGACCCCCTTACTATCCATTTAATTTATAAATGATGATATACCCCCTTCTCTCTCATCCACCCATTTTACAATTTCTATATGATGTCGTTATACTCCAAACAATTCCCATGCCAAAAGCATCGTGTAAGTGAATACCATATCCATTAATCTATTAAGGGTATTCACCTTTATGAACATATAATTATTGATTATAGTGTTCCATATATTTATTCCACATTCCTTTCTCATGGAATAAATGATGATGTGGAATGGTTCCATGTTATATGATCCATGTGGAACACTTATGCCTGAAATGAAATATTTATAAATGGTGTGCCATGATAGTGGTCCAATGAATTGGGTAAAGAATAGAATCATGATATTCCATGTTCAATGAGGGTTTACTCATTCTAATTCAAGTGAAATTAGGGTTTACTCATTCTAATTCAATTTCAATGATGGTTTACTCATCCTCCATGTGCAATGAGCCTTGTCTCATGCTAATATCATGTTAAATGTTTTTTCCATATCTCCGCATTTTGATAATAATGATATATCATAACTTTATGTTCATGATTCTCTTATGCTCCATTGATATTAATGTTCTGAAACATGTGTTTTATTATTCAAATTATTCCATGTTTACTCCATTACTGGGCTTCATAGCTCACCCATTTCTTATGTATGTCCCCAAGTTATCTCACGCAATGCTAAGTACGAAGGAATGTTGTGGTCATGTAAAATATGTTTTCAATAAAGATGTTGTATTTTATGTATTAATTTTTCATTTAGTGTTCCTTATTTCCCAAAACACTAGACCTATCGATCCTCAAAGTTTTCTTAAGTTCAATTTTATGTAAAAAATCATGTTTAAGTGTGCAGTAAATAAAAGGGTTGTTATAGTTTGTATTAGAGGATAGGTTTAGATATTTTTGGGATTAGGATTAGAAACCCTATTGAAAGACTTAGGGATAAGACTAAGTATAATAAAAACATCCCTAAATTTTTGTGAGTATAGAGTATGTGGTTTATCAATAAAATACATTTTTTTCTAGATTATAACAAGTAGAGGTTGCTCTGGCATAGATGTATCTAGGGGTAAACCCCGAAAACACTACTTTGAGCTAGACTCGAATGAGAACTATTGAACAAAAATGCACCTTTATGCACTCTTGTTTCGACACTGCCAAGGGATATGATTTGATATATTCATAAGATTAGTATGAACTATTATTAATGGAATATAAAAAATTCACCTAAGAATATATGTTGGGAATTAGATCATGGATAACAGAGATTAGAAACCTATAAATACAAAAGATATGGAAATAAATGTAAGATAAAAGTTATCCCCTTTTTCTTTGGAATCCTCTTTATGTGTTACCCATAACTTTCCTTTTATTCTAGACAATTGCCGATAAAAATAGGACTCAGGATAACAACTGATGTGAAGATCAATGTGATGGAAGTTCTAATGAGATGCCCAATTCGATAGAAGAGAGAATCACAAACTTTGTCACGATGCCCTATTAGTTAAATCATATTTTGAATAAAAACATGGGTCAAGAGGAATATAAAACCCCCACTAAGAAATAACAAGTTTCAATCGAGATCTTCATGAGACAGATGCCTCCTACTTTTAATGGATCATTTGATCCCTCAATCGTTGAACAATGGATCAACTCCATTGAGAAGAAATTTTGAATCATTCAATGTTCCAAAAAAGAGAAGTTTATTCTGGCTGCTTATCATATGGAGGGTGAAGCTAATCAAAGGTGTAAATTAATCAAAAATATGAAGCATGAGGAAGAGATCGAGGCGTTGGAATGGAAGGATTCTCAGAAAATATTTTTCGATAAATATTTTCCCCGCACCCTCTGACTTAATATGCAAAGGGACATCCTTTACCTCAAGAAAAAAGATGACTAATCAATCATAGAGTACAAATAAAACATCAAATGGCTAGCACGATATGCCTAAAACTTTATTTTTACCCCTGAATGAAAGTTTGACCACTTCTTTGGTGGGCTAAAACTGAGCCTAATGAAAACCCTTATGATCCATGACTTGGATAGCTATGAGGAAATTGTCTGGTGTGACCTCAAAGTTGAAAAACAAATCGGCGAATCTCAGGGGTGTCATGGGTATAAGAAGATGAAGGTAGACCTTAATTCTGGTGGTCTAGTGGATAAATCCAATGGTTCTAAGAAATTCTAGCACCCCACCTACCAAATGTGTGGAAAGAAGCACCCAAAAAAATTCCAAAAGGGTGTGCGGAAATGCTTTATCTGTGGAAGAGAAGGGAACCTGGCCATTAACTGCTAATAATAAATAACTTTTTTGTGACAGAGGAGAGGAACACTCCATTTGACCCTCAACGCATTGTTCATTTCTTCAAGTAAAAATAACTAGGGCAATTTTTGAATCAGTTCCTGGAACGCGTGTCGCAGCGCGTGAAAATTTGAAAATTTTTATAACCAACTGGAAATTGTAAATGTGGCGAGCGGGGTCGAACCACAGAGAGCATGCAATCTAGTTTAATTAAAATGTTTCATTGGACAATGTTTAGACGGAAAAAGGTTGGGGGAATTCCTATTTTTGAGTTTTCTTTTTTTTCTTTTTAACAAAACTAAAAGGTAAGAAGATAAAAAATAAAAAAATGTAAATGAGAATAATGATGAACACTAAATCAAAAAAATGTGTCAGGGATGCTGGTGTCACAATTAAATTATCACACAGACATGCAAAATATTCTTTTATGTGATTAGATATTTATTCTATTTAGTTATCGCTAGTTCTGAAAATATAATCATTTTTTAGATAATCAATTTAAATTTCTCAATTTATTTAAAGTCATGTTCTTTGGTGTCATGAATAAATTAGAAAACTCATTCAAGTCCCGAACTATATGGTGAAATGAAACAATCCAATTCTCACAAAGTTTTTTCACCAATTTTCACCTACCATCGGTCAACGCGGTTTACCTTCTCAAACCGCCACTTCGACTTATAATTAAGAGGGCCAGTTTCAATTTCAGTAATTAATTCAGTGAAAAAATAATTTAAACAGATAAACATTCAATTAAAATAAATTTTATTGAAAATTAATCATCAAACAATATCGTTCCATGGCATGTGCAATAATTTTAATTACTCAACCAACATCCCGGCACTAAGAAAATTACCTTGACATCACAACAGAAAGAATAAATGCAGTAATAAGATGACAGGTCATGTAAAATAAAACCGTGTTACCCAAAAATAATCGTTTCGGTTTTCACTCTTGCTGAATGCAATTCGTTCTTCGATCTATGACCACACCTCAGCACATGATGATGTCACGCACCAACTTCATGACCACCAGAACAAAAGAAGTTGGCGATGTAGTAGAAGCCGGTCCATTGCGGTGACGGCGGTGGCTGCTCGGACGGTCGGTGGCCGGTGCGATCAAAGGTGGCTGCTCGGACATTTGGTGGTCGGTGCACTGCAAGTGATAAGCAGTGGGTTAGGGGTCTGTGGGGCGCGACGGGGGAAGTGGGGCAAAACTGGTGAGGTAGGGTGCGGGCTGGCGGGGTGTGGAAGGTCTACCAGGGAGGTGGGGTGTGGCACTAGTCGCGTGCATAGGGAGGTCAGATGGTGAGGAAAGGCATGCGGGACCAGTGGGGTGCTAGATGGAGATGTGGGGGGTGAGTTCGGACGATGGGAGAAGGGGTTGCGGTAGGGGGAGGCAGATGATGGGGAGTGGGTCTGTAAGGGTGTTGTGGGGTGGGTCTAGGGAAGTAGGGGGCGGCGGGGTGATTGGGTGAGCTGGGGGAGCTGGGGGAGCAGCAGGGAGAGTGGGGCGGCTGGGTAAGCGTGTGTGGGAGAGAGAGAGAGAGCGGGGGTCTAGGTAAGGCGGTGCAGGTGAGAGAGGGAGGGGGCGCCTGGGTAAGGGGGTGTGGACGAGAGAGGGGGTGGCAGGTGATAGGGAGAGAAATAGGGGTAGAGTCTAGGTAAGGGGGTGTGGGTGAGAGAGGGGGGAGGTGGGTGATAGGGAGAGAAATAGGGGGCCAGTCCATTTTGGAAGGGGAGAGAGGGGGTTTAAAAAAATAAAAGGGTGTGGCATGGGTCAAGAGGGGAGATAAGAGGGAAAGAAAAAATAAATAAAATTCAAAATTTAAAACTAAAATTAAAACAAAAAAATCTAACTATCGAATAGTTTAAATAAAAAGATAATTGTAATAATAATAATTAGTAAAACTAAAAAGAAGAGTTATATAAACTAATAATAATAATAATAACTAATATTAATTAAACTAAAAATAAAAGCTAAAAATAAAAAAATAAAAAATAAAAGTAAATAGCTAATAATAATATAAAATTAACTAAAAATATCTAAAATATTATAATACTACAAAAAGAACCTAAAAACTAAAGAAGAGGTTAGAAAATTAATTAAAACTAAGTTAAAAAATGTTAGTAACATCCATGTACATCACATACCCCACACTTAAACTTTTTCACTCCTGGGAAAAACAATCAGAAATAACACACAAGTGGAGCCATAGACAAATCCAAACATCAAAGTTGCAAGTTCAAAAATTTTCAATCTCTTTTCCCATAAAATATTATGCTTCGTTTAAAACATAAATTTTCAAAAACAATTTTTCATTCACTTGAATTATTTTCAAAATAAATATGTGCACTCATTAATCATGTGACCTACCTTGCCATTACACTCATTGCTTGAAAAAAAAAATTGATCAAAGTTTTTCTCAGTTCTCATACACAGCATTCTTACCATAGGCTTTCCATGAATTTCACATCTCCACTAGTTTAAATAAAAAGAATGCACCAATATCAAAGACTTTACATGAGGTTCAAATGATTCTGAAGTTGTGGGATGATGGGTTAAAAAATTGACATCTTTTTGGTAAATTTGAGGGTTAAATCTTGAAATAAATGCATGATATTTTTCAATCCAAATGTCTCCCTCATAAATATTAAAATAAAAAAAACTCAAGAAGAGGTTATAAAATTAATTAAAACTATAATAAAAAATGTTAGTAACATCCATGTACATCAGTTCCCTAAGAAAATTGTTTGTAGAGGTATCCAACAACCTCCAAAAAAAAGCAAGGGAGATATTTTGCCATTAATATTGCTGAATAGAACCCCGAAAATGAAGCAGGGATAGGTACGCTAGTTATTCATTCAAAAATAGTGAACATACGTTTTGATTCTATTTCTACTCATTCGTTTTTATCTAGAAAGTTTAGTAGAATAATTCCAACACCACCAAAAATCTTGGTAGAATTGATTTCAGTGAGAACAGAAAATGGGGCAATCATTGAATCCCCTGAATATAACTCCTCCCCTATCTCAATTTGTGGTTTGAACTTCCCGGTGAATCTCGTCACACTCCTTTGATGTAATTTGATTCAATTATTAGAATGGATTGTCTTTCCCAATATAGATCCAATATAAATTTCTGTGAGAGGGAAATCACTCTCTATATGGATAATAGACCCCCTATTTTGTACATGTTCAAGGAGGATAATGAATCTTCTTTAGCACCATCATATCAAGTGTGGATATTAATGCCCTATGAGCATGTTTATCTTGGTCAGATGATTGAGTCTAAGGAAAAAACCATCATTGAAGACAAACATATTGTGAGGGAATTCACTAAAGTGTTTCCCGAGGAATTGTATGGTCATACTCCTAGAAGATATGTTGAATTATAGATTGATATTATACATGGGGAATTGACAATATCCAAGACTCCATATATAATGGCTTTTTTAGAGCTTGGGAAGCTAAAGAAACAAGTGTAAGAGAATCTGGATAAAGGGTTTATACACCCAAATGCTTCACCATGGGGTGAATCGGTCCTCTTCGCTAAGAAGAAGGATGGGTCAACCTGCTTTTGCATTGATTATCATGATCTCAAAAAAATCATGATAAAGAATAAGCGACCTCTTCCACAAATCAATAACTTGTTCGATCAGCTACATGGAGAACTAAACTTCATCAGGGTGGATATGTGGTTAGGATATTACCATGTAAGGGTGAAGAAAGAGGATATCCCCAATACTTATTTTTGTATAAGGTATAGGCACTATGAATTCATAGTAATTTCTTTTAAACTCACCCATGCTCCCCCAATCATCCTGGAATTTATGAATAGTGTATTTAGAAGTTATTTTGAAAAAAAAATTGGTAGTATTTACAGACGATATTCTAATATAATCCAAAACCAATGAGGAGTATGAGAAGCTTCTAAGAATTATATTAAAGATCTTGTGAGAGGAAAATATCTTTGAAAAGTACAGCAAGTGTGAGTTCTGGTTAAAGGAGGTCTCATTCTTGGGTCATATAATCATAAAAAATAGGATATATATAGATCCCTATAAGATAGATATAATAGAGGGATGGTTGTGGACAACATCATTGAAGGATATCTGTAGATTTATGGGGTTAGCTGGATATTATCGCTGATTTTTTTGAAATTTCCCACAATTTTAAAACCCTCTTACCAAGCTAATTCGGAAGGGAGTCGTGTTTTCTTGGAGTGATGAATGAAAATATAGCTTCAAGGAGTGGAAAAAGAGGCTTATCACTGCTCTTGTGCTCACACTACCCACAAGTAGAGAACATATTTTTGGTATTTAGTGATTCCTCAAAGACGTTTATGGGCTTTGTGTTGATGAAAAATTATTATTTCATTGCCTATGCTTCATGGAAATTGAATGTTCCTGAGAAACAATATCCAACACATGATCTGGAGTTGGATCTAATAATCTTCTCCTTAAAAATTTGGATACATTACCTATTTGCGGAGGAGTGTGAAATATATATGAATCACAAGAGCCTCGGGTATATATTCGCATACAAAGATCTGAATATGAACCAATTAAGAGGGTTAGAGATGATCAAATACTATGAATTCTCAATTCACTGCCATCCGAGGAAAACTAACAAGGTGGCAGATTCTCTAAGTAGAAAGGATCAAGCAACTCTTTCATCGTTGAGAATTGAAAAGGATCCAATCTTCTTAGATTTGATGAAAATGGATATGGGAATCATAAAAATGGAAATATCATCAATCCTTTCACAAATGATTGATCAACCGCCTCTTTTAAAATGGTTAAAGGATTCTAAAAAGGATGATGTGGGAATTTAGAAGAAAGTGGAAACTGTTAGAAATGAGAAATCCTCATATCTCAATGTTAGTGAAGAAGGAATTATGAGATTTTGGTTAAGACTATAAATTCTACCATATATGGATTTAAAGAATGAACTTTTTGGATGATTCACATAGTTAGAATATCTCCATTAACCTAGGAAACACAAATTTGTATCGAGATATACGAGAGTGTTATTGGTTGGATAACATAGAGAAGAAGATCACTGAGTATACATCAATGTGACTGGTATGTCAGCAAGTGAAGGCTGAGAGGTAGAATTATAAGAGACGATGGAACCATTACCCATAAAAACATGGAAATGGGAGAACATCACCATGGAATTTGTCACCTGACATCCGAATACATCCAATGGAAACAATACTATATGGGTTGTTGTGGATCTTCTTACAAATACTGCACACTTAATTATAATTCTAGAGGATTTATAATTGGATCAATTGGCATGGATATACATCAGAAAAGTGGTAAGGCTGCATGGTGTACCACTTTCAATTGTATCCAATTGAGATCGATGATTCACCTCTATGTTCTGGAAGATCCTCCAACACACTCTGAATACTGAGCAGAACTTCATTATGGATTATCATCCACAAACTGATGTCCAATCTAAGCATACTATCCAAACATTTAAGGACATGCTGAGATCATTCTTAATGGACTTTAAAGGATTATGGGATCAAAAGCTTCTTATGGTTGAGTTCTCTTACAATAAAAGTTTCCACTCAAGCACCCAAATGTCTCTTTATGAAGTCCTTTATGGGAAGAGGTGAAGAACACCATCATGTTGGGATGTAGTTGTGGAGCGAAAACTCCATGGTCTAGAAATGGTCGATGAAATAGCGGAGAAGTTTATGACCATCTAGCAGTACATTAAAGCTTCTCAAATTTGAAAAAATAGATATTCTGATAATCGTCACTGAGACATAGAGTTTGAGTTTGGAGATATGGTATTCCTCCACATATTACCAAGGAAGAGAGTTATTAAATATGGGGAGAAGGGATATCATAGTCCAACAAAAATTTTCTCTTTTGATATCCTTGATCGCATTGGAGTGGTGGCCTATCGAATAGAACTCCCACAGAACCAATCTCAAGTACATGATGTATTTCATGTATCACTCTTGAAGAAGTACATACCAGACCCATCTCTTGTACTCAATCCAGAGGTGGTACCATTGGAGAATGACTATAACGACCCATACATTACATACATTGTTATTACGTCAATATTGAAGCACCCTTGTTACAACATATAACAAAACCAGGAAAGGACCATATAGGTATAGTGTCTTTAGAAACTGGGAAACATAAACAACTGGTTCATAAAGCGTCTACACTATCTCTCATTTATTTCATCAAATCTATAGTCCCTTTTGGAATATCTTACTTAATAACCTTCTTCCTATCCTGGGGATAGAAAACATACAAAATGGTGAGCTCAAATGCTCAGTAATGGTAAACAAAAGAAATATCAATCACATCATATTCATAAGAATATAAAATTTTGGAAATCATAACCTGCAAAAGAGAGCATATGGGATAAATCATAGTAGTGAAATAAAATCCAAATAATCATAACTTAAAACATGAAACTTTGTGGCATACACACATAATCATAGAGAATCATTTCTTTTTAGTCAAGACTCATGGCCAAGACTATCTTAGTGGACAAAGTCCATTTCCGAACCGAGTTCACTCCTCATTTCAGTCCAATTTCACTAAACCGGTTTATCCTGCCGTTCCAGCCATGTCTATCTCATGAGCTATAAAATCATTACCCAATGCATTGGAGGGAGAACATAACATTTTGGAAATATAAAATGCTCAGTAAGGGTAAAAAAAATAATATCAATCCCATCATATTCATAAGAACATAACATTTTGGAAATCTTAACCTGCAAAAGAGATCATATGGGATAAATCATAGTAGTGAAATGAAATCCCAATAATCATAACTTAAAAAATGAAAATTTGTTGAATACACACATAATAATAGAGAATCATTTCTTATTAGTCAAGACTCATGACCAAGACTATCTTAGTTGACAAATTCCATTTCTGAACCGAGTTCACTCCTCGTTTTAGTCCTGTTTCACTGAACTGGTTTAACCTGCCATTCCAGCCATGTCTATCTCATGAGATATAAAATCATCACCTAATTAATTGGAGGGAGATATAGGTACCACCCATCTCATAATTATACCATTATTATGTGTGCCACAAAATCATAAACCATACATCATAGCATAACCCATGTAATAAAAAAATGGGAATCTTAAACATCGTGACATCATAAAACAATTCTTATAAGATAAAGGAATTCAGAAAAATATTTCCACCACAACATAGTCAAATCAATGTAATAATAGGTATATAAATAGAATCCTATATTATCTTAGATGGAAAATAATTTTGATAAAACACTTGAACTCCATTCTTGAGGAAAATATCCTTTCAAAAACATTTTCTTTTCTTAACATGTCATAGAATTTTAAACTAAAATAAGTTGATTAAAAATAAACTTGAAAACATGTAAAGGATTCTTCTTGGAAATAATGTTTTAAAAATCCATTTATGCCGTATAAGTTAAAAAACATTCTTCTCGTACTTATTTTGGAAAAGTCAAAAAGTACCTCGTACGAAAAACGACAAAATATTCCTTTCAAATCCTTTACTAAAAACTCAACGAAGGGTAAAATTGGATTTAAACAATTTTAGGTGGATGGAAATAATATTACATATTGAGGAAACATGGATGTGGATGATAAAATACACCACAATAAATTTCAAATTATAAACAATCTCGGATAAAAATGAGATTGTGATATTTCCCTTTTCTTAGGTCGGATTTGCTTCGTAAGTGTCCGAACCTCCTGTATAATGATTTAAATAATGTTATTGACTTATTCTAGAATCATACTTATTGTTATGATATCATATATGGTAATAGTATTAGCTTCTTGTTAGTAATATTTCATTACTACTTGTTATTCGGGTGTTTATTACTTTTTGTTCTTATGCATGTTTTGTCAAATAAATTCTTATTCTTCTCTTTAGGTTATAGATACCTCGTTTACAGAATTCTATTAGTGTAATATATATCATATTCATTCATTCAATTCATTTATATAATCATTATGTAATGAAGATCATGTAGAAATAATCGCATCACATCGTGGAGATGGTATTCCGTACGTACGCACGAGCGATGATATCATTCCCATGATTGTGGAATTGTATTGGAGTGTATGTATACTATTTCAGAATCAATATAACTTTACAATAATCATATATATTCATTCTTTACACCATTATACCCATCCAAGTAAGGTGGTGGTGGAAAATAGATTACACCACGGCGTGGAGACCGTATTCCGTACGTACGCACGCGCGGTGATTTCATTTTCCTTAGGATGGATAGATGGTGAAATAGGTTTGTTTCATAGTTATAATAACATATCCGTATATGATTAATACTTATGTTATTACTTCATAATGAAACAACTACAGAATAATAAGTGGAAGAAGAAATAAAGTTGAAAGAATCGGTAACGGACATTACCTCTTCTTTGAAGCGCTTTTTTGAGACTTCCTTTTAGGGCACTAAAATTGGTCGTTGAAGAAGACAAGGACCTCTAGGATGTCTCTAGGGAAGTGTAGAGGATAAATTGGCAGGGTTTGGCCGAGCTTGAAGGCTCAAAGTGGTGTGAGGAAGAGAGGGAGGAGGTGCCCTTTTATAAGGGAGGAGAGGGGCTTCTTTGGAAAAACTAAAAATATTAAATTATTATAAAGCCAAATTCAGTTCTAAATAGCTCCAAATTGATTTATTTCGAAGCTAAGGTGGGGATGTGTCGAAATAAACTCATCCAATCGAATTTAGACAAGTTTAGGTTCCTATTTTAACCATATCATTTAGATTTAACATTAAGTTAAATAATTTTACTTTTACTGTGTCTTCATGTGTTCTTACACTATATGTTTAATAAACATACTATAACAAGTCAAACGAACCCCAAGTTGTTTATTATTAATATATATAACCTTATATAAGTTATTTTCCCGAACCTTAGATTTTTAGGAATAAAATAACAATTAATAATATAATATTTGTTTTAAAAACTATTTTATGTCAATTTTGACACTATTTAGTAATTGATATTTGTGAAACTCATAACAGAATGATTAGTTCAAAAACAGTTAATTAAATCAATATTAACATGTCATATTAACCTATAAAATTAGTTTAATTCATAAAAAATCTCAAATTACATTTATTTGGGTATTTATAACATCAATTATGTCAATATTTCATTAATAAGATAATTACCGCATCGCCGTTGTGTCATAAATATATTAAATTATTTAATGTATAAAAATTACAAATAAGATACCATTATGTAGGAAAGTTTTTTATCTTTCTAATAAGTATTTATAGTCGAATTTATCTTATGTATAACCCCATATTAAAAATGATTTACTTATTAAACATTGATTTTAACTATTTTAACCCTTCTTTAAATAAATTAATAATAAATGTCCTAATCTAATCCAAGTGGGCCTAAATGGTCATATTTTATTCCTAAGGTTGTTTCTGGTCGAATCACTCTTATCCAATAGAATTATGACATGTGTTAGGGTAATAATAACATCATTTTTTACCCTTAATTATCCTATTTACTTTTAACCGTGGTAAATAAAAGAAAAAGTTACTATTCACCAAAAATTATTTTCATCTCATTGAACCACATTTTAGTCCTTAATATTAATCGTGTCTCTCGTATTTTCAAAATTCCACTCACTGAAGCGGTAAAATTAAGTTTTATGTAAAATTCAGTTTTTTTAACTACCACTTAGTGGTTTCACTATTCATCAAAAAATTGAAAGTTTTTAGAAAAAAACCAATATTCCACCCTAAGCTAATTTTGATATTCCGAATCCAAAAATGAAGTCCATTTTAAAAAATAATATTTAAAAAATTTCAAAAAGTGGTTATTACTATTCATAACGGCTAGTTTTAAAAATATTTTAATAGCATATCATTGTTTAGTGAATCTCGGTATTGCGTTCGACGCAAGCTATCGAGGAAGGCTGTGATTGTGTGTAAAGCAAGCCAATCTAGTGTTGTGTGTAGTGAAAGATTGCTTTGATGATTTAAAAACAAAATATTTCTCATAAAATTCTCGGGTGTTACAATGACCTCTCCTATGAAGAGAATTTGGTGAAGATCTTAGATCATAGGGAAATCGTTCTATGAAATAAGACAATTCCCCTCATCAAGGTGTTGTGGAGAAAACACAAGTTTGAAGAGGAAACGTGTGAATCAGAGGAAGTGATGTAGCATAGTTACCCTCATCTATTTTAGAGCTGGAAAAGAAAATTTCAAGGGAGAAATTTCTTAAGGGGGGAAGATTGTAACGACCCAAAATTTTATTTATTAAAATTCCTATTGATCTAATTAAATGTCTTATTATGTAAAATGGTTATACAAAACATATGGACTTCATTAGTTTTATGTATTTGGATTTCAAAATACTATTAGTAATTGTTACCATTTATAATATAGTCATTGAATAATAATCACTTGGTTAGTAAAAATATAGTGCTTTAACAAAACAAATTTACTTAGACAAAGGAAGGGATGACCTCATCCAGTAGAATTTCTCCATACGAAACCCATTTTTCAGAGATCAAAAAGGAAATAGCATCACTGTACATCACTCTTGACCAATCCCAAGCTGAGCTTCGTCATGTTAATCTAGAACAGAACTACAAACAAGAGAAGTGTAAGTTAATAGAGATTACCACCCAGGCGATGTTATCCAAGACACCCCAAGAGTTTGTCACCATCGCACAACTTACCCTTAGGTCTTATGCGGGTGTTATAAGGAGTTATGTAACAAGACCCTAGCACTATTATTATGTGCATTATTTTTGTATAAATGATATACATTCATTCTATTATTGTTACTTTGTAAATGGTTCTTAAAGAAAAAATAATATTTTTAGTTAATATTTAAATTCAATTGAGAAATCTTTTTTAATGAATTAATGGATTTTTGAATTAAGTAATATTTTAATAAAATATTATATCTAAATTTTTTTTATTAAATATAAATCATCATACAATAATTATGAATACTATTGAAATTATTATTACGGATTGAAAACTGTTTTTATTAAAACCTCTGAATTTTCAATAAATGTCAGTTTTTATTTTAAATTTAAAAATAAATATATAGAGAGAGAATTATTTATATAAAATGAATATTATTTTTGGAATCATGACTTTAAAATTATCCAATGGTGAATTTTTCATAATTTTCTGAGATAGTCAAATTGTTTGGGTAAAAATTAAATACCGTTTAAATTTATAATGTGTTTTATGACATCATAATGACATAATAGTGATGTAATAAAACAATATAAAAAGATGTTTCACCAATATTTGTTCTAACATTAAAATAATATGATTTTATATTTTTCCTTATTAGTTTTGTGATTCCTTAATGGGCCCTCCAAGACTAATAAGATATTTTAACATTTTAAAATGATTTCCTTGAGAGTGTGACTCACCTACAAATAATCAAGCCTAATATTTTAATAATTTCAGACATTAAACTTATAAAATAATTTTTTACACCCCCCTTTGGAAAAAACCATGGGCAATAACCATGGTTTGGTTTCCAGTTTTAAATATTTAATTATATAGATTCCAAAACCTAAGTTTGTGAAATATTAATGAATTTTCCTCTCTTTTCTTATATAAATCTACCCAATCTCCCACTTATCTTCACTAAAAACTCTTTTAGAACATCCCTACTTTTACCTCCTCTATATATAATCATCCCAATGTTCCCCAAGATCCCAAGAAGCCTCTATCAAGCCTCTCTCTATCCTTTTGGATCACACTTCTAAGTAAGGGGTTTATTACTTTCTCATTTTTGTCCAAGTTTCATTATATTGTTATACCCTTTTATTTTCAATTAAAAATGTTCGAGTATGATTTATCACCTCCCCCATACTTCCATCCTTATTTTTTAATGATGATATACCTCTTTATTTCTCATTAATGCCTCCCATGTACACCTCTTACCATGCTGAAATTCCGTAAGGAATTAATTTCTTCTCATTTACATTCAAGAAGTTATTTTATATTATGCATCTAAATTCCATTACTTATGTTGAGATACTATGTTCCATGACCCCCTTACTATAGATTTCATGTATAAATGATAAGAGAGACATTTCTCTCTCATCAACCCATTTTACAATTTCTATTTGACATTGTTATGCTTCCAAAAACATTCATGCCAAATCATAGTGTAAGTGAATACCATACCCATTTCTCTATCAAGGGTATTCACCTTTTTTCACATATACATATATATTATAGAGTTTCATGTATTTATTCCACATTCCTTTATCTTGGAATAAATTATGATGTTGAATGATTTCGTGTTCTATGATCCATGTGGCACACTTATGCAAGAAATGCAATGTTTATAAAGGGTACACCCTAATAGCACTCCAATGCATTGGGTAAAGAATAGTATCATGATACATTATATGAAATAATGGTTTACTCATGTAAATTCAAGTAAAATTAGGGTTTACTCATACTTATTCAAGTGCAATGAGGGTTTACTCATGCTCTCTATGCAATGAGCCTTAGGTCATGCTAAAATCATGTTAAATTTTGTTCACACATCTCCACATTATGATAATCATGCTATACCATCTCTTTATGTTCATGTTTCTCTTAAGATCCATTGATATGCCTATTTCCTAACATGTATTATATTCTTCATGTTATGCATTGTTTTCTCCCTTACTGGGCTTTATTGTTCATCCATTTCTTATGTATGTCCTCAGGTTATCCCTTTCAATGTTAAGTACAAAGGAATGTTGTGCTCATGTAAAATAAGTTTTTTATAATAACGTTATATTTTATGTCTTTAGTTGTCATGTAATGTTCCTAATTTCCCAATACACTATACCTCTCGGTCCTCAGAGTTTTCTTTAGTGTATTTTCATGTAATAAATCTTGTATAAGTGTGAAATAATGATTAGGGTTGTTATAATTGTAGTCATTGGCATAATCTCCATTAGTACCATAATGAAAACATCAAACAACACACATTATTTTTATTTTATAACTATGTAAAAATTAATTCCTATACAATTTAGGAATTTCTCTATTTCTACCAATACCATCCTTCCCTTATTAAGTTTATTATTAAAAAATTGATTTTTATAATTCTATCACTTGGTAAATATTCTAGATATTTTTTATAGAATAAAATTCCTCCAATAATTCCTTAATTTTATTTAAATGAAACGAATAAAAAATTTTGGAAATATTATATCATAAATCTACAATATTCCTAGGTAATCTCCCTTTTTTAATAAAAATAGTATCAAAATATTTTTTTATCATTTATATGACCTTTATTAAAAGACTCAAATTTATCTTGAAAAATATAAAAATATTAATTATGTTTAATAAATAAAGAAATTGAATTAAAAAATTGAGAGAAATATGGATTTACATCATCAACGGGATCCATAATACATAGATTTACCTTTTTCATTTCATGATCAACTTTATAGTTTGAATAATATTCATTTCTTGAATCATCTGATTGTAATAAAAGTATTATTCATTAATTTCTTTCATTTTATTTTATAATCATGTTTTATTTGAGATTTAATAAAAGGTAAGACAGGTCTCAAATTAACTTTATTCTTAACTTTATAGAATAAAAATTCCATCGATTTATTGTCATTTAATTTCTCATTTACTTGTTTATAAATCTTGAGAAATTCTCCTATATTATCTGATAACTCTTCACTAAAACCAGAATGAATATATTTGGAATCCCAAAATTCATCCATTGGATATTTGAGTGTAGAGTTTTACTTTTTGAAAGAAATGTGTTCTCCATCTTTAGATTTCATCTCAACATTATACATCAACAAGGTTTTGATCAATTACTTCATCCTAAAATCTTTAACAAAAGTGGATTTTCTGATAGTAGAAAAGATTATATTCCACATAGAAGGATAAATAAAAATAAACATTAATTGTTAGTCTAGTTATGGAATTAGAGTTCAGTAGGTATAACCATCATTTGGAATTTCTATCAACCGTGAGTTCATCTGAGTAATACATTCATATTATTGCATCATAAATGTGTCAAATTTATGTTTAGTTTTCTTTTACTTCAATTTTCAAATGGTGTTGGTTCCTTCATAAGAAAGTATAATGGTTTCCTATATTTTATAAGTTTTAGTACACTGATAAACTATATTACATTCATCAATTTCTAATCCATAAATAATCGCATTCATATCCCCTGATTTAAGGTCATAACTATCCACTTGAGCAGCACCCAATTTCTAGGTTCAACATTATGAATATTATATGGTTTTATCAGTTTAAAATAAAAATTCAATACAAGATTCTATAAATTTATAATCATGTGGGCTTTCTAGTAACCATAATTATAACCATTTAAATAAAAAACATGAATCATTTGAATACCTTCTCTTAAAGAAGCCATTTAAATTAGTCTTCATCTAGATCTTTTACTCAAGAATTTAAAGAGCAAAATAAATCATAAATATTTTCTAAATGACTGAAACCTTTGATACAACTTTTTGGTTCATAATGATGATAAATAAGATATCAAATTGCAGTGAATTATTTTTTAAAAAAACTTGTAAATTTTAAATTGTCCCTCTTGAAATAGTTTATGTAGTCCTTATCTTTTGAAGATATTTAATGTAGTGGAAAATAAAAAAAGGAAAGAGTAAGACACCTTGATATATAATTGTTAAGGGAATATAAATCCCCTTGTATACTCAACTAACACTCTCTATATGAGCTTCATGATTTTAAATAACAAGTTCTTCTTGTCTAGGGACCTTGAAAACTATATGTAGGTAGTTGAAACATTAAAATAAGGCTTTCAAAAATCCTTAATTTTATTTTAAAGATCAACAATAACAACATAGAATGATAATGAGATACTCTAAAAGAATATAGAATATATATATATATATATATGATGGAATACTGGTTCAACTCCCAGTTTCCTCCATAAAAGACTGATGATTTGTTCTTTAATCAAGTATACAATAGTACCAAATAGCTCTGAATTTCATGTAATCTTATTTCTCTTTAATAGAAAATAATAAAATTAGTACAGTCATGTATGGGTTATTCTTCAATACACCATGGGAGAATAAATATGTACAGATAATCCATTTCTCTCTTCTTTATATGTTGAAAAAAAATATGAAACATTAAAGAAATTTATGTTTTCATTATAGAATTAGTTTACATGCACTTATTTTTAATCTTCCAAAGAAATATTAATAAAGAATAAAAATATACAACAGTTTTAGTGAATCCTCCTCCTTTGAAAATTCAAAATAAAACTACTCAATAGTTTCCAAATATTTCTCCATAAAAATCATAAAAATGTTTCACTCATTATTTCACATAATAATATTCAAATTATAATATTTAAAATCATTTGAATGTTTCGACCGATTATTTCTAGAAAAATACAACACTATTGAAAAAATTAAATCCCCATTTTCAAACTATTCACACATTATTTAGAATCTTACAAATCATCTCCATAGATCATATCGAGAAATCCTTTTGAATAATTCAAATATATTTATTTGAATTATACTAAATTATTATTCTAAAATTATCTGTAGAGATACATTAATATAGAATAATAATATTACTCTCCAAAATCAGAACCAAACTCTTCTTAATATATTCAAACTTTATTGTTGAAATTTAAGAATAATTTCCCAACTGATAACCAATATAAAATTATCTAGATAACATTTAATAATATAAAAATATTAATATTATGAAAAAAGAGTAAAATAACCTTAAGATTATAATCACATCTTCCCAACACTTAATTATCACAGATTCTCAAAAAAAGTGTTAAGGTATATCATCTTTATATAAAATTATACTCCTATTTATGAGAGATATCAAAGAAATATTGAGATAAGTTCATTCATGAAAATAAATTTGGGTTCAAGACTACTAATCTAGTATAACCTCATGATATTGTTTCTTTTGAATAGAGTCATGATGATCATCCTGGAATGATGCTTTATAACATGAAGATATTGAGATAATAGGTCATGTATATAGATGTATGACACTGTTCATTATCTTCAACATCTAGTTTTGTTCATAGTGAAGTATTCTAAATCCATCTTAACAAAAAATTGAGATTTTCATATAGAAATTTTCATGAACTATGGATGAAAAGACTTTTTCATTTGAACTATTGGTCTTCTAGAGTCTACTCATGACCTCGTATTCATCCCACACCATCTCAACGTGAATATCGCATACCTTCTTTATAAATGATCTTCTACTTAAGATGCATGACATAGATTTAATTCAAGTGAGGGAGAGTTTTAATAGAGATGGACATCTCATAGAAACTAAGATCTAGTAGATATAATGAAAGTGTGTCACCTTCACTAGTTTAAAGAAATTTGAGGTTCATTATAATAATAACATCATGGGGATTATTTACTAAATGTTAGGATCACATAACAAATGTTCAGTTTTCAAACCTAAAATTCTACTCCAATATGGGAATCATTCAATACCATTGTTATTTTAAGCTTCATCCATTGTTAAAGGTAATGTGGAATTTTAAACAATTTTTAAGAGTACATTAAAAAATATAAATACATGTAAATGAGAGATTAAAAATAAAAACATTTCCTAAAAGTAATATAAAATTGAAATAACATGTGTTAGGGTATGTTAGAACTATATGTAATGGTAACAAATGAATATAATGACATGAATAAAGATAAATCATACAAGTGTAGAGGTAAGGTAGACATGCATATAGGCAAACCGTATGGGTATGGATTGTTTCATAATGTTAAATCATAAAGGTAAGGATATTTTCATAAAGGTAGGGAAATAGTTGTGTAATTGTAATAAAAATATTTTGAAAAGATACATAAGGGTAAAAGGAAATTAAATATGGGAAAATAATTTTTTTTATAACTCACATAAAGGTAAAACTAAAATCATGTAAGGGTAATATAAAATTTCCAAAACTCATGAAGAGGTAAAGATAAACTTCAGAAAATTAATGTTCCACCAAAAAATAATAATAATAATAACAAATAATAATAAATAATAATAATAATAAATAATAATAATAAATAATAATAAAAATATTGAGAGAGTTTTATTAATTTTCAAAGAATACAAATAATGTAGATTTTAATAATCATTAAGATAATATAAATAAAGTGGAAAGGACCCACTCAACAAACACGGCCCAAATACAGTGAGATAGATTATATTTTTATTTGTGAATTGCAGTATCTATCACAGACTTGTCAACGATTTATCATAAATTAAAAGGATACTCACATAACACATAACCAAATATATGGAGTTAATGTTTCATAAAAATTAAAATTCGATTTTCTGGAGATGAATATAAAGTATATTACTTCCCCCATCATACTATATCTTATTTGGGAATATCCCTTTGAGATAATATTTGATATAAGCAATTATGCAGTAGGAGTAGGTCTTAGCCTAATTGTGGACCAAATATTTAGACTCATATACTATGATAACAAGATCAAAATAAAGGAATAATTTAATTAATCCACTACATAGAATGTGTTATATGAAGTGGTATTTGAATTCGAAAAGATTAAACTATACCTCATTCTATCCAAAGTGATTTTTCACATCTATCAGGTGGTACTAAACTATTTTAGACGAAGAAAGATAATAAAACTCAGTTAATTTACTATATTCTCTTGTTTTAGAATTTTGATATATAGATTACATACAAGAAGGGATTAAAAATTATCTATGTATATTTTATATGGATGTAAAACCACCATATCATTGGATAATATGAGGATAAAATTTGATATGAGTTTTTAATGAACATATATTTATAGTATAGAATTCAATTAGGCATTAGTTCACTGACTTGACAAAATATTTGAAAATAAAAACCATCTAGTCATTAATCTCATACCAGTAAAGACTATTTTTTATAAAATGTTTTTCACTTTTTTTAGGATAGACCTATACTATTCCAATAATGTGAAGATGTTTTTATTTAGATAAATTTTTATGATGGTGAGATCAAGATCATTCTGTATTGATTTTACTCCCACTAAGGAGAGGTAATCATGGATAAAAAGTAACAACGGTACATAAATTTCAAATTGGATTCTTCTGGTTAACCATACAGAATGATTCATAGATATTTGTGGATTCTTATTATTGATTATAGTGCACCATGAACTTCCAAAAGAACAAATAGATGCTTAAACATAGAATTTTAGGGATTTAATAATTTTATGTGTGTGGAACCGGCATCATTGGTCCCTGTCCAAATTAATTCAACCATATTTACATGTTTTTTTCTATAGACTGTCATTTTAAGTTGGTTGAATCTAAATCCACTTCTACTAAAATAATAAAAGTGGTAAGGAAATTATGAAAGAAAAAAAATATTATCAAGGTATGGAGTGTTGAATTTGTTGATAAGATTTAAGAACTCAGATCTTCATTTCATGTATGGATCTTTATTTTAGGTTGTTTTTTTGGAAAAAGAAAGAAATTGAGTTTTTCTGAGTACGTGTCATGTACTTCCATGTACACGCTGTGTACCCAGTTGTTGCGTACCGCTGCGTTCTGCCTGTACAATGGCCGAGTACATGGCCTTGTGGTGACTTGTTAGACCAATTAAGTCAGGGGGTAGGTTGAGGCTACTACATAGTGTGTATTTTAAATGAACATGTCATGTAGTTTCCTTTTATTTGATATATCTATGTGGGGTTGTGTCTTATGTCTAAACCATCTTATTACAATATTTCACACAAGAGCACTACAGAAGGGTTGAAGAACTCTGAACCCCTCCTGATTCTCCATCTTAGCTCTGATTGAGACATTGTCAAGTGTATTAGAATTTCCCCAGGGAGTCCTCAAAACCAATAAATCATTTCTTCCTAATTCCTTCTCTCTTATATTCATGGTTAGAAAATTTTCACCTTTATTTAGATGTACACTGATATAGGATAAATCAATGGATCAAATTCAATTATATCGATCGTATGACATTGAGGTATGTGGTTTATGCCTTTGGTTGTTTGTCTTTGTATTATATATGCTAAAAGTGTTGCATACCCATGATTGGGGTATTGCGTGATTTGGAATTTAACCATGTTTATCACCTATTATGGTTTATTTAATTGAAGAAGGGAAGTTTCTTATGCATAACATTATATACCTTGTTTATCAGAAACCCATGGGTGTGTTTCCCTTGTTTTACTTTCTTAGGTCACTTGGTCTAGGGTTCCAGTTAGGCTTGCCTAATTTTCCATGCCTTTATTTGTTAGTATGGAGTTGATTATTATGTGAGATTCCTAAGATATTCTTTTCAAACATTTGACCAAGGGTAATTGATGGTGATAGCTTCCTAATGGATGGACATTTATTCATGTTTTACTGAATGTTTACCCAGGGGTATTGACCATCAGATCTTCCAGGTGGTCATCAACTTGGGGGGTTTAGACTGTTATATCTTTCCCAGGTTGTTGTTTATAATTGTTTGATAGTATATTAGACCAAAGTTTTTAGACCGTGAGACATTTCCCAGGTGGTCTTTTATAATTGTTTGATATTATATTATAAAAAAGGGTTAAACCATGAGATCTTCCCAGAGGTTCATTTTTAAATGAATTTTTTTATGTTAGACCAGGGGTATTATACTATGAGAACTTTCCCAAAGTGGTCATTATTGAATAATTTAATGGTTGTGAAGCATCTTCCAAGAAAAAGCACAATCATGGATTTGGTCTTACTTGTTTTCTTTAGACGGTATTCTGAGACATATGTTTGTTACTTACATAGAGGATACAGAGATTATGTTAGATCCCAAGGTTGAAATAATTCAAAGGATTGAATAATAAATTTTATTTAATGTAATTGAGAGCTGTAGGATGGTATACTTTTGAGTACATCCTAGTTTATTGATTTATTTCTACATATTACCTACTATATATATTCACTAACATTTAGGCATAGATATTTTGGTGGTTTCTTTCAAAGACTCATCTCACACCCTCTTTGGGTCATACATTTAGACCCAAAAGATTATATGGTAGTAGAAATATATATGGTCAAGTTCCCTACCTCATCAGGTACTTGATTGTTTTTGGACTTGGAGACCATGGGACCAAGATGAGGCTTGCAATGCTACTGGGGTTTACTTGTTTCTTCTGTACTTTGGTTTTTGTATTTATTTCCATCATTGTGACATGTTTGGATGTTTTCATAGATACATATTCCATGCATTATGTGTGTGTGTGTGTGTGTATTGAGGATTCTATTGGATTTACCTTCAGTATTTTACTATTTAATTATGTTGTTTGTATTACTGATTCTACTATTGTTACTTTTTAGATTCTGCTATGTGTACTTTGTTAATGAGGGAATTGTTTCCTCAATATCACACCTTCACCCTCTCTTCTAGATGGTATCCTTTGGAGTTTGGTAAATTCTCTTGATGTCATGTGACCAATCGGGTTTGGGGCACTATTGGGTGGCACCCTGATCTGGGACATTACAAACTGGTATCAAAAGATGCTTTCTTTTTTTCTTTACCTTAATATTTGGAGCCTATATATTGGGATATGAAATAATTATTATTTGGTAATAATCTATGCTCGGGAGTTTCTAACCCGTGTATAGTGAAAAGCCAAGTCACCTCAAATATTATAATTTTTCTGGTTTTAACGTTTTTACTATTCATTTGATTTTACTGTCGGGTGATTAACTTGTTTTTTTCTCTTATGATTAATATAATTTTGGTTCTATTTCAGTTTCAACCTGATTATATGGGGGTATGGAATCTCATGAATCATAAAGGCACTTGCTAGTGATCACATTTCATGTATCATTTTCATGTCATTTAGGTTGAATAATTGATTGAATATCGTTGTGACGGATGTTGTGAGGGTTATGAATATTTTTGTGATAGATTCCATGATAGAATACCTACTATTTTTATAGGTTATTATTATATGTAATGTTTCATTTCGATGGATGCCAAGATTTGGTCCTTAAGTTGTTATGGGCCCTCTTGGATCGGAATTTGGTGGATCATGTTTGATATTTAAATGAATTCTATTAATTCATAATATGAATAAGGATGAAAATATTTGATTTGAGGGGATTATGGGCTCTCACGGATTGGAACATGGAATGTGTTGGCCAAAATTTTAAAATTTTGGGGGTTCTGGAGAAGTTTCAGAGGCGTAGTTTCCAGAAACACATAAAACACTGTGTGTGTTGTAATGAACACATGCCATGTATTCTTCTGTTCTAGAAGAGAGGAAATTTCTCAAGAACACCATGTATTGTATATACAAACCATGTAGTTTTTGACCATCTGACTATATGTGTGAGTAAATCCATGGGGTTGGGAAACTTTTTGTAGAACACACCATGTACTAGAAGTACATTCCACGTTATAGTTGACCATGTATCCAGCCGTGTGACAAAATACACGGGTGGATAGAACCTTTAAGTACATACTATTTATAGGTTTAACATGTCGTGTAATGTAACACAAGTAGAACTGTGTAGTTCTAGCCATGTAGAAGTACCTAGGAAGGATGGGATATTCAAGTACATGTCGTGTCTCATGAGGAATATGTCGTGTGTATTGGGTATTACATGACATGGTTGGAAGAGGTACACACCCATGTTAAAGCTTAAGTGAACATGTTGTGTAGTGTTTCTATATGTCATGTTACCATATTTTTTAAAACATGAATGCTTACCTTCTCTTATTCCATTCTAGAACTTCTAATATTTAGTACTTAATGATCTTGAACTAAGGTGTTCACTTGACCTTGTAGAGTCATGCCACCAAGATGTCCTCCAGTTTTATGCTAGGTATAGGGTGATGATCAGACACTAAAAATGTTAGATCAGAGACTACTATAAGATCATCTCATCTTTCCCAAAATGGAACCATATTTATATCAGACATAGGTGCTGATACAAAGTTCTGTGGAGGCTTTATGAGGATGATGCAAACTTTTCAGGGAGCACCACATCCTGCCCTGACTATGGAAGAGTTGACACACGTGTTCCAGTAGCAGCATAATCCCACTTTTTCAAGGGATGGAGGATCACGGGCTAGAGATTCAGGGATGGAGGACATGCTCTCTATCTTCGAGCATTTGGAGACACCTATTGATAATAGGATTAAGTTCATGACTTGAATTCTACGTGGTTCCACCAAGATATGGTGGGATGTTATCTCATGGGTGGGAAGTCATCAGTATATGACTTGGGAAGAGTTTCAGAGGACCTTATATGATAACTTCTACCTCGAGACGTTGAGGGATGACCGAGCCTGAGTGTTTATCAATTTGGTGTTGGGTTCACTTTTAGTGATGTATTGTTCTTCTCACTTTATAGAGCTTTAGCGCATTGCATCTATTTTGGCAGGTGGCGAGTTATCACTAGCTAGGTGATTTGGGGATGGCCTCGGGTATGAAATATGATCATAGGTGAATGATTTTAGGTTGACTTCTGTAACTTCTACAGTAAACCAAGAACTGATTACCGGGAACAATCTATGGGAGTTAAAAGCTGTGAGCCAAGGCGGTTTGACATCTAGGGTTGGTACTCCTTCTACCGATAGTAGGAAGCACCGCATAGAGATTTTACTCGAAGTTTCTTTCGGTAGCTGAGTGGTGTGCTACAAGTGTGGAAAGAGTGGGAACATGAGACCAAAATGCCTGAGAGACACAGTTGAGTGCCGATCTTGAGGAAAGACGGGTTATATTCATCATTTTTGTAGGATTTTCTCTCCATCAGCGAGTGAGAGGGGATCTATTATGAATCCATGTATCGGAGCGGGGCCAATAGTTTCCCAATAGTCAGGGAACTATAGTTCTTTAGGCCATCCAGGCCGAGGAGGTGTTCATGGATGTGGAATCCAGATGACAGGTTTTCAATCACAGTAGGGTAGATCATCTCAGGGAAGTCAGGTGGGGTCACAGGGCCATGGTATTGGTCAGACTTTTATGATGAAGCATACCTAGTAAGAGAAAGATCCCATACCCTCTACAGTTATAGGTACAATTCTAGTTGCCTCATTTTTAGATACTACTCTTTTTAATACAGGGGATTCCCATAGTTTTACACTTATTGTCATTGTGGAGAGCCTTGGTCTCTGAATATTTACTTTTGATGATGTTATCACACTAGAAACTAAGCTGGGGATTAGGAATACTAGTGTACATCAGTACAAGGAGTGCCCTCTTGAGGTTGGTGGGTGTCACTTCTTATGGGAACTCTTTGTATTAGAGATGACAGGATTTGATGTCATTTTCAGAATGGACTGGTCGGTCTCCTTCCATGTATTTGTTGACTGTTATCCGTGAAAGGTAAGTTTCACATCACGTGAGGGAAGATATTTTCTACACAAGGGATAATGGGATGTCCAGGCGAGCATAGCGAGACCTGGGCATCGTGGGTTGGGAGGAATCACAGCCCAGATTTATAGTTTATATATGGATGACTATGGTACATCACAGATGGAATTTCCTCCAGTGGTGGATCTTTATAGAGATGTCTTTCAAGAAAACTTTTCAAGTTTACCACAAGATAAATAGGTGTATTTCTCTATTGAGCTTGTGCTAGGAGTGGAACTGGTGTCCATTCCTCCATATAGGAAGGCTACACCAGAATTACAGAAGCTCAAGAAGAAGTTACAGGAGTTATAGGAAAAGGGTTTCATCCAACCCTGAACTTCTTGGGGTTCACCTATACTTTTTTCAAAGAATACAGACACTACCCTAAGACTTTGTGTGGATTTTTTAAAACTGAACTATTTTACATTCAAGAACTGATATCCCATGCAAAGGATTCATGATTTCATTGATGATCTTTGAGGATATCAGGTGTTCTTGAAGATTTAATTGAGTTCTGATTATCATCATTTGTGCATTATACCATCAGATATACCTCTTATAGCCTTTCAGAGTAGGTATGGTCCATACGAGTATTTTTCTATGTCGTTCGGTCTCATGAAAGCACTGGCAGTTTTCATGGCACTGATGAACTGAGTGTTCCATCCTTACTTGGATTATTTTGTGGTAGTCTTCATGGGAAATATCTTAGTATACTCTCACCCTCGACATGACCATTCCATCCATCTTGAGATCGTATTGAGTACACTAAGAGAGCATCAGTTATATGCTAATATCTCGAAGTTCCACTTTTGGATGGACCGGATTCATTTCTTGGGTCATATTATCTTAGATACAAGAGTATCAGTGGACCCAGAGATGGTGAGAGAGGTAGTTTCCTGGGAGAATCTGAAGAAAATCTTTAATTTATGGTGTTTTTTTGGGACCTTCTGGTTACTACAGATGCTCTATTCAGAACTTTTCATGCTTAGCAGAAACATTTATGGGCCTTAATAAGATGGGGAAAAAGTTATTGTTGATAGATTCCTTAATTTTAGAATTTTAGGAAGTGAAAGGGATATTGACTTCAGCACCAATCCTAGTTTTTTTCTAAGTTGAGAAAGAGTTACGCCATTTACTGTGATGCATGGAGTTTCGGGCTAGGATCAGTGCTTATGTAGGGGGAAGGATTGGTTGCGTACGGGTATCGGCAGTTTAGTCCATATGAGAGGAACTACCCAATGCATGATCTCTAGTTATCAATAGTTGTGCATGCTTTATGATGTTGGTGAAAATATATTTTGGGAAAGAATTTTGTGGTATACACTAAACATGAAAGCATCAAGTATATATTTACTCAACATGATATGAATTTGAGATAGTGAAGTTGGGTTGAGTAACTTTAGTCTTTTGACTTTGATATTACCTACACACCTGGGAAAGGCAACGCAGTGGCTGATGCGGTGAGAATAAAGAATCAGATAGAGGTAGTTAAAGAGGCTAGTAGTGAGTCGAATATTATTGCTCTGTTATCTCAGTGCATTTGGAGGTGCACGATAGACAGGAGCATACATTTCTTTCTTCTATTTATGTTGCCTCTACTCGACTGGATCGAGTGCGAATAAGGCAGCTATCAGATTACAAAGGCCCAGTCCTATGGGAGAGTGTGCCAGGAAAGGACCCTACTCCTGGGTGGACTATAAGGTAGGATGAGGTTTTGCATTTTCATGGGCACATATGGGTGTTAGTTGACATATGTGAGGATTTGATGTGATATTTTCATTCCTCAGTATGTGCGGTTCATCCTGGTGTTACTAAGATGAATCGGGATCTACATCATCAGTATTGGTGGCCAGGAATGAAAAGGGATGTAACTGGATTTTTATGAGATGTTCCACCTCTCACCAGGTGAAGGAAGAGCATCAGGGATCGGTAGGGATTTTATAGTAGTTACCCATTCCCGGGTGGAAGTGGAATGATGTCGCGATGGATTTCATGACAGGTTTACCAATGTCACCTCAATAAAATGATGTTGTATGGGTTTTTATCAATAGTCTCATGAAGGATTAAAATTTCTTAATGATCAAGGAATCCTTCAGTGTTGATGATCTTGGAAAGTTGTACATCGGAGAGATATTACATTTTCATGGGGTTCCACACTCTATCGTTTTAGACAGGGATGCCTCGTTTACTTCTCGTGTCTGGTAGGGACTACAGAGGGATTTTGGTACACAGGTGCTTCATATTATATCTTACCATCTATATATAGATGTCCAGTACAAGTGCACGATTTATGTTTCATAGGAAATTCTTCAAGTATGCATCCTAGATTTTAGGGGCTCTTGGGAGAGACACATACCCCTAGTGGAGTTTTCCTACAATAACAATTTTCAATCAATGATTTAGATAGAACTTTATTAGGATTTGTATTGTAGGCCATGTCGATCACCCCTATGTTGTCTAGAGGAAAAAGATGTTGCTATAATGGGACCTCATGTTGTCCAAGAGACCACTGAGCATGTGGAGTTGATTCAGAAGAGGATAGATACTGCAAAATCATTCCATAAATCTTATGTTGATCAATGAAGATGACCTCTAGAGTTCAAGGTCAAGGATCATGTTTTTATACATGTCACACCAAGGTTGGGACACAAGAGGATTAGGAGATAGAGGAATCATTCACTGATATATGACAATCTGTTTGAATTTTTGGAGAGATTTAGGCCGGTTTCCCATCAGTTGCAGTTACCTCAGATGTATCGGGATATACACAATGTCTTTCAGGTTTCTCAGCTATGACGTTACTTTTTAGACCCATATCATATTTTTTAACCTGATGAGGTTGAGTTAGAGGTGTATTAATTCTTCGAGGAGAATGAAAGTGTGGTATATTTTTTCCTATAGACCATTCAAGGTTCTGATGCTCTACTAATGTGTATAGAAACACTCGGGTCAAATACTGAGTGATGATACTTTTTTATTGTCGATTGTTTTTAGTTGATTGTATTTTTATTGGGGGGTTTGTTTGTAGAGATTAATTGAAATGATTGATTTTTTTAACAATTTAATAATCATTTGGGTGAGTTCCTAATTAGGTAGTTATGCTTTTGATATCATTGAGCCTTGCTTTATATTGCATTAAATTACCACCCACGTCACAAGATAACATTGATTGGAATTCCTAAGTGTTAAAGATTTAATACAAGCCTAAACTTGACTTAAGGTTCTAATATCAATCATATATTGTTGATGTTAGTATATTTATGGTTCCAATAATCCATGGAAACCACAGGTTAAAAAACAGTTCATTAATCCATGACATGTTAATTCCAACATACATAATGTTAATTCAAATAATTTTCATCGAGAAAAATCTCTCATTCACTTAACATTCAAAAATTATAACTCACCCTAATGAGATTTTTACCCATACATTGAAATTATTAGTAATATGGTTTATTATTTTTATGATGATGAATTAAGAAGAGAATAAAAATAAAGGGATAAAGAAAAGAGTTGTGTGTCGAACACACACACGCGAATGGTGATGAGATTTAAAAACAAATTTTAGATTGAATGAGAAAGTGAAAGAAGGGAAGGGGTTTCAACAATATTTAATATATTTTAAGAGAATTAATATTTAATAACAGATGATGGATTATTAAAATAAAATATGAAGAATAAACATTCATTAAAAGAGAATTACAAAAACAAACACTTACACGATTATAAATGAAGAACAACACAAAATTAAATGAAAACAAAGAGAGGAGGAAAGTTCTCTCAAGTGAAAACATGAGTATGGATGCTCCTCCTCATCCTTTTTGAAGGGCTTGGTCATGACAATATATGATCCTCTATTCTGAAATTCCAACCCTTTTAAAAGGAGATGAGGGGGTGTATTTATAGCCCAAGGTGGTGTCATATTTTCATTTCAAAACTACCCCTCCACTTGGTTTGACTATTTGTACATTTAGACAACTGAATCTATAGATAACACCTTCTTCAAAGTTTTAGATAATAATTTTTTCCGACTACCCTAACATTTTGGAGGCATTTTTACTTACGTAGCCAAAGTTATGATGATTTTCATAAATAATGTTAAACTATCCATTTCTATCCATTCTTTTTAAATGTCTAAAATTTGTAGGGATTTTTGAATAGGGATATGTATTCAAAATCGAATTATTTCTTCAACAAGGTCATCCAACGATATATTCTATTTCACAATAAAAACTCTCAAATTTATTTGATGATTAGATCATGACCAATTTCATGAATAGTCGATGGATTTGGATTCCCATCCAGAATGGTGGGATGGACTTTAAAGTTTCATTTGGGCCCCCTGTTTTTTGGATTTAGGAATTGAAATCATTATTCATGACTCCATGAATTGTTCCTAGAACTTTGGAGGAGACTAAAGAATTTTGGACTTCCTGATTGATCCAAGAAATTCAATCATCCTGGATGGTCCAATTTCTTCACATATTTTGTGGGCCTTCTTGTGTGGTCCATATGGCCTTTCAAATGGAAGAATTGGACAATTATTCCTTCTAATGATACAAGGGAAATTGAATAAGGAATCATAAAAAACAATAAAAAAATAATTTGGATCACTATAGAGATATTTATTATTTAAACATTAAACAGACTTGAATTTGGATGAATTCAAATAGTGCTCAAAAATTATAATTAGTACTTAAACATTAATATTTCACACAAATTATGCATATTTCATAAAAAATCAGTAAAGGGAGTATATAAAAAGTTATTAAAATATTAATAACATCAACTCCCCCACACTTAGTCTTGTGCATGTCCTCATGTACAACAAATATAAAACCATGACAAAAATCATTTTCACTCACCAAAAAATTTTAAAATTTAGTTTTCTCTAATTAGGGGAGGTTTTGACAATTTCACTCATCCATATTTAATTCCACCACAAGTTGTTAAATAAAAAATGTTCCAAAAATTCATTTTTTCATGATCAAATTTAGAAATTGAAAATGGTGGCACACAAAACATACTCCTCTCAAGATGATAAAATTAATTTATGGAGTTTCACTCATTCACCAACCAAAAGTAAAAATCCTAGAGTTTGTAAGAGATATCACCTTCCACTCCCTATCCTAAAGTGCTCAAAAATCAAGAGGACTTTTTAGGGGGTCTTCTGTGGATATGGGACGGTAGGAAGATGATATCCAAAAGATAAGAAAACGGGGTAAAATATCTACATGGAAAAAGAATGCACTTTTCTTGAAATGAGGCATGAAAGGAAATGGAAACACATATTTATGAGGAAATAAAAATTTTAAATAAGAAAAAAAAGAGGAAATAAATTTGAATTGTATGGGAAGATGAAATATTTACAAAGAACAAAACTTCTCCAAATAACATAATTGCTTATTTTTTTCTTTTCTTTTTTGTGTTTTTTTTAATGTTGAACTTGAAACAAATCTCACACTCATCTCCCAAACCATTATTGATCTCATCATGACACTAATTATAATAGTTATAACAATATCAAAGGTTGGGGAAGAGTGATTTTCGACCCACCCAAGACATAATGCATTCTTCTTTTCTTTTCTTTTTTGTTTTTTTTTTGGAATTTTTTTTATTTATTTTTTGAACACATTTAAATATCATTTTTACAAGATAAACATATATATATTCCCAAAACCACTGAAAAACAACCTCTCCCCAACACTAAAATTGATTCTTTCCCTCAATCATATGATAACATGGTATAAATCAACCAAAGGGTACCTAAAATGAAATCCATTCCCCCCATAGTTAAATTTCAAAAAATCATGCAGTGAAAAACCATTTTGATATTGGGTGGGATAAGGTATTGGGATTGTAATGTGGCTATAAAATAAAAGGTTTTAATAGGATCTAAGGGGATTTCAAAATGAGGATTAATGTATGGTTAATTGGAGGCTTTTTGTATATTATAATTCTCATGGGGTTTAGAAAATCACTCAATAATATTAATTCACACAAATGTAGTAAATTCACCTTGAGGGTCAAAAAACCCAAGACTCAGAAATGGGGGTGAAAAAATCATTTTTAAAAGATGGTCATCGGTGGCCTTGTCATGAAAGAAAATGTTCTTCCTCACAGGTGTGCAAAATCATTTTCCAAATCAAAGATTGATCATTAAAAATTTATTATTCTTGAAACAAAATTTTTTGTCCAAAGTCATGATGAAAATAAAAAATTTTAGAGATGCAAACATGTCTTTTTTACTACCCAAAATGGTTGGAAAAAATTTTAAAATTGGAAGTAGAGTAAGTATGAATCTTAATTTTTCAATTTTTTTAAAATGATTTTTTTTAGTCTTTTTAGTTTTTTTAATTTTTTTAGTTTTTTATAAAGACACACCCACACAAAATAGATTAAATAAATAAAATTTGATGAGGAATGTGGTAAAACAAATTATAATGAGAGAGGAATAAGAAGACATTGAGAGAGAGATTAAGATAGAGAGAGAGGGGGAGAGAAGAGGAGTTAAAGGGAATGTGGTGCACCTTGGTTTGGATTTGGTGGGTTTTTGTCCCCATTTTGTGGTGGGTTGGTGGAATTTGTGGATATTATGGATGTTGATATTGTTATAGGATTGTGTGTACTCTCAGGGTGATGCTTTAACTGATAACCACTAACCGTGAATGCCCTTTTTGAGGAGAGGTCTTGGACTTGCACCACACCAAATGGGTAAACATGTGAAATAATAAAAGGACCTTCCCCTCGAGAATTATTCTTACCTGGGTGAAGTATAAATCAAGAGTTGAATAGAAATACCTTTTCACATTCATGAAATACATTTCTGAGGATGTGTTTTTCATAGAGTACCTTAGTATTTTCTTTTTACTAATTTGAATTTTCATATGATTCAAGTTGAAGCTCCTCCAGTTCAGCCAATTGAAAAAATATTTCTTAAACCGATTTTTCACAATCAAAATTATAGGTTTTCACAACCCAAAAGAAATATGTTGTATTTTAACTATAAAATGACATACTTTACCAAAAACTAGGCTAAAATGAGATATACCATTGGGTGTTTTATAGGCAGTTCGATAATCCCAAAGTGCATTACCAAGTCTTTCAGGCCAAACTATTCTGCTGGGTTTTACAATTCTCTTAAAAACTCTCTTCGCTTCTCTATTAGAAATTTCAGTTATACCATTTGTCTAGGGGTGATATGTAGTTGATGTTTTATGTACAACACCATTCTTTTTACAAAGATATTCCATGTATTTTTTTTACAAAACATGGTACCTAAGTAACTTATCAAGGCATGTGGTGTGCCAAATAGATGAATGTTATGTGTCTTTAGGAACTCACTAATAGTATTGAATCATCATTTCTAGTGGGTTTGGCCTCAACCCACCTAGAAATATAATCAACTGCAATTATAATGTATGAGAATCCATTGCATGGGGAGAATGGTCCTATGAAATCGAAGCCCTAAACATCAATGGTCTTACAGAAGATTAAATTTTTTTGGGGCAATTCATTTCTTTTGGAAATTGTGACAAAATTTTGGCAAGTGGGGTATGATTGACAGAACTCATGTGAGTCCTTGTAGAGTAAAGGCTATAAGAATCTAAAGTCTATGACCTTTCAGTAGGTCCTTTGTGGTCCAAAGTGGCCTCATCCTGGATGTGAGTGACAGAATTCTAAAATGGGGGATCATTCATCTTCATCAACACATCTCCTAATTACCATATTAGCCCCAATTTTCCAAAGATTATTATCATCCCAAAAATAGTATTTTGAATCACTTTTCAACTAAATTTTTGTTCTTTTGAAAAAAAATTAGAAAAATACACCAGAAACTAAGTAATTTACAATTGGGGCATATCATTGTATTTTTGGAGTGATAGATGAAAGGTACTCAGTGGGAAATTCAAGTTCAATGATTTCTGAAAGAGAAGAATTATAAATTCTACTTAGGTAATCAGACACAAGGTTTTCTTTTCTTGTTCTATATTTTATTTCAAGGTCAAACTCTTAGAGAATTAGGATTTATCTTATTATCCTCGGTTTGGAATGACTTTTCTTGAGTAAGAACTTTATAGCAGAATGATTTGTAAAGATGAAGATTTTAGAACCTAATAGATAGGGACTAAATTTATCTAAGGCATAAACAAATGCTAAAAGTTCTTCTTCAGTGATAGTGTAGTGATATTCAGTTTTATCCAATTTTTTTGAGGCATAATAGATTACATGAGTAGTCTTTTCTATTATTTTACCAAGAACATCCCCATTGGATCTATCATAAGAATCACACATCAACTCAAAGTGTAAGGACCAAAATGGGGGTTGGATTATCAGGGAAGATGTAAGAGTTGATTTCAGCTCAACTAAGGCTCTCTTGAAAACCTCATAAAAATGGAAAGTGACATCATTTTGGAGTAACCGAGTGAGTGGGAGGGAAATCCTACCGAAGTTATGGATGAATCTCCATTATAAATCGGCATGACCAAGTAATTAATGGATGTCTCGAACATAGGTGGGTTCAGGAACTGATTGGATCACTTTAATTTTTGTATGATCAACTTCAATACCCTCTTTTAAAACTATGTTCCCTAGAACAATCCCATTTGAAACCATGAAGTTACATTTTTTAAAATTTAACACATGATTACACATGACACACTTTTTGAGGTCTTGAGAGAGTGAATTCAAGCAAGATTCAAATGACTCACCATAAATGGTAAATTCATCCATGAATACTTCCATGAAATGTTCAATGAATTTAGATAATATACTCATTATAAACCTCTAGAATGTTGCAATATCATTGCAAAGGCCAAAAGGCATTCTTCTATATTCATATGTTCCAAAGGGTAAAGTTAAAGTAGTCTTTTCTTAGGCCTGAGGTGCGATTGGGATTTGTAAGTAGTCGTTGTATCCATCAAGAAAGCAATGGTGTAACTTTCTGGCTAATTGTTCTAGAATTTGATCAAGGAATAGAAGAGGGTAGTGATCTTTCCTTATTTGAGCATTCAATTTATGGTAATCAATTCACACATTCCATTTGTTCTTCACTTGAGTTGTGACTACCTCACCATGTTCATTTGTGATAACAGTTATCCCACCCTTCTTAGGTACAAATTGGATTGGAATAACCATTCACTATCAGAAAATAGGTAGATAATACCAGCTTAAAGAAGCTTGGTGATCTCTTCCCTACCTACCTCAAGTATGAGTGGATTGAGTCTTCTTTGTGGTTGTCTAATTGGTTTGGATGATTCCTCAAGATGGATATGATGCATCCAAAGATTAGTTTCGATTCCTATTATCTCATTTAGGGTCCAACCTAAGGCCTTTTTGTTTTCCTCTAACAGCTGAACAAGTTTTGACTCCTTGGTTTCAGAAACTGAAGTAGAGATAATGATATTATATGAGTGATTAGGGAAAAAATAATGCATATTTCAGGTGTTTAGGAAGAGGTTTTAGATCAGTATCATCTATCATTTGTGGGTTGACAAATCAGGAATAGAGGAAGGGATTTCAGTTGCTTTAGATTCATTTTCCTTAATACTTTCCAAGGTGGAGCAGTATAGATCAGATTTGATGTGAGATTCAAGAGAGTTTTCAAGATCCTATAGATTGATAGTGACTATGAATGAAAGGTCCACATCAAATTCACCATTTATGACTTGGTTAATCATGGTGTATATTTCACAAGATCCACTCCCATTGTAATATGATGAACATGATGGAATGGGGTTCAATTTATTCTCATAAGTGTCCTCAAAATCATGGATTGACAATGTAGAGTGATCCTCAAATGGGTATCAGATGGATTGGAAAATATTGAACTTGACCAGTTGGCCACCAAATTTTATGGATAAGATGCTTGAATGGACATCATTTTATGTTCTCGCTGTCATTAGGAATGGTCTTCCTAGAATTAAGGGAGATTGAGAAGATATTGTCTCACCTTCCATGTCAATAACATAGAAATTATTAGGAAAGATAAGATCATTCATACGAACAAGGACATCATCGATTATACCCTTAGGACTATCAGTTCTTTGATTATCCAATTGAATGACAAGACCTGTTGGATGTAAGGTACCAAGGCCAAGGTTGAAGAAGATGGATTTTGGAATGACATTAATTGAGGCTCCTAGGTCTATGAGTGCATCATCAAAGTTGGAACTTCTAATTTCGCATGGAACTGTAAAGGTCCATTGATCTTTGCACTTTAAGGGAATAGACTGCTCGATGCAAACATATTTGATGGACCTAAGTTGCCTCTTGTGGGTGCACAATTCCTTAAGAAACGTGGAATACTGGGGGATTTGTTTTATGGAATCTAAGGGGGGAATGTTGAATTCAACACGTCTAAACTTGTCGAGCATTATAGGATCAGGTTCAAATAACTTTTTTGTCATAAAAATGGCTTGAGGAAAGGAATTGGGTTCCTAAGAGGAATGGAAGGAGGTGAGGTAATGGATTCAGATTCCTTTTCATGTTTCTTTTACTTTTCATTTTCTAGTTCAGCATTCAAAGGGTTTTGGAGGACTTATCTTGAGGCATATCAATTTTCTTCCTAGATCTAAGTACAATTGCACTTACATTACCCTTGGGGTTGGGTAATTTTTTTTTTAAGGATGGGGTTGAAGCCATATTTATTATTAATGAAAAGAAAATACCACTTTTAACTGGGTATAGGGAGACCCATTACGTAGCCTGAAGGCCGAGTGGGCATGTAGCCCATTACATGGCCTGTAGGCCCAAATTTTTGTCCTAAGGACCATTCTGTGAATAGAACCTTCCTGCTACAATACCCGCACAGTACCCTCCACTACTATAGTGTCACTTATATAGTGTCCTACAACCACTAGATTGTTGATGGCTCAGGTGGGATGCAAGTTGACAAATTTGGGATTTAAGGTTTTTAAGGCTGGAACTTGTGAAGGAGGAAATATCCTCTACAATACTTTCCCATGGTTTATTGGAAGAAGAGGCTTGTCCCGGATTGGGATAACCAAGATTTTATTTCTTGATAAAGTGATTGTATTGGTCTGGGAATTGGGATGGAATGTTAGGATATTGGAATCCCTTAGGAGGAAAATGATGATTGATTCTTTGAGGTTGAGGAACAAATGGGTATGGTTGTTGGAAGTTACCAACACCTTGACCATATTGGAATTGTTTTGAGTTTTGATGTCGGTATTTAGGGGGATGAGAAATGGGATTCCCTTATCTCAAGTTAGGGTTTTATGTAGAAGAGAAGGGATCAGAATGGTGTTGGTTGACGTTTCTAACAAACTAATGTGATTGTTGAGCTTTGGGTTTTCACTGAGCATATGCTGTATTGAGCTCTATTGGTCCAGATGAATCTAATGGATCCTCTTGAATTTGTGGACATTTTCATTTGGATGATATGTGCAGCTATATATTCCAAAGTTCTTGATGGGTTTAGGGAACAAAGATTGTGGAGAAGATGAGGTAAGGGCTTTGGCTTCCACAACTAGTTGTCGCACAAGACATGTAAGTTCACTCATCCACTATGTCATCTTGTTTTTATCTATAGATTGACTATCTTGGGCTTGTTTTACTTCAGCATGTGCTCGAGTATGGAATTGTTGTGTGTTTTCAACCATGTTACTTATAAGATCTTTTGTAGCTACATGAGTTTTATCAACAAGACCACCGCCACTTGCACCATCAATGAGGGTTCTATCCACAGCCAATAACCCCTCATATAAGTATTGGATCAAGAGTTGGTCAAGGATTTGGTGGTGTGGGAAGGTTGGAACAATATTTTCGAACCTCTCCCAGTACTCATAGAGTGATTCATTTGGGATTTGACGGATACCACTTATTTCCTTTCGGATTGAAGTAGTATGAGAAGCAGGAGAGGATTTCTCTTAAAAGAGTTGCTTCATGTCATTCCATGTGGTCATTTAACCAAGAGGGAGTTAGTAAAGCCATGACCTAGCAGTGTGAGCTAAGCCGAAATGGAATTCTCAGAGTTTGATTTGTTCCTTAGAAACCGCTTGAATCTCTATCGTAGAGCACACCACTTGGAACTATTTAAGGTGGAGATGTGGATCCTCACCGGCTAGCCTATGGAAATGAGGGAGAAGATGAATAAAACCCGATTTGAGTTCAAATTCAGACTCTATGTTTGGATATCGAATATTGATAGGTTTGTAATTCCTATCAGGGGAAGCAAGTTCTTTAAGTTTTTGTTCCCTAGGATTGGTCATATCTAATTCAATTGGTTGGACAAGGATATGTTCTTCAATGATTTTATTATCTCTTATGTTCTTTCTATGTATGAAAACTGTTCGCTCAACTTTTTTTTCAAACAAATCTGAGGGATTGTTTGTGTGGCTACGGGGCATTCTGAGAGATTTTGGAAGAAAGTAGAATATGCAGTTTTCTTTGTATTTTTTTTTTAAATTTTGTTTTTTTCATTTTTTTTACAGTAACCAGAAAGTAATGACTAATTAATTGCACCATCCATAGAAATGGCATCATTTGAAAGTGTGGATGATTGTTTCCTATTGACCGTTCAAATTTCTGATGCTCTGCTAATGTGTATAGCAGCACTCAGTTCGAATTCTCAGCAATGATACATTTTAATAGTCGATTGTTTTTAGATGATTGTATTTTTTTGGGGGGGGGGTTAAAGAGATTAATTGAAATGATTGATTGATTTAACAATTTAATAAATATAGTGGTGAGTTCATAATTAGGTAGCTAATCTTGTGATATCCTTGATCCTTTCTTTATATTTCATTAAATTAACACCCACTTCACAGGATAATGTTGATTGGAATTCCAACGTGTTAAGGCTTTAATCCAAGACTTAACTTAACTTAAGGTTCTAATCTCAATCAGAGCTTATTGATGGTAGTGTATTTATGGTTCCAATAATATATGGAAAACACACGTTAAAAAACAAGTCATTAATCCTTGACATGTTAAGTCTAACATACACAATGTTAATTCAAAGAATATTCATCGATCAAAATCTATCAATAACTTAACATACCTAAATTAAAACTCGCCCCAATGAGAGATTTACTAATCCATTGAAATTATCAGTAATCTTGTTTATTATTTCTATGATGATGAATAAAGAAGATAATAAAAATAAAGGGATTAGAAGATAGTAGTGCATTGAACACACACACGCGAACGATGATGAGATTTAAAAACAAACTTTAGATTGAATGAGAAAGTGACCTAATAGAAGGGGTTTCCACTGTATTTAATATATTTTAAGATAATTACTATGTATGAACAGAGGTTGGATTATTAAAAGACAATATGAATTGTAAAATTTCCTTAAAATAGAATTACAAAAACAAACACTTACACAATTACAAACGAAGAACAACACAAAAGTAAATGAAAACAGAGAGAGGAGGAAAGGTCTCTCAAGTGAAAACATGAGTATGTAAGGTCCTCCAAAGACCTTATAATGGATTTTTTCATGACAATATATGCTTATCTATTATGAAATTCTAAAACTTTTGAAAAGAGATGAGGGTATGTATTTATAGCCCAAGGTAGTGGACTATTTACATTCAAAAACTACCATTCCACTTGGTTTGATGATTTGGACATCTAGACAGCTGAATCTATAGCTATCTCATTCTTCAAAGTTTTAAAAAATAATTTTTTCCGAATAATCTAGAACTTTCGAGGAATTTATACTTATGAATCCAATGTTATGGAAACTTTTATAAACAATTCTAAACTATTTATTTCTATCCATGATTTTTCGATGTTCAAAATGTGAATGGATTTTTGAATAGAAATCTGCCTTCAAATCAGAATTATTTCTTCCAAAAATTTAGCCACCTATATCTCCAATTTCACAATGCAAAATATCAGCTTGATTTTATGACTAGATCATGACCAATGTTATGAATAGGGGTCGGATTTTGATTCCCAGCCAGAATGGTGGTCAATACCTCAAAGCTTCATTTGGGCCCCTTGCTTTTGTATTTGGGACATGAAATTTTTATTCATGACTCCTTGAATTGTTCCCCTAATATTATAGGAGAATAAAGTAATTTTGACTTCCTGATTGATCCCAGAAATTCAATCTTTATGGATGGTCCAATTTCATCACAGATTTTGGGGGTCTTCTTGTGTGGTACATACGGCCCTTCAAATTGAATAATTGGCCAATGATTCATTATAATGGTATGTGGGAAATTTAATAAGGAATCCTAAAAACAATAAACACATAATTTTGATGATTAGAGTGATATTTATTATTAAAACAGTAAATAGACTTGAATTTGGAAGAATTCAAATAGTGCTAAAAAATTATAATTAATATTTAAACAATAATATTTCACACAAATTATGAACATTTCATATAAATCAGTAAAGGGAGTATATAAATAGTTATGAAAATATTAATAAAATCATAACATCATATTAGGATTATGGATCACAACACGAAGCTTCTCCATGGTTGGTTTATTCCTCTGGTACAGGTTCTATGGCAGCACGGGCGAGTATAGGATGAGACTTGGGAGAGGGAGGCCAACATATGATCACAATGGCTAGAGTTGTTAGAGGTTTCCTATTCACCACCCTTGTAATTGAAATTTGGGGAAGAATTGAATTAAGGGAGGGAGTTTGTAAGAACCTGGATCTTTATTTCAGGTATGGATCTTGAGTTTGGGTTATTTTTTAGGAAAAGGAAGAAATGTATTTTTTTTCTCAGTACATGACATCTACTTCCATATACATTTCATGTATGTGGTTTCCACATAACATTGTGTTCTTATAGTGTAACAGCTGAGGACATGCCTATGTGCTACTTGGAAGATCGCTTAAGTCGGGGTCCAGTTAAAGCTAATACACAGCGTGTAGTTTAAATGAACACGCCATGTATTTTTATTTTTATTTGATATATGAGAGCAGCGTCGAGTCTCTTGTCTATAACCATCTTATTCTTCCCGTATTCCACACAAGAGCACTTTGGAAGGGAAAAAAACTCTGAACCCCTTTTGGCTCTCCATTTAATCTCCGATTGAGACACTTTCGGTTGCGTTGGAATCCCATCGGTGAGTCCTCAAAACCCCTTTGAGTCTTTCTTCCTAATTCCTTCTCTCTTGTGATTTATTCAATGTTGGGTGTTTTTCATATTTTTATATATCTACACTAATCTAGATTTATTCAAAGGCTTTCATTCAATTATATTGATTGTACAATTTCATGGTAGGTGGTTTGTGTCTTTCATTGTTTGTATTTGGATTAATATGATAAAAGTTCCATATACCCATGTTTGGGGTATTTCTTGATTTGGAATTCAACCCTTATTATCACCTAAAATTATTTATTTAATTAATAAAGGCTAGTTGATTATGGGTAAGGTTATATACCTTGTTTATCAGACACCCGTGGTTGTTTTTCCATTATTTGACAGTTCTTGAGCCATTTGGTCTAGGATTCTTGTTAGGTTTTCCTTGTTTTCCATGCCTTAAATTTCAAGGATGGAGTTGATGATTTTGTTAAATGTAGGATATATTATTTTCGATGGATTGACCAAGGGGAATTTATAGCGATATCTTCTCGAGGGTGGGTCATTTATTCATGTTTTACTTAATGTTGACCCAGGCGTATTGACCTTGAGCGATTCCGAGTGGTCGTCGAACTAGGGGGTTTAGGCCGTGAGATATTTCTAAGATGGTTGTATATAATTTTTTGATGGTATATTAGACCAAAGGGTTTAGATTGTGAGATATTTCCTAGGTTGTTGTTTATAATTGTTTGATAGTATATTAGACCAAAAGGGTTAGACAATCAGTGATTCTCGGAGGGTTGTTACTAAGTGAATTGTTATTATATTAGAACAGGGGGATTTTACTGTGAGAACATTCCCAAAGGGGTCATTATTGAATAATTAAATGATTGTGATGAGCCTTCCAAGTCAAATCACAAGCATGGATTCAGTCTTACTTGTTTTGTTTAGATGTCCTTTCGAGACATTTATTTATTACATACATAGGGGATACAGATCATAGGTTAGATCTAAAGGTTTACACGATTCAATGGATTGAATAATAAATGTAAATGATTGTAATGGAGAATTTTATTATTGTTTAGTTTTGAGTACTTGCTAGTTTATTGCTTCATTTCTACATATTACCTGCAATATATATTCCCTAACAGTAAGGCATAGATCTTTTGGTGGTTGCCTACTGGGATTCATCTCACACCCTATTAGGTTCATGGTTTTGGACACAAATAGATTATATGGTTGCAGTTATAGATAAGGTAAATCACCCTTCCTCATTAGGTACTTGATTGATATTGGAGATGTAGAGAATGGGACCAAGCTAAGGCTTGTGATGCTGTTGGATTTTACTTGTTTCTTTTGTACTTTGGTATCTGTATTTCATTCCAACAATGTGAATTTTTTGGTTGTTTTATTAGATACATATTCCATGAATCACACACACACACACACATATATATATATATATATAGGCTTTTATTGGATTTACCTTCAGTCTTATACTGTTTACTTCTATTGTTTGTGTTACTACTTCCACTTTTGTTATTATTTAATTCTGTTATATATACTTTTCCAATGAGGGAATAGTTTCCCCAATATCACACATTGGTCCTCACTGCTATATGGAATCCTATGGAATTTGGGATATTTTTTTTGAGATCATGTGACCAACAAGGTTCAGGGAACCTTTGGGTAGCACTCTAATTTGAGACGTTACATAAGTAATTGTAGAACACATTTTGATAAATTTATTTTTATATGTATATGGGAATATTATATAGTTTTTTAAAAAATTATTACTCTATATCATCTCCAAACAAGTATTCATGTGGAACTTTCAAACATAGATTGTAGAATATTCTTGTAAAAGGCAAAAAACTCATGAAGAAAGGATTTTTCAAGAAAGTCTAGGATGCTTTGTTGGTATAATTAATTTCATATAAAACACTCTTTTAAATGTTCCCATTTTGTTCAATGTATGATATATAATTCCATATGATGATATACATCACCCATATGTTATATGTATATAAGAGAGTTTTCAATTGGGAGAAGGTTGAAGATAGAAGGAAGATACTTCTGAAGTTGTATTAGATTGAAAAGATCCAAAGGGGTGTATATTCCAATGCTAAAATATTTAATGAAAATACAATGAAATAACATGGAAGACATATCAAAAGAAAATTACCTGACCAAATAAATACGATAATTCTATTTAAATAATGTTTATTATTATTCATAGAAATTTTGAGATTCAATGTATGGGTCCTTTCAGGATGAAAAATGATTTTCACATGGATCTATGGAGATTCAAAAGGATGGTGATCAACCCTGAAAGGTGATTAAACATTTTCTTAAGAAATACATTAAAAATTCTCATGTTGGGAGTGTCATTTCACTTAATTTTGAATGATTGGAACCAAGTATGTCAAGGTTTCAATATTAAATATGTTAATGACAAAGAGATAACCCGCCTATAATATCTTTTTTAGTTTCAATAATTATTATTTAGTTTTATAATATTTTAGGATATAAACTATATAGTTTTCACCTCAAATTCTCCCTTTCGTAAACCTCAACATTACCTTAAAAATGATAAATATTTAAAGTAATCTACTGATGTGGAATTTACCTAAAATAAAGAAATAAATGAAAAATTTAAAAAAGTATACATTAAAACATCATGATCCCTGGGTAATGTTGAAAAAAATTGAGCACAAAAATTAAAAATTTGGAATTATAGAAATTTAGGATTCATCACACTTCAATGACCAAGTCATGTCGTACTTAGTAAGAATTAGAGGATTACATTCCATACTAATATAAGGCCCTACCAAAAATTTCTAGGTTGAAAAACTATAAAATTTTAGGATACTTAAAAACTAGACTACCAAAGTTACAATACCAGGATCACTCCACATTACTTTATCTGATCCATAATAATGAAATTGGATCTTTTAGAGAATTTTAGGTCACCATGATATAATTAATATTAACACATTGTAGTTATACATTAAAATTCTGAGCATTGACACAAACCTTTTTTCCAAACTATAGTCTCAAATACCACATTGTTACTCCTTGAAACATGCAAATTCCTAAAATTTCATATTCTAGAGAACTGAAGATAACTACAACATAGTGGTGAATCCATGCTATTAAGATGATTAATGAAGAATAAATCCATCTTACATAAAAAAAGGGACCCTAAAACCTATCGAGGCACAATATAAGAAAATATCCATCATAATTAGGTATTTTTCATTTGAAATAAATTTTTCTATCATGGAATATATTCAATCATCCTTTTATAACCCTCCATATATAAAGATTGAAAATAAATGGATAATTGTCTACTACTCCATGATGAAATATCTCATGACATAATTTTTCAAGAATCTAGGATGTCAAATAATATAGGTTGGTAAAATTTGAGTGAATCATTCCATATAATAACATACAACACCAGAAAGGTTTAAAATTCAATAATTATTTTCCTAAAACACAAAAGTTCCTCAGTAACAATTAAACTACCTTGATCTAATTATCTATCATCTCATATTCTGAACCTCTAAAATATCACCCATCATCCATGATCCATTTTGGTAAGAACTATTAAACTCACATACATTTATTAATTTCATTCCATGATCCATTTCCATTCTCTTACCCCATCTATTTCCCAAAAAAACACCCTATATTTTTAACTCCCTTGAACCATCACCTTTTTTTGAAATATTATATGAACCCTATTTTAAAAACACTATCCACTCCATTCAATAAATTAATCAATCTACACCACGGTTTTAGTGAATAGAGATAAATCCTTATCAATTTATTTTGATAAAAATTATCCCACTAATCCAAATCCACCTAAATGAAACTACCACCCCTAGAGAAAGTTGAACCCATGGGAAAATCCACTCAAAAAACAAAAACCCCATAAGAAAAATGAAATTATTCCTATCAATATAAATATCCTACCCCAACATTAAAATTACTCCCAACCACTCTCCTAGAACAAATATATTCTCAAAATTTCCCTTAATCTATTATGACCCCTCTAAATCTCCATAATAATTGAGTGACCAACCCTCTCAACCCATACTCCACCATTATCTTCAATTCAATAACCATGCCCACTAATTTAGGATGGAAATTATTTAATATAAAAAAATATTCACCAACATGATATTGTATTTAGAGTTTATAAGGATATTTATCATGGATGAAAAATTAATATATAGTCATTTGAGGTTCTTTATTTTAAGAAAATAATTTATTTCAAAGAGAATTTCATTATAGAGGACACCCTATTATTTATTGAAATATTAGAGGTTGGATGATATAATACAAATTTTATATTTTCTATAAGAAATTTTAAAATGAAATTGGATGAGTTTGGATTTAGTTTTAGATTATACCATAACGAGTACATCAAGACAGATACATATGTCGATCATGAGCACGATACTAGCTAGGCACGTTTATATGAAATGGGGAATATATTGGATATTGACCCTGAAATTAGGAATGATACAATAATTACTAATATCATAAATGTCAAAAAAACACCTCCCATGGATCATTCACAAATATATTACCCACTACAAGATATAAAGAGTGACTCTTGGGAATAGTTTGATAGCTATATTTTCTAATCCACTACCTGATGCATAGCCTGAAGGAAATAAACAAGGAACAAAACTTCATTCTTAATTCTGAGGGGAAAATAAAAAATAACAAGGGAACAGTCATGGGTTTTAACATTATCATATACCTGGAAAATTATTTGTATGTGTTTCCCTCATCCCATCCACTCACCTCTCTTAGCATGATTCAACTAATTATATAGCATCTTTTAGAAAATATGTGAGTACTGAGGATGGATTAAGACTATTATTAGTGGTAATATGAGTATTCCTTTTATTTGGGTATGGCTGATGATGAATAAAATAAATATATGGTGACTTATCAACATTAAAAATCCCTTTACACACTCACAGAATTACTGAACTTAGTGCTTCCACCATTTATGTTATAGGTTGAGTGGAATTGTTATTTCTATAATGAAATTTTTTATATATTCATGCTGAAAAACCATATTTTTGAGGATATATGGATCACATTAGGGGAACCACATATTCCCTCATATTAAAAAATCACATATGTGTCCCTTGATTCATCGACATTAGGATGCTCATTTTTTGATTCATACCCACCCTTGGAAAGGATTACACGTGAAACTCAACATCGCCTACTCAAAGGATTCTTTATCTATCTTAATATGGGAATATGTTTCACAAGTCCCCACCTAGGTATGTTCCACCAAATATTATTAAGGATCCTACCCCCCATCATTACTTAGATTTTGATAACTAATAAAAGGGAAGTTAGAAATTTTATATGAACCCCTAGAGGCCCCCTTCATTAATCTTGTAAGTCCCATAACAATTTCAATTTCAAATGGGAAGACAACACTAATACATGAGGTAGAGTACATCATGTTGGGTTCTAATGCATTATCTCCTCCCCCATATTCCACTCATGAGATCTCTACCACTATTTATAGCATAGGGAAACCTTTGGGTATGAACATTTAGATAAAACCCACTCTATATAAATTCCCCATCACTAAGACACTACTATCTATATCAGTGACCACCATAAATATCCAGAAAAGACAGATCATGGTCCATTATTAAAATGGAATTGGAACTTTAGAGTCTCTCTTACTGGTTGCATTGGATTTTAAATCTATAATTACTACCTTCAATAAACCATGATAATTTAGCAGATAGATACCAATTTGTATACCTCTTAGTCATCATAAAGAGATATTATACCATGGGATGTATAAAATTATAGGAGGGAGATTTAATATCAACCCATAGACTAATAGGATATTCCCAAACCCAATTTTTGGCCAAATTCATCACGTTTCTCTTCCCTTTTCTCATGTTTCTCAGTATCCATGTATTTTTCATTATTTTATATATTTCATTACTAATCATAATTGTATACACCCTATAAAATATATATTGAATTTATTATGAGTAGCACTATTCTCATGGAATCTAATTTTCTATATTATTTTATAGTTTATAATGGTACGAGTATAAGATTTTTCTTGGCCTGAATTACACTAACATTTCAGAATGAAAGGATATAAATTCTATCGATTATTTCAAAATATCAAGTAAGTGATGCGACTAAAATATAGGAAGACATATTATTATTTATCATTGTTTTCCCCATTAATTTTGTATTACTCAATTATATTTACTTATATATATCTCTCTCATTATATAAAACTTGCGAATGATATTTTATTTTAGTATTGTGGAGAGATCCTGATACCTCACGTTTAAAATATTTTCCTCTTAACTGGTATTATAGACATCATCTTTTAAAATAAATATTTTGAGTTGTCAGAAACCGTGACAAATCTTGATAAAAAATAGTAAAGAAATTTTAAAATTATTAAAAGTTACATTCTTATTCTAATTTAAAGTTGTTTTTAAAATGATTAAAAATACGATTTTGATGTTTGAAACTAATGAAACTAAATTTTCATTTAGCATAATGGTTATTGTTGTTTATTCCATAACTTATAGGCCATTAATTTGATTTACATTCCTAAGAGGTACTATAAACTATTTTTATTAAATTTTTTCCAATACCCTCTATAAGATCTGAGCCTTTCCTAGATTCATCTCTAGCACTTGTTTAGGTACTTTTGTTTTTGTTTTTAAGTACCTTTGATTTGGAATTGTATTTTGAGGTATGTTTGGGTGAGATTTTAAGAAAAATATTTGTATAAATGGATGTGCATGGTTTGCACACGGTTTGGAAAACCATGCACCAAAACCCAGGTAACCGTGTGAACCATGTGAACCTATAAAATGAGGTCTTCATGGTTTTCACAGGGTTTCCCTAACCGTATGCCCCTTCCTGGTGAAAATATGCATGCGAAATGTTTTTCTACGAAATTTAGTTTTAAAACTACATGAACCCCCAAAACCCATGTATTTAAACATAGTCTCGGGCTTGAAAATTTCTATATGATCCTAGAGCTTTCCAGTGGGATTCCAAGGTGATTCGAACACCATTATTCAATAAAGCCATGATTGAAAATCATCTCTCTTTCCGGTAAGTGGATCGTATCCCGATGATTCTCAAATTATTTCCCCTATCTTTCCTTGATCTTTTTATGGAATATCTCCACTGTTTTCATGGATTTAAACCTATGTGTTGAGTTCTAGATCTATGATTTTGGATCTAGATCTAGATTTTCAAGATCTTGAAGCCTTTTATCTTAATTTTGAGTTTAAGGATTTATATTCGTATCTTGATCGACGTCATTGTGACTCTCAGATTTGGGGAATTTGTATTAGTCTATCATCCATAAATAAACTGAGGTAGTTGGTCTTGGTGGAATTTCTATAGTCATGGATTTGATATGTGTATATGAGTTTAATGATTTTCAAGCATACCTTAGTAATTTTTTCCTAAATTGGGTTACTTAGTAATGTTCAATTGAAATGTTGATGTTTTGGAGATATCCATGATTAATTGATGATTTAATCATGGGATTAAGTTGTTACCCAACTATATAATTTATTTGGGTAAATTGTTTTTGATTCGAGATATTGTGTTCGAGATATTGAATTGGTTGTGTAGTAGATAATTAATTATGTGAATTAATTATGATATAATGATTTGGATATGCTGAGATAATTAGTGGTGGATTAATTATGTACCTTGTCATTTGATTAAGATAATTAATTATGAGATTAATTATGAAAAGTTGAAATTTTATTAGGAAAATTAATTTTGTAGAATTAATTATGGAATGAGATTTGTGTTTTTTGATTAATTAATTTATGAATTAATTAATGTCATCTGTACTTAGTTAATTGTGGGGTTAACTAATGGTTTATTGATGCATTTAACAAGTCTTTGGATTAGTAAGGGAATTATGTGGATAATTATTTATAAATTTATCAATGTTGTATGTTATTGAGAAATTGGGTGCTAGACATGGCATTCCAAACCAATTGAGAAGTTTAGGTGTTAGAAATGGTGTTCTACCCCAATAGTTTATACAAGAGCTTGTGAAGTGATGTGGTAGACATGGTGATCTAAAACGATTGAGAAAGTGGGTTGGGAGACATGGTAATCGACACTAATTGAGATTTTGGGTGTTAGATATAGCGTTCTTCACCAAAATAATGATAGTGATCAATTTTTTTAGTTGAACTAAATACATGAATCAAACCCAAGTCGAATGTGATTACTAAAGAATAAGTGACAATGTAATAACTATTTAATTATGCATTTTATTTATCACTTCATCGAATTTAATGCACTATCTTTTGAATGGATTTGTTTTAGACATCATTGGTCGTGGTCTACAGAGTTGTACTCACACCCTATTTGGTCTGCCTGATCGGCACCCGAGAAGACTTTGTTGTTGCAGGACAGGATAAGGTCAAGGCCCTAGGATAGATTGGTAATTAATGATGGATCATGGGTGTGGGAACTGAACATGGTTCTGGACCCAACGGGGAATCGTTTTGTCTTTATTTCCAATTGTATTTTATACACTTAACACATTCATTATCATATAATGTTTTCCCTCTCTGTTGAGTATTATAATTCTTGTTTTTGCTATTATCTTACATTGGTATTGTCATGATTGTTTATATGATTTCGCACTTGTTTGTTTCTGTTTCCTTATGCCAGTACTTTACTCTGATAAAAGAGGGTATATTCTCCCCATGAATGACTTATCAGACCCTCACTGCTAGTCAGAACCCTCTTTTATACAGGTAGGCATGCTTGAGGGTATTCGACTGACCAGCTTGTGGCTTTGTAGCATGGTACCTAGGTCGAGACGTTACAAAGTGGTATCTAAGGAGTTTTCTTTCTTTCTTATTCTTTTGTCTTACTGATTTGGGAAAGGTAGATAAGATACTAGGAAGTTTTGGGGCTTGTTAATGAGCTAGTTCATGGGATTTGAAAACCCATGTATGGGGGAAAATATGGATACTCGGTGAGGGATTGTTGTGATTTCTATTTTTTGTTATAGTTGGATATTTGTTGACCATGCGGGCACACTTGTGGTGTTATGTCATAATTTTATTTTATAATTTTTTTATTGATTCGTGGCCTAAACAGGCATGAGATTTGAGTCTTCATGCATCATTATATGCACTCAGGGTTATTGGGACACACATCATTTTAGGAACTCATGGTAAAATGGATTATGGTTATGTTATTGAACTTGAACTGTTTCCCTTATTGTGAGATTTAAATGAAAAGGTGACTAACATGAATTTAGTTATGTTGTAAAATGATGCAAAAAAAATGAGAATAAATGGGTGTCAAATGAGATATACGAATAATGAAATGGGTTTGATTAACTAAGTAATGAATTAATTAATTATAAATCTTATAATTTATTAATTTTGAGAATTAATTAATTATAATGTGGTTACCCATTTTAACCAAGACCTATTATATGGATGGTTAATTGTAGTTAAATTACCTCAGTGTTGACTATGTGGATGAAAAAAATGGGAAAGGTCATGTTGAGACTTGTTGTGTTTCTTCTTCCTCTTACGTAAATTTTATATGGTTGTGTTATGAGACCAAAGACAAGTGTTTGGAATTATAGAGAATATGCCTCAATGGTATTTTTTGAGTTGAGGACCGAGGGGTAAGGCTCAAAATGAACATCGAGACAATGAACTCAAGGAACTATTAGTGCCAGCAAAGAAGTAAGGGGATATATTCTGAGGGAACTTTGATCCTTTCATGAAATTCATGTAGAGAAACCGAAGGAGGGTTCTGAAAAAAAATGTCTGATTTGACAAGGGAGTCTTAGTTGTAGCACCCTCTGAATTTTACTAGTGATAGTGGACTTGAGGTAGATGAATTCTGGATGAAATCCATTGAGACGATACTTGAATATTTGGAGACTCCAGCTTAGTGTAGGGTCAAGCTGGATTATTTTATGATATGGGGATTAGTGAAGCATCGGTGGGACATTTAGTTATGATATGGATAGACTAATGATATGTTATGGAAGAAAGTTTTAGAGATATTATTAGAAAACTTATATCAAGAGACACTAAGATAATAGAAGGCTTCAAATATTATGCAATTTATGTAGGGAAGCATGCCCATAATGGTTTATGTTGAATGTTTCACAGATTTATATCATTTTTCTCCAATGTTGGAAGTATATGAGGCTTCATCAGAAAAATTATTTTAGGATGGAATTAAGTGTAAAAATAAGTCCCAGGTGAATATCTTCAGTCTAATGAAGTTCTCAGAAGAGGTGAATCAAGCTCTCATTTCGGAGGAGAACCTAATGAAGGCTTATAGTACTAAATAGGTAGTTATTGCTGGATGATCGAGGAGTGAACCTTCCAAGAGCAGGAAGCATCGTTATGAGAACCTTAGTTAGGACAGTGGAAATAAATGTGGACAGTCAGGACTTACATTTTCCCCGGACCTTACACATATGCTTTTTCACCATTGTGGTAAGATGGGACACTATCGTAAACATTGTCATCGACCACTAGTGGAGTGCCGATGTTTTGGAAAGATGGGGTGCCTAGAGAGGTTATGGAGGTTGCAAAGATAGGATGGTGCTGAGGGAGATGCTATTAAGAGTCAAAGTGTGGGAAGGGGGTCTTCTACACTATATAGGTCTGGAAGTTAGAGTTTTACTAAAAGAGCAGGTAGAGGTGGTGGACATGGTGCTTCAGGGAAAGAGAACATGTATCAGTAGAGTGGTGCTTGTTAGGGGGGATAGATGGCACCTCAAAGAAGATGGTAGGATAGCTACATACAGTTCAGCCTAAACTTGTAAAAAATGATGATAATCCATTGATGGTGAGAGGTATTATTCTATTAGCCTGTTCTTTAGATAGTTCCTTGTTTGCTACTGGTGCCTCTCATTATTTTATATCTGCAAATCTTATTAATGGATTGAGCACAGAGGTTGAGTCTATAGGTGAAGTAATGAATATTGATACATTGTTAGGAACACAGTCTAGATATATCAGTTTATAAAATGTGTGTTAACTAGAGATTAGATACTATCATTTTAATTGGGACTTATATGTCCTTGATATGATGGGCTTCAACCTGATTATGGGTATGGACTAGTTAGTCACATAACGAGCCCACAACGATTGTTATTACAGGAGAGCAGCCTTTGTATCTACTAATGGTGACTAGTATGTCTGCCATAGAGAGTGGGATATCTAGGACAGATGATCAAGGCCAATTATTCTGCCACTGGGAGAGCTCACATCCCAAGTTTTTATTCTTTTTCTCGATTATGGGAGTGGTAGGCAAGATGTCCTTACACCATTAGTAGAATTGTTTTAGGATGTTTTTCTTGAATAATTCTCTTGGTTTACACAATAGATAGATGTGGAGTTTACTATTGAGATCATGTCGGGGTTGAGCCAGTATCTATTCCACCTTAAATAATGGAACCGACAGAGCTTGAAGATCTCAAGACTCATTTTGAGGTATTGGAGGATAAGGGGATTATCTATTCAACTATGTCACCATGGGGATCACCTATGTTGTTTGAAAATATGGCTAAATATAGTTTATGTTTTTGTGTAAATTATATGAATTTGAACAAAATGAACGTGAAAAATCAATATCCTCTTCTGCCAATTGATGACCTATTTGACTAGATGAAGGGGGCGTGTGTGTTCTCAAAGATCGATTTGAGATCAGGGTATCATCAGGTGAGAGTTTGAACTTCTGATATGCTGGGGACTTATTTCAAGAGAAGTAATGGCCTTTATGAGTTTATGATAACTTTTTTTGGGTTGAAAAACTCCCCATTAGTGTTTATGGCCTTCATTAACAAGATCTTTCATCCGTACCTAGATCAGTTTTTGGTGGTCTTCATGGACGAAATATTGGTGTACTCTAAAACTCATGATGATCATTCCCAACAGCTTGACATCATCCTGAGTACACTGATATAGCATCGGTTATATGCCAAGAAATCTAACTGTCAGTTTTAGATTGACCATGTACACTTTTTAGGGAACATCATCTCGGAAGAAGGTGTGGGAGTGGACCCAAATAATGTTCAGGTAGTGGTTTCTTGGGAGCAACCCATGAATTTCTTTTGATATCTATAGCTTTTTGAGATCATCAAAATATTACAGGAGGTTCATCTAGTACTTTTCCTGATTGGAAGTGCTTCTTTTGATCTTGACCAATATTGTAAAAAAAATGAGTGGACAAAAGCATGTAGGAATGCTTTCCTAGAGTTGAAGACTTTCTTGACATCAGCACCAATATTAAATTTCACTAAGTCAGGTGAGGAGTACAGGGTGTATTGTGATGCTTTTGGGATCGAACTCAGAGCTGTGTTGATGCAAGGGGATCGATTCATTTCTTATGGGTCTCGGTAGTTGAGTACACATGAACAAAATTACCCCACACACGACCTCAAGTTTGAAATAGTGGCTTATGCACTTTGGTGTTGGTGACACTATATTTTGGGTGAAAAGTTTATATTTTTTATAGATCAAAAGATCTTGAGTTACATATTTTCACATCACAACTAGAATCTTCAGCAACGAATATGGGTAGAGTATATGAAGGCCTTTGATTTTGAACTATCATATACACCTAGAAAGGGGAATAGTGTGGATGATTCGATGAGTAGGAAAACTTAGACTCAGTTGGTACATGAGTCGAGTGCATACTAGAAAATGATGACTTTACTGGCTGAAATGCATGTGGTGGTTCATGAGAGTTAGAAGCATAAGACTCTAGTTTCAGTAGTAGTGGATTATAAACTCATGAGGTGGACTAGGGATAGGAAGTATGATGATACGGATTTTTTATCCTTGAGGTAAATCCTTGAATGTGGGGAGACACCTTTATACTAGATGATAGATGAGGATGAGATCATCTATGTGAAAAATTGCGTTGTTGTGCCTACGAGCATGTGAGAGGAGATCATGTGAGAATTTCATGCCTCGAAGTGGGTGGTACATCCAAGAATGACCAAAATGTACTGTGATCTATGACGATAGTTTTGGTTGTTCAGTATAAGAAAGGAAATAGTAGGGTTTGTGATGAGATATTTCACTTATCTACAGTTGATGGCCGAGCATCAATGAGTCTAAATGGACCCCCGCCGACATTGCAAATTTCGAGCTTGATGGCAAAGCCACGAATGCTCTTCATTGTGGCTTAGACCGTAATTTATTTAATTGTATTTCTTCTTGCACTACCTCTTATGATATTTGGAAATATTTAGAGCTAACCCATGAAGGTACTAGCATGGCTCAAAAGCAAGAACCTGCTCAAAAGCAAGAACCCGATGCAAAATCCGTACCCGCTTGCCCACTTCACAAGAAAAGGGCCAAGAAGAAGAAAAAGAAGAAGGCTTCAAAGGCAACATGGAGTGATAGGTCCTCCTTCTCCTCCTTCTCCTCGAGCGACCAAGGTAAAAAATGCCTAATGGCAAAACATGAGGTATCATCTTCCGACTCTTCTTCCTCATCATCCTCTAGTTCTTCTAATTCTTTTAATAATATGTCATACGAAGAACTCCAACATGTGCGAGACCAACTTGAAAATGGTTTTCACGAACTCTCGTCAAAATTCGTTGCTTTGAAAAAGAATTTCAAAAAGCTTTCCTCCGAAAAAGACCAACTTCTCAAAGAGAAGGAGGAACTCTCCCTAAAAATCCAAAATTTCCCCAATGTTGATTCTTTGGAATCAACCATTAAGGACCTTAGGGAATCCCTAGCCAAGTTCACCCAAGGTGAACAAAATTTGTCCAAACTCTTAGGTTCTCAACGAGTATCTAGAACCACCAATGGACTTGGCTACACCAATATAGCTTCCTCCTCCCATGCACCCACTGTTTTTGTAAGGGGGAGCTCTAGTTATAAATTTTGTAATTATTGTAAAAAACTCGGGCACCTCATTTATGAGTGTGATTGCAAAAATGCCCGGTATGGACGCCCCAAATCTATCTTCTTCAATGATGAATTTTTTAGGAGAAGACCCGCCACTAGACAAGTGTGGATTGAAAAATCCCTTTTGGCGAGTCTCTCCGGGCCAAAAATAGTTTCGTTTCCCCGATGATCTTTTGTTTTTATTTAGGGGGAGTTAGGATCTTTTAAGCATTTTTGTGTATTCAAAATTTTTCATTTCAAACTCAACACTTGGTATCAAAACTCTCAATTTCAAAAATTTCATTTGGTTTCAAATTTCAAATTTCAATTGGTTTTTGATTCAAAACTTTCAATTCAAACTGTTATTCAAATTTTCATTTCAATTTCAAAAATCTCAATTGATTTTTCAATTCTCATATCTAGTTTTTCAAACCCTTTCCCTCAATCAAGTTTTATGCCCCATTCTATTTTGATAATCACGAAGGGGGAGAAATTCTTGATTGATTGGGGGAAAAATCTTTTAAAGCATGTTTTTCATTTCACTTTCAACATTGTTTGTTTTGGTGATTGTGATAATCAAAATAGGGGGAGATTGTTGTACCTCTCGTATCCCCTCGTGGTTTAATTTTCATGATCACAGTCACTTTCTTATTTATCTAACATTGTTTTAAGTGTTTTTGTTTTATAGGCAAAAGATTGCCAAGTAAATGGGCCATGAAGCACATCAAGTGGACTGAAATTCAGTCCACCGGCCAACCGGTGTGATAGCACCGGCCCGCCGGTGGACCTGGCAGAGGCATTGCCCACTGCCAGGTTCCACCGGTCAGCCGGTGGCTCTGTCACCGGCCAGCCGGTGGCATTCAGATGAATAGTGTGAGCTACTGTCTCCCCACCGGCCAGCCGGTGGCTCCTCCACCGGTCATCCGGTGGAGCCTGGACCAAAACTCTTCTCCTCTGCCAAGGCACCGGCCAGCCGGTAGCCCAGTCAAACTAGCCGTTGGCTTTGACCAGTCAACCCTCTTTTGGCCTCCAACGGCTCCGAAGACTTCTCCAATGGCTCCGAAGGCCCCCAATGGGTTCCATGCCTATAAATAAAGGCTGAGGAAGCCCCGGACTACTAACCGGAACTATACGGAAGCCCACGGACACCTTGTTGATCATTTGGCGTACCTCCGACGCATTCCTCCAAGGGAACCCCAATAGCTCCAACTCAATTCCACATCCAAGGAGCTCCATCATAGAAGCTTGGGAGTGCACGTCTTCAACTCCAATCAACCTCCGGCGCCCAAGGCTTCTCCAAATACGGTTTTTCATTGTTTTATTTATTTTGAGCATCAAATTGAGTTTGTGCCTACAAACTCCCATTTCTCTCATCCTCCGTTCTTTTGGGTTTTCACATCACCTCTAAGGTTTGAAGAGGTTTCTTCAAGCCTTTCCTTTTAAAAGGCTTGTGTCATAGGTGAGCTAGCCTTCACCTGTAAGAAGGCTAGTGGGTTCTTGCTCAACCATTAAAAGCAAGTGGGTTCTTGCTTAACCACCTAAAGCAAGCTGTAATAGGTCCTAGTGCTACCTCAAAGCCTAGTGGGTTTCTTGCTAAAACCATTGAAAAGCAAGCGGTAGGAATCTCTCAATGGTTGAGTTGGGAGCGGAGACGTTGGCCGGGTTTTTGGCCGAACTCCGTTAACAATTTCTTGTGTGATTGCCTCTTTATTTCCACTGCACTTTAACTTTGATTTTAATTTGTTAACCTTTTTTTTAAAAGGCATTTCACCCCCCCCCCCTCTTGCCATCACTTCCCGTTTTTCTCCGTCCCAACAAATAGTAGGGTTTGTGATGAGATATTTCACTTATCTACAGTTGATGGCCGAGCATCAATGACCTGGAGGTCTATTTCAATTGTTTTCTATTCTACAATAGAAGTGGGACAAAGTGACTACCGATTTTGTGGTAGGTCTTACAAAGATACTTAGGAATAATGATTCTATTTGGTTTATTTTGTATTGAATGATGAAGGTAGCACCTTTCATGCCTATCAAAGGAACCTTCATAGTAAAAAATTTGGGATAACTGTATGTTTGTGAGATAGATTGTTTTCACGTGGGGCCACAAACTATAGTTTCATATTGTGATTCACATTTTACTTCACACTTTTTGTACATATTGTAGAAGGCACTTGGCACATAGGTTTTGTTGAGTATGGATTCTCACCCATAGACAGATGGGAAATCTAAGCATATCATATAGGTGTTAGAAGATATGTTGTGGAAATGTGTGTTTGACTTTGGTGGTTCTTAGGAGAAGCTCTTGGAATTGGTGGAGTTATCCTATAAAAATAGTTATTAGAAACTATATAGATGGTTCAGTATGACGCACTTTATGGTAGGCCATTAAGATCACCACTATGAAGGATGGAGGCGGGTGAGTTATATTTTTTGGGATAGAGTCTCAAACAGGAGACACTGAAGCATGTACAAAAGATTAAAAAACATATGGCTACGGATCATAGTAAGAATAATTTTTATGATAATAGATGGAGATAACCCCTAGAGTTTACGGAGGGTGATCATTTATTCCTTCAGGTGTTTCCATGGTTGGGTCAATGCATGATACTGTGGTGGGGAAAATTGGTTCTTAGGTTTGTGGGACTGTTTAAGGTAGTGAGAGAATCGGACCGATGGTGTACCGATTGGATCTTCCACAAAAATACATTGTTATGCATGATGTTTTCCATGTGTCAAAACTATATCAGTATCACCTCGACCCTTATCATGAGATCAATGTGGATGAGGTTGAGCTCGATATAAATGCATCATTTAAGGAGCATCTGATATGTGTGGTGGATCGTAGTGAGAAAATGATGTGGGGAAAAACTGTGTTGATAGTTTGTGTGTTATGGAAACATGGACGTGTGAAAGAGGAAACATGGGAACAAGAAATAGATATGAGGTCTCAATTTCCCAATCTTTTTGGATCAAAATCTTAATGAATCTTGGAAGTGTATCTCAAGGATGATCCATTATATCGTGGGAAGATTATAAGATCTTTGCCTTTCCTAAAGTCATCTCAGGCACTTTTTCAGGTACTCTTTATTTTATTGAAGTTCCTTTACATGGGAATTGTAGTTTGAGGTGAATTTGGGTGAGGTTTTAAGGAAAATATTTGGATAGAGGGTTGTTCATGGTTTTTGCAAGGATTGAAAAACCATGCACCCAAACCTAGGTAATAATGAGAAACCATGCGAACTTAAACAGTGAGTTCTGTACGGTTTTCACATGGTTTCCTTAATCGTGTTCCCCCACTAAGTGAAACTGTGTACATGGAATAATGTTCTATGAAAATTAGTTTTAAAACTACCTAAAACCATAAAACCCATGTATTTTGACATAGGATTGGGATTCACAAATTATAGGTAATCCCAAAGATTTCTAAAGGGATTCCAAGGATATTTGAACACCTTTCTTTGAGTTAGAAAGCCCATATTGAAGATCCTATCTGTTTTCGGTAAGTGGATTTCATCCCGATGATTCTGTCATTGTTTCCTCTATCATTAATTAATCTTTTCATGGAATATAACCAATATTTCCATGGATATAAACCTATGTGTTGATATCTAGATCAAGTATTGTGGATCTAGATCTAAATTTGATAGATCTTGATGCCTTTGATATTAATTTTGTGTTTAGATATTTAGTTCTGAATCTTGATCGATGGCGTTGTGCCACTTAGATTTTGGGGATTTCCATTGGACTATCATCCATCAATAGACTAGGGTAGGTGGTCTAAATAAAACTCCCATAGTCATGGATTGGATATCGGTATGTGAGATTAATGATTTTATAGAATCCCTTAGTAATTGTTTTCCAAAATTAGGTTAATTAGGAATGTGCAATTTACTTGTTCATGTTTTAGAGATATAGATGATAATTTGATGATTTAATCATGGGATTAGGGGGATTACGAACTAGATAATTGATTTGGGGAAAAAAATTTGATTTGTGATATTGTGTTTGAGATATTGAATTTTTTTTGAGATAATTAATTATGGGAATTTATTATCAGATAATGATTTTGCATGTTGAGATTTTATTTGAATAATTAATTGTGGAGAACTAATTAAGGAATTATATCTGTGTTGTTTGACTAATTAATTGATGAATTAAGTTTTGGTTTGTGTACTTAGTTAGTTGTGGGGTAAACTAGTGGATTTTTTATGTATTTAACTAATCATTGGATTATTAAGGGAATAACATGGTTAATTCTTTATGAATTAATAAATGATGTGAATGATTGAGAAAGTGGGTGCTAGACATGGTGTTCTAGAATAATTGAGAAGTTGGTTCGTCTTCCATGGTGTTCTACCCCAATAGTTGATACAAGAACTTGTGAAGTTAGGAGGTAGACATGGTGATCTACACCGATTGAAAAAGTGGGGTGTCAGACATGGATATCTACACCGATTGTGATTTTAGGTGTTAGACATGGAGTTCTACACCTAACTAATGATAATGAGGAATTTGTGAGTTGAACTAAATACATGAATCTAACCTGAGTCTAATTTTATTATTAAAGAATACGTTAAAAATTAATAACTATTTAATTATGTTTTATATTTATTGATTTGTATAATTTCATGCACTATCTTTTGACTGGGTTTGTTTTAGACATCATTAGTGGTGGCCTACTGATTTGTAACCACACCCTATTCAGGCTGCCTGATCGGCACCTGAGCAGACTTTGTTGTTGCAGGATAGGATAAGGGCAATGCCTTGGGATAGATTTCTGATTAGGGATGGGTCATGGGTGATGGAACCAGACATGGTTTGGGACCCTCTTAGGAGTCCTTGTGTCTTTATTTTCAGTTTAATTGTAGACACATGACACTTGCATTGTCACAACAAGCTTTCCATTTCTATTGAGTATTATAATTCATGTTTTGACTATCATCTGACTTTGGTATTGTCCTGATTATTTATATTCTTCCACTCTTGTTTCTTGTTGTTTTCTTATGTTGCTAATTTTCTATGATAAAACAGGGTATAGTCTCCCCACGAATGACTTACTAAACCCTCACTGCTATTCAGAACCCTCTAGCATACAGACCGGCTCGGGGCCCCATTTCATGGAACCTAGGTCAGGACGTTACACCCTCTTTCTTGAAAAAATATTTGGAAATGCATAACTACTATAACATTCTTCTTTTTGATCAAATCAAGGTAATTTTTAACCACATTAAAATGTATGAGGCCATCGATTGACTATTTTTATCCTATTTGATCTTGAAACAAACCCTATATTATAAATATTAAAAATCCATAGAGACCATTAATTTGTTTATAGAAAGCTACATTACATGATTAATTTTTCTTCCTACCCTAATTCATTTTAAAATTACATGAATTTAATTTGGCTTAAATGGGTGTTTTCAGTGACACGTAAAGTCAATGTAAACAGTATGCTAAAATTGATTGGTGAAAATAATCTATTGATTATATGGTAATAAGGATAAAAAACCATTGGTAATTATACATACTATGATTCATTAGTACTTTTAATGCAATAATATAATGAAAAGGTAAGAAAATGGGATACCTAGGATTAACCCCGGGCTAGTCACCTCCCCCCTTTTTAGGTTATTTATTTCATATAATGTCACAAGGGTATTGATGTTTTTGATTAAGTTGAAAGTTTATTTGACATCAAAGGGTGTGATAATTGTTCTTGAATTCATTCAATTAACTAGAGTTTTAATAAAAATCGAGTAAACTATGACTATTTTCCACTATTTTTGAATGTTAATTTATGATCCATCAAGAATCAAGATGAGAATGGAAGTGGGAAATGATATAATTTTAAGAATAAGATTAATATTCCATCATTCATTGAGTATAATTGAATATCATCCATTATATATTAAAATTTTATCACCCTTTTCAACAACTATTCATAATTTTAACACCAATACCTATTAAACATTATCTATAGAGACATTAGAACCTTATTGGATGTACTCTGTATTTGTATAGTTTTATTGATAAATAGATAATTAGATATTAAAAAAATATTGTGCATAGATTTGATACACTTGAGATTAAACATAATTCTAATTTAATGGTCTTGAGTGATGAGTGAATTTTTTTCTAGTAAGGTGGATTATAAGTGTATATGATATTAATGAAATTTTGAATAATGTGAATGAAAGAGGATATGAGTACTCAATTGGTAATATACTTTAGGCTTGATTAAGACCCTTTGAAATGGATTAATAGTGTGTTTTTTAAATTATTAGTTTTAATTTTATTTTTATGAGTATGATAAATTGAATATTTCCCCTATTAAAGTATGTATTCTTTTGAATTTGATGTGGATATTTTTTAAGGGTACAAGAAGAATTTTATGTCTAAGAGAATTTTATAACACTAATTTTTATCTATAATTTCACAATGTGTCTCATTGGTTTTTGGTAAATATACAACCTATATTGAGGTGATCTTGATAATTTATGGTAGATTGAAGATTAGTGAGGGACATAGGGGTGTTTTACTGGTTTTTAAGATATCTAGTACAAATCATATTTCGATCCAAAAAATTGAATCATGGTTAATTTGATATGAATTTTAATATTATATTCCATAAATAATCTATGATGATACCCATAAAAGTGTGTTGAATTTCACTTGAGTATGAGTAATTGGGGGGATATGATAGAATAACATGGTAGAGCATGAGATGTTATGTCCTTTCGCAAGAGTATCATTATACAATCGGTGGTACATGAGATTAGTCATGGAATTGTGATGTATAAGGGAGGATAAAGTTAATGTTTTAGTACTATAAATTTTTTTATGAAGTAGGAATAAAAAAATTGTGCATCGAGAGTAGAATACATAGAGAATTCAATGATGTCTCGGGAACATTATAATTAAAAGTAATGCATAAAATAGGTGAAACACATACGAAAAAAATATGAATTAAAAAGGATATATTAGATTATAATTTAAATTTCACTAGTCATGTATGAATGACCTGAGATGAAGCAAAACTCAAAATTTCAGGGATATAAAAAAATAAACCTCACTTATATGGTATAAACTCTGGGTGATTTTCTTTAAAATCAGAATATTGTTTTCTATGAAGATGAGGAGGAGGACTACCCCATGATACATATCATCTTGTCATAATGGGTTGTGTAAAACGAACTCTATATTGTATATAATATTTATTATTAAGAAACCTGGTGAACACTGTATCATGAAAAAATAGTCCTCGTGTGAGGATTTATGAGGAAAAAATGACAAGTTTTCAATAAATTTCTAGTAATGCCACAACCAGGTTGTTCTGACTCCTCAAGATAAAATAAATCATTAATTATAGTCAAAATATATATAATAATCTCATATGTGACTCTATTATCTTTGAGATATCTTTTATTTTGATGAATAATATTTGTCATTAATTCCAGAAACATTGATATTATTTCATGAAGATGGTCAATGAAGGGATGAAAATCAATTTTTTTAATGATATATTCCATAACCATCATAATTTCACAATGATATTTTTAAATTTAAAATATTTTATGTCATAAAATTTTACAAGGGGGGAGGATAAACACATGTGAGAAAGATGATGAGAGGAGATGGAGAAACACACATATAGGATGGACCTTATTGTGGTGATTTATATTGTTTTAATAAGATACTTATGCCTTGATTTGTGATTTTGGGTCAATGGTTGGGGCATAAATGGTAGTTTAGTTTTTTTTATTCATTAATCAGGCTTTTTATGCTCTCTTTTTCAATGCATACCTTCTATTATCCAAATATATTTTATGCTCTATCTTGATGGATTACTATTCCTACATTATTTGTATCACATTTAGCCTAATGAATATCTCATTCCTTATTACCCAGAGAGAGTGATAGAAATTTTGGGTTGAACCCCAATGTGGTCTAGAAGGATGGGATTATGATACCAGCCTTTAATTATTCTTTTTTCTTTGGAGATAGATCATAAAGCACATAAATCTTATTAGATTCATTTGAACATAATAAATGAAAGGACATAGGTAGTTATAATGAACATTGACCATGTGTTATAAGATACTTTCCAGGAGTCTCGGAACTACTCAATCATGATGATATAAAAGATGATGAAATCATGGTATTTAAGAACAAACAACTTTTAAAATTGATCCACCATCTCTACATTTCATAAAAGTTTTCATCAATCCTAGAAGTGTTTCACAACATTTTCATTCTTAGCTATTATTTCATTCCAAATTCGATTTCTAAAGTTCTACAAATTCAAATACTTCTAAAAAAATAAGCATTTACTATGTATACTATCACACCATTCCCAATGGGTTGACCATAGTAATTTCTATCATCAAAATACATTATTATAGTTTTAGTGAATATGTTTCATGTTGATAAGTTCTAAGCACTTACCTAATTACCTTTGAATGTAATGGTGCTTGAGTAATTTTTTATGTGTAATAATGGAAATAATATCTATTTGTAGGAATTATAAACCCATTTTGATCATTTTTATTGTAACCTGAGCATTCAAATAGTTACATGACCCTTAAAATAGTTACCTAAATATTAGAATAGTAACTTGATCATTGGAATAACAAAATGATTATAAATATTATTTTTGATGATTAAAACATATAAATACAAATATTATAGTACAATAAGAAAAATATTAAAATTAATAAACCAAATGAATTTGTAATAATGTATTTTTTAATATTATATTCTATTTTATTTTATAAAATACTTAATTTTTATGTTAATATTTACATATTGAAATTTCTTATGATTTAAAAATATTTTGGAAATTTTAATTTCATTTTAGGAAATACCAGATCAAAATTATATATGATGGATTTTTTTTAAAATTTCTTAAAAATTTGAATTTTTAAATAAATAGTAGAAATAGTATTTTTGTAATAGTGGTATACTTTATGATATATAATTGATGTAATACTAAATTAATGAAATCAAGAATGATTTTTTTTCAAAAAATTAGTTTAATATGTTAAAAAATCATTTTAAAATTTTTAGTTAAATTTATAAATGTAAAAATTAATTTTATAAGTCTATAAAGATAATTTATTCCATTAAAAATTCGCTTTTTCTTTATTTTGTTTATATATATATATATATATTCAATTTTGGAATAGAATAAAATCAATAAAAATGTATATTTTGAATCATAAATAGATGCTTTTCTTATAGAAGATAATAATTTCAAGTCATTGCCTTGGAATAATATATTATTTATAATTTTAACCCAAAATTTCCCTACCTTCGAGTTTAAATACCCCTATCACTATAAAAACAAATGTCTTAACATACATAGATATTATATCATTTTCTAGAATACATAAAACATAACATAAGCAGACACCCAAAGTCTGTATCTGTTTAGTGCCTTTGGAAATAAGGAAACATAAACACTGATATATGAGTGAGCTACATTATCTTACACTAAGTTATACAGGACTATCACCCCTCTTAGACATATCATACATAAAATATATCTTCATAAGTTGGGGAAGGAAACATAAAAAAGGGGTGATCTCAGATGCTTAGTAATGGTAAACGATGGAGATATGTAAGCATAAACATGAGCATAAGGGTGTGAGAATGTGATCATAACATTAGAAGATCATACCCTACATATCAAAGATCATAAAATGAATCTTGGCATAAATTTAAACAGTTCATAAGGAATGAATCATAAGTAAATAAAGAGAATAGTCCATTAAATAATAACATATGAGTAAGGCATGTAATTTTGGAATACACATAAACATGTAATATAATTTATTATAAGTAAAGATGTATTGATAGAACATATCTGGAAACTTCATGGGGTCTACAGCTACTCGTTGAGGCACACCACCTTCCCCAGTCATAGTCTTTTCCTTGAAATAGATCAGGTTTCCCCAACTACCCAAAGTGTATCGGGTTTCCTCATCTTCCCATAGTGGATCGAGTTTCCTCATCTTCCCTCTTTGTGGTGATTACACGTACTAGGTGGGACACACAACCATCCCATGTCGTAGTGCTTTCCTTATAAGGGGTTATGTTTCCCCATCATCCCATAGTGGATCAATATCATTGACTTCATTCCCATAATTATCTAATAAGATATAAATCATTACCCAATGCATTGGAGGGAGATATAGGTCCCACTGATTACATAATTAATCCATTCATACATATTCCACAAGATAATTAAAATTTAATCATACCATGAACCATAAAAAGATATGGGTTTCATAAGCATCATATTATAGCCCATGAAATAAAATGGGAATCATAAACATTTCATTACATAATAACCTATAGAAAATATATAGGTTTCATATTCATTTCATCAAACTATAACCCACGAAAATAATCGAGTTTCAAAATAATATTACACATGGAAGAGAAATTGGTATCATAAGAAACATGCTATTAAGACATAAAACATTAAATAAAGAATATGAATGGTATTATTGGATCATGTACCCAATAAATATTCAACCATAGAAAAGGATAACATATTATATGGAGAAGTATTTTGAAATTTTACTTGAAACATTTCTTAAAGAAAAAAACCATTCTTTGAAAATTCATTTCATAAAACCATTTCAAAAATCCTTTTCCTATACAAAATGGTTTACAAATTCATTTAAAATATTTATAGATGAAAAAATATTTTACACTTTGAAAAATTCCTTTTAGAACATAAATATTTTTTAATATTTTTTCTTTTAAAATAGATTTTAAAATGTATAAAAGAATGTTGAAAGTATTTTGAAAACCATTTTCACTAAAAAACCTTAAAACTGATATTTAAATATTGAAAATATTTAAATATTGAACATATTTTAATATCATTTTTCTTTGAAAATAAAATTAAAAATTAAAAATAAGTCTGAAATCATTTTTAAGAAAATATTCCTCGAAAACTTATAAAATAATCTTTAAAACATTTTGAAAACTATTTTCCTAGAAAAAATATAAAAGAAGCTTAAAAAGATTTGAAATCCCTTTTAAACATAAAACATTGTGTTAAAACCCATTTTTCTCTCAAAAACATTTTGAAATAAAAAAAATAAATAATATTATAACAACAATATTCATTTCAAAAATAACCTTTTAATGTTACAAATTAAGAGTCAAATAAATGATAGTCATGGCGGTGGGTAAGTCCGAACATGTCAAACATTCCTTTTGCACCATTAAAGTTTAGAAAAGTTCCTTGATCAGAAAATTAAAAGAATATTCCTTTTAAACCCATTTTTTAAAAGGAAATAAATGGGTAATAAATTTGTTTAATCATCATAGGATAATAGTAAAACATTTTTAGAAACATGGTTTTAAAATAACATAGATTTCTGACCGAAAGGAGAAACATAGTTAAATTTTCATTAAAATAATTTTAATAATTATCTTAGGTACCAAATAGTGATGAAATTGAACTGTTACTTAGATATAACATGAATAAACAGATTTTAAGAAACTCCATGAGAGTTTTGTATGGATGTATTGTGATATTTCATTAATGGAAGCATAATATTAAATTATCTAGATAAACGATCAGATTGTAACAATAAATTGTTGCCACTTTGGTAACCTTGAATCATAAAAAATTGAAATTATTACATTAAATGAAGCTTAAAATATCATTGAAATAATTATATTAATGATATAACAAGTCAAATGTAGTATATAAACCTTATAGAAAAATAGAGGCACATAACATGGAATGTTTCTCAAAGAAGGAAAATTGAGACCAAACTACATTGTCGATTTGGTAACTTTTAAAACATAAACCCTATAAAATAAATATCATCTAATTGATATTTTAATACCAATATATTTAATTTTAATGATAATATAATAAATCCATGGGAATTATACACACCAAACAAAATAAATAAGTGGTGAATAAGACATATATCTCATGGAAATAAAAAATGAGATGAAATTACCATACCCTATGTATTGACTCTCTTTGTACTCATACAAACCTCGTGTATAATAAATAAAATTTTATTATTCATATTTTAAAGAACCATATTCTTATATATAATACTATATATGGTTTTATAATGACTTTACAGTACCCTCTTATTAACAATTCCATGACGAGGTTTCGCTTCGGGTAATATCTACATTGTTTTTTATATGTTTTATAATTTGTTATATTTTTTATCCACATACTTATATCATGATTTAAATAATTTCAAAAATGATATAAATATCATTTATATTGATTATATATGTATTTATAATAATCTATAAAATATAGAAATATGAAGTAGAATGCATTGTTCATAAATACGTTAGGTCGTACAAACGCATGAACGTTGTCTCTATTTTTTTCATATTGAAATAATGAATGTAAATGACATATAAGTATATATATATATATAATAATTGTGTCCTTATTATGTAATATATATAATTTAATTTCACTAAAACAATATTTAATACATTCAATATATTGTGTTAATGAATCACATTGCTTCGAGGAGGTGATAGTCCACACTTCCCCAAACAAAATTATCATATTCACAAAAAATGGAAATCATGAAGGTATGTGTTATATAATAATTATAGTATCGTTAATAAATAATATATATCAAATATAAAATATAAAAAACAGATTTTCTATCATAATTCCCTTCCATGAGAAGTGGTAAATAAAAAATCAACAACATCGTTTCGTGAGGCGTTAGTTCAATGTAAACAAAAATGAAAATTTTGTTAATCATTAGATGTAAATGTCTGTAAGTGTAGGTAGAAACATTATAATAACAAAATATAATTATATTTAGGATACATAGACTATTTTTTATGCATTTAATATGAATAATTTAGGTAGTTTAGAAAGAAAATAAATGGAAGGAGCTTGAGGAGGATGTTACCTCTTCTTTAGGTAACACTTTTTGGTTTCCACCAAAGCGATTATGTTGATGGATTTCATTCCAAAAAAATGCTTCAAGAAGGAAGTTATGGATGTTGGGAAATAAATTTTAAATACATGTTTTAAACATAATTGGTTTTATAGGTGTAAAGAAGGTGGAATGTGGTGGCCTTTTAAAAAGAGGGAGGGAACACACTTGGTATTTTTGAAAACAAGTTAGGTGTACCCGTGTGTTTATCAAAAAACCATAAAAAATAAACCAAAATAAATAATGGTAATTTTATGGACGAAATAATGCTATAAAATATTTTTTGTACAATTTTATAGGTCATTTTGGCCTGTAAGTTTGAGGTTTAGTCCCTTGTTATGCTTAATTTAACATTAATTTGTGTAATTAATTTTAATCAAATACACTAATGTTTTCGGTAAAAAATTAAGTTGATATTATTAAAGTTTAAATATTAATAATGATTAAAACATTTTATTTTATTTTTTCAAAATTCAGTTCACATAATTTTCAAAATTAAGTTTAATTCTAGTCTCACAGACCTGGCAAGAAAATTATTTTTTAAAGTGATAATGTTCAAATGTTCATTAAGATTTTATATCTAAATTCAATAAAATATTTTTTACAATGGAATAAATTGGTTTAATATATTTATCATTGATCTATTTTTAATGTAAAACAAACATAAAATATAATTTCACCATAAAAATAAAGTGTATTAAAAGGCAGTTTTGATTAAAAATTTGGCATTTTTCACTATTCATCAAAAAATGAAGTTTATTATATAAATACAAAAAATTCCCCCTAATATAATTTTTAAATTAATAAATAGAAAATATAATTTTTTATAAAATTCAATTTATAAAATTTTCTAAAATTTATTTCATTATTGTTCACAGAAAGACATAAAAACAGTTCTTTTAAGAAAATTGTATTTTCTGACAAATAATGACTTTACTAAAAAAAATGTATGTATTATTATCAATATTATTTTCTATACAAAACCATTATAAATAGTATTTGAAAAAAAATTATTACTATTCAAATTACTAATTTTAATGCCTATGTTATAACTATCCCATTTAAATAATTATAATAAAAAAATGTTGTTTCATAAAAATTCAGTGTTGTATGTAACAGAAGCTAATACTAAGATAAAATTTTGTTTTCAAGGTCCTTTCCCTAGAGTTAAATAATTTTCATTATAAGAAATAATTTCTGTATTTCATTACATTTCATAGTCACAATAACATCCTTTCATTTTTCCTTGATCAATTTTTATTTCATCTCTTATTCTAACCAATGAAGGTGAATTTGTTATGCCTGAAAAAAAAACTAATCAAGAAGTCCATAATAGTCATTCATTCTATATCTATTTTAATGTTAACATTGGTTATCCAATATGCATAAATCCACATATGGTGATATAATACTTTAATCTCTAAAACCTCATTTGAAGTCTGACATGAACTATTCTATAAATGGTTAACCTTATAACCCTTTTGGAAGATAAAAATTCAAAATATTAGAAATAAGGTCACTAAATATTTAAAAACAACATCTTTTAATTGATTCACCATATATCATAAATAATCTATTATTTTTTTCATACCAAATATGTGAATACATTTATCATGTATTCTCTTCGCACATGGTAATAACCTAAATTTCAAAAAATTATTATTGAAAACATGCATGTTTAATAATTCCAAATATTATTGGATAAATTACCTGAATCTAATAAGTTTTACAATTCATCCACGATAACATAGACCACTCTATCAAAAAATGATTTATCAATTCCAATGTAATCACTACCATCCAAGTCACATATTTATATCCAACATGTATTTTATCCGAACATCATTATATTAACATTATGAATATATTAAGGGTTATCCTTCCCTTAATCATGTGTTTCCCATGAATATCACCTTGACATAATTTTATTGTCCATCATAAACATTCAAAATATTCTTCCAAATCCTTAATGAAAAACTTATACTGAATATACTTATATATTTCATTATTCATATAACATAGTCTTTGAATTCCAAAATAGAAATACTTCATCCATCCAACTTTATTCTTAAACCATTACTTAGGATTCATTATCTTATTCCTTAAAACCCATTTCCTATAATATGAAATATGAACCATGTTTCAAGGATCCTCAACCTAAATATAATCTTTCTTCTTAAATTTAATGTATAAAATACTAGAAAAACATCGCATACCTTTCACATGTCATTCATATTGTCTTTATCATCAGTAGAAAAACCATTACTTGTACCACCTTTCCAATTCTCTAGATAATCCTTCCACTTAGGACATCAATTTTCATAATGATCATACTTTCCAATTTTAAGGAATACATCAATTTATAATACCCTTGGGGGGAACAATACTCCCATATATTGCGTTAAATGGTATTTTAATTTTCGCTTTAAAGTTACTTTTTGTGTGTCCTTTTTTACAGTCAAAACATCGTCATATTCCTCTAAGACATTCACATTGGTTATTCTTCCCACATTCTTGACATATAGAAAACTGAATCTTCTTTCCTATAAAGTCTTCATTAACCAAACTCTCAGAAAACTCCTTCCTTATATTCCACCGTGAGTCTAATATTTGTTTAATGTATACATTGTTAATCATGTACTATGTAAACTAATTAGCCATGATCACAACATCCATCACTATAGTGATCATCCCACTTGACTTCTCATCATAAATTTTTTTTTCATATAAAACATTAACCTATTTTCTTCTATTTCCCTCCATTGACTAAAACTAGAAATCATTGAGTAAGAAATAATTATCATAGTGAGGAACCACATAATCATGAAAAAAACTTATTGGATTTCTAAATTATGATACCATTCATAATATATGACACCTTAGGTTTATCATTGGTTATTTATATTTAACATTTTTTAAATCCTTCATGATGTTTTGTGAAGATTTTGTGAATTCTCAAATAATACCCATCAGGGATTGTAAAACCAGGTGATTAATAAGGCTCGTTGTTGTGTAGTAAGTTACGCTCGGGTTAGGCTTAACGCACCTTATCAAAGTTATTTCTCTTAGGTACATATTTTCTGAAACCAATTCCAATGGTAGTATCTAGAAAGTGATTTATTTCATGGAATACACTCTCTCTATCCTTTAACAAAATTCATGGATGTTTTCCTATACGTTTCCCCACCCTTAATCATATCCATATAGACATACCGAGACGTATCCTTAGAAATATTACTAGGGATATAAATAAAGTTTTCTCATCCTAGTTTTTAAAGGTTAACTAAAACATGTCTCTAATACCAACTATAACAACCCTGTCATAATGTAAATAGACATTACATAATTTTTGCGAAAATACATAAAACGTTACAAAAATATATGCCAATATACTATAATAGTTTAGTGCCTTTGGAAACATGGAATCATAAACATTGGTACATGAGTGAGATTCATTATCTCCCACTAGGTTATCCAAGAAAAAAAACCCCTATTATACATATCATATATAAATTATATCTTCATAACCTAAGGATGGAAAAATAAAAAGGTGTGAGCTCAGATGCTCATTAAGGGTAAAAAAGGCAGATATGTAATTTTAAATATTAGAATAAGGGTATAAGAATATTATCATAGCATTAGAAGATCATACCATTCATATAAAAGATCATAAAATAGAATCATAGAATAAATTTTAATAGTTCATAAGGAATTAATCAGATGGAAATCAAGAGCATAATCCATAAAATCATAATGGAGGAGTAAGATATGGATTTTTCTTATATAGATAAAAATTTAATATAATTACCTATAAGTCAAGACTCATTGCTAAAACCTGTCAGGTAACTTCATGGTGACTAATCCTACTATTCGGGACACACCAAAATCCCTAGTCACAATACTTTCCTTATAATTGATTACGTTTCCCCATCTTCCCAGAGTGGATCGGGTTTCCCCATCTTCCTATAGTGGATCAGGTTTCTCCATCATCCATCTTCATGGTGATTACACCTATTGGGAGGGACACACCACCATCCCTAGTCATATTCCTTTCCTTTTAAGAGATAAATTTTACCCATATTTATACAATGGATCAATCCATTTGACTTGATTCCCATAATTATCTCATGAGATATGAATATTTTCCCAATACATTGGAGGGAGATATAGGTCCCACCCATAACATAATTAAACCATTCATACATGTTCCACAAAATAATAAAACTTTAATCATATCATGAACCATAAAAAGATATTTTTTTCATATACATCATATCATAACCCATGAAATAAAATGGATATCATAAAAATTTCATCACAACATAACCTATAGGATTGACGTAAGCTTCATAATCTTTCGTCAAAGCATAACACGTGAAATGAATTGAGTTTCAAAATCATATAACTTGTGGAAGTTAAATGGGTATCATAAACAACATGTTACTAAGACATAAAACATTCGTGAAATAATATTAATGGTATTCTATTATCATACCCCAAATAAATATAAAACTATAAATTAGTATTACATCTTATATGGAAAAGGATTTTGAAATATTACAAGAACAATTTCTTATAGAAAATAGCCTTTCTTTAAAAATCCATTTCACAAATACATTTCGAAAAAATTTTAATTATAAATAAATCTTTAACATTTAATTTTAAATATTTATTAAAGAAACTATCTTTTACTCATTGAAAAAATATTTTCCAAACATAAACAATTTATAAAACCTTTTTCTTATAAAATATCTTTGAAAATATAAAAATTATTCTTGAAAATATTTTGAAAGCTATTTTATTTGAAAACACCTTTAAATTTTATAATGAAATCATGAAAACATTTTGAAAACTATTTTCTTTGAAAATAATTTGAAAAACTAAAAATAAGTCCTGAAATAATTTTGAAAACAATGTTCCTTGAAAACATATAAAATAATCTTTAAAACATTTTGAAAATCATTTTCACTAAAAAATTATAAAATAATATTAAAAACAATTGAAAATATTTTGAAACATATAACATTTTTTTGAAAAAACATTTTCTTTGAAAACCAATTTTAAAACAAAAAAAATCCATAATATTAGAAAAATCATTTTAATTTAAAAATAATAACCTTGTAAACATTCTAGTTGAGCATCAAAGAAGTGATGGTCATGATGGCGGGGAAGTCCACAAATGCTGAACATTCTTTTTGAACCTTAAAAGTTTGGAAAAGTTCCTTGATCAAAAAATAACAAGAATATTCCTTTTAAACCCATTTTTAAAATGTTAATACATGGGTAAAAACTTCATTTAATCATTATACTATAATATTAAAAAAAACATTTTTAGAAACAATGTTTTCAAAGAATAGATATTTCTAACCAAAATGATAAGTAAAGTCGGAATTTCATCACAAGATTTTCTTAATTATATTTAGTACCAAAGAGTGGAAGAATGGTATTGTTACTTGGATATATCATGAATAAATATATGGTATGAAACTTCATGACATTTCTTGTGATATTGATCATAAAATTTCATTAATTGAAGAATAATCTTAAATAATCTCGATATATGATTAGATTATAGCAATAAACTGTTACCACTTAGGTAACCTTGAATCATAATACAATGGAAATAATTACATTAAATTATACTTAAAATATAATAAAAATAATTATATTCATGATATAACATTTGAATTTTATTATATACACATTATAGAAAAATATTGGTTCATAACATGATAGTTTTCTCAAAGAAGGAAAATCGAGACGAAACAACTTTATCGATTTGGTAACTTTTTAAACATAAACCCCAAGAAATGAAGACCATAAAATGGATATTTGAATACCCATAAATTTAATTATAATAATAATATAATACATCCATGAGATGTATAAACACCACAAAAAATAAATGAGTGGTGAATAACACATATAACTCACAGAAATAAAAAAGTGAGATGAAATTCCCTTAACATATGTCTTGACTCCCTTAAAACTCTTAAAAAACTACGTTATAATAAATGTAAGTTCAATATAAATATTTTATAGAACCATATTATTATATATTATAGCATATATGGTTTTATTATTACTTTTTATTACCCGTTTATTAATAAATCCATCATAAGGTTTCTCTTTGGGTAATATCTGCTTTGTTTTTCGTATGTATCCTAATTTGTTATAATTTTTTTCCTAAAACTTATATAATTATTTCCATAATTTAGACAGATATATAAATATCATTTATATTCATTATATATTTATTTATAATAATCTAAATAATACAAAAATATGAAATGGAATACACTGTTCATGGAGAAGGTAGGTCATACGTACGCATGAATGTTGGTTGCTTTTTTGTCATATTGAAAGAAAGAAAGTAAATTAAATGTATATATATATATAATATAATTAAATTATACTTATTATTTCATATTTATAATATAATTTCACTAAAACCTTACTTAATAACTTCTATTTAGTTTGTGAATGAATCACATCGCTTTGAGGAGGCGGTAGTCCACACTTCCCCGATCGAAATTATCGTATTTACAAAAAATGGAAATCAAGAATTTATGTGTTATATAAAAATTAAAGAAGAATAAATACATATTATATATCATATATATCAAAGAAAAATATATTTTCCATCATAATTTCCAACCATGAGAGGCGTTAATGGAAATATAAACAGCATTATTTCATGAGCTGGTAGTAAACTGTACACAAGAATGGTATGTTCGCTACCCATTAAATGGAAGTGTGTGTAAGTGTAGGTAGAACCCTTACCATAAAAAAATGTTATTATATCTAGTATACTAAGGATAATATGTATTCATGTAATAAGAATAATTGAGGTAGTGGAGAAAGAAAATAAAGGAAAGGAGCTTGAGGAATGATGTTGCCTCTTCTTTGGGGAACTCCTTTTTCTTTGCACCAAAGGGATTTCTTGGTTGGATTTCTACCAAAATGGAGGATTAAATAAGAAATGGAGGGAATTTTTTGAATTTAAATGGGTAGATATTTTCTGAAATTAAGTTTCTTTAGAGTTATGAATAAGGTGAAAGGTGGTGGCCTTTTATTAGGGATAGAGGGGACACCATAGTCCTTTTTGAAAATAAGATAGGTGTAGCCACGTTGTTACCTACAAAAAGTAATAAAAATCAATGAAACTCAAAACTTTATGTTTTATGGATTACATATTCCCATAAAATGGGTTTTTACAAGATTATAGTTCATTTTGGCCCTTGAGTTTATGGTTAAGTCCCTTATTAATCATAATTTAACCTTAATAGCTGTAATTAATTTTATTCAATTTCACTGATTTTTTATCAAAAATTATGTTTATCTTGTTAGATTAAAAATATTATACTTATTAAAACCATGTATGTTCATTTTTTCATAATTCATTTTATATAATTGGAAAAATTAATTTTAATGTTAATCTCATAGACGTGGCAAAAAGAGGGTTTTTAAAGTGAGGTTGTTCAAATATTCATTAAGATTTTATATCGAAATTAAATATAAAAATGATTAAAATTCCATAAATTATTTTAATAGTTTTATAATTGATATATTTTTACATGAGAAAAATGTAAAATATATTTTAACTATATAAATAAATTAGACGAAAAAGCAATTTTGAATAAAAATTCAATATTTTCACTATTCATACAAAAAATGATGTTTCTCAAAAAAAATCCCAAAAATTCACCCTAATATAATATTGAAATTCATAAATAAAATGAATTTTATTTTATCCAATTCAATTTCTAAAAGTTTCTAAAATTAATTTTATTAATATTCATATAAGAACATAAAAACCAGTTCTTTTGAGAAAATAGTATTTTAAAACATATAAAGACTTTACTAGAACAATTGTTTATCTTATTATAAAGTTGATTTATCTATATATAACCATTATAAATAATATTAAAAATTTAGTTATTACTATTAATATTATTATATTTACTATCTATGTTATAACTATCCTGTTAAAATAATTATTATAATAAAAAAATTCATAGAAATGCAGGGTTATGTGTAATGCAGGCCAATTCAGTGTTTTGTGTAGTGAAATATTATCTTGGTATATCATATAAATAAATTTTTAATTTGTGTAGCATGTAATGCATGACATCAAAAATTAATTTATTTAAAAATGTTCAAAAAAATCTGGAGGGGATAAAATCACTTCCCTAATCTATTATATTTCTAACTCTCAACTCAATTACACTATCTTAAGACTCCTTATATATTTAATTATGTTTTGGTATTACCTTAATATAATACTTCAATGGGTCACCCCCTATTTTAAGGAGTAAACATTAAATATAAGTTAATAGTCCTTCAAGTTTTCATTTCTTTTTTTCTTCTTCAATTATTTAATTATCATACTCCTCTCTAATCCAATCCTCTTAAGATAAATTAATTACTATAATAACATGATATTACTATTATTATGATACTATGAAATTGTTATAATATATTTATAATATATATATATATTTCCTATTTATACCTTTTTTACATGTCCTATTATGATGGACATTATGTACCAATGAGGACATTATAAAATAATATTCTATCCAAACCTTCAATCCTGGTTAGTATAAGTAATATATAACTATAAAAATATTATTATGATATAATGAGATGATTATAAACTATTCAAATCATATTCATATCTCTCTCCATTTTCTAAAAAGACCTATTAATATATGGTTTAACTACCTATGAATACATTTTCAATTTTGTAATTATTACAATACTTAGGTCTGGTTAGATCAGCCTATATATAGTAAATATAAAAGTAATTTTGTGAATTTTTTTGGATTTTAGAGGTAATTAATCTTGATAATAAATTTCATGACTCGACCCAATAGGACTCAAGCCTAACTACCCCAAGCCAACCACCATAGTTCAGGGGTGGGGACAAGTTCTAAATTGAGTTACTAATATGGAAGGCTTTTTCCTAATGCACATATATGCACACACTCGTCTATATCCATGAAAATGTAAAGTGGAATAATAAAATATGAAACATATAGAGAATAATATATGAATGTAAAACCTCTAGAGAGTACAAGATAAAAATAGTGTAAACTAAAAAGAAATGGGTAAAAATACACACCCAACTAGAAAGATGTCCCAATTAGAAAAATCTAGAAATGTAAAATACTTAGAGAGACCAGCTTTCAATCTCCAAGATCAGACCACTGTACGTAGTCAAATACACCAATTATACATACGCTCATATTTAATCTACATCGACCTGTCCTTTATTTGTGTAAGATGTGATACCTGTAGGGAAAGCCCATGTAGGGGTGAGTATATACATACCTAGTTGGATGCCCTAAAAGATGAACGGGGAGCAGTAAGCCCCTTGATAGGAAATAGACAGCTCAACCCAAAGAAAGAGACTAAAAAATTCAACAAAATGGATACAAATATATATATATATATATATCTCTATCTCTCTATCTATGTGTGCTAAAACCAAATAAACCCAAATGAGAGAAAAGGGATCTCTAATTCACAACCCAATACAAGAAATAGTTCCATTAGTTCTAAAAATCTATCATCGATGCCTAGAATATCATGTGTTTATCTATATAAGTAACCATGTTGAGGTCTCACGTTGTAACATTGTGTCTCATAGTCTAGGGGCTACAATCTCCAAGTGGAGTACATGATACCTAGTTCATCATGTGGTTCCACTCAATGTAAGGAAGACCCATGGCCTATAGGGTAGGGGTAAAACTCGATTGATACAAGACCACCCCTAGTACATCAAGGGGTAAAAATAGTTTTAAGAGGGAGTACTCCTTTCCTAATAAGGGATACAACTCAGTATATTAAAGATGTTTACCTTAGCTACATAGGGGGTACAACTTAGTAGAAAGAGGACCCATTCCCAAATGTTATAGGGGGTTCCACTTAGTAGATAGAGGACATATGCCTGAATTCTATATGGGGTTACACTTGGTAGGTAGAGGACCCACGTCCTCTATGAATTGGTGTACAAATCAGTAGATAGATTATATACAACCATAATTCATAGGTGGATACCACTCACTAGATATAGGACTCACGCCCTGGTACATCAGGTGGTAATGGTCTAATGATCATTCCTAATCACTGTTTCCATTGAGCATCACCTATATAAACATCACTCTCAGAACATCTTTCATCTTATATAAAAAACCACTATGGTGGCCACCCTCATGTTCTATATAGAAAAATGCTCATGATAGGCTATTAGAGGGCCAAAATTTTGAACAAACGAAGGATCCATGGGAGGTAGAATATACCTAGAAAAGGAAGTAGCGGTACATGGTGTGTAAGGGGACTCACGTGATGTGTGGTCCCACTTCATTGTCTATCCATATTCTCATCAGTACATGACTCACTTCCCACATACAACTACATAATGTGTAAGGTGAAAACCTAGAAAGCCTTATCCCCCTAGGGTATTTCTCGTGATCATATATGTGTCCATGTAAACCTACACATGTTCCTTTACTCTGGTATATGACATGTCCCCCTGTATGGGGTCCTACTCATGCACTCCATCACATGGCCAATCTACCCATAGAGGGTCATATGACATATGGCCCAACCATAAGGTCTAAGATCCTTAAATTTTCCAAAACTCTAGTGTCATGGCCAAAGGGGCACTACATGGCATGTGTCATCATAGAACATGACATGTAGTTGTGTTTTTCTTATAATGTTAGATCTACTTATATAATTATAGATATGGACTCAACTCCTTGGATATTTCCTCCCATCAACACAAAATATGATGATAATCCTTTGATTCATTTTTTTCAGACATCTGTTGGATGGAAAAGGAATTAAAGATTCACTTATACAAAGTCATATACACATCATTGCCCATGGCACCTCCAATCATCACCCATTGCCTCCTGCTTTTCCCAATCCATGGTGGAATCATCTTCAATCCAAAAATTCTCTAAATTCATGTCTGATTCATCAAACCATTTGTCTCATGTAGATATGCCATGAATCTAGGGGTTTGATCACACTTGATCCCACCCAGTAATGTTTAACAAATTCTGTATAGAGAAATCGGTGAATAATGAAAATAACAGAGGGGGATAAGCTCAAGAAATGGATGTGAAAAAAAAATGTTAGCCATAGAATATAATTGGGGATATCCGGGGTGATAAAAAATAAATAATCAATTTAAAAATCAGTATATGGGTGCATGAAAAGGCATCCAATTGATACAGATCAAAGAAAAAGGATGATCATACTCAATATTTTAATCAATTGGGGGCGAATAAAAAATTTCATGATTCCTACCTCTAATTGGATCATTCATTGATAAATAATGAGTTCAAAAATTAATGAGAGAAGTCATTGTTCTTGATGTTCCTAGATTCTCCTGGATTTGGTGTTTCATCATCATCCAATTCTATTCTCCAACGTGAGGGCAGAAGAAGCTCCCTCAATGATCCCAACGTTATACAGCTAACCCTGAAGATTTTCTATAATAGTCTATTTAAAGAGGATATATGTTTATGACATTTAATAAAGTAAATAAATTAAATTGTTTATTTCAATTAAACACACCCACCAATAGAATTTTTATCCTATTTCCATGATCCAACCAAATTTTGGTTGAACCAAAAGTAATCCTTATGTTTTATATGAAAATTTGGTATTATAATTTCAAACTAAGATCCATAAAAGAGTTATACCATTCTCTTTAAGAAATAATTCATGTATGATATAAATTATATTTAATATTATTTTAAAATTAACCCTGGGAACACCGAGCCTCATAATTTCACGTCGTCTCCGCTCCTAACTATGAAAATGTTGCTAAATATATTTCAAAGTATTATAATGAAAAAAATGTCTCTAAAATATTACATCCTTCAATATTTTCATCCCTGAATAGAAAAACCAAAAAAATATCGGGAAACCGAGCCTTCATCAGGCTCTCCCGCTCCCACGAGCTCTTGTGCATGATCCCATGTCGCCACAACACACGCACAAATTAAATAGTCCTTCTATTAAATATTCAATCCTATTATCTCTAGACGTCCAGCTCTCCCCAAAAAATAATTTTAATGGGGTCATTCACATATCTTCGTAGCTGTGACACATGGAATACATTATTTACCCACTCTATCTATGGGGGTAGGGTGAGGTAGTAAGCAACCTCACCAACCCTCTGCAAGATCTTGAATGACCCGATAAACCATAGGTATAACTATCATCCTTGACCGAATCTCATTTATACTCATCATGGGGAGATATTTAAGAAAACATGGTCTCCCTAATCGAACTCCAAGGACCTATGGTTTCGATTTTCATAAAATATCTATCTTCTCTAGGTTTCCCCCATCCACTCTTGGATGACCTATACCTTCTCTGTCATTTCCTACACCACCTCTTTCCCAACAATAGATGCCTCTCCTATCTCATTCTTTCATATGGTTGACCTAAAGGGTCTCCCACATAAGGCCATTAAAGGTTCCATGATAATAGTACAGTGGTATATATTATTTTACAAAAGCTATACCAATGGTAAGTGATCCTCCCAGCTCCAAGAGAAGTCTAACACAGAATCCCTCATCATATCCTCCAACACATAGATATTGAACTCTGTATTCCCATATATCTAGGGGTTTAAGGGTGTAAAAATCATCATCTAGGTCCTGAATACCTCCTACAGGCCTCTCGACAACCATGATGTGAACCTCTCATCACAATTGGAAACTATAGTCAAGGTTACCCCTGAAAGAAAATAGTCTCCCATAAATTCAAATCCCAAAAGTATCCACCAAACACTGCTCCCTGATAGAAAGTAAGTGTGTCAACTTTGTGGTATATTAAAATATCACCTTTATGGAATAATAGCCTCTCAATATCCATAGAATCCTTGTCATATGGTATATGGATATGGCATCCCATTTCCACTCTCCTATATCAAGGGACTACGATAAACCTTATAGAACACAGTGCTCATCCTTCACCTGCTGACAGGTGATACACCATGATATTAACTTACCCATGCTCCATCTCATATCATCCCACCAAAACTAATGCTAAAGTTATCAATACATAACCCCCACACTATGATGTATAAAAAAGGAGATGTTTGGGTCTCTCTCATCACCTCCTATTGAATCATGACTAGGACCAAAATCCATATCTATAAAAGGATGATGTGATTACCTCCTTTAGAGAATCCATTTTTTGAATCTTATAATAATATTTGGTCACACAATAACACATAGTATATGTCTCCCAAATTTGAATCTCTCACATGTTGTAGGAGAAAAGGATTCAACGCCATCGATAAAAGAAAAGCATCACCCTCACGCTTAACCAGGGTTTGCTAAAGGGAAGCTAACTACTTAGATGGTTCATGTACCAAACGAGCATGGGACTTTATACTAATGGAATTTGATACAATGTTGACCTTACCATGTGTATAGATTATCTAAAAGTCAGTTTACTATATGAACTCCAACCAACACTACTATATTAGGTTTATGTCCCTCTACATAAAGAAATACCTAAGACTCTGATGGTATGAGTAAACCAAAAAGTGCCCTATTATAAGATTGTTTCTCCACATCCCCATAGTAAAGACAACTTATTCCAACTATAGGTCTAGATTGAAATAGTTCTTATAGTGGGGTCTCAACTACCTTGACCCATAAGTGATAAATACCTACCTCTACCTCAACATATAGTTCATCCAACTCTTGAGGCATCACAATAAACTACATACTCAATTTTGTCCTTCGGTAGTCTCAAAAGTGGATCACTCATCAACATCATCCTCAACTCCTAAAAGGAATTACAGAATTGCTCAGTCCTAGAAAAAAGTTTCCCTTTATGTGTCAGGGTGTTCAATGGGTATGAAATCATGGAGAGATCTACTACAAACCTCATATATTACCCCAAAAAGACAAAGAAACTATATACCTCTAACACTCTCTTCGGTGCATCCCAAGAAATAACTACATAAATATTCACTGGGTACATAGTTAATCCATTATTAGAAATGGCATGGCCAAAAAATAGAACCTCGCTGATCTAAAACTAGCACTTCGAGAGCATACCATAAGTCTGGTTCCCCCAAAACAAATATAGGACCATCCTCAAATTCTCTAAATTCTCCTCATCTAATAAAGAGTATATGAGTATAAAGATGATGATGAAAAAAAAGTTCTAGGTATGGTTGGAATACCCATATTATCAAATAAATAAACCCAGTGGTGGAATTCATCATATTGAATGGTGTCACCCTGAACTCATAGTTCTATAGAGACATCATAGTCCTATTTTTGGAGTATCATCCTCGTGAACTCTCAATTAGTGGTAGTTGGACTAGAGATTGATCTTCAAGAACAACCTCAATAAGGGTTAATTTTTATTTATAATTTCCTAGTTCCGGTGATGATAATCCACAAAAATAAATAAACTAATTTCTATAATTTCCACGAACAATACAAGAGTTACCCCAGGTGACACACCAAGCCCAATAAAACCCTTCTATAGAAGGTCCTTCATCTACAAACATGGATCTATGATCTTGTTAGGGCCCATATAATATACTGAAGAAGATATCAGAGGGATACTGGGATTAAAGTCAATGCAAAACTCCTCTGCCCACCTCATAGGTAGTCCGGGAATCTTCTTATGGAATATGTTCAAAAAATCCTCCATGAATGAATGAATCCAGTTTCTTGAAGTTCCTTATACACCAAGGGATTCACTTACCAAATGATGGCTGGTTTTCTATAGCCTCATTCTCCCAAAACCCACTTGCCCTGCCATGAGATCTCTCTCACCCACAAAGGATAATATTCTCCCATCGGTGAAAAGGAATCTGACTCATTTGTGGTGATATTCAATCTTTGTTAATTGTGAAAAACAAATCCATAACCAATATGACATCCTAGGTTTCCATCATGATGACCAAAAGGTCCCATGAGAACCTCTCTCTAAAAGTTTATAGCATTAAATTTCAAAAGATAAAAGATGTAGAAGAAGTGTTCTCCATAAGAACCTCAAGAAAAAGATGTCCGGATAAAGCCTCAACTAGGGGCTCCATATTTTGAACCATGAGTAAATATATAAAGTAATGACTCACATTGATGTGTACTAATACTAAAGAAATAGTATAATAAACACAGACTATAGCTCTAATCATCTCATGTGCCACTGGGTCATAAACATCCATAACCTGAATCTTTTCGCAATCCCGACTACTAGCTCCCTGATCCTGACATGGGTCGCCTAGTGTTGGGGGTGGAAGGATATAATAGCATCATCTACCACCCATAACACCTCCTCTTAGATATCTTGCAGCTCCTCAACCAGATTCTCCTCGTTGGGGGCCACTCTTTCCTCACCTAGGATATATGTGATCACGGTGCTGCCTCTCTTATAGCTTTCCATCTGTTATCTTTATTCCCTCCTAAGCATGTCTAGTCGGTAAATCATGAACCATGTGATTTCACCCATCACATTCAAAGAACTTCACATCTTCAGGCTACCCTGGTCCTCTGCGTGGTCCTATTTCAATACAACCATGTGCCTGAGTCTATAACTAGGGAGTACTATTTCACATAAATCCTATTAACCAGCATCTACTAGATGATGTAGAAAACTCAACCCTATAATACCCACTGCCAGCTCCAACTATATGAAATTCCTCTAATAGAAATCTCTCCTTCACCATCTCCCACTCCAATACCCCAGCATATGTGGTAATCCACATGGTTACAACACTAACATAGATTTATCTATGGAGACCCTACTCAAAATTCCAGGCCTAGAAGTATCCATCCCAAATCATATTGAGGGAGTACCATGTAATGTCTATTAACCGTGCAGCATACTAAGCCTCTATAATCTCTCTATGATTTAGCTTAGTAATCTCCTAAATACGAATAATTCACAATCATGAGGGGTAGATATCCTTAAGGATTAGTTGTTGTAAGTTGGTCCATGGGGGTGTCGACTCATCATGCATCTTTCTAACTAGATTCCACCAGAACCCAGCTGCTCCATGGAGAACAATGGATTCCATTGAAACCATATGATCAATAAGTATCCAAATAATCCTAAAAATATGGATCATAGACTCTAACCAATATTACTATGACTTGGTATTTGTCTCTTTGTGAAACTTTAGTGGCCTCTGGTGCTAGATATCATGAAGTACACTTAAATTTCATGCATCCACATCCTACTATACTTCTATAATATGATGGTCAATAGGTGAGGGTTGATACTGCCTTTCCACCTTGAGGAAGTATCTCATGAGATATACCCTAAACTGAGGCCTCATCACTCATTGAATCGTCATCAAAATCCAAATGCAATAACTTGGATGGATGTAATCATGGGGGCATCTTAAACATTTAATCAAGACATACCATGTTCAGATGAGCATATGTATATACATGGGGAGATGACTGAATAAGGATATTCAAAATACACAATCCTATATGAAGGATATACCATTGATCTCTACAACTAATGTCTCAGTCTTCCAGGTAAACATGAAGGTAGGAAGAGTCTTTGTGTACAAATAAGTCATACGACGCACCAACACTGGGTTCCCCGGTCTGAAATCCACACTCGAGACACATTAACTCTATTTCCCTAAACCCCAACCATATCCTCATAATGGCACTAATCTAAAAAATATCCTAATGCATGAACTTATATAATACCAATCTATCATAATCCAACCCAATGGGGCTCGATCCACAACCACCCTAAGCCCGCCTTTATAGGTTTGGGGAGGTGATAGGTGGCGAAAGGCATAACTAATATGGGATTCCATTACAGAATGTTCTAGTTTTCACACACCTGACCATATCCCAGGAGAATTTAAGAGGAATAATAAAATATAAAACATCTAAAAAATAATCCATGCATGTAAAATATCTAGGGAGTAAAAGAGTTCAATAGTGTAAACTAAAAAGTGAAAGGGGTAATATAAATGACCAACTAGAAAGATGTCCCAACTTGAAAAAATCTAAAAAAGAAAAATGATGAGAGAGATCATCTCTGAATCTCCAAGCTCTAACCATCGTATGTGTTCAAATTCACCAGGTATCCCTACACTCCTCTATAATTGCTGTTAACCTTTCTGTCATCTATATAAGACATGACGTATGCAGAAAATGCCCATACAGGGTAAAGTGTATACATACATAGTAGGACTCATTTAAAGTTAAAGTGGGGGTAGTAATAGACATGATAAGAAATATACCACTCAACCTTAAGCAACAGAGTAAAAAAATCCAACAACATGGATATAGATATATAAGAATTTTCTAAAACCAAAGAAGCCCAAATGACAGAGAAATGAGATCTCCATATCACATCCCAACATAAGAAATAGTTCCAACAGTTCTAATGATACATCATTTATTCCCATCATCTCATGTTTCTATCTATAGAAGTAATCTTTTTAAGGTTTTATGCCTCACCAATATGTTTCACAACTGAGGGGGTGTAATATACAAGTAGAAGAACTACACCCTAGTGCATCAGGAGGGTTCCACTCAGTGTAAGTAGAACATGCCCCCTATTCAATAAGGGTAATACATGATATATATATGATACACCCAAGGTATGTAGGGGTGAAATTCAGTTTATTTATGACCCATGTCCTATCTAATAGGGGTAAAAATCGGTATATAGAGGACTCACACCCTAATATTATACGGGGTATAACTTAGTAAATAGAGGACCCGCAAACTAACACCATAGAGATGTACCACTCAGTATATAGAGGATCCATTCCTTATCCAATAGGGGATATAACTTGATAAATAGATGACCCACACCCTAACTCCATAGGGGTATCACTCAGTAGATAGAGGACATACACCCTGGTACGTTAGGGGGGGTACCAATCTAATGATCATACTTAATCACTTCCACCACTGATCATCAAATAGACAAGAATCATTCTTGAAACATCTCTCATAGTATATAAAATTACACTAATAATTACACCATCATATTCTATGTGTAAAAAAGCTTAAGATAGGATACCGTTGGTCCAAAATCCGAGTCCAAACAAAGGTGATACAACAGTTAAAAGATTCCTCAAACGGAAATAGGGGTAAAAGGCATATAAGGGGATCTACATAGCCTATTGGCCCACTTAAATTTTTTTTAATGTAACTTATAGTATATTTATCACTTTCCATGCACAACTACATGATGTGTAAGGTGACTACACAATGTGAATTAGAAACCCAAGGTCTTTTCGATGTACTCGGTTGTGTTTGTGTAAGCATGTCCATGTCTAAATACTTTGGTACATGGTGTATTCTCCTGCGTGAGGTGATACTTGTGTTCTTCATCACAAAAAATGTCTACCTAAAGAGGTTCACATGGTGTATGGCCCAACCATATGGAATTTAATCCTTAACATTTTCCAAAACCTAGTTCTGCATCCAAAGGGGCACAACATGGAGTGTGTTCATTACAATACACGCTTTGCAGTCAGGTATTTTGTAGAATGTTAGATATGATTTCAAAATTACAGATACAACCACTCCTCCTCATATATTTCCTCTATGTTTCCCTAAAAGGAAGGTAAATCCTTTGATTCATCATTTCTGTTCGTCTTTTGGTTGGAAAATGAATTCCTGATTCACTTTTACAAAGCTGTATGCACACCATCACCTGTGGCCTCTCTGGCCATCACTTGTTGCATTAACAACTTCTTGATCAATGGTGGAATCATCTGCAACACAAAAATCCTCTAAAACAATCTCTGATTCATCAAATTGTTCATCACATGTAATTTTTTGTGAATCTGGGGTCCGATCAAGCTTGATCCCGCCCGACAATGTCAAACCGAGACCCCATTGGCCAGTCGTTGAAGAATGTAAAGAAACTAAAGGGAAAAGAAAAAGAAATTGATATTAAACAATTTTTCTTCAAGAATTATTCTCCAACCAATAAAATTGTATATATTCACTGTGATAAAACTAAATAATAAATTTAAAAATTAGTACTATGATGCATGAAAAGGCTTACAATTGATGAAGATCAATGAAAGAGGATGATAATATCCAATATATTATTAAATTGTCGAATAATTAAAAAATTGATGATTCCTATCTCAAATTTGTTCACTCATTTATGAAGAATGAGCTCTCCAACAAATGAACGAAGTCACAATATTTTATGCACCTCGATTCACCTGGATCAGAAGTTTTAGCGACATCTAATTTTGATTCACTAATTAGAGGGTGGGGGAATATCCTCTAAATGATCCCAGGTTTATTAAACAAACACTATAAATTCAACATAACATGATTTAAAAGTAAATATGTTTAGGTCACTTAATAAAATAAATAAATTTATTTATTTATTTCAATTAAAACCTCCCACAAAAAACCATTTTTTTGAACGCCCTACACTGAAAAACTTTATCTCACACCTAGGGTAAACCTCACATTTCAGATACAAATATGGTATCATATTTTAGATCTGAGACTTATTTTTTTATTTATCCCATATTCATTAAGAAATCATGCATGCATGATATAAAAAAAATATTTAATGTTTTTTATAAAATCAATTTCAGACACAACATACATTAGAGATTCACTCTATCTTAGCTCATGGATCCAAAAATATTTCTAGATATATTTCAAAGACTTAATAGGAAAAAACATGGTCCCTAAAATAAAAAATAATAAATGAAAATCATGATATTGAAATGAAAATAGGATGATTCAAACCTACATTCCAGGAAACTAATTTATCTCAAATATAATGATAATAAATAAATTATAATGAATATAGTTGATAAATAATAACATAAATAAATTTAATATAATTGTATATAAATGTTTTATTCAACATAAATTTCTAATATAGTTTGTTTAAATGTTATAAAACAAAATGAAACCTAAGTTAAGGGGAATGTTTTCTCAATATAACTGCCTCGTTTTATGTCTCTAATTCTTGATCTAGCATATTTGGTGATGAGTGAAAACATGAATTTTAAATTCTCCTTAAAATATTTTTCATTAAGTTATATATATTTAGATATACGTTTCATTTTTTTCTCATTGATTGATCGGTTCATATTACATTACTAAATAAATAAGGGAACACTTAATCGCTGCCTTTTATTTTTGGTTCATCATCTATTTATTTCCTTATTTTAATAATTATTTTTCTAAATATTGATTATATCCTTTTTAAATATCTTTTATCTAAATTTTACATTTTATTTTTCTATGGATATACATAACTTCATTTACTTGGGATGAATTATTAGCTACCTCCAATGATATATATAAATTATTTTTTTCAAAACCCCGCATTTATTATTCTAATATTGTTTCATATTCTCTCCATTCCCTGTGATCTTTTATTTGATGATTCCTTTTAAATATCCATAATAATGATTTCCATATTTCTCCATAGATCATGAAGGATTATTTATCAATATATTCTTTGTGATAATATTATGGGACCCATTTTTTCTCATGAAATTATTTCATTATTATTGTTGGTGTGTATTTCTTTTCTATGTGGAATGAATGATTATAAGTATTTTATGATGTGATGGGTGGGAATAAAATTATACATCCATACAATGAATTTTTTAAAGTATTATATCTAGTGATATCATTATATATATACATGATGTACTTAGTTTTTTCTACAATGATGTTTATTGACATAATGTAGCTATCATTGTCCATGCCGTTTTGATTTCTTTATAGTGAGCCTCAAATTATAATTTTTTATTTTTAGGATTTTATCATTTTCCTCCTATCCATAAAATGAATTCTAAATTATTATTAGAATTATCTTATTATTTTAATTTAATGTCGATTATTATGCTCACTATTTACTCATATAGAATAAGAGATCATGTTCCTTTCTATTATTTAACCCGTTGTTTGGATTTTTAGCCCACCGTTTCATTCATGTATATCCCCCTATGATCGCATATATTAATAAGAATATTAAAGATTATAGGAGGTGTATAGATAAGTAATTAAATATAAATTAATATTTTATATTATTTTATGTTTTATAAATCTAATTTGATAATTATATTAAACTAATCGATTTTTAGTATTATAGTATTAGGTTTTCAAGTATTAAAAATGATATAAAAATCATTTATATAATGTATGCTTGGTATCAAAGAATTTTTTATTTATATTTGGTTTTTTTAGAAAAATAAAAACTATTTTAAATTTATATTTCATAAGGTAAGATAATATTTTTGATCTATAAATATGGATAAGTTATTCACTCAAGATTTATTAAATTGTGATTTTTTTCTTGCTAACATATTATGTCTATGAACAAAGTGTAAACCATGATAAATAACAATAATATTTTTTAATGGTTCACTTAATATTCAATCATGAATTATGAATGTTTTATTTGACTCTAGATTAAAATATTCTTTCACACCTAATAAGCTTTCTAGAAAAATCTGATTCACTACCTAATAACTTGAGGTAGAGATGTATTTGAAAGAAATTAGTGTTATAATAGTTGAATCTAATCATTCAACCCTAGTCCAATAAGTATTTCACGAAATATTATTCTAATATACTTTGTAATTATCCCATTTGTGGAATTTGATGTTATACTATGAATAGAATGGATCTCTTTAAATAGATATAATATTCACTACCATGAAATGAAAATCTCTTTTGATATCTCAAACCATCCCATGTTTCTATAAAAAATCATGGAAGATTATGAATATACTTTCGAAAATAATTCAATGGTATGGGTATTTATAGCCAGTGATGAATAAAACAATACTCAAATGGTTAAGAGAAAAATTTATACATCAACCCTGAATACATTTCAGTTGTAAGGGAATAATTGATGAATTCCCTAAAGAATTTTCCAGTCTTTCCCTGGATCATTAGAGGATTCTCAATAGAATATATACCTTGGTGAAATATATATATCCAAGATCCCATATATAATGGTCCTAATTGATGTAGAGGAGTTAATTAAGGGAATTTAAGAGAATTTTAACAAATTTTTTATTATCCTTTGTGCATCACCTTGGGTTGCATCAACCCAGTTTGTTAAGAAGAAGAATGTGTCAATTTAGATCTTCATTTATTATTGAGATCTCAATAACATACACCAAAAGAAAAATTATCCAATTCCATGGATTTGGAACTTGATTTATCAACTTATAGAACATAAATACTTCTAAAAAGTGGATATTCATGATTTATATAATTAACTAAAAGTGGAGTGAGAGGATATTCCAAAGAGATCCTTACATTCAAGATATAGACTATATTATTTCATAGTGATTCCATTTAGACTTATAAATAACTTGTAACCAAAATATATTTGACTAATAGATTATTTAAAGATTACCTTAACAAATATATAGTTGTATCTATTGATGATATTCACATATATTTTTAGGGAAATTAAGAAATTGAGAAACGACTAACGAATGTGTGGAAGGCTTTCTGCAAGGATAACATTTATGATACGTCTATAAAGTGTTAATTTTTTTGTTTATTAAGTCACATATTGAGGATATTTTATCATAATTTAATAACATAAAATGTATATATAATATTAAATGGTAATTTAAGAATAAACCAGACCAATTAGTGTTTTATATCTTCATATTTTTATTTTTTTTCTTGGTAATACAAACTCATTGTGAGAAACATATCATGATTATGTCACCGAATAATTAAGTTAAAATAAAATTGGATTAATATATGGGTAGATAAATGTTATGAATTATTTAAGGATATTAATAAGAGGTTATTTATTCCACCTATACTAATAATAATCTCAAGTAGTGAGGGTTTTATTATAGTGATGTGTTAAAGAAAATATTATGATGATTCCTTATGAAAACTTTTAAATGTACAGACTATGCCTAATGTAATGTGAATAACCTTGAGAAAAAATAATCAAAAATTAAATGGAGTTATAAAATAATATTTTTGAATTTAAAATTTGTAACCATTGCATATATAGAGATAATTGTGATATATATACTGATAAAAATAGTTTAAAGTATATATTCACAAAGAAAGAGATGAACATGGATCAATGAACATGATTAAACTTAATTAAGGACTATGATTTCTCAATCCACTACCTTCCTATAAATGAGAATATGTTAGCTATTGTTCTTAGTATAAAAGGACCTACTATCCTATACATGATGAGAATTGTGAAAGACCCAATTTTGATGGATATTAAAAGGATGTAATAAGAATTCACAAAGGAAGAGACCATATCCTACCTTCCCCAATTTTTTCCCAAATATCTTACCAATTGAAAATCAATAATGAAAAATGGTATGATTTAAATCATCCAAATATGGTGAGTAAAACCATTGAAGGTCTGTGTCAATAATTTAATATTGATTACCCATAATAAAATATAAATGAGAGAACATCACAATAGATATCGTATAAAGTAATTTAAATGAATGTAGAGGAAACTATTTTATGTGGGTTTTGGTTGAATAACTTACCAAATATTCAAATTTCATCACCATTCGGAAATATATATTACTTGATCAAATTTCCAAGATATATAGACATAGTGTGGAAAATCTAAATAATGAACCATATTAATTCATATTGATCCAATGTATAACTTTATATTTTGGAAGAGTCTTAAACTTTCATTAACAATACATTCTCACATTATTATGGCCCATCACCTCTATAATGATAGAAAATATAAAATTAACATAAAAAACCTTAAGGATATGATAAGAACTTGGTTTATGTATTTTAAATGTGTAAGGAATCAACATCTTCCCTTGGTTGAGTTCTTATATAACAACAGTTTTCACTCAAGTATTTTAATGGACCATTATGAAGATTTATATGGGAATAGATATAAAACACTAACTTTTTGGAATTATGATACTAAATAGAAGATATTGGGACTTAAATTGTGTAATAAATGATATAGATGGAACAATTCATTCAAAAACACATTAAATTTGTATTGAGATGATAAAAAGTGATATGTTAACAATAACTAAAGAGACCTGAAGATTGACATTAGTGATAAAGTTTTCCTTTGAATATCTCCCTATAAGCGATTCATGAGGTTTTTAAAGAAGTTAAGGCTCAGTCCTAGGTACTTTTTCCCCTTTGAGATCCTTGATCACAATGGAGATATGGATTATCAACAATAGAAACCAAAAAATATGTCTTAAAGGAATGATGTGTTAAATATATCTCTCAAAAGGAGTTATATATATTTTATCCCAAACATTTAGAAAATTTATAGGTGTTATAACTAGATCACAATATCTATTATGAAGAGTAGTTGATGAATAAATTGGATAAAATAGATTGTAAAGACCCCTAAATTCCATGGAATTTTTTTTTCATAAATTCATGAGATTTTTTACAAGTCCGGGAAAATTTACGGCGCTTGATTATGAGGCCCGGTATGCCCGGAATCAATTTTTGGAGTTTTTTTTGGGTACGTTCAGTAAATGTACGAGCAGGATTTTATAACTTTTGAACCGGTTCTCGGAATTGAAATATGAGGGAACCGTTGAACTCATAGTGCTGTTATTCTCTTAAAATGGCTTTCGGCTCGACGGCAGATAGGGTCGAGAATGGAAGATAGTTTTTGGGGTATTTAATTAAATTAAATAAAAATAAAGTGTTACTTTATTTTTATTTGTGGCGGTTAAATTATCCAAGAGGAGGTTATAGGTGGGGGCCACCACACCATAACCTCCCATGAGAGGTTATGGTGGTGGGACCCACCCGCGCATAACCTCCCTTGGAAGGATATTCTTAGTGGGGCCCACATGGGCTTTAAACCCCTTTAACCCCTCATTTATGTGGGATGACAACTCTTCACCTTCCCCCACTAATTAATTGAGCCTCCACCCTCATTAATTAAATGGGTTGTCACTTTTAATTAACCACAACTTTTCGAATTGTGGTGCCAACAAATAATAGACGTCTTTTCCATCTATTATTTTGCTGGCATGATTCTTTATTTTTGTTGGGAGAATTAAAGAGAGGAGGAGATCTTGGGGAACTCTCCAATGAAGAACATGAAGAACGCAATCTTTGACTTCGTCACCTCCAGATGCTCATCCGCCAACAATGGATAGTCTCTTCTTTTTCTGACGTGCGAGCTTATGTTGCGAGAGTGTGACGAACGCGGCGAACAACGAATCAATGGCCGCCTTTCCATGACTTCGTCAACGATTATCATCATACGAGGTAGGGGTTGTTCCATGTATGAGTTTTACCATCCATTCATCATCATTTAAATTGTGTATTGTGAACTTTCGTTTGTTTTCACCATAACGGTGAGGGTTCAGACCGCACAAACATGGCCCGACCCTCCCCCTTTGTTCTATCACGTTTGATTGACGACCGCGGAGCGAAGCGGCGGCGTCCAGTGTCGGGTTAGCCACGAAGGAAATCGGTGGCTCAAGGCCACTGGGTCGCCAAAAGGGTGTGACACCATCGTGTCGCATGGAGGAGCTGGGTGCCACGACCAAGGCAGGCCGCGGCGGAGGGGCGTGGCGCGGTCATGCCGCACCGGTGGTGCGGAACCGGCTGACCGCTCATCCATATGGACAAGGTGGGACCCTCGGGTCCCGCAGGTTACCTGAACGGGCGCATAGCGCTGGTTCTGATCAAAAGGAAGGGGTGTAACCCCCCCCCCCCCCCAAGCATGGCCAGCCGGGCCGCCTAGCTTGCCGGCCAGCCACGCGGGCTGCCAGCCAGTCGGGCCACGCAGGCCAACAGCCAGTCGGGCCGCCCTCGGCCAGGCCACCCTCAGGCCGGACCATTCCTTCAGACTGGTTCAGACCCATGGACCAGGTCGGACCCCGTTCCGGACTGGATCAGGTGGGGTCGGTCTGACTAGGTCGGACCGGACCTAGACCTGCCGTTCAGTTTATACCTTTTCGCCCATAACTTGGGCTATAAGTGTCTGATCAACGAACCGTTTGTGGCGACGGAATTATTATAGAGATACGGTTCTTTTGGAATATTCCACTTGAGATTTGGACAGATTTTGAGCATGGTCGGGTTGGTTTGAACCTAAAAACCAACCGGTCCCCTAGAACATAAATGCCAATAACTCACAGACCAGGTGTCAGATTGACGCACCATCTGTTGCGTTGAGATCACTATGATGAGGTCGACCATTGAGATACTTATTATTGGTACTTCTTGATAGTTGGATTATCAACCAGTAGCGCGTGGAGCGGATCCTCCCGAAGACGAGCAGTCAGAGTATGGAGACCTAGTAGCTGGATGAGACCTGACGACTGCTTGACCGATTCGACTCAGAGTGACTCGGCTATCCTAGTAGCGAGTGTCTCTGTGTGAAGCAGTAGACCCATGGTGAAGGAGCACCTCTGTGTGAGCACATCAGACCCGCAGTACTCGACGGGAGGAGTACCTCTATAGGCTATTAGTGAGAGCGCCTATGTGTGATGCGGCAAACCCATAGTGGGGAGCGCCTCTGTGTGACGCAGATGACCCACGGCACTCGACAGGAGGAGTACCTCAGCAGTCCAAGGATTTTGGGAAGAACCTCTGTGTGAAGTGGCAGGCCCACATTACTCAATAGAGGAGTACGACACCATCCATGGTTTCAATAATAAAAATCCTGGTTTTGAGTTGAGTCAATGACTTTCTTGTTTTACTAAGGATTGAGATTGGTTACTAAATAAATTAGGTATATGTATGAGCATATACCTAAGTAAGGGTTATCCATTTATTTCATACTTTGTGGTTATCCTTGTTGGATTTAGTGAGACCATGAGGGTCTCGGGGTCCCTACTGAGTATCGTTATGCACATCTTATGCCCGCACCTCGTTTTGTTGGTTGAAGACGACAGACAACGCTGATCGGGGCAGAGAGTAGCAGAACAAGATGGTACCAGAGGTGGACCACTTGGTGAGACGTACACGGAGTGGATGGATGGACTTGGAGTGCTGAGGATGCCATCTGTACCTACCCTTCAAGGGGGAACCCCGTAGGATGACCATGTAGATGCTTTATATCTTTTTTTAGTTGTACTAGCATTTCAATTGTATTATACTTTACTGGTGGGCTTGTATTTCTGTCCCCCAATTACTTTCAGCACATTCTTTTGTATTCAGTTTTACTTAGTGGTTTACTTCCAGTTGCGTACTCTATTGTGTTTTTTTACTATTATAAAGGCAATGCCTTCCCATATTAGGTATTTACGTCTTTGGTGCTAGTCGCCATCCCCTGGCCTATGGAAGGTGGGCTTGGGGTAGTCACGATACATGCCCCGGGGATGGGTCGTGACAAATTGGTATCAAAGGTTTTGGTTCTACCGTAGAACATAGGACTCTGATCATTCTTTTCTATGAAGCAATAGTGTTAAGGGTACTAAGTGTGGTTTTTAGTTCTGCGAGTCCAGTGTTGGTGTGGGCGACTGACGTATTCATACACAAGGACCTTGACTACTGATTTCCGACTTAGTGCACGAAAACACTGATTGTGTGCATGTCTTTAAATTTTTTATTTAAGTCATCTCAACTAGGTCAGCTCACCTGGTATAAATCTTTCTACTGTGTCACATCTGTTTCGTTCAGGATGCCTCCATGCAGATGACCAGTTAGAGCCCTAAGAGTCGTATGCTCTGATAGCCCACAGTGCGACGAGGCCTTGGTGCAGTGCCCTTCTCCAGTGGAGGCACTAGTGGTACCACTTCCCGTTGGGCCACCTATGCCACAAGCCCCAGCAGCAGACGATGAACACTGCTTGAGCGTGTTGCATGAGTTCCAGTGCCAGAGTCCACCCAGGTTCCAAGGAGAGATGAACCCAAAGGCGGCTGAGGATTGGATGGAGGCTGTGGTGAGAGTCTTCAGGCTGGTAGGGACACCAGAATACTTCATTGTGATCCTTGTTGTGAGTCTCCTTCAGGCAGTAATAGGCAGATGGTGCCTGCAGTGTGAGCTTACTCTAGGAGGATCACCATGAATTCTTCAGTTGAGTCTTATCGATCCTTAAGGCTAGAGACTCCTATGGAAGAAGACTGGACGATTACGCACTAGTTCCGGCAGTGTGAGCTTACTCTAGGAGGCGAGAGTTTCGGTTGGGTTCGCCTCGTAGTGGCATCGAGGCCTTATGATGTCATCTTGGGTATGGACTAGTTATCAATAGTACATGATCAGATTGACTGTATTAGGAAAAAAGTGTGGTGTGTCTAAATAGATGGGACCAGGTTTACCTTCACCGGCGAGAAGGGAACCATTTCAGCGTAGGACGGACTTACTCGGAGGAGGGTGTATCCAATCACTCATCAATTGGAATTCCTTACCCTCGGAGTAGTAGATGTGGAGATTCCGAGCAATATTGTAGTGGTGGACCAGTATGCATATGTTTTCCCAAATGATGATCTTGGACTACCTCCTCATAGAGAGGTGCACTTCTACATTGACCAGTACCCCGGGACGGCACCGATATCTACTCCAGCATATTGGATGGCTCCTGCTGAGCTTCGTGAGTTGTGGGTACAGCTGGAGGACTTGTAGGGGAAGGGATTCATCCGGACTAGTGTTTCTCCCTGGGAAACTTCGATTCTATTCGCCAAGAAGGTGGATGGGAGATTTAGTCTTTGTGTTGACTACCGTCTCCTAAACTAGGTGACCGTGAAAAACAAGTACCCACTCCCGAGGATTGACGACTTCTTTGACCAGCTGAATGGAGCACGATGGTTCTCGAAGATAGACCTCATATCAGGCTATCACCAGCTCAGAGTTCGAGATGAGGATGTGCAGAAGATGGCCTTCTGGTGTCGGTACGGCCACTATGATTTCTTGGTTATTCCCATTGGCGTAACCAATGCTCCATCAGTGTTCATGTGTCTCATAAACAGGATCTTCCAGCCATACCTTTATCACTTTGTCGTGGTCTTCATCGATGACATCCTTATCTACTCGACTACTGAGGAGGAGCATGTCTACCATTTGTAGGTAGTATTGGACACACTCCGAGAGCACTAGATTTATGGTAAGCTCTCGAAGTGCTAGTTTTGGATTCAAGAGGTTCACTTATTGGGACACATCATCTTGAAGGCTGGAATTTTAGTGGATCCAGCAAAGATTGAGGCGGTACTTTCTTGGGTGCCACATAGAATTTTGATGGAGGTACGGAGTTTTTTGGGCTTGGCTGGATACTACCGGAGATTCGTTCCAGACTTCTCCAGAGATGTAGCACCACTATCAGCCTTGATGAACAAGGGGAAACCCTTCGTGTGGTCGTAGAGATGCTAGCAGAGCTTTCAGGAACAGAGGCAGAGGCTGACTAGTGCCCCCATCTTGAGGCATCCAGAGGAGGGTCTAGGGTACATAGTTTACTGCGATGTATCAAGGACCGGACTTGGGTGTGTCCTGATGCGGGAGTGGGTAGTGACCGCATCTGGTTCTTGGAAGCTAAGACAACATGAGCAGAACTACGCTACCCATGACCTGGAGTTAGCAGTAGTGGTCTTCGCCTTGAAGATGTGCTGGCACTATCTGATGGGTGAGCGTTTCATATTCTACTCTGATCACAAGAGTCTCAGGTATATCTTCTCTTAGAAGGACCTAAACCTGAGACAATGGCATTAGATGGAGTTCCTCCAGGATTATGACTTCAAGATACTCTATACTATCGGAAAGGGGAACATTGCAACAGATGCTCTCAACAGGAGATCAGGCATTCATCTACTAGGAGAGGCGACAGAGCAGCTGGCCGTGTTGTAGATATCTTTCATGGAGAGCGATAGAGCAGCCTTTCTACAGTCTCTTACAGTCACTCCTCCAATTATTCAGTGAGTTAGGGAGGCACAGAATGGGGACGCTGACTGCGAGATGCGACGTGCTCATATATCTATAGGGAAAACACCTGATAGATTTTTAGAAGGTGGGGAGCACGTCATCCTCTTCAGAGGACGTACCATGGTACTAGTTACACTTAAGGAATAAGTTTTGAGGGAGTTCCATAGTTCCTCTCTCGTTGTATATCTAGGAGTGGTGAAGATGTACCAGGACCTTCGACGACAACACTGGTGTCCAATTATGAAGAAGGTAGTAGCGGATTTTGTCTCACGATGCCTCACTTGTCAGCAAGTGAAAGAAGAGAACCAGGTACCAGTAGGCTTGGTTCATCCCTTAGAGGTCCGAGAGTGGAAGTGGGATGGGATATCCATAGACTTCGTGACAAGTCTTCCACATACATCCAAAATACATAATTCGATATGGGTGATCATCGAACGACTCACCAAGTCAGCCCACTTCCTACTGATCAGAGAGCAGAGCTCAGTAGAGAGCTTGGGACGCCTCTATGTACATGAGATTGTGCTTTTTCATCAAGTACCTTATTCTATTGTCTCCGACTGTGATGCGTGGTTCACTTCCCGGCTATGGAAGGGGTTGCATGAGGCTTTCGGGACACAGCTTTGCTTGAGCACTACCATACATCCTCAGACAGATGGTTAGACTAAGTGGACCATTCAGACCCTCGAGGACAAGATATGTGCATGTGTCCTCGACTTTGGTCACATCTGGGAGGATCACTTACCATTGGTAGATTTTTTCCACAGCAACATCTACCACTCCACCATCGGTATGGCACCTTTTGATGTGTTGTATGGGCGACCTTACAGATCACCCCTGTACTGGATAGACCCTGGGGAGTCAGCACTAGTGGGACCAGATATGGTATGGGATTCCATCGAGATGGTGCAGATCATCTAGGAGAGGATGGAGACTGCATAGAGAAGACATAATTCGTATGCTGATAGGAGAAGGAGACCTCTGGAGTTCAAGGATGGTGACCACATCTTCCTATGGGTCTCACCTCGACGAGGTCTATGGAGATTTGGCTGAGGCAGCAAGTTGTCTCTACGTTTCATCAGACCTTTCTAGGTCCTCAGCATTTTAGGTGAGGTGGCTTACCACTTAGCTCTTCCACCTCAGTTGCACTGAGTGCATGAAATATTCCATGTATCTTAGCTGAGTAGATACGCGCATGACCCTCCCACATCATTGACCATGGAGAGCTGGACATCGATGACGGGGCGACATTCATAGAGGTTTCAGTAGAAATTGAGGATCGACAAGAGCGGGTCCAACGTGGACGTTAGATACCTCTAGTGCGCGTTCATTGGAAGCACGGGAACCTCCAGGAGAGCACATAGGAGCGGGGGGCTCAGATGCATGCTCATTACCCCCATTTTTTCACTTAGTGTGAGTTATAGCTTACGGGGAAGTAAAGCCCTAAGGTGGGGAGAACTTACAGACCCAGAAATTCCATGGAATTTTTTTTCTTAAATTCATGGGATTTTTACGAGTCGGCAAAAATTTATGGAGCTTGATTCCGAGACCCGATTTTCCTGGAATCAATTTATGAAGTTTTTTTCGGGTACGTTCAGTAATGTACGAGCAGGATTTTATAAATTTTGAACCGGTGCTCAAAATTGAAATCTGAGGGCACTGTTGAACTCGCAGTGCGGGTATTCTCTTAGGAAGGCATTCGCCTCGACAGTAGATGGTCGAGAATGGAAGATAGTTTTTGGGGTTTTTAATTAAATTAAATAAAAATAAAGTGTTACTTTATTTTTATTTGTGATAGTTAAATTATACAAGAGGAGGTTAGAGGTGGGGGCCACCACAATATAACCTCCCATGAGAGGTTATGGTGGTGGGGCCCACCCATGCATAATCTCCATTGGAAGTATATTCATAGTGGGTCCCAAACGGGCATTAAACCCCTTTAACCCACCATTTATGTGGGATGACAACTCTTCACCTTCCCCCACTAATTAATTGATCCTCCACCCTCATTAATTAAATGGGTTGTCACTTTAAATTAACTACAACTTTTTGAATTTTGGTGCCAACAAATAATTGACGTCTTTTCCATCAATTATTTTGTTGGCATGCTTCGTTCTTTTTGTTGGGAGAATTAAGGAGAGGAGGAGCTCTTAGGGAACTCTCCAACGATGAACGCGAAGAACGCCATCTTCGACTTTGTCACCTCCGAATGCACATCCGCCAACAACCGATAGTCTCTTCTTTTTCCAACGCGCGAGCTTATGTTGCGAGAGTGTGACGAACGTGGAGAACGATGAAACAACACCAGCCATTCCGTGACTTCATCAACGATCGTCTTCATACGAGGTAGGTGTTGTTCCATGTATGAGTTTTACCCTCTGTTCATCGTCGCTTAAATTGTGGATTATGAACTTCCATTTGTTTTCACCATAACGAGGAGGGTTCAGACCGCACGAACATGGCCCGACCCTCCACCTTTGTTCTATCCCGTTTGATTGATGATCGTGGAGCGGAGCAGCGGTGGCTGGTGTCGGTCCGGCCATGAAGAAAACCGGCGGTACAAGGCCGCCGAGTTGTCGTAAGGGCGCGACACCATCGTGTCGTGCAAAGGAGCAGGGGGTCGAGGCCAGGGCGGGCTGCGGCGGAGGGGCGAGGCACCATCGTGTCATGCCAGTGGTGTACAACCGCGGCCAGGGTGGGTCGTGGCGGAGTGGCACGGCACCGTCACACTGCACTGGGGGTGCGGAACCGGCTGGCCGCTCGGCCTTCCAGACAAGGCGGGACCCCTCAGGTCCCACGGGTTACCTAAACCGATGCCTAGCGCCGGTTCTGATCAGAAGGTAGGGGGTGTAACCCACCCATGCGCTGCCAGCCAGGCCGCTTGGCCAGCCAGCCGGACAGCCACCCGTGTAACATCCCAAGTAATTGAAGAATAAGATATTTTCATATTTATTAATATTTTTTAATTAAATATTATTTTTACTTTAAAGGGGTTTCTATTTTCGATATCATATCTGATACGCAACAACGGCTTTCTTTGAAATCTTATGTTGCACAGTAATAATATAATATTATTATTTTAAATGGCAGTTAACTCCTAGCTGTTGTATTGGCTGGAATGAAGAAAACTATCTACAATATGATTATACATGTTTGTTTAATGTATTTACATTTATCCAATAAATTTTAGTGTCTTAAAATGTGAATGAATCTAATTTTAAGCATAATTTACATTAAAAGGTCAATTTACCACCTTTTAATGGTGAAACCTATTTAAATATACTTTTGGTCACTTTAATACATTCTATTTGACCATGTAAAATCCTTCTTTAGAATGGGGACATCAAAATTTACTTTGTGTAAAATTTTTGGAATTTTTCCGATAAAGTTCATTTTTTAATGAATAGTGTATATATTGTATTTTAATTCAAAACTTTGTTTTAATCTAATTTATTTATATTGTTATATTATCTTTTTAATTGGTTTTAAAGTTTTATTAGAATATATTTTTACCATTTAATCCAATTTTGCTCATTGGAATTAATTTCACTTTTAAATTGGACATAAACAAGTGTCAATCTTTTGAGAGTTATTGTTTCTTAAAAACACGCTATTTTTTTAACAACGAGAATTAATTTTAAAATTAATTAATTCCATTTTATGTTTTGAATTTGTAAAAATAAACATCATTTTTGAATTCCGAATATCAAATATATCTTATGCTTAATTTTTGGTATTTTTCTGAAACACATCAATTTATTATGAATAGTGAAACCACTTTGTAGTAGTTAATAAAACTAACTTTTTCATTTAAATGAAATTTTACCACTTCTGTGAGTTGAATTTCAAAAATCTGACATACATGGTTGTTATTAGTTATTAAAATATGGTTCCATAAGATGAAAATAATTTTTGGTGAATAGTAACTTTTGACTTTTTTTACCATCGTTAAAGGTAAAAAAGGTAATTCAAGGTAAAAAGAATATTATAATAATTAAAAATTACATTAACACTTGTCATAACCTTATTGGATGAGTAATGGATGACCATGGGCATCTTTGGGACTATTCTGGGACCCCATATAGCAACTAATGAAAGATAATTACACTTTAGATTAATTAATTTAATGTAAAGGGAAAAATGACATAAACAAAAATCATTCAGTAAATTAATTTTTATATGACGTTATATAAAGAATAATTTTGTATATAAATATTCATTGGAAAGATAAAAAGATTTAATACATGATAGTAATTTTTTATAATTTTTAGACATCGAATAAATAAAATTATTCATGACACAATAATGTTGCAGTATTTACCTCATTAAAAAATGATTTACATAAATAAGATTATAATGATTAACGTATTATCCAAAACCTATAAAATTCCTATTGGATAATTATATTTAGACCATGGGTCATATTATCTTCGACTATAATGATTTTTGGACCTTTATAAAATGAATATAATTATATTATAAAATAATATTTTCACACTTTCCAAAAGATCCCCTCCTCTCCCTTATAAAAGGAGACCACTTCTAACCAAATCCACACTCCTATCAAGCCATTTCTCTCATCCAAACTCTACCCAATTAATCTCCCTACATCCCTATACTCCACCTAGAAGCCCTCCCTTAGGCAGAAGGCACTTAAAGAAGTCCTTTTGGTTCAAACCAAAGGAAGTTACCCATATTAATGGTTACGGTTTCTCCTAATTTGTTTTCTTTTATTTTACTTCTCCAACCCCTAAACTCTGTTTATTACTTTCTTTTATAGAAACACTAGTATCCTCAATATACTATGATTTTTTTATAAGAAGGATTCTAACTACACTTACACACACCTCCATCTAATGGGTGAATAACATAATGTTTCTGTGGATGGAAAACTAATGCCTCACGAAACAATGATTGATCAATTACCTCTTACCGCATCTCATGGTGGCCATTATGATGGAACTGTATTTATATATGATATATATTATGTTTATTATTTACTTATGCTTCTATAATTCCCATTTATATCATGCCTTTATGGTTTCCATAGTGGGTAAATACGATAATCTTTTTTGAGGAATTGCGGACTACCTCCCCCGCAATGTGATGTGACTCGTTAATGCATTATGTGGGATGTATAAAGGATAGAGTTAATGATATTAAATATGATATTATACTGGAATTATAATATACTTATGTATCATTATTTTTTAATTCCATTAAAATAAAAAATAGAAATGTGAATAGCGTCAATGCGTATGTACGGCTTACCCTCTCCATGAACGGTGCATTTCATTTATTACCTCCAAATGTTATGTACTATTATAAATACATGAATATACTGGATATATATGATATATATGATATCTAAATAATTAATTTCATTCTGGATATAATGAACTATTGACTACATGGACAAATTGTAAATATAAAAAGTCCATTTTTTGACTCAAGTACCAAATATTGAAAAAACGGACATTATTAATTTAAATGATTAAATAATGTTTATAACATAGTAATGAGTGATATAAAAGGAATAATAAACTTTAAAAAGGTTCTTAATCAAGTAGAAATTATCTTTAGTTTATTATTTAGGAGATTAAAGAACGATCGATTCAAGTCGGATATGAGGTAAGGGACTTTATCTCAATCTCCTTTTATTGAGGCATATTTTCTTTTAATACAAGATTTTCTTTTATATGCTGTATAAACACCCTTGACTTTTCAATGGGAATATTTTTCTATGAATAATTTTACTAAACAAAAAAAAAAGGAATGTTTCTTTTAACATAAGTGGTGGTAACGACCTTTTTCGCCACCGCGAGTATTATTTTCTCTTTGCCTTCCTCAAAAAGCCATAATGTTTTTTTAAAAGAAAATAAATAACATATACACTTTTATGTATTTTGGTATTGAAAATGGTTTTGATAATGGATTTGTTATGTCAATATATTTAAGTGATATATTGTGGTTGAAATGTGGAAATGTTTTCTTTCCATGATATTTGTTTTATATCTTATGATTTTATAATGGTACTTAGACATTTGATAGGTGGTTAAGTGATAAACCAAATGAAGGGTGGTGTCGTGAATACCAGGACGGGTGGTTATGTTATAACCTCCAATGCATTGGGTATGGAAGTCAGCCGTATGGCTATTCCATTTAGTTATATGAGTGGAAGTCGATCGTATGGTTATTCTATTTAAGTATGTTTATGTCCCACGTTACCATTAATAATACTGACTTTTTCATTTAAATGAAATTTTACCACTTCTGTGATTTGAATTTCAAAAATACAACATACATGTTTGTTATTAGTTAGTAAAATTTGGATCAATAAGATGAAAATAATTTTTGGTGGATAGTAACTTTTGACTTTTTTTACCGCGGTTAAAGGTAAATAAGGTAATTCAAGGTAAAAATAATATTTTAATAATACAAAATTAACTTAACACTTGTCCTAAGCTTATTGGATGATTAATGTCTAACCATGGGCATCTTTGGGTCTATTTTGGGACCCCATGGAGCCACTTATGAAAGATAATGACACTTTACATTAATTAATTTAATGTAAGGGCAAAAATGACATAAACAAAAATATTTTAGTAAATTAATTTTTATATGGTGTTATATAAAGAATATTTGTGTCTATAATTATTCATTGGAAATATAAAAATATTTCCTACATGATTGTATTTTTTTATAATTTTTAGAAATCTAATAAATTGAATTATTCATGACACAATAATGATGTAGTATTTACCTCATTAATAAATGATTTAAATAAATAAGATTATAATGATTAAAATATTATCCAAAACCTGTCCAATTCATGTTGGATGATTATATTTATATCATTAGTCATCTTATCATCAACCATAATGATTTTTTTACCTTTAGAAACTAAATATCATTATATTATAAAATAATATTTCCACACTTTCCTAAAGAGCCCCTCCTCTCCCTTATAAAATAATACCACTTCTAACTAATTCCTTACACCACTAAAGCCATTTTTCTCATCAAAACTCTACCCTATTAAGCTCCCTACTTCACTCTCCTCCACCTAGAAGCCTTACCTTAGGCAGAAGGCACTTAAATAAGTCCTTTTGGTTCAAAACAAAGGATGTTACCCAAATTAAAGGTAATGGTTTCTCTTAATTTGTTTTATTTTATTTTACTTCTCCAATCCCTAAAATATCTTTATTACTTTATTTTATATCAAAAATAGTATCATAAATATACTAGGATATTGTTATAAGAAGGATTCAAACTAAACTTACACACACCTCCATCTAATGGGTGAAGAACATAATGTTTCTGTGAATGGCATACTAACGCCTCAGGAAACGATGATTGTTAAATTACCTCTTACCACCTCTCATGGTGGCAATTATGATGGAATTGTATTTATATATGATATATATTAGGTTTATAATTTCCTTATTCTTCTGTACTTCCCATTTATATCATGCCTTTATGGTTTCCATAGTGGTTAAATACGATAATCTCATTTGAGGAAGTGCGGACTACCGCCCCCTCAAAGTGATGTGACTCGTTAATGCCTTATGTGGGATGTATAAAGGATATAGTTAATGATATTATATATGATATTATACTAGAATTATATTATACCTATGTATCATTATGTTTTAATTCCCTTAAAATAATAAATATAAATGAGAGTAGCGTTCATGCGTACGTACAGCTTACCATCTCCATGAACGGTGCATTTCATTTCTTACCTCCAAATGTTATGTACTATTATAAATACATGTATATATAGGATATATATGATATATTTGATATCTAAATAATGAATTTAATTTTGGATATAATTAACTATTGAACACATGGACAACTTGTAAATATAAGAAGTCTATTTTTTTACTCAAGTACCAAATATCGACAAAACGAACATTATTAATAAAAATGATTACATATTGTTTATAACATGGTAATAAGTGACATAAAAGGAATAATAAACCTGAAAAGGTTCTTAAGAAAGTAGAAGATATCTTTAGTTTAATATTCAGGGGATTAAAGAATGATCGAGTCTAGTCGGACACAAGGTAAGGGACTTCGTCTCAATCTTCTTTCATTGAGGCATATTTTATTTTAATACACGATTTTATTTTATACATAGTATAAACACCCTTGACTTTAAAAATGGAATATTTTTCTACGAAGCATTTTACTAAATGAAAAAAATGAATGTTTCTTTTAACATAAGCATTAAAAATGACCTTTTCCGCCACAGCGAGTATTATTTGATCTTTGGCTTCCTCAACAAGTCGTAATGTTTTTTTTAATAGAAAATAAATACCATATACTCTTTTATGTATTTTGGTATTAAAAATGGTTTTGATAATGGATTTATTATTTCAATATATTTATGTGATATATTGTGATTGAAATGTGGAAATTTTTTCTTTCCTTTATATTTTTTTATGTCTTATGATTTTATAATGGTACATAGACATTTGATGGGTGGTTACGTGATAAACCAAATGATGGGTGGTGCCATGAATACCAGGACAGGTGGTTACGTTATAACCACTAATATGTTGGGTATGGAAGTTAACCGTATGGATATTCAATTTTGAGATATGTGTGGAAGTCGACCGTATGGTTATTCCATTTAAGTATGTTTATGTCCCAAGTTACCTTTATATATTATGTGTTCTTTGTATGGGTTTTATGGTAGGATTTTGGTTATAAAAGGATAAGTAATGATATTTTTTTAGTGAAGAGTATTTACCACTTCATAAAGGTGAAAATTATTACTTATGATAAAGTATTCATGGTTTACCTGTTGTTTTGAAAAAAACTAACAGTTTTCCTTCTTTGTGTATTCCTTACTGAGATTTTTATGCTCATCCCAAGTTTTTGAAATGTTTTTCACAGGAAATAATGTGGAATAGTGTCAAGGATGGGATCAAGGAAAATTCATGATGTCTTAAACATGGAACTAGACATGACCCTTTTTTTCAATAGTTCATGTTTTGTAAAAAAATGTAAAATGTGTAGAAGTTTCTACTTTGTAATCTTTTGAGATGTAATAGTTATGACCTAATTCTCTAAAAATATAAACCTGAAAAGATCCTCAATGTGAAATATTCATTTAAATCAATATTATGTAAGGTTTAAGGTCGGTTCCTTATAACCCAAGCCGCCAGCCACCTGGCCACGCGGGCCACCAGCCAGCCAGGCCACGCGGGCTGCCTGCCAGTTGGGCCACCTTCGGTCGGGCAGCCCTTAGACCGGGCCGCCGTCGGTCGGGCAGGGCCATGCCCTCGGTTTGGGATACCCCCTCGAGCCAGACCATTCCTTAATGCTAGGTCAAATCGCGGACCATGTAAGACCCCAGTCCGGACCATGTCGGGGCAGGTCGGTCCAACCGGACCCAGTCCTGTCGGTCAATTTACACCTTTTCGCCCATAACATGGGATATGGGTGTCCGATCGAAGAACTGTTTGTAGTGACAGAATGTTAAGAGAGATACAGTTATTTTTCTATATTCCACTTGAGAGTTGGACACAATTTGAGTATGATCAAGTTGGTTTGAACCTAAAAACCAATCGGGTCCCTGGAACGGAAATGCCAATAACTCACAGATCGGGCGTCAGATTAACGTATCCTCTATTGCATTGAGATCTCTATGATGAGGCGGACCTTTGAGATACTTCTAATTAGGATTTCGTGACAGTTGGAGTATCGACCAATAGCTCGTGGAGCAGATCCTCCCAGAGACGAGCAGTCAGAGTATGGAGACCTAGTAGCTGGATGAGACTTAACGACTGCTTGACCGATTCGACTCAAAGTGACTCGACTAGCCCAGTGGGGAGCGCCTCTTTGTGACACGGCAGACCCATGGAGGAGGAGCGCCTCTATGTGAGTGTGTAAGACCTGAGGTACTCGATGGTAGGAGTACCTCTATAGGCTATTAGGGGGAGTGCCTCTGTGTGAGTGGCAGACCCATAGTGGGGAGTGCCTCTGTGTGACGCAGGAAACCCAGGGCACTCGACAGGAGGAGTGCCTCAACAGTCCAAGGATTATCGGAAGCACCTCTGTGTGGTGTGGTAGGCACACTATACTCATTATAGGAGGGTTAAGGCACCATCCATGGTTTCGATAATAAAAATCCTGGTTTTGAGCTGAGTCAATGACTTTTGTGTTTTCCTCATGATTTATATGGTTTACTAAATAACTTAGGTATATGTATAGGCATATACCTAAGTCTGGGTTATCCATTGATTTCATATTTTGTGGTTATCCTTGTTGGATTTATTGGGAACATGAGGGTCTCTGGGTCCATACTGAGTATCGTTATACTCACCCCTACACGGGTTATGCCCACACCTCGTTGTGTTGGTTGCAGACGACGGACATCACTGATCAGGGTAGAGAGTAGCAGAACAAGATGGTACCCATAGGTGGACCACTTGGTGAGACATACACGGAGCGGACGGACAGAATTGGAGTGCTGAGGAGGCCATATGTACCCACCCTTTAGGTGGGAACCCCGGAGGACGACCTTGTAGATTTTTTACTTCATTTCTTCAGTTATACTAGCATTTCAGTTGTATTGTACTTTTCTATTGGGCTTGTATTTCCAGCCCCGCATTACTTTCAGCACATTCTTTTGTATTCAGTTTTACTTTTTGTTTTTCTTCCAGTTTCATACTCTCTTGTGTTTGTTTACTGTTATAAATGCAATGACTTTCCAATTTAGGGATTTACTCCTTTGGTGCTAGTCCCGAGCCTCTGGCCTATGAAAGGTGGGCTTGGGTAGTCACGATACGGGCCCCAGGGGATGGTTTGTGAAAAAGATAAATTTCTATATAAGAATAATATTACCTTATCAAAGTAATTTAGAAAACCCTTATGTATAAAGAGGCTACATATGAACCAAAGGATGCAATGAAAAATAATTACAGCCATCTATTCTTTACTAGTTATATGAGTTGAAATTTTTTGGAAAAAAATTCTAAATTAGAGAAGAATTTAATGAACCAAACATTTCTCTATGAAATTTTACATTTAAATGTATTTTTTAATTTTATTTAGGTATAAGAAATATAATAAAACATGTGCACCAAAAAATTAAAAAAAATTACTTTTTTTCATCAATATGAAATATTATAGATTATTGATAAATATTATCAATAAAATTAAAAATAATAAAATGGGATAAAAAATAAATTATATAGGTATAATCTAGAAATCCATCAGTTCAATGTCATCTAAAAAGGTCACATCAAGAACAATGTTGTAAAATAAAAGAAATCAATATAAATTTAATTGAAATTTTATAAAATATGTGTATAACATTGAGAAAAACTATATAAATAATGAATGAAAGAAATAAGAGATATTTGTAGGATGTATAAATCCAATATCGCCCTTATAATAATACCTTAACTATTGGAATAGTAATACTCCCAATAAAATGGTAACATGTCCACTAAAATAGTAACTTGATTGATGAAATAATAAAATTACTTGTAAATAAAATTTACCATGACGAAAAAAATAATATAATACCATTAGGTAAATATTAAAATCATGATAATCAATGAATTTATATGTGCATATTTTTTAAAAATATGATTTTAACTTATTTTTAAAACCCTTAAATTTTTTGTTAACATTTAAATATTAAATATTATTATGTTTGAAAATTATTTTGATAAAATGAATTTCATTATAGAAATAATCATGTAAAAATAGTCAATGATTGTTTTTTTCATGGTAATTTTCATAAATTCATGATTATTTGGATGAATACTAAAAATAAATATTTTTCAAAACATTATTTTTTATAATATAATATTAATTTAATAATGAACTAATGATTTCTAGAATGGATTTTTTCAAGGAAAAATTATTTTTAATAAAATAAATATTCTATTTTGAAATGTAAAATTGTATTTCCAGACCTAAAATGTTGATTTCAAAGTCTTAAAGGATAAATTATTTCATTAAATATTTCTTTTTATTTTTTATTCCTTTATTTTGCATAAAATATTTAATCCAGTTTTGGAATAGCTTAAAATTCATGAAAAGAATATGTTTTTAAGAAAATAATATTCATATTCCCAAATAGGGCCATTATTCGATGTTTGAATATTCGAATATTATTTTATTTATTATTTTAATCCAAAATACCCCCCCCCCCCATAAGTATTAATACCCCCTCTCACTCTAATGGGGAATCACATCCCAAATCCATTTTTATTACTAAATGTCTCCAAAATTTCCTTCCATTAAGCCTTCTAAAATCCCTATAGAAATTATAGTCATGCCCTACTCTATTCCTTCAAGATTTCATACCATTAGCAGAGTAGTAAACATCATGTATGAGGTAGCATTTCTTCCTTTTTTCCATTCACTTCTCTTTTTATGTTCATCAATTATCTCATTCCAATATAATCATATACTCTAAAAAATAATATATTAATGTCATAAAATTTGATTAGTTATATTATTATATTTTATGATTATTATAGTCTATTTATAATATATTTGTGTATTATAACCCTTATATTTTAACATGTCACATTAATGGTCAATTTTATCCACATCTCTAGATATTTTCAATTCCTTATCTATCACCACTTACATGTATTATTAGTCTAACTTACATATTTATTTATAAATATTACTATATATTTAATGTAAACTATTTATAACATATAAAAATTTCTCTCACTCTTTTTTACAATGTCCCTTAAATTGTTGGTTTTTACCGCCTACAAGGATATTTTCAATTCGTTAATTATTTCTTCCTCTATTAAAAGATTAATTATCCTATATATAATATATAATTAATCATTTATGTATATTTTTATTTTTATGAGGTTTATTTTACAAATTAATAAATAAAAATGAATAAAAACCATGAAATTGAAATTAAAATGTGAAAATACAAAAAAATAAGTTATCAAAACATTTTAACACTAATACAAAGTTAATAACTTTTCTAATGATGATAATTGAACAATTTTAACAGAAATTATTATAATATACTTCTATATAAATCTTTTAATAAACATATTTTGGTTATATAGGAGGTTTAAATGTGATGAAACAAAATGGGACTTAATGTAAGGGGATTATTATCTCAATCTATTCTATATGGGTTATGTTTTATAATATATATCTAAAATATTTTATGATCAATGTATAATATAATAATTAGATTTATATATTTTAAATTTATTTCTTAACATTTAAATAAATTTTCCATTTTCTCTGATTGATTGACCCATTCTTTTTATATTATAAAATTTATAAGGGGAATCTTGACCATAACCTTTTATTTTGGGTTTATCCTCTCTTTGTCTCCAGATTTTCCATATTCTTTATCAAAATATTTATTATATACCTTTTAAATTTCTTTTATCTAAAATTTTACTTTTCAATATTTTAGGAATATACATGTTTTCCTTTTTTGGGATGAATTCTTACTCTCCTATACAAATTTTGATAAAATATTTATTTCCAAAACCACTTCATGATTCTTATTATGAGGTTTCTTCTTATCTATATAACTTATGAACTTTTATTTAAGATACTGTTATATGAAAAAAATACTTCTTTCTTATTATAATAACCAAAATCAGTTATCTAGATATGATTTATGATATTTTTTTGAAACCAAATATTTTAGCTTTGGTTAATTTCATATGCACGCTTGATGTATATTTATTTCATATGTAGAATACATGATTACAGACATATTATGATATTGTAGGTGGGGTATGAATTATTTATCAATCTAATGCATTTGGTAATGTATTATATCTCATGAGAACATTATGTGTAGATAATATGATGTTAACTTTGTCTATATTGTTATACATGGACATGGTAAAGTTAGCATTGTCCTTATTAATATGATATCATAATAGTGAACCTTGACATATGATGTTTAATTTTTATGCATTTGAAAAATTCGATGTCTCCTTTAAATGAAATCTATATTCTTATGATTATTATTTTTTACTTATAAATAGAGGATAATTATTATGATCACCCATGTATACTTCATGACCCATGTCTCTGCCTATTATCCCTCCTTTGTACATGGATTTTTACCTGACCCTTTATTTGATGTATTTTCCTTGGTGATCACATATATTAATAACATTAAAAACAATATATGAGGAATATAAATAATTATTTACTTAAAAGTAAAATTTTAATGTGTGTCTACTTTTTCAAAACCTAATTTTTCCATTACACTAAATGTATCAATTTTTGGAGTTTTATATTATGTATAATTATCCTAAAAAAATATAAAAATCTTGTATCTAAGGTATTGGTCTCAATATTAAACCATAGTTAATTGATTAAAAAATCTCCCATCAAGACAAATCATATCATCAACACCCAATACACCTCTATATATAGAAAATATTAGCTTCTAAACCTCTATATAATCCTATAAAATATGAAATGTCTACACAAACATGGTTACTTCATTACACAAGTATCTATAGATAGGTGAGTACATAGACCTAGATTCACATCACAAACTCTATTCAATTAAAAAATCTATATCATGCATCTATGTTAATTAGAGAATATGAAATAAAAATATATTGGAATAACCATATAAAAAAGTACTAACTAAGGGAAATCTTGGTCAAACATCAATTATGACACTATATCAAACAAAACATCTCATAACATTCTACATATAAGTCTATATATTCAAAAATTTATTGTATTCATCAATCATAAATCTATCACCTTTGATAAAAACATTCTGAAACTCACCACAAACTTGTATCTTTCAAAATTTCAAATAACACAATGATATTCACAGCAAAACTAAGCCCTAAAAATGAATTCACACTTAACTATTACAAATAATTATTCATAATGAACTAGTAAAACCCACACTCCTAGAACTAATTCATGATAGTTGATAAAAACCCCTATGTGGGTATATAAAAGTCAAGGATAAATGTTTTTTAATGGGAAAACACTTATCCAAACATAATGAAAAATTATAAACAAAAACTTAATTTTCAAAAGTTCTTTTCATTTATATTATAATTAATAAAATAAATTAATAACACATTCCTTATTATATAATGATCTATTATATCATAGTTTCTCTACACATACTTGAAAGGAAACACTATGTTTAATCCATCAGTTTATATTTCCAAAGGTACCCACAGGCTGTTTTAACTACCTAATAAATATAATAGACCCACTATGAGACATGTTCTTCTAGAAACATTAGTTAATATCATGAAGTAAAATAAGATCTCAATAATTAATTTACCTTATAATTTCTATGATTGGAATGATTTTCATCACTTAAAACCATTCACAAACCATAATCCTTTTTATATAAATGCCCTATGATCGTCAAAATTTTATCAAATTATTTTGTATAAAATGAGACTTTTAATAAATTACATCACATTATAACTCATGGATCACAATTGTGAATGTATTATTTATGTATTTATACCCCATAATTCATCATCAAATTATGTTCCAAATTGATAATGGAAGATTTTGTAGAAGAATAATTAAATCTAGGAAATATCCTCTAATGAGTTAATTGTATTGATCTAAACCGCGGTGTGGTGACCCTCATTACATGATTTTTAACACTATCATAAATTATGAAATGTTCCAAACCATTTTACAGTGGTTTTTTCTTTAGGTTATATTTTTCATAATCAATTTCTTGCACTAAATCATCATAGACTTAATTCCCCTTCAGCTTATATCACATCCTATATAAAAAATCAAAAGACCATATCCAAAAAAATAGGATACCTCCCAACCATAGTTTTAAAAAATACATCATTTATTTCACATTATTGTACATCATACATAGCATAATATGAAAAACCATTAAAAAGATTCATTGGATATCCTATATCACTTTTTCAGTAGATTTAAATGTTTTATAAAAACACTTTATGAAAAACAGAATCCAAATTCACAATAACTAATAAGTGTAATCCTTATAGACATTCTATTGTTGAAGCAATTGTAAATTTCACAGTCGATAATTTTAAGAAAAAATGGTCTCTCTAAAGTAATTGAGGAAATTCAGGCTATAAATATATCTTACATGATCTCAATCAAAAAAATCTATCTTATTCCTATATCTACTAACTGTATAATATAAAATAATGAATAAAAATATATTCTCATTGTGTAAGAAATTGAATTACCATAATACATAATGTATTTATATATCATAAATTCTACTCTTAAATTATCTATTCATTGAGTATAGGTAACAAGATGGATGAACCCATCGCATGTCATTCGCCTTGATGAATGATAAAATCATATACCCTTCACCAAAATATAAAATAACATCACAAGTCAATCATCTAGGTATGAACATAAACTTATTTCGTTTGTCAAAATAAAATACTTAGATATTATATATTTAATTTTATAGGGAAAGTTCTATTTTTGTTAAACCTCAACTGACAACAATATTATTAACTTATCTAACAATCCCTTGATTAGATCACCCTCTAGGTTGGTGTAAGAATTGTATAAAAGTATCATGGTTTTTAGGATATTTATTTTTTCATCCTTAAGTATATTTATTTAGTATGAAATTAGAATCCCAAAAATACCTAATGAATATTATAGTAAACAACAAGTGGTATATAGTTTTGGTTATCTAGCACATAAAATTATTTTTATGCATCATCATTGAATTTCGTATCTTTATACAAATTTCAACAAATGATAATAGGGACATGTTATCAAAACATATAATAATCCATGATTACCATAGAAAATATATAACTAAAAGTTATACTTTGAGTGTTAAATTACCTTTTCAATTAAAAAATATATGTAACCAATATGAAATAATTATAAAGTAGAGACTGGTTTTAATATATCCTTAATCATTTTATACTCATAAAATCTTTTGTGAATATAAATAAAACCATACAAAAACATACAAAAAAGCATACATCATATGATATAACACTAGAGAGGCCTTATGTTTGATGTATTTTTTATGGGTTTGTTAAATTAATTTCATCACTATATAATTCAGGTTTCATATCTTTGTGGATTATAGCACCCGATTTTTTTAGGAAGTATGTTATTTTTATAAATTATATATTTATAATTCAAAAAAAAATTGGTTCAATGGATTTGAAATTTATTAAAAAATAATTCTTAAAAAATATGAATTAAATTAAAACACTTTATTCATTATTAAGACGAGCATAACAACAATATAACATAATAATAAGTATTTCACCACATGGATTACTAATCACCATGTATGTATACACCCATTAAAAGTGCATAAATGACTAGGGGACCATAGACCACAATGAATAAAATAACCATGTATAAGAAATACCCTATATCGTATTAAACCTTCAAGATCACCAATATCTAAAGAAAACCTATAATGAGGAAGATCACCATGAAAGGTGAAATCATTTGAGAAATGTATATAATGAAATAAGAACTATTCATTTCAAATTAAGACTGGAATGAATGAGTGATTTAGAAAGTATATATATATATATGAAAGAAATATGGATGTCATGAATATGTTCATTGGAAATATATTCATTTAGAATATTGTTATTGGATACAAATTCAATAAGTAAACACAATTCATGTATTATTTCGTAGTTACTTTAAAATAATATAACTCACAATGGAGTAAAAATATGATATTAAAATATTATAAATATATGTATGTGTGTTATGAATAAGTATTAATAATAATAATATTACTAAAATATGATATTATTTAAATATAAAATTCAAATGAATATTTTAATATAAATGGAATCATAAAATTAAATTTTAGAATATAATTAATTAATTTTAATGGTATTTGTTAAAGTCTTTTTAGTATAAAAGTAAAAAAAATTCAAATAAATTTCTTATTATGTTTTTTATATTTGGTAATAATAAATTAATTTGACCATTTTTTATGATTATATTAACATTATTTAAATAATAAATTGATATTAAATAATGTTAATAACACATAATGTTTAAAAACAACATTTTTTAATAAAGTCATTTTATCCTTATATTTTATATTTTCATTCTAAATCCAAATATATAGTGTTTAGAATTATAATTAGAAAAAACTAAAATAGTTTTTGAACTTATAATAAAAAATTATCTTAGGGTAAATTTTTTTTTATTTTTATGAAATCTTTTATTTTTATGTGAATGGTGAAAAATAACATCCTTACAAATACCATGATGTTTATGGCATTATTAGTATATAAGTTTGACTTGGAGATTTTTTAAACCCTTTTAAAGACAATATATTAATTCTATAAGTATAATTATAAAATTTAAAAAGTTAAATTTAGTTTACAGAAATATACTTTATATTTTTGAATTTAAATTACTTTTTCTCTAAATTTTTTTAATACAATATAAATTTATTATTTTAAAAAAATTTATTATCAATTTTATAAAATGACTCAAATATATTTAAAATTTATAATTATAAGTTCCATATTTTTTTAATAAGTAACACGTTTTTTTATTCACAAAGGATAAATTAATTTGGTAAAAACATGTTATCATGATAAAAATCTCAAATTGTAAAAGTAATAAATCTATGGGTAAAGGGTTTAAAACTTGTTTAAAAAATATTTATAATTTAGTGGTTGAGATATTATAAAAATTATATCATTCAAAAATCCATTATTGTCCATTTTTTGATCCACTTGACGTGTTTAACATGTTCTCCCTTTATATTAAGTGGTTATAATTAAAAAAAATGTCATTATCACCACTTATAAAAGGGGCCTCTCACAACCCCGTCAAGAACACTCTAAAAAATTAGTATTCAGAAAAAATTATCCCCAATTTTCTTCCCCTATAATCGTATTTCACTCTTATATACTTCTGTTTAAATGATATTGCCTAAAGTTCTCTATTTTCAAGTATTACATCAAGAGAAAATTGGAAATCTCAAAGTAAGTACTTTTCACTCACTAATATTGTTTCTTCTATATCTCTTTTACATTAAAAATATATTACCAATTATGACATGATACAATTTTTATTACCTATAAATTAAAAAAAATTTATGTTTATGGGATAAACATTATCTACCATTTTCCTAATTAACTTAAGAAAAGTGAAAATATGAATTGTGTTTATGTGTAGCCTACCACCCCCATGACTCAACGTGTTTCATTTTCCTTAACCACCATACATTGATAATCCTAATGTATAATTTAATAAATATTTATGATAATTATAACATATTTTTTATTCTATATGGATAAAACATATTCCTCTTTTTCCCCATTTTATGGAAAACTAAATCATCATTCGTGCATACGTGCAGACTACTCCCCCATAGAACGGTGTATTACATCATTCATTACCACCATTATTATCTGGTTTTAAGATTGGGTTTAATAGATAGATATTATGTTTATGAAACTGTTAAGTTTCTAGTTAATCAAATTGGAAAACCTATTAATGGAATGAGCAAAAATAATCATTGAAAATTTAACCATCTAAAACAATCATACCATGAGGGAGAAATTTTTATTTATACTATGTGACAATTTCATATACATTACCTCTACTTATAATTCTCTTTAATTATGAAATTTAATTTTAAAAAAACGTAAATAATATCATTATTTCTGTAAAATATTGATATTATAACTAAATCACCTCTTAATAACCCACTAAACAATGGTATATTCATGTTTATTTTGGTTCAACCACCAACATGAACAATTATCTAAAATAGTGTCATATGTTGGTTCAACCAACTACTTAAACAATGCTCTAAAATATGATGATTACAGAATTCACATTTAAATATTATAACTAAAAACCTCAAAGAATGAAATTATAACATTATAAATAATTATAAATCTTCAATTATAGTATATTTATGTTATGGGAAAGATAAAATCTGGAAGAATAATAAAAATTAACACCACTATTCAGAAACTAGTTGAAAACGATCAAAACTACTCACACCTAATATTGAAGATAAATAATAAATCACTGAAAAACATATTGAGAATAAATATAAATAATGGGCTAAAAAGGTTATAGTTATAGATAAGGCTCTAAAATAATTGATTGATATAGTTATGTTTTTTATATGAGAAGTTAGAGCACATTCGACTATGTGGGAATACATGGTATGGGGTTCTTTGTCTCAAATATATTTTCTTGAGACATCTTTCATTTTTTGCACCCTGATATCTTTATATGGTTTGATTACATCCAAATTAATGTATATTACCATATCCATGTAATTTATTAGGTTTAAAGAGACATATAGTGTTCTTTATTTAAGTATCCTTCTACTAAAAAATACCAATTTTTAGAGGGGTTTTGAATAGAATGTTACTCAAACCATATGGGTTTCAATTGATAATGTTATTTTCAAATATTGATTATTTCTAAAAGATGATTAATCTTGGAATTTTTATTATTTTTACAAAACAACATCATTTTCTTTGTAAATTCATAGGGTTTTACATATCCTCTCAAAATTTCATTTCCCCTTCACACATATTTTTACCCAAAATATTTCTTATAATTGAAACTAACCCCAACTCTTTGTTTTACCTGAGAAAAACCTTTTTACATTTCCATGTTCATTTTATTTTTTGTGAACTTCTTTACCTATAAATTAATTATTTATTAAGTTCATTTTCCACTATTTTACTTTCTTTAAAAGTTAAATAAATTTTTATTGTTTTCGGTTTTGGTTATTATTATCGAAATATGAAATAAATCAATATTTAATGTTTTACATATGAACATGTATTTCTCATAAATTTTTCATTTTATATGAATATTTTAATTTAATTTTTCATGGGTTATAAAATGAAATATTTTTCTTCTTTAATTATAGAATATTTCATTTAAAATGATTTCAAATGATCAATATTTTACAAGTGAACATGTCTTTTTTCTACATTCTCTTTGTGAAAAATCTATATTTTCTTCCATTGATTGAAGGGTGTTCATATAGATTCCATAAATTGATTGATGGGGAAAATTATTGACTTAACCATATATCTTTTATTAAGATGGTATAAATGGCGTATGCTATATTTTCCTGGTTGAAGGGTATTTACCTTGGAAGTTAAAAAATAAATTTGGATACCCGTTTATTTTATATGGGATTATCATGTTATGATTATTGATGTAATTAGTAATAATTTAATTATGTAAATACAATAGAAAATTATAAGAAATTCATTTCTATTCTATGTGTTGTTTATGATTAGTTGAATGAAACCCATTTTCTTATCATGGGTTCTTTATGATAAGATGAATGATTTATTTCTTATGGAACATATAGGTATAGAAGAATAGTGGATGTGGTTATCATGAACAAAATTAGGATGCCATCAAATCTGACACCCAACACAGCCCAAGATAAGGCCTCAAGGGTGTTCCCAATCCCCATGGGCAGGCCACCAGTGATAGGCATCAACAGTGAGACAAGAGGGAAAGATTTCACCAAATAAATTTTAAATAAACTAAAAAATAGAAAATTAAATAAATCAACCCAATATATATACATATATTAACATCAAAACTGAAAATATTTTATATAAACCGAAAGTCCAATAATCTACATGGAAAAAACCCGAAAAGAACCTGATGATAAAATCATCTCAATGTGACCCCAAGGGTTACCCTCTAACACTAACACCAACCATCACCCATAGTGATCACGAAAAATATAAAACATGAACCAAAGGATAAAAACAATAAAGAGCTATAGGAATGAGTATTAAAACTATATAGGTATGCTTGAACAATATATTCTCAATACACTTCCTTCATATAAAAGAAACATCGACTTTAGGTTTGAAATACAATATACAAAACTAGATTTTTCTCAAACCTTTTTCTAATTTAAAACCAAACATATTCCATTAAAATTTTCATTTAAAACCCAAAATTTTTCAAGGAGGAAAAATTACCACTTTAGATGATGAGAATAATTGTTTCACTTTGAAAGGAAAAAAGGAATATAAAATCATTTTAAAAAAAATCCATAAGCCTTTGTAAACTAACTCATCACTTTCAAAAAGGAGAAAACCACACAAGATAGAAACAACAATGATCACATAATAAGTAAAATGTATGTAATCACACAAGAGCAAAAACACTCGATTGTACCCTACATAGATTAAGTTAAAGGAACAATCCCAACGCTGATAATCCATACTTAGGGACACTATTTAGTGCATAATCTAAACTAGTGCAACATTCTTTCCCCAAAATTTCACACTCTATGTTGGGTTCTCGTGTCACAAATAAAAATGGGGGGTGAGAAAATGAAGGTCAACTGAGAATCCAATCAAAATAATATATATATATATATGTGTGTGTGTGTGTGTGTGTGTGTGTGTGTGTGTGTGTGTCACACATAAAAAATACACACAACAAGTCACCCTAAGGAACAATCTCTTTCCTTTCAACCATTTGAGCACAAGGGAGAATCTAAGAATGGGCCTCCCAAAACATTCAATAATAATGAAGGAAATATAATTATACAATAAGAGTTTTCCCCACAACCATTTTCACTAAAGTTACAATCTAGCCACAAACACCCTTTGAGAAATCACCCTTTTTCAAAAAGAAAGCAACACATTTTCTTTACATGAAAAACCATTTTCAAAGAACCAAATACACATCACTTTCAAGTACAAAACCATTTAGAAAACATTTTTAGAAACACCAACCACCATTTTAGACGTCACAAATAAATTTACAAAACCAAACAATGCTTTTAAAAATCACAAACCACTTATTAAATCCAACAATGAAATTAATCAAACACTTGGTGTGGAAAACTCAACTAATATACACTATATATTCAAAACAATTAAGAAAACCACCTCATTTTACATCAAAAAAAAATTATAAAAAATAAATCATTATTTAACATCCAATTAAGGATTTAAAAGCAACAAAACCAACTATTCTACAATTCAAAAGATAAGTATAAGGGAAACCTAACTCAAATCACATGTTCTTCAATAATTCCAATCTAAAACAACTCTATTAATGTTTTGATAAACAAGAACAACCAAAAGAAAACATAAGAAAGAACCCCCCCCCCCAATTTATCACTAACTTAGTTATGAAAATCCTCCAGACATGGACACTAGGGTTAGATTAGAAAGGGAAAATGGCTTAAAATAAAAGGATAAAGAGATATAGGTGACCTAAACATTTGATTCTGGTGAATAATCACCAGAAAACCACCTTGAATCCCAATTGTAGGGGATTGTATGAGCAATAAACCACCATGGTAGGAATTTTCGTCATAGTATTCGAATGGGATAGGCTAAGGAAATAAACCCCACTTAAAATGAAGGAGAAGAAACCAAAATATCTTTTCCCGAGTGGGTTGCTTGGTTAGCTCACACAGTTTAACAAACTGTATGAAATACATGTGATTTACCACTTTCTAGTACCGCACGGGCTGCACACTAAGACTGCATGGTTTGTTAAACCATGCAACCAAACCATGAAACCCCTTCACACTTTGGGTGCATGGTTAAACTAACCATGCACCTTAACTATGAGACTAAGAGAAATTTCCCCAAACAACACCATTTTGACCCCAAAACACTTCTAACCCAAGGGCATAAACCATTCATCAAACACACCCCATAGATAAGTGACATTATGGGTTTCACAAACTCTCCCCTAATAAATTTACTCTCCATATATTCACACTAACAATGAATAAGGGAAAATAGAACCCAAATCTTCCCAAACTCACAATTTAAATCAAGAACACCTGAAACACCAAGAACAAAAATATAGTTCAAAAAAAGTATGAAAATGAATATTTGGGTGTGACAATTCTCCCCACCATTACGATTTCTTCCACTAGAAAGACATAAAATTATAATTTGATCATTTAAAGACTATGGATTACCAAGACCACATAATACAACCACTTAAATTAAAATATCTCAACCAATCCCAAATAGAACATAATACAATTTATTAAAAAAAACATTAACCAAAACCATTTCCCAATAAACAACAAAAAACTTGATCTGTAACCTATCGGGACATATCCGAATTTAAAAAACATTCCCAACATGGGAGTCTAGAACAAACTCCCAACCATTAGAAAACCAATATATTTGATCAACTTTGGAAGAAACTTCAATGAGACCCATAGTGTGTCTCCCCACCATTAAGAACCAACTTGATGGAACTGATAACATGGTACAACAAGAAATGTCCAACATGATACAACACAAGAACTCTCCCACATGGTCCAAAAACCTCCTCCATAAGGGCGGAGGGGGACGGCTATAATAGAAACACCAATCCAAAAAGCAACCAAAACCCAAATAATCAAAAAGGAGGAACATTCCACATTATGGAAATCTAAAACAATAACATTTTTACTATCCACTCCCCAATGGAGGAGATAATAATGGAGCCAAAGTTCCCTACACCCCTAAAGGTTTCCTGACTCTATGAAAAGCTTCACTCTGATAACTATGGCTGGAGCCCTAATGTTTGAAGCATCAGCTACACCAAATTCAAATCTAACATTTTTTGATCTCCAAGACAATAATTTAAAAGATACACATGGAAGATACCTCTATTAATAATAGAAGAGAATCAGATTTTGTGAAATAAAACATGAGTCCATTAAAATAGGAGTTCTCAAAATATTCAAAACATCCACTTTAAAAATTCAATGAGAACACGACACCAAAAAAAACCACTGGGCACAACTTCTAAATATAAATAAAAAATAAAATATAAGGATCTTCAAATTTAACCAAAGTTGGAACCTTACTTCTGCAAATGGGCAATGGTGTTTTCTAAGGGTTGGACCTGGTTTCATGTTTCTTCCTAGAATAAATCTGATATAACCAATGCATGGGACCTTGGAAACCACCTCCATGGAAGTTCTTAGAATTTACCATCCAAGATGACTTCTTATGATCATGTTTACCACATTGATTACACATCAGGATATTGTGCTCAGAAGATGTTGATGAAAGATCTAAAGGCCTCTTAATTTTTTGATTACCGCAATCTTTAGGATTCTTTCCAATATTCTTAATGGAATTACCTTCACCAATTTTAGATATTGGAGGAATTTTTGTGATCTCAAGAACTCCTACTAGAATATTTTTGACATGAACATCTTGCCTCAACACATCGGAAAAATAGGTTAAGAAGAAATCTGACACCTTCAACTGTAGAGTAGGATGAACCCCACACTCAAAATGTCAATCCTTCAAGGATTCATCCAAAATATACCCTAGATCATATGGAAGTAGATCTACAAGGTGATGATAGTAATCCAAAATTGACCCATCACCATACTAAAGATAGCACATCTTTATCCCCTTCCTTACCTTCATCATCTCAGAAAAGTACTGTTGGATGAATGAAGCCTTGAAGAACTCCCAGGTAAGATCTTCCCAAGGCTTGGTTTGAGATACCAACTTCCACTACTACCTAGGTGGACCTCCTAGCATAAAGTTATAAAACATTACCTTTAAATACTCTAGAAACTCAAGGAAACTGAAGTTTCTATCAATTTTCATCATCCACTCTTCCACTTAGAGAGGATGCACTTGGCTATAAAAGGTAGTAGGATCCAACATCCGAAATTCAAGAAGGTATTCTATGGGTTGATCAACTGTAAATTATTCTTATGGTGCACTAACCATATATGTATATCAAATATCCATCAAATCGTTATGGGGGGAGAAACTAATAAATAAGAGAACCAATAACTCAATCAAAACCAATCCATCAAGAAGAAATATCAATCTCAAAACACTGAACAAGTGACATCATTCCCAAAACATAGTAAAACAAACTACACCACCAGTGATTTCCAAAACATCACAACTTCTCTAAAAATAAATTTTTGAATAACAATGAAAACATATTAAGTTTCACCCTCACCAATAGTATTCCATGGATCCTCACACATGCACATTCTCTTTCCAATCTAGGCACCCATCCACTCATTCCATCAACCATCCACCTTTTCACACACATCCCCGCATGTGGGTGTTCACAACAATACCAAAGGCCAACCATAACTTCTTTTCCACTTTATAAATAGATAATTTAAGATAGTTTTTCCCATTTTTAAGACACCAGGTCACTATGCATGGTGAGGCTGCACAGTTAACCAAATCATATGCCAAACTTGCACCTCTTGCTAGAAAACCTGGGCACTCACAGAGTTTGCCTGAATGGTTTACAAACCATACACCAACCATGTGGAATGGTTCTGTCCCAATATAGTTGTTTCTCATGGAATGTAAACATGGTGTGGTTTATTGTGCATGGGTGGTGCACCCTCAATTATAATCACTCCAAATCTCAGAAGGATACCTAGGTAAATCCACATAGTTTGACCTAACTATGTGTTGACCATGTGGTAAGATAAAAAACCCTAAAACTCAAAATTTTAAATCTAAATCACCTGGAAATAAAAATAGAAACTCAGAAAAAAAACATAAATCACAATAAAACCAATTTTTCTCATTCAAAACATTTTTATAATTTCTAAAAATCTCATTTCATCGAGAATCGTTTGACAAAAAAAGTCATTTCATAAAAAAATAGTATGATTAAGTATCATTTTATCAAAAATATTCTTCTTATATAAAAAATATTTCCAAACCACTTTCTAAAAAAATATGAAAATTCATTTTCCATCTTTAAAAAAATCAAACCATTACCACCAAAAATGTAGTTTACATTATTTCAATTAAATGGTTTTCAAAATAATTTCATAATAAAGAGGTACCCAAAACAACTTAAAAGGGGAAACTAGTGTTGATGGGTGACTTGTCCACATGGATGGAATCTATATTCTAACCATACCACCATCATGGAGAGACTTCTTGGACTATTTCCTCATCTATACATGTATTTCCAAGCCATGCGATCTCACTGAGACATTTAGGCCAACACCCATTTCATATAACAAATACCAAACAATCCAAAAGAATGAAAGGAGTCATCAATACCAGACTTCCCCAAGAAACTCAAGGTTTCAGTCCAGAAATTTTTGGCCTATCACCCCACCATACATACATCCTAAGATCTAACAATCCTACCCCCATCAACCTTTACATCCCGAATAACATAGGTCACTCTAAAAGTAAGGTCTTATAAAGACTGACCTATATTGATACCATTTTTTCATGAACAAAGTCGATATTCCATCCAATATGACACCCAGCCAGGCCCAAGACAAGGCCAGAAGGGAATTCTCAATCCTGACGGGTAGGAAACATGTGTCGGGTATCAACTGAAATACAAGAGGGAATGATTTCACCGAATGATAATTAAATAAACTAAATAGTAGAAAATTAAATAAAGAAGCCCAATATATATATATATATATATATATATCAACATCCATACTGAAAATATTTCATACAAAACTGAAAGTACAAAAAACTACATGGAAAACCCAAACAAAACCGTACAATGACAATGTCCCCATTTGACCCTGATGGTTAACCTCCAATACTGAGACCAACCAGCACCCATAGTGATCAAGAAAAACTTGAAACATGTCCCAAAAGATGAAAACAATAAATAACTATAGGATTAATTATTAAAACATAGTATGTGTTCCCAAACAATCTATTCCTAATTAACTTCCTTCAAATAAAATAAAAATCAACTTTAGGTTTGAAATATAATATACAAAACTAAGTTTTTCAGACACCTTTTTCCTCATTAAAACCAAACATGATTTTTTCTCTTTTCATTTAGAACCCAATATTTTACAAGGAGAAACCGTTATCACCTTCGATGAGGAGAATAATTTTTTCACTTAAAAAGGGAAAAAAGGAATGTAAAATTATTTTCAAAACATTTTCCATAAACCTTTGATAAACAACTCATCAGTTTATAAAAGGAGTAAACCACACAAGATTACAAAAACAATGATCACATAATAAGGGAAATGGAAGTAAGAACACAAGAGTAACAAACCAACTAGTATCTCAATCATACACCATAGACAACTAAGTTCCAAAGAACATGGGAGAACCTAAGAGCTCGTGAACAATCTATAACATACTATACATGTGACTCATCCTAAATTCATGCCTTAGATAATGAAATAATAATGCCCAAACACTCAATCTCACCCTACTTGTCCTGACCAATGGGAACAATCCCAAACAAGATATCCCATACTAAGGAAGACTAGTTAGTGCATAATCTAAACTAGTGCAACAATCATTCACCAAAAAATCTCTTACTAGGCTATGTTCTCATATTAAAAATGAAAAAGTGGTGAGCCAATGAATGGAAACCATCATCCAATAACAATCACACACACACACACACACATATATATATATATATATATATATATATATCAGACATAATAATCTCACACAGTAATTCACTCTCAAGTCACCCTAAGGAATAACCTCTTACCTTTCAACCATTCGATCACAAGGGATCCTCTCAGCATGATCCTCCCAAAACCTTCAATCATAACCAAGTTAAAAGAATTATCCAAGGAGAGTTTTCATAATAACCATTTTTATTAAAGTTACAAACATGCCTCAACCACCCTTTTAGAAATCACCCATTCCTAAAAATAAACTAACACATTTTTCTCAAATGCCAAACCATTTTCAAAAAACAAAAACACACTACATTCAAGTACAAATCTATTTAAGAATCCATTTGATAAATATTAAAAACCATTTTAGATTTTAAAAAACAAATTAAAAAAACAATACTTGCTTTTAAAAATCAAAAACTACTTGAAAAATCTAATCGAGCAATTTATCAGACACTTAGTGTGAATACCTCTACAAAGACACACTATATATTAAAAATAATTAAGAAAACCACCTCCTTTCACAGGAAACAATTATTCTAAAAATAATTCATCACTATTTATATTCCAAGGAATGTGTAAAAGACAATAAACCAATGAAATCTGAAATTTAAAGTACAATTGTATGGTTAACTTTCATCAAATCACATGAACTTCAATAATGCTAACCTGAAACAACTCCCCAGAGGTTCTAAAAATCAAGAATAACCACAAGGAATCCTAATAAGAAAAAACCCCAAATTTCACACCACCTTAGTTATAAAATTTGTCTAAACATTTCCACTATTATTATAGGATAAAGGGGAAATGGATGAAAATTAAAGGAGAAAGAGAGAAGAGCCCTAACCTTTCGATCCGGGGGAAGAATCGCCAAGAAACCCCCTTGAATCCCACTTCATGGGAATTAGAGGATCCAAAAACCACCTTGGAAGTCATTTTGGTATTTGGGATTAAATGGTAGATCCTAAGGGGAGAAAGTCACATTAAATCAAGGATAAAATCCCAAAATACCCTTTCTTGAGTTGGTTGCATGGTTAGCTCGCACGGTTTAACAAACCATGAAAAAACCATGCGATTACCAACTATCTAGTGTTGCATGGGCTGCACACTTAAGTTTCATGGTTAGTCAAACCCTAAAACCAAACCATGTGACCCCTAAACACTTGGTATACATGGTTAAACTAGGCATTCACCTTAACTTTGTAACCTGGAAAAAATCCCCCAAACATCAGCCTTTTCACCTCATGACTCTTCTAACTCAAGGGGATGAACCATCCATCAAAAACACCCCATAGAGAAGTGACACTATGGGTTTCAAAAACTGTCCACTAATCCATTTCCTCCCCATACATTCACACTAACAATGAACAAGGCCAAATACCACAAAAAACATCCCTAACACACAATTTAAATGAAGAATGCCTGAAAATTCAAATTTAAATTTGGAACACCTAGAACATGAGAGAAAAACCTAGAAGAAAAATATAGTTCAAAAAAAGATGAAAATGAAAATCTGTGTGTGAAAGTTGATATATTTAATGTCCTCCAATTCATTGGTTAAAATTTTATACCTCTTGAGAAAATTAATCATGAGTATGTTTTAGTTTCTTATAAGAATGGGAAATGATAGTGTGGCTCTGTAAGGAATTGTTAGGTATATTAATATTTGTTCCAAAATTGAAATATGTTCTATATTATTATTCCCTCATGGTGTATATTCTGAAAGTAATGTTTCATATACTAGTGTTTCTTCCACTGTTTCATGTTTAGTTGTATGCTTATGTTATTTCCACATTACTCATTTTTTCATTTGTGTTCCTATATTCTTTTGATTCATGTATTATGTTATGCCATGACTTACACCATTTTTTTTATATATGTTTTATTGGGTGTGATTTTATTAAGTATCATGATTATACCTATTAGATCATCTTATACTCACTTTTATCATTGATTCTTGTCACTTAAGTTTACCCATGACAATTTTTTGATCTCACTCATTCTTATGTTTACATTTACAAAGGTTATGAATAAAATTAAAATGTATGATGTGTCTACAAGTGTATCTTTTGTGGAGGACTTATGGGTGAAGTTGAAATATTTTTATATATTAAGCAGTTACTTATACAGTGGCAATTTTATCCAAATATACAAATAAAAGTAGTCTAACTTGTAAAATATTTTTTCTAACTCTCTAAAACTATAAATAAAAGTTCCTAGGAATGTAAATGTTACATTATCTATGAATTATCTCCTAAATAATGATCTATATCAAATAAAGTGTGTAATGTTCTATCTTCTAGAACCAGATCTGGGAGTAACTGTTTGGGGTTCCTTAGTTGGAATAAAAGAAGGGTTTTGATAACTTTAAGGGTTATGATATTATCAGTTATAGATAAATAAATATTTATTAAGGCTTTATATGTTATTTTTATCATAGTTTCAAAGGTATAGATAAACCTTTAAGTTGGTTACATCGATTAATTTATGTTTTCTTGGGGATTAAAAGGATAGAACTTTAGTAAAAACCCAAAGGACATGTTTAATTATAGGAAAACATTTTAAAGTTATGGTAACATAGAGATTGTGTGGTTCTCATAGTAATTGCATCCATGTATTGATACTAGAAAGTGGATGTGGCTATGGCACATATTCACCATAGGTTAATCACCCCAAAAGGTTGGTTGAGTATTTGCTTAATCTTTACTCTAGTCTACGATGAGTGGCCCTAAGACTACACGCATAGCTAGAAACCCCAGGGTATATGATTTTCTTAATCACATTCTCTTTACTAGATATTACTAAAGATTAATTATATTAATGGTCTGTGGTATGAATTGTGAGATAACCACACATAGAGAAACATAGATTGAACCAAGAGTGATTTAGGTTAAAATAAAAGATAAATTTATAGTCTTGAATAGATAGATATTTTGTGGATAATGTTTCTATATAATTATCCTAAAATAATTATTCTATAGTGTTAATTTATCATCCCTCATAATTATCCCCTATTGGTTTTATTAATGTATAAATCTTGAAAGAGCTAATTTGACAATGGATTGCATGGATAATGTGGATATTTTCCCCAAAAGAAACATAATGGGATAAGAACTAAAGTCAAAACCCTTTTTATTATTCTGAAATATCTATCAAGAATCGTGATTAACAATTTGAAAATATTTGAATTCCCAAAAAAAATGAAGAAGATAAGGATAGAGTCTCATGGAGGTTCAGGTGATGAAGATGATAAAGGGAAAATGATTCAATTTCCTTCGTGTAAAAATTTTTGGAATAAGAACCAAGGAAAATGTCTCAATGGAATTAGAAGATGTTTTATATATGGTAGAGGAGGTCATATGGTATTTAATTTCTGAGGAAAAATGATGACTTCATAGGAAATGGTGGAAGGAAAAAAAGGGATCATCCAAAAGTGCCACTAACAATTCATTATCATATATGTGGGAAACATATACATTATCCAAGTCAATTCCTTAATCCAAGGGATAACAAGGATGGTAGTCAGTAATAAATTCTATGAAAATGGAAGGTCTATCTTACCAAAACTATGAAATTAGGTTCTAAGAGTGATGTGGAGTGAGGAACACCTATCAGCCACATAATAATTTTTATTATTGTATTTTCTTCTTGTTAAACCCACTCCTTTATAATGAAAATGTTTTCTAATAACATAAAATCATCACCCCAATGAAAATATATTGAAGTATTAATAAAAACATCTAGTGGTATGATTATTATATCTCAATTGTATGTTTATAGGAACATGCTTTGTTAAAATTATATTATTCACCCTTTAGAAAAAATTATTGTGATTTTGGAAATGGATTACTTCTCAACCTAGATGAAAGAATTATTTCATAGAATATGGAAGTCATTTTTATTTTAAATATATGACAGTTTATCAACATAAGGATTATTATAAACACCCTATAAAAGAAAATGATATAATCCGAGTCTTAATACTGAATAATAATAAAGTCTTATTTCAAATTCTTTAGGGGAAACTCAATATTGTGATAATCCTATTATGAGGAAAAATATATTTTTTCAAAGTTTGGAAGTTTGATACCATTCTAGAAATTATACCATGGTTCATGTATATAATTTATATTTCATTAACAATTTCTATTGGTGTGTAATAATTTAAATATTTAGGATATGATTTACTTAAGTGGGAGAATATAACACCCTAATTTTTTAAGAATCATATTATTTTTAAAAACTATATGTTTATAATTACAAAATGTTTTTGATAAAATGTTTTAAATTTTATTTGTAAATAAGTCATAAATTATATTACTTAAACTAACAATAATTTATTAATTCATAATTGAAATATTACAGCAAAATTACATAATGATAAATATTTCACCCCATGGATTATTATTCACCATGGATGAATAAACACATTAAAATAGAATAAATCAATAGGGTAAAATAGGTCAAAAAAATAAAATCTCCATTCCTAAGAAATACCTTGGATAATCTTTAAACTTAAGGATCTCTAATTTTGAAACATAACTTATAATGATGAAGAGAAACAAGAAAGGATAAATAATTATGAGAAATCTATAATATGGAATAATAACTATGCCTTACAATGTGAGAATGGAATGAACGAATTATTTAATAACTCTATATATAAAGGAAAAAATATGGATTTCATAAATATAGTTTTTGGAAATATTTCTATTGATAATATGGTCTTTGGATATACATCCAATAGGTAAACTAAATTCATTTATTGTTTACTAGTAAATTTAAAATAACAGAACCCATAATGAAATAATAATATGATATTAAAATATTATAAATAAATATATATTTATGTGTTCTATATAAGTATTAATATTATAATTATTAAAATATTATATGATTCATATATAAAAAACAAATAAACAATTCAATATTTTTGGACTAGTAAAATTAAATTTTTTTAATATAAATAACTAATTTCAATGGTATTTTTCAAAGATTATTTTGTATAAAATTAATATTTTTTCAAGGATATGTTTAAAAAAGTATTTTATATTTTATTATAATAAATTTAATTGAACAAATTTTATTATCATATTAATACTATTTAAATTAGAAATTGATATGAAATAATATTAAGAACTCATAAGGTTTAAGATGGCATTTTTTCAATAAAAGTGTTTTCTCCTAATATTCGGTATTTGTGTTCTAAAGATAAATATATAACTTTTAGAATTTAAATTAGATAAAAATAAAATATTTTTTGAACTTATAATTTAAAAAATATCTTAGGTTTAAATTTGGGAAATTGTTTTAAACATATGTTTTTTAGGTGAATATTGAACAATATCGAATTTACAAATACAACTAAATTTATGAAATTATTAGTATATAAGTACAGATTGATTATTTAAAAAACAATTTTCAAGGAAAAATATATATATATTATGTAAAATTATAGGTTTAAAATGGATTTTTTTAGTCTACAAACCATTTTTAACATTTTATAATTTATGTTTCTTTTTCTCTAAATTTTTTTTAATACACTATAGATTTATTATTTTAAAACTAATTTTTATTGCATTTAGTAAATAAATATAATAAAATGGATCTATAGTTTCAAATTATAAGGTCTATATTATGAAATAATTACCATTTTACTATTATTCAAAAAGGATAATTTACATAGGCAAAAACTAGTTACCACCATAAAATATAAAATATAAAAAGTAATAAATCTTGGGGTAAAAGGATTTAAACTTGTTAAGAACATGATTATAATTAATTTTTTGAGATATAATAGACTTAATTTCATCATAAACTATATTTTTCCATTTTTTGATCCACTAGGCATGTTTAAGAAGTGTTCGTATTATATTACATGTTTATAATTACAAAAATTTCCTTCTCACTAGTTATAAAAGGGTCTTCTCAACACCCCTTCATGACTACTCTAAAAATCTGTTTCTCTATTTAGTAAATGATATTTTTCTTACCCTAGAGTCATGTTACACAAACATAATCTTCTTATAACAAGATATGTTTTAAATTAATCTATTTCTACGAAGTATTTCAAGAGAATGTTTAAAATATTAAAGTAAGTACTTCTCAAAGAGAAATATGGCGCCTTTATCTAAAAGAGGATTAATCTCCAAAAATATAGGGTTTCTCCTCCCATAACCTCCCTCTTCCTTGTTTCTATTGTTTTTATCACTGATTCTCCTTGCATCATCCATCCTGGTGGATGGATCTCTACTTTGGTCTTCTCATTCATTGGGTTTCTTTTCAATTTTGGATTTATTCCCTCTATTCACTTTTGGTTCTCCTTATGCTTATGTTATATGATGATCTATTGTTTTTTGTCGATTAATGTTCCCTAAAGTTCGCTACCATTCTCTTATCGTCAGAACCATCTCACCAAAACCCCACTTTGTTTTGACCCAAAGGTGCTTTGGTTGTTTGGGATCTGTTGGTATCGATGCTCGGTGGCTTTATTATTGAATACAATTCGCATATATGCTCTTTCTTGCTTTCAAAGTGTATTGGGGTCCATTTTGGTCTAGTATGAAAGAGTTTTTAGAGGTTTTGGGATGGTTTTGGTGGTAGCATTCTATGTCAAGGGCGCATATCAACGGTGTGGCTCCAATTCTTGGTCTCGGAAGTTGTGTTATCTTCCCTAGGTTACTCTTGGAATTTTGATGGTCCTTTGATCTTGGTGGTGTGGTTCATCCTTAGATGATGTTTTTCCTGGTGATTTTTCATATTGTATTATGATGGATCCTCTATATGTTTGATTTTTTTCATCATTTTTTAAGGCTTTCATGGTTTAATTTTCATCCTCACAACAACATTTGTGCTAGGAGTAGGTTTTTCTGTTTTACTCTAATGTTTTCTTTCGGTTTTTCTATTTTTATTTTTTTGGTTCATTTCCCTTTAGTTCAATGGATTTGGTGGTGTTTGGTTCTTTTGGTTCTCTAGTGAAGTTTTTACAGGCACAAAAGTTTTCATTCCAGCGATAAGAATGGTCAGGTCTCTGGTGGACGGATCTCGATGGTGATGTGGTTGATAGTGGGATATGGAAGCATCAAGGTATGCGACTTGAGGAAAATCATTTCACTATTAGGGGTCCTAGGCGGTGGGGTGGCATATTTCATTTTAATTTTGAATGTGGTGAGTACTTTACAGTTGGAAAGTGAATTTCTCTATTTTTTAAAGTTGATTTGGGGACCGTGATGATGTCGTTGCATCTTTTGTTTGAAATTTGAATTTTGTAAGTAACTGAGAGTTGGCATGTGACATTTTCTGAATTTTTTAATATTTTTTGTGGTTAGGGACATTGGTTTTTGGAAATTTTATGGTTTCCACTCATCCATAATTTGGTTTTATGTAAAATAAAAAAAATAGTTATTGTAAAGTCAGTACTTCTCATTCTATAATCATTTTCTTTCACACTATTTTTGGCTATAAACATATATTACTCATTATTAAATGATAAAATTAGTATTAAATATATAGTTAAATTATTTTATCTAATGGGGTATGCATTATCTACCCTTTCCACTATTCCCTTAGGAAAACTAAAAACACCAATCATGTGTATGTGTGGACTACCGCCTCCATGGTGCAACATGTTTAGTTTTACTTAATCATCATACTGTAAATATCTAAATATTGATTTTTATAAATATTTCTGAAATTTACTATATAATCAATATTATAAAATGATAAATCATATTACCCATTTTATATGTTCTGTGGAAAATGAAATCATCATCCTTGCGTAAATATAGATCACTTCCTCCACAGAATGGTGCATTTTTTCACTCATTACAGACTTTCATGGATGGTTATAAGATTGGATTTAATGTATATATATGATTTATATTAAATTATCAAGGTTATAGAAAATGAAATTTTAAAACCTATTAATTATATGAGAAAAAAATTATCATTGTAGATTCAACCATTTAAAACAAGCGTACTAAGAGGAAAATCAATTTGTGCATACTATGAAATAATTTTATATCAATTATATATGGTATTAATTATCATCAATTATGATATATCATTATAATAAAACATATTTATTATCATTATTCAACTAAAAAATTGATATTATAACTAAATCACCTCATAATCATCTATTAAACAATGGTATGTTCATGTTTGGATCAGTTTAAATACCAACATGATCAATTAACTAAAATAGTATCATAAAGGATTTTGAGAAATTAAATATTGAAGATATATTAAATAAATAAGTAAATAAAATTTTGATTTTTTTAATGGTAACATTAATATAAATCTCATCTATTAAGATACCAATGTATGTTCATTAAAAATCATCAAAACATTATCATCACCAAATTCATCTTTACGGATTGTAATAAAAAATATCTTATAATGAAACTATAAAATTACAAATAATTTTGAATAATTAATATCGATACCTTTTATGTTCTTATAATTATAAAATTTTTTATAATAAAAAATATCCACAAAACTATTAGGAAACAAGTTTAAATTGATCAAGACTACTCACACATGTTGTTGAAAAAATATAACTAACTAATATACATGTTGAGAATAATTATAAATTAAGGATAAAAAAGTTTATATTTATGAATAAGTTTTTTAACTTAGTTATAAATAGTGTTTTTTCATACAATAGGATATAACACATTCGATTAAGAGAGAATAAATGTTAGGGGTTTCTTGTCTCAAATTCAATTTCATGAAAAAAATTCATTTTTTTATCATTGTATATTTGAAATCAGGTGATTACTACCTAATGAAAATATCTTATAATATTAATTCATTTTATAAGGGTTGAATATCCATATTATGTTCATCCTTTAAATGGAATTTGAATCCAAAGATTCCAAAGTTGAGTGGGGTTTTGAATAAAATGTTACTCAAATTGTAAGGGTTTCAATTTTCTAGCTTATTTTCATATCAAGATTATTTCTAAAAGATATTTCATCTATGTAATTTGTATTATTTATAAAAATAATAATCATTTTCTTTTAAAATTATATTCTTTAACATGTCCCCTCCTAATTTCAATACCCCTTGAATCATATTTTTACCCAAATTGTTTCATGTAAGTGAAATTAACCCCATCTCTTCTTTTTATTCGTGAACCCTCTCTTTTATGTAAATATTAATTAAATGATTTTTTGAATTTTATTATCTATTCCTATATAATTTTTAATTTCTATTTCTATTACTTTACATTATTTAAAAAATTTATTGAAATTTTTAACATTTTCTTTATGGTTTGTTTTCATCAAAATTTGAAAAGAATCCATTTTTAACATTTTTTGTGAGAAAACATATTTATTCAACCATTTTCATTTGATATTTAACATTATATATATAGATTCATGGGTTCTAAAATGAATTTTCTTCCTACTATATTTTTTAAAATTTTCCTTTATTTTTATTTCAAAAGATCAAGGATATTTATAATTTCCAAAAAAAATTTATAAAACTCCTAAAATTTATTTTTAACCTAACCCATTATCCTATGTTATATCTCATGCTTAATCAAGTATATTATTAAAACGTTATCAACCAACTTCTATCTCTAGATGTAATATATAATGATATTTTCTATCAAATATATGATCTATTACTGCATTGTTCATGCCTAACCTTCCACTATGAATGGGTATAACTTTGAATCCAACACCTTTTCTTTAAGAACACTATATATTTACTTCCTATGCTTGAATTTTGTTCACCTATATTACATAAATTGATTGATTGGGTAAATTATTTACTTAAATGTGTACAATTTATATATATAGTATAAATACCATAATCTTTATTATCTTTATTTATGTGTATATACCTATAAATCTACTGAATTTTTTTGGATACCAATTTATATTCCATTAATTTATCATGATTTGATTATTATTATAATTATGAGTGATTTACTTATGTGTAACCATTTAAAAAGGATATGAAACCTACTTTATTTTCATGTTTTACTTAGGATTTGTTAATTAAAACCCAATATATTTCCATGAGTTATTTATGATATGATGAATGATTTATTTCTTATGTCCCATATAAGTGTGGATAAATTATAGTAGTGGTCCAATATCACCTTCTAAAACATCGTTAAAGAGTTTATATCTCATTAGAAAATTATTTGTGACTATATTTCAGTTTCCTATTAGTGTTGGAACTAATAGTGTGGCTCGTTAAAGTAATGTTCTCTATATTATTGATTGTGTCATATTTCAATGATTTTATACATTATTAACTTATTTACTTATGGTGGGGGAAATAAATTTAGTATTTCTTATACCAGTGATTTTGCCATAATTTTAAACTTAGTTATATGATTATAGTATTCCCTTTGGGATATTATTTATTGATTCATGTTTTCACATTTTTTTTGATTAATTCCTTATATTATTCTATAACTTAAACCTTGTTTTATGATCTATGTATCTCTAGGTATTATTTTTTTTATTATCTTGATTATAACCATAAAATTATGTTATGCTCACTAATGATAATTGATTGTTACCACTTGTATTTAACCTTAAAGATCATTTGAGATAACCCTTTATTATGTTTTCATTTCCTTGTGTTGTAAATAAAATTAGTAAAAAAATGTATCTACAGGATTATCATGTGTGGAGTATTTTTGGGAGATTTTTAAGAATTGTTATGGATTACATTGTTTCTTATATAGTGGAAGAATGTTCATTTAATACAAGTAACATGGGTTCTATTAATTAAATCATTTTTCTAATTATCAAAAACTCTAAAACTAAAAGGTTAATTTGAGTTTAAATGTTATAGTATGCATGAAAGTTATAGTAATTAAATATTTGAATCAAATATAATGTGTAGCGTATGTTTATTATGATGGAACTTTATTTATATATGATATATATTATGTTTATTATTTACTTATGCTTCTGTAATTCCCATTTATATCATGCCTTTATGGTTTCCATAGTGGGTAAATACGATAATCTTATTTGAGGAAGTGGGGACTACCTCCCCCACAATGTGATGTGACTCGTTAATACCTTATGTGGGATGTATAAAGGATAGAGTTAATGATATTAAATATGATATTATACTGGAATTATAATATACTTATGTATCATTATTTTTTAATTTCATTAAAATAAGAAATAGAAATGTGAATAGCGTCAATGCGTACGTACGGCTTACCCTCTCCATGAACAGTGCATTTCATTTAGTACCTCCAAATGTTATGTACTATTCTAAATACATGAATATACTGGATATAAATGATATATATGATATCTAAATAATTAATTTCATTCTAGATATAATGAACTATTGACCACATGGACAAATTGTAAATATAAAAAGTCCATTTTTTGACTCAAGTACCAAATATTGAAAAAACGGAAATTATTATTTTAAATGATTAAATAATGTTTATAACATAGTAATAAGTGATATAAAAGTAATAATAAACTTTAAAAAGGTTCTTAATCAAGTAGAAATTAACTTTAGTTTATTATTCAGGAGATTAAAGAACAATCGATTCAAGTCGGATATGAGGTAAGGGACTTTATCTCAATCTCCTTTTATTGAGGCATATTTTCTTTTAATAAAAGATTTTCTTTTATACGCTGTATAAACACCCTTGAATTTTCAAAGGGAATATTTTTCTACGAAGAATTTTACTAAATGAAAAAAAAGGAATGCTTCTTTTAACATATACGGTGGAAACGACCCTTTTTTCCACCGCGAGTATTATTTTCTCTTTGGCTTCCTCAAAAAGAAATAATGTTTTTTTAAAAGAAAATAAATAACATATACTCTTTTATGTATTTTTGTATTGAAAATTATTTTGATAATGGATTTGTTATGTCAATATATTTAAGTGATATATTGTGGTTGAAATGTGAAAATTCTTTCTTTCCATGATATTTGTTTTATATCTTATGATTTTATAATGGTATTTAGACATTTGATAGGTGGTTAAGTGATAAACCAAATGACGGGTGGTGTCGTGAATACCAGGACGGGTGGTTATGTTATAACCTCCAATTCATTGGGTATGGAAGTCGGCCGTATGGCTATTCCATTTAGTGATATGTGTGGAAGTCGATCGTATGGTTATTCTATTTAAGTATGTTTATGTCCCAAGTTACCATTAATAAAACTGGATTTTATATTTAAATGAAATTTTACCACTTCTGTGATTTGAATTTCAAAAATACAACATACATGGTTGTTATTAGTTAGTAAAATATGGATCAATAAGATGAAAATAATTTTTGGTGGATAGTAACTTTTGACTTTTTTTACCGCGGTTAAAGGTAAATAAGGTAATTCAAGGTAAAAAGAATATCTTAATAATTCAAAATTAACTTAAAACTTGTCCTAAGCTTATTTGATGATTAATTCCTGACCATGGGCATCATTGGGTCTATTTTGGGTCCACATGGAGCCACTTATGAAAGATAATGACACTTTAGATTAATTAATTTAATGTAAAGGCAAAAATGACATAAACAAAAATATTTTAGTAAATTAATTTTTATATGGTGTTATATAAAGAATATTTGTGTCTATACTTATTCATTGGAAATATAAAAATATTTCCTACATGATCATATTTTTTTATAATTTTTAGATATCTAATAAATTAAATTCTTCATGACACAATAATGATGTAGTATTTACCTAATTAATAAATGATTTAAATAAATAAGATTATAATGATTAAACTATTATCCAAAACATGTCCAATTCATGTTGGATGATTATATTTAGATCATTAGTCATCTTATCTTCGACTATAATGATTTTTTTACCTTTATAAACTAAATATCATTATATTATAAAATAATATTTCCACACATTCCTAAAGATCCCCTCCTCTCCCTTATAAAAGAATACCACTTCTAACTAATTCCTTACACCACTAAACCCATTTTTCTCGTCCAAACTCTACCCTATTAAGCTCCCTACTTCACTCTCCTCCACCTAGAAGCCTTACCTTAGGCAGAAGGCACTTAAATAAGACCTTTTGGTTCAAAACAAAGGAAGTTACCCAAATTAAAGGTAATGGTTTCTCTTAATTTGTTTTATTTTATTTTACTTCTCCAACCCCTAAAATCTCTTTATTACTTTATTTTATATCAAAAATAGTATCATAAATATACTAGGATATTGTTATAATAAGGATTCAAACTACACTTACACACACCTCCATCTAATGGGTGAAGAACATAATGTTTCTGTGGATGGAAAACTAACGCCTCACGAAACGATGATTGTTAAATTACCTCTTACCACCTCTCTTGGTGGCCATTATGATGGAATTGTATTTATATATGATATATATTAGGTTTATAATTTACTTATGCTTCTGTACTTCCCATTTATATCATGCCTTTATGGTTTCCATAGTGGTTAAATATGATAATCTCATTTGAGGAAGTGCGGACTACCGCCCCCTCAAAGTGATGTGACTCGTTAATGCCTTATGTGGGATGTATAAAGGATATAGTTAATGATATTATATATGATATTATACTAGAATTATAATATACCTATGTATCATTATGTTTTAATTCTATTAAAATAATAAATATATATGAGAGTAGCGTTCATGCGTACGTACGGCTTGCCATCTCCATGAACGGTGCATTTCATTTCTTACCTCCAAATGTTATGTACTGTTATAAATACATGTATATATAGGATATATATGATATATTTGATATCTAAATAATGAATTTAATTTTGGATATAATTAACTATTGAACACATGGACAACATGTAAATATAAGAAGTCTATTTTTTGACTCAAGTACCAAATATCGACAAAATGAACATTATTAATTTAAATGATTACATATAGTTTATAACATGGTAATAAGTGACATAAAAGAATAATAAACTTGAAAATGGTTCTTAAGAAAGTAGAAGATATATTTATTTTATTATTCCGGGGATTAAAGAATGATCGAGTCAAGTCGGACACAGGGTAAGGGACTTCGTCTCAATCTCCTTTCATTGATGCATATTTTGTTTTAAAACACGATTTTATTTTATATGTAGTATAAACACCCTTGACTTTAAAAATGGAATATTTTTCTATGAAGCATTTTACTAAATGAAAAAAATGAATGTTTCTTTTAACATAAGCATTAAAAATGACCTTTTCCGCCAAAGCGAGTATTATTTGATCTTTGGCTTCCTCAACAAGTCGTAATGTTTTTTTAATAGAAAATAAATACCATATACTCTTTTATGTATTTTGGTATTAAAAATGGTTTTGATAATGGATTTGTTATTTCAATATATTTATGTGATATATTGTGATTGAAATGTGGAAATATTTTCTTTCCTTTATTTTTTTTATGTCTTATGATTTTATAATGGTAGATGGACATTTAATGGGTGGTTACGTGATAAACCAAATGATGGGTGGTGCTGTGAATACCAGGACAGGTGGTTACGTTATAACCTCTAATATGTTGGGTATGGAAGTTAACCGTATGGGTATTCCATTTAGAGATATGTGTGGAAGTCGACCGTATGGTTATTCCATTTAAGTATGTTTATGTCCCAAGTTACCTTTAAATATTATGTGTTCTTTGTATGGGTTTTATGGTAAGATTTTGGTTATAAAAGGGTAAGTAATGATATTTTTTTAGTGAAGAGTATTTACCACTTCATAAAGGTGAAAATTATTACTTATGATAAAGTATTCATGGTTTACCTGTTGTTTTGAAAAAAACTAACAATTTTCCTTCTTTGTGTATTCCTTACTGAGATTTTTATGCTCATCCCAAGTTTTTGAAATGTTTTTCACAGGAAATAATGTGGAATAGGGTCAAGGATGGGATCAAGGAAAATTCGTGATGTCTTAAACATGGAACTAGACATGACCCTTTTTTTCAATAGTTCATGTTTTGTAAAAAAATGTAAAATGTGTAGAAGTGCCTACTTTGTAATCTTTTGAGATGTAATAGTTATGACCTAATTCTCTAAAACTATAAACCTGAAAAGATCCTCAATGTGAAATATTCATTTAATTCAATATTATGTAATGTTTAAGGTTGGTTCCTTATAACCCAGGCCACCAGCCAGCTGGCCACGCGGGCCGCCAGCCAGCCAGGCCACGCGGGCTGCCTGCCAGCTGGGCCACATTCGGTCGGGCCGCCCTTGGACCGGGCCGCCGTCGGTCGGGCAGGGCCATGCCCTCGGTCTGGGATACCCCCTCGGGCCAGACCATTCCTTAATGCTAGGTCAAACCGCGGACCATGTAAGACCCATTTCCGGACTGGGTCGGGCCAGGTCGGTCCAACCGGACCCAAACCTGTCGGTCAATTTACACCTTTTCGCCCATAACATGGGATATGGGTGTCCGATCGAAGAACTGTTTGTCGTGACGGAAAGATAAGAGAGATACAGTTATTTTTTCATATTCCACTTGAGAGTTGGACACAGTTTGAGTATGATCAATTTGATTTGAACCTAAAAACCAATCGGGCCCCTGGAACGGAAATGCCAATAACTCACAGATCGGGCGTCAGTTTGACGTGTCGTCTATTGCATTGAGATCTCTTTGACGAGGCAGGCCTTTGAGATACTTCTAATTGGGATTTCGTGATAGTTGGAGTATCGACCAGTAGCTCATGGAGAAGATCCTCCCAGAGACGAGCAGTCAGAGTACGAAGACCTAGTAGCTGGATGAGACCTAACGACTGCTTGACCGATTCGACTCAGAGTGACTCGACTAGCCCAGTGGGGAGCGCCTCTGTGTGACACGACAGACCCATGGAGGTGGAGCGCCTCTATGTGAGTGTGTAAGACCTGAGGTAATCGATGGTAGGATTACCTCTGTAGGCTATTAGGGGGAGTGCCTCTGTGTGAGTGGCAAACCCATAGTGGGGAGCGCCTCTGTGTGACGCAGCAAACCCAGGGCACTCAACAGGAGGAGTGCCTCAACAGTCCAAGGATTTTTGGAAGCATCTCTGTGTGATGTGGTAGGCCCACTATACTCAATAGAGGAGGGTTAAGGCACCATCCATGGTTTCGATAATAATAATCTTGGTTTTGAGCTGAGTCAATGACTTTTGTGTTTTCCTCATGATTTATATGGTTTACTAAATAACTTAGGTATATGTATAGGTATATACCTAAGTCTTGGTTATCCATTGATTTCATATGTTTTGGTTATCCTTGTTGGATTTATTGGGAACATGAGGGTCTCTGGGTCCATACTGAGTATCGTTATACTCACCCCTACACGGGTTATGCCCGCACCTCGTTGTGTTGGTTGCAGACGACGGACATCACTGATCAGGGTAGAGAGTAGCAGAACAAGATGGTACCCATAGGTGGACCACTCGACGAGACGTACATGGAGCGGACAGACAGAATTGGAGTGCTGAGGAGGCCATATGTACCCACCCTTTAGGTGGGAACCCCGGAGGACGACCTTGTAGATTTTTTACTTCATTTCTTCAGTTATACTAGCTTTTCAGTTGTATTGTACTTTACTATTGGGCTTGTATTTCCAGCCCCCCATTACTTTCAGCACATTCTTTTGTATTCAGTTTTACTTTGTGTTTTTCTTCCAGTTTCATACTCTCTTGTGTTTGTTTACTGTTATAAATGCAATGCCTTTCCAGTTTATGGATTTACTCCTTTGGTGCTAGTCCCGAGCCTCTGGACTATGAAAGGTGGGCTTGGGTAGTCACGATACGGGCCCCGGGGGATGGTTCGTGACAAAGATAAATTTCTATATAAGAATAATATTACCTTATCAAAGTAATTTAGAAAACCCTTATGTATAAAGAGGCTACATACGAACCAAAGGATGCAATGAAAAATAATTACACCCATCTATTCTTTACCAGTTATATGAGTTGAAATTTTGTGGAAAAAAATTCTAAATTAGGGAAGAATTTAATGAACCAAACATTTCTCTATGAAATTTTACATTTAAATGTATTTTTTAATTTTATTTCGGTATAAGGAATATAATAAAACATGTGCACCAAAAAATTAAAAAAAAAATTACTTTTTTTCATCAATATGAAATATTATAGATTATTGATAAATATTATCAATAAAATTAAAAATAATAAAATGGGATAAAAAATAAATTATATAGGTATAATCTAGAAATCCATCAGTTCAATGTCATCTAAAAAGGTCACATCAAGAACAATGTTGTAAAATAAAAGAAATCAATATAAATTTAATTGAAATTTTATAAAATATGTGTATAACATTGAGAAAAACTATATAAATAATGAATGAAAGAAATAAGAGATATTTGTAGGATGTATAAATCCAATATCACCCTTATAATAATACATTAACCATTAGAATAGTAATACTCCCAATAAAATGGCAACATGTCCACTAAAATAGTAACTTGATTGATGAAATAATAAAATTACTTGTAAATAAAATTTACCATGAAGAAAAAAATAATATAATACCATTTGGTAAATATTAAAATCAGGATAATCAATGAATTTATATGTGCATATTTTTTAAAAATATGATTTTAACTTTTTTTTAAAACCCTTAAATTTTTTGTTAACATTTAAATATTAAATCTTCTTATGTTTGAAAATTATTTTGATAAAATGAATTTCATTATAGAAATAATCATGTAAAAATAGTCAATGATTGTTTTTTTCTTGGTAATTTTCATAAAATCATGATTATTTGGATGAATACTAAAAATAAATATTTTTGAAAACATTATGTTTTATAATATAATATTAATTTAATAATGAACTAATGATTTCTAGAATGGATTTTTTCAAGGAAAAATTATTTTTAATTAGATAAATATTCTATTTTAAAATGTAAAATTGTATTTCCAGACCTAAAGTATTGATTTCAAAGTCTTAAAGGATAAATTATTTCATTAAATATTTCTTTTTATTTTTTCTTCCTTTATTTTGCATAAAATATTTAATCCAGTTTTGGAATAGCTTAAAATTCATGAAAAGAATATGTTTTTAAGAAAATAATATTCATATTCCCAAATAGGGCCATTATTTGATGTTTGAATATTCGAATATTATTTTATTCATTATTTTAATCCAAAATACCCCCCATAAGTATTAATACCCCGTCTCACTCTAATGGGGAATCACATCCCAAATCCATTTTTATTACTAAATGTCTCTAAAATTTCCATCCATTAAGCCTTCTAAAATCCCTAGAGAAATTATAGTCATGCCTTACTCTATTCCTTCAAGATTTCATACCATTAGCAGAGTAGTAAACATCATGTATGAGGTAGCATTCCTTCCTTTTTTCCTTTCACTTCTCTTTTTATATTCATCAATTATCTGATTCCAATTTAATCATATACTCTAAAAAATAATATATTACAGTCATAAAATATAATTAGTTATATTATTATATTTTATGATTATTATAGTCTATTTATAATATATATGTGTATTATAACCCTTATATTTTAACATGTCCCATTAATGGTCAATTTTATCCACCTCTCTAGATATTTTCAATTCCTTATCTATCACCACTTTCATTTATTATTAGTCTAACTTACATATTTATTTATAAATATTAATATATATTTAATGTAAACTATTTATAACATATAAAAATTTCTCTCACTCTTTTTTACAATGTCCCTTAAATTATTGGTTTTTACCGCCTACAAGGATATTTTCAATTCATTAATTATGTATTCCTCTATTAAAAGATTAATTAGCCTATTTATAATATATAATTAATCATTAACGTATATTTTTATTTTTATGAGGTTTATTTTACAAATTAATAAATAAAAATGAATAAAAACCATGAAATTGAAATTAAAATGTGAAAATCCAAAAAAATAAGTTATCAAAACATTTTAACACTAATAAAAAGTTAATAACTGTTCTAATGATGATAATTGAACAATTTTAACAGAAATTATTATAATATACTTCTATATAAATCTTTTAATAAACATATTTTGGTTATATAGGAGGTTTAAATGTGATGAAACAAAATGGGACTTAATGTAAGGGGATTCTTATCTCAATATCTTCTATATGGGTTATGTTTTCTAATATCTATCTAAAATATTTTAAGATCAATGTATAATATAATAATTAGATTTATACATTTTAAATTTATTTCTTAATATTTAAATAAATTTTCAATTTTCTCTGATTGATTGACCCATTCTTTTTATATTATAAAATTTATAAGGGGAATCTTGACCATTACCTTTTATTATTGGTTTATCCTCTCTTTGTCTCCATATTTTCCATATTCTTCATCAAAATATTCATTATATCCCTTTTAAATTTTTTTTATCTAAAATTTTACTTTTCAATATTTTAGGAATATACATGTTTTCCTTTTTTGGGATGAATTCTTACTCTCCTATACTAATTTTGATAAAATATTTATTTCCAAAACCACTTCATGATTCTTATTATGAGGTTTCTTCTTATCTGTATAACTTATGAACTTTTATTTAAGATACTGTTAAATGAAAAAATACCTCTTTCTTATTATAACAACCAAAATCATTTATCTAGATATGATTTATGATATTTTTTTTGAAACCAAATATTTTATCTTTGGTTAATTTCATATGCACACTTGATGTATATTTATTTTATATGTAGAATACATGATTATAGACATATTATGATATTATAGGTGGGGTATGAATTATTTATCAATCTAATGCATTGGGTAATGTATTATATCTCATGAGAACATTATGTGTAGATAATATGATGTTAACTTTGTCTATATTGTTATACATGGACATGGTAAAGTTAGCATTGTACATAATAATATGATATCATAATAGTGAACCTTGACATATGATGTTTAATGTTTATGCATGTAAAAAATTATATGTCTCCTTTAAATGAAATCTATATTCTTATGATTATTATTTTTTACTTATAAATAGAGGATAATTATTATGATCACCCATGTATACTTCATGACCCATGTCTCTGCCTATTATCCCACCTTTGTACATGGATGTTTACCTGACCCTTTATTTGATGTATTTTCCTTGGTGATCACATATATTAATAACATTATAAAAAATATGAGGAATATAAATAATTATTTACATAAAAGTAAAATTTTAATGTGTGTCTAATTTTTCAAACCCTAATTTTTCCATTACACTAAATGTATCAATTTTGGGAGTTTTAATATTAGGTGTAATTATCCTAAAAAAATCTAAAAATATTGTATCTAAGGTATTGGTCTCAATATTAAACCATAGTTAATTGATTAAAAAAACTCCCATCAAGACAAATCATATCATCAACACCCAATACACCTCTATATATAGAAAATATTAGCTTTTAAACCTCTATATAATCCTATAAAATATGAAATGTCTATACAAACATGGTTACTTCATTACACAAGTATCTATAGATAGGTGAGTACAAAGACCTAGATTCACATCACAAACTCTATTCAATTAAAAAATCTATATCATGCATGTATGTTAATTAGAGAATATGAAATAAAAATATATTGGAATAAACATATAAAAAAGTACTAACTAAGGGAAATCTTGGTCAAACATCAATTATGACACTATATCATACAAAAAATCTCATAACATTCTACATATAAGTCTATATATTCAAAAATTTATTGTATTCATCAATCATAAATCTATCACCTTTGATAAAAACATTCTGAAACTCACCACAAACTTGTATCTTTCCAAATTTCAAATAACACAAAGATATTAACAGCAAAACTAAGCCCTAAAAATGATTTCACACTTAACTATTACAGATAATTATTCATAATGAACTAGTAAAACCCACACTCCTAGAACTAATTCATGATAGTTGATTCAAACCCCTATGTGGGTATATAAAAGTCAAGGATAAATGATTTTTTATGGGAAAACACTTATCCAAACATAATGAAAAATTATAAACAAAAAATTAATTTTCAAAAGATCCTTTCATATATATTATAATTAATAAAATAAATTAATAACACATTCCTTATTATATAATGATCTATTATATCATAGTTTCTCTACACATACTTGAAAGGAAACACTATGTTTAAACCATCAGTTTATATTTCCAAAGGTACCCACAGGCTGTTTTAACTACCCAATAAATATAATAGACCCACTATGAGCCATGTTCTTCTAGAAACATTAGTTAAGATCATGAAGTAAAATAAGATCTCAATAATTCATTTACCTTATAATTTCTATGATTGGAATGATTTTCATCACTTAAAACCATTCACAAACCATAATCCTTTTTATATAAATGCCCTATGATCGTCAAAATTTTATCAAATTATTTTGTATCAAATGAGACATTTCATAAATTACATCACATTATAACTCATGGATCACAATTGTGAATGAATTATTTATGTATTTATACCCCATAATTCATCATCAAATTATGTTCCAAATCGATAATGGAAGATTTTTTAGAAGAATAATTAAATCTAAGAAATATCCTCTAATGAGTTAATTGTATTGATCTAAACCACGGTGTGGTGACCCTCATTACATGATTTTTAACACTATCATAATTTATGAAATGTTCCAAACCAATTTACAGTGGTTTTTTCTTTAGGGTATATTTTTCATAATCAATTTATTGGACTAAATCATCATAGACTTAATTCCCCTTCATCTTATATCACATCCTATATAAAAAATCAAAAGACCATATCCAAAAATATAGGATACCTCCCAACCATAAATTTAAAAAATACATCATTTATTTCACATTATGGTACATCATACATACCATAATATGAAAAACCATTAAAAAGTTTCATTGGATATCCTATATCACTTTTTCAGTAGATTTAAATGTTTTATAAAAACACTTTATGAAAAACAGAATCCAAATTCACAATAACTAATAAGTTTAATCCTTATAAACTTTCTATTGTTGAAGCAATTGTAAATTTCACAGTCGATAATTTTAAGAAAAAATGGTCTCTATAAAGTAATTGAGGAAATTCAAGCTATAAATATATCTTACATGATCTCGATCAAAAACATCTATCTTATTCCTATATCTACTAACTGTATAATATAAAATAATGAATAAAAATATATTCTCATTGTGTAAGAAATTGAATTACCATAATACATAATGTATTTATATATCATAAATTCTACTCTTAAATTATCTATTCATTGAGTATAGGTAACAAGATGGATGAACCCATCGCATGTCATTCGCCTTGATGAATGATAAAATCATATACCCTTCACCAAAATATAAAATAACATCACAAGTCAATCATCTAGGTATGAACATAAACTTATTTCGTTTGTCAAAATAAAATACATAGATGTTATATATTTAATTTTATAGGGAAAGTTCTATTTTTGTTAAACCTCAATTGACAACAATATTATTAACTTATCTAACAATCCCTTGATTAGATCACCCTCTAGGTTGGTGTAAGAATTGTATAAAAGTATCATGGTTTTTAGGATATTTATTTTTTCATCCTTAAGTATATTTATTTAGTATGAAATTAGAATCCCAAAAATAACTAATGAATATTATAGGAAACAACAAGTGGTATATATTTTTGGTCATCTAGCACATAAAATTATTTTTATGCATCATCATTGAATTTCGTATCTTTATACAAATTTCAACAAATGATAATAGGGACATGTTATCAAAACATATAATAATCCATGATTACCATAGAAAATATATAACTAAAAGTTATACTTTGAGTGTTAAATTACCTTTTCAATTAAAAAATATATGTAACCAATATGAAATAATTATAAAGTAGAGACTGGTTTTAATATATCCTTAATCATTTTATACTCTTAAAATATTTTATGAATATAAATAAAACCATAGAAAAACATACAAAAAAGCATACCCCATATGATATAACACTAGAGAGGCCTTATGTTTGATGTATTTTTTATGGGTTTGTTAAATTAATTTCATCACTATATAATTCAGGTTTCATATCTTTGTGGATTATAGCACCTTATTTTTTAGGAAGTATGTTATTTTTATAGACTATATATTTATAATTCAAAAAAAATTGGTTCAATGGATTTGAAATTTATTAAGAAATAATTCTTACAATATATGAATTAAATTAAAACACTTTATTCATTATTAAGACGAGCATAACAACAAAATAACATAATAATAATTATTTCACCACATGGATTACTAATCACCATGGATGTATACACCCATTAAAAGTTCATAAATGACTAGGGGACCATAGACCAAAATGAATAAAATAACCATGTATAAGAAATACCCTATGTCGTATTAAACCTTCAAGATCACCAAAATCTAAAGAAAACCTATAATGAGGAAGATCACCATGAAAGGTGAAATCATTTTGAGAAATGTATATAATGAAATAAGAACTATTCATTTCAAATTAAGACTGGAATGAATGAGTGATTTAGAAAGTATATATATATATGAAAGAAATATGGATGTTTTGAATATGTTCGTTGGAAATATATTCATTGAGAATATTGTTATTGGATACAAATTCAATAAGTAAACCTAATTCATGTATTATTTCATAGTAACATTAAAATAATATAACTCACAATGGAGTAAAAATATGATATTAAAATATTATAAATATATGTATGTGTGTTATGAATAAGTATTAATAATAATAATATTACTAAAATATGATATTATTTAAATATAAAATTCAAATGAATATTTTAATATAAATGGAATCATAAAATTAAATTTTAGAATATAAATAATTAATTTTAATGGTATTTGCTAAAGTCTTTTTAGTATAAAAGTAAAAAAAATTCAAATAAATTTCTTATTAAGTTTTTTATATTTGGTAATAATAAATCAATTTGACCATTTTTTATGATTATATTAACATTATTTAAATAATAAATTGATATTAAATAATGTTAATAACACATAATGTTTAAAAACAACATTTTTTAATAAAGTCATTTTATCCTTATATTTTATATTTTCATTCTAAATCCAAATATATAGTGTTTAGAATTATAATTAGAAAAAACTAAAATAGTTTTTGAACTTATAATGAAAAATTATCTTAGGGTAAATTTTTTTTATTTTTATGAATCCTTTTATTTTTAGGTGAATGGTGAAAAATAACATCCTTACAAATACCATGATGTTTATGACATTATTAGTATATAAGTTTGACTTGGAGATTTTTTAAACCCTTTTAAAGACAAGATATTAATTCTATAAGTATAATTATAAAATTTAAAAAGTTAAATTTAGTTTACAGAAAAATACTTTATATTTTTGAATTTAAATTACTTTTTCTCTAAATTTTCTTAATACAATATAAATTTATTATTTTAAAAAAATTTATTATCAATTTTATAAAATGATTCAAATATAGTTAAAATTTATAATTATAAGGTCCATATTTTTTTAATAAGTAACACGTTTTTTTATTCACAAAGGATAAATTAATTTGGTAAAAAAAAGTTATCATGATAAAAATCTAAAATTGTAAAAGTAATAAATCTATGGGTAAAGGGTTTAAAACATGTTTAAAAAATATTTATAATTTAGTGTTTGAGATATTATAAAAACTATATCATTCAAAAATCCATTATTGTCCATTTTTTGATCCACTTGATGTGTTTAACATGTTCTCCCTTTATATTTAGTGGTTATAATTAAAAAAATGTCATTATCACCACTTATAAAAGGGGCCTCTCACAACCCCGTCAAGAACACTCTAAAAATTTAGTATTCACAAAATATTATCCCCAATTTTCTTCCCCTATAATCGTATTTCACTCTTATATACTTCTATTTAAATGATATTGCCTAAAGTTCTCTATTTTCAAGTATTACATCAAGAGAAAATTGCAAATCTCAAAGTAAGTACTTTTCACTCTCTAATATTGTTTCTTCTAAATCTCTTTTACATTAAAAATATATTACCAATTATGACATGATAAAATTTTTATTACCTATAAATTAAAATATTTTTATGTTTATGGGATAAACATTATCTACCATTTTCCCAATTCACTTAAGAAAAGTGAAAATATGAATTGTGTTTATGTGTAGCCTACCACCCCCATGACTCAACGTGTTTCATTTTCCTTAACCAACTTACATTGATAATCCTAATGTATAATTTAATAAATATTTATGATAATTATAACGTATTTTTTATTCTATATGGATAAAACATATTACCCTTTTTCCTCATTTTATGGAAAACTAAATCATCATTCGTGCATACGTGAAAACTACTCCCCTATAGAACTGTGTATTACATCATTCATTACCACCATTATTATCTGTTTTTAATATTGGGTTTAATATATAGATATTATGTTTATGAAACTGTTAAGTTTCTAGTTAATCAAATTGGAAAACCTATTAATGGAATGAGCAAAAATAATCATTGAAAATTTAACCATCTAAAACAATCATACCATGAGGGAGAAATTTTTATTTATACTATGTGACAATTTCATATACATTACCTCTACTTATAATTCTCTTTAATTATGAAATTTAATTTTAATAAAACCTAAATAATATCATTATTTCTATAAAATATTGATATTATAACTAAATCACCACTTAATAACACACTAAAAAATGGTATATTCATGTTTAGTTTGGTTCAACCACCAACATGAACAATTATCTAAAATAGTGTCATATGTTGGTTCAACCAACTACTTAAACAATGCTCTAAAATATGATGATTACCGAATTCATATTTAAATATTATAACCAAAAACCTCATAGAATGAAATTATAACATTATAAATTATTATAAATCTTCAATTATAGTATCTTTATGTTATGGGAATGATAAAATCTGGAAGAATAACAAAAATTAACACCACTATTAGGAAACTAGTTCAAAACGATCAAGACTACTCACACCTAATATTGAAGATAAATAATAAATCACTGAAAAACATATTGAGAATAAATATAAATAATGGGCTAAAAAAGGTTATAGGTATAGATAAGGCTCAAAAATAAGTGATTGATATAGTTATTTTTTTATATGAGAAGTTAGAGCACATTCGACTATGTGGGAATACATGGTATGGGGTTCTTTGTCTCAAATATATTTTCTTGAGACATGTTTCATTTTTTGCACCCTGATATCTTTTATATTGTTTTATTACATCCAAATTAATATATATTACCATATCCATGTAATTTATTAGGTTTAAAGAGACAAATAGTGTTCTTTATTTAAGTATCCTTCTATTAAAAAATACCAATTTTTAGAGGGGTTTTGAATAGAATGTTACTCAAACCATATGGGTTTCAATTTCTAATGTTATTTTCAAATATTGATTATTTATAAAAGATGATTAATCTTGGAATTTTTATTATTTTTACAAAACAACATCATTTTCTTTGTAAATTCATGGGGTTTTACATATCCTCTCAAAATTTCATTTCCCCTTCACACATATTTTTACCCAAAATATTTCTTGTAAGTGAAACTAACCCCAAATCTTTTTTTTACTTGAGAAAAACCATTTTTCATTTCCATGTTCATTTTATTTTTTGTGAACTTCTTTACCTATAAATTAATTATTGATTAAGTTCATTTTCCACTATTTTACTTTCTTTAAAAGTTAGATAAATTTTTATTGTTTTCGGTTTTTGTTATTATTATCGAAATATGAAATAAATCACTATTTAATGTTATACATATGAACATGTATTTCTCATAAATTTTTCATTTTATATGAATATTTTAATTTAATTTTTCATGGGTCATAAAATGAAATATTTTTCTTCTTTAATTATAGAATATTTCGTTTAAAATGATTTCAAAAGATCAATATTTTACAAGTGAACATGTCTTTTTTCTACCTTCTCATTGTGAAAACTCTATATTTTCTTCCATTGATTGAAGGGTGTTCATATAGATTCCATAAATTGATTGATGGGGAAAATTATTGACATAACCATATATCTTTTATTAAGACGGTATAAATGACGTATGCTATATTTTCCTGGTTGAAGGGTATTTACCTTGGAAGTTAAAGAATAAATTTGGATACCCGTTTATTTTATATGGGATTATCATGTTATGATTATTGATGTAATTAGTAATTATTTAATTATGTAAATACAATAGAAAATTATAAGAAATTCATTTCTATTCTATGTGTTGTTTATGATTAGTTGAATGAAACCCATTTTCTTATCATGGGTTCTTTATGATATGATGAATGATTTATTTCTTATGGAACATATAAGTATATAAGAATTGTGGATGTGGTTATCATGAACAAAATTAGGATGCCATCAAATCTGACACCCAACCGAGCCCAAGATATGGCCTCAAGGGTGTTCCCAATCCCCATGGGCCGACCACCAGTGATAGGCATCAACAGTGAGACAAGAGGGAATTATTTCACCAAATAAAAATTAAATAAACTAAAAAATAGAAAATTAAATAAAGTAACCCAATATATATACATATATCAACATCCAAACTGAAAATATTTTATATAAACCGAAAGTCCAATAATCTACATGGAAAAAACCCAAAAAGAACCTGATGATAAAATCATCTCCACGTGACCCCAAGGGTTACCCTCTAACACTAACACCAACCATCACCCATAGTGATCAAGAAAAATATAAAACATGAACCAAAGGATAAAAACAATAAAGAGCTATAGGAATGAGTATTAAAACTATATAGGTATGCTTGAACAATATATTCTCAATGCACTTCCTTCATATAAAAGAAACATTGACTTTAGGTTTGAAATACAATATACAAAACTAGATTTTTCTCAAACCTTTTTCTAATTTAAAACCAAACATCTTCCATTAAAATTTTCATTTAAAACCCAAAATGTTTCAAGGAGGAAAAATTACCACTTTAGATGATGAGAATAATTGTTTCACTTTGAAAGTAAAAAGGAATATAAAATCATTTTAAGAAAATCCATAAGCCTTTGTAAACTAACTCATCACTTTCAAAAAGGAGTAAACCACACAAGATAGAAACAACAATGATCACATAACAAGTAAAATGTATGTAATCACACAAGAGCACAAACACTCGATTGAACCCTACTTAGCTTAAGTTAAAGGAAAAATCCCAACGCTGATAATCCATACTTTGGGACACTATTTAGTGCATAATCTAAACTAGTGTAGCATTATTTCCCCAAAATTTCATACTCTATGTTGGGTTCTCGTGTCACAAATAAAAATGGGGGTGAGAAAATGAAGGTCAACTAAGAATCCAATCAAAATAATATATATATATATATATATATATATATGTGTGTGTGTGTGTGTGTGTGTGTGTGTGTGTGTGTCACACATAAAAAATACACACAACAAGTCACCCTAAGGAACAATCTCTTTCCTTTAAACCATTTGAGCACAAGGGAGAATCTAATAATGGGCCTCCCAAAACATTCAATAATAATCAAGGAAATATAATTATACAATAAGAGTTTTCACCACAACCATTTTCACTAAAGTTACAATCTGGCCACAAATAGCCTTTGAGAAATCACCCTTTTTCAAAAAGAAAGCAACACATTTTCGTTACATGAAAACCCATTTTCATAGAACCAAATACACATCACTTTCAAGTTCAAAACCATTTAGAAAACATTTTTAGAAACACCAACCACCATTTTAGACGTCATAAATAAATTTACAAAACCAAACAATGCTTTTAAAAATCACAAAACACTTGCTAAAACAAACAATGAAATTTATCAAACACTTGGTGTGGAAAACTCAACTAATATACACTATATATTAAAAACAATTAAGAAAACCACCTCATTTTACATCAAAATTTTTTTAAAAAAATAAATAATTATTTAACATCCAATTAAGGTTTTAAAAGCAACAAAACCAACGAATCTACAATTCAAAAGATTAGTATAAGGGAAACCTAACTCAAATCACATGTTCTTCAATAATTCCAATATAAAACAACTCTATGAATGTTTTGATAAACAAGAACAACCAAAAGAAAACATAAGAAGCAAATAAAACACCCAATTTCTCACTAACTTAGTTATGAAAATCCGCCAAACATGGCCACCAGGGTTAGATTAGAAAGGTAAAATAGATTAAAATAAAAGGATAAAGAGAGATAGGAGACCTAAACATTTGATTCTGGTGAATAATCACCAGAAAACCACCTTGAATCCCAATTTTAGGGGATTGTATGAGCAATAAACCACCATGGTAGGATTTTTCGTCATAGTATTCGAATGGGAGAGTCTAAGGAAATAAACCCCACTTAAAATGATGGAGAAAAAACCAAAATATCCTTTCCCGAGTGGGTTGCTTGGTTAGCTCACACAGTTCAACAAACTGTATGAAATACATGTGATTTACCACTTTCTAGTACCGCACGGGCTGCACACTAAGACTGCATGGTTTGTTAAACCATACAACCAAACCATGAAACCCCTTCACACTTTGGGTGCATGGGTAAACTAACCATGCACCTTAACTATGAGACTAAGAGAAATTCCCCCAAACATCACCATTTTGACCCCAAAACTCTTCTAACCCAAGGTAATGAACCATTCATCAAACACACCCCATAGATAAGTGACACTATGGGTTTCACAAATTCTCCCCTAATAAATTTACTCTCCATATATTCACACTAACAATGAATAAGAGAAAATAGCACCCAAAACTTCCCAAACTCACAATTTAAATCAAGAACACCTGAAACACCAAGAACAAAAATATAGTTCAAAAAAAAGTATGAAAATTAATATTTGGGTGTGACAATTCTCCCCACCATTACGATTTCTTCCACTAGAAAGACATAAAATTATAATTTGATCATTTAAATACTATGGATTATCATGACCACATAATACAGCCTCTTAAATAAAAATTTCTCAACCAATCCCAAATAGAACATAATACAATTTATTAAAAAAACAATAACCAAAACCATTTCCCAATAAACAACAAAAAACTTGATCTGTAACCTATCGGGCCATATCCAAATTTAAAAAACATTCCAAACATGGGAGTCTAGAACAAACTCCCCACCATTAGAAAACAAATATCTTTGATCAGCTTTGGAAGAAACTTCAATGAGACCCATAGTGTGTCTCCCCACCATTAAGAACCAACTTGATAGAATTGATACCATGGTCCAACACGAAATGTCCAACATGATCCAACACAAGAACTCTCCCACATGGTCCAAAAACCTCCTCCATAAGGGCGGAGGGGGACAACTATAATAGAAACACCAATCCAAAAAGCAACCAAAACCCAAATAATCAAAAAGGAGGAACATTCCACATTATGGAAAACTAAAACAATAACATTTTTACTATCCACTCCCCAATGGAGGAGATAATAACAGAGCCAAAGTTCCCTACACCCCTAAAGGTTTCCTGACTCTATGAAAAGCTTCACTATGATAACTATGGTTGGAGCCCTAATGTTTGAAGCATCAGCTACCCCAAATTCAAATCTAACAATTTTTTATCTCCAAGACAATAATTTAAAAGATACACATGGAAGATACCTCTATTAATAATAGAAGAAAATCAGATTTTGTGAAATAAAACATGATTCCATTAAAATAGGAGTTCTCAAAATATTCAAAACATCCACTTTAAAAATTCATTGAGAACACATCACCAAAAAACACCACTGGGCACAACTTCTAAATATAAATAAAAAATACAATATAAGGATCTTCAAATTTAACCAAAGCTGGAACCTTACTTCTGCAAAGGGGCAATGGTGTTTTCTAAGGGTTGGACCTGGTTTCATGTTTCTTCCTAGAATAAATCTGATATAACCAATGCATGGGACCTTGGAAACCACCTCCATGGAAGTTCTTAGAATTTACCATCCAAGATGACTTCTTATGATCATGTTTACCACATTGATTACACATCAGGATATTGTGCTCAGAAGATGTTGATGAAAGATCTAAAGGCCTCTTAATTGTTTGTCTACCGCAATCTTTAGGATTCTTTCCAATATTCTTACTGGAATTACCTTCCCCAATTTTAGATATTGGAGGAATTTTTTTGATCTCAAGAACTCCTACTAGAATAGATTTAACATGAACATCTTGCCTCACCACATCGGAAAAATAGGTTAAGAAGAAATCTGACACCTTCAACTGTAGAGCAGGATGAACCCCACACTCACAATGTCGATCCTTCAAGGATTCATCCAAAATATACCCTAGATCATATGGAAGTAGATCTACAAGGTGATGATAGTAATCCAAAATTGACCCATCACCATATTACAGATAGAACATCTCTATCCCCTTCCTTACCTTCATCATCTCAGAAAAGTACTGTTGGATGAATGAAGCCTTGAAGAACTCCCAGGTAAGATCTTCCCAAGGCTTGGTTTGAGATGCCAACTTACACTACTACCTAGGTGGACCTCCTAGAATAAAGTTATAAAACATTACCTTTAAATACTCTAGAGACTCAAGGAAACTGAAGTTTCTATCAATTTTCATCATCCACTCTTCCACTTAGAGAGGATGCACTTGGCTATAAAAGGTAGTAGGATCAAACTTCCGAAATTCAAGAAGGTATTCTATGGGTTGATCAACTATAAATTATTCTTATGGTGCACTACCCATAGATGTATATCAAATATCCATCAAATCTTTATGGGGGGAGAAACTAACAAATAAGAGAACCAATAACTCAATCAAAACCAATCCATCAAGAAGAAATATCAATCTCAAAACACTGAACAAGTGACATCATTCCCAAAACACAGTAAAACAAACTACACCACCACTGATTTCCAAAACACCACAACATCTCTTAAAATAACTTTTTTAATAACAAAGAAAACATTTTAAGTTTCACCCTCACCAATAGTATTCCATGGATCCTCACACATGCACATTCTATTTCCAATCTAGGCACCCATCCACTCATTCCATCAACCATCCACCTTTTCACACACATCCCCGCATGTGGGTGTTCACAACAATAACAAAGGACAACCATAACTTCTTTTCCACTTTATAAATAGAAAATTTAAGATAGTTTTTCCCATTTTTAAGACACCAGGTCACTATGCATGGTGAGGCTGCACAGTTAACCAAATCATATGCCAAACTTGCACCTCTTGCTAGAAAACCTGGGCACTCACAGAGTTTTCCTGAATGGTTTACAAACCATGCACCAACCATGTGGAATGGTTGTGTCCCAATATAGTTGTTTCTCAAGGAATGTAAACATAGTTTGGTTTATTGTGCATGGGTGGTGCACCCTCAATCATAATCACTCCGAATCTTAGAAGGATACCTAGGTAAATCCACATAGTTTTACCTAACTATGTGTTGACCATGTGGTAAGATAAAAAACCCTAAAACTCAAAATTTTAAATCTAAATCACCTAGAAATCAAAATAGAAACTCAGAAAAAAAACATAAATCACAATAAAACCAATTTGTCTCATTCAAAACATTTTTATAATTTCTAAAAATCTCATTTCATCGAGAATCGTTTGACAAAAAAACTCATTTCATTAAAAAAATAGTTTGATTAAGTTTCATTTTATCAAAAATATTCTTCTTATATAAAAAAAATTTCCAAACCACTTTCTAAAAAAATATGAAAATTCATTTTCCATCTTTACAAAATTCAAACCATTACCACCAAAAATGTAGTTTACATTATTTCAATTAAATGGTTTTCAAAATAATTTCATAATAAAGAGGTACCCAAAACTACTTAAAAGGGGAAACTAGTGTTGATGGGTGACTTGTCCACATGGATGGAATCTATATTCTAACCATACCACCATCATGGGGAGTCTTCTTGGACTATTTCCTCAGCTATACATCTATTTCCAAGCCATGCGATCTCACTGAGACATTTAGGCCAACACCCATTTCAGTTTATAAAAGGATTAAACCACACAAGATTGCAACAACAATGATCACATAATAAGGGAAATGGAAGTAAGAACTCAAGAGTAACAAACTAACTAGTATCTCAATCATACACCATAGACAACTAAGTTCCAAAGAACATGGGAGAACCTAAGAGCTCGTGAACAATCTATAACATACTATACATGTGACTCATCCTAAATTCATGCCTTAGATACTGAAATAATAATGCCCAAACACTCAATCTCACCCTACTTGTCCTGACGAATGGGAACAATCCCAAACAAGATATCCCATACTAAGGAAGACTAGACAGTGTATAATCTAAACTAGTGTAGTAATCATTCACCAAAAATTATCTTACTAGGCTATGTTCTCATATTAAAAATAAAAAAGTGGTGAGATAATAAATGGAAACCATAATCCAATAAAAATCACACACACACACACACACACACACACATATATATATATATATATATCACACATAATAATCTCACACAACAATTCACTCTCGAGTCACCCTAAGGAATAACCTCTTACCTTTCAACCATTCGATCACAAGGGATCCTCTCAGAATGATCCTCCCAAAACCTTCAATCATAACCAAGTTAAAATAATTATCCAAGGAGAGTTTTCATAATGACCATTTTTACTAAAGTTACAAACTTTCCTCAAACACCCTTTTAGAAATCACTCATTCCCAAAAATAAACTAACACATTTTTCTCAAATGCCAAACCATTTTCAAAAAACAAAAACACAATACATTCAAGTACAAATCTATTTAAGAATCCATTTGATAAATATTAAAAACCATTTTAGATTTCAAAAACAAATTTAAAAATACAATACTTGCTTTTAAAAATCTAAAACTACTTGAAAAATCTAATCGAGCAATTTATCAGACACTTAGTGTGAATACCTCTAAAAAGACACACTATATATTAAAAATGATTAATCAAACCACCTCCTTTCACAGGAAACAATTATTCTAAAAATAATTCATCACTATTTATATTCCAATGAATGTGTAAAAGACAATAAACCAATGAAATTTGAAATTTAAAGTACAATTGTATGGTAAACTTTCATCAAATCACATGAACTTCAATAATTCTAACCTGAAACAACTCCCCAGAGGTTCTAAAAATCACGAATAACCACAAGGAATCCTAATAAGAAAACACCCCAAATTTCACACCACCTTAGGTATAAAATTTTTCTATACATTTCCACTATTATTATAGGATAAAGGGGAAATGGATGAAAATTAAAGGAGAAAGAGAGAAGATCCCTAACCTTTCGATCCGGGGGAAGAATCGCCGAGAAACCCCCTTAAATCCCACTTCATGGGAATTAGAGGATCCAAAAACCACCATGGAAGTCATTTTGGTATTTGGGTTTAAATGGGAGAGCCTAAGGGGAGAAAGTCACATTAAAACAAGGATAAAATCCCAAAATACCCTTTCTTGAGTGGGTTGCATGGTTAGCTCGCACGGTTTAACAAACCATGAAAAAACCATGCGATTAACAACTATCTAGTGTTGCATGGGATGCACACTTAGGTTCCATGGTTAGCCAAACCATAAAACCAAACCACGTGACCCCTAAACACTTGGTATACATGGTTAAACTAGGCATTCACCTTAACTTTGTGACCTGGATAAAATCCCCCAAACATCAGCCTTTTCACCTCATGACTCTTCTAACTCAAGGGGATGAACCATCCATCAAAAACACCCCATAGAGAAGTGACACTATGGGTTTCAAAAACTCTCCACTAATCGATTTCCCCCCCATACATTCACACTAACAATGAACAAGGCCAAATACCACAAAAAATATCCCTAACTCACAATTTAAATGAAGAACACCTGAAAATTCAAATTTAAATTTGGAACACCTAGAACATGAGAGAAAAACCTAGAAGAAAAATTTAGTTAAAAAAAGATGAAAATGAAAATCTGTGTGTGAAAGTGGATATATTTAATTTCCTCCAATTCATTGGTTAAAATTTTATACCTCTTGAGAAAATTAATCATGAGTATGTTTTAGTTTCTTATAAGCATGGGAAATGATAGTGTGGCTCTGTAAAGAATTGTTAGGTATATTAATATTTGTTCCAAAATTGAAATATGTTCAATATTATTATTCCCTCACTGTGTGTATTCTGAAATTAATGTTTCATATACTAGTGTTTATTCCACTGTTTCATGTTTAGTTGTATGCTTATGTTATTTCCACATTACTCATTTTTTTCATTTGTGTTCCTATATTCTTTTGATTCATGTATTATGTTATCCCATTACTTACACCATGTTTTTTGATATATGTTTTATTGGGTGTGATTTTATTATGTATCATGATTATACCTATTAGATCTTCTTATACTCACTTTTATCATTGATTCTTGTCACTTAAGTTTACCCATGACAATTGTTTGATCTCACTCATTCTTATGTTTACATTTACAAAGGTTATGAATAAAATTAAAATGTATGATGTGTCTACAAGTGTATCTTTTGTGGAGGACTTATGGGTGAAGATGAAATATTTTTATATATTAAGCAGTTACTTATACAGTGGAAATTTTATCCAAATTATACAAATAAAAGTAGTATAACTTGTAAAATATTTTTTCTAACTCTCTAAAACTCTAAATAAAAGTTCCTTGGAATGTAAATGTTACATTATCTATGAATGATCTCCTAAATAACGATCTATATCAAATAAAGTGTGTAATGTTCTATCTTCTAGAACCAGATCTGGGAGTAACTGTTTGGGGTTCCATAGTTGGAATAAAATAAGGGTTTTGATAACTTTAAGGGTTATGATATTATCAGTTATAGATAAATCAATATTTATTAAGGTTTTATAAGTTATTTTTATCATAGTTTCAAAGGTATAGATAAACCTTTAAGTTGGTTACATCGATTAATTTATGTTTTCTTGGGGATTAAATGGATATAACTTTAGTAAAAACCCAAAGGACATGTTTAATTATAGGAAAACATCTTAAAGTTATGGTAACATAGAGATGGTGTGGTTCTCATAGTAATTGCATCCATATATTGATACTAGAAAGTGGATGTGGCTATGGCACATATTCACCATGGGTTAATCACCCTAAAAGGTTGGTTTAGTATTTGATTAATCTTTACTCTAGTCTACGATGAGTGGCCCTAAGACTACACGCATAGCTAGAAACCCCAGGGTATATGATTTTCTTAATCACATTCTCTTTACTAGATATTACTAAAGATTAATTATATTAATGGTCTGTGGTATGGATTGTGATATAACCACACATAGAGAAACATAGATTGAACCAAGAGTGATTTAGGTTAAAATAAAAGATAAATTTATAGTCTTGAATAGATAGATATTTTTTGGATTAAGTTTTTATATAATTATCCTGAATTAATTATTCTATAGTGATAATTTATCATCCCTCATAATTATCCCCTTTTGGTTTTATTAATGTATGAATCTTGAAAGAGCTAATTTGACAATGGATTGCATGGATAATGTGGATATTTTCCCCAAAAGAAACATAATGGGATAAGAACTAAAGTGAAAACCCTTTTTATTATTCTGAAATATCTATCAAGAATCGTGATTAACAATTTGAAAATATTTGAATTCCCAAAAAAATTGAATAAGATAAGGATAGAGTCTCATGGAGGTTCAGGTGATGAAGATGATAAAGGGAAAATGATTCAATTTCCTTCGTGTAATAATTTTTGGAATAAGAACCAAGGAAAATGTCTCAATGGAATTAGAAGATGTTTTATATATGGTAGAGGAGGTCATATGGTATTTAATTTCTGAGGAAAAATGACGACTTCATAGGAAATGGTGGATGGAAAAAAAAGGGATCATCCAAAAGTGCCACTAACAATTCATTATCATATATGTGGGAAACATATACATTATCCAAGTCAATTCTTTAATCCAAGGGATAACAAGGATGGTAGTCAGTAATAAATTCTATGAAAATGGAAGGTCTATCTTACCAAAACTATGAAATTAGGTTCTAAGAGTGATGTGGAGTGAGGAACACCTATCACCCACATAATAATTTTTATTATTGTATTTTCTTCTTGTTAAACCCACTCCTTTATAATGAAAATGTTTTCTAATAACATAAAATCATCACCCCAATGATAATATATTGAAGTATTAATAAAAAAACTAGTGGTATTATTATTATATCTCAATTGTATGTTTATAGGAACATGCTTTGTTAAAATTATATTATTCACCCTTTAGAAAAAATTATTGTGATTTTGGAAATGGATTGCTTCTCAACCTAGAGGAAAGAATTATTTCATAGAATATGGAAGTCATTTTTATTTTTAAATATATGACAGTTTATCAACATAAGGATTATTATAATCACCCTATAAAAGAAAATGATATAATCCGGGTCTTAATACTGAATAATAATAAAGTCTTATTTCAAATTCTTTAGGGGAAACTCAATATTGTGATAATCCTATTATGAGGAAAAATATATTTTTTCAAAGTTTTGAAGTTTGATATCATTCTAGAAATTATACCATGGTTCATGTATATAATTTATATTTCATTAACAATTTCTATTGGTGTGTGATAATTTAAATATTTATGATATGATTTACTTAAGTGGGAGAATATAACACCCTAATTTTTTAAGAATCATATTATTTTTAAAAACTATATGTTTATAATTACAAAATGTTTTTGATAAAATGTTTTAAATTTTATTTTTAAATAATTCATACAAGATATTACTTAAACTAACAAAACTTTATTAATTCATAATTGAAATGTTACAGAAAAATTACATAATTATAAATATTTCACCCCATGGATTATTATTCACCATGGACGAATAAACACATTAAAATAGAATAAATCAATAGGGTAAAATAGGTCAAAAAAATAAAACATCCATTCCTAAGAAATACCTTGGATAATCTTTAAACTGAAGGATCTCTAATTTTGAAACAAAACTTATATTGATGAAGAGAAACAAGAAAGGATAAATCATTATGAGAAATCTATAATATGAAATAAGAACTATGCCTTACAATGTGAGAATGGAATGAATGAATTATTTAATAACTCTATATATAAAGGAAAAAATATGGATGTCATAAATATAGTTTTTGGAAATATTTCCATTGATAATATGGTCTTTGGATATACATCCAACAGGTAAACTAAATTCATTTATTGTTCACTAGTAAATTTAAAATAACAGAACCCATAATGAAATAATAATATGATATTAAAATATTATAAATAAATATATATTTATGTGTTCTATATAATTATTAATATTATAATTATTAAAATATTATATGATTCATATATAAAAAACAAATAAACAATTCAATATTTATGGACTAGTAAAATTAAATTTTTTTAACATAAATAACTAATTTCAATGGTATTTCTCAAAGATTATTTTGTATAAAAGTAATATTTTTTCAAGGATATGTTTAAATAAGTATTTTATATATTATTATAATAAATTTAATTGAACAGATTTTATTATCATATTAATACTATTTAAATTATAAATTGATATGAAATAATATTAAGAACTCATAAGGTTAAAAATGGCATTTTTTCAATAAAAGTGTTTTCTCCTTATATTCGGTATTTGTGTTCTAAAGATAAATATATAACTTTAAGAATTTAAATTAGATAAAAATAAAATATTTTTTGAAATTATAATTTAAAAAATATCTTAGGTTTAAATTTGGGAAATTGTTTTAAACATATGTTTTTAGGTGAATAGTGAACAATATCGAATTTACAAATACAACGAAATTTATGAAATTATTAGAATATAAGTACGGATTGATTATTTAAAAAACAAATTTCAATGAAAAATATATATATATTATGTTAAATTATAGGTTTAAAATGGATTTTTTTAGTCTACAAACCATTTTTAACATTTTAGAATTTAAGATTCTTTTTCTCTAAATTTTTTTTAATACACTATAGATTTATTATTTTAAAAATAATTTTTATTGCATTTAGTAAATAAATATAATAAAATTGATTTATAGTTTCAAATTATAAGGTCTATATTATGAAATAATTACCATTTTACTATTATTCAAAAAGGATAATTTACATAGGCAAAAACAAGTTACCACCATAAAATATAAAATATAAAAAGTAATAAATAATGGGGTAAAAGGATTGAAACTTGTTAAAAACATGTTTATAATTAATTTTTTGAGATATAATAGACTTAATTTCATCATAAACTATATTTTTCCATTTTTTGATCCACTAGGCATGTTTAACAAGTGTTCGTATTATATTACATGGTTATAATTACAAAAATTTCCTTCTCACTAGTTATAAAAGGGTCTTCTCAACACCCCTTCATGACTACTCTAAAAATCTGTTTCTCTATTTAGTAAATGATATTTTTCTTACCCTAGAGTCCTGTTACACAAACATAATCCTCTTATAACAAGATATGTTTTAAATTCCTCTATTTCTAAGAAGTATTTCAAGAGAATGTTTAAAATATCAAAGTAAGTACTTATCAAAGAGAAATATGGCGCCTTTATCTAAAAGAGGATTAATATCCAAACATATAGGGTTTCTCCTCCCATACCCTCCCTCTTCCTTGTTTTTATTGTTTTTATCACTGATTCTCCTTGCATCATCCATCCTGGTGGATGGATCTCTACTTTGGTCTTCTCATTCATTGGGTTTCTTTTCAATTTTGGATTTATTCCCTCTATTCACATTTGGTTCTCCTTATGCTTATGTTCTATGATGATCTATTGTTTTTTTCAATTAATGTTCCCTAAAGTTCGCTACCATTCTCTTATCGTCAGAACCATCTCACCAAAACCCCACTTTGTTTTGACCCAAAGGTGCTTTGGTTGTTTGGGATCTGTTGGTATTGATGCTCGGTGGCTTTATTATTGAATACAATTCGCATCAATGCTCTTTCTAGCTTTCAAAGTGTATTGGGGTCCATTTTGGTCTAGTAAGAAAGCGTTTTTAGAGGTTTTGGGATGGTTTTGGTGGTAGCATTCTATGTCAAGGGCGCATATCAACGGTGTGGCTCCAATTCTTGGTCTCGGAAGTTGTGTTATCTTCCCTGGGTTACTCTTGGAATTTTGATGGTCCCTTGATCTTGGTGGTGTGGTTCATCCTTAGATGATGTTTTTCCTGGTGATTTTTCAGATTGTATTATGGTGGATCCTCCAAATGTTTGATTTTTTTCATCATTTGTTTAGGCTGTCATGGTTTAATTTTCATCCTCACAACATCAGTTGTGCTAGGAGTAGGTTTTTCTGTTTTACTCTAATGGTTTTTTTCTGTTTTTCTATTTTTATTTTTCTGGTTCATTTCCCTTTAGTTCAATGGATTTGGTGGTGTTTGGTTCTTTTGGTTCTCTAGTGAAGTTTTTACAGGCACAAAAGTTTTCATTCCAGCGATAAGAATGGTCAGCTCTCCGGTGGGCGGATCTCGATGGTGATGTGGTTGATAGTGGGATACGAGAGCATAAAGGTATGCGGCTCGTGGAAAATCATTTCACTATTAGGGGTCCTAGGTGGTGGGGTGGCATATTTCATTTTAATTTTGAATGTGGTTAGTACTTTACAGTTGGAAAGTGAATTTCTCTATTTTTTAAAGTTGATTTGGGGACCGTGATGGTGTCGTTGCATCTTTTGTTTGAAATTTGAATTTTGTAAGTAACTGAGAGTTGGCATGTGACTTTTTCTGAATTTTTTAATATTTTTTGTGGTTAGGGACATTGGTTTTTGGAAATTTTATGGTTTCCACTCATCCATAATTTGGTTTTATGTAAAATAAAAAAAATAGTTATTGTAAAGTCAGTACTTCTCACTCTATAATAATTTTCTTTCACACAATTTTTGGCTATAAACATATATTACTCATTATTAAATGATAAAATTAGAATTAAATATATAGTTAAATTATTTTATCTAATGGGGTATTCATTATCTACCCTTTCCACTATTCCCTTAGGAAAACTAAAAACACCAATCATGTGTATGTGTGGACAACCGCCTCCATGGTGCAACATGTTCAGTTTTACATAATCATCATACTGTAAATATCTAAATATTGATTTTTATAAATATTTCTGAAATTTACAATATATTCAATATTATAAAATGATAAATCAAATTACTCATTTTATATGTTCTGTGGAAAATGAAATCATCATCCTTGCGTAAATATAGATCACCGCCTCCACAGAATGGTGCATTTTTTTACTCATTACAAACTTTCATGGATGGTTATAAGATTGGATTTAATGTATATATATTATTTATATTAAATTATCAAGGTTATAGAAAATGAAATTTCAAAACCTATTAATTATATGAGAAAAAAATTATCATTGTAGATTCAACCATTTAAAACAAGCGTACTAAGAGGAAAATCAATTTGTGCATACTATGCAATAATTTTATATCAATTATATATGGTATTAATTATCATCAATTATGATATATCATTATAATAAAATCTATTTAATATCATTATTCAACTAAAACATTGATATTATAACTAAATCACCTCATAATCATCTATTAAACAATGGTATGTTCATGTTTGGATGAGTTTAAATACCAACATGATCAATTAAGTAAAATAGTATCATAAAGGATTTTGAGAAATTAAATATTGAAGATATATTTTATAAATAAGTAAATAAAATTTTGATTTTTTAATGGTAACATTAATATAAATCTCATCTATTAAGATACCAATGTATGTTCATTAAAAATCATCAAAACATTATCATCACCAAATTCATCTTTACGGATTGTAATAAAAAATATCTTATAATGAAACTATAAAATTACAAATAATTTTGAATAATTAATATAGGTACCTTTTATGTTCTTATAATTATAAAATTTTTTATAATAAAAAATATCCACAAAACTATTAGGAAACAAGTTTAAATTGATCAAGACTACTCACACCTGTTGTTGAAAAAAATAACTAACTAATATACATGTTGAGAATAATTATAAATTAAGGATAAAAAAATTTATATTTATGAATAAGTTTTTAGAACTTAGTTATAAATAGTATTTTTTCATACAATAGGATATAACACATTCGATTAAGAGAGAATACAAGTTAGGGGTTTCTTGTCTCAAATTTAATTTCATGAAACAATTTCATTTTTTTATCATTGTATATTTGAAATCAGGTGATTACTACCTAAAGAAAATATCTTATAGTATTAATTCATTTTATAAGGTTTGAATATCCATATTATGTTCATCCTTTAAATGGAATTTGAATCCAAAGATTCCAAAGTTGAGTGGGGTTTTGAATAAAATGTTACTCAAATCATCAGGGTTTCAATTTACTAGCTTATTTTCATATCAAGATTATTTCTAAAAGATATTTCATCTATATAATTTGTATTATTTATAAAAATAATCATCATTTTCTTTTAAAATTAAATTCTTTAATATGTCCCCTCCTAATTTCAATACCCCTTGACTCATATTTTTACTCAAATTGTTTCATGTAAGTGAAATTAACCCCATCTCTTATTTTTATTCGTGAACCCTCTCTTTTCTGTAAATATTAATTAAATGATTTTTTGAATTTTATTATCTATTCCTATATAATTTTTAATTTCTATTTCTATTACTTTACATTATTTAAAAAATTTATTGAAATTTTTAACATTTTCTGAATGGTTTGTTTTCATAAAAATTTGAAAAGAATCCATTTTATCATTTTTTGTGTGAACACATATTTATTCAACCATTTTCATTTCATATTTAACATTATATATATAGTTTCATGGGTTCTAAAATTAATTTTCTTCCTACTATATTTTTTAAAATTTTCCTCTATTTTGATTTCAAAAGATCAAGGATATTTATAATTTCCAAAAAAAATTTATAAAACTCCTAAAATTTATTTTTAACCTAACCCATTATACTATGTTATATCTCATTCTTAATCAAATATATTCTTAAAACTTTATCATCCAACTTCTATATCTAGATGTAATATATAATGATATTTTCTATCAAATATATGATCTATTACTGCATTTTTCTTGCCTAACCTTCCACTATGAATGGGTATAACTTTGAATCCAACACCTTTTCTTTAAGAACACTATATATTTACTTCCTATGCTTGAATTTTGTTCACATATATTACATAAATTTATTGATTGGGTAAATTATTTACTTAAATGTGTACAATTTATCTATATAGTATAAATACCATAATCATTATTATCTTTATTTATGTATATATGCCTATAAATCTACTAATTTTTTTGGATACCAATTTATATTCCATTAATTTATCATGATTTGATTATTATTATAATTATGAGTGATTTACTTATGTGTAACCATTTAAAAAGGATATGAAACCTACTTTATTTTCATTTGTTATATAGGATTTGTTAATTAAAACCCAATTTATTTCCATGAGTTATTTATGATATGATGAATGATTTATTTCATATGTTCCATATAAGTGTGGATAAATTATAGTGGTGGTCCAATATCACCATATAAAACATTGTTAAAGAGTTTATATCTCATTAGAAAATTATTTGTGACTATATTTCAGTTTCTTATTAGTGTTGGAACTGATGGTGTGGCTCTTTAAAGTAATGTTCTCTATATTATTGATTGTGTCATATTTCAATGATTTTATACATTATTAACTTATTTACTTATAGTGGGGGAAATAAATTTATTATTTCTTATACCAATGATTTTTACATAATTTTAAACTTAGTTATATGATTATAGTATTCCCTTTGGGATATTATTTATTGATTCATGTTTTCACATTTTTTTGATTAATTCCTTATATTATTCTATAACATAAACCTTGTTTTATGATCTAAGTATCTCTAGGTATTATTTTTTTAATTATCTTGATTATAACCATAAACTTATGTTATGCTCACTCATGATAATTTATTGTTACCACTTGTATTTACCCTTAAAGATCATTTGTGATAACCCTTTATTATGTTTTCATTTCCTTGTGTTGTAAATAAAATTAGTAAAAAAAATGTATCTACAAGATTATAACGTGTGGAGTATTTTTGGGAGATTTTTAAGAATTGTTATGGATTACATTGTTTCTTATATAGTGGAAAAATGTCCATTTAATACAAGTAACATGGGTTCTATTTATTAAATCATTTTTCTAATTATCTAAAACTCTAAAACTAAAAGGTTAATTTGAGTTTAAATGTTATAGTATGCATGAAAGTTATAGTAATTAAATATTTGAATCAAATATAATGTGTAGAGTATGTTGTTTGTAGCACCAGATTTAGGACTGTGGGCCCAGGGTGCCTCATGACCATTAGATAAATCCTACCAATAAGCTTATTTAATGGGATTATACCTATACAGTAATATTGTTTGGATAATGGTTTGATTTTAGTTCATAATATTTGTCTCTGAACAAAATATTCAAACTTATATTCATTACAACATCCAATGTTATGAATATAATAAATTAGTTTTCTATTTTTAACTCTATATATGTTGATCATAATTATCACAAAAAATTTATATTCAATATTTTCTTCTAAGAAAATTTAGAAGAAAATTTCAAAGTGGATATTGATATTTAAGAATGTTCTTTACCAAAATATTCTAAACTCTTTTATGATATAAAGTTACTTTCACTTTGAATTGGTCTATTATATTTGTTAACTTTTTATATTTATAACTTCTATATTTCCAATAGTACTACAAATAGACTCTTAGAAACTATATTTACTCCAAAATTTATTTTTATTACATAAAACTTTTAATGTAAAGAAACAACACTTTTTTACCTTAGTTGGAATATTAAAAAAATAAACTAATTAAAGCCATATCTTATATTTTTTCTCTATGTATTTAAATAATTATTCTGAAAAGAATATTTTCTTCTTTGAAATATTCCATTAAATGGAAGTGGAATTATTTCACTTATATTTTAACAAATAACATGGATAATTTTTTTATCATGGATAAAAATCCTTTTATCCATAACTTCCTTTCATAAAAGTTAAAAAATGAGATCAATAATAAACCATGTGCCTCCAAAATTTATCTCATTTTACTCAAAATATCACTTTTATAACAATTTATATCCTTACATCCAAGAAAAACTAAATGATATACAATAAAAAAAACCATTATTATTCGAGTATTGAAGTAATCTGTTGCATCCACCTCATTGATATAATAACACATCTTCTTCATCATTAAAATGTAAATTTCATGATCTAACTATCATTCCTTCAATTTTGAACTCGTATATATATTCACAATAATTTTTTAATATATAACCTATATAATATACATTTTAAAATAAATGAATTTAATTATATAACAATAAAAATTGGTATAGACTCATTATATTTCTTCTTTAATCCCTTTAGATATTCAAGAAAATTCCTCCTCTAATGACCAGATTTACCATAATGAAATCACTAATCCTCCTTCCTAACACCTCCAAGAGGTTTTACTGAATTAGGACTGATATTAGATTCTATAATATTCATCTTATAGTTTGAACCTTTAACCATTTATACTGTCACAACAACACTTGATATTAGACCACCCATTACATTCTCAGAAATCCCTAATATATTGAAGGGATTGGGAAAAAATTTATTAATATCATTTGTATTGTAGTTTAAAGTAAACTATCGAATAATTTCTGAAAATTATTTCATAATTAAGGATATAGTTGAATCAATTATTAAAGTTGGCCCCAACTTCTCTATATCATTGATGTACCAAATCATACTGAGTACATGTGCGGAGGCTTAAGTACTTTTGGCCCTCTTGTATCAAAAAAAAATTTAAATCCTCATACCTATCATGACATGTCTATTCTTGATAAATCCATTTATGTTTATCTATCATCTTGAAATCATCCATGATATAAAGTTTCTTTTACAACATAGGCTCTATAGACACAGGAATAAGAGTTGAGACACCTATTGAATCCTTCAAATGATTATCCTAAGAATATTGATCCATTTATTAAACATATTCATTAGTCAGCTTCATAAGAAAGGGTTTCTCTAACATATAAAATTTTCTCAATTGATTAAGAATTATTTTTATGTTTATATATCAATTTAGAAATATTATTCTATTAAGATTCATCATTTGAATAATTGGTCTAAATTTCATGTTTAATGATAATGATTCAATATTTATCTATACTAGTATATTTTATTAGATGAATATCATATTGAAAATATATTTGAAAACTTAATTTATTAAATTTTATCTAGCTAAAATCATGACCACCATTAAATTTAAAAAATACCATTATTGACCAATATCAATATTTCAAAAATATTTAATTCCACATTAAGGTTTCTCTCAAAACATAGCTGTTTTGGTAGGAAAACATTACAATCATATCACTTTTTTTCTTAGATAACTGAGCCAAAAAATATTTTCCAATTATTTATACATATTCTAAAATCTATTATTCTAGTATCCTAAATCTTATGGTTTATCATCAATGTGTGACCCAAATAACAATGCATTATTTTGTAACCTAACTCTTAATGTAATCCATTTCCACCATGCCTTAAACAAGGTAATCCATGGAAACCTAGATTTATAAATAATTTTCATATTTGAATGGATGAGGTTTGGAAATGTGTTTTTTTAGAAGGAATCAAATATATAGTATTTTTATGGGGATTTAGATCTCACAATTTTATCTCATGTGTTATATTTATATATATATATTCTTCTAATGATTTAGTTTTTAGTTTTTTATATATTTAATAAGACTCATATTTTCAAAACATTTTACTATATAACACATTATATAACTAAATATTTTTAATAATTTCTCAAAAAAAAGCTAATTATATTCACGTATATCTAAATTTATCCCACATATAAGGTATATAAAATCATTTCATATAAATTATTAAAATAATATGAATTAAAAATATTTATATGAGGAATCAGGGTGTGAAAAGTATTAAACCTCCAATTTTATAGATAGATCCTAAGTCACTAGCTCATTGACTAAACTAAACCAAATTCCCACAATACATGGATACCTACTGAAGTGAATATTAAATTCTAATAAAATGCTAACACAAAATATTTATAAATCATAACCAATCATCACACATGATTTCAAAACCCACAAAAACATATAGCCATGGTTTAACGTAACTAAATCTTATATAGTTCTTAGCATGAAACTAATTATATACATGGTTTAAAATTTATAAGAATAATTTTAAAATTTTAAACTAAATAATGTAACCATTCATAATGTAATTAATTTATATTAAATGAGAGAGTAAACTATATAAATAAAAATGTTAAAAATATATACATGAGATAAAAAATTATAAACATTTCGTAAATAAATCTAATTATAACACGTTATAATTTAGGCATGTTATTATGTAAATTCCATAAAATATAATTATAAACACATTGAATTTATATAACAAATATAAACACTTAACATTTCATTAGTTACATGGCACTTTATATGTACCCTTTAATATTCCAAAACATGCGATACTCTATGAAAATTTTTGTACTAATATTAATATTTCACTTTTTATATAAAACTTTTATATTTTAAGAAAACTGTTTAATTAAACCTTGATTAAATCCTCAAATACTATTTTTATAATGCTTTAAATAAATTAAAAAATATCTAATTTAATATGAAATTTTATTATTATAATATAAACAATTTTTTATAATATCTAATGACTTTAAAAGGACACCTTGTATGATGTTATATACGACATGCATCACCAAGATTAAAGGAACCATGAAATATTATTATTTAATGATTTTTTTATCCTATATATTAAATTGGTGGAATTAATAGGATTAAAAAATTATTAAATATATTAATTTACTAATCAATAAAAATTCATGTATTAAATTTTTAGGAAATAAGTACCCAATTGTTCAGTAATCATTTTATTCTTCAAAAATATTTTTTATTCATATATAGTTTTTATTTTTATTTTTTGAGAGAACATTTTAATTAATTGTTGTAACTTTTAGAAATTTTATTTTATAAAAATTATATTATTATTAAATTCATAGTGTCAAAAATTAAATTATGATGAGTTTTTTAGAATTTTCTTAAAAGTTTTACTTTTCATTGAATATTGAAAAACACTTATTTTTAGTAAAAATATCTTTTCTTTTTAAGTTCTTACAAAGTCATATTCTATTTTGTATTAGTTTTAAAATTTAATTACTTCCATTTATTAAATATAATACAATTGTGATCTTTGTAATGAATTTTATATTTGAATTTGGAAAAAATTATTTTTTATATTTAAAAGGATTTTCCCTGAAAATATTTTTTTCATCATGTTTTTTCAGATTGATTTAAAATTAAATTAAACCAATTATATAAATTTAATCTTAATATATTCCATATTTGGAATCATTTGGTCGTCTTTTTTTAAGTAGGGCCTTTTTAATTTTTTTCATTATGAATTGTAACCATAACAAATTTTCGTTACCCCAGTAAATGTACAATGAGTTAATTAGAGTTAAAGTTATTATGATAAGGATTAAAATTAATTGAAAACATGAAATAATTTCATTGGATGTGTATATTTTCTCCATAATCATAAAAAAATTAAAAAATTCCATTTTTTATTTTAATTTCATTTTGACCTCTATAATATTTTATTAGTAGGTAACATACAATATGTCACTTTCTAGCTTTAGATATAAATAATATTTTGTGATGGGGATAAAAAAACTTTTATTCGGTTCTAAATTGTAATTTTAAATATTAATAATTTTTTATTTTACTAATTTATTATTAATTTATAGTGAGGAAATAATTACTTGAAATGTTTATGCAATGCCGACAAAGTGATTTTGCAAGCAGTAAAAAATCATGTAAATTATTTTAAAAACTCAAAAAGGTATATTTTTGGGTGATTTAAAGTGTCCCACGAATTTTAAGATTCATATAACATATTAGATATTTTTTAATGGTGTATATTTGATTTATATTTCATTCATGCTCTTTATAAAGTTAAATTATGTGAATATCTCTTTAAATGACATTTATTGTACTTTATGTTAAATATATTTTAATAAAATTTCAGAAAATAATAAAACCATTATAATATGACAAGTTGGATGATAAATTTTCTGAAATTTAATCTTTTTTATATTTATGATAAAATTTCTACCTAATAAGGAAAATTATAATCCTTTAATTTTAAAAAAATAATTACCACGGTTAAGGTTAAAATTGGTTAACTAATAGGTTAAATTAAAAGATAAAGTTTGAAATGAAATATAAACCATATAATATTTTATTAGAGTATCATATAAAGGAAATATATTCCTTATATTCTAATCCATGTTATTTTGGAACTATTTTACATGAGTTGGAAAAATACTATATTATTATATTTCATGTATTTTAAAAATGACATTGAGGATATTTTATAATAATTAATATTTTATTAAATGGTATAAAATTAAAAAAAATTATTCTCTGGTAAGTTGAATGATATATTGTTTAAAATATCAACCATTTTTAATTTATGGTTCACTTTTCCTTTTCAAGTAACTTTCTTTACCTACAAAGAGTTAAAAACATTGATATCCTGGTAATTGTTGAAAGGATTAACAGAGGGTTAAAACTAATAGATAAGGATATAAACATAACAAAAACTTATACAAATTATATTATATGATATTATATTTACTCAAAATCATATTAAATTTTAATTATATAAATTTCAAACCATTTTTCCTTGAACATTAATTTATATTTATTTAATACTTCAATTAATTCTAAGAGTACCCCTCCCCTCACTTACAAAAAGGCACACATGTCCTCTTATCTAAACACATCTAAATCCATTTGGTTCTCCCATGACCTACCCAAATAATTTAATAACATATCCCCCCATATTATATAGGTATTTTTTGGGTATAATACAAACATTTTAAGTCTTAAGGTGTTAAGAAAATGAGGTTATCTAAAGAAGAGGTATAGATTTTAAATAAATGTTATTTATTTATTTTTTATTTGACCACATTAAAATATTATTTAAAAAATTTTAATAATAAAAAAAATAAAATCAAAATAACAAGATTTTTGTATGGTAATGTAATTACTTATATCTGTATCCTATACCATAAAATTGGAAATAAAACCCTTGTTTGTGTATATGGTGGAATACTTCCTTGAAAATAGATATAATTCATTTTCCAACACACCCTCTAATAAATTTTTATAATGATGGATTTAATTAATATATATGATATTTTTCAAATAATTATCATTCTTCAAATATTTTATGTCATATATTTTATTACCTTTCGATCTATTTAAAAATGATAACATCTTTCATGAGTACGTGTGGATTACCTACCCCACAAAGATATGTGATTATTTTTTCATGACTGCATATCACAGATACTATATCTATGAATGTTTAAATAAATAAAATTATTTTTATGATCTAATATTAATTATTTAAAGATAAAATTTTACTTACTTTATTTCTATCATGTTCTTTGCAAAATGAAAATGTTGTTTATGCGTGCGTATGACGTACCATCTCCATGATTCTAACATAGTTTATTTTTCAAAACCATAATTAATGGTTGGTTTTAAAATTATAATTAATGTATAAAAATTAAAATAATATCATGGTTATTTTTTAATAAATTATAGAATAACAACCACATTGACAGTAGTAAAGCTACCAAATACATTTTAGACATATGAGTCGAATATCAACAAAATGTCGGATGTAAACTTAATTTTTTAACTAATTGAATATGCAATGGTGATAAATAAAATAAAATGAATAATAAAAATTAAAAAGGCTCTCAATTAATTAAATAATTAACATAAGTTTATTATTAAAAATGTTAAATAACACATGTGATGAGTCAGACTCGAGGTAAGGGACTCTTACATTAAAAACCTCATTTTAGATGTTTTAAAGGTTTATTTTCTAGATATTTTTCCTCTATACCAGTATTCATAGAATTATTTTATTCATATATTTATACATACATGAGTTAATTATAAATAACCTTTTAAGAAACTTTTTAATTTCTTTTAATGGTTTTCAAAAGGAATTTTGTATGTATTTTATAACAATCTATTTAATGAAAATGAAAAATATAATGTTCTATTTTAACATATACAACATCCAAATTTTTTTCTCACTATTGTAACCATTTTTTATAGTTTGGAATAATATTTACGATTTAATTTTTTTCATTATATAAAAATAATCTCTATCTTTGTTCTGGGTGTTTTCAAAAAGGGTTTCAAATGGAATGGATATTCTAATATCCATAAATATTTTTCTTATGGTTGAAATGAATATTTTTATATAAAATTTCATGAGTTATGATTATGTTATCGTTATTGGGAATTGTTTGTGATGATGATTTGTTCTCTTATAAATCAAGTATTTTTTATTCCATTATAAACAAAGAATAGGTGGCTCCATTATAAGCTAAGGATAGTTGGTTCTATTATAAACCGAGAATGAGTGGTTCCTTTACAAACCAATAATGGGTGGCTCTATTATTAAAAATGGATGGGTGGTTCTATTATAAACCAAGAATGGTTGAGCCTGATATATCTCTCCAATTAATTATGTATTTGTAAGAATCATTGTAAGAGTGATATGAAATTTATTTCCAAATTTATCAACAGTTTTTATCTATGCATTCAATGGGTTTTCATGGAAAACCTATAATATCTTAAGGTAAGCTAATGATATTATATTTAAAATAGGGTTTATGATACTCTTAAGGGTGACATGTATAATTTTATGAATTTTTTTATAGTTTTTCATTACTGAAAATAAATATTTATTCATTTTATTTTTCCTTCATGCTTTCTTTTGAAATTTTTTTTTAAAATATTTGGGCAGTGAAGCAGATTTATTGTGTAATAAAATGATTATTTTGAACCCAATGTTTATTTTGAGAAAAGAACATTTATATATGTATTAATATGATAAAATGATCCTTTCTTATTTTTATATTACCCATAATATTTTTTTATACCACATTTTTAATTGTTTTTCACATGGATTGAGGGTGAGTAGGAACAATAATAAATACTTAATATGGAAAAATGAAAAGATGAGTATATTGCTAATAATGGTAACTTAAATCCATAAGAATTTTTATATAAGGGTATTTCCTAATTTTCAAAAACTCTTAACCTAAAATTTCGTTGGGTATTTAAGTGATCTCATATTTTACTTTTGATGTAGTATGTTTTGGGTTGTTTAAATTGGGTCACATTTATTAATTCTAAATCCCGAAATATAATGTTTATGTTTTTAACACCACATCTAGGTGTGTGGGTTAAGGTTTGTAGGGTTGTTATAGATAGTATCATTGCAATTTTTAAACATCATTTGATATTGGTATGTTATTATGTGAGGATAACATCATATTTATGGATACTATCATGATTTTATATGTTTTAATATGATCATAATTTCAAAATGCATAGACACCCTTTGAGGTTTCGGGAGGTGGGAGATTAATATGATTAAGAGTATTTTGGTGGATATCTATCGTAATACAACCCTTGAGTTTAGTATGTGTTTTAGGGAAAATTATATTTGAGGAATAATGATTTTATATTCTTTTTAAAGTGATTTGGTGACTATATTATTATGGTTATTTTTGAAAAAATTCACTATCTTTTGTGAAATTATATGTTTAAAATACATTTTGATAGGATTTTATTTTTATTTGAGAAAACATGGTTTGATAATCTTTGGTAAGTATATACGATTTTATTTTTCCTTATTTTGAATCATATTATTTATGTAAATGATTATCATATATTTTTAGATTATATGATTAGGTAATATAAATATTGGGTATATAACTATATAAGTGACTACTGATTATTGGAGATAAATGTTAAATTATTCTTGGAAAAATATGTGATAAAATCCATCTTATTTTTTGGTATCAAACATAGTCAAGAATATTTTAAATGATTTTAATGTTAGTTATTTATTGAATGATCTATGTTGAACTTTGGGTGTTATTGTTGAATATTTGGTGATTGATGTTGTATTTATTCATATAAAGTTTTATTGTTTTTCATAATTATATTACCATGTTCTGACCATTTTGGTTTTGGTTAATGTCTAAAGATGGGGAAAATAGTCTTTTATCCTTTTTTGTAATTATGTGATCAATTAGAAGTTTATTTTAGTGCTTCAGGACTCGAAAAATTCATCTTTAATACTTATCATTTAGAGAAAAAGATGAAAATGTGGAGGACATTAATTTAATCTTGAAGTTATACTTTTCAAGTAAGTATATTTCATTATGTTCTTAGTATATATGGTAAAGAAATTTATCATCTCTATTAAAAGGATCTTAAAACAAAATTTTCAACCTATTAGCTTAATTTTTAATGAATCGATGGTCATTTTCATGGATTATTGGTTAATGGTTTTATGGTCATTAACTTTCTTATGATCATTCCCTTTATTGTGATCAATGTTATATATCACTCTCAATAATTATTTGGACATCAATATTTCCTCCATGTATATATTTTTAATTCCCACTAATTTTTTCATATTTGGAAACCTAGTTTTCTGTTATTCCATATGACCTTCATATTTCTATTTCCATCATTTCAATAGGAATTTTTGTTAACCCTTTTTATGATGTGGGATTTCAACAAAGGTATTTTTCATATGTGAAACCTTTGATTGACAAGCCCAATTTCAAATTTTTTAGAAGTGATTTTTTAAAGGGGGGGATAATGTAATATCCCAAGATTTCAAAATAACACTATGTTTGATAGAATATTCAACACACAACAACATGCTCAAATAAACCATGAAATATTATTATTTTATGATAATTGTAACCTATCTTTTGAATTAGTGGGAATTAATAAGAATAACAAAATTATAAAATATATAATTTTCCCAATAAATAAAAAATTATTGATCTATTCTAAGGAAATAATCACTCAATTTTTCAGTAATTATATTTTATGCTTCAAAAATATGTGATCTTTAAAATGGTTTGTATTGTTTTTATGAGATAATATTATAATAAATTTATGGGAATTTTGGAAATTTGATTTGATGAAAACAGTATTACTTTTGAATTTATCACATCAAAATTATTTTATGCTGAATTTGTTACAATTTTTATAAAAGATTGATTTTTCAATGAATAGTAAAAAATTCACTTTTTTATTAAAAACTATCATTTCTTAACAAGTACATGAAAATTAACTATCTATTTTATATCATTTTTAAAATTTAATTAGGACCAATAGCTTGAAAATAATTCAATTATGGTCCTTAGAATTAATTTTATATTTTATGTTTTTATAAAAACATTTTTATATGTAAAATGAAATTTTATGAAAAAACCATATTTCATCACATTTTATGGAATTAATTTTCAATGAAATTTTACCAATTATAGAAATTAAATCTTGATAAATTGATTCCATATTTGGATTAAGGAGGTATAAATTTTCTAAATAGTTCCCTTTTATTTTTGGTCGTTATGAATTCTAACTATAGAAAATATTTTACCATAATAAAGGTGAAATTGGTTAATTCGTGTTAAAGCTAATGTGATAAGGCTTCAAATTAATTAAAATAAATTGATTAAATTTTAATGGATGAGTATATTTCATCCATAATCATACAATTTTTTTTTAAAAAAAATAATGTTTATTCTATTTATATTTGATTTGGACTCTTATAATATTTATATAAAATATAAATTAAAAAATGTCACTTTCTTATTTAAAATATCTATAATATATTTTAACAGGATAAAATCAATTTATGTTCAGTTATGAATGGTTATTTTAAATATGAATTATTTTTTATTCATTAATTTATTTTCAATATTTAGTGGTGAAATAATTACATTAGATGAAAATAAAATGCTGACATAGTGCTCGTCTAAGATCTAAAAAACAAGTAAATAATTTAAAAAACTCCAAAAGAAATATTTTTTGGGTGATTTAAAGTGTACCATGAATTTTTATGATAAATATAAAATATTAGAGATGTTTTAAAGTTCTATATTTTAATTACATTATCAACATGTTGTTTTCAATGTCAGATTATTTGAATAGTTCTTAAAATAACAGTAAAAGTATTTCATGTTAAATATATTTTAATGAATTTTTAAAACACCCTAAAAATCCTTGAAATATGAAATGTTGAATTTAATGTCACGGATTTTCAATGTATTATTTTTAAATATTATTTGAAATTATTTTGAGACTAGGCTTTACGACGGTGTGTGATTCTAAGGGCCGACGTTTCTGGAATAAATGTTTTAAATAAATTAAACTCTAAATAGAATTCATGAGCGGTTTTCTGGAAAAATTGGAATTACATTTAAATGGGTGTCCAGATCAAAAAAATAAGGACACTCTTGCGTTTAGATCAGTGACATTACCTTAGGTAGGGATTAACATAGATCGGCACAGGTCTGCTGCAAAAGTATGTTTTTTGAACATTTTAAAGGAAATAAAATAAATAATTTATTTATTTTATTTTATTTTGATTTCCATTTTAACACAATGACCTAATTCCCCCTATAAATATATGATTATGTCAAATTCATAGGGTTAACATTATAACCATGAGAATTGACGATGGTCGTTGGAGCGGTGGAGGAGGAACTATTGGAAGACGATGTTAGAGCTATCGATCGACGCACATTGGAGTTTAGCGAACCTCACCAATGATCACGAAGTGAAGATCTTACATTAATAAAATTTAGGTAGGGGTTTTTATTTTTTATTTATATCTTCCCCATTCTTGAATTAAATTATTAACACAGATAGACCCACAAACAAGTTGATCAACGGATCATGCATTCTTACAGGATGGTGTTCTTTTGCGTTTCTTTTGGGGTTTTTGATCCAAGAATTGATTCATGATAATTTTTGAATTTTTATTTTGATTATATTTTTAAACCTATTAATGGGAGTGTATCGATGTCATGACAATGGCGAAGGTGCATTCATCCTTTTGTTTGTTGATTTCTTCTCTCCCCGCCCCGCGTTCTCCATGTTTTTCACAGGGCGACGAACAATAGATCATTCTGCACCCATTTTGCAACGCAATGATCCCAAATTAGAGATCTAACACCGAGACGACTCAATGAAGGTTCAAATACGATGGAAAAATACTAATCGATATGGTTCGGAAGAAATCCTTATTTGACTGTTCTTCTTTAGGGTGGATCAAAATGTGTGTTCAAGGCCAATCTAGCGGCCGAAACTTACCGATTTAGCTTTTCTACAATGGGTCAACCTTGAACCATGAGTTTTAAAGCGATTGTACATCCATATCAAAGACCATAGGGTCACCCAAGGCACAATGATGAAGAAAATTACATTCTGGAAATTTCTGAAGAACACAACGTGTTCTCTAATGAACAGGCCATGTGGGACCGACATTGCAGTAGCTAAGGTTTTCATGCTACACCTGGAAAATAACATGGTGTGCCTCTGGAGAGACACGGCATGTAGCCCCCACCCAACAGCGGCTGGATTTTTGGGCGATAGGAAGCATAAACACGGCGTGTGACCATTGTCACATGGTGTGTAGGTCCTTACATGGACCCGACGTGTATCTCTAGAGATACACAGACACAAGGTTGAGTACACGGCATGTACTCCACCACACATCCAGACCTGGCCGGATACACTAACCACCTCGCATATTGGTACATGGTCAGGGACACATGGGTAGAAGTCGTATATGGGAATATGGCCAACATGCACTGAGTCTTCCCTAGATAGTGGACCATGACATCCTGTTATCTTACATGTCATGTATACATTCTTCTACACAAAAATCCTTACGACACGGGCTGTTGTACATAGGATGTAATCGGGGTCAAAGGACATGGTGTGTGACTCTTCTACAAGCCATGTACTTCTCAATAATTTTCTTGATCTTCTTGTCCACAATTCCTTGGATAGGTTCTGTTTGGGTTAGTGCCCCTTTTTATCATTCCCATGGAGGTCACGTATCATTGTCATCTAGAGGTGTTTGATCCCTTTAGCTGGAATTTCTGAGATATAGTCAGGTATCCCTCCGAGAGGCCCAAAGAGAGATCGTCTATCTATTCTCGACCCTAGGAAGATTCAGGTATCGATGTGACCAATCCTACAGGATGTTGATCCTCTACTTAGCAGGTGGAATTTGGATTATTTTTGGTATCTTCCAAGACCCCGAAAGTGATCCTCCTCCATGTATCGTGATCTTTTCCCACTCAAGAGTGTGTTCTCCCGAAATGAGTGTATATATTTTATCTTCATGCATATCAGTGCATTCTTCCCTCTCATGGATTTTCCCGATGAATAGTACTTTTCGGACGGACATCATCAGAGTTATCAGACTCATGGAGTGAGTTCTCTCATATGATTGCTTCATGTAATCATCAAATTGATTCCCTAGTGTGGGTATACGGTCATTGTGACTTGTCTCTAGACTACAGTTCTGGGTTTTGAGTATATCTGAATGTGTTTCTCTTGTTATATGTTTTGTATACATATATTGTATAGAGATGATTGTACCCTTACTTGTGTATTGCATTTGGGTTTTTTGGGTCCCCTCCTGAGTATTGTCATGCTCACCCCTGCACAGGCTTTTCCCATACATTTCATGTCATGTGCAGATGAGAAGCCTTTCGACGAAGTCAAGGGTGGACCAGGACCAAACTGAGTTTTCTAAGTTCCTTTCAGGATAAGGTGTTCCTACGGCTACGATCAACAGTCCTAGTACCTATTTCTTTCTTATAGGTTTGACTTTTTCATTTTCAAAATATTTATTTTTTTGGGATTGTATTTAGGCCCGGTTTACATTCCGCACTTTACTTCTGTTGAACTCTGTCTGTTGGGTTTAGTCGTATGCATTCATTTCATTCCTTAGTGATTTTTACTTTTCATAATATGTGGGCTTGAAGATGTTTGTGTGTGCATGTACCTAGGAAATGCCTCCCATGTTAGTGATATGCCCACTCAATGCTAGTCACCAGCCCCATGTCTATTGGAGGTGGACTTGGGGAGTTGCAACGCAGGCCCCACTGGGATGGGTCATGATAGAGTGGTATCATAGGTGTTTGGTTCTACCATAGGACCACGAGTCCATGAGATTGGTTTGGGGAAATAGTGTTAAGTGTTTTGAGTTTGGTTTTTAGGCTAGGGACTCCAATGTTGGTGTGGGCGGATGACGTAACCATACACCAGGACTCAGATAACCTTATTTTAAACTCGGTACATGAAAACACTAGTTGTGGGAAAATAAAAGTATGGTACATGCATCATATAGGAATGTGTGGTGTTTTCAATTTTCTTTGTGTCAGCTATCCAGATATACTTTTTAACCATTTTACATATTGTTTCCTTTTAGGATGCCTCTGTGATGCATACCCACTAGGATTAAGCAGCTCGATCATAAGGATGACCCCCTCAATGATGAGGCTTCGATAGAAAGATAAGTTCCCAAGGCGTTACCCATAGGTGGTGCACTTGTTATACCACCACCAGTGGAGAGAAACATGGTACATATAGTGCCAACAGATGATGACTGTAGGCTAAGCACTCTCCATGAGTTTTAGAGACAAAGACCCCCCAGGATCTAAAGGGAGCCCGACCCTCAGGCAGTTGAGGACTAGCTTGAGATGGTGACCATAGTTTTTCATCTAGTGAGGACACCAGCTGACTATATAGTGGTCCTATGAGAGAGCCTTATTTGGGATTCAGTGGGACTATGGTGGAGTTTGCCACACTGACTCACGATGAGGACACTCTTTCATGGACAGAGTTCAAACGACTCTTTAGGGAGGTGTCCTATTTGGTTACACATAGAGAAGTGCATATCTAGGAGCTTCTTCAGCTTCAGCCGGGCAGTTTGATTGTGGATGAATATTCATCGAGGTTCACCAACCTCTCTAGGTACTCGATGGATATGGTCATGGATCAATACTGCATAGCTCGGACATTCTATTGAGGTCTACGATGGTACATCTAAGCTATTGTCGTTCCTCTATGCATTTCGACTTATGCTAGAGTGATCGAGTAGCCCTTGGTGATCAAGAGCTTCTTGGAGGAGTAGAGACAACCAGTGGTAGTCAGCAATAGGCAAACAAGTACAGAGACCTCAGTAGTAGGGTGTCGATTCATGCATATGGATTAGGATGTGGTAGATGTCACAAGAGGACCCAAGATAGGGGATCGAAAGTCCAGGGCTCTCAGGCTAGATCTAGTCATCCTAGGGAGAGGCAATTATACTCGTGTGATGGTAATGGATATCTCACTAGATACTATCCAACTCGTCAAGTTTCCAAGATGGAGGTACTGGATGGACCACTGAGGCAGAGGTAGAGAGTGGAACAGGGAGACCCACTAGGTGGTAGACATAGAAGAGAAGTATGGTGAGCTGCATGTTGTGGCAGATGCATTGAACTACTTCCACCACCACCCCCAAGAGGTCTGAACCAGGATCAGGGAGTTGGGGGACAAGGGTGGGAATAGTTTCATGCAGTCAATGAATACGACCCAGGGACTCCGGGGATGATTCAAGGTATGATATGTGTCTTTTCTACCTTAGTTGTCGTACTTATAGACATAGGTTCCAGCCATTCCTTCCTCGCCACATTCCTTTTGAGAAACCTAGAGATTCTGGTAGAGTCATTGACTCATCCCTTACGCTTAGAGGCACATACAAGTGAAGACTTGATGATCACAAATATTTGCATATAGTGTAATATTTCCAATGGAGGTGAGAGTTTCAATTAGAACCTCTTGATGGCGGTGTCAAGGCCTTACAACGTCATTCTTGGTATGGATTAGCTATCTTCGGTCCATGCCTAGATTGACTACTTTAGGTGAGAGTGTAGTGTGTCCGTAGTAATGGGACGAGGATTTCTTTTGTTGGTGAAAAGGAAACCCTGGAAGCACATAATGGGCTCATGCATAGGATCGTGCAGATGATAACTCATGAGTGGGATAGACCTACCCTAAGAGAAGAAGATGTTTTGAGCTTCCAGGTCCCAACAGTAGTGGAAGAGTATGAGGATGTCTTTCCAGAAGAAGTTCCAGTATTACCACCCCACTAAGAGATCACCATATGCATCGACTTACACCCCGGGACAGCATTGATATCCTCACAAGCGTATCAGATGGCTCCCACAGAGCTTCATGAGTTGAGAGTGCAGTTGGAGGGTTTTTAGAGTAAGGGATTCATAAGACCCAGTGTTTCAACCTCAGTGGCCCTAGTTTTTTTTCAATAAGGCAGATGGTAGTTTGAGGTTGTGCGTGGATTACTCTTGCCTGAATCATGTAACGGTTAAGAACAAGTATCTTTTTCCAAGGATCAACAGCCTCTTTGATCAGCTGAGATGGGTTAAATGGTTCTCAAAGGTTGAACTTATATCATTTTACCATCAGTTATGAGTACAAGATGAGGATATACCAAAGACGACTTTCAGATTCCACTACGGTCACTACGAGTACTTGGTAATTCTTTTCGGCGTAAAAAAATCCCCCACAGTGTTCATGGGACTTATGAACCAGATCTTATAGTCGTGCTTATACCGATTTGTAGTGGTCTTCATCAGAAACATCCTTGTGTACTTGGAATCAGAAGAGGAGCACGCGAGACACCTAAGGATGGTTCTAAATGTACTCTGAGAGTACCAGCTTTATGGGAGGATCTCGAAGTGCTAGTTATGGATACAGGAGGTCCCCTTTTTGGGAAATATTATCTCAGTGGATGGAGTAGCAGTGGACCCAACCAAGGTTGAGGATGTGTTAGCATGGGAGCCACCCTAGAGTGTGACAGAGGTGCATAGATTCCTTGGGTTGGTAGGATACTACCAAATATGTATCCCTAATTTCTCCTGAATATCATCCCTGATGACAGTCTTGACCTAGAAGGGGCAGCCTCATGTATGGATGGAGAAGTGTCATCCATATTTCTAGTAGTTGAGGTAGAGTTGGAAGAGTGCACTAATATTGAGATTTCCATCAGAGGATGTCGAGTATGTAGTTTTCTACGATGCATCAGGGATTGAGATTGGTTGTGTCCTAATGCAGATATAGGTATTGATTTCTTATGGTTTATTCCAGCTAAGGTTGTGTGAGCAGAACTATGCCACCCGTGATCTTGAATTGGCAGCGGTGGTATATTCATTGATGATGTGGTGTCACTACCTGATGGGATAATGATTTATCATCTAATGTGACGACAAAAGCCTCAAGTATATCTTCTCATAGAAGGTTCTAAATATGTGGAAAAGGTGATGGCTAGAGTTCTTCCAAGATCATGACTTCGATTTCGTCTATACTCTTGGGAAGGGGAACGTTATAGAAGATTCTCTCAGTAGGAGATTGAGTTCGTGGCTAATGAATGAGGAATTAGATTAGTTGTCCTCACTACAGTTATCCTTCATGGATGGAGATGATATATCTTATCTCCAGTTGATGGTTTTCACCCCTCTGCTCTTACAGTGATTCAGGGAGGCACAACTAGGGGATTTGAAATTCAAAACACTGCGTACTAAGTTATCCTCAGGACATGACCCTAATGGATATTCACAAGGTGGATAGAACATAGTTATTTTCAGAGGGTGAACGGTTATGCCAGTGGTGTTGTGGGATGAGGTTCTGAGGGATTTTCATACATCCCCCTTTTAAGTATATCCTAGAGTGGCTAAAATGTACCAGGACCTCTGGCATCAGTTTTAGTGGATATGTATGAAGAAAGCAGTGGCAGAGTTTGTTTCTTGATATCTTATGTTCCAGTAAGTGAAGGATGAGAACTAGGTTTCAGTATGGTTATCTCACCCATGGAAGTGTCAGAGTGGAAGTGAGAGAGAATATTGATGGACTTCATGATGGGATTACCATGTAAATCCAAGGGACACATTTCTATCTAGGTGATCGTTGACCGAATCACCAAGTTGGCCCACTTTCTAGCTATTAGGGATATGAGTTCCATAGAGAGCTTGGGATGACTCCATGTGTAGGATATAATTCAGCTTTATGGCGTCCCTTCAATGATAGTATCAGATCATGATGCCTGTTTCACATCCTAGTTGTGGAAGGGATTGCATGAGGCTTTTGGGACATAGCTAGGCTTGATCACGATGTTCCATCCCTAGAACAATGGTCTGACAGAGAGGATCATTCAGGTTATGGAGGATATATTGTGGGCCCTTATCTTGGACTTTGGACATAGTTGGGAGGACCACCTACCACTGGTGGAGTTCACATACAACAATATCCACAACTCCACCATTGGTATAGAACCGTTCAAGGCTTTATACGGGCGACCCTACCAGTCACCGCTTTTCTAGACTTACCCTGGAGTGTCAGTACTAATGAATCCAAAGTTGGTGCGAGGTACTACTGAGAATGTGCAGGCCATCCAGGAATAGATGAAGACTGCACAGAGCTGGAAAAAGTCTTATGCTAACAGACGACAGATACCAATGGAGTTCTAGGAGGGGGCATGTCTTCCTTTGGGTCTCACCTCGACAAGGGTTACAGATATTTGGTCAGGGCGAAAAGTTGTCTTCAAGGATCATCGTCCCTTTTCAAATATTGTGCAGAGTTGGAGAGTGGACGTACATCCTAGATATACCACCAAAGTTTCACTAGGTACATGATATATTCTATGTCTCACAGTTGAGGAGGTACGTGCATGATCTGCCACATGTCATTGACTGCGGTGAGGTGGACATCGAGGATGGAGTGACCTTCGTAGAGTACCCAGTGGAGGTTGAGTATCGATAGGAGAGGATCCTTTGTGGGTGAGAGATTCCCTTAGTGCATGTATGGTGAAAGCATGAGAATCTTCAGGAGAGAACATGGGAGTGGGAGGCTCATATTCATGTGTAGTACCCACATCTATTTGAGTAGTCATTTTCATTGGATTTCCAGGATGTAAATCCCTAAGATGGGGAGAATGTAATGTCTCAAATTTTTTGTGTATTATTTTTAAATAATATATGGAATTTTTTCAAGACAAAATTTTGCAACGGAATGTCATTATGAGGCCTAGAGTTCCAAAATTAAATGTTTGAAATAAATTAAATTCTAAATAGAACTCATGAGCAGTTTTCCTGAAAAAGAGGAATAACTTTTAAATGGGTGGCCAGACCAGAAATCGGAGGACACGTTTGCGTTCAGAGTAGAAACTATACCTTAGTCAGGGCCTAACATCGACTAGCATGGGTTGGCTTCAAAAGTTAGTTTTCGAAAGTTTTAAAGGAAACAAAATAAATAAATATTTTATTTTATTTTTATTTCCTTTTTAGCACAACGACCTAATTCCTCCCCTAAAAATATGATCTTATATAAAATATGTAGGTTTACCTGCATAACCCTACGAATTAACGATGGTCATTAGAGTGGTGGAGGAGGAACTGTTGGTAGACGATGTTGCAGCTATCGATTAACGCACATTGGAGTTCAACGAACCTTGCCAACGAGCATAATGCGGTAATATTCCTTCAATCAAATCGAGGTATGGGTTTTCTGTCTTGATTTAGATCTTTCTTGTTCTTGAATTAAATGAAAAACATTGATATACCCACAAACAAGTTGATCCGCGGATCATGCGTTCTTGCAGGACGGTGTTGTTTTCTGATTCTTATGGGGTTTTTATCTAGGAATTGATTTTTGATAATTGTTGAATTTTTGTTTTGATTATCCTATTAAACCTATTAATGGGAGAAGATTGAACCCATGAAGAATGATGGTGGAGGTGTTTTCCTCCTTTGTTTATTGATTTCTTCTCTCCCCACTACACATTCTTCGCGTACTTCATGGGGAAAAAACAACAGATCTTTACACACCCATTTTGCAATACAATAATCCCAAATTGGATATCTAACATCACGATGACTCAATGAAGGTGCGACAAAAATGGCAGCAAACAAATCTACACGGTTTGGAATAAATATTTCTTTGGCCTTTCATCATGTGGGTGGATCAAAACATGTGTTTGGGGCCGATCGGACACCCAAAACATTCCGATTTAGATTTGCTATGACGGGGTGACCTTGAACTGTGAGTTTAAAGTGATCAGATGTCCGGATCGAAGATTGGCGGGTCACCCGATGTGTGGTGATGAAGAATAGTGGGTTTGGGAAATTTCTAAAGAACACGGAATGTTATCCGATGAACACACCATGTGGGACCGGCATGGTGGTGGCTAGGGTTTGCACACTGCACCTGGAAAATTACCTTTTGTGCCTCCAGGGAGACATTGTGTGTGGGCCCCATCCAACAGTGGCTAGGGTTTCTGGTGACAGGAATCATAGACACAGTGTGTTACCATTTCCACATGGTATTTGGGTCCTTACATGGACCTAACATCTATCTCAGGAGATACACGGACACAGGGTGGAGTATACGGGATGTACTCCACCCCATGAAGAGGCCTGACCAGATACGCGGACCACCTCATGTATTGGTACATGGTTTGGGAGACGTGGTTAGAAGCATTGTACGGGACCATGGACAGCTTACACAAATTCTTCCCCGAATAGTGGAACACAACAAGTCGTTATTTTACACACCATGTATACCTTCTTCTATACGACAATCCATATGACAAGAGATGTTGTACACAGGTAGTTCACGGGGTTAAATGACACGGTGTTTGAATCTTCTAAACATTGTGTAATTATCAGTACCTAGCTTGGTCTTCTTGTCCATCATTCCTTAGACATGTTCCTTTTGGGTTAGTTCCTATTTTTCTCGTTCCCCTGGAGGTCAGGTATCATTTCCATACACAAGAGTATGACCCCTTTAGCAAGAATTTCGGAGATAGAGTCAGGTATCCCTCTGAGAGGCCTATAGTGAGATCGTCAATCCATTCTAGACCCTAGGAATATTTGGGTATCAACATGTCCAATCCTACAGGATGTCAATCCTCTTCTTAGCAGGTGGAATCCAGATGATTCGTGGTATCTACCAAGGCCTTAGCATTGATCATCATCTGTGTATCGTGATCTTTTCCCAATTAGGGTGTGTTCTCCCAGAATGAGTGTATCTATTTTCTCTTCAAATATACCAGTACATTTATACCTCTCATAGCTTTTCCCGATGAACAATACTTCTCGGACGGATATCATCAGAGTTATCAGACTCATGTAGTGAGTTCTCCAAGATCAGTTCTTTATGGAATCATCAAAATGAATCCCTAGTGTGGGTATGCAGTCATTTTGACTTGTCTCTAGACTACAGTTTTTGCTTTCAAGTATATATGGATGTGTTTATCTTGTTATATGTTCTATATACATATACTATGTAGAGTTGACTATAACCTTACTTGTGTTTTTCATTATAGTTTTCAGGGTCCCCTACTGATTATTTTCATATTTACAAATTCATGGGATTTTCCCACACTTGTCATGTATTTTGAAGATGAGCAACCTTTCGACGGAGTCTAGGGTGGACCAGGACAAGGTGGAGTTTTCTGAGATCCTTACAGGATGAGGTGTTCCTACGGCTATGAGAATTAGTCCTAGTACCTCTTTCTTACTTATAGGTTGGACTTTTTAGTTTGTAGAATCTTTCTTTTGGTGGGATAATATTCTGGCCTAGTTTACTTTCCTCACTTTACTTTTGTAGTACTCTGTCGGTTGGGTTTAGTCATATACATGCATTTTTTTCTGTAGTGGTTTTTACTTTTCAGAATCTGTTGTCTTGGATTTGTGTGTGTGTGTACAGGTACCTAGGCAATACCTCCCATGTTACTGATATGCCTACTCGGTGCTAGTCACCTGCCCCTAGCCTACTGAAGGCAGGCTTAGAGAGTTACGATGTAGGCCCCATTGGGATGGGTTGTGACATAGGATGATAAATGGTGTCAAATTTCATCCATTAGAAATTTATGAACCAATTTTTACCTTATCAGAATAATTACAACCCTTTAATATTAAAAGGGTCACTAACACTGTTAAGGAAAAAATTGGTTAACCAAGGGGTTAATCCAAATATAATGTTTAAAATAACATATTTACATTTAAAAATTTTATTTTATTTCTATTTTATGAACATATATTCTTTATATTTTAATCCATGTGATCTTGTAACCATTTAAATGAGTTAGACACATATTATATTATAATATTTCATGATTTCCAACAATGATACTAATGAAATTTTATAATAAAAAATATTTTATTTAACTATTTAAAATTTATAAAAATAATATATTAAGTCAATATGAGTGGGATATTATTTAAAATTTCAACTATGGTCTATTTATTGGACAATTTTAATTTTAGAGTAACTTTCATGACCGTTAAAGATTAAAAAACATTGATATCATGGTAATTTTCAAAAGGGATAACGGAGTATTAAAACTAAGAGATAAGGGTGAATACATAACCAAAAAAATGTCCAAATTTTTTTATATAAGAGTATTTATACACATCATAATATTATATTATAATTATATCAATTTTTATCCATTTCCCCTTAAAAATAATTTATATTAATTTAATACTTTAAATCCAAGAGTGCCCCTCCCCTCACTTTAAAGGGAACTCACTTTTCTCTTCTTTCTACACATCAAGAAAAATTTGTTTCATCCAATACCTGACCAAATATTTTCCTAAAAAACCTCCCCATGTTCTAGAGGTCTTATTTTGGGTTTAATAACAACATTATGTGGCATTTGGTGTAACTTAATTGAAGTTGTCCAGAGAAGAGGTATATCTTTTAACAGAATATTTTGATTTGATTTATTCTTCTATATCATTAAAATATTATTAAAACAAAATAAAATAATAACACCAGTATATTAGATATACATAAGTGTTTTTATGTTAATTTTTTAACCTATATCCATCTCCCCTACCATGAAATGGGAATTAAAACCATTATTCGTGTGTAAGGTGGACTACCGTCTCGCGAACTGATGTAATTTGTTTTCCATCACCACCTCTAAAATATGGTAATAATGATTGATTATATATATATATATATGATATCAATGAAATAATTTCAATTCTATAGATATAATATATCATTTATTGGTTACCTTTCCATCTAATTAAAATTGATAACCTCGTTCGTGCATACATGTGGATTACCACCTCTAAAAAGAGATGTGATTAATTTTTCATTACCAAATCACATGGATAATATATATAAGTATATTTAAATAAATTATTTTATATTTGTGATATAATCATCATTCTATAAATATAAAAGGATACTACTTTCTTTTTTCATGTTATTTTGAAAAATGGAAATATTACTCTTGGTATGTATGATCAACCGTCAACATGATTGTAACATAGTTCACTTTTCATAACCATATTCAATAGTTTTTTTAAGTATAATTATATTATAAATATTTTAATTATTTTATGATTATTATTATATAAATTATTGAATAATGATCTCTCGGACTATAGTCAACCTATCAAAGTCATTTTGGATAGATGAGTCAAATATCGCCAAAAGGTATGATGTTAACTTAATTGATTAAGTAATTGAATATGACATCGTAATAAATAACCTAAAGAGAATAATATTCTTGGAAAAGGTTATTAATCAAGAAAATAATTAAAATGATTTTTTTATTTAGGAATATGTGATGATTAGAACTCTATTTAAGAAAATCATTACTTTTAAAATCACATTTTATATTTTTTAATGGTTTATTATCTAAATATTTTTCCTCCATATCCATATTATTAAAATTATTTTATTGATATATTTATATGTAAATGAATCAAATAAAAATTACATTCTATTTCACTTTTTACTTTCTTTCAATGGTCTTCATATGGAATATTTTTTCGATATTTTATATTGAACATTTTGATAAAAACTGGAAAAATGATTATTCTTTTTTAACATATATGGCGTCAATGATTTTTCTCACCATCATAATAGTTATTTGATGTTTGTATTACTTTAAAATATTTCAATTTTTATTCATATAAAAATAACCTCCCCTTTATTCTATGTATTTTCAAAATCGGTTTCAAATGGAATGGATATCTCAATATATGAAAATGTTTTTATTATGGGTGAAAAAAATATTTTTACAAAATATTTCATTTCTTATGATTATGTTACGGTTCTTGGGAAAAAAATATATAATGGTTAGTTCTATTATAAACCAAATATAATTGGTTCTGTTATAAACCAACTATAGGTGGTTCCATTATAAACCAATGATGGGTGTTTCCATTATAAAACAATTACGGGTGGTTCTATTATAAATCAAGAATGGGTGATCCAAATATAGCACTCCAATGCAAGGACTATTTTTAAGAGTAGTTATAATAGTGATATGAAAATTATTTTCCGAGTTACCTACATGATTTATCTATGATTTATATTGGTTTTCATTGAAAACATATTATTTCACAATGTATTATAAGGAGCTTATCTTTAAAGGAATGTTTATAATACTTGTTAAGGGTGAAATTCATAACTTCTTGAAAAACAATTATTAGTGTTTAATGATTAAAAATATACCTTAAGGAGTTTTATTTTTTCCTTTAAAATTTATTATGAAATTTTTAGTGAAAATATTTGACCAAAGAATCTTACTTCTTTGATAATAAAATTTTTATTTTGAGCTGAATGTTTATTTTTTAAAAGGAAAAATTTTATATGTTTTCATGGAATAACAAGTTTCTTAATTATTTTTATATCTCTTATTTATATTTTATTTATCATCACATATTTTAAAAAAATCAAAATGTTTAAGGATGATCATAAATAATAATGAATATTTAATATAGAAAATAGAAATATGGGTATATTGGTAATAATGCTCACATAATGACATGGGCATCGTTATATAAGAGTTTTTTCTAATTCCATAAAACTATATAATTAAAAGTTAATTATGTATTTTATTGATCCCATATTTTCCTTATTATGTTGTATGTTTTGGATGCTTAAAATTGGATCACATTTATTAGTATCAAAGCCACAAATACGAATTATATGTTTTTACCACTTGATCTAGGAGTGAGGATTCCGGGTTGGTAAAATTTTATATTTACTTTATTTATAAAATATAATCACTTTATAAATTAATAAACCATATAAATATAATTTATATATTGATCGCATCCCCAAAAAATTTTTGTAACATTTTATTTCCACTCACATTTTACATGTAATCCTGCCCAGATATAGGTTTTTGAGAATTTTTAAGAAAACCAATTTTCATTAAAAATATTAAGTCTCTGCAATTTTTTATTAAAACCATGGTTTTGTTTATCCTTGATGAAAACACTTTCTATATAAAATCCAAAATAATTTTTTCATGGTCAATCTGTTTATGGATGTACTTTTAGAATTCGGATTTAAAAACTTAAAAGTGGTTTTAGTCAACTACATATTTGATTTCTTCATTAAATCTCATTTTAATACTATCAGTAATCATTTTTTCTAGTAAACCATGATGACTTTTTATATTATTTTATGATCCTATATATTTTTTAAACATTTTCCATGTTTTTTTAAAAATAATAACATCATGGTTTTGAAAAACCTTAAGAACCACAACAAATGCTTTAAACACATTTCATGGATATAGAAAATTAAATTTTCCTAGTTTCACCAATTATTTGAAAATAAATCTAAATTAGGTATAAATAAAATTTATTTAACTAAAGGTAATTAGATGAGAAAACACTTATCTAAACACAATGGAAAATATTTAACCAAAACCTAATTTTCCCAGTATCTATAGATTCATATTAGACTAAATAAACTAAATGAATAACACTTACCATTGTCTTTTATGTTAATATCTTTCCATGCTTCCCAACACATGTTTTAATGGAATCATTAAGAATCATCCAATAGAATACTTGTGTATAGAATATGTGAATCTTATAAATGTTTCAAAGGACTCAATCAAATCCACAATATACTTAATCCTTTGGTTAGTTGGTTAAGCTAAATGGTAGATAGAGATATCTCCAGCGTTGATTTACTATGATAGGAATTTTCTTCCTCACCTCCAACAATTCACAAAAAAAGTTATAATTTATCCATCCTACAAAGGATATATCAAAACTTTCTCAAGTTCCCTATAATTAAATGAAATGTTTTATAAAATGAAACTTTTTTTAACTCTCATATCATCATTTTGATAAATATTTTGAGGCTTAAAATTTTAATTTTTATACTCAAATTTTAAAAATCATCATCCCATTAGGATACAAACAGATCATGATAACTTAGGTCTAACAACAAGAATAATTTAGGGTAATCTCATTATGCATGTATTTCCATGCACTATACAGTAATATAGTAACCCAAAATATGTCATGGTTTACACCAGAAAAAAATATAACAATATTTAAAACACCAAAAAATGGTTTTAAATTTATTACACCTTTCTAATAGGGTTAATATCGTACCCTATTAATTGGTAATCCACACCCCATCACAAAGGAGGATGTCAATTAGTAGAGTACATTTTCCTCTCATATAAGGGACCCATGCCTGATCGGTGATGTTGTTGATTAGAGGGATACCTTACACAATACCTAATATAGGGTTCCTAATTCCTATATTGGAAATGATTTATCCAGGGGAAACCTAACCACATATATCAATCCATATCCCAACTCATGGGTATCAATATATATATATATATATCATATTTGTAGGGTTCCAATGGGAATTTTTTATATGGTCTTATACTATGAAATTGTTTTTCAAATATCCATAGACTATCTTCGGAATAATATATAATATAATATAGAAGAATATATTTTGATGAAAAAATTCACATCGACATATCCTTAATATCGAACCTAATGTAATTAATTATATCTTCATTATGTAATCATATTAAAGAATAAAATTAGGTTTATCACTAAAAAGGTTTTCTTAATGATATGTTGTTTAACTTGCTAATAACATTAACACATTATTATATCAAAATAAATAGATCGTAAATTATAATTAGTTAGATTGATATAGATTTTGGAATACTCGACTATGTTTATGTATGACATTTTACTCACTACTGGTGTACCGATAGATAAATCTAAATAGGTTCTCATTTTTTTGTGAGATATCATGTAGTATTTTTGGAAAATTCAAGTTGAACTAGTGATCTTTCATTGTTATATAATATTTGACCATAATTAATGGTGTGAACTCATTATGAGATTCTTCATGTATGAGTAGTGTAGGTTAGACAATGTACTAGTTATTTTAACCATAAATGGATTATGGAATGGTGAATTATAAGAGGTATATCTCAGGTTTGAAATTTATAAATGGTTTCATATCATTTAATTAGGTCATGAAATAGGAATTGGAGTTGATTAGCTTCTTCTATGGGTGATTCTTTTTTTATTAGGATAAAATTATTTAATATTATAGGATAGAGATACCAATGTGGTGGGGAAAATTTATCTTTTTATTTTTACTCAATGGCGATAGATGGTGAAAACCCTTTCCAAAGGATATGAAAGGTGTCTTGTTTTCCCCCATAAATGTACTTTGGTAATTGAAATATTATATTTCTTTTACCTATAGATTCTTGAAGAAATAAATAAAAAACTTTATTTTCACAATTCATTGTTAAATAATATATTATTTATGGTCTCTAATGTAATTTGATAATAAACTTATATTTATAAAATTATTCAATTCTTTATAACTCATAAGAACTATATTTTTTATATTAGATCAATATTTTTTATTTCACCATCATTAAAAAACTTATATTTACAAAACTTTTATTCTTAATCATGTTTATCTATAAATATATGTAGTTTTATTTTTTCAAAAAAAATCTTAAAACACAATATTTTTATTTTATTTAAATTTCATAGACTTCACCATGTTCTGTAGTTCCCCATTATGCTCTATATTATTTAGGATGGGTCTCCAATATACCCAACATGAGGGTCACAAGGTGGGGAAAGGTGTGGTGTACTATAGTCAGGATGGGATGAGGAAGCCATGATCTATCATTTTCTTACCCTGTTTCCATTTCTATTATTATTAATGTAATATATCAAGTTCATTTTGAGAATGAATTAACTCATTATTAGAACATGTCCCCAATTTTGATTTAATTGGGTTTCTTATTGTTATTTACAGAATTTTTTTGGGTATTATTTTACTAATGGAAAAATAATTTTAAATAAAAACATGAGAATTTTAGTTTTTCTTAAGAAAGTATCTCTTGAGGAAAAATAATTATATATCTTTAAAAATGCCTTAGATTTAAAATCTATTAGTATAGTATTTATTATCATAGTGTGTGTAACACCCTAATATTTTGAAAATAAATTTAATATTGAATGCATAAAAACACTAAGTCTATATCAAACACCACTTTGTTATAACATATCGAGTAAACATAGTTTTACCACCACTATGATTTGAATTTTGAAAAACTGACATACACGGTTGTGTTCAGTAAGATATTTAGAGCCTGATAAGAAAAAATTAATATTTAGTAAATAGTAATGTACCCTTATGAATATTAATATAAATAGTAATATGAACCTTATGAATATTAAATCATATTGTTATTTTATTTACTTAAGGTTCTAATATAATGAGATCTTGATTAATTTTTCAATGTGATATAAAATGAATTACACTTTTAAAATTGTTATTCTTCGAATAAATTATGGATTTATTGAAAAATTAAGTTAATAATATTTAGAAAAATATTTTAAAAAATTGGAGTTCATTTTTTAATTTTAAATGTCAAAAATTGGTTAGGGTGAATATTTGGTATTTTTCTGAAATACTTAGTAAAATACGGTAATTTACCGTTTGTATACATTATCAGTTAGATTTCCAATTCCTAGCATCATGAATGATGTAAGCACACTTGGTTCAAACTCACATGAAACTATTACTATTATGGGTCATGTGAATCAACACTATTGATTTTATTGAGGTAAATAATAAGATAATGAATAAGGTATTTACAAATCACCCCTCTCTTCTACTATAACCCCCCCTCACTCCTTCTTCTCTTCACTCTTCTCAAGACTTTTTTCTTATCTAAATTCTTCTAAAATCTCTTTCCAATATCCTACCCCATGTACATAAACCCTTGGTCTCATATAAATACCAAAACCTCTCCCCAAAGGAGGCTCCCAAGGAAGATTACTTCAAGAGGTAAATTCCACTTTTCATTTATTTTATTTGAAGTTTCTTTGTTTTCTTTTTCTTTACTCACATCCTTTCATAAAAATGTTATAATTACTCCAGTACCTTAAATTTACTGTAATTTTGTTATGACAATGGAAAAATTCATCATCATCTCTCTTTTCCCCTTATTTTATGCTATAAATGAAAACACTCTCCGAGATGTGTTAATTTATCACATTCAAGGATGACGAGTTTTCAATTTCTATTATTGTCAGAATTTATAGTCATGAAACCATTTTTATGGTTGCACCAGACCATAATACATGGATTATAACTTATTTAAGGTTCTTTAATCCTTTTTTACACGTTATATTAATTTATAGATCAAAATGAGTTCTTTGATATCAAAAATCACCAAATAATCCAAACAATTATCATTAAAGTTTTATATAATGATTCATCTTCACTTCAAATAACCATAAAAATTTTATAACTATGTAATATTTTTGATTTTAAATAATCACATATAGATTCAATTTTGGACAACCATTCTCATTCTACATGTTTATCCATACATCAATATAAGTAAACCAATCATGAAAACCAAGGAAGAAAATGCTCCCAAACAATGAAATTGAATCTCTTAACCCATCAAAAGGACATGAATGAACATAATAAGGTTATAATAAATTAATTAAATGTAGAGGAGTTTATTGAATAATTAATTTATGAACCTAAATTTTATCATTCAGGTCATTAAGATCATGTGAGGAACACCTTCGTACTTAAGGTATGGGTTTTCCACCCGAACCTCCATTTTCATTCAAGTTACTTTTATTGACTACTTAAATCAATGAATTTATATGTATTATTTTTTACTACTCATAAATTATATTTTAGTTCACTATATATTTTTACCAACCATAATATTTCTTTATTTTATGGGTACTTACACATTTTAAAATGAACTTTCAAAATTCATTCCAAAATCCAAGCCCGATTCAAGGGAATTTATCAAATTTTCACCTATTTCATGGTCCCTCTGTAATCTATTTTTATCAAAAGTTATTGTCCTAAAACCAATAATTTTATTTTAATAAAACTACATTAATTATATTTTGTTTTTATACAAATATTTTTCCAAAACAATTCTTCATTTTCAAGTAAAAGTCTATTTATCTTAAGAATTACTCAATGATTTTATAAGACTATCTTCATCTTTTTCAACAAAATTTTTGATTATTATGTATTATTGGGGTTAATATTTTATTATATCATCTACCATATTTAATTTAGTGTTTTATGATTAGTTTGATAGTGGATTTTTTATCTTAAAACTATTCACTAATTTACTCTGAATGGTGAGTGTTTATGCATAATGTTCGGGGAATGTTATTTACATTTCATATGTTAGATCTAAAATGAATTTATATGTTTTATATGTTTATCCCTGTTCATATGAGGAATAAGTTTCACTTAGTAAGTGATGGATGGGGCCCTCTATAGACCCTCTATGCATTAGTAAGTCTAACGAGACAAACTATGGTCTTAGCACAAGAACTTGACAAAATGGTTATTTATGGTCTTGGCACGAGGCCTTGACGCTATGGTTATGATCTCCAGCATTATGAATTACCTCATTATAAAATTAGTAATTTAATTATCAAGAGGTTATTTGACTAGAATAATACCCATGATTATGATTTATTATTGGATTATTTATTCATCTCTTATTCCTTCCATAATGTGTTCAAGTTCATTTTTAAAGGCATGTGTTTTTAGTTATTCACAATGCCTAACTTTATGTTTATGATATATTACACTGTATTTATTACCCTTACTGAGCATTTGAGCTCACCCCTTTATTATGTTTTCATTTTACTAGGACATGAAGAGGTATATTATGAATGACAAGAAAAAATAACCTAGGAGTTATGGTGTTGTCAAAGGCGTTTCTAAAAAAATCCTCTCAAGTTGTTATATTGAACTTATGTATGTATATTATTTCCAAAGATTCTAAAATAATTGGTATTCCGGGATGTATATTCCTTATTTATATGATAATGTAAGAAAATAAGGCACCGGCTCTAGGAAAAAGGGGTCAGGTCCTTACAATTGGTATCAAAATAAGTTTAGTAGAATACATGGAAATTGGCTTTTGAAAACATAGATTAGGGAACAAAACCCTAAGATAGTCTTTGAGGATAAATATAAGAGAACATCCTAGAATTTTTTTTAAGGAATATATTATGTGGATATTTCTAGAAAATAAATCCATGTCTGGATACTATAAGTGGATGTGGTTCTGTCACAGATGTACCTAGGTGTAACAACTTCGATAAGGAGTTTCAGGCCGGATCTAGGGTACCCTAGTACATGACAATGGGCCTTACTATTCACCTATTTTAACACTCTCAGGGAATATTCTTGAGATAATTTAAATTTTATTTACAATCCATTATGAAGGATTTAAATGTAAATTTTTCCTCATTGAAACCATTTTTATGATTATAATATTAGCTATGTATATAATTTCAATTTTTCTAAGTATTTTTCTATGTTGAGATTATACATTATGATTCATAACCTAATCTAGTTTATGCAATTATTTAGAAACAATTCCTAGTGGAAGGGATGGAAAACACATAAACGCATGTGTCCCATGTAGGGACTTACCTCTGATGTAAGATAATGTTGTTGGCTCTGGAGCTATGACTGGTGTCGATCAACTTATAACTATACTGGGAAAACTGACTCAGGTTATGAATAATAACCTTACCTGTATGGACCATTCAGATCCACAATGTGGGGGAGCTATGTTAAACCACATTATGTGAAAACAACCTTCATATTTTAATAAGAATACAAACCCATTCATAGTGGAGTAGTGGATAAGTTCATTAGAGAATATATTTCTCGCGTTGGGATTTAATGAAAGAGAATAGGTTTTCATGGAATTTTATCGACTATCAAGAGATATATATTAGTGGTGGTATTTAATCTAAATCACAATGGAGGATAAAGAAATATGAGAAATGGAATAGAGTGATTTTAAGGAAATATTCTTATAAAAATAATTCCCTCATGAATAGCAAGAAGACATGGAAAAGAAGTATCTAAATATGAGGAAAAAATAGGATGAGAATGTTTGAAAGTATGAATCTAACTTCACAAGGTTATCAAGACATATTGAGGACTACATATGTAATCTAAGGAGGAATATTGATTGATTCATTTATGGTTTAAAACCATTCCTCCAAAGGGCTCTAGTCTCCCAGAGTTTCTCATCATATGAAGATATAGTCCCAAGTGCTATCAAGGCAGAAAATGAATTCTTTAAGACTTATGATTTTAAGGGAAACCAAAAAAAGAATAGGTATTATAATACTATGAAAAAGTAAATAAGGAAATGGAGAATAAAGGAATAGTTGACCTTATACCCTGTGATAATTGTGGGCAGAGACACCCTGGTACTTGCCTGAATGGAATGAGTGTTTGTTACAAATGTGGAGAAAAAGGCCACCAATCGTGGGATTGTAAGTGGAATAAGGAAGTTATCAATGTTCCATGCTACAATTTAAGAGATAGGGGACATTATGAAAATTATTGTCCTAGGCATCATGGAAAGTTTTCCCAAAGAAGGCCCAAGGAGAAAGTCCAGTCTTATGTGGTCACAACTACATAGGTTGAAGTTCCTAATGATATAGTGGTAGGTACCTTAATCATTTCCTTGAACATAGATAATGCTTTATTTGATTCTATATCATCTCATTATTTTATATCTTCCCAGTTTTCCATGAAATTAAACATGTTCAATTCAATTTAATAAGGATTTGTCATTCAAAACTCCTAGGTTATGTATCATTGCAACCAAGATGTGACGATCAGTCTCCCTCATGAGTCATAAATGTGCTTTAGTTTCTAAACTTATTATCATACACAAGATTTAATTTGATATAATCCTTGGTATGAGTTGGCTTTCACATTATGATGTGAAGATCTATTGTTAGAAGAGGGAGGTTATGATTTTTTGCATAGTTTTGAATACCTTGTCTTTAGAGAAGAAACCACGCTAGATGATTCTTATCTAGATCCACACCCAGTGGCTCTACTAAATTAAATTATTGTGGGGTAAGGGAATTAAGTATCTATGGTTGAGTAAAGTAATGTTAAAATAGGGGATGTACATATTGTACAACAATATGTTTATGTGTTTTTAGAGGATTTACATGGACATCCTCTAGAGCGGGAAGTTCAGTTTTCCCTTGATTTAATTACTGGTTAGAGGCATATATCAAATACTCCTTATAGAATGGGCACTGTGTAATTAGTAGAATTGAAGAAAAAACTATAGTAATTGATTGATAAAGTATTTATTCACCCTTTTTTTTCTCCATGGGGAGCCCACATTCTTTTCATTAAAAAGAAATATAGATCTATGTGATTGTGCATTGACTACAGGGAGATGAATTCTATAAAAATAGAGAAAAAGTATCCACTACCAGACATTGATGATTTATTTGATCAACTTAATGGAGCCCAATATTATTTTAAGATTGACCTTTGATCTAAATATCATCAGTTGCAAGTGAGGAGAGAAGATATTACAAAGACAGCATTTTGAACCAGGTATGGGCATTACGAGTTTAGAGTAATGCCTTTTGGACTGACTAATACACCCTCTATCTTCATGGATCTACTTAATTGGGTTTTCAAGGAATATCTTGATTACTTTGTGGTGGTATTTATTCATAATATCTAGTTATATTCCAAACTCTATGAAGATTGGGAAAATCACTTGCTCACTAATCTAAATACTCTTAGAATAAATGAATAATATGGGAAGTTAATCAAGTGTGAATTTTGTCTTCAATCAATTTCCTTTGTTGGACACATTGTCTACAAGGATGTAATCTCTTTATATAATGTGATGAAAAAGTATTTTCAAGATGGACTACTCCAATGAAAATAACTGAGGTACGTATTTTTATTGGTTTAGAAGGTTATTATCAACATTTCATTCAGAACTTCGCCTGTTTATCTAATCCAATTACCAAGAATAAGCATAAAGGGGGTAAGTTCGTATGGAGAAAATAATGTGAAGATTGTTTCTAAGAATTGAATAGGATATTAGTGAATGATTTGATCCTAACTCTACCATCAAGGAATGATGGGTTTGTGGTCAATAGTGATGCATCAAATAAAAATCTTGGTTATGTACTTATACAGAATGATAGAGTTATTTCCTATGCATCAAGGAAATTAAGAATTCATGAAAAAAACTATCATACTCATGATATTGAGTTAGGAGTTGTAATCTTTGATCTGATGATATGGATACATTGTCTATATAGAGGAAGATTTGATATATATACAAATCATAAGAGCTTGAAATATATCTTCTCAAAGAAAGAACTCAACATGAGGAAATGGCGATGGCTTGAACTACTCAAGGATTATGATTGTTCCATACACTACAACCCAGTAAAGGAAAATAAGGAAGATGATTCATTGAGTAGGAAGGATCACGGAGTCCCAAACAAAATGATGATGGAAAGGGATCTTGTGTTTATAGGTCTTGTAAATATGGATATGGGAATTATAAAAGATGGTGAAACATAAATACTTTTTCATTTGGTTTCCCAAACATATCTATTGGAAAGGATTAAAACTTCTTAGTCTGATGATGAGAATCTATAAAAGAAAATTAAATGTTTGAATGGTGGTAATTTGGATGAATTCATTTGTGAAGATAAAATTATGAAATTTGGGAAGAGCCTTTGTGTTCAAGCTATACTCGAGCTAAAAAGGGAGTTATTGGATGATGACCATAGTTCTAATTTCTCTATACATCTTGGTAGCACTCTAATATTTAAAGGAACATTTCTGGTGAGACAACATGAAGCAGAAAATTTTTGATTGCGTATCAAGATGTTTAGTTTGTCAACAAGTGAAGGCTGAAAGACAACATCCTAGAGGATTCATGAAACCAATACCTATTCCTACATGGAAATGGGATGAAATCACCATGTATTTTGTTACTGGATTACCCTAAACTCCAAGAAAGAATGATACAATATGGGTAATTGTTAATCCACTTACGAAATATACACATTTCATCGCTATAAGGGAATATTTTCCACTAGAGAACCTAGTGTTATTCTATATCAATGAAATTTTGAGACTTAATGGTGAAACTCTCTATATTGTGTATGATCATGATCCCTAATTTACATTAAATTTTTGTAAAATACTTCAGAAATATTTGGATACGAATCTTCGTTTGAGTAATGATTACCACCTACAAACTGACAGGCAATCTGAAAGTACTATTCAAACCTTAGAGGACATGTTGAGATCTTGTTAACTTGATTTTCAAGATATATGGGATCAATATTTACCTTTATTGTGGTTTTCATACAACAATAGTTTCCATTCAAGAATTAAAATGGCACCATATGAAGCATTGTATGGAAATACATGTCGTACACCAACTTATTGGGATGAAATTAGAGAAAGGAAGCTTATGGGCCTAGATCTTGTGGAGTAAACAACAACAAAGTTAAATAATATTAAATCCCATATCAAATAATCTCAAATAAGGAAAAATATCTATGATGATAATTGAAGGAAAGATTTCTAATTTCAAGTGTGAAATCACATTTTCTTGAAGTTTTCTCCATGGAAGGGTGTTATAAGATTTGGGAATAAATGGAAACTAATCCATAGGTATATTGGACCTTTCGAAATCCTAGAGAGAATTGGATCTATTTCATATCATTGGTCTATGCCACCTAACTTGTCTAAAGTACACAATGTGTTTCAAGTCCCACTACTGAGAAAGTATTTGCGAGATCCAATGCATTTCCTCGCTTCTGAAGGTATAGAATTGGAACCTGACCTATCATACTATGAAGAGCCTATCCTGATTCAAGACACTAAGGAACATGTGTTGAGTAATTGGATGACTCGGTTGGTAAAGATACTAGGGAAAAATCATAAAATCGAAGAGGCAACATGGGAGCCTAATAAGCTTATAATGAAGACCTATCCAAATCTTTTTATGAGGTAATATTCTGTGAATTTTGAGGATGTAATTTTTATGAGGGGAGAATGTAACACCATAATATTTTTAAAATAGATTTAGTATTGAATTCATGAAACATTAAGTCTCTAAAAAACCACTTTTTTATAAACTATCCAATAAACATATTTTTACCACCTCTGTGATTTGAATTTTAAAAAAAACATACATGGTTGCATTTAGTACGATATTTAGAGTCTAATAAGACAAGCATAATTTTTGGAGAATAGTAACGTGCCCTTATAAATAGTAATATGAATAATAATATGTACCTTATTAATATTAAATCATATTACTATTATTTTTTCTTTAGTTTCTATGATAATTAGATCTTGATTAATTTTTCAATGTGATATAAAACGAATTATAGTTTTAAAATTGTTATTTTTTGAATAAATTGTGGTTTTATTTAAAAATTAAATTAATAATATTTAGAAAATTATTTTAAAAAAATGAATTCTAATTTTGAATTGTACATATCAAAAAATGGTTGGGGTGAATTTTTGGTATTTTTCTGAAATACTCAAATTTTTATGAATAGTAAAATATGGTAATTTACCGTATATATACATTATCAATTAAAATCACTATTACTAGCATCATGGATTTTTTAATCACACTTGGTTATAAATCCCATGAACTTATTACTCTTATGGGTCACATGAATCCACACTATTAGTTTCCTTGAGGTAAATAATAAAATAATGAATAAGATATTCACAAATCACCCCTCTCTTCCACTATAACCCCCCCCCCCCTCACACTTCCTATTCTCTTCACTCCTATCAATCCTTATCTATTGTCTAAATTATAATAAAATATCATACCAAGATCCTCCCCTACGTCCATCATCCATTTATCTCATAAAAAGACCAAAACCTCTCCCCTAAATAAGCTCTCAAGGAAGATTACTTCAAGAGGTGAATTCTTCTTTTCATTTCTTTTATTTATGGTTACTTTCTTTTATTTTTCATTCCTCACCTCCTTTCATCCAAATGTTATGATAAATACAGTAACTTATATGTAGTGTTATTTTTTATTATAATGTAATAATTCATCAATGTCTCTTATTTCCCCATATTTTTACTAGAAAAGAAAATACCATCTGAGATGTGTTAATTTATCACAATCAAGGGCGACAAGTTTTCAATTTCTATTACCGTCTTCAATTATGGTCCTGAAATAATTTTTATGTTTTAAACAGGCCATAATATATGTATTATAGCTTATTTAAGGTTCTATAATCCTTTTTAAATATGATATTAATTTATATATCAAAATTAGTTTGTTGTGATTAAAAATCGCCAAATAACCCAAACAATTATCATTAAATTTTTATCTATTGATTCATCTTAACTCCAAATAACCATATAAATTTTATAAAAATTTAATCATCTAGATGTTAAATAATCTTATATATCTTCAATTAAAGATAACCATTTCATTCTACATGTTTATATGTACACTAATATAAGTAAACCAATCATGAAAACCAAGGAAGAAACAACTCTCAAACAATGAAATTGAATCTATTAACCCATAAAAAGGCCATGAATGAACTTAATAAGGTTATACTAAATCAATTAAATGTATATTAGGTTTTGTAATCATTAATTTATAATACTAAATTTGATTATTCAGTTCATTAAGATCAAGTGAGGAACACCTTTGGACTTAAGGTAAGGGTTTTCCACCCGAACCTCCATTTTCATTCGGGTTACTTTTATTAACTAATTACCTAAATAAAATTCATATGTATTATTATGTACTTCTAATAAATTATATTTGAGTTCATTATAAATGTTTACCAACCATAATCCTTCTTTATTTTATGGGTAGTTAAATGTTTTAAAATGAACTTTCAAAATTCTTTCCAAAATACAAGCCCGATTCAATGGAATTTAACAAATTGTCACCTATTTGATGGGAACTATATAATATATTTTAAGAAACCATTGTTTTCATAATACCACTAATTTTATTATGAAAAAACTACCTTAATATACTTCTGTTTTTATATAAATAATTTTCCAAAATAACTCTACTTTTTCAAGTAAAAGAGTATTTATCTCAAAAATTACTCAATGATTTTATAAGAGTATCGTCATATTTTTCAACACTATTTTTGATTATTATGTATTATTGGGGTTAATATTTTATGATATAATATACCATATTTAATTGAATGATTTACGATTAGTTAGACCGTGGATGTGCTATCTTAAAACCATTCACTAATTTACTCTGAATGGTCAGTGTTTATGCTTAATGTTTGGGGAAAGTTATTTGCATTTCATATGTTAATTCCAATATGAATGTATATGTTGTATATGTTTACCACAATTCATATGATGAATAAATTGGACTTATTAATTGATGGGTGGAGCCCACAATATCCCCTCAATGAATTGGTAGGTCTCATGAAACAAACTACGGTCTTAGTACAAGGCCTTGATAAAATGGTTATTTATGGTCTTGGCACAAGACCTTGATGCTATTATTATGATGTTCGGAATTATTCATTCCCTCATGATGAAAATAGTCATTTAAAGTTCATGAGGTTTTTTTTCTAGTAGAATACCCATGATCATGCTTTATTATGGCATTATTTATTCAACTCTTATTCCTTCCATAATGTGTTCAAGTTCATTTTTAAAGGTATGTGTTTTTTCATTCACTATGCCTAATGTTTTTTATGATATATTCTACTCTATTTCATACCCTTAATGGGTGTTTGAGATCACCCTTTTCTTATGTTTTCATTTTCCCCGGACATAAAGAGGTATATTTTGAATGACATGCAGAAATAACCTAGGAGTTATGGATGTTGTCAAAGGAGTTTCTAAAAAATATTCCTCTCAAGTGGTAATGTTGAACTTATGTATGTATATTGTTTCCAAAAATAATAAACTACTTAGTCCTTCAGGATTCATATACCTTGTTTATATGCTAATGTAATAAAATAAGTCACTAGCTATGGGTAACTGGGGTCGGGTCCTTATAGTTGGTATCAAAGGAAGTTTAGTAAAAAACATGAAAACTGGATTTAGAAAATGTAGATTAGTTAACAAAATACTAAGATAGTCTTTGAGGATAAACATACAAGAACATACTGGAATTTTTGGTATGGAATAGATTATATGGATCTTTCTATAAAATAAATCTCTATATAAATACTACAAGTGGATGTGGTTCTTGCAAAGATGTTCCTAGGAGTAACATCTCTGACAAGTAGTTTCAAGCTTGAACCAGGGTATCTTGGTACATGACAATGGGACTTAATATGCACCAGGTTTGATACTCCCTAGGGATATACTTTGGATAATTCATATTTTCTTTATAAGCCATTATGAAGGATTTAAATGTAAATATTTCCTCCAAAAAACCATATTTATGATTATATGATTATCTATGTATAGAATTTCAATTTATGCAAAGTATTTGTATATGTTGAGATTATAAATTATGATTCATAACCTAATCTAGTGTATGCCATTATTTAGAAATGGTGCCTAGTTGAAGGAATGGAAATTGTATGAATGCACATGTCCCATGTTGGTAATTTCCTCTGATGCAAGATAACGATATTGGATCTGGTGTTGTGACTGGTGACAAGAAACTGATAATTATACTGGGATAGTTAAAGCTGGTTATGAATAATATCCTTACCCATACGGAGCATCCAGATCCATAATGTGGGGGAGCTATGTTAGACTTCTTTATGCGACAACATCCTCCATCATTTAATGGGACTACAAACTCGTTCATAGTGGAGAAGTAGATAAGTTCATTAGAGAATATATTTCTCGCTTTGGGATGTAACGAAAGAAAGAAGGTTGTAATGGAAGTTTATTAACCCTTGACAGATGTAGATCAGTGGCGGTATTTCATCCAAAACAAAATGGAGGATGAATAAATATAATAAATTAAATTAAGGTATTGTAAGGAAGTCTTCTTAGAAAATTACTTCCCCCATGAACAACGAGAAGATATGTAAAGGCGGTTTCTGAATCTGTGGCAAAAAGAGGATGAGAATTTTGATAAGTATCATCCTAACTTCACAAGGTTAGCAAGACAATAACCAGACTACATACATAATCCAAGGAGAAATATTGATCGATTATTTTATATTTTAAAACCATTCCTCTGAAGGGCTCTAGTCTCTCAAAGTTTCTCATTATATGAAGATATTGTCTCAAGTGTTATCAAGACAGAAAAGGAATTCTCTAAGTCTTATGATTTTAAGGGAAAGCAAGAGAAGAAGGGGATTTATAAAAACTCTAGAAAAGGAAATAAGGAAATGTGGAAGAAGGGAAGAGTTGGCCTTCCACCCTATGATATTGTGGGATGATACACCCTAGTAATGTTCTAAAGGGTATGGGATTTTTTTACAAGTGTGGAGAAAAGGCCATCTATCTAGAGATTGTATGGGGACAAAAGAAGCTACTAATGTTCAATTATTTAATTGTAGGGAGAGAGGATATTATGCAAATGATTATCCTAGGTTTCAAGGAAATGTTCCCCAAAGAAGGACAAGGGAGAAAGGGAAATCTTATGTGGTCACAACTGTAAAAGATGATGTTCCTAACGATGTGGTGGAAAGTAATTTAATTGTTTCCTCGAACTTAGCCAATACTTTATTTGATTTTGGATCATCGAATTATTTTATATCTTCTTATTTTTAAAACAAAATTAGACATGTTCAATTTGATTTAATAAATGATTTGTTAGTCAAAACTACTAGGGGTGTATCATTGCAACAAAGATGTGTCGATCAGTCCCCCTAATGGCATATAAATGTTCTTTATTTTCTAACCTTATCATGATACACATTATTTACTTTCATATAATCCTTATTATGAGTTTTATTTCACATTATGATGTGAAGATCTATTTCAAGAAGTGGGAAGTTATGATTTTTTAGAATGATTTTGAATCCCTTTTCATTGGAGAAAAAACCACGCCAGCTGATTCTTATCTAGATCCACCCCCAGTATCTCTACAAAATTAAATTTTTGGGAAGCAAGGGAATATAAAATCTATGGGTGAGGAAAGTATTTTTCAAATAGATTATGTACCTATTGTACAAGAATATGTTTATGTGTTTCCAAAGGATTTAACTAGACATCCTCCAGAGTGGGAAATTGAATTTTCCATTGATTTAATTCCTAGTTTGAGGAATATATCAAAGACTCCTTATAGAATGGCCACTGAGTAATTAGTAGAATTGAAAAAACAACTTGAGTAATTGAGTGATAAAGGATTTATTTGCCCTAGTTTTTTTCCAGGGGGATCCCATGTTTATTTTATTAAAAAGATATCTGGATCTATGAGGTTGTACCTTGACTACAGAAAGATCAATGCTATAATAATAAAGAACAAGTATCCCCTACCACACATTGATGATTTATTTGATTAACTTCATGGAGCCCAATATTTTTTGAATATTGACCTTTGATCTGGATATCATCATTTTCGAGTGAGGAAGAATGATATTCCAAAGATTGCATTTCAAACTAGGTATGGGCATTGCGAGTTTATAGTAGTGTCTTTTGGACTAACTAATGCACCCTCTATCTTCATGGATCTAATGAATAGTGTTTTCAAGGAATATCTTAATGACTTTGTGGTTGTATTTATTGATGATATCTTGGTATACTCTAAAATCTACGAAGATCATTAAAATCACTTGCGCGCTATTTTGAAGACTCTTAGAAGAAATCAATTATATGGGAATTTTAGCAAGTGTGAATTTTGGCGTCAATTAGTTTCCTTTCTTGGACACATTATCTCTAAGGATGGAATATCTTTTGATCTTGTCAAAACAATGGCTATTCAAGAGTAGAATACTCCAAGGAACATAACTGAGGTACATAATTTTATTGGTTTAGTAGGTTATTATTAGTGTTTCATTCAGAACTTCTCCCTTTTAGCTAACCTAATGACTAAGATTACATGTGAAGGGGTTAAGTTTGTATGGAAAAAATAATGTGAGGACTCTTTCAAAGAATTGAAGAGGAGATTAGTGAATGCTCTGAACCTAAATCTACCATCAGGGAATGATGGGTATGGGATCTATAGTGATGCATCAATTAAAGGACTTGGTTGTGTACTTGTGTAGAATGATAGAGTTATTTTCTACGCATCAAGACAGTTAAGAATTCATGACCAAAACTATCCTACTCATGATCTTTAGTTTTTAGTTATAATATTTTCTCTAAATATATGGATACATTATCTCTATGGAAAAAGATGAAAGATATATATGGATCATAAGAGCTTGAAATATATCTTATCATAGAAAGAACTCAACATGAGTCAAAGGAGATGGATTGAACTACTCAAGGATTATAATTGTTCCATGAACTACAAATTAAGAAAGGAAAATAAGGTAGTTGATGCATTGAGAAGGAAGGATCATGGAGTCCTAAAAAATGAGGATTTAAAGGGATCCCTTGTTTATAGATCTAGTAAAGATGAATATGGGAATTATAAAAGAATGTGAAACATCACACCTTTTTCATTTGGGTTCCCAACTATCTCTATTAGAAAGGATTACAACTTCTCAGTCTGATGATGATAATATACAAAAAATATTATAGGTGTTAATGACGGTATGTTGGATGAATTCATATATGAAGATGGAATTCTGAAATTTGGGAAGTGGATTTGTGTTCCAGATATACCCAAGATAAAAATGGAGTTATCAGATGATTCCCATAGTTCAAATTTCTCTATAAATTTTTTTTATCACTAAGCCATATAGAGATTTGAAAGAACATTTCTGGTGGGACAACATGAAGTGGGAAATTATTGATTATGTATCAAGATGTTTAGTCTATCAACAAGTGATGGAAGAATGAAAACATCCTAAAGGAGTCATGCAACCTATACCTATTCCTACATGGAAATGGGATGACATCACCATGTATTTTATCATTGGATTTCCCAAAACTCCAAGAAAGAATGATGCAATATGGGTAATTGTGGATTGACTTATGAAATATTCACATTTCATTACTATAAGGGATTATTTTCTACTGGAGCACCTAGCACGAATCTATATCAATGAAGTTGTGCGACTTCATGGAGCACCTCGCTCAATTTTTTCTAGTCATGATCCATGATTTACATCGAAATTCTGGAAAATTATTCAAACATATTTGGATATTGAGCTTCATTTGAGTACTGCTTACCACCCACAAACTGATGGGAAATCATAAAGGATGATAAAAACCTTATAGGACATGTTGATATCATGTTCACTTGACATTCAAGGTATGTGGGATCAATATTTACCTTTATTGGGGTTTTCCTACAATAATAGTTTCCATTAAATTATTCAAATGGCACCATATGAAGCATTGTATCCATCCAATGGCCCGAAGGACTTCATTTTTTTTATTGATTTTGATAATCCACCTTTCAAGGGGTGAGGTGGAGCCCTTACAAGGCCCATAGGCATAAGTATTACATGTCCTGTAGGCCTTAAACATTACATACAACCTAGACTAACTACTTGGAATTTCTCTTCCCCAGCATCTTCATCGTGAAATCATCTCTCTAAATTCGCATGGCTGTTCAGCTAGGCGATCTCGTACATGCACAAGATTGTACCGATGTTAGGTGTCATACCCTCTCATTCTTGAAATCTGTGTAGTTACTGCTATGGTGAAAGCTCCTTTCTCATCTTCCTATAGAGCTTGTTCCTTGTCGGTTGTCTGGTTTGCATCTGCACTTAAGGTGTCTTGAAGGCCTTGAGGTGGCCCGGAGGCCTTACTAGCCCGAAGGCTTGGGTGGCCGGAAGTCCTTAAAGGACTCGGGGACCAAATCGGAGGCCCGAAGGCCCAAACGGGGAAAAATTCTCGGCTTCTACAGTGCCAAACATAAAAGGAAAAGACTATTCAAACCCGTATCAAATAATATAAAATAAGGAAAAGAGTTATACAGATAATCATAGGAAGGATTTGAAATTTCAAGTGGGATATGACGTTTTCTTGAAGGTATCTCCGTGGAAGGGTGGTATAAGATTTGGGAGGAAAGGGAAACTGAGCCCTAGGTACATTGGAACTTTTGAAATCCTAGAGAGAATTTTATTTGTTTCATATCATTTGGCTATGTCACCTAGCTTGTCTAAATTAAAAAATGTGTTCTATATCTCGTTGTTGAGAAAGTGCTTGTAACAACCAACGCATGTCCTCGCTTCTGAAGGTATAGAATTGGAACCTAACTTATCTTACTATGAAGAGCCTATCCGGATTCAATACACTAATGAACATGTGTTGAGGAATTGGATGACTCGATTGGTAAAGATACATTGGAAAATCATCAAATCAAATAAGAAACATGGGATCCTGAGGAGCTTATGATGAAGACCTACCTAAATCTTTTTATTGGGTAACATTCTATGAATTTCGAGGATGAAATTTTTTTAAGGAGGGGAGAATGTAACAGCCCAATATTTTTAAAATAAATTTAATATTGAATCCATGAAACACTGAGTATCTATAAAACAACACTTTTTGTAGCCTAGCTAGTAAACATAATTTTACCACCTCTGTGATTTTAATTTCAAAAAACTGACATACACAGTTGCGTTCAATTGGATATTTAGAGTCTGATAAAACAAAATTAATTTTTGGTGAATAGTAATATACCCTTATGAATAATAATATGTATAGTAATATGAACCTTATGAATAGTAAATCATATTATTATTAGTTTTTCTTAAGGTTCTTAGATAATGAGATCTTGATCAATTTTTTAATGTGATAGAAAATGATTTATAGTTTTAAAATTGTTATTTTTTGAAAAATTTATGATTTTATTTAAAAAATTAATTATTAATGTTTATAAAATTATTTTAAAAAAATGGATTTTATTTTTGAATTGTACATTCCAAAAAATGGTTCGGGTAAATTTTTAGGATTTTTCTGAAATACTCAAAAAATTTATGATTAGTAAAATACAGTAATTTACCGTATATGTACATTATTAGTTAAATTCACTATTACTAGAATCATGGATGATGTAATAAAACTTGGTTCAAACTCACATGAACTTATTACGATTATGGGTTCCATGAATCAACACTATTGGTTGTCTTGAGGGAAATAATAAAATAATGAATAAGATATTCACAAATCACCCCTCTCTTCCACCATAAAACCCCCTCTCACTCCCTCTTCTCTTCACTCCTCTCAATACTTATTACTTATATAAATTTTGATAAAATATCCTTCCAATCTCCTTCCCCATTTCCATCAGCCCTTGGTTTCATAAAAACACCAAAATATCTCCCCGAAAGAGGCTCTCAAGAAAGATTACTTCAAGAGGTAAATTCCTCTTTTCATTTCTTTTATTTCAAGTTCCTTTCTTTTATTTTTCGTTCCTAACCTCCTTTAATTATAACGTTATGATAACTATATTAACATCAATTTACTATAAATTTTTTATGATAATGTAATAATTCATCATCATATCTGCTTTCCCCTTATTTTATGATATAAATGAAAACATAATCCAAGATGTGTTAATTTATCACAATCAAGGATGATGGGTTTTCAATTTCCATTAAAATTTTAAATTCAGGTCATGAACCCATTTTTATGGTTGGAAAATATCATAATATATGTATTATATCTTATTTAAGGTTCATGAATCATTTTTTACACTTGATATTAATTTATAGATCAGAATGAGTTGTTGTGATCAAAAATACCCAAATAATCCAAACAATTATCATTAAAGTTTTATATAATGACTCATCTTCACTCCAAATAACCATATGAATTTTATAACTATGTAATTTTCTGGATGTTTAATAATCACATATATATTCAATTCTGGACAACCATTCTCATTCTCCATGTTTATCAGTTCATGAATATAAGTAAACCAATTATGAAAACCCAGGAAGAAAATGCTCCCAAACAACAAAATTGGATATATTAACCCATAAAAAGGCCATGAATCAACCTAATAAGTTAAATTAATTAAATTAAATTTATATGCGGTTCTATAGTAATTAATTTATGAACCTAAATTTTAGTATTCATGTCATTAAGATCATGTGAGTAACACCTTCGGACTTAAGGTAAAGGTTTTCCACACGAACCTCAATTTTCATTCGGGTTACTTTTATTGTCTAATTACCACAATGAAATTATTATTTATAATTATTTACTCCTAATAAATTATGTTTGATTTAACTATATATGTTTACCATCCATAATCCTTCTTTATTTTATGGGTAGTTACACGTTTTAAAAGGAACTTTCAAAATTATTTCGAAAATACAGGCCCAATTCAACAGAATTTATCAAATTTTCACCTATTTCTTGGGCACTATATAATATTTTTTAGCAACTATTTTTTTCTTAAAACCACTAATTTTTTATGATAAAACTACATAAATTAAATTCTGGGTTTATACAAAGATATTTCCAAAAGAACTCTTCTTTTTCAAGAAAAATAGTATTTATCTCAATAATTACTCAATGATTTTATAAGAGTATCTTCATCTTTTTCAGCACTATAATTGATTATTATTTATTTTTGGGGTTAATATTTTATGATATCATATAAAATATTTAATTTAATGGTTTATTATTATTATTATTGTGGATTTTCTATCTTAAAATTATTCACTAATTTACTCTGAATGGTTAGTGTTTATGCTTAATGTTCGTGGAAAGTTATTTACATTTTATATGTTAGTTAGAATATGAATTTATATGTTTTTTATGTTTATCCTCATTCAGATTAAGAATTAATTGGACTTATTAAGTGATTTTTGGGTCCCTCTATTGCCCATCTATGCATCGATAGGTCTTATGAGACAAACTGAGGTCTTGGTATAAGGCTGTGACAAAATGGTTATTTATGGTCTTGGCACAAGTCCTTAACGTTATGGTTATGATGTTTGGAATTATGAATTACCTCATTTTTAAACTATTAATTTAAATTTCATGAATTTATTTGACTAATATAATACCCATGATTATGTTTTATTATGGAATTATTTATTCAACTCTTATTCATGCCATAATGTGTTCAAGTTCATTTTTAAAGGCATGTGTTTTTAGTTATTCACCATGACTAATGTTTATGTTTATGATATCTTTTTTTTATTTCTTAACCTTACTAAGAATTTAAGATCACCCCTTTCTTTTTTTTTCATTTTCCCAAGACATGAAGAGGTATATTATGAATGACGTGCATAAATAACCTAGGAGTTATAGATGTTGTCAAAGGAGTTTCTAAATTTTATTTACTCTCAAGTTGTAATGTTGAACTTATGTATGTATATTGTTTACAAATCTAATAAACTACTCTGTATTTTGGGATGCATATTCCTTATTTATATTCCAATTTCATAAAATAATTCATGTCTCCAAGCAATTGGGGTTGAGTCCTTACAGTGTGCATCACTATGGGGTCAGTTGTTTTATTTTTTAACCCTATACCCTTAAGGGGTCTATTCTGTAAATATTTATCAATGGAAAATGGAAAATTCTAACACACATCTGGATATTGATGTTTTAAGTCTGTGAAACCCTTATTTCTCAAGGAAGGTGCTTGCTGGGACTTTAACAGTGACACTTAAGTAAGTATATTAGCCAATTTAATGAGAAGAAAGACTAATATACACCTTTTGAAGGGGAATTATTACCTAGTCTAGGACTCAATTATATATTTAAGATTTATTCATGAATCTGTCTCAGATCAAACTAGGGGACCAATTACCTTTAACCTATAATCTAATCGTTAGCATGCCTTTTTGTGAAAATTTTAATGTATTAATGGTTCTCCACTTTTCTATTTTAAAGTGAAAGAGTTGGGAACTCTAGAATTTTTCACCATTTTGGGATGAGTTGAGTGTTCATGGTGTTGGGATCAGGACCATATGAATTCCTTAATACATATCCATTTTAAAGGAATTAGAAACCATGTAGCTTGGTTCCCCATAATGGGACACATGATTCCTTTTAATGTCATATGAAAATGGCCATTATGGTTCATTTTAAATTCATAAAACCATGACTGATTTCTATTAGTTTATCATCATAAAAAATATACTACTAGGTGAAGGATGCCTTGAAATTTTTGGTGTTGGACTTATGCATGAGAGACCATTTCTGGTTGAGTTCAAAGGAAATATGGCTCCATAAATATTGATTTAGTTATTAACCAAAGGGAATGTGTCCTTTGTGGGGGGAAATGATTTAATTGGGAATATGGATCAAAAAGATGGTCTATTGGGATCGTGGGGATATTGTTCAAAGAGCACACATTCATGGTTGAAGAATGAATACTGTATTTTTTGTCAGTATATTATAAATTCAGTATATGAGGAGGACTTAAAAGAGGAGATGGTGATGCAGAGGAATTGGATATCATGCCTGATAAAGAATCCATGTAATTCCATAGGTTGATTTAGGTTTTTTCAGGATATCTAATGAAGGAAATAATTGAAATAATAAGTGTGATGATTTTTGAACTATTCTTAAAGTACAAAAATATGTGCCAATTAAACTAGGAGAGTTCACATTATTTAAAAAAATTATAGAAGTTTATAAAAAATTTCAAGGTTGTGGAAAATATTATTATTGCATTAGGGGTTTTATTGTTAAGGTCGTGTTAAAATATCAATATTTTTCCATGAAAAATATTTCATTAATAATTGAGTAAATGGGTTGGAATATTTATTTTTTTGTTCATACATAGTTTTTTCTGATTATTTATTATGATTTTTCCTTATATAAAAAAAAATTCTAGTGATATCCATCGAAGGAACCACATCAACAACATATGGGATCTAGGTCTACAATATTGGAGAAAACTCAACACGGCCAAACATGGGTGGCATATAAGTGAATGTGGGCTTTCATAGTGCTCATAGGGAGTGTATATGGTGTATTGTGTGTATACATGGTGCATGGGTGAGTGCTCAGGTGGACCACGCAATGTAGTGGCATGGACCTTGATGGTTGTGTGTGACAATGTGTCTAGGTGCTAACCCCATTTCTGGTTTGAGAGGTTGGCATAGTGGGTTGTATTATTAAGATAAAATAGTACAAAAAAATTAAAGTGGGGATAGCTCTATGTGGGTACTATCCTCATGTTTAAAAAATTCTGTTTATAATATAGGATACTCGATCAAATTAATCTTGACCATCTAATCAAACCTTCTCACCTTCCTAAACCCCTTCATTAAGATGGTTGTTCTAGTAGACATTAATGGTTTTTATGACCACCAAATTGGTCATCTACAATGTACTTTATGAAGTGATTAGGTATTTGAAATAGACTCTAGACCATGCATGAAATCTCTTTCATTCATATATAAGTACTTTTCAATAATGTGAAACTCTATAATAATTATATGATTTTATCATGAGTAGTCCATAAATTAATTTCATGAAAATAATTGATTGTAAGAATTATTCAGTTGGTGATCGTGTATCACCACATTATCATGTAAAAAAATAGCGAGTGTAAGAATATCCCATCACATAAAGTCTTGATCACATGAAGGATTAATGGTTAAATGATATTGTATCCACCAAAACATAACATGGAGATTCCTTGAAAAATAGAGTATGAAAATCCACAAGTTTTATAATTTGATATCTATAAATATCTTCAAGTATTTAAGGATACTTGACTTAGCATGAAATCTAGAGGATATATTATAACACCCTGAGATTTTGTGAATTATTTTTTTTTGAATTAATTTATCCTTTTTGATATTTTGAATTTCATGCAACATGAATTATATTTTATTTTATATTAAATCATTATGTTTGGATTGTGCTATACGCAACACCAAGATAATCATGCACTATGCACAACATAAACATCAGATTTATCTACATAGAACACTAAGTTTATCTTATGTTATATGTAATATTTAATTTCCTCGATAATATTCATAACATGCAAGACTAAGGATTACTAAACAATAATATATTATTAAAATATGACTATTTAATATAATATGATAAGACCTTGATGTTAAATTAGAGGTTATAAATAATATTAACTAATTAATGAAAATACATGTTTTACACAATATAATAATAATTCATAGGTTAAAAATTAATTATAAATTAATATGAAAAACTATTTAATATAAAATTAAATATTATTATAGTCACAAAGACGTTTTACCCAAATAATTTAAATTTTCATCTATGTCCCAAAATACACTAAGTCAAACAATCCATTCACTTGGAACTAACTTGGAGTATGCTACATGAAATACCAACTTGGAGTACATTAAACACAACACCAACTTGGCGTATGCTGCACCCAACACTGACTTGGTGTACGATGCACACAACACTGATTTTTTTTAAAAAATATTTTTATAATTATTTAAATGAGATAATTATTACCTATCCATTAAACATAGTTATATGAATAGTATTAAATACATTTAAAAAAAATATTTTTTTATATAAATAAAACATATTTATAATGAAATATATGGTTTTTGGTAAAGCCCTTTTGTGTTTAAAAATTTTGTGTTCTCGAATGAACAGCTTTTAATGTCCTCCTATGAAAAATAATAAAATTAATTTTAGACACATTTAGAAATTTAATTGGATAAAATAAAATTCTTTTTTCAATTAAGAATTTATAAATTATACTAGGGTGATTTTTTGGATTTTTTTGGAGAAACTTCATTTTTTGCTGAATAGTGAAAACTATTAAATTTTAGATAAAAACAGCCTTTTTGTTTAAATAATTATTAATGTTAAATTATATTTTAAAATTTTTTCAAAGTAAAATTAGATAAATTATAAATATATTAACACATTTTAGTTAATTATAATCAATTTTACTTTTAAATTGAATATAAAATCTTAACAAACTTTTGAACAATATTCTACTTTTAAAACTCATTGTTTCATCCCGTCTATGGGATTAAAATTAATTTTAATTTTCCATATTCTATAAATTTAATTTCAAAAAATTGAAATAATCCATTTTAATCAGTATTATATTTATATTCAAATAACATCAAATTAATTTTTTATCAAAAAGATTAGTAAAAGTGATTAAAATTAATCACAACGATTAAGGTTAAATTAAGCATAATTAGGTACTAAACCTTAATAATAGGGGCCCAAATGACATATAAAATTGTCCAAAACCCATTTTATGTCCATTATTAATCCATACACCTTAAATTATTGATTTATGTTTTTTTTTTATGACTTTGTTAAGGTAAGAAATCATGTACACCGAACTTGTTTTCAAAAATTCCAAGTGAGTCATTTTCCTTCCTTATAAAAGGCCACCACATCTCCCACTACCTCAGACCTATAAAACCCTTGAAGTTATTAAAAACCCTATCCAATAAACTTACCATAAATACTAAATCTCTCCTATAATATTTCCCTTGAAAAAAGGCAATCCAGGTAATCCTTTTGGCACAAACCAAAAGGCATTACCCGATTTAGAGGTAACGTCTTCTCTCAAGTCCTTCATTTTATTTTCATTCTCCACCCCCTCCACTTAATTTTTTACGTGATTTTATAAAAACACCAGTATAATTAATATAATATTATTTTTTTATTCTATGGTTTCAACCTATACTTACTCACACCTCCATCTAATGGGTAATGAACATAATATTTATGTGCACAGTGAACTACTACCTTATGAAACGATGATTGTTCATTTTTCCTTTACCACCTATCATGGTGGAAATTATGATAAAAAATATATTTATATATGTTATATATAATATTAAATATTTATTTAAGCTTATTTATTCCTTTTTACAACACATATCTTTTTTCTTTTCATTTGGTGTTAATATGATAATCTTGTTTGATGAAGTGTGGACTACCACCCCCTCAAAGTGATGTGATTCATTCACAGACTACATGGATTTTATTAAGGATGGGTTTAGTGAACATATATTATATATATAAAATTATAATGATAATTTAATTATATTATATATTTATACTCTTATATTTCATTTTCTTTCTTTTTTTCAACATCATAATAAAAACGGAAACAGTGTTCAGGCGTACGTACAACTTACCATCTCCATGAACAGTATATTCCATTTCATACAAATAAATTTTACAGACTATTATAACACAAATATTATTGATATAAATTATATTTATATTATTATTTACATTCTTTGAATCATGATATAATTATATTTACCAAATATATAACAAATTAAGATACAAGCGAAAAACAAAGAAAATATTACCTGAAGTGTAACCTTAACATAAAATTGCTAACAAGTGGGTAATATAAAGTCATAATAAATGCATATATGGTATCGAATATAATAATATGGTTCTATAAAATATTTATAATAAATTTATATTTATTATACATGAGGTTTTAATGAGTAAAACAAGAGTCAAGACACAAGGTAAGGGGATTTCATCTCCCTTTTTATTTTCGTGAGATGCATGCTTTATTCACCACCCATTCCTTTTGTGTGGTGTGTATACTAAACATGGATGTAATCAATGATTCTTATAGTTAATTTTATGGGTATTTACATATCCATTATATTAGATTTATTTCATGGGTTTTAAGTTTCAAAAGTTACCAAATTGGAAAAATATTTTTTTCTCAATTTTCCTTCTTCGAGGCTCATGTTTTTTTATAACACAAAATTAATTGTTTGGTGTATATACTTCCATATCATGAATATAATTACATTAATGATATTATAGGATTCATTTAATTTCCTTCTCTTACATGGAGAGTATGATCCCAAGTTATTAGGTGATAAGAGTTTATTGAAACAATCTCATCGCTTTTTGAGATTGTTAATGATTATGCTTCTTTGATAAAATATTATCATCTATATCTCAAGAACATTCATGAATTTTCTTATACTCTGGTTATTCATGATATATTCATGTGTTGGTACCATTTTCTTCTCTATGGTATATAATATTTTTAAGAATTTGTTTTTAAGAAATCCTGAATTTACCCTCTCTTTGTTCAGATATCATTGTTCCGTAAAAACCATGTTTTCTAAAAAGGTTTTCCAAGAATGTTCTACTAATCTCTATGATCATTAAAATAAATTTTCCCCTTTCTGTATTTTTACAACATTATCAAAGGAATCTTCCTGTCACTTTCTAAAAGAGGAAATTTTTTATCTTTTTTATCGTGAAAAAGGAATGTTCTTTTTACCTCATACAACATGTACGGATTTATTAGTCATCAATATTCTGAAGATTTCTTTTCATGTTTAAAGGCTAGTTTTTAAGAAAATTCTTTTAAAAGATTTTTTCAATGAAAATAGTTTTCAAAAATGATTTCAATCTTATTTTATAATTTTTTATGGAAAAAGGTTTTCCAAATGATTTCAAGTATTTTTTATAAATTTTCAACTTATTTTCTAAGAAAATGATTTTCAAATGGTTTTATGTATTAAAAATACTTTTTCAATGAAGAAATAATATTTTCCTCAAGAAATGTTTTTGAAAGATATTTCAAAATTATTCTCCATTTAAGATAAGATCCACTGATGTTACTCATTTCCATCTAGAAAATGATCAAAAGGTTCCATTAATATTCAATCTATGAATGGGATATGCCAAATGTCATTGTATTTATGAATCTTATTTCTCATTCTTGGGTTATATGTTTATGAAATCTATTTCTATTCCATAGGTTATACAATTTTGAAACCTTCTTCTCTTTACGGGTTATACATTGATGAAATGATTAAGAAACCTATATTTTTTCCATTGGTTATGATGTGATGAATTGTTAATGATACTCATTTCATTTCATAGGTTACGATTTGATGTTTATAGAACCTATCTCTTTTTATGGGTCATGATATGGTGAAAGTTTTATTATCTTGTGGAACATTTATGAATGATTTTATTATGATATGGGTGGGACCTATATCTTCCTCGAATGCATTGGGTAATGATAAGTTTTATATGATCCCAAATGGTACATGCGTTGTAGCCCAAACCTAAAATAAAGAGGGTACACAGGTTATAACCCAATCCTAAAAACAAGAAGGAACATGGGTTGTAGACTAATACTAAAATAAAGAGGGTAAGCAGGTTATAACCCAATCCCAAAAACAAGAAGGTACATGGGTTGTATCAAAAGCCTAAAATAAATAGGGTACATGGTTTATAGCCTGATAAAAAAAATAAGAAGGTACATGGGTTGTATCCCAAGCCTAAAAGAAAGAGGGTACGTGAGTTGTAGTTTAAGAACAAAAACAATAAGGTACATGGGTTTTAGACCAAGACTAAAAGAAATAGGGTACACGGTTTGTATCCCAAGCCCAAAAACAAGAAGTTACATGGGTTGTATCCCAATCCTAAAAGAAAGAGGGTACACAGGTTGTAGCCCAAACCCAAAAACAAGAAGTTGCATTGGTCTTAAAGTAAGAGGGCACATGAGTTGTTAGACCAATCTCGCAGTAGGTAGATGGGTCTTATCACTATCCTAACATGTTTTAAAGGTATGGGTAGGTAGCTTTGACATAAAATTTTCTTTTCTTATATGTATTCCACAATTCTTAGGTCTAATTCCATTTTTAAGATTTCATGGATCATGATGTTAATTTCTTTATGATTCATGTATTATGAACATCCAAGATTTATCCCATACATCATGTTTATGATATTTGATATGCATGGAATGATATTATAATGTTATTATCATGTTCTCATATCCCTATCTTCATTTTTATTCTTACATGTATCCCTTGTTTATAATTACTAATCATTTGATCTCAACCCTTTTTGTTTTTATTTCCCTAGTTATAAAGAAAGGTTTTATGTAAAAGTACTAAAGGTGGAGATATTTATTGGATATGTCAAAGATCATTCACTCGAATAGAATATTTTGATTCCATGTTTCCAAATACACCAAACTATAACGTCCCACAGGCATGTATTTTTGTAATGTACTAAATATTCATCTAAAATGATGTAATATCTATGTATGTCAAGCTCGACTCACTATAGTTGGTATCAAAGGAAAGTTTTAGTCAACCTTTGGAAACTAGGATGAGAAAAAATTAGAGATATCCCTATGTATATTTCTAAGGATGTTTCTATGGATATATCTAAGTATAAGTATAAGTATGAGTCAATGTTTAAGAAAATTTACTAGAATTTTGGTAAATGATAGAGTGAGTGGTTTCCTATCAATACATAATTGTCTGGATACTACAATTGAATGTGGATCTGGCATTGATGTACCTAGGAGTAACAACTTTGACAATATGTTTTGGGTATGACTCTGGGTAATATGGTACATGACAACAGACCTTACTGCACGCCTAGTTTGACACTCTTGGGGGATATGCTTTTGGAATTCACAAACTCTTTATGATCCATCATGAAGGATTTAAATAGAGGATTACTATGAATAAAATTGGATAAAACTAGGGTGTCATAGATTAGAGAATAAGGTTCCATAATCTAGGAATCCTATAAGTACTTTTTTATGTTTATATTGTATCCCATTATGATAAATGTCTCTCACACTATGATTTCTTTTTCTATTCAATGGTGAGATCTATAAGAAATATGGTTAACATTTGTTTTTTCTGATGTGAAAAGTATGGGCATTATGTGAATATAGTCCCCATGTGAAAATATCATAAAGAGAATCATGAAGGTGGTATGAGTATTGGTTATACTTCTAAAGATAATGAGACCAAAAATGACATGTGAAAGTTATGTGGTGTTCTTCTAGTATTGTTTTCATTAAACATTAGAAACATGATTAGATTGAGGTTTAGGAACATTACGACATGATTCATATTTTCTATTCTAGGAAAGAGGTATTAAGGAATAAGTAAATGAATCTTGAGTAATGGTTTATGAATAATGTTGGATAAATGAAGTATTTATATTTTTGAATTAAGAGATTATGTAATGTAATGTATATGTACTTTTAGTATAATTTTTCATTAAGGATTAAAAAGGATGTGTTGAATGGTGATGAAGACATAGAAAATTTATTTCATGGAAAGGTGATATTTTGATTAAGGGAGGGTAATCCTTAATTAATTCTTGATAATGAGATAATGATATTTGGCTAAAGATATGATGGATATGAATAAGAAAACTGGACAGTATAGATTACCCAAGATTTTATTATTGAAAAATTGATCTACTTCATCAAGGATAATGTTTACAACTTTTTGGATTTAGTTGATATCCAGTAATCATTGGAATAAGTAAGCATGCAGGGTTACCAAAAGGAAATATGGTAATTGAGGTTGTTACCATGTTTCAAGGGAATATATGATGTGGGTATTCACATGTTTGGAATGTTACAAACAAGTGGTACATCATGACATATGGGGGATCAATGTTAAGCCGATTTCATGACATTATTTCCAAATCTTTGAATCTTCATATTTAGAATGGATTATAAGGTTAACCATGTATAGAAAGTTTAAGTTAAACATCAGATGAAGTCAGTAACATTAACGTGTTATCTATCCATATAAGGATTTATGAATACTGGATAGACTATTCTAAATACTTTGTATTGATGATAACTAATAGAAAATGAGATGAAATTTCATGGACCACAGGATCAATTTGTACTTCAGAAAAAAAAATATCATTAATTTCGTAGGGTTAGAGATGAATTAGAAATCTATCAAGGCATAACCAAATGTTTTTATTTGTGAATAATAAAGGGAATGACAAAAAGTAAGTATATTTACATATATTATTATTCAATAAAAATAATTACTCAATGATAGGATAATGATAAAAAAACATGTTTTGTCCTAATACCTTAATTTTCATTGATCTGATGGAAACTTAAATCCCCCGCAAATTTATGACTTTGAGGCCCTCAACTTTTCATTGATCATTCACTTGTTTGTGATTGGTGACCTCAATAACTCCCTATAAATATTTTTTCTTTTCCTCAATGTCCAATCATCACTCCCAACATAGGTTCTTCTATGAGTAATCCTAGCTATATATTACTTTGGGTAATTATTATGGTTCCAACTTTCCCTTTTTAAGGGATATTTTAGTATTCATTTTTACGATGTGGGTTTCTATGAATAAAAATTTCAGGTATTAGACCTTTGATATCCTAAACAAATTTATATGTGGAAATTCATTTTAAAGTGGGTAGAATGTAACATCCTGAGATTTTGTGAATTAATTTTTTTGAATTAATTTATCTTTTTTGAGATTTTGTAATTCATGCAACACTAAAGATAGATTATTTTATATTAAAGTACTATGTTTGGATTACATTATACACAACACCAAGATAATAATGCACTACACACAACATAAAAATAGGTTTGATCTATACGGAACACCAAAGTTATCTTTCGTTATATACAATAATGAATTTCCATGATAACTTTCATAAAACGCAAGACTGAGGATTAACGAACAATAATATATTATTAAAATATGATTATTTAATATAATCAGATAAAAACGTGATGTTAAATTAGATTTTATGAATAATTTTAAATACCTTATAAAAATATATATTTTACACAATATAATAATAATTCATAGGTTACCAGTTAATTATAAATGAATAAAAAACTAATTTAATATAAAAGGAAATATTATTATGGTCACAAAGATGTTTTACCCTAATAAATTAAATTTTAATTTATGTCTTGAAATACACTAATTCAAAAATTCATTTCACATGTAACTAAATTGGCATAATTTACATGCAACACTGACTTGGAATATGTTGCACACAACACTGACTTGGCGTACGATGCACGCAACATTGAGTTTCTAGAGAAAAATTATATAGTTATTTAAATGAGATAATCATAACCTAGAAATTAAACATAGTTATAGGAATAGTAATAAATACTTTTCAAATGTTTTTTATAATTTTTTTATATAAATAAAACATATTTATAATGGAAGATATGCTTTTTTTGTAAAGTCCTTTTTTGTTTAAAAACACTATTTTCTCGAATGAAATTTTTTAATTCCCTTCTGTAAAAAAATAATAAAATTAATTTTCTACACATTTATAAATTAAATTTTATAAAATAATTTTTTTTTTGAATTCATAATGTTGATATTATACTAGGTTTAATTTTTGTGATTTTTCTGAGAAACATAATTTTTTGTTGAATAGTTGAAACTACTACATTTTAGTTAAAAACTGTTTTTTTTTTGTTTAAATAATTATTAATTTTAAATTTTTTTTAACATAAAAATAGATAAATTATACATCTATAAAAACATTTCAGTTCATTATAACAAATTTTACATTGAAAATGAATATGAAACCATAACAAACATTTGAACAATTTTCTACTTTAAAAACTCATTATTTCGTCATGTCTCTAATATTAGCATTAATCTTAATTTTCCCGCATCTATGAATTAAATTTAAAAAAAAACTAACATAAATCATTTTAATTAGTAAATTATTTATATTATAATAAGTTCAACATAATTTTTAATCAAAAATATTAGTAAAAGTGATTAAAATTAATCACAGCGATTAAGACCAAATTAAGATTAATTAGGGGCTAAACCTTAATCTTAGGTACCCAAATAAACTATCCACTTGTAAAAAACCCATTTTATGGCCATAGTTCGGCCATAAACCTTCCATTATTTATTTGGGTTGTCTTTTATGACTTTGTTCTGTAAGAACATGTGTACATATAACTAGTTTTCAAAAATTCCAAGTGAGTCATTTTCCTTCCCTATAAATGCCGACCACATCTCCCACTTCCTCGCACCTCTCATAACTCTTAAGTTCGGTCAATACTTAACCAATAAACTTCCCATAAATACCAACATCCTCATATAAGTCTTACCTTGTGCAGAATTCAATCCAAGGAAGTTTTTTGACAAAAATCAAAAGGAGTTACCCAATTTAGAGGTAATGTCTTCTCTCAAGTCCTTTATTTTATTTTCTTTCACCACCCCTCCACTTTATTTTTTAATGATTGTATAAAAAACCACTATAAAAAATAAACTAGAATTTTTTTTATTCTAATGGTTATAAATAAACTTACACACTACTCTATCTAATGGGTAACGAACATACTATTTCTATGCACCAGAAATTATTGCCTCACGAAATGATGATTTTTCATTTTTCCTTTACACCCTATCATGGTGGCCATTATGATGGAAAATATATTTATTTATGTTATATATAATATTTATTATTTATTTAATTTTATATATTCCTTTTTGCAACACATACTTTTTACTTTTCATTTAGTGTTAATACGATAATCTCGTTTGAGGAAGTGTGGACTACCACCCCCTCAAAGCGATGTGATTTGTTCACACTCTACATGGAATGTATTGAGGATGGGTTTAGTGAAATATATATGATATATATAACATTATAATTATAATTTAATGATATTATATAAATATAAACATATATTTCATTATATTTCTTTCTTTCAATATGACAATAAAAACTGAAACAACGTTCATGCGTATGCACGGCTTACAATCTCCATGAACGGTATATTTCATTTTGTATATATATATTCTATGGAATGTTATAATAAAAATATAAATAATATGAATTATATTAATATCATGGTTTAAATTATTTAAGTCATTATATATGTATAAGGACCAAAGATATAACAATTTAAGATAAAAGAGAAAAACAAAGTAAATATTACTCGAAGTGTAACATTAACATAAAATTGATAAAAAGAGGGTAATATAAAGTCATAATAAATCCATATATGGTACTAGATTTAATAATATGTTTTTTTTTAATTTATAATAAATTTTTATTTATTATACATTATTTTTGAATGAGTACAATGATAGTCAAGACACAAGGTAAGGGGATTTCATCTCACTTTTTATTTCCTTGAGATACATGATTTATTCATCGCCCATTCATTTTTTGTGGTGTTTATAATTCCCATGGATGCAATAAATGATTATTATAGTTAAATTTATGGTAATTTACATATCCATTCTATGACCTTTATTTCAGGGGTTTAAAGTTTCAAATTTACCAAACCTGTAAAATAGTTTTGTCTCAATTTTCCTTATTTGAGACTCAAGTTTTGTTATGAGCCTAAATACATTTTGTGGTGTATATACTTCCATATAATGAATATCATTACTTTCATGATATTATAAAATTCATCTAATTTTCTTCTCTTACATGGAGATTATGATCCCAAGTTACCAAGTGATAATATTTTTTTAAAAGAATCTCATCACTTTATGAGATTGTTAATGATTATGTTTATTTGATGATATATTATGATTCATATCTCAATAACATTCATGAATTATCTTCTCTTTTGGTTATTCATGATATATTTTGGTGTTGGTAATACTTTCTACTCTATGGTACATAAATTAGTTAATAAATTGTTTTTAAGAAATACTTATTTTACCCCCTCTTTAGTGATAAATATGTATTCCTTCATAACCATGTTTTCTAAAAATTAGTTGCAAGAATATTATACTAATATCTTATGATCATTAAAAGGAATTTTTACCCTTTTGTCTTTTACATACATTTTCAAAGGAATAGTCTTGCCAGTTCCTGAATGAGGAAATTTTCTATCCTTTTTACCACGAAAAAAGTAATGTTCTTTTTGCCTAGTACGACATGTATGGATTTATCCACTATAAATATTTTGAATATTTATTTTCAGGTTTAAAGGCTTATTTTTTATAAAAAAAATTAAAAGAGATTTTAAAAGGAAAAGGTTTTCAAAAAAATCAAGTATATCTTATAATTTTTTGAGGAAAAAAGTTTTAAAATTGATTTGAATACTTCTTTATAACAATTAAAGGTATTTTTTATGAAAAATGATTTTTAAATGGTTTTATGTATTAAAAATAATTTTTCAAATAAGAAAGGATATTTTCCTTGAGAATGATGTTTTAAAGATATTTTAAAATTATTCTCTATCTAAGATGGAATCCATTGATGTTACTTATTCCATTATAGAAAATAATCAAAAGGTTCCATTAATATTCAATATATGATTGGGTTATGCAAAATGTCACAGTCTTTATGAAACCCATTTCTCTTTTATGGGTTATATGTTTATGAAATTGTTTTCTCTTCCATGGGTTAAATTCTTTTGAAACCCACTTCTCTTTATGGGTTATGATTTGGTGAAATGATTTATAAACCTATCTCTTTTCCATATGTTATGATGCGATGAAATATTAATGATACTCCTATTATTTCAAAGGGTGTGATTTGATGTTTATAGGACAAATATCTTTTTATGGGTCACGATATGATAAATGTTTTATTATCTTGTGGCATATTTATGAATGATTTTATTATGATATGGTTGGGACCTATATCTCTATCCAATTCATTGGGTAATGATAAGTTGTATATGAACTCAAAAGGTACATGGGTTGTATCCCAATACTAAAATAAATAGGGTACACATGTTGTAACCCAATCCCAAAAACTAGAAGGTACATGGGTTTTTTCTCAATCATAAAAGCAAGATGGTACATGGGTTGTAACCCAAGCCTAAAAACAAGAAGGTACATGGGGTATAGCCCATGAATAAAAGAAATAGGTTACACAGGTTGTATCCCAAACCCAAAAACAAGAAGGTACATGGGTTTTATCCCAAGCATAAAAGAAATAGGGTACACAGGTTATAGCCCAAGCCCTAAAATAAAAAGGTATATGGGTTGTAGCATGCTCCTAAAAGAAAGCGGGTACACGGTTTGTATCCCTAGCCCAAAAACAAGAAGGTAAATGGTTTATATCCCAATCCTAAAATAAATAGGGTACACAGTTTGTATCCCAATCCCAAAAAGAAGAAGGTATATGTGTTGTATCCCAAGACTAAAAGTAAGAGGGCACATGGTTTGTTAGCCCAAGCCCACAGTAGATACACTTTTTATATCCTAAGACTAAAATTTTATCCCATGTTACAATTTTATGGATCATGATGTTTATTTATTTATGATTCATGACTTATGAACTACCAATCTCTCTCCCATAACTCATGTGTGTAATCTTTGATATGCAATGTATGATCTCTTATTGTTATGATCCAGTACTTATACCAATATCTTCGTGTTTGTGCTTACATGTCACCCTTGTTTACCCTTACTGATCATCTGATCTACCCCTTTTTATGTTTTTTTCACAGGTTATGAAGAAAGGTTTTATGTATAAGTGATAATGTTGGAGATCTTTATGGGAGATGTTGAAGATATTTCATCAGGGTAGAATATTTTGTTAACAAGTTTCCAAAGACACTAAACTATTATGGTTATCGAGCATTTATTTTTGTAATGTACTAAATATTCATCTAAAATGATGTAAAATCCATGTATGTCAAGCATGGGTCATTATATAGATAGTGTGAATCCATCTATAAATACTGAGGTGGAGAAATATTTTTTTGTGTTCCAATAATATTTTTTTTTGAAGATCTCTCAAAATAGTTCATCTATGTATTAAAATGATTCATTACTTAATAATTCACATGAATTAGAAGTCCCCTTGCATTCCTTATTCATGTGAAAAATATCTATATAACCTGATAGGTTACACGAAAAATCAAAATATCCCACTTACTTATTTACATGATAGAAATGAGTACTTGTGAGCCTTTCAGGTCATGTGAAGGAAATAGGTTACATTTTCATGATCTATACATGTGAGAAGATTGAATGTGGATGAGTATTCATGTGAATTCATTATGGGAAAAAGATTGAGGAACCACTTACATTATTTATAAAAATCACTCTTGAGGTCACATGAACAAATATTGTTTCAACAAGAAGAAAATTTGTGATTCATTCACATGAATTATAACCATATCATGTCACTTGTGAAAATAGGATAGGATATACCACATGTTTATTATTACATGCAAGACACAAAAATGTTTCATGTTGTATATTTATACCATACACACTACATTTTATAATTAAAATACTTGAATAATTTGGAAGGTAAATCAAAAAGGAATATTGAGGGTTCTTTAGATGTGGTGATACCTGAACCATTTTTATTGAATGAATTTGGTATTAAAAAATTTAATTAAATTGATTAGAACATAAAATATTTATAATAATAAACTTTTATATGATAATTTCATTCAATTTTATTTTCTTCATAAATACATGACATGATTTGAGAATTCAGAGACTATTGAGGCCGATAAATTTTTTAGTATAAAGGAAATATTTGTTTGAGAATTTCACCAACTGAGGAAGACCAAATCATTCATTGATGATTAGAAGTTTTTAAGAGTTAATAAAGAAGATATATACAAGAGAATACTTTTAGGTCTGATTATTTAGTGAAATGAGAAGAATAAAATCATCATAGATCTAGTGTAAATGGGTTTCATGACCAAAAGACATATTTAATGAAACTATTAGGGATCTTAAAGGTGTATATGTGAAATATTTATCCAAAAATATCATGGTGGAAGATCACTTTGAGGAAGGGAGAGAATTTTCTACTATTGGATCAAAAAAATAGGAGTAATAAAGATCCTGTGTCTGGGGAATCTAAATAGTTTCTAAAGAGTCCCAAGGTTGGGGTATCTTACTAGTCAAGAAAAAAGTAGAGAATATGGTTGGGTTTTCCAACCAACTAATGTAGAAGAGTTGGTTTTGGTGGTGTAAAATTAGGATGAACTGGAGGATCGACTACTGGGGTTTATTAGCAGTAACAACCTTTTCCATTGTAATCATTGAAAATACTATATTGGAAAATCCATGTTGGTTGTCTAACTATCATGGAAAGGGGTAGGTTTTATGTATCGAACCTTGTAAATATTATTTGTTTTTATATTTTTAATTATTTTTTCATATGAAGTAAGAATATGAGATATCAATTAGTGGATTAAGAACAAAAACTAGTCCAAGATATTGAATTAAAATGAGAGAATTTTAAAAAATTAAACCACTTATTCATCCACCCTCTCAGTGGTCAATCCATCCTAAGGCTCTATAAGTTTTATTAGAACAAATGTTTCCTCTAAATATCTAGGTATTGTCTAATTGGATTACACACCATTAATAAAATATAGATTTCATGAAGTTTTTGAGTTATATCAATTGGATAAAAAAATATGAATGATGATATAAAGTTTCAGGTTTATGTCAATAATCATCAAAAAAAGAAAATAAAGGCAGGGATTCTGAATAATAATCTTATATAAAAGGTAGAGACACTACTAATTGAAGGTAATCAATGTGGTAAATGTATAAATAATCCTTTTGATTATGATTCTTCTAATTAAACATGTTCAATATGTGATGATAGTGTATCACTTAGTGATCCTCATTCTAAATTCAATTATTATTTGAAGAAAGTTCCCAAATAATTGTAACATTATACTATTGGAACTATCAAGGGTCTTCAAGATGAAAAATTTTATTTTGAAGAAGAAGTTAAATAAATAGAAGAGTCATTGGATAAAAATTCATTCATATGAAACACTCTCATAAAACATGTCAAAAAAGGATGAAATAATATATGTTTACAATAAAAGAAATGTTGGATCTACTGAAGAATTGAAAAGTAATTTTTTTAGAATTTTTTATTTAACATTGGTTTTATTCTAAGATTTCCATGAACTTGATAAATTACATAAATATTATATGGATGTTAAAAATGAAAAAAAATAGAAATTGAAGTCAACAGGGAATAGGATATTAAAAATTATTTAACATAATAAATAAAAATGTATAAAGAATAAATAAATAATATGAAGAAGGATTGGAAAGATAGGCAGAGAAATGTTTAGGATGAAAAGAACTCCCTCAACATGAAGTGCTTTAAGTTGGAGGTTAGATCGAAGAATTTGGAATCACTAAAAGATGGAACATCTCAAATTACTATAAATAAATATGTTTCCACAAAATATTGAACAGAAAATCATGACTATAAGAAGAGCATGAGATAAAAATATAATTAAATGTAAATATATTCCAAGAAGAAGGTATCCCATAAACCAAAAACTATCTTACGTACTAATGTTGTTTTAATTTTACATACAAGTTTTAAACAATATTATAAGTATATAAGGAGGGTAAAATATACTAATAAATCCACCACATCAAGGGTGGATGATAAAAGTTGTTTGAATACACATTCCCCAAGAAATTTCAAAATGATTGGTGGTTCGACTCAAAAATAGTAAGGCACACACCCTATGAAATATGGATAGACTACACCCTAAAATAATAGAAGAGGGCATATATAATATTGTGGGTGTATCTATAAGTTTGGGAAAATGGAATAGGAATGTTAAAATAACATGAAAATTCATAAAAAATAATATAATGCCTATATTTAAGTAGAGAAAATCTATATAAAAGATAAGAACTTCATTGGAGAAGAAAAAATCACATAAAATAAATCTATATACAAAGAAAATATTTGAATAATTCGAAGATTTTTATGAGTACTACAACAGAAGTGGTCACTAATATAATATGTTTTGGTATATACCAATAATGAAAAACTATTTATTAATATGAAGATAAAATCTATTGACCAATGTAAAATGAAAAAATAAAAGGAATGTAATGCAGGTGACAATAATAAATCCAAACCTTCTTGGACCAAGAAGATAAGTGAGATATCTTTTTTTACTTAAAATGGATAGAAAAGTGTGATAAGAAAATCTCTTACCCATAGGAAAAATAAGGATCAATTTGAATATGTAAAACAATAACAAGTGTCTAGATAGAATAAATATCAAGTTTGAAGATTCAAGTTCAGTGGTTTTCTCTAGTTCTATGAATGGTATATTCACAAATCCAATTCATTATGGTATAACATGTATTTTATAGGAAACATGAATGAATAAAGGGGGGTTCATGGTTAATATATGATAAAACATTATTAAATATAGAATTTTGATACTATAAATACATCCAACATTACAATTCAAAGAATATATGAGTTCTTAGAAGAAGTTTTTTTGATGATATAAGCTATAGCACCACACATTTAAGAAATAAATTTGAATACTACTAAGAGAGATCTCCTATGTTTTAAAACAGAATAAGTTTCAATGGAAAAATTATGGTAAGCCATGTGAATATTCAGAACAAACAAAGATTTTTAGGAAGGTGTGCCCAGTTGTTTGGAAAAGTGTATTGGAATTGGATAAAAAATTGGATGAAGCTGCAAAACATACTAAAGCTAAAGGAAAGAAAGTGTCTTCATAAAGTGAGGTGAAATTTAATGATAAGTTATCTACAACTAGAAACATTAAGATCAAGAAGGATGATGTGGAAGATGTAATTCCACACAAAGAATAATTTAAAGGGAATAATGAAGATAATAAAACATATGAAATTAAAAAGAGAAAGATGTTTCAAACTAAATCTTCCCATGCTAATATTGAAAGAAAAGAATGGACCAGTTTGATAGGAATCTCTCATCAAAAATACCACTCCTAAATAACTAATTGGATCCTACAAATTTTATTATATATATAATTTTATACTAACATATATATAATTGAAGGAGATGTATAAATCCCTTGAGGGGACCATTAATGAGTCAAAGATGTTAAATATTCACTACATAGTGAATGTGGAACTTCTGAGTGGCTTTGTAAAATTGTAATATTATTTGTGAAAATAACCCCCTCATACCTAATATAAATGAATTTATAATAATTATCATGGGGGATTTGATATTCATATAATAAAGTGGATCTATATCTCTTTTCATTTGAAATTTTTTTATGTGTTTGTTGAGATGAGTTCATGATGAATATACTTTAGTATTTGATTGTTTCAGAAACTCAAAAACATGAAGGAGTGAGTCATCTATGATTGGTATCACATGATGAATAATTTATGGACAACACTGATCACCATGGTTCTACACACTTGTTTTCTACAAAGGGTTTTCCACATTGACATAGAGTTTTCTAGATAAAGGATCTTTGGTAAGTAAAACCCATGTGATGTATTCCTTATCTCACAAGTGGATAATTTTGATGATTTAAATGTATAGAGTATGAGTGTATTCCATGATTGCATGATAAAAGTGTTGATAAGAGAAAATAACAATTATACATTTACATTTATTTTCAATGAAGGGAAGAAAAATATTAACATTATAAAGTGAATAAGTATTGACAACGGGTTCAAGGGGAAAATTAAAGAGAACAAGTGTATGGTTGATGAATGAATATTTTATTTATTTTTAGTATATTATAAAATTAATGTATGATAAAAAATTAAATGAGGAGTTGATGATATAGATATATTAGATTCTGATAAAATATCCATGTTATTCCATATGTATATTGAGGTTCTTCCATGACCTATGGAAAATGAAATAGTGTAAATAATAATTGTGGTAATTGTTTAATTGTTCTTAAATTCCAATGACATGTGCTAATTTCACTAGGATATTTCACATTGTTTACAATATTTAAATACGTGAAGAAATATTTTCTATAAGGTCGTGAAATTTTCTATTATTTCATGAAAAGTTTTATTGTGAAGGCTGTTAAAAAATATAATTTTTTTCACAAATAATGTTTAATAAAGAATTAATAAAAGGGGTTGGAATATTTATTTTTGTGTTTTAACTTATTTTTTACAATTTAATTATTTTGAGTTGGCTTTATACAGAAAAAAAGGATAGTCATATAAAACCAAGGACCTAGCTCATCCATATAGGGGACTTTAGTCTACCACATGGAATGAAGGCCAACATGGCTAGCCACATATAGTAGGTTAGTGCATAATGGATTTCATATCATCTATTGGGGGGGAATAGGTTTCATATTGTGCACATATGGTTCATGGATGAGTTCCCAGGTGAATTACAGAATGGGGTGTTGGGTCCCTTGATGGGTGTCTGTAAAGGTTTTTATAGGTGTTGGCCATGGTACCATATTGAGTGATTTGTGAAGCATTTTACATTATAAAGAAGTTCCAAGAAAATTAGAATTGAAATTTTGAATAAATTCTACATGGGTATTGTTCCTGCGTTGAAAAATTTATTTTTATAACAAATGCATCCTAGTCAAATTAATCTCAGTTTTCCGGTTAAACCTTCTCATTATCATCAATCTCCCAATGAGGATGGCTGTTTAGATCATCCTCAACAGTTCTAATAACCACCATATTGGTCATACCTAATGTGTTTTCCAAATAATTCAGGTATTTGGAATTGAATCAAATATATTCATGCAATCTCTATCTTTCATTCATGAATAAATTTCAACAAAGAACTGTTGTATGAGAACGATATGTAGTTTCATTGATCATTCCACTGATACATCACATGAACATCATTGATCCCATGAATCCTTTATTAGGAGATCATGTATCTCCATGAAATCACATGAAGAATAACAAGCATAAGAATATTCTATAACATACATCCTCAATCGCATGAAGGATTAAATATTTTACAACCATGTATCCACCAAGTTGTCTCATAATAAATCCTTGATGAATAGTGAGTTTGAAAATCTATGAGTTTTAGTGTTTGATATTTGCTGATAACTTTAGTCATTTAAGGATAATTGACTTGGAAAGACATATGGACGACAAGTGGTGTGAATCCTTCTATAAATAATGAGGAAAATATGGAAGTTTTTTTATTTCCATTTAGGTTTTTAAATAAGATCTCTCGAAATATACCATCAATGTTTTTTTTATCAATCATGTGAAGGAGTCCTCAAATGATAATTTATGAAATGTAGAAGGCATCTCGTGTTCCTTATTCATTCAAAAATATCCCTCAAACTTCATTGGTTGTGCGATTAAGTAGAAGATACCATGTACTTTTTTACATAAATTAAAGGAGAACCCATGATCATTTTAGTTCATGAAAAGGAAACCTAAGGTGTTCATGTGATCTATTCACATAAAGAGGATCAAACTTAATGAATTATTCATGTGATGTCATTATTCAGATAGGATCGAGCCACCATGTACTTAATACATGTGAATTACTCTTGAGGTCATTCAAAAACCTATTATTTCGCAAAGAAGAATATCTATGATTCATTCACATGAAGTAGAACCATTACTCATCACTTACACAAATAACACAATAGATATCATGGGTTCACTGTTATATGAAGTAGGACACAAAAACACTCCATACAGTATGTTCATTCCAAACACCCAGTGTGTCAAGATTGAAAAACTTCAACCATTTGGAAGGAAAATACAAGTAGAAGATTGAGGGTTCCTGAGACATTGAGTTATCTAATCCATTTTCATTTAATGAATTTAGTGTTAAAATATTAAATAAAATTGAGTAGCACATAAAAATAGATAATAAAAAAATTATGTGAAAAGTTCATAGACTATGCATTGGTGCATCGATGTGTGAATTGAGTAGAGAATTTAGAGAATATTGAGGTAAGGAACTTTTTTAGTAGAATAAAAATACCAAACAACTTATTTGACTTAATAATGAAGACCACATTATACATTAAAGTTCCATGGTTTTTGATACTAAATCGAGAAGATACATGCAAGAGAATACATTCACATCTTATAATTTAGTGAATTGAGAAGATCTAAATAATCCCAGATATAGTGTAAAAGTGTTTCAAGACCAATAGTCATATTCCAAAAAGCTTTTGAAGATCTTGAATGTGTAAATTAGAAAACTAGACCCTATAGGCTTGTAAATGAATATCACTCTAAATAAGGAATGTTGATTTCCATTGTTGGATGAACAACACTAAGAAAAATATGTATCTTGGGACTAGGGTTTCTAAATAGTTGTTGAAGAGTCTCAAGGTCGGGGTGTCTAACCATCCAATAAGAAGAATATAGGAAGTTTGGGGGTGTCTAACCAACTAATCCATAAGAGTTAGTTTTTGGGTTATAGAACCTAGATCATAAAAGGATCGACTACTGGGGTGCATAAACAAATTTTTCTTTATCCATTGTAATCATTGGGAAAATTATATTGTATAATCTATGAAGGGGAATCTAACTAACATGGAAAGGGGTTGGTATTTGTAAAAAACCTCATAAATATCATTTTAAGTGATCTCTTTTATTATTATTATATATTAAGTAATATTGTGAGATATTTGTGAGTGGATTGAGAACCTTAATAGGTTTAAGAGGTTGAATTAAAAGGAAAGAATTTGAAAAATGTAAACCACTTATTCACCCCCCCCCCCCCCCACCCTTTTTAGTGGACAATCCATCCTAGGGATCTATATGGTTCATCAAAACTATATGACCTCATTAGGAATATAACATAAATATAATAGTTTTATAGGGAATATGTCCCTGATGAGATGGAATCCGATCTTATAGGGAATACAACCTCGTAAAGAAGGATGTAAATAGATTCATGAGGAATATGTCCCATGAGGATGGATATAGAAAATTTATGATGTTGGGTTTGAACCACTTGGAGGAATCCTACATATACTATTGAACAACAACAAAATCCCATGTTGTAAAAATTTCATAGATTAAGGTCATGTGGTAGGATTGTACTATATAGTTTAACAACATGTGGTAATGATATTTTCATGAAGTTTTACATTGTGTGACTATGTCATTTGGACACATAGTTTATCATTGTATTGTAATGGAATTTTTGTTGTGAAAGGGATGAAAAAAGAGGATTGATTAGGTATATTTCATTTTGGATTCTCTAATGTGAATTAAATTTGATCATTATAATGAATACATTGACTAAAACCTATAATCCCACTTGATTCATACTCTATGTGAGAAACAAGAGATAATATCTTGTCAAAATTATTACATGAGTTCATGAAGTCATAGGTTGAATAGATAATAAATGTTAATGCATTTTATATGACACTCACTAATGAATCATAACATGATATTGTTAATGAGGGAATGATTTATTGGTGCTTACACCTAGAAAGGAGGCCCATGTGGCTTACTTAAATGATGACTTAAGTGAAGGTAGAGAGAGTTTGGACTTAAACTTATTTAGAGGCCAATGATACTACCTAGGGATTTATTGGGTGTTATTGGTTCTTACACATGAATGTGGGATTCCCTAATATGGGTTATTCATAGAGTTCTTAGCTCTCTAATTTCTCCAAGTGTAAAAATATTCAACGGGAACCATCTTGGGTTGTATACCCAGAAAGGAATCCCATGTACATATGGATTTTTAGGAGCCTGAATGAACATATAGACCTATGGGAGACCACTCTAGTTTCTTTATGATATAGACCATCATTATCAATGGAATTCATTATTATGATCCTCCTGAGAGTTAAACCTATCTAGGATGATAATTCACATAATATATTTTATCAATAGAATCCTCAATGAAAAGGGTGTGCATTGATGCACATTCTATGATCAATTATATTATATTACCTCATAAGAGGTATGGATTTGTAATTTTTCTGGTTATTAATTTGGTGGAATGAGTAAATATAGGTCTTTTAGATTAATATGAACCAAGTTGGAAACTTGACTGAAAGGATGGATGTGAAGGGTGTCCATTCTATAACTAGATGAGTGTTTCCTTGAAATAGTTGGGGGTACTGGATACCCTTCAAAATTATATTTTAGAATAAACACCAAGAAATAGAGGAAGGTTTCATATATAAGATACCCTTCATGAAAAGTGTAATTTTATAAATTATCCCTCATGAGGTGATCTTGTGATGTGGTCTGTGTGAAGTAGTCTCATGACCTAGCCTTGTGAGATCACCTAATGAGTAGGATTTTTGGGCTCACCCTCATGGCGTGGCTTTGAGAGATCACCCTTCTAAGGTGTCTTTGTGAGCTCACCCTCGTAAGGTAGGTCTTCAGGATCTCCCTCATGAAGTGGCTTCATGAGATCTCCCTCATGAGGTGACTTCATGGGATATCCCTCGTGAGGTGGATTCATAGGCTCACCCTAGGGAGGTGGATTCATGGGATCACCCTCGCAAGGCCTAACTCATTCTTGATGGTATCTCAACCTCAAATAAATGATTGATAAGACCTTCTCTCCTCTGAGCTGGTTGAAGAAGTCATCTATGGGAGGTAATGGATATTGTTTCTTGACCATAATCTATTTCAACCAGATATGATCCACACCTATACAAAGGGTTCCATCCACCTTCTTATAGAAAGGAATGGGTGAACCCCAATGTGAAGTACTGGTACATATAAAACCTTTGGCATCCAGGTCCTCTAACTATCTCTTAAGTTCCTATATCTTAGTTGGTTTCATCTTGTAAAGAGGGATGGACACTGGTGATACTCTTAGAACTAACTCAAAAGAAAACTTTACCCCTATCTCTTAGGAGGTAGTCCAAAAAATTCATCATGGGACACATCTATGAACAATCCACTATAGGAGGGGTGTTTGTATGTTTTTTTCTTGATCATTAAGAATGTTTATAGAAATATAGGCTATAAATCCACCTATCCCATGATGCACTAGCCTATCTCAAGATTCCTAGACATTCCATTCACCTTTATGAATATAGATACCACCCTCAGTTGATAAAAATTACACCCTCTGGTGCTAAAAAACAATATGGTTATGGTGAGAAACCAACCAGTCCATCCTGATAATGATATCAAAACTTATCATCTCAAAGGTAAAGAGATTTCATATGAAATTATATAATCCTATATCAAGTGGTAACTCACTACATTGGAATACACTTTCTTATCACACTCCTAATGGAGTATATATGGTCATAACACCATATAAGTACTCCATATCTAGCCCAAGGATTTCCATAATTTCCACATATTTAAAAGAATGTGTAGAAGTCATATCAATTAAGGAAGATATAGGATTAGTGGATACTAAAATCATACCTCATCCTATAGAAGTTATGGCACTCTACTCCTCTAGAATTGGTTATACAATATGTAGCTTGATAGACCCATGGATCTAAGATACAATCTACATATAATGAGCAGGCTCTCTTTGCTATGCTACATCTCATAAGTCCATATTACAAATCCACATCCACATCCTCCTCATAATTGGACAGTAGTAATCTAGCTTTTGTCCTAATGTGAATCTATGGATCTCACTCTTGAATGTGGGGTCAGTTCAGATCCTCTCTTACTAGGAACTGGTGTAAAATATCTAGAATAATGTTAAAGATGGCCCATATTGTTTCAAGATCAGCACTCTATTGGTCCATTGGTACACTGGGTATTCTTATGGACTGACCTACCACACAAATGATATAAAACATAACTATCAGTTTATTTCATTAAACTGTGACTATCTCCATGAGTATACCCAAGGAGATGTTTCCTACCACTAGATAAACCACTTCCCTATCTTTGTGCTAAACCAACCTAACTCTTACTTCTAACATCCCTAAGGTTCTACTTGGGGATACAGTTTTAGTTCACTATTTTAAAAATGGTAGCCAATCAGAAAATGTTCACCTAGGATCGAATGGAGTACCCTATCCCATCATTAAATAATCTCACTATCGGAAACTCGTCACCATCAGGAGTCATTCAGAAGCATAGAATATCGGTAAAGAGAGATGAATAATCCATAACTTATATAGTACCCTATTGTAGATGCATAAACTCTCTAGTGTAGTCTGATCTTAGTGTCTATGGAAATAATTAATCATTGAATGCCATCTTTAATTACCTCCCAAACATATCCAAAAAAATATCTATCTATATCATAATATCCGAAAAAAATCATGGTATAATCATATGGAATATGGGTCATAATATTGACCCTCCTCTATAGAGGCATCTCCAAATGCTTAAAATTTGATAACATAGCCTCTATCTATGACTCAATAACCTAGGGGACACCTTCTTTAGAAAATTTAGAAGGGTGATACAACTTGAAATCTCATGCCAACTCTTCCATAGTAGGGTATTGTCATGGGGATCCCTACATATACTGCATAAACCATAAGAAACACACTCAAAATTAAGCATCAGTTCCCAAATCAGTAATAACATTTGGTGTCGTAGGTGGCACTACAAGAGGTAATACTAGTGGATCAGGGCCCACGACCTCCAAATCATGGTCATCACTGCATTCTGGAAACTAGACTCAAGGCCATTGTGGTGACATATTTCTACTATTTCCAAAAAAATCCTAAAAATATAATTCAATAACAAAACATTCACAGATAAATAAAATAGGACATGCACATAGCCTTCCTATATAAAAGGTAACAATTATATTCCTAATTATAAATCTAGGTCTAGTTAGTTTTAAAAGATCATAAGAGTCACAAGACAGACTCCATACTAACCACTACTGAGTTCAGGTACGGGTCAAGGTCTCACATCACATAGTTGAGGTTCTGGAATATGGAGTGGAAATTATAAGAAATAGAGGAAAATACCCTTTATGTTTTAGTTGGATACTTAATTTTACAAAAACTATTTTATGTAATTATTTAAATTTATTCAAGTTCATAATAATTTACATATATGCATGTCATCGTCTAATTATATGAGTCACCGACCCCATTTTATAAAGAAAAAATCATTGTAAGTTGCAATTGGAACGTCATGTAATTAAAACATAAACATTACATCCAGTATCAAGATGTAACAAGCCATATAATATTATTTTATTAGATGAAGTGAAATTAAAAATTTATAAAATTAATTTCTTTATAAATTATAATTGGAATTCATGTAATCAAAATAAACTAATGTTTCAGCTCTTGAAACCATGGTTACATAGCTCAAATATCTGATAATTCATTAATTAAGGTTACACCATAAATATATATGGGAAAATACCATTTAGTTTTATACATACATATTAATTAATCTAATTATTTTGTCTCTATAATTTTTTTAGCACATCTCTAATATAATATTCAAGGAACTAACAATATGCAGCACACAATGTGTGTAGTAATATAAATCTGTCATGGAATATGCATGGAATGTGAATTCTTAGGTGCCCATAATGGTTCATGTGATGATACCACCTTTACATAATGGAAAAGGTTAAAATATAAACTTGTATAAAAAAATAAATGACACAAATCATGTATTTCACCCAAAGGTGAAATAAAGACAATTATAATAGGAAAAATCAAAACATCAAGTCCCATCCATGGTAATTTTGATTTTTCCCTGTATGTGGGTTCACTACTCCTAGAACTGTATCATTACCAAACTCTAACACTTTCTAATCTCCTTTATACTAACCAAAAATAGTAATAAAAAGGAAAAATATCATATTCAACCACTGTTTGATGTCCTAGCCATGTTTGGTTACTTATGAGTAAACTGAGTTCTGTACGTCATAGATATATTCTTTTAACAAGGGAGTCTCACACCGAATTTTGAGTAGGGATATTAATAATGACAGCCCAATTATCCATAGGAAGATAGATAATATTATCTAATAATATTTTTATGTTATATCACCTTCTTGTAAATATTCATAAAAGGATGACCCATTTAAGGATTGTAGGACTTTTTAAAATTCTCATGGGATTTATTTTAGCCCATATTGGAGGGTAAAATTTATTCAATGACCATGTGATCCCAAGAACATGATTTAACCCCTATCTTTATTACATGTATGTGCTTAGACCCTCTAAGTTTAAGGAATGAGATATTAAATTCATGTTGAATCAATATTGAAATTTATCCTATATGCCATATTTTATACCCCTTAGTACAATTTTAGACAATGAGATAGGAAACCATGATGAAAGAGAATATATAATTACATTTAGGTACAGTCTAATGATTTCCATAATTGATGGGGAGATGATATGTAAAAGATATTACCCTTGCAGATTTGACTTAAAATTTCACTACATCCTGAACAAATTTCCAACTCCTCCCTATAGTGTGGAATAAAAATAATCTCATATTTTCTTGCTAATTTTTGGTTAATGAACATGTGAGATAATATTTTCATTTGAGTTTTCCATTCACTTTCCAATACTAATTTTCCACTCATGAACGATTATTCTCAGACTTGGATTCAATCATACCCTTATGGTAATTTTTCTAATCTCATTTCTCAACCACAGGGATCATCAATGTCTGAGGATGAGGAAGAATATAAATATCCAACAGCAATGGAGAGACCCAAATAAAGTGTTTTCCCCAAAAACAATTATGTTTATATGATCAAGAAGTGGTCTAGATGTATACCTACAACTATGTTTAATAGAAAGGGAATTCATCAATCAATAGTTTCTTCCCATCCATATGTTACTATATATGTATCTTTCCCAATAAACTAGAGGGAATATGACACATATAGAGGTTTTTTATAATTTGAGGAAGTGTGGTATTCTCTTTAAAATAGAGTGAGAAATCTCATGAGTCTCGGTTTTGTATATGAACACAAAAATATACTTTAGTCTGATCATTATAATAATGTTGGTGTTTTTGTTTGGCATTTAAAGGATATAATCCATTTTACCAAAGGAAGGGTCCTTTATTTAAAATTACTAGTTGGGATGTTGAGGCCCTATGCGGGTTCAACAAAATATTAGGAAACCGTCCAAAGTAATCCTTTAACAAAGGATGAATATATCTTTGATTTTTCTTTCTATATAGGTTTTTTTATTTTTCTTTAAAAATTTTCATCACTCTTTCAAGATAGCAAAGTGAAATAATTAAATTTTCTTTCCCTATAGTATTTTTCTAAAGGAACATTGACTGGTGTTGGTTCTCATCTAAGTACTAGGGAATTGGAGGAAAGTTATATTAATATAATAGAAAAAATTGAGGAATTGGACTCCAAATATACAAGGTAACATATAGTGTGGTTTTAATGGGTCCCTTATGAAAATATATTCTTAGGGGATTTTAGAAAAAGGAAGAGAGTGAGTAGACTGATATCACATATTTTTTCAGAGTAGATGAGTGGGTATATTTGTTTACTCATATTTACAGTAAATGTTTTTCTTAATGCTAACTCATTGAATTTTTCTACAGTTTTTAGAAGTTATATGGGTTAAAAATTATCACATCACCATGTGTGTATTATCAAATAGTCATATATGGTTATAGATGCCATCGAGACTTAAGGTCGATCAATATCAAACTCATACCCAAACACATCCTTCGTTTATCTTATGGGCCTATGGCTAATGGATAACCTTATAGAATCCTTGATAATAACTCCTCTAGATCCAAGATCAAAGAACAATATAACAAGGACTTTAAACCCTAAGGTAATCATTCCTTAAGAACATATGATCCCTACTCCATTGAGGGGGAGGCCTTACAGAAACAAATCCTATGGGGATATCGTGGGGTGAAGTTTAGGAGGCTTTAGATCTTACTTTAAATATAGAATAATTTTCCATTATCCATAAGCTTCATAGGATGATGGATGTCATAATTATGATTAAAGTTATAGTGGTAAATTTTGGTGCACAACTTTCTGAATTTACTGTGTTGTTATTTTAAGGTACATTTATTTAAGATTAGAAACTTTTCTTTCGAACATGATAACTAGAATTAATCTGGATTTTGTGCATGAAAACATTTATCAGTCATTAATTCAAGGTGTTCCATAGTGTCTCCAATAGAGTATGAATTTTTCAAAAACAAATTCCTACTATCATTTCTGGAAAAGTGACAGTGATTGATGGGATAACATCCATTTATTAAATGGTGATGAGTCTTATTTTTAAAACATGATGAATTATTTACTTCCTTAACTACCATGTATTAAAAAATTAATTTGGATAACTCTAATTATAATTGAAGATACCCATGTTATTTTTATACCACTTCCTTAAAAATTGATAATTATGGGAACACAAACCGACTCGGTGTTTGTTCACCTATGTAGTGTTTCAACTAGACTATTATTGGTAGATCTGGTATTGGAGTATAAATTATCATTAAAGAGAGAATCATGGTCATACCAAGAGGATCTTAGGGTTCACTAAATCACCCAAAATTTGGAATTGAGGATTATACAGAATATCAACTCCCAAACTCCTTTTTATTAACTTCCAATGAATCTACCTAGACTCTGTCATATGTTCATAGCATTAGAACATAACATATTTTATTATCAAATAATCCATATCATAGTGAAGTACATCATCCAAACATGGTGGTATGAAAAATAATAGACTCTATCTATTTCTATATTAGATTCATAATAATATACTAGAAGCATTGGAGTTGTTACACTTTATGATGTTTCTAAACACACGGTGACAGTAGATGCATGGAAAAACCGCATCATTGAAGGGAATCTTTTGGTAGATAAACTATTCTATGAGTTTTTCATTATCTATGTATCACATTATACTGTTTATAAGGTTGTTGAGGGGAATAAAAATCTTTCAGAGGAAGCATAATATGTGGGAATGGCTATCAATTCTAAGGGTGAACCTCTACTTCCCCCAGAAGAATAAACAATTTCAGAGATAGCTAACCTATGAGGATATATTGAAAGTAATAAATGATCAATTGATATTATATATTCTTATACATAGTTTATTCTATGAAGATGAGACTCCAAAATGTGGGTGATCTTCCCATATTTTAAAAATTATATGAAAACAAATTTTTTTGTTCTCATTTTCCTATCTCTTTTGTTATCATAATTATCATTAAAAAATAATATGTGTATCCTTGAAATTAAATATCATGGTAAACTAAGAAAATTTGAACATTTAATTTTTAAATGGATAATGTGGATCATCATTCCCATTAATTTTTTTCATAATGGTTTCTTCATGGGATTGGCTCACAGACAGTTATAGGAATAGGTAATGTCACTGTAACGACCTGAACTGTTGTAAATAAAATTCCATTTCTTTATAAAGTAATATGGTTATAGTAAAAATATTCTCTTATTTTGTTTTATTATATACAATTGGATTTAAAAGACCATTATTTATCATTGTTGTTGATAATATATTCATTGAATAGTGATCACATGATTGGTATAAATATAGGGTTCTCACAAATCCAATTGGCATAGACAAAGGAAGTGAGGGCCTCAACTAGTAGGATCGTACCCTATAAATCCCATTTATCAGATATTCTAATAGAGGTAGAAATTATGGGATTTTCCCTTGACCAAGTCCAAGTTGAGATCCAAAAACTTAAGCATGAGTGAAACTGTTTATGGGATAATTTCAAGCTCCTCGAGATCACGTCCCAAACCATGTTCCTTGAACCACCCCATGAAAGTCCCACCATCACGCACCTTACCCTTAGGAAATTTTCTAGTGTATTAAAGGAATATGTATCAATACCCTACCAATATGAGTATCTACATTATTTTTTAGAGAATAATGAATATATTTTCATCCTATTATTGTTACTTTATAAATGATTTTTATTTTGATTCAATAAAACATAAATAGTATTTTTGGTTAATATTAAAATTAAATTAAGGAGTCTATTTTGATTAATTAATGGTTTATTGAAATAAATAATATTTTAATAAAAAATTATTATTATATAATTTTTATTAAATATAAAATATTGTATAATTTTTCTGAATTCAATTGTAATTTTTATAAGGGTTTGAAAACTATTATTGTCAAAAAAACCCAATTTTTTTTAATAAATATTGAATTTTTTATGAGTAAAAATTTACATATTTAAAAAATTATTTAGAAAAAATGAATATTATTTTTGGAATAATAACATTAAAATTATCCAATGGTGGATTTTTCATAATTTTTTGAGTCAAATTTTTGGGTAAAAATTAAATATCATATAAATATACATTGTGTTTTATGACATTATAATGACCAAAAGTGACGTAATAAGTACTATAAATGCAATCAAAAACCAAATATATGTTTTTAATTTAAAATAATAAACTTTTAAGTTTATTTGTTTTATTTTGTAAAGCCTTTATGAATCCTCCAAAACATATAATTTATTTTATGGTTTTAAAATCCTTTCTCTAAGAGTGTGACACACCTCCACATATGAAATGGAATTATATTAATAATTGCATCCCTCAAAATTATAAAATAATTATAACCACTCCCTTTTTTATGAAACCACTGGAAAAACCCAAGGTATGGTTTGTGGTTTTTGATATTTTATTATGTAGAGTCCAAAACCTAAATAATAATGGAATCCCCCTCTTCTCTTATATAAAACCACCCAATATCCAATTTTTCTTCACTAAAAATCCTTGGAGATTGTCCATACTCTTACTTTCATACTCTAGAGTCCTCTCAAGGTTCCCCCAAACTCTAAAGAAGCCCTTACCAAACTTTTGTAGTCACACACTCAAGTAAGAGATCAGCACCTTCCTCTCCTTTCAATTCAAGCACCTTATTTAGAATTTGTCTTCTTAATTTCAATTTTTTATAATGTAATTTATTTATAAACATATCCTATTATCCAATTGATGTTATTTTAATGAGGTGTCATTTATTCTCCCTAATTATTACCTTCACCTAAGAAGTTAATATTCCAAAATTCTTTAATGGATTTCTCTCTTATCATTTCTATTCAAGAACTCCTTTTATTTTATGCCTATTAAATTTCATTTTATTTTGTTTTTATATTAAATATTCCTCTTAATATACATTTAATTTATAAATGATTAGATCCCCCTTTTCAATCTCATTAATCCTCCCATGATTCTTTATGTACACCTATTACCGTGCCAAAATATCGTAAGGGATCTTTTCCTTTCTCCTCTTTATTCAAGTATCTTTTTTACCTTATATGTTTTATCTTAATTTCCTTATGATGGGATATGTTATTCCATATCCACTTTTCATTAAAATTTATTTCCAAATGATGAGACACCCTTTTTTATCTCATCAATCCCTTTTATGAATTTTTAAGTAACATCGTTATGCTGTAGAAATTTCACCACAATTTTCCATGCCAAAATAATTATATAGTGAATACCATACCCATTTTTCTATCAAAAGTATTCATCTTTATTAACATATAATTATTTATTTCATATTTAAATGTATTTATTCCTCATTACATGATCATGGAATAAATTACTATGACAAATTAATCCATGTTGTATGATTTATGTGGAACACTTTAGCATGAGAATGAAATTAACATGATGGGTATGCCCAGATAGTACTTCAATGCATTGGGTAATGTTTAGTATAATGATACATCATGTTGTGATAAGGGGTAAATCTGATTATTTTATGTAAATTTTTTCACCGTGAGGTCTTCGTGGGCTTATCCTTGACCTATGTTTATGATCCTGTGTTTCAAGTTGTGGCCACGTTTCCCATGTCATGATTTTCACGTAATATCATACCTTATTATTCTTGTTCCTTTTATTCCTCATTAATATTCATGTTGTCTAACATGTATCATTTATTCGATTTTTATTCCCTTTCTGGTATTTATAGATCACCTCTTTCATATGTATATACCCAGGTTATCCCTTGTATTTTAAGTGCGAAGGAGTATTTTGAGCATGTTAAAGAAGTTTTAAATAAAGATGTTTTCCCTATTTTATGTTGTTATGTAATGTACCTAATTCCCAAATACACTAGACATATTGATAATCTAGGTTGTATTAAGTGTAGTCTTATGTAATAAGTCAATTATTAATTTGAAATAAAGATTAGGGTTATTATAGTTGGTATCAGATTAAAATTTTAGTAATTTTTGTAATTAGGATTTGAAAACTCTGGCGAAAGCCTTGGGTATAAGACTAAGTATAAGAAAACATCCCTAAATTTTGGTTAGTATAGATTAAGTGGTTTATCAAGAAAATTAATCCCTATTTGGATACTAAAAGTGGATGTGGTTCTTATATATATGTACCTAGGAGTAGCAACTCTAACATGATGTTCCAAGCATGATTCGGGATAACCTGGTACACAAAAATGGGCCTTACTACGCACCTGGTTTCACACTCATGGTGGATACACTTTATTGAATTCATAATATCCTTATAAACCATTATTACAGGAACAAAAAAAATTACCATAAGAATATATTTTAGGAAATATATTTTGGATAGAATAGATTGAATCTGGGAAATTAATAAGTTAAATAAATACATGTAATTTATAAGTTATCCTTTTAATTTCATTGGATTCCCATTAATGTGTTTAATAGTTCAAAAATACTCAACCCTAACTCTAAATTGGATAAATTATAACAAAATAAAAAAATTGAAAGTAAGGGTTATCACCTATAGTTCTATGTATTCCTCCATATCATGAATGTTTAGTAGAAATATTCAAACACTGCTACAAAGTATAGAAGTAGAGTTATCACTGAAAATAAAAAATGGGGTAATTATTGCATCCTAAGTATAAAACTCATCCACTATTAATTTGTTTTGTCTTAAAATCCCAATGAATCTTTTCATTCTCCCTTTTATGGAATTTTACTCAATCCTAGGCATGGATTGGATTTCCCTATATAAAGCCAACATAAATTTCCATGAGAGGGAAATCACTCTACGTAATGTGAATAGACCCCTGATTCTGTACAAGTGCAAGGAGGAATGTGAATATTCCTTAGAAACAACATCTCAAGAATATAATTACTACCCCATGAATAATATCTATCTAAAATGATTTATTATAAGGAATGAATCATCCTCTAAAACATTCCCATTGTGAGGGAATACACAAATGTGTTTCTCGAGAAATTCCTAGTCTTCCTCCAAGCCTGGAGGTTGAATTTTCAATCAACCTTATATATAAGAAGTTATCAATATCCAAGACTATGTATAGAATGGATATTATAGAAATTTAGTAGTTAAAAAAACAACTATAGGAGAATTTGGATAAAGGGTTCATACACCCAAGTGCTTCACCATGGGGTGCACCAGTCCTCTTCTTCAAGAATAATGTTGGGTCAATACGCCTTTGTATTGATTATCGTAAGATTAAAAAGATCACGATAAATATTAAGTATCTTATTACTTGTATTGATGAATTATTATATCAGTTATGTGGATCACAATACTTATCCAAGGTAGATCTGTGTTCAGGATATTACCAAGTAATGGTGAAGAAGGAAGATATCACCAAGACTACTTTTCATACAAGGTAAATGTACTATGAGTTCATAGTGATGCCTTTTGGGACCACTAATGCTCTAGAAATATTCATATGCTTGAATATTAGAGTCTTTAAATATTACCTCGAAAAGTTTGTGATATTATTTATAGATGATATTCTAATATACTCCAAAACCAAGGATGAGCATGAAGATCATCTGAGCACTATGATAAGACCTTGAAAAAGGATAAGATTTATGCCAAGTACAAAAAATGTGAGTTATAGTTGAAGGATGTCTAGTTAATTTGGAAAATCATCACAAGAAATAGGATATCTGTGGATCCTTCAAAGATATAATCAATTGAAGGATGGTTGAGGCCACCATACATGACAAATATTCATAGTTTCCATGGATTATATGGGAATTATCACAGATTTGTGATAAATTTATCAATATTTTTAGACCATCTTACCAAGATAACTTAGAATGGAGTTACGTTTTCTTAGAATGATGAATGTGAAGAGATCATAATGGAGTTAAAAAATGAGACTCATCACTATGAATGTTCTCACACTACCAATAAGTGGATAACTCTTCTTATTATTCAAAAATGATTCGAAGATGGGATTGGGTTGTTTGTTAATGCATAATGAAAATTTCATATCATATGCTTCAAGTTGGTTGAAATTTCATAAGAAAAACTATCCCACACATGATCTAGATTTGGAATCTTTGATATTTTCAATGAAAATATGGTGGGATTATCTATATGGGTAGAAGTGTGAGATGTATATAGATCACCAAAGCCTCAAGTATATATTCACACAAAAATAGCTGAATATGTTCCAATGAATATGGTTAAATTTGATCAAGTACTATGACTGATCAATCCACTACCATCATAGTAAAGTGAAAAAAGTGGTGGATTCACTATATAGAAATTATCCAACATCTTTATCAATGATGAGAATTGAGAATGATCCACTCTTCTTAGACCTAAAAAGGATGGAAATGGGAATAATAAATTAAGGAACATAGTAAATACATTAATAAATGATTGTTTAACCATGTATTTTGTAAAGGTTAAAGGATTATCATATAAATAATGTGTAAATTTAGAATAAGGTGGAATCCATAAGAAAGGGGAAGTCCTCAGAGTTTAAAATTGATGAAGAATGAATTGTGGGATTTTTTTCAAGACTTTGTTTTCCATAAAATCATGAGTTTAGAAAGGAATTGTTGGATGATACACATATTTTAACATTCTCCCTTCACCCAAGAAGAAAAAAAGAAGTATCGAGATCTCTATGAGCACTATTGGTGGGAAAATATGAAGAACTAAATCACTAAATATACATCAAAGTTCCTAGTATTCCAACAAGTGAAGGATGAAAGGAATAAGTCTAAGGGGGTGATGTAACCATTACCCATACAAACATAGAAATAGTATATCATCACCATGGACTTTTTCACCATATTTCTAAAGAAATCTAGGGGAAAAATTCTATATGTGTTATTGTGGATCGTCTTACAATGACAACTCACTTTATCACAATTCTAGAGGAATTATCATTGAATCAACTTTCACATATATACATCAAAGAAGTGTTAAAGCTGCATGGAGTGAAATTATCGATTGTATCCGATTAAGCTCTAAGATTCACCTCTATGTTTTGGAAAAGTCACCAACATGCTCTAAAAACTAAGCTGAACTTCAGTATGGGAGATCATCCTCAAACTGACGGACAATCTGAGAATACTATTCCAAAACTAGAATACATATTTCAACCATGTTCTATGGACTTAAAAGTAGTTTTGGACCAACATCTTCCTTTGATTGAGTTTTTTTACAAAAAAAGTTTCCACTCAAGAATCCAAATGGATCCCTATGAATCTATTTATGGGAAGAGGTGTAAAACACCATAATGTTGGGATGAAGTTGGGTAATGAAAGTTTTTAGGTCTTGATATAGTAAAGGAAATGGTGTAAAAAAATTAAGATCATTCCTAAATGCATCAATGCTGCTAAAATTTGATAGAAGATCTATGATGGAAATTATCAACAATACCTAATTTTTGATGTTGGAGACATGGTATTCATACACATATCTCCATGAAAGATATTATTTATATTTGGGAAGGAGTTAAAGATTTGTCCAAGATTCATCATCCCCTTTTATATCTAATATGACATCATAGTGGTGGCCTACAGACTAGAACTCCCACTGAACTTGTCTTACGTACATGATGTGTTTCATGTATCTCTATTGAGAAAGTACATACTGAACCCCTCACATGTACTCAATCAAGTGGTAGTACCACTGGAGAATGACCTTTCCTATGAGGAGCATTCGATGAAGATCTTAGATCATGGAGAAAAAGATATATGAAATAAGAAAATTTACCTTATCAAAGTGTTATAGAGGAACCAAAAATTTGAAGAAAAAATGTGGGAACCATAGGAGGTGATGAAGCATAGTTACCCTCATCTGTTTTAGTGTGGGAAATTAAAATTTCAAAGGAAAAATCTTAAGGGGGGATATTGTAATAACCTGGACTGTTATAACTAAAATTCCATTTTTATTAAGTAATATTGTTATAGAAAACACATGCACTTATTTTGTTTTATTATATCCAATTGAATTTAAAATAATGTTCAGTCCAATTAGTATAGATAATATATCCAGTGAATAATGATCATATGATAATTATAAATATAGGGTTTTAACAAATCTAGTTGACACATACAAAGGATGTGATGGCCTCAACCAGTAGGATCACACCTTATGAATCCCATTTATCAGATCATCTGAGGGAGATATAAATTTTGGGATTTTCCCTTGACCAAGACTAATCTAAGATATAACAACATAGTCATGAGAGAAACTATTTATTTGATAAGTTCAAGCTCAGCGAGATCATGGCCCAAACCATGTTCGTTGGACCACCACATGAAAGTCCCACCATCACGCACCTTACCCTTTGGGTGGTTTCTGGTGTATTAAAGGTATATATACCAAGACCCTATAAATATGAGTATGTAAATTATTTTTTATATTATAATGAATATTTTTTCATCTTATTATTTTTACTTTATATTGATTTTTATTTTGATTCAACAAAACAAAAATATTATTTTTGGTAAATATTCATATTGAATTAAAAAATATATTTTTATGAACTAAAGGATTTTCAAAATAAATAATATTTTAATAAAATATTGTTATTAAATAATTATAATTAAATATAAATTATCATATAATTTTTATGAAGTCAAATGTTTTTTATAAGGGTTCAAAAACTGTTATTGTCAAAAAAAGCATTTCTTAATAAATATAGATTTTATATTGAAAGTTAAAATTCACATATTTATAAAATTATTTTGATAAAATGAATATTATTTTTGGATTTATAATTTTTAAATTATCCAATGGTTAATTTTTTATAATTTTTTTAGACAGTTGAATTTTCTGTTAAAAATTAAATATCATATAAATATACATTAAGTTTTATGACATCATAATGACCCAAAAGTGATGTAATAATTACTATAAAAGGGATACAGGACCAAATATATGTTTTAAATTTAAAATAATGTTATTTTAAGTTTATTTTATTTATTTTTTAAATATATTATGAATCCTCCAAAACTTATAATATATTTTATGGCTTTAAAATCTGTTCTTTAAGAGTGTGAATCACCTCCACATAATGAAAGGCATTATTTTAATAATTTTGGACCTTGGAATTATAAAATAATTAGTACCCCTTCTTTTTGGAAAAAACATGGGAAAATCGTGATATTTTTTGTGGTTTTGGATATTTTATTATATAGTGTCCAAAACCTAAATAATAAATAAATCCCCATCTTCTTATATATAAACCCAGCCAAGATCCCATTTTCTCTGCACTAAAAATCTTTGAAGAACGTCCATACTTTTTCCATAACTCTATAAATTCATCCCTAGTCTCCCCCATTCTCTCAATAATCCCCTCCCAAGATTTTTCAGTCACACACTCAAGTAAGGGATCCTCACCTTCCTCTCCTTCTTTCAATTTAAGCACCTTCATTGGCATTTGTCTTTTTAATTGCAATTATTTATGATATAATTTATTTATAAACATCCCCTATGATCCAATATATTTTATTTTAATTATGAATCATTTATTATACCTCATTTTAACCTTCACGTAATCCATTACTATGTCAAAATTCCATAATGGATTTCTCTGTTCTCATTTCCATTCAAGAACTCCTTTTATATTATGTCTATTAAATTCCATTTAATTTTGTTAAGATATGTTTTTTCATATTCCCATTACTATAAATTTAATATATAAATTATGATATCCCCCTTTTCACTCTCATTAATCCTCACACGATCCTTTATGTACAGCCATTACCATGTCGAAATTTTATAAGGGATCTTTTCCTTTCTACACTTTATTCAAGTATATTTTTTACCTTATGTCTTTTATATTAATTTCATTATGAAATGATTTTTTATTAAATATAACCCTTAATATGAAATTTATTTCCAAATTACGAGTGACCCATTTCTCTCTCATCAATAACTTTTATGAATTTTTTTAGTAATGCCATTATGCTGTTGAAATTTCACCGCGATTTTCCATGCGAAAACAATTCTGTAGTGAATACCATACCCATTTTTCTATCAAAGGTATTAACATTTATACACATATATTATTTTTTGGGGACTTAAACATATTTATTCCACATTCCTTGAACTTGTAATAAATTATGATGATGAATGAATCCATGTTGGGTGATCTATGTGGCACACTTAAGTATGAGAATGAAATGAATATGATGGCTGCACCCAGATAGCGCTTCAATGCATTGGGTAATTTTCAGTATCATGATACATCACCTTTGGAAATTTATTTAACCATATTCCTTTATTTTACTTTATCTACTATGATTTCTTGGAAGTTTTATCCTTTAACTTTGTTTATGATTCAGTGTTTTAGGTTGTCACCACATATCACTTATTATGATTATCATGCTATATCATGCCTTCTTATTCATGTTCCTTTTATTCCTAATTGATATGATTTTTGTTTAAGATGTATCACTTATTCAATTTTTATTCCATTACTAGGATCTATAGCTCACCCCTTTCTTATGTATGTCCCCAGGTTATCCCATGCAGTTTTAAGTTCGAAGGAGTATTTTGAGAATGTTAAAGAATATTTCAATAAAGATGTTGTGTTCCTTGTTTTATGTTGTTATGTAATGTTCCTAATTCAAAAATAAACTATACTTATTGATAATATATATTTTATTAAGTGTATTATTATTTAATAAATCAATAATTAATGTGAAATAAAGATCAGGTTTGTTATAGTCACTATGAAATATATTTTTTCCATTCAATTATGGATTTATTTCCTCCTATACATAGATTATAGATTGGCATAGTAATAGGTTCTATCGTTATGAACTATATTTAGTCTATTTAGATGTTAATGAGATGACCCAAAATAGAGAGGATCACAAAGGGAGAATCTGGAATAGGGATTCCAATGTCTAATTGAGTTTGGGCACTATGAGGTGACCTTTTTTTACATTCTGTATGTATGATATGGGATGATGCACCAGGGATGATGAGATTATTTTAACCTTCACTAATCCCATGGGGCCTAATAAAATTATCTTGAATTTTTTTGTGATCATATAGTATACCCCATAAGATTTATGTCTTTTATTTTATGATCATCCTTACTTTAAAAAAAATCATGTGTGGGAAGATTAATAGGAAAGAACTTGAATTTTTACAGGCTTCCCTTTATATATTTTTGTCTTGAAAAGTTTTATGAATTTTTGTTTCTTAAATGGTCATTTTTTCAAATTCATTCAAGATTAATCCCCAAGGAATAGAGACTTGACTTTTCCCAATCCATACTTCATGATTTTTCAACCTAGTGCATTCCATGACGCTTTCCATAGGTAGTTTTAGGTCATTCAAGGTGGGCCAACATATTTGATATTTAAGTTATAAAATCATTGAAAAAAAATATTCTAAATTTGAGTTCATACATATTTGATGAAAAAATGGATGATGCATTCTACATAGAAAAAAAAGTGTGTAAAATGTGACATGAATGGAGTTCCTGATTTCACAAATACAAATGACCACTATGAATAGAGAATTTATTTTATGGACATAACGATTAGACCAGAAATGGTTTAAGAATGAGATGCAAAATTTTCCCTTTGAAAATGGGTATGATTCACAGTGGCGTAACATAAGGAATATCGAATCCACTAGAATAATTTATTTATCTATTTTTTAAATCATAACATAATAATTTTAAATCAAGGAAGATGATATGGGACATGAATGTTAGGGATGGATGTTATCCATATTCATAACATTGGTTCTACTATGATGGTTCAAGGTAATATTGATATTAGTGGACCTTATTATAAGGAAAAATCATACCTTTGGGTGGTAATCCGTATTGAGGCATATAGACAGAGACAGAAAAAAGGCATGTATGCATAGCCAAATGTAGTTGTCCCTTGGAGTTTAATGGCCTTGTTACTAATGTCCATGGAAGTTTTTTGGGATTCAAACATTTGTGAAAATAAGTAGGAATATATAAATGGGATATTCAATAAGTGTTCAAGTACCCTAATGGTTATTAAACCATGAATTCAACAGACTATTTGGGTAGAGTAATATGACATGAAATCACTCTAATTTTTTTCATGTACCAATTATTCCAATAAGCATAACTCATCTTTTTCTTGGGCTATATGGTGGGCCTCATAATATTTACACCTTTTCTATTTATGCTCTAATTTTTTCATATGTCTTAAAAGTGGGGATTTTAATGAGGGAAGACTTCAATTTTTATCTAGATTATGTTTACATGTTTTCACCCTCATGTGTTTTTGTGCATTTTTTAGTATATAGTTTAAGGTCATGCAACTTAGACTACTGAAGGTTAGAGTGAAACTTCCCCAGCCTGTGTCCACAAATCAGTACTGGAAATGAGTTCTCTATGTGACCTCTAGAATAAATCCCTATATTCTAGGGGATTCCAACTCATAGTGAGGGTATATTACATTATGGTGGGGATATTATACCATAAATATGAAAGTACAATATTAATATAAATAATAACAATCAGATATAACATCCCATATAAAATAGTAACAAAAAAAACTCGGAAACTTCCAATAATAAATATAGATCCTTAATATTAATGTGATTTATGCACATCAAAAAGAAAACCAAAAATGAAAAATAAAATAAATTCATGAAAGAAAAAAATATTAATTCTCTAAATAATGTTTTTGAGTCCCTGCCTTATTATGAACACCCATGCTCCTTCCTAGAAATCCAAATCATGCACCTGTTAGAAGGTGCTTTTCCTTATCCTATCTTTAAGTCATGAGTTCTACTCAGGTACCAACAATAACCCTAGTTGGGTGTGAGTATAAATCAGTAGGCCACCACCAATAATGTTTATAAATATCTCTATTTTGAGTAAGTGCATGCATAAGTAATTATTATATCAAAATAAAAAAGTTAAAAATTAATTAAATAATTAAACATTTTTGTTCATCGAGTTCCATAGTGACACTCGAGGGTGACCATACCTTCCTTGTCCAATGCAAGATATCTCCAAACAATAGGCACCACACCAGGGTAATACACCCATCCCAGGTTATAGGTCACACCCAGGGAAATAACCATATCCTGAAACATTAATAACACCCATGAAAATATACCCATCCTAGAATTCGAATGACACCCAAGGAAATATACCCATCCCAGAACATAAATAACACCTAGGGAGAATACCAATCTCAGAAACTATATAGTATACCTAGATTACACAACATCCATAGAACCATAAATGAACTATCTCAGTGAACACCATCTTGGAAACCATAAATACAATCCATTAACAATTATTCAACATTATTTACCATTTTCCAATAATAATATCATTTAAAGATAAAACATTCTTGATTTCACATCTCAATTAAGTCTCACATTTACAATTCATCTCCCAACCTATACTAATCTATAAAAATATCACTAAAAATTTCTTTACCAATAACTATTTATATTTAAATTGTCATCATTAACTATTCCCCAATTTTTATATCAAATTCAAGTTAACCAATTCCAATTTAATAACATAATTCAACATTATAATTTTCAATTCCATAAATTAAGTCATATAATTTATTACTTGGTCATACTCATGGAAAACAGGCGCTATTTCATAATGCACGCACTAAGAAAATGGTAATACTTCAAGAAAAAATTATAGACCAACTACCTTGAATGTGTTTGACATTAAGGTTTGATCCATGACATCATGGATCTAATCTCTCCATTATATTACTTAAGTAAATCCCAAAAAAAAGACATATCAAAACATGAATCAAACCATAGATCTAGGAATGTCATCCCCAATCTAGGGTTCCTCTCAAGAGAAAATGAGAAAAGAAAGAGTAATCAAAATAAATAGGATTCTTATATTTTAACCTTATTGTCTAACATTTTTTGGTTTGGTGAGATAGACCTTCAAGAGGTGGGGTGTCACTAAAATCTCATAAATGAGTTCTAGAATTTGAGATCCTAATAAAAGGGATGGAAAATGAGTGTTTTCAAGTGAGTTTCTTGTTAAAAATATAATTTTTAAAATTCATTAATCTCGTTACATGGTCTGGGTGAATGCTATGGAAAATCAAGCAACAACCTTGTGAACCCCATTAGACATAACTTAGGGCCACACAATTATGTCACCTGGTTGTGTTGAATAGTATTCCAAACCATTATCCAACCTTAAAAATACCTTTATTTAAATAATATTAATGTATCATGGTTATCTTGGATGAATTTCAAGGTTTTGAAAAATTGTGCACCTTCCTCTACCACTCATCCCAGTTAGCACTAATGACATTCCAACCATTTTCCCTTATTGTAACTCCAAATATCATAATTTCAGGCCCTATAACTCCCAAAATGATATTAGATCCTTCCATACATCATTAAACACCACCATAAAATTTAAAATAATAATAATTAACTTGATTAGGGAGAAATATAAATAAGAAAAAACCTTAAAAAACCCAGGGGTTTACAACCTCCCCACCATAGAGAAGTTTTTTCCCATGCCACATTTCAGAATTAAGACTGACTTTTTACAACCTCCACAATTTAGATTAGATATTACTTTTAATTCACTCTATAACATCATCAAGACTCATCAATAAACAACTAATTACTCTGGTGAGATTTTCATATTGTCATTCTCAAGTCTCATCCTGGTTATGACTGTGTTATCATATCACTCACACCATAGAAACTATTTTTTCATGAATCAACTTATGTATCTATTCCACTGTAAAAATGTGATTTTACTCAATGGAAGCACCACCCTCAAGCTCAATTTCATTTATATCAATCATATGATATATATATATATAGTATCACCTAAATTATGATACATTGAAAATATCATGCATATAATTGAAACATTGTGGATGGAATAACTGGTACACCACTAGACTAATCTTATCTATCATTAAAGACCCCAAAAACCTAGTCACAAACTTTCACTACCTCTTAATATGATTATTCCCCAGTGGTTTTGCCCAAATTTACCCAAGATTTAGGGTTAAGTGATCTCTTGTAGTTTACCTTGGGTTGTCGATTCCTCAGAGACCTAAGAAGTAACCTACAGACACGTACATTCTATGGACTATTTTTGGATATTAAGTGGCCAACTTTGGGTTGATTTTAGATGGTTTTAAATGAACACTAAAATTCTTAAGTGAATTCAAATTATAATAAGGTTTGATTCTAGGTTATTACAAGGGGTGGATTGGATGCATTCTTTTTTTTAGTATTTCAATTTCTTATATTTGCGATGGGTTCATTTAAGGAGATCAAACAAAATCATCACTTACAAGTTTAATTACTAGACACCTTAATACTAATCATCTATATAGTTGAAGGATCAAAGTTTTTAACACTCCAAGGTAGAAATTCATATTAGCACTTGAAGTGTGTGACCTTAAATTCAATAAGGATGAAGAGGTTTTAAAGTCATCAAATAAAAATATCATTTACAAGAATTTATCATCCATTAATGGAGTGAGAAATAATATCCAATACATCCCCTTGATACTCCCTTGGATCAACCTATATGTGTTTTATCCCTCCATTGATTCTATGGTTTCAATGGAAGTGGTAAGTAGACTCGTGAGGGGGGGAATTGGAGAGGTAAAAAAACAAATAAATAATGATCACTCCACTGTTGTGTTATAATCTCACAAGGGTTGGTGTGAACAAGTTCACACCTTGAACCAATGGTATAAAAGTGATATAAATAAAAAAATAATAAGAGGAGAAGAAGAAATTTTATTAAGAAACTAATGTGAACTAAACAACTTACATGTGAAAGACAAACTTGAGACAACAAAATCGCAGCATAACATTACAATGAAAGGAAGCTCAAAATATGATAAAATCATCCACCACCATTACCTTAAATAGGAATTTTGGGAGCCTTGGGTAGATTATCCAATTGTAAAAAGTATCCCACTTTATTATGGTAGGCCTAGGGTGGTGTAAAGTAAGGGAGAGTGGACTTCTTTATCCTTGACTAGAAGTGGCATCCCGCTTGCATCCACCGAACAGACATGCCTATATGGAATTCTAGGTATCCGAATTAGAGTGGTCCATATAATAAAAAAGTAAATTTAAGGATTTATCCTATCTCTATATAAAATTTTATCCCAAAATAATTTGTGGTTTCCAATATATGATTAAATTGGTGCGCAGTTTTTATGGGCCGCGGAATCTGGCCCAGAATTCTATTTCTAATTTGGGCCACTTGAATAACCATAATAGAGACTTAATTATCACTATATCCTGGAGAATAATATTTTCATATATATTTTTTCTATCATAACACGAAATTTGGGCTTCATTGGGACTGTATTTGGGGCCCCACATTCTCATCATTGGGCTGGTGTCCAATCTGCCTTCTCCAGAATTGTTTCCTTTCATCGCCAAATATCTCCATCATACATTACGAATCCTCCATTGATACCTGAAAGAAAAATATTCATAATTAAGTGTATATAAATTTCCAAAAATATCAAATTAAAATATGTATAATTAAATTCCATACAATTAGATGAATCATTGGTCCTAAATTGGTGTACATTAGGCATGAAGTGCACAAATGATGAGAATGGATGTTCAAAATTTAAATCCACTAACTCAGGCCCATAAGATCAAAAATGAACATTCAATACCAATAAAATGTAATTAAAATATGTTTTTTATTGGATAATTACACCCCCCCCCCAACTTGATATTTGATATCCCGAGAAAAATGTATCTCAACAATATGAAATTCGAATTACCTTTTCCAAAAACATTTTAATACACCATGATCACCAAAAACCCTCATACCAAAAAATCATGAAACCCATCAAAATATTTTAATACAAGATAGTTTCATAAGCAGATCCCAATCCCAAGCCCACTCCTTTATTCAAATTCATCACTATATTTCATCCAATATCAATTAAGAGTGATGATGTGTTGTACATCGCATTAGACATGGGGGCTTCATCTTTATTCAAAGGGGAAACGATGGAAGCGCTAGGTGGAATCACATTTCAATATTAAGATGAGTAATAAATTTTTTTATTCTATTTATTTTAAATTTTTCCATGGTAATTTAAATTTCACTCAAAAGAGTCAACCCCTATAGCGAGACTTTTCCGATGACTCCTAGGCTCAACGACCATAGGAAAACAAGTGAAGCCCACATACTCGAGCATCATCTTGAGTTAACTCAGTTAAAAACGAAGTCAAATTTCAATAAATATAGATAAAATTACTAACTATGGGACAGGCAACAATGGAGTCACAATCACCAAGTGATGAAAGCCACGTATTAGGTCATTTCATTGCTCTATACGTACATTTATTGTTTTTTTAAATATTCATATTAAAACTAAAATGATCACCAAACCTATGCTATTTATTTAGGGGACCCCATGAACTCAAACTAATACCCCACTATCCAAAGGACGTGCATTGTGATTCATTTTTTTATTTGGATGAAAATATAAACAATGAAATATCACATTAGACAGCCACACTTTCTAAAATCTATGCTCATGAAATAATCATGGATTAAAATCAGAATCAGGGCATGCTAAATTATTTGATATTCAGTTTCAAAGTGTACAATGTCTATTATCATGTTTAAGGTTAAAGAAAATTTTCCTTCCATTAAGGCACACTTTTTTTTCAAATCATTCATTTTTATTGACACAAAAGTAATATTTTGTTATCTACCCCCCCCCCCACATAAAAAAAATTGTCCCCAGTTTGTAAAGGAAATAAAATTTAGAAGGGGTAGAGGAAGAGAATGGGAGTTTAAAAAGGAAATTGAATATAAGGATCATGGAATGAAGTCACCTGGTAGATGAAGTTGAAATTATTACTGCTCCCTTTTAATCCCTTGATCTCCATATCACTCTGAGAATTCCCTAGTGGAAGAAAAAAAAACAAATATATATATATATATATATTCATATAATTAAAAAATAAAATGTAAGTATATATACAAAAATTATATAATAAGGGAACACTATAAGTTGTAGGTCAGTGGTAAGCATGTTCCCATATCTCCCTTTAGTCCTGGGATCAAGTCCCCATGGCTTCGCAAGTTGTGACAGGGTTTTCCCCACGACCTATGATGTGTCGTTTTAATTTTTTTTTATTTTAACCTAAAAACACCTAAAAATAAAATGAACTGATGATACATTGTCTTCTTTTTAAATTTCTGGGTAAGGTATTACTCAAGGATCACACCACGTGACATGGATGAATATGGAGCCCCCCTTTCATACCCATCCATACTCATAATAGAATAATAGGTCAACAGTAAAAAAATTATAATAATTTTTTTAAATATAAAAAATGAATCAATAATCCTATTTGAAAATAAAGATGATTCAAAACGATTAGAAACATGAAAACCATGGGTTTCCTCACATGCAGCGCTTTTTTTTAACGTCGTTAGCCCAACACGGATTCTATATCTATCAAATTTTTTCTGGTTCATAGGTTGGCTCAGTTAACTCAACATCTATTTCCTATTTATTGAATGATTCAATGAATAGTTTTAACCTATGACCATTGACCTTGAAAATGTTACCTCTTGTGGGATCCTAAATCTCTAATACCCCATGGGGGTACACATTATGCACTTTGAAAGTACCTAGCCATCTGGACCTTAACTTTACTAGGTGTAAATGATGTTTTGAACTATACAAGAGCACAAATTTTCCTGGTTTAAAATGTTTGACATTGATATTCCTAGATTGGTATGCTTGAACTCTAGATTTATTGATCCTAGAATTTTCATAAGCATCCATCCTTAGTTCCTCAAGTTCATTGAGATCTAATTTTCTTTTTGTTCTAGCCAATGAGAGGTCATAATTTATTTTCTTAATTTCCCAAAAAGCCTTATGCTCAATTTCAATAGGTAAATGGCATGATTTTCCATAAACTAACCTATATGGAGACATTCCTAGGATGGTTTTGTATGTTGTGCAATATGCCCAAAGAGCATACAAGAGTTTCTCGGACCAATATTTCCTAGATGGATTGACAGTTTTTTCAAGAATTTGTTTAATCTCCATATTTGCTAACTCATCTTGACCATTGGTTTGAGGATGGTAGGCAGTGGAAACCTTGTGAGAAATCCCATACTTAGACATGAGTGAAGAGAATGGTCGGTTGCAAAAATGGGTTCCACGATCACTAATGATAGCTCTAGGAATTCCAAATCTAGAAAATATATACTCTTTCTGAAATCAAATCACAACTTGATTATCGTTAGACTTAGTGGTAATGGCCTCAACCCATTTTGAGACATAATCAACAGCTAAGAGGATGTAAAGATATCCCCTAGTGTTTGGGAAGGGACCTTTGAAATCGATTCCCCAGCAGTCAATGATTTTAATTACTAAGATGGGAGTGAGTGACATTTGATTCCTTTTGGTGATGGACCCTACTTGTTGAAACTTAAGAAAGATTTGACAAAATATGTAGGATTCCCTTGAGAGGGTGGTCCAGAAGAGACCACACTGAAGAACCTTAGAAGAAGTTCTCTTAGAGGAAATGTGACCTCCACATGCCTCACTATGACAGAATTTAAGGATGGACTGTTGTTCAGATTCTGGGACACACCTCCAAATTACTTGGTTAGGGTAGAACATATAGAGGTATGAATCATCAAACACATAGTTCCTAAAATCAGAAAGGAATTAATTTCGAGATTGATTCCCGAATAATTTTGCAATGACTCTTGTAACTAATAAGTTGGCTATGTCGGCATACCAAGGGCAGTCACTCATAGAGTATAGGTGTTCATCAAGGAATGAATCCGACACAGAAAGTTGATTTGAGTTGACTTTTAATTCCATACTATATATTTGATCAGCTACAACATTTTGAACACCCTTTTTTTCCTTGATTGTGAGGTCAAATTTTTGTAAGAGAAGAACCCACCTAATCAGTCTAGCATTGGCATCTTGTTTTTTGAAGAGGTATTTCAGTTCAGAATTGTCAATGAACACAGTGATGGTGGATCCTAAGAGGTAGGACCTAAACTTCTCTAAGGAAAACACAATAGAAAGTAACTCCTTTTCAGTGGTGGTGTTGTTGATTTTGGCATCATTTAAGGATTTTCGTGTATAAGCAATGACATAAGTAGTTTTATCACAACGTTGTCCTAACATAGATTCTACAGAAAAGTCATTGGCATTACACATAAGTTTGAAATTAAGGTTTCAATTTGGATATTTCATAATGTGAGGAGAGATGAGAGGGGATTTAAGGGTTGAGAATCAACCATCGTGGCTTTGAGTCCAAAAAAATGGAGCATCCTTTACTAGGAGATCACAAAGGGGACAAGAGATTGAACTAAATTCCTTGATGAATCTTCTATAGAAACCAGCATGTCCTAAGAAAAACCTCACTTCCTTAACAGTTATGGGTGATGGAAGGTGAAAAATGATGCCAACCTTTTCTTTATCATCTTCAATCCCCCTACCTGAGACTATATGGCCAAGGACTAATCCCTTTTTAACCATGAAATGGAATTTTTTCTAGTTTAGGACTAGATTAGTTTCTTCACATCTGGACAAAACTCTCTCCACATTCCTAAGACATTCATCAAATTTATCCCCAAAGATAGAGAAGTCATACATGACGACCTCAATAAAATACCCTACCATGTTTGAGAATATTCCCATCATGCATCGCTAGTAGGTTCCATGGGCATTGCATAACCCAAAGGGTGTGCGTTTGAAATCAAAGGTGTCAAATGGATAGGTGAATATAGTCTTCCCTTGATCCTCTAGGGAGACCTCAATCTGATTGTACCCCAAGTATCCATCTAAGAAACAATATAACTCATAACCTTCCACTATCTCAATGACTTGGTAAATGAATGGTAAGGGGAAATGGTCCTTCTTAGTGAATGAGTTTTGCTTCCGATAGTAGATTCAGACTCTCCAGCCACTTCTCACCCTAGTTGGGAGAATCTATCCATCCTTATTGGTTATCATAGTGATTCTTGCCTTCTTAGGAACCACTTGGATTGGACTCACCCACTCACTCTCAGTTATGGGATAGATGATACCAGCTTTTAACAATTTCAGAAGTTTTTTTCTCACTACTTCCATGAGATTAGGATTGAGTCACCCTAGAGGTTGATGACATGGCTTTGAATCAGATTCCATAACAATCATATGTGTCCCGATAAGTGGGATAATCCCAAGAATATCAGACAAGGTCCAACCAATGGATTTCTTATGTTTTCTAATGACGTTTAGAAGCATCTTATCATGATTGGATTCAAGATAAGAAGAAATGACAATAGGATGTGTTTGATTGTCCCCTAGGAAGGCATACTTGAGTGCAGTGGGAAGTTCCTTCATTTCAATATCAGGTTGGTTTAGAATTTCAGCAGAAGATTGGGACATTGGATCAATATCAATTTTTTTCATAGAGTTTCAGAGATAATTGACTCCCCACATGTAGAAGTTTCATCTACAATATTGGCTTGATCAGATTTAGTGAAGGAAGTTGGAGTAGTCTCCATGAAATTGGTTTCCTAAAAGGTTTCACTGATTATTGTACCAAATACTTAATCATATGAGCAATTTGAAAATGATTCAAGCTAAGGAGAAAAACATCCTTCATGTGAACAAAGGAAATAAATCTCATCCTAACTTAAACATCCATCAAATATAACTTTATGTTCTATGGATTCATTATCAATGCTTCTTATCATGTTTACTTCATGAATTTCTTCATCATCCCCTATTTGTGAGCTTTCATTATAGATGTTCATGTCTACACTCATGTTTCCAAAGGTGTTGGTCATGTTCCCATTTCAAAATCGGATAATAAAGATGATTGTTGCAAGGAAAGGATGACCAAGGATGATTAGGGTTTGTTCCATATTTCCTAGTATTGGATGGTTGTTGACGATAATGAATTTAGAAGGGTAGATGAAGTTTTCTACCTTTACCAAAACATCCTTTAAAATACCATTTGGAAACCTAATGCTACTATCAACAAGTTGAAGTGTGATAGATGTGGGTTGGAGATCTTCTAGGCCTAACTAGAAATACACAACATAGGGGATGAGATTGACACTAGCACCTAGGTCACACAATGCCATTACAACTTTGCTCTCTCCTAGTTCAACATTTATGTAAGGGAAACCCGGGTCTTTAAACTTAAAAGGAATGGTCCCTTGAATGGTGGTACTCACATTAAAATCCAAAAGGACTTGGTTTTTATTTGAAAATTTTCTTTTAAAAGTGCACAATTCCTTAAGGTACATTGAGTAGGAAGGTACGGTTTGGATTGCATCAAGAAGGGGAATGTTCAACTTGACTTGTGAGAATATTTCCCTCAATGTTTCACTTAATTCAGGCTTGTTTTTCCCCCTCATGTATTTAGGAAATGGTGAAGGTTGTGGGGTTGTTTATTAAAGAGTTATTTCATTCACATTTTTATAAGTTTTATCTTGTGGTTAATTTGAATTTTCATTAGATTTTGAAGCTTCACATGGTTTCTGAATTAGTTGTTCAGGTTTCACAATTGATTTCCCACTTCTTAAAACAGTCACAACCTTTAGTTGTTCATGAGATGTTTGAGTAAAACTTGACTCTCCCCTTGAATTTGAGGATGGTACCTCCTGATTAGGTATAGGTGCCTTTCCAGTTTTGAAGGTTTGAAGTTCTTGTTTAAGGTAAGAGACTTTTGAGTTCATCCTTTCAATTTGTTTTCACAATTGTTCTAGTAGGATTTGTGGAATAGTTTGGGTTGGTGCTTGATTGGTTTATCTCAGGGGGATATTTTGGAGGTGGGATGGTTTGTTGAAAATGGACCAGTGGTTGTTGGTATTGGATAGGTTGGGTTTGGAACTGGTTATGGGTTTGGTAGTTCTGATGGGGGTAATGATTTTGTCCCTCTGGTTGTCTAGGTTGTTGGTTATCTTTCCAGCAGAATCCTGGGTGGTCATTGTACCTTGGGTTGAAGTTGTTTTCGTATTGAGGCTTTTGAAATTTCAAGGCATTTACATCCGTTGGGGGTCCTCCTAAAATAACATCCTTGATGGATGGAATGGTTGGTCACTTGTCTGTTTTATGGTCATATTTGTCACAAATTGTGCAAACATGGTCTATAGTTTGGATTTCATGGACTTTCCTAAGGTCTATCTCTTCAACCTTCCTAGAGAGTGTTGGAAGTTTAGCCCTAAAGCTTTCCTCTTCTCTAAGTGTATGAATTCCAGTAGTTTATTGTGGCTTTTTAGAATAATTTGATGTTCTCCATGTTTGGTTTTGTTTATCAAGGCTTTCCAGATACTCGTAACCATCATTTGGGGATTTTTTTTTAAAAGTTATATTACACATCATGTCAATGAATTGTTTGTTCCTCGGACCCAGCCCTTCATATAAAATTTTCACTTCTTCAAGAATATAAAAACCATGGATTTCAACCATGTTTAGAGTTTCTTTGAACCTCTTCAATGTTTCGTATAATGACTCTCCTTCTTTTTAAAAAAAATTGGATGCTCTTTTTAAGTTCAATTGTTTTGTGGTGGGGAAAGTATTTTTTGTAGAATTATCTTTGTAGTTGGTCCCAAGAGTTGATGGATGATGGTCTCAAATTGTTTAGCCAATATTTAGCTCAATCCTTTAAAGAAAAAGGAAATATAATCATCTTAGCTGATTCTAGTTGATGTGGGGGACACATGGTTTCTACAGTGCCATTGAACTCCTTAACGTGAAGGTAGGGAATCTCGGACTCCATTCCATGGACATTCGGAAGATGATTTAGGAAATGGGGTTTAAATATGTATTTGGAATCTCCTAGAGAGTTGTGTATAATGCATGAGGGGGCATTGGTCCAGGAAGGTGTGAGGTAGTCATTCATGGTTTGATTAACTGCATTCCCCAAGTTTGGTGCTACCTCATTTGGATTTCCATTTTAGTTCCCACCTGGGTTTATGAGTTGGTTTCTTTGAAGAAGTTCTATTTAAATTGGATCAATTTTTGACTCAGGGGTATTAGGAATATTATTATCTAATTTAAAGAGTTCCCTTGGTGTACTTGGCTCCCCAACCCCAGTATTATCTACCCTAACAAGATGGTTTGATTGGTCACGAGTGTAGGCGGGCATGTGCCAAAAGAAAAAAAAACGAGAAAGGGAAGAGATAAGAGAAATTGGATGAGGAAATAATAAATTAGGTAAAATAGAATGGGTGTTTAGATTACTTAATTTTGTCCCCGACAACGGTGCCAAAATTTGGTCTCTCCCAAATTTACACAAGATTTAGGGTTAGCGGTCAATTGTAGTTTAGCTTGGGTTATCGATTCCTCATAGACCTAAGAAGTAACCTATGGACACGTACATTATATGGACTATTTTTGGAAATTAAGTGGCTAAATTTGGGTTGATTTTAGATGGATTTAAATGAACATTAAAAATCATAAGTGAATTCAAATTATGATAAGGTTTGATCCTAGGTTATTACAAAGGGTGGATTTGATGCATTCTTTATTTTAAAAAAATATTTCAATTTCTTATATTTGAGATGGGTTAATTTAAGGAGATCAAACAAAATCATCACTTACTAATTTAATGCCTACACACCCTAATAATAATCACCTATACACATGAAGGATCAAAGTTTTTATCACTCCAAGGTAAAGGTTTGTATTAACACTTGAAGTGTGTGACCTTAAATTCAAAAAGGATGAAGTGGTTTTAAAGTCATCAAATAAAAATATCATTTAAAAGAATTGATTAGCCATTAATGGAGTGAGAAATAACATCCAATTCAGACTCTTTTTACTCCCATAAGTGGGTTATATCTCCATTTATCCTATGGTTTCAATGGAAGCGGGAAATAGACTTATGAGGGGGGAATTGGAGGAGTTAAAAAAACAATGAAATAATGATCACTCCATCGTTGTGTGATAACACTATAGGAAAACAGCATATTTGCGACGGTCGATTTGCAACGGGATCCCGTCGCAAAAGGTTTTTTGCGATGGGGTGTCGTTGCAAATCGCTCGTTGCCGAAAACGGTGTCGCAACTAGGTGTTTTTGAAACGGTCCCATCGCAAAAAGAGTATTTGCGACGGTATTTTTTCCCCGTCACAAATGGGTTTTAGTTTATATATAAAAAAGTTATTTGCGACAGGCTGTCGCAGATATATTAGTTACGATGGGTTTTTGACCCGTCGCAAATAGAAAATTTAAAAAATATTTGCGATGAAGGTATTTGTGACGGATCGTCGTAGAAATGTTTATACGACGGGTATTCTTCCCGTCGCAAATGTTACAGTAAAAAAAATTTATGATGGGAAATCTCGTCGCAAATATTCTCGTCGCAAATATTAAAAAAAAATAAAAAAAATAATATAATTAATACAAATTGTATAATATTATATAAAAATAAAAATAATATTAATAATATAAAAAAATTCTATTATTATAATATAAATATAAATATATATAAAATATAATTATGAAATATTAATATAAAATAATAATAATATGAATATAAATAATAAAATATAATATAATAATACTAATATTAATAATATAAAAAATTAATATAATATTATTATTATTAAATTATGTATATAATAATAATATTAATATTAATAATATAAAGAAATTATATTATTATAATATTAATAATAAAAAATATATATAATATAATTATGAAATATTAATATCAAAAAATAATAATAATATAAATATAAATAATATAATATTATATATTATGAAATATTAATATCAAAAAATAATAATAATAGTACTAATATTAATAATATAAAAAATTAACATAATATTATTATTATTAAAATAAACATACATATTTATGAAAAAATAATATTAATATTATTAATATTAATAAAATTATAAAATTATAAACTTATCAATATTAACAATAAATATAAAATATTAAAAGTAATATTACTAAAATAAGGAGACATTAAAAATAATACTAATAAGTAATAAAATATTAAAAAAAACAAATTAAATCATGCAATATTCGTACCAATATGAAAGAGGAATTGTAAATAGTTAATATGACAATAAACTACGAACTCAAATGTTTATTACATCTAAAAAAATCACTGGGGGTGGATAATCTGTATGACCTGGAAGAGGTGGTGGAGGAAACTCCATCCCTAAACTATGAGTCAGATGACACATATACTCCATCTGCTCCAGATGTTGCTCCTCATATCGATGTCTCTCCTCATCCTGCTGCTAACGCATCTGCTCCTACCATCGACGCATCTCTTCATTGTGCTGCTGACGCATCTACTCCTGCCCCTGACGCAAATCCTCTATAAGATGACTCTGAGCATGTAGGTGCTCCTGATACTGTGAGGCAGAAGATGATGTCTCTCCACAATCTCTTGTCGAGCTAGACGCCGACATCGCAGCAGTACCATAATAAGCTGTAGGAGTCAAATGAGAGATGATACCAACTACTCGTCCATTTTGGAAGCCATACCAGGTCGCATGCATCCATGTCGTCTCATCAAAATGGTGGGCACTAGTCTGATCACATGTCTCATCTTGACTCTCAGCCTGTGTCTGAGAGGTCGCGGCCTCATATGAATCCTTATGTTTCAATTAGAAATTAAAATAATGAAAATATTATATGTATTTAATTTTAAAACTGAAAAGAAAATAATACTGACCACAATCTGACGCTAGCGGTCACCTCTAATCTCTCTAGTAACCTGATCAGTGTACATCCTCTGATAAATGTCGTACGTCGTAATACCGGGCTGCTCGGCTTCCTATATGAATATAAAATAAACTGTTTATATTTAATGATGTATAAAATATTAAAAAAAAGTACTTACCAAACAGTCTCTATGCGCACTGAATGTACGACTACCGGCTCGATGTGTCACCTCTTGTCTCCCCCGATTCTGTCGACCCAATGCAGATCTCCTCTGAAACCCACCACCTAACCAATGTGTACATAATCCATCCCAAATGTGACATGAAATGTACTCTGGTCAGTGGGCTCTAGAGGACTCATCAAATTCTGTCACTCCGACTTTCCTCACAACTTTCTTTCTCAAATTATGCAGAAACTGACGGAAACGGTCACGCATAGACACCACCCATGCCACGTGGATAGTGGCACGCATGCTCTCGTCGATGGGATACCATAAACCCTAATATAAAGTTATTAATGAATTAAATTTCAAAATAAATAATATTTAATTACGTACCTTCCAATGATCGAACATGGCGGCCTGCACATCAGCGGGAATCTGATCCCATTTGAGCCAAGGCTGAGAAAAATAATTGCGCAAGATAGCGCTCCCCTATCCAATAGCTATATGCTTAAAACTGTGGAAAAAGAACAAATTATCAAACAATTAGAATATAAATAAATTATAATGAAAGATAACTAAAATACACATGTTACTATACCACCACGTGTACGCATCAAATCCAAGAGGTGGATGTCGCTCCGGGATAGGATCTGGAATCATTAGTCTTGAAAGACCACGCCCCCTCCAATTACTCCCTGTAGTTCCAATAGCCTGAGGGTCAGATGACTCAAGAACCTCATCATCCATAGGTATATTATCCTCCAGAAACTAATGAAACATTTCTGAGTCCATCTGAAACATGAAATGATTGTTATTATCAAACAGTTGAAAATAACTATTATTTATAGATATATATTTGTTATGATTCTAACCAGTATTTTACTATGTCAATGTTCATCTTCATCATCATATTCATAGTTGTCAATGTCAATGTCTTCATCTTCCTCATCAACTTCATCAATTTCCATATTAGTTTCACTTTCATCATCTCTTGTCATTTCAAATTCAGTTGTAACATCATTGACAACATCGTCACCATCGACCCTTAACTGTGGGGTTTCATCCTCGATATTCATGTCTCTTTGTGAAAAAGAAGTGTCTTGAGGAGTATCTTGAAAAATTTCATTTCCTCACACATCAGTGGAACCACATTCAGTTTGAGTAAACTGATTTTCTCGAGATTTAACTTTTATTATACTCCACCAATCATCCTACTCTTTTGTAGTAGCAAAGTATTTTGCATAATAAATTTGATGTTCCCGACGAGCCAATAAAAATGGTTCATTTACTGTAAGAAGACTTTTATGTTTAATATCAACAATTCCATGAGTTATATGAATACACAATAATATCTCAGTATCCAGCCATCGACATTTAAACATTTTTACATAATTCTATCCCAAATAACACAGTTCAATAATTTTTTCAAGCATGCCGTAAAAGTCAACTTTAATATCTCTATGATGTGATCCATTCAAACAAACACCACTATTCATTGTTTTCTTTGATTCCACATATGCACGTGTATGAAAGCGATAACCATTCACCACATATGCATTATAAGATTTATCCATTTTGGATGGTGGGCTGCTCAATATACGCAATCGACTATCAATATTATCAGCATGTACAGATACCTGAAAATTTGTAAAACATTTATCACTATTAAGAGTAATAAATTGATTTTACATTTAAAACCAAAAAAGAATGTATGTTACCAGTTTTTCAAACCAGTAGGAAAAATTTTTTTACCAACGTTCTTGTAATCCAGTTGCTATAATTTGTGGAAATTGTTTCTTGATATGATCATCATATAACCTAAAAATACAATATGGTTAATTAACTGTAACAAAATCTATAGAATAAGGGATAGAAGCACTCACTGTACAATTGGTGACATTTCTTCACAGTTGAGTAGAATATATGTATGAGCTCTATGATGTTCATCATCTGAAAGCCATCTATCATGAACTCCACCAAAGCCAAGTTCGGGCAGATTGACAACTAATAATTGATTGTTCATATCATCATCAACATTCCCCTCGTTTCGGCCCATGCGGTTAAACTTTGAGGGATATTCAGATTCAAAATAATGAGAGTAGAATAAAGCAATTTCCTCTTGAAAATAAGCTTCAGCAATTGAGCCTTCAACTGATGCTTTGTTACGGACTTTTTTCTTCAATTTCTACATGCATCTCTCAAATTGTTACATCCATCGAAACTGAACCGGACCTCCAAATTTTTCTTCATGTGTCAAATGTAATATCAAATGTTCCATTGAGTCAAAGAAATCCGGCAGAATGATTTTTTCCAGTTTGCATATAATTACAACAACAACTTCTTCCAGTTTTCTTAGTGTATCGTAGTCTGTTGTCTCCGTACACATGTATCGAAAAAAATATGATATATTTGTTATCAAATCCCAAATCTTAGAATTCAACAAACCTCTTAATCCAATAGGCATAAGTCTTTCCATTATAACATGATAGTAGTGACTTTTTAATCTGGTAATATGACCATTTTTAACACATCTGCCCAAGTTGGAAGCATAGCCATCTGGAAATCTCAAATCTGCAATCCACTGACAAAATAATAAGCGACTCTCTTTGGTCAATGTATAAGCTGCTTTTGTCTTCATTAATCTATGTGATCTAACATTTTCAAACAATTCAAGTTCTAGTTGCCTGCAAATTTGGGCATGATCTAATCGTGCCTTTACATTATCTTTGGTTTTACCCAGTGTATCCAAAACTGTATGAAATAAATTATCCAAATAGTTCTTCTCAATATGCATGACATCCAACATGTGTCGGACCAACAAGTCAGACCAATATGGAAGATTCTAAAAAATTCTTCATTTTGTCCAATTGTGTTCTTTCCCAAATCCATGAATTTTCTATTGGTTTATTTTCAGTCCAAAAGTGATGGAAGGTAATGAAAATACAAATGGTTGTAACTTTGTACTTGAGATCATTTTTGGAGGTTAATCTCATTCAATTATGCCTTTTCTGAAATGAGATTTATTCCTCCGAAAAGGATGATTGATTGGAAGAAATCTGCGATGATAGTAAAAATAGCCATGTTTTTTCCATTCACGAGCATAAATGCTTTGTTGTCTCCCATACAGTAGGGACGTGATTTTGGGCCATCTTTACTCCAGCCAGATAACATGCCATATGTCGGGAAGACACTAATTGTCCACATCAAAGTACCTTTCATTACAAAATTCTATTTCGCAGCAGCATCATATGTACCAACACCATGACTCCACAATAAATTTAACTCATCAGTCAATGGTTTCAAATAAAAATAAATATTCTTTTTCGGATGTCATGGGATTAATAATGTCAAAAAGATATAAGGCTCCTTCATCAAAATCCATGGAGGTAAATTGTACGGAGTTATAAAGACAGGCCAACAAGAATACTGACTACCAAAAGATCCACATGGAAAAAACCCGTCAGTATAAAGACCCAATCGCACATTCCGGGATTTTAAGGAAAAAGACGGATGCACTTGATCAAAATGTTTCCATGAATCACCATCAGATGGATGAATCAAGATTTTACCATTTGAAATATTGGATTTGTACCATGACATCATTGTCGTTGTGTTCTGAGACATAAATAAACTCTCCAACCTGGGTGTAAGCGGTAAATATCTCAAATGTTTTACAGGAATCAATCCAGACATCCCTAATTGAGCTTATTTATACCTCGATTATCCACATGTGGGACAACTATCCAATGACTCATTTTCATCAGAATATAAGATGCAATTGTTTGAACATGCATGGATCTTCTGATAACTAAGGCCCAGATTACGAACCAGTCTCTTGATCTCATAATAATTAGCAGGCTGTACATTTCCTTCAGGTAACAGTGATTTAACCAAAGAAAATATCTGATCAAAACAGTTATTTGAAATTCCATTATCTGATTTAATAGACATAAATTTTGAAATTGCTTCTAATTTACTTATCTTGCAACCAGGATATAATGCATCCTCAGCAGACCTAAACAACTCAGGAAATTCATATGGTTCCAACTCGGGAGGTAAATCAACATCATCCTCAATTTCAGTTTATTGAACGGATGACCCTGAAATATCATGTACTAAATTCTGAAACCGTAATGGATCCGGAATCAAATTATTAGTATCTTCTCTAGAACTGCGTTCACCATGTTGATACCAAAAAATATAATCTGATTGAAAACCATAACGCAAGAGATATTTCCCAACGAGGTCAAATGTCTCAAACGTTCTCAGAGTACATTTTTTACAAGGACACCTAATTGTCCCTTCTGAAACAAATTCCGGGTTTGATGATGAAAATGATAATAAAGATTCAACACCATAAACATATACAGGATTTAAACTAAAACCTTTTGGATTTCTGCGCTGATTTATCCAAGCACGATCATCTAATAATGATTGATGTCGATTTCCTTGTTCCATATTCATATATATGTTTCTACAAAACTTAAAACCATTACTGTTGTTAAATAATTTGATATAATAAAAATAATATCCTAAAAAGAGAAGATACATAATTATAGTTATTTCTTAGTAATTACAAATAATTATAGGTGACACAGTTAGTTTGTAATCATCCCCACTAATTATTATTAATTTAGCAATACTTAGAAATAATTGGCAAAATGAAATATGATTGAATAATGAAATAAAATTTTCTAATCATCGTTGTGGAGATTATATTACTAATTATTCTTATTTGTTTCCAGTGGATTGGTGGTAGCTCTTTTGCCTGACGACTCATCTCCTTGCAAGGAGATGAGTCGTCAGGGAAAAGAGCCTCTTTTTTCCGACGGCTCATATCTTTTTAACTTTCTCCCGACTGAAATCAGTATGAAAAACTTGCTCTGACATACGTTAGAGCATATTTTTCATACTGATTTCAGTGGGAGAAAGTAGCAAAGATATGAGATGTTGAACAAAAGGTAGCCGCCAATCCGCTGGAAATTGTTCCAATTTATAACCATGTACTTGAATTTATTTTATTTATTATTAATTATTACTAATTATTACTAATTATTACAAAACTCAATATTTCCAACAGATTTTGATCTATTATTAACATGTTCAAATCTTAAAGAGTCGTCAATTTTCAGGTCATTCCCAATAAAAAGTTTGCCAACCATGTCCAATTTAAACTCTATAATTTTCCTTACATGGTTGATCACCTCGCAAGTAGTGTTGCAATAGGACGACATAAGTAATTTTTATCTCGTCTTTAAGAATCATTTCACATGACCCTTTACATAGATAATTCTTCCTTGAAAAATTAATAGAACTTCAGTATCTTTCCATTGATTTTTCAAGAAAGAATGGTCGATGTAAAAAGACGTGTGACATGATTCTTATAGATGAGAAAGACATGACTTGGGTTGTCCTATTGCAATGCTACTTGTGAGGTGATCAACCAAGCAAGAAAAATTATAGAGTTTACATTGGACACGGTTGACGCAAACGTTTTATTGGGCATGACCCGAAAATTAGCGACCCTTTAAGATTTGAACATGTTAAGAATAAAGAAAAACTTGTTGAAAGTATAGATAATTGAAATATTTTATAAATTTTTTATAATTTTAATAATATTAATATTTTTTTATAAATATTAAACATACAATAATATAATAATTATATTATTAGTATTATTTAATTATTAATATTAGAGTAATATAATATTTTATATTATGTTACTATTTATGTTACTAATTATATTACTAATTATGTTACTAATTAGTAACAAATATGATTTACCACTCATCTAACTCAATTTTCTTTTCATTTGTGTGTTGAGGTTGACAGGAAACTTCTACCTCCACATGTAGTATTTACTTTTACTGTCAAAATTATAAACCTCCTCACCTCTATGCTGGTGAGGAGGTTGATAATTTTGACAATAAAAGCAAATAGTACATGTGGAGGTAGATGTTTCATATCAAGCCTCAACACACAAATGAAAAGAAAATTGAGGTAGATGAGCATTCAATCACGCTTGTTAATTTTCCAAATTATTTTTAATTATTTCCTAATTATTTTTATTAGTTTCCTAATTATTTTTATTAGTTTCTTAATTATTTTTATTATTTTCCTAATTATTTTTATTAGTTTCATAATTATTTTTATTAGTTTCCTAATTATTTTTATTAGTTTCCTAATTATTTTTATTAGTTTCCTAATTATTTTTATTAGTTTCCTAATTACTTTTATCAGTTTATTAATTATTTTTATTAGTTTATTAATTATTTTTATTATTTTCCTAATTATGTTTATTAGTTTCCTAATTATTTTTATTAGTTTTATAATTATTTTTATTAGTTTCCTAATTATTTTTATTTGTTTCCAAATTATTCTTATTTTTTCCTAATTATTTTTATTTGTTTCATAATTATTTTTATTTGTTTCCTAATTATTTTTATTTGTTTCCTAATTATTTTTATTTGTTTCCTAATTATTTTTATTTGTTTTCTAATTTTTTTATTTGTTTCCTAATTATTTTATTTGTTTCCTATTTATTTTATTTGTTTCCTAATTATTTTATTTGTTTCCTAATTATTTTATTTGTTTCCGAATTATTTTGTTTGTTTCCTAATTATTTTATTTATTTCCTAATTATTTTTTTCCTAATTAATTTATTTTTAATTGTTTCCTAATTATTTTTTCTAATTGTTTCCTAATTATTTCTAATTTTTTATTAATTATTTTCTAATTGTTTCCTAATTATTTTTTTCTAATTGTTTCCTAATTTTTTTTCTAATTGTTTCCTAATTATTTCTAATTGTTTCCTAATTATTTCTAATTGTTTCCTAATTATTTCTAATTGTTTCCTAATTATTTCTAATTGTTTCCTAATTATTTCTATTTGTTTCCTAATTATTTCTAATTATTTCCTAATTATTTCGATAATTATTTCTTAATTATATAATAATTATATAATTATTCCTAATTAAATATAAATATTTCTAATTATTTCTAATTAAATATATTTATTTCTAATTATTACCAAAATATCCTCCGGGAGTGTCGAACCAAGAGTGCAGCAAGGCCCGTTGTCGTGTACCAGGTTACCCCGAGTCAAGCTCGAAACACATTGTCAGAGATTTCACTCCTTGGTACATTTGTGCTAGAGCTACCTCTACTTGTTTGTATCCAGACAAGGACTATTTGGTATAACCATTTAATCTAATTATACTATATAGCTACATAAACATTCTATTAAAAAATTTAAAATTAACAATTAAAAATAAAATTAACAATTAAAAATAATTTAACAATTAAAAAACTATAAATACCTTTGATATTTTGAAGCAGTTTGCACCTGAGCCTCTTAACTCTTTCTCTGCTCTTCTCGTAAGAAAAAACTAAAATTAAAAAAAAATCCACTCAGAACAGAAATTTAAAGAGAGAAAGGAAAAAAGAGGAAGAGAAATATGAATGATTTGAAAAAAAATTGATGGGGGTATATATAGGTTAGAATATTTGTGACGGACTTATTTTCGACGGGATCCCGTCCTAAATACTAGTATTTTCAATGGGGTACCGTCGCAAATACCTTCGCCCACATTAATTACGGGTGGCGGTTAAAAGGGTTTTTGCGACGTGACCATCGCAAATAGCTGCCTGCCGACATACCATTCGTGACGGGTGGATATCCCCATCGCAAATTGCTATTTACCGCAGCCGGTATTAGCGACGGGCCCCGTCTCAAATACCTTCGCCCGCATTTAATACGAGCAGCGGTTAAAAGGGTTTTTGTGACGGGCCCGTCGCAAATACTTGTAGGCCAACATACCATTAGCGACGGGTGGATATCCCCGTCGCAAAAGCCTATTTACCGCCGCCGGTATTGGAGACAGGACCAGTCGCAAATAACACCTGCTGAATAGTGTTTTCCAACGGGTAATTATCCCGTCGCAATTAGTATTTACCACTTTCGGGTACTTGCGATGGGACAAAGGCCACCATCGCAAATAGGATTCCCGCATTTTTGCACGCAAACCGCTCCATACCTATTGCGATGGGTCATGTATTCCCTTTGAAAATAACTGACGATTTGCGACGGGTATATATGCCCCTCACAAATACGCTTTTCGTCGGATTTATTACAATGGGATTTATTCTCGTCACAAATAACCTGTCACAATAATCAATTTTTCCCATAGTGTAATCTCACGAGGGTTGGTGTAAACAAGTTCACACCTTGAACCAACAGTATCAAATTGATATAAATAACAAAAAAATAAGAGGAGAAGAAGAACTTTTATTAATAAACTAAAGTTAATTGAACAACTTACATGTGAAAGACAAACTTGAGACAACAAAATCACAGCATAACATTACAATGAAAGGAAGATCAAAAGATGATAAACTACTCCACATCAACTACCTTAAATAGACATTTTTGGAGCCTTGGGTCGACCCTCCAATAGTACAAAGAATCCCACTTGATTATGGTAGGCCTAGGGTGGTGGAAACTAAGGGAGAGTGGACTTCTTTATACTTGACTTGAAGTGGAAGCCAGCTTGCATCTACCAAACAGACGTGCCTAGATGGCCTTCTAGATAGCCAAATTAGAGTGTTCCATAGAATACAAAAGTAAATATCTGGATGTATTCTATCTCTCTGTAAAATTTCAGCCCCACTTAATTTTTGGTTTCTGAGATATTATTAAATTGGTGGGCTGTTTTTCTGGGCCATAGAATCTGGCCCATAATTTTATCTCTAACTTGGGCCACCTGAATAACGACAATGGACACTGAATTACCACTGTCTCCTAAAGATTTATGTGTTCCTATATATTTCTTCTATCATATCACGAAATTTGGGATTTATTGGGCCTATATTGTGGGCCCCACATTCTCATTAATGGGATGGTGTCCAATATGCCTTCTCTAGAATTGTTTCCTTCCATCACCAAATATCCCCATCATCCTTTTTGAATATTCCATTGATCCCTAAATTAAAAATATTCTTATTGAATTGTAGATCCGTTTTCCAAAATATCAAATTAAAATATGGATAATTATATTCCTTAAATTCATATGAATCATTGGGCCTAAATTGGTGTATATTAGGCATGAAGTGCACAAATGATGAGAATGGATGTTCAAAATTTAAATCCAATAACTCAGGACCATAAGATCAAAAATGAACATTTAATACCATTAAAATGTAATTAAAATATGTATTTTTATTGGATAATCACCCAACCTTAGATAATCTTACAAGAACACCCAGCCACCAACCCCTGACTCAAGATATTGATGTCAATGGTTCACATAATATATCTATGTTCTCTAAGATGAATCTAATCACTTCCGAAATAACTAAACCTACTATGATGTCTTCTACATGAGAATCATATTTATCAATTTTGACTCACCATATTCCAACCAACATAGAGTTCAGTTACATGGTCTACCATATAAATCCCCATAAGGATACATCTATATAGAATCCTAATAATTGTTCTTATAAAAAACTCTACCAAGGCCAAGTGGTTCTCCCATGAACCTCAAAAATATAGGACAAAGTATTTCATCATGTCTTTTAAAATATATATATTTCACTAAAACTATTTGTTGGTATGTGGATGGTAGGCAGTACTGAAATGCACTTGTGTACCCAATTATTTCTACAATACATACTAAAGATTGATGTGAATGAGAATCTCAATCTGAAACAATAGTCAAAGAGACCCTATGAAAGATCTCTATATTTTATACCTAGATCCAACCCAACTCATATATTTAAAATTCCTACCTGATTGGTAAAAATTAAGCCACATTTTTTATCCTATCTACCATCACCCAAAATGAATCCCTTGAGTTATCATTGGAAACCTTTTCAGAAATTATAATGTAACATTTTCCCACTTCCATTCATGAATGGAAAATAGCTTCAAATGGTCGGTGGTATGTTGGTGTTCAAACTTCACTTGGTGACAGGTGGAGTACTGTGTAAGAAAACCTTTGTAACCCTTCTTTATTCACAACCAAAAGTACTGTCAGTTCATTTATTAGGTAATATTTTGTAAGATAAGGTATACCGCCCATTTTAAGGCATGCAACCAATGTATCATCTCTTCATTCGTGTCTTTGGGAACCGGTATATGTTTGTGAACATGGAGAATTTAATATTCATACAAGGTCCAGTCTAGTGGATGCTCTCCACCATATTTGTTGTTCCTTGACAAACATTCTGGATTAGATAGTTTTTTTCTCTTGATTATGCTAAGTAATGGAGGATCAATAGATATAAACTTATGTTTCACTCAATATTTCTTCTCCTAAATATCAAAATTTATCTCAGTGAAATGATCCATAAATTTTAATTCACTGTAAGACTTTTTAAATACTTGATCCCGTATCTTCTATCTCAAATAATCTATAAACACATTTATGTTTCCAGGAGTATAATCCATATCAAAGTCAAATGATTGAAGATACTCAACCCATATTCTGTTTAAGGTATAATTCCTATTAAGGGGAGATATATTTTCGGGTTTGGTGGTTTGTATACACCAAAAATATATCCCCCTATAATTATTGTCTCTAACTTCTTAGGGCATGCACTACCTCTACCATCTCAAGGTCATGGTTTAGGTAATTCCGAACATGAGGAATCAGTTTCCTAGAACTTTAGGTGACCACATGACATCCCTATATCAAAACCACTCCCATACTAAATCCCAATACAATATAATACATGGTGTACTACTTATGTGTTTCAGTTAGGGTTAGGATTTGTGTTGTAGTCATTCTTTCCTTTATCTTAATAAAAATCATCACAATTATCAACCAACTCTATCCTCACTCATTTTTCGGTCAAACCTGTAATTGGTGATGCCAACTAGGAAAAATACTTTTAAACGATAATTAATTCTTAGATAATCACAAAAATATATTTATTTAAAATATATTATTAGTTCACTCTAAAGAAATAAATTCCTAGATCTCCATATGTTCCATGGATAAACCATCCTCAGAAATAACATGGCCCAAAAATATATACATCATTAATCCAAAAGTATCACATAGAGAGTTTAGAGTAAAGTTATTTTTCCTTAAGTTTAATCAGTTTAGTCTCTAGTTACTACTCATGGTTATCCATTTTATTATAATACATGATATTTTCATCCTTGAGAAAAACAATAAAATTATCCAAATAATGGTGGAAATTTTTTTTCATCAAATCCATAAATAGTTTTGTCACATTAGTCAACCCTAACAACATCACTAAATATTTATATATATTATATCTATACTTAAAAGTAGTTTCTGTAATGTTAAAAGGCCTCACTCTCAACTAGTGATATCCCGATCTATGATCAATATTTAAAAATACTTGGGCACCTCCCAACTAATAGATTTGGATGTCAGTATAAAGAAGGGGATAATAGTTTTTAACCATCATATTATTCAACTTTTATTAGTTGATATATAATCACAAATACCCATCCACCTTCTTGAAGAATACAACTGGACAGCCCCAAGGGGACATGCTGATATAAATAAACCCCTTGGACTCTAAGTCATCTAGATGGGATTTAAGCTTATCAGCATCCTTTGTATCTATCTAATAAGGTGTAATATAAATGGACATAGCTCTTGGGATGCTCTCAATATTAAAATTAACATCTCTCTTAGGTGGAAACCCAGAGAGGTTGTTAGGAAATTCATCCTAGAACCAATCTACAACAAGAGGAAATATATGTTATGTTGTGTCCCCTTTTTTATTATTAAACTGGGAACTTGGGTCGTAATATAACCTAGTTGTTTATTTTCATAACCTATTTCACCTACCTGTAATACCCATTATTAAATTTTATCATACTCACTACATTTAGGAAATATAAAAGTGACTTATCGATGATAATAGCCAATGTGACTATATAATGGAACTAACCAATACATCCCAAGGATTAGATAAAATGTTGTTATTTCTAAGATGAATAAGTCCCATAAAATTTATTAGCATCCAATATATAATATAAATTATCTATAATGATGAATACCCTTTTACTGTAGCCAAAAAATGTTTCAATGGATATCACCTTATATATATATTTTATAGCTAAACCCATGACATCCAAAAACTAAGAAGATATAAAATAATATGAAGCCCTGTATCAAATATCATGAATTTTTGTGTAGAAGCTACAAATGTTGTACCTCAAATAGAATAGGTCTTTTCATCTTGGCATATATTAGTAGGTTGTATAGCATGAATATGGATTTAACTACAAGCTTGAAACCCTATATGACTCCCCTGTATTTCACTTCCCAACACTTGTGACTATCCTTTTCCTTGAACACCATTTCTGCCACACAAACATAAAAATTTTATCATACACCAACTAACCACATTTCAAGGGGTACTTGATCCAACTCCTAATCCCCACACCTATTATAATGATTTTCCATTGGTAAACCCTTAATCATTCCTGAAAAACCATTATAGGTGCTCCATCCTACCACAAAACCTACACTTAACAAGTGGTTGAGGTCACTGAGGTTGAGTATGAACTCATCTACCCCACTGATAACACGCAATAAGTCGTTACCCCTTTTATTAGGGGGTAACTCACTTCTCAAGCTATTCAAAACACCACCCATGTGTGACTCTTTATAATAAAGCTTTCAGCTACCTGAAGATCCACCACTGAATTCACCAGTAAAATATAATTTCCCTAAGTCATTTCCCTTACTCAGGTTCCTTTCTAATATAAGTGTCTGATTGACAACATAAAATAAATAGGATAGATAAAATATGTTTAATGGAACTCAAATCCCATACTCCATGCCATACTCAAAGAATCTCACCATGGCCAATTCATCACCAACCATTGAATGATAAAATCACTAATTGTTTGTAAAATGATCTGTATAGCCCATTCCAGATATATTACCCTTTGTAAGATACATGAATTGTATATCCCTATCATCTCTCAGGGACTATGGAAATAAGTGGTCAAAGAAACAATTCTTGAAATCCTTTAAGGTCAGTCCTTTATGATGGTCTTCCTAGGATAAAACATCCTACCATCACTTAAATTATACTCAAATCATAGAGATGACTAATTTCACCCTCATGTCCTTTGGTTCCTCAAAATGATAAAAAATTATACTAACAGACTCAATCAAATACTAAACTTCATGGGTACATTCCTCCCAATCCAAAATCGATGGATACTATATTTGGAACTACCTAATCATCTCAGACATCATAACTGCTACTCGAGGAGCCTCTCTCTCCATAGACTTCACCACTCAAAAAAATATTTCTTAGAGATGATTTTCCATCACCTTCTATAGTACCACATGAGGTTCTAGAACAACTACCATAGGAATTAATTCATCACTTCCATCTCGGTTCTCTAAATGAAGTCATCATGGAAGCATTTTTCTTGAAACACACGCCTCAACAACATTCATGATAATAGTTCATGATATCACAATTTAATGAAAAGTGAAAATAGGATTACAAACCCTATATTCTTCTACATCTCACTTCATAGGAACATCACAACTCAGGCACTCTCACTGGCCCCAACCACCCATACACATGGTCACCATCTCACTTAAAGTCTACCCCACACATGTAGGATTTATATAATAAAGGTTTCTACTCTAGTTTTATCATAATTTAATAACAATATATTATGAAGATAAAATTTTGATTACACATTATACAGAAAAAAACTTAATTTTTTTAATTGATGTTTTATTCAGTTGATGCAACTTAATAAATTAAATGAGTGATCATGAGATATTTTTTAAAGAACTGACTATAGTATCCTAAAAAGACTACCAAAGAAATCATGCTGATAACAATCAAATCCTATGTACTTGTAATGATGAATTAGTATACACCCTTATTATATTTCATCCAAGATACCAAATACCATAAATCATAAAATCTAAACTCATTTTCACCACTCAAGTTGAAATAAATCAAAAATAGAATTGAAAAGCATGATTATCAATCCCATACCTCGTAACATGAAATTTCCCCATTCATGGTTCAGCTAAACCTAGTTACAAGTTCCACACAAATTCATGATACTCCCTATCTTATTCCAATCATACCCAAATACTTAGAAAAAATAAAGATACCGGACACATCTTTGTAATATCTCTTGGATCATTACTACTAATCAGTGTTAGATCAAGATTCACTACATGAATGTAAGTGTGCCTCTCCATACACCAGAGGTTTTTTACTAGTTTAAAGGATCTATGGTGGTGTGATGGTGAGAATATTCCATCAATATCAAATTAAATAATTATTATAAATAATACCAATTATATGTAACCATCCAAAAAATAGTAACTAGAAATAAAAAATATATGTTCCAATGATATATACAGCTCATGAAATATCAAAGTAATTTATACATGTCAAATAAACAAAAAAATAGAAAAAATCACAATTTCATGAAAAAAAAATAGTAAGACTCCACTTAAATTTTGTGTGTACTATACTAGTCTCGAACACTAATTATTTATCCTAGAAACCAAAATCATGAATTTGACATATGGTTCTTACCCTTTTCTTTTCCTTAAATCAGGAAGTTTTCTCGGGTACCAAGGATGACCTGATTACTATGTGAGTACAACTCAGTAGGCCACCACAAATGGTGTCTAAAAATATTTATAATCTAAGTAAGTGTATTCCAAAGAGATGATCATATATAAATTCAATAATTACAAAAATTAAATAATTATACTTGGTTTTTCATCAGGTTTCATAGTGAAACTTGAGACCAACCATACCTACCTCTTCCAGTGTCAGATATCTCTAAACAATATTCATCATACTAGAAAAATATACCCATCCCAAAATATAAGTCACACTAAGGGAAATTAACATATCCCAGAATAAGAATAACACTCAGTGAAACATACCTATCCTAAAATATGAACGACACTTGAGGAAATATACCCATTGTAAAAGATGAATAACACCAACAGGAAAAAAACCAATCTTGAAAACCATATAGTACACTTGGAGTATAAAACATACTTGGAACCATATATGAAATACCCCAAATAAAACCATCACCAAAACCATGCATACATGCCACTCATAATTGGTTAATAGGATTTCATAAAACATTATTTACAATATATCAATTCCAATTTTATTTCAAGATAAATCATTATGGATTTCACCTCTCCATAAGGATGCACATTATTAATTAATCACCCAACCTATACCAATCAATAAAAATATAACTAAAAATATATTTACCAATAATTATCTATATTTAAATTAAAATAGTTAACTGTTCACCATTTTACATCTCAAATTAGATTCAAATGATTTTGGTTTCATAACTTAGGGGAAAAATTTTATATCCAATTCCATAAATTAGGGCATATAATATATTCGTAAATAAAATGCTCAAAAAACTAGTGTTACTGCTCAAGTAATGCACTATGAAAATAGTGTGACTTATAGAGTAATTTATTGGCCCTTTACCTTGGACATGTTTGACATGAAGGACCACCCCTGACCACACAGATTCAGGATATAATTGTCATTCCTTCAACAAATCCCAAATAAGAGTTTTCAAAACATGAAAAAGAAACATATATTTGGGTGTTTCAAACTCGGTATAAGGTTTCTCAAATGAGAAAATGAGAAAATAAAGAGAAAATAATAGAAAATAGATTCTTAGCATTGATCTCTAGGGTCCAACATACATCATTTTGGTGATATTAGACTTTATTATGTGAGTAATAACTAAAATCGACTAGAGGACAACTAAAATTCAAGAACCTAATAGAATGAAGGAAAAATTAGGGTTTTTTTGGAAGTTTCAAGTTAAAATATAATATTAAAACTTCTCTAATATTGTTTTATATTTTGGAAATAGAGTTTGATATAACATGTTCTAACCATGTGAACCCCACTGAACAAAACCCAAGGTTAAACAGTTGTGCCACCTAGTTTTTTGAACCATGCAATAATATTATGAAACACCTTTATTAAAATAATGTCAAAGCTAAAACATATAATTTCATACACCTCACCCATTGTATTGGAAATAGGTGGTGGTTCTACCAACCTTATGTGATTTCATCATGGCACCAAAGGATGGAAATAAGATTCAATGGAATACTAGATTATTGGGGGATGATTTTCCCTAAAATGAGAATATCCTAGTAAAGAATAAACAATGAAAAACAATTTTATATAATGAATTTAATCTAATATAATATAACTCAAACCATAAATCAACATCATATTAGAATATAGAAGTAAAAATTAAAACACTAACATAATAAAGAAATGAATAACTCAGTAACTTTAGTGTGTCATCAACCCAAGAATCACCCTAAACAAGATCCAAGATTTGACTCCAAGTCCCAGGCCCACTGCATCATGATGCATCACAATATAAGTATGAAACATTTATTTTACATGTATCTCAATACACAACATCTAAAAACAGACCAAAGTTCCCAAGTAGTGTTTGGGTATAAAAATCAGTAGTTGATCCCCAAATACATACCAATATAGGCCACTAGGAACAAGAAAAAATTATCTTACATTTATAAATATATATATATATATATATAATAAGATATGAAGTTTCTAACATTTTCATATTAAATAAATTTAAATGGTTTCTAAAATTATAACCACATAGAATCATCAATCCAAAACTCACACACCCATGCATTCATAATGAATTTACAAGAGCAGTGGCCCATCCCATCACCAAGTTATCTCCTAGAATAATGCACCTTGTTCTACTTTGGTATCGACACCAAGTCCGAACGAACAAGTTACCACAATGAAATCTCATTAACTCATTCAAACCATGCATGCCAAGTTCTAAAAAAACCATTAATTTTTAAAACCGATTTCATTCAAAAAAATCTTCCTAACACCTTATGTGTATCATTTCAAAACCAAAGATATAGTTACTAAAACCAAGAATAATTTTATAAAAAAACATGGTTGAGTGATTCAAGAACTTGGCCTTAAAGTTCCATGATAAGTAGTGTGGGAGAGTATAGTGACCTAGGCTTCTCAAACATGGATATTAAATCTTTTGTTATGAATATTCATCACATTAAAAAAGTACATTTCTAAGGACAGTAGTAGTTTAGTATCTTTGGAAACTTGGTACATAATATCTTAACTTTGTGAAATATCTTCAATGCTTCTCACAAATATCTTCCCATTTAGTACTCTTACTTAAAACCTTTCTTTTTAACCTAGGCAAAGGAAACATAAGAAAGGGTGATCTCAAAAGCTTAGTAAGGGTAAATAAAGGAGATACGTATGCATAACATGAACATAAGTCTATTGTAACATGAGCATAAAATTTGAAGATCATTCCATACATATCAAAGATCATAAACATGAATCATTGCATAAATATTGACAGATCATAAGACATGAATTAAAATTTAATAAATAAAATATGCCATGTGATCATAACATAAGAATAAGACATGGAATTGTGGTAGACATGTAAACATTTAAAATGATTTCCATAGTAGTCAAGTATCACTACTAAGGATATCTTAGTGGAATGGGTTCACGCCCTAAACCATCTCAGTAGTCATGTTTCAGACCTAGGAACCCTTTTAGTATTCAAGTTTCACTCCCAATACTATCTTAGTTGTCAAGGTTTACTCACAATACCATCATAGTAGTCATGGTTCACTCCTAAGACTGTATTAGGGGCCAATTTTTACTCTTAAGACCATCTTAGTAGCCAAGGTTCACTCCCAAGACCATATTAGAAAAACAATTCCCTTACTAAACTGGGTTCAATCCCCATTCTATCTATGTATTGTCATGAGATATAAATCTATACCTAATGTATTAGAGGGATATATAAATCCCCCCCATCACATAATGAAATAATCCATATTTGGTTTATAAGATAATAAAACGTTCATCAAATCATGACCCATAAAAATAGATGGGTTTCATAAATAACATTTCATAACCAAAGAAATGAAATGGGTATCATAAACATTTCATCATATCATAACCTGTGGAAAAGAGACAAGTTTCATAATCATTTCTTCAAAGAATAACCTATGAAAGGAAGTAAGTTTTGTGATTTTTTTATCATGGTATAACATGTGGTAGATAAACAAGCTTAATAAAAAACTTGTCATCTTAAAAATAATCTATTCAAAGAAATAATAAGAATGGTGTTCTTTGATTATATCCCTAGTAAAGTATAAACTACATCAAAGGATATCATCTTAGATGAAGAAGTATTTTTAGAGATCTGTTAGAGAATTTATTAAGGAAAATAAAATTTCTTTGAAAATAATTTTTTAAGACATATAACATTTTATAAATCCTTTTCTTTAAAAACCACTTTGAAAACTTATTAATTAAGTTATAAAAATAATTTACAAAATTTCTTCAGTAAAATAAACTTTATGTTCTGAAAAACACTTTTTAAAATATAAAAAAATTGATAACCTTTTTCTTTGAAAATATCATTGAAAACATATATAGTAATCTTTGAAATCATTGAAGTCTTTTTATTGGAAAATAATCTTTGAAAACTTATAATGGAATATTTAAAAATAATTTAAAACACTTTTTAAACATAGAAATTATTGAAATCATTTTATTTTGAAAATATTTTTTAAAAAATATTAAGGAATAATCATATAATGTAGTTCTCATGATTGTGGATAATTCCCTATATGATGTATATATAAAAACAACTATTCCTTTCACAATGTTGGTAGAATTCAAAATAGCATTTATTGTAAAACGATAAAAATAATCCTTTAAAAAACATTTTTTAAAAAGGTAAAACATGAGTAAAAATGTATTTTAACATATTAGGATAATATTAGAACATTTTTAAATACATTTTTATAAAATATGGTTTTTGAATAATTCATATATTCGGCTGAAGAAGGAAATAAAGTCGTATTTTCTTAAAAATATTTTCCTAATTGTCTTTAGCAGATAAGAGTGGAAAGTAGTAAAATTATATGAAGATATCATGAATAAATTTTATTAGAATAAAATTCATGAAATATTTTTAGATATGGATCATAATATTTTATCAATGTTAGCATATTCAAAAAACAATCCAGATAAACGATGATATTGTGACATAAAATTATTACCACTTTTGTAACCTTGAATCACAAGCTCCGGAAGGAATAACATAAAATGGAACATAAAATATCTTGATGATAGATAAATTCATGATATTTCATTTCAAATGGTCTTTATATACACTTAATGAAATAATATAGGTTGATATCATAACATATGTCTCAAAGAAGAAAAATTGAGACAAAGTTCCATTACCAATTTGGTAACTTTTGAATTGTAATCCCCATGAAAGAGAGATACTAAAATGGATATATAAATTATATTATTTATCAATATAATAATCATAAAATACATCCATGGGATTTATACACACCTCATTCAAAAAATAGGTGCTGAACATGGCTTCTATCTCATAGAAAATAAAAGTGAGATGAAAATCCCTTACTACTTGAGTAACTTCTGAATCATGAGTCACGTGAAAGAATAAAATCAATTGAAACTTTCAATATCATGAAATAAAATAAATTCATGATATAACATTACATAGGGAAGTATATACACCCCAAAAATGAAATTTTTGTTGAATGTCATAAGTCTTGTATAAATAAGAGTGAGACTAGAAATCTCCTAACCTTAAGTCTTGACTTCCTTATTACATGTTCAAACCTCCTGTATAATAAATTTAAGTTTATTATAAATCTATCAAAAAATCATAATAATTTATATCATAACATTTTTTATTTTAATATTAAATTTTTTACCATTTTATTATCAATTCCAAGTTAAAGTTGTGTTTTGGGTAATAACCACTTTTTTCATACATGTTTTGACTTGTCATTTTTTTTCCTCCAAAATCAATCATGGTTTCATCACATATAGAATTTAAACCATGGTATAAATATCAAATATATTCATTATATATTTATTTATAGTAATTTATAAAATTTGGTGATAGTAAATGGAATACACATTTCATGTAGATGGTAGGTCGTACGTACACATAAAGGTTGTTACCATTTTCTTGTCATTTTAAAAATAAAGGTAAATGATATGTATATATATATATATATTATTCTAAAAAAGTTTTTATAAAATATATATCACATATTTTTATTAATCAAATCCTTAATACATTCCATGGTAATCGTGAATGAATCACATCATTTCGCGAGGCTGTAGTCCTTCGTACACATGGACGATGTTATCATATTATTACAAAATGGAAAGCATGAAGGAATGTGTAATATAAAATTTAACAAAGAAAAAATACATCATAAAAATCATAAAAATCATATATATAATCTATAAATCCATCATTATTCCCATCCTTTAATGGTGGTAATGGAAGAAGGAATGACATCGGTTCACGATGTGGTAGTCTATCGTACATTTGAATATTGATTGTGTATCCCATTTGATGGAAGTATGTGAAGTTGTAGGTCCTGACCTTAACATAAAAACATTTTATTATAGTGAATATAATGATTTTTTATATAATAATGATATAAAACTAATTCAATGGGTTTGAGGAAGAACTAAAACCAAAACGTCCATTGATAAAAGTTGCCACTTCTTCGAGTACCTCCTTTTGGTTTGAACCAAATGACTTCCTTGGTTGTATTTATGTAAAAATTAAGGAATATAAAATTAATTTAGGGAAGTTTATAAGTTATTTGGGTAGGGATTGGCTCATAAAAATTGTTGTACTGGTGTGAATAGAGGAGGATGTATGGTGGCCTTTTATAAGTTGGGAAGAGAACACACTTGGCATTTTTGAAAAGAAAGTTTGGTGTACACACGTTTTTACATAAAAAAGGATTAAATAAGGAAAAAATTAGATATATGAAGGTTTAAGGTCATAATATTACCATCCAATGGATCTTTTTAATGTTTTATGTCCATTTTGTCTTTTAATTTTAATGTTTATTCCCTTGGTAAGCTCGTTTTCCTCTTAGTCATCATGTTTAATTTTAATTGTATCCACTACTAATTTTGGAAAAAAAAATTAAATTGGACTTATTATATAGTATATATTATTCTGATTCTAAATATGGAATCCATTTTTCCAAATTCCAATAACATAATTATCATAAAATAATTTAAAATTAATCTCGTAGATGGGAGGAGACAATGGGTTTTTATAGTGAAAATATTCAAATATTTGAAATGTTTTTATACATAATCTCAATGTAAAAATGATTAAAATAACCTAATTTTAATTAATTTAAATATAATTGAACTAATTATACTTTAAATATAGTTTAAAATATAATTTAACAATATAAATAATGTAGTTTAAAAGGCGGTTTTAAATTAAAATTCAGTATTTTTCACTATTTATCAAAAAATTAAACGTTTCATAAAAATACAAAAAAATCAACCTAAGATAATTTTGGAATTATTCTTTAAAAAATTAATTTTATTTTATCAAATATATTTTATAAAAGTTTCAATAATTTGTTTTAAAAAAATTTCACCATTAAAATTCAGTGTAACTTTCTTTTAGAAAAATACATCTTTAACGTATAAAATTGGATTTATTCTTATCTTTTGTATAGACAAAAAATATGATGAATTTTAAAGATTTGATTGAATATATAATATATAAATTTCATTAAAATAATTCATCAAAAGTTGTTTTTCTAATTTGTTGAGATAAAAAAATTATATAGAAAAGTTGTTTTTCATGAACGGAATTTCTTTATTTTCAAATAATTCTTAATTTCATTTCCAATTAACTGGTTACCAAAAAAATCATTTTATAAACATGAATAAACCATTTTTAATAATTTTTTTAATCCTTTTCATGCCAACCATTCCAAATTATTGGTGATAACTATAATAATATTTTAATAATATGTCACATTTCATTTAAACTCAATGTTGCGTGTAATTCACGCTAATCTAAGTATTGAGAGTAACACAATATATACATGGTATTGCATATAACACAAGAAAAACATAGTGTTTCATGTACCAAAATCTAAACTCGGTGTTGCATGTAGAAAAATCTTAACTTAGTGTTTCATGTAAAGCATTCTTAACTTGGTGTAGAGTACAATGAAATCAATCAATGAATTTTAATTAATTCAGAAAATAATAATTAACAAAAACTTAGGGTTTTATAGAGAGAGTCCAACTCCCTAAAGTGATATATTTCTACCCGAAAAACTAAGAGAGAGGAAAAATATAGCACTAAAAATCGTGCTCTCAAAAATCTCCACAAATAACCCATAAGAAGGAATCCAAATATCTCCCTGAAACACTAGATATGAAGCCACCTATAAAGAGAGAAATTTGAAAAGTTATTAGATTAATTCCTACCTCAAAATATGAATTAAAACCCTTCCATGAAAATAACACATGGATCCCATCAATTCTCCCCAATAGTTCATGTGCGAGTCGGTCGTTTCAAAAATGGGATTTGACTGCCAATGCGCTCTAGTGGTGTCCACCATGACATGGTTCCTTCAAATGAAAGAAACAATAAGAGATGGTAAATTTCTAGCCAACATTCCCTAGTGAAAGGGACATGGCCATTTTAGGCTCACAATAACATGTACCATGATGTGGTGAGTCCTATTTGGATGTTTCTGATGGTGAGTCCCCTTATAAACCACACCTAAGGCTATAGACTATCTAGGTTATTTAATGACTACCTATGTTGTAAAAGAGCCATCATGTACATCATACCCACCATTGCGGTCATTTTGGTGCCTGTGGTGGACCCTAAAAGTAAAAAACTTTCAAACCTCTCCAATAACCTCCCCCGAGATCCCTGAACACAACTAAAATAATGAAAAAAATTTAAATACTAGGATCATAAGAAAATACCTCAATCTAAGGGTGTTGCATTCTCCCTTCCATGGGAATTTTCATCTCTAGAAATTTGGATATTACTAGTTCCTTCAAAAATTTCAATCCATTATTCTTCTATTTCTTTTTCACATTCCCGAGACTCCTTTAAAATATTACCATGATTCCATTCGACTCATAAATATAGATAATTTTCCTATGAAATATATTCTCTTATCTACCCACATTTCATAACAACATGTGAATCAATGTATCATTTGGTTCTAGATCAATATGGTCCCATCAAAAATCATTGGTAGGGTTAGCCAGGTAATTATTCAATTGATATACATGAAATACATTATGTATAGAGATCAATCTTAGTGGTAAATCCAACTAATAAGACACATCACCTATTAATTATAGTATTAAAAAGGGGTAATGTGTTGAGGTGATAGTTTACCTTGTTTACCCAAATGACTATAACCAAGCTTTGAAGTTAATCTCAAGAAAACATGATCACCTACATAAAATGATAATGACCAATGATGATCTAAAAACAATTTTTGACAACTCTAAACCATCACCATCCTCTTCCTGGTCATTTTAATATATTTTTTTATTTTATAAACAAGGCTAGGTCCATTAAGTGATGTATTTCTAGTTTCCACCCAACAATTTGGAGAACAACAATAGAATCCATACAAATATTTGAAATAATCCATATTTATTTAGGCCTAATAACAATTATTGCATGATAACTCCACTAATTGTATATGATCCCCCCATGAGCCTCCAAAATCCATAATAAAAGCTCTAAGAATGTCTTCCAACATTTGGATAATCCGTTCGAACTATCCATCCATTTGAGGATGATAATATGTGATCATGGTCAACTGTGTTTTGAGGGCGTTCTAAAAGGATTTCAAAGATCAATATGTAAACCTGGGGTCCCGATTAGAAAAAATTTAAACTCAAATGTCATGTGATTTTAAAACTTCTCAAATATAGATTTTTAAAAAGTATTCCACCATATTGCATTCATAAATAGGTAAGAAGTTAGATAGCTTTGTGATTTTATCCACAATCACCCATATAGAATCTTGTTTCTAAACTATTCTTGGTATACCTATGACAAAATCCATTTCTATTTTCTCTCATTTACCAATGGTAACATGTAAAGATTATAACATACCAGATGAATTTTAGTTCTCCACCTTGACCTTCCAACAAGTGAAGAATCTAAAAATATACTTTTTTACCATTCTCTTCATGCTAACCCTCTACAATTGGGTTCGCGTTTACTTATACATCATCTAAATTCCAGAATGAAAACCCCAAATTGAGTGGTAGTCAGTAGAAATAATCTTCTCCTGATAAGTTAGACGAGGCATAATATAATCTCCAAAATGAAACATGGATCTCGCATTTATAATCCAGCCCTCAATTTTTTCCCCACCATTGATTTTTGATATCATTGTTAAACATTCATGATCAGATTCTTGAGAATATTTATCCTACATAATAAAATAAAAAATAAATGACACTAGAAAGAAATATAAAACATCACCTTGCTTCAAACTATCTACATACATATCAGATAAGACTATCATCAGCTATCACTAATCTAAAGCATCTTTGGAGAACAGACTATATGACTTCTTACTCAGTGAATCAACCACATAATTTCCATTACATGGTCTATACATCAATTCAAAGTCAAACATATAATGTTATTGTATCCATCTTTATTACCTTAAATTCAAATATCTATTTGATAGTATTTGTTTCATGATTGTATGATCTATGAACAATATGAATTTCTCACCAAAAAGATAATGAAAAAAAAAATCAGGGCACAGGATACATCAGATAACTCTAAATGATCAGTTGGGTAATTATTTTAATGAGAATGTAACTATAATGAACCATAAGATACAACATGATGTCCCTAAATGAGAAAACATCCTAAACCAGATCCAAATGCATCATAATAAACCAAATTACTTCATCTAGACTCTAGAATTGTAAGGATGGGTTATGATACAAGCCAAAACATATACACATAAAAATATTTTTGGCACTTATCACCCTAATGGAAAATAATTCCTTTCCTTTTAAAATATATCATCAATGAGGTGTGTAATTAAAATTGATGAATACGTCATCGATGATTCCCTATTAAACTGAGGAAGTTGTGTATCTTAGAGGTTTTATTTGGTGGTTAATAAGAGATATAATCTTTTAACTTTTGAAGATCTATTAAGACTCCTCTTTAAAAAACGACATGGACAAAGAAACATACCTTTTGTATCCATAAATTACACTTTGAAAGTTTTTCATATTGGTGATGTTCCCACAAAATACCCAACACAATGGCCAAGTGTTTCTCATGATCAACCTTAGTCCTAGAATACACTAGAATATCATCTATGAATAACACTATAAAGGAGTCATGATACCTATGAAATACATAATTAATAAATTTCATAAACACTATTAGTGAATTAATAAGACCAAAGGTCATAACCACATATTCATAATGACCATAATGACTCCAAAAATATTCCTTCTGAATATCCTCTTTTTTATGAGATACCCTGATCATAAAACAATATTAGATAATCTTTTGTGACCCATAAATTAATCAAAAAGATTTTCAATTCATGGTATTGAATATAGGTTCTTTATCTTAACCTGAATTATTGTATGGTTATTTACACAAATCTTAAAAAATGTATACACATTCTTGAAAAAAAGAACAACATTGTCTAAGGAGATGTACTAGGTTGAATGAATACTTTACTTTACAAACCTTCCAGTTGAATCTTCAATTCTATTAATTATATTGGTTTTTTCCTATAGGGATTAATTGAAATATTTATGTCCTACTGTAGAATATCAATTATAAATTAAACTTCTCCTTCAGGTGTAAACCTAGATAAATTTTATAGAATACGTTAGGAAATTGATCCATGATTGATGGAAAAATATCTATGTTTGATTGAATCATTATTTTCAAAAGTAATTGATTCCAATTGGTAAGAGATCAACCCAACCACTAGTACCAAAGGTCCTTCTTATCTTGGATTTATATCCCAATCCCCTTTTCAGATATATTCAACACCATATAATGATTTAAAACTAACATGTTGGGCATAACAGTTGATGTGGGCCTTAAAGGATGTTAACCAATAAATTTCCTAAATCTAGTGAAATATTTCCATCTCAAGAATAGATAAATCCAAAAAAAAATCATCCTCATTGATAGTTATAGAATATGATGCACACATAAAGGCTTGACACTCTTGTTGGTCAGGAGGTGTTTGAAGTTTCATTACATGAGGCATAATTTCAACATGTAATTCCATATGATCTGCAACAAGAGAAGAAATAAAATAGTGGAACACACTAGAATCAAAAAAAAAGATTACATGACAATAGAGTTCAAGAGAATAGTACCATACATCATTTAAGGACTAAATTGATCCTCCATGATCATCTAATCCTCACCATACAACTTCTTACTAGGTGAACATGAAAATTATTTTTTTATGTGGTTGTGATGACTATTAAGTTGTGGGTGTTATTAGAGAGTCCCCCTAGGTCATTCAGTTCTAAGGTAAATTACCAATGTTTATCAATTAAATTTTATGAGAAAATGAATCATTATACATGTTCAATATATTTCCACAAACCATCCTTAGATTCACCATACAATAACATTTTAGATGTACTAATATGCCACAATTATCACATTCCCATATAAAGGTCATGCATTCCTACAAGATATGCTTGTATGATCTATACTAAAAACATCCAGGCTAATTACTATGGTGAGGTGGAATGGATATTAAACCAACTATATAGTTTCATGGTTTTTTTCTTTCTTGATAAAAACTCTCCATCTTCTTATAGTTCTCCATGTTTGAGTTCTAACTTTTACCTATGTCAGAAAAGGTGTTTCCCCTAACATAGGTTCCAATGATTTCATTTTCATCTACTATCTTCCTATTACCCATATTTATATAGTTTTCAATATATAAGAAAACTAAAATGTTGTGTATTTCAGGTCACAATACTTCCTTAAATATTCTTACTTTTAAGTACTCATTAGTATAAACTTCTAGAGAAAAACTAATAAACCTCATGAATTGAGTTGCATACTCCATCATGAATAGATTTTAAAACCACAGTGTAAAGAAAATTTTCTTCCTTGATTTCTTGAAGAAATTGGGATAATTGTTTTTTGAAAAAACTCCTCAAAGACAAACCATGATAACTCCTGGTTATATCTAGTCTGGAAAATAATATCCCACCACTTCTTATCAAGATCCACCAACATATAAACCAAAATACCCTCTTTCATTCTCTGCAAGGTTCCTAATAAATGAAGAATTTAAGTTATATTTAATATCCATTCCTCCTATTGTTTTGGTCCTGAATCTACTAAAAATATTAGTAGATTCTATTTCTAAAATTCAATGGAAAAATTTCATGGTGTCTCTATGGATTATGGTTTCCCATATCCATGGTTTCAAATTCCTTGACTATGATCTAGACTAGATACTAATTTAATTTTGTTTTGGGTTGAACCAAATCCTTAGATTCTTATTATCATGGGTTCCCCTATCATTGAACTAGTTCTAATCTATAAATAGAACAAAAAGAACAAAAAATCAACTAAGAACACTTTCTGAAAAGAATGCATGATATTTCCAAATCATCAAAGAAATAATAATCTTTACCAATTTCCAAAAAACATCAAACACGGTATGAACATTAGAATCCTAATGGGAAGAATCATTATTAATGCATGATACTAAATGCTCATCATCTAAACCAATTACTTTGATGTTTCACGATTCCTAGACTTGTATGTTGACACATTTTTACCTGGACCACCCCGATAACATTAATTTCAGTATTAAAAGGTTATATATATATTTTTTATTGTTGTAAATTTCAAGTTATAACATTACTATCTCCCTGATACCATCCCAATATTACATACTAATGAAGACTGATACAATTTGTAATATCTCACCCCTCACTCATTGTCCTATAAAGAGGTGATGGTGATAATGGCCTTATGTGACATCCCCAGTACACCAAAGGCTCACAAAAAGTGCCAAGGGAATATACACCATTGGGGGATGATTTCCCCAGAAACAAGAACCAACTTATTAATATGAATCAAATATAGTCAACATTATATGATTATTTTAATGTAATAAAATTCAAATGAAATCCCAAATAAACATTTGAGTAGAAAATAGAAATAAAAAAGGCACAACACTGACACAATAAAGAAAAGAATAACTCTGTGAAGATATTGCATCATATAAGAAAACATCACCCCAAACAAGATCTAAGCTCTAAATCAAAGTCCCAATCACATTGCATCATGATGCATCACTAGATAAGTACGACACCTTTATTTTACTTATATCATGTACACAATATCTACAAACATAAGTTCCCAACCAAGGGGTGAGTTGAAAACTAAGTAGTTAATCCCCAAATACTTCTCAACACATTCCACTAGGAACAAGAAAAAGTTATATCACATTGATAAATATATATTTAAAATAATAGTTGAAGCTCTAAAAATATCCCTATTAAATCAATTAAATAGGTTTCCAAAACCATAACCACATGGAATCATTAATACAAAACTCACACACACATGAATTTTCAATGATAGACCCAATATTTATATGTGATGAACCATCCCATCACAAAGTCATCACCTGATGGGATCTACCTTATTCCACTTTATCACCATCCCCAATTCCAAACCCACAACGCACCATAGTTCAATTTCATGAACTAATTACAACCATACATGCCATGTTCTCAACAAAAACAATTTATTTTGAAAACCATTTCCCTTCCATAAAACTATCAAACACATTATAGGAATCATTTCAAAACCATATATTTAGGTACTAAAACTAAAATTATATATATAAAGACAAGGGAGGGTGATCCAAATATTAAGTATTTGGGTTCTAGAACAAGTACTGTATGAGATAATCCACTTACCTTGATTGATAAATTTTACCACACAAAACCGAGAGTGAATAAAACTATAGTTCCATCAATCAGACTTCTAAAAAGCTCCACAAACAAACTTGAAGAATTCATCCAAAGATCACCCTAAAAGGCCAGATCTAAATAAACCTAGTAAAAGAGGAATTAAAAATGTTATAATAGGAAATTCCTATTTAAACCCAAATTATAACCCTCCCATGACAATTTCATGTGAATCCCTTCAATTTCTATTAATACTAGACACATGAATCAGCTGTTTCAAAGATAGTTTTAACTGTAACCACACCCTAGTGGTGTCCACTATGGAATTCTTCCTTAGAACAACCAACACACCCAAGATGTGAAACATTCATCCAATATTCCATGGTGCAAGGTAATTGTATGTTTTAGGCTCACCATAACCAGGACCATGGTATGGTGGGGAATCTCTGGCCATTTACCATTGTGAGTCCCTCAGTGTTACATGCCTATATCCATATACTCCCTTGTCCATTTTGGGCCTACTGGTATTATGCAGGAGTAGTCGCAGAGCACCACACCCACCACTACAACTATTTTGATTCTTATGGATAGAAAAGTCCAAAAGCTCCAAAATTTTCCTTGTACTCCCCCAAGTTACCTAAACCAAACTAAAACAATGAAAAAAGATTTTAAACACCATGATCATATGGAAATACCTAAAAATAGGGGTATTACACATGGTTACTAGGGATGACCCACATGGTTTGAAAAAAAAATTGAAACTTCCTATACCCCTTAACATGGTTAGCTTCACGGTTAGTCCAAAACATGTTCCAACCATTCACCCCCAACTCTAACTCAAAATTTCATACTTATTGTACTTTTGACTTCGAAAATATTCCCAGGTCCTTCCTAAATTCTGTAATCAAATCCATCATATTTAAAACAGGTAAAATAAAGTTCTTAGAGATAAATTTATATAATAATTCTCCAAAAAACACAGTGTTTAAGAATAGTGTAATACTCTTGGAAAAGTTAGACTTAAAAGACTAAATGTTAATACCCATGTTGATAAGGTTCGCCTTAATTTTTAGCATCCAACATGATTAGAACTCTAAAGTTAAGCATTCTTGGGTTGGAGTATTATCTGGATGGGTGACCTACAAGGAATATTCCTAAGGTGTGTGTGAGTGAAGACAATGCACAATTAATGAAAATGTTCTGGTCTGTGGGGATAGAAATTAGTTTGATAAGTGACCCCAATGGGTAATAATATGTGGTGTGATGGGTGGAAAACCAAGGTTTTATAGGATATCCATGGGGTCAGATGACCAAGTTCAAGGCCTAAGGAGTTTGTGTCATGAAAAATGATATTAAATACAATACCTAGATGGAAGTATATTTTCACTTCGTAGGTTTGAGGTGTATGGTCCAAAATTAGGGAGTTTTACTTTAAAGGGGAGGGGAGTGAAAACCCCCAAAATAAGTGAGACTTAAAATACTCAATTTTATTACCAAAGTCAATAAGGTACACCTTTAATTTTAGGATCCTGCCTAATTATAATCCATAGTTAATCGTGATTGGCCTATAGTACTGTTAGTATGGGTGACCTCCTAGGAAGTTTCCTGAAGTGTTTTTGAGTAAGTAAAAATCACATAGAAATAACATGTGATGTCTAGTAAGGATAGTCGTTAGTTTGATAAGTGGCCCTGATTAGTAATAAAATTTAGTGTATTGGTAATATAACCAAATTATTAAAGGAGAACCATGGGGACATATGACCATGTTCATGGCCTAAGGTGGTCTAGATGTAACATAGAGTTTAAGGAAATACATCTTTGACCAAAAGGTGTTGAGTTTAAGGTCATGAAATTTTGACCAAAAGATTGTGGGTTTATGGTCGTACCACTTTGACCAAAAGTTGTTGAGTTTAAGGTCATACATCTTTGACAAAAAAAATTAATTTTAAGTTCATTTTTCTTTAAAAAAAAGGTGGGAAATTTTCTATAGAAACATAGGAAAAGAAATACCCTATGTGACTGGATCTCCATGCCACTATAGATGGTCTTGAAAATGGGTTTATTTATTTTATGTCTTTGATTCTTGGACCATCATCAGAATGAGGGGAACAGAGTAAAAATATAAATGGGGAGAAAATACTAGGAATTCATCAAAACCTTTTGAAAAGGGATTAAGGGGTAAATCTTTGATCAAAAGTTGATGATTTTAAGGTCCCGTAGCTTTAACAGAAAGGTGTTGAGTTTAAGGTAGTACATATTTGACCAAAAGGGGACACATTCTGTATTGAAACATGGAAAAATAAGTACTTGATATGAATGGATCTACATGATTATATAAATGGTATTTAAATGTGGTTCATATAGTTTAAGGCCTATATTCTTGGACTATCATGTGAATGAGGGAAACAGAGTTACAATCTAGATGGGGACCAAAGGCTAATAATTCCCTAACACCTTTTGAATATTGAATGATAACACTGTAAATTGTAACATGTGGATTTTTGATCAAGAGACATTACATGGGACATATACACATCAGACAAACATTGAATGTGTTTGAATTATGGGTCCCAATATGATGTTGTAAAGGTGTATGATGATTAAAGTACCTTATTCTTAATACAAAAGATTCCCCCAGTTGGAAGGTCATATTGAGGTACATATGCAGAGCTAGATTAGGGGAATGTATTCATAGATAGAGTTTTACCGTGGAGTAAAATAATCTCATTTCTAGTATCAATGAATGGTTTTATAAATTCATGATACTTGAAAAGAAAAGGCTGGTTTATGGGAAAATGGATGCTTTCAATAGGTGGTGGAAACTTTCTAGACTTAATAATACTATCTTTGGGCTATTATAATCCTATTAGAAATGAGTGATGATGGATGATGGTTTGTGGATGGTTCCAAAAGATAAAATATTGAATGTCACTACATATCTCAAACATAATAGAATCAAGCCACACATAGTTCATAGGAAGTCTCTATACAGTTTTGGGTCATATATAGGACAGAGGGAATTTTGGTTGATAGAATTCACAGTTGAACCTAGGATTGGTGGTCCAGAAGTCACTATGTATCTTGAAATAATAATAATAAATCCACTTATATTTCCTATAAAGTGGTATTTTTTCTCATTCTATATTCTATTTTATAATATTTTGACATGAATAAGAAGGACAATACGCTATAAGGGGAAATTTATAGAAAATTAAAAGTTACTATAGGTTCCAAAATAGAAAATTCAAACATCACTTCATGTCCTATAATTACAGGGATAAATCCATATATAGTTATTATAGGGTGGAATTTTTTATGAAGGTAGATCAATGAACTAAAATAATTTACACGAATCTAAATCTCATGTAATAGAAAGGGGTCTTCCCAACAAACCACATTTGATGATTTGAGAAGGGATGTTTAGTGGATCCTAGGTTGTATAGTTTAATGTCATGTTACTATAACTAACTTCCATAAATTTTAGTATATCACTAGATCATGTTAATATAAATGAGTAACTAGGGCTTCTAAGCTCACATGATTCATTCCTGGTGTAAAAAACATGAAATAACTAGGATGACATCCATATTACATGACAGTGTATAATGCTTAATACATTGGAGGAATTTACATATTGATGAAAATAAGAAATGTATACATGGGTTTGACTACAATACAGGGAGAAGAGGGTGATAGTGATGAAAATTTATTGTTTGGACTATGATAGAATATCTTAGTGTAACTACATATCCCATCATAATAGTAATCAAGTCACTCATAGTTCCCATATATGGGGGGTCCATTTTTATATCAAGGTAGGCTGGTAGAGGGGGAAGCCATGTGTTGAAGATCATTACATGGATATCATTCTCATCTAAGGGAAGAAATACATACATGGTTGTTTTATTTAAGTATTTTATGGTCTTACATGGTCAAACAAGGGTTTTTCAGTTTAGTTTCATTCCATAAGGATAAATTCCATGCAGTTTAATGTATTTCATAGTGGACTTATATCAAAATGTGATTTAAAGTCATGAAACTTTCACCTGTACCACACAGTTTAAAATCATTTAGTAAGGATTTATACTATGTAGTTTAATTCTTTACAGGAAGGAATAAATTTTATAATGTTTAACATCATTAGACTAGGATGAATTCTGATTTGAAAATTATGGAGATTATTTTTTGAGAAACCTTACATTAGTGGGAGGTGGGATACACTTCCCCTCCATGGTGACTAATGAATAATCTTCATTGGAATATACCTTTTGTATAACATAAGGTCCTAAAAAGTTTGGTTTTAGTTTAGGAGGATTCTTCTAAGGAATTATGGGATTTCTAAGGACCAAAACCAGTTCTCCTTGGATGAATGAGCAGTGAAAAACTCTCTTACTTAAGTCCCTGATAACTAGATTATTATGGACCACTAGGATATGTTATGTACAAAACCTTTTTCCATAAAATTAATCCAATTAATAAAACTATATTTGGGATAAATCATATTTATATAACTATATTTAAATGGATATTCAAAGAGAATGAAATTGGACCTCTATGGGTAACACTGCCTTTGTTCCACATACAATTAAATATGGGGTTTCTTTGTGTGGAGTTATGAGTACTAGTGAAATAATCCCACATAGAATGCAAAAACAAATTGGATAGGGAATTTTATTCTTATCCCTAATTTTTTAATAATATTTAAAATATTCATATTTAAAGCCTCTATCTATATATCTTTATTTTCATGGTAGTGATATGAGTGGTTCTACTAGATGTTGTATTATTAATAAAACCTATTAACCTTATAATCCATTTTCTTTCAATATTTTGGGAGGGGAACCAAATATAGTGGTTATTCCTGACTCCAATTTTTTGATAAAATTCTTTTTTTTACTTTCTTGAGGGGTATAAATTCATCCTATTTGGAGATGAAGTTAGTGGGAGTGAGGATAAACTTGAATTTTCTTTCCATAGTTGAGGGATATGGACCTAAGATATCTATTCCCCATATAGAAAAAGTCCATGAATATTTGGTAACATAAAACAATCTGAGGGAAGATATATAAAGAAATAGTATACTTGAAAAGCATGACATATTTTGGTGAACTCCACACATTCTTATATAATAGATGACTAGTAATACCCCAACCTCTTGATTTGATGTGAGAAATCAGATCCTGACAGAGGGGATCCATGGTCACTAGAATGGACTTCCTATATAACAGCAACGTTTTATTATCCTTTATTTCAAGTAAGGATAATTCCACAAAATCACTATTCATAAAGTACTTTATGTGAATTCAATCCATTATGAAGGATGAAATTTACTACCCAACACTGGATCTTCTCCCCATTTACTCAATCAGATGGAATCCATCCATTACGAATATAGTATGTTATGTTATACATATATCTAGTCATGGCCTTTTTGGTGAGAATATGAGATAACATTATTTTTATGTAGATATTTTATTATTTCTCTTTCTCATATCATAGATAATGAATAATGATACTGTTAGGAGATGCAGAATGAAGATGATTTTATGATACTCATATCGATCCATGAGGGTTGTGGTTGTATTATCCAATGAATTTGTACACACATTTTTTGAATGATATATGTGGAATATTTTAACCTCTGAGGGTATCTAAACCATCAACTACCATATGTACTCAAACAAAGGGATCACTTCCTCCTTCATAATGGAATATTCAACATTAATTTTCTTATTTACCTTTTCCAGATCAAATTTTTCATTCAAACAGTCCACTGGTTTCATGAGAGCTAACTCTAGGACATTAATGATGTACTTTTACTCTACCTCCTTATTGGTGAAACACTGTGATAGAAATAATGAATGGAAAAAAACCATATTTATTAGGGAGATGATAAATATTCATAATATAACACTATTGAGATTCAGGTTATCTATTCATTTACCCAATAGACATTGAGAGACACCATCAGAATACATCTCTCATATCTGGGGAGTATTGTGAACAGGGAATACCTCCTCATCAAGGAGATCCACATTCACTGGTATACCCTTTTTTGTAGGGTGTTCTTCCAAGAAATATGCCAATGTATTCCCTTTAATTGATTTTTGAGACACAAATGTGATATAAAACTACAAAAAAATAATAAAAACCACCATAACATACATCTTATTAACATGAAATGACTGAGGATATATTTTAGTGGTTCGATACAAGATATCATATGGACTTCATGGTGTTAAAAATAATTCCATGTATTTTCAAAAATGAAGATAAATATGAGGAATTTCTATTCAAAGTCATATTATTGGATATCCATCTCTATCATGGTTATACTAATGTAATAGAAATTATTTCCTTTATTGAAATCATTTTTCTCTATGAGGAGATCACCAAATGATCACTCCATAGTTTCTACATATAGAATGAGAAATTTTCCTTCGACTAGCGGCATTAAAACTAGGGGCTTCATGATATATTTCTTGAGTTCATTAAGATATTTTTGAAAAGGCTCATCCCATTGATATGATATAACATTATTCATCAGTATTTTCAAGTGAAATAATTTACTAGTGAGATTACCTATAAACCACTATATATAAGTGATACATCCTTGATTCCATCTATATTATTTAATGTTTTTAAGGGGAAACATTTCAAGGATCTCATTGGTATTTTCTGGGTCATACTCTATACCATAATGGAATACCACATAGATGAGAAATTTTCCTATAATCACATAAAAAGTGAAATTTAGTGGTATCATCTTTAATCAATACAGACATGGTTCTTTGAAAACTATCTCAAGGTTAGTAAGATGATCATAACATTGTCGGGAAGTGACCTATGTATCATCTACATATAATTATAAAATACACTACATGAGGGACTCAAAATGTGGTGTATGGAACATTGATATGTGGTGACTTCATTTTTTAAAACAATGTTTTTGAATTGATGAAAAAATGACCCCTGAAGTGGTCTAAAATCATTGGTTTCTTTTTACCTAAGGCCATTTTGATCTGGTTAAACCCCAAGTAATCATCCATAGAGGATAGAGATTTTAAGACTGATATTGTATCAATTAGTAGTTTCATAATTGGAACTATAAAACCATCCGTAATGAAATTTTTTTAATGATATTATAATTTTATGCTAATTGAAATTTTACCATTCTTCTTCTTGATGAGGTTGATATTTCAAAACACTTTGTGTACTAGAATTCCTGGATAAATTTGGATTTGATAATTTTTTCTACTTCATCTTACACCATGAAAGTAAGGGGTTAATTCATTATTCATACTACTTGATTATAAACCTAGTGGTCAATTGTGAGTCCCTAGTGGTGGGTGGATACCTTGGGATCTATCCCATACGTTCCATGTGGTTCCAAGAGAACATATTCTGGTGTTTTTAAAAAAATTATATTCTTCCTAATTTTTGGAGGATATAGAGGGACTGATCAGTAGAGGTCATGGGACCACTTTTGTTTGATGGTTTACTTATTTTTGTTCATCCATGATAGTTATGACACCTTCTTTAATACTAGTAGAGAATCTTTGATTTCTTCATCCTCTCTAACCCCATTCTATTTTATCCCATATTCTACATTATTTAAGGAATAATATTGAATAGGGGTATGATAATTGGGGGAATTATCATCACTCGATAAAAAAATATGGACTTCTAAAACATAAATATGGAGGAGATCCATTTTCATCAGAGGTACAAGATGTGTTTACCTATAGATATTCTGAAGATGAAGTTGATGTATGAAAACTAGGGAATCATTATTATTCAATAACAAAGACAAATTGAATATTTGAGACACTACATATGTTATGGGGGAATTATGATCAGGATTTATAGAACTAAGAGTTTCATCTTCAAGAGTATAACATTTTTTGGGACTCTAAGGTTCAAATGATGATCCAAATACATTATTATCTGGGGAAATATCTCCTCACTAATAGTCATATTCCTCTTCTAACTAAAAAATACTATATGAGGAGGAAAATTATACTGATATCATGTTCATGGGGGTTAATCCACCTAAGTCTTTTCAGACTCATAGAAACCTTTCAGTCTCCCAGATCTGGATTTATCATGTTAATCTTAGTGATGGGAATAACAAAGTCCTCACAAAGTGTACTTCATGGATTAGTGGGAGTGTATTTAAAACTATTTTAGGCTCTGATCTGAGAATAATAATATATCACTAGTTGTTTTAATTCCCTTATATAGAAATATTACTGTATATATTGGGCTTTTCATGAATCAAAAGCAGATCCATCCCCATGAAATACTCCAACATTCCCATTGAATTCATAGTTGACACAATGACGTTAAGATGATTGTATAGTAACATGAATGTGAATAGATTATATCTGTAACACCCCCAAATAATAAAGTGTTAAATTAATAAATGATATGATTCATGTCAACAAGGTTCACCTTCCTTTTCGGAAGCCTACCTGATTAGAACTTCATAGTGAAGTGTGCTTGGCTAGGAGTAGTGATTAGGATGGGTGAACTTCGGGGAAGTTTCCCAGGGTGTGTGTGAGTGAGGAAAAAACACACTGAAAAGGACATGTGTTGTCCTGTAGGGATATTTATTAGTCAGATGACCCATTCAGGAATGTGGGTGGGCCCCAGGGTGGGGACCACGTGTCTGCGAGGCAACTAGTGGTACCTGGTGGGTCGGGACCCAACTGCCATGTTAAGGCGGGGTGGTTGTGCTGTCACCAGGACCTAGTTGTTACATTTAGTATCAAAAGGGGTACATAGCCTTTAGTGTGGTGCACTACTTGGGTTGATATGTAGGGCCTACAACAAGGACGGTGTTCTCTAAATGGGGGGTGATTGTAACACCACCAAATGATAAAAGGTTATATGACTAAATGATATGACTCATGTCAACAAGGTGAACCTTCATTTTCGGGAGCCTATATGATTAAAACTACACAGTTAAGTGTTTTTGGCTTGGATTAGTGATCTCCATGGGTAACCTTATTGGAAGTTTCCTAAGGTGTGTGTGAGTGAGGACAAAACACATTGGAAAGGACATGTGTTGGCCTATGGGGACAGTCATTAGTCAGATGATCCGTTCAGGCATGTGGGTGGACCCTAGGGTGGGGATAATGTGTTTGCGGGGTGACTAGTGGTACCTGGTGGGTCAGGACCCGACGTCCATGTTAAGGATGGGTGGTTGTACTGTTACCAGGACCCGGTTGTTATAGTGTCACTGGTAAAACATTGAACACTGTGTCTTATCATACCACTATAAACTCAAAGATAGAGATAATATCTGTGAATTGGGATTTCAATTTTATCCTCTCAAGGGGACTCTAATCAAATTTATCCTATTGTTTTATGGTCATATTAGAGGGGGATATATAAACCTCACTCTATCCAAAGCTCTAGTGAGTTTAGATGTGAATGAATTTGATCCTAGAACCATTGTAAACTAATGCTCGTAAAACCTCAACATCATTAATCTTATTGTAGATATACAAAGGTCTTATATGAACCCATAATTTTGCCTCTTGATCTTTTTCAATGAATGAAATGGTTTTCTGACATTCATAAGGATGGGTTTCTTCATGGTAAATTTCAACTGCAATATCCACTACCATAAAACATTGAAAGTTGTGTCTTATCAGACCACTATAAACTCAAAGATAGAGATAATATCTATGAATTGGGATTTCAATTTTATCCTCTCAAGGAGACTATAATCACATTTATTATATTGCTGGATGGTCATATTACAGGGGGATATATAAACCTCACTCTAGACCAAGATTTAGTGAGTTCAAATCTGAATAAATTTGATCCTAGAACAAGATTCAACTAATTCTCGTAAAACCTCAACATCATTAAGATTATTGTAGATATACAAAGGTCTTATATGACCCCATAATATGGCCTCTTGATCTTTTTTAATGAATGAAATGGTTGTCTGACATTCATAAGGATGGGTTTCTACATGGTAAATTTCAACTGCAATATCCACTACCTTAAATTCTCAAGGATTTGAGAGGTCCTCAATGGGAACTACCCTAAGTTCATTTGAGTGGTGAAACAAATCCAAAATTATGTTTTTGGTTAGGATAATAACCAATTGTTTAGGAATTTTAAACTTATGTACCAAGGGCTTATTCTTATTAAGAATGGGTGTTCCTTGGTTTTAAAAGTTGATGTCGGGGCTACCATTTTATAAAAAATCCCCTCTTGATAAGAGTAATTAGTATTTTTTCTTATTATGGGTAAGAATAATATTTCCTAATTATAGGATACTTTTGTCTAGATAAGTGTAATGTTTCTAAATAATCCTCCAAGATATAGTATCTAAATGAGTTTTAGAAGATTTTTGTGTAAACAAATTATATCATTGGGCTTACTACACCACTTACCTATGAGTTTTTTATGTATATATAGCTTTATTGGAGACATGGATGATATATTGAGATTGTTTGTAATTTAGTCTCCCCTATATGGTCATCCCTTATGGCCTATCACTCACTATCACCATTTTTTCTAGTGAATTCAAGTTTATATAAAATTTATTTATCAGAGAATATGTACACTATGTTGATGACATTGACTGAACCATATAATGACTCTTCGTCAGATGTGGGTTCTATTTGGTTGGATAGTTCCCATCATTGTAATGTCATGATAAAAAAAATAAAGGGTTTAAACTGTCTTAATAATTGGATGAGATTCATATTCTCCTTATGAAACTTATTGTATTGGTTATTCTTATCTTTAGTAGATTATTTAGATATTTCAGCCGAAACTATGATCACTGTTACTTGATTTAGTTGTGTTTTGTGTGTAACATGTGCTCAATCGACTATTTTTTATGTCAAGAAAGTTATTAAACTTTTGAGTGTACCTAGTGGGGGTCTATTATTATTATCCTTCTTCATCAGGTGAAATAGTGGAGATATACTTCCCTTGTTTCTAGTGCTTTATCAATTTAACCACTTTATAATCAACCATGTTTTAAATTAATTATTTTTATCCAAAACAATCATGGATGTTATGTTCCACCATTCTATGATTGGGATAGTAATTTGGGTGTTTATTGAGACTAATTTCCTTATTCCTCCTATTATTTGTAATTTTAGGTGGATTATTCTCCATTGGAATAATGAAATGTTCTAAAACTTGTTCTTTCTGAAAATAATATTTTTTATTATTTTGTTCCTTGAAACTTGGGATGCTATTATATTTTTTTACTCCCTAACGAGGACTCTATTTATACTATGATCACTCAGAGGAGGGATCCATGTATTATTGATCATGCAAGGTATCCAAAGCTAGTATTGAGATTGGATTGAGTGTAACACTTGCATCCTTTTCCTTGTAGGTTGATCTTATTTTAATTATCAACATTAGATGTGGTTTAGAATTGGTGTTCTTAATGGAATACTTGAAAAACATTGCCACTAAAGACAACTCCCTAAATCCACCAGGATACATCAATAGGGTGAGTTGTGTTTTCAACTCATCCCAAAGGTTCAATATGCATATCTCCTAGAGATTACCTTATGGAAGATGCATGTCCAAAGAATATGTGAGACCTTTAAACCTAGAAATGACATCAGTGGAACTCTCATTTTCTTATTGCTTGTAAATTAATAGGTTAACGAACAATATTTTATTTATAATGAAGCTAAATTTATTAATAATTTGATGGTTCAAGTCGTCCCAGTTTATGATAGATTCTTATGAAAATTTGTTGTACTAGATGAAGGCTAGGACTTATAAATTTTTCATAAAGAACCTATTCTTAGACACCTATTGTTTCTACAACATTCCCATCATAGGGGAAAATGGGACATGAAATGTGCCAAATTGTGATCTAGGTCCCTAGTATCATTAAATGGCAAGAAAGTGGGATTCCCAAAATTGGGTTGAGGAGGGGTTAAAACCATCCATGCAAGTCATGGTTTCCTCTATGATTCCACTAGATATATTCATCCTTTTATATCTTCAATATAATAGGAAAGATATTGAATGAAGTTAATGATAATAAGTGGAATTGATACATGAATGAGAATGATGAAAGTGGGTATGATATAATTGAATTTATCATTCCTGTTGTTTCAAACCATATTTCATTGTCCTGGGATAACTTTCCTAAAATAATAGAATATGTGGCCAAAATAGAGGTAATTACTAATAGTTTTTAGCTATTGGGGTTAGAAAAACTAGTTTTTAATTCTATGAGCTAATTTAAAGACCATATTATTCCCTCATTTTTTGAGTATCACCTTTCGGTTGGATAAAACTCATCCAAGGAGACACATTGTTCTCAACTAAATGATTATACTCAGTGGTAATATGTCCCCTAAACAACAATCCATTGATTCACTTCTACTCTTCTGTCTCAGTTTCATATCATAACATATTTTCCTAGATATAAAGTTTGTCAACATTTTATTGATTGTTGGGTGGGATGAACCCACACTTTTTCCTTTTTATTAAACTAAATATTGTCATATATATGGTTATTGGATGTTTGGAATTTCCAAATTCTAAGTTTTTCTTTGTTACCTAGTGCACACACCCTATTTACGCACCATGCTGTGGGATTTATTCCAGGTCATCACTTCTTCATCATGTCCTTCGATGTAAGTTTCCTAGCATGTGTCATCTATAATATCGATGGTGGTGATTTTTAAAAAATTATTTTGGGTAGTGATAGATGTTTTGTGTTATCACTCAGGTATGAACAGGACAACCATGTCTAAACATTATGTTAGTAATGAATATATTGTGGGTGTGACGATCAAAATTTTGGTTCTAGGAAGTGATGATAAGGATGATCATATGGTGGGTAAAATCAATTCAGTCTTGGTGTTATGAACCTTATGTTGGTGGGGTTGTGGATGGTGTGAAACTAGTTGGTGGATGTTCGATATGGAACCAGGATTTTAGTGAGTAATTAAATACTTTTTTATCTTGTTACTTGATAAATAAAAACCATGGTATTAAAATTATTATTAAATGGGGTTTAGATATTAGCATCGACTTCAAGATGAAGTTGATGTGATACACGAGTGAGTCAGTTCGAAGGTGTGTTGATTCTTGAGGTGAGAGTATGATGAATGGTTTGGTTTCTTATGGTTCCAATCATGGAATTACATTGAGTATTGGGTTTCGTCTTCAATTCCAATTTATAGAAAGTCTTATAGAACCCTCTAGTAATTATGGAATCTTTATTGAGTGGTTTGATAGTACATCGGGGGGAGAGACTAAGTATTTTTGGGAAAAATTAATCCTATTTGGAGATGAGCACCTCTCCATGTTAGTAACTACAAGGAATTGTTCTATGATAGATAAGGAGGTAGCACCATCAGAGTCGGGGACCTCAGGTGGGATTCTATCATTGGGGGTCTCACACCATGAGCCTAGAGTGCCACACCCCGATGGAATCTATCCAAGGTACAACCCAAATTTCTAGATGAAGTCCTATTATAACCTATTGTGTTTGTACCACAACTGAGGTAGGAGGGGGTTTGGGCCCTCTGTATAGAGGATGGTTATGCCATGAACCCCATGGTCACATAGTGACCAAGTTGTAGACCAATTTGTTTAACATGGTTATGCTTGTAATTTACCAATACCCACCTAATATTTAGATGAAATGAGTTCATGGGGAGGTCTATTTGGTTCAGTTCATCCTCTTTCTCTTCCTCTTTGATCCCCTATGTAAATAAGTAGTTTCAGGGTCAATTTAATGGATATTTAAGGTATGATCATCCCCCTCAAATCTTCCATTTGGGTTTCTCTTCATATTCGTTGATTTAGATGTGATTCGGCTTCATATTTCACTAGTAATTCCACTAAATCACAGAAGAATATTCCTTGGTTGATGGGTATTTCGAATATACTAGATAAAGGATGTCCCATGAAGATGAATTCAGGTCATCTTTCAATGTTTTGATCAAGGTAATTTGTTTCCCTAAATTATTTAGGGTTTTTGGAAAAACTGGATGAAATTAGTGGTTTAAGAGGTGTCTATGGATAAGAAATTATTCCTATTATAGTGTAGGGGTGTGGCATGAAAATTTAGGGTGTTAGTTGTCGCGGTTTCAGTGTGATGAGATGGCTCATGGATTTTTTAGGCAATTATTCCAATTTAAAAAGCATGGAAAATTAATTATAAATTAATATAATTATTTATATTGGGAATTTTGTCCTCAGATAGGGGATCTATAGTAGATATAATATTAGAAAAGATTCAGCAGTGGTCTGTCTTTCTTAAGGATTGTTACTCTATATAAGGTAGGTGGTCCCTTAACATCCCCCCTAGTTTATGCATGTTTCCATATGCATGTGATTTGGTGTCTCTCCATTATGGGTGATTTACCATTTAATTAAATAAACTTTTATTTAAAATAAAATTTGTATAGTTGAATGTAGTGTAAAGGGCCTCAATAAACCCTTAAAAATTAGCTCTATGCCTCAGTTGATGATGGATAATAAATTAATTATAAATGCATTCCATGGGGTATGTGGGCCCTATAATCGTATAATTTTAGCACATGATCATAATGAACTATGGTATAGGTCCCCTTAAACACCTTCATATAGGTGGGATTTATGGTATGGGAATGTTTTTCTTAGGGATACACTATGAAGGAAGTTTGAGATTCCTTAAATCATTTAGGAAAATTTACGAGAGATTGGGGTGATTATTCCTCCCACAACTGTAATGTATGTACTAAGATTGGGATGTTCGTGGTTATATTATGAGTTTTTTAGGTTTAAGAGTACCAACCTAGGATATCATGGTAAGGGAGATGATAATTTTGATATCTCTCTCTAGTGATGTGTGTATAATATGGTCCAAGAGTAAATTGAGTCTGTGACATGATCTGGATGATACTGACGGATGTTACATTCTCTATGTGAAAATATTGTATATGTGGATTGATAAAGAGATATAAGATCATGTGTAGGGTTCCCAAACTATGGTATGACCTAGGGGATACTTCAAAGGTTCCCTAGTATCATGTTGGTTCAATAGATAAGGTTATTGTTGGTGGGAAGGTATTATTGATTATGGTAGTCACCTTATAACTAATGGATTGATAATGATAGACTAGCTTTGATGTTGTGATGGGTCTATATTGTGTTCTTGAGAGGCCAACCATGGAGATGTGTTCTAGGTTTCAGTTAGTGGATGGCCCTTGTGGTATGATGTGAGATCCCAGTGAGAGGATATTCCCTTCAAGATATATGGTGTGTGTGTTTGTGTGGCCCCCATGTGTTTATTTTATATGGTTCTGGGGAGGGGTTCCCCTATGGTATAATTATCATTATTTTGAGGCGGGATGTGGATCTCCTATGTAGGATATGCTGGTTTTGGGTAGGGGATACAACCCCCCCCCCCCCATACACACACCTCTAATGGTGGATATATAATAGTTATGGGTAAGGCATTTTACCCTCTATATGGTGGATGGATATGATAGTTTTTGGTAAGGTATGTGACCCTCGCGTGAATAGTTTCTCTAACACATTATATGGGCAGGTCTTTGTCTCCCTATGTGAATTCAGGTGTAGGTTATAAGGAAGTATGTGGTTCCCCCTAGGTGATGGCACTTTGGATTCCTAGGCTAGTCATGGTTCCCCTGAGGTGTTTATTTAACATGATTAGATACATCCAAAATTGGATAAAGTATGTATGGTCAATCTTATGTGTCACCTAAAAAGATCAATGGTGTTTATTTTACTATGATTCCGCACTTTATTTATTATATTGAGCATACCAAATATGCATACACTGTATTACTGGTTATATCAGGGATGTTGTTTGTGCTGGCATATTGAGTTTTACCCATACCCTATAAGAGTTTCCATGTAAATTGGGTAACTGAGAAGACCTCATTTATCATAGTTCTGAGTAGTTCATAGTCTTAGTGTTTTATGATTGTGCTAGATTGGCTAAATAGGGATTGGAGATCATAATGACTGAGGCTCAGATATTTTACTATTACTACCATTTTTTTATTTTTTTTCTATATATGAAAATACTTGTGGGAGATCAATTAATGTATAATTGTATGTTTCATTTCATTTGATATATCATGGATGTGTTTTATTAGTTCAACATACTCTGATTATTTATTATGGATGATGTTTGGTTACTTCTGTTGTTTCTCACTCTAATATGAGAGTATAGTCTCCTTATGATATCACATTAGACCCTCACTAATAGTTCATATCCTATGGTGTATGGGTAGTTTATCCTAATTTCATATGATTTCTAAGACCATGACAATACTGACTACTCTATGGTTGGTGGTTCATTACAGAAACCTTCTTTGTTTAGATTATTTAGGGCTTCTTCTTGAAAAAAATGACTTAGAAACATGGTATAAATTAGAATATGAGAGACTTTTATTGGAGTAAGGCTAGATAACTAAATATTTTAGAATGGGTAGATAGAGGAACCTTTTATAGAATAAAATTAGAGACATTAATTTGGAATATTTAAGTTAGTTAATGGTAAACTAGGAATCAAATAGGACTTTGGTGAGTTAGTTGAGTGAATGTTTATTATAATAATAAAATTTATTACCACACCTAAGAAAGGTATTTTAAGATATATTAGAAATTAATTTGTTTATTTAAAATTCATTCCATTTTATATTTACCTTGACTGGACTTATTTTATATATTTACTTATTTTTGTGGTAAATATTTTTTTACTAAAAATATAATATATGTCCTCTTACCTAATTTCAATATTCAGGTTTAAAAATTTTCAACACTTATATCAAATTTAATTAATAAATATGATAAATTTATCTTTCAAATAAAAACATAATATATATATAACCAATTATTTAATAGATAAATATTTTCTTTCACAATAAATGATTACATTTTTATTTCTTTTTTCCTTAATTATTCAATGGATGTTAATTATTTATTTATAAACTATATGATAGTTATTAAAATAATTATTATGTTTTTTATTATTACACATCATAAAATACATTTAAAATGAATCCTTTATATAAATAATTGTTATATTTTGATAACTCCCACTATTTTACTTACATAACACCTCAAGAAATCCATCTAAGCCCTAAGATTTAGATAATCCAAGATTTTATTTTTAGGTGGTGAATTAACTAACATGGATCTTGTTGTGAACTCTATAAAATTTAAGTTCTCTATTTAACATTATACTTAAGACACACTTATTGAAGTTTAGCTTTTTCTAGGCTAAGTGAAAACCCTAGTGATGCTCCCTCCTTCCAAATCCTACACAATTGAGACTCATAATAATGATGTCTAATTCTTTACACCATAGCTTCATAAATTTCACAATATTTTTACTTTTTTTATAAACACCTTTTAAATGAATACATATAACCACAGTCTATAAATATCCAATGATTATATATATTCAGTTATTATATATCCAATAACCATATGTCGAATGACCAACTAACTATCACATAATCCTTATACATTCCTATGCATCACCTAATATACCTCTCCAAAATCATTCATCCTATTTATTTCTTCAAATTTTCTACCATATATTTATTTTTCATTCTTTGTATAGTTATAATAGTTGTATGGTCATCATGGGAGACCATAAGGAAGAATACATTAATCTTTCATCATTTTCAATTACTTTTTATTTCATTCATCTTATCATTTTCCTCATTATATTTATATATATTTTTTATAATAATGTTTTTTTATTTTTGTAAAAATATTTCTGTATGAAATAATTCATTGTTCATTTTAGTTAGGTATCACTTATAATTAATGTTATTGGACACATAGAAATTATTAAAGGAGAACTTATTCTAAAAAATGGGAGTTATATTCCCTACTTATAAAATGCCACCATAGAAAATTCATTACTTAGATGAAATTAGATGAGGGTACCTTTATCTCATACTCCTTCAAAAACCTATTTCTATTTCTCTTCAAACATATAATTTATCGATTGAACTTTGACCATATTATTAGTCATGATTCATAGTAATTTATCATTATAAACCATATCACCATTTGTTGTTCCTAATTAGTGAGTTCATTCTCTTGTTTTAAAACCTATGAGTTTAGAATGTATGGTGAATCTAATAAAAACCTCATGAGAAGTTATATATGGAACAGTTTCTTCACTTATACGAGGTTTGGTGGAAGTGATAATCAATAAGATATATTCCCCATATATTCAATAATTTTTAAGGGGATAATATATCTAGGGATCATTTTTCCATTATTTCCAAATCCCATTAATCTCTTCTATATTGAAACTTAAAATAGTATATTTTTTCCAATATCAAATTTAAGATATTATTAATGATTATCAATATAAATATTCTATATAATTTACATCGTTGTAATGTGTTTCTATATTTATTTAATATTATCTATCATTTCAAGAGAAATATCTAATACTAATAGCTAACACACCCCATATTCATCCCAACATGTCAGTGTTTTGAATATATTCCCATATAAATCCTCAAATAGAGATATTTGAATGATTAATTGGAATTATTTTATATTAGAAACTGAATAGAGGAAGATATTTATCCCAACCTTTTTTGAAGTCAATCGATCAAGATCTCAACATCTCTTATAAATATTAAATATTCCTTTCAAAATTAAGATTAATTTGATTTTTCCAAGCAGTGTTAAAGTTATGTATTTATCCAAAAATAATAATAATAATCCAAAACATTGATAAAAACCATATACCTCAGTTAGATATAATTTATTTTTATATGTTATGAAGCCTTAACACTTCTTTATAAATATCTTGGTAAGTTGATCAAGTGAAAAATCATGTCAAATATAAATAAAGAGTATAAAATTTGTAAGGTGATTGAGTAAAACACAAATTTAATTATTACCCTCTGAGGTATTAGGAAGACTAATGTTTAAATCAATGGTTATGTTCTCCCATTTTAATATATGTGTGGGTGATGGTTTTATCATCCCCTTATAATTTGTATATTTTAAAATATATTTCTTATAGACCATGCATCTTAATGTATACTTCAAATTCCTTATTTATATTCCCCTACTATAATTTTTCATAGAGATATCCACAAAACACTATTCTACCTTTATGAATAGGAAATGATAAATTGTTTGAAACATAGAAAATTTATTTCTTTATTTCTGGAATGGATGAGACACATATTTGTGTTCCCAATAGTATAACTCTATATGTTTCAATAATGGACTCTAAAATATTGTGAACCTTATTTTTTTTATCCCCATATCATCCTTTTATACCCCTTTAATCTTCACTTGGATTGACAATTGATCAATCATTTAGAAATTTTTGGATTTATATACCTCCCCTTATAATATACATACATGGAATATTTATTATTATTAGGTCACATCCAATCCTCATCTTGGATAAGGTAGAAAAATACATTATACAGAGAGCATCGACAACATCATTTTCCTTCATAGTCGTTGACCAACTCTAACAATCTCAATTATCATATATCTATATACTTATATGTGAATATATACTTTAATCTCTTATAGTTTGTATATATGTCACGCTTCTTGGAATATAAATAATTTTCAAAATCTATGATAAAAATATTTTTATTTCAAACTCGTAATAATGAATCAATTAATTTTACTCATATATTTTTAATTTTCATGATGCATAAGATATATTTATGCAATTTTCTATTAAAACACAACCCAGGAAATTCATTGAATCAAAACTTTATATTAAAATACCCTATTCACTATATGGTTGTGTTATTGTAAGTGTAGTGATGGGACTCTTCTTAAGCTCTATAAATTTATCTTCACACTCCTCTATTTATAGAAACTTTACTACCTTCTGAATTAACTTTGTTGGTGAAATTGGTAATTGTGATAAGTTTTTTCACAAAGCAATGGTAACTTCCCACAAATCATTTAAAATTACATATATTTATGATGATTTTTAGTCCATAACATTCTTCAATCACCTATATCTTGGAATTACGAATATATATACCCTCTATTTATATCACATGAACCATGAAGGAAACATTATCTATGCAAAATTCACACTTGATTAATTAAAATTATAATTTCTATTGTCATGATTTCATCATCAAAATCTTAAAATTCTATTTATTTTCTTTCTTGATCTTGGAATATATGAGAATATTTTAAATAATGAATTCCATATATTTATTTTATTAATATTTAAAGACTTTATTCATCATATATATGAATATAGTCCAGAAAATTTTGAGTATGAAATGTGTCACTATAAATTCATATTATCTATATCTTATATGGAAGGTTTACCTAAATATATCCTCCATTTTGACCCTTAATATATGGTATACATATCAAAAAATCACCATTGAGAAGTATTAAGCCCTATATAATTGATTAAACTAGTCATCAGTATATGGTAGATGATATTTTTTCTTCATAATTATCTTATTAAGATCATAATATTCAATTTATATATGTGTTAAAACAACCATATTCCTCATAAAGAGGATTTTTTCACCCTATATTGATGGAATTTTGGTTATAAAAATCCTATCTATATTCTCTTTTAGTCACATTTTTTTATTATTCCAATTTAATAGGTGAAATTCAATAAGTACGCATTGATATGGTAATAGAAAATGTACGATCTCAGTTGAAAATTCATCCACTTGATCTTGGGGAAATCCATACAAGTATTTGGGGAATACATCAACATATTATTATATAATGGGAACATATTTCTATATTAATATATAGATTGATATATCATATCCTACCACAACCTCTAACCCATGTCATGTGTTAATCAAGGAGTATTGTGTTTTCTAGACCCACCCCCACTGGAAACCCTCTTGCATCTGGAGTGAATATGAGGGTGACCCTCGAGGACCACCTCCAATAAGACACAGGATGGTGACCATCACCAAGGGTATAAAGCATAGAAATGGGAGGAATTACCCTCTCATATCTTAGTAATATATGATTAAAAACACTAATAAACATTGTAATATATAATAAATAGAAATCCGTAATAATACCATAATGCATAGATATGTCAGAAAAATAAAAAAACTACAAAAATACCAAATAAACGCCTAGAAAACAACTCCACAAATAGTCCCAAGATCAATGATAATACTATCCATATCAGTCCCCAAACTCACCCTAAAAACATAAAAAAATTATATATATGTGGGGGGTATAACATGTACACTCAGTAGGATGACACTCAAGACTTCTCGTAAAAATGTTGAAGGAGTATATTAATGCATTAGTAGACAAATAATAGAACAAAAAAGCAACTATCATATTAACTACCACTCAATATCACCATAGATCACTCACTAAATATTTCCTCTAATCATAGTAAAATTATATCAAATAATATAATATGAATTTACCTCACAACTACTTCCCCAGTAGTTTTTCACTCTCACGATCCAATGTCAAATGTCACGTGATCCCAATACCCTCTTAATACATGCCACATTACACCATATCTCATACACACATGCGATATTTATTGGAATTTGGTATCATTAACATAAAGGATATCAACCTCATAGCATCTACTTACCATGCACGACCACCACAATATATCCACACATCGACATCATCATATCTCATCCCATCAATTCATATTGGGTCTTCCAGTGCACCTATTGAATATTCTAATCTCAATAAAATGATGGGACTACCAATTCACCTATCATATTATCATCTACAATACCATGTCTCATCTTCCAATACTTCATTTACATCCACATCAAAACCTCATTGGGTCTTCTAGTAAACCACATAATATAGTAGTATGGTGATACCTTACTTGAGCCATCATAGCCTTTACAACTCCTGAAAGGGAGAGAAGGATAGAGTTAGTCATCATCCATTCATTCCCTTTAAAACCTAGTGTGAATGTTCACTAAAATAGGCACTAATATGTTGTAGTGGTGCATATGATCTCATGGTCTACAACTAACATAGCTATTTTCATGTATATGATTGTGGTTTACATGTTCCTTCCCATGATATTTTACATTAGTTATGATCCATGAGATGGGAAATTTTTTGTTTTTTCACCTCATTAATTGAAGTGTTCAATGAATTCACACCATTAGAGTTTAATTTTTGGGTTCCATAAGATGTAACTCGATACATTACATTATGGTCGATTCCCTTCATGCAATGAAGATCATCTAATATGCCTATATATGGATGTGATCCTTCTCTTGTTGAGTGTGCATTTTTCCATTAAATAAATAGGTAACTATTTGGATTCCATACAAATAATTTTTCTCTTCTTAAAGCTAATTCATCATTCTATAAATGTTTTAAAACCCCTATGAGTATTCAAGGGTCCTCATGAAATTTTTATGGATCCATTAGATGACCCCACCCCCCCCCCCCCTTCTTCATTAGTGGTAAGAGACAAATTCCATCCTCTCCTTATGATTTTCATTAGATGTGCTCCATCCAAGAAGAGGATAGAATCTTCTTTTGGGTCATTTGAGGTATGCAATTCTAAATACTCTATTTTTTTATATTTATGTGTTTGGTATTTGGAGAGATATTTTTCATGTGTTTAGGTTTTCTTACACTACCAATGGTCATAATATGATTAGACAAAACTCATTAGTGGTATCAGAGCTAGTTTCCTCAAAGAGTAAATGTGTTTAATCCATGTTTTAAAAAAATATCTCCATCAACATGGTATATAACATCCCATAGTGAATTTTTGATGACCCAAAATGAACAAATTCATGTCACTATAGAATAGTGAAAATCATGGGTTCCTTTGTTGGAATTGTTTCAAGCACCATGAAATGAACTATATGGTTTCCTAATCATGATCAGTATGGGTAAACTTCATGGGATGCACTGTGATCGATCCAAAATATCCACAATAAGAAGACCAAGATGTAGTTCATTTCATGTTCATTTTAGTGTTTTTGATGCAGATTAGCTGTATCAAGTAAATCTCAATGATAAACTTTATATAAGGAAACCTGTGTTAGGGTATAGGGATTTACCCTTATATAGGTTTACCCCTCTATGTATGGATAAATTTAAAATGTAAAAAATAGTTTTTTGACATTTAATAATTTATATGGTTTATAAAATATTTATAATTCATGATAAAAGGTTTTTTGGGAAACTTTTAATTTATAAAAGGTGTATAATCTAATTAATTTTAAATTTATTATAACTAATTAAATGTTTATGAAACATTTTTAAATATAATATTACAAATGTTAAATGTAATATTTAAAATACCTACCAATTATATGTAATTCTTTTCAATCTTTAAATAAAAATTTTATTTAGAAATTATAAATAATATTCATAAATCACATAAATATGGATGAAGTATAAAGGTGTTTATATTTATAATTATGAATTATCCATAATTAATTATTTTTAAATTGTTCAGAAATGTATTATAATTTGTAAAATAAATAAAATATTTATTTATTTTTAAAATTCCATTATTATTTTTATTGTTTAAAAAAACATGAATAATTTGTATGCTATATTTATGTGATAAATTACTTCTAGGAGATAAATATGTTCATTTCATATGATTTATGACTCTATAAAATTTAGTCTTCATCTACCTTGACCTTGTTTTTAAATTTAATTTTTAAGTTTAATAATCGATAGTAAATATAGAGTGTACATATTATGGGTTATAATTATCATGAATTGAATTTTCTCTTCTGTAAAATATTCTCATGGAGATGGACTTTTGGCCAGACCACCTGCCACCCTAGAGGCTTGTGACTTGTCTATAAAGGTGAATGGGTTTGGCAATCTATCGATCCAGGATTACACATGTAGGGATTTTCAATACCATTAAACTCTATGAATTTACATGTGAAGTTCATGTACCCGGTGTATATGATGCATTTGGATATTTATGAATATACTTGGATTATTTTTTTGGGTGAGTAACACAAAATTTTGGGTTTTGTAAAGAGTTACACATTAATGTGGTTTGAATGCATTAATATGGTTGCTATAATAAGGATTAAAAAACTAAATCATTAAAAGAATTCATACAAAAAAACAAATAAAACACAAGAATATAAAGATTACATAGGATGTAATAGTTATAAATTTAATATGAATATGATTTATATTAAATTTTTGAGGATTTAAAATGAAAAACCATTAAATTTTAAGTTTTAGATTCCTTCGGAGGCAGTACTTGTCAATACCTCAGTCATTCAAATGTGTATTGTAGAGATACACATGATTAATCCCAATTTATATTGTGTAAGGGAATAAATCTATAAGTAAAACTACATTATATTATTGGATATGTCAATCTCAACATGAGTATCCTATGACTTTCCTTTATTAGCTTATTCCTAACAATTTCTTGGGGTTACTCAAGCTAGGAAATCCTAACGGTTATGATACCAGAGGAATATTTTTTATTTGATTCATATGATGGATTGGGTAAAGTTTTTTCCCATAAACTATCTAAGAATAATAAAAGTTATTATTGAGATGATTCCCTAACTAAATAATCATGGATTATTTAAATGAGAAAACTTGTGTAAATCAAGATGAAATATGGATCTTGAATAATGGTGTATTATAAGGGATGATCAATTTTAGATTGAGTAATTTTATTAAAATACATCATGAAAATATATAAAACATGATACTCACCCGTTGATATATCCTTGGAATTGATTGTGTATTTTTTACATTAATCAACTTGAGATCAATAATAGGTTTGACCTATAAAATAATAAAAAGTTAGTATCTAGGGTTGAAAAGAGTTATTATGGAGAAACATTCTGAGAATTTAAATGTAGATTTTATAGAGATTAAATCTGTCAACTCTAACACAAGGTAATTGGATACCCGGTGTTTATCTCATATTTGTGTTGAAAAAAATAGACTTAGATATATGAGGTAATTGATTAATATTGGAGTGAATATTTATTTTTTCAATGGAGTAAGAGTTAATATATTAGAATTTTGAACTTTTGATCTAAATATACCTAGTTGATTAGTTATAGAATTGAAAAAACTATTATTATGTTTGCACCATAAATAGGAATTTTAATTTTTATCTTCTTTGGATGATAGGGTTTTTTATTCCCTATAAAGAAAAAGAGTTAATATATATATATAAATTAAATGTTTTATATAATCGATAATATTACAAAAGTTTGATACATTCTAGATATAGTAAATATTATATATAACTTTAAAAATAAGAATTATAGGGTTTAGTATAAACCCACATACCTTTGGAATTGTCACCTCATATATACAAATGATAATGATGTTCAAAGACTCTATAGAGATGGATTATTAGACTCATTCAATTATGAATTTTTTGATAGATGTGAATCTTTTTTATTAGGAAAAATTAAAAACATGCCTTTTAATAGAAAAAGTTCAAAGGTATTGCAGATTATTTCATCTCATACATAGTGATGTATGTGGACCAATAAGTATATAAGAAACTGGTGGTTTTAGAAAATTTGTTACATTTACTAATGAATTTAGTTAGTATGGATATGTGTATATAATGAAACACAATTATGAAACATTTGAATAGTTCAAATAGTTTGACAATAAATTATTGAATCAAGTGGGAATGAGTATTAATATTTTCTATTATATAGGTGTGGTGAATACTTAATCCATAAATTAATAAATCATCTGAGATATTGTGGGATTTTATCACAAATCACTCCTCCTATAAGACAATAATTGAATGGTGTGTCTAAAAAGATGAATAATATGTTTTTGGACATGGTTCAATGGATGTTTTATTTATGTGAACCCCTTATCTCATTCTAAGGGTATTCTCTGGAAATTATGACATTGATACTAAACCATATTCCATTAAAAACATTTATAAAGTTTCCATATGAAATATATATTGGGAAAGATCCCAATATGCCTTTTTGTGAATATTTTGGTTTGTGATGCATTTATATAATGATTTTATTTTAATAATCTTGACTCTAAATTTAATAAGTTCTTGTTTTTTACTTATCTCAAAGAAATTATGGGGTTTTAATTTTATAATCCTATTAAACATAAAGTTTTTATGTCCGGAGGTGGTGTTTTCCTTAAGAAGGAATACTTGAATTGATGTATTAGTGGAAGTAAATTTGATCTTAGAAAAATTAAAGGTCAACAAATAATAAGTTTTCCTAAGATAGATGTTGATCCAATTTCACAAAGAGTTGTGGATGAAGAGACAACTATAGCTAAACAAGGTCCTTAAAATTATGGTAGGATTCATCAGAAGCTAGTGAGATATGAATTTTATATAGAAAATTATGAGGAGGTATTGTTGATAGGTGAAGAACCTACCACTTTCCAAGAATCCATTGAGAGTTTTTATTTTGAGAAATTTTTAATAACTATGGAAACTGAGATGGACTCCATGTGAACTAACCATGTCTGGAACATTGTGGATTCACTTGAAGGGGTAAAACCAATAAGATGAAAGTGGGTTTTCTGAAAGAAAACTCACATGGATAGTAGAGTGTCTATCTATAAAACATTCTTCGTGGAAAATGGATATAAAAAATTCATAGTAAAGACTATAAAGGGATTAGATAAAGAATCAAATATTCTTGGGATCAAGATCCATAATGATAGATCTAAGTGACTACTCAGCCTAAGTAAAGGTATATATATTGACAAGATACTGAAGAGATTCAGTATGGAACATTCCAATAGGGGGTTGTTTCAATTTCTCATAGCATTCATCTTTCTGGGAAAATGTGTCCTTAGACATATGAGGAAAGAAAAGGGATAAAAAGGATATCATACACATCTGTGATTGGATCTTTCATGTATTTTATGATACGTACTAAGCTAGATATTGTATATGCCTTAAGTGTGGTGGGTAGATATCAAGATGGCCTAGGTGACCATAATTGGATCATAGTCAAGATTATCCTTAAGTATTTAAGTAATTCTAAGGATATGTTCCAATTTTATGGATGAGATTAGAAACGAAACATCAAAGGATATTCATATTCTAGTTCCCAAATAGATCAAATTGATTTGAAATCAAATACGGGGTACAAATTCACTATTAATGGAGGTATTGTGAGTCGGAAGAGATCAATGTAGGCTATGGTCACATATTCTATAGTACAGTTTTAGTATATTTTATCCTCTAAGGTAGCTAAAAATGTAGTATGGATATGAAAATTCATCCACGATCTTGATGTGGTACATAGTAGTAAAGATCATATTAGACTACAATGTGATAATATTGTAGTAGTGGCCTTTCCGAAGGTGCCGAAGTTAAATCAGTGGATGAAGAAAATACTTTAAAAGAATCATCTCTTGAGGTATTTTTCTAAAATAGGTGATGCTTAAATAAGAATAATATCCATGAAAGGAAATGAAGCAGAAACCTTGACTAAATTCTTAACTCATCAGAAACATAATCATCATGTGAGGTCCAGTGGGCTAATAGTCATATAGAGTTGGATCCAATCCAAGTGGGAGTCTATTATAGTTGGTGTTCTAGAACCAAATGTTTGTACTTTGATTACATGTATATATGAATATTTGAATATTAATAAATAAATCTTATTGCATATTATTTATTATTCTACATGACTTTGAATTAATAAAGTCCTAGAGTATATGTTTCATTGATAAGGTCATAATAGTTACCTACTATGATGAGAACCCTAAAATTCCATGAATATATTCTTAAACCTAGTTCCACAGTTGGATAACATTATATGATGGGGAACATAGTATGTTTAATTTTAGTTGAGAGTACTCATATGTAGATGAGACTTCATCTGATGATGTTTTCACTGGGTGATCTCCAATATGAGAGAATATGATAATCGGACTACTCATAAAAATACCGTATGTTTTTGTGTCATCGGATATTACTATATTCAAGAATGTTTAATGGTCCTTCAAATTTAATTTTATCATTAATATATGTCATGAATCACATACTTATATTTCCTGACCAAAATCATGATGTCATATACCTACAAAAAATAGGTTATGTTGGTTGTTTCAGGAATTACATGTTATTAATAGTTAAGTCGAGGAATGATTAATCTCTTCCATGTTTATGGAGGTTGATATCTTGGCCCTTTTATTGGAATGAAACTTTCACCTTAAATTACATGGTGATGGTGTAATCAAGTGTTTATCTCAGATAGTCAAATAAAGATAAATCAAACATATAGGCTGATGACACATATGTGCAACCTTCTTCATGAGATATTGTGATAAAGGGATTATATTATACAGAAAACATTCATATGTGGTTATTAACATTGAGACATTAAGTTCTTTATCTTGTGTGACTTGACCCATTATTAGAAAATAATCTTGGGATTTAGAAAATCTCACATAATTTCAATGAGAAAGAATTTAAAAGGGTCCCACACTGGGCATTTCCATTTATCTCTATTAAATTCTATTTGAATTTTTAATGTGATAATGATTATTCTCACTACTGAGGAATAGTTTTATTCATATTTTCTCAATAAAAAATATTTATTTAATATTTAAAAAAAATTTATTCACTTTCTATAGATAAAATATTTTTTTTTGAATAAAATATTTATTCTATTATTCAATATATACAGAGAAGTTCAAGTGGACCAAGATCATATCTGGGGAAAAATATTAATTTTCAAGCCCTTAAAATAATATATATCATTATTCCAATTAACACATGCCATGAAATAATATTATTATTATTATCATTATATGACATGGGGTTTGATAAAGATTATAATATTTTCTAAGGGTTTTTGTTTAATTAAATAATATTTTAACCTAAAAAAAAATCTATAAATAAATGATTATTTCAATAGTGTAGGGTTAATCAAGATTTAAGAATCATTATGCACAACATACTACTCTCTTAATTCCTCCCCATAACTACCTATCAAGAATGAGAAACACTAGAGAGATTCCTTCAATATTAGTGGAACTAGAAGTGATCAAGAAAAAAACAAGGCAATAGATCCACTATGCTAGCACCTGATGATCCATCAGTGTTTCTCAAACATCAAATAATAATATGTGGATCACCACTAGAGATATTTTCACTTAGATCATACCAGTGCAATGATTTTAATATGAAAAGCGTTTTTAAATGATCAAAAATGCCTTCAAAGAAAGATAATAAGATGAGGTATCATTTCATCTGATCATATTTAAAATAATTAAAGATTTTACATGAAAATATCCTCTACATGGGTTATAGGCTCTTTCATGTCAATATTCGGTGTCAAAAATTCATTATTCATGATGTTTATATATTGTACAATTTGTGAATGATCCATCAAATCTGAAAAATCCTTTATGATTATTCACCCACCAAGTTACTTTCACTACCTTTGGGACATAAATTTATCCCTAAAAGTTCAAACTATTATTCATATGAATTAAACATGCACATGATTACAAAACTAAAAATAATAAGGGATAAAGCATTAAAATTGGTTCTTTATAATTGCCTTTTTGTTCACATTTCCAATATTGTAGATAGTTTTTTAAGTTTTCAATAAGTGTGGTAAAATAGAGGATTAGTGAATCTCACACACACAATCTCCATTTCATGACAATAATTCATGTCAATGTTATTATACATTATTCAACTACACATTTATATGTGGTAGTTTGTTGTGATATTAAAAAATTAGTTTCATGGTGGAACCTTTCTATATCAAGTGTATTGTTTGGATCAAAAGGAATGAAAGCATATAGAATTATTAGACATCAAAATCATGTAGTGTTGCATGTATTTAGCATTAATGCAATGTATTTGGAAAATTTTCAGTATTTTATTTCCTCTCTACATGATATCAAGAATAAATATTATCAAAATTTATAAAGATGTGTATTTACAATTCCCTCAATGTTGGCTTCTTTCAATTATGTTTTCCACACCTCTGAGTTCTAATTTAATTATTTTCACTAAAGACTATCCATTGAGTGGCCAACTATATCATGTCTCCCATAAACACATGAACAAGCATAATTTTCAGAATTTCAAAAAATATATTTGTTGATGTTTCGGAATATTTTCTATTTTTATTATGTATATTGGCCAAATGTAATTTATCATATTTAATGTTTTGTACAAGTTTAATTCTTTATCCATGGATACTCCCATTTCATTTTTGTAAACTTTTGTTTGTTGGTGCACTTTTTTATTTCTTATCATTTTTTCTAGTTGAATTTTTTCCTTTTTTGTGTTGGGTTTAGAGATAGATAGATAATAATGGGGCTATCATAATTTATTATAAAATGAAAAATAATATTGTATAATAATATTTTTTTACTAAAAAAATGAGTATGTGTTACTATCAATTGAAGTTTCCAATGTCATGTTTTTTGATTAAAAAATGTGTTTGGGCCTACAATGATGGTTTCCAATATCATTTTATTATAAATAAAATAAAATAAAATATTTGAAGACTATCATGGATGGGTGAAAATACCCACCCTAATATGACCCCTTAGAGATGGATGGAATAATTGTCAATATTGTTAAAAAAATAACCATAATGATATCTTTTTGAAACCATAAATATATTTTAATATGATTTTATATAATTAATTTAACTATTTTAGTATTATTTATTCATTGACACTTTTTATTAAAAAAATAAATGTTAATTTTTTTAAAAAAATTATTTGAATTTGAAAGTGTGTTACAAATATATTTCAAAGAATCATCGAGGAGAGATGGCCACTTTCAACATATATAAAGGGAATGGTACACCACATCCACACATAAACCCCAATAATTCTTATCAAGGAGAAATGGAATAAACATATTGGAAGCAATGAGCCTACAATGGTGGAGGGAGTGACAGTGGTAGGGCCTTACCCAGACCCACTAGGAGAAGAAAGATAGAGATGAATAAGATAACAAGAACCTATAATTTCCAGGTCACCATATCTAAGCACGACAAGGGAATCTTTAAGAAATCCATGGATCTATCTAGGTTGAGATATGTGAGGATCGATATCATTATCTTCTCTCCCACTACCAATAAGTTATTCATTCAATTCTTTCCAACCTCTATCGATTCCATCATCCTTGCCTTCCTCACAGGCTATAGCAGGAATGCCTTTTATCCCAATTAGGAAGTGGTTGTTTGTGTGGATTCATTGATGAGATCATCAGTTTCAGAGGAAGAACATACTATGGCATCTTCACAACCACCTTCGACAGCAGCCGGTACAGTGTAGTGAAAGGATGAAGAGGGAGGGGTGTGAATATTTCTAAACAATACCATAAAAATTATGGGGGAGATGGAGATGAATCAGTTCAAAGGTAGTTTGGATAAGTTGGTGGTGAATGTTAATAAGGAGTTTTTATTGGGATAGGCTATCTTGAGTTCTCAGTTTTGGTGTGTTTTATGAACACTATGTAAAATAAACCTAACATGGGCCAAACTAGGGTTGGTACACCCTATTTAATTATTTTTCCCACTTTATTCTAATATATATATATCAATAAATAAATATTTTATTGATTTATTTTATAGGCCCATGATTTGAAAATATCTTGTCACCATCAAAGATATCTCTTGATTTCAAAATATCCAAGGTTTAGAATAAAAGACATTCACTACATAATAAAAATAAAAATGGGTTTGTTTTATCAATGTGATAAATAACATATGAATGATAAATATATACTCCATAAAATTATAAATGGAATAATGACATGGTAAAAATAAATAAATAACATAAATAGATTTTGAAAATCCATAAGGATATAGTTTCCCAGAAATATCACACCCACGTACAACATTATAAAAACAAAATAGAAAATTAGAAACATGATACAAATATTTAATAAATAATAGTGTATTTTTGAAACTATCAAAATTTTGTCACATATCTGGACTCATAAGGAATTTAATTTTGTTGGGAAATTGTATGATGTTGGCTATGAAAATAGATTTTAAAATAGGGAAGGGAAGGAAACTTGAGGATCCATGGTGATTTCAAATAGTGTATAGGATGGTAACCTTTACATATTGGGAAATTTAGATGGGAGTGCAATGATCAAAATTTCAACTTATGATGATTTGAAAGTATATAACTGCAATTATGGTCACCTTAGTGGGAAGGACATGAATTTTGTACAGGATAATGGAATACTGAATTCTGATCACATAGAAATAAGAAATTTTGGATGTTGGGTGTTAGGAAAGTTTAATAGAGTGTCTTTCAACTTATATAATCAGAATCATAGGGGGGGGGAATTTGGAGCTTGTACACTCAAATGTTTGGGGACCATCCACTATTACATGCAATGGGTATTTCCTTTAATTTCTTACTTTTATTGATGATTCTATGAGTAAAGTATGTATTTAATTCCTGAAGCACAAATCTGATGTATATTAGGTCTTTTATTAGTGGTAAGTGTTGGAAAAAAATGGAATTCAACACAAAGTTTAAGTGCATCAGAATTGACAATAGTGATGAGTACATCGACTGCATCTTCCATAATTTATACTTATGGGAAGGGATAAGATATTAGAGTTAGTGCTCAAGACTCCCTAACATAATGGTATATTTGAAAAGATGAATTATAATTATAGAGAAAGATAAAAGTATGAGGATGCACTCAGGAATGCTCAAGGCAATTAGGGTGGAGACACCCAATGTGAACGGTTATCTCACCAAAATAATTACAGCATCAGTAGTTGGGTAGAAACTTATAGAGGATATTTTTTCTAGAAAAATCCTAAAAGTATAGTATTTTAATGTATTAGTTATTTTATCATCTATACAGGTAAATTATAAGGACCAAGATAAACTTGAATCGAAATACAAAATATGTTTTTCATTGGTTATGGAGATTAAAATTTTACATATCATTTGTGGTATAGTGAAATAAAATAGATCATCAAAATTAAGGATGTTTTCTTCGATGAGAAGGTCCTATAGAAGGACCATAACTTAGTGGATCAGGAAGTTAAAATAGAATTGACTATCAAAATACAGGTTGATCAAAGTGCTGGTAGTTTGCAATAATCAGAGAACTCGAATTTAGGTGCTTAGAGAACTAGAATAACATAAATGATACCATCTAGAGTTCTTAAATAATTCAATAGTATCTGAAGATTAAGTGGAAACACTATAATTACATTCTTTTGAAGGTCAAGTACTGATAGAACTAAGTATTTTTTCTCATCTGATTTAGTTGCGGTCATTAACCAAAAGTAAGATACAAGTGCAGATGTTTGGGCATGATTAAAAATCTATACTCCCAATGGATATATGAAAATGTGAAAATATAGACATGTAATATATACATAATGATTATAAATAGTGATATCCAACCATGAATGTAACATCCCAGGTAAATAAAGAATAAAACTTTTTCATATTTATTAATATTTATGACTTAAATATTAATTTATTTGAAAGGGGTTGCTATGTTTGATAGCGTGCCCGATACACAACAAAAAGTTTCTTTGAAATCTTACGTTGCACACTAGTAATAAAATAATATTATTTTAAATGGTAGTTAACATGCAGTCTTTGTATTGGCAGTAATGAATATAAATAACTAAAATATGATTATATATGTTTTTAAATGTTTTTACATTTATAAAATGAAGGATAAAGTCTTAAAATACAAAAAGAATTCAATTTTAGGCATAGATACTCTAATATTCACTAAAAGGTCGAACTATCACCTTTTGATGGAGAACCCTCTTTAAATATAGTTTTGGTCACTCTTATACATTCTATTGGACCAAATAAAATTCTTCTTTAGAATCAGGACATCAAAATTTACTTTGTGTAAATATTTTATATTTTTCCGATAAAGTTCATTTTTTTAATGAATAGTGAAAAATGTTGTATTTTAATTCAAAACCTCTTTTTAATCTAATTTATTTATATGATTAGATTATATTTTGAATTGGTTTTAAAGTGAAATTAGAATATATTTTTTCCATTTAATCCAATATTGGTCATTGGAATTAATTTCACTTTGAAATTGGACTTAAACTAGTGTCAATCTTTTGATATATATTATTTCATAAAAACAAGCTATTTGTTCTGACAGTGGGAATTAATTTTTAAATTAATTAATGTAACTTAGATGTTTTGAATTTTATGAAATAGACATCATTTTTGAATTCAGAATATCAAATATAGCTTAGGGGGAATTTTTGGTATTTTTCTGAAAAACATCAATTTTTGATGAATAGTGAAACCGCTAAGTGATATTTAAAAAAACTGATTTTTCGTTTAAATGAAATTTTACCACCTTTGTGTTTTTAATTTCAAAAATCCGACATACATGGTTGTCATTAGTAAGTAAAATGTGGTTCAATGGGATTAAAATAATTTTTTGGAGAATAGTAACTTTTAAGTTTTTAATCGCGATTAGAGGTAATTAGTGTAGTTTAAGGTAAAAATAATGTTTTAATAATATTAAATGACCTAGACACATGTACTACCCTTATTTTATGTGTCATGGCCGACCAAGAAAATCCATGGGTCAACTTGGGGACCCCATGGATCCACTTTGGTAGGAAAATGACATTAAAAACTTTTTATTTAAAGTTAAAATTAAAATGTCAAAAACATGTGTTGTTTTAATAAATCAATTTTTACATGGGGTTATACAAGTCATATTTTTGATCATAAATATTCATTAGAAATCTAAAAATATTTCCTACATCATGATATTTTTTTTATAATTTTTATACATTAAATAAATTAAATTTTTTTATGACACCATGATGATGCAGCGATTACCTCATTATTTAACGATTTAAATAAAATGAAAAGATAATGTACAATATAAGACCTACACTTGTCAAAAACCTATTGGATGGGTGTATTTCTAACTCTTATCACCTTATCCTCTAAATATATAATTTTGGCACCCTTAAAATCCTAAAATCATTTTATAATAAAATAACCTTTTATAACTTTCCAAGAGTGCCCCTCCTCTCCTCTTATAAAAGGCCCCCACCTCTACCACCTTACCCACACCTATAAAGCCTTTGTATCATCCAAACCCTACCCATTTTGTCTCTCCACATCCCTATATTACTCCTAGAAGCCTCACTTTGGGCAGAAGTCTTCCCAAGGAATCCTTTGAGCTCAAATCAAAAAGAGTTACCCGTTTTAAAGGTAGTGTTTTCTCTTGTGTTCTTATGTTTTATTTTTCTTCTCCAACCCCCTAAAATCTTTTTATTCCTTTATTTTGTAAAAACACCAGTATCATAAATATACTAGTATTTTTTTATGAGAAGGATTATAGCTACACTTACACACACCTTCATCTAATGGTTAAAGAGCATACGGTTTTTGTGGATGGCGAATTTCTGCCTCGCGAAACGATGATTGTTCAACACTCATATAACACATTCAAAGGTGGCCATTAAGATGTCACTATATTTATATATGATATATAATATATTTATGTTTTAAGTAAGCTTCTGTATTTTTCATTTATGGCATACCTTTATGGTTTCCATTATGGGTAAACGTGATATCTTTATTTTAGGAAGTGCGGACTACCACCCCCTCAAAGTGATTTGATTCGGTAATACCATATGTGGTACGTATAAAGGATAGATTTAATGATATTATATGTGATATAATACTGTAATTATAATATACCTTTATATAATTATTATTTCTTTCCATTAAAGTATGAGATAGAAATGAAAGTAGCGTTCATGCGTACGTACGGCTTACCGTCTCCATAAACGGTGCATTTCATTTCTTACCTCTAAATGTTATGTAATATTATAAATCCATTTATATACTGGATATATATGATATATATGATATCTACATCGTTAATATAATTCTGGATATAACAGATATTTTACCACATGAACAACTTGTAATTATAAGGAGTTTATTTTTGACTCAAGTACCAATGATCGATAAAACGACCGTTATTAACTTAAATAATTACATATTGTTCATAACATGGTAATAAGTGATATAAAAGGAATAATGAACTTGAAAAAGGTTCTTATGAAAGTATAAATTAACTCAAGTTTATTATTCAGGAGGTTAAAGAACGATCGAGTCAAGTCAGACATGAGGTATGGGACTTCGTCTCAATCTCCATTCATTGAGGAAGATTTTGTTTTATACACAACTTTCTTTTATACAGTGTATAAACCCCTTTTACTTTTACACTTATCCAAAGGGAATCTTTTTTTTACAAATCATTTTACTAAACAACAAAAGGGAATGTTTTTGTCTTATGTATGCGGCGACAATGACTTCTCTGCCACCGTGACCATTATTTGAGTTTCGGCTTCCTCTAGAAGCCATAATTTTTTTGGAAATGAAAAATAAATACCATGTTTTACTTTTCTTTTATTTTGGTATTGAAAATGGTTTTCCTAATGGTTTTATTATATCAATGTGTTTATTGATATCTTGTGATTGAAAAGTGGAAATTTTATGTTTCCTTTATGCATGTTTTATGTGATAAGATTATGTTATGGTTCTTGGGAATTGTTATGAAGACGGGTGGTTCCGTGATAAACTAAGGGAGGGTGAGCCCGATATAGCTCTCCAATGCATTGGGTAACATGAAGGAGCATAACGTTAAGGTTTCTCCAAAGAGATTTAAGTAATATACTGTGATGGGTATTCCAAACGTAACCAATAGGGTTACTCCCTACGTAAGAATGTTATAAATGCCTTAAGTTACCTTTATGTATTATGATTTCTATATTTTATTCATGTTTTAATGAAGTATGCTAAAGTGATTATGCTTTATGAGTAAAGTATGATTTCATTGATTCTTATTTATACATGTAATCATGTTTCCTTTCCATATTTTTATATTCTTTACTGGGCTTTTTATGATCATCCCAAGTTTTTGAAATGTTGTTCACAGGTCAAGGGAAAGGTACATGATATGATGATAGTGTCAAGGAAGTGTCAAGAAATAATCCGTGTTTTATTTTAAATATGTTTTCGTTGATGGGAAAAATGAATACTATCTTTTATGTAACCACATTGATTAAATGTGGATTGTAATGCATGTTTTATAATCTAATTCTCTAAAACTCTAAACCTAAAAATATCATCAACGTGTATTCTTGAAGTAACTCAAGATTAAGTAATGTTTAAGTTTGGGGCCTTATAGTTGGTATCAAAGGTCAGTTTAGATAACTTTAGGAGTTAGAATTCTATTAAATGATTATCCGAAATTATTTTTTTTTATGGTCAAATTGAAATGATATAGCATTTGAAGATTACCATGTTTCTTTATCTAAGACATGTTTGTTCAGAATGGTTTTCCGCAGAGGAAATAGGGAAGCAGTGCTAGGAAGGCATACATAAGGAAATAACCTTCCAAATCAGCATCCTGAGATGGTCGGAATTGGAACTGAATAGTTTGTTGCAATAATGGATCATTTGACTCAAGCGATAAATGGTAGTGGTATCCATGCATGAGATCAGCCAGATCAACTGCAGAGGAACATGTCAGTGGTGGAACATTTCATGAGGCAACATCCCACATAATTCAGGGGATCATCTGACCCTGTGATAGCTGAAGGGTGGATTAAAGCACTAGAGAAGATTTTAGATGTCATGGGGTGTTCAGACAATCAAAAGGTTAGTATTGCTATTTACCGTTTAGAGGGTAAAGCAGATCAGTGGTGGTCTATAGTTAAAAATATCAGGGATGCTGATGAGATTGATTCTCTCAACTGGGATGAATTCAAAGGTATGTTTCTTGAGAAGTATTTTCCTAAGGATGTTCGACTTAGGATGGAAAAACAATTCTTTGAATTGAGTCAAGAGGAAGACTCAGTGGATTCCTATGAAGAAAGGTTCACTGGATTGGCAAGGTATGCTCCAAATTTTATCCGAGACCTTGATAGTAAAATTAATCGTTTTTACTCAAGATTAAAGCCAAAATATCGAAGGGCTTTAGCTTTTCGTGAGTTCAAAAGTTATGAAAAGCTTGTTAGATTTGATGAGAAGGTGGAAATGGATTTTGTTGATGATAAAGTGTTCTATAACAACCAGCAGAAGAAGATATCGAGGTTGTAGGAGAGAGGAAATAATTCTTCAAAAAGGTCTGACGGTAAGAAAACTAAGTTTCCAGTTTGTGATATATGTGGTAAAAGGCATGTTGGGGAATGTCTTCTGAATTCTGTAAAGTTCTACTGATGTGGTAAGATGGGACATAAGGCTGGTGATTGCACTAAAAAAGATCAGGGTGATGGTAAGACCAAATTTGATTTACAGTTAGTGAAATGTTTTAAGTGCAATGAGATGGGTCATTATGTAAACGAGTGTCCGAAAAAGAGCTCGAGTGATGGGAAGCAGTTAGACTACAAGTAGAAAGGGGTGGTGAAATCCTTTGAAACTACTTCAGCAGATCTAGAGCCATCAAATGAAGTTGTATCAGGTACTTTGTTTGTTTATTCAGATTATGCTAATGTGTTGTTTGATTCGTGTTCTACACATTCTTTCATCTCTGAAAACTTTTCTAGTAAAATGGGAATACCATCTCAATAAATGACTCTTGAACTTGTGGTAAAAAAAACCTGGGGGAAATGTTGAGGCAAAAATAATTTATAAGATTCTTCCTATCCTTATCCGTTGAAAGAACCTACTTACAAACCTTATTGTTTTACCTCTAGTAGAGTTTGATGTTATCCTGGGTATGGATTGGATCTCTATTTACCATGCTAAGATTGACTGTAGAGCTAAAGAAGTTTCTTTTCAGAAAGACTTTCAGTTTGTGTACAAGAATGAACCCTTAATGTTGATAACATATCAAGAGGCTGAGAAACTTGTAAAAGATGGAAATGAATGTTACCTTGCACATATTGTTGAAAACGAGGGAACTGTTCAGATTAATGATGTGCCAGTGGTAAATGAGTATCATGATGTTTTTCCTGATGAGTTGCCTGGAATAATACCAGATCGGGAAGTTGAATTTACTGTTGAATTAGTTTTTAATGCTAAGCCAATTTTAAAACCCCCTTATCGAATGGCTCAAACTGAACTTTTAGAGTTGAAGGAGAAATTGTAAGATTTATTAGAGAAAGTTTTCATTCTACCTAGAACATCACCATGGGGTGATCCTATTTTATTTATTAAAAATAAAGATGGTTCTATGAGACTTTGCATTGATTATAGAGACTTGAATAATATCACTGATAATAAAAAGTATCATTTGTCCCATATCGATGATTTGTTTGATCAGCTCCAGGGAGCTCAGTTTTTTTCAATGATTGACCTAAGATTGGGGTACCATCAGTTGAAGGTAAAAGAAGCAGATATTCCGAAGACTGCATTTCAAACAAGATATGGCCATTATGAATTTGTATTAATGCCTTTTGGGCTAACCAATGCACTTGTTGTATTCATGGACCTTATGAATGTAATTTTCCATGAGTTCTTGGATAAGTTTGTGGTTGTTTTCATTGATGATATTTTGGTGTTTTCTAAAAGTAAAGTGGAGAATGAAAGACATTTAAGGGTTATTTTGCAAACCTTAAAAGAAATGAAATTGTATGGGAAATTCATCAAGTGTGAGTTTTGGTTGCAACAAATTTCTTTCCTTGGTCACATTGTTTCAAAAGATGGGATAACTGTTGATCCTGCAAAAACAAAGGTTGTTGAAGAATGGCCAAGACCCACAAATGTAACTGAGATTCGTAGCTTCCTTGGTTTGGCAGTCTATTACCGAAGGTTTGTTAGAAATTTTTCACTGTTATTTATTCCAATGACTAAGCTAACTCGGAAGGGTGTTAAGTTTATCTGGAAAAAAGAATGTGATGATTGTTTTTAGGAACTGAAAATAAGATTGGTGAATGCTCCACTTTTGGAACTACCTTCCAGGAATGGTGAGTTTGTTATCTACATTGATGCTTCATTGAAAGTACTTGGTTGTGTCCTAATGAAAAATTATCAGGTAATTGCTTATGCTTCATGATAGTTTAAAACTCATGAGGTAAATTACCCTACACATGATTTGGAATTAGCTGTTGTTGTTTTCACTTTAAAAATTTGGAGGCATCATTTGTATGGAGTAAAGTGTGAAATATATACCGATCACAAAAGTTTAAAGTATATATTCACTCAGAAATGATTGAACATGAGACAAAGGAGATGGCTAAAATTAATCGAGGATTATGATTATATATTGCATTACCATCTGGGAAAAGAAAATAAAGTGGCTGATGCTTTGAGTCGAAAAAAATAATGCTTCATTAACAATGTTGTGTTTGGAACGTGATCGTTTGGTTAAGGATTTGATGAAATTTGGCATAAAAGTTGATGGTGTAGGATTTCCTTCTATTTTGTTTTAGGTATCAGTGAAATCTTCTCTATCAGACATAATTAAGCAAGCACAGAAGCAAGATAGTGAGTTTCAGAAAAAGGTAGAGCTAGTTCAGAAGGTTAAGTTTCCTGAATTCAACATTGATAATGATTGTATTTTGAGATTTGGGAAGAGATTGTGTGTGCCTTGTGATTCACAGTTAAAGAGAGATTTGTTATGTGAAGCTCATAGTTCTCCTTTTTCAGTTCATCCTTGTAGTACTAAGATGTACAGAGATCAACGGGAGTATTACTGGTGGGATGGAATGAAAAGAGATATTGCCGATTTTATTGTGAAGTGTTTGACTTGTCAGCAAGTTAAAGTAGAGCGGCAGTTACCGAAAGGGATGCTTCAGCCTTTACCAGTACCAGAATGGAAATGGTAGAATATATCCATGCACTTTGTTGTGGGATTACCGAAGACATCTCGAGGTAATAATGCAATCTGGGTTATTGTTGATCGCTTGACTAATTATTCTCATTTCCTTGTTATACGAGATACTTTTTCCCCAGATCAACTTTCCCGTTTGTATCTTAAAGAGATAGTCAGGTTACATGGAGTTCCTCTCTCTATTGTATATGACCGTGATCCCAGGTTCACTTCTAACTTTTGGAAGGGCCTTCAGAATTCGTTGGGTACTGAATTAAATTTTAGTACAACTTTTCATCCTCAATCAGATGGGTAGTCAGAACGAACAATTCAGAATTTGGAAGAAATGCTACATGCTTGTTCGATTGATTATCAGGGATGTTGGGACCAACATCATTATTTGGTTGAGTGTTCTTATAACAACAGTTTTTATTCTAGTATACAGATGGCACCATTTGAGGCATTATATGGGAAGCGGTGTCGAACTCCAACTTTCTGGGATAAATTGGGTGAAAGGAAGTTGATGGGACCAGAATTGGTAGAAGAGTTGGTAGAATAAGTTCATTTGATTCAGAAACACATGAGAACAGCTCAGAGAAGGCAGAAGAGTTATGCGGATAACCAGAGGTGGGATCTATCTTTCGTGGTAGGTGATCATGTTTTTCTCAAAATCTCACCATGGAAAAGTGTGATGCGATTCGGTAAGAAAGGAAAGTTGAGTCCAAGGTTCATTGGACCATATGAAATTCTGGAGAGAGTTGGATATGTTTCTTACCGAGTGGGTTTACCTTTGAGTTCATCTCAGGTACACAATGTTTTTCATGTTTCGATGTTGAGAAAGTATATTCCAGATCCATATCATGTTTTGAGCCCAGAGGTAGTTTAGTTGGAAGAGAATCTCTCTTATGAAGAACAATAGGTCTAGATTCTTGACCACATGAAGCAAGTGTTTCAGAATATGGTGATTAATCAAGTAAAGGTTTTGTGGAAAAACCACATGAGTGAAGAGGCAACATGGGAATCTAAAAATGCTATGAGGGATAAATACCTCCACTTATTTTGATAAGTGAATAAAATTGCGAGGACGCAATTCCCAAAAAGGGGGGAAGGATGTAACATCCCAGGTAAATAAAGAATAAAACATTTTTATATTTATTAATATTTATGAATTAAATATTAATTTTACTTGAAAGGGGTTTCTATGTTCGATAGCCTACCCGATACGCAACAAAGAGTTTCTTTGAAATCTTACGTTGCACACTAGTAATAAAATAATATTATTTTAAATGGTAGATAACACGTAGCATTTGTATTGGAGGGAATGAATAGAAATAACTAAAATATGATTATATATGTTTGTTAAATGTTTTTACATTTATCCAATAAAGGATAAAGGCTTAAAATACGAAAAGAATTCAATTTTAGGCATAGATACTCTAATATTCACTAAAAGGTCGAACTATCGCCTTTTGATGGAGAACCCTCTTTAAATATAGTTTTGGTCACTCTTATACATTCTATTGGACCAAATAAAATTCTTCTTTAGAATAGGGACATCAAAATTTACTTTGTGTAAATTTTTGATATTTTTCCGATAAAGTTCATTTTTTTAATGTATAGTGAAAAATGTTGTATTTTAATTCAAAACCTCTTTTTAATCTAATTTATTTATATGATTAGATAATATTTTGAATTGGTTTTAAAGTTAAATTAGAATATATTTTTACCCTTTAATCCAATATTGGTCGTTGGAATTAATATCACTTTGAAATTGGACTTAAACTAGTGTGAATCTTTTGATATATATTATTTCATAAAAACACTCTATTTGTTCAGACAGCGGGAATTAATTATTAAATTAATTAATGTAACTTATATGTTTTGAATTTTATGAAATAGACATCATTTTTGAATTCGGAATATCAAATATATCTTAGGGTGAATTTTTGGTATTTTTTTGAAAAACTTCAATTTTTGATGAATAGTGTAACCACTAAGTGGTACTTTAAAAAACTAATTTTTCTTTTAAATGAAATTTTACCACCTCTGTATTTTGAATTTCAAAAATCCAACATACATGATTGTCATTAGGAAGTAAAATTTGGTTCAATGGGATTAAAATAATTTTTTGGTGAATACTAACTTTTAAGTTTTTGATCGCGATTAGAGGTTATTAGTGTAGTTTAAGGTACAAATAATGTTTTAATAATATGAAATGACCTAGACACATGTCCTACCCTTATTGGATGTGTCTTTTCCGACCAATAAAATCCATGGGTCAACTTGGGGACCCCATTGAGCCACTTTGGTATAAAAATGACATTAAAAACTTTTTATTTAAAGTTAAAATTAAAATGTCACAAAAATGTATTGTTTACTAAATCAATTTTTACATGGGGTTATACAAGTCATATTTTTGACTATAAATATTAATTAGAAAGATAAAAATATTTCCTACATCATGATATTTTTTTTTATAATTTTTAGACATTTAATAAATTAAATTATTTATGACACCATGATGATGCAGCGATTACCTCATTATTTAACAATTTAAATAAAATGAAAAGATAATGTAAAATATAAGACCTACACTTGTAAAAAACCTATTGGATGGGTGTATTTAGAACTATTATCACCTTATCCTCGAAATATATAATTTTTGGACCTTTAAAATCCGAAAATAATTTTACAATAAAGTAACCTTTTATAACTTTCCAAGAGTTCCCCTCCTCTCCTCTTATAAAAGGCCCCCGCCTCTACCACCTTACCCACACCTCTCAAGCCTTTGGCTCGGCCAAAACCTGCCCATTTTGTCTCTCTACATCCCTATCTTACTCCTAGAAGCCTCAATTTGGGAAGAGGTCTTCCCAAGGAAGCCTTTGAGCTCAAATCAAAAAGATTTACCCGTTTTAATGGTAGTGTTTTCTCTTGTGTTCTTATGTTTTATTTTGCTTCTCCAACCCCCTAAACTATTTTTATTCCTTTATTTTGTAACAAAACCAGTATCATAAATATACTAGGATGTTTTTATGAGAAGGATTAAAGCTACACTTACACACACATTAATCTAATGGTTAAAGAGCATACCGTTTCTATGGATGGAGAATTTCTGCCTCACGAAACGATGATTGTTCAACACTCATATAACACCTTCAAAGGTGGCTATTAAGATGTCACTATATTTATATATGATATATAATATTTTGATGTTTTACTTATGCTTCTGTATTTTTCATTTATGGAATACCTTGTTGGTTTCCATTATGGGTAAACGCGATATCTTCATTTTAGGAAGTGTGGACTACCACCACCTCAAAGTGATTTGATTCATTAATACCATATGTGGTACGTATAAAGGATAGATTTAATGATATTATATATGATATTATACTGGAATTATAATATACCTTTATATAATTATTATTTCTTTCCATTAAAGTATGAGATAGAAATGAAAGTAGCGTTCATGCGTACGTACGGATTACCGTCTCCATGAGCGGTGCATTTCATTTCTTACCTCTAAATGTTATGTAATATTATAAATGCATGTATATACTGGATATATATGATATATATGATATCTACATCATGAATATAATTTTGTATATAACGTATATTTTACCACATGAACAACTTGTAATTATAAGGAGTTTATTTTTGACTCAAGTACCAATGATCGACAAAACGACCGTTATTAACTTAAATAATTACATATTGTTCATAACATGGTAATAAGTGATATAAAAGGAATAATGACCTTGAAAAAGGTTCTTAAGAAAGTAGAAATTAACTCAAGTTTATTATTCAGGAGGTTAAAGAATGATCGAGTCAAGTCGGACACGAGGTATGGGACTTTGTCTCAATCTCCATTCATTGAGGAAGATTTTGTTTTATACACAACTTTCTTTTATACAGTGTATAAAACCCTTTGACTTTTACGCTTATCCAAAAGTAATCTTTTTTTTACGAAGCATTTTACTAAACGACAAAAGGTAATGTTTTTGTCGTACGTATACGGCGACAACGACTTATCCACCGCTATGACCATTATTTGAGTTTCGGCTTCCTCTACAAGCCATACTTTTTTTGAAATGAAAAATAAATACCATGTTTTACTTTTCTTTTATTTTGGTATTAAAAATGGTTTTCGTAATGTTTTTTTATATCAATGTGTTTATTGATATCTTATGATTGAAAAGTGGAAATGTTATGTTTCCTTTATGCATGTTTTATGTGATACGATTATGTTATAATTCTTGGGAATTATTTTGAAGAAGGGTGGTTCCATGATAAAATAAGGGCTGGTGAGCCTGATATATCTCTCCAATGCATTGGGTAACGCGAAGGAGTTAAACGTTAAGGTTTCGCCGAAAATATTTACAGAATATACTGTGATGGGTATTCCAAACGTAACCAAGAGGGTTACTCCCTACGTAAGAATGTTATGAATGCCTCAAGTTACCTTTATGTCTTATGATTTCTATGTTTTATTCCTGTTTTAATGAAGTATGATAAAGTTCTTATGCTTTATGATTAAAGTATGATTTCATTGATTCTTATGTATACATGTACTCATGTTTCCTTTCCATATTTTTATATCCCTTACTGAGCTTTTTATACGCATCCCAAGTTTTTGAAATGTGTTTAATAGGTCCAGGGAAAGGTACATGATATGATGATAGTGTAAAGGAAGTGTCAAGAAAGAATCCATGTTTTATTTTAAATATTTTTTCGTTGATGGGAAAAATGAATACTATCTTTTATGTGACCACTTTATTTAAATGTGGATTGTAATGCATGTTTTATGATCTAATTCTCTAAAACTCTAAACCTGAAAATATCCTCAACGTCTATTCTTGAAGTAACTCAAGATTAAGTAATGTTTAAGGATGGGACGTTATAATTAATGAATAAATTAATTCATTAAACTTCAACAAAACATAGGATATGGTTGAATTTCCATAGGGTAAAAGGGAACATGATAATAATTGGGTTTATCAGATCAAGGAATAACATGATATAAAGAAGAGATACAAAGAAAAGTTGGTAGTGAAGCGGTTTCAATAGAAGTAAGTATTTGATTTCCCTAAAATAGTCTCACTATTAGTTAAGTATTCTACCATCATAATAGTTTTATGTATGTTTGTATCCAAAGATCTATATATAGAGTATATGGTTGTCAAGACTGTGTCCCTTCATGTTGATTTGGAGGAGGATATTTACATGGATCAACCAATAGGTGTAATGAAATTTTGGAATCATAATATGATATGTAAATTGAAAAAAAAAACCTCTATGGGATAAAGTAAGCATTGTCATAGTGGAATCAAAAATCAAATTCATTCATGTGAGAGGAAGGGTTCAGTATGTGTAATGAAGATCACTATTGTTATCAGAAGTAATGGGAATATTATAATTTCATCATATTTATCTTATATATGGATGACATGCTAATTGGTGGATCATAAGTTTAGAAAATCCAAAATCTTAAGAGTTATTTTTTCTAAAGATTCCTGATGAAATATATTAGACAAGCAAGGAATATTTATGGGATAAAGATCAAGAGAGATAGGAAAACCAAGACCACGGTTCTATCTCAAAAATTTTATATTCATAAGATCATGGAAAGTTTTGGGATGAATGGAAGTTATATAGTCTCAGACTCCCCTTCTTCTCACATCAAGTTTTCTAGGTCTCAAATGCCAAAAACTAAAGTTGAGTACAAGTACAGGGAAAACGTACCACAAGCATCAGTGGTCATAAGTTTGGTGTATGAAATGGTTTTCACATGGTTGAAAATTTCCCATGTAGTGGGATTTGTGGGTCTATACATGAAAATTATTATGAATATTTAATGGGAGTCTGTGAAGTTGATTCTTCATTATTTGAATGGTTTTAAGATCAATATCCTTTCTTTATGATGGAAGATATGTTACAAGGTTTTGTAGACTCAGACTTCATTTTAGATTCAGATACTTGAAATAGTATAATGATTTTTTTTCTTACATAAGGCGGAGCCATAGTTAGTTGGATTTCATAGCTTCAGAAGATCATTACATTGAGTAAAACTAAAGTGAATTATGTAGCCACAAAGAATACCAAAAAACAAATGGTAAGGTTAAAAATATTTCTAGCGGATATTTTAAGGATTCATGAAGGGGAAATAATTTACTATGATATCAAAAGTGTTATTCATGTGGAGAAAAATATGGTGTTTCATGTTAAGACAAATCACATTGATATAAAGTTCCACTTTATTAGGAATCTACTAGAGGAAAATGAGATATAGCTAAGAAAGATACTAGGAAGACAAAATTTGGTAGACCTATTCACTAAGGTGGTAGTTCAAGATATTATAAGGTATTATTGAGCCTCAGTTGGATTTTAGTGAAGGAAAGAAAGGTGTTGTAGTATATTTGAGGTTTCCCCTAAAATAATTCTTCAAGTGGGAGATTGTTTGGATGTGAAGCATTATTCTGAGCATTGTAATTTAAGAGTTCTAGATGTTTATTCATTGAAATTATGATCATAGGTAGGTGGTTGGTATATAATTAAAGGCAGAAGGAGTTCACCTCTCCATTGGTAGAAATTTTCCCCTAATGATAGTAGGTTAATTATAAGTTCAGAAATACTGATGATTTTATGGTGGACTAATGGTTGGTCTATAAGTTTAGAAAATGTGGTCAGTGTGACATCCTAACCTAGGTGCCACTAAATGGTGCCCCGATCTGGTTGGTCACATGCCCTCAAGCGTTCCTCCCTATATGCTAGAGGGTGCAGACTAGCAGTGAGGGTCTGGTAAGTCAGTCTTGGGGAGACTATACCCTCTTTTATCAGAATAAATCACCAAAAGAAGCAAACAAAAATAACCAAGTGAAGAAGAATATAAATAAATAGAACAAAACCATGGAATATAATAGTCAAAACCAAAAAATAAAATAATCAACTAAAAGGTAAAACATGATATGATAATGCAAGTGTCAAGTGTCTACAATGAAACTAAAAGTAAAGACACAACGACTCCAAAGCGGGTCTCGAACCACGTCTGGTTCCCTCTACCATGATCTAATCCCAAATAGAAACCTATCCTAGGGCCTTTCCCTTATCATGTCCTACAATAACAAAGTCTAATCGGGTGTCTATCAAGCGGTCCGAATAGGGTGTGAGAACGACTCAGTAGGCCACCACCAATAGTGTCTAAAACAATTCCAGTCAAAAGATAGTGTATGCAGTTTTATAAAGAAATAAATACAATTCATAATTTAAATAGTTATCACATTGTCATTTAATCTTTAATCATCACATTTGGCTCAATTTCAATTCATGTTTCCCATTTGAATCATCATTCATTTGGTGTAGGTCTCCATACCCAACACCCTAAAATCTCATTGAGTGTAGGTTTTCATGCCTAGCACTCCTTATCTCATTCGGTGTAGGTTGTCATGCATAGGACCCCATAATCTCAAGCTTGGATAACTATTGGGGAAGAACTCCATGTCCAAGTCCCAACTTATAATTAGTCTATAACCACAAAAATCTCATCCATTTAATCATTCTTTAATTCACACTAATTTTCCACATTATTCCTTTACTAATCCAAGGACTAGTTAAACATTTCAAAGGACATTAGTCAACTCAACAATTAACTATGCACATAATCCATTAATTAAGTCATCAATTAATTATCAATAAACACAATTCTCATCACATAATATATTCTTCAAAGTTAATTATCCATATCAAATATCAACTTTTCATAATTAATTATGACAGTTAATTATCTTTGATCAACTTTATGGAACAGAATTAATTCGTACAATTAATTATATTTCATAGACAAAATAATTTCTTAATTAATTTCCCCACACTAATTATCTTATCACAATAAATTAAATACCTCAATTACAATATCTCAACCCATAACCAATCTCCAAAATAAATATCTATTTTGGAAACCCCCCTTCGTTTGTTCCATAATTCAATAATCAATTAATCACCAAGGTAAATCACAAGTCAATTCCACATTCCTAATTACTCAAATTTAGGAATTCAATTACTAAAGGAATCTAGATATTCAAAAAATAACATTCACATATCAAATCCATGACTATAGGAGTTCGATTTAGACCACCTACCTCAGTTTAGTGATGGCTATTAGCCCAACGAAAATCCCCAAAATTCGAGTGGCGCAACATCGTAGATCAAGCTCTGAATCTAAATCCATAAACCAAAATTACGATGAAAGGCATCAAGATCTTGAAGATATAGGTTTAGATCCACAATCCTAGATCTAGATCTCAACTCATAGGTTTATATCCATGGAAATGATGGCGATCTTCCATGAAAATATCAAGGGTATATAGAGGGAAAAACGGGAGAAGCAATGGGATGAAATCCACTTACCGTGAAGAGAGCGGATCTTCAATCCAAGCTTTTGATATCTAAGAACGATGTTAAGATCACATTAGAATCCCTCTAAAAGGCTCTGGTAACACCTATAATTTTTCAAGCCCAATCCAAGGTTGAAATATGGAAGTCCTGAGGGTTCAAGTGGTTTTAAAATGGATTTTCAAATATTAAATTCTGCATGCACAATTTCTTGGGAAGAGGCACATGGTTAGGGAAAATCGCGCACCAACTGTGCTGACCAATCTATCCAAGTTTTCATGGTTGGCATAGTTTTTTCGCACGGTTTGTCAAACCGTGAAAACCAATCTATCCAGTTTCTCACACTTGGCATGGTTTGTTCACACAGTTTTTCATACCCTTCACAAACCATGCACAACCCAATATCCTTTAGTTTTTCTTAAATGTTCACCCAAACACACCCCAACCCACTACTCCAAAACAAAGGTACTTAAAAACTTCAAAAATTACCTGAAAATGTTCCCGATATGACTCTAAAAAGGATGGGATTTCACAATCTCCCCACCTTATAACAGATAATCCTCAAGATGCACTCCCAAACTTATCTAGGATTCTAAACCAAAAATATTGGTCCATTGAGCCCTCATGTCTGCTTCCCATTCCCAAGTTTCCTCTTGAACACTTCCATATTTCCATAACATATGAACTAACGACACGATCTTTCCCTGTAACACTTTATCACTACGACCCAACACATGTATTGGATGATCCTCAAAGGATGCATCTATCTCGAGGTCAACCTCTTCCACATTAATCACATGATAAGGGTTGAGGTGATACCACCATAGTTGTGACACATGGAAAACATCATGAATAGCACTGAATTTATGTGGAAGGGCTAATCGGTATGCCACTGGCCTGATTCTCTTCAACACCTCAAACGGTCCTACAAACTCGGGCACTAACCTTCCCTGCCTCCATATCTTGTGGTGACCCAATCTAGGTGAAACCCGATGGAATACATGATCACCCTCTGTAAACTCTAGGGGTCATATCCATCTATCAGCATACAACTTTGTTTTACTCTGAGCCGTAGCCGTACATTTCTGAATCAATTGTACCTTCTCCAATGTCTCATGAATGAGACTCGGTCCCAAAAGTTCTGACTCACCTACCTCTAACCAACATAGTAGTGATCTAAAAGGTTTTCCATAAAGTGCCTCATATGGTTCCATCTATATAGTTTCTTGATAACTATTTTTATAGAAAAATTCCACTAAAGCCAAGTGCTTTTTCAAATAACCACCAAATTCAAGCACAAATTCTCACAGAATATCCTCTAACACCTATATGTTATGATTCGACTTCCCATATGTCTATGGGTAGAAGGTCATACTTAACAGAAACTTTGTACCAAGTTCCTTCTGTAAGCCCTTCCAGAAGCATGAAGTAAAGTGTGAATCGTGATCTGACACTATAGTCTGTGGCACCCCATGAAAACAAACAATCTCTCATACAAATATTTCTCTCAACTGTTATACTATAAAGGTTTCCCTGATAGGCAAGAAATGTGCTACCTTTGTTAGTCGATCCACAATGACCCAAATAACATCATTCATCCTAAAATTATTTGGAATTACTACCACAAAATCCATAGTAATGTCATCCCACTATAATTTCAGAATAGGAAATGGCTGTAATAGGTCATGGTACATTTTTTTCACCCCAGGATGTACCACCCACTTTGAGGCATGAAATTCTTACATGAGTTCCTCTCGCGTACTCATAGGCACAACAACCCCATTTTTCACATAGATGGTCTCATCCTCATCTATTATTAAGTCTGAAGTTATCTCCCCACTTTCAAGGATTTCCTTTAAGGATAAACACTCAATATCCTCATACTGCTTGTCCCTGATCCATCTCAAGAGTATAGACTCCACTACTATAAAAACTAGAGTCATCCTCTCCTGACTCTACTGAACTACCACATGCATTTCCTCCAGCAAATTCATCATCTTCCACTCTGCACTTGACTCATATACCAACTAAGTCTGAGTTTTCCTACTGAAAGAATCATCCACACTATTCCACTTTCTAGGTGTATATGCTAGTTCAAAATCAAAGCACTGCATATACTCTACCCATCTTCACTGCCGAAGATTCAAGTCGCATTGTGAAAAGATATACTTAAATATTTTTTGATCCGTAAAAACTATAAACTTTTCACCCAAAAGATAGTGTCACCAACACATAATAGCATTAACCACTACTGCCAAATTGAGTTCATGTGTAGGTTAATTCTGTTCTTGTGGCCTCAACTACCGAGACACATATGAAATGACTCAATCCCCTTTCATCAACATAGCTCCAAGTCAGATCCCATAAGCATCACAATACACCATGTACTCCTCACCCGACTCAGGTAATATCAAAATTGGTGCTGATGTAAAGTTTTTATTCAACTCCTGTAAAGCATTCTCACATGATTCTGTCCAATCAAACTTTACCCCTTTCTTTGTCAAACCTGAAAGCGGTGCTTCCAATCAAGAAAAGTCCTAGATAAACCTCCTGTAATTACCAGCTAATCCCAAAAAGCTTCAGATTTCAAAAACATTCTTGGGATGCTCCCAAGAAACCACTACCTTCACTTTTTCTGGGTCCACTAACACACCTTCTTCTAAGATGATATTCCCCAAAAAGTTTACCTTATCAATCCAAAACTGACATTTAGATATATTTGCATATAGTCGATTCTCTCTCAGTGTACCCAGGATGATGTCAAGATGTTGGGCATGATCGTCATGAGTATTAGAGTACACCAAGATGTCTTCCACAAACACCACCAAAAACTAATCTAAGTATGGATGAAAGATCTTGTTCATCAATGCCATAAATAATGTTAGAGATTTTGTTAACCGAAACAGAATTACAACAAACTCATAAAGTCCATACCTACTTCTAAAAGTATTTCTTGGTATATTAGAGGTCTGAACTCTCACCAGATGATACCATGATCTCACATTGATCTTTGAGAACACACAAGCCCCCTTTTACTGGTCAAACAAATCATCGATATGAAAAAGAGGATATCGGTTCTTCACGGTCATTTTATTTCTGGTAATCGAAACACAAGCGTAAACTCCTGTCGTACTTCTTTGAAAACAAAATAGGTGATCCCCAAGGAAATGTACTTTGACGGATAAACCCTTTATCCTCCAACTCCTCCAACTACTTTTTGAGATCTTGAAGCTTAGTCGGTGCCATTCTATAAGGTGGAATAGATACCATCTCAACACCATGTATGAGTTCAATAGTGAATTCCACATCTCTATTAGGTGGAAACCCTAAAAAGTAATCAGGAAATACATACTGAAACAGTTCTACTACTGGTGGAAGGAAGACTTGCCTACCACTCTCATCATCCAGGAAAAGACTAGAAACATGGCTTGTGAGCTCTCCAAGTTGCTGAATAATTGGCCCAGCTCAGCCTGCATGGATATCCCATTCTCCACGATGAACATATTAGTCACCCTCATAAGATACAAAGGTAAATTTCATGATATAACAATCTATGTGGGCTCGGTATGTGACTAGCCAATTCATACCCATAATTAGGTTGAATCCCATTATATCAAGGAGAAAGATATCCCAAAGAAAATGATACTCTCTGATCTCTAATTAACATTATTTTTATAAATAGAAATACCTAAACCGTGTTCCCAATGGTGTATCGATATTCATCACCCCGCTTACGGACTCTGCCTCCAGTCTCAAGACATTAACAATATTTACATATATAAATAAATGAGAGGCACTAGTATCAAACAAGGCAGTAGCTAAAGTTGAATGAACTAGAATAGTACCTCTCACTGTCGATAGACCAACCTTGCTCTCCACAAGTGTAGGCTATACTGCATGTAACTGTTCTTCCCCTCTTCCATGGGGCATTGTATGACTCCCTTGAGTATCACCACTCTAATGATATGGGCGCTCATACAATGAAGCACCACATCCACTACCTCTACCACCTATTCCAGTAGAACTCCAGTTACCAGACCTATATGGTGTAGAAGACCCCCTTCCCACACTCTGAATCTAAGCAGCTTCTCCCTCAACACCATCTTACCTATTCTTCCTATAGAACTTCTATAGGTTCCCCATATTTCCACAAAATCGGCATTCCATTGGTGTTTGAGGACAATGTGTATGATGGTGTCCCCATCTACCGCACTGGTGGAAAAGCACATGAGTAATATTCAGTACAATTGTTCCTCCTGACTGACCACCTTGTTTTCCATTGTCCTAACTAAGGTTCTCATAACAATGCTTCCTGCTCTCGAAAGGCACACTCCCTAATCATCCAGTGATAGCTACATATCCAGTACTAGAAGCCTCATTCGGCTTTCCCTCTTAAATGAGAGCCTGATTAACCACTTCTGAGAATTTCTTCAGCCTAAAGATATTTACCTAGGACTTAATTTCACACTTAAGTCTATCCTAAAATCATTTTGCCGAAGAAGCCTCATATGCTACCCAAGTTGGAGCAAAATTCTGTAAATATCTGAAACGTTAAGCGCAATCCATTATGTACATGCTTCCTTGGGTTAGATGCATAAACATTAAATCCTTCTGTTGTCTCAGCATATCTGGATAGAAATGCTCCAAGAACTTCTCAAGAAAGTCCTTCCATAACATATCATCAGTCTGTCTAGATTGTACCTAAATGTCCCACTAGTGCTTTGCAGAACCCTATAGCATATAAGTATCCAACTTGACCCTCCTCCCAGACGAAGTCTCCAAATGGTCAAGTATCATCTCTATGGATTCAATCCAGAATTCAGCTCCCTTAGGTCCACCCTCTCCAGTAAAAGTAGGAGGGTTCTTCAGTTGAAACTCCTTTGTCAACTTTGACATGCTTTTCTGAACCAGCCTTGGGTATCTCTCCATGAATTTCATGAAACGAGCAAAGTTCACTCAGAACTGTTCCCTTTCCTCCTCATCTTGCACCAATGGCGCCTATATCTCCCGGTTTTAATGTTCTTTTAGGGACATACCCCTCGTTCTCTCCCTCAACAAGCAATGTGGAAGCATATATCTACAAAGCCAAACACACATATTGGGTCTCATAAAGCAACCTTAAAATGTTTACATAAGAGGAGAAACTAACATAACATGTTTCAACATGTCCTCCCCCCTTTTCTCGCCACACGGTCAACACTTTGGCCTTATCACTACCCTTAACTATCCTACTCCTAGGTCTTTGTTAATAAGGGTACAAACATTCTCATTAATTAATTCAACCATTAATTAATCACATTATCTCCAATTAATTAATTCCATAATTAATTAATTAATCACACCCATTTCATCAATCAGGGTTCTCATTATACACCCATTTATTCTCATTTTGCATCATTTTTTCAATCTCGCGATAAAGAAAAAATAGTCCAAGTTCAACAACTTACCCATAACCCATTTTCCCATGAGTGCCTAGAATGATGCATGTCATAACAACCCTAAGTGCTTAGAATGATGAATTCAATATCAAGTATCGTGCTTCTTTAGGCCATGAATTAAAATTCAATAAGTGTCAAAAAAAATTATCACATCACACCACAAGTGCATCACCCAAGGTGAAATAATATCCAACTATAACAATAAACAACAGTCACAACAATCCCACCTTGAGTAAGCAGATTTTCCCCTGTATATGTGTTTTCAACTCCCATGAACGAGCTCATTAACAAGCCTCGACTCTTCATAGTCTCTTATCTACCTTTACCAAAATAGAAAGACAGAATAAGAAGAAAGAAAATAAAACTCCTATGATACCACTGTGTGACGTCCCGACCTGGGTGCCACTAAATGGTGCCCCGAGCTGGTTGGCCTCGTGCCCTTAAGAGCACCTCCCCATATTCCATAGGGTTTCGACTAGAAGTGAGGGTTAGGTAAGTCATTCATTTAAATAGTGTACCCTCTTTTATTCGAATAAAGAGCCAATGGAAGCAAATAACAATAACCAAGTGTGGAAGCGTATAAATAACCAGAACAATACCATGGCATATGATAGTCAAAACCAGAAAATACAATACTCAACTAAAAGGTAAAACATGATATGACAATGCAAGTGTCATGTTTCTACAGTGAAACTAGAATTAGAGACACAACAACTCTAAATATGGTCCCAAACCACGTATGGTTCCCTCTCCCATGCTCCAATCCCAAACATCAACCTATCCCAGGGCCTTTCCCTTATCAAGTCCTATAAAAGCAAAGTATACTCAAGTTACAATTAAGCGACCCAAATCGGGTGTGATTACAACTCATCAATCCACCACCAATGGTGTAAAAAACAAGTATAGTCAAAAGATAGTGTATACAATTTTATGAATCAATAAATACAATACATAAGTTAAATAGTTGTCACATTGTCATTCAATCTTTAATCATCACATTAGGCCTAGTTTCAATTCATGTTTCCCATTTGAATCATTATTCATTATTATCATTCATTTTTTTAGGTCTCCATGCCTAACACCCTAAAATATCATTGAGTGTCGTTCATCATGCCTATCACTCTTTATCTCATTCGGTGTAGTGTTTCATGCCTAGCACCCCATAATCTCAAGCTTGAATAACTATTGGGGAGGAACACCATGTCCAAGTCCTGACTTCTAATTGGTCTAGAACTCTATGTCTATAACCACAAAAATCTCATCCATTTAATCATTCTTTAATTCATAATAATCTTCCACATTATTCCTTTACTAATCCAACAATTATTCAAAGGCCATTAGTTAACTCAACAATTAACAAAACACATAATCCATTAATTAATTCGTAAATTAATTAATCAATCAACATAATTATCATTCTATAATTAATTCTTCATGATTAATTGTCCATATCAAATCTCAACTTGTCATAATTAATTCTCACAGTTAATTATCTTTGATCAAATTTTTGGCACATAATTAATTATCTTTCATAGCCAACATCATTTCATAATTAATTTTCCCCAATTAATTATCTCATCACAATAAATTCAATATCTCAATTACAATATCTCAACCCATAACCAATCTCCAAAACAAATTTCTATTTGGGAAACCACCCTTCATTTGTTATGTAATTTAATTATCAATTAATCACCAAGGAAAATCACAAGTCAATTCCACATTCCTAATTACTCTAATTTTGGAATTCAATTACCAAAGGAATCTAACAATTCAAAAAATCACATTCAAATATCAAATCCACAACTATGTGAGTTATATTTAGACCACCTACCTCATTTTATGGACGAATATTAGCCCAATGAAAATCCCCAAAATCTGAGTGGCACAAATTCGTCGATCAAGCTACGGATCTAAATCCCTAAACCAAAATTAAGATCAAAGGCATCAAAATCTTTCAAATATAGATCTATATCCCAATACTAGATCAAGATCTCAAATAATAGGTTTAGATCCATGGAAACAGTGGAGATCTTCCATGAAAAGATCAAGGGTAGATAGAGGAAAGAACGGGAGAAGCAACAAGATGAAATCCACTTACCGGAAAGAGAGTGGATCTTCAATATGAGATTTCATTCTTGAAGAAGGATGTTTGTATCACATTAGAATCCCTTCGGAAGGCTCTGAGAAGACCTATAATTTTTCAATCCCAAGCCAAGGTTGAAATATGGAAGTCTCTGGGGTTTGGGTTGTTTTAAAATGGATTTTTAGATATTAAATTATGCGCACACGATTTCTTGGGCAGAGGCGCACGGTTAAGGAAAACCACGTGCCAACCGTACGGACCTCTCTATCCAGGTTTGCATGGTTGGCATGGTTTGGTCGCACGGTTTGTCAAACCAAACACAAACAGTGCGGACCTCTCTGTCCAGTTTCACACTCTTGACATGGTTTATTCGCACAATTTTTCAAACCGTGCGCAAATTATGCACAGCATATTGTCCTTTAGTTTTCCTTAAAATTTCACCCAAATGCACCCCAATCCACTAATCTAAAACAAAGGTACTTAAAAACTTCAAAAAGTACCTAAAAACATGCCCTACATGACTTTAGAAAAGGCGGGGATCTTACAGTAAATCATTGGGTTGGTAAACCTACTCAAACAATTGTGTCTCTTGATCCAGATTTTTAGGGGATTAGGTTTAACTTGATTGAATGGTTGTTCCAATTATTTAATTATGTGGGATATTTAGTTCAAATAGTAACAAGTGAAAAAATTTGACAAATAAAAAGCCTTTATTAGTGAGATAAGAATTTGGTGAGGATTAATTGTTTTGTGATTTATTTTTCACCTATAATATTATAGTTATAATAAAAGGAATGAGTAGTCTAGTTCCTCCCATGCATGTAGGAAAAAATTATGATGTGTGTTAAATTCTCTTGTGTATATTTATTTCTTTTCATACTTTCATTTTCTATTTCTGCATTTCATGGTTTACCTTAGATATTTCGGTACTTGGTTTGTTTGTATTGAGGTGTGTGTACAAGGTCAAATTTGTATAGTGAGTAGGGTGCACCGACTACTTAATTCTAGTACACTCGTTCAAGGGAGGAAGATAACTTCCAAAGATTTGGTTTTCTATTATGATGTAACATCATGAAAATTTACGGAGGATCTATCTATCTTATTTCTAATGGTATTTTTATAGTTTAGGAAATCATTATTTCATGCAATTGGTGAATACCCAACACCTACCATTCCTGGTGGTTCTCTGTTCCACCTCGGACAGTGCTCTTTTCCATGGTGGCACCATGTGTCATGGTCCTGACTTCTACTAAGCACTGACAAGCACTTGGCACTCCTCCATCATCACCCATCTTGGTGTTTAGGTTGATCTTGGAGCCACCTCACAGTGGCACCTTACTCCTATGGGGTTGTATGGTTGAACCAATTTTTAAACTCTAAACACCACTATGGCCTGGACAATGGGATTAAGACAAGTATCTCTCAAACCAATGACCCTTATGTAGAATCCAATTGACCTTTACACAGAAACCTGTATCATGACCATTAAGGAAAGGTTTATGATATGCAATGTTGTTTTAACGTAACCCTAAAAATGTTGCCTATTTCTTTCACCACTGTTTTGATCTACTTCTTCCAGAATTATAGGTTCTTAGTAAAATTTCTAGATCCATCGATGTCCTTTATAATAAATCCAAACAACTTGCAATAGAAAACATATATATATATATATTCAGAACAAATCCAATCAATAAATACCTTTGGATCCTATATAAAATTTCCTATTCATTATTCCTCTTCATGTGTTGAACTTTTAATGTATGTTCTATTCCATGATTTTCAAAAAATAATAACTATTTTATGGAAAATCATTACGATTCTTTTCTGGTTTTAAGGAAAACAATATGTTATCACCTTCTTAATATGTTCTTTATTCTCTCCATAAAACATCACATATGAGGTTTAAATTTATACATACTTATCCACTCCATTATTATGAATTTTCTCCATTTTAACTTCTTATTTATGACCTATGCATATTTATTAAAATTTGATTATAAAAAAAATTATATGCTTATTCCTTATGAATTTCTTTCTTTTTATGGTACACATATACAAGTATATAATATGATGTGACGGGTGGACACCAAATTATAGAGACCCCAATGTGTTGGAAAATGATTTCACCTCATGAGATGTCACACCCAGACTTCGCATTAAGGTATTTTTTAAATTGTATTTTTTATATCATAATTTTATATGCTCTTTAATAATTTCTTTTTTGAAATGCGAGTCAAACCTGAAATGAGTTTTCTGCTATTATGCTGATAAATGAGCGTCATCTTGATAATGCCCGACATGTGGGCATGGTATGGGTGAAGCTGTGTGGTTTTTCCAGTTTGACATGCGACCAGCCCGGTGCGTGGGTGGTTAACTAACCAACTAAAAAATAAAATTATAATTATTATAATTAATATTATCATTTTCATATTTGATATTTAAATTAATTCATTGTTATTAACATTATTAAAATTAATCAGATTAATTGAGATTAATTATTAAAATTAATTAATAATTATTATAAGTATCATTATAATTATTATAATTATTATTATATTTGTTTTAGTTTTTTTATTTCATTTTTTATTTATTTTATTTCATTTTCCTTTTTTTCTATTATCCTTTTTCCTCTTTTTATTCTCCTATTCTTTTTCCTTCCTCTTCTCTGGCGCTTCTTCCTTCTCCCCTTGCACACTGCGTTATCCTCCCTCAAACACTAGCAGCCACCTTCTGTTCTTCCCCCTCTGCCTGAGTGACCGACTCCTCCTTCTGTGTCACACCTAGCAGCGTTGTCCCTTCCCTGCTGCCTCGCCCTAGTCCACGACGCCCCTCCATGTTGCCTTGCGCCAGCCCATGATGCCCCTTCCTGCTGCCTTGCATTGGGCCACGACGCCACCGGCCAACTGCCTTACACCAAGCTGCACGTCCCCCTCTACTTGAGCGACGTCTAGACCAGTGCGCCCCTCCCTTTCGGATGAGTTTTTGGTGCGTCATAGTTCCCATCAGCATCCCCCTTTTCTTTTTTCGGCACCGCACAAGTCCTGACAGCCTCCATCGACCTCCGTCCAACCTCTCGGACTCCTCTAGGTGCGAAGTACCCCGGTTGATCATCCTTTTATTTTGGTGCTGTTTCAGTTAGGGTTTATATTGTTTTTTATTTAATTTTTTGATGCAATTATGTGGTGTTTTGTTTTAGGAGTCTCTTTGGTATTCTTGCAGTGCAAGCGTCGTGTGACGGGAGCTTAGTGTCATCTTGGGAGGTTTTTCCTACATTGAGGTAAGTGGTTCCGCGTGTTAGGATTATTTGATTATTTAAGTTTCTTTTTTAATTTAGTTATTATGTATATTAATTAGTTTTAATGTGCATAGTTGTTTTTCTTGTTTGGAATTTTATGTGTCTTTTTTCTGTTGGTAGCGTGTTTATGAGTTTTTAGTGTTTGTTAAATTATGTAGTTAGTTTTTTAGAATGTGAAAGAAGTGGGGTTTGTGTGTTGATGTGGTTTCAATATGTTTTTTTTTATAAAAGAGGTTTTAAGTGGGTTTTGGTATCTTGAGTCGTGCGTCACTCTTTTGAAAACAGTTGAATGAATTTCTCTTCTACGTTTTGATTAATTGTATATATGTGGTCTTTAAATCTGTGCAGCTAGTTTTTGACTGTATAAGTGAAGTATATTGAGTTTTGAAAGATTTTTTGTGTGTGAACTATTTAAAAATTGATTTTTCATGTGTGAAGGTGTGGTGTTGGGTTTTGATCACACCCTTTTTTGCTTATTGAACTTAACATGCAATGTTAACTCAAAACTTTTTAGCACAAATGGGAATCCTGGGTACTAGGTGGGTGGACTAGATCTCGTGTACTAGTGATACAGGAGTGGCTTCAGCCCAGTTTCACTTAGCTGGTATAATTATTACAATGCGAACTAAATTTTGGATAATGATTGGAGACCACTAGGCTATGGGTCTGTTTCCCTAATAGTGGCCCGTGCATGAGAACATATGCTGTTGTGGTTTTTATTCCACTGTTCACCGAGAAATGATATTCTAGGGTCCCACTTATTGCTAGTACCTATAGGGACCCTTCCACTTTTGGTGCTCTCGGATTTTATTACACTCACCGTCGACATATGGTGTGACTTTCGTGGTGACATAAAAGAAAAAAATGTTTTTATTTGTAAAACCCATTTTCCTTTTTAAGTTGCTTTTCTTCAAACTGTTTTCATTACAATTGTTAAAGCATTTATTTTCGTTCCTTGGTTAAACATACAACTGTATTATTATTTAATATTTATATGTGGAATTTTGTTCTTTTGTGTAATCCTACTACCAATTTTATCACACCCTACTTACACCCTTGGGTTTAAGTAGATTTGGTCAGGTCATATGCAGGTAAAGGTAAGGAGTTTGGATGTGGTGGTTCAAGTTGTTAGTGGGATACTTGTTGCAGCTTTGTGGAGATGGCTTGAGGGTGGTGTACTATTTCCAGGTGGAGGTATTTGTATTTTTTTTGGTTACCCTACTAAGTGGTAGCTCTTGTTTGGATTTCAATTTAAACATGCAACTCAGATTTTAGTTTTTGGTTAAAGGCACGTTTGGTTGTGACTTTCAACTTTGGTCTATTTTATGTTGTTGGTTGATTTATTTAATTTTTTCATTTGGGTAAATCGTTCCCAAGTTTTATTTTGATACCCAAGCACTTGTGTCGGCCCATGAGGATCAGGATCACCTTTTGGACCTTATAGCGGGCCAGGTCGGGCACCAGTTGGATGGAGACCCGATTTGGTTCGTAACAAAATGGTATCAGAGGTAGGTTTTTCTCTTTGGGTTATTTTATTTGGGACGAGAATGGTTATATAGGAGATGGGATTGTTGGGGCTCTGTGTTTTGGTTGTGAGTTGGGTTCCTGGCCAGCACACCTCGTGACAGACCTCGAGTCACCATGGGATGTCAGGATGCTTGTTTAACTTCTCTTCCAAGTGGGGCATGCAGGCTATAGACTATGCATGGACATCAGGTGGGGAAGAAGTGGTTTGGACATGATGTTACTTTTTCATGTTTGGTTTATTGATGATTATATTCCTTGCTAAAATTTTATTTTTCTTTAGTCATGAGTTATTGATGATGTTCTTTTTGTGACTGTTTCTCCATGTAGAAGGATGCCTCCCCGAAGAGCTTCCACGCACCTAGAGGAGGAAGATGAATAGATTTCTCCATTCCCACTTGATCAAAGATTGGTAGAAGCTGTGGTCCGAGCTGTTCAAGCTTTAGGACAAGGGGGAATCCTACTCTCGCTCCTATTTCAGCTAGAGGAGGTGAGTCTGGCTCCAGGAAGGATAAATCTCAAGAGTTTCTGAAGAATAAACCTCTTTTATTCCGAGGTAGTTCAAAACCTCCACTACCACAAAAACAGTTTTTCGCAGTGTCCCCCCTTTATCAGCGCTAACGAAAAAACGCTGATAAAAGAACCACTTTATCAGCACTTTTTTTAGCGCTGATAAAGGGACCCCCCTTTATCAGCGCTTTTTTTAGCGGTGATAAAGGGTCGGCTTCAAAAAAAATTAAAATATATTAATATATTAAAATATAAATATAGTTATATTGATATATAAATATAATATATAATTTTTAAATATATTTTAGATAAGTATAAATGTACATTTACACTTATTATACTTAATATATAAGATATTTAGTGAAAATGGATTCTTAAAAAATTAAAAAAATATTTTTAATTAATAATTTTCTAAGCATTATGGAGTAATAGTCATTTAATAACAATTTGAAGACTAAAAAAATTTAAAAAATTTAAAAAAGATCCAAAATATGTTGAAAACGCAACTCAAACTTCAAACGACCATAACTTTTGATCCGGGTTTCCGTTTGAGCTCTACCACATATCAAATCAAAGCATGCGATGAGCTCTACGTCTCTGTTACCCAAGTAAACCTTGGTGAAGGGATTTTCAAGGCCAGAAAAGGCCACGAATGCTTCCAAAACTGAGTTTTTAGTCGGGGTACCCCGATTTGTTAACATTTTGTGGATTTTCAGCCTCATTTATGGGGGTATTATTGGATTTTTTTAGTGGGGACTGAATTTATTCCAAGGTATTACATTCATATTGATATTATGTCTTTAAAATTTCATCATTTTATATAATTCACTGCTATTTATAATCAAATATATAACAATATATTCATATGTTTTATATATTCACACCTAAAAATTCAATTATAAATATAAATAATAAAATATATTTACATATAAAACATATTAGATTTATCTAAATAATAACTAAAATCCATTTTATTTAAAATAAAAATATATGAATATTTATATACCTATATATTAATCTAACTATATATATATTAATCTAACTATATATATATATTAATCTAACTATATATATATTAATCAAATAACTATATATATATTAATATAACTACATATATATATATATATTAGTATTACTATAAATATATATATTAATATCACTATAAATATATATATTAATATCACTATATATATATTAATATAACTATATATATATATTCATATAACTATATATATGTTAATATAATTATATATATGTTAATATAACTATATATATGTTAATATAACTATATATATATATTAATATAAATATATATTAGTATACGAATAAATATAACTATATATATATATATAATAATATAACTATATATATATTAATATAACTATATATATATTAATATAACTATAACTATATATATATTATAATATAACTATATATATATAAATATAAATATATATTACTATACGAATAAATATAACTATATATATATATAGATATCATGAATTGGAAGACAAATCAAAATAGAGTAGTGGTAAAGGCTTAGGCGCGCAGGGGGGTGGTCTCGAGTTCAAATCCTGGGGGAGGCAGGGGCGCGCGCGCATGGGGGAATATAGCAGCAAGTGCTGTTAAAGGGTGAAGGGGGTGTGTGGGGTGCATGGGGTGCTATACAGGGGCAGAAAAGCACTGCAAAGGGGGGGGTCAAGGGCTATAAAATCCCCCCCCCCCCCGATTGGCAGTATTTTTTATTATTTTTTATTTTTTTTAACTTTTATCAATGCTTTTTTAAAAATGCTAATAAAAGGGTCCTTTATCAGTGCTAAAACGAAAGCGTTGTTAAAGGAAGTGCTGATATAGGACCCCTTTATCAGCACTAAAAAAAGCGCTGATAAAGGGGTACTTTTATCAGTGCTTTTTTAGCACTGATAAAAGACCCCTTTTATCAGTGCTTTTTTTAGTGCTGATAAAAGGGGTCTTTATCAGCGCGTTTTGGAGCGCTAATAAAGGGGACCCCCCCCCCCCCCCCCTTATCTTCACCGGCTTTATCAGCGCTTTTTCTAGCGCTGATAAAGGCCATTTTTAGCACTGATAAAGGTCGTATTTATAGTAGTGCTCAAGAGGAAAAGGAATGACTTCAAAAGATGGAGCATATGTTCGAGTTCCTTGACACACCTGAGAATTTCAGTGTAAAGTGTGCCTCATTTCAGCTAAAGGGTTCCAGTCACAAGTGGTGGGAATTAGTGCTTCAGGCTGGGAAGCATGAGAAGATGAGTTGGAAGGATTTCAAGGATATCTTTAACCAGCAGTACTGTCCTGAGTTCTTGACCTACGCCAGATCTTGGGAGTTCATGGATATTTCACAAGGGGATCATACAGTGATGGAGTATGAAAACTTCTTTGTTGAGCTAGTGTGGTACGTGCCTAAGATTGTTTCAAATGAATCTTGGAAAGCTTGGAAGTTCTAGAAGGGGCTTCGACCATCAATTTTCTCTCAAGATTTTTTGTTCAAGATGGGAACTTATGTTGAGGTGGTTGATTATTATTGCATGGTCGAGATTGATCAGAGAGGAAATTTGGGGTTTCCTAGATTAATGTTAGGGTTTGGCAGTGGTAGTTCATCCGAGAAGAAGAGGAATCATGATGAGCAAGGGAAGAGGAATGGTGGTAGCTTAAGTCATCCTCCCAAGAAGACTTCTTCTGGGGATTCAGGTGTAGGGTATGTGGTGTGCCACTAGTGCAGGAAGGCAAGACACATCCGGCATGCATGTACCTCCCCTCCCAAGCCTTATTATCAATGTAATGTTATTGTAAATGTGAAGTGCTTTTGTAGGGAAACCCGCCCTTACCAGAGTGGGATTGGATCTGTGGATTCTAGAGGAGTACCGGTTCAATCAGAGATGACCAGGGTGATGAGATATCGGTTTAGTGGTTATGGTGGCAAGGCAGGATCATCTTTGGGGTAGGGTCAGATTAGGGTAGAGCCTCAAGTGAGTAGTCATTCTCAGGGAGGGACCAAGCAAATACATGTTGTGGAGCATGCCCTAATGGGTTCTGATACAGGACCTTTGAATGTTCGAGGTACCATTCTGAATACATCTTTTATATCTACAGTTTTATTGGATACTTTTTCTTCAGTTTCCTTTATATCTTCCCGTCTTGTGAACCTGCTGAACCTACCAACCGAAATATTATATTTGTTCATGGATTTGGTAATACCGTTGGGGAAAAAGAGGGATAAAGGCCTTAGGTGTTCATCGTGCGTGCTCTCTATGTCAGGAGTCGAGATGGAGTGGGATTTATTTGTCCTGGATATGAACCTATTTGATATGATCCTCTGCATGGACTGGCTGGTTCACTTCCAAGAACATATTGACTGTTATCAGTGATGATTTGGTTTTATGGAACCTGATGGGATCCCTTAGGTATTTCTTGGGGAATGAGATCCTCAATCAAGTCGCGCAGGACCCCCACTTCATGAGTTGGGGAATAATTCTTATTAGTTATTGTCGCTCGCATTGGAGGATGATATTTTCACTTCTCAGAGTGGATTGCCTCCTGTAGTGGATGAGTTTCTAGAGGTATTCCCAGATGTTTTTTCAAGATTACCCCAGAGCAGGACATGAAGTTCTCGATTGAGTTATTGTCCGGAACACAGCCTATATCTCTTCCCTCATATCGTATGGCCCCCACCAAATTGAGGGAATTAAAGATACACTAGAAGATTTGGAATCCGAAGGATTCATTCACCCAAGCATCTCTCCTTAGGCCTCCCTAGTTTTATTCATGAAGAATTATGATGGAACCCTCCAGTTGTGCATTGATTATTGAAAAATTGAAAAAGGTAACCATTAAGAATAAATACCCTTTGCCCCAGATTGGAGATTTTTTCGACCAGCTGAAGGGGCGAAAGTTGTTCTCCAAATTAGACTTCTGATTGGGTTACCACCAACTCAGGGTGAGAGAAGTAGAAATTCCGAAGATGGGTTTTCAGAGCAGGTATGGTCACTTCAAGTATCTGGTCATGCCTTTCGGATTGAAAACTGCTCTGGCAGTTTTCATGGAACTCATGAATAGCGTGTTCCACCAATATCTCAACTCCTTTGTCATGGTATATTTGGATGATATTCTGGTTTATTCTGGATCTGAGGAGGAACATGAGCATAACCTTCAGATCGTTTTGGGTACTTTGCAGGATCACTGCTTGTATGCCAAACTATTGAAGTACACATTCTGGATCTGGGAAGTGAAGTTTCTGCAGCATGTCATCTCATAACAAGGGGTTTTAGTAGATCCTGAGAAAATCAGTGCAGTGATGTTGTGGGAACAACTGAGGAATTTGTGTGAGATCAGAAGTTTTCTTGGCATGGCAGGCTAATATAGGCATTGTGTTCTAGATTTCTCGCTTCTTGCATTATCCATACACTACTAGAAATGGCATTTTTACCCACGGTTCTTTACCAATGGTTTGGTTAAACCGTTGGTAAAGAAGGTTTAGGGAACCCTTTACCAATGGTTTTATGAAACTGTTGGGAAAGGGTGGCCTCAAGAACCCTTTTCCAACAGTTTTTAAAAACTGTTGGTAAAGGTTTTCCCCAAAACCAGACAGGATGCTTCTATTCCCCATTCTTCACAGAAACCTAACTTCAATCGGCGCTATGCTCCTCTCGCGAATTCCCCCATCTGAATAGGTGAAAAACCATCTCAATAATCTCAAATCAGGTATTTTATTCTTTATACACATATGCTACCTTTTTTATATTTATTGATCTAATATTTTAGTTTTATGTTTGGATTTTGATGTGATTTCACCGTGAAAAATAGGGAAATGAACCAATATTTTGTTAATTAATTAGTTTCCCATGGAATATCATTTGTGTTATAATGTCAATGCTAAAACCATAATGTGGAGTTCATTGTTTTGAACTTCATTTAAGGTATAATTAAATTCTTCTATAGGTAGATTTATCAACCTAATAACATAAAATTATTTCTAATTCTATATGAATATTTTCAACATATAGGTGTCATTATGATACCATTCATACCATGTGGGAGTTCTTTTTTATAAAATGACACCAATGATTTATGGGTCCTCATTTTATAAATTGAAACTACATAAGGGTTATATCTTTAGGGAATTCATTGATTTTGTGAGTTATACATTCCTAGGGAATGTTTGAAAACATAAAAGGTTACATGAACCTTATTATTAATCATTGATCGACGAATCAAGAAGTCATTAGAAAGATTAATAGTCATAAGAGTTGATCAAACTCTAGAGAAAATTACTTGTATGGGATATTATATACTTGGCTTCATAGGGATGATGATCCAATAGAATGTACTAATTGGTGTGAAACTATGATAGTGAAATATAGAGATAGAACACATTTGTTCATGTGGCACCTATCATGTTGTTAAACTATTGAAATGAATTATATTTGTTTGGTAGAATTTTTTTATATGTGAGATGTAAAATGACATTCATGGGTTATTTATAATTTATAACGACCTAAATGTATAGATAACACATAGTTTTTCTAGTATAGGGGGGATTACATTACAAAAGGACCATGTCATTTAACACCAATAATTAATTTATTTTTTAGATAATATTACTATTTCCAATGAACTGTGTGACTGTGACTAGAGAGATCATCACACATACATCTAGTTTAAATCTATTTTAACATAATTTCAAGTTGTTTCATTCTCCTCTATATTCATTTTGGTTCCTGGTAAATATATTTTTTGGCTACATCTGCAACTCATCTTCAATAGTGGGTTGAGTGTGCGCCTTGGGATGAGTTATCCTCCCTAGTAAATGAAGAACAAGTCACTTATAATATAGGGAATGTTCTATAGAATGTGTACTGGTGAATCCTTTCATTTGAGGGATCATAACCAAAAAAATTAATAGAATATGGTTAAAACATTTTATTATATCTCGTGATGATATCAGTTAGGAATCCAATTCATTCAGACAATGATGATGATAAAACCTGTTTATCGGTTTTCATTGATCCCCAAAAATATTCTAAGGATTTGAGTGTGTGATAGACCCATAGGTAATAATACACTTGAGGCATTTCATTACTATAAATTAAGTATAATGTTTTAATATCAAGATACTTAAAAAATTAAAAGGAATTCAATAATTAGGATTGAATTCCCTCATTAATCTAGATTTATCATAGGGTTCTGTGGTCGTAGGAAATTATGTTTGGTTAATGCTGACATGCCAGTAGGAGAATATATGCTATTTCAAAAGAACTCATCTATTAAAGGTTTCACAATTCCCTTTGGACGACCCGTACCCCCTGGACAGCCCCCACCCTTGTTGACAGCCCGCCCACCCCACCCTCGGACACCCGCCCACCACCCCCCCAGAAACCCCCATCCCCCCGGATGCCCCCACCCCTTCGAAAGTCCCCCCCCCCCACCCCCTTGACACCCCCGACCCCACTAGACAGCGCCGCCACCCCCCGTGGACAGCCCGACCACCCCTCGTGGACAGCCCGCCCACCCCCTGGACAGCCCGCCCACCCCCTGGACACCCCAGACCCCCTATACAGCCTCGCCACCCCCATGGGTAGCCCTCTCACCCCCTGTACACCCCGTACCCCCCGGACAGCCCCACCCACCCCCTGGACACCCCACTCACCTCCTTGGACAGCCTGCCCACCCCCTGGACTCCCCCAACCCCCTTGGACAGCCTGACCACCCCTGCGGACAGCCCGCCCACCTGGACACCCCGACCCCCCTAGACAGCCCCCACCCCCTGGACACCTCCGACCCCCCAGATGGCCCCACCACCCCAATAGACACCCTGCACCGCCATGGACACCCCGCACCCCCCTTGGACAGTCATGCCACTCCCCTGATCCTCATCCTACTCCTCATCCTGGTTTCCCTAAAGAAGTTAAAGTATAAAACTCATGTACTCCCAACAAGATCCTTAAGGATTATGTATTCCTTGATCCACTTCCAATATCTTATTGGGAAATCCTTCAATATAGGCATTAGAAATTCTGTATCTTATTTTCTTATATACACTGTATTTTGTTGTATTTATTATTATGATTCTCATATAGAGTAATGTGTCAGTTATGATTTTATATAAAGTAAACAATTGTCATTTACCTAAATATTTTTTGATTAAACTTCAATATTATTGAATTTCTTTGAAATGACTTATTGCAATTTTTTTTACAGAATGGACAGAAGTTGGATGTACGAAACTGATCGGATTTCAATCAATTTTCAAAATAATTTGAACAACTTTCTAGATTTTTCATTTGACAAGGCTTCAGATAGTGGTCACATACACTGCCCATGATTTAATTGTGTTGGAAGACCTTGGTTGAGTCGTGAAGTAGTTAGCTATCATATAACCAAATATAGTTTCCAAACAAACTATTATGTGTGGTATCACAATGGAGAGAAAATGGAATCTCAAAATATTGATGATTCAAATGATAGGACTGAATTGGAGAGTTTGATATATGATCGGTTTCCATTTATTCAGTATCATGAGAAGGAAAGGATTTCCAGCCAACAAGATTTTGATATAGGCACAAATGATACGTCCAATGAAAATGATGATGTTGATAGGGTGAAAAAATTGAATGATGCTACGACAACTCCAGTATATCGGCAATGTGGTAAAATGAAAAAGTCGTAATTTTTAATCAGATTGTTTCATGGGAAAACTATGTATGGTATTTCAAATACTACAATTGATTACATTCTTACCTTCTTGAAGGACTTACTTCCAGATGATGCAGATATTCCCTCAAACCACTATATGGCATGAAAGTTAGTTGATGAACTTGGATTCTCAAAAAAAAAATCATGCTTTCCCGAATGATTGAAACTTATTTTGGGAGGAAACTGCTGAAAGAAATGATTGTATCAAATGTGGAACCTCCTGATGGAAGCCAAAAGATGATGGAACACCATCTCGTGTGCCACAAAAAGTAATGTGGCACTTTCCATTGATCCCCATATTACAGAACCTTTTCATGTCTGATGAAATATCCGTAAAAATGTGATGGCATGACACCGAGAGAGAAAAGAATAATGAAGAGTTGGTTCACCCTGCAGATGGATTTTCATGGCAGAGTTTTGATGCTCGATATTCTGAATTTGCAGCTGACGTACGTAATGTGAGACTGGGTCTTTCATGTGACGATTTTAATCCATTTGGACAGATGTTTACTTAGCACAGCACATGGCCGGTTTTCATACACATTTATAACCTTCCCCCTTGGTTGTGTATGAAAAAACCTTACACTTTCTTGATTATACTGATATCTGGCACTTCTGATCCCGAAAATGACATAGATGTATACATGCAACCTTTAATAAAAGAGTTGAAACTTCTTTGGGATGTGGGTGTGCCCACATACGATGCATGTTCAAAAGACATATTTCAGATGTGTGATGCGCTTATGTAGATGATCAATGATTTTCCTGCTTATGCAATGATGTTTGGATGGAGCACAAAAGGAAAATTGTCATGTCATGTTTGTATGAAGAATACTCGATTGAGAAGACTGAAATATCGTCGTAGTTTTAATTTTATGGGACATCGACGATTCTTGCCAATGAACCATCCATATAGAAACAATTGTTGAAGATTTTACAATACCATGGAGAATGACGATCCACCTCAGCGTATGTGTGTAAATGATGTGCTTAATGAATTGAAAGATTTCATTTATTCATTTGGGAAGGGTGTAATGAAATCTAAAAAGAGGGAAAATGTTTCCAATGATACCTATTACAATTGGAAGAAGAAGAGTATATTCTTTGAGTTTTCGTATTGTTCAACCAACTTGTTACATCATTGCTTAGACGTAATGCACATTGAAAAGAATATATGTGAAATGTTGCTTTCTATTATTCTAAATGTCAAGGGGAAGACAAAAGATGATTTACGATCTCGGCGTGACTTGGAAGATTGGGGGATCAGAACAGAATTGAATCATGTCTGTATTAGTGAAAATAAATGGAAAGTTCCATGTGCTTCTTATGTGATGACACCTGCTGAAAAAAAAAATCAATTTCTAGAAGTACTAGAGACTATTAAAGTTCACGATGTTTATTCAAGAAATATATCAAAATGGGTCAACAGAAAAGAGTTGAAACTGAAATCTTTGAAGACTCATGATTATCACGTCCTTTTTCATTAGTTGATTCCAATAGAAATCCGTCCTATCTTGTCCCATAATGTTAGAGTCTCAGTTATTCGGTTGTTCTATTTGATTAGAGATCTTTGTGCTAATAGGTTGTCCAAATATTTCTTGCAAAAATTGTTGGCAGAGACACCCTTAATTTTGTGTGAGTAAGAGAGAATATTCCCTCCATCATTTTTTACATGCATGTGGCATCTGACTGTCCATATTCTGACCAAAATACTTCTTGGAGGGACCTTTGCTTTCCGTTGGATGTATCCAACTGAAAGAAACATGTGCGCATTGAAATCATATGTTTGGAAAAGGAATTATCCTGAAGGTTCTATTGTGAACGGTTACTTGGCTCAAGAATGTATAGATTTCTACGCAATGTATTTGTCTGATCTTACTACGAGAATAAACAGACCAGTGAGAAATGAAGAAGAACAGTATGGGAAAATTGAACCCAGTTTTCCATCACTTACTTAGACAGGAGGAATTTCGGGATCATATACATTGAAGACATTAAGCCTTGAAGAGCGAGAGATGGCACATCGCACAGTGTTGTTCAATTGTGATTTGTTTGATGAGTATATAAAGTAAGTAAATTGTACATGTATCTCTTATCTTATCTCTTGTAGTTTTAAATATTTGTTAAACTATTATTATTTTTATCTACAGGGAACATAAATAATTGATATATAGAAATCATCGTTCTTTATCTTTGAGAAGGAAAGAGACTTTTCATAGCAAAGGGTTTTCTGCTTGGTTGAAATTGAAGGTAAAAATATTTCTGTAATAACTAAATAAAAATAATATTTAATTAACTTTACTATTTGTTTATATTTCAGGTATCAAGTTTTCCTGCAGACTCTGTTTCTGAGGAAATAAGAGCTTTGGCTTTTGGTCCTAATACCATGGTTCGTGCTTGTAAATCACTTGTGATCAATGGATACAAATTTATTATCACTGAATGAGCAAGAAACATGAGAACACAACATAATGGTGTTATGCTAACTGCCACAATAAACTGTTATGCCAGTTCATCGGATACTAGACCTCATTCTGAAAATGTTGCTTATTATGGAGTCATGGAGAAAATAATAATTTTGGATTATTACTCGATGGTCGAGTCACGATGATGAAATGTCAATGGTTTGATTCAATTAAGAGGCAAGGAACCTTTATTGATGATTGTGGATTTCGAGTTATTTATATGACTCACACTCTTTCCACCGATGAACCATATGTATTGGCATCAATGGTGAAACAAGTTTTTTATGTTAAAGATCATCTTCATCCTAAATTTGGTGTAATTATTGAAGTAAATCCCAGACATGTTTTTGATGATGGTGATGATGAAGTTGACACTATCCCTACTGCAATTGGAAGAAATCTGTTTATTACTTATGATGACGCCAATAGCTCAATTGTCAGAGTTGATTGTGAACCCGAAGTTGTGGTGGGAAATATATAGAATCATACAGTTGTGTTCTCACCTACATGTTTTACCTACATCATTCAGAGTGTGTATCCTTGTACTTACCTTCAAACCACCATAAATTTTCTTTTACATTATGTTTTTTTTATCAGAATGGTTTTTCTATATATTTTTTTTGGGTTACACATTAGTTATCTGTTTCTAATTACTTCCATATTTGTTTTCATTGCAGGAAATGACACCCATTGAAGAGAGGAGACGGAAAAAGATGACAGATAATAATCGTCGCATGGTACAGATGGGTGTTCCTCCACTCATCCCTATTGTGAGTATTTTATTTCAAATATAAATATTTCAATTAACTTATAATATCATGTGTTTACTATTGTGTTAAACTTTCTCAGGATCGACCCCTAGACAAGAGATATCTGACGAGGAGCCTGATATTGGTCCTAGTAGAGAGGTTGGTGGTAGGAGGGGGTGGTGTCAGAGATGGACGATCATCTAGTGGTCCTGGTACTGAGGTCGGTGGGACGAGTACTCGTGGGGCGAGAGTTAGACGATCCACTGCCACAGATGTATCTTATTCGCCCCATTTTGATCCTGGCGTGTCTTCAGGGACACACGGGATATTTAGACCTCCGATGTTTACACTACCAGTTGGCCATATGTCTATGCCATCATCTTTTTCTTCTGGTTCATTATCTCTGAGCTATTATATTCCACCTTCTTCGACTCCTGCTGTGACACAGCATGTGGCTGAGGAGCATACACTGAGGGACACTCCACGTGTATAGGATATTCCTTCAGCTTCTCCACATCCAGTGATGCCCATTGATCCGACTACCACAGGTATATTTATATAATATCAAATTTTTATACCAAAATTTATTTTATTTTAACTTGTACTGATATTATTTTTCTTTAATAACAGATTCATCTACAGATAGGAGGCGGGGGAGGGGGCTTACTTGCTTGCATGTGGTATGGAACCGCCAGACACAATTGATGGATGAATACAATTTTGATGGAAAAATGATTGAAAAATCTGTGCAGGAATGCCGGGGTTTTTTGGCGACGCTAGCAAAATACTCCGATATCATTCCGGTCAGCCCTCACTCGAGGAGACATCTGCCACACGAAGTCAAAGATAATGCATGGGCACAAATATGGGTAAAGAATCTATTGGATTTAATGTAGTATTTTTTTGTATTTATATGAACTAATCTATTGGGTTTCAGCTTCGTTTTAACTTCACTGTTGGTGAAGGTGCACGAACAACGCGTTTAAAAGAGTTAGGAGAGCTTTAGAGAGCTTATAAGCATGACCTGTATGTTGTCCGGTGTGAGAGAGTGGTCACGGAGTTAGAGAAATTACCTATCATGGATGACTGCCCGATAGAGTAATATCGCCGAATGATTACCCATTGGGGGACTACCAAATTTAAGGTATTAATCTCATTTGAGGTATTTAAATGAGATTTTTCATATTTTCATTAATATAATATTATTTATTATTAAACATTATTTAGGAATATTCTGAAAAAAACGTTGATTCAAAGAAATAACTCCACACTTTGGGGCGCACAACTATGTAAGATCAGGAGAGGTAGCTGGTACGATATAGTTGTTTATAATTTTTTTAGGAATTTCCCTTTTTATTATTTCCTACTAAAATTAGGTGATTTATTGAATATTGAAAATATGATTATTCTTTCAGTTTATATTGTTTCAATGTCATTACAGAAGCACAAGTTGAATATTGAAGGATGTATCCCTCGAGCAAAATTGTTTTGCTCAAGTAGAAGAAAAAAAGTTGGAACTGCGGTAAATGAATGAACCCAAGAAAACATTGTAAGTTTTTATTTGTTTATTTCAAAGTTTAATATCTATTTTGAAAGTTATTAATCTATTAATATTTTTAATAGGCTGCTTTAGAGGCTCGTGATGCCCAAGATCCAGAAAATTATGGGCCACACGATCATTTATATCAGGTTTTGGGAGAGGAGTACTCTGGTCGAGTACACTGCTGACTTGGTAAGAATATAGTCCCAACGAGGTATTGGTCCTCTCCAGGTATCCATTCTAGTACCAACGAGTTGGAATAGGTCAAGGAGCATGCAAGAAAGTCAGATAAAAGGGTCACAGAGTTGGAAGTACATGTTCAAATGAGGGACAAAGAATTTATGAAACTGATGAAAGCTTTATCTTCATCACTTCCACCAGAGGCTAGCGTGGCTTGTCAGACATTTATGTCGTCGATGGGTGCATTATCCAATGCACCAGGCGGTAGATCTAGTGGCGGTCGAGATGATGACGTTCCTGGTGATGACGAGGATGCTGAAGAGGACGAGGGCAAGGATGAGGATGAGGACGAGGATGAGGATAGGGTCGAGGGCGAGGATGGGGCCAAGGGCGAGGATGGGGTCGAGGGTGAGGATTGGGCCAAGGAAGAGGAGGGGGCCAACGATGAGCATGGGGACGATGACGAGGACGACGACGAGGACAGAGATGGCGGAGAGGATGAGGCTGATGATGACAGTGGTGATGGTGATGGTGATCAGGGGCAGATTGATCCATTACATTTTTGAATTCTGTATAACTCTATATTTTTTAACCTGGTTTTCCACTCTATGGTTTTCCTCTACTTCATAGGGATGTTGTTATCAGATCTCTTTTCTGCACTTGATTCTTATTGTATGATTAGTCTACTACCTAGACCTTTAGCATTCCTTGGTACTGTGATACCCATTTTTCTGTTTTGTATTACATAGATTTCTTAGTTAGCCATGTATTTCAGGTTTATGTCATTTTCTCATAGAACTGCATTTTATGTCATTTATTCCTAATAGTTTTATGCCTGATAGTAACATGCGTGGAATAATCACATGCAAATAAATGTTCTTTTTCAATTAGTAATTGTACATTATTGATTATGTTCTTATTTTTGTGATTTTGAAGTGAATCATGCTGTTTTTGAATTTCCATTCTGTTCAGGGGATGATTTTTGTTTTAGTAATGGTGGATCTTCTGGGGGAAGAGGATGGGAAGGGGGGAAGGGAGGGGTCTACTGGGTGAAAAGGGTGGGCAGGAGGGGAGGGGTAGGGGGCTGCTGGAGGAAAATGGTGGGCATGGGTGGAGGGGAGGGGAGGGAAGGGGAGGGGGAGGGGAGGGGAGGAGGCTGCTGGGTGAAAGGGTGGGCAGGAGGGGAGGGGCATGGGGCTACTGGAGGAAAAGGGTGGGCAGGGGGGAGGCGAGGGGAGGGGAGGGGAGGGGGCTCCTGAGTGAAAAGGGTGGGCAGGAGGGGAGGGGCTGGGGGCTGGGGAGGGGCTGGGGCTAGGCAGGTTGGAGGGGAGGGTAGAGAAGGAAGGGGAGGGGAGGGGAGGGGAGGGGGGCTGCTGGGTGAAAAGGGTGGGCAGGAGGGGAGGGGCAGGGGTTGGGTAGGTTGGAGGGGAGGGTAGGGAAGGGGTGGGGAGGGTGTCATCGTTGTGGATGTATTTGGTTCTCAAAGTGTCTTTTTTTGTTTAAAATGGATACGCCTTTTAAGTTAAATAAACGACATACAGAAAATATACCAAACGCATTCAGATTGTGTTAATACTTTAGGAAAACGATCCATGGGACATTTATGATGTGTAAAAGTCAACCCCACCTCAATCTGAGGTGCGGTGTGGCCGGGTACCAGTCAAAGTGTCTCACTTTTCTTTGAAATGAACAACAGTTTAAGTAAAAACAACAACTGACATACGGAAAATAGACCAAACACATTCGGATTCTGTTGATACTTTAGGAAAAGTATCCATGGGTCATTTATGACGTGTACGAGTCAACCCCGCCTCAATTAGAGGCACGGTGTGGCTGATACCACTCAAATTGTCTCACTTTTATTCGTAATGGATAGGATTTTAAGTGAAAAAAACTACTGGCATACGGAAAACTGACCAAACGCATTTGGATTCTGTTGAAACTTTAGGAAAACGATCCATGAGTCATTTTTGATGTTTACGAGTCAACACCGCCTCAATCTGAGGAGTGGTGTGGCCGACACCACTCAAAGTGTCTCACTTTTCTTTGAAATGGACAATAGTTTAAGTCAAAACAACAACTGACATACGGAAAATAGACCAAACGCATTTGGATTCTATTGAAACTTTAGGAAAAAGATACATGGGTGATTTTCGTCGTGTTCAAGTCAACCCCGCCTCAATCCGAGGAGCAGTGTGGCCGACACAACTCAAAGTGTCTCACTTTTCTTAGAAATGGACAACAGTTTAAGTCAAAACAACAACTGACATTTGGAAAATGGACCAAATGCATTCGGATTCTATTGATACTTTAGGAAAAGTATCCACAGGTCATTTGTGACGTGCATGAGTCAACCCCACCTCAATCCAAGGAGCGGTGTGTCCGACACCACTCAAAGTGTCTCACTTTTCTTTGAAATGGACAACAATTTAAGTCAAAACAACAACTGACATACAGAAAATGGACCAAATGCATTCGGATTCTGTTGATACTTTAGGAAAAGTATACATGGGTCATTTGTGACATGTTTGAGTCAACCCCACCTTAATCTGAGGCATGGTGTGGCCGGTACCATTCAAATTGTCTCACTTTTATTTGAAATAGACATGATTTTAAGTGAAAACAACAACCAACATACGAAAAACCGACCAAACGCATTCGGATTCTGTTGAAACTTTAAGAAAACGATCCATGGGTCATATGTGACGTGTAAGAGTCAACCCCTCCTCAATCTGAGGCACGTTGTGGATGGAACCTCTCAAAGTGTCTTTCTTTTGTTTAAAATGGATGGGCTTTTAAGTAAAATAAACAACATACGGAAAACAGACCAAACACATTTGTATTGTGTTGATACTTTAGTAAAACGATACATGGGACATTTTTGATGTGTACGAGTCAACACCGCCTCAATCCGAGGTGTGGTGAGCCTGGCACCACTCAAAGTGTCTCACTTTTCTTTGAAATGGACAACAATTTAAGTAAAAACAACAACTGACATACGGAAAATGGACCAAACGCATTCAGATTCTATTGATACTTTAGTAAAAGTATACATGGGTCATTTCTGACATGTATGAGTCAACCCCATCTCAATCAGAGGCACGGTGTGGCCAATACCACTCAACTTTTCTCACTTTTATTTGAAATGGACAGGATTTTAAGTGAAAACAACTACTGGCATACTGAAAACCGACCAAACGCATTCAGATTCTGTTGAAAATTTAGGAAAACGATCCATGGGTCATATGTGACGTGTAAGATTCAACCCTGCCTCAATCTGAGGCACGGTGTGGATGGAACCGCTCAAAGTCTCTCTTTTGTTTGAAAAAGACATCATTTTAAGTGAATTCAAATGAGATTTACACTCATCAACGATAGTCGCAAACTCTTTTTCATGAGTTGGGAAGTTTCACTCATGGGGTCATAAGTGAAGAGACTCCTAAGAAAATACCTTTTCACCATATATTATAAACAATACAAGTTCAATGCAAAATTTATCACAAATTATTACATACCCAAATCTATGATCAGAAAAAAAATGGATATGATCCAATTTCAAACTCTTATTCAACTCTAATAGGTATTTCTCATACTATTATGCCTATTAGAATTTGATGGGGAGGTGGGGGGTTGTGCCGGTTGGGGGGTTGTGAAGGGGTGAGGTGAATTACTATTGGATGATTGTTGTCATATAAAGATTGAAATAGGGAATTGTAGTACATGACATGGTTGGAAGAATTTGATGGTTTTATGTGTTTTTTTGTGCTATTTTAGGTTTTTGGTATACTGTTTTAAGTTTTTATGTGGTTTTTGTGATATTTTTTATGCAGGTGTAGGTGTATAGTGGAGGGGCTACTGGAGGTGCTTCTATGCAGCAGTTCTGGGAAAACTCAATACCAACGGTTCTAAACCGTTGGAAAAAGAGTACTGGAATTCTGGAAAAACATCTATACCAACGGTTTAGAACCGTTGGTATATGTGTTCTGGAAAAACACAATACCAATGGTTTTGAACCGTTGGTATTGGTGTTCGGAAAATCACATTACCAATGGTTCAGAACCTTTGGTATAACAATTCTCAAAAATGCATTACCAATGGTTATAAACCGTTGGTATACATTGGGAGAAATTTAATAAAACAATATACCAATGGTTTAGATAAAACCGTTGGTATAAGGCTTTCATCACGTCTTACTAACCAATGGTTTTCCAGCCTATACCAACGGTTTAAAACCATTGGTATACCCTTCATTTCCAGTAGTGATAACTGCACTCACCTGAAAAGGGGTGAAGTTTGAATGGAGTCCATAATTCCATGCATCCTTTGAGGAGTTGAAGCGTTGGTTGACCAACACACCTATGTTGATCTTACCAGAGTCTGGGAAGGGCTATGTGGTTTATTGTGATGCTTTAGGTATGGGCCTCGGATGTGTACTCATGCAAAATAATCATGTGGTGGCTTATGGTTCTCACCAGCTCCGACCACATAAGAAGATTTATCTGACTCACGACTTGGAGTTGGAAGCAGTGATGCACGCCTTGAAGACTTGGCGTCATTACCTATTTGGGGAGAAATTTTTGGTTTACTATCACCATAAGAGCTTAGCTTACATCTTCTCATAGAAGGACCTAAAACTGAGGTAGCGTCATTAGATCGAGTACTTGCAGGGGTTCAACTTTGATATTGTCTATACCCTGAGAAAGGGAAATATGGTGGTAGACACCCTGAGTAGGAAAGTACCGGTGCAAGATTTGAGGAAGTCCAGTAATGAGTGGACTTTGATGGGGCTATTTGCCCAGATTCACTTGGAGAGCGGGGAGCACAGCGGAGATACTTTCTTGGCTAGCATTCAGTTGACTCCCGCTCTTCTAGATTTGATTCAGCGGGAGCATCCCGATGATGAGCTGTGTCAGTGATCTATGAAATTTCTTCATGGTGGGGAGACTTCTTCTAAGTGGTCCTTATCTCCCAAGGGGATTTTTTGCTTCAGGGGCTGAGCAGTGGTGCCGTCATCTTTGAGAAAGTTGGTGATGCAGGATAGCCACGTGTCACAGTGGTTTGTCCATCCTGGTACTACTAAGATGTATTACGATGTTTTTCACCAGTTCTGGTGTCCAGGTATGAGACGGGACATAGCTGACTTTGTATCGAGATGTTACACTTGTCAGCAGGTGAAAGTATAACATCAGAGACCATCTGGTTTGCTTTATCCCTTACTCATTCCTACCTGGAAGTGAGATGAGGTCTCCATGGACTTCATCGTTGGCTTTCCTCGTACACCTTGGGGAAGGAACACTATTTGGGTAGTTATTGAATGTTTGACTAAGTCATCTCACTTTATCCTGATCAGAGATACAAATAAGGTGGATGAGATGAGTGGTTTGTATGTTCAGGAGGTGGTCAGACTTCATGGTCAGCCGTCAGCGGTCATTTCTGATAGGGACCCCTGCTTTACCACTTGGTTTTGGGGAGGCCTCCAGATGGCTGTGTGGTCACAGATTAAGATGAGCACAACGTGCCACCCTTAAACGGATGTCCAAATAGAGTGGGTGAATCATATTCTGGAGTACATGCTTCGCACATGTTTGTTTGGATTTTGGAGGTTCATGGGATATCCATTTGGTATTGGTTGATTTTTCTTATAATAACAGTTACCAATCCTTTATTAGAATGGGACCCTTTGAGGCGCTCTATGTTCAGCCTTGTCAGTCTCCTTTGTGTTGGGATGAGGTTGGCGAGGCCTCACTTTTGGGACCAAGCATTGTGCAGGGGACGTCTGAGATATTCAAGTTGATCAGATAGTGGTTATTAACAAATCAGAGTCACCAAAAATCTTATGCTGATCAGAGGTGTCGGGATCTTGAGTTTTTAGTGGGTGATTGGGTGTTCTTGAAGGTGGCACCTCATTTGGGTCACCATCGCTTGGGGAAGCAGGGGAAGCTGACGCCGAGGTATGTTGGTCCTTTCGAGATTACTGAGCGGGTTGGCATGGTGGCTTACCGGTTAGCTTTGCCTTCTTAGTTGACATCGATCCATTACATATTCCATGTCCCCCAACTGAAAATGTATAATATCGATCCATCTTTTGTGTTGAATTGGGAGGAGTTGGAGATAGATCCTGACTTATTAGTTTTTGAGCGGCCAATGTAGATAGTGGATTCTCAGGAGAAAGTGCTTCATGGGAAGTCCATTCCCTCGGTTTACATGTTTTGGTATCATGGAAATGATGAACATGATACTTGGGAGCAGAAGTCATGGGTTGAGAAGGAGTGCTCATTTCTATTCTCTGATCAGGCTTCGAATTGACTTTCCAAGGGCGAAAAGTTTCCATGGTGGGGAGAATTGTCACACCCAGACTTCGTATTGAGGTATGTTTTTAATTTTAATTTTTATCTCATAATTTTAACTTCTTTTTAATAATTTCTTTGTTGAAATGTGGGTCGATCCCAACATGAGTTTTCCGCTATTGCACTGATAAATGAGCGTCGGCTTGACAATGCCCGATGTGCGGCCAGGCCACGGGCGAAGCCATGTAGTTTCACCAGTTTGACATGCGGCCTTCCGAGTGCACTGGTGGTTAACTAACCAACTGAAAAATAAAATTATAATTATTATAATTAATATTATCATTTTCATATTTTATATTTAAATTAATTCATTGCTATTAACATTATTAAAATTAATTAGATTAATTGAGATTAATTATTATGATAATTAATAATTATTATTAGTATCATTATGATTATTATAATTATTATTATATTTTATTAGTTGTTTTATTTTAATTTTAACTTATTTTATTTCATTTTCCTTTTTTTCTCTTCTCTTTTTTCCTCTTTTTTCTCCTTTTCATTTTTTTCTTTTTCTCTAGCGCTTCTTCCTTCGAAAAATTTAGGGTAGGGGGCCAAAAAATTTTATTTAGATTAATGGGGCAAGGAAGAGATTATTTAGGGATATGGGTTTCTTTAGCACCAATTGAAGTGGAGCTATAGTTTTTTTTAGATTTATTATATTTATTATGTTATTTTTAATATAATTAGATAATTTTAAATAATTTTAAATAATTTTGATAAATAAATTTATTTATAATAAATATTTATACATTATAATTTATTTATAACAAATATTTATTATAATAAATATTTGTACATTGTAAATAATTGTATATAATTTAGATAAATAAATTTATTGTTTACAATTATAATTTATTTACAATAAATATTTATTATTATAAAAATAATTACTAAAATAAATACAATAATTTTAACGAATATAATTAAAAAAATAAATACAATAAATATATAATTATATTTTTTTATAATATATATTTTATTATAATAAATTTATTTATTTATATTTATTATAAATATAATACAATCATTAATTATAATATATTTATTATAATTATATATTTATTATATTTATAATTATAAAAATAATAATTATAATAAATATATAATTATGAAAAATATATAATAGTAATAAATATATAAATATAATAAATATATAATTATAATAATTATAGAATTATAAATATAATAAATACAAAAAACATAATAATTATATAATTATAATAAATATTAATTATAATAAATATTTAATTTTAATAAATGTATAATAAAATAAATATATAAATATAATAAATATAAAATTATAATAAGTATATAATTACAAATATAACAAATCCATAATTATTGTTAATATATAATTATTATTAAATATCTAAATTTATTATATTTATAAATTATAAATATATAATTGTAAATAAATAAATTATTAATAAATTATAAATCTTTTATAAATATATAAATTTATTATATTTATATATTATTAATATAGAACTGTAAATAAATAAATTATACATTATAAATATATAATTGTAAATAAATTATAATTACTATAAATTATTTTAATTTTAAATTATTATAATTGCAAATAAATTATGATTGTAAATAAATTATAAATGTAAATATATTTTACATATAATTGTAAATAAATTATAATTGTAAATATTATTTACATATAATTAAAAAATAAATTGTTATTCATGAATATATATTTAAGATTATGTTTATAAATACAAAAATATATATTTACAACAAAAAAACTACATAATATATATATATATATATATAAATAAATCTAAGGAATTTTTATTACGTAATTATAAATATAATTTTATGAATATAATTTTAAATAAGAATTTATTTATATAAATATATGTTTACAATAATTAATTATTAATTATTAATTATACAATAATTATAAATATTGATTTTATAAATATAATAAATATCTAATTATATATTATTTTAATACATTTATTATAAATATCTAATTATAATGTTATACATTTATTTTATAAATATTATAATAAATTTATTTTATAATGTAATATTATAATGCATTTATTATACACTTATTATACATTTATTTATATTTATATTTATAATAAATATTTATAATAAATATCTAATAAATATTATAATATTTATTATAATAAATATACATTTATTTTACATTTATTATAAATGTTATAATGTTATAATATTATAATATTTATTATAATAAATATCTAATAAATGTATAATAAATACTATTATAATAAATATTATAATAAATGCATAATAAATGTCTAATAAACGTACAATAAATATTATAATAATAAATAAACATTTATAATATTTATTATAATAGATATTATTAAAATATTTATTAAAATAAATATATAATAAATGTATAATAAGTATTATTATAATAAATATTTTAATAAATGTATAATAAATTTACACCAAATGTATAATAAATATTTATAATAAATTTATTATAAATGTTTATTTATTATAATAAATATACATTTATTTATTATAATAAACCTGCATTTATTTTATAATAATTTAAAATTAAAATAATTTATAATAATTATAATTTATTTACAATTATGATTTATTTACAATTATATATTTATTGTACTTATTTTAGTAATTATATTTATGATAATAAATAAATTGATTATAAATAAATTGATTATATATATATATTACATTTATTATATTTATTACATTTATCATAAATATATATATTTATTACATTTATTATAATTATATAATTACTATATTTATTATTTATTATATTAATATATTTTTTATTATTATTATATATTTATCATAATTATATATTTATTATAATTACAAATTTATTATAACTATATAATTATATTAATGATAATTATAATATTATAAAGAATATAAAATTATAAAAAAAATATCATTATAATAAATGTATAATTATAAATATAATAAATATATAATTATAAATATTATTATATATTTATTGTATTTATTTTATTATACATTTATTATAATTAATATTTATTATAATTAATATTTACTATAATTATATAATTATTATATTTTTGAATTTATTATATTTATATTTCTCTAATTATTATAATTTTATATTTATTATATTTATATATTTAGTACTATTATATATTTATCATAATTATATATTTATTATAGTTATTATTTTTATCATTATAAATTAATTATAATTCCATAATTTTAATTATAATAATTACATAATTATAAATATAATAAATATAGAATTATAATAAATATAAAATTATAAATAGAATAAATATATAATTATAATAAATATATTATAATTAATGTATGTGTTATATTTTTACTAAATATAAATAAATAAATTTATTATAAAAAAAATATAATTTATTATAATTTATTTATTCATGTATTTATTATAAATAAATAATATTCTTATATTTATAAATAAATATATATATATATATATATATAAATTGGGGTTGGGGGTGGAGTGGGGTCAAAGCGCCACTTCAAGGGGCGCTTTGCCCCAAATTTGTTCAGCACCACTTGAAGTGGTGCTGAACAAACCCATTTTCCAAATATTATAAAACCCTACCCCATAAAACTAAAAAAAAACCTACCCTCCTAAAATACCCTCTTCCTTCTCCTCTGGCACGCTGTGTAATCCTCCCTTGAACCCTAGTAGTCGTCTTCCATTCTTCCCCCTCCGCCTGAGCGACCTCCCCCTCATTCTGCCTCGCACCCAGCAGTTTCGTCCCCTCTCCTGTCCAGTAGTCGCGATGCACCGCGACGCCCTTCCCTAATGCCTCGCCTCAGGCCATGATGCCCCTCCCTACTGCCTTGCGCTGGGCCGTGATGCCCCTCCCTACTGCCTTGCGCTGGGCCGTGATGCCCCTCCCTATTGCCTTGTGTTGGGCTGCGACGCCACCGCCCAACGGCCTTTCACCAAGCCGCACGCCCCCTTCGCTTGAGAGACGTCCAGACCAGCGTGCCCCTCCCTTCCAGACGAGTTTCCAGTGCAGCGTAGTTCCCGACAGCCTCCCCCTTTTGTGTTTCCGACGCCACCCAATCCCCGAAAACCTCCATTGACCCCTGGCCAGTCTCTCCGACTCCTCACCGTAGGTGTAGAGTACCTTGGTTGATCATCCTTTTATTTTGGTGGTGTTGCGGTTATGGTTTAGATTGTTTTTTATTTAATTTTTTGATTCAATTATGCGGTGTTTTGTTTTAGGAGTCTCTTTGGTCTTCTTGCAGTGCAAGCATGGTGCGGCGGGATCTTTGCGTTGTCTTGCGAGGTTTTTCCTACATCGAGGTAGGTGGTTCCATGTGTAAGGATTATTTGATTATTTAAGTTGCTTGTTTAATTTATTTATTATGTATATTAATTAGTTTTAATGCGTGAAGTTGTTTTTCTTGTTTGGAATTTTATGTGTCTTTGTTTTTCTGGTAGCGTGTTTATGAGTTTTTAGTGTTTGTTAAATTATATAGTTAGTTTTTTTAGAATGTGAAAGAGTTATGGTTGGTGTTTTGATGTGGTGTCAGTATGCGTTTTGTTATAAAAGAGGTTTTAAGTGGGTTTTGGCATCTTCAGTCGTGGGTCACTCTTTTGAAAACTGTTAAATGAATTTTTCTTCTGGTGTTTGATTAATTGTATATATATGGTCTTTAAAACTGTGGAGATTGTTTCTGACTGTATAAGTGAAGCAGATTGAGTTTTGATATATTTTTGGTGTGAGAACTATTTAAAAATGGATTTTTCATGTGTGATGGTGTGGTGTTGGTTTTTGATCACACCCTTTTTGTTTTTCTTATTGAACTTGACATTCAATGTGAACTCGGAACTTTTGAGCACAAATGAGAAGCCTGGGTACTAGGTAGGCGGACTAGATCTAGTGTGCTAGTGATACGAGAGTGACTTCGGCCGAGTTTCACTTAGTTGGTTTGACGATTACAACACTAACTAAATTTTGGATGATGATTGGAGACCACTAGGTTATGGACGTATTTCCCTACTAGTGGCTCATGCACGGAGCGTATGTTGTTGTGGTTCCTTTTCCTTTGTTAACAGAGACATGATGTTCTAGGGTCCCACTTATTTCTAGTACCTATAGGGCCTCTCCCACTTTTGGTTCTCCTGGATTTCTTTACACTCACCATTGGAATATGGTGTGACTTTTTTGGTGACTTAAAAGTAAAAAAATGGTTTTATTTGTAAAAACAGTTTTCCTTTTTTTGTTACTTTTCTTCAAACTGTTTTCATTAAAATTGTTAAAGCATTTATTTATGTTCCTTGGTTAACACTGCAACTGTATTATTATTTAATATTTATATGTGGAATCTATTTCTTTAGTGTCATCCTACTAGGCGATTGCTCACACCCTACTTACACCCTTGGGTGTAAGTAGATTTGGTCATGTCAGATGCAGGTAAAGGCATTTAGAAGTGGTGGTTCGGGTTGTTAGTGTGCTACTTGGTGTAACTTTGTAGAGATGGCTTGAGGGTGGTGTCCTCTCGTCAGGTGCAGTTTTCTGTATTGGTTTTTGATCAGCCTACCAAGTGGTAGCTCTTGTTTGGCTTTCAGTTTAAACAAGTAACTCAGATTTTGGTTTTTGGTTAAAGGCACATTTGGTTGTGACTTTAAGCTTTGGTCTATTTTATGTTGTTGGTTGATTTATTTACATTTTTTCATTTGGTTAAATCGTTCCCATGTTTTATTTTGATACCTGAGCACTTGTTCTAGCCCGTGGGGATCGGGAACACCTTGTGGGCCTTGTTGTGGGCTGGGTCGGGCTTCAATTGGATGGCGACCCGATTTGGTTCATGACATGAGAAACCTTGTATGGTGCACGAGCAGTAAGCCTATCACACTATGATAGGTTGTCTTAAAAGTCAGCCTTGAATTATTTTTATGATGTCATGTTATATCTTTTTGTCACACTTTTATGATGTTGTGATCCTATGATATCTACTTCTTTAATCTATGCCTCCATGCGATGATATATGGCCATCGTCTTTTATGATATCATGTTTTGCCTCTTGAATCTTATTTTACAATTTATGTTTATTTCCTTACTAGGATTTATATCTCACCATTTTCTATTATGAAGTTCCCCAGTGTATCATATACAGTAATGAAAGCATCAATGGGAATTAGGATCACCTTATAGATATTGAAATAAATATGTTAAAGTTTTTTTTAATTTTATATAATATGTATCTAATCTCCCAAATAAATTATACCTCTAAATTTATGGGTTATGATTTAAGGTGTTTTATGTTAAATAACATGTAATGATAAGTTTATGAGACATGCGTACTTCTAGGTTTGGTGATTTACTTTTGGATTTATTTAATAGTTTGGTTTCACTTTTGATTGTTTTGATTATCTTTTATTTGAATAATGTGATTTTTTTTTGGAATTTTAGATGTGATATATTATCAAAATCCTATAACGCTTTTATGTATACCATATATCCATATGTCCATAGTTTCTTAATAAATTTATTGAAGTGTTGTATTTAATTCAATTATTTCACTTGATGCAACTAAATGATGTTTTGTGCCATCATTCACCAAAAATAAAACTTTTGGTAACCATTATTTTCTCCTAACAAAATAATTCATACCCTCAATGCAATATCATTTTGTTCCTATTGTAATTCTTGATTATATTAGTTCATTTAATCCATATTATTATTGTTTATTGTGCATAAAAGTCCATCCATTCAAGTAAATGAGTATTGGAACTTCATTCCATACAAATGATGTGAAACATCGCTGCTCCATGCAATGACATCATCTTTATATGATGTGTTCACATATATAGAAACCTTCTTGTTCATTTCTATGTGAATAATCCATAGCCTTCTCACTATCCATATCAATTAAATGTCTACATACATATAAACCATGATCCATATATGTTGATTATTGCAACATACATATCATTGATATGATATCCATCAAACTATCCCTTTTGATTCCCTTTTTTGGTTCTTATTTTTTAATACTAATTATAATCATCAAAGGATTGCATCCATTTCTTGTTTATTGGTTGTGTCATTTCTCCTCTTGGAAAGTTATCCATTTCTTATATGTTTTGAATTTTTTATAATGAATATAAATAATTTTCTCCTAATTTTTTTTAATTTTCTAAATTAATTATTTACTAAACTTTCCAAATATGGTTCTAAGACAACCATTATAATTAACACATTCATCATGTAAAAAAATTGGATTATTTTCTTTATCTCATCATTTTTAAATAAATTGGATTTTTTGACATTTATTATTCTTATATTTGATGCATGAATTGACATATTATTTATCATCATGTAAATGGCCCTCTATCATGATAGGATAAAAATGAATGAGGTGTTACAAATTTTATTTCAATGATTATAATTTATCATCATTAAATTTGGAATATTCATTACAGGTGTTATTTACATCCAACCTTGACTATTTCTAGTGATGATTCAGTCCATGTTTAGTTCATATAAAAATATTACCTTTTGTATGTTTTACTATCTATGGGATTGTGCAACTCAATTGTAGCATATATATGTCTTGTTAACTTGAAATTTTCCTTAAATTTCGAAGGATGAAAATACATAGTACATTCTTCAAGTTTTTTCAAGCCAATATCAGTTTCCAATGTCATAATTTTTTTTAAAAAAATTAATGTTTAAGGACTCTAATGAAAAGTTTCAATATAAATTAAAAAAAATAAGATAAAACATGTGGTGACTGTCATTGATGGTTGCAAATACCCACCCAAATACGATGGCCAGAAGCATTGTGAATATTTTTTTTGAAAAAAACCCTAAATTTATTTTTTTGAAACCATAAATATATTTTGATATGATTGTATAAAATTAACTTAACTGTTTTAACATTATTATTTGAGTGATCCCTTTTATTAAAACATTAAACATTTTTTTAAAAAAATCATTTTAATTGAAAAGGGTGTTTCCAAATATATCTCAAATAATCCTAGAGGGGAGATGGCATGCCATCGGCCTATATAAAGGGAAGGTTTCACTATGAATGAATAAGTGCATTGTTGTAACACACATATCAGTGATATGATATCTATCAAACATCCCCTTTTGATTCCTTTTTGTTGTTTTATTTTTTAAAACTAATTTTAATCATCCAAGGATTGCATCCATTTCTTGTATAATGGTGGTGGGATTTTCCCTCTTGGAAATTTATCCATTTCTTATATAATGTGAATTTTACATAATGAATATAAATAATTTTATGTTCATTTTTTTCAATTTTCCAAATTAATTATTTACTAGATTTTCCTAATATGGTTCTAAGACTCCCATTATAACTGACACATTCATCATGTAAAACAATTGTCTTATTTTATTTATCTCCTCATTTTTTAATATATTTGATTTATTTTGATATTTATTATTCTTATATTTGATGTACGAGTTGATATATTATTTATCATCACGTAAATGGACCTCCATCATGATAGGATCAAAATGAAAGAGGCATAAAAAAATTATTTCAATGATTATAATCTATCATCAATACATTTGGCCTGATTATGGGAGGTGTTATCTCCATCCAACATTTCCTATTTCTAGTTTTGATTCAGGCCATATTTAGTTCATATGAAAATATTTACTTTTGTAACTATTACTTCCCATGGACTTGTGCAGCTCAATTGTAGCATATATTTGGCTTTTTAACTTGAAAGTTTCCTTAAACATCAATGGAAGAAAATACACAGTATGGACTTCAAGTTTTTCCAAGCCAATGGTAGTTTCCAATGCCATAATTTTTGTTTAAAAAATTATTGTTTGGTACCACCATTGATGGTTGTTAATAATTTAAAAAAACTAAAATAAAATAAAAAATGTGGGCGCTATCATTGATGGTTTCAAATACCCACCCTAATACGATGGTTGAAGCATTGTCAATGTTTTTTAAAAATACCATAAAGATATTTTTTTGAAACCATAAATATAGTTAGATATGATTGTATATAATTAATTTTAAAATTTTAAAATTATTATCTGAGTTTTCCTTTTTATCAAAACATTAAATGTTATATTTTTTAAAAAAACATTGGAATTCAAATGTGTATTTTCAAATATATCTCAAAGAATCATAGTGGGGGGATGGAAAATTTCCGTCCTATATAAAGGGAAGGCTACACCACTTCTGAACATGAACCCTACTGCTTCTCTTTTATGAGAGATAGAAGAAACCTATTGGTAGAAACGGTCCTCTAGTGGTAGAGGGAGAAGCAGCGACTACAACAATGACAATACCTTTATAATTATTCACCCACCAATATATTTTTACTATGTTTGGAATGTACATTTATCCCTAAAAGTTCTTATTATTGTTCATTCGAATTTATCTCGTGCATGATTAAAAAATTTAATATAATGATGGAAAAAATATTAAAAGTGGTTCTTCTGAATTGTCTTTCCATTCACATTTACTTTATTGTAGTTTGTTTTCTAAGTTTTAAATAAGTGTTTTCAAACAACACTTAGTGAATCACACACACACAATCACCATTGCATTACTATAATTCAAGTCCATGTGATTATATTTTATTCAACTACACATTTACACATGGTAGTTTGTTGAGATATTAAAAAATTAGTTTGGAACTGGAACCTTTTAGTATCATGTGTGTTACTTGGATGAAGAGGAATGAAACCATATAGAATTATTAGACATAAAAATCATGTATTGTTGCCTGTATTTATCATTATTTCAATGTATTTGTAAAATGTGAAATCTTTTATTTCTTCCCTATTTGATATCCTGATGAAATATTATCAAGATTTATATAGATATGTATGGACAGCTCCCTCAATTTTGAATCCTTCCTACCACCTGTGCCCCACATTTCACTACTAGGTCTCCTTCTCGAAGCGGCGTAAGGGTCTATTCAAGAAAGGGGAAAGACAATGGGGGACCAAAAGTCCCCCCTAATACCCAAGAAGGACCTGACGCAGTTCTATGAACAGTGATTTTTCACTGTTCACAGAACTAGAGATGGTCCTTCTTTGGTATTAGGGGGGTTTTTGGTCCCCCATTGTCATTCCCCCATTCAAGAAAGCCAAGGATCAGTTCAGGTTGAGCGGCGTGAGGATCGGTATCATCGTCTTCTCTCCCGCCGCCAACAAGCTCTTCGTTCATGGTTGTCCACACTCTGTGGATTCCATCATCCTTACCTTCCTCATAGGCTAGAGTGGTGATGCCTTTGATCCAGATCAGGATGTGGTTGTTCGGCTGGCGCCATCAACGAGAGCATCGGTTTCAGAGCCGTGACCTGTTAGGATTAAGAGTTGCAAAGGTGAAGCAGGAGGAGAACTGGTTTCTGGATTAAGAAACAAATTTACACTGTAAGTTCCCAATTTATGATGTAAATTCAATATGATGACCCTATAAACCAGGAAAAAGCCAGAAAATCATCAGGCAAGCTGTGAATCTGAGATTTACGGTGTAAAAAATGGATATTATGATGTAAATTGGTTTTTAATTCTTGGAAATGGGTTATTCGGTGTATGTGGAAATTGTGGAATTTAAGAAATAAATTCCCATTTAGGCTGTAAATTAGCCACACCTATAATTTTAAAACCCCCAGTGCCTACGTTATGAGAACAAATGTTTCTCCTCTCTCATGGATGACCTTCCGAAGACAATGTTTGAGGGTTTCTCTATGATCCAGAAACTCAATCCTTTGGATTTTGGTGTTTTGGATCTTTCAATTGAATGTAATCCCTTCAATTCTCCTCCTCCCTCTTTTCATGTTAGATTTATCATGAGGAGAACTCAGATTAGGGAAACCTAACTGGATCAAGGTTTGACATTATTTGTTGGCAGTTTCTTGGTTCCATTGAAAGGGAGGAGGAGCCCTTATCTACCCAGACATTGATGGATTTCATATGTATTCTCTATTGTTGTGGTAAGTAGTCTAGAACAACTCCCTGAAAGCCTGTTTTGATTCTTCTAGTATGTGAAATAAGTGTGATCAAATCGGCACACCAAGGATGTGACCTAAATAATTGGATAATTCACCGTTTAATGAATTTCACATTCCTAGACCTCACATTGGATCCTATAGGGTCCATTGGTGTTGAGACTAGACATATGGCCCACCTGATAGGTTATTCTACCCTTAAATTTGTGATGAATTGGTAGCCTTATTAAGGTGAATTTGGAATAACAAATGAATAGTGGTAATTGGTTATCTTGATGACTTATTTTTATTATTGATGTGTGCCTATGTGTTATATTGGATTGAATTATTGTCCTATTATGACTTTTGGTTATGATAAAATTCTTATATAAAGGGATTACACCTAGTTATGCTAAAATGTTTATAAAAAGGGAATTCCCATGGTTATGATGAAATGATTATATAAATAGAATCCATTCGGTTATGTTAAAATGATGATATAAAAGGCCGAAGCCCGATTATGTTGAAATTCTTATATAAAGGGTTTGTGCCCAATTATACTTAAATGAATATATACATATGGCTTGCACGTAGTTATGTTGAAATGTTTAGACAAAGGGGTTTCACCTAGAAATGTTGTAATGTTTATAGCGTGTTTCCTGGTTCACCTATGATGATTTTTTGATTAGAACCTAGATGGGGTTATGGCTATCATTGGCATGGTTTCATGACACACTTAGAGATATCTGGTAATGTGATAAAGTAGGTTTGGTTGACCCTGAGTGTCACTCTATAACTCATGGCTCATAGGGTTATTTTATGAGTTGTATTAATTTATTAAATTAATACTCTTTTAACACTTTATTGGATGCACTATATACTCAGAAAGAATTTTTTAGACACCATGAGTGTCGGCCTACTGAGTTTTACTCACATCCTGTTTGGTCCGTCTTTTGGTACCTTGGTAGATTTCATGTAAGAAAGTTTGGACAAGGGAAAGAGACCATGTTGTTGACTATTTTCTATCAGAAGGGTTGTAGTTTGGAGAAGAGATTGATATGGGACTCGAGACTGAGGATTTTGGAGACTATCTTTTTATTTTGAATTTTATTTTCACGACTTTTAACATTTAGCCTGTCATTACATAAAACTAATTTATTTGGATTCTTCAATTTGTTCCTTTTTTAGATTGAGTTATCTATTTGTTTATTTTTATTTTTTCCACTACTATAATATTATTCCCACTATTATTATAACTTTTTTCTAGTGGGTATATTCTCCCATAAATATTCATTACACCCTAGTTTCTAATTGGCAACCTCTAGTGTATGGGGAGGCACACCCGAGGTCATGAAACCAACCCGGTTCAGTAAGGTGAGGGAGCATTAGGTCAAAGATGTTATAATGTGGTATCGAAATAAAAGATTTATTTTACATTGCTATAATTTTTGAGAAGGTATAAAGGAGACTAAGATGTGTTGGGATTTGTAAATGTGCTCATTCATGGGAGTATCAAACTAATATCCAAATGAAAAACTAGATACCTAAGGATTGTATTGTTGTTCATGTTGTTCTATTGTTATGGTTTTGATGTTATTTCACCTTGAATGATTCGCTTTTTGTGTGATGTTATGGTTACTGATATTTTCACTCGTGGGTCAGTACAACACATAATGAGCATGAATGTATCATGATAGACACATATATATGTATTTTAACATGCATTGTTCAGGTAAGGGATATGTTTATTTCATGTGACATATTTGTCTATATGAACTTTGGAATGAAATCCCTTTATACACATGATATAAAATATGAACGAAACTGTTATGTTATTCAAATTCAATTTTTAAGCTAAGTATAGAAGAACCTTGAGCTAGTGGTTTTCAGAAAACATGTTGAGGTAGAACTTGTTATGTAAATTTTCTTCTATGGTTTGAATTAAAACTTGTATAGAAAATTCTTCCTTGTCATCTTTGAATTGAGTGTTAGGAGAGTGGATATCATCATGCTCCTAACACAGCTAAACTGGAACTTTATATAGCTGTGGAGAATCAGATAGATGACCAACTTCATGAAAGGTTCTTAAGGGTCATGTGATCCATGGAAAAAGAGACTGTTCACATCACACCTTTTATGTATAAGATGACGAGAGAGTTTTAGTTACAGAATATGTCTATGTTCATTGGGGAAGGAGGACCCTAGGCAGTGGAGCTTTGGGTTGAGTTGGTCCAGATGATCTTTAAGCTCCTTGAGACACCCTCAAATAGAAGGGTGATGCTTGACACTTATATATTTTGAGGAATATCCAAGGACTGGTGAGACATTCTAGATAAGGCCAGGAAATAAAATGAGTTATCCTAGATGGAATTTTAGGCAAATTTCTTGATACACTTTTAACCAGAGATTTTGATGGATGATAGGGCACATGAGTTCTGGCATGTGATGCAGGAGGGAATGCTAGAGATGTACTATGCATGATGCTTCATTGACCTGTGGAATTTTACTCTATCCTTGGTAGATGATTAGGTCACTAGGGTGAAATGTTTCTAGGATATACTTCATTGCGAGATCGGTCACAAATGAACCTCTTTCACTTGAGCATCTTTGCAGATGTGATGAACTAGACTCTCATCATGAAAGTAAGTCCGATAGAGGACTCAAGTGTTGTCCAGACATTTTTCGGAAGGGCGGTCGGGTAGTTATGCTTCTAGTAACAATAAATTTCACTATGATGGTTACTTCCAGAGAAGTAGTGGTAAGAGAATCCTGGTAAGTGGACTTCCACCTCAAAATATTAGCTTAGTGGAGTTCTATTAGTGTGGAAAGGGTGTAAACAAGAAACCTTAGTGTCCTCACCCTACAGTGTACTATCATGTTTTTTGTAGGAGGGTTCATCTTCATAGGTTCTGTAGGTTTATGAAGTAGTAGAGCATTGATCGAGGGGGTCATGAAAGGCACAATAATTTATAAGGGACTTATATTCCCATCAACAAAAAAGTAATTGGAGTTCCACCAAACGTCCATGCCATGACAGGGGATGTGTACCCTAGTAAGGAATGATAGTACCGACCAATAAGAGTAGCTCAAGAGAGCCATATTGGAGCAAAAGTTATAGGGGTGATTTTGTTTCACGCTATACAGTCTACTCCAGCTAGTTTAGATGTATGACCTTATAAAATCAAAGGTGTGATTCATATATCAACTACCCTTACTTTCATTTTTTTGATATAGGTGCATCATATTCCTTTTTATCTTCTCAATTTTTGAACAGTTTTGTCTTGGTTGTGTAGTGCTTGGATGTCGTTTTAATCTTTGACAAAATATTGGGAGTGCAATAAGATAACATCAAGCGCTATAAGGAATGTTCTCTCATAATTGATGGTTATCATTTTTTGGAGCTTTTTATACTATAAATAATAGGCTTAGATTTGATTCTGGGTGTGGATTGGCTGGTTCTATACCAGTATAACTTCATGAGTTGAAAGTTCAACTGGAAGGTCTTGGCGTAAAGGGTTTTATAAGTCCTAGTACATAACCATGGGGGTTCTCTAATTATTTTATCCATGAATGTTGATGAGACTTTTTTATTATGTGTGTATTATCATAAACTTAACTATATGAAATTTAAGAATCAGAACCCCCCATCCACACATCAACAATATCTTATATTAGTAGGGAGGTTTGAGGTTCTTCTCCAAGATCAACTTGAGGTCAGGGTACCATCATTTGAGGTTCAGACCTTCTAACATACCCTAAACTACCTTTATGATCATGTACAAATTGTACGAGTTTTTGGCGATATTGTTTGGTCTAAAAAACACACTTGTGGTATTCATGGACTTGATGAATTCGATCTTTCATCATTTACTGTATCAGTTTGTGGTGGGTTTCATCAATGAAATCTTTGTACACTCCCAGTTTTTATATTATCATTCCCAACATCTTGACATAGTCTTGAGTACGTTGAGAATGCATCATATTTATGTCAAGCTATCTAAATGAAATTTATGGATTGATAGAGAGAACTTGTTGGGCCTTGATATCTAAAATGATGGATTGGTAGTGGACCCAATGAAGGTTTCACCCATAGTATATTAGGATTGACATAAGAATGTCTCCGATATTCGTATCATTCTGGGTCTAGTACGATATTATCAATGTTTCATCTAGGACTTCTCATGTCTGGTAGCACCAATGTCCAAGATGACCAAGAAAGGGGTGATTTTTTTTGTCATATTATTACAAAATTGATTTTCATGAGGTGAATAGTATGCTAACCTTACCACCGATCCTCACTTTTCCCATGTTGGGAAAATATTATACCATGTATTATGATGCATCCAGAGTTAGACTCAGGGAAGTTCTAATAAAGTAGGACCGAGTGGTTTCTTATGGCTTCAGATAGCTAAGACCACATGAGTGGAACTTTATTACTCATGATCTGGAGTAGGCTAACGTGGTACACACACTAAGATGGTGGAGGAATTATCTGATGGGGTGTAGTTTGTGGTTTTCATGGACCACAAGAGACTCAAATATATATTTTCTCAGTGAGACCTGAAACTTCAACATAGGTGGTGGGTCGAGTATCTTTAATCATTCAACTTCAAGTTTTTTTACACCCTAGGGAAAGGAAATGTTTTTTTCTAATTCTTTGAGTCGGAAGATGCCGACTGAGGTAGTCTGAAAGTCTTGTGGTGAGTGGAAGTCGATGACACTCATAACAGACATGGATATGGATGTTCAGGAGTCCCAATGATGAGTAGAAATAACTTCAACATCTATTATATCCTTAACCCTTGATCAGATCAAGACAGTGTGGTTATTTTATTTGGAGGGATTAGATCTGAGAGACAACTTATATGGTGGGGAGCCACCATCAGGATGGTCTCTTGGTAGTAATGACGTTCTTATTTTTTATGTCCATGTATAGGTTCCTAAATGTTTGTGTGAGGAGATTATGAGGGAGTTTTATGCTTCTAGATGGATGGTACATCTAGTTCTGACAAATATATATCATGATCTCTGCAGACAATACTAGTGGATAGGGATGAAAAAGGAGATAGTGGGCTTCATGGTGAGATGTTTCACCTGTTAGTAGGTGAAGGCTGAGCATTAGAGTCTTGATAGGTTGTTTCAGCCTTTTCCCATTCTATAATGGAAGTGGGATGATGTCACTATTAATTTCATGATAGAATTACCCAGGACACCCGACAAGAATGATGCAATATGGGTGATCACGGATCGACTGATGAAGGTATCTCACTTCATCCATATCTGGGAAATCTTCACCATCAATGATCTGGGTAGTTTCTATGGGCGAGAGATAGTTCGATTGTATAATGTTATGAGGATAATTTTTTATGATTGGGATCCTCATTTAACATCTTGGATTTGAAATCACCTTTAGAAGAATTTTGGATCATAGGTTCTTATGACTACAACCTATCATCCTCATACTGACGGAAAATCGGAGTGGATGATACAAATTATAGAGTATATGTTATGAGCCTATGTTCTAGACTTTAGTTGTTCTTGGGAGTAGTATTTATCACTTTTGTATTTTGATTATAATAACATCTTCTTGGAATCAATCTAAATGACTCATTTTAATTCTTTGTATGGAAGGATGTTCTGTTCCCCTCTTTGCTAGATAGAAGTAGGGGAGTTGGTGTTTGTTGGAAATAGTCTCGTGCATGAGATGTCTGAATAGGTCTAGTTGATCAGAAGGTGGTTTGTGATCATGCATATCTGACATAAATCATAGTCTGGCCACCATAGATGACCTCTAGAGTTTGAGTTTGGTCATCATGTTTTCCTTCAAGGGTTTCCTAGGATGGAGTGATCTCATATCAGGAAACTGGGAATGCATGTGCATAGGTTTTTCAAGATTTTCAATATGATAGAATGGGTAAGCCTAGTGGCATACCGTTTAGCCCTTTTATAGTGCTACAATACCACACATGATGTGTTTGACATGTCACAACTTCAGAGATATCATTCTGACCCTTCTCACATTATAGATGTTGATGACGTCAAGCTGGATATTGATGTGTCCTCTGAGGAGCATCTGATTCATATCATGTAGTATAGCAAGAAGAATCTCTAGTGGAATACCATGCCTCTAGGGTGAGTGTAGTGACAACATGGTCATGTGAAATGGGAGACCATGGAAAAGTAATTTGATATGCAGACATAGTAACTAAACTTGTTCTCTGATACCCCACAGTGATACTTAGAGCAGCTCAGGGAGGAGTTGTAATATGGTGGGGAGGTTATAAGATCCCATATTTTTTCAGGTATATATCTCTTTAATTTATGTTAAACCTTTTAGGGTCCATTTTTATTTTTTTAAACTATGGTAACTGATACTTGATCTGGTAGGATTAAGAGTTATGGAGGTGTAGTAGGAGGAGAACTGATTTTTGGATGTAGAAACAAATTTACACTATAAGATTGCAATTTATGAAGTAAAATTGTTAGTCCGGCCCTGAAAAATAGGAACAAGACATAAAATCACCGAGAAAGATATGAATATGAGATTTATGATGTAAAAAAGGGATTTTATGAAGTAAAATTGGTTTTTAATCTATTTTTCATTCCAGGGGATGGATTATTCAGTGTATGTAAAAATCATTGAATTTTTGATGTAGATCCCCATTTATGTCACAAATTAGTCATGACAAGTGTTTTAAAACATTTTCTGCCTACATTATGAGATTTGTTTTCTCCTCTCTCATAGTATCCCTCCCATGGATGAATTTTGAGGGCTTATCTATGATATATAAACTCATTCATTTGGATCTTGACGTTTTGGATCTTACAATTCAAGGGAATCCCTTCAATTCTCCTCCTCCCTCTTATCACGTTGATTTTCTCATGAGCAGAATCCTAGATCAAGATTGCCTAACTGAATCAACTTTTTATGTTCTTTGATGGTAGTTTCTTGGTTCCATTGAAAGGAAGAAGGAACATGGTTGTACCACAAATGTTGAGGGACTGCCAACCTCTTCTCAACTATTGAGGCAAGTGGTTTAGAATAACTCCCTAAATGTCTATTTTGATTATTCTGGTATGTAAAATAAAGGGGATCACATAGTTACATTGAGTTCATGACCGAAATAAATTAAATAATTCACCTTTTAATAAATTACACATGGTTAGAAAACTTATTGGATCTCATCGGGTCCATTGAAATTAATACCAGAATTACGACCACTTGATTGGTGAGCCTACCTTGTAATTTGTAACAAATTGGTAGCCTTATTAAGGTGAATATTGAATAATAAGTGAATAGTTGTAATTGGTAATCTTGATGAATTATTTTATATGCTTTATGTGTGACCATGTGTTATATTGGCATGACTTATTGTCTTGTTATGTCTCCGGGTTGTGTTAAAATGATTATATTAAGGGATTGCACCCGGTTGTGTTGAAATGTTTACATAGAGGGTTTTTTTCTGGTTACGTTGAAATGACAATATAAAGGGATTGCACCCATTTATGCTAAAATTAGTATATAAAGGGCATCCACCTGGTTATGCTACACAACTTATATATAGGGCATGCACCTAGGTATACTGAAATACTTACACAAAAGGGATTGCACACAGGCATGTTGTAACATTTATAGGGCATTTCCAAGTTCACATATGATGATTTTTTAATTAGTCCTTGGTTGGGGTTATGAGTATGGTATCCATGGTTCCAAAACAAGCTCAGTGATATCATAAAATGTGCTGAAGTAGGTTTGGTGGAACCTGAGTTTCACTCTAGAGCTTGAGGGTCGAAGAGTTATTTTATGAGACATTTTAATTTATTAAATTAATACCCATTCTTATCAATTTATTGCTTGAACTATATAACCAAAATGAATTTTTTAGACACTATGGGTGTCAGCCTAATGATTTTTACTCATACCCAGTTTGGTTCACCTTTTGTCACCTAAGAAGATTTCATGGATGTAGGATTGAAAAAGGGCAAGAGACCCTGCTATTTATTATTACTCACTATATGGGTTGGAGTATGGAGATGGGACCAACATGGGGATCAGGATCGAGGATTTTGGAGTCTTTATCATTTTATTTATCATTTTATTTGTTTTGATTTCATCATGCCATTTAGTTACATTCATTCCATATTTATATAATTCGAATTTATTTGGATTGTTCGGTTTGTTCCATTTTCATCTTAAGTTGTTTTTTTATTTGTTTATATTTTTTCGTTACTCTGATGTTATTTATTCTATTATTTCTACTTTTTCTAGACGGTATCATCTCTCAATATATTCTATACACCCTTTATTATAGTTGGTAGCCTCTGGCGTATGGAGAGGCATGCTTGATGTTAGGTAACTGACCTAGTTTGGTCCCATGAGGTAGTATCGGGCATGGACATTATAAAGTGGTATCAAATTGTAAGGTTTCTTTTTATATTTCTTTACTTTTTGTGAAGGTAGAAAAGAGACTAGGATGCATTTTGATGTGGAAATGTGCTCATTCATGAGAGTAACTAACCAATGTATGGGGGAAACTGAGTACCCAAGGATGAGATTGTTGTTCTTGTTGTTCACTTATGGAATTTGTGATTTTATTTCAACTTGGGTGATTCACTTGTTGTGTGATGTTATGGTTATTGAGAATATTGATCATGAGTCGGTATGACATGAGATGAGTATGCATGCATCCTGATATGAATATAGGTAAATATGTTTAAATGCATTGGTCATGTTAGGGATATATTTATTTAATGTGACATATCTTCCCATATAAACCATGAAATAAAATCCCTTAATATACCTAATATAAAAGATGAAAGAAACTATTATGTTATGATAAATCACTTATTAAGCCAAGTATATAGGAACATTGAGCTAGTGGTTCACTTTTTTTTACCCAATATAGGCAGACCTTGTTATATAACTTGTGTTCTAAGGTGTGTGTTAAACATTATAGAGAAAATACCTCCTCTTCATCTATGAATTGAGAGTTAGGAAAGTGAAAATAAAAACACTCTTAATGCAGCTAAACCAGAACTTCCCGCAACTCCAGGTAATTATATGGATGACCAACTTTGTGATATATTCCTAATAGTAATATGATCTATGGAAGTGGATACTATTTGCACTAAACCTTTTATATCTGACTTGACAAGAGAGTTCTTGTTACAAAATCTACCTATGTTCATTAGGGAAGGACGACCCCAGACAGAAGAGTTGGGCTGAGTCTGTCTAGATGACCATTAAGCACCTTGAAATAGCCATAGTTGTGTGGGTGAATCTGGCTGCTTATATTCTTTTAGGACCATAAAAACTCAAGTGGGACATCCTATAGTAGGTCGAGAAACAAGAGGAGTTACCGTGGAAGGACTTTGAGGTAAAATTTATGACAACTATTATCTTTAATACACTTTACTTCACGATTTATTACATAAAATAACACTTAATACAGCCCATAAGATCTGTTATCCAAGTGTATTTGGGATAATAGGTACATATAACATCAAGTTGGTACATGGATATAACAACATTTTTGAAAACATCCTTAACATGCTTCTAATATTCCATTTCTCATTTAAAACTGTATGGGGTAACTTAGAGATACACATATGAAGGGGGAGAGATATAAAGTCCAGTAATGGAATATAAAAAGAATAACATGATGAAAGTATTACATGATAGTCAATAGGAATTTTCATGGAACATTAAAGGGGTGAGAATCATAATCTTCAACAATGTGACATGATGCAATATGATAGTGTAAAAGTAATGTGAGTATGTGGCAATGACATAAAACATGAAATCATAAACACAGGTCAATGATAACCACCAAGGAATAATAACATGGTGGAAAGAGTCTCATAATAGATTAGTTTTACTCCCTAATCTCATACATGATGTTCATGAGACTAAAATTTTACACAATGCATCAGAACACTATAATTCGGGGTGCACCCGTCGCTTTCATATCATGTACATACATAACTGTGCCACATAGATCATTTAACACTTAATCATACTTCATCACATTTAATCCCAAAATTAAAGAGTGTGGAATACATATATTTAATTCCCAAATCAAAGAAGGATCAGAATTTCTAGATGAATACCCTTGAGTGGAAATGATAATGGTATTCACAATATAAATGTTTGGCATGGAAAAATCACATGATAATTTTGGCAGCATAATGGGGGTACATAATGAATCATGGGATGGATTAATGAGAGTTAAATGGGTCTATAATTACTTATAAATCATAAGGGTGGTAATAGTTATATGGAAAATTATATCCCATCAATAGGAACTTGAATAAAATAGACATTACATAAAGAAGTCATTTGAATAAAGATGAGAAGAAGATGATCCCTTACTTCGACATTATAACAACTTAGGTAGAGGTCATTACGAAAGTGGATAAATGATCTCTCAATATAAAAAAAACTATTGGACAGAAAATGTACATTTATGAATTCAAGATAACATAACCAATTGAGATTTAAAAATATAAATACAAATAAGTTGCTTGAATGGAAAAAATAAAGAGAGGTCCCTTACCCTAAGAGGGTGTTTTCAAAAGCACGAAAGGTGCTTCTTGAGATCTTGAGGCCACCTGAGAATGAATATAGAGAGGAAATGGAATTTTATAGTCTTGATTCAAGGATTTTTAGTGACGAGAAATGAGATCTTGGGTGGTTTTATATAGGGAAAGAGGGGAGTTTTTTTTATTATCCAAACTCAGGTATTGTAATTTATACAATAAAGTAATCAAAAACCAAAAACATATCATAGTTTTCCCATTTTTTTTACCAAATAGAAGTGGTTTTCATTAGTTATTAAGTACATGACTCGATCACATTAAAATAATACACTTATTTATCGGGAAGTGATTCATGTTTATAAATAATTTCTTTTAAAACCTCAAAATATAATATATATTTTAAAGGATTCATAAATGATTTCTAAAATTAATCAAATAACCTAAAAAAACATTATTTTAAATGTAAAATATATATTTGGTTGTGGATACCTTTTATTGTATATATTACATCACTTTTTGGTCATTAAGATTTCATAATAAATGTAACACCCTAAGAATTTACAAATATATTTATTATAGAATGCATAGATAACTATGTCTCTAAAAACACCACTTTTTTATAAACTAGCCATGTAAATATAATTTTGACACTTCTATGATGTGAATTTCAAAAATCTCACATACACGGTTGCAATCTGTAAGTTATTTGGAGTCCGATAAAAAAAACTCAATTTTCGGTGAATAGTAACCTACCCTTATGAATAATAACCTACCCTTATGAATAGTAAATTACCCTTGGGAATAATAATATGACTCTTATGAATGGTATCGATACCCATGAAGGTATAAATAAATTTAGGCACCTTAGAAATGAAGATGAATATTTTAAGTATTTATATTTTTCGATTAAATAATTACTTTAATTAAATATTTAATTAATCATATTTAGAAAATTATTTTTGAAAAATGGTCTTCATTTTTTGATTCTACATGTTGAAAAATGGTTAGGGTGAATTTTTGGTATTTTTCTGAAATACTTGATTTTTGATGATTAGTGAAATACCATAATTTACAAAATAAGATAAATACACTAATTATAAATTCATGTATGATGTTATGCTGATGTATGCCCAATTGATTCAAATTCACATGAAAAAATTACTATTCTTGGTCATGAAAGACTCATTATTCCTTGTCTTGTGGAGAAATAACAAAATTAATGAATATAATATAGAGAAATCCCCTCTCCCCTCCACTATATAAAACATCCCTCACCCCCTCTTCCTCCCACACCACTCAAGCTTCAAGCCTTGCCTAAATTCTGCTCAAATAGCTTCTTAACTTCCTCCCCCACATCCAAGATCTTCTGGTCTCACCAAAAGGCCAAAAACAAAGGTCTGAAGGAGTTTCTCAAGGAGGAGTGCTCAAGAGGTGAAAGTCTCTTCCTTTTTCTTTTAATTTATTTTACAAGTTCCATTATTTTGTTCTCTCTCCTCACTCAAACTCATCCAAATTCCATGATAATTCTAGTACCATACATGTAATGGATTTTCATTATACTAATTGAATATTTCATCATAATCTCTTTTCTTCCTTTCCTTTTATATTATAAATGCAAACACCGTTCGAGATGTGTCAATTTATCACACTCAAGGAAGACGGGTTTTCAATTTACATTACTATATTCAAGAATGGTCGTTAAAACTTTTCAATGGATGAACCAGATAATAATATATGTATTTTATCTTGTTTAATGTTCTTAAATCCTTACACACTCATAATATGGAATAATAATACAAAACAAGTTCATTGTGCACAAAACCGCCAAGCCAATCCAAGCATTTAACATCAACTCATTGAATGGGCCATCCTCATGGTATATAACCAGAATCATTATAAGATAATTTATATCTCTTTAATGTCACTAATATTATATATTAACAATTCTGAATGTTTAACTACATTTCAAAGGAATTCCATTCATGAATACAAGTAAATGAATCAGGAAAACCAAGTAAGAAAATGCTTCCAAAACAATAAAATTGTATCTCATAAACCCATAAAAAAGGATATTAATGAACCTAATAAGGTTATACCATATCAATTAAATGTTTATGAGGTTCTGGAATTTTTAATTAATGAAGATTAATTTGATTATTTAGGTCATTAAGAACAATCAAGAACACCTTCGAGCATAAGGTAAGGGATTTCTTCACTCATTTTTCATTATTTTTGGTTAAACATCTATTTCATTGGTTACATTATTCCAAGAATATGTGTGAATGACCAATGATTGTTTTATACTATATATCCAATTATATTTTTTTGATTTTTATTTGTCACACATAAATATTTCATTGATTTATCATCACTCTAATGACATAATCTTTGTAAGGGATATCTTAACTCAATTTCCATTCACGAGTTAAACATCTTTGTCATTGGTTATGTCTTTCCCAAAATATGTGTGAATGAACTATGATCGTTTTATTCTATATATCCACTTTTATTGTGTGGGTTTATATTTTTCACACATAATCATGTCATTGATTTTTCATCAATCTAATGATATGTTCTTGGTAAAAGATCCCCTCTCTCACTTTTGTTCAAAAAAATTCCCTATGTTGTGCCCTTTGATTTTTAATTCCTAATGATGGGGTATGTTTTCACACCTCCCCCATACTTCCATTATGATATATAAATAATGGGATACCCCTTTAAATCTCATTAAGATATCACAAGAACACCTGTTACCATGCTGAAATGTTTGTAAGACGTTTTCTCATCTCACTTTCAACTCCGTGGGATTTCAATTGTTCGCATCTTATTTCTTATATGTGGTATATGTGTACTGTAATTAAATATATAATATCATGATTCTATTTATTTTCATGGTATTCAAATATTCATTTTTTTATTATTAAATCATGTTCACATGAAACGATTGATTACAATGTGGTAACGGGCTCTGTCTCAATTTTCCATTTCGTTGTGACTTACTTTGTATTGTGCACCTAATAATTCTTATGTGGTGTACCTACTGCCTATTTGAGATCATTTTTCATTTGAAATTATATTGCTGTTAAATATACATATTCTCATATCATGGATATGTTTATTGTCTAAACTGTATACCATTTTGCATACGGTGTTTATTTGGAATGTTGTTTTAACTATGGAAATATTGATGAATCTGTATCCTCTACTCTATATAGATATTGAAAAGGCATATTAATTTTATATTAAATCAATTTATAAAGAATGTTTTGGACATGAAGTGATATGTGGGTCCCACTATAGCCCCTCTATGCATCGACATATCCTATGAGACAATCAGTTTGGCGACAAACCCTTTGAGTTTTTTTCCAAAAATCAGACGGGTTTCTATCCACAGAACTAAACCGTTTTAACGGTACTATGATATCATGTGCCAGATACATAACGTCCAATTAATGAGAATTATCTATTCATTATCAGTTATTACCATCCATTAGGTTTTCACTATGACAAAATCTATGGATAAAGTTTCATTCTCAGTTTATTAATGGTGTTAGTTTTTCATTTATCCATCATGCCACATTGACTATGCCAAGTTGTTTATGATTCATTTATTATTTATTCATGCTTATTCTATTTTTAACCATTACTGATCATTTAAGATCACCCCTTTCATTTGTTTACCTCCAATAGGTTATGAAGAGGATATCACTTATTGAGTTTCTATGGAATCATTTTTTAGTTTTTGTTATGTGCTATATTTTGTACCTTTCCAATGTAATTTGAGTTACATATATGTATCTAGTTTCTTCAAGACTAATAAATTGATCATTCCTTCAGGATTTCATTCCTTCTTATCATGTCAATGTACTTAGCAATGCACTGACTCCGGTCTAGAGAGGTCGGGGTGTTAATGTTGGTATTAAAAGAAGTTTAGTTGAAAACATTGAAACTAGAGTAAGAAATGTATAGTAGGGAACAAATCCCTATGGTAGTATTTGAGGATAAATGTACAATAACATCCTGTTATTTTGGTAAGGAATAGATTATGTGAATATTTCTAGAAAATACATCTAAGTCTAGATACGAGCAGGTAGAGGTGGCTCTGGCACAGATATACCTAGGTGTGAAAGCTCCGACAAGGAGTTTCGAGCTTGACCTGGGGTATTCTGGTACACAACAACAGGCCTTACTGCAATCTTGGTTATGAAACTTTCGAGGGATATGCTTAAGATAATTCATATTTTTTTACAATCCATTATGAAGGATTAAAATGTACAATTTTCCTCAGAGAAACCTTGTTTATGATATTAGTTATGAATTTAATTTAAATCTTTGTTAAGTGATTTTCTATTTGAGATTCATAACCTAATATAGTGTATGGCATTATTTAGAAATGACGTCTAATGGAAGAAGGGGAATCAATAATCATAGACAACTTTAGGGATTATAATTTTTCATGAAACATATGGTTAGTCTCTATGCCTATTTTTTTTGTTAAATCCTTGTTTTATTACTTTTCAGATAAAGGAAAATCAGTTACAAATGGAAGGAGGATCTCAAACGACATTCCTATCCCTTCCTGATGACTTGCTTGCAATAATTATTGCAAATTCATGTCCCAAAAATTCTGAAACATTTTCTAACATACAACTCACTTGCAAGAAATTATTTGACTTATCAAACACCTCTACCATACCTCGATAGCATCGTGGATCATGTGTTTTATTTAATCAAATCCTATTTTCTTAATATTCTCATATTTTCAAGAAATGTAAATATTATCAAGACATTTTCAAATATTTTACCTTATCACAAGATTTTGAAACATATTATTATTTTGAAAAAGGTTATCAAAAGGAGACCATTGCGCAACCTAGTTATATTTTCTTTTAAAATGTAATCTTTCAGCGCGTACTTATAGAATTTTAAAAGGACCATTGATTGAAAGTTTCAACTCAAACTTGGTCCGACGGTTTTATAAAAATCATGTTTTCTAAGATGTTTTAAAATTATATTTTATACATGATTATTTTTTGAAACTATTTTTCTGTGAACACCCATATGACCCAAGTTGTACAAGGTGTATCTGGATGAACGAAGCAGAAGATTTTGAAGGATCTATAAATCATTGTTGCAATGCATGGACTTTCTTTTTACATGAGAAAGATGATGATGAAACCATATGGACACCATGATCAAGGTACCCTCACTTTTTAATAAGTAAATAAAATTTTTCGAACGAAATTTTCGAAGGTGGGAATAATGTAACACCCCAAAAATTTACAAATAGACTTATTATAGAATGCATAGATCACTAAGTCTCTAAAAACACCACTTTGTTATAATCTAGCCAAGTAAGCATAATTTTGTCACTTCTATGATATGAATTTCGAAAATCCAACATACACGATTGCGATTAGTAAGTTATTTGGAGCCCGATAAGAAAAACTCAATTTTCGGTGAATAGTAACATACCCTTATGAATAGTAGCCTACCCTTATGAATAGTAACATACCCTTATGAATAGTAATATTTCTCTTATGAATGGTATCCATACCCATGAAGGTATAAATAAATTTAGACACCTTAAAAATGAAAATGAATATTTTAAGTGATTATATTTTTTGATTAAATAATGATTTTAATTAAATATTTAATTAATCATATTTATAAAATTATTCTTGAAAAATGGAATTCATTTTTTGATTCTACACATTGAAAATGGTTAGGGTGAAGTTTTGGTATTTTTCTGAAATACATGATTTTTTATGAATAGTGAAATACCATAATTTACAAAATAAGCTAAATACACTAATTATAGAGTAATGTATGATGTTCTACTGATGTAAGCCCAATTGATTCAGATTCACATGATAACATTACTATTCTTGGTCATAAAATACTCACTATTCCTTGTCTTGTGGAGAAATAACAAAATTAATGAATATAATATAGAGAAATCCCCTCTCCCCTCCACTATATAAACCACCCATCGCCCCATCTTCATCCCACACCACTCAAGCTTCAATCCTTGTCTAAATTATGATAAAATAGCTCCCTAACCACCTTCCTCATGTCCAAGACCTGCTGGTCTCACCAAAAGGCCAAAAACAAAGTTCTTAAGGAGTTTCTCAAGGAGTACTCAAGAGGTGAACCTCTCTTCCTTTTTATTTCAATTCCTTTTACAAGTTCCATTATTTTGTTCTCTCTTATCACCTCACCTCATCCAAATGCCATGATAATTCCAGTACCATAAATGTACTAGATTTACATTATGAGAAGGGAATATTTCATCATAATCTCTTCTCTTCCTTTCCTTTTATATTATAAATGAAAACACCGTTCGAGATGTGACAATTTATCACACTCAAGGAAGACGGGTTTTCAATTTGCATTACTATATTCAAGACTGGTCATTAAAACTTTTCAATTGTTGAACTATATCATAATATATCTATTTTATCTTTTTTAATGTTCTTAAATACTTACACACTCATAATATGGAATAATAATACAAAAAAAGTTCATTGTGCACAAAATCGCCAAGCCAATCGAAGCGTTTAACATTAACTCATCGAATGAGTCATTCTCATGGTATATAACCAGAATAAGTATAATATAATTTATACCTATTTAATGTCACTAATATTATATATCAACAATTTTTAATGTTTAACCACATTTCAAACGAACTTCCATTCATGAATACAAGTATATGGATCATGAAAACCAAGTAAGAAAATGCTTTGAAAACAATAAAATTGAATTTTATAAACCCATCAAAAAGGCCATTAATGAACCTAATAAGGTTATACCATATCAATTACATGTTTATGAGGTTATGGAATTATTAATTAATGAAGATAAATTTGATTATTCAGGTCATTAAGAACAATCAAGAACAACTTCGAGCATAATGCAAGGGATTGCTTAACTCGTTTTTCATTCTTTGAGTTAAACATCTATTTCATTGGTTACATTGTTTCAAGAATATGTGTGAATGTACTATGATTGTTTTATAATGTATATCCTCTTATATTTTATGAATTTTTATTTGTCACACATAAATATTTCATTGATTTGTCGTCACTCTAATGACACAATCTTTGTAGGGGATATCTTAACTCAATTTCCATTCATGAGTTAAACTTCTTTTTCATTGGTTATGTCTTTCCCAGAATATGTGTGAATGACCTATGATTGTTTTATTCTTTATATCCACTTTTATTGTGTGATTTTATGTTTGTCACACATAATTATGTCATTGATTTGTCCTCAATCTAATGAGACGTTCTTGGTAAGAGATCCTCTCTCCCACTTTTGTTCAAGAATTTCTCCTATGTTGTACCCTTTTATTTTTAATTTATAATTATGGGGTATGTTTTTTAACCTCCCCCATATTTCCCTTATAATATATAAATATTGATATACCCCTTTACCTCTCATTAAGACCTCACAAGAACACCTGTTACCATGCTGAAATGTTTGTAAGGGGTTTTCTCATCTGACTTTCAACTCCGTGGGATTTCAATTGTTTACCTCTTATTTCTTATATGTGGTATATGTGTACTGTCATTAAATATATAATATAATTATTCTCATTATTTTCATGGTATTCAAATATTCATTTGATGGTTATTTAATCTTGGTTACATGAAACGATTGATTACAATGTGGTAACAGACTCTGTCTCAATTTTTCATTTCGTTGTGACATACTTTATATTGTGAACCTAATAATTATTATGTGGTGTACCTACTTCCCATTTAAGATCACTTTTCATTTGAAATTATATTTCTATTAAATATCCATTTCTCATATCATGTATATGTTTATTGTTAAAATTGTATACCATTTTTCATTCAATGTTTATTTGGAATGTTGTTTTAACTGTGGAAATATTGATGAATCTGTATCCTCTACTCTATACAGATATTGAAAAGGAATATTTATTTTGTATTAAATCAATGTATATAGAATTTTTTGGAAATGTAGCGGTGGGTGGGTCCCGCTATAGGCCCTTTATGCACCAACAGGTCTCATGAGACAATCTGTTTGGCGAAAAACCCTTCGAGTTTGTTTCCAAAAATCAGACGGGTTTCTACCCACAGAACTAAACCATTAAAATGGTACTATGGTATCATGTTCCAGATACATGATGTTAAATTAATTACCATTATCTTTATTCATTATCAGTTATTACTATCAATGAGTGTCACAACTGGGTACCAGTGACAGCACAACTACCCCACCTTAACATGGTTGTCGGGTCCTGGCCCGCCAGGTACCACCAGTTGCCCTGCAGACACGTGGTCTTCACCCAAGGGTCCTCCCACATTCCTGAATGAGTCATCTGACTAATGATAGTCCCCACAATCCAACACATGTCATTTCAAGCGTGTTTTTGTCCTCACTCACACACACCCTAGGAAGCTTCGCAGAACATGGTCTTCGGGTCCTGGCCGGCCAGGTACCACCAATTGTCCTGCAGACTCATGGTCCCCACCCAAGGGTCCTCCCACATGCTTGAAAGAAGTACCCTCAATGAATCGACGGGTCTAATGAGACAATCAGTTTGGCGACGAACCCTTCGAGTTTGTTTCCAAAAATTAGACATGTTTCTACCCACAGAACTAAACTGTTTTAACAGTACTATGGTATCATGTGTCAGATACATGAAATTAAATTAATGAGAAATCTCTTTATTCATTATCAGTTATTACTACCCCATTAGTGTCACAACTGGGTCCCAGTGATAGAACATCCACCCCGCCTTAACATGGCCATCGGGTCCTGGCCCACCAGGTACCACCAGTTGCTCTGTAGACACGTGGTCCTCACCCAAGGGTCCTCCCACATGCCTGACCAGGTCATCTGACTAATGACAGTCCCCATAGGTCAACACATGTACTTTATAGTGTGTTTTTATCCACTATCACACACACCTTGGGATGATTCCCAAAACATGGTCGTCGGGTCCTGGCCCGCCAGGTACCACCAGTTGCCCTGCAGACACGTGGTCCCCACCCAAAGGTCCTCCTACATGCTTGAATGGGTCATTTGACTAATGATAGTCCCCACAGGCCAACACATGTATTTTCTAGTTTTTTTTTCCTCACTCACACACACACCCTGGGAAGCTTCCCAGAACATAGTCTTCGGGTCCTGGCCCGCTAGGTACCACCGGTTGCCCTGCAGACACGTGATCCCCACCGAAGGGTCCTCTCACATGCCTGAACAGGTCATATGATTAATAACAGTCCCCACTGGACAACACATGTCCTTTCTACTGTGTTTTTGTCCTCACTCACACATACCCTGGGAATCTTCCCAGAACATTGCCATCGGGTCCTGACCCGCCAGGTACCACCAGTTGCCCTGCAGACACGTGGTCCCCATCCAAGGGTCCTCCTATATGCTTGAACGGGTCATCTGACCAATGGGAATTCTCTTTATTCATTATCAGTTATTAATATCCATGAGCGTCACAATTGGGTCCCGGTGACAGCACAACCACCCCACCTTAACATGACCATCGGGTCATGGCTCGCTAAGTACCACCAGTTGCCCTATGGACACGTGGTCCTCACCTAAGGGTCCTCCCACATGCTTAAACAGGTCATCTGACTAATGATAGTACCCATAGGCCAACACATTTTCTTTACAGTGTGTTTTTTTCCGCACTCACACACACCATGGGAAGCTTCCAAGAACATGGTCGTCGGGTCCTGGCCTGATAGGTACCACCAGTTACCATGCAGACACCTGGTCCCCACCCAAGGGTCCTCCCACATGCCTAGACAGTTCATCTGACTAATGATAGTCCCCAAAGGCCAACACATTTCCTTTCTAGTGTGTTTTTTGTCCTCACTCACACACACGCTGGGAAGCTTCCCAGAACATGGTCGTCGGGTCCTTGCCCATCAGGAACCACCAGTTGCCCTACAGACAAGTGGTCCCCACCCAAGGGTCCTCCCACATGCCTGAAGGGGTCATCTGACTAATGAGTATTATCTTTATTCATTATTAGTTATTACTATCCATGAGTGTCACAACTGGGTCCCGGTGATAGCATAACCTCCCCGCCTTAACATGGTCATCGGGTCTTGGACCGCTAGGTACCACCAGTTGCTCTGCAGACACGTGGTCCTCACCAAAGGGTCCTCCCACATGCCTGACCAGATCATCTGACTAATGACAGTACCTATAGGCCAACACATTTACTTTCCATTGTGTTTTTATCCTCTCTGACACACACCTTGGGAAGCTTCCCAAAACATGGTCGTCGGGTCCTGGCTCGCCAGGTACCACCAGTTGCACTACAGACACGTGGTCCCCACCCAAAGGTCCTCCTACATGCCTGAATGGGTCATCTGACTAATGACAGTCCCCACATGCCAACACATGTCTTTTCCTGTGTGTGTTTTTCCTTACTCACACACACCCGAGGAAGCTTCCCAGAACATGGTCGTCGGGTCCTGGCTCGCTAGGTACCACCGGTTGCTCTGCAGACACGTGATCCCCACCAAAGGGTCCTCCCACATGCCTGAACGAGTCATCTGACTAATGATAGTCCCCAAATGAAAACACATGTCCTTTATAGTGTGTTTTTTTCCTCACTAACACACACCCTAGGAAGCCTCCCAGAACATGGTCGTCGGGTCCTGACCCGCCAGGTACCACTAGTTGCCCTACAGACACGTGGTCCCCACCCAAGGGTCCTCCCACATGCCTGAACGGGTCATCTAACCAATGGGCATTCTCTTTATTCGTTATCAGTTATTACTATCCATGAGCGTCACAACTGGGTCCCGGTGATAGCACTACCACCTTGCCTTAACATGGTCATCAGATCCTTGCCCGCTAGGTACCACCAGTTGCCCTGCAGATATATGGTCCTCACCCAAGGGTCCTCCCACATGCCTAAACTAGTCATCTGACTAATGAAAGTAACCACATGACAACACAAGTTCTTTCCAGTGTGTTTTTTTACTTACTCACACACACCATGGGGAGCTTCCCAAAACATGGTCGTCAGGTCCTGGCTCGCCAGGTACCACCAGTAGCCATGCAGACACGTGGTCCCCACCCAAGGGTCCTCCCACTTGCCTGAACGGGTCATCTGAGAAATGAAAGTCCCCACAGGCCAACACATGTTCTTTCCAGTGTGTTTTTTTCCTCACTCACACACACCCTGGGAAGCTTCCCAGAACATGGTCGGCAGGTCCTGGCTCGCCAGGTATCACCAGTTTCCCTACAGACACGTGGTCCCTACCCAAGGGTCCTCCCACATGCTTGAATGGTTCATCTGACTAATGAGTATTCTATTTATTCATTATTAGTTATTAATATCCATGAGTGTCAAAATTGGGTCCCGATGACAGCACAACCACCCCGCCTTAACTTGGTCATCGGGTCTTGGACCGCTTGGTACTACCAGTTGCCCTACAGACACGTGGTCCCCACCCAAGGGTCCTCCGACAGGCTTGAACGAGTAATTTGACTAATGACAGACCCCACAGGACAACACATGTCCTTTATAGTGTATTTGTTTCCTCACTCACACACACCCTGAGAAGCTTCCCATAACATGGTTGTCGGGCCCTAGCCCGCCAGGTACCACTAGTTGCCCTGCAGACACGTGGTCCCCACCCAAGGGTCCTCCCACATGCCTGAACGGGTCATCTGACTAATGAGAACTCTATTTATTCATTATCAGTTATTAATATCCATGAGTGTCACAACTGGGTCCCAGTGACAGCACAACCACCCCGCCTTAACATTGTCGTCGGGTCCTGGCCCGCTATGTACCACCAGTTGCCCTGCAGACATGTGGTCCTAACCCAAGGGTCCTCCCAAATGCCTGAATAAGTCATCTGAGTAATGACAGTCCCCACAGGCCATCACATTTACTTTCTAGTGTGTTTTTGTCCTCACTCACACACTCCCTAGGAAGCTTCCGAGAACATGGTCGTCAGGTCCTAACCCGCTAGGTACCACCAGTTGCCCTGCAGACACGTGGTCTCCACCCAAGGGTCCTCCCACCTGCTTGAACGAGTCATCTAACCAATGAGAATTATATTTATTCATTATCAGTTATTATTATCCATGAGTGTCACAACTGGGTCCCGGTGACAACACAACCACCCCAACTCAACATGGTCGTCACATCCTGGCCCGCTACGTACCACTAGTTGCCCTACAGACACGTGGTCCTCACCCAAGGGTCCTCCCACATGCCTAAACGGGTCATCTGACTAATGACAGTCCCCACAGGCCAACACATGTTATTTCTAGTCTGTTTTTGTCCTCACTCACACACTCCATGGGAAGCTTCCCAGAACATGGTCGTCGGGTCCTGGCCTGCCAGGTACCACCAGTTGCCATGCAGACACGTGGTCCCCACCCAAGGGTCCTCCCACATGCCTGAATTGGTCATCTGACTAATGACAGTCCCCATAGGCCAACACATGTCCTTTCCAATGTGTTTTTGTCCTCACTCACACACACCCTAGGAAGCTTCCCATAACATGGTCGTCAGGTCCTGGCCCGCCAGGTACCACCAGTTACCCTGCAAACACATGGTCCCCACCCAAATGTCCTCCCACATGCCTGAACGAGTCATCTGACCAATGAGAATCTATTTATTCATTATCAGTTATTACTATCCATGAGTGTCACAACTAGGTCCCGGTGACAGCACAACCACCTCGCCTTAACATGGTCATCGGGTCCTAGCCCGCCAGGTACCACCAGTTTCCCTGCAGATACGTGGTCCTCACCCAAGGGTCCTCCCACATGCCTGAATAGGTTATGTGACTAATGAAAATCCTCAAAGGCCAGCACATGTTATTTCTCGTGTGTTTTTTCCTCACTCACACACACCTGGGGAAGCTTCCCAGAACATGGTCGTTGGGTCCTGGCCCGCCAAGTACCACTAGTTTCCATGAAGACACGTGGTCCCCACCCAAGTGTCCTCCCACATGCTTGAAAGGGTCATCTGACTAATGACAGTCCCCACAATCCAACACATGTCCATTCCAGTTTGTTTTTTTCCTCACTCACACACACCCTGGGTAGCTTCCCAGAACACGGTCGTCGGGTCCTGGCCTGCTAGGTACCACCAGTTGCCCTGCAGACACATGGTCCCCACCCAAAGGTCCTCCCACATGCCTGAACAAGTCATCTGACCAATGAGAATTCTCTTTATTCATTATCAGTTATTACTATCCATGAGCGTCACAACTAGGTCTCAGTGACAGCACAACCACCTCGCCATAACATGTTCGTTGGGTCCTGGCCCTCCAGGTACCACCAGTTTCCCTGTAGATACATGGTCCTCACCCAAGGGTCCCCCCACATGTCTGAACAGGTCATCTGACTAATGAAAATCCCCAAAGTCCAACACATGTTCTTTCTAGTGTGTTTTTGTCCTCACTCACACACACCCGGGGAAGCTTCCCAGAACATGGTCGTTGGTCCTGGCCCGCCAAGTACCACCAGTTGCCCTACAGACACATGGTCCCCACCCAAGGGTCCTCCCACAAGCCTGAACGGTTCATATGACTAATGAAAATCCCCACAGGCAAAAACATGTCATTTCTAGTGTGTTTTTGTCCTCACTCACACCCCCTGGGAAGCTTCCTAGAACATGGTCGTCAGGTCCGGGCCCGCCAGGTACCACCAGTTGCCCTGCAGACACGTGGTCCCCACCCAAGGGTCCTCCCACATACCTGAATGGGTCATCTGACTGATGAAAGTTACCACAGTCCAACACATGTCCTTTCCAGTGTGTTTTAGTCCTCAGTCACAGACACCCAAGGAATCTTCCCAGAAGGTCACCCATCCTGATAACTACTTCATTCCAAGTACGCTTAATTGTGAAGTTCTAATCACGTAGGCTTCCGAAAAGGAAGGTTCATCTTGTTGACATGAGTCATATCATTTAGTCATTTAACCCTTTATTATCCTGGGGTGTTGCATTCAACCCCCCATTTAGAGCACAACGTCCTCGTTGTGGGCCCTATATCTCAACATAGGTAGTACACCGCACTAATCCATGCCATGCATGCATAACTGTGAAGTTCTAATCAGGTTGGCTTCCGAAAAGGAAGGTGAATCTTTTTGACATGAGTTATATCATTTAATCATTTAACCCTATATCATTCTAGGGTGTTGCATTCACCCCCCCCCCCCCCCATTTAGAGCACAACGTCCTCGTTGTGGGCCCTACATCTCAAACCAGGTAGTGCACCACACTTAAGGCTGGGTACCACCTTTGACACCAAATGTCACAACATGGTCCCGGTGACAACATAGCCACCCCGCCTTAACATGGTCGTCGTGTCCTGGCCCGCCAGGTACCACTAGTTGCCCTACAGACACGTGGTCCCCACCCAAGGGTCCTCCCACATGCCTGAACGGGTCATCTGGCTATTGAAAATCCTCACAGGCCAACACATTTCCTTTCCTGTGTGTTTTTTTCCTCACTCACACACACCTTGGGAAGCTTCCCAAAAGGTCACCCATCCTGATCACTACTCTAGGTCAAGCACTCTTAACTGTTGATGTTCTAATCAGGTAGGCTCCTGAAAAGGAAGGTGCACCTTGTTGATATTAATCATATCATTTAGTCATTTAACCCTTTATCATTTTGGGGTGTTACTGTTTCAGGTATTCCTAGACCTTCTTACGTTAAATTATTATTATGTTAGCTTGGAAAAATGGTTTATTAGTAAAAAGATGTGTATTTGTTAAAACACATTGCAGAATGGTGAAATGACCAATTAATGCATCATAATATTCAGTTAAATATTTTATTAGTTAAACAATATGTAAGTATGAGTTTTGGAGGTCTACAAAGTCTTGAAGAGGACGAAATAAAAATATTAAATTTATTATTTTAAGCTTGAGCAATTTATTCAAAATAATTGAATAACTCAAAAATGTGCTGTCGTATGAGAAAATTGAGACCACAATTATGTATGAGATATAGTGTTTACCATAGGAGGGGTATAACATTCGAAGGCGTCATACATTTAGATGTCTCTCTCATGAGATAATGTTATTAAATAATATTTAATATATTATTTATTAAATATAATTAAATATGTTCTAAACAGTGCAACATATGGGAAATCTGAGACCACCGATGGGTCCGAAATGGGGGGTTTACCCTAGAAAAGATATAACATTTGATCGCATCGGGTGTTTGGACGTCTCGCTAGCAAAAATAACCTTTTTTATTTTAATTATTTAATTATTCTGTTTTTTAAATATCAAATCATAAATATCTCTCAAACCATTCATCCTTTGAGAAATATGATACCACTGTTGGGTCCGGAATGAGGTGTTTTACTTAAACAGGGTATACATTTTATTCGCAGCAGACATTTGAAGTTATTTAATTTTTATATTAAATAATTAATTCAGTTTAAAATTTAGATCTGAATTTTAATTATGATTTTTTTTCTTCTCTTCATCTTCTACACACGGTCATCCTCCATTGAATCCTTATTCAATTTTCAAAACCTTCCATTTCTTAACCGTTTCAATCGATTTCGGTTTCGATGCTTTAGTGAGGGGAAATTAATGACTCTGTTATTAATTTTTTGTTGAATCACATATTAAATAGAGTGTTCTAAAATGGGTTTAGGTGTGCTGCATTTTTTAGGGTTCTTAAATTTTTGAAACCCCTTAATCATTAGTGTTGGTAGATCCTTTTGAGTATGATCAATTCCATGTTTCTTTCCAAGTGATTGTTGAAGAGTTTATCGGACCGACACTATTCAGCACGACCATTCCTTCACGTGGGGTTCTTTTTTTTCTTTCCTTGGAACACAGCAAGGTTAAAGAATGTGATTTTTTTATTTATTAATTTAAAGTATTATTATTTTTATTATCATTATTTTAATCTTCTATATTAAATAAATTATTTGATAATGATCGGAATTATGTGTCGTCAGTATTATTGAATTAGTCTCAACATGCATAATTAAAATAATATTTTTTGTTTCAAAGGCGATATAGTATTACTCGATCCGATTTTTCACATTTTAAAGGATCTTTGAAAATAAATTATCAAATGATAAATTCTAAACTATAAATGGATAATTTGTGAAAAATTATAATAAAATAATTATAGATGTATAAATTGTAAAAGAAGTTATTAGAATATAATTATACAAATTATTAAAGGATAATTATAAGGTAATCATCACGTGATGTAGCTTATCAAAACTATCATGAGATAATTACGTGTTTTATTAAATATCAATTGCATGGAAATATCAAAGATAATTTTTACACATATATTATAAAAGGATAATTAATATAATTATTGAGTGATAATTTCAAGATTATCAAAGGTGAATTATTAATATTATTAAAATGATAATTGTGAGTTTATTGAAGATAATTTTTTTGATTGATAAACGCGAGCACATGCGTTGATCTAACGATAAACTGGATAATTTTCCATGAAAGATAAATATTATCGCATGTGATAATATATATAAATATTTTGAAACTTATAATGGTGAGATAAATTATCATCGCATGTGATAATTTAAAATTACAATCCGAATATTATCCTGGAGAGAGAAAATGTCATCACATGTAATATTTTTAATCGATAATTTGACGATTATCCAAGAGATAGAAAATGTAATCGCATGTAATATTTTATTTCCTTGAGAAATAAAATAGAGGGAAATAATTATTCTTATGGATATTTATTGAGATTGCATTCATTAACATAAAACAATAATCCAGAGATTATTCAGGAGAGAGAAACTATCCCCGCATGTGATATTTTATTTTCTTTTGAGATAAAATAACTGGTATTGGTTCTAGGAACCCTTGACGAACGTCGAACTTTTTTGTGTCGATGCTTATGATAATAAGGTCATGAAGAGGCGTATTGAACCACATGGTGTGGTTTATCCTTGTTGTTGGCATCGACGACCTTGAGGTAGGTTGTAAGAACCCATACCTTCTTTTTAGGTATGTTTTCCTTTTTTGGTCATTTCTGAGAAAAAGAGGTTTTTCTGGAGGTTGTGCAGGGGTGCACGGTTGGCGCACGGTCTGAACAAACTGTGCAGCCCGCCCAGGAAACCGTGCGCCTTTGATAGTGGGCTCCGCACGGGCTGTGCACGGTTTGTCAGACCGTGCGGGCAAGCTGTGCGAAGTCCCTGGGTGAGACAATGGCAACCGCACGGTTGATGCACAGTTTGTCAAACCGTGTGGGGGAACCATGCGGCCACTTAAAGTTAGGGTTTTTAAGTCCCGGGCCACTCAGGATTTCCCATTCCTCCACCATTCTTCCTCCCACTCATGGCTCACATGAGATTTGGGATTTTAAGAGGTTGGGGGAGCTCCTTGGATCGTTTTGGAGGCAAATCGAAGGGGTTTCTTGGTGGATCGAAGGTGGTTCTCCTCAGGTAAGTCCCTCTTTTGGTTCCTTGACATTTTAGTAGGGTTATCTCTCTCTCTCTCTCTCTATTAGCTTCCTAGATCTATAAGGGTTGCATGTAGATATAGGGTTGTGTTTCCTTTGTGTGTTAAAGGTTGACCTTGTTGTTTTTAGGGAAGAGTTTTTGAGGTGGTTTCGAGGAGGCATTCACCCGATTTGGGGTGCGTTTGTGTAAAGAGGTCGATTTCTCCAAACCCTAAGAGGTCGGTGGATTGTTCCTTTCCATTCGATGTCCATGAGTATTATGTGAAAATTCCACCAATACACTTGAACAAGGTATTGTGTGTTCACCGTTTTACCCCTGTTATTTGTCTACCATGCTTGTATGCCTGTGTAGAGGTAATTTGGTTATGAATAGGGATAATTGCTATGCTTTGGATGTGTTTTTCCCATGTATGTTATATTTACGACTGTTTAGTCCTGTTTAGCCTTTGGCTGCTTTGCCCGTTTTCCATGCATGTTGCTGTAGGATGGGGAGTTTGTATTCTGACATGCTTGATATGTTGTAGACTGTAAGCCAAGTAGTTCTGTAGGTATACTTTGGCCATATTACATTGCTATGCTCGTTGACCTACATAGGGCCATGAGAACTTGTTGTAGAAGACTATAAGGGGAATTTACCAGGTGAGCTTCCTCAGAGAGTCTTTGAGAACTTAGGCTATAAGGAGGATTGACTGAGTTAGCATCCTCAGAGATCCTAGAACCACTTGGGGCTATAAGGGGAATTGACCGAGTGAGCTACCTCAGAGAGTACATGATTGATTTAGACTATAAGAGGATTGACCATGTGAACTTCCTCAGAGAGTCTTTGTTTGAATGGTACAACCTGGTCTATAAGGGGAATTGACCGAGTGAGCTTCCTCAAAGAGTCCTAGACCTTGGGGTTATAAGGGGAATTGACTATGTGAGCTTCCTCAGAGAGTCCTTGACTACCCTAGACTATGTGGGGAATGGACTATGTGAGGTTTCTCAGAGAGTCTTGATTTACCTTTGACTATAAGGGGAATGTAATGTGAGATCTTCCTCAGAGAGTCTTATTATATTCTTATGACTGAAACAGAGGGGTTAGGGTGAGTGCACTGCCCAGAGGGTTGTCTGTACTTCTTAGGTAGGACCAGAGGGGATGACTGTGAGTACTTCCCAGAAGGTTACCGGTTTACTGTTTAGTACTTCCCTGTTTATTGATTTCTTTACTTTTACCCGCCATATACTCACTGGCTGTTAGGCACAGATCTTGGGGTGGTTTCCTACTGGGATTTAGTCTCACAACCTTTTTGGGTCATGCTTTTGGGCCCAAATAGATTATATTGTTGCAAGTATAGATAAGGGAAAGCGCCCTTCAACTTCAGGTACTTGACTTTGCTGCGGAGATGGAGAGTATGAGACCAAGCTTAGGCTTGCGATGCTGAGGAGATGTTTATTTGTTTCTTTTGTACTTTGGTTTAGTACTAGTTTTATTCAGCATTGTGACTTGTTGGACTGTTTTCTTAGACATATGTACCATGCATCATTTTATATATATATGTGCTCCAGTTTATTATTTTAGTCTCCCGCTGTTTACCGTTGTTGGATATTTACTACTTCCGCTATTGTATAATTGTTTCTCTTCCGCTATGTTACTTTGCCAATAAGGTCATAGTTTCTCCACGATCACACCCAAGACCCTCACTGCTAGTTGGCAGCCTCTGGCGTTTGGGGAAATGCGATTGAGGCCATGTGACCAACCGGGTACGGGGCGCCTCTGGGTGGCTTCCAGAACTGGGATGTTACATAGGTGGTTCCATTCTGATCATCCAAATTGATTATCCTTGTATTGCTTGATTTATTTCAATTTTTGATTTAATTTCAATTGCTCAAATATTCTTTCAATTAAATTGATAAAAACTCGATTCCAGTGAATTGAGATATTTGAAATGTTTTTGGCATGAAAAATTGAAAAACCCCTAATTCCACTGAATTGGGTGTGTTTATGAAAATTTACTGATTTAAATTGTTTAATATAAATTATGGATTTGATGGAAATGATTTCAATTAAATTGTTGAATTTAATTGTGTAAATAAATTGTGTGATGATGGAATTGGTTTTTAATGGGTTTCAAACCTGTGAAATGGCTTAAAATGATTTGATAGAAACCTATTGGTTTTATCTTGTGAAAAAGGTATGTTTTTTTATAAAACCTATTTTGGTTTTAAATGGAATGAAATTGGAACTATCAAATGGAAGAATGATATTGATTGAATTTTTAAGCAGTCTTAAAATAGTTCACCCATCATGTAAGAGCACATGAAAGCATTTGGTTGTTAGTATGTTATTTGGATACACTATACGCTATGACAACGTTCTAAAACATACTTGTGGTGGGTCACATCCCTGACGGGTTGGTGATGAGTATCCTTTGTCCAGTTTCATTGGGACGTGTGTATACACATTTTTTTGAGTTTACATAGAGAGTGCGGAATCCTATAGTTGGTTAATACTGTCTTACCTTTTGGCAGATGACCATGTCGCTCGCTTGTTTATTTATATTTGAGATATAAATGTATGCCAATGTTTGAACTACTTACATGACTTCTCATTTTACTTAAACTGTTTTATGTAAAAGTTTTATTTAAGCCATTGTTTTAGAAATATTCCATCATTTGTAAAGCTTTTTCTTAATGTATTTTTCCATCATTTTGAAAATGCATAGCATGTTTTTTTAAGTATTATTTTGAATTTCCAAACCCGTTTATTTGAAAACTGAAAGTTTTTATTTGGATAATATATATATGACATCTATTATGGAATATTTGGTGGTATCCTACTGGGCTTAGGCTCAAACCCTATTTTTTTCTTCAGGTGTTTGTAGACTTTATTCTTCCAGGTTCGATTAAATGGAAGAGATCTCTTGGAGGTGGATCCAGCTGTTGAGTTTAAATCATGGTGAGTTGTGTCCTTAGGGACCTTAGGGTTGTTTTTTCCCCATTTTAGTACTTGATTTGTAGTAATTTGGGATTTTTATGCCTTATTGTATTTCGGTACTTCACTCCCAATGAAGTTTCTTTTTTTATGCATACTGTCTTGTTTTATTTTGCTTCCGCATTTTTGTGGAAAAATCATTCCAACATATATTTTGTATGATGCTAGGTGCTAGTCGTCGACCCGTGGGGATCGGTAATTCCATTCGGGCTATGCCAGTGCCGGCTCGGTTATCGGGTTACTAGGGTACCCGGGCTGGTTCGTGACAAAAAGGCATCAGAGGGAGGTTAAGCATCTTGCCTTGATGACAATATGCATTTAAGTATTTTTTTTTTTGGGACTTATGAGGTAGTTGTGATTGATTTCCTGGCCAACTCTCACCGTAATGAACCTTATGTCACCAGGGGTGGTTAGGGAAAGACGTCTTGTGGATTAGTTCTAGTCTTTTCCTTATTTTGATTTAGATAGAGTTAAATCCAAATCATTTATGTTCTACTGGTCAGAATCATGTTTCCCTTGTTTCTATGTACGAGCATTATCTAATGACTTCCTTATTGTCTGCTGATGTTGGGTAACATCATGCCTCTGAGAAGATTTTCGAATCAGATCCAGGAATAGACTAATACTGAAAATCAGTGAGCGAATCCTCCAGTGGACCCAAGCCTAGTTGAGGTGTTTGTGCGCACTGTCTAAGCTCTGGAATATGCACCACCTCTAGTCCCCATTTCTCAACATGTTGAGGAATTGTTGGGCCGGATAGAACTTATATTTGAGTTCATGTAGACACCGGACGAGATCAAGGTGAAGTGTGACACCTTCTTGTTAGAGGGACCAAGAAGGAGATGGTGAGACATGATAGTGAAGACAAAGAGACATGAGGGCTTAGATTGGAAGGACATCAGGGTTCTTTTCACCAAATAGTTCTATCCAGAGCCAATGGTGTTGGCCAAAGACATGGAGTTTTCAAGCCTGAGCAGGTTAAACGAACTGTGGCTCCTACAGACGTTTGGGGGACTTGCATAAGTTAAGCCACATCTTTCCCACTCCACACAGAGACACAAGATCATCAACACCTTCAAAAAATGTGGGGCAATCAAATGCTTCATGTACAAAAGGGTTCCAGCCACAGGTATCTGGAAAGAAGCTTCTTCACGTAGTGAAAGAGTCTCTAGAGGAAGCTAATACATGTCCAATGACCATAATAGGTATCATTACTATAGATTCATCTTTAGTGACTGCACTTTTGATACCACTGTATCTTACTTGTTTATTTCAACCTGTATCCTTAATATTCTTAATCATCCTATGAAGCTTTTATCTTGTGAAATGGATATTATTACACCCCTTGGTGCGAAGAGAGAGCATGGTCTTTGTAGTCCTGCTTGTGTCTTCTCTCTATCAGATGTAGATTTTTCTTGGAGTTTTCTCATACTCAACATGGATCCTCATGACATCACATTCGGGATGGATTGGATTATTGCCAATAAAGCCCAGATTGATTGTTATCTTTGACGGTTCTACCTTACTACACCCAGTGGTGTGCCTCTTTTATTTTAAGGAGAATGAGATTTGAGGTCGAGCAGAGCTAGAAATTCTTATCTAGAGTTGGGGAAAGTGATATCAGTGTTTAATTTTGATATCGAGTGAGATTATTTGGGTGGTGATCTTCCTCCAGTTGTCTTCATGTTTTCCCAACGTGTTTCCTTTCGTTTTTTTTCTGGTTTCCAACATGTAAGAAGTTGAGTTCTCTATTGACTTAATGTCTCATACTCAACCAGTTTATTTTCCCTCTTACCAAATGGTTCCAGTTGAACTGAAAAAACTAAAGACCCAATTGGATGATCTTTTTAAGAAAGCCTTTATTCACCCAAGTATGTCACCTTGGGCGGTGCCGGTTCTATCTGCCATGAAAGCTGATGATTCTCTGACATATTCTCTTCAAGATATGATTCTTCAAGAACACAAACTAGTTGACGAATTCTATGAGAATTAGAGACTCTCTTTATAATGGGGAGATTGATGGCCAGTGGTTGTTCTCTAAAGACAGTGTTCTGTATTATCAGAATCGTTATGTTGCACTGTTAGCGACAAGGAAGGATATTATGGGGGATTTCCATATATTCCAATGGGTTGAGAACCCAATAAGCACTAACACGTTCTATGACATGAAGCAGCAGTTTTGGCGACCATGTATTCTTGAAGGTTTCACCTCGGTTGGGTCATCGACGGCTTGGGAGGCAAGAGAGGTTTGCTCCTTGTTTTGTGGGATATTTTGAGGTTGTTGATTAGGTGGGGAAAATTGATTACCATTTAGAAATACCATTGAAACTGATGTCGATACATAATGTGTTTCATGTATCTCAACTTCAAAAGCATTTATCTGACCCATCTCATGTTCTAAGTTGGTGTGATCTTTAAGTGGCACCTGTTTTATCTGTGATTGAATGACCGATCATGGTTGTTGATTTTGATACCAAGGTACTTCATGGAAGGATGATACCTCTAGTCCGTGTGATAAGGAAGCACGATTCTAATTCTCATAAGACATGAGAGATGGAGGCACTGTAACACCCCGAGATTTTAAGAAAAATATTGTTTTTAATTTCATTAATGTATTATGTTATATGCTACACCAAAATGAGCTTTCACAACACACATCTCTGACCTGGATTGAATTACACGCAATCGCGACCTTCCACGATAGTGTGTGTTGTACGCAACACCAAGTTTCGCTAAACAACGATATGCTATTAAAATATTATTAAAACTAGCAGTTATGAATAGTAATAACCAATTTTTGAAATTTTGTAAATTTTATTTTTCAAAATGGACTTCATTTTTGGATTCGAAATATCGAAATTAGCTTAGGGTGAAATTTTGGTATTTTTCTGAAAACTTTTAATTTTTGGATGAATAGTGAAACCACTAAGTGGTAGTTAAAAAAACTGAATTTTTCATAAAACTTAATTTTACCACTTCTGTGAGTGAAATTTCAAAAATCCAAGAGACACGGTTGATGTCAGTATTTAAAATGTGGTTCAATGAGATGAAAATAATTTTTGATGAATAGTAACTTTTTACTTTTATTTACCACGGTTAAAAGTAAATAGGGTAATTAAGGGTAAAAATGATATTATTATTACCCTAACACATGTCCTAATTCTCTTGGACAAGTTTAATTCGACCAAAAACAAACTTAGGAATAAAATATGACAATTTAGGCCCACTTGGATTAGATTAGTACATTTATTATTAATTTATTTAAAGAAGGGTTAAAAGAGTTAAAATCAAAGTTTATTTACGAAAAAAAATTTAATATAGGGTTATACATAAGATAAATTATATTTTAAATATTCATTAGAAATCTAAAAACATTTCCTACATAATGGTATTTTATTTGTAATTTTTAGACAGTAAATATTTTAATTTATTTATGACACAACAATGATGCAGTAATTATCTTATTAATGAAATATTGACATAATTGATGTTATAAATACCAAAATAAATATAATTTGAGACTTTTTATGAATTACACTAATTTTCTAGGTTAATATGACATGTTAGTATTGATTTAATTAACTGTTTTCGAACTTATCATTCTGTTAAGAATTTCATAAAAATCATGTACCAAATAGTGTCAAAATTGACATAAATTTGTTTTTAAAACAAATATTATATTATTAATTGTTATTTTATTCCAAAAAATCTAAGGTTCGGCCAAATGACTTAGAAAAGGTTAAATATATTAATAATAAACAATTTGTGGTTCGTTTGGATTCTTATAGTATGTTTATTAACCTTATAGTATAAGAACACAAGAAGACACAGTAAAAGTAAAATTATTTAACTTAATGTTAAATCTAAATGATAAGGTTAAAATAGGAACCTAAACTTGTATAAATTCTATTGGATGAGAGGATTTCGACCCATCCCCACCTTAGCCTCGAAATAAATCAATTTTGGATCTATTTAAAATTGAACTTGACTTTATAATAAAATAATATTTTTAGTTATTCCAAAGGTGCCCCTCTCCTCCCTTATAAAAGAACACCTCCTCCCTCTCTTCCTCACACAAATTTGAGCCTTCAAGCTCGGCCAACCCCTACCAAAATCTCTTCTCCACTTCCCTAGAAACATCATAGAGGTTCTGGTCTTCCTCAAAGTCCAATTTTAGTGCCCTAAGAGGAGGTCTCAAAGAGGCGCTTCAAAGAAGAGGTAATTTCCGTTACCAATTCTTTCACCTTTATTTCTTCTTCCACTTCTTCTTATTAGGTTGTTTCATTATGAAGTAATAACATCAGTATCACTAATATACTGATATGTTATTATAATTATGAAACAATCCTAATTCACCATCTATCCATCATACAGAAAACGAAATCACCGTGCGTGCGTACGTACGGAATACCATCTCCACACCGTGGTGTAATCTATTTTTCCACCAATACCTAACATGGATGGGTATTATGGTGTAAAGAATAACTATACATAGTTATTATAACATCATAATGATTCTGATATATTGTATCATCCACTCCAATTCAATTCAATAATTATGGAAATGATATCATCGCTCGTGCGTACGTACGGAATACCGTCTCCACGACGCGATGAGATTCATTCTCCATGTTAACCATTTAAGAATGATTATAAAGTATATATAAGCAATAATAATGAAATATATGACATGGTAAATCTACTGGATTTATGTATATATATTTCATCTACTTACTTCCATTCAAGACAATAAGGAAAGGAAAACAGCGTTCATGCGTACGTACGGACTACCGTCTCCATGAACTGTGTGTTTCATTTCATTTATCTATCTATTATATATATATATACTGAATATATATGATATATAAATCATATTTTATATTCTGGAAGTAATTAAATCATGATATAAGTAATAATAATTTCATGAACAACAAGTCCAAACACCTACGATAAATGAAACAATTTTACCCAAAACGCTCTTTAACATGGAATTTACAAAAGAACGGGTAATATAAAGTCATAACTGAACCATATATGATATCATAACAATGAATATGATTCTGTAATAAGTAAATGACATTATCTAAATCATTATATAGGAGGTTCGGACACTTATGAAGCAAATCGGACCTAAGGTAAGGGAAATATCACAATCTCATCTTTATCCGAGATTGTTTATACTTTAGCATTTAATGGGGTGCATTTTATCATCCACATCCATGTTTCCTCAATATGTAATATTATTTACATCCACCTAAAATTGTTTAAATCCAATTTTACCCTTTGGTGAGTTTTTAGTAAAGGATATGAAAGGAATCTTTTGTCGTTTTTCGTACGTGGTACTTTTTGACTTTTCTGACAAGAGTACGAAGAATGTTTTTTTAAACTTATACGGCATGAATGGATTTTTAAAACATTATTTCAAAGAAGCTTCCTTTACAAGTTTTCAAGTTTATTTTTAATCAACTTCTTTTAGTTTAGAATTGTATGACATGTTATGAAAGGAAAAGTGTTTTTGAAGAAGAAAGGATATTTTCCTCAAGAATGGAGTTCAAGTGTTTTATAAAAATTATTTTCCATATAAGACAATAAAGGGTTATGTTTTTATCCCTATTATTACATTTATTTGATTATGTTGTGATGGAATTATTTTTATGAATTCTTTTATCTTATATGAACAGTTTCATGATGTCATTTGTATTACATGGGTTATGCAATGATGTATGATTTATGATTTTGTGGCACACATAAGAATGGTATCATTATGTGATGGGTGGGACCTATATATCCCTCCAATGCATTGGGTAAAGATTTTATATCTCATGAGATAGACATGGATGGAATGGTAGGTTACACCGGTTCAGTGAAACAGGACTGAAACGAGGGTGACTCGGTTCAGAAAGGGACTTTGTCCACTAAGATAGTCTTGGCAATGAGTCTTGACTAACAAGAAATGATTCTCTATGATTATGTGTGTATGCCACAATGTTTCATGTTTTAAGTTATGATTATTGGGATTTCATTTCACTACTATGATTTATCCCATGTTATGAAATTATGCTCTCTTTTGCAGGTTAAGATTTCCAAAAGTTATGTTCTTATGAATATGATGTGATTGATTTTTCTTTTGTTTACCCTTACTGAGAATTTGAGCTCACCCTTTTATGTTTTCTTTTCCCCAGGATATAAAGAAAGGTTTTAGGTAAAAAAAAGGGAAGATATTTATGGGAGATATTGAAGATCTTTCACCACGATTAGAAGATTACGTTCTGAGTTTCCAAAGACACTAAACTATTACGATCCTTGTGTGTGTGTTTTTGGTATGTACTAAATATTCCACAAATGTAATGTAATGTCCATGTACATTAAGCTTCGGGTCTCTACAGTTGGTATCATAGGAAAGGTTTAGTCAACCTTTGGAAACTAGGACGCGAAAACGTTAGTGAGATCCCTAGAGATATTTCTAAGGTATGTCTAGGGATGTCCCTAAGGATAGGTATACATATAGGATATAGTCCTAGCACTACAGTAACAATCATAGAATTTAACCTAAGATGTTAGATATTGAAGTTACTCCCCCTTTATTATGATCTTTTCATCTCACACTATACTTTTTGGGTTTTAGAAAATGGCTGGAAACAAGATGATTCACGATAATGGAGGATATGATGGATAATGGAATGATATTCTTCATAAGCAGTCAAATGAAATGGGATTTCGAAGTCCAAACATCATTATTATGCCGAATCAGAAATCTCATAATATGATCAATAAAGTAAAATTTGGTAAGTTTCTTGATTCGGATAATAAGAGAAAGATGGAGTTTCATGATGATCATAGAGGAAAGAAAGTTCAATTTCCCTATGTAAATCATGTGGGAAGAGGCATCAAGGAGAATGTTTCAAAGGAACTGGAAGATGCTTTGGGTGTGGAAAATAAGGACACAAAGCCAGTAAGTGCAATGGAAAAGTTTCAGTTATTACCATGGATGAGGATAATGGTGTTGCTACAACATCAACAATGGTTAAATGTTTTAAATGTGGAATGTACGGGCATTATGCAAACCAATGCCCTAAGGGAATGTCTCATGAAGAGAATCGGTATGGTCATATGGGTAGTATTTTTGTTGATGATGATGAAGAGACTACAAATGATTTGTGAGATGAAAGAATTGTTGAAGCTCGGTCAATTGTTTAATAAGGTAGTGGAATAATTACATGTTTATCAAGTGTAATGTTGTACTATAGAATAAAAAGACATCTAAGGATTGTTACACTGTTGTCTTTCCTTAAGTTTTGAAATTTTATGATGAATGGTATGAGTAACAATGAAAGGTTATTCAGATATTTTTTTGGAAAGTGGATGAAATGTTTGACAGTATTCATGAGCTCATGATTGATATAAGGAATAAGTGATATCATGGATTGAGTATATAGAATTTTTGGATTTTGGTATGTGGAAAGAGTTAACTTTTGACAGCATTCATGTTTTTACTAAGATTTAATTGGTATTCATTTTTCAAGAGAATACATGATTAAAGTATTAACATGATTGGAATGTGACCAACAAGACATATCTTATAATATATAGGGATCAACGATGGTATTAAATCTCTGGTAATTGTTTTCACTATATTATGAGAGTGGACTGCAGTATTATGGATAAGCCTAAAGATTGGAATGGATTATGTTGGACATAAGATAGTATTTTTTAAGGAAAGAATTTTTTCTATATTATTGATGGGATGTTATAGTAATATAGCTTTAGGAAAAGGACAACCTGCAGGACGGGCGACAACCCATCGCGTCAGACAAGGCTGTGGGAATCGAACCCACAACCGAAGTGCAACTGGCCTTTATCGCCTACCACTGGCCTACAGGAAGTCCCTGTTTAGTAGAGACTAGTTTTATTATATTGAGCAGTATGATATATGAAGTATAAGTCCATTTTAGGAACCACATATGATTAATCTCACTATAGAGTGACTTATATATATTTAATAACTTTTGCTAACCTTTTGTTTGAGACAGATGGAATGACCTGTCATACTAACACTTCACGAATAAAAAAATTAAACTTCATTTATTTAAGAGATGAAGTGGAAATTGTTCAAGGCATGAACAACAGTGATATTGTACCAAAATAAAGTAAGTATTTATTCTAATTCAAATTCTTCAACTTTAGGGAAACGATCTTGAAAACCAAAAATGTTGTCCTAGTGCTCTTATATCTGATTAATCAGATGGTACCTTAGATCGTCACAAATTTATGGATTTGTGATTGTTGTATTTTCCATAGCCATGTTCTCTACCACTCTCCATCAGAACATGATGGTTAGATTTCTCTTCCATATCCATAATTTCACCTATGTGGAAACCCAGTGATTAGTTTATTTGGGTAACCGTTACGTTTCATAGATTTGTTTTTAAAGATTGGTTTTGGTATTCCTTTTTACGATATGGATTTATATTAAAGAAACTTTCGAGTAGTAAACCATTTATAACCCCGATGAATTTCGAGGGCGAAATTCATTTTAAGCGGGGTAGAATGTAACACCCTGAGATTTTATGAAAAATATTCTTTTTAATTTCATTAATGTATTCTGTTATACGCTACACCAAAAGGAGCTTTCACAACACACATCTCTGACCTGGATTAAATTACACGCAATCGCGACCATCCACGATAGCGTGTGTTGTACGCAACACCAAGTTTCGCTAAACAACGATATGCTATTAAAATATTATTAAAACTAGCCGTGATGAATAGTAATAACCACTTTTGGAAATTTTTGTAAATTTTATTTTTCAAAATGGACTTCATTTTTGGTTTCGGAATATCGAAATTAGCTTAGGGTGAAATTTTGGTGATTTTTGGATAACTTTCATATTTTGATGAATAGTGAAAATTACTAAATTTTAATTAAAAACAACTTTTTCAATTGAAATAATTAATAGTGATAAATTATTAATTTTAGTGGTTTTAAAGTATATTTAGAATATATTTTTACAATTTAATACAATGTTGGTCATTGGATGTAATTTCATATTTAAACCAGTTATAAACAAGTGTCAATCTTTTGATAGTTATTATCTCTTAAAAACACGCCTTTTGTTTTGACGACAAAAATAAATTTTTAAATTAATTAATGAAACTGATATGTTTTGAATTTGGTAAAATAGAAATCATTTTTGAGTTCATAATATCAAATATATCTTAGGCCTAATTTTTTTGTATTTTTCTGAAAACTTTCAATTTTTAGATGAATAGTGAAACCACTAAGTGGTAGTTAAAAAAACTGAATTTTTCATAAAACTTAATTTTACCACTTCTGTGAGTGGAATTTCAAAAATCTGAGAGACACGGTTGATGTCATTATGTAAAATGTGGTTCAATGAAATGAAAATAATTTTTGGTGAATAGTAACTTTTTACTTTTATTTACCACGTTTAAAAGTAAATAGGGTAATTATGGGTAAAAATGATATTATTATTACCCTAACACATTTCCTGATTCTATTGGACAAGTTTAATTCGACCAAAAACAAACTTAGGAATAAAATATGACCATTTAGGCCCACTTGGATTAGATTAGGACATTTATTATTAATTTATTTAAAGAAGGGTTAAAAGAGTTAAAATCAAAGTTTATTTACGAAAACATTTTTAATATAGGGTTATACATAAGATAAATTCGATTTTAAATATTCATTAGAAAGATAAAACAATTTCCTACATAATATTATTTTATTTGTAATTTTTAGACATTAAATAATTTAATTTATTTATGACACAACGATGATGCAGTAATTATCTTATTAATGAAATATTGACATAATTGATGTTATAAATACCAAAATAAATATAATTTGAGACTTTTTATGAATTCCACTAATTTTCTAGTTTATATATGACATGTTAGTATTGATTTAATTATCTTGGTTCGAACTTGTCATTCTGTTATGAATTTCATAAAAATCATGTACCAAATAGTGTCAAAATTGACATAAATTAGTTTTTAAAACAAATATTATATTATTAATTGTTATTTTATTCCTAAAAATCTAAGGTTCAGCAAAATGACTTAGATAAGGTTATATATATTAATAATAAACAATTTTGGGTTCGTTTTAATTCTTATAGTATGTTTATTAACCTTATAGTATAAGAACACAAGAAGACAGGGTAAAAGTAAAATTATTTAACTTAATGTTAAATCTAAATGATAAGGTTAAAATAGGAACTTAAACTTTTCTAAATTCTATTGGATGAGAGGATTTCTACCCATCCCCACCTTAGCCTCTATATAAATCAATTTGGAGCTATTTAAAACTGAACTTGACTTTATAATAAAATAATATTTTTTGTTATTCCAAAGGTGCCCCTCTCCTCCCTTATAAAAGGACACCTCCTCCCTCTCTTCCTCACACAACTTTGAGCCTTCAAGCTCGGCCAACCCCTGCAAAAATCTCTTATCCACTTCCCTAGAAACATCCTAGTGGTTCTGGTATTCCTCAAAGACCAATTTTAGTGCCCTAAGAGGAGGTCTCAAAGAGGCGCTCCAAAGAGGAGGTAATTTCCGTTACCAATTCTTTCACCTTTATTTCTTCTTCCACTTCTTCTTCTTAGGTTGTTTCATTATGAAGTAATAACATCAGTATCACTCATATACCCATATGTTATTATAAGTATGAAACAATCCTAATTCACCATCTATCCATCTTACGGAAAACGAAATCACCGCGCATGCGTACGTACGGAAAACCGTCTCCACGCCGTGGTGTAATCTGTTTTTCCACCAACACCTTACATGGATGGGTATTATGGTGTAAAGAATAACTATAAATAGTTATTATAACATCATAATGATTCTGATATATTGTATCATCCACTCCAATTCAATTCAATAATTAATGAAATGATATCATCGCTCGTGCGTACGTACAGAATACCGTCTCCACGACGCGATGAGATTCATTCTCCATGTTAACCATTTAAGAATGATTATAAAGTATATATAAGCAATAATAATGAAATATATGACATGGTAAATCTACTGGATTTATGTATATATATTTCATCTACTTACTTCCATTCAAGACAATAAGGAAAGGAAAACAACGTTAATGCGTACGTACGGACTACTGTCTCCATGAATGGTGTGTTTCATTTCATTTATCTATCTATTATATATATATATATACTGAATATATATTATATATAAATCATATTTTATATTCTGTAAGTAAGTATATCATGATATAAGTAATAATAATTTCAAGAACAACAAGTCCAAACATCTACGATAAATGAAACAATTTTACCCAAAACGCTTTTTAACATGGAATTTACAAAAGAACAGGTAATATAAAGTCATAAGTGAACCATATATGATATCATAACAATGAATATGATTCTGTAATAAGTAAATGACATTATCTAAATCATTATACAGGAGGTTCGGACACTTACGAAGCAAATCGGACCTAAGGTTAGGGAAATATCACAATCTCATCTTTATCCGAGATTGTTTATACTTTAGCATTTACTGGGGTGTATTTTATCATCCACATCCATGTTTCCTCAATATTTAATATTATTTACATCCACCTAAAATTGTTTAAATCCAATTTTACCCTTCGGTGAGTTTTTAGTAAAGGATATGAAAGGAATCTTTTGACGTTTTTCGTACGAGGTACTTTTTGACTTTTCCGACAAAAGTACGAAGAATGTTTTTTTTAACTTATACGGCACGAATGGATTTTTAAAACATTATTTCAAAGAAGCTTCCTTTACAAGTTTTCAAGTTTATTTTTAATCAACTTCTTTTAGTTTAGAATTGTATGACATGTTATGAAAGGAAAAGTGTTTTTGAAGAAGAAAGGATATTTTCCTCAAGAATGGAGTTCAAGTGTTTTATCAAAATTATTTTCCATCTAAGACAATAAATGGTTCTGTTTTTATCCCTATTATTACATTGATTTGATTATGTTGTGATGGAATTATTTTTATTAATTCTTTTATCTTATATGAATAGTTTCATGATGTCATTTGTATTACATGGGTTATGCAATGATGTATGATTTATGATTTTGTGGAACACATAATAACGATATCATTATGAGATGGGTGGGACCTATATCTCCCTCCAATGCATTGGGTAAAGATTTTATATCTCATAAGATAGACATGGCTGGAATGGTAGGTTATACCGGTTCAGTGAAACAGGACTGAAACGAGGGTGACTCGGTTCAGAAAGGGACTTTGTCCACTAAGATAGTCTTGGCAATGAGTCTTGACTAACAAGAAATGATTCTCTATGATTATGTGTGTATGACACAATTTTTCATGTTTTAAGTTATGATTATTGGGATTTCATTTCACTACTATGATTTATCCCATGTTATGAAATTATGCTCTCTTTTGCAGGTTAAGATTTACAAAAGTTATGTTCTTATGAATATGATGTGATTGATTTTTCTTTTGTTTACCCTTACTGAGAATTTGAGCTCACCCTTTTATGTTTTCTTTTCCCCAGGATATAAAGAAAGGTTTTAGTTAAAAAAAGGGAAGATCTTTATGGGAGATATTGAAGATCTTTCACCACGATTAGAAGATTACGTTCTGAGTTTCCAAAGACACTAAACTATTATGATCCTTGTGTGTGTGTTTTTGTTATGTATTAAGTATTCCGCAAATGTAATGTAATTTCCATGTACATTACGCTTTGGGTCTCTACAGGCACTGATAAAATAACAATGACTTTGTCTTTTTGAGGTGGAGGTTTCTTTGTAGGCTTTCTGGGGATAGAAAGTTCCTATGGTGGGGATTTTGTAACACCCCGTTACTGTTTCAAGTATTCCTAGACCTTCTTATGTTAAATTATTATTATGTTAGTTGGGAAAATGGTTTATTAGTAAAAAGTTGCGTATTTTTTAAAACACGTCGCAGAATTGTAAAACGCCCAATTAATGCTCCGGAATATTCAATTAAATATTTTCTTAGTTAAAAATTGAGTAAATATGAGTTTTGGAGGTCTGCAAAGTCTCAAAGAGGATGGAATAAAAATATTAAATTTATTATTTTAAGAATGATCAATTTATTCAAAATAATTGAATAACTCCAAAACAGTCTGTCATATGAGAAATTGGAGACCTCGGTTATGTCTGAAATATAGTGTTTACCCTAGGAGGGGTATAACATTCGAAGGTTCCGGACATTTAGATGTCTCGCTCATGAGATAAAGTTATTAAATAATATTTAATATATTATTTATTAAATATAATTAAATATATTCCAAATGACGCGACGTATGGGAAATCTGAGACCACCGATGGATCCGGAATGGGTGGTTTACCCTAGACAAAGTATAACATTTTTTCGCATCGGGCGTTTGGACATATCGTCCGCAAAAATAACCTTTTTTATTTTAATTATTTAATTATTCAGTTTTTTAAATATTAAATCATAAATATCTCTCAAAACTTTCATCCTTTGAGAAATCTGAGACCACCTTTGGATCCGGAATGAGGTGTTTTACCTAAAAAGGGTATAAATTTTATTTGCAACCAATATTTGAAGTTATTTAATTTTTATATTAAATAATTAATTTAGTTTAAAATATATATCTTATTTTTCATTATGAAATTATTTTTTTTCTTCCATTCATCTTCTAGGCACGGTCATCCTCAATTGAAGCCTTATTCAATTTTCAAAACCTTTCATTTCTTAACCGTTTCAATCGATTTCAGTTGCAATGCTTTAGTGAGGGGAAATTAATGACTCCGTCATTAATTTTTGGTTGAATCACAGATTAAATGGAGTGTTTTAAAATCAGATTAGGCATGTTGCGTTTTTTTAGGGTTCTTACATTTTTGAAACCCCTTAATCTTTAGTGTTGGTTGATCCTTTTGATTATGATCGATTCCTTGTTTCCTTCCAAGTGATTGTTGAAGAGTTTATCAGACCGACACTATTCCGCACGACCATTCCTTCACATGAGGTTTCTTTTTTTCTCTTTCCTTGGAATGCTACAATGTTGAAGAAGGTGATTTTATTTATTTATTACTTTAAAGTATTATTATTATTTTTTTATTATCATTCTTTTAATCTTTTATATTAAACAACTTTTTCGTTAATGATTGGGATTGTGTGCCGGTACTGTTGAATTCGTCTCGACGTGCATAATTAAAATAGTTTTTTTTTTGTTTTGAAGGCGGCATGGTATTCCTCGATCCGATTTTTCACATTTTAAAGGATCTTTGAAAATAAATTATCAAAGGATAAATTCTAAATTATCAATGGATAATTTGTGAAAAATTATAATAAAATAATTATAGATGGATAAATTGTAAAATAAGTTATTAGAATATAATTATACAAATTATTAAAGGATAATTATAAGGTAATCATCACATGGCGTAGCTTATCGAAACTATCATGAGATAATTACGTGTTTTATTAAATATCAATTGCATGGAAATATCAAAGATAATTTTTACACATATATTATCAAAGGATAATTAATATAATTATTGAATGATAATTTCAAGATTATCAAAGGTGAATTATTAATATTATTAAAACGATAATTGTGAGCTTATCAAATATAATTTTTCTGAATGATAAACGAGAGTGCATGCGTTGATGTAACGATAAATTGAATAATTTTCCATGAAATATAAATATTATCGCATGTGAAAATATATATAAATATTTTGAAACTTATCATGATGAGATAAATTATCATCGCATGTGATAATTTAAAACGACAATCCAGATATTATCCTGGAGAGAGAAAATGTTATCACATGTAATAATTTTAATCAATATTTTGACGATTATCCAGGAGAGAGAAAATGTAAACGCATGTAATAATTTATTTTTAATTGAGAAATAAAATAGAGGGATATAATTATTCTTATGTATATTTATTGAGATTGAATTTGTTAACATAAAATGATAATCCAGATATTATTAAGGAGAGAGAAACTATCCTCGCATGTGATATTTTATTTTCTTTTGAGATAAAATAACTGGTATTGGTTCTAGGAACCCTTGACGAACGTCGAACTTTGGTGTTTCGACGCTTAAGATAATAAGGTCATGAAGAGACGTATTGAACCACATGGGGTGGTTTATCCTTGTTGTTGGCATCGACGACCTTGAGGTAGGTGGTTCCGTTCTGATCAGCCAAATTGATTATCCTTGTATTGCTTGATTTATTTAAATTTTTTATTTAAATTCAATTGCTCAAATATGATTTCAATTAAATTGATAAAAACTCGATTCCAATGAATCGATATATTTGAAACGGTTTTGGCCTGAAAATTTGGAAAACCCCCAATTCCATTGAATTGGGTGTGTTTATGAAAATTTGTTGATTTAAATTTCTTAATTTAAATCGTGGATTTGATGGAAATGATTTCAATTAAATTGTTGAATTTAATTGTCTAAATAAATTGTGTGAAGATGGAACTGGTTTTGAATGAGTTTCAAACTTGTGAAAATGGCTTAAAATGATTTGATAGAAACCTATTGTTTTTATCTTGTGAAAAAGGCATGTTTTTGAATAAAATCTGTTTTGGTTTCAAATGGAATGAAATTGGAACTATGAAATGGAAGAATGGGATTGATCGTATTTTTAAGTAGTCTTAAAATAGTTCACCCCTCATGTAAGAGCACATGCAAGCCTTAGGTAGTTAGTGAGTTATTTGGATACACTCTACGCTACGACAACGTTCTAAAACATACTTGCGATGGGTCACATCCCCGATAGTTTGGCGACGAGTCTCATTTGGACAGTGTCATTGGGACATGTGTATACACATTTGGCTGAGTTCACATAGAGTGCGGAATCCTATAGCTGGTTAATACTATCATACCTTTTGGAAGATGACCATGTTGGTCGCTTGTTTATTCATATTTGAGATATAAATGTAAGCCAATGTTTGAACTGCTTACATGCCTTCTCATTTTACTTACTGGTTTATGTAAATGTTTTATTTAAGCAATTGTTTTAGAAATATTCCATCATTTGTAATGCCTTTGCTTAAAGTATTTTTCCATGATTTTGAAAATGTATAGCATGTTTTTTTAAGTATGCTTTTGAATTGCCAAAGTCATTTATTTGAAAATTGAAAGTTTTTCTTTGGATAATCTATATATGGAATCTATTATGGAATCTTTGGTGGTATCTTACTGGGCTTAAGCTCCCACCCTACTTTTTCCTTCGGGTGTTTGTATACTTTCTTCTTCCAAGTTCAAGTAAAGGGAAGGGATATCTTGGAGGTGGATTTAGCTGTTTAGTTTTGGTCTTGGTGAGTTGTGTCCTTAGAGACCTTGGGGTTGTTGTTTTTTCCATTTTAGTACTTGGGTTGTAGTAATTTGGAATTTTTATGCCTTGTTGTATTGTGGTACTTCACTCACAATTGTGTTTCTTTTGTTATGCATATTGTCTTGTTTTCTTTTGTTTTTGAATTCTTGTGGCAAAATCGTTCCCACATATATGTTGTATGATTCCAGGTGCTAGTCTCTAACCAGTGGGGATTGGGAACACCCTTCGGGCTATGTTAGGGCCGAATCGGTTATCGGGTTACTAGCACTACTAGAAAAATACCCAATACCAACGGTTGGGAACCATTGGTATAGGCCTCCAAACTGTTGGTATAGCTTATACCAACGGTTTGGAGAACCGTTGGCTAGTAAGCCGTGGGTATAGGTCTATACCAACAATTTAAGGAAAACCATTGGTATAGACCTATACCAACAGTTTTCAAAACCGTTGGTATAAGTAATATGAAAATCTATACCAACAGTTCTATAAAACTGTTGGCATATGTAATTAAAAAAAGAATCATTCAGTTGGTTTTGATCCCAGCACCTCTAGTTTGTAGTTGAACGACCTAACCACTAACCTAACTTACTTTTGTGAACATAATTTCCTAAATATATATATGTATTATCATAAGTATTTTAAATTTTTATTTATTTAATGTCCTCTATAAGAATATTCCATTAAAAATTCATGTACCTATACCAACGGTTCTCAAAACCGTTGGTATAGACCTATACCAATAGTTTTGAGAACTGTTGGTATAGATTCTTTGATTTTGGGACCTATACCAATGGTTTTGGACAACCCGTTGGTATAGGGGGGACCTATAAAAATGGTTTAAGGTCAAACTGTTGGTATAGGGTCTCTATAATGGACCTATACCAATGGTTTTCCCAAAACCGTTGGTATAGTTCTAAATTAGTGAACTATACCAACAGTTTTCCCAAAACTGTTAGTATAGCTCCACATTAGTGACTTATACCAACGGTTTTGGGAAAACCGTTGGTATAGGTCCATATAAGTTACCTATACCAACGGTTTTGGCCAAACCATTGGTATAAGTCCAAATTAGTGAACTATACCAACGGTTTTCCCAAAACCGTTGGTATAGATCTTATTTCCAGTAGTGCAGGGTACCCAGGCTAGTTTGTGACAATGAGGTTTTCACTAGGACAAAATATATGGATGATGTTTTATTCTAAGTTTATTAATGGCGTCATTTTTTCATTTATTCACCATGCCACATTGACTATGCCAAGTTTTTTATGATTTATTTATTACTGATTCATGCTTATTTTATTTTTAACTCTTATTGAGCGTTTGAGCTCACCCATTTCATTTGTTTACCTCCAACAGGTTATGAAGAGGAGATCAATTGTTGAGTTTCTATGGAAGTAGTTTTTAGTTTTCGTTATGTGTTGTATTTTGTACCTTTACAATGTATTTTGAGTTACATATATGTATCTAGTTTCTTCAAGAATAATAAACCGATCATTCCTTCCAGATTTCATTCCTTCTAACCATGCCAATGTACTTAGTAATGCACCGGCTCTGGTCTAGAGGGGTCGGGGTGTTACAGTTGGTATCAAAGGAAGTTTAGTTGAAAACTTTGAAAATAAAGTAGGAAATGTATAGTAGGGAAAAAATAACTAAGGTAGTATTTGAGGATAAACGTACAAGAACGTCCTGGTATTTTGGTAAGGAATAGATTATGTGAATATTTCTTGCAAATACATCCCTGTCTGGATACGAGCAGGTAGAAGTGTCTCTGACACAGATGTACCTAAGAGTGAAAGATATGACAAAGAGTTTGGATCTTGACCTGAGGTATCCTGGTACACGACAATGGTCCTTGCTTCACTCTTGGTTACGACACTCTCAAGGGATATTCTTAGGGCAATTCATATTTTCATTACATGCCATTATAAAGGATTAAAATTTAAATTTTTCCTCACAGAAACCATGTTTATAAGATTAGTTATGCATAGAATTTCAATCTATGTTAAGTGATTTTCTATTTTATATTCATAACCTAATCTAGTGTTTTCCATTATTTAGAAATGACACCTAATGGAAGAAGGGGAATCAATAATCATAGACAACTTTAGGGATTATTATTTTTCGTTAAACATATAGTTAGTCTCTATGTCTATTTTTTAAGTTAAATCCTTGTTTTATAACTTTTCAGATCAAGGAAAGTCAGTTAAAAATGGAAGGAGGATCTCAAACGACATTCTTATCCCTTCCCAATGACTTGATAGAAATAATTATTGCAAAGTCATGTCCTGAAAATTCTGAAACATTTTCTAACATACAACTCACTTGCAAGCAATTGTTTGAGATATCAAACACCTCTACCATACCTCGATACCATCATGGATCTTGTGTTTTATTTAATCAAATCCCATTTTCTTAATATTCTCATATTTTCAATAAAGGTAAATATTATCAAGACATTTTCAAATATTTTACCTTATCACAAGATTTTAAAGCTTATTATGATTTTGAAAAAGGTGCTAAAGAAGGAGACCATTGCACACCCTATTTATATTTTCTTATAAAATATAATCTTCCAGCACATACTTATGGAATTTAAAAAGGACCATTGATTGAAACTTTCGACTCAAACTTGGTTAGATGGTTTTATAAAAATCAAGTTTTCTTAGATGTTTTTCAATTATATTTTATACATGATTATTTTTCAAAACTATTTTTCTATGAACACCCATATGACCCATGTTGTACAAGGTGTATCTAGATGAACAGAGAAAAAGATTTTGAAGGATATCTAAATCATTATTTCAATGCATGTACCTTCTATTTACGTGACTAAGATGATGATGAAACCATATGGACACCATGATCAAGGTACCCTCACTTTTTAATAAGTAAATAAAATTTCAAGGAGGAAATTTTTGAAGGTGGGAATAATGTAACACCCCAATAATTTACAAATAGATTTATTACAGAATGCATAAATCACTAAGTCTCTAAAAACACCACTTTGTTATAAACTAGCCAAATAAACATAATTTTTTCACTTCTATGATGTGAATTTCGAAAATCCAACATACATGGTTGCGATCAGTAAGTTATTTGGAATTTGATAGAAACTCAATTTTCGGTGACTATTAACCTAACCTTATGAATAGTAACTTACCTTTATGAATATTAATATGACTCTTATGAATGGTATCCATACCCATGAAGGTATAAATAAATTTAGGCACCTTAAAAATTAAGATGAATATTTTAAGTGTTTATATTTTTTGATTGAATAACGATTTTAATTAAATATTTAATTAATCATATTTAGAAAATTATTTTTGAAAAATGGACTTCATTTTTGGATTCTAAATGTTGATAAACGGTTAGGGTGATTTTTTGGTATTTTTCTGAAATACCTGAATTTTTGATGAATAGTGAAATACCATAATTTACAAAATAAGGAAAATACCCTAATTATTGAGTCATGTATGATGTTATGTTAATGTAAGCCAAATTTATTGGGATTAACATGATAAAATTACTATTCTTGGTCATGAAAGACTCACTATTCCTTGTCTCGTGGAGAAATAACAAAATTAATGAATATAATAGAGAGAAATCCCCTCTCTCCTCCACTATATAAACTACCCCTCACCCCCTCTTCCCCCCACACCACTCAAGCTTCAAACCTTGCCTAAATTCTACTCAAATAGCTCCCTAACCTCTTCTCCCACGTCCAAGACCTTCTGGTCTCAACAAAAGGCCAAAAACAAATGTCTTAAGGAGATTCTCAAAGAGTACTTGAGAGGTGAATATCTCTTCCTTTTTCTTTCAATTCCTTTTACAAGTTCCATTATTTTGGTCTCTCTTTTCACCTCACCTCATACAAATGCCATGATAATTCTAGTACCATACATGTACTAGATTTTCATTATGCTAATGGAATATTTCATCATAATCTCTTTACTTCCTTTCATTTTATATTATAAATGAAAACACCATCCAAGATGTGTCAATTTATCACACTCATGGAAGACGAGTTTTCAATTTGCATTACTATATTCAAGGCTAGTCATTAAAACTTTTCAATGGTTGAACCAGATTATAATATATGTATTTTATCTTATTTAATGTTCTGAAATCCTTACACACTCATACTCAAATAGGTTCAGGAGATGGGCAAGCCCATTCCTAAAAAAATATTATTAAAAAAGAGAGAAAGTGGCGGTACACGGGGGTTTACAAAGCCGAGAGTATGAAACTCCACGCATGTCCAAATCGATAAATTGAGAACAAAATTCAGGGGAAATAAAACACCATATATATGAGGCCTCCACAATTGCCCTCTTGGAAAGTTCATCTGCAACTTGATTGGCCTCCCTATAGACATGGGTGACATCAAGCTGTATGTGCTCAATCATCCACATAAAGACAATCTGGGAAGGAAGAATTTTCCATGGTATCGATCTGGACCGAGTCTTTAGGATGTGGACCACAGTGGTGGAGTCAGATTTCACCCAAATCTACCTCCATCCAAAATGAGTGGCATACCTTATTTCTTTGATCATAGCCCATAGCTCCGATTCGATCGCCATGCCATTGACAATATAGTGGTGGAAGCATCCATTAATGAATCCCCAATGAGTGTGGAAGAAACCACCACATCCCGAAGGCCCTGGTGCACCGGAAGCCACCCCATCAACATTCACTTTCATCCATCCTGGAATAGGTGGAATCCATATAATGGATTTAAGAACAAGAGGTTTTTTTATTCTACCAGTTACACAAAAATCTCTCAGAATAACCATGTCAACATTGTCGTTTTTCATAGTGCAGGTATGCAATTTGGAGGCAGTCATAACATCCTGATAAACCGTGTACAGTCCAGCCTGCAAGGATGTCTGTTGTCCCTCAAAAACGTTGGAATTCCTGGATTTCCATATCACATTGAAGATAACAACAATAGCTGTGATGAAAATCGCCCCAATCTGTTCACTAAGTTGTGTGCACTGGATAGATGCCATCAGTGCCTCCATTCCATATATATCAATCTGCACACCGAAAGCAAATTGTAGGTGCGACCAGAACCTGCAAGAGAAGCTGCAAGATAAGAAGAGAAGAGAGATAGATTCCTCATCTCAGAGAAATATGCCGCATAAAGATGCCAATGGGATCCCAGTTTTTTGGAGCAGGTTGTGCACTGACAACCTGTTTTCCACAACCTCCAGAGTAGCAGATAATGGGAAGGGGAAATGTACCATACATGAAACATCCTTATCCACATAGGCATAAAAGAAACAACATCACACATGTGCCTATAGAATTCCCTAGATTAGAATCACCCATTGGTGTTGGGAGCCCAAACTAGGGTGTCAGCATCAGTGTAAATATAGCCCTGAAGTTTGAGGTAGATGTCTGTAGGTAGGCATCTCTGAAAATCAGCATATGATATTGCATCACCAATATTAAGGTTCTTCATGGAAGGAGGAACCTCAGTCAGTTCATTAAGGGGTTTGCCCAACCAAGGTGTAGACCAAGAATTGAGAGTATATTGCTTACACACCAGCCATTTTGAGCAGCACATGAGATCCAAATAGGAATGCCTAAGTTCTGGCCATATAGAAGAGAAAACATGCCTGGAACAGCCATTCTGTAACTTCTCAAGAAATATATGGGAGAGGAATTCTAGGGACATATCATTGGATGTGAGTAAGTTCCATGTGAATTTACTAGGCAAGGCATCATTGAATATCATAGGATCCTTGACGCCCATGCCCTCCATGTCAACGGGATTTATAAAGTACTTCTAAGAAACGGTGACGAGTTTCCTCTCATAAATGGATTTAGTCCAAATAAAATTTCTGATCAAAACTTGCAAATCCTTGAGCAGATGTCTATGTTATCTATAGATCGAGAAAGCATAGACAAACATTGAGGTGATCACCGAATTAACAAGGCAGACCCTCCCCGCCTGAGACATGGTTTTCCCTTTCCAAGTGGCCATCTGGGAGATGCTCTTTGAAGAAATGTTTTCCAGGTGATTTCTTTTCACCCTCCCCCAAAAAGGGGCACCCCCGGATAATTAAAAGGGAGAGTCCCTTTTTTGACTCCAAGCTTCTTGACAATTTTTTTTGCTTATGAAAAGTAATACCATCTCCAAAAACCACAAATGACTTGCTCCAGCTTATAGCTTGCTAAGAGACCTCCTCATAATCAACAAAGATCTTTTGGACGTAAGAAATGGTGCCTTTGTCAGCCTATCCAAATAGAAGGATGTCATCAGCATAGAGTAGATGCGACGGTGAGAAAAGGTTCCTACCATCTTTTATTTTCTGATAAAGACCCGACTGGACAAGATCTTTCAGGAAGACACTTAAATAATGTTCTACCATGGAAAAGAGCAGGACAGATAATGGGTCACCTTTTCTGACACCCCTGGAGCAGTGAAAATAACCTCTTCAGGACCCATTGATAAGGATTGAAAGTCTAGAACTTGTAAAAATTATATGAACCAACTTAATGAAATAGATGGAAATTCTGTGTCTCTTTAACATTGTCAAGATAAAGTCCCATTTAATCGTATCAAAGGCCTTCGAGATATCCATATTGAGTGAAAATCTACCATCATGAACTTTCCTTCACATGATATTTTCACACTCAGATGTAGTGAATAGACAATTCAGAATGCATCTACCAGGAAAAAAACCAAACTGGTTATGGGTGATAACATTCTTTGCAGTAATCCCCAATATAGAGGCCAGAATTTTACTAATAATCTTGGGTATGGTGTTCCCAATGGTGACCGGTATAAAGTCCTTAATATCCAGTGCATTGTCTTTCTTTAGCAACAAAGCAATGAAGCACTCATTCACACCATGAGGCATCGAGTCATGAGTGAAATACTCTTTGACAACACTAATGACATCATGGCGCACAATGTTTCAGTTTAACATGAAGAACTTATTGGTAAACCCATCAGGGCCTACCACGCTGTCAATATTTAAAGAAAATAAGGCTTTCTTGATCTCACATTCATGAGGAATCTCAACCAACATCTGATTTTAATATTCATCAATAGTAGGATTAATATTGTCATGCATTCTATACGTAAATTCCTCATTCCCACCTAAGTATAAACATTCAAAATAGCTAACCACTTCATTTGAAATATCAAGCATAGAGTGGAAGACAACTCCATTAATTTCCAAAGATGTGACACCTTTTCAGATGTGTCTCTCCCTATGCAGGCAATGAAAAAACATGGAGTTTCTATCTCCCTCTTGCAATCATCGGACATTATAGTGGCTTCTGTCCAGTCTTTCCTGCAGATTCAGCAAGTCATAAAGATGAGAGAGGGCTCATACTTCATCCCTAGAGAGAGAATCCTACTGCTGGTTATCATTCTGACATTGAAGAAGCTGTTGTTCAGCATCCTTGATATCATTTTATAGATTTGAAAAGGATGACCTGCTCCACTCTCTAATCAATTTTTTAGCGTCTTTGAGCTTACTGGCAAGAACAAAAAGTGGGCTGCCAGAAAACTCAGATTTCCAAGCATCAAGGATCACCTCATGACATCCAGGCACAACAATCCATGAGTTTTTAAATCTGAAAGGCAACACTCATAATATGGAATAATAATACAAAACAATTTCTTTGTGCACAAAACCATCAAGCCAATCCAAGTGTTTAGCATTAACTCAGCGAATGATTCATCCTCATGGTATATAAACAGAATCATTATAAGATAATTTATATCTCTTTAATGTCACTAATATTGTATGTTAAATTTTTTGAATGTTTAAGCACATTTCAAAGGAACTTCCATTCATGAATACAAGTAAATGGATCTTGAAAACCAAGTAAGAAAATGCTTCCAAAACAATAAAATTGAATCTCATAAACCCATCAAAAAGGCCATTAATGAACCTAATAAGGTTATACCATATCAATTACATGTTTTGAGGTTCTATAATTATTAATTAATGAAGATAAATTTGATTATTCAGGCCGTTAAGAATAATCAAGAACACCTTCGAGCATAAGGTAAGAGATTGCTTAACTCATTTTTCATTATTTGAGTTAAACATCTATTTCATTGGTTACATTGTTTCAAGAATATGTGTGAATGAACTATGATTGTTTTATACTGTATATCCACTTATATTTTGTGGATTTTTATTTGTCACAAAAAAATATTTCATTGATTTATTGTCACTCTAATGTCACAATCTTTGTAAGGGATATCTTAACTCAGTTTCCATTCATGAGTTAAACATCTTTGTCATTGGTTATGTTTTTCCTAGAATATGTGTGAATTACCTATGATTGTTTTATTCTATATATCCAATTTTATTGTGTGGGTTTATGTTTTTCAAACATAATTATTTCATTGATTTGTACCTAATCTAATGATACGTTCTTGGTAAGGGATCCTCTCTCTCACTTTTGTTCAAGAATTTACTCTATGTTATGCCCTTTTATTTTTAATTCCTAATAATGGGGTATGTTTTCGCACCTCCCCCATACTTCCATTATGATATATAAATAATGGTATACCCCTTTACCTCTCATTAATACCTCACAAGAACACCCGTTACCATGTTGAAATGTTTATAAGGGGTTTTCTCATCTCACTTTCAACTTCGTGGGATTTCAATTGTTCACCAATTATTTCTTATACGTGGTATATGTGTACTTTAATTAAATATATAATATCATGATTCTCTTTATTTTCATGGTATTCAAATATTCATTTGATTATTATTAAATCTTGTTCACAAGAAATGATTGATTACAATGTGGTAACCAGCTCTGTCTCAATTTTCCATTTCGTTGTGACTTACTTTGAATTGTGCACCTACTAATTCTTATGTGGTGTACCTACTGCCCATTTTAGATCAATTTCCATTTGAAATTATATTGGTATTAAATATCCATATTCTCATATTATGGATATGTTTATTGTCTAAACTGTATACCATTTTTCATACGGTGTTTATTTGGAATGTTGTTTTAACTGTGGAAATATTGACGAATCCGTATCCTCTACTCTATACGGATATTGAAAAGGCATATTTCTTTTTTATTATATCAATGTATAAATAATTATTTGGACATGAAGTGGTGGGTGGGTCTTTCTATATCCCCTCGAAGCATCGACCGAACTCATGAGACAATCAGTTTGGCAACAAACCATTCGAGTTTGTTTCTAAAAACTAGATGGATTTCTACCCACAGAACTAAACCATTTTAACAGTACTATGGTGTCATGTGCCGGATACATGATGTCCAATTAATGAGAATCTCTTTATTAATTATCAGTTATTACTATCCATAAGATTTTCACTATGACAAAATCTATGGATGAAGTTTCATTCTCAATTTATTAATGGCGTAAATTTTTCATTTATTCACCATGACACATTGACTATGCCAAGTTGTTTATGATTCAATTATTATTGATTCCTACTTCTTCTATTTTTAACCCATACTGAGCGTTTAAGCTCACCACTTTCATTTTTTTCCCTCTAACTTGTTATGAAGAGGAGATCACTTATTGAGTTTCTATGGAAGCAGTTTTTAGTTTTTGTTATGTGTTGTATTTTGTACCTTTCTAATAGAGGTAATGTCGCCAACTCTTTAATGAGAAGATCACTTTTGCCAATTCAAGATCATAAGTTTTGTAGTTATACTCTTGGATATTGAGTTGGAAGGATGTATATGCTATCACTTTTTCATTTTTCATGTGTACAAAATCTAATCTTTTTTTGGATACATCACCATAGATCAGAAATACATCCCCACTAGTAGGTAATGTGAGTAATGGTTTTGTGATTAACCTCTTATTTAGGTATTTAAAAATGTTCTCACATTCATAATTCCTGGAAAACCTAACTCCTTTCTGATTTTTCTTTGTTAGGGGACTTGAAAATCATGATAACTTTCTCAAAAATCAACTATAATACCCTAATAATCCAAGGAAACTATATATATCAGTCATAGATGTTGGTCTGTGACATCCTTCAATCGTCTCTATTTTTAGAAGGATCTAAAGATATCACATTTTGGTGATGAAATGCCCCAGGAATGTCACTTTCTCTAACCAGAACTCACATTTGCATTACTTTTCAGGCATATTTTCTTTCTATAATGTCCTCAGTACAGTATTCAAATATTTCTCATTTTCCTCCATTCTTTTGGAGTAAATAATAATATCTTCAATAAAGAATACTAAAAAATTTATGAGGTAATTCCTAAATACTCTATTCATCAAATCCATGGAGATTTCTGGATTATTAGTGAGTCTAAATGGAATCACTTTGAACTCATAGTTCCCATACCTTATATGAAAATAAGTCTTGGGATATCCTCCTTTACCTTTACATGATAATATCCTGAAAAAAGATCTATCTTAGAGAATCATTGGACTCCATGCAGTTGATCGAACAAGTCCTCAGTCTATGGTATATGATACTTATTCTTTATTGTGATCTTGTTGTGCTTATGATAATCAATGAAGAGACGAATTGACTCATCCTTTTATTAACAAAGAGGATTGGTGCACCCCACAATGAAGAACTTGGGTGCATAAACCCCTTATACATATTCTCCGATAGTTAGTTCTTTATCTCCTCAATTTCAATAATATACATTCCATACAGATTCATGGATATTGTTAAATCTCCTAGAATAATCTTGACTGAAAATTAAACATCAGAAGGGAGGAAGACCAAGAAATTCTTCGAGAAACTGATCAATGTATTCCCTCACAATGGACATGTTTTCAAATATGACATTTTCCTTAGTCTCAATAATTTGATCTATAAATGCTTTCCCACATGTCAATAATATTCATGCATGAGATATTAGTACTATTGAAGATTCATCATCCTTCTTTCACTTGTATAGAATCATAGGGAAATTCAAGATACATAGGGTGATTTCCCTCTCTCAACAATTTATGTTAGCTCTATTTAAAAAATCCAATACATACCTAGAATTGCATCAAATGTTTCTAATGTGGGTATCATAAGGATCACTATGAAGTTCATCCCACAAATTTTGATATGGGAGGAGTTATATACTTGGGATGAGATAATTTCCCCATTTTCATTTTCACTGATATCTATACTTCCATGATTTTTAGTGGTATATGAATAGTTCTACTAAACTTGAGATATTTAAAAGAATGTGTAGAACTAGAATCAAAAGATGCATTTTCTATTATTGAATAAATAAATTGCATACCTATCACCACTACATTGTTGGGATCCACCTCCATAGTTGTGAAGGAATAAGCTCTCCTTTTCTCTCTAGGCCTAGGGGTTTTTCATAATCAGTTGTTGTTGAAAACCCTTGGCTTGGTGAATTGGCTCACATAGTGTCCATATTCCTTGAAATTGAAATACCAGACAATGGGCTAAGGGTTGACCAGATCATTCCATTATTCTATCCCATTAGTGGGTTTCTCTGATCAGAAATTGCTATCTAGGTGCCATTCTTTCCCACTCCTAAATCATTTCCTCATCTCCTTAAATAAATTTAGAGGTTGCTTATTATCACACCTTTTACAAGTGGGATATTGAAATTTTTACCACCAATAGATTTCTCCATCACACCATAAGAATTAGAATACACTTTCTGCTTATTATCCCCATGAGACCCATGAGATTATTTGATCTTCATTTCAATTTTAAGGGAATATTGGAAAATTTTCTCATAATTATCAAAGTCTTGAATGGATAAATATTTTCATAGACAAAACTTCAGTCCACCAAAGAAGTAGTAAACTATACATTTAAGGGTAATGAAAAATATATTTACGTATCATGTAAGAATTTTGATGCTTTCCTTATACGTCTGGATACATCCTTCATCATTTTTCTTGAGGCTATGGATTTCCCTCTCCATTTTTAATTGGAGAGTATGAGGACAATGTTTATCAAAAAAACTTTCGGACTTCCTTCAACTCCATCACTTAAATATCCTCCACGGACTTCGTATTATTGTCCAATGTCCACCATTTATCAAATTTTTATTTCATATAATAAATAGAAATTATGAAATTCTCTTTTTCATGGAATTAATGTATGAAAATGTCTTTTTAATGGATCTGGTCCATTATTTTGTAATTAAGGGATCAGAAGATCCACTGAAATTTGAAGGCCTTTGTCACATAAATGTCTCAATTAAAAATTTCTATTTATTAGGGGGATTTGGGGTTTTCCCCTGATTCAATTTATAGTTCAAAACATTAGTTTATTGAGAAAGTATAGTCACAAATTTCACCTATTTACAAAGAATTGAATTTAAAACCATAAAATATAATCTAGGTTTTGGAGGATTCATAAACGTATTGTAAAATCAATAAAATGACCTAAAAACAAATTATTTTAAATTTTAAATAAATAATTTGTTGTGGAAACCTTTTAGGACATATATTTCATCACTTTTGGATCAGTATGATATCATAATACATGTCATATATTTATACAATATTTAATTTTTACTTGAAAATTTGATCGTCTCAAAAAATTATGAGTAATTCACCAAAAGCTAATTTCAACATTATGATTCAAAAATTATTGTTTATTTAATCAAAATAATTCTATAAAGATGACAAATTATAGTTAAAATTAATTTTTTTTTATTTAAAAATACAGTTTTGTTGACAATATTTGTTTTCTAGCCCTTATAAAAATTACATTTTCACTTCGTAAAATTATATTATAATTTATATTTTAAATACACTATTTATTAATACTATTTAATTAAGATATAATTTATTTCAATGATTCATTAATTCATCAAAATTAATTTCATAATTGAAATTTCATATTACTCAAAAATATAAGCTGAGTTTTGTCGTATTAAAATCCAATTTGTATCAAACTCATTACTTGATCATTAATAAAGTAAAAAACAATGATTAAATATAATCACTATTTTATTGAAATAATATCTAATTATTCATAATTTTAGGTTCTAGATACATATCACTTTATTACACCAGCGAATGCTCTAAGGGTAAGTTGTGAAACTGTGAGATTTTCTTGGGGTGGTTTGGAAAATATGGTTTGGTTTGTCATCTCAGTGAGCATGAAATTCTCTTGTAAATGGGTTTTATCATGCTTTATTTGTTGTATCTTGTATTAGGATTGGTCAAGGGAAAATAACATATATTCTATCTCCCTCATAAACTCTGATAAATAGGCTTCATAGGGTACGATCCTACTGGTCGAGGCCATCACTTATTCTTTCTGTATCAATTGGACTTTATCATAACCCGATATATATACTGTTCATATTATACCTATTCAACGAGAATATTATTAATGGTTATTATTATTAATGGTATTTTGAATCTGATAGCATATAACTTATAATGGTCCAATATAACCAATGTATTGTATGTTTTTTCGATATTTACATTACATAAATAAGGAACTTGTTCATTTGAAAAGGGGGATTTAATTTATAATTTTTTGGGTCATTAAAAACTTCTTAAGACACTTTTATCTAGAGATTTTTATGGATAAGAGGGATCAAAATTTCATGAATCTAACATAATAGGGCATGCCAGTGATAGGGTTTTCATGACACTTCTCTGAACTTCAATGTTTTTATCTATTCTTGGTAGTTGATTAAGTCCCCAGGGTGAAACATTTCTAGTATCGAATTTTATATGTGATATAGTCATAAGTGAATGTATTTATCTTTAGAAGACTCATAGAAATTATAAACCATGCTCTCTTCATTAAAGGAAATCTAAGAGAGGCTCCAAGTTTTGGTTAGGCTATTTTAGTAGGGTGATTTGGATGTTTTTATTCTGGAAATAGGAAATATCTCTATGATGGTTACTGCAAAGATAGTAGCTGGTAGAGAAGCCTAGGAACTTCACTTCCGACATAAAATTATGTCTTAGTTGAGTGATATAATTATGGAAATATGGGCCACAATCATCCCTAGTGTCCTCACCCCATAGTCGACTGTCATTCTTGTGGCAGGATAGGTCATCTTTAGAGATTCTATAAGTTTTTTCAACAGAAGAGCAGTGGAAGGGGATTTGTATAGGCACCTATTCTATAAGGGAATCATTTACCCCTCAATAGATAGGTATCTGAAGTTTCATTGAACATTCTGGTTGAGATATAAGACGTGGTACCCCAACAAAGGAACAATAGTACCAAATAGCATGAGCAAATCTGGGGAGTCAGACAGGAACCTAGGGAAGAGGGGTGAGTCAGCTTCACCCTATGTAGTCTACTTCAACTTGTTTAGATTCATGACCTCATACTATCAGAGCTACTATTCTTGTATCATTTACCCTTTCTTGCGTTTTTTTGATACAGGATCATCACATTCCCTTTTATCCATACAATTCACGAACGGTTTAGGCATATTTTGGGAGTTCTTGGATGGTGTTTTGACCTTTTATGCAATATTGGGAGTGCAATCAAAGAATATCAAGTGCTTCAAATAATGTTCACTCAAAATTGGTGGCAACTATTTTTTTTGGTATTTTTTTTTTGGAAATGACAGACTTTGATTTGATTCAAGGTATATACTGGCTTGTTTTTACCAAGCTCATATCGACTATTATTAGAGGAGAATTTCCTTTCTATCTCTAGAATGGGGTAGTTATACTCTCTAGGATGGGTGAGATCTTCAAGCCGGTCATGTAGGACTAATTTAGTGAGGATAGGATTGTATCATGGCTTAGATAGAAATCCCTTTTATGGATAATGGTGAAAATTAATAAGATACTTTTCTTATAGTAGTGATCCATTTTTAGGATGTCTTTACTAAATAGTTCTCTACCTTACCACCCAAGTGGTATATCGAGGTCATGATCGAGTTGGTGTTCGGAGTTAAGCCAGTTTCTATCCCACCTTAAATAATGTCACCTATGTTGCTTCATGATTTGAAGTTTTGGTTGTAAGATCCTGAATAAAAGTGTTTTATAAGTCCTAGTACATCTATATGGGGTTATCCCATGCTTTTAGGCATGCAGTCTTATAGGAATTTTCTCATACGTGTGGATTATCGGAGACTAAACCAATTGAAGTTCAAGAACTGGTATCCCATTCCATGCATAGATGATCTATTCGATTGAATGAGAGGTTACAATATCTTCTCCAATACTGCATTGAGGATAGCGTACAATCAGTTGAGTGTGAGACCTTATGACATATCTTATACTAATTTTAGAATCATGTGTAGATCGTATGAGTTCACAGTGACGTCATTCAGTCTAAAGAATGCACTGGTGGTTTTCATGGCCTTGATCCCTTTCAAGATCAATTTGTGGAATATTTCATCGATGAGATCTTAACATACTCTCATTATATAGATGATCATTCCCAACATCTTGATATCATCTTATGTGCATTGAGATATCATCGTCTTTATGCCAAAAAAAACAAAATACAGTTTCTAGATTGATAGAGTTCATTTCTTGGGCTATGTTATCTCAGATGTTGGAGTGGCAGTTGACCCATATAAGGTTTTCACTATAGTATCTTGGGAGCAACCTAATAATTTCATCGAGATTCCGAGATTTATGGTCATAATATGATACTACTGATGTTTTATCTAGGAATTATTTGATATGGTAGAAATGATGTTCGAGCTAGCAAAGAAACGACTAAATTTTGTTTGTTCAAATTCTTATATAATAGATTTTTAGGAGCATAAGATCAGGCTGACCTCAGCATTGATCCTCACTTTTCCCATTTCAGCCAAAGATTATACCATGTACTAAAACCCATTCCAAGTTGATCTAAGAGTAATTATGGTGCAGGAGGACCGAATGGTTGCTTATGGATCAAGACAGTTGAGGTTACATCACAGGAACAATCTTACTCATGATTTTGAGTTGGTTGCAGTGGAACATGACCAAATATGCTGGAGGAAATATCTTTTGGGAGATAGATTTGTGGTGTACATGGACCAAAATAGCCTCAAATATATCTTTTCTCAGTGAGTCTCAGACCTTTAGTAAGGGAGTTTGATTGAGAATCTATAGCCTTTTGACATTGAGTTGGTTACACACTAGGAAAAGGCAATGTGGTTGTTGATGCTTTGAGAAAAAATACACATACTAAGGTAGTGTGGGATTATTGTGATGAGCGGTGAATGATGAAACTCCTTGAAAAATTGTATTTGGATGTTTTGGAGTCTCAAGGATGAGTATATATAACTTAGAAATCCTTTAGAGGCCAACGATTTAAAAACTTCTTGGAATCATCATATATATCTTCTGATATTAATATCTCCAAACAAATCAAGGTATTAAAAACCTTATATGATGACTCTATCAGAAGAAGTTGACTCCCTTAAACAATAGAGTCTCATCATGGATCCTTATAGGAAGAACCCCCTGAATGCCTCCGCCCCTTCATATTCAATGGAATAAATTCTCCTAAGACCTCTCTTTGGTATGCATGAATGCATTGATTTGGTATCTCTCATGAAGGTAGTAGAAGTGTGGGATGAGAGGTTCCTCCCTATGAGACTATCCATTGGAGATCATAAAAACTAGTCATATGCAGTCATGGTAGGTTTAGCAGTGTCCTCTCTATAGGTTTTGGAAACACCAATTTCATTTTTGGGTGAGAATGATAATTTTGTAAAACTAAGGGTGCATAACAGGTTTAGAACTCTTCGTGTTGAGTGTTTTGACTTTGAGAAGGATCAAAAGGACACTGCATATTTAAATGATAAATATCATGAACTAGAAGAAACTATACTAGTAATATCATAGAGTGTCCTAGAGAGACATGCCTCATAATTCTTCAGAGCGTACATCAAAAAAAATAAGAAGGTAAAATTTCATTCTGGGGTATTTCTAGACAACAAGATCAAGAGAAGTATGTCTAAGGACTACACCAATATTAAAAAAACCAATGGTCACAAGGTTGATAAATAAATAACAAGTAACATAACAAGGTAAGGAGTATTGAATGAGGAAAATAGAGAAGAACACTACCAGTGGAAGAGCTACTACCATGCCCAATCCTATTTTTAGAGTTTCCATGATTGAGAAGACTCCCCCCACCATGGTTCAAGAACTGAAGTAAACAAGTGATCAAATGGATCCAAAAGTGGAAGGGGTCAAAGATAAGGGTAAAAAAAGGAATGACCATCTAGAACCTGTTGAGGCCCCACCCTAGTCTGCAATAAGGTATAGAATAAAACACATGCACCATGTAATAAGAACAAACACTGTACTATTTTATCAGTATAAAACATTATATATGAATAATAAATATATGCTCCATAAAATTAAAAATGGCACAATGATATAATAAAAAAATATAACATAAATATATTTTTTAAATTCATAAGGTTGTGGTCGCCTAGAAATATCACACCACCATATATAATTATAAAAAAAACAAAACATCATAAATATGATAGATATTTTTAGAATATGTAAATAATTTTGATAAAAACTAAGTGAATGGTGAATACAAAAATAAGAGGTATTTAAAAAAAGTAAAAACCAATACGATTGTTGGAATAGTAACTAGACCATTAGAATAATATCCTACTTATTAGAATAGTAGCCTAACTATTGAAATAATAATAGGACTAGTAAATAATATTTACCATGAATAAAACAAGTAACTATAAATATTATAATACCATAATATAAAAATTAAAATTTTAAAACTCAATGAAAGTATAATATTATATTTTTAAAAGGGAACTTTAACTTTTTTTTCAAAAACATTAATTATTATGTGAATATTTAAATATTAAAATCATTTAATTTTTAAAATTATTTTTGATAAAATGAATATCAATTTTGGAATTATCATTTTAAAATTACTTAATAATTTTTTTTTGATAATTTTCTAGAAAACATGAATTTTCAAATGAATAGTGAAAATAAAATTCCAAAAAAATGTTATGTTTTATAGAATAATATTGATATAATAATAACCTAATAAATTATAGAATGGTTTTCTCTACCCAAATTGAGTAAAATAAGATAAATAATTTATTTAAAACCTTAAATTCAATTTTTTGAACCTAAAATGTAATTTCCAAAGTGTGAAATGATATAGTATGGTATCAAAAATGTATTTTTCTTTATTTCTACTTTTTTGTAATGGAATAATAACTATGGTTTTAGAATAGATTAAATATCATGATTTTATTGTCATTTTTGGATATTTAAAACTTTTATTTACTTTTATTAAGTTTTTATTTTAGATCATGTCATAATCTATAATTTCTAGAGGTTTTCCCCCAGGGAGACATTAGGTTTCACATGAAACATGGACATTCTCCCTACCCATGAACCATACCCCTTCAAAAGATTTAATTCATTAATTTTTTAAAATTTTAAGTGGCTTCTTATGAAATTCACCCTCATTTCATTTTCCCCTTCACCCAGGGCTTCCCTCAAGCTCAAAACAAATATCGACATCCTATCTTATCCCTCAGTATCTACATTGAATCTTGGTTTTATTCATTAAAATTCATGATCTCTAAATGTAATTGACTCATCTTCCCTTCTTATCCATTATTATTCCCGTCACGAACTGAATCTGGTCGCCACTAATATTGACGCCAATTCCATCCCATGACAAGGCCTGAGGGTGTTACCTATCCCTATGGGCTGTCACAAGTTCCCATGTATCAATAAATTTTGTTTGGGAATGATTTACCAGAGTATGAAAGCATAAAACATTAAAAAACGATCGATAGTATGAATATGAAATTTTCATGCCAAACAAGCCTTAAAAGAAACTAGATCTGAATACATGGTTTTAAATAAAGTAAAAAAGGTCCAAAAATAAATAAAAACAGCATCAAATAATCCACAAAGACTCCACATGACAAGGTGTCATCACCCCTGAGCCGTCTCCACAACATCGTACCATAGGAGGGGACTAACGACCTAAACCGCCTTCATCCAAGAATTTTCCTTTACCTGTGTCAAACATAATCAAGTATACTTACACACAAGGGGTGTAATTATGGTGTGATACTAATCCCAATATTACACCACCCAAATATTCCCAAGATTATTCAATACAAAGTGAAAATCACACAGTTTTAATATGTAAGGAAAACAATGATAAATTCCAAGAATTGAAACTTTCAATTATAAACAGTTTTCAAAATAAAACTTTCCGAATGTTAAAACATTTTAATAATACATGTTTTAAACTGTAATGTACAGACAAACACACCCTAAGATAGGGTAAATACAACAAATCCAATTATCACAAAAACTGGGAACACCCTTAGGTACTAGACAGTCTCAGTCCCTATGTACCTCGTACCTCAGTGTAAAATATTCATGTCACAATTATCTACCATGAATTATCCACTAGTATGGAGAATACCCATAACATATTGGTCCCTAAACATCATCCATATAGTTTAGTTAGAGTTTTTGTTATCCAAAATGCTAAGTGAAATAGGGAAGAAACCCATCCGGATCACTAGCATACTAATATATATCCACCCACCTAGGTACCTGGGCTTCCCCCTTTGTGCTCAAACAATTTCAGAATGCTACATACATATATTTTCATATAAAAATACCACTACAAGTCACATAAAAATAATACAATAGCTATACACACTTTATACCACTTAAAACACACAATAAAACATTTTGATTTTTCATAAAACAAGTTCTCAAAATCTCACATTGTTTTGCACCCAAAACTCCTTGAAATCCCCACTTTTCACACTATGTGCACACTTATAAGTCAAAAAAAATAGAATTCCAATACTTTTCAATGAAACCAACAAATCAGTTATAGGGCATCCCCATATGAACCAAGAAGTGAAATCTTTGTAAAACCTCCATTTTCTCACAAACATGGCACTTAAAGTTAATATACTTCACAAAACAACATTAAAACAAAAAAATTCAGCAACAAAGGATATAAACATTCAAAAAATGGTTTTAATCCCTAATAAATTTCAATAAAATCAACTAAGTAGTTATAGGGAAGCCCCAAATGAACCAATCAAATATTTCTATGAAAACCCCCAATTTCGCATAAAAATGGCACTTATACTTCATTTTCCATACAAATACAAATAAAACAAAATTTTTTCACCAAAAATAAAATAAGATAAACATGAAAATATTATAAAAAAATCAATTTAAGTCCCAATGATTACATACACATGGAATCACCTACCCAAAATTTTAAAACATTGAATCCTTTGTGCGAAAATTCAATCACACCACTGCCGCACCTCAAGGACGGTAGATCGAGCCTAAAATCAAAATATTGGGCCAAGAAAACCCAAATTTAAACCCTAGGTTCTAAAACCTTCCCTATAGTCATTTGGTACTTCATGTAAATTGTAAGAAACTTCATGAAAATGGCCAGAACTAAGAGGGAGAGACACTTACTTGAGATTGTGTGAAGTTCCTTCACCAAACCCCCTTCAAAATAGAGTTCCAATGAGGGTTTGGGAGGCTTTGAGGGATTCCATGGATGTTAGGTTTGAAGTGGGTAATAAAGGGGTGAGTTAGGATAAATCCCGGGAGGGAAAAGAAGTCATTTAACTCATTTTTAATGAGATGGACATGGATGCACAATTTTTTTACACGGTTTGGCAAACCGTGCACCTAAATCATGCACCCTCCTTTCTCCCCTAAAAACATCTCCAAATGCCACCAAACTTTGTGGGGGACGAGGTGGGACTTAGGGGGATGTTAGGATAAAAATATAAGAAATATAAGAACATTTAATGAAGAACATGTCTGTGACACTTCCTACTTCCCTCACTTTTCTCTTACCCAACAACCATAACAGTTTGTGGTTTCAAATTTCTTGTATTTTAATTAGATATTATAATTCTTATGGAATATAAACGTGATTTAAGTTTCACAAACCAACCTCCCTAATTAATAAATCTGATCATCTAACCACATGGGTATTTGGTAATAGCTTGGTTTCCATACTAGTACACCATAATCTATTACCCACCAGGGTTACTTATCAGAATAATGACTACCCCCATATGACTATATATGTTATTTAAATATGTTTTTCCTCACTCACACATACCTTATGAATCTTCCCAAGAGGTCACCCATCATAATATCTACTTCAGGAAAATACTTTCTTAACTATGGAGTTCTAATATAGTAGGATTCTGAAGAGAATGGTTCACCTTGTTAAGGATGCACTGGTGGTGTCCTAGTGGGTTTTTATCACTCACACCTTGCACAGAAATCATGATGTGAATACAGACATCATGTATAGGGATCTAGGAAAGGGAAAGGGTCCCATGGAAGAAAAATGAGTAGAGTAGCATGGATGAGGTAGCGAACCTAGACAGACTCTAGAGTACTCCACAGTGTTGTATTTATTTATTAACATACACTTATACTTTGGTTTGGATTGCTTAAATATGAGCCTATTTATTCATTGTATAACATGTATGTACTTTGATATTATTTACTTCTGCCTTGTTTACTCTAATTTTAATATTATATTTAACATTATTGGTGTGAGGATATTATACTGATGGTATAGTCTTCACACTGATGGCATTCAGACCCTCACTGTAAGTTGGAAACCCCTTTCATAAGAGGAGGAATGCATGAGGTCATGTGACACACTAGCTTAAACCCGGATGTTTGGGTTGAGGCATTAGAAAATTTTATCAGAGAATAGTTTTCTTCTTTTCTTTTAACTAATCTAAAACTTGGTAGAAAATAGATAGGTGGTCTATGTCTTAGGTAGGGGACCTACCATGCGCCTAACCGGCTTGTGTATAATGTTCCTCCGAGTTACCATTGATGGGATTTTTTATGGTTTTATGGTATTTTGGGTGAATTAATGCATCATGACTGGGCAGATATGATCAAATTCCATATATATACCTGGTGTTGTGTAGCATAATAGTTATATAAGTTAATTTTTTAATTTTTTCTATCTATTCACGATAGGTTTGTATTCTATATTGTGTGATATATATGTTTCCATGATGTTGTGATATATCTATATTGTGTTGAAATAGTGGGTGCTCTAGAATAAACTATGATGTAATTTTGATTACCATAACATGTGTACAATTATTTATACATGATGTCATCTTAACATTATAGTGTAGACTTTTCTACATCCACTATTATAATGGTAATGTCCAAAGATTAATTATCGTATCAATATGTTATAGAAAATCCCAGACTATAATGATAACATCGAGATTCCATGAAATTAATCTTAAATATATCTTATAGAGTCTAGGTACATCTTACAGACTCGACATAGTAGATGTTTGACTATCAGGTGCTGGGGGCTCATAAGAATTGATACTTCTTCTCATGAAGTCTGCACTTGGTGATCTCTAGTAATGAGATCATGAGGATAGACCCGCTAATAGGAACACCACATGTTTTGGGTGTCATTGGTCATTCCAATCTATGGACATGTGTATTGGTCTCCTGACTTGAGACCATTACCAATGTTTATCATTTGATTATGTACTTTGATGCAAGGAAAAACCATGGTATTGAAATCGTGGCAAGGTAGCTTGTGTTGGGTGCGTTGTTGGTGGTATGAGATTGGTTGAATGGTCAAGAAAGGATTTGTCGCTTCCAAGTTTAGGAAGTTATATATCTCTGGAATGGTTGATTAGGATGGTGCTGCCTTTATAAGTCTTTGTCCAAAGCAGTTTAAATGAAAATCCATCTGATAATATCAGAAAATAATAAAGTAAGAAGAGGACGATGACACAAGTATGCATCCCGATTTATGAGATATTTAATGACAAAGAGATTATAGCGCATAGTCAGTGTTCGTAGGTTGGTTGTCATTGCTATGAGAATCATTATCTCTTTTGGGGCCATGATGGGTTTCTAGACTCCTCTCTTGGTCAGTGGATTTATTCATTGCTATAGAGATAAAGGCCTATAGGGTCACACACAATAGCATATTCAAGAATACGCCCTATTCATTTGAATATGTATATGGTCATGGTGGACCCCATCACGGGGTCATAGTGTTGTCCAATGTATCGATCACCGAATATTAAATAAATTCATTAATATTCAAGTTATGAATATTCAAGAATGAATTTATTTAAAGTATTTACAAGTTTAGTAAATATGAAAAAATATTAATCGAATGAATATTATTTTAATATTCAAGGTTCGTTTAATATTAAGCAGGATAGTGAGTCAAGTTAAATGGATTTAGTTTTATCACATAATATATTTTAGATATATTACAAGTATGTGATAAAATAATAAATAATATAGACATAGTTTAGTTTGAAAAAATTATTTATTTAGTGGACATTGAAATAAACGGGGGCCAAGGAACCCAACTGGGTATTTTACCGACTCCACAATTAATACAAGGGAGGCTCTCTCTCCTTAGAACTATTCATTCATTCAATGGATTGAAATCCAGAGCATCTCTCTCCTCCCACTCCCTAGAGAGAGAATCTCTCGATCCAAGAAGATCGGATCAAGATCTCTCTCATGCATCGAAGGCTTCTCGATGTGTTGATCGTCAGGAAGTTGAAAGCATATTCGGATCTCTGCGCTAGCACCTAGAATTCGACGATTGACACTTTTGTGGGTTTTTGAAGCATGTGTGGATGATCTAGAGGGTTCCTTCTTTGGATCATTCGAGCAATGATCACCATCGATGATTTGCAGTCAACCACAAGTTCAGATTTGAAATGGGTACATTTTCAATTTTTATTTTGTGCTCCTTATAATTTACGTGAGATCCTCGGGCCTTACTGGGGCTCGAATCGTTGGCGACGACAAGTCGTGTTGTCCCGCCAATGAAAATTTTAAAATCCCCGGTCCACCGGATTCCACTGTGGGCCCCGAAACCTTTTAGTGGTATCAAAGGGATCACACAAATTTTTTGAGCCAAATAAATTTAATTTTCATAAAATTAGGTAAAGGGTTCAAAAACTGGTTCAATCGGTTCAAACCGCATGTCGATCTGATTTCGAACATCCAAGTTATGACCATTTTAAATTTTTGGATTGGATCAAATTTGTTGTTTGATCACGGGTATTAAATTTAATACATTACAAAGTATTGATCAACTTTAGATCGTTCATCGGATATGATTAAAATTATGTGTAAAATTATAAATTTTTTAATTTAATAATTTGCATAATACTTTTATTGTTATAATGATATTTATTTTATTATAATAATAATTTAATAATAATAATAAATTATTATTTTAATATAATAAATTTATTATTATTAAATTGAAAGGCTATTATGTAGACTTTAAAAAGTTGGGGTGTGGAAAAGGTTGGGGTAGGGAAGACTTCCAAGGAAGACTAAAAAAGAAAAGGAAGACTTCAAAGTAGTCTTAAAGAAAAAAATAAAAAAAAACCAAAGTAGGGGGGGCACCCAAAAGAAGCCAAAAAAAGGTGAAAAGCAGGGGGTCCGCGTGGAACCCCCTTAGCGACTTCCTCCCCATGCCGCATGGAGGCCGCCCAACCTGCAACCAAGCTCCCCGCCTAGTCGCACCCCTCCGCTCCGGATGCAGGCCCCACCTACTCCTGCTCCAAGTCACCGCTCGGCCTCCACCCAGCTGCGCCCTCCTACTCGCGGCGGTACCCAGGTCATGATCAGCCTGCATCATGCTACAACACAGGAGCCGCCACCCTGGCCACTGCCCTCAGCACTGTGCCCTTCCCAGTGAACTCGTCTGCCGCCGCTGCCTCGCCCAGCCCAGGCCTCTAGTCTCCTTCCTCGGTGCAACAAACCAGGACCATCCGGAAGCCTCGGCCGCCCTTGCGGGTACGACGCCCTCCACCCTGCCAGATCTTCCCACTTGGCTACAAACTGATGACTCTGGCCTCCTCCAACCCCGTACGGTGCACCAAACAGACACCAAAACTGCAACAAGCCACCCGCGGGCCTTCACTGCTCTGGTGCTGCTCCAACTAGATCCATGTCGGTCACTGGTACGTCCTTGCGCCCTGCCTCCCGGCATTGGCTAGGCTGTGGCAATGCCAGCATGCCACCCGACAGCTCCCCTCGACAGCGCGCCGCCCTGTGTGCCCTCCACACCGATATCTAACCTTCTACAGTGGCGTGACGCGGCCACCACCCTCCTTCACTACCCCGCAACCGTCTGAGAGGTATTCCTTTATTTTGACAGCAAGTTTTTTGTAGGAAAAAATTGGCTCCGGAACTATCTGGGCAAGATCTGCCCAACCTAGAATGGGTTTGGGCAGATCGGCCCGACCCAGTTTTGCTTTGCATAGCCCTACGCGGGTTTGGCCTGACCCACAAAGACTGTGTAGTGATTTTTTGGGTACCAACCATTTAAATTAAACAAACATAATTAATTTAATTTTATCATTTAAATTAATTTAATTTAAATTAATTTTGGTTAATAATTTTAATACCCAAATGAAAATTAATTCAATTTTATTATTAAATTTAATTAAGTTAAATTAATTTAATTTTGACATTAAATTTAAATTTACTATAGGACCGATAATTAATTAAATTATTTAAATTTATTAATTCCTTTAATTTAATTTAGATAACCCTCATACTTAATTAATGAATTTCAATTTTATCGCGCATTATTTACCCACATTTTGGTCTTGAGATCCGATTCGTGTATGTCACATTTATTTAATTAATTATGTAACTGCGTGTGATGCTTGTAATTAATTAAATAGAAGGTCTGTGCATCGTCTTTTTTTTGGTTAAAATGTATAAGGACCTGCGTTTCCAATTCACCTGATGTAAATTTATAGCCCTAGTCCCCCTTAGCTGCACGTGAGTATTTTTTGTACTTCAGACAAAGAAGATACAAGATGAGATGTGGATCCTGCTAAGATGAGGCGGTACTCCAAGACGTGACGTGGACCCTGCCAAGACGAAGTGATAGTTCAGATGAAAAGGAGACATACATGATATGGTGAGCTACATCAAGAGTCAAGATTCGACTCAGGTACAATGCCCTTAGGTCATTTAAATGCTCAAGACCAGTTAGGTAGCAGTTTACTTTTATGCATTTATTTTTTATTTTATGAATTTTATAACAGTAGGAAAATACATAAAATAATAAATAATAAAATGCATAAAGAAGCGGCATATGTTTTTCTATTAAAGTTCAGTTGTGAGAATGACAACATAGATGAACAAGTTTAATAGAAATGTATTACATTCGTCGAGAGAAAAACAAAAAACCCTCAAAGAAATATTATGTCACCACAACCTTCCATCATTTAAGTCTGAACAAAACCGGGTGTTTGGGGTGCCGCTCATGCCATAGCTAAGGGTGCCTCTTACTACCGGGGTGTTCTTATTAGTATTGTGGGTTGACTTAACTAAAATTACAGCAAAGAAATAACCATATCTAGCTCGTTTTAATTTTATATTCAAGCATTGAGTAAATTAGTTAATGATTTTAGAAGCTGAGACTTCACTCAACAGATCAAGAAACCACAATTTAATGTGGTTGGCCAGCCAAAAGCCTACCTTGGACCCTTCAAATTTTGGCATATCCATAACTTTTAAACTACGAGGGAGGTTCAGGGATCCCTTCCATTGAAATTATCTAACGATAGAGTATTCTGATTCTAGTACAGAGAACTCTTAAAATTCGAAAAATTAGTGGGAGATATTAAATGATTAAATTAATTTCTAATGTCACATTTGTAAATCAATATAAAAGTACAAATATGATAAAGTTTATTTGTAGAGAATGAAAATTAATACCATAATAAAATTGGGATAAATATTGGACAAAGTTAATGTCCTAACAAGCATGAAATTCCAAGTGTATTATAAGCACTTGCACACATTACTACTATAACGGAAATTCAAGATGCTTGTGTCCCAACCTGTTAAGACACCTCAAGAAGAGAGGGTGTAAAATTGCTTATAGGAGACTCATGTATCAAGTATATGATGGTTATGTAATAATGGTATCATCAACGTTTGATGTTAGTTGTGGATGCTACATCATGATATGGATGATGTTACATGAAGTCTCATCTCTAAGAAGTTTCTAAGGAGAAGGCTAAACAAGATATGAATGTGATGATTGCAATCGGTTTGTGTAAAGTGAAAGATAGTCCACAATCTTTCATGGCATCGCATTTTTATACCTTTTACACCTAGTTACTCTAGTTTCATTGAAGGGTACAAACGAACAATATAGAGTAAGTTCTTCATTACCTTTAAGGTAACATTCTCCAAGTAATACGAATATTAAATATAGCAATGTATTTTATTCTTATGAAGAATATATTTAAAGACAAGGAAAAAGGCCTTTGGAAAGTTACATCAATGGAACCTTCATCATGTCATTCAAAGAAAATTGGTTGGTTATTTAACAGAAGGTTATTTTCATCACATTTTAAAATAAATTTATGAAAGTTTAAAAACTCAATGAACTGAAACACTAGAAGCAAGTACCCATTTCTCATTCAGCTATATTCATCAATATGTTTCTAACACAATTCATGGGTATTGAATACAATATGCCAATAACATATGTGTATTTAAATACAATAACCAAGTAAGTATAGAAACATTATAATAAGTAAAGTGTCTTCTCCAAGAAGCTGAGAAAGGGTGATTCCTAAGTTAGCTGTGAGAAACACATAACTTCTAATTTCCAAATAATTGATTCAAATTGAACAAGTTGTTGAGTATAACCAAAAAATTTATCTCACATGCCCTTTTGGTCATAATGAGAAATTATTACATGTTTTTGGAATGAATGTTGTTTGTGGTAACATACTCAACAAATAGTTCATACATAATTGAATCAAAGGCAATACACGATGAATATAAAATGTAAGACCTATCTAGTTGTTTAAAGAAGATTGTTTGTTAAGTAAAATTAAAAATGGATGTCAAGAATATACCAAGTATGGTATTTAGTCTTTACACAGCTAAACACCTTTGGTATTATTGACATCTTTATTTTAGGCAAAGAAACCTTTAGAAATAAAGGTATGCCACAAAGATTCTAGGTTAGTTCAACAAGAGAGTGTGGACTATTCCAAAGGAAAGTTGGAGGTAAAGATACTTAATAAGATTATTTTTTTAAGTTATTAAGGTATGTAATAGTGAAGTGTATGCATGGTCAAAAGATATGATTTTCTTTAGATTAACATGCTGAAAAATATCTTGACCAAACAACCGTCGATCATGATAATGTAGTGTGGAGTAATTCCTAAACGCATGTTACCTTATATACATCACTATATTTATGTTCATAAGGAGGATCAATGATATAGTATTACATGTTTACATTGATAAAAAAATGTAGCATGGATCAATTCCTAAATGCACATTTTATACCTCAAAGTTATGATGTAAGTAGTATCAATGTTAGAAACTATAGTTACATCCACTATATTTCATGTTCTGCCTTGCAAATAATAGAGTAAACCCATAACCAATATGTCAAGTAAAATGAAAAATGGATATCATACGAGTCATAGTATGATGAAATTCCATTATTTCATAGATCATGTGTTAGGATGAAAAGAGTTTTTTAAGATATAAACAATCATGCATCATGCTACACACATGGTGCATCTAAGTAATTATCCTAACAGTTTCTTAGGATATTACATAAATCCCTTAGATAGAAAATATGCGGTCAAGTGATAGACTACATTTCTATATAAGGCTACACATCTCTATTAGAGATAGTGGGAGCAAGATTGAATTGGATTTAGTCAATGCTAGAGATGCACAAATGGTTGGCATAGGAATAAGTTTCACAAGTTCATGTGGAAGAGGAATGTTCTAGTAAAACATACTGCATAGGAAGAATGAAACCATGGTGATGGTTTTATATTCACCGTGACTGGTGATAAATTATTCATTGAGAATAATAATTCCTACAAGTAAGAAGTATATGGAAATTAGCTATGATCGAAAAGATTAAATTCAATAATGGATTCAATGTATTAAATTTCAAAGGGGCTTATAAATTGAATACTGTGGGGGATATTCAAATGAAATGATACATTGATGGTACAAGTCTGGTACCAATAAGGATTGATTGGTTATACTAAGTCGGTACGTCTAAATCCATTATAATTTTACTTGTCATAGATAACCTCTAATATCATTAAATTGGTCATTGGATGTCATAATCAACTTTCGTGGAAGGTGTCTATACGACGCAAACAGAAATGGATTATGACACCATCAAATGCCAATAAGGGTTACATGTTACTAAAATCCAGTTTTGGATTAAAGTAAGCAACAAGATCTTAGAGCATTCATTTTTAATGAATCTTTTCCTTGTGTCTACCAATGGTTAGTGTGAGAGCCAATGTTTTCCAAGAGAAATATGTTTGGAAACATATGTAAAAAATTTATTGATCTTACTGTTAGATAAGACTCGGATAAAAATTAATTCTCCAGTGATTGAATTAAAGTAGCAACCTAAGTTCTAGGGAACTGGATCTATCGAAGTAGATCTAATGATTGTTGGGTCCTAGTCAATCATACATAAAGTGACATTGTATTGAAAAATACAAGATGGAACAATTCATGTTTAGAATTGTTGTCAATGTCACATGGATTAATCTCTTCAGGTTTACATGTTTGGAACATGGGAAGACATTAAATTTTTGAGTTGAGTTGCATACGCTTCAATGATGGATCAATCACGTATTCCATAATATGTACAAGAATTGATACTGACGGGATATACTTTATAGTAGGTAGATATCAATTATATTTAGGAGAACTATAAGTGATGTAGTCAGAACTATCATCTTGTGCTTCAACAAGTACAAATGATATGTACCTGGTAGATGGAGAAGAAGGTATAATAGTTTTTGTGGGACACAAAATAGTAATCCTTAGATCAATTTGATCTAATATCATAGTTAGGCTAAGGTGATAAGCAATTCAGGCTCATTAAAGCCAGTGGTAGCTATATCTACAAATATCGAGTACGTAGTAGCTTTTAAGACAACTAAGTAGCAGTTATCAATTGCAACAATTTGTTATATTTCTTGGATTCACACCAAGTGAGAAAAGTATTATCATAATATAAATTATTATATTCTTACTAGCCGATTTTTCAAGTTATGACAATGGAAAAAAGGGATATACTTGGGGATACCTTATCTTGAGAAGTTTTACTCAAGGAAATGAGGTCGCATACAACAGATATGTCACATGGAGAAAACGTGGCAGACCCAATAGTTAAATCCATTACTCAGTATAAGCATGATCTTTATCATGTGAGTATCTAACAAGTTTTGTTAGCAAGTTGCCTCTAGTGCAAGTGGGAGTGTTGAAATAGTTGGTTCCCTAGACCCAAATATGTTGTACTTTTGATTACCATATCATGTGTACAGTTAGTTATACATGATGTCATCTTACGATTATAGTGTATACTTTTCTACATACACTATTATAATGGAAACCTTCAAAGATTAATTATAGTATCGAGAGGTTACAACAGATCCCAGAATATAATGAGAACCTCAAGATTCCATTACATTAATCTTAAATATATGTTCTATAGTCTAGATATATCTTATTGATTGGATACAACAGATGTTTGATTGTTAGGTTCTAGGGGCTCATAAACATTGAGACTTATTCTCATGAAGTTCGCACGTGGTGATCTCTAGTAGTGAGATCATGAGGACAGACCTTCTAATAGGAACACCACATATTTTGGGTGTCATTGGTTGTTCCAATCTATGGAAATGTGTATTGGTCTCCTGACTTGAGACCATTACCAATGTGTATCATTTTATTACATATTTTTATGTAAGGAAAAAACCATGGTATTGAAATTGTGGAGAGGTATCTTGTGGTGGGTGTGTCGTTGGTGGTATGACATTGGTTGAATGGTCAAGAATGGATTTGTCATTTCCATGTTTAGGATGTTATATATCTCAGGCCAGGTCGATTAGGATGGTGCTGGCTTCATAATTCTTTGGCTAAAGCAGTTGAAAGGAAAATCAATCCAATAAAATCAACAAATAATAAAGAAAGAAAAGGACGATGACACAAGTGTACATCCTGCTTTATGAGATATTTAATGACAAATAGATTATAGTACACAATCAACATTCGTATGTTGGTTGTCATTTCTATGACAATACTTATCTCTTTAGGGGTCATGATGGGTTGCTAGACTCTGTCGTTGGTCTGTGGATTTATTCACTGCTATCGAGATAAGGGCCTAGAGGGTCACACACAATAACATATTCAAGAATTCTCCCTATTTAGTTGAATATGTATATAGACATGGTGGACCCCACCATGGGGTTCGAGTATTTTCCAAATTATCGTTCACCGAAAATTAAATAAATTCATTAATATTCAAGTTATTAATATTTGGGAATAAATTTATTTAAAGTATTTAGAAGTTTAGTAAATATGAGAAAATATTAATCAAACGAATATTATTTTAATATTCAAGGATTGTTTAATATTCATAGGGACAACGAGTAGAGTTAAATGAGTCAGGTTTTATCACATAATATATTTTATATATATTATAAGTATGTGATAAAATAATAAATAATATTGACGCAGTTTAGTTTATCAAAATTATTTATTTAGTGGACGTTGAAATAAACGGGGGTCGGGGAACCCAACTAGGTAGTTTACCAACTCCACTATAAATACAAGGGAGGATCTCTCCCCATAAAACTATTCATCCATTCCATTGAATGAAATCCAGAGAATCTCCCTCCTCCCACTCCCTAGAGAGAGAATCTCTCAATCCAAGAAGCTCGGAACACGATGTATCTTTTGCATCAAAGGCTTCTCGATGTGGTGATCATCGGGATGTTGAAAGCATCGTCGGATCTCCACGCTAGCACCCAAAATTCGACGATCGACGCTCTTGTGGGTTTTTGAGGTGTGTGTGGATGATCTAGAGGGTTCCTACTTTGGATCCTTCGAACAACGATCACCATCGATGAGTTGCAGTTGTTCGTGGATTTAGATTTGAAACGGGTACATTTTCATTTTTTATTTTGTGCTCCTTAGAATTTATGCGAGATCCTCAGGCCTTACCGGGGCTCATATCGTTGGCGATGACAAGTACCATCATCCTGTCAACAAATATTTAAAAATCCCTGATCCACCGGCTCTCATTGCGGGCCTCATAACCTTTCATACTGGCATTAATTAGTATAAAATGATCATGATATTATGTTTGTATATATATGAATATGACTAATGTGAGGTTATATAGGATCTTGGTTAATGATAAGAGGTATATAACTTAGGTTGTGGGTATATTTCTTGGGAAACCTTTGTGTAATCCCACAGACTGGTTAGGATATGTCCTAAATGTTCCAAATGTTTCCTTCATGGTAAGGAAAATGTTTCCCCATAAAAGACGGATGTTCCCACCAAATGACATGGGTTGGGGTACTCCCACTAGGTGGATACCCATATTTCACCACCTGGTGTATTGGAGGGTGTAAGAGAACACACTCCCACACCTTCCCTGATACCATAGGCTATAGGTCCAATTCAGTCTGGAGTCCTTTCTCTTATTCCTAAATTGTACAGAGGGGCACCATGGTCCTTGGTCAACTATGACTAGGACTTATAGCTCCAACATACACCATCCTTTTAGGGAACTATAGGGTTGTTGGATTCTGAGGACTTGATAGAAATCATAGATGGTTCCTTTGACCTCATTGAGACACCAGAGGATCAGAAGGTGAAGTTGGGAGTATTCATGCTATAGGGACCCACTAGGAGATGGTGGAGTCTAATGGGACATGTTGGCAGGAATGAGAGTCTCACTTGAGAGACTTTGAAGAACCTATTATTTTGGGAGTTCTTTCCCAATACTATTAAATTGGACTGAGAATAGGAATTCATGGACCTCCAATAGGGGTTCATGATAATATCCATATACTCCACTCTTTTCACTAAGCTTCTTCACTTTGCTCTGCTCTTGTCCAACAACAAGGCACATAAGGACAATAATTTTGAGATCGATCTTCGCCCCAAAAAAGGATAGAAGGTTATGATTAATAACCATGAAAAATACCTGGAAGTTCTTTGTAAGACCTTAACTATTGAGAAGGTCCTAGAGGAGGATTGAGCAATTAGTCTTCTTCTACACTTCAGTGCTCAGGGAGGTGGAAAACCTACTACTGTGATGTGTAACTCTTCTAGTAGTAGGAACATGAAGACAATAAATGTTCAAAATAGTAGTGGTATGTAGGAGGAGAAGTATATGGATTATTCATCCAATTTAAGATGATATTCATAGCAATTAAACTGTAAAAATTTTGGGAATTTCCATAGGGTATGGACAGAACCTCAGAGAAATGCCAAGAATGCAGCAAGATGGAGAACCATCAGAAATTATTCTATAATGATTTGTGTTTTGTTTTCTATAAAGGATCTAGGAAAACAAGATCAATGAATTAGGGATCTGGTCGAGGATATCAGTAGTAGGTATAGACAATAATGACTCAGGAGAGTCACATACCTCAAGAAAAGGGTCATGGAGCTGAGACAAACCATGTATATATAGTGGATCAGAGTCCAGCAGATAGTGGTGAGAGATCACCTATTGTAATAGGTATGGTCTTGATCACATCTATATTGTATACTATTTTATTTAATTCTTATGCTTTTAATTACTTCATATATGCACAAGTTATTACTATAATTGGAATACCATTCAAGTTATCTTATATGTTTCTTCCCCCTAATACATTTTTGGTCACAAAACTGGGTCATATTCATTGATTCCTAGAGTTTCCTATAGCCATTTCTGTTCATAGACATCTATGGGACTTCTTGATTATGATAATGGGGAGTTTTTATGTGATTCTTGGCATGGAGTGGCTGACCAGTATTCGAGATAACATTGATTTCTATCAGAGACATGTATCATTTACATCATTCAAGGGAGAGAAGTTTCTAATGACTGGTGAATGGGACATGGGAGCATAAAGAGTGGTCCTAGACTTGATCCATATTGAGATAATCATGATGCATATTACAGGCCTGGATCTCTCTGAAGGATCATTGGTGTACCCCTCATCTATTCTTCTCCTATGGTGGATCACTATTATGATGTCTTTCTAGATGAGTTCACAAGAATTACCATTGATATTGGAGTTGAGTTAGAGATAGAGAAAATTCTATGTGTGTAGTCTATTTCAGTACCCCCTTGTCATACAACACTAGTTGAGTTAAAGAAAATCATGGTATAACACAAATAATTATGATAGAAGGGATTTATCAAACCAAGTACTTCCCCATGGGGTGCACATTTTTCGTTTTCCAAGAAGTTGAATGGTAGTCTTCAACTCCAAATAATTTATTTGAAGCTAAACATGGTGATGGTGAAGAATAAATACCCATTTCCTTGGATTGATGATCTTTTTGATCAGTTTTGGGGATCTCGGTGGTTCTCCAAGATCAACCTCTGACTTGGATATCACCAATTATAGGTTAGAGCATTAGACATCCTAAATATGGAATTTCAGAGCTTGTATAGGCTATACAAGTACTTCATGACTCCATTTGGACAAAAAAATATTCTGATAGTGTTCATGGATCTCAAGAACAAGATCATCCACCCATATGTTGACTTGTTCATTATGGTGTTTGTTTTTGACATCCTCATTTACTCACTGACCCTATAGTAGCATTCCATACATCTTTAGATAGTCCTGAGTACACATCAATCACATCAAATTTATGCCAAGATATCAAAGTTTCACTTTTGGATTTAAGAGGTGAAATTCTTGGGGCATGTGGTTTCTGAATCTAGTATATCAATAAACCTATAAAACGTGGATTTAGTAATGTCTTGGAAATATCCCCAAAAAATATTTTAGATCATGATATTTCAGGATTTTATGGGATACCACTAAGGTTTTATCCCAGACATATCCCATTTATCAACATTTATGATTGTGCTGTAAAAGAAGGGAGTAATGTTTTTTTGGTCTAACTAATATAAATAAGCACTTCTTAAGATAAATAAGAGATTTACTATAGCTCTGGTGTTGATCCTCTCTAATCCGAGGATTTTTTATTCTATTTACTATGATGCATTAGGAGATGGTTTTTAAGTAGTGAAAATATGGAGGGAGAGAGTGGTAGTTTATGGGTCACATAAATTTTGACACCATTAGTGGAACTATAATAACCATTACTTGGATTTGGTAGATGTGGTCCACACTTTGAATTATTGGTGGCGCTATCTCTTCAGAGAGAGGTTTGTTGTCTACATAGACCATAAGATCCTCTATTATATATTCACATAGCAGGATTTCAATCTGAGAAAAAGATTCTTTGTAGAGTACTTGCATATGTTTTACATTGATATAACCTATACATAAGGTCAATGTAATGCTTTTACAAATTCACTTTATCCATAATTCACAAGCATCTCAGGAGCTTGGTGAATGGAATTCAAAGAAATGGTTATTCCTAATAAACTTGTTGGATAATTAGAGGATGAATTCTTTCAAGGACCAGGGATTGATGACATGTGATCTATTATTGATCGTATATTCTCTAGTAGAACGGGTGAGGTCTGGTCAGGAATCTTATCCTGAGTGTGCTATGATGCGGGAATCACTTGCAGGCGGTTACCCGATACTTGGGTGATCATTGGATGATGATTATGTGATCTTATTACATGGGATATTTTTAGTCCCTAATTCCATAATGGAAGGAATGATGAGAAACATTTATACCTCCACATGGGAAATGAATCCCACTGTGAAAAAGATATACCATGGCTTAAGGAGATAGTTATGGTGGCCATGGAGGAAAAGAGACATTGCATGATTCATATCCTAGTTCCTTATCAGCTAGAGGATAAAGACAAAGCACCAATATCCTGGTGTTTTTCTTTATCCACTTCATATTCCCTTTTAGAAGTGGTATAATATCACAATTGACTTTTTGATGGGGTTTCCAAGGACCCTAAGGAGTTGTAACATTGTCTGGGTTATTGTTGATCAGATAATGGAAGTTTATCATTTCTTATTAATCTAGACTCACTCAGAAAATGAGATAGGAAAGTTGTATGTCTATGAGATATTATGATTATATGATGTTCCGTTGATCATTTTATCTAATAGAGATAAAAAATTTATATTTCAATTTTAGTAGGGCTTTAAGAAGGCCTTAGGGACTCAGCTAAGATTGATCACAATGTTCCATCCCTAGACAGACAAACAGTTTGAGCAGACAATCAGTATACTGGAGTATATGCTTCAATCTTGCATCCTAGTTTTTTAGTGGAGAATGGGATAATAAACTAGTATAGGTTGATTTTTAATACAATAAAATTTATTAGGCCTCGTTTCATATGGAACCTTATGAGGCTCTTTATGGTAGGTCATGTCGTTAACCACTTTGTTGGCATAAATCTTGTGATATATCAGTTATGGGGCCTCATATAGTATATGAGTCCTTTGATAAAGTGTTTGTAACTCCTTTATGGAATTTCATATAAATGATAGTATGGTCCATCATTTTTTGGGCCTATAATTAATTTTACTTATTCATTTAATGTTTCTAACTATTTATAGATGTTTTTAAATTCTCCACAATTAATAAACAATTGAAATAAAATTTAAATAATTAATTTAATTTTGGGTTTCCTATACTGAAATATGTAACACATCTTGTATTTCTTAAAAATACTCTATCATCTTACTACTTTTTTTAGTTTTTCCATCTACTTAAAGTAGTTAAGAAGTCATCATTCAAAATTAGTGAAGTCTTCTTTGGTCAAAAAAGTTCTTTATCAATTTCTAGGCATGACCAAACCCTTATTTTCCTCTCCATTTTTGGGTGAATTTTTTGAAAAGTATAATTCCAATTAGGAATCTATATTTCTATTATATTTATTTCATGAGTGATTTTAGAGTTATGACATTCTGGAACTTTCAAGAAAAAGGATAAAGAATTCTTAAATGATAATAACCCATAATTATCATAGATTGATAAATAATAATTATCATGTTCGTTTTGGATTATTTTAGGACAGATTTTTTTTCATCACATGTGAACTTATAATTATTCTTTAAGAAATAAAATTTTAAGAACATGTTATGTATTAAATAAATAATTTTAAAAATATACATGAGGGTTAAACTCTTATAGCATGTGGTGTTTCTTTTTCTTTTGGAAATAAAATATTTTGAACCCATATTAGGAATCCTTGGTGAGCAGTTTGAACCATCTAATATGCGTTTTTTATTTAAGTTACAATTACTTGGAAAACATTAGGTTTCTTAATCAATAACTTTAAGGTTGGAATTACCTTAATATTTGGGTCTTCTGTATACACATGTTTCCTTGATACTATAATTTTGTTTTTATACTTGATGATTGTTCTTGATTATGATTTCATGTGTGTGTGTGTCCCTTATGAACCATTTTTGATATGTTTTTTCATGATTATAGTTGTATCTAATTTGCTCATTTTTTACAATGATCACATATTGATTTTTTCTACTATATTCTCATGATTTTATGCTATGTGTTTTATTATATATAATTCCTGGTTATGTGTGTTACCATTCCTTTGGAGGTTGTTCTTGGTACTCAATAAAAGTGGTCCATCAGGATATGGTCATCCCTTAGAGGGTGAGTTTTCATGTATTGTGATGATAGAGAAGTTTGACCTGATCATAGGCTGGGGGCATAACAACCAGGAGGCCTGACTCATAGTAGTGGATTTATGGGAATGACATCCTAGGGGCTTGACATGAGGAATAGATGGGGTACGAAGTTCTAGGGGCCTAACCCATAATAGAGATAGGATTTTATGGTATAGACGCCTAATATAACTCAACACCTTGAGACCATTGAGAAATGGGATTACCAACACTGTGAATTGTTCTTGATTATTGTGACAGCTTATGGTTACCCTTATGGCATGGATCCAAAACAGGTATAGTTGGGGCTCATGGTGGTTTGGTTAGAACACAATTACATAGTATTTGGTTATTATTCTTACTTTCACATTTACTTTTATCATGTAATACACCTATTATACCTATGTATAGTTGTTAAGGATTCATTAGTGGTGTACTACTAGTTTTTACTACACACACCCTGTATGAACATCTCTATCCATATGCCAACTTCATGTATAGGGATCTATATAAGAGAAATGGGCACATGGAAGATATCTAAATAGAGGATCATGGAGGATGTAGTAAACCAGGATAGACTCTAGAAGAATATTTAGTTTTTAATTTATTTATCTACTTACACTTATACTTTGGTTTAACTTTCCTTGCTCGGAGCCCATTTCTTTATTGTATGACATGTGTACCATGTTGTATTATTTAATTAATCCTTATTTACTCGTAGTTATTATATTTTATTTATATTATTTGTGTGAGGATATGATACTGAGGGTATAGACTCCCCACTAATAGTGCTTGGACCCTCGCTGCTAGTCAACATCCTCTTGTGTATAGGGAGGTGTGCAAGAGGTCATGTGAAACTCCAGCTTAAACCCTATAGTTTTGGTTTGGTCAATACATCAAGAACCACTTATCATTTTATTAGGTGGGAAAAACTTTTCCAATAAATTCAATTTTTTTAGGTAGGTTGATCTATTAATTATCCTTTATTGATTGCATCATGGGTTTTTGGTGTTTTTAATCATTTCTTCTAATTAGAATATATGTTATAATAATTACATTTCTTTCTTTTATGGTTTATTTGGATTTATCAAAAGATATATTTATTTAAAAGTTAATTTTTCTATGTTAAAAGTGTTTTTAATATTCAATAAATATATATATATATATATGATACATATGTCAAAATACATTGCACTCAATACTATAGGAAAAGTGACTTTATCTTCCAGATTAAAGGATGAATGCTTTCATCTGCCATATATGCATGGACTTAAGTGAATGCATCTTCTCACATTATTTCATCAGTTGTAATCCATTTTGAAAATATTAAATTAATTTCATTCATGGAAGGAATTATTTGAAAAAGTCTGATGAGAATAAATGCATATCGATATGTTAAATAGCCGACTAATTTTGATAAATGAAACACATTGAGGATGGGTATATAAAGGGATGTGATCCCTACAAATGATAATGACTGATTGTATGAAAGATCATGATACTCTCTTCATCCCAAAATATAGTTTCACACTAGGTGAAGATGTTAGAACCCCTGGATATTCAAGAAATGTTATGGGATCCTTTGGTTAGTGTAATCCATTTGAAAGTAGGAGACTTTTGTTTGCAACTAAGGTGGTAGTTATTAAGCATTAAATGAAGAGAAAATAATGGATTACACAGTACTTTAGGTACACCATGTTTATGTTATCTATTTACATTATATATTGATTCTATGAAGGATATATTAGGCACATATATGAGTTTTGTTCCACTACATTTGTTCATACGATGAACCCCTTAAAACTCATCAGTGTTATCAGATCCTTCTTCCTTGTTGAATCGACATGTTTCTTTCACCATTAAATTAATAACATATTGTAGGAAATTGTACCTATTTTTCCCTCTCAATGTTATGTTATATGATGATATAATTTTTGGAGAACCAATTGACATTATGTTAAGATGTTAACATAACGTTGAATGGATGGTGCAACATACATTAAGCAGTTAACAGTCTACATTGTTGTTGTGGGAAATTAGCGCATCATAGTTTCATATCATTTATAAATTGTTTATAAATAATGGAATAATATATTTTAGAAAATTAATAGAATCTGTAAAAGTTTTTTATAAAAATAATTAACTATAAAAAGTTTATAGTTTACTATTTTAATGTTTTTTGAAACAATTGTTTTGAATATTCCATTAATATTCAAGATTTTTCATTAAGAAAGATTTTTTCAAATTTATATATTCATAAAATGATTATAAATCATAGTAAAATGTTAATTTTCATTTAAACAAATTATATTTCATACCTTGTAATCTTGAAATAAAATGTTTAAAAAATCATGAGGGTAATTTATAAAGAATTCATGAATTACATAAATAAAGAAAAATATATATATAATTTTATATTTAAAATTATGAATTGTACAAGATTATTTACTTTTAATTATATGAATTAAAATGGACCTTATTTAAGATATTATTTAGACTATATCAATAGTATTTTAATGATGTATTTGTTTAGGTTTTAAATATTTTTTAAGTATGTGATGTTTAAATTATGTAAATTTCTAACATAATAGGTATTATATTATAAAATGTTTATAATTCATGATAATGTCATATACATAATGTGAAATTCTTTATAATGACTAATATAAAATATTTCATATTTAAAGGGGATATAATGTGTTTATATCCAAGATAATGGAATGTCTTTAATGTTTATCTTAATTATATAATGTTTATATTAATTTTTTTTATAACTAATTTATGAATGATAAGTGTTATGACTTAAAAATTGGTTTTATAAGCCTATGTCAGACATATAAATTCATATTTATTCCTCATGATTGAATAAAATGTTTATTTAATTGTTGATTCCTTAATATTATTCATGTTTATAAAAAAAATTATAGATTCGAAATAATGTGTATTTTAAATGTGAAAATTCATATTTATTTATCATGTTATGTAAAATGTTTAATTAAGTATTTATTCCTTTATAGTATTCATGTTTATAAATTATTTTCAGAATATTAAAAATGTATATGCTTTATTTATGTGATTAATTTATTCAAGGAATCCGAGCCTTGCATTACATGCTTGGTGAGTCTCTATAAAATTTAGTTTTTTATCTACCATGACCTCATTTTTTTATTTTAGTTATGAGCTTGATAATATTTTTTGAATATAGTTTTTTCAAATTAGATTTTAGGGATAACATGTATTGAATTAATTCTTGAGTAAATTTTCCTTGAGGAGAGGAACCTAGGGTCATCCTACCCATCACCTTTTAGGCTTATGCCTTGTTCTATAAAGGTGAGGGGTCATTTATTTATTTCTCTAGGATTAATCATATAGATATTGTCAATATCATATAGATTTAGGCCTGTATATGAAAAACTTAATGTACTTTATGGATAAGATTCATTCACATATGTATGAATATATATGGATCCTATTTTTGTGTGAGTAATATAAACTATGGGTGGTGTAAATGGTTACACACTAATGTTGTGTGAACACATTAATTTATTGGATGGAATAGGGATTCTAAAACTAAATCTTTAGAAGAATGCATACACAAAGTAATAAAACATGAGAATAAAAAAATTGTATGTGATGTAATAGTTATGAATTTAATATGCATGTGATGTATATTATGTTAGTGATACTTTTAAATAAAAAACACCTTAAATACAAAGTGTATGATTCTTTCCAAAGTGGAACTTTTTAATACATCAATCATCTAACTAGGTGGGTAATTCCATATGTGGGTTCCCATAGATTATCTTATATAAGGAAATAAAGTGAGTAGTGACACTAGAATATCCTAATGTTGGATATTCCATAGTTGGTTGCCCTATATTTTCCTTGTTATCCTATTCTTAGTGTTTTTTGGGTTACACTAGTTGGGAGACCCTAATTGGATTAGGTTACTAGAGGGATAGAGTGATTATATCCATATGATGAATTTGGATAAAGGGTTTTATACTCAACTATCCAAGTGTCATAACTATTGTTATTGGGATGAAACCCTACCTAAATAACTAATTGGTGAATGAAATTCCATAGAAAACTCATTTTTCAGTGAAATATGGATCATGGATCACTAAATGGATATTATATAAAAAAGGGTTCATTGTTTTAGTGGGGTTTTATTTAATAAAAGTCCTTATTAATGCTAAAAAAACATAATACTCATTTGATAAAATATTCTATTGTAGAATAATTACATCATGATAAACTATCTTGAACCTATCGTTAATTTTGGATAAAGAAAAGATAGATAGAAGTAATTTCCTATATTGATACAAAATTATTATAATTGTTCTAAAATAATAAGGGATGTTATATGTGTTGAAGAAAACTGTAACAGCCCAAGATTTTATAAAAAAATATTCTTTTTAATTTTATTAATGTCTTGTGTTGTACGCTACACCAAAAGGATCTTGCACAACACACATCCTTGACTTGCCTTGCATTACACGCAATCACGACCTTCCTCGATAGCGTGTGTAGTACGCAATAACGAGTTTCACTAAACAGCGATATGCTATTAAAATATTATTAAAACTAGCCGTTATGAATAGTAATAACCACTTTTTGAAATTGTGTAAATTTTATTTTTCAAAATGGATTTCATTTTTGGATTCGGAGTATCGAATTTAGCCTAAGGTGAAATTTTGGTACTTTTCGGATAACTTTCATATTCTGATGAATAGTGAAAATTACTAAATTATAATTAAAAAAAAAACTTTTTTAATCAAAATAATTAATAGTGATAAATTATTAATTTGAGTGGTTTTAAATTATATTTAGAATATATTTTTACAATTTAATACAATGTTGGTCATTGGTTGTAATTTCACATTTAAACCATACATAATCAAGTGTCAATCTTTTGATATATATTGTTTCCTAAAAACACGCTATTTATTTTAACAGCAGGATTTAATTATAAAATTAATTAATGCAACTTCTATGTTATGAATTTGGTAAAATAGATTTCATTTTTGAATTCGGAATATGAAATATAGCTTAGGATGAAATTTTGGCATTGTTCTGAAAAATATCAATTTTTGATGAATGGTGAAACTACTAAGTGGTAGTTAAAAAACTGAATTTTTCATAAAACTTAATTTTACCGCTTCTGTGAATGGAATTTCAAAAATCTGACAGACACAGTTGATATCAGTAAGTAGAATGTGGTTCAATGAGATAAAAATAATTTTTTGGTGAATAGTAACTTTTTACTATTTTTACTGCAGTTAATAGTAAATAGGGTAACTAAGGGTAAATATGATATTAATATTACCCTAAAACATGTCCTAATTCTATTGGACAAGTGTAATTCGACCAAAAACAAACTTAGGAATAACATATGACCATTTAGGCCCACTTGGATTAGATTAGGACATTTATTATTAATTTATTTAAAGAAGGGTTAAAATAGTTAAAATCAAATTTTAATAAGTAAATCATTTTTAATATGGGGTTATAAATAAGATAAATTCGACTATAAATATTCATTAGAAATCTAAAAAGATTTCCTACATGATGGTATTTTATTTGTAATTTTTAGACATTAAATAATTTAATTTATGTATGACACAATGATGATGCAGTAATTATCTTATTAATGAAATATTGACATAATTGATGTTATAAACACCAAAATAAATGTAATTTAAGACTTTTTATGAATTCCAATAATTTTCTAGGTTACTATGATATATTAATGTTGATTTAATCAACTTGGTTCGAACATATAATTCTGTTATGACTTTCACAAAAATCATATATCAAATAGTGTCAAAATTGACACAAAATAGTTTTTAAATCAAATATTATATTATTAATTGTTATTGTATTCCTAAAAATCTAAGGTTCGGCCAAATGACTTAGATAAGGATATATATATTAATAATAAAAAATTTGGGGTTCTTTTGGCATGTTATAGTAAGTGTATTAACCATATAGTGAAAGAAAACAAAAAGACACGGTAAAAGTTAAATTATTTAACTTAGGGTTAAATCTAATTGATAATGTTAAAATAACACCCTAAACTTGTATAAATCCTATTGGTTGATAGGATTTCGACCCATCCCGACCTTATCTTCGAAATAAGACCCTTTGGAGCCATTATAAACCGATTTTGACTTTAATATAAAACAATATTTTGAGATATTCCTAAGGTGCCCCTCTCCTCCCTTATAAAAGGACACCTCCTCCCCCTCCTCCTCACACCAATTTGAGCACTCAAGCTCGGCCAACCCATGCCAAAATCTCTTCTCCACTTCCCTAGCAACATCCTAGAGGTTCTTGTCTTCCTCAAATACCAATTTTAGTGCCCTAAGAGGAGGTCTCAAAGAGGCGCTTCAAAGAAGAGGTAATTACCGTTACCAATTCTTTCATCTTTATTTCTTCTTCCACTTCTTCTTCTTAGGTTGTTTCATTATTAAGTAATAACATCAGTATCACTCATATATTGATATGTTATTATAAGTATGAAACAACCCTATTTCACCATCTATCCATCCTACGGAAAAAGAAATCACCGCGCGTGCGTACGTACGGAATACCGTCTCCACGACGCGATGAGATTCATTCTCCATGTTAACCATTTAAGAATGATTATAATGTATATATAAGAAATAATAATGAAATATATGACATTATAAAGCTACTGTATTTATGTATATATATACATATGTATGTCATCTACTTACTTCCATTTCAAGACAATAAGGAAAGAAAAACGGCGTTCATGCGTACGTACGGACTACCGTCTCCATGAACGGTGTTTTTCATTTTATTTATCTATCTTTTATATATATATATACTGAATATATATGATATATAAATCATATTTTATATTCTGGAAGTAAGTAAATCATGATATAAGTAATAATTATGTCAAGAACAACAAGTCAAAACACCTACGATAAATGAAACGATTTTACCCAAAACGCTTCTTTAACATGGAATTTACAAAAGAACGGGTAATATAATGTCATAAGTGAACCATATATGATATCATAACAATGAATATGATTCTATAATAAGTCAATGACATTATTTAAATCATTATACAGGAGGTTCGGGCACATACGAAGCAAATCGGGCCTAAGGTAAGAGAAATATCACAATCTCACTTTTATCCGAGATTGTTTTTACTTTGGTAATTACTGGGGTGTATTTTATCATCCACATCCCTGTTCCCTCAATATGTAATATTATTTCCATCCTTCTAAAATAGTTTATATCCAATTTTACCCTTCGGTGAGTTTTTTGTAAAAGAAATTAAAGGAATCTTTTGTCGTTTTCGTACGAGGTACTTTTTGACTTTTCCGACAAAAGTACGAAGAATGTTTTTTTAACTTATACGGCATGAATGGATTTTTAAAACATTATTTCCAAGAAGCTTCCTTTACAAGTTTTCAAGTTTATTTTTAATCAACTTCTTTTATTTTAAAGTTTTATGACATGTTATGAAAGGAAAAATGTTTTCCTCAAGAATGAAGTTCAAGTGTTTTATCAAAATTATTTTCCATCTAAGATAATAAAAGGGTTCTGTTTTTATCCCTATTATTACATGGATTTTATTATGTTTTGATGGAAACATTTTTATGAATTCCTTTATCTTATATGAATTGTTTTATGATGTCATGTTGTTTAAGAATCCCATTTTTATTACATGGGTTATGCGATGATGTATGATTTATGATTATGTGGCACACATAAGAAAGGATTCATTGTAAGATGGGTGGGACCTATATCTCCCTCCAATGCATTGGGTAAAGATTTTATATCTCATGAGATAGACATGGCTAAAATGGTAGGTTATACCAGTTCAGTGAAACAGGACTGAAACGAGGGTTACTCGATTCAGAAAGGGACTTTGTCCACTAAGATAGTCTTGGCAATGAGTCATGACTAACAAGAAATGATTTTCCATGATTATGTGTGCATGCCACAAAGTTTCAAGTTTCATGTTATGATTATGGTGATCTCATTTTCACTTCTATGATTTGTTCCATGTTAAGATATTATGATCTCTTTTGTAGGTTATGATTTTCAAAAAGATATGATATGATTTTTATTTCTTTTGTATACCCTTACTGAGCATTTGAGCTCACCCTTTTATGTTTTCTTTTCCCCAGGATATAAATAAAGGTTTTAGTTAAAAAAAAGGGAAGATCTTTATGGGAGATATTGAAGATCTTTCACCACGATTAGAAGATTACGTTCTGAGTTTCCAAAGACACTAAACTATTACGATCCTTTAGTGTGTGTTTTTGTTATGTACTAAGTATTCCGCAAAAGTAATGTAATGTCCATGTACGATAAGCTTCGGGTCTCTACAAAAACACTTACTAAGAAACCAACATGTGAAATTGTTCTACATATAGAGTTGTATTCTAATGATATATTTCTAAAAGTCTCTCTGAAAGTCTCTAGACTCATGATCAAAACCATTGAGTATACATTGAAAAATAAAAATGAAACTATAGATTCCTACATGATGATAGAAAACCTTAAAATGATCTATTAGTATTAGGAAATTCATGGAAGGTATGAGGCATATAAGGCTATTTTTTCAATGAAAAATGGTGGAAGGAAACTCAATCTTAACTCATGCGATCAACTTTCTTGGGTACGTCAATGATTTAGAGAGGATGGGTTCACCTTATAAACATGAAATTTCCGTAGATTTCATTCTTAAATAACTGTGTGAAAAGGTCCAATAGTTTTTTGTTAATTATAAAATGAATTAATTCCACAAACACTTATATAATATTCTTAATATATTAAGTATATCTGAGATAGACATGGGTGGTCGAGGATCAAGTTCCATTTTGATGGTACCAAAAGAAAAATGTAAATGTTTTGGAAAGTAAGAAAGGATGAGAGGTCCCAAAGAGTCCACCCCATCAGTTAGGTCGAAGACAAATAATCAAGGAAATTTTGTTCATTATAGCCAAGTTAGTCATTTTAGAAGTAATTTTCCTGATTACCTATGAATTTTCAAAATGATGGGTGGAGAGTCCAATTCATGTATGAATTCTATTGAATTTAATTCTTTTATTCTCTAAGTTATGTGATATCAACTGTATGTTTTGAAATATTTAAAATATATAGAAGGATAGAAGAAAATGAAGGAATTGGATACTAAAGCATGAAGCAATAAAGTAAAGGAGTTATTGATTGGATGCCTCAATTTTGGGTGAATTTTAAGGATGTTTTTTATATTGTTTTATTATTATAAAGAACATGTAAACATTGTTTATTTAATGAAACAGTTTTACATATAATTTATGATTTTGTTCATATCTATAAAATTCCTTAAAGGAGGAAATGATAAATGGAATAATAATCCAAAACTCATAGAATACCATATATGATATGGATATATTAGTTTATTTATTAAATATTCTGATAAAAGGAATTAAGTGTTATTTACTAACATAAATAAGTCTATATTGAATCTTAGTTTGATATTTTGAGAAGGGTATTATGTCTAAGAGGTTAGTGGGTGCATATTTGAACTTAAAAAAGTTCACAGTTAACAAATAAATGATTATAAAAGTCTACAATTAAAGTGATATCATAAAAGGTTTATGAAATGTGAAATTAAGGAAATGCATAGAGTTATATTTATTTTCTATAATATATTGAACACCACTTTGACATAAAAGTTTTGGAAAATGTTAGTTAGTTAAAATATAAAAAGTTAAATTGATTCTATGGAAAAAAATTTATGGAATAAGGTTTCAAATATGATGGTGTTAATCTTATAAATAGTTATAAGTAGACAAAAACTTTTAACATAATATCATCTGATGTTGTAAAATTAAGGTGTTTGAATAAGTTCAAGGTGTTGTATCACCATAATTCAAGCTTTATGGGTTATTATTATCTACTAAGATTAACATGAGTGGAATATTATACATTTCAAAAAGTTACATAAATGAGATACCAATAATAGATTCATGTGGTAATATTTAGATACTTATCACATAAATTATCCCAATAAAGTATATCCCATGGAATATTATATGGTAATAGATATACATAGGGGTGAATGATTATTATTAATCCTTCTTAATCGAGGTTAGATAGATACCTTTCATTAAAACATTCATTGTTTTATACATTTATTACATAATTCAAAAGTGAATTATATAATCATGGGGTGGTGGGGGATGTTGTTTATATTGTCTTTCATTGAAGCCCAACCAATGTAGGATTTGTACTCTTGTATGATGAGTAAATACATCTTCTTCTTGATTTAATTAGACTGGATAAATACAATTCCATGCTTTGTTGTGTCACATATGATGTTATTAGCTACTTGGATTATGGGTATGTGATGTAATCACCCACTAGAATAATGAAATGTGTTATATTCCTCTAATTGGTTAGTCTATTTTATAGAATTGATAAATTATGTGATTCCATATACTATATTTACATGTTTTATGTCTATTGGATGTTCAATTTAATGGAAAAAGGTATTATATATGTATACATATGATTTTTATGATATATAATATTGTTTAAATAGTTGTATATAGATATAAGTATTTCTGATTGAGATTTCACTAGACCCCTTAGTATTTTGAGCCGCACAAATGATTTTCTAAAGGATGCACTTTTCTTACATGTATGAAATAAGGATTTCATATTTGTTTTCAATTATACTAAGGTCCACATGGTAACATAGTTAGTACAATGTATAATGATTGATTATTTTAAAAAAAGTTGATCCAAAAGGAAGAGAGTTCAATGAAACCATATTATATGGTAATAGATATACATAGGGGTGCATGATTATTATTAATCCTTCTTAATCGAGGTTAGATAGATACCTTTCATTAAAACATTCAAAGTTTTATACATTTATTACATAATTCAAAAGTGAATTATATAATCATGGGGTGGTGGGGGGTGTTGTTTATATTGTCTTTCATTGGAGACCAACCAATGTAGGATTTGTACTCTTGTATGATGAGTAAATACATCTTCTTCTTGATTGAATTGGACTGGATAAATACAATTCCATGATTTGTTGTGTCACATATGATGTTATTAGCTACTTGGATTATGGGGATGTGATGTAATCACCCACTAGAATAATGCAATGTGTTATATTCCTCTAATTGGTTAGTCTATTTTAAAGAATTGATAAATTATGTGATTCCATATACTATAGTTACATGTTTTATGTCTATTGGATGTTCAATTTAATGGAAAAAGGTATTATATATATACATATGATTTTTATGATATATAATATTGTTTAAATAGTTTTATATAGATATAAGTATGTGTGATAGAGATTTCACTAGACCCCTTAGTATTTTGAGCCGCACAAATGATTTTCTAAAGGCTGCACTTTTCTTACATGTATGAAATAAGGATTTCATATTTGTTTTCAATTATACTAAGGTCCACATGGTAACATAGTTAGTAATATGGATAAGGATTTATTATTTTGAAAAAAAAGTTGATCCAAAATGAAGAGAGTTCAATGAAACCATATCCAGAAGGAGTTTTGGATGGATTCATAGATAGTTGTGGAGTTTTTCATGAAGTCCTTATGGATTTTAGTGAAAGTGGGAGATTTTTTATACATTAAATAAAAACACACACATATCATTCCTAATTTGGAATATGTTTCAACCAATTTTATAGAATTAGATCATGCATCTTCCATGTAATAGGTTGAATGAATGCATCTGACACATATACACAAATTTAGGTGAATACATCTTCCCATGCTATTTTATCAGTTATAATCCTTTATGAATGGATTAAATGGAATGAATTGATTAATGTAATTCAATGAATAATTGAAAAATGAATATATGTATGTTGATACATTGAAAATGGCTGATGTGTTTCATAAAATGAAACGTGCTAAGGATGGCTATATAAAGGGATGACACACCACTCATTTGGTATGATCAATTATATTCAAGACTCTTAATAATCACTTCCTCCTGAGATGTAGTTTATCACTAGTTTAAGGAACTCATACCCCTTATACATTTATGGATCCTTAATAAATATTTTGGTATCCTTTGGTTGATGTAATCCACCAAGAGGTATAAGAGGATTTCTTCTATTTCTAAGGTGGCCTTTATCAAGCATATAATGAGGAGTAAAATACTGATTTCACATCACTTCATGTATGACTATTTTATGATCATAATTTCCATAATATGATGATTATATCCAAGATATTTAGGCATATATATGGGTTTTCCTCTATTACAATTTTTATATTATGAACCCCAAAAATCCATTAAAAACACCTAAAATCTTTTTTATGGAAAATCATGCACACAATTTTCTTATTAAAATGAAACCTATGATTTCTCATGAAACAATTAATTCAATTTTCATGAGTCTATTTTTATGAATTATTATTAATTTTTAAAATATTTTTGATGAAGTTTTCAATGGTTAAGGGTGCTTTTGGTTCCTACAAAGCTTAATTATTCCATAAAACAATATATGTTATGCTTACTTGCTTCCATGGTTTTAATGTGACATGTTATGTTATAAAATGGAGATTTCATAAAAATTATCATTTTTTAAGAATACAATCATATTTTACATGTCTTGAAAACTATATTTGTATCAATTTTTCATAATCCCTCACGATTGTTTCCATTTGATATTGATTATATAAATGTGGATTATCATGTGATATAAATTTGTGACAAATGTTTTTTATTATTGATATGTAACTAATTTTTCATAAGGGGATGCTTCTTGTAGGTTGTTAAAAGGTGATATATGAGCTTACTTGTTTTGTTGGTATATGTTATATGTTATATTTTTTTTATTTTATTGATAAATCACCTCTATTTGTGTCATCGGAAACCTTGGGTAGCCTGCTTGGAGTTTTAGGGACTAGTGTTACACTAGTGTATGATCCCACTCTCACTAGAAGTCCTATGTTTGGACTTTCCTCTATTTATAAGATTTTTCCTCTCAAGAATGTTAGGAAGGGTACAAATGAGTGAAAAGAAGTCATATCATAAGGAATTAAACTTATTTTACTTCCACTATCATGGAATTTTAGATCATCTCTAGGGATCCCAGGTGTTTCCATGATAGGTTATTTATTGTTATTCTTCGATGATGAGTATTGTGATTATTATTTATAGCTATTTTACTAATTTTCATTATTAATATTAACTTATACTATATATTTTTACTATACAAGATTCATGTTAAGGTATTAAGGTATTTTTTTCTCTCTTAAATTTTCAGGATTTATCTTTTTTCATTTAATGAAATTTAATTTTTCTTAAAATTGAAAAAATATCAGATGTTTTGAATGTTAATTTTGTAGTTTTATCTTTATTTAATAAATCCCCATTTTCTATAAAGGTAATCCTAACATAAATTATTAAAAATTAAATTCTTAACTTAATAATTATAATAGAAGGATTTATTTTAAAAAAAACCCACATTTTTTATAAAAATAAAAAAAATAATTTCATATTACTATGTTTAAAATAGTATTTCATGCATTAATCATTATATAGTATGTGTTGGGTGTGTGGAGGATACCTATTAAGAATTTTTTACCTATCATATTATATATTGTAGGTTTAATAAAAATACTAATCAAATTTTGTGGGTGGCATTTGGATTCTGGTTCAAGAGCATTAGAGGTTACCAGTGAATTTTGTTCACTTGTCATGTGGAGATTATTGTTTATGGGATCTCTTTTCCGTTTGTGTGTTTTTAGTTCAAATCTTGTGCTATGCCACCTCGAACTTCAAGTATTTTTTTATAGTTCCATTTATATATTTATTTTTTATTAATTCTTGATTGAGTATATAATGATATGGTTGATTGTGTTTTTTGGTTTTATTTATGTTGTGTGGATTTTTATTGGCTGTTGTGACTTATTTAGTATTGATGTATCATGGAAACTACTTATTTATTTTGTTTGATCCTATAACTTAAAAAATATATCTATTGGAATTTTGGGTGGAACTTAATTATTTATTTTTATTTTATTGGGTGAAACTGTTCCCAGTGATGTATTTATTGATTCCCTATTAGTATTTTCCAGCTAATATAAATTTCAATCACAATTCGGGTCATATCACAGTTGGACTCGTGTACTGGGTCAAGAAATCCCTGGTTGGTTTGTGACATTAAAAGTTGTGAATTTTTATATTTTCCACCAAATACTACTCATAATCTTAAAGAAAACTACTATTTAAAATCTTAGTCTTGTAATTATATTTAATTCAATATTTTAATCCAAAATACCACACATCTTCAAGTATGAAGACCCCCATATTATTCCCATGAAAAATAACATCCCAAATACATTACATTACCAAATATATACTCATTGAAATTTTTATAATCATACATATATCTTTATATTCATTATATTCTTACCCCACCCTATCCCTTCAAAATTTTATCCCTATAGAAATTTAGTGAATATCAAGGATGACGTAACATTACTTTCTTTTTTTCCATTTAGATTTTTTATTCATTATTCTACTATCTCATTACCCTCAAATCCAATCCGAATAAAATTAATAAATTAGTATATTAAAATAATATTAATGTTATTAAGATACTGTAAAATTATTATAATTTATTATATATATATATACTCTCCCCTTTTTTGACATGTCCCATTAATTTTCATTTTTATCCACCTATGTGAACATTGTCATTTCATTATGCATCACTACCTTCATATCTAGTTAGTATATCATAAATATATATATCTATGTGTGTGTGTGTGTACGTGTGCGTGCGCACGTGTTTATGATAATATATAATGATCATAAATTATTTATAACAAATATACGTCACACTCTGACTTTTTGACCAAGTCTCGTTAATGATTGGTTTAGACGCCTACGAGGACATTATCAATTCTTCAGTTATCACCACCCTTGTAAATAGTTAACATAGAATTTATATAATATATAAATAATTAATTTAATGTATTTGTAGTATTTTGGAGTTAATTTTAATAGTGGATATATAAAAATAAATCAAAACCATGAAATTGAAACATAAACCAGATAATTCAAATAGACTTGTCATCAAACACTTTTATTATTAATGAAAAGTTAATAAATAGATTCAAATTATTATAGTTGATCAATAATAACATAAATTAATTTAATATAAATCCATATCAATGGTTTAATAAACATAGGTCTATTCTACATGAGGTGTAAATGTGACAAAACAAAATGAGACCAAAGGTAAGATAATTCTTATCTCAATATCATCTTTTTATGATTATGCATCCTATTCTTCGTCTAACATATTTTATGATGAGTGTATACCAATACTACAATTCTAGGATATACCCTTGTCTCTATACCAATGGATTTCAAGAACCTTTGCTATAGAGTAATAACCAATACTCTATACCAATGATTTGTAAAACTCATTGGTATAGATCAGTCTGTACCAATACTTTTTAAGAAACTATTGGTATATGAAAACAAAATATAAGGAATGACCTCTACTCCTCCCCTCCCCATGAATGATCCCTAATTATCCCTACCTCGAGTGGTATCCTACTCTCTCTTCTCCCCGAGATATATTCCCTCATTAATTTATCTTTTCATTTTTTTCTTCTTTAATAAAAAATTGGTGAGTTCCTAATCCATCATCTCTTTTATTGAGAATTGTTTTCATTTTTATCTACGTATCAAACACTATCAAAGATCATGTTAGTTTATGATTCTTACTGATTCTTTGAATAATTTTTTAGGTTATATTTTTTATAGTATTTCATAATAAATGTGATTGTATTTGATATATATATATATATATATATATTTAGTTATTCGCCACTTTTACATGTATCAAAAATAAAGTTATTTTTTGTAATACATATTAGTTGACTATGTACATAATTATTATAGTAATTCTTTTGTCTTATTAATGTATTATGGGTTTTAAAATTATTCATTTATTTTTTTTATTATCCTAATTGAATGATAAAAAAATTATAATTAATTTTGATCTAATATAATGTATTAGTTGTTACCTATTCTATGTCTTATACTTTGTTTTGGTCACTACTAGTATGTATAAATTATAGAATATTACTTATCTTATTCTTTTTTTGGATATATACTATTATAGTTTGATGAATTTCATATTAAAATTGGTCTTAGGATGATATTATTGGTAATTATTTCTAGACATACGATACTAAATAATTTCTTGATGGTATTATAAATGTTTCCCTAAAAAACATATTAAAGACTATTTTTCATGTTGCATGGGACTTTGTTATCATTCTTTAGTAAAATATTTCCATGATAATAACATATGTATTTAATTGAATTTATTTTAAATTCAAAATACAGAAGTTGTTTTAAAAACAATTTTATCATAAAGAAATATGTATTGAATTAGATTACATAATTTTTTATTATTATTCCATGTATCATACTTTGTTTGGGTTGTTACACGTCTATAATGATTATAGTATATTTCATATCCCTTATTATTTGTTTGGATAACTACTAGTATGCTTTGAATACTTTCATATAAAAATTGGTATTTGGATTATTTTATTAAAATTTTGTGTAGCCACGTGATACTAAATTATGTATTGATGGTATTATGAATGTCTCCCTAACAAAAAATGTATCAAAAAAATATTTTTCATGTTGGGTTTTACATTATTATTATTCCTAGGTAAATGTTTTCCATGATAAAGAAATGTATTTAATTGTATTTATTTCATATTCAAAACAGGGTAGTTGTTTTAAAAAAAAATTATTCATAAATAAAAATGCATTTAATTAGATTATGTAATAGTTATTTCCTATTCCATATCTTATACATTTTTTAGTTCATTACTTGTTTAAATTAATTTTAGAATATTTAATCTCTCTTATTATTTTTTTGGCTGTCTACTAGTATGATTTAACGAATTTCAAATTAAAATTGTCTTATTGGAAATATTCTGCATACATGTGATACTAAAATATGCTTTTATAGTATTGATAACGTTTCCCTGATGAAAAAATTTGAATCAAGGATAATATTTTTCATGTTGGGTGGTAATATTTTTTATTCTTGAGTAAATTTTGTTGCTTGAAAAAGAAATATCTATTTCATTAGATTTATTTCTTAGTCAAAATGATGAATTTTTTTTAAAAACAACTGCTTCCTAAAGGCATGTTCATTTAATTGGATTTTTTTTCTATCCAAATCAATAAAAACTGAATTGAATTGAAGTAAAAAAGATTAATACCACATTAAAAAAAATTGACATGATTTGAATTTGTATTCAAAATTTTAATGGTTTTTATGAAGATTGTAATTCTTGTTTACTATTTGGATTTGAATTACAACATTATCTATGTAATAGAATGGAAATAAGTTGGATGTATGATACTGATCATATATCAATTATTTTTCAAAAGGAGTTGGAATTTATAATATTTTTCATTTACCGGTGCTTTACATATAGGTCTTATATGCTTCCCCTACTATAATTTTTTAGGAAATCTCTCATTAATTAGGGAAGAATCTAACTACCAAATAAAAAAAGTTAGTTTCAAAAAAACTATTATTTTTTAGAATCGTAATGGAGAGTGAAGGAAATTTCACACTATTCTTGATCATAGTTAAAGGAGTGATATAAATAATTAGATATTCTATCAATTTCCTTTTATATATCATCAAAAAAAATATGTTAAGGAAAGAAGTTAATTAATCCACTATACATGAGGAAACTAATTTAAATAATGATATTGAGGGAGTTACAAAATTAATGGACGATTTCAATAATCATGTATACCAGGAATGTAGTAAACTCAAAAATATGGGATTCTTAATTAGACTATATTATAAAGAACCCATGTATTAAATTTATAATATTATAAATGATTAAATTCATTAATTTTTAGAGAAATTGATTCTTAATTATTAATATATTTCCTTAATTAATTAAATGGTGTATAAGTTAATTGAGAATCTTGGATGTTCTACTAATAAAATCCATTCTCTCTCAAAATATTGCAGCTTATTCTGGGAGAAAACCACTGGCCTAAATAATTGTAAAGAATGTGGTATTTCTAGATGGAATCGAAATGAATATGGAACACCAACTCGTGTTCCATAGAACATAATATGGAACTTACCATCGATTCCTATGCTAATAACACATTTCATGTATGATGAAATATCAAAAAATATACATCAGATTGAAGTTGAGAGAAGTAAGGATAATGATGAGTTGGTTTATCCTATATATATATTAGCATAACAGAATTTTTTTACATAGTATCATAATTTTTCAACTTAGGTACATAATTTCATGTTGGGTCTATCATGTGATAGCTTTAATTTATTTGGTTTTATGTTTACTTCTCAAAAAAATGGCTATTTTTTTGGTTTAAATTTATAACCTTACTCTAAGGATTTGTATATAAAACCATACAATTTGTTGACTATATTCATATCCAGATCCTCTCATCATGATAATGATATATATGTGTACTTTTAACGATTAATAAAAGTGTTGAAGCATCATTATGATGTGGGTGTATACACATACGTTTCTTCTTGGAAAAATATATTTTAGATGCATGTTGTGATTATGTGGACAACAAATGATTTCCCTACTTATGAAATTATGTTTATTTAGTGTAAGAACCTGATTTTTCACTCAAGTATGGATACTTTAATTTTTGGTATAAATCTTTACTTTGTACCTAATATGGATGCCTAATGAGTTAGTAACTGATCCGAGGGTTTTTGGGGAATGTTCAGAGCCTGAAACCCGTCTTTTTGGAGAAAACAAACTTAGTGCACGATTTATAGTAAACTGTGTGGATGGTGTTTTTTCGGACAGTGGAACCTCGCACGGTTGGCCCATAGATGTGAAGCCTAACTATGAGAATGCCCCTTTTTCCTAGGTAACTGTGGATGGATGGTGCACAGTTTGATCAAACCGTGTTGAGGAAGACTTTTCAGGCAGAACCATCTCACACGGTTTGCGCACGGTTTGACAAACTATGTGGACAAATCATGCACAATATTAAAACCTGTGTAAAATGTCCAAAACTTCATTAATAATTTATTAATCCTCCTCATTATTCCTAATCTAATAACTAGTGGGATTCTTCTCCATTTTCACCCATTTGGATCTTTTTGAAGGCCAAAGCTAGGGATCAAGAGATCTCCTTTATCTAGCATCCGATCGATTTTTGGTTCATCACATTGGATGCGCAACAGTAAGTACTTGAGTCCTCTTTATCTATTCTTCTTCTCTTTAAATCTCAACCTAGATATCACCATGTGATCGTTTTTCATATTTTCTTAGAACTAATCTGATCTGAGGCAAATCAAGGGCCGATATCGGAGGAGAAGGATCGTACAACCCTAAGATGTGTGGTCTATAACTCATCTCTAAAGTTCGTTGTTTTTAGAATGTTCGTGTGGGGCCCACCGGTTTTGTTGGAAACCATTTCTTAAATTAGGATGCCATGATTATACTTGTTAGAATCATATGGTTATGCTCTTTCTAATTATGTGATTAGTTGTTAGTGGCTACACCCACAACATAATATGCCTCATGTCGAAGGTTATACCATAATTGCGTTTTTAGTGTTTCAGCATATTTGAACCCCCATTCGGGTGTGCCTTTTCTTGACCTTTCTAAATACTACCACAAAATAGGGAAAGAGAAGCACATCCCTTTATCAGTGCTAAGCAGAAAACGTTGATAAAGGGGTGGGCCTTTATCAGTGCTAGCTAAAAGCGCTGATAAATGTTCCCTTTATCATCGCTAAAACAATCGATGATAAAAGTTTTTATTATTAATTTATTTAAAATTATTAGATATATATTCAAAATTAATTTTTTCTGTATCCATTAAATAAAAAACAAATGTTCATAATTAATATATATTTTTTAAAAATTAAAAAATTTATATATAATGTTTTAATTGAAAAAAGTATTTCTAAGATTATAATTAAATATATATATACACATATATATAATTAAATAATTATAAGATTTTAATAAATTACCTTAAATAAAAAATATATTTACTAGATTTATTATATTTATTAGAGATTTACTAGATTTATTAGATTAATTCATTGTATTTATTATATTCGTTATATTTAATAAATTTAATATATTTATTTTATTTATAAATATATAATAATTTTTAATATAAATATTTATAATTAAAATTATTGAATATATATGTGTTTTCCAATTAATTTTGTCAACCAATATATGCATATATGTTATGTATCATATGCATGAGCGTTCATTTGTACATTACATGATGTGGTATATTGATTAATTCATAATGTTACCCATATGAACTATATATGTTCTAAAAAATGTACTTATAAAATTACATTAAATATATTTAAATAATAAATATATTTTATTATATTTTTAATTATATATATAAATACTTTTCAAATACATTTGTAATTATAATTTTATTAATATAAATATATTCACAATTATATAAAAACATTTATTAATATATACTATTTATAGTTATAATTATTAATAAATAAATATATATTTATCTTATATATCATTTTAAATAAATATATAAGAATATAAATAAATTATTAATATTATACCTTTATCAACGCTATAATTTTAGCACTGATAAATAGGTGTTTTATCAGTGCTTTTTGAGTGATGATAAAAATACCCCTTTATCAATGCTAAAAAAGCACAGATAAAATACCTATTTATCAGCACTAAAATTTTAGCACTCATAAATAGGTATTTTATCCACACTAATAAAGGCTTATCTTTATCAGTGCAAAAAAATAGCTGATATAGGTATGTTTTATCCGCGCTTTTATTTTAGCGCTGATAAAATATTCCTTTATCAGTGCTTTTAACTAGAACTGATAAAGGTTCCAACAGTTTTTATAAAAGAATCCTAATAGGCCCCTCCTCCCTCGTACCCATTCAAGCCTTCCCGGAAGCTGAACCCTGCACTGTCAACCCCTACTCGACCGCCACCCCTCCTCCTCCTCTGCTGCCACCATTGCCTTTTCCTCCTCCTTTGTCGTGACTATCCTCCTCCTTCGCCACCGCCACTTCCTTCTCCTCCTCCACCGTGACCCCTCCTCCGCTGCGACACTACTTCTCCTCCTCCACCACCACCGCCGCTACCTCCTCCTCCAGCCGCTGAATTATCCTCCTCCGTCGTGGTCGCCACCTCCTCCTCCTCCTCCTCCCCTGTCTCCTTCTCCTCCTCTTCCTTGCGTGGTTCCCTTGTCCACAGGACCTGCTCCGGCGTGCCCTCATAATCTGATAAACATCCCGACAGCCTCCTCTACAACACACATATTTCCCCCGGTGAGTATCTTATGTAATGAATTTTTACTCTTCTGCATTAGAAATACAATTGGTGTGTAGAATTAGGTCTAATAGATCCTATAATGGTATTGTTTAATGTTATTAATTACTAATAGCCTATGTTGAAACTGTATGAATGAGATTATGATCAATCATGTTGTAAGGGTCATGGGTTGAGGTTTTTGTGAGGGAAGAATTATGGTAATCACATGGAAAGGTTCTTTATATGGATTGTTATTTGGGGTATAATGATAGTGATGTGAACTTTATTGGTAAATACCATGCCTTTACTAGAGATTTGGCTATCCTCAGTTGTGGGCCTTTTTGGTAGTATTGCATAGTGTGATTGGGGGATGCCTTGGTGGGTATTTGTGATGGAATAACTAGTGGGTAGGTTGTTGTGTGAGATATATCAAGGATTATTTTAAATATTATATCATGTTGAGTACATGGTTTGTATTTATTATCCCACAAAAAATATTTATCATGGCTATATAAAATTGTGAAATCTCTATTAGAACTCTTATAGGTACAGTATATGGAAATGGGTTGATTATGATGTTAGTGTAAATGATAATGTGGATTCCTTATGACCATAAGGGTAGAGAAATCCACACATGGGGTGGTGTAGGTTGGTAACTAAATATGAATAGAAAGATTTTTTGTTGATATATTGTTCCCTATAGGTCTTGGGATCATCATGATATATTTTTTAATTGTAGGATATGCTAATGATGGATACGTTTAGTGAGGCTTCTTAGGATGGGTCATGTATGATCTTCTTATGTAATAGCCTCTTTCTTGATATTAGGTATCAATCATTGGCTAGCTAAGATCTAGGATGAGGCTTATATTCCATGCTTGTTCATTATATCTTAATCATTATTATATATCTATGATGAGGATGAGGCCTAGAGATCTTGGGATTTCAATGTAGAGATACTCCACCAAGGTGAACATTCTTTCAATTTTTTTAAAGTTTATGTTTGGCTATACATTATGGGGTATATATGGGTTTCCACAAGACATAAATTATTTTAGTGGTTCGGATTGTGTTTAAGGTTAGCTATGCTATACCCTCCCTAGGATTTTCTTAATGTATATTCATTTAGCCAAGGGATATGTCTTACATTGGTAGTCCTTATTAGGCAGTAAATAGACTCTTTTATAACCTTCTCACGATCCACTTGTAGTATATCTTATTAGCCATGCAGAATACCTTATATTAGTGATTTAGATTGTTTTAGAGGTTAGATTGGTTATTCATATTTAGGTCCTATTTTATGTATGTGATTTTATCCATGGTACCCACCTTATGTTAATGGTTTGGATCATGTGGTAGGATGGCTATGTTATGCCCTCCATACTATTTTTTGGGTGGTGGATGTTATTCCATGAGGCATATAGTCACATCACAATTCATGATCAAGATTTAATGGTTTTGCCTAGGGGATGAGTGTTGTAGTGTATACCTTGTGATAATTCAACAATGAGATATCATAGGGTTCACTATGTAATAAACGCTTAGGCTACACCATAATGTACCCTATTCTTGAAATGAAAATAGTTTTTTTAGTCATTTTAATGAGGTTCCCCTACTTTTTATTATCCACTCGAACCTACCACCCAAACCCCTCTTCCCTATAATTTTCCCCTCTCATAATTCACTCTTTAGGATCCCTAGTGATTTTTTCATAGTAGACAACCCCCTGGAAATCTCACACCCCCTCCCCCACACCCCTGCAGCCCCCCCACATGGAAAGCCCACCCACCCCCACCCACCCCACCTGGGCAGCCTAGTCCCCCCGGGACAGCCCAAACCCCCTCCTGCACACCCCTATAACCCATACCCCTCAAAAACCCCACCCCCATCACCTTTGAACCTTTTATGTTTTACTATATTTTTCATGTTTTCTTTTCCAGAATCCCTCCGCGTAACGCCACCCTCCCCTCCTCTCCTCTTGGGTGGTTCTCCCTCACCCAGTGTGTGTTTCATCTTTCATCACATGTATTAGAGAGCTTAGGATAAATTTTACCTCTCTTATTCCTTATATATATATTAGTTTCTGACCCCCCCAATCCTATATTTAATTAAAAATGGGTCAATTAAAATTGGAAATATAATGATACGTCCCAAGTTGGTATCCAAACCAACAACTGACCTGAATTTCCACTAACTTAAGAGGCGTTCATGATCCCTACGAGATTTCAACGATTCCCTGGAAAAAAGACACAATTAATGTGTAATATTTTACCCCTAAATTAGAGTAAATTAAAAATTATCATCCTTCTGAAAAGCATACATGTCCCATTCATAAGTTGAACATATATAAAAATATTAGATACACAAAAAATAAATAAACCGACAGTAGATATCATAGATGGAAAATAAAATCCAACTATTGACCAATAAAATTGTTTAACTAGACATGTCCCATTCCTAAATCTCATTGGACCTATTTTGGATAAGTATAACATATGAGTTTTCATTTTATGATTTCTTTTTAGTTGGAAATCTCCTCTTCCACATGCCACTCCTCTACCGTGAATGCACCTCTGTCGCGCGTTGAACGACACCTTCGCAATTAGTTTTCTCATCTTACTCATTGATTTCCTCTTGTTCTCATGTTATTACTATTTGATATTGATCGTTATGTTGTGAAATGTATGTGATAAATTCCCCACTGGAAATTGTGGCCGTTGGTGGTCGTTGTTTACGCACTAAATAAATTTCACATTGGTTGGTTCCTGTTGAACATTTGAATATAAAAAATGGTAAATTATGTATACTTGAGTAATGAATGAATTACCTATGATGATAAAACTTATTTGATAACCCCTGAATTAACAAACTAAATTGAATAAGGGATGCTTTGTAAAATCTGATATTGTGATTGTTTTGTTTGTATGGTGTTGTGATTGTGAGCACGATTGTGTGTTTATATGGCGTTGCGGTTGTTGGCATGATCGGTGTGCCATTTTTTTCTATGTTTTAGTTCTTCCACCATTGAATATCAATCCAGACTTTACCCATTTCAATGGCACCACCACTTTTTTCTAGTGCTATTCCACTGAAAATCATTCCATCTATTAGTTTAGTACCATAGTTCTTGATTAGATAAATTATGTTTCTAGAGAAACACTAAAAAACCGGTTTACAACAATGCATAGAGATCACATGTGGGATACGAAAACATTATAGTGAAAGGGATTCTCATAGCTAGTTCCATTGATCAGGTGGTTAGGAAGATGGTTGTGATCTACTTTGGTCCTGAGTATGCATGGAGAGGTAAGGGTATTGTTTACCATAGCTAGTTCCATTGATTATAGTTGGATGATGACCCTAGTTGAACATCTTTTGTGTAATTATTTTGTACAATATTAATATTAATATGTCAAATAGGATGAATATGAATAGATAATGGATGAATTAAAATCGCTTGACAAAAGAGTATGAAGATGGCATGAAAGTGTTTATCAAGTTTTCAAAAGACCATGCATATGAACCTTCTCAAACCCTTTGACCATGCTTACGCTGTTGTTACTCAAGAAAAATTAGTCCAGAGGAGTTGGAAGAACACCTGATATGTCAGAGAATAGATCAAAGTTATACATGTTGGAATAAACATGGGGAAAAAATGTAGGTGGTGGATGGGATAAAACTGCATTTTATGGATCATCTGATATGATTACAAGCATGAACAATGAAGAAGACCATATAGAGGATGTGATTACATATGTGAATGATGATGAAGATCGTATTGAGGAAATGATAAGAATATTTGAATATGAACTTTGCAATCACCCAAAATTATTTGAGAAGTTAAAGAGTTGTGAAAAGACGCCATTGTATGCTGGTTGCACTAAATATATATCATTGTCAGCTATACTAAAGCTATATAATTTGAAAGTAGGCAACGGGTGGAGTTACACCAATTTTACAAAACTAATTTCTCTCTTGAATGACATGCTCCCAAATGATAATGAGCTCTCAAGATGAACATATGATGTCAAATGAATGCTACGCTCGATGGGTATGATCTCTAAAAGAATACACGCCTATCCGAATGACTGTATATTATTTCTCAAGGACCAAAAATCACTTAAAGAATGCCCAAATTTTGGTTCTTCTTGATAAAAGAAAGATGAATCTAGTCCTATGAAAGTTGTATGGTAATTTTCAATCATTCTAAGGTTTAGGAATCTATATGGAAGTCAGGATACTACAAGATAATTGACATGTCATGCAGATACATTAATTAAAGTTGAGAAAGTACATCACCCGACAGACTCTCCTCAATGGAATAGAATTGATCATGAGTATCCTGAATTTGGAAACAAGCTGAGAAAACTTTGTCTTGCATTATCTGCAGATAGGGTGAATCCTTTTGGTTTTCAAAGAAGCAGTCATAGAATATGGATAGTTATGTTTGTAAATTATAACTTACCACCATGGTTATGCATGAAACGAAAATACATCATGTTATTTATGATTATATCAGGACCAAAACAACCTGGTAATGATTTTGATGTTTATTTGGCTTCATTGATCGAGGATTTTAAATTATTATGGGATTTAGGTGTTACGTTGTATGATGCTTACAAAAATAAAGATTTCACTTTGAGATCCATGTTGTACGGAACGATAAATGACTTTACTTCTTATAGAAATTTTTCAGGATATATCATTAATGGAAATCAAGGGTGTCCCATTTGTGAACAAGGTACACAATCAATTAGGTTGAAACATTCATCAAAAACCGGGTTTCTAGGACATTGTATATTTCTACCCCGACGACATAAGTACCGATATTGGACAGCATCATTCGATGGAAGTTCAGAAGAATGTACAACACTGTCTCCACTAATAGGTGATCAATTGTTTGAGAAATTAAAATATGTGGAAACTACTTTTGTTAAACCATTTTCGAAAAACCTTATGAAAACTAGTTGGAAAAAGAGATTAGTTTTTTTAATTACCATACTAGAATTGTCTGTATGTCATAAATTTTCTTGATGTTATGAATGTTGAAAAAATGTATGTGATAGTGTCATCAACACATTGCTAAATGCACCCAAAAAAATATGGAATTAAGGCTAGATTGGACATGGTTGAGATGAGAATACGAGAAGAGTTGGCACCAGTGAAGGGTGAAAATGAACATTTCTTCCTCCTGCTACTTACACTCTTTCGAGGCGGGAGAGATATCAGTTTTGCAACTTCTTGAATGACGTAAAGGTTCCAAAGGGGTATTCATCAAATATCAAGAACATCATTTCAATGAGTGATTTAAAGTTAAAGGTTCTGAAATCACATGACTTCCATATTTTGATGAAAGATCTAATTTTTATATCTTTACGTTCCATTTTCCCAATAATATCTGCTATAAATTAATGAAGCTTTGTTTCTTATTCAAAGCTATATGAAACAAACTTATAGACCCGAAAAAATTTCCAACTATAGAAAGAGAAATTATCATCATATTATGTGAATTGGAAATGTTCTTCTACCTAATATTCTTTGATATGATGGTTCATTTGATGGTTCATTTGGTGAGAGAGATTTGACTATGTGGTATTGTACATTATAGATGGATGTAACTCATTGAACGGTATATGAAGATTTTTAAAGGGTATGTAAATATTGAAGTCTTCTAGAGGGTTGTATTGTGGAGAAATATATTTTTGAGGAAGCCGTTGAATTATGTACTGAATACCTGTTGGGTGTGGAAAACATTGGCCTACCGAAATATCATCACACTGGGCAGCTTGAGGGTGAAGGAATTTTTGGAAGACAGGTTACCACAATTAATATTACAGATCGGGAGCAGGTCCACCTTTATGTTTTTCATAAAAGTTTCAACGTTGACAAATATGTTCAAACCCAAAAAGAAATTATTAGGCATTTGAATCCATATAGGGATGAAAAATTGATATCAGATACACATAATCGATAATTTATAGGATTATTTAGAGACTATATTTTTAAGAAGTTAGATGAAAATATGGACTCCATTTCAGAACAACATCGATGGCTAGCCCAAGGAGCAAGTGTGTGTGTATTATCTTACAATGCTTATGTAGTTAATGGTTATATCATTCTATACTAATGAACATGATGAAGAAAGTACCATGAAAAATAGTGGGGTTACACTTGTGGCTGAAGCGATGCATGTTTCCGGTGCTAAGGACAAAAATCCAATTTATGTGAATATGTTATACTTTGGAATCATCAAACAAGTATGGGAGTTGGATTATATGAAATTACAAGTTCCTATTTTTCAATGCAAGTGGTTTGATATTAGGAGTTCTGTTAAAATAGATGAATTTGGATTTGTGAAAGTTGATTTCAGTGAGGATGGTGAGAAAGACAAACCATTTATAATGGAATCACAGACAGTACATGTGTTTTATTTTCCAGATCCTACAAATAGAAATTGGTCAATTATTCTTTTATCGACCAAAACAACTGAAGGGTTAGATGAAAGTTCAATGAAGGATGACACATTCAGTGGGACTTCATAATCATTTCACAGTGGTCCCAATGTAGATGGTGTTTTTTATGTCATAGGAGACCACAATGAAGGATTTACATAGTCTATAGAGGGGTCAAATCTCTTCATTCTTAAAAAATAAATAGAATTCAATAATCAAATTATTTTTTATTGTAATATACATTGTGTTACGTTGTGTTATTATCTGTTCACTTATACTTTTATGTAATCTAAATTAAATATTAAACCAATTCTGTAGATAATGAATTCTTCACCTACTGATGTGCCCAATCCTAAGGCACAATAGGTCTCTCAACCAGCTGCTGCTAGTACCAGTGCAGAGCAATAACAGGTTTCTAAACCAATTGTTTCTGTTCCCAATGCTGAGGTGCAATAGGTTTCTCAACCTATTTATTCTAGTCCCAGTGCCGATGCTAGCGCTCTGGGGGAACATAATGATTATGCTTTTGAGGAAATGCTTGTAAATGAAACCCTAATGGTGGAAAAAAAACAAGATCACTGTAGTTTGATAGTGTTAGACAAAATAATTAAGGGAAGAAAGAAAAAGGCATCAAATTTGAGGTGGTATAGAATAAGTGAGGCCAACATGTTAACCCCAAAAAATCCATCTTTATTAGCTACATTGGAATCGTCACTCAGAAACATGTGCCGATTGATGTACAGTTGTGGAATCATGTTGTTACTAGGATTAAGACACTAATGTGGGGAGATATTATGATAGCATTTTGATATCATTTTTTAATGTATTAAAACAAAATAAAATACTAAAACATTGACTTACTCTTCCTCATCCATTGTAGAGTGAATTTATAGTATATGTCTTGCACAAGTAATATGTATTAATATTTACAGGAAGGATTCATAGAGGCCTCCATGAAATTTTAACGATATGTCATCTTAAATATGTTGAAGGGAAAATCAAGACACACCCACCTCCTCTTTACGCACACTTGATATCTCAAGGAGTGTGGGATGCGTTTGGCAACTGTCATGCGGAGAAGACTTTTTAGGTACATTATGTATGGTAATACATTTTTTTATGTTGCTTGTATTGATCACTTTGATTGACAGTTTTTTATTTATGGAATAGAAACTGAGTGCTAAAAATAAAGAACGGGAAACAAAACCAGCATACCCCTACCATAAAGCAAGGATGGGGTACACTTCACTTGGAAAAAATTGGTACGTATTTTAAATCTACCGTAATAATTTTATGTGATATAAAACAATACCATAACCGTGTTCCTCTCTTTATATTCATATTGATAAATCGAAATCAAAATCCACTTCCATCCCACACCATGTGCTATGGAAGGATTCTCGTGTAAATAAAGAGGGGATACTGATATATGAAAACACAAAAAAATTGTGGGAAACTTGTGTAAGTATGACATAATATAAATTTTGTTTGCTTTAAATCACTATTACATAACAATGACTACTTATTTTCCTATATTTTCTATCTGACATATTAACATGAATTAACAACACCCTCACCAGATGCAGACATACTTTCAACGGTCTTGAAGTAGCCAGAATAGTATGGTCGCGTCAGGGGTGCGGTTTTGGGGTGACACCCCAAACATATATTTAGAAAGAAAAAAGTGAAGGATCAAACTGAGGAAATGAAAAATATGAGAGAAAAAATAGTTATGTTTCAAGAATAATTACAATACCAGATAGAGATGATAGAAATTTTGATGGGGGGAAGAGAGGAAACAACTCAACAACAAACTGTGTGTGAAGATCCCGCCCCACCCCCACCAACTTTGAGGTGAGCCATTCCCCTCAAAAACCTGACTTAGCTGAGGTACTCAATGTTCTAATATTTGTTTTTGTGAAATGTGAATCACATAGATACTGATACCTTTCCTGTACTAATATTATATAGGGTAAAAATGACAGTGATTTATATCTATAAACTCCCACCTATTGCCTTGTAGAAAGGTCTATGATGTTCAATATAATGAATGACATGATACATAATAGAAAACTTCCAACAGATCATGTTAGAGTGTCGATTAATGTATCCATTGAGCCGAGTGTAGAGCTACCTATTCCAAATGATGAAGAAAACATTCATATGGTTGAACAAGTTGTTGGAACATTCATCACATGGTCATCAATTCTTATAATGAAACATGTCGACAAGGAGGTATCTATTTCCATTTTTTTCAAGCTGAATATTTATCATTTAATGAAAAAGGTTTTGAACCGATGAATGTTATTACAGAACGACAAAGAGAAGGGGTTGAAATGAAATATCATCTCAAATTTATCTCAAGGTTTAGCCAACCGATTGAAATGATCTATTGAGAGAACCTTCACCCTACCCATTCTATATCCACATTTAATATCATTGCTGGCACATGTGGATACAAAGTTGATAGAAAAAAATGCTCACACATTTTATTTTGAAAAACATATGTATGAAGTGAAAAAATCAGATTAAATTTGTGTTGAAAATTTGAATGAAATCCTCAAATATGAATGGCTAGGCTACTCAATTGTAAATGTATATATGAGGTATGTTTTCATGATTTTATTTTACAAAATCTAATATACTATGATAATTATGACTAAATTCATTTCATGTTTTCACAGGTGTATATGTGAAAAACAATTGAAGGGATTTCCCCATGAACAAAAATTTGGACTCAATAGTCCTCACATCACCTCTTCAAAAAAAGAAATAAATTCTGATAAAGAGGGTGAAATAATGTCATCCCTGCTCAAATCATTTGAAAACAAAATTACGGATGATATACTCTTTTTAATACCAATGATGAAGGGTTAAAACTCTATAGTTTAATCATATCAACTATTTTTTCATTTCTTTCATTACTTATTCCTTTCTGTGTTTTTAGGAAGCATTGGATGCTGATTGTAGTCAATTTGGATACTCCAAAGATTTATTTTCTGGATTCAATGCATGGATATGCAACAAGACAACCACACATGATGGAATTTTTCAATTTTTAATACACTAGATCCAACATTTTAGAACTAAACATCTAGTTATATAATTTATATTATCTTTTAATGAGGATTCTGTTATGATAGGGAGGTGCATCAATACTGTCTATTTCATGGAATGAATCCAGGGCTTGAGGACAAGAATGCCTTCAAGATCTACAACTGGACAAGTATCCTGGTATATATAATAATATTTCACTATCCAAACACATTTCAAAACAAATTACTTATTTTTCTTGATGTTTCTGCAGTGTCTAAAGAAAAAAAATGGAATGGACTGTGGTTATTATATTTGTAAATTTATGAAGGAGGTCGTATTTCATCAACAAACTAGCATCCTTGAAGAGGTATTTTCAAAAATAATTATGATTTCATTTAAAATATTTATTAATCCTTTGTGTATTTAGATTTTTTCAATACTACTATGTTTTTAACAAAAAATCATATTCACAAGATGATATATATGTGTTTAGAAATGAATGGGTAGCATACCTGATGGAAGATTGTACACAAATAGGAAGAAGGTGAATTCTTACTACTTATGTTATCCTTATATGATCATTGATATCTATATTTTTCACACTTATTAAGAATATATGATCACCCTTTATTATGTTTTATATCCTTAGGTTATGAAGAATGGTTTTGGAAATGATTTGTCTTTCGAGTAAATCACAACTTATGAGAGAATATTGTGAACTATTTCTTTATGTTTTCATGTTTCCAAAAGCACTAGACGTAAAATATTATGGCATGGATCATTTATATTTTTTATTTTGGTCATTTATGCAGTTGTTTATACTGATGAAGTGCATTGGAAGAATATTGGTTGTGAAACATTCACAAATTGAATAACAAAACTAAGTATTATTTACTACTGCTGGTTAACTACTGCGTAGCAAAACATCTGATCTGAACTTCTGATACAGAGTCCTCATGATGTTGTCCTCCCACACCATCTCCATGATTTCATCATTCAAGATTCACTTTTCCTTCTCATCCTACACCCATTTACTAGGTAAATGGGTGTAATAAGAGAAGAAAAAGTGAACGATGAATGATGAAATCATAGACATGGTGTTGGATGAGAGCATCATGAGGACGCCGAATGGGAAGTTTAGATCAGATGTTATGCTAAGCGATAGTTAACCAATAGTAGTAAAGTGCACAAAGAATCATTATTTTTGTTATTAGATTATATTTGGACCAAAGAAACCCTTTGGAAATATATAATGGTAATCTTATGATATAATATGTCTATTTTAATGAAAAATTATATAATGAAACGTTGATTTGATTTTCATTATTCCTTACAGGGTTTGTTTATTTTATAATATTTCTATCCAAGTGACATGCCTTTGCAGGAAGAGTAACGACGCTATGTCTGCTTAATCACAGATGTAATCTTGATGTTTTCATAGTAAAATCATTTTCCATAGATCTTGCATCTCAACAATTTCTCAAATAAACCTACATCATATATACATATGCATGCCCATCAAAATATGGGTGCCTACGCACCACATATAGAACCTACATCACATCAATTCCCAGATGCATACACACCTCACATATAAATTCCAAAATAATAAAAAAGGACATTTCTATAAGGAATTGAATACCTGACTAATTCTCTTGGGATTCTATTTTTCTTTTAGTATTCTAAGATTCTCTTTGTATTCCGTGAAATTTCCTATAGATAGGAGAATAATGGGAAATCTACTTCACTAATGACTCAATATATCATAGCTCTAAGAGAAATCATAGGTTTTTTATCTACTTCACATAAGCATCTTCATGTGATCGTGTCACATAAGCTCCTTTGTATTAATTCTTCATCTAAACTGATCATGTGATCTGATCACATGATCTGATCACATGATCAAATAACTTAAAAAATCACATAATCAATTATGGTAATTCACTTGAACCATGATTCATGTGTTCTTGTCTTATTTACATGATCACATAAAGCTTCAAAGGTCATGTAATCATATAAATTTCCCAGATTCATTTGACCATGTGATCCTATTATAGTCATGTGATCACATGAATTTGAACAAGCCATGCACTTAATATGATATTTCTAATTAGTCATGTGCCCCTTTCTTACTCAAGTCCATTTTTAACCCAAAATCATCCATTTTCATAATTAATCTAAATTTTATCTTTCTTATGATAGAAATTAATTAAAGAATTGAAGATGAGGAGGCTATAGTTCATTGGACTACAATGGTTGATAGTGTGAAAGTTGACCAGTGCATCATCCTTCGGTCCACTCACGAGCATCTTAAAAGCTTGATGAGAACCAATAACTTGGATTTTCAATTTTCTAATTAGTTTCAATTATATGGTTTTGTTATTTTAAGTGATAATATGATCTCTCCACATCATAAACGTACCATTCCTCCCTCTTACATTCTTAATGCTAATAATATATTCAGGGTGAACATCTCATATGTGGGTAATTTCATCTCCAAAGAAGTCACCTCTAACGGTTAATTTTGAAGCCTATGTGGATTGATTTTAAAGGGTTTTAACATGATTCGAAGCTTAAAACCCATATTTAGAGATAAAAAATGTAGAATTATATATCAAATTAGAAGTTTGGGTGGTTATTTGGCTGGGTTATTCGATCAGGTGGAAACTTTGGGATGAACCGAGGTTATCCTTTCTTGGTTCAGTGTACTACCATAGAGTTTGTGGTTGAGATGAAAAAGATAGGATTTTATGAATCTATTTAGGCTTTCCAAACCCTTACTTATTGTAACAAAATTATGATGGTAGACTTGTTCAGTTTATAGAGTCAATACATGAACACATTTCATTTTATATATGGTGAGTTCGACATAAGTATATGGGACATTAAGATGATCGATGGTGAGTTGATTTTAGGAGACAAGTATGATGAGTAAATTCATCCCCCATATACTTGATATGACATGGAATAGAATCCTACCATTATGAAGTATCTCATCAATCTGGCCAGAAAATCCCTTGGGAAGGACCCATATCTAGGGGTTGACATCTCCTTCAAGAAGTGGGATGACTTGTTCATCAAGAAAACTCGACATGAGTGTTTGAATAAGAATACCAAGGCTTGTAAATCATGATAATCCTATGGGGAATAGGTTTATCACTTTAAAATAGTTTAAGAGTGTCAATTCAATGACTAGTGATGGTCAGTTACCTCCCAGGATCAGCACCTTCTTCATCTAGTAAGCTTCTTAGCAATGTACCCAAGCAGGTACTTATTCACTATGCAGAAAAAGGTGGATTTATGGTCTCCACCTTAACGATGATAGAGGTAGTTTCATGTGGTACAATTATCATCTCGTTTGTTCCCATTTTGGCTAAGTTATATTTCCAAATTCACCACATCTATAAGGGTATGCCTCGTTCAGAATATTCATCCCCTTGAAGCTACATTGGGGTTGGATGGGGGCCCACATTGGTGGATATGAGTTACTTAATACTCATAACATTCCATGTTACCAGTTTAAGAAATTTCTATAAAGTATCTTTGGGGTATGGCCAATCACCCTAAAGAACTAGGAGATCCATAGAAAAGTGAACCGGTATGATCAGTTTTTTATACCATATGGAGCACCAACCTATGAAATTACCAATAATGTAAAGGGTGGTCCTGTAGCCTAATCCTATCTTTTATCCATACGTGAGGGTGTTTTATCCACTTGTATTAACTAAAAGATATTTTACAAGTGGTATTCATCATAGCACATTGGGAGATAGTTCAGTGGATTCAGATGAAATTCCCCACTCCTCCTCACATCCATTCAGAAATTCATCCCATGGTGGCCCAAAAACTGTGGATAATGTTCACTTGATAGGAAACTTAGGTTGAGGTTACCTTCCCTCTGTATAGTGTGGGTTTTTTTCTCTCTAAGGCTTAGGTATATACTTTGGTCTGATCCTACCCGAATGGTCAGTTGGCTCCATTGGTGATAAAGAAAATAGATCTTCTAATAGTGGATGAGGAGGAGGACATAGGGGCTATTACATCATCAAAAAGTTAGATTCCAGACAAAAAATCATCTTCCATAAGACCTAGGTCTCTTTAGATGTCTTAGAATAAAATGAGGCACTTAGATCCAACACCATCAACAAGGAGGGTACCAACAGATTTGGTAACAATGTATGGGGTTCCCGTGAAAGAAGTTCCAATCAGTGGGGGATCTTCTCTAATTATGGTGGTGTTTCCAATCACATTCCAATACTGGGACAACTAGAGGAGGAATACATTGAATATATAGATCTGTAGAGTGTCATGTCAAGTGGAAATAGAGCTAGAGGGATTTAGGAGTGTGATCACTCCCAAAGTAATCTTCTATGAACAATAGACCATTGAAGTCAAATCACTTCTCCAAGAACTTAGTGTGGTGATTAATTCTATCCAAGGCTAGGTCCATTACACACCCCTATCTTATAGAATGATAATTCCTAGCACAATGGTAACTAGTTAATATAAGGGATACTAGGATGGATCTAGGGAAGAGGTAAGATAAGTTTTATCATCACTTTCATATATTCTTTGATATTGTTAGGACTATGGTGAACTTTATTTTCTCTTGGATATTTCAAGAGGATGGTAAAATTTGGTCACCTCCCACCTCTCTTGTTTACTTTCCCAGGGACACGGTGGCAAAATTTGTTTCAAAAAGCATCTGAGAGGCTGATGATTAGGGATATCCAATTCAAATGGAGCTCATGGATGTGGTTGTTTTTTATCCAAAGGAAACACCGTTTTTGCCTCCATCAACACCACCTTTGGCACCTCAAGTTATGTTTTGAATTTCCTTCCTCTAAGATGACTAAGAAGAGAAATTTGGAAAGTACATACACTAAGAAACCTCTAAAAATCATTAATTGTTGTACTTTATGGGATTTTTTCTTTTTCATTACTCTAGTATCTTATCATGTCCTATCTAACTGTGTAGGTTCTCATAAGGCCCTCTCTAAAACAAAGAAATACATTCCTTCCATACCTTCAACTGGACCTTAGATATTTTATGGGGTCCTTGGAGAGGCATAAGTGGTTAGGGTCCAAGAAAGTTTGGACTCGATGTCTGATGCGGATGCGCTAGCACTCATTCCCTTTGACCTGACATGGAAGAGTACACTCTTAGAGGCTCCTGATATATGTAACTATTATATTTATAACCTATCTAGGATGGTGGTACATCTAGGAAAGTTTAATAATTTATTCTAAAATTGAAAAATCATATGAAATTAAATACACCATCATATATGTGTCATATTGTATAACCTCTATTTACACTTGCAGAACTTCAGGGTGAAGAATAGTTAGTATTGATATAAGGGACTTTATATGTGACTCAGGGTCATTTTTTATAGAAATATTTCATTATCACCAATCAATTCAATGTTTAGGTGATGTAAGTGGGTTATAATGTGGCCGATAGAGGTATGTTCTCAATTATTATCATGAATGTTGATTTTCTAATGGAATTATTTTTCTATTGACTAATAATATTTATATTCCTTATCAGAGTAACTCCACCTTAGAGATCAGAAGTCCCAAACCATTACACTTTTTATCTATCCACACTATAATAACTAAAGAACAAGTATTTCCTTTTTAAAGAACATAAAGGGATGTGAGTATGAGTCCCTCACTTAGAAACTTGGTCCTAGAGTATATTTCTATTTCTGGACAAGTACTGAGTTGAGTTTCAAAACACGCATCATTTCATCAATAGTTTTGATGACAATTGTGGGGGATATTTTCAATATAATCATGGTGGGAACCTTCAAAGAGCTAAAATACTAGATTGGACACCTTTGGTACATGTTAACAACCCATTGGTTATAATGAATTATATTATTAAGAACTCCATGCTAGTGTGAAGGAGGTGGTCACCATGAGGAAGAAAAAGAGGTTCATAAAGATGAGAGTATCGATGGTGGAGGCATAAAATTTGGACATTCAACATCACAATGAGGACTTGAATGAAGCATCCATGTGTACAATAGAATTATATTCTCATAAAAATTTAGTCTTTGATGGGAGGTATGAGATAGAAAACTTCTGGAATGAAATGTATCACTTATAATAAATTCTCAATGCTGTAGAGAAAACAGTGATAGAGCAGCATAATCTTATCAATGTGGAAGAAAAGTCCATATTTTATGCTTCTAGTAGGGAAGAGGCACAAAAACAGGGTATAGATGTGGAAACTAAATCAGTTGATCATTTGTTCTAATCCATTTCTACTCTAGAGAATTGGCTAGGAGAGCTTGAGGGGGTATTCTGAGCACATAATATTTTAAGTATTCTAACTTTATCCTACCCCCCATATTTGGGGAGTTATGGGAGAGACTCTAGACTGTGGAGATTACTACCTTTTTTTTATTTTCATTAAACGAAACTTTTTGGATTCCATGTTGTTTTTGGAATTTCTTCATCTTCTTTTCTCATCCATGTAATCTTAATAGAACAATATTTATAATTCAATAAATCATGTTGAGCCTCTTATAAAATATTAATTCAATCTAAAAAAATATGGACATGGAAAGGTTGTAATTGGTAACACATCTCATGATGGTCAAACAGCCATATCATTGTATGTATACAAATATCTTCAATAGAAAAGGTTGTAATAGGTAACACATCTCACCACCCATATACTCCCTTACCACACCATTTTACACAACATCAGGCCTAAAGGCCTCTTACCTACCCATATCAAGGTCAGGTATCAAGTATAATCTAGTCTTATGGCCCCCTACCTACCCAAATGTGTTTTTTATTAAAAATTAACATTTTATTAATTTATTATTTTATATTAATGTTTAATTTATTTCATTATTATATTACTAACATAAAATTTGTTTTCTTATATAGGTGGAATTTTTTTCTTGAGTTTGGATGCTTTGTTCGGCAACTAATACCATGGATGAAAATTTTTGAGAGGGGATCACAGATGCAAAAATGATGAAACATTAATGTTTTTAACTTTTTTTGGATAATTGTAATTGTAACTATATAAAACATTGTTTGAAATGTATATAGAAGTTTTTATTTTTCAATTCATGATTTCATGTAAATATATATAGAATTTCTTGCGAAACTCTTGTGTGCACTATTTTATTCCTCGATTCTTTGTTTATGTGTAGGTGTTGTTTTGTGTATCTATTTTGTGTGCAGGTTCTGCTTTGTTCTGTGTGTGAAGGTGCTATTTGTGTACAGGTGCGCAGGTGTTCAGGTGATGTGCAGGTGCTAGGTGTGCTTTTATATAAACAACACATCAAAGGAAACTTGGCCTTTATTAGCGCTAATTAAGCACTGATAAATTGTCACTTTATCAGCACACAAAATAGCACTGATAAATCGGGCCTTTATCAGCGCTCAAAATAGCACTGATAAATTGGGCCTTTATCAGTGCTCAAAATAGAAATGATAAATTTGGCCTTTATCAGCGCTCAAAATAGAATAGATAAATTGGGCCTTAATCAGTGCTTAAAATAGCCCTGATAAAGGTGTCCCTTTATCTGCGCTAAAAAGCACTGATAAAGGGGGACCTTTATCAGCTTTTTTTAGCGCGGATATAGGGCCCCCTTTATCAGCGTTTTTTAGCACTATTAAAGGTGACCCCCTTATCTTCGCTACGATTAATAGCACTTTTCAAGCGCTGTTAAAGGCGGTTTCTAGCATTTTTAAAAGCCCTATTTCTGGTAGTGAAAGGTGAGTCTTATTATCATAAATGACTTGTTATCAATGATAATTTCATAATGTCGTTTACTATGTATTCTCACCACTTGACCCGCCTAAGGTAAGTGCTTCCAAAGGGTTATTAAAAGTGAAAAGTGAAAAGTTAAATGGAAATTATACTAAGTATATAACTTAGACTTAATAAAAATATATTGAATAAAAGTTACATGTCTGTAGAACCCCTTTCCATGTTGATGGAAGGTTGTGGAATGAACCTCAATAATTGAATAATCCTTAATGGCTAACTAAGACTTGATTAAATGGTTGCCACTCTACTTAGCTTATCCAAACTAATGGAAGACAAATATTGTACCAATAAATAAATGGTTTCAAATCTACTTGACCTATCCAAACTAATGGAAGGAAAGAATTGAACCAAATGAATTATTACTTGATTACAATATCAAATAGGAATAGACTGACTCAAGCTCGCCTTGGATTCTAATAAAAGAATACCTTGGGTCTCAGGAACCCTATTCCGATTCAAGGATACAGTTTGCTTAGGTTGATACCTACCTTGACTCTGATTATTGTATATTCCTTGGATGCCATTTATTTTACCATTGGGTCCCTTTCATTATTATAGGATACTTTAGATGCACTCCTTGGATCTAGCATTGACTAGTAGGCTCCATAGTGAAATCCCATAGGGACCTGTCTTTTCTTAGCCCCGTTTTACCTTGGTCGATCACCTTGTAATCGGTAGGTGCCTTATTGTGGAATGCCTTGGATTACGCTCCATGGATTAAAATATTACCCCTTATCTAGACTCGGATACTACTGAGTTAGTGTTTCATGAGATCTACGTTACCTTGGTTATTATCTTGGAACTACCTCACTCGATATCATTATCTGGTTACCCTGTTATTTCTTGGGACCTTAACTACTTATACTATCATGAGGTGATGTCATTGATGTCTATGCCTCACATGACATATTAACATTAAATGGTAATTTCTTAATTAAAATGAACTGGTTACATGTTCAGACACCATCCAGGGGCAGAAGTAGGTACTTAGTTATTTAGTTATATTGTATTTTTTCTTTACTTATATATATATATATGCCTACACACTGTTATATTCCATTATACGGGCAAGATGTTATATACACCATTGGTGGTATCCCACTGAGATTTATCTCCCACCCTCTCCAGGCACCGTTTGGTACCCGGAGTAGATTAAATGGTTGTAGGTATTGACAAAGGGAAGCATGAAACTTTCAATACTTGATTTTTTGCTGATAAGATGGAGCTTGATAGCAGATGACCGAGTAGGATCTCAGGATGCTTGGAGTAGACATTGTTTTCTTTTACCTTGTGGAACATGTTATGCCTTTGTCTTTTATCCATGTTTTCCAGTTTTATAGTGACATGACATCACATCACCACTATTTCAGTTGATATAGTTATTGTTATTCTTGTTTATCTATTTCATCAATATACTTACACTATTTATTTATATTGATTCCATTGTTTACTATTATATTATATTCCTTCTATTGTGCTACAATTTTCTAATGAGGGAATATTCTTCCCACAGACACACCCTAGGTCCTCACTGCTTGTCAGCAGCCTTTGGAATTCGGGAAGATGCGCTTGAGGCTATGTGGTCCACTGGGATCGGGGCACCCGTTAAGTGGTATCCAGGTCCAAGTCGTTACAAAGTGGTATTAGGGTTTTTTTCTTTATTTACTATTTGGAGACAATATATTTGAGAATAGGAATACTTGGGACTTGGTCGTAAGTTGTGTTTGGGCACCGCAAACCCATGTTTGGGGTAAAATACATGTTACCAAATATAAAATTGTTATTCTATTTTCCTATTAAAATTGATATTATTTCACCATTGGGTGACACACATGATGTGTAGTGTTGTTGATTTTTACTCTGGTTGAGAATTTATTTCATCCTTCTCCCAATTATATGAGAGAAAGGGGCATTGTGACATGCATCATTATAGGCACCTAGAATTCACATGTCATGCATATTTTTATTCCATATAGGTGCATTTCACTTATTTGCATTGCTTGATATGCCTATAATTGCTAAGTGATGCTGTGATAGTTTCTTCTACTTGTATTGCTTTGGATTCGATTGAGTGATTTCCTATCTCAATTGATGTGGTGTATGGGCCTTCATGGGTTTGAATGAGTAATTTACCAAGTCAATCCATTATGCTATAAGTAAATGGGTGTTTTTTTTGGTGATATGTGTATGGGAACTAATTCATCGAAAATGACTATCCATTATAAAGTGAATCCTAAAATAAAAAATGAATTGGTTGCATATCATTATCCTTCCTTGTCATGTTTATGAAAGGTAAAGGAGTTAACCTAAGAATAAACTGCAAAATGACATAAAACTTATACTTGAGAACTTACTGATACCTAGCAACCTAAGTAGGTAGTTTGGGTAGTATTCCTTGGGTAGTGAGTTTTCTTACGATCTTTTTCTACTAGTGATGATATATTCTTGATTCTAATGTTTTTCTAAGTTTTTTTCTTGGAATTTGTAGACCAATGTCGCAACGACGTCCTCGTATCATTTTCCATGAGGGTGGTGATGACTATTCTCCAAACATGGTGGGCCCTAAGCCGCCAGTCTTACTTCAAGGAGTTCCACTTGAGGCACTGCCTACTGTACCTAATTAAAGAACTAATTCCCAAGTTCGTGATAGTTTCTTACATATGATGCAGTCCATAATTAGTGCTCCACAAGTTTCACCTATTATGGTTGATCTGACCTATGAGTTCCAACAGTAGCATCCTTTTACTTTTTCAGGGGATGGTGGTTCTCAAGCTGTTGAGTCTTGGCTAGAGTCCATGTTGTCTATATTTGAGAATCTTGAAACACCTCCATAGAGGAGAGTCAATCTTGATACATACATGCTTCGGGATTCGACCAAGTGTTGGTGGGATGTGGTTACCCAGGTTGGTCATCTTCAGGGCATGTTATGGGATGATTTCCAAACTGTCTTCTATGATCATATTTTTCCTCAGGCACTGAGATCTAATAGATCCAGAGAGTTCATGCATCTCAATTAGGGTTCTATGTTATTTATGGAATATTCAACACATTTCAGTGATTTAAAACACTTTTCACCACTTCTAGCCAGTGATGAGATTTCTCGTGGTAGAAGTTTTGAGGATGGGCTCTAGTACACCATCTGAACATAGGTGAATGTCTTTCGCCTTCTTAACTTTTTCTCAATAGTTTATTAGGACCTTATCATTAAGCATAACCTCAGGGATAGCAAGAGTACCAGGTTTAAAGGATCAGTGTCGCGACAGGCCATTAGTTCTTCCGGTGGTACGAAATGTTCCCTTGAGGTTTTTTGTCATGGAAGTGGAAGCCATGATATCCAGTTTGATAGATCTGTAGTGTGTCATTAGTGTGGAAGACCAGGGCATAATAATCCCCAATGTGATTGAGACCCTATGGAGTTCCAGGATTGTGGTTGTATGGGTCATCTTCATCTCTTTTGCATTTCCTTTCAACCATCTTTGAGTGGAAAAGGATCTATGCCAGCTTCACCTTCAATAGTGATTTCTTTTACGCTGCGTCAGGCAGGGAGTTGGAGTAGCACCGACAGGTGTGGCCAAGGAGGAGGTCATGGCCATGGTAGTCTGATCCCTGATCACCAGTAGCTCGAGAAGAACAGTCATGATCATGGTAGTCCATCTGTTTCATAGGTTCGTGGATCAAGTCAGTTTCATGAATTACAGCCGATACCTGAGGATTAAGCTGTAGGAACATCTACATTATGAGGTAGTATTCTAGTATCCTCTACTATTGTCTCTACTTTGTTTGATATAGGTGATCAAACTATTTTATTTCTATTTCTATGGGGGAAAGTCTTGAACTATAGGTGCAATATCACTATGGTGTAATGACCCTCGATACACTATTGGGAGTATGGGTGGAGGGCATATGCTAGTATAGTGACTACCCCTTGAGGTAGGCAGTTACCCTTTCTTGTGGAATCTCTTTGTTCTCGAGATGATGGGATTCAATGTCATTCTTGGTATGGACTATTTGGTCCACTATCACACCTTTGTAGACTTTAATCATCATACGGTTTATTTTACATCACTAGGGAGTAGTTATCTTTTAAAAGGCGAGTGGGATGTACAGGCTAGGAGAGCAGGACCGAAGCATCATGGTCTAGGTGAAGTGACCACTTAGATTGAAAATCTTTTCATAGAGGATCAGGGTTTTCTTCAAACTGATTTCCCTCCAGTAGTTGATCATTTCATGGATGTCTTTCCTGATGACTTTTCTGGCTTACTGTAATAGCCCGAGATTTTATGAAAAATATTCCTTTTAATTTTATTAATGTCTTGTGTTATACGCTACACAAAAAGGAGCTTTCAAAATACACATCTCTGAACTGGCTTGAATTATACGCAATCGTGACCTTCCACGATAGTGTGTGTTGTACGCAACACCGAGTTTCGCTAAACAACGATATGCTATTAAGATATTATTAAAACTAGCCGTTATGAATAGTAATAACCACTTTTTGAAATTTTGTAAATTTCATTTTTCAAAATGGAATTCATTTTTGAATTCTTAATATCGAAATTAGCTTAGGGTGAAATTTTGGTACTTTTCGGATAACTTTCATATTCTAATGAATAGTGAAAATTACTAAATTTTAATTAAAAACAATTTTTTTAATCAAAATAATTAATAGTGATAAATTATTAATTTGAGTGGTTTTAATGTATATTTAGAATATATTTTTACAATTTAATACAATGTTGGTCATTGGATGTAATTTCACATTTAAACCACTTATAAACTAGTGTCAATCTTTTGATCGTTATTATCTCTTAAAAACACGCTATTTGTTTTGACGACGAGAATTAATTTTTAAATTAGTTAATGCAACTGATATGTTTTGAATTTGGTAAAATAGAAATCATTTTTGAGTTCATAATATCAAATATAGCTTAGGCCTAATTTTTGGTATTTTTCTGAAAACTTTCAATTTTCGATGAATAGTGAAACCACTAAGTGGTAGGTTAAAAACTGAATTTTGCATAAAACATAATTTTACCGCTTCTGTAAATGGAATTTCGAAAATCCGAGAGACACGGTTAATATCAAGGACTAAAATGTGGTTCAATGAGATGAAAATAATTTTTGGTGAATAGTAACTTTTTACTTTTTTTACCACGGCTAATAGTAAATAGGGTAACTAAGGGTAAATATAATATTACTATTACCCTAACACATGTCTTAATTCTATTGGATAAGTGTAATTCGACCAAAAACAACCTTATGAATATCATATGACCATTTATGTCAACTTCGATTAGATTATGACATTTAATATTATTTTATGAATAGTTAAAATAGTTAAAATCAAAGTTTAAAAACTAAAACATTTTTAATATGGGGTTATACATAAGATAAATTCGACTATAAATATTCATTAGAAAGCTAAAACGATTTCCTACATAATGGTATTTTATTTATAATTTTTAGACTTTAAATAAATTAATTTATTTATGACACAACGATGATGCAGTAATTACCCTTTTAAGGAAATATTAACATAATTGATGTTATAAATGCTCAATTGAATGTAATTTGAGACTTTTTATGAATTACACTAATTTTCTAGGTTAATATGATATATTAGTGTTGATTTAATCAACATGGTTCGAACATATAATTCTTTTATGACTTTCACAAAAATCATATATCAAATAGTGTCAAAATTGACACAAAATAGTTTTTAAATCAAATATTATATTATTAATTGTTATTTTATTCCTAAAAATCTAAGGTTCGGCCAAATTACTTAGATAAGGATATATATATATTAATAATAAACAATTTGGGGTTCGTTTGGGATGTTATAGTAAGTGTATTAACCATATAGTGAAAGAAAACAAAAAGACACGGTAAAAGTTAAATTATTTAACTTAGAGTTAAATCTAATTGATAAGGTTAAAATAATACCCTAAACTTGTCCAAATCCTATTGGATGATAGGATTTTGACCCATCCCCACTTTATCTTCGAAATAAGACCCTTTGGAACCATTATAAACCGATTTTGACATTAATATAAAATAATATTTTGAGGTATTCCTAAGGTGCCCCTCTCCTCCCCTATAAAAGGACACCTCCTCCCCCTCCTCCTCACACCAATTTGAGCACTCAATCTCGGCCAACCCCTGCCAAAATCTCTTCTCCACTTCCCTAACATCATCCTAGAGGTTCTGGTCTTCCTCAAAGACCAATTTTAGTGCCCTAAGAGGAGGTCTCAAAGAGGCGCTTCAAAGAAGAGGTAATTACCGTTACCAATTCTTTCATCTTTATTTCTTCTTCCACTTCTTATTCTTAGGTTGTTTCATTGTGAAGTAATAACATCAGTATCACTCATATACTGATATGTTATTATAAGTATGAAACAACCCTATTTCACTATCTATCCATCCGACGGAAAAAGAAATCACCGCGCGTGCGTACGTACGGAATACCATCTCCACGCCGTGGTGTAATCTATTTTCCACCACCACCTTACATGGATGTGTATAATGGTGTAAAGAATAACTATACATAGTTATTACAACATCATATTTATTCTGATATATTGTATAATCCACTCCAATTCAATTCAATATTTATGGAAATGATATCATCGCTCGTGCGTACGTACGGACTACCGTCTCCACGACTCGATGAGATTCATTCTCCATGTTAACCATTTAAGAATGATTAAAAAGTATATATAAGAAATAATAATGAAATATATGACATTATAAAGCTACTGGATTTATGTATATATATATATATGTATGTCATCTACTTACTTCCATTCAAGACAATAAGGAAAGGAAAGTAGCGTTCATGAGTACGTACGGACTACCGTCTCCATGAACGGTGTTTTTCATTTCATTTATCTATATATTATATATATATATATATACTCAATATATATGATATATAAATCATATTTTATATTCTGGAAGTAAGTAAATCATGATATAAGTAATAATAATGTCAAGAACAACAAGTCCAAACACCTACGATAAATGAAACAATTTTACCCAAAACGTTTCTTTAACATGACTTTACAAAAGAACAGGTAATATAAAGTCATAAGGGGACCATATATAATATAATAACAATGAATATGATTCTGGAATAAGTCAATAACATGATTTAAATCATTATACAGGAGGTTCGGACACATACGAAGAAAATCGGACCTAAGGTAAGGGAAATATCACAATCTCATTATTATCCGAGATTGTTTATACTTTGGTATTTACTGGGGTGTATTCTATCATCCACATCCATGTTTCCTCAATATGTAATATTATTTCCATTCACCTACAATTTTTTAAATCCATTTTTACCCTTTGGTGAGTTTATAGTAAAAGATATGAAAGGAGTCTTTTGTCGTTTTTCGTACGAGGTACTTTTTGACTTTTCCGACAAAAATACGAGATGAATGTTTTTTTAACGTAAATGGCACGAACAGATTTTTACGGTTTTATAAAGCCTTATTTTCATGAAGCTTCCTCCAAAATATTTCATGACTATTTTCAATAAAATCTCTTTCTTTTAAAATTTCATGATGTTTTGTGAAAAGAAATTGATTTTGAAGAAGAAAGGATGTTTTCCTCAAGAATTCATTTCAAGTGTTTGATCAAAATTACATTCCATCTAAGATAATAAAGGGTTCTGTTTCTATCCATATTTTTACATTGATTTGACTATGTTGTGATGGAATTATGTTTATGAATCCCTTTATCTTATATGAATGGTTTTATGATGTCATGTTGTTTAAGAATCCCATTTTTATTACATGGGTTATGAAATGATGTATGGTTTATGATTTTGTGGCACACATAAGAATGGTATCATTATGAGATGGGTGGGACCTATATCTCCCTCCAATGAATTGGGTAAAGATTTCATATCTCATGAGATAGACATGGCTGGAATGGTAGGTTATACCGGTTCAGTGAAACAGGACTGAAACGAGGGTGACTCGATTCAGAAAGGGACTTTGTCCACTAAGATAGTCTTGGAAATGAGTCATGACTAACAAGAAATGATTCTCTATGATTATATGTGTATGCCACAATGTTCCATGTTTTAAGTTATGATTTTTGGGATTTCATTTCACTACTATGATTTATCCCATGTTATGAAATTATGATCTCTTTTGCAGGTTAAGATTTCTAAAAGTTATGTGCTAATGTATATGATGTGATGTAAATTTCTTTTGTTTACCCTTACTGAGAATTTGAGCTCACCCTTTTATGTTTTCTTTTCCAAAGCATATAAAGAAAGGTTTTAGGTTAAAAAAAAGGAAGATCTTTATGGGAGATTTTGAAGATCTTTCACCACGATTAGAAGATTATATTCCGAGTTTCCAAAGACACTAAACTATTACGATCCTTGTGTGTGTGTTTTTTTTTGTTATGTACTAAGTATTCCGCAAATGTAATGTAATGTCCATGTACGTTAAGATTCGGGTCTCTACAGTTGGTATTAGAGGCAAAGGAGGTAGGAATGTATCTGATCCTTGGGAACTCTCACATGTGAGCGTTGGACGAAGCATGGCTCTCCGCCCAAGGGCTTCATGAGGAAATGGATTCCACTGGGGATGGTGGTGTGTCCCGCCCAGGGGGTGTAGCCACCCATGGAGTGCCCTGATAGGTATCAATTGTAGTCCACTGGAAGTAATTCTAGACCGCTACAGTTGGTATTAGAGGAAAAGTTTAGTCAACCTTTGGAAACTAGTATGCGAAAACGTTAGTAAGATCTCTAGAGATATTTCTAAGGTATGTCTAGGGATGTCCTTAAGGATAAGTATACGTATAGGATATAATCCTAGAACTACTATAACAATATTATAATTTAACCTAAGATGTTAGATATTAAGGGTACTCCTCCTTTACTATGTTGTTTTCCCTAGCATTATTTTGCCTCTCACACTATTCTTTTTGGGTTTTAGAAAATGGCTGGAAACAAGATGATTCACAATAATGGAGGATATGATGGACAATGGAATGATATTCTTCATGAGAAACCAAATGAAATGGGATTTGGAAGTCCAAACATCATTATTATGCCGAATCAGCAATCTCATAATATGATCAATAAAGTAAAATTTGGTAAGTTTCCTGACTCGACTAATAAGAGAAAGATGGAGTTTCAAGATGATCATAGAGGAAAGAAAGTTAAATTTCCCCTATGTAAATCATGTGGGAAGAGGCATCAGGGAGAATGTTTCAAGGGAACTGGAAGATGATTTGGGTGTGGAAAAGAAGGACACAAAGCAAGTAAGTGCAAAGGAAAAGGGTCAGTTAACACCATGGATGAGGATAATGGTATAGCTACGACATCAAAAATGGTTAAGTGTTTTAAATGTGGAATGTATGGGCATTATGCAAACAAATGCCCTAAGGGAAAGACTCATGAAGAGAATCAGTATGGTCATATGGGTAGTATTTATGTGGATGATGATGAAGAGACTACAAATCATATGTGAGATGAAAGAATTTTTGAAGCTCGGTCAATGGTTTAAGAATGTAGTGGAATGATTACATGTTTATCATGTGTAATTTTGTATAAGTAATCTCATGCTACTATGGAATAAAGAGACATCTATGGATTGTTACACTATTGTCTTTCCTTGAGTTATGAAAGTGTATGATTAATGGTACCACTATCCATGAAAGGTTATTCAGATATTTTTGGAATTTAGATGATATGCGCATAATGAAGGAATAATAAGATAATGAGGTGTTTGATTGTATTCATGAGCTCATGACTGGTATAAGGAGAAGGTTATATCATGGTTTGAGTATAGAGATTTTTTGGATTTTGGTATGTGGAAAGAGTTAACTTTTAACTGTATTCATGTTTTCACTAAGGTTCAATGGGTATTCAAGAGAATACATGATTAAGGACTTTGAATGTTTAGAATGTGACCAACAAGACATATCTTATGGGGATCAACGATGGTATTAAATCTCTGGTATTTGTTTTCACTATATTATGAGAGTGGACTGCAGTATTATGGGTAAGCCTAAAGATTGGAATGGATTATGTTGGAATAAGTTAGTATTGTTTAAGGATAGAAGTTTTTTTTTGATATTATTGATGGGATGTTATAGTAATATAGTTTTAGAAAAAGGACAACCTGCAGGACGGGCGACAGCCCATCGCTTCGGACAAGGCTGTGGAAATCGAACCCACAACCGAAGTGAGACTGGCCTTTATCGCCTACCACTGGCCTACAGGAAGTCCCTGTTTAGTAGAAACTAGTTTTATTATATTAATAAGTATGATATATTAAGTATAAAGTCCATTTTAGGAACCATATATGATTAATCTCACTATAGAATGACTTATGTATATTTAATAACATTTGCTAACCTTTTGTTTGAGACAGATGGAATGACCCGTCATTCTATCACATGATCTGCTAACACTTCACGAATAACAAATTCAACTTCATTTATTTAAGAGATGAAGTGGAAATTGTTCAAGGCATGAACAACAGTGAGATTGTACCAAAATAAAGAAAGTATTTATTCTAATTCAAATTTTCAACTTTAGGGAAATGATCTTGAAAACCAAAAATGTTGTCCCAGTGATCTTATACCTGATGAATCAGATGGTACCTTAGATCGTCACAAATTTATGGATTTGTGATTACTGGATTTTCCATAGCCATGTTCTCTACCACTCTCTATCAGAACATGATGGTTAGATTTCTCTTCCATATCCATATTTTCACCTATGTGGAAACCCAGTGATTAGTTTATTTGGGTAATCGTTACATTTCATACTTTAGTTTTTAATGCCAAGTTTTGGTATTCCTTTTTACGATGTGGGTTTCTATTAAAGAAACTTTCGAATAGTAAACCATTTATAACCCCGACGAATTTCGAGGGCGAAATTCATTTTAAGGGGGGTAGAATGTAACAGCCCGAGATTTTATGAAAAATATTCTTTTTAATTTTATTAATATCTTGTGTTATATGCTACACCAAAAGGAGCTTTCACAATACACATCTCTGACCTGGCTTGAATTATACGCAATCGCGACCTTCCACGATAGCGTGTGTTGTACGCAACACCGAGTTTCACTAAACAACGATATGCTATTAAGATATTTTTAAAACTAGCCGTTATGAATAGTAATAACCACTTTTTGAAATTTTGTAAATTTTATTTTTCAAAATGGAATTCAATTTTGGATTCGTAATATCTAAATTAGCTTAGGGTGAAATTTTGGTACTTTTCGGATAACTTTCATATTCTAATGAATAGTGAAAATTACTAAATTTTAATTAAAAACAATTTTTTTTAATCGAAATAATTATTAGTGATAAATTATTAATTTGAGTGGTTTTAAAGTATATTTAGAATATATTTTTACAATTTAATACAATTTTGGTCATTGGATGTAATTTCTCATTTAAACCAGTTATAAACTAGTGTCAATCTTTTGATCGTTATTATCTCTTAAAAACACGCTATTGGTTTTGACGACGAGAATTAATTTTTAAATTAGTTAATGCAACTGATATGTTTTGAATTTGGTAAAATATACATCATTTTTGAGTTCATAATATCAAATATAGCTTAGGACTAATTTTTGGTATTTTTCTGAAAACTTTCAATTTTTGATGAATAGTGAAACCACTAAGTGGTAGGTTAAAAACTGAATTTTGCATAAAACATAATTTTACCGCTTCTGTGAATGGAATTTCGAAAATCCGAGAGACACGGTTAATATCAAGGACTAAAATGTGGTTCAATGAGATGAAAATAATTTTTGGTGAATAGTAACTTTTTACTTTTTTTACCACGGTTAATAGTAAATAGGGTAACTAAGGGTAAATATGATATTACTATTACCCTAACACATGTCCTAATTCTATTGGATAAGTGCAATTCGACCAAAAACAACCTTATGAATATAATATGACCATTTAGGTCCACTTGGATTAGATTATGACATTTAATATTATTTTATGAATAGTTAAAATAGTTAAAATCAAAGTTTAAAAACTAAAACATTTTTAATATGGGGTTATACATAAGATAAATTCGACTATAAATATTAATTATAAAGCTAAAACGATTTCCTACATAATGATATTTTATTTATAATTTTTAGACTTTAAATAAATTAATTTATTTATGACACAACGATGATGCAGTAATTACCCTTTTAAGGAAATATTAACATAATTGATGTTATAAATGCTCAAATGAATGTAATTTGAGACATTTTATGAATTCCACTAATTTTCTAGGTTAATATGATATATTAGTGTTGATTTAATCAACTTGGTTCGAACATATAATTCTGTTATGACTTTCACAAAAATCATATATCAAATAGTGTCAAAATTGACACAAAATAGTTTTTAAATCAAATATTATATTATTAATTGTTATTTTATTCCTAAAAATCTAAGGTTCGGCCAAATTACTTAGATAAGGATATATATATATTAATAATAAACAATTTGGGGTTCGTTTGGCATGTTATAGTAAGTGTATTAACCATATAGTGAAAGAAAACAAAAAGACACGGTAAAAGTTAAATTATTTAACTTAGAGTTAAATCTAATTGATAAGGTTAAACTAATACCCTAAACTTTTTTAAATCCTATTGGTTGATAGGATTTCGACCCATCCCCACTTTAGCTTCGAAATAAGACCCTTTTGAACCATTATAAATCGATTTTGACATTAATATAAAATAATATTTTGAGGTATTCCTAAGGTGCCCCTCTCCTCCCCTATAAAAGGACACATCCTCCCCCTCCTCCTCACACCAATTTGAGCCCTCAAGCTCGGCCAACCCCTGCCAAAATCTCTTCTCCACTTCCCTAGCAACATCCTATAGGTTCTGGTCTTCCTCAAAGACCAATTTTAGTTCCCTGAGAGGAGGTATCAAAGAGGCGCTTCAAAGAAGAGGTAATTACCGTTACCAATTCTTTCATCTTTATTTCTTCTTCCACTTCTTCTTCTTAGGTTGTTTCATTATGAAGTAACAACATCAGTATCACTAATATACTGATATGTTATTATATGTATGAAACAACCCTATTTCACCATCTATCCATCCTACGGAAAAAGAAATCACCGCGCGTGCGTACGTACGGAATACCGTCTCCACGCCGTGGTGTAATCTATTTTCCACCACCACCTTACATGGATGGGTATAATGGTGTAAAGAATAACTATACATAGTTATTACAACATCATATTTATTCTGATATATTGTATAATCCACTCCAATTCAATTCAATATTTATGGAAATGATATCATCGCTCGTGCGTACGTACGGACTACCGTCTCCACGACGCGATGAGATTCATTCTCCATGTTAACCATTTATGAATGATTAAAAAGTATATATAAGAAATAATAATGAAATATATTACATTATAAAGCTACTGGATTTATGTATATATATATATATATGTATGTCATCTACTTACTTCCATTCAAGACAATAAGGAAAGGAAAGCAGCGTTCATGCGTACGTACGGACTACCGTCTCCATGAACGGTGTTTTTCATTTCATTTATCTATCTATTATATATATATATACTGAATATATATGATATATAAATCATATTTTATATTCTGGAAGCAAGTAAATCATGATATAAGTAATAATAATGTCAAGAACAATAAGTCCAAACACCTACGATAAATGAAACAATTTTACCCAAAACGCTTCTTTAACATGAATTTACAAAAGAACGGGTAATATAAAGTCATAAGGGGACCATATATAATATAATAACAATGAATATGATTCTGTAATAAGTCAATAACATTATTTAAATCATTATACAGGAGGTTCGGACACATACGAAGAAAATCGGACCTAAGGTAAGGGAAATATCACAATCTCATTTTTATCCGAGATTGTTTATACTTTAGTATTTACTGGGGTGTATTTTATCATCCACATCCATGTTTCCTCAATATGTAATATTATTTCCATTCACCTAAAATTGTTTAAATCCATTTTTACCCTTTGGTGAGTTTATAGTAAAAGATATGAAAGGAGTCTTTTGTCGTTTTTCGTACGAGGTACTTTTTGACTTTTCCGACAAAAATACGAGAAGAATGTTTTTTTTAACTTAAACGGCACGAACAGATTTTTACGGTTTTATAAAGCCTTATTTTCATGTAGCTTCCTCCAAAAGATTTCATGACTATTTTCAATAAAATCTCTTTCTTTTAAAATTTCATGATGTTTTGTGAAAAGAAGTTGATTTTGAAGAAGAAAGGATGTTTTCCTCAAGAATTCATTTCAAGTGTTTGATCAAAATTACTTTCCATCTAAGATAATAAAGGGTTCTGTTTCTATCCATATTTTTACATTGATTTGACTATGTTGTGATGGAATTATGTTTATGAATCACTTTATCTTATATGAATAGTTTTATGATGTCATGTTGTTTAAGAATCCCATTTTTATTACATGGGTTATGAAATGATGTATGGTTTATGATTTTGTGGCACAGATAAGAATGGTATCATTATGAGATGGGTGGGACCTATATCTCCCTCCAATGAATTAGGTAAAGATTTCATATCTCATGAGATAGACATGGCTAGAATGGTAGGTTATACCGGTTCAGTGAAACAGGACTGAAACGAGGGTGACTCGATTCAGAAAGGGACTTTGTCCACTAAGATAGTCTTGGCAATGAGTCATGACTAACAAGAAATGATTCTATATGATTATGTGTGTATGCCACAAATTTCCATGTTTTAAGTTATGATTATTGGGATTTAATTTCACTACTATGATTTATCCCATGTTATGAAATTATGATCTCTTTTGCAGGTTAAGATTTCTAAAAGTTATGTGCTTATGTATATGATGTGATTGAAATTTCTTTTGTTTACCCTTACTGAGCATTTGAGCTCACCCTTTTATGTTTTCTTTTCCCCAGGATATAAAGAAAGGTTTTAGGTAAAAAAAAGGAAGAACTTTATGGGAGATTTTGAAGATCTTTCACCACGATTAGAAGATTATATTCCGAGTTTCCAAAGACACTAAACTATTACGATCCTTGTGTGTGTGTGTTTTTTGTTATGTACTATGTATTCCGCAAATGTAATGTAATTTCCATGTACGTTAATCTTCAGGTCTCTACACTTACCTCCTAAGAGAGTGGAAGATTTTATAATTGATCTTGTTCTAGGAGTAGCTCTAGTGTCCATTCCTCAATACAGGATGACACCTACTGAGCTTTATGAGATCAAGTAGAAGATAGAGGACTTCAAGGCTAAATTATTTGTATGGCCTAGTACATACTCTTGGGGTTCACCCGTGATTTTCTCTAAGAAGGTAGAAGAAACATTCCGTTTATTTGTGGATTTATAAGGATGAACCAACTTATAATCTAAAACTGATATCCACTTCCTCGAATAGATGATATATTTGACCAGCTCCAAGGAGAAAAGGTTTTCTCTAAGATCGACCTGAGGTCAGGTTATCATCATGTGTGAGTCAGACCATCAGACATACCTCATAAAACATTCCATAGCAGGTATGGTTTTTATGAGTATCTTTTTATGTTGTTCAGTCTTACGAATTCTTATACCATTTTCATGGCTTTTATGAATAGGGTTTTCCATCCATATTTGAACTCTTTTGTCATGGTATTTGTGGATGAAATCTTAGTGTATTCTCGCACTTGTAAGGACCATGCCAAACATCCTGAGATCATTCGGAATACACTGAGAGAGCATTAAATTTATGCCAAGCTTGCTAAATGAGACTTCTAGATTGACAAGGTCCACTTCTTAAGTCATATTATTTCAGAATCAGAAGTATCTGTTGACCCTAATAAGTTTAGTGTTGTAGATTCCTGGGAGAATCCCAAGAACGTGTTTGATATTAGGAGTTTCTTAGGGATCTCCAGATATTATAGGTGTTTCATACATGACTTATCACATCTTTATTCACCTCTTACTAGAATTACAAAGAAGGGTGTTAAGTTCTTGTGGTCAGAAGCATGTGAGAAATCATTTCAAGAGATGAAAGGGAGGCTTGACTCAACACCTATTCTGATTCTTCTAGAACCTGGTAAAGGTTATAATGTATTCTACGATGCATCAATAATTGGCCTTGTAGAAGTGTCGATATAGGAAGAAAAAGTCATTGCGTACGGATATCAGCAGTTGAGGCCTCTTGATAGAAATTTTCTAATGCACGACCTCAATCTAGTAGCAGTTGTCCATGCCTTACATTGCTAGAGACATTATCTGTTGGGTGAGCACTTTTTGGTGTATATAGATCACAAAAGCCTCAAGTATATCTTTTATCAGTGTGAATTGAACCTCAGACAATGATGACGGGTTGAATATTTGCAATCCTTTGATTTTGAGCTTTCCTATACGCCTGGAAAGGGCAATGTGATCATTGATGCACTGAGTCAGAAAACTCAAACACATGGCATATATTGAGCTAGTGATGAATTGAAGTTAATGTCCCTCTTTTCTGAGATTCATCTACAGTTTCATGATAGTCACGAGCAGTCTTACCTCTCAGTCTTAATAGTTACCTCTTCCCTTTTTGAGAAGGTGAATATTATGATGTTTTCATATCCTAAAGGTTTGGTTGTTCATGAAAGTATATCAGAAGATAACCCACCTCTGGATTGGTATGTGGATAGAGAAAACGTCCTACTTCTACATAGACTTATCTAGGTTCCTATAGATGTGAGAGAGGAGTTGATTTAAGAGTCCCACACTTCTCAATAGGAAGTTCATTCAAGCATCTTGAAGATGTATTAAGATATAAAACACAAATATTGGTGTCCTGGGATGAAACGTCCGATTGCAGGCTTCATCACTAGGTGTTCCACCTGTCAGTAGGTGAAAGAAGAACACTAGAGACATGTAGGCTTGTTACAGCCACTTCCAGTACCAGAATGGAAATGTGAAGATGTTTCTATGGATATTATAGTTAGCTTTCCTAGGTTGCTGAGGGGTAGAAATGTTATCTGTGTAGTCATTTACTGAATAATAAATGAATCCCACTTCATTCCTATTTGGGAGAATTTCATAGTTGATGATTTGGGAAGACTGTATTTCTATGAGATCATATGACTACACAGGGTTCCATGTACTATTGTTTCATATAGTTATGCTCGTTTCACTTCATGGTTCTGGAAGGGTTTGCAGAAATCTATGGGAACTCAAGTGCTTCTAAACAAAACATTTCACCCTCAGACCGATGGATAATCAGAATGGACAATATTGGTATTAGAGGATATGCTTCGAGCATGCATCATTGATTTTGGAAGTTCTTGGGAGAATAATATCCCTCTCGTAGATTTTTCCTATAATAACAGTTTTCAAGCAACGATTCATATGGTTCCTTTTGTGTCCTTATATGGTAGGCCATGTTGTTCACCCTTATGCTGGCTAGAGGTAGGTGAGGCAGCCCTACTAGGTCCTCGTCTCGTTCATGATACTTCAGAATAGGTCCAAATAATCAGGAATCCTATGACTACTACTTATTCTAGAAATAAATCTTATGAAAATATCCATCGAAGAACTCTTGAGTTAGAGTTTGGGGATCATTTTTTTCTTCTGGTATCACCCAGGCTTGGGCATAGACAATTACAGAAGTAGAGAAATTTGTCACCCCATTACATCGGGCCGTTTGAAATTCTAGAGAGAGTCGGTCTGGTAGCCTATCGATTGTTACTACCTTAGAGGTATCATGCCATGTACAACGTCTTTCATGTATCAAACTTCACTAATACCATGCCGACCCATCTCATACCTTCGATCCCAAGGAAGTTGAGTTAGATGCTGAAGCTACTTTTGAGGAATATCTAGTACGCATTGTTGACTGAAGAATAAAGGCTCTCTGAGGCAACTCTATTTCTCTCATACAGGTGCTATGGCAGTACGACTGATTATAGGATGAAACTTGGGAGATGGAAGCTGATGTATGTTCTTAGTGGCTAAAATTATTCGCAGATAGTATTTCTATACCCCTGGAAGGAGAACTTGGGGGGTGAGTTCTTTTAAGGGGGGAAGACTGTAAGAGCTTGGTTTTTCACTCAGGTATGGATGCTTTAATTTTTGGTCTAAATCTTTAATTTGGACCCAATATGGATGCCTAATGAGTTAGTAAAGGTTCTAAGGGTGTATGGGGTATTTTTGGAGTCTAGAACCCATATTCTTTGAGAAAACAGACTCGTCTCACAGTTTAGAGTAGACTATGTGGGATTTTCACATGGTTTTCCAAACCGCACGGATGGTGTTTTTTCAGATAGTGGAACATCGCATGATTAGAACCAAACCATGCATCCTAACTGTGCAAACACACCTTTATCATAGGTAACTATGCATGGATGGCGCATGCTTTGATTAAACCTTGTGGAGGAAGACTTTTCGGGCATAACCATCTCACACGGTCTACGCACTGTTTGAAAAACCGTGCGGACAAACGGAGCACAGGCTAAAAACCTATGTAAAATGTCCAAAATGCCCTTAATGATCTATTAATCCTCCTTCTTCCTTCTAATCCATGAACTAGTGGGATTTTACTCCATTTTCATCCATTTAGATATTTTTGAAGTCCAAATATAGGGATCAAGAGATCTTCTTCATTTGGCATCCGATCGAGCTTTCGTTCACCATGTTTGATGTGTAACGGTAAGTACTTGAGTCCTCTTTATCTGTTATTATTTTCTTTCACTCTCAACCAAGATATCACAATGTGAGAATTTTTCACCTTTTCTTAGATCTACTCCCATATGAGGCAAATCAATGGCCGATACTGGAGGAGAAGGATCATACAACCCTAAGGTGGGTGTTCTATAACTCATTCCTAATGTTCGATGTTTTTGGAATGTTCGTGTAGGGGCCACAGGTTTTGTTGGAAAACATTTCTTAAATTAAAATCCATGATTATACTTTCTAGAATAGTATGGTAATTCTCTTTCCAATTATGTGATTAGTTTTTAGTGGATACACCCACAACTCAATCCGCCTCTTGTCGAAGGATATTCCATAATTGGGTATTTAGTGTTTCAGCATATTTGAGCCACCGTTCAGGTGTTCCTTTGCTTAAACTTTCTAAAGGTGAGTCTTATTATCATAAATGACTTTTTATCACTAATAATTTCATAATGGCATGTATCATGTATGCTCAAAACTTGACCCACCTAAGGTAAGTGATTCCAAATGGTTATTAAAAGTGAAATTTGAAATGGAAAGTATACTAAGTATATAACTTGGACTTAATAAAAAGATATTGAATAAAGGTTACATGTCCATAGAACACATTTCCATGTTTATGGAAGGTAGAATAGTGAACCTAAATAATTTAATAAGCCTTAATGGTTAACTAATAATTAATTAAATGGATGCAACGCTGCTTGGACTATCCACACTAATGGAATAAAAGGGTTGGACCAATAAATAAATGGTTTCAACTTTACTTGACCTATCCTCACAAATGGAAGGCAAGAATTGAACCAAATAAATTATTACATGATTACAATATCAAATAGTACTGGACTAACTCGAGCTCCCCTTGGATTCTAAGAGGAGAATACCTTGGGTCTCAGGAACCCCATTCCGATTCAAGGATACGATTTTCTTAGGTTGATATCCACTAAACTCTGGTTCTTGTATATTCCTTTGATTCTTGGTATTCTACCATTGAGTCCCTTTCATTATTATAGGATACCTCAAATACACTCCTTGGATCTAGCCTTGACTAGTAGGTGTCATGGTAAAATCCTATAGGGACCTGTCTTTGCTTAGCCCCATTTACCTTGGTTGATCACCTTGGACTCTGTACGCAACTTATTGTGGAATGCCTTGGATTATTCTCCTTGGATTACACTCTTACCACTTAGCTAGACTCAGATACCACTGAGTTATCATTTCATGTCACCTGCGTTACCTTGGTTATTACCCTAGAACTCCCTCACTTGATATCATTGATTGGTTTCCTTGTTACATATTGAGACCTTCACTACTTGTACAATCATGAGGTGGGGCTAGTTCTTGCTCTACCTCATGTGGCCTATTAACATTAAATGGAAACTTCTTAATTAAAATGAACTGGTTACATGTTCAGACACCGTCTGAGGGATGAATCAGGTACTTAGTTATTTAGTTATATTGTACTATTTTCTTTACTTAAATATATATATATATATATGTCTGCACACAGTTATATTCCATTACATGGGCCTGATGTTGTAGAAATTTTTTGTGGTGGCCCATTGACATTTATCTCACACTCTCTCAGGGCACCATTTGGTACCCAAAGTAGATTACATGGTTACAGATATTGACAAAGGGAAGCATGCGACTTCCAATACTTGATTGTGTGATGATAATATGGAGATTGATAGCAGATGATCGAGTAGGATCTCAATATTCTTAGATTAGACTTTGTTTTCTTTTACCTTATGGGACATGCTATTCCTTTTTCTTGTATCCATGATTTTTAGTTTTCTATTAACATGACATTACATTATCACTATTTTAGTTGATAAAGTTATTGTTATTCTTGATTATCTATTTCATCAGTTTAATTCCACTATTTATTTATATTTCTTCCATTCTTTACTATTCCATTAAATTACTTCCACTATGCTACACTCTACCAATAAGGGAATATTATTCCCATGGATACACCCTAGGACCTCACTGCTAGTCGGCAGCCTCTGGCGTTTGGGAAGATATGCTAGAGTCCATGTGGTACATCAGGCTTGAGGCAGTCGTTAAGTGGCATTTGGGTTCGGTTCTTCACATTTAAATCATGAAGGAAAAACTATCTTTTCACGATTTTATGAAGAATAAACATTATATATGACTTAAATATTTTCATAGTTTCAGTTTCATAGAAAACTGATGATTATTTCTGATGCATCATCCATACAGAAATAATCATTAAAGGTTTGGAAATACTATTAAGACTAAGAATCTACCTCAACATATGTTTAGAATTGATGTTCTTAATTAACTTCAAGGTGTTAATTTTTCATTAGAGAATGGTCAGATAATATCTAAATCAAGGAAATATGTTCCCAATGAATGAAATTGTAATTGTAAAAATAAAAGTATCCTTTTGGATTTTTAATTGGTCATCCAATTTATTATGTCAAAATTTAGACTTAATGAACATTGATAAAATATTTATGAAATGTTATTTTTAATTATTTTAAGTATCATGGGGAAGACTGAAGATGGTTTTTGATCTCATAATTACTTGGTGGATTGGGGTATTAGAACAAAACTACATCCATAGTATATTTGGGAAAATAAATGGAAAGTCCCATGTGCTTCTTATGGTATGAAACCTTCAAAGAAAAATAAAACTATGGAAGTATTAGAAACTATGATAGTTCCTGATGGCTATTTAAACAATATATCTAAATAAGTTAATTTAAGAGAGTTAAAACAGAAATCCATAAAAACTCATGAATATCACACCATTCGTCATGAATTTATTCAAATAGAAATTATTCATTTACTATCCAATAATGTAAGGGTGACAATGATTCAATTATACCATTTTAATATATAAATTGTTTCCACAATTTTTTCCTAGTATTCTTGGATAAAAATACAGTAAGAGGCACCATTAATTTTTTTGTGAGTTAGAGAAAAATTTCCCTTTATATTTTCTCACTAGCATGTTGCATCTAATTATCCATCTTCTAACTAAAATTCTTCTTAGAGGACCCATTTTCTAATGGTGTATGTATCAAACTAAAATATATATGCACACAATCAATTCTTATTCTGGAATAAGAATCATCCTGAAGGTTCTATTGTGAAATATTATTTAGATCAAGAATGTATGGATATTTATTCAATGTATTTGTTCGATGTAACCACAATATGTAACCATCCAATGAGAAATGAAAATGAGAAGTATGAGAAAATATAGTATACTTTTCTATCTCTTCCTCAAATAGGTGGAATTATTGGGTTATACACATTGTGTTTATCCTTGAAGAGTGGGATATGGCACATCACATGGTCCTTTTTAACTATGATTTGTTTAGCGACTACACCAAGTAAGTGATATAATCATTTACATGTTTTATCTTTCTATATATTTTCAAATATATATAAACATTTTACTAACATTTTAAGTAGAAAACCTAGAAAAAATATATGTATAATTCATTATTTGTTATCTTTGAGAAGGATGCAGAGTTTTCATAAAAAAGTGATATCTTATTGGTTGAAATCAAAGTTATGATCATTACATTAATAAAGTAAAAAAATAATTATTTCATTAATTTTAATATTCATATATAACTTAGGTATCAAGTTCAACTATTAACTTTATCTCTTGAGAATTAAGTGCCTCAAATTTTGTTCCCAATTTTTTTGTTCATGAATGAAAATCATTGGTAATCAATGGTTATAAATTTTTTATAACAGATTAAGCAGTGAACATGAGAACACAAAATGATGAAGTTATTTTTAAAAGAAAAATAAATAGTTTCTGTGAGTGAATCATAAAGTAGTATGTGATAAAAAATGTTTCTTATAATGGTGCATCTGAGAAAGAATTGATATTGTATTATTACTCTCATGGCTGAGTCACAAAGATGAAATACTGGTGCCTTGATTCAATAATGCAACATGACATATTTATTGATGATAATGTATTTAGAGTTATTAAAATGAATCTATTATTATCTAATGATGATACATATAGTTTCTAAATAATTATCATAAAAGTTTTTTATGTGAATGATCATTTGAGATATTAATTTGGCTTAATTAATGATGTGATCCCAAGACATATTGTTTATGACGGTGGGGTTGTAATTGATACAATAACTACCCTCCTTGGTCTTGATCAAAATATTTCATATGATGATTCAAGTACTCTAATTTTCAGATTTTTTTTGAACCTAATATAGTTTTGGGTAATATATAGAAGTAGCCATATTCATTCTCAGTTCATTAAGTTTATAATTACTTAATTCTTTCAGTCTGGTACTTTTATAATTGCATTATTTTTTTTAGTTTTTATTTCTATTCTTGGTTTAGTTTTGTTTGATTTTTTTGCATCTAATTAGATTTAGTTTACTTATAAAAAATGTTTATTTAAAATAACACCACTGAATTAATAAAATAGAATACATTTAAAATAGGTCTTTATAAAAACATCTTTAAAATCATTTTTAAAAACTATTTGAAATATGTTTTAATTTTTTTTAAATATTTATTTATAAAAACACATTAAAAATAATATTTTAAAAGTGTTTAAAAAATTAAAATCTTGTTTGGACTGGTTTTAGAAAATATTTTTTAATACAGGTTTAAAATAGTTTTCAAAAACTGGTTTAAAACAATTTTAAGATAGTTTTTAAAAACATTTTTCAAACCTATTTTTTTAAATAGTTTTCAAACATGTTTTTTTCAAAAAAATTGGTATAAAATTGTTTTTAAAAACAGGTTTAAAATGGTTTTTAGGAACTAGTTTAAAAAAATTAAAAACCAATTATTTAAAGATTTTTAAACTTATTTAAAGGTATCCAATTTCATAAAACATAATTTAACTATTATAATTATATAGATTAACTATTATATAGCGTGACACCAACAAAATTATCTTAGATTTCTATTTCAATCTGATGCTTTGATTATGTTATGAAATATTTTATTCCTCGATTAAATTTCAATTTCACACATTGGTTATGACATGTGACCTCTCTTCCATTCTTTATCATTACATTGTAATGATTAATTATTTCTTTCAAAATTTAATACCTTTTTTTTTGTTTTTTATACAATATTTAAAAAAAAATAAAATGTATTTAATTCCAATGTAGAATAGGAATGATTTTGAACAAGTGCACATAAAGAGGCTTTTTGATAGTGATCAAATAATGTGACCTCTAGGACTTCCTCCATTGGTTTCCTTAATAAGTATAGAAATTCTCTAATTTATCAACTACCATATATTATATATCATTATCCAATTCATTATAGATATTATTTTAGGGACATAGTTATTATCCATGGAAGATATCTAGTGAGCCTACTGATAGGGGTTATAAGCATGGCCAATCGAGTCAGTATACCATAAGAGGTACTCAAAGAACCCACCACACCCATTCACGCATAAACATACCATTAGATATCCCATATACAATATTTTTTCCTCTTCCCCTTAAGGCCCTAAGGATTTTCCAACTTATGCCATCATCATCATTTTAGTTAAGATTTATTTCTCACATGTCATTTCCATATCATATGATGGCTCATAATCCACTTTAGACTTTTCTTACCACTTCTACGCCACCTCTATTTCCCACTCCTCTCCCTCAAGGACTTGATTATCATGATCCTCTTACTTATACTACCTAACATTCATATTACCCGATACATGCATCAAAGCACACACATCATTCATAAGATACTAATCTTGCATAGCCCACAGATACATCAGAGCCAAATGATTATCTAGGATCATGTATTTGTTGATAATAATTATATTTCAGTTGTAATGTGTAATAATGATATTTATTACTATTATCATTTTTATAAATATATTCTAATGAGTGATATAGGAGTACCTATATGTGTGAAGTTTGGAACCATCAAACACAAATCATGGTAGGGTATATTGAAGATGACCAAATGGTCAATAAAAAATATATGTAATGTAGTAGTTCCATGATGATATTAGCCATGTTTAGTGACATCATTCTAGTTAAACTAATCTCATGGAGGCATGAAAATAATCAAATCAAGGATAACACATGGGTTGAGATATGGGAAAGAAAATTTGTTAAATTAAATTCTATATTATTATTTTATTTATATGAATTAATATGTTGGTCACAAGTTAGATTTATTTTTCTCGATGGTCAAGATATGAAGGTGACATGATTAATGGATCTAGGGGAACTATGGTGATCATATAATCTTGAGCTATATCTAGGTTGGAGGATTAGACTCAACACAAAGTTAGAGGATATTCCAATTATCAACGACTGTCCATTTCCACAATACTAGGAAATGATCACTCATTAGAAGAGTAACGAGATTAATGAATTATTAAAATTTAGTGGGTTTCAATTAAAAATTAAAATTTTATGATTTATACAAAATTCTAATTTTCTGGATTCATCAGAATGAAATATAAAATAGAATAGTTTTATGAAGTAAATGAAAACTTTGGGTCACACTACTATATAAGCATGAGAGAAACCAAGTATTTCTTATGAACAACTAAGTTTTATTTGGTACCAATATAGCTAAACCAAACCAAATCATTCCTATCACACTGTACATTATAAGAAATCAGTCAAATAAAAGAAAAATAGTACAAAAAATTCAAAATGAAGCTGAATAAAATAAAATAAAATAAAATTTAATGGATGTGAACCCAACTAAATTATGCATAACTGAAAAAAAACCTAAATCAAAATGAAATCAATTCAGTTGAGAAAAAAGAACCTAGAATAACCAATATTGAACCAAGATGAATAAATTTGAACCAATATCAACTAGTCACACATTCAAAATAAATCAAAAAAATAACTATTATGAATTGAGCTGAGTAGTAATAAAGCTGAATTGAATTGAATATAACCTAACTTAACCACACTAAAATTAATTGAACCTAATCAAATAAAACATAGTTGAATTTTAGAAACATGTAATGAAGGAAATAAAATCCAATAGTTATAAACCTAACCAATCTAAACAAACTTTAATAAATCCAAATAGAACAATTCAAAAACTATCTTTAGAAAATAAAATAATATTGATCTGATGTGACATGGGTTGAATCAATATGAACCAAAAAAAATGACATGAAATGAATTAAACCAAATAAAACCAAATGAAACCAAACCAAACTGAAATGACATTACAAAAACTAAATGACATGAGATGGGATGGAGTAGTTACTAATGTTAGTAACTCTAATAGAAAAATGAAATAGTGTTTGCTAATATCAACAATCTGATACAAAATGAACATCTTCTGGTAATGTAAGTTCATGATCCTTTTTGTAGTGAGATTAATATTGATAAAATGGTTTGGTCACCCCATTGGAAGAATGTTTATTGGAATAATCCATCAGTAGATATATCTCAATAAAGGTAATGTGAGAAGAGATGAGGAAATTCATATGGTCTTGGTCCAACCTACTAGAAATGTGGGATAAATTGATATATCAAGAAGGAATTAAAAATTTTAAAGGAGTAAAATATAATCACATCAACCATTAGAATTTTATATTATGATAATTAAACTTAAGTTCATAATAACTGTATTTTAAGTGAGAATACACCGGTGGAATCTTGGTCGATTGACTCTAGAGTATCTTTCCACTCAAATGGAGAGAAAATATACATGTTAAAATATGTATCTATGAAGTTTTGGAAAGTACATATAGAATATGGTGAAGTCCTAGAATTTATTAGAAAATTATATTTCTATATTTGAATAAATAATAGAGTATTCTTGAAACTATCAGAATTTCTTCACATCTCTAGTTGGAAAAGGGATATTAGTTCTATTGGGAAGTTGTACGATGTTGGATATGGAACTAGATTTGAAAATGTAGTATGAGAGGTTACCAATTATCTATTGTTATTGAAAAAATTTTAAATTATGGGAGTACTTACATGTCCATAAATTCATATGGGGGTGCGGTGATCATAAGTTCAACTTCAATTGATCTGGGGGTGTGGAACTACATGTTTGGTCATCTCAGTGAGAAAAACTTAAAGGTTCTAAAGGATAAGTTCATACTAAATCCTGAGCACACAAAAATAGGAAAGTGTGGAAGTTTTGTGCTATGAAAGAATAATATAGTTTCTTTTAACATAGATGTTTGGAATAATAGGTACTGAAAGTTGGATCTTGTATACTCAGATGTTTGGGGACCTCCCCCTATTCAATTATATGATGGTTTCTTTTACTATATTACTTTTATTAATGGTGCTATAAGAAAATTATGGATTTACATTTTGAATTAGAAAAATAATGTATTTCAGGTTTTCATTTGGTGGAAATAATTGATTGAAAAGTTTTTAAGTCATAAGTAGAAGTGCATCAGAACTTAAAACAATTGTTAGAACATTAAATGTAGCTTCTGGAATTTATTTATGAGGGAATGGATAATTCATGAGAATATAGTTCTTGATAATCCACAATACAATAGAGTAACTAAAAGGATAAAACAAAATTTTATAGGGAAATATAAAATCTTGATATTTCACTTAGGAATGCCTAATGTGATTTGGGTGGATACACTCAAAATGAAGACTTATCTCACTGAGAGAAGGCCAAAAAATATAGATGGAAAGGAACATAAAAAGGATATTTTGTCTATAAAAATACCAAAAGTTCAAAAACATAAATTCTTCTATAGTTTACCATATATAAAAGTAAATTTTTAGGAATGTGGAAAAATTGAATTGAAATACAAAATATGATTTTCATTGGTTATAGAGATGAAAATTTTGGATATCGTTTGTGGGATAGTGAAGAGAAACAAATCATCATAAGAAAGGATGTTGACTTTGATAATAAGGTCCTGTGGAAGGGATGAATCTTTGTGGAGTAGGAATTTGAAAGATAATCAACAATAAAAATATAGGTTAATTAGAGTACTGTTAGTTCCCAAAAAACTATAGAACATAGATGTAGGTTCTCAAAGCACTAAAAGAAAAAAAAATAAGACTATCTAGAATTTAAAAAGGTTAAAGAGAATTTGAATCTCAAGTGAGATCCCTAGATTTACATGCTCTAAAATTTCAAGAATTGATAGATCAAAGAAGTTCTACTCAATTGATTTAGTTGAGGAGATTAACTAGAAAAATGAGACCAGTGCAATTTTTTTGGCATGATTTGAAGTCTATACTCCAAATAGATATAGTAGAGCATGAAAATTAAGAGGAGTAAGCTCCAATTAGCGACTCTAAGAAGTGGGAGTGAGTCATGAATGAATAAATGGATTCATTAAACTTCATCATAACTTGGGATAAATATAAAGTACCATAGAGTAAAAGGGAACTTGAGAATAATTGGGTTCACCAAATCAAAAAAGATGTTGATATAAAGAAGATATACAAATCATGGTTAGTAGTGAATGAGTTTAAATAGAAGTATGGAGTTGATTTATCTAAAACCTTCTCACTTGTATTTAAACATTCTACCATCAGAATAGTTCTAAGTATTATTGAATCAGAAGATATGTATCTAGAGAAGATTGATGTCAAGACTCTATTCCTTTATGGTGATATGGAGGATGATATATACATTTAACTACCAATAGGTGTACCAAAATTTGTCCATCATAATTTTGTTTTTAAACTGAATAAAATTCTCTATGGGTTGAGGTAAGCACCACGACAGTGGAATCAATAATTCAATACATTCACATTAGAGGAAGGGTTCAATAGGTGTAATGAAGATCATTGATTTTATTAGAAGGAATAAAAAGATTGGACAATAATTATATTTCAATTTTATGTGGATGAAATACTAATTGATGATTAGATGTTAGGAAAATTTAAAATTTAATTTATGATATTTCCAAAATATTCAAGTTGAAAGATCTTGGATAGGAAAGAAATATTTTGGGGATGAAAATCAAGAGGGATAGAACAACTCAGACCATGGTTCTATACTTGAAATATTATGTTTATAAAATCATGGAAAGGTTTTGGGTGACCAAAAGTAATCTATTTCCATCCCCTTTTCCTCTCACATCATGTTTTCTAGGGATCAGATGCTAAAAACTGATGTTAAATCCAAGTACATGGGCAAATTACCATATGAGTCAATGCTTTGAAGTTTAATGTATGAAATGTTTTTCAGTCATCTTTAAATTTCCCATGCAGTGGGAGTTGTGATTTAGAATATTTAAAATCTTGAGAAAGATCACTGGTAGGTTGTAGAGTGGATCATTTGGTATTTGAAAGGAACAAAAGATGAAGTTATTTTCTTTAGGGAGGAAGATTCATTATAAGGCATTGTGGACTCAAACTTCACTGGAGATTCAGATACTCAAAAGAGTACTACAGGATTCATGTTTACATAAGGAGTGATAATTAGTTGGGTGTCATGAATTTTGAATATCTTTACTTTGAGTAAAACTAATGAAAAGTATGTATTCATAATAGAAGTTGGAAAAGAAATGGTATAGTTAAAGATATTTCTACAGGATCTTTGAAGGAGTTAGGATGGGTAGTACATTACTATAATATTATAAGTTTTATTCACTTGGATAAAAATGCAGTGTTCTATTCTCAGACAAAGCACATTGATTTAAAGTTCCACTACATCCAGAATCTACTAGATGGAAAGGATCTAGATCTATAAAAGATAGTAGGAAACAAAAATCTAGGAGACATATTCACCAATGTGGTAGTTCAAGATAATATAAAATAATATTAAGCCTCAGTGGGGTTTGGGTGAATTAAATGAAAGTGTTCGATGGTTCTTAAGGTTTTTTATAGAACAAGTATTCAAGTGGGATATTATTGGGATGTGATGCCTTGTTCTGAGCATTGAAAGTTCAAAGCACCAAAAGTTCATTTGGTTTTCATCAAGTGGCAAGGTTTTATGAAAAGTTAGAATGAGTTAACCTATATATAAATATAATATTTCCTCTAATGGTATTAGGTCCAATATAAGTTCACATCTACTGATGGTTCTATGGTAGAGCATTGTGAGATCTCTAAGTTTAGTAAATTTGACGGGTCATCATGTTGGTAAACCTACTCAGGTGGTCATGCCTCTTGATTTGAGTTTTCAAGAGAGAAGTTTTAACTTGTTTTACTAGTTGATCTTAGTATTTAAGTATATGAGATCATCATTTCAAAGAGTTAAAATTGAATAAAAGTATTTGAACACTAATACATTTTGAGGAGCTGAAAATTTGGTGATGATTAGTTTTTTTGTAATTTGTTTTCCACTTGTAATCTATTGGATATAATAAAATAAAGCAGTAGTGTTGTTCCTCCCATGCATATAAGATAAAATTATAAATCATGTTAAATTATAATGTGATCATTAATTTAATTTCATACTTCATATTCCTATTTCTCCATTGTATGTTTTACCATTGGATGTTTTGGTGCTTTTTTTTGTAATGAGGTGTACGTGTGTGACCAACTTTTTTTTAGTGAACAGGGTGTAGTGAATACCTACTTTTGGTACACTCAGTTGAGGGAGGAATAAAAATTCATGAGATTTGATTTTATCCCACACTTCTAAAACATGTTAATTTCCAGTACATTTATCGATCATAATTCTATTAGTAAAAGTGATTAATGTTTTATACAATCATTTCTTCACTAGAACCTACCATGTCTGATGGGTGACCATTCCTCTTCGAATGGTGCTCTTTTCTATGGGGGCATCTAGCAACATAGTCCTACCTTCTACTAATAACTGACACATGCTAGGAACTCCTCCTTCACTACCCTTCTTGGTGTTATGGTTTATCTTAGTGCCACCTCACAACAACACCATTCTCCTATGATTCTTCATGGTTGTCCCATTTTTTAAACTCCAAATGCTATTATGGAATGGCTAGTGTGGTTGGGTCATGTATCTCCTGAACGAGTTATGCTTATGTAGAATCCAATATACCCTTATGAAATAACCTGTATAATGACCCTTTTGGTAAGGTCTACAAATTACACTATGGTTTCAACTTAATCCTTAAAACATGGTAAATTTCATTCAATAAGATTTCAACATGATTATTCTATAATTTTATATTCTTACTACCATCTCCATATCCTTCAAATTCCTTTACAAGACTTCCAAACTACATTTAATAGACAATATATATATATATACCAAAATCTAATCAATTAATACCTTTGGTTCCAACATGAACATTACTATTAATTATTCCTATTCCTTAAAATACATTTATCATTTATTTTTTAGTAAAAAACATTGGATTGTGTGGGAGAAAAAAACATCACAGCTCAGGAAAAAGAAGCACAACCATAAAAAAGAATACACTTACAAAACATTTGGTCTCTGTCCAAGGGTGATCATCAATATTTTCATTCCATATTAGCATTGATAGTATTATTATTCATCTACTCAAAAAAATTGGGGAATGGGGAAGTGTCTTAGATACAGTCCTTCATGGGCCACCAAGTTCTATTTATGAACTTACACCATTTCCTTTGATGAAACCAATTAGAGCGGAGTTGAGTATTGATTTTTAATCTTGGGATCTTAATACTTATACAAAATTTCATAGGTAAATAAAGAGGATAAGGGGCAGGAAAAGTTCTTTCAAAATGAGACTCCTAGACTATTGGGTCTGATGGAATGGGAATGATAGTAGGAGTAGGATCCCAACCATCAATCTTTGTTTTGTTGTGTCATACTATACTTTCATTACTTTGGACATGATACATATTCTTGAGCATGATCTTGAGTTTCACAAATATAGTATTGATGAACCTCTTTCATTTATTTTTATTTTTTATGGGATCCTTCATGAGTCTTGGTTCCTAATTATCTCCTTGGAGATCTAGTGGTAATCATCTTGGGCAGATTTGAATACCCTTTTTGAGGCCTATACGACATTGGGAAATCCCTAGATTCAAATAGTCCCTTATTTACAATACCCACACATGTTATAAGGTAATAATTACATGCATAAATATTTACAAGGCCTAGTGAAGTCTAGGTATAGACCCCTTCCTCTTTATCAAATTTAGTAAGACTCCGAAAGCTATCAATAATCTTCCAATTTGATTTTTCTTCTGGTAATGAGGCCTATAGTGATTCCATCACTATTGTATCACTATATTTACTCTTATTAATATATTTGTCAAAATTCTATTTCTTCTTGGACCCAACTATCATCCAACCTCACCCATTCAAGGTAATGTTGACGATATCACCCAAGAAGGAAAACTAATTCTGTAAATGTAAGGCTTCCCATGTTTCCAATTTAACACTGCCCTTCCTAAGCTCGCCCTGAACATGTTGGGAGTTAGATAAATTAGGAACTCACTCATTTGGAGGATTTATAGGGCCTTCAAGAAGATTCAGTTATGAGGTTCAATTTTATACATACTTCTCCACTCCATTCTTATGATATTTATTCATTTAAAATTCTTATTTATGAGCCACGTAACATTATTAAAATCTGAACATTCAAAAATATTTAATTCCTTTTTATCAATGGAATAATTATGACATATATTTTGGATAGGTTTTGAGATAATATTATATAACCCATTCCCTTTTCATTGGTATTTATTATAATTATTCCTTTTGAATGAATTCCTTTTTATAAAACAAAAATATTGGTACATAATATGATGTAACGGGTGGATCTAGAATTATAAAGACCCCCAATGCATTGGGAAAGGTTTTCATCTCATGAGATGCCATGTATGGTTCATGAGAAGTAAACCTAACATACTATGTTATAATGTGTTGGTAGTGAGACATGAATTATGCTTATGATGTCAATTTTTATTTTATTTTTGTCACATTTTTATGATGTTGTGATCCTATGATATCTACTTATTTATTCCATTCTTCCATTCAATGATATATAACCCTCATATTTTATGATATCATGTTATGCCTCTTAAATATTATGTTACACTTCATGTTTATTCCCTTTTTGGTATTTATGGATCACCACTTTCTATTATACATTTCTCTATAGTCTCATATTCGGTAATGAAAGTCTCAATGGAAATTAGGATCACATTATAGATATTAAAATATATATGTTAATGTTTTTATTTAAGTTTATATAGTATGTATCCAATATCTCAACGAAATTATAAATATAAATTTCTAGGATATGTTTTAAGGTTTTTTTGTTAAAAATATGTAATGATAAGTGTATATTACTCAAGTTTATATACGTTGAACCAATACAAACATCACATTGGTTCACCACCCCCTCCAAAAACTACTTTAATAGATCTCAAGATCAACCTCCTAGATATGTTATCCCCCCCAATATTTCCACCATCACCCTTCTATTACACTACCCCAAATGTGTGTCGTCGTAGCCTCACCTTACTCACATATTAAGTCCCCCCACCTAGCACTATATATATATATATATATTGTTCTTCTAGGATTAGTGATTTATTTTTTTGATTTATTTAATAGTTTGGATTCCCATTTGATTGTTTTTATTGTATATAAATTGAATAATTTTATTTTTTGGAAAATTAGTTGTGATATATTATCAAAATCCAATAAAACTATTATATATAACATATAGGAACGTAGACATAGTTTCTTAATAAATTTATTTATGTGTTGAATTTATTTTAAATATTTCACTTGTTGGAACTGAATGATGTTTTATTTCATCATTCATAAAAAATACAACTTTTGGTAACCATTATTTCCCCCTAAAAAATATTTATCCCCTTAATGAAATATATTTTGGTAAATGACATAATTCACAATTACATTGGTGCAATTAGTGCATATTATTATCGTTTGTTATAAACAAAATTATATTCATTCAAAAATGAGTGATGGAACTTCATTTCATAAAAATGATGTAATATCTCACTTCTCTATATAAGGAAACAATCTTTTATGTTGTGTTCACATATATAGAAACCTTATTTTTTCTATATGAATAATTCATTTCCCTCACACTATCTATATCAATTTGAAGTACACACAAATATAAATCATCATCCATATTAGTGCATTATTGTAAAATGCATATCAATGATATGATATATATCATACATTCCCTTTTGATTCCCTGTTATTGTTATTTTTTAAAAACTAATTATAATCATCTAAGGATTGCTTCCATTTCATGCATGTTGATCATGTGAGTTCCCCTATTGTAAATTCATCCTTTTATAAAAAAAAAATTCAAGTTTCACCTTCATCGTTAAATTGAATCCTGTATCGCCAATTAAGAATGTTCTCTTTCAGAGTGTATTTTTTCCAAATAATATAAGTAATTTTATCTTATTTTTTCAATTATGGAAATTATTTAATAAATTTTATAAATATGTTTCTAAGAAAACCATTATAACTGAAAAATTCATCATGTAAAACAATTTTCTTATTTTCCTTATCTACTCAATATTAAATATATTTTATTTATTTTGATATTTGTTATTCATATATTTGAGTCATGATTTGACATATTATTTCTCCTCACGCAAATGTCCCTCTATCATGATAGGATGAAAACCAAAGTGGTGTAAAAAAATTTATTTGGATGATTATAATGTATCATCAAGAAATTTTTCCTAGTCATAAGAGTTTTTATTTACATCTAAACTTCTATTTTTCTAGATATTATTTAGGTTGTGTCTAATTCATATGAAAATATTTTCTTTTTTAAGTTGTATTACCTATTGGTTTTTTTACCTTATTTGCAACATATATATGGCTTGTTAACATGAAATTATCCCTAAACATTGATGGAATAAAATACATAGGATGGACTAAATGTTTTTAAAATGATATTAAATTTCATGAATTCCAAAAAAATCTTTGTTTTTTTATTTGGATTCAACTTTTGGATGATTATATTGATATGGTTATAGGAGGACTTGAAAGCTATAGGTTGAACATGAACAAGTCAACAATTTAAGAGGTGATGCATGATTTACATGATGGGGGTTCATTGGTTAAGGTTTTCATTAATATTTTACATGATTCTTATTTATGGAAAAATGAAATTTTTTTCCCTAAAATTCCATACTATTGTTCATTCATATTTTGAATTATTAGAAAATTGAAAATAGAGAGGTATAAAACATTAAAAGTGGTTCTTTCTATTTTTATTCCCTTTAACATTTCCATTATGTAGAATGTTTGGTAAGTTTTTAATAAGTGTTTTCAAATATAATATTAGTGAATCACACACACAAAATTTCCATTACATGGATATAATTCATGTTTATGTGATAATATTTTATTCAACCAAATATTTTCATGTATTAGTTATTTGGGACTTTAAAAAATCAGCAGTGGCATCTTTTGTTATCAGGTTTGTTATTTGGATGAAAAGAAATGAATAAATATATTATTAGACACCAAAAGCATGTATTTCTTCCTATATTTTTAAATATTATAATGTATTTTTAAAATGAAAAAAATATTATTTCCTCTTTATTTTATATGCTAGCATAAAAAGGATTTTAGAGACCACCAAAAGTCATCGCTAATGGCCTATAGTGGACGCCCAGTGACAACTAAATAGTGGATGATGTTTTCCTACCATTATTTCCTATACTGACCACCAATTGGAGGTCACCATAGGCCAAACTAGGGAATCCTATAGTGACTTCCATTTTCAAGCCGCTATAGGGTTCCATTATAGCGACAACCAAAAGGGGGTTTATATTGGGTGTCACATTATGGCCAATATAGACTACCTTATGAAATCTACTGTATATATTTTTTAAATAACATAAGAGTTTAAAAAAATAAAAAAAATAAAAAAATTAAAAAATTCAATAAATATCTCCATGATCTATAAAATCTAAGGCACTTTAATATCTTTTTGTAAACATCTTACAAGATTCATTCCAATCATCAAATAAAATTGAATATGAAAAAAATTGAATAATTAGTGTAGTAAAAAATTACAAAAAAAACTAATAATTTAAATGTAGAAGAATATTTAAATTAATACTTATTACAATAGTTTGAGGTCATTGGATTTTGAATATATTAGTAGTTTCTAATCATTTTTTTAATTTAAAACTGCTTATTCAGTTGGTTTGGGAATACCCCACATTTTATTGGATTTTTTTCTAATCGTCATATAAAAAATAATACTAAGACATTTTTATATGATATCACATCATTAAAATACCATTATCTAGGGATATGACTGTTAAATGCATGTTTTGGTATTTTAAAACAATAAAAGTGTGTTTTCGGTCATCCTAGGAAAACAAAACATAATATTTACATTTGATATTTTCTACTATTTCAAAAATAATTTTGAAAATTTTTCCCATTGATTTCATGGTATTAATAGGTTTTCTATTTGCCTTTGACCCCTTGAAGAACATTTTTAAAGGGTGTCAAACGTTTAAAACTGCTTATTTGGTTATTTCTGGCACACCACACATATGATTGATATTTTTTATACTTATACAGATAAAAAATAATACTAATATGGTTTTCTAATGATTTAATGTCATTATGAGGTCCCTTTTTATGTATTTAACCATTAAACACACATTCTAGTGTTTTAAAGTAATAAATGTGTGTTTTTAGTCATCCCATGCAAACAACACATCATATTGATACTTTTTGTATTCCACTATCTCAAAAATCACTACATAGTCTCTTTCAGATGACTTTATGGATTTTATATTTTTTATGGTAGGTTTTAACCCATGTCACACATTTTTAAATGCTATCAAAACTTTAAAACACTTATTTGGCTGTTCTGGGTAGAACTCATGTTCCAATTGATTTTTTTTCTAATCATAAACCTCACAAATAATACTAAGATGTTTTTCCTATGATTTCACATCATTCCAAGGTTGTTATCTAGGGATATAATTGTTAAACACATGTGATAGTGTCTTAAAATAATAAAATTGTTCTTTGGGTCATCATAGGTAAATGAACCTTCAAATTCAAATTCCATCTAATGGAATGTTCATAGTATGGTTTTTTTTCTTATGATTTTACATCATTTGTGGGTTGGTTGGTTGGTTTTAACCCCCTGAGGCCTGTTTTTAATGAGCCTCAGACCTTTAAAAACTGTATATTTGGATATTTCGATCACACTATATGTATTATTGATGTTTTATTCTACTTAAACCTTTAAAAAAATAATTTTATGTTCAATTTCCTATGATATCACAACATTCAAAGGTTGTTTGATTAATTGTATGCCCCTTCCACATGTTTTTAAAGGGTGTCAAACCTTTAAAACTATTTATTTGGTCATTCCAAGAACATCTCTTGTTTGATTAAAATGTTTTCAACTTACACACATCATAAATAATACCAATATAGTGGTATTATTATTTCACATGATTCTGAGGGGTTTTTATGTATTTGACTATTAAATACACATTTTTAATGTTTTAAAACAATAAAAATAAGTTTTCAGTCATCCTAGGAAAATGATACCTCATATTGAAATTTTTTCTACTAACCTATTTCCAAAATAAATGTAGAGATATTGTCGTATGATTTCATGACATTTGGAGGTCATTTAGTTGATTTTGACCCCCTGACACATGTTTTTAAAGGGAATACATCCTTTAAAAACCAATTATTAAGTTTTTATAGGTAGACCACATGTCTTATTAGAATGTTGTACACTCGTACACTTTAAAAAAATTATTAAGATGATTTTATTATGATTTTTCCTCAGGTATAGTTTTTTTATATGGATCTGGATATTAATCACCTATTTTAAGGTTTAAGGTCAATAAAAGTTTGTTTTGGGTCATACTGAGAAATGACACCTCATATTGATGTTCTGTCTCCTAGACTATTTCATAGTTAATTTCATGGTTGTTGACATATTATTTCCCAACAATTGGAGGAAATTCAATTGGTTTTGACACTATGAAACTCATTTTTAAACAGCATCAAACTTTTAAAAACTACATATTCAGATGTTCTTAGTACACCGCACGTATGATTGAGATTATTTATACTTTTACACATCTCAAATAATACTAATATGGTTTCCCTATTATTTCACATCATTTTGAGGTTTTTTTACATGGATCTGATTATTAAATTTCTATTTATTGTTTTAAAACTATTAAAGTGTGTTTTCAACCATCCCAGGAAAATAACACCTTGGATTGAAATTATGCATACTCTGCCATTTCATATATCATGGTAAAGTTGTTTTCATCTAATTTCATGGGATTCAGATTTCGTTTAGTTTGATTTGACGCTATTCTGCACATTTGTTAAGGGTGAAAACCCATTAAAAACAAATTATTCAATCATTTAGGATAGAAAACAAATATTATTGACGTTTTGTCTACTCCTATATGTAGAAAATAATACTAAGAGAGTTTCTCTATGATTTCACCTCATTTGGAAGTTCTTTATAGGTACTTGGCAATAAAACACATGTTTTTTTGTTTTAAAACAATAAAAATGTGTTTCGATTCATCTCAGGAAAAAAACTCCCCGGATTAATATTTTTCATACTCTTCCATTTCATAATTTAATATACAATTTTTTTCATATGATTTCATAGCATTCAGAGGTTGTTTTGGATTTTTTGACCCACTAACGCATGTTATTAAGGGTGGAAAATCTTTAAAAACTTCATATTAATTCATTCTTATCATATTAGACATCTGATTGATATTTCATCTACTCATACACATGAAAAATAATACAAATATGGTTCTTCTATTCTTTCACCTTATTCTGAAATCTTTTGATTTGGATCTGAACATTAAAATCATATTTTCATGTTTTAAAACTATATAAGTGTGTTTTAGGTAATCATAGGAAAAAAATCATGGATATATGTTTCCTAATCTCCTTTATTTACCAATCACTATATGGTTGTTTTTTTTGATTTCACAACATTTAGAGGTCCTTAAGTTGGTTTTGACCCCTGAAAGCACGTTTTTAAAGGGTGTCTAACCTTTAAATACTACTTATTTTGTCATTTTGGGAAGACCACATGATTGATTGATGTATATTATGCTCATGAACATAAAAAAATAATACTAATATGTTTTTTATATGATTTCACGTCATTTTAGGGTTTTCTATTGTGGATGAGACTGTTAAAGTCATGTTTGAGTGTTTTAAAAAATAAAAGTGTGTTTTTGGTCATCCCATAAAAACAATACCTCATATTGACACTCCTTATTCTCTTCCATTTCAAAATTAATTGTACTCTTGTTTTCTTATTATTTTATACCATTAAATGGTTGTTTAATTGGGGTTTACCCCCAAACAGATGTTTTTTAAGGGCATTAAGCCTTTAAAAACTATTTATTCAGTCGTTCTAGAAACAATAAAAGTATAATTTATGATTTGCCTACTTATAAGCCTCAAAAATATTACTAAGACAATTTTACTATGATTTCACATCGTTTTGAGGTTGTTCTATATGGATATAAACATTAAACATATGTTTTTATGTTTTAAAGATATAAAGTGTGTTCCAGGTCATCATTGGACAAGAAAACCTCATATTGATGTTACTTTTGAATTTAAAAATTCACTATATGGTAGTTGTCCTATTAGTTAATAGAATTCATAGGTCTTTAGGTATGTTCTGACCCCTTAAAATAAATTTTTAATGGTCATGAATCCTTTAAAAATAGTATATTTGGTTGTTACGAGCACACCACAAGTCTAATTGATGTTCCATCTACTCGTATACGTAAAAAATAATACTAAAATGGTTTTCCTATTATTTAACATCATTTCAATTTTTTTCTATGGATACAACTTTTAAATTCATGTTTTGGTGTTTTAAAATAAAAAAGTGCATTTTTTGTTATCTCAAGAAAATGACACCTCATATTGACATTATGTCTACTACACTATTTCATAAATCAATGTAAAACTGTTGTTGTTGTTATCATTTGATTTCATGGAATTCAAAATTCATTCGGTTGGTTTTGATGCCCTGATGCATGTTTTTTATAGAGAGATAAACCTTTAAAAACTACTTATTCAATCGTTCCAGATATACTATGATTCTGATTGACAAATCACCTTCTTTCGTATGCCTAAGATAATAATAAGAAGGTTTTCTGATTATTTCACTTCATTAATAGTTATTTTTTTAGGGATCTGACTGTTAAACACATGTTTTAGTGTTTTAAAACAATAAAAACATGTTTTAGGTCATCTCAGACAATCATAACCTTGGATTAATGTTCTGTTTGGTTAACTATTTCAAAATTCACTCTACGATTATTATATTATGATTTCACATAATTCAGAGGTTGTTCAGTTTGTTTGGTCCCCGTGATGCATATTTTTAAAGGGTTTCAAACATTTAAAAACCACATATTCAGTCATTTTGAGAACACTACATGTATGATTGATGCTACATTTACTCATACACAACATAAATTATAATAAAATGATTTCCCTATTATCATTTGATTTCACTGAATGTATAGGTCATTTGGTTGGTTTTGACCCCTTAACACACATTTTTAAATGGAATTAATCCTTTAAAAACTTCTAATTTAGTAATTTTAGGAAATCCATATTTCTAATTAAAGTTTCATCTACTCTTACACATAAAAAATAATAATATGGGTTTCCTATGATTTTACCTCATTCTAAGTTCAATTTATTTGGATTTGAATGTTAAACATGGGTTTAAGTGTTTTAAAATAATAAAACATTATTTCAGGTCATCCCAAAAAAACAAAATCTCAGAATAAAATTCTATCTATTTTACGGGTTTTTTCCATTGATTTAATGGCATTCAAAGGTCATTTGGTTGGATTTTACTGCATAACACAAGTTTTTAAATGTTTTTAAACCTTTGAAAACTGAATATTCAGTCATCATGAGCACACTGCATGTCTAATTGGTGTTTTATCTAATCATACATGTCAAAAATAATACTAATACAGTTGTGCTATGGTTTCAAAAAAATTGAATAACGTATGCCTATAGATATTCCCAATTACTATTGGAATAATACTTAGATACCCCAAATACTTTTATAATTTGATTGATGAAAATTTCATTTTTTTAGTACAATGTTAAAATAAAAGGGAAATACACCTAATTATTATCCTTGCGTGTGTTGAAATAGGTGTGATCCAAATCCAATACCACCATAGAAAATTATACATGTGATAAATAATTTCATAAAATGATTTAAAAACAAAATATTTAACTCTTTTGATAAAGCACTGGCTATTGAAATTAGGAATTACTATATATTACTTATAGAATTACATTAAGTATTTGGATGGTAGTTTATCATTCCTTCAATATTATCCTACTAACCTTATCATTTTTTTATAAACAAATCATTGAATCTTTTGAGTGACACAAAATAAATAAGACAGATTTAGAGCATTTAACACTAAATTTATGATATAATTTAGTTTAAACACCTATTAATCCATTACAAACACATTTTCATATAAGTGAAATAACAAAACATTATTATATATTACAAAACATGAAGATATAATAAATTACACATGCCTTTTATTTTAAATCAAAAAAAATTACAATTTATAATAGAGTTCAAATACCCTTTAATGTAGTAAAAATTCATGTGAATCAATGCTATACAAATACATGTCAATCAAAGTTTTTTTCCACCCATCAAAAGTATCTTCAATGATTATTTAACCATCATAATATTTACCTACCTAAAAATTTAATTATTCCACTCCCATACCTTAACTTATAAATAATATCTTAAAGAGTACGATTTTCAGTCATAATGACCAATATATAGTCAAAATATAATAGAAAAGGATGTGGGAATCATTTGAAAAAAAACTAAGCATGAGAGATTAATTAATATATAGATAAATTGAGTAAAAAAATGTAATGCTTTATATATGAGTATTGTTTTATAGATTTCACTATATTTTAAGATAACTGTCAACTAATATCGTTTCATAAAATTAAAACAAAATCCTCTTAATTGTAAATATTCCTACATCATAAGTGAAACGAAATGAGTAGATTTATGTGCCTATAAATTATTAAAAAAAAATTATTAAAAAAATTAAATGAAATTTGTAGGTGGGAGTGATAGTCAAAGATGTAGACAAGATCACATATACAATAGAAGAACTATTTCCCCCGAGTCATCAATTCATTCCAACTATTGAATAAAATCTACCAAAATACTTCAAGAATTCATATATTTAAATTTTTCATTTCACTATGTCAGTCCTATAAATCAATATAAAAATATGGGAATATATTATATTAAAATTAGGTTTAGAAATTTCATAGTATAGTGAAAATTCATGCCATTATAAAAAAAATAGAATGGGTAGTATGTTTAAAAGTTTATTATTTACAAAATCGATAAAAAATGAAATAAAAAATATAAAAAAACACTTACATCTTCATAAATTATAATTTGGTCGATGAAAAAAATCATTTAACTGTTTTTATGAATTATTTTAGTAAACATTAAGTCTTCAAACTTGTATCACTAAAGGATCATCATCTTAAATAGTAATGACATGAAGTGAAGTGAGACTCTATTGAATTTTTTGGAAACATAATTTTAAATATAAAATAGTTAATGAAACTTAATTTATAATATCACCATGTATGTTTAAATAATCCATTATATTGGAAATTTTAATCACACTATACGTATGTAGGGATAATTTTACTTGAATGACCTCAGACATGTATAGAGAAAGAGAGAACCATGATGTATCTTTTCTAAAAAAATTAGACTTCATTGATTTTGAGAAACCTACATAAGAATACAATGAAAAAATCAAGATTACATTATCAATAAAAAATTTAGATCTAGTTACAGGATATTAAAATCCATAAGGTTTAATTAATATATATTGAATAATAAAAAAAATATATAAAATGATCACAAACATTTAATGTATTCTCCATTATTTTAATTTAGTCCTGTTACATGACCATATTAACATGCTCTACCATGATATCCCCAATAATAAGCTTTTTCCTACAACTATATTAGAGTATATGATCATCTAACTAAAAATAATAATTCAAATTCCTACAAATATGAAAAAAAACCAATGAAAATTTGAATTAATTTTATGCATTTAAAATGTGAAAAGGGTGAATATTGTAAGATATAAACCTTGTGAATTTTTTCTAAGTGGTCAAATCCCATGAAAACCCTAATTCAAAATTGAAAAAAACTAAACTAGAATGTTCAATGGATCAAGAACATACTGAAATCTAGAATAAGTGATTAGCACAATTTGAAGATAAAAAAAATAAAGAAACGTGAAAAAAAACTTATTAATGGAGAGGGGCTAAGTGGGAGAAGAAACCATGTATGCAAATAAACTATACATGCGATGAAACAGGTATCAAATAGTTGAAAATATTTCATATGAACCCTAGTTAACAACCAAATAAATAATGTATTATAATGAAAATATACCATCAAGACTATAATTACAACAACACAACCTATCAAAATACCTCTAATAAAAAGTGTACAATAGGAATATGCAATCAATTAAATCACCCCAGTGCACCAGAAACCATCTAAGTGCACCACCATAACCAACATATCCATATCTTGAATTAAATAATCCAACAATAGTAATTAAATTAGTGATAACATATACCTTCTCAATATTAATTAAATCATCCATACACACCTCCAAAACCTCCATTTGAAACTATACATGTGTACAAATATTCAGTAATTTAAAATAAAAGTTATTCCAGCTTTGATTTTATTCAAAACTCTATTTACCTATATTTACTACCATAAATTGCAAAATTTTATTTTATTCAAAACTTTTTTTTAACTATATTGGAATAAAATTTAGACATGTAACATTTTATCACCTATAGAAAATTAATTAAACATCACTTCACAAGGACAAAAAACTATAAACACAATGGAATTAGTATTTAAAAAAATTAAATGATACAAGTTATTCCAGCTTTGATTTTATTCAAAACTATATATACCTATATTTCATACCATAAATCCCAAACTTTATAATTAACTAAAAATACTATTTCAAAAAAATAATTAATGAAGGAAACAAAAATCATACATGGACAACAGGGGACACACTTGTTTTGGGGATAAGAGGATATTGAGGGGGAGTGGGGACATGATCAGAGGGGAAGTTGTCACTATATAGAATAGGAATTATGGGAAGATTAGGGGAAATAAACTAAACCTCGTAGGGATAGGACCAATGAACAGGGGAGGGTTGATGGCCAAGGGTATCGACTACGGGAGAGGGTTGATGCCTTGCAGTGGGCTCCATGACATGGGAGGGTTAGAGCATGGTGGGGGGATGGGGGATCGACGGTGAGGGGATGAGGGGGTGGTGGGATGGGGGATCAATAGTACGTGTGGTATAGGGGTTGGATGAAGAGGGTCTCAATGGTTGGAGGTGGGAGTGGTACATCACAAAGGTCGGGGGAAGGGCTCGATGAAAGGGGATATATGACAACCCATACTTCAAAACACTTTAATTCATGATTTATTACAAAAAGTTACACATAATAAAACATGAGAAGATCATGAGGCCCAATGTATTTGGTTAATTAGGTACATACCATAACAATTTCTAAATAAATACAAAAAAATATTTAAAAACACCACAATATGTGTGTATATTCCATGGATCTTCTAAAATTTCATGGTAAAACTTGTGGATGTACATAAGAAAGGGGTGAGATATAATTCCTGGTAAGGGAATAATCAAAGCATAAAATTATAAAAGTGATACATTTGATTAAATAGGCATATCAACAAGATATAAAATGAGTGATAGTTATAATCTTGAACAATGAGGCATGATACAACATGATAACATCAAGGAAACATAAGAATGTGGAAACAAAAAAAACATTACATATGAATAAGTCAAGGATAACTACCAAGACAACATCACACAGTGTCAAAAGTATCATAATGGATTATTTTCACTCCGTAAACCCCCACATAATGTCTCATGAGAGGAAAATGGGAATTTGGGCCTAGAATTAAGGCTTTTAAGCACTAGGACCTTCGAGAAATGTTCATGGTCCACTTGTCCTTGGGCCTACCAACTACGTAATGGGTCTCCCTTTACCAATATAGAAAAAGATATTTACTTTCCTAATAAAAAGAGTATTTGGCCCCAAAATTAATATATATATATATATATATAATTTCATACCCACTAATCACTTTCATATTAGGTACATGTATAAGTGTTCCATATAAATCATACAAAATGGAAATTCCTTTCATCACATTTTACACCATGAATAATGAGTGTGGGTTAGGGACTTTAGGCCAAAAAATGGCCTTAAAACCACATGGATTTTGGGCCATAGTAAATACCAAGAAGCATGGTCAGATAAAATATTATTAGGCCCATACGAGGATTCATAGAAAAAATAGAAACCACTAAAACGGAGCTAACTGGATTGGAAGAATGAGAGGGCATGGTAACTGCCACTGGGACTGGGCACCGTGCAGCTCTACACGGGGCAATGCTAGCTGACCAGTCATGCGAGGTGGGGAGCTAGGAGACTTCAAGATGTAGATGTCGTGGGGGGGGGGGGGGGTATTTCAAGTGTGTCAGGTCTTAGGCCTCTAAGTTTATGTATTGGGTTGTGTATGGTCCTTATGCCTTGGGCCTATGGGTCATGTAAGGGTTCCCATTCAACCCTTAAAAGGGGGATTATCCAAAAATAAATAAAAAAGAAGGCCTTCGGGCCATTTGTGTAATAATGAGTTTGGTTTATATTCATGTAAGTCCCCAATAAATGAAATATGGGTACATTTTGGTGAATACCCTTGAGTAAAATGAGGATGGGCATCCCCTATAAAAATATTTGGTATGGAAAATAATAGGATAATTTCAACTACATAATGGGAGTAATTAAGGATTTAAGGAAGCGTTTAATGGCTTATAAATGGGTATCTAACCACTTTCATGTTATAAGGATAGTAAGAGGGATGTGTAACAACATATCCCAATATGAACAATTGGAAATTAAAATTCATAATATAAAGAAAGTTCTAGAATAAAGAGGAGAAGTATAGGGTCCCTTACCTTGAGAGGGTGCTTCCTAAAGATTGGGAGGAGCTTCTTAAGAACCTGGGGGAACCTTGGGAGGTCTCTAGAGAGGTAAGGGAAGAGTAAATTTGTGATCCATGATTTTTGAGTGAATAGTAATGAGAGTTTTTGTGTATTTTATAGAGAAAGAGAGGGAGAATTATTTTTTGATTTTAAAACTTAGGTTTCGGACTCTATATGATAAATTAATCCAAACCAAAATCCATCCCATAGTTTTTACACATTTTTTACAAATATTAATGGATGTAATTATTTTATAAGTCTAAGAAAGAAAATCCTTAATGTAATAACCTTGGTGGTGTAGAAGTGTGCCATGTTTATAAATAATTTATTTTAAAACCATAAAATATAATATTGGTTTGGAAGATTCATTAAGGATTTAAAAAATTAATCAAATAACATAAAAAATATTATTTTAAAGGGAAAACATAATTTTTTTCATGGGTACTCTTTATGTTATTTATTACATAACTTTTAGGCTTTTATGATGTCATAATACATAAAATATATTTATATTGTATTTAATTTTGACTGAAAATTTTTTCTATCTCAGAAGATTATAAAAAATTCACTATTGGATAATTTTGATGTTCAAATTTTTAAAATAATATTTATTTTATCAAAATAATTCTCTATATATGATAATTTACAATTTTCAATCAAAAACCATATTTATTGAAATATACTAGTTTTTATGATAATTACATTTTTATGACATTATAAAAAATTAATTTTGAATTTGTAAAATTATATTATCATTTATATTCAAAAAATATTATGTAAGAATAATATTTTATTAAAATATCATTTATTTCAAAAAATATTGATTTCATTAAAATAGAGTTTCTTGATTGAAACTATATATTTACTAAAAATATAATTTTTGTTTCATCATATCATAGTCTAATTTTTATTAAACTTATTTTTTAATCATTATAAATTAATAAAAATATAATTATAATCATTTTTTTATAAAAATTATAGAAATTTATACTATTAGGTTCTAGATACATGTCCCTTTATTACACTAGAGAATTCCCTATGAGTAAGGTGTGTGATTATGATATTTTCTTAGGGTTGTTCAGCATACATGGTTTGGGATGTGTTCTTGATGAGCTTAAACTTATCTCGTAAATGGTTTCATTCATGCTTTTGAATCTTGACTTGGGGTTGATCTAGGAAAAAGACTAGTGATGTTATCTACCACAGAAGCTTTGATAGACGAGATTCATAGGGTAAGATATCATTGGTTGAGGCCATCACTTCCTTTGACCATGTCAAATGGATTTCTTGTAACCTTATATATATACCAACCTTAATGGTCACTACACAACATCTGTATAATCAATAGTTCTGATGCTTAACAGTCTATTAAATATAATTGGATAGCACATATAATGGTCTAAAATAACCAATGTAGTGTACATATTTTATATAACTACATTACATGATAAGTCATTTATTCATTATTAAAGGGAATTTCATTTGTATAAGTTTGGGGAATTTCAAGTTGGGGGTCGGATGACCGGGATGGGATTGAGGCTAGATGGTAAGGGGATTGATCGCTGAAGGTGGGGTGGCAGATTGGTGGGGGAGTGGGCTTGAAAAGAGATGGAGGTTGGGCTTGATGAGGGATGGAAAATTGTGTGGGTGGTGGGAAAGACAAGAGACCATGTGGAGATGGAATGCCATCAGCCTATATAAAGGGAAGGCTACACCACAACAGAGCATAATTCATATTACTTTTGGTAGTGAGATATAGAAGAAACCTATTCATGGTAATGAACCTGGAATGGTAGAGGGAGCAGCAGTGGAAACACTAGGACCCTCACCAAACCCACTGATAGAAGAAAGATAGAGACGAAGAAGATCACATGTTCCTCTCACTACCAGGCCAACTTATCCACATACTGTAAGGGCCTCTTTAATAGATATAGGGATCTCTCTAGGTATAGAAGTGTGAGGATCATTATCATGGTATTACTAATTTCCTCAAATAAGTTATTTATTTGTGGCTATCCACTATCATTTTATTACTTAATATATACCTTCATCAAAGGATTTTGTGGTGATACTTTTAATCTAGTTTTGGAAGTGGTTGTTTCACTGTCTTCATTGATGAGAGTATTAGTTTTAGAGGAAGAATCAACTGTGACATCTTCGTGGCCACCTCCAACAATAACCACTACAGAGGAGTGCAAGTATAAAGAGGGAGTGGGTTTGTAGGTTTCTAAACAAGCCCATGGAAATGACGAGGATGAGGGAGATAAATGAGTTCAAAGTTAGTCTGGATAAGTTGGAAATGAGGATTACCGAGGAATTGTAATTGGGATAGGCTACCCTGAGTTATCTATTTTTTTTGTGTTTTATGCATCTTACAACAAAAATAGTTATTTTTTGTAAAAATAATTGGACTCTGGATGGGTTGGGGGTGGTACACCCTCTTTAATTATTTTTTTCAACTTTCTTCAAATATGTATATCAATTTTCACAAATATTTTCTTGATTATGATTCAATTTAGGAATATACACTACTTATATAAATTTTTATAAGTTCTCTATACTTTTTTTATTGATATTGTAAATCCTTTTATGCCACAATATTTTTTTTCTGAAACTAATAATAGAAAAGTATTTTCCTTGATATCAACATAATATAAAAAACTATAGGTTATCTAAAATTTAATTAAAAAATTATATATTTTCATTTGATGTAGCAACCCTTTTGACTAAATGTGACCTTAAAACCTAATTCACAAATCTATATGACACTCATAAAATTTTGAAAAATTCAATCAATATAAATAATATTTATATTATTTAATTCATCTCCAATGAGTTTATTCTTTATACTTCCTTTAATATTCAATTCTTCATCACCTCCAAAGACAACTATTTCATTGAATCTTCCATTAAAATTCTTCAAAAAAAATTATTACCTATCATATGGGATGAACACTTGGTATTTAAAATCTAGTTAGTTCTATTATTAGTTTCATTGAAGTAAATTTTATCCAAATTATCTTTCTTGATATTCCTTATTTCCTTACAAGAGATTCTTATATGATTTGAGACTGTTATTGTTAAACTTTCCATCATTTTCATCATAGTCCATAATGTAAAATTCTTCTTCTTATTGAGGATAAAGCATGTTTTTCAAGGGATCTAAATTATACTATCTTACATCCACTTCCCATTGTATTCCATAATGATTACTTTATATTTTATTCCTCCAATCAACTTATTTATGTATAAATTTTAAACAATTAAAACAATAACTATAGAAAGAGTTTATTCCCTAATATGAAGAGTATTTTCCAAATATCCTTTATTATCTTCCAATATCTTATTGTGAAGGCCTAATATTCTCATACATAAAATATTACATATTATTATACAAATATTCATTACATAACAAAATGATCAATTCTAGATTCGTTTGGGTCTAGTGCCTTTGAAACCTTAGAAACATAAACTATTGGTCCATAAGTGAGCTATATAATCTCCCACTATGTCCTTCATAACTAGAATCCTTCTTAGATATACCGCACATAATACATATATTCATAATCTAGATAAATTAAGCATGAGAATGGATGATCTTAGATGCTTAGTAAGGGTAAACAAGGGAGATACAAAAGAAAAACATGAACATAAGGTTATGAGAACATGAGAATAACCTTTTGAAATCATAATCTACATAAAAAAGATCATAATATTGAGTCATGTAATAAATATTGGAAGGTAATAAGACATGAATTATGTGGTAATCAAAGAACATGAGGCTTGAGAGTATAACTTCAGCATAATACAAGGAATTTTTAGCATACACATAAGCATAGAAAATCATTTCCAAATTGATCAAGGCTCACCACCAAGACCATCATAAAGTACAAACTCCTTTTACTAAAATGGGTTCACTCTCCATTATATCCCTATCTTACTGAATCATGTTCACTCCCTATTCAAGACCTATCTTACTAAACTAGGTTCTCTCTCTATTCCAGTCCTATCTATCTCATGAGATATAAATACTTACCCAATGAATTAGAGTGAGATATAGGTTCAACCCATCTCATAATGAAAATTGTATTTATGTGTGCCAAAAGATCATAAAAATTCATCATAACATAACCCATTAAATGAAATGGGAATCATAGAAATTTAATCATATCATCACCTTTGTAAAATAGATATGTTTCATAGTTATTTCATTATAACATAACCTGTGAAAAGAAGTGGGTTTCATAGGAATTTCTTCTTACTAAAACCTATGGAAGAGAAATGGAGTTCATAAACAACATTCTATAAAAAGATAAACCATTAAAAAAATATTAATGTTATCCTTGGATCATAACCCCAATAAGGCGTAGGTAACATCAATATATTTCATTGTGGATGGAAAATGATTTTGAAAGATAATTTAAATCATTTTTTGAGGAAAATATATTATTCTATTTGAAAAACACTTTTAAGATATAATTATTTTTGAAAATCCTTTTATTTAAAAATATGTTTGAAAAAAAATAAATTATGGTTCAATGAAATTATTGGTCATGGAAGCAAATAAATATGTTCATGTTGTACATGTTAAAACAAATATTCTTTTAACATTTTAATAAAAGACAAACATGAGTTGTTTTTGGAAAATGACACTAGTATTCATATAAAAAATATTTTAAAAATTAAAAAATGGGTAAATTTGTATTTTAAAAATAATTTTATATTAGTAAAACATTTTTTAAATCATTTTTAGAAAACATGTTTTTTAAATAAAATTATTTTTCGACAAAAGATAGAGATAAAGTTGAATTTTATTAAAATAAATTCTCAATTATATTAAGTACCAAAGAGTTGGAAATAGTAATATTGCATTAAAATATTATGAAATAACATTGGAGAATAAAATTCATGGGTTTCCTAATAGATGGAAACATAATCATAAACAATCATGAGGAATGATGAGATTGTAAAATAAAATCTTTACCACTTGGGTAACTCTGAGCCATAATCCCCATTAAGGAATAACATAAAATCAAACTTAAAATATAATTAGGATAAATTATTTCATGATATTACATGTCAATTTTTCTATATATAAACCTCATAAAATAATATAGGTTTATAACATTTCAAATGTCTCAAAGAAGGAAAATTGAGAAAAAATACATTACCTTAAGTCTTGAATTCCATTGTACGCATTCAAAAATCCTATATAATAAATATAATTCTATTATAATTCTATTATAGAAATATAAATATATATATCATACCATATATGATTTTATTATGACATTTTATCACCCATTTATTAACAATTTCATGTTAAAGTTTCATTTTGGGTAATAACCACTTTGCTTTTCGTATAAGTTTTTACTTGTTATTTTTAGTCCACTTACATATATATAGGTTTAATCATATATAGAATTTTAACCATGATTTAAATATCATATATATTCAATATATATGTATTTGGATTGATCCATAAAATTTAATTATTAAAAATTAAATACAATATTTGTGGAGTTGGTAGATCGTACATACGCATGAACGATGTTCACATTATCTTAACAGATTGAAATAAAGAATAATAAATGATATATTATCATTCCAGAATCATTTTTATTTCATATCTATCACATATATACCTTAAACCCATATTTAATAAATTTCATGTAAATCATGAATGAATCAAAATGCTTCACATGGCGGTAGTCTTGTTATTATATCAGAATGATATAAAAATAAATGAAGGGGTGGAGGAAGAAATAATATAAAAACACTCATTGATGAACATTGCCTCTTATTTGAGTATCTTACTTAGGTTTGAAAAAAAATCCCTCCTAGGTTGGCTTTATTTCCAACTTATTGATTCTAGGATGAAGGTAGGGATGCTGGTAGGTGATTTGGTTAGGTCTTGGCCAAACCAAGGAGGTTTTATAGTGTAAATAATAGAGAAGAGTGTTGGCCTTTTATAATTGAGGAAGGGTGGAATTTTTATAAATACTGATAATTACTCACTATTGGGACGTTTCTCTTACCTAATGTTCCACCAAACTTGGTCAATAATTGATTTTAGGTATTATTTGGTTAATAAAAACCTCTACTGCACAAAAATAAACACATATTTATCAAGTTATTCCTTAGTCTTTAGGTTTACTCAATTTTATCCTTAAATATTTTACCAAGGTAACTTGTATATTTTTATTTACCTTGGCAATTTATCATATAAGAATAATATTAAAAATATAATTATTAGCTAATTTAGAAATACTGATTCTATATATGAAATAAAATTTATTAAATAAAAATCATATGTTTGTGGAAAATTAATTTTTACAAAAATGCATGTAATACACAAAGCCCCATTTTAACCTTAATTACGAGAATTAAGTTTAACTGTTTTCAATAATAATTGTGGTAAAAAATTAATTTGACTATATTAGTTTATATAAATTATATTGATTCAAAATATAGAATACATTTTTTCATATTACATTCAGAGAAGTGTCATAATTTAATTAAAAATTAATCTCACAGCTATAATGAGAAAGTGAATTTTTAAAGATAAAAGTTCAAAAGTTTGAAAAGTTTTTAAATTGAATAGAAATATGAAAATTATTAAAATGAACTAAATTTGATTAATAGATATATAATAAATCAAATTTTACTTTAAAACCATTTTGAAATATAATTTAAATTTATAAATAATTTAAACAAAGAGGCAGTTTTCAATTAAATTTTGGCCTTTTCACAATTCATCAAAAAATGAAACCTTTTAGAAAAATACCAAAAAATCACACTAAAATAATTATTATATGAAAATTTCAAAAATAATTTTTATTTTATCAAATTTATTTTCTAAAATTTCCCAAATTAAATATTATTATTATTATTCATAAAAAGACATGAAAATCATTTTTCAAAGAAAATAGTATTTTCAAAAAATATATAAAGATGTTACCAAATATTTAGAAATTTTTTATATAAAACCATTATACTTAATATTTTAAGAGTATTTATTAATATTCATATTACAATGTTTAAATTCTAGGTTATAATATCCATGTCTAAAAAGTAAATCATGGTTTTGTAGAAACTCAGTGTTGTGTGTAACACAAGTTAAACCTGGTGTTGTGTGCAACACAAGCTTAACATGATGTTTCATATAACTCAAGATTAACTGGTGTTTCATATAATTCAATCCAACAAATAAGTTTAATTTATTTTAAAAAAATCATAAAAACCTAGGGTGTTACATTATACCCCCCTTAAAATAAATTTATCCCTCAAAATTCATCCTTATGATACAAAATAATGAGGATAGTTCTGCCTCATAATATCCTCAAGTTCCCATGTAGCTTCCTCGAACTAGTGGTTTCACCAAAAAGAATTTACTAGGAGAATGGTCTTATTTCATCAACCTTTCATTGTATGATCTATAATCTCCACTGGTGTTCCTTATAAGAAAGATCATGATTTATCGGTATGAACCTTGAGTTTAGTACATGTGAAGGGTTAGGTATATACTTCTTTAGGGGGGATACATGGATCACATCATGAATTTGAGATAGTTTTGGTGGAAGTGACAACCAGCAGTCTATTTTCCCAATATGGTCAATAATTTCAAAGGGACCACTATACCTTGGGATTACATTCCATTTATTCCATAATCTCATAGCCTTATTCCTTGGGGGGATTTGTAGAAACACATTTTCACCAACTTCAAACTCTAGATCAGGTCAATGATTATATGTATAACTTTTTTTCCAAATTTTATATACCTTTATGTGTTATTGAATATACATAACCTCCTCTACCATTTCTTCATCTATCTCATGTCCCAATATCTTTCTTTATCTAACTTCATTCCAACACATTGGAGCACAATACTTCATTCTATATAGGGTTTTATAAGGATACATCTTCATGATTGAGTGAAAGATATTATTTTTAGAAACCTCAAATATAGGAAGGTTTTGATCCCAATAGACTTTGAAATCCAGAGAATAATATCTCAACATATCCTCTAGGGTTTTAATTTTTATTTCGGATTGACCATCTGATTGGGGATAATACATACTGCTGAAACACAACTCTATATCAAGAGGTTACTGAATAATTTTCCAAAACATTGTGGAAGCCCTTGGATACTAATTAAACACATTGGAATGTGGTACTCCAAAAACCTTAGCACTTATTTAATGTATACCATGGTAAGTTGATTGAGAGAGTAATATTATATGATTGTGATGAAGTGTGTTGAATTTTTAAGATAATCAACTACAAACCAAATTTCATTATTCCCTTTAGATATTTTGGGGAGTCCAATTATATAATTCATGATGATATTTTCCCATTTCCATTTTGGTATGGGTGATGGATGTAACACCCCCTTACAATTTTTTTCATTTAGTATTAACTTGCTAACATAACAAGCACGGAGATACAAACCCTGTAAGATCTCTCTTCATGACATCCCACTAGAAGTGTTCTTTCAAAAATTTATACATCTTCATACTTCCAGTATCAATAGAGAATGAATAACTATGATCTTCATCTGAAAATTCCTTCTTTAAATACTGTATTCATGGAATACATACATGGTTCCTAAACTTTATCATTCCATAAATATCAAGGTTAAACTTTGGAACATTTATGGACTTCTTTTTCAACTCTAAATCTTCCTTCTGCACCTCATTAATCTTTACATGGATGGATAGTTGAATATTCAATTGATAAAGATAAAATTTTTTCCTTTCCTTTAGGATTTCTAGATCCATTCTATTCAAATCCATAAATATTGGATCTTTTTTATCCTCGTCCAGGATAAGATCGCATGATATTTTTGACTTCTAGCATTATCCACCTTGTTTTCTTTATCAGGGTGGTAATTTATTGAGAAATCATAATCTAGAAGGAGATCTAGAAAACTTCTCTGGAATATATTTAACTCCTTATGTGTGAATATATACTTTAAACTTTTTTGATTAGTATATATAACACACTTTTAACTATAAAGATAATTCCTCTATATCTTTATTGAAAATATTACCGAAGATAACTCCAAATTATGAGTTGGGTAAAATTTCTCATTAATCTTAAATTTTCATGAGGTATACTCTATAACCATGTCATTTTATATAATAAAACATCCAAATAACTTCTTGGATGAATCTCTATAGATTACAAACTCTTCTCCACTATAGGGTAATGTAAACATAAGTGTGTTGACTAATATTCTCTTCGGTTCCTTGAAATTTTCCTCACATTCATCTACTTATATTAACTTATCCCCCTTTTATGTTAAAATGGTGACTATATTAGATAGTCATAAGAAATTATCCACCAATTTTTGATAATATCCAGCTAAACCAAGAAAACTGTCGATCACAATAACTGAGTATAGTTTGGGCCAATATTCAATAGCCTCTGTCTTTGATGGATCTACTGATATACACTACTAGAAACTGGACCAATACCAATTGGCCTATACCAACGGTTTGGACAAAACCTTGGTATATGTACCATAATATGACCCTATACCAATGGTTTATCTAAAATCATGGGTTCAAACCTCAAATACATCTTTTATTTTTCATTTTCTACCCCAACGGTTTTCCTGAAACCGATGGTATATGTATATATAAATGAAACATCATCCAACAACCCTCCAAACTACTATAATAGTCTATACCAATAGTTATACTAATGGTTCCAAACCATTGGTATAGGATATTTTTTTAATAGTGATCTCTTGAGACTATATGACCCAAAAATGAAACCACATGCATCCAAAATTCACATTTGTAAATTTTGAATATATTTTATACTTCCTTTGTGTCTTTATTACAATTTTCAAGTGGATTTAATGATCTTCATTTCTCTGTTAATCGATACAAATATAATCTATAAATACTACCACAAACTAATAGACGTGATATATAGAGAATCTATTCATTAAATTCATCAAGATAGTTGGGGAATTAGTAAGGCTAAAATCCATCGCTATATATTCATAGGGTCCATACCTTTTATAGAATTCAGTCTTGGGTATATCCTCTTTATTTACCCTTAATTGATGATAATAAGAACAAAGTTCAATCTTGGAAAAGTATTGAGCTCCATGCAGTTGATAAAATAATTCATAAATGAAGGGGAGAGGATACTTTTTCTTAATTTTGATCTTGTTTAGATACTGATAATCAATTCATAGTTTAAATAATCCTTCTTTATTTTTAACAAAAATAATAGGTGCACCCCAAGGTGACACACTTGGCTGAATGAATCCATTTTTAAGGTTCTCTTGGAATTTCATCTTCAATTCATGAAACTCAATCAAAGAAATTCTATAGGGAGCCTTTGAATTTTTTTTGGAACCAGGTATGAGTTATACTGAGAATTAAAATTCATGTTTTGGTTGAAGACTAAGTAACTCTTCAAAAAATACATCAAAAAATTACCACAAAATAAACATACCATCAATGTCGAATTTATCCCCAACCATTTGAGATAAATACCCCTTATAAATGGTAATTAAGACCCATATAATGGATGTGATCTATATTGTATGATCATTATTATCATTATATTGATATATGATTGTAACATATCGGCCAAACAGAATATGGATCTAGTATTCAGACCAGTCTCCACATGGCCTCAAGCATGCCACCCCCTATACCAGAGGCTGCCAGCTAATAGCGAGGTACTAATGATGGTATGGTCGGGATACTATACCCCGATGATTAAAGTATCATAGTGGTATAATAATGAATAATCAATAGACATCAATAGAAGCAACAATAATAAATGACAAGCAGTGAAAAAATATAACAGACTGAATAAACATAAATTTCCATATCTAAAAAAGACCTTGTATGAATTTCCATGTGATGATACAAAATCAAAATATATAAATATACTATAGAGAGATATGATACAACATATGAATAATGAAAAAATAACAACAATCACCAAGGTAGATCTCTATAATCATCATGATTAATATCTCAGTCCTATTATCCTAATCTCCTATATACAATGCACAACACAAGAAATAATCCATGGACCTGCAAACATGAGATCTTCCTGGGTACCCCATTGAAATGCATACCCAAGAATATTGTGAGACATACTTAGTAGACCACCACCTAAAGTTTCTAAATCATAATCCAGTTTGTGAATATAAATACAATAGTGTGTAGGTATAATAAATAATGTAGGAAAAAAGTAAATAAAATTAACAAGTTCAGCTCAAGTTCTTCAAGGACACCAGACTGACCATACTTGCTTCATCATAAGCTGGAATACCTATGACTGTGTATGTATATATATATATATATATATATATATATTCACTATAGATATAGTAACATTTATAGACATGTATATGGATACATAGTATTAGTTATGACCTAAGGCCTAACTCAGGCATCCATGCATAATACTACTCATAATAATAATAATAATAATTTCATAATAATGAATAATGGTCTTCATACTTAAGGATCATAATCAATATGGGCCTCTATTCTGAGTATCTTAAAGAATATAGGATGCCATACTGAGTATCATGAATAACAATGAGGAGGGTCATACCCAACCTCCTAATCAAGGGGGTGTGGAATTTCATTCCCAACAACCCAAGTGATGTGGATGTCATTACAACATCCTTGAACAATGGAGTGTGACATTTCATGGACAACAACCCTATTTGAGGTCCCTTTAAACATTAATATATACAAGGTAATCCTATATTCCTGATGATCCCTTAGCCCAATGTTCCATAAAGAGGGAACTGACATCACTTAAGGCGATGTAGATCATTTTTAATATAATTAATTTAACATTTTAAAATAGGATAAGTGTTATTTTATTCCTTTTCTATAATTCAATTATAAAATAATAAATATGGACATGTCCACAAGCATGCCACATCACATCACAATAAAAAATAACAAAAAGGATGTACCATAGCATTCAATTATCATAAACTAGGTATAAATAAAGAGGGACATGCACATTTATCAATTCAATTAACATATTCAATTTCCCTATTTTATTAAGGAAGATAGGGTACCTCAATGGTGGATTTATTATAAACGGGGTAAATACTATCATATTAAATTCTTTTAACTCATTTATTTTATCATTTCAAGAGGGATCATTCAACAAAATTCAAACATAAATTAATTATCAAACAATGAATTGTGATCAAGAGTATCTAAACAACACCCCAAGAGGGTGGTTTAATTACATAAGGATGCATGAGGTTCAGGTAATATAAATAACTCACCCCAAAGGGTTGTTTCGGGTTAATGTGAACATCCTCCAATGGTTTAATTCTAAGAATAACTATAATATAATTTAAGACACTAGATCTTAAATAACTAATTTCACATTTTAAAGTCTATTCACGGAGAATTTTTGGTGCGACACCATGATGTAGTTTATAATCGATCAAGAAATTAGGGGAAAATCTTTAGACCTCCCCCCATGTTCCTGGGATGGTCCACTCATCCAATGATGAGGATTAAATCGATCCTATTTGAGAGAAAATGAATAAATATACTAATTACCTAAAAATAGGGAAAATTAGCTCAAAAAATGATAGAATTTAAGAAATTGAAATAAATAGAGAAATTAGGGAAGGGTATTCATACACTCACTGTGGTATATCCAACATGACTAATTATGATCAAAATGGTCATCAGATGAAGAAGATCTCCCCATGGAAGGAGAAGAGAATGTGGGAAACCTCGGTGGGATGTTTCGTGTAATGGAGGTGAATAAAAATAAGATATAAATAATTAAAATGTTGGAGGATAAAAATGGATATTACACCACATTTAATGAGGTGAATGAGTTTTTCACATTCTTGGACAAATTGTGGGCCAACCATGCACTCAACACTGCCCATGGAACCCCCTCGCATGGGTTTTCTACATGGTTTGGATAACCGTGAACAACTCGTGAAAAGGTCCTCTATAAAGGTCTCTATAGAACCCACATGGTCATCCAGCTCCTCTCACAAAGTTAGACCAAACCACGAAATACCTCTAGCTCAAATTGAATATCTACATGGTTTCCTCTGGTTGGCTTCACAGTTTTATACAAACTGTGCACCCTTATCAGTTTCTTCGAAACTTGGGTTTCTAGGGCATAGTGCTCATGAAACTTAATGGGAAACCATATTCACATATTATACCTTAAACCATGTCTAAAAGAAATACATATAAGTGTTAAAACTCTCAAAATTTCATTATGAATTTCGGTTTACAATTTGGTCTAACCACCAAACTGAAAATTCAAGTTCTTTTGAAAAATTTCATCTATTTTGAAAACACTAGTCATTACAACCGCCTCACCTTAGAAATTCTCATACTTGATAATCCTTGGGGAAAAAAGCAACCTGATTGGGTCATTATTTTTCTTATAGATAGGTTTTTTTTTATTTTCAAACACCCAACACATCTCCAAAAATTACATAAAGTGTACAATACATAATCTGTAGAAACATGATCCAATGCTCATTTTATGAATTGAAACATTGAGAAGATGCTGACCCTATACCAAAAAAAACTGAAGACATGATAACATCCTAATTTATTTAATCACCCATCCTATGGATCCTCCCACCATAAGTTTTATCATTTAATAGTTAACCCCAAGCCATGGTACTTCCCACTGTCGGAATTTCCTATTTAAGTTTTCCTATAGCATTCGAATGATGCTTATGGAATGATTATCACCTAAAAAATGCCTTATACTAAGTCACCACATGTTTTCTTCAATAATTACAACTAAATACCATACTCGAATTATGGTTACGTCTCTTGGTTGAGCAACCACCTATTCATTTAAGTTGTCATGCCTCATCATGAACGTGGGTGTATACCAGATCTTCACACTTAGATCATCACCCTAAAATCATACCATTGGAGCCCAAAAGAAGTATGATATAACCACATAATCATCCACTGGAGTTCGAGGATATTGTCCACGTTATTCCATAATCCATCACTTAAAAGTGAGAAATCGGTACATAGATGAGACATCCACATATGGGAACATTGACTGAGCCCAATGATAGTTAGATCAAAAAGTCATCTAGTGTCTGTGAGTCCATCTAAGGCATTCCAACTTGGGAACCCAAATATCAATCTATAATAACCATGAATCTAAGAAAAACAATGATTATAGAGAACCACTCTTATGGAATCTATTTATTGAAATGGATGGTAACTTATGTTTTAAGCTCGGTATATAACCAATGATCCCTTAGTGCATCCTGAATGATGTCAAGATATAGGACATGATCATCACTAAGAAAATATTACACTAAGATGATATTAAGAATTACCAATAAAACTTGACACTCTCATCATATTAAGTATCAAAGACCCTAGTATGGTTTATAACCAACCACATCCACCGATAAAAAAGAAGAACAGTTAAACCACTACTGGTTGACTTCTTTCAAAAGAGATTAACTTTAGCTGTCAATGCATCATCATTAACCGATCACCATGAATTTACTAACCAATTCATCACATGTACACCCATGTATAACTACCAATGTCCAACCCTAACTAACGATGTTTTTAATGGTTCCATACTCAATAAACCATAACATCATCATGCTTCCTTGAAATAACCATAAAATTTGATAGGTTTCCAGCCTCATGGGTATTTAAAATCAGTACTAACCATCTTCAAATGGACCTCCTCATTTTTTTCCTTTTACTTGTAAAAAAAATACTTTTCTATAATGAAAGTGAAACTCCCCACATTATGATTTTACTTATCATCATATTTACAGAAAAAGGGAACTCATTCAATGGAACATGATGCATTAATGACTAATTGTAGTTCTATAGGTGGAAAACATGATTTAGCATGTGTTATACCAAAAGAAGATACATAGTGGTCAATTACAAGAACACTATGATAGATTTACATTAGATTTATGTGTGGAACTTATCCAATGTTATTTCCACATGTTCCATAACATCAGATGTAAAATTCAAAACCAACTGACCAGCATGTCAAAATGCCTAATTATTTTATGACATCATCCCAAGCATTGGGATGAGTCAAATATCCTCTGACACCCATGTCACTCTACTCTAGAGATAACTTGTGAATGTTTCCTAACAACTCAAGAGAAAAACATTTTTCATTGAAATCATATGCTTTGTTGAACCATTCTTTCAACTCGACGGTTACTGTATATATCAACACATACTACTCAAAGATTTCATCCACACTATGAAATATCCTTGATACTATCCATAAGATTATTATCTCTATACATCCTAGTATTAGATGTCACATATAATAGGTTTATGTTCTAATTTATATCATCCCATATGAATTTTAAACAGGCTGACAACCACATGATTTTTCCAACATTGAAGAGGAAGAAGAATAGGGGTCACACAACCTACTATGTGGTTGATCATGACCTATGCATGTTGTTGGTCGGAGTGGATACACAAGAGGGGGGTCAATTGAGTTCCAAATAAAAATTTATGTTAAAAAAATTTCTATTAAAATCCCCCAAATTAAATAATAAGCCGAACTGTAGTGAATTTATAAAGCTTGAAAGGTTTAAATTAATTTCTCAAAGATTGATTATTTCTCAGTTAACTTAATCTGAAGATTAAGTTATCTTTTGAAACTAATTTACTGGATAACAAAAATTATAAACAATTTATAGTTTAACTATAATAGTTACTTTAAAACAGATTTATATTTAAAGTACTTGGCAGCGGAATATTCAATATAGTTTAAAACAAAATAAACAAGCACACCAATTTTAACCAAGAGGTTCAGTCTCAAGCTGAGACTGAGTCCTCTTAAACAGTTTTATATAAACTTTGATCCACACCCTGGATCGGGGTAAACAATAGTACACAGACTATACATGTACTAAGACCTATACCATAGTTCTTCGTGGAAACAAACAATAGCACAGGCTATCCAGGTCACACTTTACCTCTGCCACTATCCACAGTGGGATATAAGAGTATAAAGGAAAGATTGAGTGAGGATTTGTAAATACTATATTTTATCACAGGAGACAGAGTGCGTTTTAAAATACAGAACACACACTGCTCAAAATATAAATAAATGCAACACAATAGAGCTAAACAAATAGAGATGATTTTAGAATGCTCTATGTGTTTTGAGTGAAGCTATGGAATCCTTGGATTGATGCCGATGAGGCTTTGAGTCCTTCTCTGGTTTTTGTCAAGAAATAGAGTGTCTTTTTTGTATTTGAATTCCAGGTCTAGGTTGATCAGTCTGATCAGCATGAGTGCAAGTGAAATCATTGAAGCTCTCTTCTCCTTGAATGTTTAGGATTTATGGATTACGTATATATTCTTACTTATTCTTCTATGCATATAAGTCCTTGAGTATCTCCAGAATATTGTCTCGTATGTGCATGGAAAGACTGACCGACCACCCCACCTTTAGTAGTTCAAAGTTCCCTTATATAGATTCAGATCTGGCAATGGGAATGATTACCTTTTTACATGTACGAGGTACGGTTCCATAACATGCCAACAACCCTCATTAATTAATAATAGTTGAATTAAAAACATAAAATATGACCATTTCTAAATAAAAAAAATATAAGTATGGTTTATAGATATGATGACTGGTTTCCATTGGTAGATCTTAGTATCAGTGAGCTTGTATAAGTGGACTTGAGTCAGTAGGTCTTGAGTCTGTAGTTGTTACTCTTTATAACAGTATCTCTATGTATCAGTGACAGTGACTCTGTATCGGTGGCTCTTCTATATAGGTAGCATGGTTGTATTAGTGGCTCTCTCTGTATATCAGTAGACTGCATATCAGTAGCTGTCTGTTTGTATCGGTAGACTTGTATCGATAGCTGTGTAGCGGTAAACTTTATATCAGTAGCTATATGTCTGTCTATATGTATCGGTAGCTATATGTCATTATCTGTATATATCAGTGAACTGTGTATTTGAATCGGTGGACTTCATATCGGTGACTGTCTATCTGACTGTATTAGTACCTTTTGTGCATACCGGTGGACTTATGCATACCAGTGGACTTACTCTATCGGTAGGTCTCTATTAGTCGACTTGTGTATACCGGTAGACTTATTATATCAGTACCTCTTATTCTATTGGTAACTGTTATGCATATCGGTGACCTTATCCATATCGGTAGAGTTCTGTACCGGTTTGCTTTAGCCTTTTCGGTAGTTGTCTGTCTTAGTGACTCACAAGCTTAACACTTGTCTGTTCTATGAAAATTATATCCAGATTGATTTAGAATTATTTCAAAGCATGTATAAACATAGATAAACATTTATTAACAAATACCAATGATCATTTTTATATTTTATCAACTTAATAATAAAATGTCATAAATTGAAAGAATTAATATATAGATAATCATTATTTGGGATTATCAAAGCATACTAAAACATAATTGAGATTATCAAAACATGTGAGGTCAAAAATATCCCCTTTTTGATAATCACAAATTATGATATTATAATCCAAAATAATTAGTAATGTAATAGTATAAAATACAATGGTTCTTACTTCTCAGTGTGAATAATGACATTTTCAAATGTATCAGAGAATTGAGTATTATATGCAAATGTATCAGAGGTATGAAACAATTGTATCAGAGATATAAAACAAATGTACCAGAGGTAAATGTATTAAATGAAATTGTATCAAAGGTAAAATTATAAAAAAATGTACCAGAGATAAATGTATTAAGCTCATAAATATTAAGCTCATATTTCTCATATTTCTCACATTTTCCCCCCTTAGTATTATTTCTCCCCTTTTTTATTATTTCTCCCCATTTGTTATTAGAAAAAAGAAGAAAACAAAGATGAGAAAAGTAACATATAGTAAGAGAGAATGAAAGAATTTATATATTACCTAAGGAAAAAATATATAGAAATGCATAATTGAAAAAAACAAATACAAGTGATTCCTATCAAAGGTCCTAGACACTAATCAATCCACCTCCTAAATGTCCACTTTGGATTTGGCTTTGGGTTCGGAGGTAGACTCAGACTGGTTAGCTTCAGTAGAAGGCTTGAGAATTCTAGAAAGCACTACTGGAGGTTGAGCAACAGAGACTATTCCTAACCTATAGTGGGTACTTCATGGAGTATTCAAAGGTGTCAAGCTTTTGATAGCTTGAGCTAGTTTCATCTGAGGAATAGAGGCAGACTAAGCTGAGGCAGGTAGAGCTAGAGGAGCAATGATTGGAGTACTGTCCACATGAAAAAATGGAAGCAACATATTCCTAAAGTCCATTATGATCCCTCATCCTCTTTCCATAGAAGAAATGAATTCATCCTTGTTCTCCACAAATTTATCTAGAGCAGGAGTAAACTCCCTCAACTTGCTTACTTGTTCTCTGAAAGCCTGAGTGACTGGGGGTAGTTTCAGATTTTCTAACAGAATATTGAAATGATTTTTCAACTAATTATTAGAGTAGATCCTTTGGAAATAGAAATCCACCTTGTCTTTGACCTCGTTTTGAGAAGAAGTGGCCTCTGTCATAAAATTTTGAACAATTTTCCCTATATCCCTAGTGGTAGTCACAAATTGGGTAAAAGAAGTAGAGTCTACAGAGCTACTGGTAGAAGACTATCCAAACTCTTCTCTCATCACAACTCGAATCTGATCAATATCCAAAGAATTCTTGGTAGAACTCAGAGGTGCAATAGTAAATGCAACTATTTCCTTAAAGGATGTATTCATCCCACTTATGAGATTTTTCATAAGAGAGTCCTGGGTGCTGACATGCTGCTCCATGGATTTCTTAAATTCATTAAAAATTGATACCATCTAGCTAAAAACACTTTTTACAGAAGCCAAGTCTTTATATTCTTGAGATTTAGAGCTCATATAAGACTACATAGAGACAATTGAATTATTTAGTGATTCAACATCCTCTGCCAAGCTTGAAACTTGATTCTCGCAGGTCTTGACTTCATCCAAAACACTAGATACTGATTCAGTCATCACGTACTGAATAGAAGATACTAAAGATGTTTCTATTCTTTTCATTTCTTCCACAAAACTGGCCCATATATCAGACTTCAACTGGTTTAAATCATATTTTCTTACCTTTTCCTCAGGTAAAGTTTCAGAAACGAGATTATAAGTGAAAAAAGGTCTATTAATGGGTATCTCATCTTATGAATCAGGATAGTCCAACCCAAACACTACAAAACCTTGGTCTTCAGCCCAGTGTTGAATATCATGAGAAACTGAAATAATACCATGTCTAGTAGGATGCTCCCCCTCAATCTGTGCATTCTCTTGGACAAGTAAATCAACAACAGCCTGAGCAGGTAGGTCTTCCTCAGAAGAATCCTCCACTACCATTTCCAATTCAACAGCAGGAGGCTCCTTAGGAATAGGTGTAGGTCTGTCCACTTCAACAACTTCCTCAGTAGGCATTGAGGAGTGCCCAATCAGTGGACTGAGACTCAAGAAGGCAGAAACAGATGATTCAGTTTCAAATTTTCTTCTTTCTCATTATCTGTAGCAGGCTGGTCTTCCTCATCAATAGGGGCTTATTCATTGCTTTCTTCCAACACTGTTCCCTTTCCAAATGATTCAACTTCACTAGCTGGACTAGAAGGTAAGTCAGGATCCCCTCCATCTACTACAGAGGTATCCTTCCCATCAGTGTCATCACTATACTGAGGTTCCTCTTCATCAGGTCCTAGAACTGGATCCCTCACATCCTTAGGCCTAGAAGGATGATCCACAGGATTAAACTTATCATACAACTTCTCATCATCACTGACCCATTCTCTTATCCAAGTATTCCAATTGATCTTCATGTATTTACAGATAGTTTTGGTAATAAAAAATTTGCCTTTAATAACCACTATCTCATCCTGAGACTTATCCACACCTCTTACCTTTATCATCACAAAGATCATCTTTTAAAATAATAGAGCATTAGTTTTTGATTTTGGCCTGGTCATATATTCAATTTGAATCATTAATAGTCTACACAGGTTCACCTTAACACCTTGTCTTAACAGATGCAGAAAATAAATATCTTGGTATTTCATATTTTTAAAGTCCCCTCTTCTTGGACTTAGCACATGTTGGATGAACTTGAACAGTAACTGGTTCTCTCCATCCATTTATACAGCAACTACTTTTCTTGGTGTGCCATCCCCTGTTAATTCTTCCTAGCCAACTTCATATTCAAATTTTTCACTGGTAAGAGGTACTGATTTCAAGAAATACCCAAACTCTCTTTCATGTGGAACTTTTAGGCACTTAGCCCACTCAATAGAAGAAAAAGATATTGTCCTGCCATTCACTATTGATACCACCCTATTATAAACTTCTGATTTCTCAAAACGAACAAACTCATAGAATTATTTTACCAGCTTTGGATAATAGGGGCCATTGTTATTTGAGAATCACTCTACCCATATCTGATATTCCAGCACTTCTAAAACTAAAGACCTACTGGTCATCAACCATTCTGCGCATATCTCTTTGTCAACTACTATTTCCCTTTGACTGAGATGTGGATTTGTATGTTTCTTCACTTCACTTACACTACTAGACTCTCCTTTGAGTCTCTTGGAATTCGGATCATCATCCTTTTCACTGACTGTTGGTCTCTTCACTCTTCCCATTCTGCGAATCATGAGGCTTAGGGTTCGAAGGAAATGAAGGTTTGGGTGATAAGTCTTGAAGGTAAAGGGTTTGAGGTGGATCGAGATGAGGTCAAGACTTTTTTTTATCATTTAGGAATCACAAAATAAATAAATAACGAATAATATATAAAATATAAATGATACAGATTCCAGTGGCTGAAAATACGAAATTTAAAAACAGCACCATCCTAACGGTAATACATACCGGTGAGGTTTCCTAATGGTGAGGTATAGTGGTGAGGTTCACTAATAGTGAGGTATAGTGGTGAGGTTTATACAAGTGAGGTATAACAGTGAGGTTTCTAACGGTGAGGTTTCTAACAGTGAGGTTTCTAACGGTGAGGTTTCTAAAGGTGAGGTTTCTAACGGTGAGGTTTCTAAGAGTGAGGTTTCTAACGGTGAGGTTTCTAACGGTGAGGTTTCTAACGGTGAGGTTTCTAATGGTGAGGTTTCTAACAGTGAGGTTTCTAATGCCGAGGTTTCTAACGGTGAGGTTTCTAATGATGAGGTTTTTAACGGTGAGGTTTCTAACGTGAGGTTTCTAACGGTGAGGTTTCTAATAGACAAATTCTATCATTCCTAAATCATGTCTAATGTAACTTAACCTATCCAAAATTAAAGTCTTGGTGAATATGTCAGCTAATTGATGATCAGTACCTATAAATTCAAGAGTAATATCACCCTTTTGGTAATAATCTCTCAAAAAATGGTGCCTTACATCAATGTGCTTGGTCCTAGAGTGATACACGAGATTCTTAGATTTGTTAATTGCACTAGTGTTATCACAGTTTATAGCTATATGTCTAAAATGATATCCATAGTCCAATAAAGTATGTTTTATCCACAAAATGTGTGCACAACAACTACCAGCAACAATGTTCTCCGCTTCAGCAGTAGACAATGCAACAGAATTCTGCTTTTTATTACACCATGATACTAAGGACTTACCTAGAATATGACATGTTCTAGAAGTTCTCTTTCTATCTAACTTTGAACCAGCAAAGTCAACATCTGAATAACTTATTAAATCGAATAATTATCCTTTTGGAAAAAATAATCCTAAGTTAGTAGTATGTTTAAGATATTTGAAAATTCTTTTAACAATAAGCAAGTGTGACTCTTTTGGATTAGATTTAAATATTTCACACATACACACACTAAACATAATATCTGATCGACTAGCAGTAAGATAAAGCAGACTCCCTATCATACCTCTGTATTTGGTTTGATCCACTGGTTTTCTAGTTTCATCAGCATCCAACTTACAATAGTACTCATAGGTGTATCACTTTCTTTATTACTATCTAAACCAAAATGTTTTAAAATATCCTTTTCATATTTACTTTGAATTAAAATAATACCATTTTTATTTTGAAAAACTTCAAATCTAAGAAAATATTTGAGTTCTACCATGAAACTCATTTCAAATTCATTTTGCATACTCTTTGAAAAATCAATACACAAAGCATTTTTAGAAGATCCAAAAATAATATCATCAACGTAGATTTTTACTATCAAAACATCTTTGGAAATTCGTTTAATAAAGAGAGTTGGATCAGTAATCCCTTTAGAAAAACATTTTGAAATAAGAAAATTACTAATTCTATCATAACAAGCTCGTGGGGCTTGTTTTAAAACATATAAATCTTTAGAGAGATTAAAAACTTGATTTGGAAAATGAGGATTAGTAAATCCAGGTGGTTGTTCAACAAAAAAATCTTCAATTATAAAACCATTTAAAAAAGAACTTTTAACATAGATTTGATATAACATGAAATTTAGATGAGCAGTATAGCCAAGTAGAATCCTAATAGATTCTAATCTATCTATAGGTGAAAAGGTTTCCTCATAGTCTATTCCTTCCTCCTGATTATACCCTTGTGCAACTATCCTTGATTTGTTTCTAATGATATTTCCTGATTCATCAAATTTATTTCTAAAACCCCATTTAGTGTCTATGGTCAAAGTGTCCTTAGGTATGTCAACTAATTCCCAGACATTGTTTCTTTCAAATTGATTGAATTCTTCTTGCATATCCATTACCCAAGACTCATCATTGATTGAATCATTGATATTTTTAGGTTCTAACTATGAAAGAAAAGGATTAATGTTCAACCTAGTTTCCTAAAGAAGCTCTAGTCTGTTTCCCTCTATCAAGATTACCTACAAAAGCATATAAATAATGGTTCTTTATAATTCTAGTTGATCTAGTAAAGGTAGGACTAGAAATTTCATATTATTCTATGTGCTTGGGTTCACCAGGAGCATATTTTTGAATATTTCCAGAACTGGTTGTCTTTACAATAGGTTCACTGATTTTATCATTAAGTTCTAGAATAAATAGATCTTCTTCATGATTTTCAAGAGAATACATAGGTTCATGAAGATTAGTGTCATCAAATTTTATGTGAAAAGATTCTTCCACACAATTGGTTTTTTTAAAGACTCTATAAGACTTACTGGTTATAGAGTCACTTAGATAGATTCCCTCATCACTTTTAGAATCAAATTTGTAAATATTATCCTTAGTATTGAGACTAAAGACTTTGCAACTAAAAACTCTGAAGTAAATAACTTTAGGCTTCCTATTATTCCACAGTTCATAACGGGTATTCTTAAGAACATGTCTAATCAAGAATCTATTTATAATATAAAAAGTTGTATTCACAGCTTCAGCCTAAAAATAAAAAGGTAAATCATATTCATTGAGCATAGTTCTTTCAATTTCATAAAGGGTTCTATTCCTTCTTTCTACTACACCATTCTGTTGAGGTGTCCTAGTGGTATAAAGGTTGTGACTATAGCCATTATGGGAGCAGTAAGATTCAAACTCATGATTTTCAAACTCACGACCACTGTCACTTCTTAAGGTCTTAATTTTAAGTCCACTAAGGTTCTCTATAGACTTGGAATATTTCCAAAAGTAAGAGAAAGCTTCACTTTTGTGAGCAAGAATGTATACCCAAGTGTATCTAGAAAAGTCATCTACTAATACATAGAAATAGTGCTTCCCATTTAAACTAGAAAATATGGATGGTTCAAACAATTCCATGTGAACCAACTCGAAAGGTTGAGAAGTTGAAACTTCTTTCTTTGATTTGAATGAAACTTTATGTTGTTTTCCCTTTTGACAGGGAGTGAAAACTTTATCAGTTGGAAATTTTAGTTGAGGTAGGTCTCTAACTAAGTTTTTCTTAGTCAGTTTTCTATATGAATGAACATTGCAGTGTCCTAATCTTCTGTTCTAAATCCAAGACTCTCTATAAAAGGCATTTAAACAGGTGACCATTTTTTTGCTAAAGAATTTAAATATATAACATAAACATTTTCATTTATTAAGGTAGAAAATACAAAAAAAATTATAATTAAAAACATTACAAGCATCATTTTAAAATTTAACATTGAAGCTATCATCACACAACTGAGAAATGATTAACAGGTTGTATTTTAATCCATCAAAAAATAATACTTTAGAAATTAAAACTGAATTAGAGTTACCAATATGGCCAAAGCTGATGATTTTTCCTTTTGAATTATCACTAAAGGTGACATTCCCTCCATCAACCTTGATTAAGATTTTGAAGCATGAAAAATCTCCAGTCATATGCCTTGAACATCCACTTTCCAAGTACCATGTCTTACTACATGAACTTTTCAAGAAAGTCTCCTAGAAAATAGGTATAAACAGAAAATGATTTGTGTACCCAGATATTCTTGGGTCCAGACAGGTTAGCAAGAAAAATTTTTGGTACCCATATTTGTCTAATGTGTCTCATACAATCATTAGATTCAAAAGATTTTGAAAGATAAACTTTGTCTGATCTATAACTATGTGAATAGCTAGTTGAGGTGTAAGAATTTCCAAAACTGGAACTAGCATAATACTGTCCATATTTAGGAATAAATCTATTTTTAACCAGTTGTCTCTGTCCAGGCTGATAGCCTAAACTAGTAGTATACTTTGGTGAAATTTTTTTTCCAAGAATTTGTGTAAGAGTGTTCTTTCCATTTGTGAACTTCTCTAAGTCTATTATAAGTTTCTCATTAGACTGTTTCAGTTCGGTATTTTCTTTTAACAGTTGAGCATTATTTTCCTTTTCTATACTAAGATCAGATTTAATAGTACTGGACAAGGCATACTATTTCTTTAATTATTTTTACTTATCCTTCAACTCATTGAAAATTTCTTCTATCATATTACATTATTCAAATAATTCAGCTTTAGACATATTATCATCACTATTTGAATCACTTTCGTTCCCAGAATAATAATTATTCAGCATAGGGGAAACAAGTACATCAGAAGTATTAGTCATGAAACACATGTTGGCACGATTCTTTTCAGAATCAAAAACTTCAGACTCACTTGTGCTGTCTTCTGAAGCACTCCCTGTTGCCTTCATAGATTTCTTATATTTTTTTCCTTATAATAATATTTCTTCTTGATCTTCAATTTTGGACAGTCAGCCTTAATGTGTCCTTTCCTTTTTCATTCATAGCACACTATCTCATCATCCTTATAATCTTTCTTCCAATATTTCTTCCAATAAACTTTATTGTCATACTTTCCCTTATAATTGGATTTTCTGAAAAACTTCTTCTTTCTATAAAACTTCTTAAATCGTTTGGCTATCTGAGCCATTTCAGCATCACTGTCTGATGCACTCACTTCACAGATTGAGCTATCGCTTTCACTTTTAATTTTTCCTTTATCCTTGGTTTTTGAAGTAGAGGTTTTGAAAGCTACAGACTTCTTCCTTGGTTCATCGTATTCTTCCTTGTTTACATTCAGTTCTTCTTCATACATCATTAACTTACCAATGAGTTCCCTGACAGGAAGTGAACTTATGTCACATGATTCTCTTATTGAAACTGATGTGCCTCTCCATCTGTCTGGCATACATCTAAGTAATCTCATGATTTGATCCTTTGCAAGAACAACTTTTCCAAGTGAGCTCATTGTATTTACAATTTCGTTGAACCTAAGACACATGTCAGAAATAAGTTCATCAGGCTTCATTTTAAAATTGTCATACTTAATAGTGTAGGTATTCAATATCATGTCCTTAACATTGGTTGTTCCCTCATGAGAAACACACAAAGTATCCCAGATTTCATAAGCAGTTTTACAAGAAGATATTCGATTAAATTATTCATCTCCTAAAGCACGGTATAAAGAATTCATTGATTTACAATTATAATTGTAAGAAGTTTTTGTAGGTTCATCCCAAGTAGTTCTTTCAGTTTCAGGAATCTTATACTGAGTCTCTATAGCAGTCCAGATGTCAAATCCCATACTTTCTAAATAAATTTTCATTTTCATTTTCCATTGGGAATAATTAACACCATTAAAGAAGGGTGGCCTGTTGGTAGCAGTACCTTCTAATCTATTATCCATAATTAGATTTAAGAAAATCTATTTAAAGAGATAAAATTTAGAACTAACAAAAATTTAAGATCTTTAAGACGTAATTAAAATCACAGTTGAAAAATAGAGTATTTGGAAATCCTTAAAAAAAACCTCCGATACCAAATGTTCATCGGAGTGGATACTCAAGAGGGGGGGTGAATTGAGTTCCAATTAAAAATTTCTGTTAAAAATATTTCTATTAAAAACCCAAAAATTAAATAATAAGATAAATTGTAGTGAATTTATAAATCTTGAAAGGATTCAATTAATTTCTCAAATATTTATTATTTCTCAGTTAACTTAATCTGAAGATTAAGTTAGATTTTGAAACTAACTTACTGGATTAAAAAATTATAAACACTTTCTAGTTTTACTATTAAAGTTACTTTAAAACAGATTTATATTTAAATTACTTAGTAGCAGAATATTCAATATAATTTTAAAAAAATAAACAAGCACAACAGTTTTAACCAAGAGGTTCAGTCTCATGCTGAGACTTAGTCCTCTGAAACAGTTTTATATAACCTTTGATCCACACCATAGATCGGGGTAAACAACAGTATACATACGGTCCAGGTACTAAGACCTCTACCATAGTTCTTCGTGGAAAAAAACAATAGCACACAGTCTATCCAGGTCACACATGACCTCTACCACTATCCACAGTGGGATATAAGAGTATAAAGGAAATATTGAGTGAGGATTTATAAATCCTCCAGTTTAGCACAGGAGACAGAGTGCGTTTGGAAATACAGAACACACAGTATTCAAAATGTGAAAAAATGAAACACAATAGAGCCAAAAAAATAGAGATGAGTTTAGAATGCTCTATGTGTTTTGAGTGAAGCTATGGGCTCCTTGTATTGATACAGATGAGGCTTTGAGTCCTTCTCTGGTTTTTTTCAAGAAACATAGTGTTGTTTTTGTATTTGACATCCATGTCCAGGTTGATCAGTCTGATCAGCTTGAGTGCAAGTAAAATCGTTGAAGCTCTCTTCTCCTTTAATGTTCAGGTTTTATGGATTCAGTATATATTCTTCTTTATTCTTATATTCATGTAAGTCCTTGAGTATCTCCAGAATATTGTCTCGTATGTCCAGGGAAAGACTGACCGACCACCCCACCGTTAGTAGTTCGAGGTTCCCTTATATAGCTTTAGCTCCAGCAATTAGAATGATTACCTTTTTACAGGTATGAGGTACGATTCCCTGACATGCCAACAACCCTCATTAATTAATAGCAGTTGCATTAAAACCATAAAATATGACCGCTGATTAATAAAAAAATATAATTAGGTTTTAGAGATTTGATGACTGGTTTCCATTGGTAGCTCTTAGTATCAATGAGCTTGTATTGGTGGACTTGAGTCAGTAGGTCTTGAGCCAGTAGCTGTTACTCTTTATAACAGTAGCTCTATGTATCGGTGATAGTGACTCTGTATCAGTGGATCTTCTATATAGGTAGCATGGTTTTATCGGTGGATATCTATGTATATCAGTAGACTTCATATCAGTAGCTATCTGTTTGTATCGGTAGACTTTTATCGGTAGCTGTGTAGTGGTAAACTTTATATAGGTATCTATCTGTCTATCTGTATGTATCAGTAGTTGTATGTCGGTATCTGTCTGTATCGGTGGACTGTGTATTTTTATCGGTGCACTTCATATCAGTGACTGTCTGTCTATCAGTATCAGTACCTTTCTGCATACCAGTGGACTTATGCACACCAGTGGACTTACTCTATCGGTAGGTCTATATCATTCAACTTGTGTATACCTGTAGAATTATTATATCAGTAGCTCTTCTTCTATCGGTAGATGTTATTCATATCAGTGACCTTATCCATATCGGTAGACTTCTATACTGATGTGCTTTATCCTTGTCGGTAGCTGTCTGTCTCAGTGACTCGCAAGCTTAACACTTGTCTCTTCTATGAAAATTATATCCAGATTGAGTTAGAATTATTTCAAAGCATGTATAAACATAGATAAACATTGATTAACAAATTCCAATGATCATTTTGATATTTTATCAACTTAATAATATAATTTCATAAATTTAAAGAATTAATATATAGATAATCATTATTTGGGATTATCAAAGCATACTGAAACATAATGGAGATTATCAAAACAGGTGAGGTGAACAAATGCCTAACCAACTGAATTAGAGCATTTCTTGAAGATCATGACCCTAAAAAGGGTCAAAATACCACACGACAACCTATCTAACCTGGGTGTAATTTTAGAACATAGACTCCTACTTGGGAAAAATGGCACCAGAATGGAACCATACGTCTGAAATGGTTCACATTAATTTAACAAGGTTGTATGTTGTAAGGGAACTACCTCTATTTGGATATCATCCTATAAAATTAGAAATCATCGAACCTATATCTTGGTTATGCTTAAGAGTTCACTAGGCTTTATTTCCTCTCATTTAAGTTTATAAATATCCTATGGTCAACACACATGTTTCCATCCAAGTAAAAACTCAAAGAACATTCTAACTGACCTCACCAAAGGGTTGAAACTAAGAATACCACATCAGTGTTTCTTTTAATAAATTACACAAATTCAAATTTATTTATTTAAACATTTCAATGATTATTTTTAAATAGAAACTATTTCTATTCATAAGTAAAAGCGTTTAGTGCTTTATTTAACTAAATCCATAAGGTGCACAAACAAGTTTTATCAAACATCCTTTCAAGTGTTGTTTATTTAACTAAAATCCTATCATAATTAGGATATTTATCAAATAAATTATTTTTATACAACTTATTTGTGAAAAGGGATTCAAAAAAATAGGCTTAGTTAAAGAAAATTATTTTTCCAATCTATAGAGGAAAACACCATTTAGGTTGAAATTGGCGATTTAATTAATTAACGCCTTATATAAGTACAACTCAAAAGCAGATAATAGTTCTGTTATAAATTAAAAAAGAACTAGTCAAGTAATATTCCACCATATATCAATATTATAACCCATATAAGTGGTCACAAACACTTTAAATAACCATCTCTATAAAACATAACATTCCCCCATGGGGTTAAGAACTAAGGCATGTCAAAGTAAAAGTGACCTATGAGGGTCCCACTAAGTGAAGCCGGGTTCATCAAAATGAAACCCAAAAGTAGTTGTTTATAAAATATTTATACACCCTCAAAGTGTTATCTGATAATATCATATTCCAACTGAACTAAATGGGCCCAGTTTTGCATTATAATTTTATTCATACAGGTCTCCATGCCCAAATAATAAGAGCTAAAATCCTTTACATAGGCAACCATTTCATTTAAAGTAAAAAATTAAACCACTTTTAATTTTAAAATAGTATTAGGGTATATCAATATCATATATAAGGGTTCAATTATATGGGTTTCCATTTCCCAAATTATAAATCACCCATACACTTTGTAAATTTAAAATTATCTCCCAATTTATCATAACCAGTTTGTTTCAGCCCATGCAACCAATGATTCATGGTTCAAACATTCATGATTGGTTAGTTAAGGTTCCAATAATAATCTATATGGGGAAACACAATAGTTTGATACTAAAACTTCAATAACTAATCGTATATCAAATTTATAACTTGGAATGATATCACAAGAAGTATATTAAATTATATTAAAAGAAAATACAGTAACATGGCATATCAAAAAAATGCATACTAATTAATCTACAAAACATAGTGAGAAGTTAAGCATACTAAAAATCCTACAGCATATAATCATAGTAACTTGTTGTGTGTTAAATAATGCTAACAAATTACCTACTAAAGGAATACATAGAATCATGTTATACATCCAAGGCATATATCACAACTATTAGGAAAACTAGGTATGAAACCTACATGGCCTGGCATAAGCATGGAATGTGAATCTCTATGTTCCTATAATGATGCATGTAATCATACATTCCAACTGGCCCAAGGTTATAATGCCATAAATATCATAAATAAACCAACAATATATGATACACCAATAACTCAAAGTGAAATCATAATCAACAATAATAATGAATAGTATGAAAATCAATCCCATATTTGGACACATGGTCTTTTCCCCATATGTGGGTTGATCACTCCTAGGAACAACTATTTACCAGGAACCAAAACATTCCTAGTCTCTTGTCTACTATCCCAAAATAGTAATACAAAAGAAAAAAAAATTATGATACCACTTTGTAACATCCTGACCCGACTGACTATGGAACCAGTAGCCAAAACAACCACCACATGGCCTCAATGATGCCTTTCCACATGACATAGGATTTCAACTAGTAGTGAGGGTCTAATAATGGTGTAGTGGGGGGACTATGACCTCATGATCAGTGTATAACAGTGGTATAATAATGAGTAATGAAAAAATTGTAGCTGAAGCAGCATTAATAAATGACAAGCAGTTGAAGAATATAATAAACTGAATAAACATAAATGGCCATCACCTAATAAAAACTTGCATGCATGTCCATGTGATTATAAAAAATTCAAATCAGAAAGAATAAAGTTGTTAGATATGATATAAGGCAAGAATAAGGAAAAATAAAAAAAAACCCAAGGGTGATCTCCACAAGAATAATTAGTTATACCTTATTCTTGTGCTTCTTATATCCCATGTACCATCGAAGACATAAAAAATAATCCACAAACATGAAAAAATGTGATCTTATCGAGTTCCCTAGTGTAATGGATTCTCAATTAGGGTGTGAAATATACTCATTAGACCACCAACAATAGTGTCTAAATCATAATCTAGTCTATGAATATAAAAACAAAAATTCTCAAGTATAATAAATAAATCATGAAATAAGTAAATAAAAGTAATAAGTCAAGATCAGGTTTCTCAAGGACACCAGGTCAACATACCTACTTTGACCTAAGTTGGAATACCTCTGAGTATATATATACAGAGAGAGAGAGATAGATAGAGAGAGAGAGAGAGAAATATGTATACATATATATTCACTATAATCATAGTGACATTTTTATCCATATATATAGATACAAAGTATTATCCAGGACCTGAATCATAACTTAGGCATAAATATATAATACTACTCATACTAATAATAAGAATCTCATAATAATGAATAAGGATCTCCATTCCTGAGGATCAAAATCTATATAGGCTTCCATGTAGATCATCATAAAGAATATTGGACATCATGCCAAGTATCATGAATCAAAACGGGGAGGGTCTTACCTAACCTCCTAATCAAGGGGGAATTGGACATTATGCCCAACAAAACAAGTGATAGGGATGTCCTGAAAACATCCTTGAACATGGGGGTGTGACATTTCATGGAAAACAACCCTACTCATGTTCTCGTTAATAATTAAGTTATACTAGGTAATCATACTTTCCCTATCATCCATAATCCCAAAGATCTGTTAATAGGAAGTCAGTATCACTCAAGGCATAGTGGATCCTTTTGAATACAATTCATTTGACATTTATAAGTAGGAAAAGTGTTCATAAACTCCTTTTTGATAACTCAATTATAAAATAATAAAGATATCCATGTCCATAATCATGCCACATCACATCAAAAACCAAAAAAATAAAAGGCCATATCATAACATGCCATTATCATAAACGAGGTATTAATACAGAGGTACAAGTACATTTATCGTTTCAATTAACCCATTCAATTTCCCCATTTTATTAATAATGATAGAGAACCTCAAAGGTGGTTTTACTATAAATGGGAGAAATGCTATAATATTGAATTCATTTAAAACATTGAGTTTATCTGTACAAGAGGGATCACTATGCACAATTAAAATGTAAATTAATTATAAAAAATGAATTTTGAACAAGAGTATCTAAACAACACCCAAAGATGGTGGTTTAATTACATAAGGAGGCATAAGGGTCAAGTAATATTATCAAATCACCCCAAGAGGTGGTTTGGGTTGAGGTGAACATTGTCCAATGGTTTAATTCTAAGCATAAGAACAGTATAATTTAAGGCAATAAGTCTTGCAAAACTAATTTCATATTTTAAAGGAAATTCATGGATAATACAATGTGTGGAATCATGAGTTAGTCTATAATTGATAAATATAGGAAAGGATTTATACTACCTACCTCATGATTAGGATGGACCACTCACCAATATCAAGGCTTGAATCAAGCCAGTTTGAGAGAAAACAAAGAAATGGACAAACACCATGTAAATAGGGTTAAATATCTCCCACCATGATAGCATTTAACAAAGCAAAAGAAATAGAGAAAATATGGAATATGATTCATATAATCATGGAGGGTTATCTAATTTGATGATCATTAGTTTAAATAGTTGTCGGATGATGAATATCTCCCTATGTAAGTAGAAGAGAAGGAGGGAACCCTCAGTGGGATGTTGTGTACAGATGGGGATAAGAAAAAGAGGGGATAATGAATTAAAATGATGGAGGGAAATGGGAATTTCCCTAAATTTAATGAGGTTTATGGTTTATCCACATGGTTGTAAAAATTGTGAACTAACCATGCACTCATCACTTCCCATGGAACCCCCTCGCATGGGCTATCCACCTGGTTTTGATAACCATGCACAACCCATGAAAAATCCCTCTTTCAAGGTTTTTACATAATCCACATGGTCATGAATCTCCTATCTCGTGGTTATACCAAACCGTGAATGAAACCCATCTCCAATGGACCAGCTTCATGGTTTCCTCTATTGGGTCGTATAGTTTTAGACAAACCATGCACCCTTACATGTTCCTAATAAACTTGGTTTTTCGTGGCCTGATACTCCTAAAACATAATCAAACTCCCAAGGAATCTATCAAACCTTCAAAACATTATAAAAAATCACACTTAATTTTTCAAAATCCTTTAATTTCATTCCAAATATTGGTTTATAATTCATTATGTCTAGCAAACTAAAAATTAAATTTCTTTCATAAAATTTCATCTAATCCAAAAACATTGGTCGTTATATTGATCATAGGTTTGTTTGAAATATAAAACATAACATTACTTCCTTGATAATTGATGTATGATTTATGTATAGAAATATAATCCATGCCTAAGGTAATATAATATTCAACCAGAGGAAGAATGAAATTATTTGTAGGAAGAACATTCTCACCAACATCAACTGGCGAGCAATCATATACTTGATATATGATCATCATAACATTAAGACTTTTGTGGATAATTATACATCAAATCATTTGGGTGAGATATTTATACCCTTATAAAATTCTTCATACATGAATGAATGGGTAGATCCATTGTTAAATAAGACATTAGAAGTTCTAGAGTGGATGGTAAGTGTACCTTTAACCATGATATTTAATGAACTTCATATCGATCACACAATAATAATTAATACAAGATAATAAATATTTTTATCATAGAAGATCCTCTAATCTCCAATATTTAATTCCTCTCTTTTCACTATTCAATGTGTTACATTTATTCTAGCATAATTAATTCTATTATATCCATAATAACATGAACTTTTAATTTTCAATTTTAACTATAACTAACATCCAACTTCCCCTAGGGTGAATCTCAATGGTAGAAGCCCCTGGGGGGTCTCAGTCAGTTACTAGGTTCGAGTTTCACTGAGTACTTCTATGTTAGTAGTGTAGTATTTTCTTGTATTTATTCCCCCTCCCAGGACCATTGTCAATATAAATAACTTCCAACTTATTCAATTAAAAAATTATCCTATGGGTAATACTTAATGATATCTCCTTCATTCAATTAAAATTTATTAGTTTAAGATTTTTATGTAACCACAAAACCTCTAGGAGATAGTTTGATCAATAGCGTGTTCAAATTATTATATAATACATTTATTATGGTGAAACATATACCTTTGAATCATGATGATAAAATTTCAATTTGACTACTTTTCAACTACAATGAGAGCAGCAACATAGAGAACATCCTCATAATGGAATAACCTATATGATTTGATAGATATCTCAACTATCACACTACCCAAATCAAAACCTTCATGGTAAAATCATCTTTTATGATATAGAAGACTTCCTCTTCACCCTAATTGTGGCATGGTATTCATATTTACATTGTAAATTCCTATAAAATCCAAATAACACAAACCAAATACACACCCTTAACACTATAGATAATATTCTACAAAGTGTACATTTATACATCTACAGCACGAATGAAAATATCTCTAAACATTTATAGGGAATAGCCTTCTTCTCCATGTTATAGAAACAATATTTCACATGGGTGATCAAACCTTTGTATCCTACGACATGGTCTCATGGATTACATCATAATATATTTTGGCTAAATCAAAATTCATAAATAAAACTAGGATTAGTAGTACCTTATTATATTATATTCTCTATGAACTGGCCATAAAATCCCTTAGGTCTATACTGTTGGGATGTGTAGCCTTATTCTGAACATTGGAATTTCAGAGCATTAGAACTTCAGTAATCATAATTTTGGTTAGTATCAAGTAGTTGGGCTCGATCTAAAGGTAGTAAGAGTTCACAAATCCATCAATAACAGTTTTCCTCTAATAGTATTAGGTCCATCGGAAGTTCGTATCTACCAATGATTCTATAGTGAAGTGTTGGGAGGTCTGGAAGTTCAGTAAGGCTAATGGGTCACCAGGTTGGTAAACCTTTTTAAGAGGTCATATTTCTTGATTCGTATTTTAAATAGAGTAGTATTAACTTGTTTGATTGGTTGTGATTATTATTTAAGTACTTGGTATTTTCATTTCAATGATGAACAAGTAGAAAAAACAGGATTAACACTATTCCTTCATTATATTCATGAGAATTTGGTGATGATTATTTTTTAAAATCTAATTTTTTACCTATAATATTTTGGTTATAATAAAATCAATTAGTGGTGTTGTTCATCCCATGTATATAGGATTAAATTTTTAAGCACATTAAATTATCCAATGTTTATTTAATATCCTTACATACATTTGTTTCCTATTTTTTCATTTCATGTTTTACCATTGGTTGTTTTGATACATGGTTTTTCTGTACAGAGGTGTGTGTGTGTGAGATTAAATATTTATGTTGAGTAGGGTAAAATGACTACTAAATTTTGGTACACTCATTTGAGGGAGGAATATAACTTTTGGAGATTCAATTTTCTATTATGATGCTACATTTTATGAATTTCGGGTGGATGTGTTGATCACACTTCTTGGTTCTCTTCCTTAGTACAAGTGGTTAATATTTCATGATATTTTTTCTTCCCCAACAAGTTGTATCAGAGGTGTGGTTATAAATATTGTAGTTCAGAAAAACATTATTAGTAAAGACATGAAATAAAACGAAGGAAATATATAGATTGATAAATTTGATGGATTAGATTTTGGATTGTGAAGAATATAGATTTAAGGATATCTGATTCCGAAAGACTAAGAGGTTCCCCTATCAGAAGTAAAGCTAGTGTTAATGGACAATGATGAATGAGAGTGCTTGGAAAGAAAATCATTGACACTAGTGAGAATATCTCTTGAAAATAATGTTCTACTGAACATTTAGGAGTAGATGACTACAATGGATGTTTTGAAGGAATTGGCTAACATGTATAAAAAACTAACAGCCTTGAACAAGATTTTCAAGTTGTGATAGATTTTTGGGTTAAGGTTGTAAAAAGGGAGACTTAAGAAATATAATATAAATGGGTTTAATATGATTCATTGATAGCTCCAATTAATAAAGGTTACTTTTTCTAATGTTGTATGGGACTTTATACTCTTCTATTCACCTTCATAGAGTGGGAATGGAATGGTTTCTAAAGTTAGTAAATCCAATGAATAAACTAAATATGTGTTTTATGATATCAAGAATTTGATACTCAATGAAGATCTTTAGTAAAGGGAAGTTCATAAACCTTTTGGTAGTGTGATTAATTCCAATGAAAGGGTTTGGTCGCCCCATCAGAAGTAGGTTTATTAGAAGAATCCATTGGTAAATAAATATAAAGAAAGACAATGGGATAAGACCCAAAGAAAGTTAGATAGTCATTATCCAACCAGTTTGGAATATAGGAAGAAGGTCAATATCAAGAACCACTATAAAATTTTAACGGAGTGCACCATAAGGAAATCAACCATCATATGTTGAGATTCTATTAATGCAATTGAAGTTAATAATGATTGGTTGCTAAGTGAGAACATATCACACTATTATAAAACTGGACTTTAACAACACCAACATTTATCAGTGATACAAAAATGCGCTGATAAATTCCATCTTTATCAGTGCTAAATTAATTAATAATAAAGGAGAACCTTTATTAGTGCTAAATAAAAGGTCCGATAAAGGGTACCCTTTATCAACACATTTTTTTAGCACTGAAAAAAGGTCACTTTAATCAGTACTTTATTTTAGTGATGATAATGGTTACTCTTTATCAGCGCTTTATTTTTAGCACTAATAAAATTTACCCTTTATGAGCGCTAATAATAAAGAGATGATAAATGGAAGCCTTTATCATCATTTTATTAGCGCTGATAAAGGTTTAGAAAAAAAATTAACAATTTCATTAATTAAATAATTATTGTTAAAAATGAATAAATATATATATATATAAATTTTAAAAATTAATAAATATTATATATTAAATATATAGATATGTAAAATTAATAAAATGAAATAATTAAATAGATAAAAATTTAAAATGTGTAAATTACGAAAAATATTAAACATTTTATTAATTAAATAATTATTAATAAAATTGAATAAATTGAATATATATATATATATATATTATAAATATTGACAAATAGTATATATTAAATGTCGATATATAAATAAATATATAATTAAACAAAAATAATAATAATGAATAAATTACAAAATTAGTTAGCATTTTATTAATGAATTAATTATAAATAAAAATGAATAAGTATAGTATATATATTAATTATAAACAGTAATAAATAATATATATTATCTATAAATATATATAAAATGAATAAAATGTTAATTAAAACATGTTAATGTCTTACTCATTTTTAATATTGTTTGACTTTTCAATTTAACATATATCAAACATCATGTGTTACATTGATTCTATATACATATATATATATATATATATTTAATTAATGTATTTTACATACAAATGCACACATAAATATATTTACGCAATATATAGAAACACATACACCTAAATGTAATTTATTCAAATTTCGATATATTTTAGAATTTCATTTTTAACATGATACATTTAATATATTATGTTTTTAATCAGTCAATTTTATTTATTTAATTTTAATACTATTATATTTAGGGCATTCGTTTTTAATATATATTTTTATTTTATTTTTTTGAATTTGTTCATTTTTGGTTATTTATTTATATATATTTATTTATTATGTTTTAGTAATTTCAATATGTATTATTATTTACTCCAATATATATCCATATTTTTTTATTATTTATATTTAATTAATAAAACTTATCATTTTTTAATATTTTTAAGTGCACTCATTTTGAATTATTCAATTTCACGCATATTTAAAATACGTGTATTTAAGATTATATATCCACTAATATTGTTAAAAATATATTTGCAAATAAATATTTATAAATAAATATATTTATAAATGTATATTTGCTATATTTATAAATTTATAAATTTATAATTATTATAAATAAATCATTATTATTTTTTAAATAATTATTTATATAATTATTACTAAATAATTATATATATTTAATAATTATAAAATTATGATAAAATGATTTAAATAAATCCTTTATTAGTGTTAAAAAAGAGTTGTTAAAAAGAATTATTATCAGTGCTAAAATATTAGCATTGATAAATGTTTTTTATAATCTTTTCTGAGCGCTAATAAATCTTGAGATTTATCAGTACTTTTTTATTGCTAATAGAGATCCCTTTTATCAGTGATTATCAATTTAATTCTTATAAAAGGGATCTTTATCGGTGATTTTCTAAAAGCGTTGTTAAATTGTTCCCAATCTATTTAAAAGAGCCCTAACGGGTACTCACTCATTGCGATTCTAAATCTCTCATAAAACTCCTCTGTTGTTGGCACCACTCCACTATGATCCATCAGACAAATCAAGGATAGAATCTAATGTATGTCATTTTTTACTTTTCCTATATAATTGTTTGATCTTTTAAATTCTGGTTTTTTGCATTTTTGCACTATTCTTAACCTTGATGAACCCTATATCTCATCTCCTCACTGCTGCTAGCATGACCCCTCTGTTCATTTTAATGGATTTTTGACAATATTAATATCTGTAGTTTAACTTCATGCAACTAGGATGAGAGATGTTGTGCAATTTAACTTCCTACTGCCATGATGAATTTGTACAGTTTAATGTCATGCAATAAAGATGAGAGATGTTGTAGAGTTTAATGTCTTTCTTCTATAATGAATTTGTGTATCTTATTGTCCTATAACTAGTTCGAGATACAATGTTCAGTTTAATGCCTTGCTACCAGGATGAATCTGTGCAGTTTAATATCATGAAAATAGGACGAGTGGCACTATGAAGTTTAACATATTTCTTCTAGGATGAATTTTTGCAGTTTAACATCATGGGAGCATGAAAAGGGATGATTTATGAACACTATGAAAATTATTTCATGAGAAATATTGTGTTAGTGTGAATTTTGACTCATTCCACATCCATTGTATCCAAAGTCCATGCTCTATTTTGTGGATAATCTTAGCTTTGTTTTCCAAAATGGTTTTTGGAAAGGGGAAAATGATTTTTGGAATTGGATTTTCTTTAAAATTGTGGGTTATTATACTGTCAAAAGTGGCCTTTTAAGAATGTAGATTGAAATTGTAAATGAAATAGTGGTTTTATAAGAGATAATTCTTCTTTTGTTATAAAATTTGGCTTGTGAGACAATTTTTTTTCATAGATGTTTCTTTCATTTGTGTTTCATATTGATTATGAACCTGATTTTATGATTTTTGTGTTATTCAGAATATTCCACCTAGAAAGGTCCTCAAAGTTTCTAGTTGGTCTCACCCTATTTTTGTTTCTCCTCAGTTGCTTCCCATCTTCTATGGAAATCAAGGTTCGTTAGAGGTATTCAAGTGTCTTGAGGAAGTTGAGAATGTCTTTAGAGTGTTTGGAACTCCCAAAGTTGTTAAAGTTTTTGATGTTCTGGGTCTTCTTGGGGGTCCATATTTGGAAGAATGAGAGTTTTTTTCCACACCAATGATGCAATTTGGGATGACGTGGGAAAATTTTATGTCCCTATTTGTTCAATGACTTATACCTGAGGAGTGAAGATGAAGAAAATGGAAGATCTCATGAGTGTTCTGTATGGTGAAAGGATGATGAAGGCTTATGTCGAACACTTCAAAGAGATTGTTTCCTTTTTTGGGAGGTGGTGTTGCAAGATCTCTTGAAAGATTATATTTTTATTGGGGTTCTTCATCCAGAGATCAAGGAGTGAGTCCTCTTCTCCAAGTATATCCATTTTGAGAAGTTGGTGGAAGAAGCATTTTTGGATGAGTTTTTGTGAAAGAATCATAAAAACATTGGCTCCGTTTTTTTCTCTCATGTTGGGTTGAAGATGTTTGGAGTTTCCTCATTTTTGTTTTGTGGATGTTGTAAGTTCATCTTTCATTATAAAATTATGATGAAATTATCCTTTCTTAGTTCAAATGGGTTTTCTTTTTTGAATGTGAACCTTTAAATGGTTATACTTTTATGAATTAGTTCCCATATTTTTATCGTGCTTGTTTGGATATGTTTATTTTTGTGGAATCAATCTTTATGCCTTATTTGCAGTTTCATTTATATTCTGTATTTTGGTCATTTCTACTACTATTTATACTAATGTAGCGTGTTGTATGAATATTGATATCTATTTGGAACCATTGATTAATGAATCCAAAACATGGATTTGTTGTGCATTACTCCAAAATTTAATAACAAAACTATGGATTCTCTATGCACCTCACTACTATTGGTTAACTACCACTTAGTATAAAATCTGATCTGTACATCCTGCCCAATGTGAGTGTGATCATCTCATCTCATACACACTCACTACCATCTCTTTTATATAACTATTCATCATTCACTCTTCCTTCTCTTTCGGCACCCAATTATTATATGCATGTATCTGTATGCATCATGCATCTTTACAAGTATTAAATGGGTGAAAGAAGATAAGGAAAAGTGAATGTTGAATGGTGATATGATAGAGATAGTGGTGATCATTTGTAGGATGAGAGAATCATGGGGACGTCAGGTAAAAAGTTCATGTTAGATTCTATGCTAAGAGTTATTTAACCAACAGAAGTCAAGTGCACATATAATCCTTAATTTTGTTATTGGCTTATATCTGGACCAAAAAAACACTTTAAAAATATTTAAAGGAAATGTTATGATATAATTTATCTATTTTACCAAAAAATTATATAACAAAATTTTGATTTAATTTTCATTATTCCTTGTAGAGTTTATTTATTTTAGAATATTTCTATCCATGCATCATGTCTTTGTAGGAAGAGAAATGATGTTGTCTCTACTCAATCACAGAGGTAATCTTGATGTTTTCACAGTAAAATCATTTGTCGTATAATTAATGAACTGTTTCATATTTATGTTTAATTTATTTCTTTTTAGTATTACACATATAATAATTTTTTCCTTATACAGGTGTATTTATTTGTTCGAGTTAGGGTGTTATATCCAACTTTCATGCTTCTTCTCCCTCAAAACCTTTTCACCCCTGAAATGTTGCATTTATCATTTTCTTTGAATTTATCTCTATTTCCTTTGAAAGAAGAGCACCATCGCTGCCTCTACTCAATTAAAAAGGTAATATTGATATTTTCACTGTAAAATATTTTTCTATAAAATTAATGTATTATTTTATATTTATGTTTTTTATTTATTTTTAGTATTACTTCTAATAATTGTTTTCTTATACTGGTGGAATCTTTTTTTGAGTTGATGTGGTTTGTTTGAAGCTACTCATGCAGTGTTTGTAGTTCAAAAAATAAAGTCAATAGAAATCCTGGTAACATTGATAGTTAGGATTATTTTTGAGTATATGTAATAATTTGTATTTATGTAATTGTACAAACCAATGTTTAAAATGTTTATAATATAGTGCTTTTTTCTGGTATTTGTGTTTTAAATTTCATTTCATTTAAATTATTTAATGGGACTTGTTTTTATTGATATCGAGTGTGTTTTTGGTGTGTTTTCAGTGTGTTTCTAGTGTGTTTATAGTGTCTTTCAGGTGCTTCAGGTGATTTAGTGTGCTGTTGCAACACACTGCAGTATGACCCTTTATTAGTGCTTTTAAAAGCATTGATAAAGACTACATTTATCAGAACTTTTAAAAGTTCTGATAAAGGATGCATTTATTAGCGCTTCTAAAATAGTCATAAAGGTATACTTTATCAGCGCTTCTATAGCGCTGATAAACAAATACTTTACTGGTGTAAAATAAAAGTCCTAATAAATGGGACCTTTATCACCACTTTTAAAATAACTGATAAGGGTTCCATTTATCAATGCTATTATTAGCGATGATAAATGTCCCCTTTATCAGTGATTTTTTAGTGGTGATAAAATTATTAGGTTTTTAACATCTCTCACTTTGTCATAACTTTTCTATCACTAATATAGGTCATTTATAGCGTTGTTAAAGTCCATTTTTGTAGTACTGTCAGTAGAATCTTCGGTGATCGAATCTAAATAATATTTACTCTAAACTGGTGATTAAATCCGAACATAAAACTATATAATTTTTATGATTGGTAAAGTCCATCTAGTAGATGGTGAATCCCAATAAGTTGTTTAAAAAAGAATATGTCAACATCTGAATAATGAATGTAGGATTCTGGAAACTATCGAAAGTCTTTCACATATCTAGCCTCATTAGGAATGTTATTTCTATTTCACAATTGGATGATTATAGATATGGAAGTATATTTTTAATTAAGTTATGGAATGATACTTGAGGATCCATGGTGATTGAAAATAGTGTATATATGGTACCCTTTACCTATATATAAATTCATATGGGAGTGAAATTATCAGAAGTTCAACTTAAGAAGATCTAAAAGTATGGAATTGTTAGTATGGTCACCTCAGTAAGAAGGACTTGAATTTTATAAAGGATAAGTGAATATTGAATTTGGATCACATGTAAATATGAAAGTAAAAAATTTGTCTACTAAAAAATAATAATGAGTGTCCTTATACTTAGATAATCAAAAGTTGTGTACTAGGAAAGAAGAATGAGGGTCTTTCTACTCAGATGATCTTGTACACTTAGATATTTAGGGTCCCTCGCCTATTAAATTCTATAGTGGTTACATTTTATTTATTTATTTTATTGATTAAGTTACAAGTAAAGTATGTCTTTAATTCCTGAATCACAAATCTGATGCATTTTAGGTATTTGTTCAGTGGGAAGTGTTTGTAGAAAGACAATTTATCCGGAAGTTAATGTTCCTTAGAAATGACAATAGTGGTGAGTAAATCAGATGAAACTTCCATAATTTCTATATGTGGGAAGGGATGATACATGATAAGTTAGTTATCAAGACTCTACAATAGAATGGAGTATCTGAAAAGATGAATTACAATTATATAGAATGCTAAAAGTATGAGTTTTCACTCAGTAATTCATAAGGTGATTCAGGAATAGACACTCAACATGATGTCTTATCTCACTAATAGAAGTCCATCATCAACAGTTGGGTAAGAACTTCTAGAGGGGATTTATTCTAGAAAAGGCAAAAAGTTTGGTATCATAAACTCTTCATTATCTTATCACATATATAGATAAATGCAATGGACCGTGATTAACATTAACTGAGATTAAAAATATATTTTCATTGGTTATGGAGATAAAAATTTTGGATATCATTTATGGTACGGTGAAAGAAAATAGATCATCAGAAACAAGTATATTGTCTTTGATGAGAATTTCATGTAGAAGGACCAGAATTTTGTTGATCAGGAAGTTCAAAGAGAATCCGTTGTCGAAATACATGATGAAAATAGTATCAGTAGTTTTAAAAAATTAGAGAACTCGTATGCAGTTTCTCAAAGAACCTAAATAAGACCATCATATGTTCTAAAAAGTTCAATAGTAGTTGAAGCTCGATTGGGATCTCTAGAAGTACATGATTATGAAGTATAAGTATTGACAGAACCAAGTAGTTTAGCTCAACTGATTCAGTTGTGGAGATAAAACAAAATTAGGAGACCAATGTAGAGGTTTGGGCATGATTTGAACTCTCTACACCCAAAGGATGTAGGATAGCAAAAACATATGGAGGATGTTTTACTTAGTGACTCTAAGTAATGAAATTCAACCCTAAATGAATAAATGGATTCATTAAACTTCAAAGAGAATTGTGATATGGATGAACAACCATATAGTAAAAGGGAACATGAGAATAAATGGGGTTATCTAATTATGAAATAGGTTAATGAAAACAAGATATAAAAATCATAGTTGGTATGAAGGGGTTTCAATAGAAGCAAGGAATTTATTTTTCTAAAATCTTCTCACTCGTAGTTAAACATTCAACCATTATAATAGTGCTAATTATTATTGCATCAAATGATTTTTATCTATATTAGATGGATTTCAATACCACGTTCCTTCATGTTTATTTGGAGGATTATATTTACATGGAATAAATGGTATGTGTACTAAAAGTTGGGCATTCGAATTTGGTATGTAAACTGAACAAAAGCCTCTATGGGATGAAGTAACAAACAAGATAGTGGAATCAAAATTTTGATTCATTTATTTCAGATAAAGGGTTCAATATGTGTAATGAATATCACTGTTATTATTTAAAATAAAGGGAAGATTGGACTTTTATCATATTTCTCTTATATGTGGTTGACATAATTATTGATGGATTAGAAGTTCAAAAAATCCAAAATTTAAAGTGTGATTTGTCCAGAACATTCATGAGGAAAGATATTGGGCAAGAAAGGAATATTTTAGGGATGACTGGACCTTGGTTCAATCTCAAAAAGATTATGTTTGAAATATTTTCAAAAGGTTTTTGATGACAGGAAGTAATCTACCCCACCCCCTCCTTTCTTCTCACTTCATGTTTTCTAGGTCTCAAGAACCAAAAACTAATGTTGAGTCCAATTACATGAAAAAACTACCATATGCATCAGTGGTATGAATTTTAATGTATGTAATGGTTTTCAATCAGCTATAAATTGACAATGTAGTTGGAGTTTTATGTCAGTATATAGGAAATATTAGGAAATTTCACTAATAGTCTATGAAGTGGAACATTAATTATTTTAAAGGATCAAAATATATAACTCTTTTCTTTGGGGAGGAAGATCCATTACAAGTCTCTTTGGACTTGGAATATGTTGGAGATTCAGATTCAAAAAAGAGTACAATGTGTTTAATATATACATAAGGAGGAAACAAGGTTTGTTGGATGTCATAGATTCAGAAGATCTTTACTTTGAGTTCAACTGATGTAGAGTATTTATTCACAATTGAAACTAGGAAATAAATCGTATGGTTGAATAGACTGTTACAAGAACATGGAAGGATTAAAGAGGGGTATTACTTTACTATGATATTCAAAGTGTTATTCACATGGATAAAAATATTTTGTTTCTTTCTCAAGAAAACCATAATGATATAAAGTTCCATTCCATCAAGAATTTTTTGGATGAAATGTAGCTGAGCTATAGAAGATATCAGGAAGAAATAATCAAAAAACATAATCACCAAAGTGGTAGTTTAAGAAATTATAAGGTAGCATCAATCCTTTCTGGGATTTGGGTTAAGGAAAGAAAATTCTTGGAGGGATGTCAAGGTTTTCACTAGAATAAGTCTTCAAGTGGGATATTATTGGGATGTGAAACCTTGTTCTGGGAATTGAAAGTTTATAGAACTAGATGTTAATTCAATGGAATTATAGTCAATGGTAGGTGGATGGTATCTAAGTAAAGGTCATTGGAGTTAACCTCTATATCTCTAGTAGGTTTCCCCTAATGGTATCAGGACCATCAGAAGTTCATATCTATTGATTGTTTTATGGTGGAGTGTTGGGAGGTCAGGAATTTTTGCAGAGTTGATGGTTTTTTTGGTTGGTAAACCTATTTAGGCAGTCATGCCTCTTGATATGGGTTTTCAAGGGATCAAGATTTTACTTGTTTGAATGGTTGTTCTTAGTATTTAGGCATTAATGCCTCTTGATATGAGTTAGGAAAGTACCGACCATGTACTCGATGCGTACATGTTGTGTGATGACAATGTAATAATTCCTACTACATGGTGTGTAGTGTGGCTCGACACGTTGTGTATCATGCTTTCTGCATACTAGCTGAGTTCTAGCTGTGTGTCAACCCATGTGGCACGTCCAAGCCATGTGGATACCTCTACTTAAGTCAGAGTATGTACAAGGCCACTACATGGAATGTTTTCCTTAATACACGTTGTGTATTTTTATTTTTATTTGGTTAAATGAAAGAGCATTGTGTCTTATTTCGAAAAACAACTTCTTCTTCCCCAACTTCAGAATAGGTCTATTCTGAAGTTCCAAAGAACATTTTCTACCTTAGAATCATCATCCATTGTCCATTATTCAATCCAACAGTGGTTGAGGGATTGCAACAGTGAGGCTAAACCTGCACACCCTGTTCCGTTCTTGATCCTTTGCCTCACACGTCGTAGTTTCCATTAGAGTGGAATTGTGGGAATTTGACATAAATGTAGATCTAAAAATATTGGCTTCAAATTGGAGCTCGATATCATATGTGCCTACATCTACGATTCTCAGGTAGGTGGTGTATACCTTCTTTCATGTTTTTGTAGACCCTTGGGTGGCACGGCTTAAAGCGCGCATTTGGGTATTTTGTGCATGAACCTGTTTTATTTGCTATTACATATTGAATTAATTTTTATGCCTATGGGATGCCTTTGGGATTGCCTTATTTCCTATATTTTATGATCAAGGATGAGCGAGAGGATGAAGCTCATTGGGAAATTTTGGCTTGGGTTCCAAAATGGTTATAATTGGTCTGGTTTGTTTAGAACTGGTATGTATAATCTAGTAAAGAATGATTACGTTGTTTAGAGTCATTCAAGACCTCAGTGATGTTGTGTGATAACCATTGGGTTAGTGAAAATTCAACTATTTATATTGTTTTTCCTATTTATGTGACTTGTTTAGAAGTGTTATATATGTAATTTCTGAATTACATATGCTGGAACCCTTTGGGTTGTGTTGGGTGTGAACCGGATATTCTTGAGTGATGCTGATCACAGTTTGGGCTTGGCTTGAGCTACATTGGGTAGTTCAAACCATGGGATTAGGAATCATGGTTGTCGGCTTGAGGCAGGATGACTGTCTGGTTGGGCATGGCCCGGGTCACTTAGATGGAAAGGCCATCGAACATGAGTGGCATGGTCGCAGGGGCACGAGGTGTCAGAGAGGTTGTGGCTTGTGTACTATTTTGATGATTACCACTCACCTAGAACTTTGAGTAGTGTGCACATAGAGAGACTCTTTGATGATGTGGTTTTGACCCCTAGTGTGTATAGAGGCCCCTGTTAGTTGCGGTTTAGGTGCTATTGCTTTGGGGGTGCTTGCTATAGGAGGCCACATAGAAGGTAAGGATCCTTCAGGGGATAGAATTGAGGTTATCGAGTTTGGGGCAGAGGCTTGCCGTTATTTGAGGTAAGACATCAATGTCCCTCCAGTTACATTATTGAGGGAAGATATCGATGTCCCTATGGTTACATTCTTTTAGGTCATACATCGCTATCCCTCTGGTTAATTTATTTGAGGGAAGACATCGCTATCCCTTCAGTTACTTATTTAAGGACAGGCATCATTGTTCCTCTGAGCAGCTATTTCTGGGGAGTGTCTTTGGGACGTCGATACTTGAGACACGCAGTGTCAGGGGGAACATGGCGTCAGGTTACAAGACATAGATTCCTGTGTTGGTTGAAGCAGGTGACACTTCATGGTGGCTGCAGAGCACAAGTGGAGTTTATGTTTATTTTTGCATCATAATTTTACTGTTTGCATTATAACTGCATGCCTTCTTAAACACTTATATTAGGTACGCATCATTGGGTGGTATCCTACTAAGATTTGTCTCACACCCTACACAGGCCCTTCGGGACACGTGTAGACTTTATGGATTTAAGTGCAGGAAAGAGGCCAACTTCAGAAGCTGGACTGCAATAGCTATTGCATGGAGATGGTATGGACCTTGAGGTCTTGTCGAGCTGGAAATTATATTGTTTTTCTTCCTTTCATGTATCCACAAGTTTACTTATTATGTAGCTACAGTTGGTTAGCCATTGGCTCCCTTTATATATATGGATATGTATGACCTGCTTTGGATGAATGTTTTTTGTTCAGTAGTAGTTATAAGTGATCAGCATACTGTTTTGTTTAATTTTTTCTATTGTTATTTATATTTATTGATTCCTCTTTTTATCGACATTGAATGTGATTATGCTCTGTGGGTCTATTTTGAGTCTGCTGAGTCGTTTATTCCACTGTATATTTATTATTATACTAGTATCAGTACTATTATTATCCTCTGAGAGGGTATATCCTCTCCACTATACCTATCAGAAACTCGCTGCTAGTCAGCATCCTTTGGCATTTGGGGAGGTATGCCTAAAGTAGTAACACCCAACATGTTTAGCATTGTTCGAGGGGCTGTTTGGGTCTGGGTCGTCACAAAGTGGTATCTGAGGATTTCTTGACAGGGATTTAGTAGCAGTGTTTTGCTGGCTACTAATGAGATTGAGGCTTCTCTTTTTATTTTTGTTGGTTTTAATATTTTGGATATGGTAGACTGGAGATAGGTTGTGACCGGAAAAAGGTTTCTAGCTTGTAATTTGGTGTCTGTAGGCCCAGGTACGAGGGATGGACCAAGTTTCCATGGGTGGGAATTGTTGTTTTCTTTTTTCTCAGAGTATAGTTTATACGATTTCCACCTTGGTGGCTCACTTGGTGTGTGATGTTAATGATTGTGATATGTAAACCTTGACCTAGTGTAGTAAAGGAGATTTGGACCTCAGCTCGTTATGTTAGGGCTTATTTTTTTGGCTTTTAATAGGCACATTTTTAGGGTATTTCAATTTTATAATTTCATGTATTCTTTGTGAAGTGATAATGCCATGTAAATAATATCATATTGCCATGATTTGTATGCTTTGAAATGGGAATAGGTGAAAATTTTTATAGAATGTTTTGTTGATTCAAATGTGTAATGCCAGACTTTATATTTTTGTAGATTTTCATGTGGCAGGGTATTTGAGTCTGGATTTTGAATAAACAGACATGTACTATGGTTGATGTGATTTTAATCATCAGGATTGGGTGACTTGGTTATCAGTTTGAGGCAATGTTATTTGTTAGGATGGGAAATTCTCAAGGTACTTTTGATACTTGGCTCTGTTGAGGGTGGGTAAGGAGACCATGAGGCCTGGATGCCATGGGCATGGGTTACAATAAGGGAGAGTAAGGGTAGTTGTTTTATGTTTCTTCTTTACTGCTTTCCTTATCTATGTTTAATATATATTTATATATATATATATATATGGGTGTCTGAACATTTATGTTATTCAGTAGGTTCCTTTTAGTTGACTCAGATGGAGCGTCAGGCGGGAGATGATACAGTGCCACAGGATCAGGTTCAGGATCCAATGCAGGTAGAGCAGGATCTGCGAGTACATGATTAGGGACAGGATCTAGTTCAGGATTCAGTGTAGGTAGGATAACAGCTGGGTTTGGCAGCATTCAGACCATGGCTCGATAAGCAGCTCTGAGCTAGCCTAGCACGTGTCTTGCAGGGGATTAACAAAGGTGTGCATGGTACAGAGCCATCTATGGCATATCTGACGTGGGAGTTCTAGTCGTAGAACCTGCCACTTTTTCAAGGTGAGGGTGGTCTACAGGTGGCTGAGAACTGGATAGAGAGCATGAAGATGATCTTTGAGTAGCTCAAGATGCCTCCAAGGCGGAGGGTCAAGCTGGCGACGTACATGTTGCGAGGATCGGCAAAGTGCTGGTGGGATGTGCAGGTTCAGGCTCACAGGCACGAGGGAATAGCATGAAAAGACTTAGAGGATAGGTTTTTTGAGAACTTTTACCTAGAGACACTGAGGGAAGAGAGAGCTCAGGAGTTCTTGAGCCTTTAGCAGTGAGACATGTCCGTCATGGACTATGCAGCTACTTTCACTGAGCTATCTCTCTTTACACCTGGTATGGTAAGAGATGATGCAACAAGGGTGAGGTGCTTCGAGGATGGCTTACGACATGCCATTCGGATCCATGTGAACATCTTCAGACTGGGTTCGTTCTCAGAGGTGGTGAATCAGGCACTCATATCGGAGGGAAACAAGAGGGATAGACCCCAGGTTGGTCGGGCAATGACTTTAGGTAATGGTTCAGATAGCAGGAAGCAAGGAGGGGATGAGTTCCAGTAGTGATGTAAGGCCAAATACTCAACTAGACCACCTCGTAGAAGTTCTTTAGTGAGTTTATTTTAGTGTGGGTAGCCAGGACATGTCTGGACTTAGTGTGATAGGCCTCCAAAAGAGTGTCAGGCATGTGGACAGGTTGGGCATCTGGAGAGGTTCTACAGGTAGCCTACTCAGACAGCCAGCATGCAGGGACCAAAAAAGACAGTGGAATCTAGATTTGGTTCTGGTTTGGTACTAGGAGAGGTTTTCTGAGATTTGGATGCATGCGGAGGATGTGACAAAGATAGCGGGACCCAGCTGAGGGGTCAGTGGCCGGTGACTAGAGCAGCACTGTAGGGAGTTTAGGCATCCAGCAGTAGTACTTCAAGCTAGGTGAACACCGTGGAGCTTCCAGGGGCTGAGCATGCTGGTGAGCCGGCGACGGTTAGAGATCCACCGCGAGTGTGGCCATGACTTTTTGTTTTCTTTTGGAATGACTGGTTGAGGCATGCCTGTTTTGAGTGCATTAGGTGCACAAGATTTATGGGGACTGACTAGATGCTGGTCAGTTGGATTGGTGCCATATTGGGTGTGTGATATATTTATATATATGTACGAGATGCGTGGCATCGGGGCATCGAGGATGCAGGTTACTTGAGGTGCCATGGGCATCAGGGCATCGAGGATGTGATCTACTTGAGGTGCCATGGGCATCAAGGAATCAAGGATGTGGGTTATTTGAGATGTCATGGAATTAGGGCATCGAGGATGCAGGTTACTTGAGGTTCTAGGCACCAAGTTTGTTTTAAGCATCCATAGGAAGCCAGAACTTGTAGAGGTGGACACCGATGCGGTGCGGGATACATTTGGGTGTTAGAAAGTTACACGGGATCATGAATGAGGTGCAGGGGTGAAGATGCGTTACGAGAGGACCATGAGTCCAGAAACAGGTTAGTGAACCCATGATTTGTTTATTTTTGTAGGGTTGAGACTGAGTTAGAAAATTCCTAAGGTGGGGAGCCTCTTGAGGAATTTAACGAGAACCTTGAGACTGGGAGAGTTTGGGTTAATTTGATCAGGGTAGAATATTTGGTACCATCTCCATGTTTCATTTGATAGCTCAGTGATGAGCTATATTAAGGTGGGGAAATTGTAAGAACCCAAGTTTTTAGAACATGTCAAAATCCTAAACCTATTTGAATTTTTGACTTGTTTCTGAGAAATCTGGGAAAATCTGGGAAAATCTGGGAATTTCTGGAAATTTCCAGACTACACACGAAGTACTCTAAAGTACACGTCGTGTATGGGTTAGGAAATTACTGGCTATGTGATCGTCGAGTACATGCCGTGTGATGACCGTGTAATAATTACTACTACATGGCGTGTAGTGTTGCTCGACACACCGTGTATCCTGCTTTATACGTATCGGCTTATTTCTAGTCGTGCGTCAACCCGTGTGGCACATCCAAGCCATGTGGATACCTCCACTTAAGTCAGAGTAAGGTCAAGGCCACTATATGGCATGTAGTCTTTAATAGACGCCATGTATTTTTATTTTTATTCAGTTAAATGAAAGAGCATCAAGTCTGATTTTGGAAAACAACTTCTTCTTCCCCAACTTCAGAATAGGTCCGTTCCGAAGTTCCGAAGAATGTTTCCTACCCTAGAATCATCATCCGATGTCCATTATTCAATCCGTTAGTGGCCGTGGGATCACAACAACGAGGCTAAACCCACGCAGGAAAGAGGATAGCTTTAGGAGTTGGACTGCATTAGCTATTTCATAGAGATGGTATAGACCTTGAGATCTTTCCTATCTGGAGAATATTTTGTTTTGCTTCCTTTCATCTATCAGTAAGTTTATTTATTATGTAGATACATTTGGTTATCCATTGGCACCCTTTATATATATATAGATATTTATGACCTACTTTAGATGAATGTTTTTTTGTTCAGTATTAGTTACAAGTGATCATCATGCAGTTCTGTTTACTTTCTGCTCCTGTTGTTTATATTTATTTCTTCCACTCTACGGGTTTGGTTTGAGTCCAATGAGTCATTTATTCTGTTGCATATTTATTATTATACTCAAACCAGTACCGTTATTATCCTCCAAGAGGGTACATCCTCCCCACTATACCTATCATACCCTCGCTTCTAGTTGGAAGTATTTGGCGTTTAGGGAGGTGCGCCTAAGGTAGTAACACTTGACCCGTTTAGCACTGTTCGGGTGGCTGTTTGGGTTCGGGTCATTAAATTTTCTCCTATTTCTCCATTTCAAGTTTTACCTATGGATATTTTAGTAATTTATTTTTTTACTGAGGTGTGTGTGAAAGGTTGACTTTGTACAGAGACTACGGTGAAGTGACTATGTACTTCTGGTAAACTTAGTTGAAGGATGAAGTGAACTTATAGGGATTTTATTTTTCACTATTTTTCTTTATCATGCAAATTTATAGTGGTTACGTTGATCATACTTCTAGTGGTCTTGTGATAGTATATGAGATCGGTATTTCATGTGATTATTGTTTCCCTAACACAAACCAGTCTCGATAGGTCTTCATTCCACCCTGTAAAATTCTCTTGTCCATATTGGCACCCTATGTCATGAGTATACCTTATACTATGAATCAAAGCACACTTTTCACTCATATTTCACCACCCAACTCAGTTTTGTGTTTGATCTTGGTGTCATTTCATAGTGACACATTATTCCTACAGTGCAGCATGGTTAGCCCATTTGTTTAAACTCTAAACACCATTATGTCTTGGCCAGTGCGATTTCAACAAGTATCTCCTAAACCAATGAACCTTATGTATAATCCAATTGATCCTTATGAAAAAACTTTTATAATTAACATTATGGAAAGTTCAATGACTTGCGATGTTGTTTCAACTTAATACTTACAACATTAGCTATTTCTTGCACCATGGTTTCAAGCTAATTCATCTATCATTTTAGATTCTTACTACCATTTCCAGATCCTTCAAAGTCTTTTATAATACTTCCAAACAACTTGTAATGGAATATATATATATATATATATATATATATATTGAGAAAAAAATATTGTCAATAAATACCTTTAGTTCCTACATGAACTTTCCTATACATTATTCCTCATCATATGTTAAACTTTTACAGTTTGTTCAATTCCATTATTTTTTAAAAATATTAACTATTTATGGAAATTCATTCTGTTTTATTACTAGTTTTAAGGAAAACAACATGTTCTCACCTTATTCTGAGGTTCTTTACTCACTCTATAAAACATCACTTATGAAGTTCAATTTTATACATACTTCTCCACTCCTTTATTATAATTTTTTTCATTTTTACTTCTTATCTATATCTTATGCCTCTTTATTCAAATATAAACATTCAAAAATACTTAATTACTTTTACTCAAGAGAATCATTAAGATATATCTTTTGGTTTGGTTTTGACATAAGATTTTATTACCCATTCCTTTTTCATTGGTTTTCTTATCCTTATTCCTTATGAATGAATTCCTTTTTATAAATCACATATACATGTGTATATTATAATTTGATGGGTTGAACCAAAATTATAGAGCCCCAAAGGCATTGATAAATGTTTTCATCTAATGTGATACCAATTATGGTGCACAAACAACAATCCTATAACACCATTTTAGGTTTTCTTGGTAGTGAGCCTTGAATTATGATTATGATTTCACGTTTTATGATTTTTTACCATTTTTATTATTCCATGATCATATGATATCTACTTCTCTATTAAATGCCTCTATGTGATGATATATGACCCTCCTATTTTATGATATCATGTTATTCCTTTTGTATCTTATGTTACACTTCATGTTTATTTCCTTACTGGGATTTATAACTACCATTTTCTATTACGCATTTCTCTAGGGTATCCTATACAGAAATGAAAGTGTCAATTGGAATTATAAGAACCATATAGATATTAAAATAAATATGTTATAGTTTTTATTTAATCTGATATTATATGTAACTAATCTCTCAAATAAATTATACCTCTAGATTTCTGGGTTATGTATTAAGGTATTTTATATCAAAAATCATGTAATGATAAGTGTATAGGACATGGGTTCTTCTTGGTATGGTTATATATTTTGTAGGATTTCATTAATAGTTTGGTTTTGTTTTGGTTTTTTTTATCTTCTATTTGAATAATGTGATTATTTTGGAATTTTAGATGTGATATATTATCAAAATCCTATAATGCTCTTACATATACCATATATCCACATAGCCACAATTTATAAATAAATTTATTGAAGTGTTGTATCTATTTAAAATATTTGACTTTCTTTTACTAAATAATGTGTTATGTCATCATTCATGAAAAATAAAACTTCTGATAACCATTTATTCTCCTAACAAAATTCTCCATTCCCTTAATGAAACCTTTTTTGGTGCATAATGTAATTATAGATTATATTAGTTTATTTACTCCATATTATTATTGTTTGTTGTTCACAAAAGATAGTTCATTCATGTAAATGAGTGTTGGAAATTTATTCCATAAAAATGATGCAACATCTCACTACTCCATACAAGGACACCATATTTATATGATGTGTTCACATATATATAAAACTTCTTGTTCATTTTTATCTGAATAATCCCTAGCCTTCCCACTGTCCATCTCAATTTAAATTCCACACACATATAGACCATGTTTCATGTAAGTGCATTATTATAAAATGCATATCATTGATATGATATCTATAAAACATTCCCTTTTAATGTATTTTTTCTAATTTTTAAAAACTAATTATAATCATCCAAAGATTTCACCCATTTCATGTATGTTGGTAGTATTAGTTCCCCTATTGGAAGGTTATCCATTTTCTGTATATTGTGAATTTTTTATAATGAATATAAATAATTTTCTCTTCTTTTTTCAAATTTCTAACTTAATAATTTACTAAATTTTCCTAATATTTTTCTAATACAACCATTATAATTAACACATTCATCTTGTATAATAATTGTATTATCTTATTTATCTCCTCATTTTTAATAGATTTTATTTATTTTGATATTTATTATTCTTATATTTGATGCATATGTTGACATATTATTTATTTCCACTTATATGGCCCTCCATCATGATAGGATCAAAATTAAAGAGGTGAAAAAAATTCAATGAATAGAATGTATCGTCAAGACATTTGGACTAGTCATGGGAGGTTTTATTTATATCAAAAATTTTAAATTTATAGTTATGATTCAGGTTATGTTTAGTTCATGAAAAATGTTAACTTTTGTAAATTTTAAAGCCTATGGGATTTTGAAACCCAATTGCAACATATATATGGCTTGTTAACCTTAATTTTTCTTAAATATTGAAGGAAGAAAATATACACTATGGAATTCATGTTTTTACAAGCCAATGGTAGTTTCCAATGCCATAATAATTGTTTAAAAAATTATTTTTTAGGGCCTCAAATTATAGTTTTCAATATATTTTTTTTAAAAAATAGAATAAAATAAAACATGTGGAGAATATCATTGATGGCTACAAATACCCACCCCAATACGTTGTTCAGAGGAATTGTCGACATTTTTTAAAAAATAACAATAAAGATATTTTTTGAAACCATACATATAGTTTGATATGATTGTATATAAATATTTTAAATGTTTTAATATTATTATTTGAGTAATCCTTTTTATTAAAACATTAAATGTTATTTTTTTAAAACTCATTTAAATTCAAAATTACATTTCCTAATATATCTCAAACAATCATGTAACAGATATGGTTTTCCCTCATCCAATATAAAGGGAAGGATACACCATGGCCGAACAAGAATTCCACTGCTTCTTGTGAGGGAGAGGTATAAGAAAGTGGTTGGCAGGAATGAACATGAAATGGTGGAGGGAGAGGTAGTGGTTGAGCCTTCCCTAGACCCACCGAGAGGAGGAAGATAGCGATGAAAGATCATAAGTGCCTCTAACTTCTATTTCACCTTCTTCAAGCACTGTAAAATCCTCTTCAAGAAATCCAGGGATCTTCCTAGGTTGAGTGGCATGAGGATCAGTGTCATAGTCTTCTCTCTTTCCACCAACAAGATATTCGTTCAAGGATTCCCACCCTATTTAAGTTCCATCATCCACACCTTACTCATAGGTTGCAGCTATGATTCCTTTAATCAAGATTAAGAATATGGTTTTTATGTGGTGTCATCTAAAAGAGCATCATTTTTGGAGGCATCTTCAACTATGGAATCTTCACAACCACCTCCAGTAGCAGCCAGTATAGAGGAGTGGAAGGATGAAGAGGGAGTGTTGTGAATGTTTCTAAACAAGCCCAAGGAAATGATGAGGGTGATGGTATGAATGAGTTAAAAGTCATTCTGGATAATTTGGAACTAAAGTTTATCGAGGAGTTTTTATTAGGATAGGCTTCCTAAAGTTCTCTATGATTGTGTGTTTTAGGAACATTGTGTAAAAAGAACTAGACTAGGGATGAGATGGGGGTGGTATGCCCTATTTAATTATTTTTTTCACTTTCTTATAATATATATATATATATATATCAATAAATATATAATATATTGATTTATTTTAAAGACCCACACTTTTAAAACATATTGGCATCATCAATGACATCTCTTGATTTCACTATATTCAAGGTATAGAATAAAAAAATGCACCACATAATAAAAAACACTAGTTTGTTCTATTAATATGTAACATTACATATTAATGATAAATATACACTCCATAAAATTACAAATGGCACAATTACATAGTTAAAATAAATAAATAACATAAATAGATTTTGAAAATCCATAAGGTTGTTTTCACATAGAAAATGGTTTCAGAGAACATTTTTCTTCTTTTATTTTGACTAATATGAGACTTAGTACAAAGAAAATAAGATTTGTAGGGCTTAGTTAGTTAATTTACCATGTTCTTATCTAGAAAATATCTAATATAACTCTAATTTACTATTATCAGGATTTTTGTTACAATTTTATGGAATTTTAGGTGTATTTTTTCATCATAACTAGGAACATAGGATCACATGTCATATATACCCATGTTCTTATTTTTTATAGTATCTATTTAAATTAATTCCTTAAGGTTTTTCATCTATTTAGGTGATACTTGTATTATCTATTGTGTGATAAATCTATTTCTATGCTTATGTGATAGATCTATGCTGGAATTAGTTGATGAAATTGATCATGATGTTGTTTGTGTGTGTGTGTGTATATATATATTTATGTGAATAAATTGTAGGGATAGAGGATGTTTTTTAGTTATATGAGGGATATACCTTGGGTTTTGTGTAAGCTTATATGGAAAACTTTTTATAATCCCATGAACTATTTAGTATTTTTCATAAATGTTCAAAATGATTCATTCATGTTAAAGAAGATGTCTCCCCATTGAAGAATGATGTGATTGTCAACTAATGTGGGATATGGTACTCTTGTTATGGTAGAAACACATGTTCCACCACATGTTTTGTGAGAAGGTTTAGTAGACCATACTACCACAACTACTCTGGTAGAAAAAATTGTTGGCCCACTTTATCTGGGTGTCCTTCTTTTTCCTGCCTAGGGTATAGGGGAAATGTGTTCAATGCTTAACTATTCCTAAGACTTCTAAATCCTGCATCCACCATCCTTTCTGGGCACTAGAGGGTCACAAGATGTGTAGGACTAGATATAAATCATTTATGGTGTCTTTGACCTCATTGATACACATGAGGACTTGATGGTGAAACTATTAGCATTCATGAAATAGGGAACCACTAGGAGATGGTGGGGCATGATGGGATAGGCTGGTAGGCATGATGGTCCCATTGAGTAAATTTTCAAGAACCTATTATTCGAAGATTTATTTCCTAATAATCTATTTTTTAACTATGCATGGGATCTAATTGATCTACATCATGGGTACATGTTTGTATCCACATAACCCTCTCATTTCACTGAGCTTCCTCACTTTTCTCTACTCTTGGCTGGAAATGAGGCACAAAAGGCCAGGAATTTTAAGAGTGGTATTCATCATGACATCAAATGGAATGTTCAAAGATTCAAACTAGTGACTTACCTATAGGCTTTTCAAAATACCTTAACTATCGATAAGATATTGGAGGTGAATCATGTAGTTGATCTGTAACACCACTAGAAAAATTATAATTATAAAGGATAAATGATACTACCCATGTTAAAAAAAATTACCTTTATTTTTGGTATCCTAAATAAATAGAACTAAAAAGTTAAGAGTGCTTGGTTTGGAGTAGTGATCTGGATGGGTGACCTTATGATAAGTTTCCCAGTGTGTGTGTGAGTGAGGAAAAAACACACTGAAAGAACATGTGTTGTCCCATGGGTAAAGTCTTTTGTCTGATATGATACCCCAGTAAGTAATAGCTTCTGTTGTGATGGGAAGATAGTGAGGAGATTATATGAGACCCATGGGTTCATATGATTAGGTTCATGGCTTGGGTAAGGCCAGTTCATGACAAATAGTATCAGAGCCAATACCCATCTGGAAGTGCAGAGGCACTACCTAGGTTTGAGGATTGGGGTGAACAATTAGGGTGTTGTGCTTTAAATGGGTGAAGAGTGTAACACCCTTAGAAAAGTGAGACATGAAAGTATAAATGTTACTACCCATGTCAAAAATGTTAACCATTCTTTTTGGGTACCTACCGGACTATAATTCTATAATTAAGTGTGTCTGGTCTAGAGTAGTGATCAAGATTGGTGGAATTCTTGGAAGTTTCCTAACGTGTGTGAGAGTGAGGAAAAAATACACTAAAATAACATGTGTTGGCCTATGGGGATAGAATTTAGTGTGCTAATAAATCACATTGAGTAATATCATGTTGTTTGTTAATAAGGAAACCAAGGTATTACATGATACCAATGAGGTCATATGATTAGCTTCATGTCCCAGGGAAGTTCAGGTCGTGACATGATCTTATTATAAACTTCAGTGCTCAGATAGGTGGACCACACTCTACTACGATGAGTACCTATTATTATAGAAGGAATATGAAGACCAAGTATGTTAATATATTAGTGGTAAATAGGTGGAGTAGTGTATGACTTCTCTAGACCCTTCATGAGGAGATCCATAGTGTTTCAACTATGGAATGTTTGGGCATTACTGTAGAGGCTTCATAACACCTCAGAGAAAGTTCCATAAAATTTGAAATATGGTAACCTTAAATAATTCTTCCACATGGATTTGAGGTCATGTTTTTATAATGGATCTAGGTATATTCAATCAGGGAAACAAGGATCCATCTGGGGAACTCACTAATTGGATCAGATGATGATGGATCTAGTGAGTCATGTAACTTACGGAAAGGGACTCAGATTTGATCCAAACCATATATATGTAGTGGACCAGACTCCAAAGAATGATAGTGATGTACCATCTACTGTATGAGTTACAATATTTATCATATCTATATTTTCATTATTATTTTTTGATATCAATTCTTTTCCTTTCTTCATATCTTCACAAGTTGTTATTGGACTTTATTTACCAAAAAATTTATCTTCTAAGTTTCTTTCTCTTGATACACAATTGAGAATGAAAGTAGATCATATTTAGAGATTCCTAGATTCTTCTATAGTCGTTTCCAATTATGTAAATCTATGAGACCTCATGTTTCAATTTATTTTTATCTTATATGCGATTCTTGGTATGGATTGGCTGACCAGTTTTCGATCTCGCGTTGATTTCTATCAAAGATGGGTACCGTTTACATTTCCCAATGGAGAGAATTTACTGATGACTAATGAATGGGTTTTGGGATCAGGAATATCCTTTTCTAACATGAGCTAGTCTAGGATTATCATCATTAATATTATAGGATTGGCTCTTTCAGTAGGATCATTGGTGGCCCCCTCATCTTTTCCACCAGTGGCGGGTCTCTACGAGGATATCTTTCCAGATGACTTCATAGGGATTTAACCTAATATAGAAATTGAGTTTGAGATATAACCCATACTATGTGCACATCCCATTTGTATACCCCTTTATTATATGACGCTAACTATGTTAAAGGAACTCAAGGTACCACTCGATAACTTGGAAAAAAATTTCTTTATCAGGTTGAGTATTTCAACATTAAGTGCACCCATTTTGTTTTTCAAGAAGGTGGAAGTTATTCTTTGAATTTTCATATATTACCCAAAGATGAACCAGATTATGGTGAAGATTATATAACCTTTACCTAGGAATGATGATCTTTATCATTAGTTATAAGGATCCATATGGTTCTACAAGATCGATCTCTAATTAGGAAATCACCATTTGTGGGTTAGAGAGGAATACAACCTGAATATGAAATTTTAGAGCAGGTATGCACTATAATAGTGATTGGTGATGCATTTTGGAGTAAAATATGCACCACAAATGATCATGGATCTCATGAACAAGATCTTCCAACAATATCATGACTCGTTTGTAAGAGTTTTTATTGATCAAATCCTCATTTACTAACTAACCCTATAGAAACATGCAAGACAACTCGAGATAGTCCTAAGTACACTTTTATTACATCAAATTTATTCCAAGATATTAAAGTGTAACTTTTGGATTCATGAGAAGAAATTATTTGGTCATTTATTTTTTGAAACTGGAATATCAGTGAAACCATAGAAAGTTGAGGCAGTGATATCCTAGACACATCCCTAGAACATGTTTCATATCTAGAAATTTATGGGTCTAGTGGGATAATACTCACATTTTATCTTGGACTTATCTATCTTATCATCAACTATTATTTTTATGATGAAAAATGGATTGATGTTTTGTTGGTCGAGCCAGTATGAAGAGTCGTTTTTTGTGCTAAATAGTAGGTAGAATACACTCTGGTGTTGATCCTTCTTAAACTAGGGATTGGTTACTCTATTTTTTATAATGCATCCAGATTTGGTTTGGGATTAGTGCTAATGTAGAGGGATAAAGTAGTAGTGTATGGTTCACTCTAGTTATGACCCCTTTAGTGGAACTATCTTACCCATGACTTGGAGATAACTATGGTCTATACTTTCAAGTGTTGGTGACACTGTCTCTTCATATATGGGTTTTTTTATCTGCACAGAACATAAGAGAATCTGTTATATCTTCATATGGTGGGACCATAATTTTATATAGAGATTATAGGAAGAATACATGTATCCATTTGACATTGATATGGCCTATGCACTAGGTAAAGGTGATGTCAATGAAAACACTCTTAGTCATTGGTAATAGTTAGCTTAGGATCTTGGAGAACAACTTTCATAGAAATAGTAGAACTTGATTATATTGTTGGAATATTATAGGATTGATTCTTCTAAGTTACTAGGATCTGTGATGTGTGTTCTATTAGTGATCACATATTCTCTAGAAGACCGAGTGAGGACTAGTCAGAAATCTAACCTTGAGTGTGTTGTGATGTGGGAATAACTTGCAGGTAGTGATCTGATACCTTGGTGGTCATTGGATGATGATTATGTGATCCTATTATAGGGTAGAGTTGCATTCCATTCCTCCATATTGAAATATTAGTTGTGGAAATTCCATACATCTAAGTCAACAATGCATCTGAGTTGGAAAAATATGTACCGCCACTTCAGATGATAGTTCTTGTGTCTAGGGATAAAGAAGTTGTTTTTTTAGTTTTGTATCATGATGAAATACATGCCAAATAATAAATTACAATCACTAGAATCTGGGTGGTTTACATCAGTGACAACTCCAAAGGGCATCATTATTTCCTAATAAGTCTAATCAAAATACCAAATTTATAAAACTCATACTAGTGAAATTAATTAAATAAAAAAGTACTCAATAGGTCCAGGTTGAACTCATAGAGACAATGAATTTAGTTTAATTATATTTTTAAAATAAAATTATTTTATTTGATTTTATTTGAAGAAATAAAAAAATTAAACTGATTCGAGGTTTTTTAAATAGTTCAGAAAAGCAAGAGATGAAGGAAAATTGATTTTTTTGAAATAATAATGGATTAAAGTCATGTGATGGTTTTTTTGTTTCATGTTTTGGGTGTAATTGGATTTTAGAAATTAAATCAATTAATCCAAGTGTGTAATTAAATTTGAGATGTTGTGGATCCAATAGTCATGGTATCCCCTCCTCAACATTATAATCACATATTTCCCTTAGTCTAGTAAATTAGGGTTTTGCCAAATCGAGTTTGTCTCAATACCATTTTTAAACCTAGGTACCCTAAATGCGACAATGGTCATTTCTAATTTAGGATAACTAGTTTTATAATTAAATAGTTCCTTTTAGATTCAAATATCAATAGTCATGATAAAAATAAAAAAAAGGAATTAGTATTGGATAAATAAATTGCATCAAACCAAATTAAAGAATAGAATAAAAGAAATAGATTCAATGAATCCTTCCCCCTTTGGATACATAACCCTAGAAAAATTTAGTATTTACACCCTCATCCAAGTGATGAGGTAGTAATGGGTAAGGAATAAATAAAAATAAAACATAAATAAGAGAGTGGAGACATAAAACTACCAAGGACCTTGCACAGTTCAGCTTATCACACAAAACATTAGTATTTGAATCTATCCCAAGTAGCAGCAGTAGACTTCTATATTTATATAACTATAGGGTGATTTTGTATCATTTAATTGAATAAAAACATCACCTCATACGGTTTTGGAATCAAAATATAGGTCTTCTCCACTCAATATGTTGAATCTGGATGTTTTTGGGTCATCCCAACACGTTCACATCGTATAAGTGTTTCACAATGTGTAATGTTCAATGAATTGAAATATTCACTTATTGTTTTCACATTCTATAATGGGTTCATGTCTAGTAATTTTTCACAACATGAAATGTGTTCATGATGTGAATTGTGAAATTCCATCTTCGTAGAAGCTTCATTTCTCAAGTGTCATGTCGCACTGCTTCGCATCATGATGTGAAGTGTATTCAACTCATGATAAGCATCTCTTTGTGATCCATTTATGAATATTGGTAGTATCCTTCCATAAATCATAAAAAAATAAAATAATACAAATATTTCTAGTAATTTCAATTATATTATTCAAATTAGTGTATTAAAAACCCTAAAATATATGCATGAAATATATGTATCATTCATCCACATCCTATTCCTTTATGGAAGTGGGAGGATGTCACAATCAACTTTTTGAGGGGGTTTCCCAGGACCCCAATGAGTAAAGAAGTTTTATGGGTGATTGTTGATCAGCTAGTGAAGAATAGTCATTTCTTATCAATTCACGAGACTCAATCTGTAAACAATCTAGTAAATCTGTATTTTTGCGATATCATAAAATTATGTTAATTCCCCTTGATAATTTAATTTAATAGAGCCAAACATTTTACATCATGTTTTTGGATGGATGTGGATAAGTCCTTAGGGACTAAGATGATATTGATAACAATATACCATCCCTTGACAAATAGATAGTTGGAGTAGAAGATCAATATACTAAAGGATATGCTTTGAGGTTGCATCCTAATTTTTGGTGGAGAGTTAGACAATGACCTATAATTGATTAATATTTCATAAAAAAAATAGTTATCAGTCTTCAATTCATATAGAACCTTATGAGGATCTTTATGGGAGGCCATTTTATTTACCTTTTTATTGGAATAAAGCTGGTGAGGTAGTAATTATGGGGGCCAGTATGGTACAGGAAACTTTCAAGAGATTATAGATGATTTAGATGAGGTTGATCATAGCTCAGAATAGGTACAGATATTATGATGACTGTAGGTGGATACCTCAATAATTGTTTGTGGTAAAATATGTTTTTTTGAGATTTAATCATTTGTTTAGGCATTTATATTTGAGGAATCATGATAAGTTACCCTCTGTGTTATGTTGGACCCTTTGAGATCACCGAGTGGGTTGGGATAGTGGCCTACCATCTTGATATCTCTTCATGTTATCAAGGTATTCACAATGTGTTTCATGTCCATTGTCTCTAGAGGTATGTGCCTAATCCCGCACATCTCATCAACTGTGAGGATGTTGATCTGGAGCTCGACACATCATATGTGGAGAAACTATTCAAGATTTTATATAGGAGTGATAAATTCCTTTAAGGAAATATGGTACCTGTTGTTTGGGTCCTATGATAGCACGAACATATCTAGGAGAAAATAAGGGAGAATCATTCTAATTTTTGAGCTCAGTGGATCAATTTGTTCAATAAAACCCACTAGAAATACTTCTCAATGATGAGAAGTTGTTAGAGAGGGATAATTATACCATTTTCATTTTTTTAATGATCTATAACCCTCATTTTTTATTTAATTTATAAGTAATTTTGTATAAAATTAATAATTTTTATTTTTTACCATTACATATGGAATGGGTCTTGTATAAAGGTAATTACAATGTACACTTACATAGGTTTGTAACACCCTCTTACCTTCTATAAGGTATGCCTTGTACTTTTGTTTTTGGTTTCATTTTGTTTTGGGTTTTACAATAGAACTGGGTTTTCTGCTATCTGTTGGAAAATTACACATCATGCAATGAGATTACACATTATTTAATGGTCTTAGGTTATATTATGTGAACCTATTTTAGGTTGTTAAAGTATTACATGTTGTGATAATAGTTCGTGCCATGTAATGGAAAAATGGGTTTTTATAAAATGGCATTTCATTTTCATCATGTATGACCTTTGAGGATTTCACATTGTGTAAAGGGAATACACAACTTGAAAATATTGTGGACTATAATTTTTAGGTGACAATCAAGTGATTTATTTTTCAATTTTATTTCACCCTTTCCTCTCATGACCCAAATCTCTCCATAGGTTATTTCAGTAATCTTCTCTCCTTTCATAAATTTTTTTCTGATGATTGATCATCATGATTTTTGCAGTTATTCTATCAACATAATTATATATCCTCTTGTGTGGTTTCTCTAATTTTATTCCCCTTTGATTTTGATAGATAATCATGTAATTGATGGATCTAAAATTTATATTATTTGATCAACATTCTCGGTTGTGATTCTAGATCTTCCATGCCTTTTTTCTTTATTGGTGAGTCCTGATGCGAGTGTTGATTTCCGTGATAAAAGGTAGGTGGTTCCATTTGATATTTTCCATGTAATTGAAACATTGATTTTTTTTATTTTTTTTAAATATCTTTCAATTAATTTATAAAACCTTCATTTGGAATGATTTGATTATGAAAATTGAAATGGTATAGATTTTGTGAACCCCCTCCCGCCCTCTAATTCCAATGGAGTTGGAATTGAGGAGTAAATTTTGAGAATGATGAATTTTATGAAATGATTTGATATTTTTTTGAGAAAATTGATTAAATTTAAATTATTAAAACGCATGATTTGTTTTGGATTAAAAAATGCATGAAATGATGAAAACCCTGTGTTTTGTCTTTGAAATTGAATTGGCATATCAAAACTAAAAATTGGGAAATTGAATTGTAAATGATAATTGATTTGAAATGAGATTATTTTCCCATTATTTATTTATTTATTGAGATCATATGATCCTAGGTAGTTAGTGGGTTATTTGGGATAAAAATTATAGGATAGTTATCCCCTATAAATTGATTGATAATGAAAATTATAACAAAAATCTAGTTTAACATGATTCTCCCTGATAAAAAATTATTGAGTCTTATTCATCCTAATACTAAGGGACATGTTAACACATGTTTATCCATGATCACTAAGTTGAGAATTATGAGGATCCTATAGACAAAAACTAATATACTTCAGGACAGATGACCACAGAGGTTGTTGTTAGGTTTGATTTGATTATATAAAACATTTATTATAGAACTATTTTACTCATTTCAAATGATTTATAAAAACTATTTTATTTAAAATGTTTACTTAATACTTGCCTTAAATTTTTTCTATATATTGAGAGGAAATAATATGTTTTTTAAATATGAAAATTATATGTTATTTCATTCCCTATTTTATTTAAATTGAAAGAATGGTTGATTTGCTGTTATGGATTATATTATATAACACTTGGTGAGTCCCTACTAGGATTTATATATCACACCTTAACTTTGACTTCAGAAACTCTTAGATTTTCTTATGCCCAATTCGAGAAAAGGGAATATGCCACTTAGAGGTGGTGGATATTCTTGATCCTTTGGGCTTGGAGTGATAAAAGTGATCAGGGGAGATATGATCCACTTATTTCCTGGGATTTTTGAGTTTTACAATTTCATCTACTAAGTACATTGATTATATACTACTTTGGGTATTGTTATACCTATTTGTTTTTTGTACTTTCTCTTTTTAGAGTGTTGAGTATACTGACTTTGAACTTAATATTTCATTGTTTTGGTGGAAATTTTGTTCCTTGTTTTATATTGTTTGATTCCTTATGCTGGTCTCCAACTCATGGGGATCATGAATTCCCTTTAGCATATGTCAGTGTCATCTTAGTTATTTAGGTACCAGGGTATCTAAACTATTTTGTGACAAGGCTAGTTTTTGGGAGTTGTGTAAGGGTAAATATGAAATTATAAGGGTTATGTAAGGGTGTGATGAAGTTTCGACATGTTGTGTAAGAGTAAGACCTTATTTTTAAAGTATGTTTAATGGTAACTATTATACTGCATAAAGGTAAGGAGGATTCTCCAAGTGGTGCATAATGGTAACCTCATTTTTATAAAGGATGTATAAGGGTAACCAATCTATTGTGTAAGGGTTGGTTTAGCTTCTTAAGGAAAATACAAAGTTATGTAAGGGAAATAATCTTTTTAAAATGACACATAAGGGTAAATCTATAACCTTACATGAAAACTATTAGATGAATAAGTGTAAAACCATGTTCCCCTTATGTAGATCTCTTTCTGAGAAAATATAATTTAAAACCTTTTTTTCATTTCTCCTTTACCAACTCGAACCTGTAATGTGTTTCCAAATTTTTTAAAAGTCTAAAATCATTATAATTTGTTATCTTAACTTGTTTAATGTTTGTAACTCCTTTATGAAAACTTTTAAACACTCCAAAATTAAGAAACTATTAAAATAAAAAATAAATAATGAATTTTATTTGGGGTTTTCAATAGTTTAAATAAGAACGTGTCTTGTATTTCTTAAAAATAACTATACCTCTTGCTGCTTCATTTTTAAATTTTTTCTTTGATTTGGGGTGGCCAAGAATTCCTTATTCAAAATTGGTGAAGTATTTTTTGATTAATACAAGTTCTTCATCCTTTTCTAGGAATGGTATAACCATCCTTTTTTCATCTCCTCTTTTTTGTTATAGTTTTTTAAAGGATAATTCTAGGTAGGAATATATGTTTCTATTATACTTATTTCATGACATATTTTAGAAGAATATCTTTTTGAAACTTTCTAGAAAAATGATATAGAATTATTAAATGATAATAACTAATAATTATAAAATAATGATAATAAATAATTATAATATTTGTCTTGGATTATTTTATGAGTGATGTTTTATCAATGCCTATAAAATTATAATTATTTTTTAATAAAGAAACTTCTAAGTAGATGTTATAGATTAAATTGATAATTTGAAAATTATCTCTGAGAGAGAAATAATTATTTCATGTGGTTTTTCTTTTTATTTTTAAAATAAAATATTTGGAATCTATTTTAGAAATCCTTGGAGAGATGTTTATATTGTACAATACATGTCATGGTTTAGGTCATGATTCCTTGGTGAACCTTGGAGTTTTTTGTCAACAAACTTGAGGTAGGGAGTTCCTTATCATTTGGGGATCTTGTATAAATATTTTCCTTGGTATGAATCTTATTTTGGCATACTTGATGACTTTTCTTGATTGTGATCACATGTGGGTGTGTGCATATCCCTTGAGACCCATTAATGATACTTGTTTCCATGAGTATACTTGTATTTTATTTTTTCATTCTCAATGATGATTACATGATGATTTTTTATAATATATTATTATGATGTTATGTTATACATTTACTTATATGATCTACCCTATTATGTGTGTTACCATGCCTTTAGAGGTTGTTATTGGTACTCAGAATATGTGGATCATCGTGATGTCATTATCCCTTAGAGGGGGGATATGCATGAATTCTGATGATGACAATGATTGACCTAAGAATAGGGTAGAGGAATGATGACCTAGAGGCCTGAACTAAGGAAGAAGAGTTAGGGGTATGCTAGTTTGGGGACCAGACTTGAGGCATAGATGGGGTAAAACAGTATGATGACCTGATCTGACTTAATTCCTTGAGAATATCTAGAGACATGATTCCCATCATTTTTTCTAGTTCTTGATTAAAGTAAAATCCTACAGTTACCCTTCCATCATGGAGCTATAGCAGGTACGGTTGGGGATCGGGGTATCTTTGTTAGCACATGGGTTCTTAGTAGTTGATTGTTGTGATTAATTATACATTTATTATTATCATGGAATACACCTATTACACATGTGCACACTCTTTAAAGATGCATTGGTAGTGTCCTATCGAATTTTATTAGTCAAACCCTATATAGAAATATTTATTCATATATAGGCTTCATGTATTGGATCCAATGAAGGGAAATGAGACCATGAAAAAAAAAATTAGAAGGGGATCATGGTGAAGGTATCATACTAGGATAGACTCTAAAAGGACTCTGAAATGTTTATTTACTTATTTTAATTCACTTATACCCTATTTTTTCTTGACTCACTAAGAGACCATTTATTTATTTTATGAAATGTGTTCCTTGTTATATTTTTTACTTATACCATGTTTACTATAAGTTATTATATTTAATTTATATTATTAGTGTCAGGATATAATATTGAGGGTTTATTCTCCCCTCTGATGGTATTCAGACCCTCACTGCTAGTCAACAGTCACTTGCATACAGGGAGGAGTGCATAAAGTCATGTGACACTCCATCTCAGACCCAATAGTTTGGGTCGGGGAATTGCATGAGGGACCTTTTATCCTATTATTTTTATGTAAAATAATTTCCAACATATTCAATGGTTTTCTCAGTAGATGGATCCACGCCTTATCCTTTATTGATTAAATCATGGTTCTTGGTGTTTTAAATATTGGTTTCTAATTATGATCAATATTGTATTAATTACTTTTTATTCTTGTATTGTTTTATTTAGGTTTCTTTAAATTTATATTTATTTAAAAGTGTATTTCCTATGTCAAATTTTTTTTATATGCACAAAAAACACATGCATATGATATATATAACAAAATATAATAAACACAACATTTTAGGTTAGGTGCATGCATCTTCCACCTCAAAATAGGAATGCATGCATATTCCAAATATGCATGGTCATAGGTATAGCGATCTTTCCATGTAATTTCATAAGTTATAACATTTTTAATAGATAAAATGACTTTCATTCATGGAAGGAATTCAATGAATAAATCCAATGGGAATAAACTTATGTCAATATGTTAAATATGGTCAACCCATTTAAATAAATAAAACACATAAAGGATATATATATAAAGGGATGTAATCCATTCTATTGGTTATGAACAATTTTATGCAAGTGTTATGATACTATCTTCCTCTAAATATGTAGTTTAACACTAGTTAAAGTAGTTAACAGCAATTCTATGTTTAGGGATCCTCAAGAAATTTTTTGGGACCCTTTGGTTGGGGAAATACACTAAAAGATAGGATGATTTTTTTTACTTCAAAGTTGGTCATTATAAATCCTACAATGAAAATAAAAAGATATATTAAGATAGGATCACTACAATATTTATTAAACACTAATAAGTGGGGATCAGTGTGGGGAACTTTTTTACGAATTATGGATTTTATCCCTTTTACCGCTTAGACCTGTTAAGATCTTGAATCTCTTATTATTTTTTCTTTATTTTATGAAAGTATATAAAATCTGGTAAAAATAAAACCTAATATTTTTACATGGTTTGCTATTCAATAAGAGTATCTACTCTTTATCATGATTTATAGAGAATACAATTCCACAAAACTATTTGAAAATAATACTTTAAATGTGGTTATAGAACTAGAGAATATCCTTTAACTTTTGTCTCACTATAGTCAATTGATAATTCTTATTTGCAGATCCTCAATGGTTCTCTATACTACTCCTAAAGTTAGTCTCCAAATTTTTAATTGTTTTGTAACACCAAGAAAGTATTACTCATATTGAGATTTCTGATGGATGTCATGGTGCTACTTTTTTCTTCTCTTCCAACCACTTCACTTGTTACTTGCACAGTAGTGGAAAAGTAAATTTCCTTCTTAAAACAGAAAATTGAAGGATACACTTATTAATTCATCTTCCTAGAATCAACCTAAAAGTTAAACTTCTTCTTCCTTTTCCTGTATTCAGTCACACTAATATGAATATGTTGTGGACTAATAATTTCATAATTCTTCTTCGATACAAATGATCATGAGAAGATATTAACTTGGTCACAGACTATTCTTTTGCCCCTAATATAATACACAAGCAATACAGAATAATGTATAGTATTAGATTTTGATTCAATTAATTTCTTGAACAACTTGTTATTACATTTTATATTCAAATATTGATCTCACTTAATTTACATGAAATTAATATTGAATGTGATGTTAACTTCATGAAATTGTTTCATGGAACTCTCATGAAAACCCAAGCACATATTTTTATTCTTATTTTTTTATGTTCTTTTTTCAAGTCTGTTTAATGTTACTCAAATGATTAGGAATTTATGTTTGTATGTGACTCGTAATACCATTTTAATGTATGCACCCTCACTATTCAGTTCTTCTTCTTCTTTCATCACACAAACCAGTATGGATATTAGATTTCTAAGATTAATAATGCAAGTGGCTTCCTAAAAACATAGCATATTCACACAATGACTAGTTATATAACACCTTCTCAAGAAACTAAGTCATATACTCACTACTACAAATACGGCCTTTATCAGCGCTAAAAATGGCCTTTATCAATGCTAGAAAAAGTGCTGATAAAGCCGGCGAAGATAAAGGGGGGTCCCCTTTATCAGCGCTTCCTTTATCAGCGCTTTCATTTTAGTGCTAATAAAGGACCCTTTTATCAGCGCTTTTAAAAAAGCGCTCATAAAAGTTAAAAACATTAAAAAAAATTAAAAAATACTGCCAATCGGGGGGCTTTTATGGCGCTTGATCCCCCCTTTTATAGCGCTTTTCTGCCCCTGTACAACACCCCACGCACCCCACGCACCCCCTTTAACAGTGTTTGTTGCTATATTCCCCCATGCGCGTGCGCCCATGCCTCCCCCAGGATTTGAACTAGAGACCTCCCCCCTGCGCGCCTAATCCTTTACCACTACTCTATTTTGATTTGTCTTCCAATTCATGATATCTATATATATATATAGTTATATTATAATATATATATATTTATTTATTTATTTATATTATAATATATATATATAATTATATTATAATATATATATATATATAGTTATATTAATATATATATAGTAATATTAATATATATATATATATATAGTTATATTAATATATATCTATATCTATATATATATATATTTAGTTAGATTTATTCATATAGTAATATATATTTATATTAATATATATATATATAGTTATATTAACATATATATAGTTATATTAACATATATATAGTTATATTAACATATATATAGTTATATGAATATATATATAGTTATATTAATATATATATATAGTGATATTAATATATATATTTATAGTGATATTAATATATATATTTATATTAATACTAATATATATATATGTAGTTATATTAATATATGTATAGTTATTAGATTAATATATATATAGTTAGATTAATATATATATATAGTTAGATTAATATATAGGTATATAAATATTCATATATTTGTATTTTAAATAAAATGGATGTTAGTTATTATTTAGATAAAGCTAATATATTTTATATGTAAATATATTTTATTATTTATATTTATAATTAAATTTTTAGGTGTGAATATATAAAAAATATTAATATATTGTTATATATTTGATTATAAATAGCAGTGCATTATAAAAAACAATGAAATTTAAAAAAAATATCAATATGAATGTTATAACTTAGAATAAATTCATTCCCCACCAAAAAATCCAATAATACCCCCTTAAATGAGGCTGAAAATCCACAAAATGTTAAACAAATCGGGGTACCCCGACTAAAAACTCAGTTTTGGAGGCCTTATGGGCCTCTTTTGGCCTCAAAAATCCCTTGACTGGGGTATCCCCATCTCCCAATGATGTAGAGCTCGTCGCCTGCTTCGATTTGGTATGTGGTAGAGCTCAAACGGACACTCGGGTCAAAAGTTATGGCCGTTTGAAGTTTGAGTTGCGTTTTCAACATATTTTGGATCTTTTTTTAATTTTTTTAATTTTTTTAGTCTTCCAATTGTTATTAAATGACTATTACTACATAATGATTAGAAAATTATTAATTAAAAATATTTTTTTAATTTTTTAAGAAGCCATTTTCACTAAATATCTTATATATTAAGTATAATAAGTGTAAATGTACTTTTATACTTATCTAAAATATATTTAAAAATTATATATTATATTTATATATCAATATAACTATACTTATATATTAATATATTAATATATTTTTAAATTTTTTTTTGAATCCAACCCTTTATCAGTGCTTTTTTGAGCGCTGATAAAGGCACCCCCCCTTTATCAGCGCTTTTTCGTTAGCACTAATAAAGGGGGGCGCTGCGAAAAACTGTTTTTGTGGTAGTGACTATTTAGTTCTCATTCATACGAACTTCACACAATATATAATGTGTCTACCTCCTCCTCCACACAACAAAACAATTTATGATTTTTCTTCTTCGCATAAAGTTTTATACATGGAACACTTTCAATATTTAACACAATAGGTTAGGATTACAATAAAACTAGTTCATGGTACATATTAACCATCATGCAGTCATGAAGGTTCAAACACAAAACGAATGAATTTAACTCTTATTCTCCATGCTAGTAGTGCATGTTTCTTATTATTTACACAAATATATTCATGAAACACACCTAATCTAGGTATCTAAGTGGCTCAATAATATTATAATTCTTTATATAATAGAAACTTCTAGACGCTCTATTTTATAAAAAATTTGAGTCCTCAAAGGAAAACATGAGCAACAGTAAAAACCCTCAGCCTTGGGTCCTTCCCCTTTTCGATGTGGATTTTCCTTATTTTCATTTGGATCCTCTTGATTTCAAATATCATGGTGTATTTTTCTTCATGATGAACTCCTCACTTCAATGTGATAGAGATCCCGTGCTTCATTATTTTTTAGATTCTCAAACTCATTCCTATTAGAAAAACATGTTGTAATCATCATATCATCATTAATAGAATAATGTTATTTAAATGATCTCATGGATTTAAAACATTGATTGATTGCATGGCCCTGGGTCGATCTTTAATAACTCATTCCCTCACTATGATCGTGTGTAACACCCCAAGATTTCATAGTACGTTATTTCTTCAAAGTAACTCAATAACTTGCACTACGCGCAACACCAAGTTCAAACACACCATGACTTACCCAACTAGACATTCAAAAGCGGTTATGAATAGTATTAACTGAATTTTGAACTATATATAATCCTTATAATTTTGGAATCCATATTATGAGTTTCTCAGACATAATGTAAGAACTAATTCATTTTTTCAGATAAAAGATGTATTTTTCAAAAAATTCACTTTTACCGCCTTTTAATGGTGAACCCTTTTTAAATCCAATATTTGAAACTTTTATATATTCAATTTTACAAAATAAACTTCTTCTTTAGAATTAGGACATAATAATTTATTTTCAATAAATTTTTGGTGTTTTTCTAAGAACTTTCATATTTGGGTAAATAGTAAAAAAATACTATATATTAACTGAAATCAAATTTTTTAATCAAAATAATGTATAGTGTTAAATTATATATTTTAATGGTTTGGAAGTATAAATATATTATATTTTTACCATTTAATCCAATTCTATTCATTTTAAGTAATTTCACTTTCAGATTGGACATAAACAAGTGTCAATCTTTTGATAGTTATTGTTTCTTAAAAATACGCCTTTTGGTTTTGAAAACGGGAATTAATTTTAAATTAATAAATTAAACTTATATGTTTTGAATTTTGTAAAATATACTTCATTTTTGAATTCTAAATATCAAAATTATCTTAGGGTAAATTTTTGGTATTTTTCTAAAAACTTTCAATTTTTGATGAATAGTGAAAAACACTGAGTTGTTGTTTAAAACTGACTTTTTATTTAAATAGTTATTTATTTTAATTTATTTTAGGTCAAAAGAGATACATAATACCTATATATGTTCAATATAATTCATTAGAGTCATTTTTTAATAATATTAGATATAAATTTTTTTTTTGAACTTTTCACCGTCTTTTACCCACCTCCTAGGAGAATTTGCAAATTCGCATAAAACTTAATTTTACCACTTCTGTGAGTGGAATTTCAAAAAACCAAGAGACACAGTTGATATCATTAAGAAAAATGTGATTCAATAAGATAAAAATAATTTATGTTGAATAGTAACTTTTTAATTTTATTTACCACGGTTAAAAGTAAAAATGGTAATTAAGGGTAAAAATAATATTATTCTTACCCTGAAACATGTCCAAATTCTATTGGATAAGTTTAATTATACCAAAAACAACCTTATTAATAAAATATGATCCTTTAGTTCCACTTGGATTAGATTAGGACATTTATTATTATTTAATTCAAAGAAGGGTTAAAAGAGTTAAAATCAAAGTTTAATAACTAAAATAAATTCAATATAGGGTTATACATAAGATAAATTAGACTATAAATATTAATTAGAAAGATAAAAAGATTTACTATATAATGGTATTTTATTTATAATTTTTAGACATTAAATATTTAAATTTATTTATGACACAATGATGATGCAGTAATTACCATATTAATGAAAGATTAAAATAATTGACATTATAAATATCCAAATAAATGTAATTTGAGACTTTTCATAAATTACACTAATTTTATAGGTTATTATGACATTTTAGGGTTGTTTAGATCAATTTTTTTAGAGTAATCATGCTGTTATGATTTTAACAAAAAAAACAAATAGTGTAAAAATTGACATAAAATAGTTTTTAAAACAAATATTATTTTATTTATTGATATAATAATCCTAAAAATCTAAGTTTATGAAAAAATAAATATATAATAATATATATGTAATTATTGGGGGTTCTATTGGAATTTTATAGTAAGTTTATTTACCATATAATATAAAAATACAAACAGACATGGTAAATGTCAAACTATTTAACTAAGAGTTAAATCTACAAGTTAAGGTTAATATGGTGACATAAACCTGTCTAAAAACTATTGGTTGAGTGTTTTTCGACCCATACTTACCTTATCCTTTAAATAATACATTTTTCAGCCATTATAAACCTAAAATTATTTTATTATAAAATAATATTTTAATTTTTTCCTAAGGTGCCTCTCACCCCTCTTATAAAAGGGCACTCCCCCTTCACTCTAATTCACACCTTAAAAGCCATTTAGATCAACCAAAACCTTCCAAACTATCCTTCTGACTATCATAAATTCATTATAGAGGCCTTTTTTTGGTCCGAAATCCAACCTATGGAGCTCTTTTGATCAAATCAAAAGCAAGAACCTGAAGAAGAGGTAATGATTTCACCACCCTCTTTCAAGTTCTCTTATTCTTCAACTTACTCTATCTTTGTTGTTTCAATTATAAAATAATAAATCCAGTATCCTATATATACTTTGATGTTATTATAAATATGGAACAAATATATTCATTATCCTATCCATCTTATGAATGATAATGTCACCATTCGTGCGTACGTACGACTTACCGTCTCCACATCGTGGTGTAATTTTTTATTCAACACTATGTTATTTGGATGGATATAATGATGAGTAATATGTATAAAAAATAAATCAAATAACATGATAATGTCTCTGTAAAATTAATATACAATCCAATTCCACACCTTTAAGAAAATGATATTGTCGCTCGTGCGTACATACGAATTATCGTCTCCACGACGCGATGAGATTCATTTCCACATTCACCATTCATCGACGATTTAAAAATATATATTTCTAATAAGTATGTAATAAATGAAATAATAATGCTAATGGATATATATATATATATTTATATATGTGTGTTTACTTAAATATATGTTATTCACTTAGTTCTGTTCAATACGATATGAAAACAGAAACAACGTTTATGCGTACGTACAGACTACCGTCTCCATAAACGGTGTTTTTAATTTCATATATATGTATATTATACATATTTATATTCTAAATATATATGATATATAAATCATTTTTTATATTCTGTATGTATTTAAATCTTTATCTAAGTGATACAATCAAGAGTAACAAGTTAAAACACGTACGATAAAGAAAGCAATTATTACCCGAAATGTTAATTTAACATGGAAATTATTATTAAATGGGTAGTATAAAGTCATTAATGAAAAATGTATGATATCATAGATATTAATATGGTTCTGGTATACTGTAATAACATACTAATATCTTCATACAGGAGGTTAAACGTAGCCTCAACTGAAGGAAAGTGCAAGGTAAGGGGTTTTCATCTCACTCCTTATTCCTATGAGATTCATGCCATATTGCCACTATTACCTTTTGTGTGGTGTATGTACTGCACATAATTGTATTATTTGTGTAATAAACTTTAATTTATGTGTATTTACATATTCATTTTATGATACTTCTTTCATGGGGTGTATTTTTCGTAAGTTACCAAATTGGTAAGGGTTAATTTCACAATCTCATTATTATCCGAGGTTGTTTTTACGTAAGTATCTACTGGGACATATTTATTATCCATGTACATGTTTCATAAAAGAGTTTTAAAAGGGATTATTTTTAAGGGACTTTTTACTAAAACATCATTTTAAATGTTTTAAATATTTATTCTTCTAAATCATTCTCATTAAGGTCCATGTTTTCAAAATGGTTTTTAAGGATTTATTTATATAGAAATGAATGTTTTAAAAATGTTAATTCTTTTCAAATGTTTCAAAGTGGTATGGGACAATTTGATTCAAAAATGTATTTAAATTTCTTCCTTTCTAAATTGTGTAACTTTTAAATGTTTTCATGATAAAGGGATATTTCTCTCAAAGAGTTTTACAAATAATTTTCATCTATGTCAACATCCTTTGATGGATTTTAAAATTGTTTGAAGTAGATTTATTATGATACAAATCTTCCATATTGTATTGAAGGTTTTGTGATATGTTTGACTATGGATGTGTTATTTTTATACCATTCATGTTTTATGGTTAAATTATTGACATTTTTTATGCTAGTTTTAATACGAATTTTTATGTTATGTTTCAACCTTTTCGTGTGAGAAATTTATTGGACTTAGTAAGTGACGGGTGGAGCCCGCTATAGCTCCTCGATGCGTCGGTAGGTCTCATGAGACAACTAGACATAGAATTGGCTGAGGCCCTTTACCAATTTTATATATGGTTTTTTCCAAGGCCTTAATCATTTTTATACGGCTTGGCTCAGGCCATGACAAAATGTTTCATAATGTCCGGCATTATACATTCCCTCATTATGAAAATAATATTGACGATTAAAGTGGTCATTAGACTAGTACAATACCCATGATATGTTTTATTATGGAATTATTTACTCAGATCATATTCCTTCCATGAAATTATTCATGTTTATTATTGGTAAAGGCATGTGGTTTTAATTATTCACCATGCTTAATATTTATGTTATCTTCCGCTGTATTGCTTACCCTTACAGAGAATTTGAGCTCACCCCTTTCTTATGTTTAATTTTCAAAGGATTATAAGAAGTGTATTATTATTGATTTATAGGATTAAGATAAAGGGAATAATTGCGTTCTCAAAGAACTATTTATGATGTGTTTTATGTTTGAAATTTTAATGTAATGTTAATGTATGCAATCTATTTTCCATGACTGCTAAACTGATCGGTCCTTCAGGACTTGATTAGTTGTAATGATTCCAATGTATTAAAATAATGCACCAGCGCTGGGTAACTGGGGTCGGGGAGTTACATCATGGATGGTAGTCATAAATATGATCGCCAAGCACTACTATCAGAGAGCACAATAAGACCGCATATAGAGGTTGAAGAAAACGATTAAATTTGATCAGATGACACAGATAAAATTAATAATATATCTTAGGTTATATCCATATGTTTTAATAATGGTGTTACAGTGTTGGTGCATCCCACATGACACATCATACTTCCATCTGGTTGAGTGACACTATATAATAGATTCTACGTCATCAATGCTTTGAGCTAACATTGGGGTTCAGCAACCACAACACTTGCACACACATTTCCCACACGGGCCTCACCACACTATTGCGTAGTCCATGGGCACTCTTTATGAGCTATACATAATCTATGTGCACTTTGTCTTGCCTTCTTATATTTCCTCTATGAATCCTTTATAACTCCTATACTGCCACCCTTTCTAGTTGAGGGTTGACCCTTTCCACCTTAAGTAGTGGTTGTGGGGGGCCTTGGTATGCTAGGTGGTTGGCCTTATTTTTTAATAAAGGCCAACCAAAAGACATAGCTAATTCAAAAATAAATCCCATTAAATATGACTTATAAGTATCTCCACCAAATTTCAATCCACTTAAATTCCTTCACCTATCAAAAAACCATTGTGAAAATTAACATTTTTCACAGTCTTAATCAATTACTCTTATTTTTTTGAATAATCATCATTAATTCCTCTTTTCCTTTTGGAAAATCAATTCAAAAGATCTATTCATCACCCAATAATATTTATTAAAATCATATTCATTTTTTTAAATGATATTTCATGATAAATAACTTAGTGACACATGTTATAAACATTAAGAACAGTACAACAATCATCAAACATATAAACTCAAAGTTTTCAAAAGAACTTCATTAAGATAATAAGACTTGAGTACTTTTTTATTTATCTATTTATCCAAGAAACGTTAAGTTTTTCATCATGCTTTTATATATTAGATACTTAGACAAGTTCATTCATTTTAACTTATTTAACATATTCACATTAATGAAATATTTATATTTCATTGACCACCATTGAAAACCTATAATAACCATTGATAATAAATACAATTCATACACAAAGTGGACTCTTTAATATCCCCCTTTTTATTTTTTGGAAATACTTTTAAATTTCATTCCAAATGAATATGTCAATATGTGAATATATCCCCATTAATTTTCCAAACATTAATGTCACTTTCTCTCCTCCTTACTGCAAATAAATACAAATTTTAGAGGAAAATGGTGATTTTTTCATAATTAAGAAATGTTTCATCCATCATTTCACTCTAAGTTTGTATGACCCCTAATCAGTGTATAAAACAAGAATATTTGATTTAGATAAAAAAATTATCCTTTAACAACTGATCTAGATACCACATGAAATGATCACTAAAATACTTGTATTCAAGGGTTTTACACTTTTATTCCAAGATGAATATACTAAAATTATATATGAAATTTTTTTAATATAGATGAACCTAAAACTTATAAACTCACATTAAAAAATAGATAAAAACAATCATGTAAAACAAGAGGGATACGAATCCTTGGAGTATATCTATACTTACACATTTCTTATTCCATTGATTAATTTAATTACTCCAACTTGTGATAAATTTATTAACTTTTTGATAAAAATGAATAGGGATTAAGAAAAACATACCATTTCTAATGGAATAATATTCAAGAAATTTCTAGAATAATAATATTTTAATGAAACAATATTTGATGGTAGGTTCTTCATCTTTCTTCATTTTTCTCCCCCTCAAGGGAAACACTCCTTGATAGCTTTTTAATGGTGAATATCTTCAAGAATATATTTCAATATATTGCAATATAGAGAATACACCAAAATGGATCTTCAACTTGTGACTTTCCAGATTTAACAACATTCACAACTTCACCAAGGATGGCCTTTTTCAATACTTGTTCTTCTGGATTCCAAATATAAGATCAAACCAATATGGTATCTTATTTTTTCTTTATCTCCATAATATGAAATCATATTCTTAAACTTCATCAAATATGACATTTTTTTATATTTACATTTTAATACCAATTGATGAATCATTCATTGATGGTGACTTATTCAAATTTTTTATTTCATTAATTGACAACACTCACTACTTCTTAGGTCCTCCCATTAAGAATTGTCTTCAAATTCAATTACATACATTATAAGAACAAATAAAATTCATAAACATTAAGTGATTTTGATCCTTCCTACATTATTAATGTTAATAATAATGTTGAGAGAGAGTTATCAACCAAGTTTCTCCATTTTCTCCATTCTTTATTTATTTACATTTTAACTTCTATTCTAATTTATATTGGGGAATCATGGATATGTACAAATTATATTCTTCTTTGTGAAGATAATTTTTCTTCTTAATATACTTCATCGATGATGCATTATTAACCCTCTTAAGGACTTCTTCTAGTTATGGTATAATGGTTAAAAATACTTTTACAATATAACCATATTTATTACATATCTCACATAAAAATTCATTATAGTTCTATTTTATTAATAACATCTCGTGTATTTTTTACTCATCTTAGGGAATATTATATTTTTCTTTTGAATTTTCCTTTTCTTATGATTCTTCTAAATTCCACATTCTATCCAAATATTCTGGAAAGATTACTAACATATCATTAGGAACATTGGAAGTAAGTTTTTATTTCCAACATGGATTCTTCTTAGTCTATCTATGTTAGAAGTTCTTTTGGATGATACACTTTTTGTCAGATTCTTGAATTTGGATTTCAAGGTCTTCTCCATCCATCCAACAGCCCGAAGGACTTTAAATTTTTTATTATGGATAAATCCCCATTTTAAGAAAAGAAGGGGGGAACCCAAATACATCATAGACATAAGAAAAATCAACTTGAAGGACAAAAGGAGTACAACCAGACTGACAACTGAAGGTGCCCCTCCCCAGCCAATGATCATGTTGAAGTCTGTCATCGTTGTAAGGATAATCATCTAGAAAGTGTCCCATGTAAAAGCACATGCCTGATCTGATGGCTGACGTTATACCCTCTCAACAACCGATTCTAAAAAGCACTACAAAGATGAACTACTGAATCTGAATCCTCCTTTGGGTTATGTTACTAAAATTGAGTTATGTTGCACCACCCACCTTCGAGATCGAACCAGACTCATAAAAACATCCAAAAATATCATACGGACATATCACAACATTAGATCACTTCATCAGCATCAAAAAAATCTAACAATAGAGATCCAGAACACAAAAATTCCACCATTAACCAACCATTATGGCTTCAGCACACCACCCACTAGAGAACCAGCATAAGCGCAAACACGACACCAAAATTCCACACCAGTCACTGGAGCCACCATTGAGAAGCCCTCTGCCACCATGCACATAAGAACCCAAAGAGTATATGTCAGTGATTAGATCCAAGCTGCCATGACCTACATCAGTCATTAATCTAGGCAATAGCAAGGAGGAGTATGGGAACTCAAGCAGCGGTGGCTCTACATAAACCATTCAATCCTACAAAAACAAAAAGATCATCCCCCCTCTGAAATCCATATCCCTACCAATCTGCACTGGATACACACCATAAACACTACCTGACTACGGTGAACTTAATCGAGGAGCCAGATCCAATAACTCCATGTCATCACCGCAAAATCAAAGTCGTGTCGATCAAATTCGACGTCGCTGAAGGGGAAGAGCTTTGTCGAACAGGGCGAGAGGTCGGTATTCTAATAGGATGCAATGATACCGAGAACAGACAAAGACATGCGTACCATGCTTGAACTACACCTCCCAAACCACACTAGAACCCCACGACGTTGTGGTGTCACAAAGTCGCACCTACACTAAAGTATCTAGAGGAATCCAACATGTACCGAGCCCTGTCGAATGGGGAAGGGGAATAAAAGCCCAAGAAAAAATTCTAGCCACCACGAGGAAGGGTGAGACGCCACTCTGAGTCTCCTTGTTGTCCATTCCAAGGTCTTCTCACCATTCTTAATTGATACCATCTTGGTATAATTTTTTTTATAACATATTTCTGATTTGTTCCCGACGTTTCTTCTTCTTCCATAACTAACTTTTGTTGTCTTATTTTCTCATAAACATTAGATACATTTCTATATGAGAATAAAATATTATTTTGACAACTAGAATTGCATTAATCACAGATATTTTCAAGATTTCCAAACATGTTTGAATTATACATATTTTTATTAATACGTTCTTGTTGCTTCTTCTTCACTAATTTGTACCCCCTTGAAATGGGATTCCTTTTTTCTTTTTTTATATAAAGGATTGTGTCAATAGTAAATGAAAAGTGACTGAATCTATTACTATACCAACATTATCCAACAAACCTTGATCTTCTTATTTATTCTATAGGATGTTTTTGGGTTTTCTTCATAACATTTTCTGAGCATTAGATGTTAATATAATCATAAGATCATTCATCAGAATTTTGGGTAAAGGTAGATATCTAGGCTCGATTCAAATTTAATAAGAGTTTAACAACCATCTATAGAAGGTTTCCTCCAATGGTAGTAGTCCCATCAAAAGTTTATATCTACCAATGATTCTATGGTAGAGTGATTAGAGGTATGGAAGTTTAGAAAAGTTGACTGGTCACCTTGTAGGTAAAACTGCTCAGGAGGTCATGTGTCTTGATCTTCATTTTTAAGAGATAATTTTTAACTTGTTTGATCAGTTTTGATTAGAATTTAAGTACTTGGGATTTTTATTTCAAAGATAAATAAGTGGAGAAAATTGGATTAACACAAAGTATTCATTGGAGTGATGAGAAGTTGGTGATTATTTTTTTTGTAATCTATTTTTCACCTATAATATTATAGTTGTAATAAAATCAAGCAGTGGTGTGGTTTTTACAATGCATGTAGGATTAAATTATGAAGCATGTTAAATTACCGTATCTTCATTTATTAGCTTTACATACTTCTATTTCCAATTTTTCTATTTCATTTTTATCATTTGATGTTTTGGTTTTTAGTTTTTTTGTGTAGAGGTGTGTGTGTGAGGTTGAATTCTTTTGGTGATTAGGGTAAAGTGACTACCAACTTTTTTTACACTCATTCGAGGGAGGAAGATAAATTTTAGAGATTCATTTTTCTGTTATGCTGCTACATTGTGTGAATTTTTTATGTATATTTTGATCACACATTTGATGGTCTTACGATAGAATAAGAGATTGATATTTCATAAGATTGTTCCTTCCCTAAAAATTTGTATCAGATGTGTGGTTCTAAAGATAGTGTTTCAAAAAACCAGAATTGAAAAAACATAACATTAGATGAAGGAAAGATATGGATTGATAAATTTGATGGATAATATTTTTACTTCTGGGGAATGCATATTGAGGAATTTCTGATTCAAAAAGACTTAGATTTTCCCCTATCATGAGTAAATCTAGTGTTGATAGTGAAGTCTGAATGGGAGTTCTTGAATAAGAAAGCATTCACACTGGTGAGAATATTTCTTGAAGATAATTTTGTGTTCAGAATTCAGGATAAGAAGACTATAATGGATGTTTGAAGGTGGTGAAATACATGTATGAAAAACTAACAACCTGGAACAAGGTTTTCATGTAGTGACGATTGTTTAGATTAATTTTTTAAGATGTAAGGCCAAGGGAAGATCACATTAATGGAATCAACAAGATTCATGAGTAGATACAATCAGTAAAGGTGACTTTTTCTAATGATGTATGGGAATCTATGGTCTTATATTCACTTTTAGAGAGATATGATGAAATTTTTACTATAGTTAGTAACAACCATGTTAAAATAGAACTGGTGTTTGATGATATCAATAACTTTAAAATCAATGAATATCTTCAGTGCAATGATGTTTAGAAACCTTTTGGTAGTGCGCTCAATACTGATGAAAGGGGTCGGTCACCCCATCGGAAGCAGGTTTATTAGAAGAATCCATCAACAAATAAATCTAAAAAAATGTAATGGTGGAATACCCAAGGCTATTTGGATGCTCATTTTACAACCTGGTGGAATTATGGGAGGAAGAGATATGTCAAGAAGGACTGTAAAAGTTTAAATGAGTACATTATAAGCACATCAACTGTCAAAAGTTTAGATTTTGTTAATGCAACTAAAGTTCATAATGATTGGTTTCTAAGTGAGAACACACTGGTATAATCTTGAAAGTCCTTTAAAATACTTACAAAAAACTTGTAATAGACAATATATATATATATATATATATTGAGAACAAATCCAATGAATAAATACCTTTGGTTCATACATGAACATTCTTATTCATTATTATGCCTTATGTGTTGAAATTTAATGTATGTTCAATTACATGATTTAAAAAAACAATTTTATTGAAAACCATTCTGGTTTATTACTAGTTTTTTGGAAAATAACATGTTCTAAAATTCTTTAGAGGTTATTTTCTCACTTCATAAAACATAACTTATGATGTTTAATTTTTTACATACTTATCCACTCCTTATGAATTTTCTCCTTTTTAACTTCTTTTTTATGACCTACACATAATTATTCAAATATAAACATATAAAAATATTTAATTCCTTTTTCTTTTGGGAGTCACTCTGATATACATTTTGGTTTGGTTTTGAGATAAAAGTATATAACCCATTCCCTTTTCATGGGTTTTTTCTTATGATTATACATTATGAATTACTTCCTTTTTATGGAACACAAATACATGTAAATAATATAATGCTATGGGTGGACCCAAAATTATAGAACCCCCCTAATGTACTAGGAAATGTTTTGATCCCATTGGATACCATGTATGGTGCACAAGCATTAATCTTATTACACTATGTTAGGTTGTCTGGGTAGTAATCCTTGAATTATTCTTATAATGACATGTTTTGTGTTTTTTTCACATTTTTTTATTCCAAAATCCTATGATATCTACTTCATTATTCCATTCCTCCATGTGATTATATATGACCCTCCACTTTTATAATATCATGTTGCACCTCTTGAATCTTATGTTATACTTTATGTTTATTCCCTTACTGGGATTTATAGATCACCATTTTCTATTATGCATTTCACCATGTTATCCTATATGGTAATGAAAGTATCAATGGGAATTAGGATAACCTTATAAATATTTAAATAAGCATGTTAATGTTTGTTTCTAAGTTGATATTATATGTATCTAATCTCCAAAATAAATAAGACCTCTAGATTTCTAGGTGATGTTTTAAGGTATTTTATGTTAAAGATCATGTAATGATAAGTGTATGGGACAAGGGTTCTTTGAGGTTTGGTTATTTGTTTTTTTTTTTTGATTTCTTTAATAGTTTTATTTATATTTTGATTATTTTGATTATCTATTATTTTAATAATGTGATGTTTTTTGTATTTTTAGATGTGACATATTATCAGGATACTATAACACGCTTATGTATACTATATAGCCACATAGCCACAGTTTCTGAATAAATTTATTGAAGTGTTTTATTTTTTTCAAATATTTCACTTTATGCAACTAAATGATGTGTTGTGTAATCATTCACTAAAAATCCAACTTATCGTAGCAATTATTTTCTCCTAACAAATTGCTTCATTCCCTTAATGTAATATCTTTTGATGCATAATTTAATTATTGAATATATTAGTTCATTTACTTCAAAATATAGTTTTTTTGTGAAAAAATATCCATTCATTCAAGTAAATGAGATATAAAACTTCATTCCATACAAATAATGTGACACCTCACTACTCCATAGAAGGACACCATCTTCATATATTGTTTTCACATATATAGAAACCTTATTGTTATTTTCTATGTGAATAATACATAGCCTTACCACTATCCATCTCAATTTAAATTCTACACACATATAAAGCATGCTCTATATAAGTGCATTATTGAAACAAACATATCAGTGATATGATATCAACCAAAATTTCCCTTTTTTTCCTTTTTTCTTATTTTTTATAACTAATTATAATCATCCAAGGATTGGATACATTTCTTGTATGTCGGTGGTGTTAGTTCCCCTCTTGTAAGGTTATTGATTTCATGTATTCTTTGAATTCTCTATAATAGATATAAACAGTTTTCTATTAATTTTTTTCAATTTTCTAAATTAATCATTTACTAAATTATCCAAATATGGTTATAATATTTCCATTAAATTTTACACATTCATAATAAAAAAAAATAGTCTTATTTTATTTATCTCTTCACATTTTAATTGATTTGATATATTTTAATATTTATTATTCTTATATTTGATGCATGAGTCGACATATAATTTATTTTCACGTAAATGTCCCTCCATCTTGATAGGATCAAAACAAAAGAGGTTTAAAAAAATTATTTCAATGACTATAATGTATCATCAAGACATTTTTCCTAGTCATGGGATGTTTTATTTACATCCAAAATTTTATATTTCTAGTTATGATTTAGGAAATGTTCAGTTAATATAAAAATATTTACTTCTGAAAGTTTTATTGTCTATGGTCTTGTGAAACTCAATTAAGGCATATATATGTCTTGTTAACCTATAATTTTCCTTAAACATCAAAGGCAGCAAATACACAGAATTGAATTCAAGATTTGTTAAACTAGTGTAATTTTCCAATGTCATGATTGTTTTTTTAAATAGTGTTTGGGGCCACTAATGATAATTTTCAATATAATTTTATTTAAAAAATAAAATAAAATAAAACATGTAGTGACTGTCATTGATGGATGAAAATACGAACCATAATATGACGGTGAGAATCATTGTCAATATTTTTTTGAAAATGACCGTAAAGATATTTTTTAAATCCATAAATATAGTTTTACATAATTATATATAATTAAATTTACTCTTTTAGTAGTATTATTTGATTTATCTTTTTTGTTAAAACATAAAATGGTAAAAAAATTATAAAAATCCATTTAAATTTGAAAGTTATTTTCATAATATTTCTCAATTAATCACGGAGGAGAGATGGTTCACCTTTGGACTATATAATGGGAAGGATACACCGTGGCTAAATAAGTGTATTATTGAAACACGCATATTAGGGATATGATATCTATCAAATATTCCCTTTTGATTTCATTTTATTGTTCTGATTTTTTAAAACTAATTATAATCATCCAAGGATTGCATCGATTTATTTTATGTTGGTAGTGTTAGTTCCCCCATTGGAATGTTATCTATTTATTGTTTGTTGGGAATTTTTTTAATAAATATAAATAGTTTTATCTTCATTTTTTTACAATTTTCCAACTTAATTTTTTACTAAATTTTCCAAATATGGTTTTAAGAAAGCCATTATAATTGACGCATTCATCATGTAAATCAATTATATTGTTTTCTTTATCTCCTAAATTTTTTAATATATTTGATTTATTTGGATATTTATTATTCTTATATTTTATATATGAGTTTAAATATTATTTATAATCATGTAAATGGCCCTCTATCATGATAGGATCAAAATTAAAGAAGTGTAAAAAAATTATTTCAATGATTATAATGAATCATCGAGACATTTGGATTAGTCATGGGAGGTTCTATTTACATTCAACCTTTTCTATTTCAATTTATGATTCATAACATGTTTATTTCATATGAAAATATTTACTTTTATATGTTTTTTTGCCTATAGTATTGTGCAACTCAATTAAAGCATATATATATATGCCTTGTAAACATGAAATTTTCTTTGAACATCAACGGAAGAAAATTCATAGTATAGACCTCAACTTTTTCAAAGACAATGGCGGTTTTCATTATCATAATTTTTTTTAAAAAAATTAGTGTTTGGGGCCACCAATGAAAATTTTGAATGTCATTTTTTTAAAAATAAAATAAAATAAAACGTGTGGTGACTCTCATCAATGGTGGTAAATACCCACGCTAATATGATGGCTAGAATCATTGTCAATTTGTTTTTGAAAATAAATATACATATTTTTTTTGAAACCATATATATAGTATGATATGATTATATATAATTAATTTAACTATTTTAATACTATTATTTGAGTGATCCTTTTTAAAAAAATTAAATGTTGAAAAATAAAAATAAAAACATTTGAATTCGAATGTGCATTTCTAAGTATATCTAAAAGAATTGTGGAGGTGAGATAGAGTGACATCAACCTATATAAATGGAAGGAAACACCAAGGATGAATAATTGAAATACTGAAACACACATATCAATGATATTATATCTTTCATGACTTCCATTTTAAGGTCTTTTTGTTGTTCTTATTTTTTAAAACTAATTATAATCATCCAACCATTTCATTCTTTTCTTGTATGTTGGCAGTGTCATTTCGCCTCTTGGAAGGTTATCAATTTCTTATATATAGTGAATTTTTTAAAAATTAATATATATAATTTTCTCTTTATTTTTTCAATTTTGAAAATAAATTTTTTACTAAATTTTCCTAATATAGTTATAAGACAACCATTATAATTGATAGATTCATAATGTAAAACAATGTTTTATTTTCTTTATCTCCTCATTTTTTTATTAGATTTCATTTATTTTGATATTTATTATTCTTATATTTGATTCATGAGTTGACATATTATTTATCGTCATGTAAATGGCCCTCAATCAAGATAGGATCAATATAAAAGAGGCGTAAAACAATTTATTTTGATGATTATAATGTATAATCAATACATTTATCCAAGTCCCAGGAGGTGTTATTTACCTCCAAAATTTTCCAATTAAAGTTATGATTTAGACCATGTTTATTTCATATAAAAATATTTAGTTTTGTAGGTTTTACGGCCTATGGGATTTTGAAACTCAATTTCAATGTATATATGGATTGTTAAATTTAAATTTCCTTAAACATCAATGGAAGAAAATACATCATATGGACTTCAATTTTTTCTAATCCAATGGTAGTTTCCAATGTAATAAATTTTTTGATATGATATCTATCAAACTTTCCCTTTTTTGATTCCTTTTTGTTATTATTATTTTTTAAAACTAATTATAATCATCCAAGGATTTCATCTATTTCTTGTATGTTGGCGGTTTTATTATCCCTCTTTTAAAGTTATCAATTTATTGCAGGTTGTGAATTTTTATATAATGAATATAAATAATTTTCACTTCATTTTTTTTAAATTTTATAACTAAATTATTTGTTAAATTTTCCTAATATGGATCTTAGATAGTGATTATAATTAAGACATAAATCATGTATAATATCTTAATTATTTTATTTATCTCCTAATTTTTTAATATATATTTTTTATTTTGATATTTATTATTCTTATATTTGATGCATGAGTTGAAATATTATTTACTTTCACAAAAATGGGCCTCCATCACGATAGGATCAAAACAAAATAGGCATAGAAAAATTTATTTCTATCATTATAATGTATCATCAAGACATTTGGAATAGTCATGGGAGGTGTTATTTATATCCAAACTTTTCTATTTCTAGTTATTATTTTGGATGTGTTTAGTTCATGTGAAAATATTTACTTTTGTAGGTGTTACTACCTATGGGATTATGAAACTGTAAAGACCCAGAAATTTCAAGGAATTATTTTTTCTTAAATACTTTGGAATTTTACGAGTCTGTGGCTTCTAACGGCGCTTGATTCTGAGGCCCGGTGTGCCTAGAATCAATTTCTGAAGTTTAGCTCAGGTACGTTCAGTGAACGAACGAGCAGGTTTTTCTATCTTTTGAACCGGTGCTCGGAATTGAAATATGAGGGCACCGATGAACTCACAACGCTGATAATTGCTTAATGGGATCCTTACTGTAGTTGCATTCGCGCTATAGGAGAAGTTAATTATTGGGGATTTATTTATGAAGTAAATAAAAATTGTTGGAACAATTTTTATTTTATGAGGAGGTTATTCCCTCCCATGGGTAGTTAAGGGTGGGTCCCACAGCCACCTAACTACCCAAGTGTGGATGTTAGAGAGGTGGGTCCCACATGACCCCCAACCATTTAATTTCCTCTAACTCATTAAAAACCCCACATTAAATTGGCAAACCCCCCATTAAATTCCAATTTCTCCACCTCACTCCATTAATTCATGTCAACCCATAATTTAATGAGGATCTTTCCTCTTTCACCCCTTTTTATTTAATTTCCAACACGTTTAATAAATGGAGACCTGCCCTCTCCCTTCCTTAATTTTTTTTCAATGCGTTTTATTTAATGTGGTGATTTAATTTTGGGAGAGTTGCTTTGCGTGTGTAATAAAATAATAGGAGGAGCCTATTATTTTATTAAGGGAGAGAGCTTTTGTTGTGCGAGGAAGATTGACAGAACTCTTGAGGTTTTGGAAGAATTCCAGCCTCGGACGAAGAACGACGAAGAACTTTGGTTCCTTGAAGAACAACAACGCGCCACCAATCATCTTATCCGCGACAAGAGAGGAGATGTCGCTTCCTCCTCGTCACACTCCGACGACGCTTACAAACCCTTTCCCCGCAACGCTGTCTACCGCGATGCCGACGTTCGTCATCAATTGTTGAGTTAGGGGATTTTGTATATTTAATTATGTGATTTATACCCTCATAATGATGTTTAATTGTTGGGTGACAAATTAAACCTCTAACGCGGTGGGTGCAGGTTAACGAACAATCCCGAACTCACCGCTAATTTGTTCTTGATGCGTGGGGTGATTGGCGACAATGAAATGGGACCGCAATGGAAAATCGGAGCCTTCGCAGTGGAGCTTGGGTCTCGAGATGACCGCAGGTGCAGACGGGAGAAAAATCGGACCACTAGAATGACTCCAATGGCCCGCGGAAGCCCCCGGCGGTGCAGGTCGCCAGCATGGCACTACCGGTGGCCAGCACCGGCAGGCTGCTTGGAGGTGGCGGCACCCCGACGCGTCATCGGCAGAGCCCCACCACGGCTGATGCCACGGAGGAGAGGGGGGATCTCATGGCCGCGCGGGATCCAGGGGAGATGCAGCGCCATCCTGGCGCCGCGTCCACAGAATAGAGGGGGGGTCGCCCCCCCCCCCCCCCCCCCCCCCCCCCCCGCTCAGCTTGCTGGCCGAGCCAGCGTACCCCCCCAGTCGGACCGGGGTGGGTCACGTGGACTGGGCCGCGTCGGTCGGGCCAGGTCGCGCCCAGCCGGGCCGGGCCATGCCCTACCAGGCCGAGCCGCACTCTCCCGGGCCGAACCCGGACCCTGGTCGGGTCGACCCGATTCAGGCCGAGCCAGGGGAGGTTGGGCCGGGTCGACCCGGGCGCAGACCCCCCACTTCAGACCATTTTTGGTCTTTTTCCCATAACTTGAGATACGGACCTCCGATCGACGCACCGTCAGTTTTGTAAAATACATGGATCGAGACGGTTGTTTAAGTATATTACACTCGAGGTTTCGGCAAAGTTTGGGTATGGACGAGTTGGTTAGAACACGAAACCAACCGGGCCCTTAGAGCGGAAATGATTATAACTTAATGACTGGACATCCTTTTGACGTGCTTTCAACTGCGTTAAATTCCTCTTGATGAGACGGTCCTTTTGGCTTACTCTTCTTGAGTTTTGGATGCAGCTGGTGTACGGTTGGGTTGGTTTTAGCTTAAAAACCAACCTGGCCCCTGGAACGGAAAAGCCAATAACTCTCAGACCGGGCGTCCGATTGATGCACCATCTATCGTGTTGGGTTTCTTTTGACGAGAGAGAATATTGGGATACATCAACTCTGGACTTCGTTATAGTTGATATATCGACCCCCCTTGGCTCGAGGAGTAGACCCTCCCGGAATCGAGCGTGCTGTGTGCGGGAACCCTAGAGCTGGCTGCGACTACGATGAAGATGACTGTGCTTGGATCCTCCGTGGGTTTGGCAGCAAGGACGGCTACACTTAGATCCTCTATGGGTTCAGAAGTGAGGACGATTGTACTTGGATCCTTCGTGGGTTCGGCAGCGAGGAAGAATGTACTTGGATCCTTCGTGGGTTTGGCAGCAATGACGACTGTACTGGGATCCTCTATGGGTCCGACAACGATGACTACTGTTCTTGCATCCTACATGGGTCCGGAAGTATGACCTCTATTCTTGTATCTTATGTGGGTCTGACAGCTTAGCTGGTCTTGTATCCTATGTGGGTCTGACAACTTAGATGAATCAGTGACTACATCTGATCATCTCTATCGCTATACGAAAGATGTATACCTATGTGAGCTGAGTCATGACTTCAATCTTTATCAGTGATGTGATTGACTTGTTTCCCTGTGTTGACTGGGTTGTGTTTTCTTGTGTGGACTGGTTGTGCTTGGGTTCGAGATTTGGAGATGAACTATAAGTGATGACTTAGGTATATGTATGGGAACATACCTAAGTAGATTCGGTTGATACTTCGTGATTGTACCTTTCCATTGTGGTTTATCCTTCGTGGATTCTGAGAGACCTTTGGGGGTCTCGGGGTCCCTACTGATTATCATATACTCACCCCTGCATGGGCTATGCCTGCACTACGTTGTGTTGGATACAGACGACGGACAACACTGATCGAGGTGGAGGATTGTGGAGCTAGACGGTACCCGGAGGTGGACCACTTGGCAGGACGTGCACGGAGCAGACAGCCAGACCCTAAGAGCTGAGGAGACTATCTGTACCCACACTTCAGGTGGGACTTTTGGAGGATGACTCGTTGTTGCTGTTTCACTTTACTGTTGTTGTACTTTCTTTTCAGGTGTAATGTACTTTCAGTTGGGTTTGTATACTAGCCCATTTACTTTTCCGTACCTACTCTTGTACTCAGTTTTACTTAGTGCTTACTTCACATACGTACTCTGTTGTTTATATTTACATTTTTAAAGGCAATGCTTTCCCTTTTTCTGGGATTTACGCCTTTGGTGCTAGTCTCCAGCCCCTGGCCTATGGAAGGAGGGCTTGGGGTAGTCACAGAATGGGCCCCGAGGACGGGTCGTGACAAATTGGCATCAGAGGAGTCGGTTCTACCGCAGAACTCAGGAATCTAATATTTCTTTTCAATGAAGCAATATTGTTAAGAGTATTGAGTGTGGGTTTCAGTCCAGGGAGTCCAGTTTTTGTGCGGTGGCTGCCGTATCCATACACCAGGACCCTGACCTCTGATTTACAACTCAGTGCACGAAAACACAGATTGTGTGTGTGTTTCCTTTCAAATGTTTTCTTTGTGATTACTTTGTGTCATCTCACCAGGTATATTGTTTGACTGTGGTGCACCAGTTTCTTTTCAGGATGGCCCCATGAAGGTAGCCAACCAGGGTTTCTAGTTATGCGTGGGATGGCAGCCCATCGAGTGATGAGGCTTCGATGCAGGGCCACATTACAGTGGAGGCACTAGCGGTACCACTACCCACTGGGCCACCGATACCACCAACCCTAGAAGGAGAGAGTGCATACCGCCTGAGTGCATTGCATGAGTTTCAGCGACAGAGGCTGCCCAGGTTCCAAGGAGATATGGATCCTCAGGCAGCCTAGGATTGGCTGGAGGCTATCGTTAGAGTCTTCAGATTAGTAGGGACACCAGTATACCTTATGGTGATCCTTTTCATGAGTCTCCTGCATGCAGCAGAACGTAGATGGTGGAGCCTGATGCTCCAGGTTCACGATGAGGCATATCTACTTTGGATGGACTTTGAGAGCATCTTCTGCTCGGAGTTTGTTCCATCCACCCTCTGTGCGGTGCATGTCCATGAGTTTCTATAGTTGCGGCAGGGCAGTATGATAGTAGCCCAGTACTCAACGAGGTTTACCGACCTCTCACACTACTCCACGGACATGGTATGGGACCCATTCTTCCGGTCCCGGACCTTTGAACAGGGACTAAGGCACGAGATCAGAGCTTAGATGATCTCCCTCAACATCCCAACACAAGAGGGGGTACTGGAGAGAGCCCTTCTAGTGGAGAGTTTTCTCGCTGAGTAGTCCCCAGTGGCGAGACCCTCCGCAGGATGACACGTAGAGGAGTCTTCTGTAGCCGGTAGTAGACAGTTGACGCAGAGGTCCAAGCAAACCAGGCCGTCAGGTGAGTGACCTCAGGATACAGGTTCGGTTGTCCGGGGAACATGGCACAGAGCCAGCCATACGAGGAGCAGGCAGTTCTATGCATGCGACGGGCAAGTTCACATGGCTCGAGACTGCCCAACCTGCCCTGCAGAATAGCAGTAGGTAGTATAAGGACCTCTCAAGCAGAGGTTCGACCATGGTGGCCCTCCAGGAGCAGGTGGACGTGGCAGAGGGGCTCGACAAGTAGTAGGTGGTGGATAACATTTTTAGGCCCTACCACCACCACCACCAGGAGGACAACCTCGACAGCAGGGAACGGCTGGACAGGAGAGATCTTAGCTTCAGGCAGCTGAGGCCTACGACCATAGAGTTCTGGGAGTAGATGGGTAGGAGTAGGACTAGATCCATGCATGGATACTTTTGTTCATGTTTCTTCTAGCTTTGTTAATTCCTTTGTTTGTGGATGCATTGTGTCTTTGTACTTTGAGCTGCAGTAATAAAAGACACGTGTTCTTGTGGCGTTGCTTCCCTGTCCTTTTTATCTGGTTGATACTGAGAGGTTCGGTTAAAAATTTTGACTTGACCCTCACTTTCGAGATTCCTACTAGAGGATACCTAGTGACCACACATTGTTGCCGATAGTATGACTCGACCCTTATAGGTGAGAGTAATAGTTGGATCTCTTGGTAGTAGCGTCGAGGCCTTACGGCGTCATCCATGACATGAAATAGTACCGTTCATGTCAAGATTGACTGTATTAGGCAAAGAACTTGTTTCATACAGGGTATGAGATCAGATTTCTATTTTTAGCAAAGGATAAATCCTAGAAGCTCTTGTGGGATGTAAGCGAACATGGGTGTATTCGAGTTATTTACAATGGCTAGTCACACCCATGGTTCGTTGAGTGAACGGTTTACGGTCTACTCTAATTTCAAAAGTCTCATGTGTGTCTTCTCATAGAAGGACTATGACTTGAGACGATGTCGTTGACTTGAGTTCCACGGGGACTATGACTTTGAGATATTCAATACTCCTGGGAAGGGGAACGTTGTTGCAGAGTTTGTTTCACGATGCCCCACTTGTCAGCAAGTGAAGGTGGAGCACCAGGTACCAGCAGACTTGGTATAGAGAGGTCCTAGAATGAAAGTGGGATGGAATATCTATGGATTTCAGGACAGGGCTTCTACGTACATCCAAAGGACACGACTCTATCTGGGTGATCATAGACCAACTCACCAAGTCGTCCCACTTCCTACAGATCAGAGAGCAGGGCTCAGTAGAGAGCTTGGGACGCCTCTAAGTTCTAGATATTGTACGGCTTCATGGTGTTCCATCGTCTATCGTCTCTGATCGAGACGCTCACTTTACTTCCCGGACTTGGAAGGGATTGCAGGAGGCATTTGGGAAGCAGATACGTATGAGCACCGCCTTTCATCCTCAGACGGATGGCCAGATAGAGAGGACCATTCAGACACTCGATGAAATCCTCTGTGCATGTGTCCTTGACTTTGGACGCAGCTGGGAGGATCACCTACCCTTGGTGGAGTTTTCGTATAACAATAGCTACCACTCCACCATCATAACGGAACCATACGAGGCACTGTACGACCGACCTTGCAGATCACCTTTGTGCTGGACTGACCCTGGGGAGTCAGCACTCGTAGGACCAGAGATGGTTCAGGCTATGATGGAGAATGTGCAGATCATCCAGGAACAGATGAGGACTGCAAAGAGCAGACAGAAGTCCTATGCTGATAGGAGGTGGAGACCATTGGAGTTCGAGGATGGTGACCACGTTTTCTTATGGGTATCACCTCGATGTGGTTTATGGAGATTTGGTCGAGGCGGCAAGTTATCTCTACGCTTCATCAGACCATTCCAGTTCCTCAGTAGGGTAGGCGAGGGGGCTTACCCCCTGGCCCTTCCACCTCAGTTGCATCGGGTGCACGACATCTCCAACGTATCTCAGCTGAGGAGATATGTGCACGACCCGACACATATCAACGTCCATGGAGCTAGACATCGATAACGGGGCGACCTTTTTGGAGGTCCCGGTGGAGATCGAGGATCGACAGGAGCAGGTCCTATGTGGACGGTCGATTCCTCTAGTGCACGTTCATTGGCAGCACGGGAACCTCTAAGAGAGCACGTGGGAGTGGGAAGCTCAAATGCATGCCCAGTACCCCCATTTGTTTCCCTAGTTTATGTTGTAGCTTTACATGGATGTAAATCCCTGAGGTGGGAGTAATGTAAAGACCCGAAAATTTCAAGGAAATTTTTTTTTCTTAAATACTTTGGAATTTTACGATTTTGTGGCTTCTGATGGTGCTTGATTCCAAGGCCCGGTGTGACCGGAATCAATTTTTGAAGTTTAGCTCGGGTACATTCAGTGAACGAACGAGCAGGTTTTTCTATATTTTGAACCAGTCCTTGGAACTGAAATATGAGGGAACCGATGAACTCGCAATGCCAGTAATTTCTTAACGGGATCCTTACCGTAGTTGCGTTCGCGCGCGGGAGGAGAAGTTAATTATTGGGGGTTTATTAATGAAGTAAATAAAAATTGTCGTAACAATTTTTATTTTATAAGGAGGTTATTCCCTCCTATGGGTAGTTAAGGGTGTGGCCCACAGCCACCTAAGTACCCAAGTGTGGATGTTAGAGAGGTGGGGCCCACATTATCCCCAACCATTTAATTTCCTCTAACTCATTAAAAACCCCTCATTAAATTGGCAAACCCCCGATTAAATGCCAATTTCTCCACCTCACTCCATTAATTCATGTCAACCCATAATTTAATGAGGATATTTCCTCTTTCTCCCATTTTTATTTAATTTCTAACGCGTTTAATAAATGGGGACCTTCCCTCTCCCTTCCTTAATTGTTTGTCAACACATTTTATTTAATTTGGTGATTTAATTTTGGGAGAGTTCCTTTGCGTGTGTAATAAAATAATAGGAGGAGCCTGTTGTTTTATTAAGGGGGAGAGCTTTTGTTGTGCGAGGAAGATTGATAGAACTCTTGAGGTTTTGGAAGAATGTTGGCCTCCGACGAAGAACGACGAAGAACATCGGTTCCTCGAAGAACAACGACGCGCCACCATTCCACTTCTCCGCAATAAGAGAGGAGATTCCGCTTCCTCCTCGGTGCACTCCGAAGACACCTACGAACCCTTTCCCCGTGACACCGTCTACCAAAACACCAACATTCGTCATCAATTGTTGAGGTAGGGGATTTTGTATATTTCATTATGTGATTTATACCCTCTCCATGGCATTTAATTGTTGGGTGACAAATTAAACCTCTAACGCGGTGGGTGCGGCTTAACGAACAAGCCCGGACTCACCGCTAATTTATTCTTGATGCACAGGGTGATTAGAGACAACGAAATGGGATCACAACGGCAAATCAGAGCCTTTGCAGTGGATCTCGGGTCCTGAGATGACCGCAGGCACAAAAGGGAGCAAAATTGGACCACCGAAATGAGTCTGGGAACCCACAGAAGCCCCCTGCGGCACGGACCGCGGCGAGGGGGGATCCCGCGGCCGCGCAGGATCCAGGGGAGACGCGACGCCAACATGGCACTTCATCCGCGGAACAGAGGGGGTCCCCCCCCCCGCTCGGCTCGCTGGCCAAGCTAGCGTACCCCCCCCCCCCCCGGCCGGGCCGGGGTGTGTCACGCAGATCAGGTCGCGCCCAGCTGGGATAGACTTGGACCCGGGTCGGGTCATCCCGGTTCGGGCCGACCCAGGGGAGGTTGGGTCGGGTCGACCCGGGCCCAGACCCCCCACTTCAGACCGTTTTCGGTCTTTTGCCCAAAACATAAGCTAAGGACCTCCGATCGACGCACCGTTAGTTGTGTAGGAATTCATGGATCAAGACAGTCGTTTCGATATATCACACTTGAGATTTCGGAAAAGTTTGGGTACAGTCGGGTTGGTTCCAACCCGAAACCAACCGGGCCCTTGGAGCGGAAATGCTTATAACTTAAGGACCGAACGTCCATTTGACGTGTCGTCAACTGTGTTGAATTCCTCTTGATGAGACTGTCATTTTGGCTTAATAAACTTGAGGTTTCGATGTAGCTGGAATACGGTCGGGTTGGTTTTAGCTTAAAAACCAACCGGGCCCCTGGAACGGAAAAGCCAATAACTCTCAGACCGGGCGTCCGATTGACGCACCGTCTGTCACGTTGGGTTTCTTTTGACGAGAAGGAACTCCGGGATATATCAACTCTGGACTTTGTGATAGTTGATGTATCGAACCCCCTTGGATCGAGGAGCGGACCCTCCAGGAATCGAGCGTGCTGTGTACGGGAACCTTAGAGCTGTCTGCGACTGCGACGAAGACGGATGTGCTTGGATCCTCCGTGGGTTCTGCAGCGAGGACGAATGTCCTTGGATCCTCCATGGGTTTGGCAGTGAGGAAGACTATACTTGGATCCTCCGTGGGTTCGGCAGCAAGGACGACTGTACTTGTATCCTTCGTCGGTTCGGCAGCAAGGACGACTGTACTGGGATCCTCCGAGGGTCTGACAGCGATGACTAATGTTCTGGTATCCTACTTGGGTCTGGCAGTATGACCTCTGTTCTTGTATCCTATGTGGGTTTGACAGCTTATCTGGTCTTGTATCCTATGTGGGTCCAACAACTTATATGAATCAGTGACTACATCTGATCATCTCTATCGCTATATGAAAGATGTATACCAGTGTGAGCTGAGTGTTGACTTCAATCTTTATCAACGATGTGATTGACTTGATTCCCTATGTGGACTGGGTTGTATTTTCCTATGTGGACTGTTTGTGCTTGGGATCGAGAGTTGGAGACGAACTGAAATTGATGACTTAGATATATGTATGGGCACATACCTAAGTAGAGTCGGTTGATACTTTGTGATTGTACCTTTACTTTTTGGTTTATCCTTCTTGTATTTTGAGAGACCTTCGGGGGTCTCAGGGTCCCTGCTGAGTATCATATACTCACCCATGAACGGGTTATGCCCGCACTATGTTGGGTTGGATGCAGACGACGGAAAGAACTGATCGATGTGGAGGATTGTGGAGCTGGACGGTACCCGGAGGTGGACCACTTGGTAGGACGTGCATGGAGCGGACGGCTAGACCCTAGGAGTTGAGGAGACTATCTGTACCCACCCTTCAGGTGGGACTTCCGAAGGATGAATCAGTGTTGCTGTTTCACTTTACTGTTGTCTTACTTTATTTTCAGTTGTATTGTACTTTCAGTTGGGTTTGTATACTGTCCCATTTACTTTTCATCACCTACTCTTGTACTCAGTTTTACTTAGTACTTACTTCACTTGCATACTCTGTTGTGTATCTTTACTTTTTTAAAGGCAATGTCTTCCCTTTTTTCGAGATTTATGCCTTTGGTGCTAGTTGCCAGCCCCTGGCCTATGGAAGGTGGGCTTGGGGTAGTCACAGCGCAGGCCCCGAGGACGGGTCGTGATAGAAACTCAATTGCAGCATATATATGGCTTGTTATCTTTCAATTTTCCTTAAACATCAAATGAAGAAAATACACGGTATAGACTTCATGTCTTTCCAATCCTATGGTCGTTTCCCATGTCATAATTTTTGTTCAAAAAAATTTTATTTGGGTGTGCCAATGAATGTTTTCCACAGCATTTTTTTAAAAAAAATAAAATAAAATAAAACATTTGGTGACTGTCATTGATGGTTGAAAACACCCACCATAATACGATCACCAGAAGAATTTTCAATATTTTGTTTAAAAATAACCATAAAGGTGTATATTTTTTTGAAACTATAAATATAGTTTGATATGATTGTATATAATTGATTTGAATATTTTAATATTATTATTTGTTTTATCCTTTTTTATTAAAACAATAAATGTTAATTTTAAAAAATCATTTGAATTAGAAAGAGCATTTCTAAATTTATCTCAAAGAATTATGGAGGGGAGATGCTGTGCCATCGACCTTTATAAATGGTAGGATACACCAAGGCCAAATAAGTGCATTATTACAACATTCATATCAGTGATATGATATCTATCAAAATTTCTATTTTGATGCCTTTTTTTGTTCTTATATTTTAAAACTAATTATAATCATCAAAGGATTGCAACTATTTCTTGTATGTTGGTAGTGTCAGTTACCCCCTTGGAAATTTATCCATTTCTTGTATTCTGATAATTTTTTATAATGGATATTAATAATTTTATCGTCATTTTTTTTCAATTTTCCAACTTAATTACATACTAAATTTTCCTAATATATTTCTAATACATACATTTTAATTGACACATTCAACATGTAAAAAATTGTCCTTTTTCTTTATATCCTTATTTTATTAATATATTTGATTTATTTTGATATTTATTATTCTTATTTTTTATATATGAGTTGAAATATTATTTATAATCATGTATATGTACCTCCATCATTATATGATCAAAAAGAAAGAGGCTTAAAAAATTATTTTGATGATTATAATATATCATCAAGACATTTGGCCTAGTAAGAGGATGAGTTATTTACATCCAATATTTTCAATTTATAGTTTTGAATTAGGTTGTGTTTGGTTCATATGAAAATATTTACATTTCTAAGTTTTACAAACTATGCACTTGTGAAACTGAATTATAGCATATATATGGATTGTTAACTTTTAATTTTCTTTAAACAATGAAGGAAGAAAATACATAGTATGGACATCATGTTTTTCCAATGTAATGGTAGTTTCCAATGTTATAATATTTTTAAAAGAAACATAGATTTTGAGGCCACCAATGACTTTATTCAATATAATTTCCTTAAAAAATAAAATAAAATAAAACATGTAGTGAGTGTAATTGGTGGTTGAAAATACCCACCCAAATATGATGACAAAAATCATTGTCTATACATTTTTTAAAATAACCATAAAGATAGTTTTTTAAACTATAAATATAGGTTGATATGATTGTATATAATTAATTTCACTATTTTAATATTATTATTTGAGTGGTCCTTTTTATTAAAACATTTAATTTAAAAAAATTAATTCATAAGCATTTTTTCAAATATATCTCTAAGAATTGTGGAGGGGAGATGGAAAACCATCGGCCTATATCAAGGGAAGGCTACACGATGGTCGAATAAGTTCATTATTACAACATGCATATCTATCAAACTTTATCTTTTTTATGGTTTTTTATTTTTTTATTTTTTAAAACTAATTATGATCATCCCAATATTAAATCCATTTCTTGAATGTTTGTGATGTTAGTTACCCTCATGGAAAGTTACCCATTTCGTGAATGCTGTGAATTTTTTATAATGAATATAAATAATTCTTTCTTAATTTTTTTCAATTTTAAAACTTAATTATTTACTAATTTTTCCTAATATGTTTCTTATACAACCATTATAATTGATACATAAATCACATGAAATGATTAAATTATTTTCTTTATCTCCCAATTTTTAATAGATTTTATTTATTTTGATATTTATTATTCTAATATTTGATGCATGAGTTGAAATATTATTTATCATCACATAAATATCCCTCCATCATGATATGATTAAAATAAAAGAGTAGTACAAAAATTTTATTTTGATGACTATAATATATCATTAAAATATTTGGCCTACTCATGGAAGTTGTTATTTACATCCAACATTTTCTATTTCTATTTATGATTCTGGCCTTTTATAGTTTATATGAAAATATTTAATTTTGTAAATTTTACTACCTATGGGATTGTGTAACTCAATTGCGTCATATATATTACTTGTTAACTTGATAATTTTATTAAAAATTTAAGGAAATAAATACACATTATAGACTTAATGTTTTTCCAAGACAATGGAAGTTTCCAATGACATAAGTTTTGTTTAAAAAAAAAATTTTGGGCCAACAATGATAGTTTTCAATATAATTTTCTAAAAAAATAAAATAAAATAAAACATGTGGTGACCTTCATTGATGGTTGAAGATACCGAACCTTATATGATGGATAGAAGCATTGTCATATATTTTTTTTAAAATAATGATAAATGTATAATTTTAAAATAAAAATATAGTTTGATATGCTGGTATAAAATTAATTTAACTATTTAAATATTATTATTTGAGTTCTCTTTTTTATTAAAACATTAAATGCTAAAAAAACTAAAATAATAATAATTTTAATTTCAAAGGGAGTTTCTAAATATATAATAAAGAATCATGGAGGGGAGATAGTGCGCCATCAACCTATATAAAGGGAATGGTACAACAATTATGAATAAGTGCATTATTGTAACAAACTTATCAATGATATGATATCAATCAAACATTCCCTTTGGATTCCTTTTTTTTCTTATTTTTTAAAACTAATTATAATCATCCAACAATTTCATCTATTTCATGTATATTGGAAGTGTCATTTTTCCTCTTTGAAAGTTATACATTTCTTGTATGCTATGAATTTTTTATAATGAATGTAAATAATTTTCTATTTATCTAATTTTTAATTTAACAACCTAGTTATTTACAAAATTTTTTATTATGGTTCTAATACATGCATTATAATTGACACATTCATCATGTAAAACAATTGTCTTATTTCATTTATCTCCAAATTATTTAATAGATTTGATTTATTTTGATATTTATTATTATTATATTTGATGCATGAGTTTACATATTATTTATCATCACAAAAATATCTCTCCATAATGATAGGATCATTGGGAAAGAGGAATAAAAAAATTATTTTGATTATTGTAATGTATCATCAAGACATTTGGCCTTGTCACATGTGGTGTTATTTATATCCAACCTTTCCAATTTCATGTTATGATTCAAGACCTATTTAGTTAATATGAAAATATTTAATTTTTTAAAATTTATTGGTTATGGTCTTTCACAACTCAATTATGATATATATATATATATATATAGCTTGTTAACTTATAATTTTCCTTAAACATCGAATAAAGAAATTACATAGTATGGACATCACGTTTTCCCAATCCAATATCAGTTTCTAATGTAATCATTTTTGTTTAAAAAAATCAGTTTTTGAGACCACCAATGAATATTGTCAATTGAATTTTTTTAAATAAAAATAAATTAAATCATATGGTGACTTTCATTAATGGTTTCAAATACCCACCCTAATGTGATGTTCTAAAGCATTTTTGATATTGTTTTGAAAATAACCATAAAGATATTTTTTTCTAAACCATAAATGTAGTTTGATATGATTGAATATAATAAATTTAACTATTTTAATATTAGTATTTGAGATATCATTTTTATTAAAACATTAAATGTTAAAAAATTATAAAAAAATTAAATTAAAAAGTGTATTTCCAAATATATCTCAAAGAATCACTGAGGGAAGATGGTGCACCATTGACCTATATAAAGGGAAGGCTACACCATAGCTGAATAAGTGAATTGTTGTAACATGCATAGAAGTGATATGATATCTATCAAAATTTACCTTTTTTTATTCCTTTTTGTTGTTCTTATTTTTAAAAACTACTTATAATCATCTGAGGATTGAATCAATTTCTTGTATGTTGGCAGTGTAAGTTCCACTCTTGGAATGTTTTTCATTTCTTGTATGTTGTGAATTTTGTGTAATTAATATAAATAATTGTATCATCATTATTTTTCAATTTTTAAAATTAATTTTTTAATAAATTTTCCAAATATGGTTCTTATACATCCATTATAATTAACACATAAATCATGTAAAATAATTGAATTATTTTATTTATCTCTTAATTTTTAATATATTTGATTTATTTTTTATTTTTTATTTTTATATTTTATTCATGAGTCACATATTATTTTTCAACACATAAATGGACCTCCATCTTGATAGGATCAAAAAAAAAGTGGCATAAAAATCTATTTTAATGATTATAATGTTTCCTCAATACATTTGGAATAGTCACAGGAGGTGTTATTTATATCCAACCTTTTCTATTTCTAGATATGATTCAGTCCATTTTTGGTTCATATGAAAATATTTACTTTTGTAAGTTTACTTTATATGGACTTATAAAACTAAATTGCAGCATATATATGGCTTGTTAACTTCTGATTTCCCTTAAATGTAAAATTAAGAAAATACACATTATGGACCTCATATTTTTCCAAGACAATGGTCATTTCCAATGTAATAATTTTTTTAAAAAAAATTAGTGTTTGGGGCTCAAGTAATGGATTTCAATATGATTTTTTTAAATAAAATAAAACATGTGGTGGAAATCATTGATGTTTGAAAATTACAGCCCCAATACAATGTTTGGAAGTATTATTAAATTTTGTTTAAAAATTACCATAAATAATTTTTAGTGAAACCATAAATATATTTTGATATGATTATATATAATTAATTTAAATATTTTAATAATATTATTTGAGTGATCCTTTTTATTATAACATTAAATGTTAATTTTATTCTAAAAAAATAATTATGATTTGGAATCACATTTCTAAATATATATCAAATAATCATGGAGGGGAGATAGAACGCCATCAGGCTATATAATGATAAGGTCAACCAAGTCCAAATAAGTTCATTATTTCAATATGCATATCAGTGATATGATATCTATAAAAAAATCCATTTTGATTCCATTTTGTTATTCTTATATTTTAAAACTAATTATCATCATCCAAGGATTTCATCCATTTCTTGTATATTGGAGTTTTTAATTCCCCTTATGGAAATTTATCCATTTATTTTATGTTGTGAATTTTTTATAATGATTATGAATAAATTTCACATCATTTTTTTTCAATTTTCCAAATTAATTATTTACTAACTTTTTTTAATATGGTTCTAAGACAACCATTATAATTGACACATTCATCATGTAAAACAATTGTCTAATTTTATTTATCTCTTCATTTTTTAATTAATTTGATTTATCTTTATATTTATTAATATTATATTTTATGAACAAGTTAACATGTTATTTATCATCACTTAAATGTCCCACTTTCATGATAGGAACAAACTAAAATAATGCATAAAAAAGTTTATTTTGATGATTATAATGTATCATCAAGACATTTGGTCTAGTCATGATAGGTTTTGTTTACATCCATCATTTTCTATTTTCATATAGGATTTAGGCCATGTTTAGTTCATATAAAATATTTACTTCTATATTTTTTACTGCATATGGGCTTGTGCAACTCAATTACAACATATATATAGATTTTTAACTTGCAATTTGACTTAAAAATCGAAGGAATAAAATATAATAGTATGGACTTCAAGTTATTCCAAGCCAAATAAAGTTTCGTATGTATTTTTTTGGTTTTAAAAAAAATTAGGGCTACCAATGACTATTGTCAATGAAATATTTTTTAAAAATAACATAAAATAAAACATGTGGTGATTGTCATTGATGGTTGCAAACTCCTACCCTAATATGATGGTTGGAAGCATTGTCAATATTTTTTTGAAAATAAAAATAATGATTTTTTAAACCATAAATATAGTTTGATATGATAATATATAATTAACTTAACTATTTTTAAATTATTATTTGAGTGATTATTTTTTATTAAAACATTAAATGTTAATTTTTTAAAAAATAATAATAATTAGAGTTTGAAAGCGTACTTCCAAATATATCTCTAATAATAGAGAAGGGGAGATGGCGCATCATCAGCCTATATGTAGGTAAGGTTACACCATAGGTGATTAAGCACATTATTATAATATGCATATCAGTGATATGATATCTATTAAACATTTCCTTTTTAATTCATTTGTATTTTTCTTATTTTTTAAAACTTATTATAATCATCCAAGGATTGAATCCATTTCTTGTGTCCTGGTGGTGTTAGTTTCCCTCTTAGAAAGTTATCCATTTCTTATATGCTGTGAATTTTGTATAATGAATATAAATAATTTTCTATCCATTTTTTTCAATTCACCAACTTAATCATTTACTAACGTTTCCTAAAATGGCTCTAAGACAACCATTATAATTGAAAAATTCATCATGTAAATTAATTGAATTTGTTTCTTTATCTCCATATTTTTTAATATATTTGATTTATTTAAGATTTATTATTCTTATATTTGATGCATGGGTTGAATTATTATTTATCATCATGTAAATGGATCTCCATTCTGATAGGATCAAAATGAAAGAGTCATAAAAAAATTTGTTTTGATTATTATATTGTATCATCCAGACATTTGGCATAGTCATGAGAGGTTTTATTTAAATCCAACATTTTCTATTTATAGTTAGGATTTAGGACATGTTTATTTCATATGAAAATATTTAATTTTGTAAGTTTTACTGCCTATGGTCTTGTGGAACTCAACTTCATCGTATATATGGATTGTTATCTTTCAATTTTCCTTAAACATCAAACGAAACAAATACACAATATCGAATTCAAGTTTTTCCTTGAAAATGGACATTGCCAATGTCATAAATGTTTTTTAAGAAAATTAGTGTTTGGGGTCGCCACGGATGATTATCAATAGTTTTTTTAAACATATGGTGACTATCATCAATAGTTGAAAATACCAACCCTAATATGATGGCGGGAAGCATTGTCAATATTTTAAAAAAATTACCATTTAGATGTTTTTAACAATAAATATAGTTTTATATGATTGTATATAATTAATTTAAATATTTTAATATTATTATTTGAGTGATATTTTTTATTAAAATATTAAATGTTAAATTTTTTAAAAAGAATTTTAATTCAAAAGTGTTTTTTCAAATATATCTCAAATAATCATAGTGTATTGATGGAACACCATCAGTATATATAAAGAGAAGACTATGGCACGTCCAAACACAAACTCTACTACTTCTTAATGGTAAGATATGGAAGACATATTTTGGTATCAATGAACCTAAAACTGTGGATGGAGTAGTAGCAGCAAAGACAAAACATTTATGCTTATTCATCTACCAAAGTGCTTTCACTCCATCTAGAATGTGAATTTATCCCTAAACATTCAAACTATAGTTAATTATAATTCATCTTGTGCATGATTGAATAATTGAAAATAATGATGGATAAAACATTAAAAGTTGTTCTTCCTAATTTTATTTCCTTTCACATTCTCATTATTATAGAATATTTGGTTTGTTTTCAATAAGTGTGGTCAAATATAGGCTTAGTGACTCACACACACACAATCTCCATTTCATGAATATAATTCAATTCAATGTGATTATATGTTATTAAAATATAAATTTATATGTTCTAATTTTTCAGGATGTTGAAAATTTAGTTTGGCAGTGGAACCTTTTAGTATCAACTGTGTTATTTGGATGAAAATGGATTTAATCATATTGAATTATTAGACATCAAAAGCATGCAGTGTTATCTTTATTTTTTATTATTACAATTTATTTGGAATATGAAAAATATTTTTTTTATATATTTTATATCTAGATGAAATATTATCAAAATTTATTTAGATATGTATGTAAATTTCTATCAATGTCATCTCCTTCCTACTGTGTGTGCCCCACCTTTGAGTTCTAATTTGATTGTTTTCATTAAAGATTTTCTACTGAGTATCCCATTCTCTCATGTCACTCAGAGATAGGTGAACATGTATATTTTTTACAATTCAATAAAATTAACATTTATTGATGTTTGGGAATCTTTTTAGTTTTTATTATGTATATTTAATGAATTTAATTAGTCATATTAAATGTTTTTTACATGATTAATTCTTCATCCATGGATACTCCCATTTCATTTGTATAAACTCTTACTTGTTGGTGCACTTTTTATTTATTATCATTTTTTATAGATGAATTTTTTTCCTTTTATTTGTGTTGGGTTTGGATATTGATAGATAAAAATGTAGGTGTATTAATTTATTATGATACGACAATGAATATTATGTAATAATATTTTTTTACTAAAAAATGAGTATGGGTAACTATCAATGGAAGTTTCCAAATTTATAATTTTTGTTTGAAAAATGTGTTGAGGGACTCCAATGATGGTTTCTAATAGAATTTTTTAAAATAAAATAAAATATATGGAGACTATCATGGATGGGAAAAAATATTAACCCTAATATGACCTCTTAGCGATGGCTAGAAGCATTGTCAATATTTCAAAAAAAACCATAGATATAAATTTTTTTGAAACCATAAATATATTTTGATATGATTGTATATAACTAACTTAATTTTTTTAATATTATTATTTAAGTGATCCTTTTTATTATAATATTAAATGTTAAAATTTAAAAAAAATGAATTCGAAAGGGTGTTTCAAAATTTATGTCAAATAATCATGGAGCAGGATATCAGCCAATATAAAGGGAAGGGCACACCACCGCTAAACTAGAACCCTACTACTTCTTATGAGGGAGAGATAAAAGAAAGCTATAGGTAGCAATGAAACTGCAATGATAGAGGAATCAAAAATGGTAGGTCTTTCCCCAGAAACACTAAGAGGAGGAATATAGAGATGAAAAAGATCACAAGCACCTCACATGGGTTTTTAGAATGAATAATTTTATGAAATTATTTGATATTTGTTTTGAGAAAATAGATTAAATTGAAATGATGAAAACCCCTGATTGGTTTTGGATTGGAAGGTCATGAAATAATGAAAACCCAATGTTTTGGTTTTAAAAGTGAATTTTCATATTGAAACTAAAAATTGGGAAATTGAATTGTAAATGATGATTAATTTTAAATGATATGATTTCCACATTATTGATTGATTGATTCATCACATGTGATCTTGGGTAGTTAGTGGTTTATTTGGGATAATCATGCTAGGATCATTATCCCATAGAAATGGATTTATGATTAAAACACTAAAAAACTAATTTTTAATTATTATCCCCAATAGGATATTGATGAGTCATATTCTATCTGAGCCTGAGGGATGTGTGAACACATGTTTAGTCATGATCAAAGATTTGATAAGTGTGAGTATCCTATAGTTAGGAACTAACGTACTTTGGGGAGATGACCATGGTGATTGTTGTTATGTTTGAATTGATTATATATTAAATTTAATTGTAGAACAATTTTAATCATTCCAAATTATTTTTATTAACGATTTTATATATAATTTTTATTTAATCTATATTTGAAATTGTTTCCACCTATTTAAAGGAAAGCATGTTTTTTAAAATATGAAAATGATCTGTTATGCCATTACCTATTTTATTTAAATTGAAAGCGTAATTAGTTTATTTTTATGGAATATATTATAGAAAACTTGTTGATACCCTACTAGGCTTTATATATCACACCCTACCTTTTCCTTTAGGTGATTTTAGATTTTTTTATTCTAGGTCTGAGCAAAGTTAAAGCACCACTTGGAGATGATGGATGTTCTTGATTATTTGGGATCAGACTGATGAAGGTTACTAGTGAAGATATAATCCAATTATTTCATGGTATTTTTGGGTTTTATCATGTTATTTAATGAGTAAATTTTATAATGTAATGATTTTGGTTTTTTATACCCTTTTTATTTTGGTACTTTCTTTTTCAGAGCATTGAGAATACTGACTTGTATCTTTATCTTCCATTATTTTTGTGGAAAATTAATTATTTCTATTATCTTGTATGATACCAGGTACTAGTCTCCAATCAATAGGGATTAGTAATTACTTTAAAGATATCTTGGTTCTGGATCAGTTATCAGGGTATCAGGGTACCAGGGTATCCAAGCTGGTTTGTGACAAGGTTGGTTTTTGGGAGTTGTGTAAGGGTAAATATTAAATTCTAAAGGATATGTAAGGGTATGATGAAGTTTATATATGTTGTGTATGGGAAATCCTTTATTTTAAAAGGATGTGTAATGGTAACTCTTATTCTGTATAAATTTAAGGAGGATTCTTCAAGCACTGTGTAGAGGAAAACTCATTTTTTAAAAGGATACATAAGGGTAACCAAGCAATTGTGTATGCATAAGTTGATATACTTAAGGGAAATCCATAGTTATGTAACTTTAACTATCCTTTTCTAAATGGTTCATAAGGGTTACTCTCTACACTTACATGAAAACTATAAGATATTTAAGGGTAAAACCACATTACCCTTATATAACTCTCTTTTTGGGAAAATATAATTTAAAACATTTTTTTTCATATCTCCTTTCCCAACATGAATTTGTAATTTGGTTTCATGATTTTTAAATTCATAAAATCATTATAATTAATTATATTGACTCTTTTAACGTTTTTAACACCTTTATGGGAATTTTTAAGCACTTCATGATTAAGAAATTATTAAGATAAAAATTAAATAATGAATTTTATTTGGGATTTTCAATATTATAAACTAGAACATATATTGTATTTATTAAAAATAAAGCGACCTATTGATACATTATTTTTATTTTTTCCTTTGAGTTTGAGTAGTCAAGAAGTCCTTATTCAAAATAGGTGAAGTCTTCTTTGATCAATATGTGTTTGTCATCCTTTTTTGGGCACGATATAACCCTCTATTTCTCTCTCTTCTTTTTGGGTGCATAATTTTAAACGGATAATTCCAGGTAGAAATATATATTTTTATTATCATTATTTCATGAGATATTTTAGAATTATATATTTCAGAAAATTTATAGAAAAATTATAAATAATTATTAAATGATAAGAACCTAGAATTATAAAATAAGTGATAATGAATTATTTTCATGTTAATCTTAGATTATTTTAGGAGAGATATTTTATCATCACTGTGAAATTATAATTATTACTTAAGAAAGAATCGTTAAAGTTCATTCTATGGCTTGAATTGATAATTTTAAAATTATCTAGGATAGAGAAACTATTATCACATGTGGTGTTTCTTTTTATTTTTGAAATAAAATATTTAGAATCTATTCTAGGAATCCTTGGAAAGTGGTTTGAACCATCTAATACATTTCATGATTCGAGTAATGATTCCATGTTAATCCTTGGAATTCTTTGTCAAAAACATTAAGGTTATAAGTTAATTTTCATTTGGTGATCTAGTATTCACATGTTTCCTTTGTATGACTCTTATGTTGGAAAAATTGATGACTGAGTTTGATTGAGATCACATGTAGATGTGTGTGTGTGTGTGTAACCATTGAGACCCATTAATGATACTTGTTTCCAGGAGTATACTTTTAGCTTATTTTTTTCATGATTGATAATGATCACATGTTTATTGTTTCTAATATATTCGTATGTTATTATTATATGAATTTACTTATGTTCTCTACCCTTTTATATGTGTTTCCATACCTTTGGAGGTTGTTCTTGGTACTCAGAACATGTGTACCATCATGATATTATTATCCCTTAGAGGGGGAGTGTGCATGAATTAAAATCATGACAATGATGGAATAGGTAATATTGTAGGGGAATGATGAATTGGAGGCGAGGACCAAGGAAGCAGCGTTAGGATTACATTAGTCTGGGGCCTGACCCAAGGCACGGATGGGGTATGATAGTATGGGGGCTGATTGAACTCAATGCCTTGTGACTAGAAATAGACATCATTACCATCATTTTTGTGAGTTCTTGATTATGGTGACATCCTATGATTACCCTTCCAGCAAGGAGCTGAAGAAACTATGGTTAGGGATTGGGTTATATTGGTTAGCAAATGGGTTCTCAGTAGTTTATTGTTATGATTACTTATTCATTTATTATTATTATGTATTACACTTATTACACATGTGTGAACTTGTTAAAGATACACTGGTGGTGTCCAATAAAGTTTTACTACTCACACCCTACACAAGAATCTCTATGCATGTACAAAATTCATGTATAAGGATCTATTCAAGGGAGAGTGTCCCTTGAAAAATAGATGAGCAGAGGAGTATAGAGAAGGTAGCAGACCAGGATGGACTCCGAAGGACTCCACAATGTTTTATTTATTTATCTTTCTGTACTTATACTCTAGTTTGGATTGAATCATTGAGATACCATTTATTTATAGTATGAAATGTGTTCTATGTGATACTATTTACTTCCACCTTATTAACCCTAAGTTATTATAATTTATTTATATTATTAAGGTGAGGATATGATACTGAGAATATAGTCTCCCCATTGATGGCATTCAGACTCTCACTGCTATTCAACTGTATCTTGCATATGGGGAGACATGCATGTGATCATTTGAAACTCCAGCTCAGAACCAGTGGTTCAGATCAGGGTATTACATTAGGGACCTTTTATCTGATTATTCAGAGGGGGAAAATTCAAAGAGATTTAATGGTTTTATTTATAGACAGATCCATTTCCCTATACTTTATTGATTGAATCATTGGCACTTGTTGTTTTAAATATTTGTTACTAATTATGATAAATATGGTAATAATTACCTTTGATACTTGTATGATTTACTTTGGGTTTATCTATATTTATATTGATTTCAAAGTGGATTTCCTATGTTAATTTTTTTATTATCTAAAAACATATGTATATAGTAAATAAGAAAAATATACATTTAACCTAAAATTTTAGGATAGGTTCATGAATCTTCCCCCTCACAGTCTGAGTACATTAAACTACCATATTTTCATGGCCTTTGGTGCATGCATATTTCTGTGAAAATTCATTAGTTATAATCCCTTATGAATAGATAAAATAACTTACATTCATGGAAGGAATTCCATGAATAATTAAAATGAGAATAAACATATTTTTTTATGTTAAAAATGATCAAACTATTTATATAAATGAAACACATCAAGGATATCTATATAATGGGGAGTGATCCCTCTTATTGGGTATAGGCGAATGTATGAAAGGCTCATGATACTCACTTCCTCACGAGATGCAGTTTATCACAAGTAGAAGATGGTAAAACCCCTTGTACATTTAGGGATCCTCAAGAAGTGTTCTGGGGTCCTTTGGTTAACATAATCCACTTAAAGGTGGGAGGATTTTGTTTTTTACTAATTTTGACCTTATCAAGAGTACAATGAAAGGAAAAAGATAGATTTTTAGAGGATTGCTTTGAGATATATTCAACACTAAGAGGGGGGTGAATCAGTGTTTGTAACTTTTTCACCAATTATAACTTTTATCCCTTTTACCACTTAGACATATTAGGATCTTGATTCTATAATTCTATTTTCCTTATCATATGAAAGTATATGAAAGTCGGTAAATATGAAAAATTATATTTTTATAAGTTTCACTACTTTGTAAGTGTAGCTATTCCATGGAGTGGTTTAGAAATAATCTAATACCACACAAATAATAGAAAATAATCATTTAAATGTGGTTAAAATAAGGAGGTAATATCTATTGGATCGGGTTATACCAAATATACACAAGAGGGGGGTGAATTGTTTCTTTTACAAATTCTTTGCGAAATCATGTTTTGCCCTATGACTTTGATTAGATGAATTAATGTAGCAGAAATTTAAATAGCAGAGACATATAATTTATAGTGGTTCATGGGAACGAAAGGCCCTTAGTCCACTCCACCAACACTCTACTCCATGAGCTTGGTGATTTTCACTATTTGGTCCTCTTGCCAACAGATCATTCCACAACTGAGTACTGGCAGTTAACACCTTTACAATCTAAGGAAAAACAAAGCCTTCTGGTTCACTCATAGAACCTACACAGCTTAGTATGAGAAGAAGGTCACTCAAGATAAAAAAGAAGTATTTGTTCTTTGAAAATACTTTCCTTTTGTTCTTCACTATTGAAACAGAATGAAATTGACAGCAGATGGATCATCGCCTTTAGAAATAATGATCTTCAAGTAAGAGTCATTTTGAGTCAATCTGGTTGCAGTATATATAGAAATACAATTTGCAACTTTATCAGAAGTAGACTCGCAATATATCTTCGATGAATAAAGAGTGAATATTTTATCGTGATTCTTCTTCTTCAATAAACAGAGCTTTTCCGCTCTTCATAATCAGTAGATCAGTATATCTTGATAGTCTCTATTTTTCTCCTTTTTATATTCATCATTTTTTTCATCAAATCATGTATATTTTTTCTTTGTGTATATATCACATCTATATATAAAATAACAACGAGCACTTCTCCTACAAATTTAGATCCACAAAATTCGCCTTCTGACTTGCGATGTTTAAACATTTGAATTAACAGAGCAGTCATAACTCCCCTTGAAATTCGGCATGAAAAGATCCTTTTAAATTGATCCGTTGAATCGTAGATAAAACAGCTTTAAATCAGTCAAAGACATGTATTAAAAATATCTTTTGATCCAACTTAAAATCAGTCTAATAAAATTCTTGTAGACCGTTGCATAAAAATATCGTCTTTAATTCTCTAATTCCAAACGTAAGGTTAAACAGTATAGCATGCGCAAGGTAGATCTCAAATGTAAGGTTGATGGCATAGGGTTGATCAAAAATGTAGGGTTGATCATCCATACTTTTCTTTTCAACATTCAAACGTATTATAAATGATCCATACTTTTATAAGCTTCCAAACGAAAGTAACATGATCCATAATTTTGATGAAACGTAAGGTTTTTTACAAAATTAAGGTTGATGAACTATACTTTTGAGAAATAAACGTAACGTTTAAAACTTACGTACGGTTCTTCTCCCATACTTTTCAATATCCCAAACGTAGGGTTCCTTCCTAACGTAGGGTTTTTCTTCCATACATTTCTGATAACATTTGGTTGATTAACCATACTTTTATAATATCTTATAAAGTATACATTGCATTCCATATTTATACTAAATTTTTCCACGTAGGGTATGAATAGTGATTCCAGAACACTCTTAAGTAATTCTCAAATATGTAGAGCATGAACAGTGTTTCCAGAACATGCTAATGCAAATACTTTAGCAATTAAATCTCATTGTTCAAGAACTTAAATATTTCATCCAGATTTAAAAATATAATGAATAATAAATTCCTAAAATATACTTAAAATAAAATCATTATAAAATAATTAAGGGTATTTGTGAGCATCAAAATCATCATAGAGATAGAGTATTGTTCTCAACAATTTCCCCCTTTTTAAATGAAAATATTATATATTGTTGAAAAAAACACTTGCTCAACAATATCCCCCTTTTTGATGATAAAAAACCCGATAAAATAATAAATGAAATTAACTTTCAAAATTAATTACATATAGTATTGAATTTTTCAATTGAACTTAATTTCTCCCCCTTGTTAAAAAAAATTGTAAATACAAATTTTTTTTATGTTTATCCTAATTTCTCCCCCTTTTGTGATGTCAAAAAGAAAGATAGGATATGGAATAGAACACATTTTAATGTAGCAATGAACTTAAGTAAATGATATTATTAACTATTTGTCAATAATTAAATGTGGATTACTGGAATATGTAAACAAAGAGAGTAAAACAAATAAAAACACACAAATATAGAATGAAATAACATTTCAAAAAAAGTTACAATTATGATGAACTCAGGAATCAAGGTGTGGTAAGGGTATGATATATGGTCTATCTACTCTGAACAACTGTCTGGATTTTGTCAACTGCTCCCTCAGCCTTCTCATCATTCCATCACCCAGTTTAATAATAAGATCTCTATTCTCCTGAGTCATATGAATATATTCTATCATATTTACTATACAAAAACTCATGAAGTCTCTCTTCCTTCTCCATAAATAAAGTTAACTTCTCTGTGAACTAAGTCAGCACAGTTATAATACTTGGTTCACTTGAGGTCAACTGGTCAACCAAAAATCTCTGATTATCTAATAATACTGATATTGGAGCACTATTACATTGAAAATCATGCAATATGTCATTCATATTGCTCATTGCTACTGTGATAGCCTGAAATATTCTGATTAAATCAGGTGAAGTACCTAATTCACATGTGTCACCAATCCGGACAGATGCAAATTGTGTCTCCATGTAGTGTTTAAACTCTAACAAATCTGACTTCATCACCATTTATGATTTCAGCTTGGATACCTCTGTCAACACCGTTTTCATAAAAGATTCAACTTCCTTCCTTGAAATTGTACTTCCATTAAGTATCTGAAATTTCAACTGCTCTTTCTCTAAGGCTCTTTTTAGAGAAACATTTTTAGATTCAAAACAAAAAAACTTCTTGTAAAGCTCGTCTACTTTCTTATTCACTAAATCAAAGGCACCATGTGCTTGATTCGCATCCTCATCTTCAATGTGATGCATCAGTACTAATGGAAATGAATCTGCATCAGATTTTTCTTTTGCTTCCTCCTGAGCTGGCTGGTCTACAGACCTTTCCGTAGAGTCTTTTCCAGACTCTTCCACAAAAAAATCCTCATGAATTACCTCTATATGAACTTCATAAACATTTTCATAACGAACGTCAGTAATCATTTATTTCACTAGATTTTATAAAATAATATCTTCTTGATTTTCCTGAGGACTGGAAACATCCTCACCAGGCTCTTCCTCCTTTTCATTTCCAATTGTAACTTCAGTTTTAGCTAAAATTTGAGATTTAATTTTAGTTACAACCACAGCCTGTTCCTGAGTCTCAGTTTTATCTTCTTCTTGAATTTCATATTGTACTTGAGGATTCACTTTAATTTGAGCAGTATCCTCTTCTTGTGGCTTCTCAATAGCTACTTCTCTGACAATACTATAAGTGAGTAAATCTCTTGATGTTAAAACATGTGAACCATGTTCCTCATAGGCCTTAGAATTTATTTACCTTTGAATCTGAAGTCCCTCCTATCTGCCTTCTTCTTGAGTTTCTTCAGTTTCAAATCTTATTATTCTTATAGCAGTGCTCACTCTTGATTCTGCCTATCCCTCCTTGGACTTAACATATTGAGCCTAATCACTTACTTCTTCTTCTTCAGCTCCTACTGGCAAAAGTTTTCCTTTCAATGTCCTCCAGAAGTGACCAATCTTTCTCATGGTCCCAGCACCAAAATTGTTACTACGATGACATCTAACTCTGGCTTCCACCAGCCTCACCATATCCTTTTTGAACAAAATTTTTGATATGAATCTTCCAAACAGATAACAATTCATGCGTGCTTCTATTTGACAAAAATAATGAAGGTACCTTACCATGTACCTAGGAAAATTAAGACTTATATCACTCATCAACAGATACATTATATACATGTCTGGATACAAGATTTTATCCATCTCAGACATCCTCGATGCAATCCCTATTTACATAAACTTCACTAGGATTTTCTGATCCAGCTCCAATTCCTTTAGCAGTATCTTCCTTATATATGTAAAACCAAAAAGAAAAGACATAATATTTTCAGACTTATGTTCTGAATCTCCCATATTCTTCAAATCAAAATGAAAGGCTCCATCATGAGAGCAGTTCAGTATCTAACCAATCTCCATAGAGGATATCGAAACATCTCTATCTTCAATATTAGGTACTATATTATCCTCAACTTCCCCCAAACTAAACTGAACAGATTTATAGAAATAATGAAGTTATACCTCATATAGAAACTCTTTAAAATATCCATTAAATGTCTATTCAAGGTTTTGAAATGCAATATCTTACTTCAGCAATAGGTTTTTCTGATATTACCATTCCAGATCTATGAACTTTCCTTGCAAAATTTTCCTTCCTTCAGAGCACTGTCTCTTGGCAGTGCTGGTCTCAGCCTCATCGGTTCTCTTGTTCTTAGACATTTCTATCAAAAAATATCTGAAGGTTCAAAAAGGGATTAGGATTTCGAAGGTTTGGGTTTGGATAGACAAAGAGCGGTAGAGTGTCGCGGGTTCGAAAGTGTTTTTGGTAGAAATGAAACGATTCAGAATTTGAAAGGTTTCTAACAACCTTGATTCTCATGTCATCAATAATTATTATATAGATTTTAAAAACAAATAAAATTGTTTTCATGAGAAAAAAAACTTATTCTGTTTGAAAAACAAATAACTAATTTATTTTAAACAGTATTAAAAGAAAGAAAAGGTATAATAAAATAAAACTTTATTTAAAACTAAATAAAACTAGATCCCCCTTAATAAAATCAAACATTGCAGTGGGAATTGGTTCGGTAAAAACATCAGCTAATTTAATTTCAATACTTAAAAATTCTAATAATATATCCTTTTTAAGAACATGGTCTCTTAGAAAATGATGTCTGATATCAATATACTTAATCCTAGAATGATTAATAGGGTTTTTTGGAAATATTTATAGCACTAGTATTATCACATAAAATTGGAATACTATTAAAAAATGTCCAAAAACCATAAGAGTGTTTTTCATCTACTATACTTGTGCACAACAACAGCCATCAGATACATATTCGGCCTCGGCTGTTGACAGGGAAACTGAGTATTGTTTCTTACTTGTCCATAACACTAAGGATTTTCCTAAAAAGCGACAAGTACCTGAAGTGATTTTTCTATCTAATCTAAAACTTCCAAAGTATGCATCTGAATATGAAATTAAATTAAAATCAAAAGTTTTGGGATAAATAAGAGATTGAAAAACAGTTTCTTTTAAATATTTAAAAATTATTTTAACAGCAATTAAATGGGATTCTTTAGGATTTGATTGAAATCTTGCACAAAGACATAAGGAATATATTATATCTGGCCTGCTAGCAGTAATCTATAATAAACTACCAATAATAACTCTATATAACTTGTTGTCAACTGATTTTCTAGTTTCATCCAAATAACATTTTATATTAGTACACATAGGAGTTGTATATGTCTTGTTGTTTACAAGTCCAAATTTCTTTAGTAAATCAGTAAAGTGTTTTCTTTGATTTAAAACATTTCCAAAATCTTTTTGATAAATTTGAAGTCCTAAAAAGAAATTTAATTCTCCCATCATACTCATTTCAAATTCTTTTTTCATTAGATTTGAAAACTCAAGACAAAGAGATTTATTAGTTGATCCAAAAATGACATCATCAACATAAATTTGGACCAATAAAATGTTAGAATTTACAGTTTTCTTAAATAGTGTTGGATATTCCATTCCAAAAGTAAAATCATTTTTCAAAAGAAAAGAGATTAGTCTTTCATATCAAGCTCTAGGTGCTTGTTTAATGTCATAAAGAGCTTTAGAAAGTTTAAAAACAGAATATGGTTTTTCTGAATTTTCAAAACTAGGAGGTTGCTCAACATAAAATTCCTCCATTAAATAACCATTTAAAAAGGCAGACTTAACATCCATCTAAAATAATTTAAAATTCATATGATATGCATATGCTAAGAGGATTCTAATGGATTCTAATCTAGATATAGCTACAAAGGTCTCATCATAATCTATACCTTCTTTTTGATTATATCCTTTAGCTACTAGCCTTGCTTTATTTCTAGTTATTATTACTTGATCATCTTGTTTATTTCTAAAGACCCATTTGGTTCCAATTACTAGATAATCATATGGAATTTCAACTAATTTCCATACTTCATTTATTTCAAACTGGTTTAGTTCTTCTTTCATTGCTATCAACCAACTATCATCATCTAAAGATTCTTCCATAGACTTGGGTTCTAATTGGGATAGAAAGGCCGAAAACTCAACAAGATTTTTTATGTTCCTTTTAGTTTCTATTCATGTTTTTAAGTCTCATATTATTACTTCTAAAGGGTGATTCTTTAGGATCCTTGACTGTCTAAGTATTACACTTATAGGTTCTTCAGTGTCTTGTTCTTTTGGATTGGACTGAATTTCATTTATATCTTTTTCAAAATCATCTTTCAGGTTCTCAAGTCTCATGTTATCATTTGAATCAAGCTCATCTATTTGATCTGTCCTTTTCTCAAAGGGATCAGTTTCATCAAATTTCACGTGAACTAATTCTTCAACAATCCTTGACTTTTTATTAAAAACACTATAATATTTGGAAGTAGCAGAATATCCAAAGAAAATGCATTCATCAGATTTTGGATCAAACATACCAAGATTGTCTTTGGTGTTCATGGTATAAACCTTACATCCAAAAATTTAAAGTTAATTTACTTTAGTTTTTCTGTTATTCTAGAGTTCATAAGGTGTCTCTTTCAAAATTGGTCTAATTAAAACTCTATTCATTATATAGCAGGTTGTACTTACAGCTTCTGCCCAAAAATAGGTAGGAAGACTGTATTCATTTAGCATAGTCCTAGAAATTTCCTGAATAGTCCTATTTATTCTTTCAATAATTCCATTTTTTGAGGTGTTCTTGGTGTAGAGAAGGTGTGTTCAAAACCTATATTTTAGCAAAAGGAATTTAATTCCAGATTCTCAAATTCTCCACCATGATCACTTCTTAATGAAATTATTTTAAAACCTTGTTCATTTTGAACATCTTTGCAAAAACAATCAAATAATGTAAAAGCTACATTTTTTAATATTAAAAAGAAAATCAAGGTAAATATAGAATAGTCATCAACTAAAACATATAAATATAGTTTACTAGCTAAGCTTTCTAATCTTGAAGGTCCAAACAAATCCATATGTATAAGTTCTAGAGGTTTAGATGTAGCAATTTTGTTAATAGATTTGATGAATTATTTGTATTGTTTTCCAAGTTGACATGCATCACAAAATCTATCACTTTCAAACTTAAGACTAGGTAAATAAGAAACTAATTTTTTCTTGGATAATTTATGTATAGCATATATATTGCAATGTTCAAGTCTTATATTCCAGATCTAGGATTCATTTATCTTAGTAGTTAAGCAGTTTACTTGTTTTTTACACAAGGAATTTAAATCCAGGGTATACACATTGTCAGTTCTAGATACTCTAAATTTAAGTAGTTTATTTATGAAAATAGAACAACAATTGTTAGAAAAATCAACAGTATAACTATCATCACAAAGTTGAGAGATACTTATCATATTGTCTTTCGATCCTTGTACTTAAATTACTTTATTAATTGAGACAGCTTCTGGATCACCAACTATTCCAATGCCAATGATATTTCCTTTGGCATTATCACCAAAAGTGACAAGTCCACCATCTTTTTGAGTAAGAGTAGAGAAATTTGATGAGCTTCCACTCATAGGCCTTGAGTAGCCACTGTCCATATACCATATGGTCTTTTTGCATCTGTGACCTGCTTCCTACAAAGGCATTTTAATAGATTGTTTTGGTACCCATATTTTATTGGGTCCAGTTGTGTTTTCCAGCAAAGATCTGGATATCCAAACTTGCTTTGTTTTTCTAAATTCAGCAGAATCAAATAAATTATTTGAAACAAAATATTTTTTAATACCACTTATTTGAGGTTTTCTTAAGAATAAATTTTTAATAATATGTCCCCTTGTTCCACAGTAACTAAAATTTAATATTTTGTGTTTGGAACAAAATAATTCTTGTACAGCTTTGGTTTTTCACCTTTAATGCCAATTCGAAATCATTCTTTCTTAATGAATGTTTTCCTAAGAATTTCATTCAAGAAGTTTTCTCTTTTAGTAAAAATGAGGGTTGCACCTTTATATGTTTCTACTTTAATTTGCAGTATTTTTATTTTAGCTTCATGATTTGTATAGTTAATGTTAATTGAATTATACTTATCATTTAACTCATTAAATTTATTTATTATTGTATCTCTTTCATCTAAAATAGCCTTGTGAATGTTCTTTAATGACTTATGCTTCTTAAAAATAGAATCATATTTTTCTTCAAGCATGTTGCATTAGGCTGCAAGTTTTCCATTAGAATAGCTTGTTTCAGTACTAGAGTCAGATTCAAAAGAGTAGTATGTTTGTACCTCATCTGTTTCTACCATAAAGCACATGTTTTCTTTCAGATTTACTTCTTCCTTATCTTAGTATGATTCTGAAGAGATACTGGAGTCTTTATACACACTCCATGTTGCTTTCATTGATTTCTTTTTCTTTTTGATCATAATCATTCCTTTTGAAGAAATTCTTCTTCTGGTCTTCTTTTAAATAAGGACAGTCAGGTCTGATATGACCCATCTTTTTTCACTCAAAACATCTGACTTCCTTTTCATCCTTTTTGAAAGTTTTTCTGAAGCCTTTATTCTTTCTATAGAATTTACTAAACTTTCTGACTAGCTGAGCCAGTTCTATATCAGAATTTAAAGAATCAGAACTTTCTTATTTCACCTTTACTTTTTTTTCTTTAGATTTTTTATTTTCCCTTGAGTTTAGAACCTTATGCTCATTTTCTTCATCATGAATCTTGGCTTCATACATCATAAGTGTTCCAATAAACTCTCTCATGGTTAAGTCTTTGATAGGTGTTGATTGTATAATTTTAGTAGAGATTCCATTCCATTTAGTAGGCAGTAATCTCAGTACTTTTAAAGCTTGGTCAGCTTTCTTGGTTGGTTCTCCCAAGGCAGTTATATTGTTGACAATTTCTGTTAATATTTCATTCATTATAGTAATGATTTCACCTTCAAACATTATGAATGTATCAAATTTATGATTAGAAGTAGCATATCTCATTTGCCTAACATTGTCAGTTCCTTCATAAGCAACAACAATAGTTTGCCACATCTCATATGTGGCTGGGAATTGAGATACTCTATTGAATTCCTCAGGTCCTAGACCACATATAATTGTATTCATTGCCTTTGAGTTCATATCATATTCTACTTCAGTGGCTGTACTCCATGTTTTAGGTTTCTCTGGTATTTCATATGGATTCAGAATCTTAGAATATACTCTGTATCCAAGGTTTTTCATATATATTATCATTATTGATTTCTAGCATCCATAATTTTCTCCATTGAAGTACGGTGCTCTAACCATAGACATTCCTTATCTTTTATCAGTCATCTTTCTATATTTATAATCCTTAATAACTTTCATCTTGTTAAGGGTTTATTGGAAAGCTCCACCTCTGATACCAATTGTTGGATTGAGTTATACCAAATATACACAAGAGAATGGTGAATTTTGTCTTTTACAAATTCTTTGTGAAATAATGTTCTTCCCTTTGACTTTAATCATATGGATTAATGCAACGGAAATTTAAATAGCAGAGACACATGATGTATAGTGGTTCAGGGAAAAAAAGGCCCCTAGTCCACTCCACCAACTCTCTACACCATGAGCTTGGTGATTTTCACTATCTGGTCCTCTTTTCAACAGACCATTCCACAATTGAGTATAGGCAGTTGACACCATTACAATCTAAGGTAAAAAAGAGCCTTCTAGTTCACTCTCAGAACCTACATATCTTAGTACAAGAAACTGGTCACTCAAGAAAAAAATAAGTATCTGTTCTTTGAAAATAATTTCCCGTTGTTCTTCATAATTGCAACAGAATGCAATTGACAGTAGATGGATCACCGCCTTCAGAAATAATTATCTTCAATTAAGAGTCGTTCTGATTTGATTCGGTTGTAGTATATATAGAAATATAATTCATAACTTCAGCAGCAGTAGACTCACAATAGATCTTCAATGATGAAATAGTGAATCTTCTATCGTGATTCTTCTTCTTCTTAAATAAACAGAGCTTTTTCACTCCTTATAATTAGCAGATTTGTAGATCTTGATATTCTCTATTTTTATCCTTTTTATATTCGTCGTTGTTTTTTAGAAAATCTTGTATATTTTTTCTCTGTTTATATATCACATCTATAAATAAAATAATGACAAGAAATTATCTTGAAAGTTTAGATCCACAAATGTTGCCTTCTGACTTGCGATATTTAAACATTTGAATTCACAGATCATTAGTAACTCCCCTTGAAATTCTGCATGAAAATCTCCTTTGAAATTTATCCTTTGAAGTGTAGATAAAATAGATTTCAATTAGTCAAATACACATATTAAAAACAACTTTTGATACGACATAAAATCAGCCTAATAAACCGCTTGTCAACCATTGCATAATAATACCGTCTTTAATTCTCTAACACCAAACGTAAGGTTGAACTGTATAGCATGCATAAGGTAGATCGCAAACATAAGTTTGATGATGTAGGGTTGATAAAAAATGTAGGGTTGATCATCCATACTTTTCTTTTCAACATTCAAATGTATGATAAATGATCCATACTTTTATAATCTTCCAAATGTAAGGAACATGAACCATACTTTTGATGAAACGTAAGGTTGTCTGCAAAATTAAGGTTGATGAACCATACTTTTGAGAAACAAGCGTAATGTTTAAAACTTATGTATGGTTCTTCTCCCATAGTTTTCAATATCCCTAATGTAGGGTTCATTCCTAACGTAGGGTTCCTCTTCCATACTTTTCTGATAATTTATGGTTGATTAACAATACTTTTCTGATATCTTATAAAGTATACACCGCTTTCCATCCTTACATTATGTTTCTCCACATAGAGTATGAACAGTGATTCCAGAACTCGCTTAAGAAATTCCTAAATATGTAGAGCATGAACAGTGTTTCCATAACACGCTAATGCGAATACTTTAGCAATTAAATCTCATTTTCAAGAACTTAAATATTTCTTCCAGAAATAAAAATATAATGAATAATAAATTCCTGAAATATACTTAAAATAAAATCATTAGAAAAAAATTAAGGGTATTTTTGAGCATCAAAATCATCATAGAGATAGAGTATTGTTCTCAACAATCTCCCCCTTTTTAAATAAAAATATTGTGTATTTTTGAAAACATCACTTGCTCAACAATATCCTTTCACTTGCATTGAACTATAGTTATTTGATAGTTCTTATTTTTAGCTCTTGTGTGGTTATTTGTACTAAATATAAAGATAGTATCCACCTTATTAAAGGTTTTTTAATACCAATATTTTACAACATATATTGATACTTCTAATGGACATCAAAATGATACTATTTTCTTCCCTTCCTGCATCTTCACTTGTTACTTAAACAAAAGCATGCTAGCAACTTTCCTTCTTTACAACAAAAAACTAAAGGTTACACTTCATAATTCATCTTTCTATAAGAAACCTGAAAGCTATACTTCTTCTTCCTTATTCTTTCTTCAATCACAATAATATGAATATGTTGTGTACTGATGATTTTAAAATTCTTCTTTGACCCAAATGATAATTAGAAGATATTAAATTGGTCACTAACTCTTCTTTTGTCTCTGATCTTTTACACAAGCAATATGGAATAGTATTAAATAATATATTCTCCATCAAATAAGTGCTCAAACAAGTTGTTATTCTTTCATCTAATAAAATATCAACCTCACCTAATTAACATGAAATAAATATTATATGTGATTCTAACTTCATGCAATTATTTCATGGAACTATCATGATAACCCTATCATATATTTTTTGTCTTATTATTTTATATTATTTTTTCAAGTCTATTTAACATTCCTCAAGGGATTAGGATGTTTTTTATGCATGTTGTTGGTAAGAACATTTTAATGCATGCACCATCACTATTCACTTATTCTTCTTCCTTATTCACACAAACTAGTATGGATATTAGATGTTCAAGATTCTTCATGCAAGTAACTTCATGAAAACATATTGTATGCACACACTGTCTAGTTATATAACACCTCTATAAGACTTTAAGTAATTCGCTATTCAGTTCTCATGCATAGTACCTTCACATAGTACGTCACATGGATTCATCCTGCTTTGCGCAAAAAAAAGTTCATGATCTATCTTCTTTGTGTAAGGTTTTATACATGTAAAAGTTTCTTTATTCAACACAATAAGTTAGTATTACAATAACACTAGCTCATGTTATATATTAACCATCATGCAGTCATGTGGGATGAAACACAATATGATAACATGGAACACTTATTCTTTTGTCAAGAAATGCATGGTTCTTATTATTTAAACAAATCAATGAATGAAACTCCCTTTTTTGTGTATTCAAGAGGCTCATGGATCTTATATTTGTTATGAAATAAACATGGATATGCTATGTTTTATGAAAAATTTGAACACTCAAATGAAAATGCGAGAAAATGAGATAACCCTCAACCAGGGGTCCTTACCCTTTTATAGGAAAGTATCACCACCTTTGTATTACCTTATAATCCTGAAAAATTATCATGTGAATCCTGATATTAATATCCTTATAGATCGTGACATTCAAATTTTTGATGCAGGTTTTCCTTATTTAACTTTAGATCCTCTTGAAATCAAATATCATGGTGTCTTCTTATTCCTGATAAAATCATCATGTTCATATGATATAGATCAGATGATTTATCATTTTTTAGATTCGAAAACTCAAGAACATTAGATCAAAACTCTGTAATCATTGTATCAACATTGGCAGAAGTATGTTCTTCAACTGATTTTATGAATGAAAGACATTGATTGTATGCATGGCCTTGGGTATATATTGAATAAATAATTCATTCACCGTGATCATGGAAGATATCTTGAAATATGATCACTAGGCACTATAGTTGGATAGCACAACAAGATCACATCGAGAGGTTAAAATATACGAGTGGATTTGATCAAACTGTGTAGATCAAATGGATCATAAAACCAATATTATTTCCACATGTTTTAATAATGGTGCTATAGTGTTCGTGCATCCCACATGCAACCTTAAACTTTCATCTATTTTATCACCACTATATAATATATTTTGTTCTATCGGTGTTTTAATATAACAATGGGGTTCAGAACCTACATCCCTTGCACACACCTCTCCCACCCAGGTTAGGCCACACTATTATGCATTCTATCAACACTCTGCATGTTCCATGCACATTCAACATCCATATTTGTGATATGATATCTTTCAAACATCCCCTTTTTATTCCTTTTTATTGTTATTTTTTTAAAAAACTAATTACATTCATCCAAGGATTGGATTGATTTCTGGTATTCTGGTGGTTCCAGTTCCACTATTAAAAAGTTATCCATTTCTTGTATGTTGTGAATTTTTTAAAATGAATATTTTTAGGTCCACAAGGTTGAATACCCTGAGAGGGGGGGTGAATCAGGGTATGACTAATTTTAAAATTAAAGCTCGTTCTGATCTTGTTTTTTCTTTTAAGCAAAACACTCTTCTCTCTCATTCTTGTTGGACAATATAAACAGAAAGTAAAGCATGCACAGGACACAAATTTTTTTTACTTGGTTCACCCTCACTGGGCTAGGTCCAAGGATCATACGCCGACAAGTTTCCGGTCGAACCAAATTCACTAAAAGTGCACTTCTATTTATAAAGTTTGGGATAGATCACTTCTATTCCCAGGATCACTACCTATACAAAATTTAGGGCCATCTCACTACTTTCCCAAGGGTCACTCCCTGTTTATCTCTCTCTGGCACACTGTTGGTGGAGAGGATCACCTACTTCCTCTTCCTTTGCTCACTTTTCTGGAAAGGATCCACTCACAGTTTATTGACTTGTAGGTCTCTTCATTATCACTAATGAATACATCCTATGTTGTATGTGGATGCTCTGTTGAAGTTAAACTTTCACCCATAGATGAATCTCTCTTTGCACCGAAGGTATCGGGAAAACTTCCAGGTTCCATGCAGCCCGAAAAATACTGTCGGGGAATGAACCTTACTTGGAGTGTAGGTCTAACCCGGCGCACAAGTCTCGGCGCGCAAGTCACAACTGGTGCACAAGTCCACCTCAGACACTTGCGCGACACAAGCTTCTTTAACTCCAAACATGCGTGATGCACTTCCCTTTACACCCAAACCAACATTGGCGCTCAACAAACAACAATCGCCCTTCTTCAAATCTGGCGCGCAAGTCCTACTTGCGCGACACACCACCACTTGCGCGACCACCACAACTGTGCGACGGGAGCTCTGATTTTTCTAAGTGTTGAACTCCATTAAAAATGAGGAGGGGTGGTCCAGTATTTATAGGCATTTTGAACACCCTATGTGATGGGGAGAAAGTCTACCATCGACGCGAAAGTCTCAGTGCACAGGTCTCTTCCCCCTGCAAGTCACTTGCGCGACCAAACCAATACCTGCGTGACCCTCTTTCCTTTGCCATATTTTGATCTTCTGATCTTGAAAAACCATAGGCATACAAGTTCTCAAGATTCCAAGGCATCGATACACAAGTCTCTTCCTGGTGCGCAATTCACTTGTGTGATCAACCCAATACTTTCACGACCCTATTTACTTTGCCATATTTTGATGCTTTGATCTTGAAAAACATAGGGAATGCAAGTTTACTCTCCTTCAAGTACACAGCGTGCAAGTCCCTTTTCCAAAAACCACTTCTCTTCATTTGTTGATTTTCAGGCCCAAAAATTTGGCAAACACTGGAAAACAGTGTCACCTTGTATCTGTTCTTTTTGTACCACCTCCAGATCATCCATTTCTTGGTCGACATTCTTGAATCAAACATGTATCGTTGACCACATCTCTTGAACTCAGCATTCCACCATGAAATCCCCTTTGTCAATAAATATGTATGTCATTGGTTTGCTTTGTCAACAATCACAACACAGATGTCCACTTTGTCAACAAACACAATCACCTCAAAAATGCTTCAATGATACCTTGAGGGATTTTTGCCCAAAAAATATAAATGATTTTATTTACATTTTTATTCTATTTTCCCACTTAATTATTTAATAATTTTTCCAAATATTTCTCTAATACAACCATTACAATTTGTACATTAATCATGTAAAATAATTTTATTTTATTATTTATCTTCTCATTTTTTTAATAGATTTGATTTATTTTGATATTTATTATTATTATATTTTGATTCATGTAGAGACCCAAAGCTTGACATACATAGACATTAAATTACTTTTGAGGAATACTTAGTACATAACAAAAACACACACAACAAGGACCTTAATACTTTAGTGTCTTTGGAAACTCGGAATATAATCTTTTAATCGTGGTGAAAGATCTTCAACATCTCCCATAAATATCTTCTTTTTTTAAACCTAAATCCTTTCTTTATGTCCTAGGGAAAACAAAACATAAAAGGGTGAGCTCAAATGCTCATTAAGGGTAAAAAAAAGAAATATCAATCACATCATATTCATAAGAACATATCTTTTAGAAATCTTAACCTGCAAAAGAGATCATAATTTCATAACATGGGATAAATCATAGTAGAGAAATGTAATCCCAATAATCATAACATAAAACATGAAACTTTGTGGAATACACACATAATCATAGAGAATCATTTCTTATTAGTCAAGACTCATTGCCAAGACTATCTTAGTGGACAAAGTCCATTTTTGAACCGAGTTCACTCCTCGTTTCAGTCCTGTTTCACTGAACTGGTTTAACCTGCCGTTCCAGCCATGTCTATCTCATGAGATATAAAATCTTTACCCAATTCATTGGAAGGAGATATAGGTCCCATCCATCTCATAATGATACCATTCTTATGTGTGCCACAAAATCATAAATCATACATCATTGCATAACCCATGTAGTAAAAATTGGATTCTTAAACAACATGACATCATAAAACAATTCATATAAGATAAAGGAATTCATAAAAATAATTCCATCACAACATAATAAAATCAATGAAATAATAGGGATATAAATAGAACCCTATATTATCTTAGATGGAAAATAATTTTGATAAACCACTTGAACTCCATTCTTGGGGAAAATATCCTTTCAACTTCAAAAACACTTTTCATTTCTTAACATGTCATAAAATTCTAACTAAAAGAAGTTGATTAAAAATAAACTTGAAAACTTGTAAGGGAAGATTCTTGGAAATAATGTTTTAAAAATTCCATTCATTCCGTATAAGTTAAAAGAAAACATTCTTCTCGTACTTTTTTCGGAAAAGTCAAAAAGTACCTCGTACGAAAAACGACAAAAGATTCCATTCATATCTTTTACTAAAAACTCACCAAAGGGTAAAATTGGATATAAACTATTTTATAAGGATATAAATATTACATATTTAGGAAACATGGATGTGGATGATAAAATACACCCCAGTAAATTCCAAATTATAAACAATCTCGGATAAAAATGAGATTGTGATATTTCCCTTACCTTGGGTCCAATTTGCTTCGTAAGAGTCCGAACCTCCTATATAATGATTTAAATAATGTCATTGACTTATTAAAGAATAATATTCATTGTTATGATATAATATATGGTTCAATTATGACTTTCTATTACCCATTCTTATGTAAATTAATGTTAAAGTAGTGTTTTGGGTAAAATCATCTTATTTATCGTATGTGTTTGGACTTGTTGTTCTTGATGTTATTATTACTTATATCATGATTTACTTACCTCCAAAATGTAAATCATGATTTATATATATTATACATTCATTATATATCCAGCATATACAAGCATTTATAATAGTACATAACATATGAAGGTAAGAAATGAAACGCACCGTTCATGGAGACGGTAAGCCGTACGTACGCATGAACGCTACTTTCATTTCTATTTCGTATTTTAATGGAATTAAAACTTAATTATACATAGGTATATTATAATTCTAGTATAATATAATATATAATATCATTAACCACATCCTTTATATATCCCACATAAGGTATTAACGAATCACATCACTTTGAGTGGGCGGTAGTCCGCACTTCCTCAAATGAGATTATCGTATTTACAGACTATGGAAACCGTAAAGGCTTGATATAACTGGGAAGAAAATAATCATAAAGAAATAATAAACATAATTTATATTATATATAAATATAGTTCCATCATAATGTCCACCATGAGAGGTGGTAGGGGAAAATCGAACAATCATCATTTCGTGAGGCGTTAGTTTTCCATCACAGAAACATTATGTTCTTCATCCATTAGATGGAGTTGTGTGTAAGTGTAGTTCTAATCCTTCTCATAACAACATACTAGTATTTTAATGATACTGGTTTTTTCACAAAATAAAGGATTAAAAAGATTTTAGCGGTTGGAGAAGTAGAATAAAAGAAAACAACTTAAGAGAAACTGTTTCCTTTAATTTTGGTAACTTTATTTGGTTTGAACCAAAAGGACTTCTTGGAGAGTCTTATGCCTAATGTAAGGCTTCAAGGGGAAGGAGAGGGATGTAGGGAGCTTAGTTGGGCAGATTTTGGACTAGCCAAAAGGCTTTAGAGGTGTGAGTAATTGCATAGAAGTGGTCTCCTTTTATAAGGGAGTGGAGGGGCTCTTTAGGAAAGTGTGAAAACATTATTTTATTATAAACTTATCTTCGGTTTCAAGAAGTCCAAAACACATTAATGTTGAAGATAAGATGACTCATATTCGAAATAAAATCATCCAATAGTAATTGGATAGGTTTTAGATGATATTTTAATCATTTTAATCTTATTTATTTAAATCATTTATTAATGAGGTAAACACTACATCATTATTGTGTCATAAATAATTTAATTCATTTGATGTCTAAAAATTATGAAAAAAATACCATGATGTAGGGAATATTTTTATATTTCCAAAGAATATTTATAGTAGAAAATATAACTTATATATCCCCTTATAAAAATTAATTACTAAAAGAGTTTTGTTAAAGTCAATTTTGTCTTTACATTAAATTAATTAATCCAAATTGTCATTTTAACTACCAAGTGGCTCATCGGGGGTCCCAAAATCGGCCCAAGGATGTCCGTGGTCTGCCACTACTCATCCAATAAGGTTAGGACAAGTTTCAAGGTAATTTTGAATTATTATAATATTATTTTAACCTTGAATTACCCAATTTACCTTTAACCGCAATAAATAAAAATTACCGTAGTTACTATTCATAATGCCCAAATATAAAAAGTAGCTTATTAACATAATTTGGACCCACTGATTCCAAATATGGAATCCATTTTTACAAATTCAATACACAAAAGTTGCAGAAATTAAATTAAAATTAATCCCGTTGTCGAAAGAAACATGTTTTTGTTTAAAACATTGAAAAAGATTGAATTGATTTAACCTATGAATTCAAGGTAAAATCAAGGATAATGACATAAATTATATTAAATGGTAAAAATATATTCTATTTATACTTTGAAACCATTCAATATTATTATTTAACCACATAATTTATTACGATGAAAAAAGTTGTTATTAATTAAAATATAGCGTGTTTTTACTATTCATTTAAATATGAAAGTTATCAGAATAATATGAAAAATTTATCCAAAGTAATTTTTTATATCTTGATTCTAAAGAAGAATTTTATTTTGTCAAATTGAACTTATAAACTTGTCAAAAACTAGATTTAATGTGGGTGCGCCATCAAAAGGTGGTAAAACTGCATTTTTTTGAAAAATACTTATTTTACCCGAAAAAATTATTTTGTTCTCTTAACACGTTTTAGAAAATGTATAAGATGAATAATAAAATTATAAAATTCAAAATTTAGTTAATAATATTCATAACGGCTAGTTTTAATAATATTTTAATAGCATATCGTTGTTTAGTGAAACTCGGTATTGCGTACGACGCAAGCTATCGAGGAAGGTTGCGGTTGCGTGAAATGAAAGCCAAGTCAAGGTTGCGTGTTTTGAAAGAATCCTTCATTGTTTCGTATAACTAAATCCAACCATATTTCATTTTTACATTGAATATATATATATATATACTCAATGTTGCGTAGAATAACTATTATCAAAATTGTGTGTAACACGATCCAAGAGTAGTGTTGCGTATACTGAAAGCTAATACGGTGTTGCGTATAGCACAAGGTAATCTTGGTGTAGCATACAACACAAGACATTAATTAAATTAAAAGAATATTTTTCATAAAATCTCGGGGTGTTACATTCTACCCCCCTTAAAATGAATTTCGCCCTCGAAATTCGTCGGGGTTATAAATGGTTTACTACTCGAAAGTTTGTTTAATAGAAACCCACATCGTAAAAAGGAATACCAAAACATGGCTTTAAAAACTAAAGTATGAAATGTAATGGTTACCCAAATTAACTCATCACTGGGTTTCCACATAGGAGGTCATAGGTGAAAATATGGATATGGAAGAAAAATTTAACCATCAAGTTCTGATGGAGAGTGGTAGAGAACATGGCTATGAAAAAGCCAACAATCACAAAGCTATTGATTTGTGATGATCTAAGGTACCATCTGATTCATCAGATATAAGGGAACTAGGACAACATTTTTGGTTTTCAAGATCATTTCCCTAAAGTTGATGAATTAAAATAAATACTTGCATGATTTTGGTACAATCTTACTGTTGTTCGTGAATTGAACAATTTCCACTTAATATCATAATGAAATGAAGTTGAATTTTTTATTCGTGAAGCATTAGCAGATCATGTGATAGAATTATGGGTCATTCCATATATTTCAAATAAAAGGTTAGCAAAATTTATAAGTCCATCTTATGGTGAGATTAATCGTATATGGTTCCAAAAATGGACTTATACTTTATTTATCATACCGCTTAATAAAATAAAACTAGTTTCTACTAACCAGGGACTTCCTATAGGCCAGTGGTAGGCGATAAAGGCCAGACGCACTTCGGTTGTGGGTTTGATTCTCACAGCCTTGTCTGACGCGACGGGTTGTCGCCCGTCCTACAAGTTGTCCTTTTTCTAAATCTATATTACTATAAAATCCCATCAACAATATCAAAAAAGTTTTATCCTTAAACAATACTAACGTATGTCCAACATAATCCATTCCAATCTTTAGGCTTATCTAAAATACTTCGGTCCAAGCTCATAGTATAAAGAAAATGATCACGTGAATGCCAACATTTATCCCCCATATATCCTAAGATATATCTTGTTGGTCAAATTACAAACATGTGAATACCTTAATCATGTATTCTCTTGAAGAATGAATACCCATTGAACCTTAGTGAAAATATGAATGAAGTTAAAAGTTATCACTTTCCACATACCAAAATCCTCAAAATTCTATACCCTCAAACCATGATATCACTTAGTTCTTATATCAATCATGAGCTCATGAATACTATGAAACATATTAGATTCTATTTATCCCTTCATTATGTGCATATCATCTGCTTTCCAAAAATATTTCAATCACTTTTCATGGTTACTAATGCCATAAAATTATTGAAAACCACAATAGACCAAAACATAAATATTCCAATATTCCACGATATTATATACAACATTATTCTGGAATCCCATTACATAAACACTTAATCATTCCACCACATCATTGTCATATTCAACATCTCCAATGGTGATCGCATGTGACTTCCCTTTGTCCTTTTCCTTAAGTGGTTGCTCATGTCAATCATCACTAACCCTTGGATTAGGGCATTTATTAGCATAATGCACCATTTCCTTGCACTTGAAGCATTGAAGTGTAGTAGGTTCATTCTTTGTATCCCTTCCTTTGTTTTCATCATTAGGCATCTTCTTCCCATCATTGCGGAATTCAAATGCCCGATGACCTTCCTTTCCACATTTGAAACATTTATTTGTCCATTTAAGACAATCTCCACCATGCTTCTTTCCACACTTTGAGCATAAGGAAACATTCATCTTCTTTTCACCATTATTCTGAGATTTCTCCTTGAACTCCATCTTTCGTTTCTTGTCAAAACTATGAGATGGATAAGTAACACCAACTTCCATTTCTACCTTGATAGAACAACGCACAATTTCTTCATAGATACTGAAGTCTCTTATAGCTAATTCCCTTCGAAGATTTAGTTTTAAGCCATTGAAGAATCGATCAACATTACTTTCAGGTTGGATGATAAATCCAGATGCATACCTTGCAAGCCTTGTAAAATTCTCTTCGTATATACCAACATATTCATCATCCTTTTGCTTTAGTTCAAGAAACTCCTTCTCTATCTTTGTTCGAAGAATACGAGGGAAGTACTTATTGAAAAATAAGTTCTTGAACTCGTCCCATTCCATGGACTCAATTTTATCTCTTTACCTAGTATTCTTGATAAGATTCCACCATTGATCAGCTTCACCTTCCAAACTATATACTACTAAGATGAATTTATCATGTTCAAAACAGTGAAGAACTGAAAATATCTTTTCAGTGGTACTGATCCATTGTTCAGCAACAAGTGGATCAGAAGACCCACTAAAAGAAGGTGTATGTTGCCTCATGAAGGACTCAATAGAATGTTGTTCCCTTCTCTGCTCATTTGGAAGTCCAGAATGATTCATATCTTGTGTAAGTATAGCAATAAGATTTTTCACTCCATATCCCATAACATTTGTTTGTTCAAGAGGACAATCATTGCATTGTCCATTACATTGATCAACATGGTTCCTTCAGGTTCCAACCATCGTCTAAGACCCAAAAAGAATAGTGTCAGAGCCAAAAATCATGCTAGAAACAACATAATAAATGGGGAGTATCCTCAATATCCAACATCTTAGTTTAAATTCTATGATCGTTACTTTAGTTCTAGGACTGTATCCTATATGTATACTTATCCTTAGGGACATCCCTAGACATACCTTAGAAATATCTCTAGGGATCTCACTAACGTTTTCGCATCCTAGTTTCCAAAGGTTGACTAAACCTTTCCTCTGATACCAACTGTAGAGACCCGAAGCTTGACATACATAGACATTACATTACTTTTTCGGAAAACTTAGTACATAACAAAAACACACATGCACAAGGACCTTAATATTTTAGTGTCTTTGGAAACTCGGAATATAATCGTCTAATCATGGTGAAAGATCTTCAACATCTCCCATAAAGATCTTCTTTTTTTTAAACCTAAATCCTTTCTTTATGTCTTGGGGAAAAGAAAACATAAAAGGGTGAGCTAAAATGCTCAGTAAGGGTAAACAAAAGAAATATCAATCACGTCATATTCATAAGAACATATCTTTTGGAAATCTTAACCTGCAAAAGAGATCATAATTTCATAACATGGGATAAATTATAGTAGAGAAATGTAATCCCAATAATCATAACATAAAACATGATAATTTGTGGCATACACACATAATCATAGAGAATCATTTCTTATTAGTCAAGACTCATTTCCAAGACTATCTTAGTGGACAAAGTCCATTTCTGAACCGAGTTCACTCCTCGTTTCAGTCCTGTTTCACTGAACTGGTTTAACCTGCCGTTCCATCCATGTCTATCTCATGAGATATAATATCTTTACCCAATGCATTGGAGGGAGATATGGGTCCCACCCATCTCATAATGATACCATTCTTATGTGTGCCACAAAATCATAAATCATACATCATTGCATAACCCATTTAGTAAAAATGGGATTCTTAAACAACATGACATCATAAAACAATTCATATAAGATAAAGGAATTTATAAAAATAATTCCATAACAACATAATAAAATCAATGAAATAATAGGGATATAAACAGAACCCTATATTATCTTAGTTGGAAAATAATTTTGATAAATCACTTGAACTCCATTCTTGAGGAAAATATCCTTTCAACTTCAAAAACACTTTTCCTTTCTTAACATGTTATAAAATTATAACTAAAAGAAGTTGATTAAAAATAAACTTGAAAACTTTTAAGGGAAGATTCTTAGAAATAATGTTTTAAAAATACCATTCATTCCGTATAAGTTAAAAGAAAACATTCTTCACGTACTTTTGTCGGAAAAGTCAAAAAGTACCTCATACGAAAAACGACAAAAGATTCCTTTCATATCTTTTACTAAAAACTCACCGAAGGGTAAAATTGGATATAAACTATTCTATAAGGATATAAATATTACATATTGAGGAAACATGGATGTGGATGATAAAATACACCCCAGTAAATTCCAAATTATAAACAATCACGGATAAAAATGAGATTGTGATATTTCCCTTACCATAGGTCCAATTTGCTTCGTAAGAGTCCGAACCTCCTGTATAATAATTTAAATAATTCCATTGACTTATTAAAGAATAATATTCATTGTTATGATATAATATACGGTTCACTTATGACTTTATATTACCCATTCTTATGTAAATTAATGTTAAAGTAGTGTTTTGGGTAAAATCATCTTATTTATCGTACGTGTTTGGACTTGTTGTTATTGATGTTATTATTACTTATATCATGATTTACATACCTAAAAAATGTAAATCATAAATTATATATCTTATACATTCATTATATATCCATCATATACAGGAATTTATAATAGTACATAACATATGAAGGTAAGAAATGAAACGCACCGTTAATGGAGACGGTAAGCCATACGTACGCATGAACGCTACTTTCATTTCTATTTCTTATTTTAATGGAATTAAAAAATAATGATACATAGGTATATTATAATTCCAGTATAATATCATATATAATATCATTAACCACATCCTTTATACATACCACATAATGTATTAACGAATCACATCACTTTGAGGGGGCGGTAGTCCGCACTTCCTCAAATGAGATTATCGTATTTACCGACTACGGAAACCATAAAGGATTGATATAATTGGGAAGTAAAGAAGAATAAAGAAATAATAAAAATAATATATATTATATATAAATATAGTGTCATCATAATGGCCACCATGAGAGGCGGTAGGGGAAAATCGAACAATCATCGTTTCGTGAGGCGTTAGTTTGCCATCACAGAAACATTATGTTCTTCACCCATTGGATGGAGGTGTGTGTAAGTGCAGTTCTAATACTTATCATAACAACATACTAGTATTTTCAGGATACTGGTGTTGTCACAAAATAAAGGATTAAAAAGATTTTAGGGTTTGGAGAAGTAGAATAAAAGAAAACAACTTAAGAGAAACCGTTACCTTTAATTTTGGTAACTTTCTTTGGGTTGAACCAAAAGGACTTCTTGGAGAGTCTTCTGCCTAATGTAAGGCTTCAAGGGGAAGGATAGGGATGTATGGAGCTTATTTTGGTAGAGTTTGGATGAGCCAAAAGACTTTATAGGTGTGAGGAATTGCATAGAAGTGGTCTCCTTTTATAAGGGAGTGTAGGGGCTCTTTAGGAAAGTGTGAAAACATTATTTTATTATAAACTTATCTTCGGTTTCAAGAGGTCCAAAACACATTAATGTCGAAGATAAGATGACTCATATTAGAAATAAAATCATCCAATAGGAATTGGACAGGTTTTGGATGATATTTTAATCATTTTAATCTTATTTATTTAAATCATTTATTAATGAGGTAAACACTACATCATTATTATGTCATAAATAATTTAATTCATTTGATGTCTAAGAATTATGAAACAAATACCATGATGTAGGGAATCATTTTATCTTTCCAAATAATATTTATAGTCTAAAATATAACTTATATATCCCCTTATAAAAATTAATTACTAAAAGAGTTTTGTTAAAGTCAATTTTGTCTTTACATTAAATTAATTAATCCAAATTGTCATTTTCGCTACCAAGTGTCTCATTGGGGTCCCCAAATCGGCCCAAGGATGCCCATGGTCAGACACTACTCATAAAATAAGGTTAGTACGAGTTTCAAGGTAATTTTGAAATATTATTATATTATTTTAACCTTGAATTACCATATTTACCTTTAACCACAGTAAATAAAAATTACCGTAGTTACTATTCATAATGCCCAAAAATAAAAAGTATTTTATTAACATAATTTGGACCCACTGATTCCAAATATGGAATCCATTTTTACAAATTCAATACACAAAATATTCACAAATTAAATTAAAATTAATCCCGTTGTCGAAAGAAAACAGGTTTTTGTTTAAAACATTGCAAAAGATTGAATTGATTTAACCTACTAATTCAAGGTAAAATCAAAGCTAATGACATACATTATATTAAATGGTAAAAATATATTTTATTTATACTTTGAAACCATTCAATTTTATTATTTAACCACATAATTTATTACAATGAAAAAAGTTGTTTTTAATTAAAATATAGCGTGTTTTTACTATTCATTTAAATATGAAATTTATCAGAATAATATGAAAAATTTATCCAAATTAAATTTTTATATCTTGATTCTAAAGAAGAATTTTATTTTGTCAAATTGAACTTATAAAATTGTCAAAAACTAGATTTAATGTGGGTGCGCCATCAAAAGGCGGTAAAACTACATTTTTTTTGAAAAATACTTATTTTAGCCGAAAAAATTATTTTGTTCTCTTAACACGTTTTATAAAATGTATAAGATGAATAATAATATTATAAAATTCAAAATTCAGTTAATAATAATCATAACGGATAGTTTTAATAACATTTTAATATCATATCGTTGTTTAGTGAAACTCGGTATTGCGTACGACGCAAGCTATCAAGGAAGGTCGCGGTTACGTGAAATGAAAGCCAAGTCAGGGTTTCGTGTTGTGAAAGAATCCTTCATTGTTTCATATAACAGAATCCAACCATATTTCATTTATACATTGAATATATATATATACTCAATGTTTCATAGAATAACTATTATCAAAATTGTGTGTAACACGATCCAAGAATAGTGTTGCGTATACTACAAGCTAATACGGTGTTGCGTATAGCGCAAGGTAATCTTGGTGTAGCATACAACACAAGACATTAATGAAATTAAAAGAATATTTTTCGTAAAATCTCGGGGTGTTACAATTCATGAGTTGACATATTATTTATTGTCATGTAAATAGTCGTCCTTAATGATACGATAAAAAATAGGCGTAAAAACTTTTATTTCGATGATTATAATTCATCATCAATACCTTTGTCTTTTTCATGACAGGTGTTATTTACATCCAACCTTCTCTATTTCTAATTATGATTTAGTCTATGTTTAGTTCATATAGAAATATTTAATTTTGTAATTTTTACTACCTATGGGCTTGTGACACTAAATTCCAGCACATATATGGCTTGTTAACATTCATTTTTCTTTAAACATCGATGGAAGAAAATACACAGTATGGACTTCATGTTTTTCCAAGCCAATGGAAGTTTCCATTTTCCTAATTTTTGTTTAAAAAAATTAGTGTTTTAGGAAACCATTAATAGTTGTAAATATAATTATATTAAAAATGAAATAAAATAATAAATGTGGAAACTTTCATTTATGGTAGCAAATACCCACCTGACTAAAATGGCTGGAAGAATTTTAAATATTTTTTTTGAAAATAACCATAATGATATTTTATTGAATCCATAAACATAGTTTGATATGACTGTATATAATTAATTAAAATATTTTAATATTTTTATTTTTGTGATCATTTTCATTAAAACATTAAATGTTAAAAAAAATTAACAAATCCTTTTAATTCGAAAGCATGTCTCCAAATATATGTCAAAGAATCATGGAGGGTAAATGGAACACCATTGGCCAATATAAAAAGAAGGATACACCATGACTGAGTAAGTTCATTATAGCAACACACATATCAGTTATATGATATCTATCAAAATTTCCATTTTGATTCCTTTTCATTGTTTTTATTTTTTAAAATTAAATATAATCATCCAATAATTGTATCTATTTATTTTATGCCAGTAGTGTCAGTTTTCCTCATGGTAAGTTATCCATTTCTTGTATACTGTGAATTTTTTATAATGAATTTAATTAATTTTCTCTTCATTTTTTTCAATATTTAAATTTAATTATTTACTAATTCATAATATGGTTATAATACATCCATTATAATTGACACATTAATCATATAAAACAATTGACTTATTTTCTTTATCTCCTCATTTTTTAATAGATTTGATTTATTTTGATATTTATTATTCTTATATTTTATGCATGAGTTTATATATTATTTATAATCATGTAAATTTTAATTCCCCAACCCTAGATACCTATAGTTGGTGAATTATTACATAACATTAGCATGATCATGACAGATCAAATCCCGAATTACCGATTAGTTTAGTAGCCTTGGAAGTACTAGAAACAAACATAAGTTTTACACTGCATTATGAAGTGAAAAACAACAACATTGTGTCTTCTTTTAACACGTTCATCTTCCTTAGACTATCCTTACAGGTCATTCATAATATAATTCTTCATATCCTGGGAAAATAAAACATAGAAAGGGGTGAGCTCAGGTGCTCAGTAAGGATAACAATATAGCAGAAACTTTCATAAATAAGAATAAACATTTAAGGAAATGTATAAGACTAAAACACAATCCTTTTAAACATAAAATTCAGATATGGAAAATCTAAATAAAATAATTCCATTTACTTATTCACATGGATATTATACTAGTCAAATACTCAAATGTAATATCAATATCCAATTTCATAATGATGGAATGCATAATACTAGACATCATAACCACATAGTCAAGGACTCATACCAAGACTACAAATAAGATTTTGTCAAGTCCTTATGCCAAGACACTAGTTTGTCTCATGAGACCTACCGATGTATCGAGTAGCTATAGTGGGCTCCACCCATCACTTACTAATCCAATTCATTCCTCATATAAAAAGTTTAAAACATAACATAAACATTCATATTAAAACTAGAATACAAAATGTTAATACTTTAACCATAAACCATGAATGGTATAAAAATAACACATCCATAGTCAAAAATATCACAAAACCTTCAATAAAATATAGAAGATTGTATTAGAATAAATCAACTTCAAACAAGTGTAAAATCTATCAAAAGATGTTGACATAGATGAAATAAAAACTATTTGATAGAAATATCTCTTTCTATTTTGAAATAATTTAATAGTCACGTAATTATAAAAGAAAACATTTATTTTGAAAATATTCTTATATGATTTTAATGGAAGCTTAAAAAGTGTTATAATGGTGTAAAATAGCTTCACTCTCCATATAAGTTAAAAAACATTCTTTCCTTAATTTTGTCGAAAAAGTCGTAAAGGACCTTCTTTGGAAAATGACAGAAATATTCCATTATAAAAATTTTATAAAAATTTTATAAAAATTTAAACAAGGGTATAAATGACTTTAACCCATAGTCTAGGATATAGTAAAATTGTTTTGAAATATATTTTTAAGAAATACATATGTGGGTGATAAAGAGGTCACAGTAGATACTCACGTATAAACAACCTCAAATAATAAAGAGATTGTAAAATTAACCATTACCTTGTACTTTTCCATGATAGAGGGTACATTAACCTCCTTTATAATTGTTAAATAATATTTATTAAATTATACACAAACCACATACATAAATATGATATAATATATGATCTTTTAATATTAGTTTGTTAATAATATTTCAGTAGTATCATTGTTTTAGGTGATAACTAATTCGTTTTTCTTTATATGATTTCTCACATAAGCCAAGTTTGTTATGGATAGGATGTATTTGATTCATATCTAGAATTATATTAAGTTCTAAAACATTATTTTTAATCATAAAATGAAAATTATTCTTTAATGGTTATGATGGGGAATAAATCTCATCGCGTTCGTGAAGACCGTAATCCGTACGTACGCACGAGCGACAATATCATTCTATTAATGGTGAAATCGTATATAATTTGATGGTATATCATATATATAGAAAATTTAACATGTTATATTTATTATTTACATAATTTATACTCATTATTATACCCATCCAAATAAATAAGTGTTGAATAACAAACTACACCACGACGTAGAGACGGTAAGCCATATGTACACACGTATGGTGACTTGTCATTCATAGGATGGATAGAATAATGAATATGGTTGTACCATATTTATAATAAAATAAAAATATATATAAGTTATTGGAGTTATTATTTTGGTATGGAAACAACAAATAAATAGAAAGTGGAAGAAGAAAATCACTTTGAAAGAGGTGGTGAAATTATTACCTCTTCTTCAGGTGATTCCTTTTGATTTGATCAAAATGGATCCTTATGTTGGATTATGATCAACATAAGAACTCTAGGATTAATTAAGGGTAGTTTGGAGGATATTTGATTATGTTTTGTCTAATACAAATGTCTTTTGAGGTGTGATTTTGAGATAAGGGGAAGTGCCCTTTTATAAGAGAGGTGAGGGTCACTTTAGGAAAAACTTGAAATGTTATTTTATTATACAATCATATTCGGTTTATAATGGACCCAAAAGGATTTATTTAGAGGATGAGGTGGATATGGGTTGGAAACCTCTAAACCAATAGGATTTAAATAGGTTTAGGTCACCATATTTACATTATCTTTTAGATTTAACTCTTAGTTAAATAGTTTAACTTTTACAATGTCTTCTTGTATTTTTATATTACATGGTTAATAAACTTACTATAAAATGCAAGGAGAATCCCAAGTGGTTCATTAATGACATATATATTATTATATATGTACTTTTTCCAAACCTTATATTTTTAAGAATATTATATCAATTAATAATATAATATTTTTTTTAAATTCTCATTTATGTCAATTTTGACACTATTTAGTATTTGGTTTTTGTGAAAGTCATAAAAACTTTATCACTTAGAAAAAAAATTATTTAATAAACCCAAACATGTAATATTAACCTATAAAATTCTTGGAATACATAAAAAGCCTTAATTTACAATTACATTAATATTTATAATATCAATTGTTTTAATATTTCAATAATAAGGTAATTACTGCATCATCCTTGTGTCATAAATAAATTTAATTATTAAATGTCTAAAAATTATAAATAAAATACCAATATGTAGGAAATATTTTTATATTTATAATTAATATTTATAGACGAATTTATCTTATGTATATCCCTATATTAAAAAAATAGTTATTAAACGTTAAATTTAACACTTTTAACTCTTCTTTAAATAAAATAATAATAAATGTCATAATCTAATAAAAGTGGAACAAAAGGATCATATTTTATTACTAAGGTTTATTTTGTTCTAAAAAAACTTATCCAATAGAATTAGGACATGTGTTAGGGTAATTATAATATCATTTTTACCTTTTATTACCCTATTTACTTTTAACGGTGGTAAATAAAATTCAAAAGTTAGTATTCACCAAAAATAGTCATCCTATTGAACCACATTTTTCTTATGGATGTCAACCGTGTCTCTCATATTTATGAAATTAAATTCACATAAGCGGTAAAATTGTGTTTTATGCAAATTTTCAAATGTGCCTAGAAGGTGGGTAAAAGACATTAAAAGTTCAATAAAATTTTATATATCTAATCTTATTATAAAATGACACCAATGAATTACATTAAACTTATATAGGTATTATATATATATTTTGACCTAAAATAAATTTAAATAAAATAAATAATTATTTAAATAAAAATTAGGTTTTAAATAATAACTCAGTCTTTTTCACTATTCATCAAAAATGGAAAGTTTTTAGAAAAATACCAAAAATTCACCCTAAGCTAATTTTGATATTCTGAATCAAAAAATGAAGTCCATTTTGAAATAAAAATTATAAAATTTCAAAACATGGGTATTACTATTCATAACGACTAGTTTGATTGGTCGTGGTGTGCTTGAACTCAAAGTTGCGTAAAACGCATGCTATTGTATTATTCAAAGAGAAACGTACCATGGAAGATTGGGGTGTTACATAAATGACCCTATATCAGAATAGGTTCAAAATGAAAGAGGAGTAAAAAAATGTCATTTCAATTATTATAATTTATTATAAAGACAATTGTAATAGTCACATGATGTGTTTTTTAAATCCACCCATTTCTATTTCTAGTTACAATTCAGGATGTGTTTAGTTCATATGAAAATATTTACTGTTGTAAGTTTTACTATCTATGGGCTCATGAAACACAATTTCACCATATATATGGCTTGTTAACTTGTAATTTTACTTAAACATCAAAGGAAGATAATACACAGTATGGACATCATGTTTTCCCAAGAAAATGGTAGTTTCCAATGTTATAGTTTTTTAAAAAAAATATTATTTAGGGCCACCAATAATAGAATATCATTTTTAAAATAATTAAAATAAAATAAAACATGTGGAAACTGTCATTTTTGGTTGAAAATACCTACCCTAATGTGCTGGCCGGAAGCATTGTCAAAAAATTTTGAAAAAATAACCATAATGATATTTTTTGAAACCATAAATATAGCTTGATATGATTTTATATAATTAATTTAACTTTTTAAATATTATTATTTGAGAGATCATTTTTATTAAAATAATAAATATTAAAAAAATTAAAAAATCATTTGAATTCCAAAGAGCATTTCCAAATATATCTCAAAGAATCATAGAGAGGAGATGGAACGGTATCAGACGATATAAAGGGAAGGCTACACCATGGCCGAATAAGTGAATTATTACAACTTGCATATCAGTTATATGATATCTATCAAAATTTCCATTTTTATGCCTTTTTATTCTTATTATTCTTTAAAAATAATTATAATAATCCAAGGACTACATCAATTTCTTATGTGCTAGCGGTGTTAGTTCCCCTCTTGGAAAGTTATACATTTTTTGTTTGTTTTTAAATTTTTATAGTGAATATAAATAATTTTCTATTTATTTAATCCAATTTTCCATCATAATTATTTACTAAATTTTACTAATATGGTTCTAATACATCCATTATAATTGACACGTTCATAATGTAAATTCTTTGACTTATTTTCTATGTCACATAATTTTTTAATATATTAGATTTATTTTGATATTTATTATTCATATATTTGATGTATGATTTGATATATTATTTATTTTCATTTAAATCGCCCTCCATCATGATATGATCAAAACAAAATCGGCATAGAAAATATTATTTAGATGATTATAATGTATCATCAAGAAATTTGGCCATGTCACAAGAGATACTATTTAAATCCAATATTTTTTATTTCTTGTTATGATTCAAGCCGTGTTTAGTTCATATGAAAATATTTTATTTTGTAATTTTTATTTTCTATGGGCTTGTGAAACTCAATTAGAGAATATATATGGCTTGTTAACTTGCAATATTCCTTAAAAATAGAAGGAATAAAATACATAGTATGGGCTTTTTGTTTCTACAATCCAATGCCAGATAACAATGTCATAAGTTTTGTTTAAAAAAATAGTGTTTTGGGCCACCAGTGATAGTTTCCAAGATATTTTTAAAAAAACTAAAATAAAATAAAACATGTGGTGACTATCATTAATGGTTGAAAATAACTACCCTTATACAATGAATGAAATAATTATCAATTTTTTTTTTAATATCCATAAAAATGTTTTTTTAACCATAAATATAATTTGATTTGATTGTATATAATTAATTTAGAAATTTTAATATTATTATTTTATTGATCCTTTTTATTAAAACATTAAATGTTAAAAAAAATAAAAAAATCATTTGAATTTGAAAGTGTGTTTCAAAATATATCTCAAAGAATCGAGAAGCGGGATAGAGTGCCATTGGGCTATATAAAGGGAAAGCTACACCAATTCTGAATAAGTAAATTATTACAACATGCATATCAGTAATATGATATCTATTAAACATTTTCTTTTGGTGCCTTTTTTGGTTCTAATTTCTTAAAACTAATTATAATCATCCAAGGATTGCATAATTTTCTTGTATTTTGGTGGTGTCAGATCCCCTCATAGAAAGTTATCTATTTCTTGTATATTATGAATTTTGTATAATAAATATAAATAATTTTATCTTCATTTTTTTCAATTTTCTTACTTAATTATTTACTAAATGTTTCTAATATGGTTCTATCACAACCACTATAATTGACACATTCATCATGTAAAATAATTTTCCTATTTTATTTATCTTCTCATTTTTAATATATTTTATTTATTTCTCTATTTATTTTTCTTATATTTGATGCATGAGATGAAATATTATTTATCATCACATAAATGTCCCTCCATCAAGATAGGGTCAAAATCAAAGAGGTGTAAAAAAATTATTTTGATTTTTATAATGTATCATCAAGACTTTTGTACTTATCACGAGAGGTGATATTTACATTCAAACTTTTCAATTTCTAGTTATGATTCAGGTTGTGTTTAGTTAATATGAAAATATTTACATTTTTAAGTTTTACTGCTTATAGGCTAGTGCAACTCAATTTCATCATATATATGGCTTGTCAACTTGCAATTTTATTTAAACATTTAAGGAAGAAAATATAATATATGGACTTCAAGTTTTTCTAATCCAATGGAATTTTCCAATATCATAATTTTTTTTAAAAATATGGTGTTTGGGGATGCCAATGACTATGGTCTATATAATTTTTTTTAAAAATAAAATAAAATATAACATGTGGTGACTGTCATTGATGTTTTCAAATATGCACCCTAATATGATGGTCAGAATCGTTGTCAATATTTTTTTAGGATAACCATAAATATGTTTTTCTAAACCATTAATATAGTTTGATATGATTTTATATAATTAATTTAACAATTTTAGTTTTATTGTTTGATTTATCCTTTTTATTAAAACATTAAATGTTAAAAAATAGATTTCATTTGAGTTTGAAATATTATTTCCAAAAATATATTAAAGAATCAAAAGGGGGAGATGTTTTTCTATCAGCCTATATAAAGGGAAGGATACACCACGACAGAGTAAGTGAATCATTGCAACATGCATATCAATGATGTGATATCTATCAAACTTTCCCTTTTTTATGCCCTTTTTTTGTTCTTATTTTACAAAATTAATTATAATCATACAAGGATTGAATCCATTTCTTGTATGTTGGTGGTGTCAGTTCCCCTCTTGGAAATTTATCCATTTCTTGTCTGAGGTGAATTTAGTATGATGATTATATATAATTTTCTCTTCATTTTTTTCAATTTTTCAACTTAGTTATTAACTAAAATTTCCTAATATGGTTCTAATATAGCCATTATAATTTATACATTAATATTGTAAAATAATTGACTTATTTTCGTTAACTCTTCATTTTTAATATATTTTATTTATTTTGATATTTATTTTTATTATATTTGATCCATGAGTTGATATATTAGTTATCATCATGTAAATATACCTCCATCATAATAGGATAAAAATTAAAGAGGGTTAAAAAAATTATTTCAATGATTATAATGTATCATCAATACATTTGGAATAGTAACGAGAGGTTTTATTTACATGAAACATTTTCTATTTCTAATTATTATTTTGTTCATGTTTAGTTCAAATGAAAATATATACTTTTGTATGTTTTACTACCTATGGGTTTTTACAACTCAATTGCATCATATATATGGCTTGTTAACTTTAAATTTTAATTAAAAATCAAATGAAGAAAATACATAGTATGGAATTAATGTTTTACCATGCCAATGGTTGTTTCCAATGTCATGATTTTTATTTTAAAAAAAATTAGGGTTGAAAATAATGGTTGTCAATTACATTTTTTTATAAAATAAAATAAAACATGTGGTGACTGTTATTGATGGTTTTAAATATCAACCCTAATACAATGGCTGAAAGAATAGTCAATATTTTAAAAAATAACCATATATATATTTTTTTAAACAATAAAAATTTTTGATATGATTTTATATAGTTAATTTAATAATTTTAATATTATTATTTGAGTGGTCCTTTTATTAAAACAATAAATGTTAAACATTTTTAAAAAAATCATTTTAATTCGAAAGTGAATTTTCAAATATATCACAAAGATTCATGGTGGGTAGATGGTGCGTTGTTCGCCTATATAAATGGAAGGATACACCACAACTGAACATGAACCCTACTACTTATTATTAGGGAGATATAGAGAAATTTTTTTAGTATCAATGAACCAACAATGGTGGGGGGTGTAGCAACGGCATCGGTAGTGAAAAAAACCATTATGATTATCCTCTCACCAAGGTTATTTCACTATGTCTAAAACATATATTTATCCATAAAATTTTGTAATATTTATCATTTGAAATCATATTTTTTATTATTAAAAATTGAATATAATTTTGGATGAAACATTAAAATTGGTTCTTTCTAATTTTATTTTCTTTTACATTTCCATTATTTTAGCCAGTTTCATAAGTTTCTGATTAGTGTAATCAAACAGAGGCTTAGTGACTGACACACACACTATCATTATTGCATGACTATAATTGAAGTGGATGTGATTATATTTTATTTAACTATACATTTACATGTGGTAGTTTTTTGGGATATAAAAAAATAGATTAGTGGTGAAACCTTTCAGTATCAAGTGTGCTATTTGGATGCACTACCCGAGATAATTCTTTTTAAATCCCTATAAATAACTTTTATCATCACTAAAAAAATTTACTAATATAAGGGCACTTAAAAAGATGTCCCTTTTATCAGCACTAACAAAAGTTCTGATAAATTCCCCTTTTATCAGCACTTAAAAAATGCTGATAAAAGGGTCTTTTATCAATGATAAAAAAATATGGTAAAAGGTGAATTTTTATTAGTGATTTTTTTTCACAGAAAAAAGACCCATTTTATCAGTGCTAAATAAAGCACTGATAAAAGTCCAAAACAATATTTTTTTCAGTAAATTTGATGGGGCCCTTTTATCATCACTCAATTAACCATCCCCATTCCCTTTTATCAATTCTATAGAACTCATTTTATAATCTATTATAGACCCTTTTATCAATGCTAGAGGCTCATACCCTTTTATTATTACTAGATCCCCCTACCCTTTTATCAATACTAGAGCCATTACTGCACACCCGCACATGTGTTTGCTTCATCTATTTTCGAACATATGACCTCACTCTCACGAATCAAAGCTTTTACTACTCTTATATATTGTTTTGTTTCCTATTTTTTTTTATATCTATTTATTTAAATATATTTAATTTCATTCTTTATCCATATATTTATATATATAATTATTTTTAAATACATTCATAAAATATTGTGTGTGTGTGTGTGTGTGTGTGTATAAATACATAAATATATATATTTATATATATGTGTGCCTATAAATATAATTATACATAATTATATTTATTTACATACATTATATATTAATATTTATATATATATATTAGAATATATAGATAAATATATATTTGTTTGTTAATTCCCACATACATATATATTTATAGTTATGTATAAATATCTTTGGAAAATCAGAAATCTTTTATTTCCTCTCTATTTGATATCCAAATGAAATATTATCAAAATTTGTATAGATATGTATGCATAGTTTCTTTAATATTGCTTCCTTAATACTGTGTGTGCCCCACCTCTGAGTGTTAATTTGATTATTTTCATTAAATATTGACCATTGAGTAGCCCACTGTCCCATGTCACTCATAAATAGGTGAATAAGTATAATTTTTAAAATTCATATAATTAAACATTTATTGATGTTTGGGAATATATTCTATTTTTTATTATGTACAATAACCATATGTAATTAATTATATTTATTTTTTTATACATGTTTAATTAACTACTATAGATAAGCCCTTTAATAGTGTGCAAAAAAGGATTTAACAGCACTAAAAAGTATTGTTATCCTCAAAACCGCTAAATGTGGCACTGTTATTATCTCTAAAAATAATTTATAAAGGGGGTCATTTATCAGCACTAGAAATAGTTTTGATAAAGTCCCACTTGTTGTAGTGTTCTGTTTGAATAAAAGTAAATTGCACCAACCAATAACCTGTTTTTAAATACACCTATGAAAATAAAAAATTTAATTGAAGTAAATTTAACATCACAAATACAAAAAAATATAATATATACATTTCAAATAATGTATTTTATAATTTAATTTGAAATTACTATCCATAAACATTTAAAAGAATTAATGTTTCATCATCTTTGGCACATTGCCACCCCTCTAAAAAAAGCTCGACCGTGATATCAATTTCAAAACAAACCACCCCAAGATGAGAAAAAGAATTCACCTATATAAGAAAGAAAATATTATATTAGTAATACTATAAAGAAATAAATTAAACATAAATATGAAATAATTTATTAATAAATTTTTAATTTTAAATAAAAGGAAATGCTTATAGTTATACCGATCACACCATGAATCGAATTAAGGTGGGTTTGAATCCAACACATCAAAAATGACATATGGGTCATTTTCCTAAAGTATCAAATCAATATGATTGTGTTTTATCTATTTTTAGTATTTCAATTTTTCTTTTTAAAAAAATTAATGTCAATTTTGAATAAAAATACACATATTGAGTCGTATTGGTCACAATGTACATCAGATTGAGGCATGGATAATTCCTATACATTGTAAATGACTAGTGGATTGTTTTCCTAAAGTATCAAAATAACCCAAATGTGTTTTCTCAATTTTGATTATTTCACTTGTGTTATTTTAGTAAAATTTCATTTCAATTAGAAACATACACTTTGAGTCATAATAGTCACATCTCATGTTAGTTTGATGTGAGGCTACATCTTACACATCACAAGTGACTTATGAATCATTGCACTAAATTATAAATATAATCAGAGTTTGTTTTCTTGATTTTTAGTGAGTGACCCTTGTTTTTAACTAAAATGTCAATTTTAAACTGATAATGTACGCTTTTAGTCATACCTATCACACCATGCATCAGATTGAGGTTCATTTGATTCATAAAAATCACAAATGAGTTATGGATCATTTTCATAAAGTATCAAAACAATATGAATGTGTTTAATTAGTTTTAAGTATGTCACTTGATCATTTTACAAAAAATAATTTCAATTTTAAATAAAAAGACACACTTGGATTCATATCAGTTACACCATGCGTCTAATTGAGGTTTGGTTGATTCCTACATGTCACAAATGAATTATAGATCATTTTCCTAAAGTATCAAAATAATATGAATGTTTTTTCTTGGTTTTCAGTATGTTAATTTTTCTTTTTACTAAAATTAATGTCAATTTAAAAAAAGACACACTTAGAGTTATACCTATCACACAGTGTTTTATATTTAGGTGGGGTTGTAACATTCTTTCTTGACTGACCACTAAACCAGTGGTCAGACCAGAATTTCACATGGACTCAAGTGTGCCTCCCTATATTCTAGAGGCTACCGACTTACAGTGAGGGTCTGAGGTAGTGATGGTGGGGAGACAATACCCTCATGATCAGAGTATCATAGTGGTATATCAGATACTAAATAATAGAAAATAATGAAATAAATATTAAATGAAATACATATCAGTGGAAAAATAATATAAACTAAATATAAAATATGGACAATGTCAATACACAATAGATGCATGCATTTCCTGATGATGATACAAAATCTAAAATAGTATACATGCATCAAGAAATGGAATGTAGTGTAGTACAAGAATGAAGAAAATAAGTAAAATCCCTAAGGGAGATATCCAAGATCATCCTAATCTCTAACTCATTCATGTTCTCCTAACTCATAGGTACAATAAAAACCACACAAGAAATAGTACATGGTTCTGTGAACATAAGGTGTACTCAGGTACCCCGGTGAAATGGCGACCCGAGCTGGGTGAGAGATATAAATCTCAGTAGGTTACCACCCATGGTGTCTACAACTAAATCTAGTTTATAAAAAATAATTAAATCATTTTATATGTAATATGAATAATAAACAAAACTGAATAAATAAATAACAACGTGCACAGCTTCTTAAAGGACACTTGGAGGCTTTACCTGATTCGGCTCATGTCCATTAAGATATGTCTAACCAGTAAATATATATATATATATATATATATTAGTTATATACTACATCCACCTATATAAACCAAGTATGTATGAACATAAGTGTCCATATACCTAGAATATTAAGTATTGGCTGTACTGGGGCATAACTCAATCATCCAAAACCAGTATGAATGAGCCTATAATATCAATCCAAAGGGTGAATTCCCTACATCTAATAATGAGAGTGATACTTCATTCTCATCACATGATATGGTGAGTGTGCCATCACGTCAACACTTGAGTAGTATTGAGTGTTTCTCCATGTCAACACTCAACAAGGGATGTGGTGTTCATGCCCACCGTCACAAAAATTTCAATGTTGTGATATGACATGACTCAACAACTGATGTAAGGGATCATGATACTTCTATGATCAAAATAACACTTACCATATATCCATAGCCTATATCAAGTTGTAATCGTATTTATAATAATAATTGAATTCATGAGGAATTACCTCTCATGTTGTATATTTATCAAGCCATTATATCAAGGAATAGCATTTCAATAAATTCATTTAATATGTTCAAGGAAAAAAATTCATTATGAACAAGCTAATAAAATTAATTAATTCCATTTAAATCACTCAAGGAAGGTAATCAGTCATGTCAATCCATCCCATTTATTTAAAGAAAACAACCATCTTGAATATACAACTCAATTAAAAACATGTCAGTGAATCTATCAAGAACATGGAATTTTATTTAACATGTCTCAAGGAGGTACTTAGAAGGTACCATGGTCTAATTGGGAAATTACCTACATGAAAAATATCATTCATTCAGCAAACCATGCCCTTAGAAGGAGATTTGTATGTTAGTAATTTAGGTGTTAGTGGGTCAGTCCATTCAATTTATAAAATAGGACAAGCACTTAAAAGGTGATTTGGTTCATTAAAATTTACATAGAAGAGGGTAAATCCATTTATAAATAACATTTTAGGTGATGCAAAAAACATGACTTCTAACTGATTACAATATATGGTCATAGGTAATCACCGATGTAATAAGACAAATCAAGATTTTAATATAAATCACAACCTTTTAATTTCAAAGAAAAATCACATCACTTGAGGGTATTTATTATAAAAACATGAAATTGTTTATAAACAATTAATTTGATCATAATTAAACATAACATTCAAGAAACTTAATTAATTTCATAAAAGGAACCCCTTTAAAAAGCCAAAAATCATGGCTAAACAACTATAAGGTTATATATTGCACTTAGACGGTGCCATTCTCAATTAGGCCATTTCTTACAAGGGGAAATCCCATTATTAATCCAATCCAATTTCTTAGAATGAATTATGATAATTTAATAAATTAATTATAATGGGTAAATATGAGTTGACACACCCAAGGGGTGCCCATGATCAAGGTTGACATCATCTATTTGAATATCCATGATCAATAGGAGTAATACTAGGTGTGTAAACCATTTTAGAATGAAGAAAACATTTTCAAGGAAATGTGTGTCAAAGGTCAATTTTCAGCACAACGATGCTAATTATAAAATGATGGAAAAATTTAGGAAAAGGTCATAGACTATCTACCTCATGCTTATGAAATTCCACTCACCCAATATCGATGTCGGATTTGGTCTATTTTGGTTGAAATCTAATAAATGGATATCCACCCTGAAAATAGATAAAATGAGATCACACTATGATAACTCGTTCAATATGAGATTAAATGAAGAAAGGTTCAAAATGAATCAAGAGAATACTATTTAGGATCCATAGATACCAATGGAGTTCGATTTGGATGGCAGATAGAGGAGATCTTATAAATCCTAGAATAGTCTTGGAGGAAACTCACAACGCAATGGAGAACGAGGCACCCATTGGAGGAAGAAGAAAGAAAAAAACAAAAATAATTTAAAAGATATCATTAAGGAAAAAATGTCCATTTCACACTAAAAACTAGGTCACATGTTTGGGATGCACAGTTTGGCTAAACCGTGCACCAACTGTGCGGCACCCACTGCCATAAAAACCAACATCGCATGTTCTTTCCAGCACTATTAGCCTAACCGTGCACTAACCATGTGATGAATAGTTATTAGGTACATTCTAACTAGGACTAATAGTGTATGCTAGGTGAATGGTTTGGGAAAACTATGTGAATCCTAGGTGTTTCCTTCATATCCACTAAAAAAGGCCGTATGGTTTGCTGATGGGGGTTGCACAGTTTTAGAAAAACTGTGTTCCTCTATTGGGCCACCCAAGCATGAGATTTTTAGGGCCCTATGCACCCGAAACTCAACGAGACACCTGGGGAACCTCTCAGGCCTTTACCCAAGTCTAAATAGAACACTTTTAAGAGTTCCAAATCTCAAAATTTCATTCCAAATCTTAGTTCAAATAATGTCTCATCCATTAAACGCCAAAATTCAAATTACCTTGGAATTTTACCTTGGCTCAAAAAAACAGGTTTTTACAACCTCCCCATATTAGAACTTTTAATTCCTGATAATCCTTCAAAAACAAAAAAAACATCACCTGACCTACAAGAGTCATAAAGTCTCGTACAAATGGTCGTGTTGTGTTTCCAAACACCCAATTCTCCTCTAAGAATTTACTTAATCATACAGAACTTAAGCTATCAAAACCTGAGCCAATGCTTGTTTTCCGAATGAAGTGCCAAATTGGAGCTTACCTGATCCCATTTAGATAGAGACATGATCGCATCATTGTCTAATTAATCATACAGCCAAACTTTCTCCCCTCTTTAGGATTTATCATCATAAGGGAGAAATTCTAAACTATGGAACCTCCACCATTGAAATTTCCTTACAAGGCATGCCTATAAGCGTTCTAGCGATGCTCCATCATGATTTCCTTAACTGGGTGAACCCGATTACATATAAGGTTGTATTATAGACCTATATGTAAAGAAGCAGTCAAATATTGATCAACCAAACTAAATATGGTCATGAAATGTTTCTCATAAGTCACTTCTGACTAACACACCACACCCACCTTACCCGATGGCATGATTAAAATGGTTCTTCACTCACCATACTCTATAAAAAAAGATACCAATCAAGCCACCTATAGCTGACCATTCTCTAAATGCTCATCTTAGGAAGCCGATGTATTTCAACTGAACCATAATTCCTTCCTCCAAGGAATATTGCATTTATATCAAGCACAGTCACAAAATCTCATACCTTACTTTTGGTTACATTCCCTAATCAAACCACCACTTGGTCATTTAAACTATCATGCCTCAACACAAACAAGGGGGTAACCTAGATGTATCCCACTAGATTCATTACCCTTTAAAACATCTCTAAGCCCAAAAAATAGTTTGGGATAACCATGTAATCAATGAACAAGATTACATGTAACTAACCCAACGTATTCCATACTCAATGTTTACAAGTGATACGTTGATACTAGCCCAAGATGTCCGCATCTGATAATTGAATGAACCTAGAGAAGCACCATCCTAGTAGTCAAGTCAAAGGGAATGGCTAGTTTCCAAGAGTCCGTACAAGAAGTTTCTACATGGGAACCTAAGTATCACTCTGAACTAACAATGCCTTAAATAAATACAAACATCAATCACACAACTCAGATAGATATCACTTATCAAAACTAACAACTTTAAAACTTTAGCATAACGTAAAACGGATGATCTCTTAGTGCATCAATGACAACATAAAGCTAGGGTACATGCTCATATCTTTCAAAAGAGTACACTAAGTGTATTTAAAAGGTTTCCATCCAACCAAGAAAACCAAAAGAATAATATTCTAACCACTACTGTTTGACCTATTGAAAGAAGCTCAACTTCACATGTCAATGCATCTTCATTAACCAATCACAAGCCTTTACCACCTGAGGCATCCCTTGATCGCTCAAGATTTACAACCGCATTCCATTAAAAACCAAATATATTTTTCAAGGGTTGCATACACATCCAATGATGTCAATTTTGTGCTACTAAGAAAGAGCCAAAATAGTTTAGAGCTTTAAAACCTCAAGGGAATTCCAAAAAGATAAAATTTTTCCAAAAGGCCCTCTTTAGTTGTTTTTCATCAACTTGGAAGGACACGAATTCACCAAAAAATAACATGATTATCCTCAACTTATGAGTGTCCTATTCCTAAAATAGGAGAGATATACTAGCCACTCATAAGCATGCTAGATCATATTCACTCTAGATGCACATGTAATGTTCCTATGAGCCACACTCATGTATGTCACAGCATTTATCATTAGGGATAAATCCAACCTGATCAGCATGTTAAAACACTCGATCCTCTTGAAAAATAATCTAAACAATTGGGACTGACATGATCCTTTTAAACTCACTGGTCACTCTACTACAAAGGTGGCCCTAGAACGTACTCAATGGCACAAGGCTCAACAATTTCACAGAAATCAACGGGTTGGTTAAATCATTTAGAAACTTGATGGGTACCACATATATCAATGCACACTACCAAGAGGTTTCAAAAACATGATGGCATACCCTTGATACTTTCCATAAGTTGTCTTACCTATGAAATCAAGCATCATATGTACCAAGCAGAAAATTGGCTCAAGTCCCATTATTCTATATGACTATAAAATAGAATGATCACCTCCCAAGTTGTCCAAGAAAAATAAAAGGGTCATAAGATCTATGAAGTGGATTACCATGCCCTTGTAATGTCTCACCTTTTGATAATTTCTTGATGCTCACTCCTGTAAAAAGTTTAAGGAAAACATGGCCACCCATCTAAACAAGGATATCATTTATAAGCTAAGAATCTTACTTGGGAAAACGATGCATGAATGGTACCATACAATAGAAAAATCATAGCATTTAGCAAATAATTCAAGATCTAAGGGGTGTTACCTACCTCAGGATAGCCCCTAAAAAAAACATAAGCATCGAACCTATCACTAGATCACACCAAAAAAATTACTAGGTCCAATGCCTATCTTTTAATCCATTGCTAAAATGAAAAGAGGCCTATAGAAAATTCCATGTTTCCATTCCAAGTAAACTAAAAGAAAGTTTCAAACTACCCTTACATGAGGTTTTGAACAAAGGAAACCCCCTATGGTTCTCTTTTAAGTTCATTAAATTGATTCACATCAACTTTTAAAATTTAAAATATTTAAAAAAACACCAAGGCATACATGAAATTCTTATCAAACTTCCTTTCTAAACAGTTATCAATTATTGACATCCATTTATAATTATGCAATTTATCATATAAATTCTTTTTATGTTATAAAAGATATTGTGACCTACAAGGGTCATGTTAAGCCAACCTGGGCTCATTAAAGGGAAACCAATAGAATTTTCTTAACTATTAAAATTTAAAACACCTATAGTAGGTTATCTCACAAGAAACATTCCCTAACTGGCCTACATGGGTCCCATTGTGCATTTTAAAAGTTAACCACAATCTATATAGAGGTAACCATTCATTTCATATCAAAATTAATTTAACAACTTTCATATATATAACATTTCAAAATATCTCACATGATCATATATATAATGGTTCGATTATATGGGTGGCCATATACCAATCCATAAATCACCCATACACTTTATAGGTTGGAACTTGGATCCCATAAGTCGAAATCATTTCACATTAGAATTTTAAATTTGGAATCTTTTAAATTTTAACAAGGGTATTTTGATATATGTAATACTTAAGGATTTCTTGAGTATATGGGTTACCTTTTCCCAATTATAAGCTGCCCATACACCTTAAAACTGAAAACTAGTTTCAGTTTAATCACAACTAGTAAATCCCATCCCATGCAACCATTTATATATCAAAAACAACTAGGCATGTTATCATAAACATTGAACACAGAAGAACATTCTAATAAATGCATGAGAATATTAAATAGGCAAGAAATAATAAATAATGAATAAGTGTGGCATAAAATCACAAAACGATGAAATCAAAATTAGCAGTCAAGCTACAAGTGAAACTACATGGAATCACATATGCATGACATGTGAATTTCTATGTGCCTATAATGATGCATGAAATTTTTCTTCTTTTCCATACCATGCCAAGGGTAAAATACTATAAATCCCAAAAATCAATAAGAAATAAAAATTACATGAGTCACTTAAGGTGAAATCATAATCAAATGTAATAGAAAACAATATGAACAACAATCTTAGCCCTAGATACTTAGACGTTTTCCCATGGGTGGGGTGATCAATCCCATACACTGTTATTTACCAAGCATAAAAACATTCCGAGTATCCTTTCTTCTATCCCAAAATAGTATAAAAAGGAAAATAAAGTATTGGACACCACTTTGTAACATCCCAAACTAACTGATCACTAAACTAGTAGCTGAACCGATGGGTCACATGACCCCAAGAGCGCCTCCCTGTATGCCAGAGGCTATCGACTAGAAGTGACGGTATAAGGAGGTGATAGTGGGGAGATTGTACCCTCATAATCAGAGTAGTGCATCAGAATATCAGAAACTAAATAAAATAAAAAAGTGGAAGTAATAATAAATGAATGATAGAGAAGTGGAGGAATAATATAAACTTAATATAAAATATGGCCAATGCCAATACACAACAGATTCATTTATAACCTGATGATGATAAAAAATATTAAATATTAGACATACAACAAGAAACAATGTATTATAGTAAAAGAATAAATAGAAGAAGTAAAATCCCTGAGGGTGATCTCCATGAATATCCCAAGATCTAGCTCGGTCATGTGCTTCTAACTCCCAGGAAAAAGAAAAATAGCACGAGAAAAATCCATGGTCCTAAAAACCTACGGTTTAATCGAGTAAACGAGTACAATTGTAGATAGAGCAGGGTGTGAGATATAAACACCAGTAGGTTACCACCCACAATGCCTAAAAATGAATCCAGTTCATGAAAAATAAGCAAAGAAATATGCAAGTAATATGAATAATAAATAAAACTAAATAAATAAACAACAATCCACTCAAGTTCTTAGAGGACACATGGTGACTCTGCCTACTTTGGTTCACATTCAGTAAGATATTTCTGACCAATAACTATATATATATATTAATAATTATATATATATATATCAAATGTGCTCTTTATCACACACTTAAACCTGATTTATTGCATAAAACCTTCACTTGATACAACATGGAAGATCAAGAGGTCTAGTGTATTTGGGGTTTTGGAACATTATATAACAACTTAAAACATAGAACGCAACATTTTATTGAAAACTTCCTTTACATGACCACTATATTCCCTCATACATAGCATTGCATGGGATAACCTGAGGACATGCATAAGAAAAGGGTGATCTATAAATCCCAGTAAGGGAATAAACATGGAATAACATGAGGAATACAATACATGTTAGAAAATAGGCATATAAATGGAGAACAATAGAAACATGAACATAAAGTCATGATAAATCATGAGAATCATAACATGGAAATGTGGCAACAACATTTAACATGGAATTAGAATGAGCCATGGCTAATTACACATGGAGCATGAGTAAACCCTAGTTGCACCTGAAGCATGAGTAAAACCTCATTGCACTTGAATTAGCATGAGTAAACACCCATTGCACATGACGTATCATGATACTATACTTTACCCAATGCATTGGAGTGCTATTAGGGTGCACCCTTCTTAAACATTTCATTTCATGCATAAGTGTGCCACATGGATCATATATCATGGAATTAATCAATATAATAAGTTATTACATGATTAAGTAATGTGGAATAAATAAATTAAAGTACCATTCAATATTTATATGTTCATAAAGGTGAATACCCTTGATATAGACATGGGTATGGTATTCACTACACAATGATCTTGTCTTGGAAAAATGCGGTGCAATTTCGGCAGCATAACAGCGTGACATAAGGATTCATAAAAATGGTTGATGAGATAGAAAATGGTGTCTCATAATATTTAAATGAAATTTAAAGTAAGGGGGTCATATAGATACATTTCCCAACAAACTTAATGGAATTTATATGTATAATAAAAAAGAATTACTTGGATGTAAAAGAAGAGAGAGAAATCCCTCTCAAAATTTTGGCATTGTAACAGGTGTACATGGGAGGCATTAATGAGAGATAAAGGGGTCTCCAATTATCCAAAAAAAAGAGGGAAGTATGGGGAAGGTGATAAATTATACCGCAACATTTTTAATTGAAAAAAATGGAATAACAACTTAAATAAAATTGGACAAAAATGAGAAAGGACGAAATCATTACTTCAAAGTGTGATCCCAATGGCTTGGGAGAGGCTTGAGAGAGGATTATTGGGAGCTTCGGGAACCTTGGTAGGATTATATAGAGAGGAGGTAAGTGTTTAGTCAAACTCCAAATGATTTGAGTGAAGAGGAAGTGGGAGCTTGGGTGGGTTTATATAGGAAAGGAGAGGGAATTCTTTATTATTTAGGTTTGGGACACCTCACATTAAACTAATCAAAACCACAAACCAGCCCATGGTTTTTGCCCATGTTTTTTCAAAATGAGAGTGAAAAACTATATTTTATAATTCCAATGGCCTAAATTCTTAAAAGAATAGAGTTACTTATGTGGAGGTGAGTCACACTCTTAAGGAAAACAATTTAAAAAGACAAAATGTTTTGTAAGTCTTGGAGGGTCCACTAAAGCTATATAAAATAAATCAAAAAAACCCAAAACCCCATTATTTTAATGGAAAAACCTATATTGTATGAACATAATGTTTATATTATTTTATTACATCACTATTGGTTCATTATGATGTCATAAAACACATTATATATTTAAACAGTATTTAATTTTTACCCCAAAATTCGACTGTCTCAGAAAATTATGAAAAAATTACCATTGGATAATTTATATTTCCTAATTCCAAAAATAATATTAATTTTATCTAATTAATTTTCTAAATATGTGAATTTTTACTTTTAAAATAAAAACTGAAATTTATCAAAGATTTATGGGTTTTTACAAAAACTGCTTTCAAACCTTAATAAAAAATACAATTGCATTTATAAAATTATATGATAATTTATATTTAATAAAAATTAATTTAATAAAAATAATAATAATTTATTAAAATTTTATTTAATTAAAAAATACATTAATTCATCAAAATATATTTCTTAGTTGAATATTAACTGAAAATACTATTTGGGCTTTCAAAACTATTTACAAAGTAAAAATAATAAAATGAGTGCACATTATTTATAAAAAATAATTTACATAGTCATAGTGATAGGGTATTGTTACATAAACCCTTATAACACCTGTATAAGACTGAAGGGTAATGTGTGTGATGGTGACAGACTCTTGGGTTGGATTGGATAATATCGCCCGGGTGGTAATCTCTATTAACTTCCACTTCTCCCATAGTTAGTTATGCTCAAGATTAATGTGTTAAAGCTCGGATTGGGCTTGGTCAAGAGAGAATCCCAATGATGCCACCTCATTTACAAGCTCTAACAAATAGGCTTTGTACAGGGAATGTCTACTAGAAGAGGTCATCGCTTCCTTTGTCTGGGTAAATTGGATTTGTTAAAGCCCTATATTTATACTAATCATGTGATCACTTTTCAACTAATATATTAGCAACAGTCACAATTCTTAACAGTATTTTAAAATTCATAAACATAAAACCAAATAAGTTAAAATTATATATAACCGTAATAATACATTTAATTAAATCAAATGAATTTCCATTAATGAAAGTTTGGGTCCTTACAATCTTCCAACCTTAAGAAAAATTGCATCCTCACAATTTGATTACATAAAAAAAGAACTCTGAAATTTAAACACGACTTCAGGGTTGTTTACCCACCACCATTAATCATTCCCCAACCCTCATTATCACATTGATCATGGAGAGATAGGGTCCACTTAGTGCAATAAAATTTCAATGCACATTCAAAGTCTTCCACTTCCTTAGTCCAGACGTAGTCCGTGCTACATGGATTGTACCGATGGAAAATATGATTCACTTTTCAAAAAAAACGTGTTTCTAACATATAGTTTCAAAACATCACCAAGTACCAAGTTTTTATAAAATAGTCTGATAGATTCAGATTTGAATTTTTTGAAATGTGGTTCTTCTAATATATTGTCTATGTTTCCAAAAAAACTAGAAGACAAGACTATATATATATAGGTTGCTCAGAGGTCTCCCTCTTCAGAAACTATTCTAAAATCAAATAGTGCATCATACTCTCTAGAGAGGGTGAAATATTTTAAAATACCCTGATGGTACCTCCCTCATATTGAAAGGTGGTAGAGTTGGGAGCTTAATATTTGATCATAGGTGTGCCATGATCCTTGATGATTCTGTGGTATGGAAGAGGTGTTTGATATGTCGTAGAGCGTCTTGCAAGAAAGTTGGACATTAGAAAAGTTTTTGATGCCATGATAGCTTTAATTCGCAATAATTATAGCTAGTAAGTCATTAGTAAGGGAAAAGAGTGTTTTATGAGGTTTTTCCCCTTCTATATCGAAACAATCCTTTATCCTGCTGACGGAACATATCAAATTTTTAGTTACCCTCTAGACATGATAAAATTGTTATATAAAAACTACTTGAATTCTAATGATTTATCATTCCTTAATGAAAGGAATCTTAGGGGTAACACATAAAAGGTAATAGAAGGAAAAAACTAATGACTTATAAATAACTTTTATTTCCTTAACTTATGAATCCATAGGCTTCAATATATGATATTCATGATCTACTTTCTAACATATATTCTTAGGGGCATTTTTTTAAGGGTTCAAACTAAGCTTGTGAATTTACCAAATCATATCCCCTGGGAGTTTTGTAACCAAGATTGCAACAAGGCCTGTTGTCGTGCACCAGTTCCCATTCGAGTCTAGCTCAAAGCTGTGTTTTCAGGTTTTACACCTAGGATACATATGTGCCAGAGTCGCCTCTACCTACTTGTTTCCAGACAGGGATGTATTTTTTTGATAAACCACATACTCAATAATCACCAATACTTAGGGATGTTTTTATTATACTTAATCTTGTATCTATGTCTTTACTAGGGTTTTCTAATCCTAATCCCAAAAATAACTAAACCTATCCTCTAATACCAATTATAACAACCCTACTCCTTATTAAACACTTAAACCAGATTTATTACATAAAAACATCACATAATACGACATGGAAGATCGAGAGGTCTAGTGTATTTGTGGATTAGTAACATTACATAACAACTTAAAACATAGAACGCAACATCTAATTGAAAACTTCCTTTACATGACCACTACATTCCCTTGTACTTAGTATTGTATGGGATAACCTAAGGACATGTATAAGAAAAGGGTGAGCTATAAAGCCCAGTAACAGAATAAACATGTAATAACATGATGAATACAATACATGTTAAAAAATAGGCATATAAATGGATCATAAGAGAAACATTAACATAAATTCATTATAAATCATGATAATCATAACATGGAAATGTGGAAACAACACTTAACATGGAATTAGCATGAGCCAAGGCTCATTGCACATGGAGCATGAGTAAACCCTTATTACACATGAAGTATGAGTAAAACCTTGTTTCACTTGAATTATAATGATTCAACACCAATTTCACATTACATATCATGATACTATACTTTACCCAATGTATTGGAGTGCTATCAGGGCGCACCCTTGTTAAACATTTCATTTCATGCATAAGTGTGCCACATGCACTATATAACATGGAATCAATCAACATAATAAGTTATTACACGGTTAAGTAATGTAGAATAAATACATGAAAGTACCACTAAATATGTATATGTGCATAAAGGTGAATACCCTTTATAGATACATGGGTATGGTATTCACTACACAATGATCTTGGTTTGGAAAAACGCGGTGCAATTTCTGCAGCATAACGGCGTGACATAAGGATTCATAAAAATGTTTTATGAGATATAAAATGGTTTATCATCATATTTAAATAAAATTTACAGTAAGGTGGTAATATATATACATTTCCCATAAAAAATAATGGAATTTAGATGCATAATACAAAATAATTACTTGGATGTAAAAGAGGAGAGTGAAATCCCTTTAGGAATTTTGGCATTGTAACGGGTGTACATGGGAGGAATTAATGAGAGATAAAGGGGTCTACCATTATCCAAAAATAAATAGGGAATTATGGGGGAGGTGATAAATCATACCCCACCATTTTTAATTGAAAACAAAATGGCATAACAACTTAAAGTAAATTGGGAAAAATGAGAAAGGACGAAATCCCTTTCTTGGAAGTGTGATCCCAAAGGCTTGGGAGAGGATTGAGAGAGGAGTTTTGGGAGTTTTGGGAACCTTTGGAGGATTATAGATAGAGGAGTTCAGGGTTTTGTTGAACACTAAAGTCTTTTATTGAAGAGGAAGTGGGAGCTTGGGTGGGTTTATATTGGAAAGGAGAGGGAATTCTTTATTATTTAGGTTTGGGACACCTCACATTAAATTAATCAAAACCACAAACCAAACCATGGTTTTTTCCCATGGTTTTTTCTAAAGGGGAGTGTAAAACAATATTTTATAAGTCCAATGTACTAACTTCTTAAAATAATAGATTTTATTATGTGGATGTGAGTCACACTCTTAAGGAAAACAATTTAGAAAGACAAAATGTTTTATAAGTCTTGGAGGGTCCACAAAGGAATTGTAAAATAAATAAAACAAACCCAAAATCCCATTATTTTAATGGTAAAACATATATTTTCTGAAAATAATTTTTATATTATTTTATTACATCACTATTGGGTCATTATGATGTCATAAAACACATTATATATTTAAACAGTATTTAATTTTTACCCAAAAATTCTACTGTCTCAGAAAATTATGAAAAATTCACCATTGGATAATTTCAACATCTTGATTAAAAAAATAATATTCATTTTATCTAAATAATTTTCTAAATATTTTAATTTTTACTTTTAAAATTAAAACCAACATTTATCAAAAATTCATGGGTTTTGAAAAAATCTGCTTTAAAACCTTGATAAAAATTACAATTGCATTCATAAAATTATACGATAATTTATATTTAATAGAAATTAATTTAATAATAATTATAATATTTTATAAAAATATTATTCAATTCAAAAATCCATTAATTCATCAAAAAATATTTCTTAGTTGAATATTAACTAAAAATACTATTTTTGCTTTAAAAACTATTTTCAAAGTAACAATAATAAAATGAATGCACATTATTTATAAAAAAAATAATGTACATAGTCATAGTGCTAGGGTCTTATTACATAACCCCATATAAAACCCACAGAAGACCGAAGGGTACAGTGTGTGATGGTGAAAGACTCTTGGGGTGGCTCAGATAACATCACTAGGGTGGTAATATCTATTAACTCCCACTTCTACCATAGTCAGTTCCACTCAAGCTTAATGTGTTCAAGATCAGCTTGGGATTGGTCAAGAGAGAATCCCAATAACACCACCACCTTTTTGAGATCCAAAAAATGGGATTCTTATGGGACAAGTCTACTGGAAGAGGAAATTTCTTCCTTTTTCTGAGTAAATTGGATTTTTTAAAGCCCTATATTTATACTAATCAAGTGATCACTTTTCAACGGCTATATTAGCAATGGTCACAGTTCTTAATGGTATTTTAAAATTAAAAAACATAAAACCAAAGAATTTCACATTATATATAACCATAATAAGACACTTAATTAGATCAATAGGAATTTCCATTAATGAATGTTTGGGTCATTACATATATAGTTTAGTTATATATTTCATCAACCTATATAAACCAAGTATGTAAAGACGTAAGTGGCCATATACCTAGAATACTAGGTACTGGCTGGACCAGGTCATAAATCAGTCATCCATAACCAGTCGGAATGGTCCTATAATATCAATCCAAATGGTATATTCCCTACATCTCATAATGAGTGGGAGCCGTCATTCTCATCACTTGATATAGTGAGTGTTTTGTCATGTCATCACTCAAACATTAGTGGGTAGTCTATCATTCCAACACTCAACAGGGGATGTGGTGCATCATGCCCACCATCTTAACAATTTCTATGGTGTGAGGTGCTATGACTCAACACCCGATATAAGGGAGCATGATATTTCCATGCTCAACAAAACCCTTAGCATTGTTCTATGGCCTATATCAAGGAATAATGATATTTATAATAATAATTGAATCCCTAAGGAATTAACTTTCATGATTTGCATTTATCAATCCATTATATCAAGGCATAACATTTCAATAAATTCATTTAATATGTTCAAGGAAAACATGATCTCGTGAACAAGATTATCAAAATAATAAATTACATTTAAATAATTTGAGGAATGAAATCCATCATGTCAATCCATCCCATTTATTTAAAGAAAACAACCATCATGAATATACTACTCAATTAAAAACATGTCATTGAATCTATAAAAAAACATGGCATTTTATTTAACAAGGATCAAGGAGGTAATTATAAGGTATCATGGTATAATTGGAAAATTACCTACATGGTAAATCCCATTCATTTAGTAAGACATTACCTTAGGATGATCTTGGTACATTAGTCATTTTGGTGGGAGCAAGCCAAGCCATTCAATTTATAAAACAGGCCAAGCACTTAAAAGGTTCTTTGGTTCATTAACATTTACATATAAGAGGGACAATCCATTTATCCATATAATTTGAGGCCATAATCAAAACACTCCTTCTAAATAATTACAATATAAGTGAATATGTGATCACTGATGTAATAAGACCAATCGGGATTTGAATACAAATAACCATTTTTTAATTTCGAAGACAACGTACCTCATCTAAGGGGTTTTATTATAAAAACATGAAATTTTTTTCAACAATTAATTTAATAATAATTAAATATAAAATTCATTAATATTAATTCATTTCATCCTAATATCACCTTTAAAAACCCATCAAACATGGCTAAACAACTATAAGGTTCTACATTTCACTTAGGAGGTTCCATTCTCAATTGGTCCATTGCTTACAAGGGGAAATCCTATCATTAACTCAAGTTGAATGCTTAAAATGAATTATAGGATTTCAATCAATTAATTATAAAGGGTCAATATGATCTGTCACGCCCAAGGGGTGTTTGTGATCAAGGTTGACATCCTCTATTTTCCTAACCATGATCAACAAGAGTAATACTAGGTGCGTAAACTAATTTAGAATGAAGAAAACATTTTTAAGGAAATACATGACAAAGTCCAACATGCGTTACAAAGACTCTAATTATAAAATTATTTATATTTTATGGAAAATTCATAAACCACCTACCTCATGCTTAGGAAATTCCACTCATCCAATATCGAGTTATGATTCGGTCCGGTTTGGAAGAAATCTAAGAAATAGACATCCGCCCTGAAAATAGGGAAAATAAGCTCACACCATGATAACTTTTTCAAGAGGATATTAAATGAATAAATTTGTGAAAGTAATCGAGAGATTATTGATGTGGATCAATAGAGACCAACGACATTCAATTCAGATGACGGGTGGAGGAGATCTTGCAAAGCCTCTAATAGGCTTAGAGGAAACCCACAACGCCTTGGAAGAGGAGACAACCACTATAGGAATAATAAAGAAAAATAAAAGATCTTAAAATATCCCACTAAAGTAAAATGGTCATTTCACCCTCAAAATTGGGTCGCATAGTTTGGTTGCACGGTTTGGCCAAACTGTACAGCACCCACTTCCATGGAAACCCACCTCACACGGTTTGTCCCAAATGGTTAGCCTAATCGTGCACTAACTATGTGATGAATATTTATTAATAAATTCTTAAGTATCACTAATCATGCAGACTAGACACACAGTTTTGGAAAATCATGCATAGTTTGTGCGCTTCCTATTGCTCCATTGAAAGAGGTTTCACTATTTGTTGTTGGGGGTCATACGGTTTTAGACAAACTATGCACCTTTTTCAGACCACCCAAATTTAGGATTTTTAGGGACTGACACTTCTGAAGATTAAGAATACACCAGAGGAACCTCTTGGGCCTTTAACCAATTTTAAAAACAATACTTTGAGGTGTTAAAATTCTTGTAATTTCATTCCAAATATTAGTTTAAAGAATGACCCATCCACTAAACATCGAAATTCAAATTCCCTTGGAATTTTACCTTGGGTAAAAAACATGGGTTATTACAAGGTTTTATTCATAGATGTTAAAATTTAGTTGTGTGTCATTTATCTAAAGTATAAAAACAATATAAATGCATTTTATCATTTTTTTTAGTTTGTGAAGTGTTCTTTTTACTAAAATTAATGTCAATTTTAAATAAAAATACACATTTAATGTCATATCATTCAAACCATGAGTAATATTGAGTTAAGTATAATTATTACCTATTAAAAATTACTAAGGGATATTTTTCATAACCTATCAAACCAATCAGGATTCACTTTCATAGTTTTGAGTATGTCACTTTTATTTTTTTTGTTGAAATGTCATTTCAAAATGGATGCACACAATAGGAGTCATACCGGTCATATCGTGTGTCATTTTTATGTGATACTACTTCCCACACATCACAAACTAAATATTAATATTTTTTATAAATTATCTAGAAAATTGGAACTCGTTTTCTTGGTTTTCAATGAGTGGAATGTTTTGAACTAAAATGTCAATTTTAAACTGATAACAGAAACTTTGAGTAATATCGATCACACCATGCATCAGATTTAGGTTTTGTTGATTACTACACATCAAAAATGACTTATGAATCATTTTAATAACGTATAAAAACAATATGAATGTGTTTTATTGGTTTTCATTATTTCACTTGTTCTTTTTACTAAAATTAATGTTAATTTTAAATAAAATACACACTTAGGGCCATATCAGTCACACCATTAATCATATTGAGGTGAGGTTGATTCATAAACTTCAAAAAATGTCATATGTATCATTTACCAAAATTATCAAAAACATTTTTAAAACATTTTATTATTGTTCAGTATGTGACATTTTCTTTTTACTAAAATTGATGTCAAATTTAAATAAAAAGACACAATTGGGGTTTTACTGGTCACACCATGAATTTAATTGAGGTGGGGTTGATTCCTACATATCATAAATGAATTATTTATCACTTTAATAAGTTTAAAAACAATACGAATTCATTTTCTTGGTTTTCAGTATGTCACTTTATCTTTTTACTAAAATCAATGTCAATTTTATATAAAAAGACACATGTCGAGTCATAGTGGTCACACCGTGCATTATATTGGGGTAAGGCTAATTCATACACATCAAAAATGTCTTATGGATTTTTTTTCTAAAGTATAAAAACAATAAAAATGTGTTTTCTTAGTTTTTAGTATGTCACTTGTTTTTTTACTAAATTGTCATTTCAAATAGGAAACATGAACTTTGAGTCATACCAGTCACATCATGTGTCTATTTGATGTTAGACTACTTTCTACAAGTCACAAATGACTTATGAATAATTATACTAAATTATCAAGATAATCATAGTTTTTTTTGTTGGTTTTCAGTGAGTGACTTGTGTTTTGAGAAAAAATTTCAATTTTAAACCGATAACAAACACTTTGAGTTATACCAGTCACATCATGCATCAGATTGAGGTATGGTTGATTCCAAAATTTCACAAATGACTTATGGATAATTTTCATAAAGTATAAAAACAATATTAATCCTTTTGATCTAGTTTTTGTATGTCGTGTGTTCTTTTTATTAAAATTAATGTCAATTTTAAATAAAAATACACACCTAGAGTCATATTGGCCACACTATGTGTTGGATTGTAGTGAAGATGATTCCTATATATCACAAATGGCTTATGGATCCATTTTATAGAGTATCAAAACTATACAAAAAAAATTTCTTGGTTTTTATTAGGTCATTTTTAATTTTTATAGAAATTAATGTCAGTTTTTAATTAAGACACAGTTGGAGTCATATTGGACACATTGTACACCAGATTGAGGTTAGAATGATTCATACATGTCTCAAATTATTTATGAATTTTTTATAAACTATAAAAGAAATTAATGTTTTTTCTTGGTTTTGGGTATGTGTTGTGTGTTTTGAACTAACATATAAATTATATACTAAAAACATATAGTCTAAGTCATAATGAGTACACAATGTATCAGATTAAGGTGAATATGGTTGATTATATGATATGTATTTTTCTTTTAACTATCTTTTAAAACTAGAAAATAAAGAACATGTTCCATTCTGATGGAAGAGAAACCCCATTATCCCTGAAACACTTACATTTTAGGTAGAAATGGGTTTCCTCTTCCATAAAAAAAGAAGATGTTCTATCTTTTCTATATTGTTATAGATAGTTGAAAGAAAAATATGAAATCCCAAAATATGTGTGAACAAAACTAAATAATTATTAGACAAAAATGATAAGGAATTTAACTTATAAATATTAGATAAAATGATTAAATAATTAATTGAATAAGTAGAATTTATTCACATTTTCATGATAGTTGTATACATTCATGGCACATTTTCTTTTCATAATTATCATAGTTGTAGATTTCAATTCTAATATTATATGATCACGAGCATCTTTGAATAAACAACCCCAACTCGAGAAAAATATTTCACCTATATAAGAAATCAATTATTTTGTTATTAATACTATAAATAAATAAATTAAACATAAATATAGAACAATATCATAATAAAATTTCAATTTTAAACTGAACCCATAAAATTTGAGTCATGTTTGTTATAGTGTGTATCGAATTAAGTAAATGATCATAGTACAGAAGTGAATTATCCTTGTTGATGAGTCCATTTCTTTATGATCTCTGTAAAAATTAACAAAATACGTATCAGATATAAATGATGAGGAAATTAACTAAAAATTAGACAAAATGATGATAAAATAAAATAAATAATAAGAAGTCACATATTCATGATATATGTCTACATTCTGAAATCAGGTATGCTTTCCATTCATTTCTAAACAAATCTATTTCATCTTGAGAATATGAGTATTTTTGAAAGTCATAGTAGTACTGGAAAAATATAAATAAACAAAGGATTAATAAATATTTTAAATAAAATAATAATTATTTTTAAAAATATCTCTCTATGGATGTTATTTTATTGATGGTATATGATATCTCAAATAAATTTACAAACATAATAACCATAATCTTTTTTTATTTTCTTTTTTCAAAAACTTCTAAATCATTGAGAAAAATATGTAATTTTTTATATGTGTTTTGATAGTGAAATTTTATTATATATACCCTAATACTTATCCACTTGTAGAAGTTGAAAGGATCCTTATTTTCATGTACTATCCTCATACCATGGTTTTTACAATATTTAAACACTACCCTATCAAAAAATAATTCTCATTAAAACATAATATAAAATATATAACTTGAATTTTACTTCTAAAACATTAGATTTATTGTACTACAAATTCACAAACATCATCACGTGTGGTCGGTTTATTAGGTATCCATGCAGTGGATCCATAAAATAAATCATTGATGTATACAAATTGACCGCAATGAGTATACAATGTGTCACACTTCGACCTAACTGATTTATTTTTTTAATTACTTTAATTATTAGTTTGTGTTTCAGACAATTTTTTTCACTCTTCCACGGTAATCCCGCACGGTTAGGAGTAACTGCACGGTTCCCACGTGGAAACCCGGGTGTTTCATAGTTATGGTGCACGACTCATGCGCAGTTTATAGAACCACGCAGAAAGCGCGCGACTCAACCCTGCAAGCAGGTAGTACCGGGTAGCATGGTTCGGGCGCAGTTTGCTCAACTGTGCATCGGACTGCGGGCGAGCAATGCAACATCCCCAGTATTCTAAATAAATAAATGAATTAATTTAAATGTTAAATTAAAATAAAAATAAATAAATAAACTAAAATAGGTTAAATTAAATTAAATAGAATTTTATAAATTTTTTAATAATAATAACGATGATAATATAATATTGTTATTATTATTATTATTATTATTCTTTATATATTATTTTTATTATTCTTAATAATGTTATTTTTATTATTATTATTTATATTAGTACTATTATAATGGTATTATTATTAGTTATATAATAAAATGAAAAAAATAAATAAATAAAAGCACCTAACCCTAAATCTCAGCGGCCCCCCATCCTCCCTTCTCCTTCCCCCCTACACCGCAACATGCACCCTGATCTCCTACGCAAGCCACGCATAGCAGCCACATTGGCGCCCTCACTACTCGCTCTAGTCCTCCGCCTGCACCTGCCTTCGCCCACAGGTCCTAGTCCTCTACTCTGCCCCCAGGCTATGCCTCTCACCCCAGCCTCATGCCCGCCTCGCCCCTGCACGATCCCACTGCCCAGCTGAGCATTCATCTAGCCTCATGCTGCCTCTCGCCTAGGTTCCAATGCCTCTTGTGATCACCTCAGTCATCTCGTCCGGCTTCTGCCTCCCTGCCCTATGCGCTTGTCCGGGACCCCACACCCCTACCATTTCTGGTACCCACCGCCCAGCCTCACGCCAGCTCTGGCCCTTTTCCACGATCTGCCACCCTGCTCGTCCCCTCCGTCTCTCCCAGCCGGCCTCCCATCCTAGAAGTGCCACCCCCAGCTTCGCCCAATGCCGGATTCACCCCACCTCATTGTACCAGCTACCTCTAGCAACCCCGCCTCACCTACGATGGGCTTCCCGACCGCCGAACCTCCAACGAGGTCGTGCCCTGGCCTCCCACAGTCTAACTAGCCCACCTCCATCCTCCAGCCTTCCGGCCGACCCACCTTCGACCAACCTGCTTCACCCTATCATGTCTCTGGCCTCCCGCACTCTCACCCTCCACCTTGAGCCGGCCAGCAACACACCTGACAATCTTTGTACGGACCCCCTATGGTCTCCCTTTCTGACGCACGCCCCTACTCGTGACCCCCTACCATGGTTTGCTCCTTTTCCCTTACTTTTGGATGTTTTTCTTCAAGGTGACCAAACCCTAACATTTCAGGTGTTGGTTTGGGTGTTTTTCTAGTTTTTTTAGGTGTTCAGTTGGTCCGCAATAGGTTGTTCCTCCTTCCACTGAAGTTTCATCACGCCCGCTCTACTTTGAGGTAGGAGAACCCACATTTTCCTTTCTGATTAAATCCATTTAATGCTTGATTGATTTTAGTTAAATCTTTGACATGTTTCACATTCTCTCACTATAATTAGTTAATATATTATAATGTTTTTCAATTTATTGGTTTTGTTAGGAATAGTTTGAAGTATTTTTTTCTAGTTAAATTTATCTATATTTATGAAGGTTGAGTTCTTTGGATGTCAAAAACTATTTTGATAATTTTTTTGATATGAAAATATTTTTCACATTACTCTCGAATATTTTATCATTGAGTTTTCTAGATTTGGGTAACTTGTTTGAACTGGTTATAGAATTGTTAACAAATCGTGTGGTTTACTTATACATATTATTTATGCATTGTTTGGTCTGCTTATGGAAATTGTTTATAAATTGGTTTTCTTGTTCATAAAAGTATTTGTAAATTGGATGAATCTTGGTATCATTTTATAAATTGTGCAGTCAGTTTATCAAATTGTGTGGAAGTTTTGAAACTTATTTGGTTATGGTTTTGGTGTGCATTTTCTTTCGAAAGAGGATTTTAAGTGTGTTTACTTTGGTGGTTATGGAATAGTGATTCTGTTGAGATATTTTTAGAAGGGATTGATGTTTCCAATACGATGGATTGGTGTTATTTCAAATAAGGGGATTGGTTGATTTTGATTTTAATAATGGTTCTTGGATCCCAATGGATAGAGGTTCTTTTGTGTGTTTTCAAAGAAGTGGTTTTAAATGTGTTCCTCAAGGGTTTGGCCCATTTGGATTTATAAATTTAAAACTGGTACTAGTAAGATGTTTTGGGTAAATGAATTTAGACATGTCGACTCAAAGGCCCATTTGTCACTTTCAATTCAAAGGTGATGTTTGGGTAATGCTTTTGGATACTTTGGACTTAAAGGCTCGTTTGGCTCTTCCAATTCATGAGTGGAGTTGTGTTAACTGTATAATGGTTTTTGTTTCGAAGTTGTGTGTGTTTGGTTGAAGTTTTAAATGTTTTAAGAAAAATTATTTCGACATGGATGTAACGTGATGACTCATTTGGCACATTCAGCTTTAGTGTAATGTTTGTTTTGATTCATTGAAATGATGACGTTTTGATTACTGTATGCCCATATAACAACTTTAGTGTTTTGAAAAAGGAATCAAATGGTTTCAATGATTTCGTGGCATGAAGGCCTAGTAGGAACCTTTGATGATATGATGTATATAAATATATATATATATATATATATATATATATATTGGGGAACCTCTATAGGGGGATATCCCTTATGTATTATCGTATGGAGTGTCCGTGTTTGGGGTAGGAAAGTGCAGTGAGATGAGGCATGCATGCGAGGGCCTCCTACTAACACAGTAATATTGTAACCACCATGAGTTCCTGGGCGTCTTTTAGAGATCGAGTGACGGTTACTGATCAACCCCGATTAGATGGGTTGGTACCCCCTGGATTTTTTGTTAGGCCAGGCGGGCTTTTCCATTGGATTGGTTAGTTAGGGTGGCCATTTGGTTATAGACTTAGAAGCTTCACCATACACCAGCAGGTGGTTCCAAAACCGAGTATGTCCAGGGGTTTTCTTGGGATGTTTAGGATTACCCATGGTTACTCTTTTACTTATATTGGTTGTTTACTTTCTGTCGTACTAGTTTGTTTCCAAACTGCCTTATTTACCTGTGTTATTTCATCCCAGTCTTGGTATCTTTTGTTTTGGGTTTTGTTTCTAAAATGAAAATAAATTTTTATGGAAATTTCATGTAGAATCTAATGGATTACTGAATGGGAAAAATCATGTTGCTTATTTTAAAATGTGAAAACCCTACATTTATAATTGTATTTCAAACATGTATTAATGGATTTTTTCAGGAAAGGAGATGTTGGATTCTGTGGTTTATTTTGGCATCCCTACTAAGCATCTTTATGCTCACACCAATTCTATCTTTTCAGTTGTATATTCCCTTTTCTCAGGTTCTCTTGGTTGGATTGCTCATTATTAGAGAAATATCAGCCTTTTTTTGGGTGGTGACCTGGAAGGTCACGTGGAGGTATGTTCGGTTTTACTTTTGTTTCGCTATTATTTTTATTTTTATCATCAATTTTATTTATATATCTGTCTTTTTTTCATGGTCCAAATCATTCCCAATGATTAAATTTTGATGCCCGGCACTAGTTTCCAGCCCGTGGGGATCGGGAACGCCATTCGGGCTATGTTGCGGACTGGCTCAGGTGACCGGTTCAGGGTCGAATCGATTTGGTTCGTAACAAAATGGTATCAGAGGGAGCCCTTTTTATTTGGGGTGTTCGAAAAATGAAGATTAGGATTGTCGAGTCTTGAGAGGTAGGTACAGGAAGGACGTCAAGAACCCTCGCCCATTCTGAACCTCGAGTTGCCAGGGGTAGTCCAGTAATTGAGTTCCTATCTCATTCTAATTTGTTTTGGATCAAGGGATGACTATGGACAAAAACTGATGTTATGTCGTGATTTCACATAGATTAGTGACCCATGTGGTTTCCACGTACATGGTTTAAGTTCCTCCTAGTCATTGACGCTTACTTGGGGAATGACCCACTACCATGTCGTTTGGTTAAGCATGACTAATAGTCCCTACCTTCAGTGATTTGAAGCAAGTTGGGTGTAATCTTGGTTCTAATTGGTGTAAGTGCATTCTTGAAAATAAAAAAGGGTTTTTGAAATGAGAATGATTTCTTTTAAATGGCTTTAAATTTGTGAAAGGGGTTTTTAAAACTAAAATCTCTTGGTCTAAAAATACAGTGGTTGCTTGGAACTGGTAGAGATATGGTTTGGGTGCAACCTTGGGTACTCTTTATGAATGTCTTCACATATGGGGGAATGAATGGGAAGTACGTGTTGGTGCGTATGGATAAAAGCGGATAAAGACATGTGCAACGGTTCATGAGATTACTGGGGTGTGTTCTTGGAATTAAAGGTTTGACCTTGTTTTTCTAAAGTGATTTTAAAAAGGGGAAATGATTTTTTTTTGGAAAATTGAATTGGGTTTGAAAATTGGGTTTGGTATTTGGATGTGGCCTTGAAAGAAGGAAGATTTGAAATCTAAAATGAAAATGGGATTTTTTTAGGTGGTTGTTTGTATTTGCTTGTTTCTTTTGTGCTGGTTGTTTTGGATGAAGGTGATTTCTTTGATGTTTCTTTGGCTTGATATCAGTTTTGGCTCTATGTTTTATATGTTGTTTAGAAAATTCCACCCAGAAAGGTCCCCATGGTTTCTGATAAGTTGTGCCCAATTTTTGGTCCTTCTCGGACATTTCTTATCCTTCATGGTGATCAGGGTCTGTTAGAAGCAGCAGAATGGCTTGAAGGGGTCGAGTGTGTCTTTAAGGTTTTGGGAAATCCTGAAGCTACCAAAGTGCATGTTGTTTTGGGTCTGTTTGAAGGTATGGCTCTGAATGAATGGGAGTTGTTTGCCCAGGCATCACTGCAAGTTGGGATGACGAGGGATTTCTTTAAATCCTTCTTTGTCTGATGGTTTATACCTGAAGAGGTGAAGATGAAGAAAAGGGAAGAACTCATGCGCATTCAACAAGGCCAATGGACAGTGAAGGCATATGTTGAGCATTTCAAGGAACTTGTGTCCTTTTCTCTAGAGGTAGCATTGCAGGATTTGATGAAGACTTATCTCTTCATCGGGAGTATTTGTCTAGAGATCAAGTAGAAATTCCTCCCTTCTAGGGACCATCATTTTGAGAAGCTGGTGGATGAGGAATTCTTAGCTGAGTTGGTCTCCGGAGTGCATATGGTTAGAAATCCAGCATATCCAGTTGCTCGTAAAGGTTCCCCATCTGGAGAGTAGGGTGAGATAGAGGGATCTGTTTATAATAAATCATCTATAGTGGTTCTGTCTTCCAGTTTGTCAGACCATTCAGTGGTGTGCCACCAGTGTGGTCGGTTCGGGGACGTGAAGCTATCATGTCTCATCCCTTTGAAGATGTGCCATCGTTGCAGATGTATGGGTCATCTAGAGAATTTCTGAAGGAAGTGTCACCTGAAGAAGATGTTGTGACTGAGGGATTCCAGTGCCTGACTATGAGGTAAGAGATGCTTCATCCATTAGAACCCCATCCACAGGCCTTAGAGTGAAGCTCGTGCGCGGTCAGGAGTTGTCGGGGGTGTGAACCCTCGATTAGGGTTTTGTGTTCCATGTTGGCAATGGAACATTTAAAGTCTTTTCATTATTGTTTCTCTGCTTTTGAAGTTCTGACGTTGTTTTAGGTCTATTGTTTCATTGAGAAGTTATAATGGACATCTTCTATTGTAATCAAAACAATTCTGTTTGTCTGATCATGGTTTTCTAAATCGTGCACTTTTTCTAAGTGTGTTTGGACCCTTTTTGGGTTGATCATGGTTTATCGGTGTTCATTTAGTGATGTAAGTGAATGCGAAGGAGTTAAATATTTTAGTTATACATGGGTTTACTGAATGAGTTAATTTCTTCTTAGGGGTTTTTCTCCAGTATTCAGAGTTTTGGTCCAGGTTGAGAGTTTCAAAGTTCAGTGGGGGTGTTCGCTCATGCTATAGAAGATAGTTTGGATTAGTTGGGAGTTCTTGTATCGCCCACCCCCCTTCCTAGAGTGGTATGTTTGAGTATTATATTTCCAAATTAGTTGAGTTCTTATGGTGGGAAGAACCCTCTCGTGTTCTCTCATTCTCTTGTATTGTGGTTTCTTCCAGTTTTAATCGGGCATGTATTCTTGTTTTGTCTATCGTTCGACTGGGTGACTTTATGGGGGAAAAAGTGACTGTGGTGGGGAGAATTTTCATACTTAGACCTGATTGATTTATTATTTTTAATTACTTTAATTATTATTTTGGGTTTCAGAAAAAAAAATTCCACTGTTTCACAGTCATCCCGCACGGTTAGGAGTAACTGTGTGGTGCCCGTGTGGAAGCCCGGGTGTGTCGGAGTTATGGTGCACAACTCGCACAAAGTTTATAGAACTGTACAGCAAGCACAAAACTCAACCCTGCAAGCGGGTAGTACCAGGTATCACAGTTCAGGCGCAGTTTTCTCAAACATGTGTCATACTGTAGGCAAGCAATGCAACTACCCCGGTATTCGAAATAAATAAATCAATTAATTTAAATGGTAAATGAAAAGAAAAATAAATAAATAAACTAAAGAAGGTTAAATTAAATTAAATGTAATTTTATAAAATGTTTAATAATAATAATGATGATAATATAATATTGTTATCATCATTATTATTATTATTATTATTCTTTATATATTATTGTTATGATTCTTCATATTGCTATATTTATTATTATTATTTATATTAGTACTATTATTATGGTAATATTATTAGTTATATAATAAAATGAAAAAAATAAATAAATAAAAGCACCTAACCTTAAATCTCAGTGGCCCCCCATCCACCCTTCTTCTTCCCCCCTGCACTACAACATGCACCCCAATCTCCTACGCGATCCATGCACAATAGCCTCACCGGTGCCCTCGCCACTCACTCCAGCCCTCCACCTACACCTACCTTCACCCACAGGTCCTCAAACTCTACTCCGCCCCCACGCTATGACTCTCACCCCAGCCTCGTGCCTGCCTCACCCCTGCGTGATCCCACCTCCCAGCCGACCAGGTTCCAACGCCTCCCATGACTGCCTCAACCGTCCCGTCTGGCTTCCACCTCCCAGCCCTATGTGCTCGTCTGAGACCCCACACCCCTACCATTTCTGGTACTCGTCGCCCAGCCTCACGCCAGCTTCGGCCCTCTGTCACGATCCACCTCCCTGCTCTCCCCCTCCAACTCACTCAGCCGGCCTCCCATCCCAGCAATTCCACCCCCAGCTTCACCCAGCACTAGCTTCGCCCTGCTTCACTACACCAGCCACCTCCATCAACCCCACCTTGATTGCGCCATGCTTCACAACCATCATACCTTCGGTGAGGTCATGCTTTGGCCTCCTACAGTCCAAATATCCCACCTCCAACCTCCAACCTTCCAGCCGACCCTCCTCCGACCAGACCGCTTCACCCTACCGTGTCTCCGGCCACCCGCACTCTCACCCTCCACCTTGAATCGGCCAGCAGTGAACCCGAAAATCGGTGTGTGTCCCCTCGGTGGTCTCCCTTTCCAGTGAACGCCCCTTCTCGTGACCCCCCTACTGCGTTTTTCTCCTTTTCCCTTTCTTTGGGGTGTTTTTCTTCAAGGTGACCAAACCCTAACATTTTGGGTGTTGGTTTGTGAATTTTGCTAGTTGTTTTAGGTGTGATGTTGGTTTGCAGTATATTGTTCCTCATTCAGCTACAGTTTTGTCATGCTCGCTCTACTTTGAGGTAGGCGAACCCACATTTTCCTTTCCAATTAAATCCATTTAATTCTTGATTGATTTTAATAAAATATTTGACCTATTTTGCATTCTCTCACTACAATTAGTTAATATGTTATAGTGTTTTTAATTTATTGGTTTTGTTAGGAATAGTTTTAAGTAATATTTTTAGTTAAATTTATCTGTACTTATGATGGTTGTGTTCTGTAAATGCCAAAAACTATTTTGATAATGTTTTCAATATGAAAATATTTTTCACGTTACTCTTGAATAGTTTATCATTGAGTTTTCTAGATTTGGGTAACTTGTTTGACTTGGTTATAGAATCATTAACAAATTGTGTGGTTTTCTTATACATATTATTAATACATTGTTTGGCCTGCTTATGAGATTTGTTTTTAAATTGTTTTTCTTGTTCATAAAAGTATTTGTAATCTGGTTGAGTCTTTGTAGCATTTTATAAATTGTGAAGTTGGTTTATAAAATTGTGTGAAAGTTGTGAAACTTATTTGGTTATGTTTTTGGTGTGTGTTTGCTTCTGAAATGGGATTTTGAGTGTGTTTACTTTGGTGGTTATGTCATAGTTGTTGTGTTAAGATATTTTGAGAAGGGATTGTTGTTTCCAATATGAGGGATTGGTGTTATTTCAAATAAGGGGAGTGGTTGATTTTGATTTTAAATATGGTTCTTGGATCCCAAAGGATGGAGGTTCTTTTATGTGTTTTCAAAGAAGTGGTTTTAAATGTGTCCCTCAAGGGCTTCGCCCGTTTGGCTTTATAAATTTAAAAGTGGTAATGGTAATATTTTTTGGGTAAATGAATTTATACATGTCTACTCAAAGGCCCATTTGGCACTTTCAATTCAAAGGTGATGTTTGGGTAATTCTTTTGGATAATTTGGACTTAAAGTCTTGTTTGGGTCTTCCAATTCATAGGTGGAGTTGTGTTAACTTTATAATGGTTTCTGTTTAGAAGTTATGTGTGTTTGGTCGGAGCATTAAAAGTTTTTAGTGAAATTATTTTGACACAGATGTAACGTGATGGCCCATTTGGAACTTTCATCTTTAGTGTGATGTTTGTCTTGATTCTTTAAAATGACGACGTTTTGATTACTGTAATCCCATATAACAACTTTAGTATTTTGAAAAATTTGTAAAATGGTTTTAATAATTTAATGGCATGAAGTCCTGGTTGGAACCTTTGATGATATGATATGTGTGTTTGTGTGTGTGTGTGTGTGTATTGGGGTACCTCTATAGGGGGGATATCCCTTATGGGTTATCATTTGGAGTGTCCATGTTTGGGTTAGTCAAGTGTGGTGAGATGATTAACGTGTGTGAGGGCCTCCTACTTAGATAGTATTATTGTAACTACCATAGGATCCTAGGTACCTTTTAGAGATCGAGTGATAGTTCCTGATCAACCCCGATTAGACGGGTTGGTACCCCCTAGATTTGTTGTTAGGCCAGGTGGGATTTGCCCCTAGGTTGGTCAATTAGGGTAACTAGTTGGTTATAGACTTAGGAGATTCACCGTATACCGGTAGGTGGTTCTGAAAACGAGTACATCCAAGGGTCTTCTAGGGATGTTTAGGATCACCCATGGTTACTCTTTTACTTATATTACTTGTTTACTTTATTTCGTACTAGTTAGTTTCTACTCTGCCTTATTTACCTGTGTTATTTTAGCCTAGTCTTGGTATCTTTTGTTTTGGGTTTTGTTTATAAAATGAAAATAAAGTTGTATGAAAATTGCATGTAGTGTCTGCTTGATTTCTGAATGGGAAATATCATGTTACTTATTTTAAAATTTGAAAACCATACTTTTATAATTGTGTTTTAAACTTGTGTTAATGGATTGTTTCGGGAAAGGAGATGTTGGATTCTGTGGTTTATTTTGGCATCCATACTAAGAATATTTATGCTCACGCCTATTCTATCTTTTCAGTTGCAGGTTCCCTTTTCTCAGGTTCTCTTGGCTGGATTTCTCGTTATTAGAGCAAGATCAACCATTGGTTGTGTGGTGACCTAGAAGGTCACGTGGAGGTATGTTTGGTTTTACTTTCGTTCCACTGCTAGTTTTAATTTTATCATCAGTTTTATTTATCTGTCTACCTTTTTCTCATGGGTCAAATCATTCCCAATGATTAAATTTTTATGCCCAACACTAGTTGTCGGCCCGTGGGGATCAGGAATGCCCTTTGGGCCATGTCTCGGACTAGCTTGGGTGACTGGTTCAGGGTCGACCTTGGTTTGTTCGTGACACAATGTTTCCTAAAAAATGATAATAAGTGCTGAAAATAATAAAAATATATTTCATATGATTAAATTGTAAATTTTTACCCCTGTATAGTTTATATTAAGAAGATTCTATCATCCATAAGTTTTCATTCAAATGATTTGGCCAGTTTTACCATTATTTCATTAATTTGAACCGATTCCATTTTGGTTAGTTATGTTGAAGTGATATGAGGACTAATGAGTCCATATTTATGTTCATGGGGAAATACCATCAATTAGTATTCATATATATGCCTGCAAAAAATATGAATTGTATTCATTCATAATTAACACAGTAGATCAGCTATTGGAAAAAATCATGAAAACACACCTCATGTATAAATTTACAACTGGGACTCCTATCCATTCATACATGATGATCTCATTTACATTATCAAGGCAATGAAATCTGTAATAGAATCTCTATAGATTTTTTATTCAAAATAAAATATGTGATTACTACCACTTTGTAACTTTGTATTTGTATGAACATTAAATGTTAGTAAATGTGGATATTGGATGTGTTGGGAAAAATCCTTCAAGGTATCATTGAAGTATTTTTGAGTTGATTATGTTTGTTGAAAAAGTGGACATCAGTGTTGTGATTGTTGACAAAGGAAACCATGACATACAAATTTGTTGAAAAAGGGGATTTCATGGTGGAATGTTGAGTTTAAGAGATGTGGTCAATGATCCATGGTTGATTCAAGAACATCAAAAAAGGAATATATGATCTGGAGGTGGTACGAAAAGAGAAAATACATGGTGGCACTATTTTCCAGTGTTTGCCAAATTTTTGGGCCTGAAAATCAACAAATGGAGAAAAGTGGTTTTGGAAAAGAGACCTGCGCGCCGTGTACCTGAAGGAAAGGGAACTTGAGCGCCTGATGTTTTTCAAGATCAGAAGGTCAAAATATGGAAAAGGAAAGAGGGTCGCACATGTATTGGTGAGGTCGCGCAGGTGACATGCGCGCCATGAAGAGACTTTCACGCTGGTGCCTAGGAGGGTTGAAAAGATGCGTGCCATATATTTTTCAAGATCAGATCTTTGAAATATGGAAAAGGAAATAGGGTCATGCAGGTGTCTTGTAGGGGTAGCGACCTGTGTGCTGAGACTTGCGCGCCGCCGCATAGGTTCACCGAATGCCTTTAAATACTGGACCACCCCTTCTCATTAATAACGGAGTTCAACACTTTGAAAAATCAGATCTCTCGTCGTGCAGGTGTGGTGGTCGCGCAGGTGGTGTGTGGTTGCGCAGGTGGACTTGCGCGCTAGTGTTTTAAGTTGCGCGTTGATTGGTAGTTGTGCGCCAATATGGCTTGGGCATAAAAGGTATTGAGTCGCACAGGTTTGGAGTTACAGAAGATTGTTCCGCACATGTGGTAGAGGAAGACCTGCATGCCCGTTGTGACCTGCGCGCCGATACTTGCACGTCGGGATAGACCTGTGCGCCAAGTAAGGTTGTTTTCCTAGCAGTATTTTTGGGCTGCATGGAAGCTAGAGTTTTCCCGATACCTTCGGTGCAAAGAGAGATTCATCTACGGATGAAAGTTGAACTTCAACAGAGCATACACATATAACAGAGGATGTATTCATTATTGATAATAAAGAGACCTACAAGTCTATAAACTGTGAGTGGATACTTTCCAGAGCAGTGAGAAAAGGAAGAGGAAGAAGTTGATCCTCTCCACTGGCAGTGATCCAGAGAGAGAGAATAGGGAGTGACCCTTGGGAAAGCAGTGAGCTGACCCTAAACCTTGTATAGGCAGAGATCCTGGGACAGAGTGACTATTCCCGAACCATTGTATCCACATCTATTGAAGAATAGTGGAATTTGGTACAACAGGGAAATTGTCGGCATATACTCCTTGGACGTAGCCCAGTGAGGGTGAACCAAGTAAAAATCTCTATGTCTGCCTACTTACTTTCCTGCATTGCATTTAAAGCATCATCATCAGATAAAGAAGAAAATAAGTGATCATAATAAACACAGAAGTACAATCAAAGTGACCCTTGTAATAAAGAGTTCAATATTTATTGGGGCAGGTAGAATTTTGAAAAAGAATATCCATACCCTGATTCACCCCCCCCCCTCTCCGGGTATATAGGCCCCTATTGGTCCTAACATGATGGGATGGGTAAAGGTGATTTATAATGATTTTTTCAATCAGTTGGTTAATCCTTCTGATGGTTTTGATTTTACATTTTTTCACCCCCTCCCTTAGTCTGTCTGTAATAACATTCATCAGTTCAGACCACTTTCATTAATTGTTAAAGTATTAGCATGGAAAATAAATTTTAAATGAATACCTTCGTATTCAAATGTTTTTTTACAAGATCTGATGGGAATTCAATGAATATTTCATTAGTTTTCTCAACCATATGAATATATGTGTCATCAAGTGGAATAGGTAGCTCAGTACTCAGCTCATGAGATATGGTAATCCCCACTCTCACATGACCTATTATAATTTGTCTGTTATGTAGAGTGTCTTATTAGATATTGAACATGGTATCCCTCATAACAATACAATGGGTGGGGGTTTATAGATATGAATCACGATCATTTACACCATGTATAATATTAGTACAGAAATTTTATCAGTGTATTCCTAATTCATATTTCACAAAAATAATTATGATAATATTGATTACCTCATCTAAGATAGATCTTTGAAGTGAATGGCTCACCTCAAAGCTAGTGGGGTGGGGTGGGATCTTCATACACTGGTTGTTTTTAAGGTGTTTCTTCTCTTTTATTCCCCACCATAAAGTTTTCTAGCAACTCAAAATACCAATGAAATTTTTCTTTGAGGGAAACTAATCATTCCTAGATCTCTTCCATTTTTTTATATTTATTATCGATACCCTTGTTTTTTTTACATTAAAATTACATCACTTTTTTTTAATATTTAAAACATTAAAAAAACAAATGCCTAGAGATTTTGAAAGTTTAGTTCCTTTGGAAACCTGGAAAAAATATATTCTTACTCATAGAAAGATATTCAATGTTTCCCTCAAATATCTTCCCAGATAGTAATTCTACTTAAAAACATTTCTTTATAACCTAGGGAAAAGGAAACATAAGAAAGTGGTGAACTCAAATTCTAAATAAGGGTAAATAAAATAAATATGTAATCATAACATGAATATAAGGGAATGAGAACATGAGAATAACATTCAAATATCATAACTTATATATCAAATATCATAAACATGAATCATGGCATAAATATTGGCAGTTCATAAGACATTAATCATAAGGAAAAAATATCTTAATCTATGAAATAATAACATAAGAATAAGACATAGAATGTTTGTAAAAACATAATCATATTAAACGATTTCCATAATAGTCAAGTAATCACTACTAAGGCCATATTAGTTGTCTGTGTTAACTCCCAATACCATCTTGGTCGTCATAGGTCACTCCCATGGTCATATTAGTTGTATGATTTCACTTCACCTACAATCTTGGTAGTCATGGTTCACTCTCATGGATATCTTAGTAGTAAAGGTTCACTCCCAATACCATCTTATTCTATCTCATAAGATATGAATCTTTTCCCAATGCATTGGAGGGAGATATAGGTCCTACCCATATCATAATGAAATCATACATACATGTTCCAAAATATCACAAACAATCATATCAGTACCCATGAAATGGAATGGGAATCATAAACATGTAATCATATCTTAATCTATTCAAAAATATATGTTTCATAATCATTTAATCAAATCATAACCTATGAAAAGAAGCAGTTTTCATAAGAATAAAACCCATGGAAGAGTAATGGTTTTCATAAACCTATAACAAGTGAAATATAAATGGGTTTCATAAAAATCTTGACATTAAAACATAAACCATTAAAAGAAAGATTTTGAATGGAAACATTGGATCATTTCCTAAAAATTAAATAGTAATATCAACAGATTTCATCTTAGATGGGAAATAATTTTGAAATATCTTTTAAAAAATATTTCTTAAGGAAAATATTCTTTCTTCTTTGAAAATTAATATTTAAAACTTAAAACCTTTTGAAAACCATTTTCATTAAATGTAACCTTGAAAAATCATAAAATAATATTGAAAGAATTTAAAAAGAATTCCCTTAAAATATATTTGAAAATTATAAAGAAATATTGAAATCATTTTGAAAAATTTTTTTCCTTGAAAACTTATAAAATAATATTGAAAACATTTTGAAAACATTTTCCCATGCAAACTTATAAAACAATGTTTAAAACATTTTAAAAACATTTTTCTTTGAAAACACTTTGAAAAATTATAAAGAAAGATATATGAATTTCTAAAAAACATTTCTTTGTAAAAAAATTGAAAATATATAAATAAATCATGAAAATGTTTTGATTTTTTTTTAAATATGGTTTTTAAAGAATATATATTTTCGACAGAATGGAGAGAGAAAGTCAGACATTATTAAAAATAGTTTTTTAATCATCTTATGTACCAAATAGTTGAAAAATGGTACCAATACATGAAGATATAATGAATATACATAGTATAATAAAATTAAAGATCTCTCTTATGAGATAGATCATAATATTTCATTAATGGAAGCATAATCATAAAAAATCCCGATAAACGATGAGATTCTTTCAATAAACACTTATCACATGGGGACTTTGAACTATAATCCCCATGTAATAAAAGGAAATTACATGAATCTTAAAATATCAAGAAAATAATTATATTCATGATTTAACATTTCAAGGTTATTATATACACCTAATAGAAAAGTATAGGTGCATAACACGACATGTGTCTCAAAGAAGGAAAATTGAGACAAAATTACATTATAAATTTGGTAACTTTTGAAACATAAACCCCATGAAAGAAATATTATAAAATAGATATGTAAAATACCCATAAATTTATGTATAAGAGTTATAGAATACATTCATGGGAATTATATACACCACACAATATAAATTAGTAGTGAATAAGGCATGTATCTCACAAAAATAAAAAGTGAGATGAAATTCTCTTACCTTATGTATTGAATCACATCGTAATTTTACAAACTTGATGTATAATAAATATAAGTTTATTATACATATTTTACATAATAATATTATTATATATAATATCATACATTATTTTATTGTTAATTTATATTACCCGCTTATTAACAATTTTATTTCAAGGTTTCACTTTAGGTAATATTCGCTTTGTTCTTCGTACATGTTTTTACTTATTATTCTTGATCATATTAATTAGATCATGATTTAATTAATTAAATAATGTAAAATTATATAAATATATTATATATTAAGTATATATTTATTTATAATAATATATAAAATATAGGAAGACTAATTGGAATACACAATTCATGGAGACGGTAGGTCGTACATACATATGAACTCGGTTTCCATTTTTTGTATTGAAAAAAAAAAGTAAGTAAATTTAATATATGTATATTTGCATATAATATCATTAATTTATAATTATTATGTTATATATATCCTAAATATTTACTAAAACTATCCTTAATATATTCCTTGTAAAGTGTGTAGGAATCACATCGCTTTGAGGAGGCGGTAATCCACACATCCACAAACAATGTTATCATATTTACACAAGATGGAAAGTATATAGGAATGTGTTATAAAATAATTATAGAATCATAAATAAATAATTAATATCATATATATCATATATAAATAGTGTTTCCATCATAATTCTCAATCATGAAATGTGGTAAAGGAAAAATAAAAAACAATGTTTCCTGGGGTGGTAGTTCATTGTACACAGGAACAGTAAGTTCGTTATACATTAGATGGAAGTGTGTGTAAGTGTAGTTAGAAAAATTAATATTAAAACATATCAGTATATTTAGGATACTGTTTTTATTATATAAACATGGAATAATGAGAGTTTAGGGGGTGGAGAAAGAAAATAAAATAAAGGATCTTGATGAAGAATGTTACCTCTTCTTTGGGCAACTCCTTTTGGTTTGCACCAAAGGGATTGATTTGATGGATTTATTCCAAAATGGAGGATTATAGGTTGATTTTAGGTATTTTTAGGAGATATTTGGTAAGATTTGTTTTGATCAAAATTGGTTTGAGAGGTGTGAGGAAGTAGGAGGGGTGAGTTCTATTTTATAGCAAAGAAAGAGTGGCACTCTTGTTAATTTTTGGAAAACTAATTTGCCCCATATTTTCCTATGTAAACTGGATAAAATAATGTTAAAAATTATATAAAAGTTATTATAATGTGTAAATATGGAAATTCAATGGCTTTTTGAAAATTTTATAGGTCATTTTGACTTTAAGTTTAATGTTTTGTCCCTTATTAATCTTAATTTTAATTACATTCACTAATATTTTTGGTAAAAAACTAAGTTGAAATCATTAGAAGTTATAAATTATTCTGATTAAAAATATTTAATCCATTTTTTAAAATTTCAATCACATAAGTAGTTGAAATTAATTAAAATTAATCCTGCAGACAGGACGACAATACGGGTTTTTAAAGTAAAAATAATCAAAATCTTGCTATGTTTTTAGGTATAATTTCAAAGTGAAATTGATTCCAATGACTTAAATTGGATTAATTGATAAAAAATTAATATAATTTAACTTTAAAACCATTTAAAAATATAATTTAACCTTATAAATTAATTATATGAAAATGCAGTTTGGAATTAAAATTCATTATTTTCACTATTAATTAAAAATGAAACTTGATAGAAAACTACCAAAAAAATCACCCTAACATAAATTTTATGTTTAAATTTAAAATATGAATTTTATTTTGACATATAAAATTTATAAAAATTCCAAAATTTAAATTTAAAATAGTTTCTCCATTAAAAGGCAGTAAAACTACTTTTATAAAAATATAGGTTTTTATGTGTAATATTGGGTATGTTCTCATCTTACGCCTATAAAATAAATTTATGAATATAAAAAATATTTTATTTAATATATAACATAAAATTTTAATCAATATCATTCAATAATATTAACTAATTTAACTTATTACGATAAATAACCTTTTGCACATGAAAATAGTCTTTTATAAAATCATTCCCTTTATATTAATTTGGTTTCTATGTTCATTTATAATTAATAAGTAAACAATGAATTAAAATATATATTTTAATACGTTATTTAATCCTATAATCTTAAATTTAACATCAAGGTTATATATTATTATATAACATAATAATAATTTTAATAATATATTATTGTTTGGTAAAAATTAGTCTTGTGTGTTACGCAAACCATCGAGGAAAGTCAGTCTTGCATTTAACATAATATTACCTTCATTTTCATTATAGAGAAATATAAACATTATGTTGTGTTTCATGCATGATTAACTTGGATTTTCTTATAATTCAATCCAAACTTAGTGCTTTAATAAAAATAAACTATTTTCAGTGTTGCGTGAAATGAAAAATATAAAAAAGATTAAATTAATTTGTAAAAAAATATCTCACAAAATCTCAAGGTATTACATTCTAACCCTCTTAATGAATTTATCCCTAAAACTTTATCTGGTTTAATAAAGGTTTAATAATTAAAATTTCTTTTTATAGAAACCCACATCATAAGAATAAATACTAAAACTTTCTTTTTTTAGATAAATAAAGCTGGAATAGTAATAATTACCCAAACTAGCTCATAACTAACTTTAAAAATAAGAGAAAATAGGTCGGATGTGTAAATATGTACTTGGATGAAAATCATAAATATTTATAGGGAGTGATTGAGTCTATCGATCACAAACAAGTGAATGATCAGTGAAAAGTTGAGGGCCTCACAATCATAAATTTGTGATGATTTAAAAGGACATCAGTTCAACAAAAATTAATGTATTAGGAAAACATTTTTTTGTTCATTTTCCTAATGTTGAGTAATTATTTTATTGACTAATAATATAAGTAAATATACTGACTTGATATATTTTTACAAACACAATTTCATTCCTTGGTTGTTCTTCGACCAATTTCTAATTCATCCATTACTTCAGTAAATGGATATCTAAAAATTAACTTTGATGGATGAAGAACTAAAATAAACTTTTAACATATCTTAAGGCCCCTAAAATCATGAAAATTATAACAATTTATCTCCAACAATACTTCAAAATCTATATGTTTAATTCATTAATCTGTAAACATTAAAAGTAACACTACTGGTTCATCATTAATATTTATTCATCGGATTATTTAAAAACATTACACATTAACTAAGACATCGCGTAGGCCATTAGTAAGCATGAAACCCTTACTATCATTTGGTTAAGGGTTCAAGACCCATGGCCTTGTCAGACTTGATGATTCTTCACCCAACATACAATTTTTACTTTCCTAAAACCACATCGATATAATTTTTAAATTTGATGGATTTCCTTGAAATAAGGTTAATCACTATATAGTATTTCAGTTGAGGTTTTCAATAAAACCCCAATACATAAATACTTCCTCTAAATTTTAACTTTAACCTTTCATAAATGGTTAGCCTTATAACCCTTATGAATGATGAAAATCCAAAACATTATAAAAAATGTCACAAATTCCTCTTAATATTAATCGCCCATATATCATAAAGTATCTCTTGGTTGTCACATTCCAAACATGTGAATAACCTCATCATATATTCTATTGAAACATGCTAATAACCTGAATTAACATAAACACTTTTGGAAAACATGCATGCTTCCTTATTTTAAATATTACTGGATATATTCCTTAAATCCAAGAAGTTTTAAACTTTATAGACAACTTTTTCAATAAATCCTTTATCAGTTATGAGGTAATCAATATTGTCCAATTTACTTATTCATATCTAACATATCTTTATCCAAACATCATTATATCAACATTAGGAATAAATTAAGGGTTAACTTCCCTTAATAAAAATGTAACATTTCTTGAAATCACCTTTCTAGTCTATTAAAACCATTAAACATATTCTTATAAATCCATAGCAAAAACATAAACTGGAAAATCCTCATATAGTTCACCATTCATAATTATGGAATCTAAATACATAAATATTTTAATTCTTTCACATTAATTATTAGCATGGAATAGGTCCTTCCATGGTTTTGTAGAAAATTCATGGGTCACATAATTGTGTTGGGTAATTCCCATTTACTACATTGATAAGACAATAAACTCCATGATAATTCGTCACTCTATGACCCTTTTCTTGAACAGATAACATATTCCCATCAATTTGAGGTATTCATCAAGGTTATTATTCCCTTCTTCTTGATATGAGGGAGAAAAATATTATTTCCTCTATGTTACTTACCATGGGAACTTTTATAAAATTCCTTCTTCTTCTTATTCAGAGTGTTTGGAATATCACCAAAACTAACATTTTTAATCACATATCAAGAGAAATCATTCAACATAATCACATTATCTTTCCCTCCAGTGATCATACTATTTAACTTCTCATCATCAAATTATCTATCAAATTAAATGTTAATCCATTTCTTTCTGGTTCCCTCCATTTACTAAAACTATAAAGCATAATGTGAGCAATAATTATCATAGTGGAAATCAGAAAAATCCTGAAAAATCACTTAAAGAATGTATAAATCATGAAACCTACTTATCTAATCTATGAAACCATAGTTTTATCCTAGGGTATTAATATCCATATTATATTTAAATCATTTATTATGATTCGAAAAGAGTTTATGAATTCCCAAATCATATCCATAAGGAGTGTCAAACCAGGTGTGCAACAAGGCCATTTGTAATGTGCTAGGTTACGCTGAGTTAGGCCCAACACACCTTGTCAGATTTGTTAACCCTAGGTATATTTGTTTCATAGCTGCATTCACTTATAGTATCCAAAAATGGATGTATTTCTAGGAAACCACTCAATCAATTCTTTAATGAAATTCTAGGGCATTTTCCTATACTCTTCCTCGTCCTTAAACTTGTCCTAAGATACATACCTAGAAATACCCTTATAAATATTCATAGTGATCTCGCTAATTTTTTCTCATCCTATTTTCCAAAGTTTCACTAAATTGTTTCTCTGATACTAACTATATCTACCCTTGATTTTCATACATTAACATTACATCACTTTTGTGGAATACTTAAAACATTACAAAAACAAACTCCCAACGACCATGTTATTTTAGTGCCTTTGGAAACATGGAACAAAAATCTTCTTACTCAGTGAAAGATCTTCAATATTTCCTAAAAAGATCTCTCCCTTAGTGATTATACATAAAACCCTTTCTTCATAACCTGGGGAAAGGAATCAAAAGAAAGGGGTGAGCTCGAAAGCTTATCAAGGGTAAATAAATGGAATACATAAGCATAATATGAACATAAGGGTATGATAACATGATAATAACAATAAAAGATCATACCATGTATATCAAATATCATAAACATGAATCATGGAATAAATATTAGTAGTTCATAAGACATGAATCAAAAGGAAAACCAGATCTTAATCCATGAAACTATAACATAGGAATAAGGCATGGAATTGTTGTATGGGTTCACTCCTCGTACCATCTTTGTATTCATGGTTCACCCCCATGTCCATCTTAGTAGTATTATTTCACTCCACATACCATCTTGGTAGTTATGGTTCACTCCCATAAACATCTTATTAGTCAAGGTTCACTCCAAAGACTATCTTAGTTTATCTCATGAGATATACATATTTACCCAATTCCTTATAGGGATATATAGGTCTCACCCATCTCATAATGAAATCATACATATGTGTTACAAAAGATCATAAACAAAAATATCATAACCTATGAAATGGAATGGGTGTCGTAAAAATGTAATCATATCTTAAACTGTTGAAAAAGATAGGTTTCATAATCATTTCATCAAAGAATAAGACATGAAAAGAAATGGGTTTCATAAGCATAAAACCCATGTAAGAGGAATGGGTTTCATAAACCTATAACCCGTGAAAGATAAATGGGTTTCTTAAACATCATGCCATCAAAACATAAACAATTAAAAGAAAGAATATGAACATAAACATTGGATCATTTCCTAGAAATGAATAAGTAACACCAACAGATTTCATATTTTATGGGAAATAATTTTGAAAGATCTTTTAAAATAATTTCTTTATAAAATATCCTTTCTTCTTTGAAAAAATTATTTTTAAAACATAAAACATTTTGAAAACCATTTTATTTAAAATTAACCTTGGAAAATCATAAAAGAAGCTTGAAAATTTTTTAAATGCCTTTTCCCTTAAAATATCTTTGAAAACTTATAAATAAACCTTGAAATCCTTTTGAAAACCTTTTTCCCTTGAAAACTTATAAAGTAATCTTGAAAACATTTTGAAAACATTTTCCCTTTCAAACTTATAAAATAAGCTTCAAAAAAATTTTAAAAACTTTTTCTTTGAAAATACATTGAAAACTTATAAATAAATCTAGAAAAATTTTTAAAAACTATTTATTTAAAAAAAACTTTTAAATAAACCTTGAATTTTTTTTGAAAACATTATTAGAAAACATGGTTTTGAAAGAATTCATGTTTCTACAGAAGATAGAGGTAAAGTCAGACATTCTTAAAAACGCTTTATTAATCATCTTATGTACCAAGGAGTGGAAAAATGGTACCAAAACATGAATATATCATAAATATACAAAGGATAATAAAATTCATGAAATATCTTGGGATGTGGATCAAAATATTTCATCAATTGAATCATAATTATAAACAATCTCGATAAACGATGAGATCATTTTAATAAACTCTTACCATTTGGTACCTTTGAACTATACACCCCGTGTAAGAAAATAAAATTAAATGAATATTAAAATATAATGAAAAAGAATTATATTCTTGATTTAATATGTAAAGGGTATTATATACACCTCATAGAAAAATATTGGTTCATAACATAACATGTGTCTCAAATAATGAAAATTGAGACAAAATTACCTTATCGATTTGGTAACGTTTGAAACAAAAATCCAATGAAATAAATATCATAAAATGGATATGTGAAATACAATAAATTTAGTTATAATATTCAGGGAATAAATATATGGGTAGTATATACACCACAAAAAAATAAATGAATGCTGAATAATACATGTATCTCATAAAAATAAAATGTGAGATGAAATTCATTTACCTTATGTCTTGGATATCATCGTACTTATACAAACCTCCTATATAATAAATATAAATTTATTATAAATATTTTAAAAAATTATATTATTATATATAATTATATATATTATTTTATTATGACTTTATATTACCTTATTATTAACAATTATATGCCAAGGTTTCACTTCGGGTAAATTTACTTTGTTCTTCAAACACGTTTTACTTATTATTCTTGATCGTCTTACTTATATCATGATTTACTTACTTAAAGAATTTAAAATATTATATAAATATTTTATATATTAATTATATATGTATTTATAATAATATATAAAATATAGGATGATGAAATGGAATGCATCGTTTATGGAGATGGTAGGTCGTACGTACGCATGAACATTGTTTCTGTTTTGTTTTCATATTAAAAGAAAGTAAGTAAATGAAATATATGTGTATATGTATATAATATCATTAAAATAGAATTATTATGTTATATATATAATATATGTTTTCTAAAACCATCCTTAATACATTTCATGTAATGTGTGAACGAATCACATCGTTTTGAGGATGCGATAGTCAACACATCCACAAATGATGTTATCATATTTAAACAGGATGGAAATTATAAAGGTATTTCTTTTCAAATAATTTAAAAATCATAAAGGCATAATAATATCATGTATATAATATAAAAATATTATTTCCATTATAATTCCCAACCATGAAATGTGGTTAATGAAAAATGAACAACATCGTTTTGTGAGGTGGGAGTTCACCGTACACAAGAACGGTAATTTCATTACTCATTAGATAGAAGTGTGTATAATTGTAGGTAGAACCCTTAATATGAAAAAATATTAGTATATTTGGGATACTGGTTTTATTATATAATCATTGAATAAGGATAGTTTATGGGGTGTATAAAAGAAATAAAGGAAAGGAGCTTGAGGAAGATTAATTGTTGCCTCTTTTTTGGGTAACTCCATTTAGTTTGCTCCAAAGGGATTCATTGGATAATCTTGTTCCCATAGAGAGGATCCAAGTATTAGTGGAGGGATTATAAGGAGATATTTGGGCAGATTTTGGTTGATCCAATGTGGCTTGATAGGTCTTAGGAAGTGAGATGGGTGAATGTCGTTTTGTAGTGGAGGAGTAATACTCTTGTAATTTTTTGGAAAAGGAATTACAAGCACATTCCTCCCATGTAAATTGGATAACATAATGGTCCAAATTAGATAAAATTGAGTATAGGGTCTAAATATGGATATAAAATTCCTTTTTGAAAAGTTTATAGGTAATTTTATCCCTAAATATTAAGATTTAGTCCCGTGTTAATTTTAATTTTACCTTAATCAATGTAATTAATTTTAATTACATTCACTAATATTTTAGGCAAAAAACTAAGTTGAATATATTATACATTATAAAATTTTTCTAATTCCAAATATGGAATCCATTTTTTCAAATTATAATCATATAAGTGGCAGAAATTAATTTAAATTTAATCCTGCATACGGGACGATAATAGAGGTTTTTAAAGTGAAAACATTCACAAGTTTGCTAAGTTTTTATATTCAACTTCATAGTGAAATTAATTCCAATGACATAAATTGGATTAATTGATAAAAAATAATCTAATTAAAATTTAAAACCATTTAAAAATATAATTTAACTTTATAAAAAAATTAGATGAAAATTCTGTTTTGAATTAAAATTCATTATTTTTCATTATTCATTAAAAAAAGAAATTTCACAGAAAAATAATATAAATTAACACTAAACTAAATTTTATGTTCCTATTTAAAATATGAAGTTTATTTTTGACATATAAAATTTATAAAAATTTAAAAATTTATATTAAAAATATTTTTACCATTAAAAGGAAGTAAAACTACTTTTATAAAAATATAGGTTTTTTATGTGTAGTATTGGGTATGTTCTCATCTTATACCTATAAAATAAATTTGATGAATATCAAAAATATTTTATTAAATATATAAAATAAAAATTTAATTAATTTCATTCACTAATAGTAATTAATTTAACTTGTTAAGATAAATCATCTTTTTCACATGAAAATATTCTTTTATAAAATCATTCCCTTTATATTCATTTGTTTTATATATTCATTTATAATTAATTACTATCCAATTAATTTGACTATATATTTTCATAAATTATTTAATACTATAATCTTCAATTTAACGACTAGGTTGTATCTTATTATATTAAATAATAATAATTTTAATAATATATTACTGTTTGGTAAAACTCAGTCTTTCCTATTACACAAACCATCGATGAAAGTTAGTCTTGTGTGTGAAATAAGCCAACATCAGTGTTTTGTGTAGAGAAAGCTAAACATTATGTTGCGTGTAGTGCATGATTAAATTTTAGGTGCATATAACATAATCCAAACTTGGTTCTTTAATAAAAATAAACTATTTTCAGTGTTTTGTGAAACAAAAAATATAAAAAAGATTAAATTAATTCGAAAAAATATATTTCACAAAATCTCAGGGTGTTACATTTATCCCCATGTTCTTTTCTTTTCTCAAAATATGTTTTGGGTGTTACCCCAAAACCTACACCTCTGAAACAACCATGTTGTTCTGGCCACTTCAAGGATATTGATAGTAGGTGTTCATCCAGTGTAGCTGTTGATGATTCCTGTGTCTAAGTTGGATAGAAAAAATAGAAAAATAAGTAATCATTTTTATGAAATAATTATTTAAAGAAAAAAATATTATGTCATACAAAAAAATGATTTCCACACTTTTTGGATGTTTTCATCTATTAGTATCTTATCTTTATTTACACATGCCTCCTACCATAGCATATGACATGGGATGGAAGTGGTTTTGGATTTAGATTAATCAATCTACATATAAAAATAGGAACATAATTATGTTATTATTTCATGTCACATAAAATTATTATAGTATATTTGAAATACATACCAATTTTTTTCAAGTGAATTGTACCTCATCCTTGCTTTATGATTGGGGTACACTGGTTTTTTTACCTGTTACTTATTTTCAACACTCATTTGTTGTTTCATAAATTAAAAATTCTCAATCATAGTGATTAATACACATATTTTCAAACAATGTATTACTGACCACAATGTAACTAAAATGATATCTCCTTACAACATCCAGTAAATGCATCCCATGATTCTTGGATTATCATATGTACAAACATTTTTGGTGGGTGTGAGTTTATTTTCCTTTTATCATCTTTAAGATGATTGTTTTTTCAATTATGTGAAAGCATCTGTGATCCATTACACAAGCATTAATGTAACACCCCGACCCCATTTTCTTAGAGCCGGTGCATTATTTCAATACATTGGTATGTTTACAAGGAATCAAATCCTGAAGGACCAAGTAGTTTAGTATTTTTCAAAAACTGGATACATACATAGGATCAACATTACAACATGAAATGTAATAAAACATATAAGTTTTATTGGGAACATCCACAACTCTAAGTTTATCCTTGCATGTCATTCATAGAAAACATCTTCATGTCCTGAAAAAATAAAACATAAGAAAGGGTAAGCTCAAATTCTCAGTAAGTGTAAGAAATATGGCGTAAGATACCATAAACATAAACATTAGTCATAGTGAATAACTAAAAACACATGCCTTTAAAATTAATCTTTAATATAATATGGCAATAATATGTGTTGAATAAATAATTCCATAATAAGACAAAATCATGGGTATTATACTAGTCGAATAACCACATGAACTATAAATTACTAGTTTCACAATGATGGAAAGGCATATGTCTGACATTATAAAACATATTATCAATGCCTCATCCAAGACGTCTTAAAATGATTAAGGCCTCGGCCAAAACTATATCCCAAAATGGGAAAGGCCTCGGCCAAGTCCATATCTATTTGACTCATGAGACCGATCGATGCATCGAGGGGATATAACGGGCCCCACACATCACATAATAAGTCCAGTTAATTCCTCATATTAAATGGGTGAACATGATCAATATATACATTCATATTAAAACTGACATATGAAATTTAAATATTTTTCCCCAGTCATTTAACGTAAACACTAACCATTAAGAGTAATATGGTAAAGGGTATCAAGATAGAACATCCACTATAAAACTAATCATAAACCATTAAATAAAACATGTTGTATGATATCATAGGATATAAACCTCAATTAAGTACAATATTCAACGAAGGATGTTGACATAGATGAAGATACTTTTAAATGAGACCATTGAAAATTCCTTGAGGAAATGATCCTTAAACATTCCAAAGTGTCTCATACCACCTTGAAACATTCAAATAATAATCCCTTATAATATTGTGGGAATAAGGAGACTCTTGATATGATATACCAAATGGAAGTACATACACCACAAGAAATAAATAAGTGGTGAATAAGGCATGTATCTCATAAAAGTTAGACTAGGATGAGAAAAATATTTTTTACTTTAGAAAGAAGGGTTCTTTTGGAAAAAAAATTATTCATAATGAAATAAGATTGTAAACATGTAAATCATAGAAAATAAAATAATAGGACATTTAAATTACATTTTAGTCTTAAATAAATTCTTGCTTAGGTGAAATAATTTAAAAAGAGTTTTTTAAAGAATCTTTAGAAATAAAACATTTTAGTGTGGTTTAAGGAAAATATTAAAGGATTTTAAAGCGCAAAGGCATATTTTCTTTAAAAAACCATAAATGAACCAAAATATATTTTTCATGTTAATATTTGTAATTTTAGAAAGATAAAAATGGCATAAAACATATTATTTATTGAACTTCAAAATGGGTAAGAATTTGAGAAGTTCCTTGAATCGGGCTTGCATTTCAGAAGAATTTTTGAAAGACTCTTTTAAAACATATAAATACCCATACAATAAAAAAATATTTATGATTGGTAAATATATATATAACATTAAGACATAATTTATGAGTATTAAATAAGAATAAATAATAATTTCATTGAGGTGAGTATAGAATAAGAGCAACCTGAATGAAAATGGATGTTCTGGTAGAAAATCCTTACCACTTTGTAACCAATCGGTTTTTATGACCCAAAATTAGTAACCATAAAATGAAACATTGAATCACATTAAAATAAATATAGTTGTGATATTATAATAAATTGGAAGTATACATACTCCATACATAAGAAATAGTGGTTAATAAAGAATATCTCACAAAAATGGAAGTGAGAAAATAAAACCCTTACATTAAGTCTAATGGTGTTCTTCATGTGATCTTAGTGTCCGGGATAACCAAATTAAATTCATTAAATAATATTTCCAGAACCTTTTATTTATTTAATTTATTTATTATATCCTTATTAATTTCATTCATGGCCTTCTCAATGGGTTTAATATGTTCAATTTTATTGTTTGGGAGCGTTTTGTTCCTTGGTATTCATGACCGGTTTAATTATATACATGTAAGAATAAACATGTAAAATGAGAATGGTTTTACAGAATTAAATTTATAATTTATTATTCAACATCCATAATAATACATATTTATAAAATTAATTTGTTTATTTGGAGCGTATATGAATCATTATATAACACTTTAATGATAACTGTTTGGGTAAATTTGTGGCTTTTGATCACAACGAACTCATTTGGATTAATATCACATGTAAAAAAGATTCCATATCCTTACATAAGTTATAATATATATATTATAGTCTTGTTCAAACATAAAAATGTTTTCATTGCCATATTTTAAGATGGTAATAGAAATTGAAAACCCATCATCCTTGAATGTGATAAATTAAAACATCTCAGATGGTGTTTTCATTTCAAGTATAAAAGAAGGGGAAATGAGAGATTATGATTAATTATTCCATTATCACAAAAACATTTAATTATATTCAAGTTAAAATAGTTATCATATCATTTGGATTAAATCAGTTGAGTAAAGAAAAATAAAATAAAGGAACTCGAAATGAAAGAAAAGTTGATAAATCCCTTATGAAAATTCAGCAGCCTAACGGCATCACTTAAAACTTCATAAAATATTTTTGATGAGAAAAAAAGGGAATATCATAATTATTACATAATACGTACAGTAATGGGGATATTTAACGACATATCCTAACATAATATAATTGAAATTAAAAGATAATAATATAATAAGAGTGCTTGAAAGATAGAGAGATTTTGATACGAAAATTCTACAGCATAACAGTTATGAAATATGGTTTTAGAAAACACTAAAAAGATAGGGTATGGGGGTCAACCATTCATAAAATACTATTAAAATATTATTTTTAAATAAAAAATTGGAAATAAAAACATGGTATGAAATCTAGAAAAACATACCATATAAACTAGAACTTGAAATAAAAGAAATGAAAAGAGGAATTTACCTCTTGAAGTAATCTTCCTTGAGAGCCTCTTTAGGGGAGAGGTTTTGGTCTTTTTATGAGACCAAGGGCTGTTGAACGTAGGGGGGAATCTTGGGAGGATATTTGAGTAGAATTTAGTGAAGGAAAAAGGCTTTAGAGGAGTGAAGAAAAGAGGGAGTGAGGGCGTTTATAATGGAGGAGAGGGGTGATTTGTGAATATCTTATTCATTATTTTATTATTTACCTAAATACAACCAATAATATTGATTCTTATGACAAAAAATAGTAATTTGTGCAATTGAGTTCAAACCAAGTGTGCTTACATCAACCATGATTCTAGTAATAGTTAATTTAAATGATAATGTATATATATTTTAAATAATTGTATTTTATTATTCATAAAAAAATTGAGTATTTCGGAAAAATCCCAAAAATTTACCCTATCCATTTTTTAATGTGTAGAATTAAAAAATGAAGTCCATTTTTCAAAAATAATTTTTAAATTTTTTTAATTCAATTTTTATTTAAAATCAAAAATTACTTGAAAAACACAGTTTTGAAAACGTTTATTTACTTATTCCAAAACATAGGTACATCATACTTTCACTTAAATCCTATATATACTATCATAGGTGAGGTTGCTATTCATAAGGTTATTTCACTGTTCATAAGGGTATCATTACTATTTATAAGGGTATGTTACTATTCATCAAAAATTAATTTGATCATATCAGACTCTAAATAACTTACTGATCGCAACCGTGTATGCCATATTTTCAAAATTCAATCATAGGGGTGGTAAAATTATGTTTACGGGCTAGGTTATAACAAAGTGGTTTTTTGTAGAGACTCGGTGATTCATGAATTCATTATTAAATTTATTTTAAAGATATTGGGGTGTTACATTATCCCCTTAGAAAACTTTCATCCTCAGAATTTGATATTTTAATTTGAAAGTTATTGGTTGTTACTTGAAAATTTCATTATGATAAAAAAAACCCATATCAAAAATAGGGTTAATAAAATATCCTCCATAAAAAGGTTAAGGTAAAAGAGGTGGTAATAATAATAATAATAAATTAATTAATTAATTAATAAACAAATAAATAAATTATCCTTTTGAATGGAGTGACATTGATTGGAATTGAAAACATGATCATAGAAGAAAAACAAAACTATGAATTTCTAGAGATAGAAAACATGTTAAGATGAAATTAGATTACCACAAAACCATAAACTAAAGTTATGAAAAATTTCATTAACTTTATAAAATATTATGATAACAGAACAACATTTAAGACTCTTTTTCATAGAGTTGAGGGACTATTCCACTCTATAAGTGTATAAATATAAATTTATATTTCAAAAACATGATCTTATCCTTTGATTATTCCTTGAACCACCTATAATTCATCTCTTAACATAAGTTTAATCATGTGGTGTCATTAACCTCTAAAACCTCATATAATGATCAATTTAAACCATTTCATAAATGGTTTAACATTCCAAAATATCAAGATCCAATACTTCAGAATCATTCCCATGGTAGTTAGTATTATCCAATTTACGTTATCTATATATGTATCATTTCTATATTATGAAATTTAAATCCTAGTATTATGAATATAATAAGGGTTTTCTATCCCTCGACCATATATTTTCCAAAAGTTTTACCTCATAGTGAGTCAATTTTTCTTAGTACCATTAATCATACAACCTCAAATCCTTAAAAAAGGTATTGTAATACAATCCTCATATCTTCCATAATTGTTATAACTAATACATTTATGATAAAATATTCAAATGAAATTATTCTTGATGAGTAATATTAATCATTCCACTTCACCTACGGTAGTATCATGACTTTATCATTATCTAGTAACATCATTTGGGGCATATTCTTTTGAAACTTGGGACATTGATTTTCATAGAGTCACATCTCCTTATAGTTGAAGAATTGTACATTGGATAAAATTTTGTTCCCTTTAAATCATGAAATTGGTTTCCTTTTTCTCCACACTTATAACAAACTTTCGTTCCCTTCAATCATTTACCAGGGTGATTCTTTCCATAGTTATCACATGTGGGAAAACCCTTATTTCCCTTCTTCCCTTTATCCATATTTTTCTCTACCATCCTATTCTTATATCTCTTCCCTTAAAATCCATAGGACTTAGAGAATTATTTACATACCTTGTTAACACATGATACTATTTTCTCATATGATGCGGACACATGGGAGACTATCATCCTTTGAAACTATGGCTTAAGACCATGAGAGATATGATCCTTATTAATATTTTCATCATGTGCATTGGTGATGATCTAATTCCTTATTTTAGGAGCCATTTATAATCAATTATATATAATATATTAGCTTATAAAATTATGAACCCTCTAAATATATAAACATGGTATAACACATAACATAAATTTTTGCATCGTAAATACTAGAACTATATACTTTGGTTACATTGGGGGTATAAATCCTTCATAATGGTTTGTAATATGATTATTAATTTACTAAAGCATATCCCCTGGGAGTTTCGAACCAATAGTGCACCAAGGCCTGTTGTTGTGCACCTGTTCCTATTTAATTCTATCACAAAGTAGTGCTTTCGGGTTATACCCCTAGATACATCTGTGCCAGATCCACCTCTATATGTTCATATATGAACAGGGATTTATTTGACTGATAAACCACATAATCTGTTCCTTACCAAAATTCTAGGATGTTCTTCTATTCTAATTCCCAAATTCTATCTTAGGGTTTTGTTCACTAATTTACTTTTTCTATATCTAGTTTCCATGTTTTCTACTAAACTTCCTCTAGTACCAACTATAACGCCCCAATCCCAGTTACCTAGAGACGGTGCATTATTTTAATACATTATCATGATTACAAGGAATCAAATCCCAAAGGGCTGAGTAGTTAAGTAGTTTTGGAAAACTATATGCATACATAGGTTCAACATTACAACTTTAAATGAAATAAAACATATAATTTTTATTGGGAACATCCACAACTCTAATTTTATCCCTTCAAGTCATTTATAAAAAACTTCTTCATGTCCTGAGAAAATGAAAAATTAAAAAGGGTAATCTCATATGCTTAGTAAGGGTAAGAAATATGTAATAAGATACCATTAACATAAACATTAGGCATGGTGAATAACTAAAAACGCATTCCTTTAAAATTAATCTTGAACATAATATGGTAGGAATATGAGATGAATAAATAATTCCATAATAAAATATAAACATGGGTATTCTACTAGTTGAATAACCATATGAACTATCAATTACTAGTTTCACAATGAGTGAAATTCATATATCGAGACTCTAAAACATACCCTCAAGGCCTTAACTAATACGTCTAAAAATTATTAAGGCCTCATTCAAAACCATATCTCAAAATGGGCAAGGCCTCGACCAATTCCATATCTATTTGTCCCATAAGACCTACTGAGGCATCGAGGCGATATAGAGGGCTCCACCCATCACATAATAAGTCCAATTCATTCCTCATATTAAAGGGGTGAACATAATCAATATATACATTCATATTAAAACTGACATATAAAATGTAAATAACTTTCCCCAATCATTCAACATAAACACTAACCATTCAGAGTAATATAGTGAAGGGTATCAAGATAACAGATCCACAATCAAATTAATTATAAATCATTCAATAAAACATGGTGTATTATATCATAGGAAATAAATCTTAATGGAGTACAAGATTCATCAAATGATGTTTACATAGATAAAGATACTTTCAAATGAGACCATTAAAAAATCCTTGAATAAATAATCCTTAAACATTCTAAAGTGTCTCATATTGCCTTGAAAAATTCAAATTATAATCCCTTAGAATATCATGATAATATCGAGACTCTTTACATGATATACCAAATGGTAGTAGATACACCACAAGAAATAAATAAGTGATGAACAAGACATATATCTCAAAAATGTTAGAGTAAAATGAGAAAAATACCTTTTACTTTGGAAAGAAGTGTTCTTTTGGAAAATCATTTGTATTTGTCATGAAATCAGATTGTAAACATTTATATCCTAGAAAGTAAAATAATATGACATTGAAATTTTATTTGAGGCTTAAATAAATTCTTACTGAGGTGAAATCATTTAAAAATCATTTTTTAAAGAAGCTTTAGTGCGTGACAATCTTTTTTTTCATTTTATAAAAGCCAGATCAAGGGTGTCTAGTGCCCAACATACAACCCCAAACATGGTCAAGAGAACTAAAAACAAAAATAAACACAATCAGTACATAGTTATACATCATAATAACCATAGTCATCCCCGCATACCATGCAAGATTCTTCTTCTCCAGTGGTTGATTCCCACTCTGGGTGTCTCTAGAAACTTTCACTTTGAACCCGATTCCTAAGATGGTCAAGAGTGGCCATATTTGAAGATTTCTTATTAACCATGCTGCCCTTTTTAACAACATGAACTACCTGGATATTCCGTTTGGAAGAAAACCTATTCTGCATTGGCCACAGGAGATATTAATAGTTCTTCCTTGGTCGCCTTATTAATGGTGCTGATGATTGTCTTTCACCTGCAAACCTCATCTGATTACCATTCTAAATGATATCGTTGAATGAACGACCGACAGGGGTACATAAGTTTTCTTTTCCTCCCCCAGATTTCTTTCTTCCCTCCTCGGACTGCTCCCTCAACGCAGACTCAAGACACCCTGTATTATAACCCGGCCTCTGATCTGACTTGTTACTTTCCATCAAGGGTTGTCGCCTTTACTCCAAAGGGTGTTCATCCCCAGCCATATAACCTTCCTCCTCCCCCTTACCTTCAATCAGAATACCCTCTGAAGTCTTATCACCATCAAAGAAATACTTCCCTATGTAAACTTGAACCATAGAAATAGAAAAACCCTAACTGGTGCTATCCCCCAGCCCCTGATTCGTACATTCCAACAAAATAGGGTGCATTGCCACATTGAGGGAAACATCCACATATCCTGCAACTAGATCCCGCCCCATACGATCAACCTTCATATCCTCTATGACCTCCACATCACATACACCTCCTGTAATAACCTCCTCCTCCAGGCCTACAATCAATCTGTCCTCAGCTAGCCCCTCAAACCTATTACTCAAAGACAAAAACGACTTTTCCAGGGGATCAAGACCTTTAGAATCCTTTGTTCTGGTCATGTTGACCACCTCCACAAAACTGGAGCTCTGTTCTCCTTCAACCTTTTCTAAACCCACGGAATCAGAGGACCGAGTAGGCGTCTCTTTATCCCGGTTCATCCTAATGTTGGTAGTTTCAACTATTTGGCCTTCATCAGAGGAAACTTTACGAGATCCAGAAACAAAATTCTCCTCAACTGAAATAGTCGGCTGAGAGCCCTTCCCTCCTTCTACTGACTCCTTGGTCATCGTAACCCGACCCACCTTCACAACATTGTCCTACACCTTGTTCCTTGATCCATCCTCAGTGTTCATAATATTATCCTTCCCACTACAACGAGCCTCCCTCGATCGTGGAAGGAGTACACTTTGACAGGCCTCAACTGAGTGACCCAAACACTTGCAAAAACTACAAAACTCAGTCCAATTTTTATAGACAACTCTCTATTTGAATCTGTACTCCTCACCAATCATGATCCTAACATAATCAAAAGGGACGCGCAATGCATCCATTTAAATACACACCCAGGGGTTTAATGGGTGGAAAACTACCTCAGTACGACTATCAGAACAAAGGTATCTTCCTACCAGGTTACCCAACAAGAAAATAACTGAACGGTTTTGAAATTATAAAGGGGGTTTAGGAAAACTTACCAAAATGACGATGGAAGGAGAGTCAAATTTTATATGAAGATCTAAGGACCACCACAGAAGCATAAAGAAAGTTCCATTGAAGTTTAGATGTGCCCTCTCCCAACCCTATAAGAGATCTGCCTCTGATTCAAATATAATCATAAATTGTTTACTATCCATCAAGCCAACCACCGCTCGTTCATGAAGATCCCACGATCCAAAGACAAATCGGTCGAAGTCATCCACTGAGGGACTTCTATGTTTCAACCAAGACACCATAGTGAGATTCAGTAAGGCTGAGGACTCTATGAACTTGGATAAAGAAAGATAAAGGTTTGGTGCTCCATCGATTAGGTCAGGAACCTTAGGGTTAAGTGAAACTTTCAGAAAAGGGGGAAGAAACTTCGGGTTGGAGAAATGCCGAAAGGACCTAGCTCTCCCAATAGACGGTGATTCCCCCTCCCCCACCAAGGGGGGAGGAGCCAGCACAGAGGTCATCGTTCTCACCAGGAGGAGAGCATCGAGAGGTCGAGAGAGGGTTTAGCCACCTTAAAAAGAAGCTTTAGAAATAAAAACTTTTAGTGCGGTTTAAGGAAAATATTAGAGGATTTTAAAGTGAAAAGGCATGACTGCTTTCATAAAACCAAAAATTAACCAAAATAGATTTTTCATATAAAATTTGTGATTTTATGAAGATAAATATGGAATAAAACAAATTATAGAGTGAACTTCTAAATAGGTAAAAATTCAAGAAGTTCCTTGAATCGGGCTTACATTTCAGAAGAATTTTTGAAAGATTATTTTAAAACGTGTAACTCCCCATAAAATAAAGAATAATTCTGATTAGTAAATATATATATTACATTTACATAGAATTTATTAGGATTACATAAGAATAAATAATAATTTCATTAAGGTGAGTAGAGAATAAGACACTACTGAAAAACGGGTCTATACCCATGGTTTTCCCAAAAACTGTGGGTATAGACTCACCTATACCCACGGTTTTCATGAACCGTGGGTATTGGTGACATTTTCTGACCTATACCCAGGGTTCTTGCTAAACTGTGGATATAGGGTACTCACGTAAGCACGCGAAGCCAAAATAATTGTGGGAAAACTACAGGAAAACCTATACCCACAGTTTACATTGAACTATGGGTATAGGTGGCATCTATACCCACAGTTCTCATGAACCATGGGCATATCCTTCAGTATATAAGTCTATACCCATGGTTTTCATAATCTATGGGTATAGATGGCACCTATAACCACGATTTTTCTAAATCGTGGGTATTGTCTTTCATATTAAAGCTTATACCCACAGTTTTCATAAAGCACAGGTATAGCTTGGACCTATACTCACGGTTATACTGAACTGTGGGTACAGGGTCCCTTATTTTTAAGTGTTAAAAAATATATATAACATAATAAATGTATGTGTAATTGAAATTCGGACCAGTGTGGTGGTAAGCTGGTCTTTCCTTCTATGAGAAATGTAGGTTTGAAACTCCCACTCGTAGTTTTTTTATTCAAGTTTTATATATATATATATATATATTACAAGATATGTCTAAATATTAAAATAACTCTATGTGGTGTAGTGTTATAGGACTTTCGATGCATTGCAGGAACGCGGGTTCGAAACCCGGCTTTAATTTTTTTCTAAAGGCAATTGAAATTAATATTATTAGACAGATATATAAATAAAAAAACATAATTTACACTGCCGAGTTGGTGAGACGGCATGGTTTCACACAGAACATCGCGGGACTGAAACTCACTGAAGGGATTTTTTCTAGGATTAATGATATATATATTAAGTTCATTCATGGCCTTCCTGATGGGTTTAAGATGTTCAATTTTATTGTTTAGGAGCATTTTTTTCATTGGTATTCATGACCAGTTTACTTATATACATGTATGAATAAACATGTAAAATGAGAATGGTTGTCCAGAATTGAAGTTATAAGTTATTAGTGAACATCCATATTATAATACATAGTTATAAAATTTATTTGGTTATTGGGAGTGTAGATTAATCATTATATAACACTTTAATGATAATTGTTTCAATTTAATTGGTAGTTTTTTATCACAACGAACTCATTGTGATTAATATCACATGTAAAAAAGATTACATATCATTAAATAAGTTATAATATATATATTATAGTCTTTTTAAACCATAAAAATGGTTTAATGACCAGAATTGAATATGGTAATAGAAATTGAAAATGCGTTGTCCTTGAATGTGATAAATTAACACATCTTGGATGGAGTTTTCATTTCTAGCATAAAAGAAGGGGAAAGGAGAGATGATGATGAATTATTCCATTATCAGAACAAAATTTCAGTACATGTAAGTTACTAGATTTATCATAACTTTTGGATGAAATTATCCGAGGAAAGAAAAATAAAATAAAGTAACTTGAAATAAAAGAAATGTTGAGAAATCCCTTATGAAAATTCAGCAGCCTAACAGCATCAATTAAAATTCATAAAATATTTTGATGAGAGAAAATTGGAATCTCGTAATTTATATATAATATGAATAGTAAGGGGGATATGTAATGATATTTCACAACATAATCCAATTTAAATTAAATTATAATAAAATAATAAGAGTTCCTGAAAAAGAGAGAGATTTTGAGATGAAAATTCCACAGCATAACGGCTATGCTACATGGTTTTAGAAAACATTAAAAAGAGAGGGGATAGGGGTCACCCATTCATAAGAGACTCTTAAAATATTATGAGGATATAATAAAATGGTAATAATAAAATGTTATGAAAACTTTAAATACATACCACATAAAATAGAACTTGAAATAAAAGAAATGAAAAGAGGAATCTACCTCTTGATCTAGTCTTCCTTGAGAGCCTCTTTAGGGGAGAGGTTTGGGACTTTTTATAAGACCAAGGGCTCATATACATAAGGGAGGAGATTGTGAGAATATTTTAGCAAAATTTAGACAAGGCCCAAGGCTTTAGAGGAGTGAAGATAAGAGGGAGTGAGGGGGTTTATAGTGGAATAGAGGGATGATTTGTGAATATCTTATTCATTATTTTATTATTTACCTCTAGACAACCAATAGTATTTATTATTATGACCAAGAATAGTAAAATTTTCATATGAGTTTAAACCAAGTGTGCTTACATCATCCATGATGTTATTAATAGTGAATTTAAATTATAATGTATATATACTGTAAATTGTCGTATTTTACTATTCATAAAAAATTCGAGTATTTCTGAAAAATCCCAAAAATTCACCCTAACCATTTTTCAATGTGTATAATTCAAAAATGAAGTCCATTTTTCAAAAATTACTTTTTAAATATGATTAATTTAATTTTTAATTAAAATCATAAATTACATGAAAAATACAGTTTTTAAAACATTTATTTTCTTGTTCCAAAACATGGGTAAATCATACTTTCACTTAAATCCTATATATAATATCATATGTGAGGTTATTTTTCATAAGGGTATTTCACTATTCATAAGGGTAAAATTACTATTCATAGGGGTATGTTACTATTCACCAAAAATTAAGTTCGTCATGTCAAACTCTAAATAACGTATTGATCACAACCGTGTATGTCATATTTTTAAAATTCAAATCATAGGGGTGGTAAAATTATGTTTACTGACTAGGTTATAAAAAAGTGGTGTTTTATAGAGACTAGGTGTTACGTGAATTAAATTTTAAATTTATTTTCAAAATCTTGGGGTGTTACATTATCCCCTCCTTATAAAAATTCCATCCTCAAAATTTGATATTTTACTTTGAATGTTATTGGTTGTTACTTGAAAATTTCCTTGTGAGAAGAAAAAACTATATCCAAAATTGGGAAAATAGAATATCCTTCTTTAAAACATTAAGGTAAAAGAGGTGGTAAAAATAATAATAATAATAAATAAATAAATAAATAAATAAATTATCCTTTAAAATGGAGTGACATTGATTGTAATTGAAAACTTGGGAATAGAAGAAAAACCAAACTATAAATTTCGAGTGATAGAAAATAGATTTAGATTAAAGTAGATTACCACAAAACCATAAACTATAGTTATAAAAAAATTCATTAATGTTATCAAATATTATGATATTAGAATAACATTTAAAACTCTTTTTCATAGATTTGAGGGATTATTCCACTCTATAAGTGTATAAATATATTTTTATATTTCATAAACATGATCTTACCCTTTGATTTTTCCTTGAACTACCTATACTTCATCTCTTAGCATAAGTTGCATCATGTGGTGTCATTAACCTCTAAAACCTCATACAATGATCAATTTAAACCATTTCATAAATGAATTAGCATTCCAAAAGATCAAGATCAATTACTTCAAAATCATTCCCATGGTAGTTAGTACTATCCAATTTACTTTATCCATATATATATTATCTATCTATTATGAAATTGACATCTTGGTATTATAAACATAATAAAGGTTTTATATCCCTCAACCATATATTTTCTGAAAGTTTGACCTGCTACTGAGTCAATTTTCCTTAGTACCATTAATCATACGACCTCAAATCCTAAAAGAAAAAGTATTGCAATACAATCCTCATATCTTTCATAATTGTTATAATCAATACATTGATGATAAAAAGTTCAAATGAAATTATTCTTGAAGAGTCATATTAATCATTCCACTTCATCTGCGGTAGTATCATGATTTTATAATTATCCGGTAACATCATTTGGGGCATATTTTTTTGCTGCTTAGGACATTGATTCGCATAGTGTCTCATCTCCTTGAAGTTGAAGCATTGTACATTGGACAACTTTTTATTTCCATTGCAATAATGAAATTGGTGTCCTTTTTCTCCATAGTTATAACAAACTCCCATTCCCTTCAATCATTTACCAGGGTGATTCTTTCCAAAGTTATCACATGTTGGAAAACCCTTATTTCCCTTCTTCCCTTTATCCATATTTTTCTCTACCATCCTCTTATCTTTTTGCTTCCCTTAAAAGACATATAACTTATAGAAATATTTACATACATTTTTAATACATGATACTATTTCCTCATATAATGAGGATACATGGGAGACTATCTTCCTTTGAAATGATGACTTAAGACCATGATAGATATGATCCTTCTTACTATTTTCATCGCGTGCAATGGTGATGATCTAATTCCTTCTGTTGGGATACATTTATATTCTATTACATATAATATATTATCTCATAAAATTATGAACTCTCTATATCTCTAAACATGTTATAACACATAACATAAATTTATGCATTGTAAATCCCAAAACCATATACTTTGGTTACTGTAGGGGCATAAATTCTTTATAATGGTTTGTAATAATCTTATGAATTTACCAAATCATATCCCCCGTGGGTATAGAACCAAGAGTGAAGCAAGGCTCGTTGTTGCGTACTATTTCCCGTTTAAGTATAGCTTAAAGTAGTGTTTTTGAGTTTTACCCGTAGATACATCTGTCCCAAATCCACCTCTACTTGTTCATATCTATACAGGGATGTATTTTCTTGATAAACCACATAATCTATTCCTTACCAAAATTCTATAATTTCATTTTATTCTTATCCCCAAATTCTATTTTAGGGTTTTTTTCACTAATAAACTTTTTCTATATCTAGTTTCCAAGTTTTCTACTAAACTTCCTCTCATACCAACATTAATGCCTTGACCCAAGTTTCCCAAAGTCGGTGCATTATTTTAATACATTGGCATGATTACAAGGAATCAAATCCTGAAGGACCAAGTAGTTTAGTAGTTTTTGAATACCAGAAACATACATAGGTTCAAAAGTATAACTTGAAATGAAATACAACATATATATTTTATTGGGAACATCCAAAACTCTATATGTATCCCTTCAGGTCATTTATAAAAAAACTTCTTCATATCCTGAGAAAATGAAACATAAGAAAGGTGAATATTATATGCTCAGTAAGGGTAATAAATATGGTGTAACATACCAAAAATATAATGATTAATCATGGTGAATAACAAAAAACACATGCCTTTAAAATTAATCTTGTACTAGATATGGCAGGAATATAAGCTGAATAAATAATACCATAATAAAACATAATCATGGGTATTATACTAGTCGAATAACCACATGAAATATCATTTAATAGTTTCATAATGAGGAAAATGAATATTCCAGACATTCTAAAACATATTGTCAAAGCCTTGGCAAAGACTTCTAAAAATGATTAAGGCCTTGGCCAAAACCATATCTCAAAATGGTAAGGCCTCATCCAATTCCATATATATTTGTATCATGATACCTAATGATGCATCGAGGGGCTGTAGCGGGCCACACCCGTCACATAATAAGTCCAATTCATTCCTCATATGAAAGGGGTGAACATAATAAATATATAAATTCATATTAAAACTGACATATGAAATGTAAATAACTTTCCTCAGTCATTTAACATAAACACTAACCATACATAGTAATATGGTGAAAGGTATCAAGATAGCACATCTATAGTCAAACTAATCATAAAACATTCAATAAAACATGGTGTATGATATTATAGGTGATAAAACTCAATTAAGTAAAATATTAAACAAAGTATGTTGACATAGATGAAGATACTTTTAAATGAGACCATTGAAAAATCCTTGAATAAATAATCCTTAAACATTCAAAACTGGCCCATACCACCTTGTAACATTCAAATTATAATATTATAGAATATCATGAGAATAAGGAGACTCTTTATATGATATTACAAATGGTATTACATACACCACAAGAAATAAATAAGTGGTGAACAAGGAATATATCTCATAAAAGTTAGAGTGATATGAGAAAAATCCTTTTTTACTTTGGAAAGAAGTGTTCTTTTGGAAAATCATTTGTATTTGTCATGAAATAAGATTGTAAACATGTAAATCCTGGAAAATAAAATACTAGGATATTTAAATTATATTTTAGTCTTAAATAAAGTCTTACTGTGGTGAAATCATTTAAAAATATTTTTTAAAGAAGCATTAGAAATAAAACATTTTAGTGCGGTTTAAGGAAAATAGTAAAGGATTTTAAAGCGCAAAAGCATGTTTGCTTTTATAAAACCAGAAATGAACAACAAAATATTTTTCATGTTAAAATATGTTATTTTAGAAAGTTAAATATATCATAAAATATATTATAGGGTGAACTTCAAAATAGGTAAGAATTCGAGAAGTTCCTTGAATCGAGCTTGCATTTAAGAATAATTTTTGAATGATTCTTTTAAAACATGTAAATCCCCTTAAAATATAGAATAATTATGATTGGTAAACATATATAAAAAATTAACACATAATTTATGATGATTATATAAGAATAAGTAATAATTTCATTGAGGTTAGTAGAGAATAAGAGAAACCCGAATGAAAAGGGTTGCTTGGGTAGAAAATCCTTACCACTTTGTAACCAATCGATTATTATGACCCAAAATTAGTAACCATTAAATGAAACAATGAATAAAATTAAAATAAATATATTTTTTATGTGATAATCAATTGGAAGCATACATACTCCATAAATTAGAAATAGTGGTGAATAAATAATATCTCACAAAATTGGAAGTGAGAAGATAAAACCCTTACCTTAAGTCTGATGGTGTTCTTCACATGATCTTAGTGTCCTGGATAAACAAATTAAATTAATTAAATAATATTTCCAGAACCTTTTATTTATTTAATTTATTTATTATATCCTTATAAATTTCATTCATGGCCTTCTCAATGGTTTAAGATGTTCAATTTTATTGTTTGGGAGTGTTTTCTTCCTTGGTATTCATGACCGGTTTACTTATATACGTGTAAGAATAAACATGTAAAATGAGAATGGTTGTCAAGAATTTAAGTTATAATTTATTATTAAAAATAAATAATATTACATATTTATAAAATTCATTTGATTATTGGGAGTTTATATGAATCGTTATATAACACATTAATGATAATTGTTTGGGTAAATTGGTTGTTTTTTTATCACAACAGACTCATTTTGAATAATATCACATGTAAAAAAGATTCTATAATCTTAAATAAGTTATAATATATATATTATAGTCTGGTTTAACCATAAAAATGGTTTCATGACCATATTTTAATATGGTAATAGAAATTGAAAACCCATCGTCCTTGAATGTGATAAATTAACACATCTCAGATGGCGTTTTCACTTCAAGTATAAAAGAAGGGGAAATGAGAGATGAAGATGAATTATTACATTATCACAACAAAATTTCATTAAATTTAAGTTACAAGAGTTATCATTCCATTTGGATGAAATTATGTGAGGAAAGAAAAACAAAATAAAGACACTCAAAATAAAAAAAGTTGAGAAATCCCTTACGAAAATTCAGCAGCCTAACGACGTCACTTAAAAATTCATAAAATATTTTGATGAGAGAAAACGGTAATATAATCATTATTAAATAATATGGATATTAATGGGGGTATATAATGACATATTCTAACAAAATACAATTTAAATTAAAAGATAATAACATAATAAGAGTGCCTGAAAAAGAGAGAGATTTTGAGACAAAAATTCTGCAGCATAACGGTTATGCAACATGGTTTTAGAAAACATTAAAAAGATATGGGACAGGGGTAAACCATTCATAAAATACTCTTAAAATAGTATTGGTAAATAATAAAATTAAAATAAACACATGGTATGAAAACTTTAAATACATACCACATAAATTAGATCTTGAAATAAAAGAAATGAAAAGAGGAATTTACCTTTTGAAGTAATCTTCCTTGAGAGCCTCTTTAGGGGAGAGGTTTTGGTATTTTTATAATAACAAGGGATTATAAACGTGGGTTATAAGCTTGGGAGGATATTTTACAAGAATTTATACAAGGCACAAGTCTTTAGATGAGTGAAGAGAAGAGGAAGTGGGTGGGGGTTTATAGTGGAGGAGATGGGTGATTTGTGAATATCGTATTCATTATTTTATTATTTACCTCAAGGCAACCAATAGTATTGATTATTATGACCAATAATAGTAATATTTTCATGTGATTTCAAACCAAGTTTTCTTAAATCATCCATGATGCTATGCATAGTGAATTTAAATGATAATGTATATATATGGTAAATTGTTGTATTTTACTATTCATCAAAAAATTTGAGTATTTCTGAAAAAATTGAAAAAATTCACCCTAAACATTTTTCGACATGTAGAAATAAAAAATGAATTCCATTTAAAAAATAATAATAATCTAAACATTATGTATTTAATTTTTAATTAAAATCATAAATTATTTGAAAAATACCGTTTTTAAAATATTTATTTACTTATTCCAAAACATAGGTACATCAAACTTTCACTTAAATCCTATATATACTATCATAGATGAGGTTAATATTCATAAGGGTATGTAACTATTCATAAGGGTAACATTACTATTCATAAGGGTATGTTACTATTCACCAAAGAGTATGTAGGTCATGTCAGACTCTAAATAACTTACAGATTGCAACCGTGTATATCAGATTTTGGAAATTCAAATCATAGGGGTGGTAAAAATATGTTTACTAGCTAGGTTATAATAAATTAGTGTTTTATAGAGGCTTAGTGTTTCATGAATTCAATATTAAATTTATTTTAAAAATCTTGGGGTGTTACAATTAATACAAATTTCTTGTGGGGTTCATCTACTATAAATGAACTCTACAAGGGATGATGATGAGTAAGTCAATGTTACATTATTTTATTTTTTAGTAAAATAATTAAAGGATATCACAATGTTATCCTAATATTTTCCAAAATCAGTTTCGTAATCATGGGAACAACATGGTGTCATGAATCTACATCAATCGGTATGAACTACCAAGTTATGAACCCCAATGAAACTACAGAACATGGTGTTGCTGGGGTCAATAGGCTGGTTGTGCTCATTCTATCTGAGCTCAAATTTGATATCCTTGCCTTTTTCCTTAATAATTTTTTCTAACACTTTCACACTATGGTGATCCTGTTTTTTCTAGTACATAGGTTCTTAGTTGTCTACCATTTTCATGGGTTCAACATCGTCAATATATTATTTTTCAAGATTGGTAGCACCGACATGTGAAGAAGGTCATTGGTCCTCTTACTGGGAGGTGTAGTAGGTTGAGAAACATATTGTTCCTATCGACTAGTAGAATTGGAATGTAATGAAGGTAATTGTTCCTATACATTGGGAGCAGCAGCAGGTTGAAAACCCTATTGTTCCTCAAAATTGTGAACATCATCACGTGAAAAAGTCATTATCTACAGAAGCGGTTAAAAATTTAATTTAGATTATGTAAATTTAGCAGTAAACTAATAATAACATGAGGTAAAGTAGTGTATATTAAAAAAATATAACAAGATTATTGAACTCTTTTTTTAAAGGTTTAAGATATTTGACCCCTCAATAAAATATCCAAATCCCCTCATTATGGTCTCCTATTAAATACAATACCCCATCTACATTCCGACTTATGTGAAATGATTACAACATCCCAATGTAGATGGGGTCTTGTAAATAATAGAAAAATTTACCACTTTTATTTTATGTGATCTTGAACATAAAATACTTGTACTAACTATGATTCCATTATAAATGGTTAATCTTTATACCCTTCATTACTGAAATAATCTTTCATGAATCCCAATTCATCTATTTTAACATCACTCCTTTTATCAAACCACTTGAATTGAAAAATCATCACATAGAATGATATATAATCCAACTCCCATATTTGTTTGATGATTACAAAGTATGAAATGTTCTCATAAATTAGATTTCTATCCTTGGTTCCAAATACATGCATCGCTTGAGCCAGAAGTGTCACTCCACTGTTTATCATGGTACTTCCTTCATCATTTTCATTTTTATAGAACATATAACCATTAATTACATAATAATTTTAAGATAATAAATTCACACTTGGTCCTTTGGATAGCAATTGAAGTCATTCTGAAATTGAATCCATATTTTCATCTGACATCTTAATAATATGGTATTGAAACCATCCTATAAAATTTTGATTATGTGTATGTGATATTCATATTTTATCCCTTGATGTATTCAAATGCCTAAAAAATTCTTTCTAGGTTTCAACATATGGGGAAACCTCTAAACTATTATGAAAAATGTAAAGGTGAAGCTACTCTAAATCTATAATATTGATTGGGACAACATCTATTCAAGAATTTCTTTCACCCACAAAGTGACTAGTGTGATGAGATATTGGTAGACCAATGCTTTTCACACTAGATGGGTAGTGGGTACAAAATTCAATGGCTTCATCAATAATATATCACTCTACAATACAACCCTCTGGATGACTATGGTTTTTAACATACCCTTTCAAAATATTCATATACCATTCAATGGGGGTACATCCATATATAAGTTATAGGACCACATTGTCGAATCTCTCTCACCAAGTGAACCATCAAGTGAACCATCATATTAAATAATTCTAGTGGGAATAACATTTCCAATTCACATAATATGATGAAAATTTTCATTAAATCCTCTATTAACTTTTTAGGGAGTTCTACAAGGTATTTTTATACTCACCCATATATGGGAATTTCACCCACTTGTGTTCTCAATATGTTCCATCTTTTTATTTTTGGGGTATTCTACTAAGTACTTTTATAATCACCCCTCTATGGGTATTTAACCCACACTTTTTTAATTATTTAAAAATACGGGATAGTTTGAGGGAGATTATGGGGAATGTGAATTAGTGGGAGTTAGAGCTTAATGGTTCTTGGTGGTGGGGATCATTATTAAGGTTCATGTCAGAAACTGATGTGATGAGGTGTACCCATGTTTTCCATTTTAGGTTCATATTTACTTGGGATATTTGGGTTTTATATTTACCATTATTTAATAGGTTTGATTTTTTCATATTATTATGGATGTTCAGTGTTTGGTGTGTGTTTATTATTTTGTACTTTGATATTATGTTGGGTATTACATTTTTTATGTTTCATTTTAGAGACATGTGATTTTGTGTAGGTTTATTAGGCTTAGGCCTCCCTCATTCATGTAATTTCTTCTTGATGTTGGTCATAATCCCCAGGCCTATTGGATTTGGTCTTGGGGTAGCATACATTATTTAACCATCAGTTTAGATGATATTTGGTTGTTTGGGTCATGTCACGCAAGATATCATTTCAGATTAAAATGTAAGATAATTTTTAAGAAGATAAAGGGGTGATATGGTTTCTAGATGGGTTTGGTATTTAATGGAAATATGAACATCAAAATGGTAATATAACCATTATAAAAATGATATGATCAATTTTTTATCATTAAAGGTAACTTATATATTCCCTTTAAAATAAATGTTAACCATTAAGAGTAGTGTATTTCATAAGAGTCAATAATTTTTATGAATCCATAAATCATAATGTATTTTTTTTGTATAGTTATTAGGATATAAATTATTTTAAAAAAAATCTTAAAATCTATCGCATTTAATGCATAATTTCTAAATAAGAATAGAGCATTATTTAATAACTAAATTTACTATAATAATGTAATGATTTTATAAAATCAATTGAAAATTTTAATTCAATATGAAAAAAATTATATGATTAAAGTTTTATCAATTATAAAAAATAATAAAATATAAATTCAATTAGTAAAATATGATATATACATATGATAATTCATATTAGAAAATATTGATTATATATAATTATGTAATTGTTTTATAAACATTAAATTATGAATATATAAGTTGGTATTCATCCAATGAAATATTTCCCCCAATCCTATTAGAACCATTCTTGATCTTATAAATGTTAATGTTGGAATGAAATGATATTATTTTTTGTTTATTTTCAATTGGTTTTAAGTTATTAAATATGACTAATATAAAGGTTGTAAGAATTATGAAGACGAGTTGATAAAGTTAAAAAACATATTATATAACACTTATTGGTATTTTATTTTAGTTGAAATTTATTTTATTTTATTTATATATTTATTATGATGAAAATCTATTAAATTCATTAATATAAGGTTCCAACCATAACATTCAATTTAAAATTTTAGAAAGATTTTTTTAAAAAAAAATCAATAATATATAATTGAAAATTTTAATGCGGATTATTAAATTATTGGTTTAAAAAATGTGTATGTAGAAAAAAACATATATTTTGATACATTGATTATTTTCTCATTTCAATGTTTTATATCAAACATATTTTGTAGGATAAAACTAAATTTCACTTCACTAAAATTCTTTTGTTTCTTTAAAAAATTATTCAATAGTAAATTGAATTTAAACCATTAATACTAAAATTTAACTATAATAATTATTTTTATATAATTATACAATATCAAAGAAGTAATATATATTTGGAAAACTTATATCGGCTAAGGAATAATGGGAATTAGGAACCGTTGATTACATGCCTCAGTTGCATGATCACGTGATCTCATTCCAAACATGCACTCACAGGAAAAACCTCTACTTATGAGATCGCCCAACTGCATCTTAATGATGTGACCATCTTACATAGTAACATGGTTTCCTAGCCCTAATCTGTCATGAAAACACTCTAACTGTGTTTTCGATGACAGGTCCCTCCTACAATCGCTCAAAGTCACATGGAGCACCCACCTTCCCTCACGGTATGGTTTTCATGTAGAAAATATGCAAGTAGGGGTGGTGTGATGTGGTGTTGGGGTGATGCGATGTGGTGCAGGGATTCATGTGGTGCAAGGATGGTGTGATGTGTTCTAGGGGTGTGATGTGGTGTAGAGATTCGTCACATACCTTGGATTTGGATAGGAACAATTCACCAGGGAAGTCGATGATTATTGAAAGCGGTGATGGCAATAGGGTTCGGTAAGAGTGGCGGCACGGTGGAAGTAGGGTTCCATGAGATTTTGAAGGTGTGTGATAGTGAAGCCTCCGGTTAGGGTTATATTATAATATTGGGTAAGGCTTTTATCAGTGATTTCCAAAAAGCACTGATAAAGAGTAGTTTTACGAGTGTTAAAATAGAAATCACTAATAAAACTACTCTTTATTAGTGATAAAACTACTCTTTATCAGTGATAAAAAAGAACTGATAAAACACATATTTATAAATATATTTATATAAATATGTATTTATTTATTTATTTATTTATAATTATAATTATAAATAAATATATTTAAAAAGTATTTATATATAATTATATTTTTTTTATATAAATATATATAAATATATAATTATAAATATAATAAATATATTAATTATTTATATATATTTATTATAATTTTATAATTATTTAAATATATCTATATTTATTTGTAATTTCATAAATAATTTTTTAAAAATTATATATATTTTCAATTTTTTAATTAAATATTTAAATTACAAAATTATTATAAAAATATTTAATTAGGTTAATTATATAAATTTCATACATATTTTAAATGTTAAAACTTAATAAATAAAAATGAATAAATATTATTCATACAAATTACAATCATATTGAAAATATTATATGTATATATAGTAAACAAATATGTGTATAAATAAATATTACAAAATGATTAAATATATTTTTAACATTATTAATGAATGGATAATAATAAATGGATAAATTAAATTAAATAAATTAAAAAAATATTAAAAAATGAATTTGTAACATTTAGGTGGATTACTAACATTCATATGTACACATACACATCTACACACACATGTATCTACACACATACACATACATACATGCAGTTATACATGTATATATATTTTAAATTATTTAATATCAATATAAATATATGTCTAAATAAATATATTCATTTATATATTATATAATTGGTTGAATAAAATATTAATATATTATATTTATATTAATTATATATACATTTTGTAATCAATGTATATAAAAAACTATCAAACATTTTGGCTAATATAAATTTCATAATTTTTTATATATAAATTTATTTGTAAATATATAAATAAATAAATTATTTATAATTATAATTATAAATAAATATATTTATAAATATTTGTATATAATTAAAAATATATTTATATAGTTAAATATATTTACATACTATATATATAATGTAGTTGGGGTTTGGTTTAGTGGTAAGCACATTGTAATACTAAATCAAAAATGGGGGTTCAAAACCTATTGGGTGTAGGTACTGTAGCAGCACTGCAGCATACTGTAACAGCAGTGGAACTGTTGACCAGAGATACTGTAGTGGTGTTGGGAAATTTAGTAGGCATTGTAGCGGCAACAACACTGTAACACCCGGGTACTATAGAAGCACTATTCACCGGAGGGCCTTTGGGTCAAGAATCTGGGCAATCTGGGCCATGTAATGGGCTTTTATACTCAGTGGGTCTACGGTCCATGTAATGGACTTCATTCCCACTGGGTCTGTGGGCCATGTACTGAATATATATAATTTAGTGGGGGCTTGACTTAGTGGTAAGCACCCTGCAATACTATATCAAAAATGGGGGTTCAAGGTTCATTGGGCGCATGTACTGTAGCAATATTGTAGAGCACTGTAGCAGCGGTTGAACTGTTGACCGGAGATACTGTATTGGTGGAGGAAACTGTAGCAGGAATTGTAGTGGCGGTAACACTGTAACACTCGGGGTACTATAGCTGCACTATTCACCCACTACCATAAATACGGGCAAGGGAAGCGCTCGGGTTTTATCAGCGCTAATCAAAAAGCATTGATAAAAGGGGGATTTTTATCAGCATTAGAAAAAAAAGCGCTGATAAATCTACCCTTTATCAGTGATAATAATAGCACTGATAAAATTTTTTAATAGAAAATATTATTAATTAATATAAAAATATTTTAATTATATTCAAAAATAATGTTTACATGTATACATTAAATAAAAAAGACATGTTTGTTATGTTTATGTTTTATTTATGTTTATTAGTTTTAGTTATATATTTATAATATATTTATTATATTATATGTTTATAATATTATATATAAATACTTTTTATTATATATATATAAACAAATACTTAATAAATATATATATATATATATTTATTTATTTATTTATTTAAATAAATTTATGTTTCCAAAGGAATGTGTCAATTGATGCGTACGTTCTTCTCATGAATATATGTTCATTGTTTACACTAATGTTGGCCATATATACAATAGTACTATATATGCTTGATGTATTCATATATTTCCTATGTATATGAAGCTTTATCTTCTAATAAATACTTAAAATTATGATAAATATATTTAAATAAACTATAAATGTATTTATTATATTTAAAAATATAAATATTTAGTTATATATAATAATTTACTTTTTAAATATATTATATATAATTATAATTATATATGACTAATTAAATATAAATATGTTTAAATAATTATAAAATTACAAAAAAAATGGTAAATATATATTTATGAATACCTTTTGAACATATTTATTTATAAATATATGTCTTTAATGAATATATACACAGACACAGACATATATATATTTAAATAATTATGAAATTAAAATTAAAAATAATATATCAATTTATATTTATATATATTTAATTATAATTTAAATTATAAGTATATGTCTTTAATAAATATATTAGTTATAATTTTATAATTATGAATAAATGGTATGTTTTATCATCACTGATAAAGACTGGCCTTTATTAGAGCTAAAACGGCACTGATAAAGGCGTGTTTTATTAGAGATTTCAACTATATTACTGATAAAACATACTTTTATCAGCGCTTTTTATCTAGCAATGATAAAAGTGTCATTGGGTTTTATAAATTAACCCTAACTTTCTCCTCCTTCCTCACACCCCTCAAGCTCTCATGAAAGACGATCCCTGTCGTTTCCCCCACTGTCGTTGTTACTGTCGTCGTCATCACCATTGTCGCCGCCTCCTCTCCACCCCTCCTCCTTCTCCTACCTCCTCCTCAGTCGCCATCATGAACTGAGCTTCACTACACGGTTCTCCTCTGTTGCGTATCTCCCCCACTAGTAGCTCTCCTCCGTCGCGCCTCTCCTTCGCCGCGGTGCTCCTCCGTTATTGCCTCTCCTTTGCGGCACCTCTCCTACACCGTGAACGCACCTCCACCATGTTCTTAACCACACCTCTACCGTTAGTTTTTTTCTCTTTCACATTGGGTTTACTTGTTATAGTTTGATATTGATGGTGATTTTTGAATTGTACGGGCTAAACATCCCGCTAAAAATCGTGGCCATTGGTGGTCCTTGTTTGTACACCAGTTATATTTGGTAAAATTCAATTTTCATATACCATATTTTGAGTTGTTTGATTTAAAAATATTCAATGCAATGTGTGTTTTCATCATGGTAGAATATTAATATTATTATTGCCTGAAACTTATAAATTTAAGTGGGTGCAATGTATTGTAGTGGTATTATTAGCCTAATATTTTGTTTCCTATATTAAATTATGACATAGTTGAATATATTTTTTGATGGTATAATTATATGTGGTAATATTACTCCATAAAAATATTTTAGGATTTAGTAATATTTGAAGAATTTTCTTATGCTTGAAACTCAAATTTAGAATTTTGTTAAATAAGTGGATAATGAGCTGGAAGTTACAATATTCCTGAAATGTATCGTAAAGGGGGGAGCTTATCCACTATTGGAGATGAAATATCAATATTTGTGAACTTTTTAATGGGAATAAAGATAATTCCATTTATATATAAGAGTTTTTCATGTAATGGTAATAATGGATACACTATGAGGGGAATGTGTAAGAGTTATTCATGTCATGGGGAGTTTATAAATTTCATGAAGTGGCTTAGGAATAACTTGGTGGTTCTACCCACTTTGTGATTTCCATGCCATATAGGATATCTCAGTATGAATTTTTAAGTATACACTGAGTCAATGTGAACACACTATGATAGAGAAAGTCAAGTTTTCATGTTCTAGTAAAAGGATAATTATGATATATTCTACATAACATGTTTTTTCTGTGTGAGCTATGAAATTTTGTGGTTAACAATTAAAATCTACAATAAAGAGTATCACACCATGTAGTAGATTAAGCTTGAGCCTCTAGTTTTAGAAGAGAATTACATTCAGGTGGTGATGAAAATGTTCATTTCCAGAAGTTTTAAAGTGAATATATGTAACAACGTAACATAGGTCGACATGACATGTCACCCAAGATGGCTTGGTACAAGGCCTGAAGCCCATTCCAGATCACCATGGGTTAGCGATAATTAAATGGGTATCGACATACATAACTATGGGAATGATTTCATCCAAAAAGATAATAACTAAAATCAATTAAAATAAAAGATGAAAATAAGGAATAACACACCTAGAAAGTACAATTACATTACAATCTCCCCCTATGAGGACTTATCATCCTTGATAAGTGTCTCTAGATGTCTTGCTCAACCATCTTGGGCCACTGAGCCTATGCATCAGACTCCCGATTCCAATGTTCTTCTTAAATACGCCCATGAAAAAACTCAAATGTTAATCCCCATCGTCCTTATCAAAACCTTTTCAATAAAATCAACAATTTATAGTATATTTTTCTCAGACAATGTCTAAATAATACCAAGTTTTATGACTTTCCCAAGTGTAGATGTCTAAATAAAACTACATTATGATTTTTCACATGATTCAACCCATGAACTAAGTGAACAACCATACTAGCTCCCATCACAAAGTTAGCCTAACAACCCAATCCCCACTATTTAGGTTTACATCATTGATTCATTCTTTATATCCTCTAATCGATACCCTAACATGAGTATCAATCATCTACCAGTGCAACTCATCCACTTATGTGCACACACAAAACCAACCACCTCTACCTATGAGTAAGGTTCACCTACACACCACTCCCAATGTGCACTAAGAAATTTCATCACTACCAAAACATAATCATGAAAATATCCCATTGGCAGCTGAATATTGACACTTAAAATCCTTTCCAATAACTCCCATACATGCTCACATCACTGAACCCAATGGAATAACTCAAGGACCCATCCACTTACCCAGACATGACTCTTACAGTTTGACTCTCTACATCCTCACATGGGCTTGTTAGTGACTGACATGTGCCTATCGTGGGGTGTGTCAAAAACAAATATAACCTAAGTTAAAATGTATTATAGTGGGTTACCTAGGTTGTCTCTAGAGAGGAGTGCTCAATAATAGTGTTTTTCACTTAAAATAAGAGAAAGAACTGATGTTGTTTTTGAAATTGTTTGATTTGGAAAATACAAGAAAGAAACTAAATAAAGTAAAGCAATTAAGTGGAAGTTTTAAAAAAAATTGAAAAATGATGTGATTTAAATCAGTGATATGAAATGGTGATCTGCTTAGGGTTGGTTTTCCAATTGTAATTCTATCACAATTCACTTTAACCAATTCTATTCTACTAAATCGTTAAGAGTGAGAATCCAAAATTGTTTCTTCTCACTCCCTTGGTAAAATGAAAATGTGAGAATAAACCTTAAAAAACCTCAGATTGGTCTAATATCCTTTTAATGTGTAATATATTTGTAGAAAATACCCTCAATTATCTTAGGCAATTCCTAATCGGGTCTTGTTTATCCCAAGCAATCAAGAACATTCACTACTCCTCACACACATATCGGTGATCACTGAGTACTTAACCACTAAGTCTTGGTTTATTCCATCATTTATAAACAAGAACCTAGTGGAGGGAGATATTGATCATTGAAAAAATATAAATAAATAGCAGAATCTAAAATCAGATACAATAGTACATGATAATAACAACTGTTATAAGAAATTGAAACTGATTTGCAGAAGAGAAAAGGGGATTTTAAAACATTAATAGAAAGAACTCATGAAATACAAAATGAAAAACCTCTCCTTCCCCAATAATAAATAATTTTACCCCACGATGGTAAGGGTAATTGTGAATAAGGGGCAAGAAGAACACATTACAAGACTAAGAAGTGTAAAAGAAAGAAAATAAAGAACAGAAATTTGATCCTCCAGAATAAGTCCTCCATACATTTGCCTCTATTATACCCAACATCCGGCCAAAACTCATTGAGGATCCTTCTTATATAATGTTGGTAATGAAGTTGGATATTGACCCTAAAAATTTTAGAGTCATTGGATAGTTTTAAGGAATGATATGTCCGAATCAATGACCATTACTTTTCTGGATTCTAAAAACTGTTTCACTCACTCCAATTGGACGTGCCCAAAAGATTTCTTAATGAGATTCAAATTTTATGAAATTTAATGTGAACTGTAATTTTAAAGTCCTATATCAAAAAAAGCTATAATAACATCATTTTATGGTAAGTGGAATGAGATATTTTATATTTAATGTGGTGGGATCCATTCTTCCAGCCAGACTAAGTTCTCCACTTGATTGAATTTTATGTAACATTGGGTTTCGAATTAGGTTTTGGTTAAGAAGAAAAAATTGAATCCCACAAGCATATGAAGCCTAAAAAAAGGATTCACTTCAATTGGATCAATAATATAAATGTTATTCCTGAAAAACAAAAATCTATAGAAAACTTTCAATTCTACAGAATTACCTCATTTTCACATTTAAGCCCAAAATACACCAAAAACACATAAATAATGAAAATACACTCAAATTGAATAATTTAGAGGGATTAAATCTTTGAAAAACATATTAATAATAATGAAAATATTAACTCTATAAATTCCCCCACACTTATCACTTGAACTCCTAGACAAGTCAGAATCAAAATAAAATCAAAGTATATTCAAAACACATATCCATGAGATCCACCAATTTGACAATAAGAAACAAAATATATCATGCCTTCTAAAAATATGTTATTTTATGTTCTTAATTTAAGATCATTCAATATATTTACTCTTCATTTCTCCTCCCATGCACACAAAACACATACCTAACTTTCATTATCTCTCATCACACAAATTTCAATTTTCATTGCAATGTCTTTATCATCCAAAATCATAAAAGGGTCACCATAGGCTTGATAAATTCCTAAATATCCACCTCATGTGAGTCAAATAAATATGTTTATCATGAGGACTTATCAAATTTGTTTTGTGTATTTAGGTTGATAGGATTTAGATTTAAAAATTCGAAGGCTGAATGAAGAGGGCTTGGTTCTTTTTGAAGCAAAATTACATTACTCTAATTTTCTCACAAGTACGGTCTCCTCTTCACTCTCCTTAGTAGAAAATCAGCACCTTATTAATGGAATATCAAAGAATATTCACACAGTTCATTATTTCAGCAACAATCATTTAAATCTTCTCAAATATAATCTTTCTTGAAAGCTCCATAAAAGGCACAACTTTCTTTCTTCATTATAATCTCCAGAAAGGCACAACTTCTCTTATCGTGAAAGCTCTAGAAAAGGAACATATTTTAGAAGAATGATTTTTTATCATAGCAATAACATCTCTTCAACATTTTATTTTCACCCAAAGTATCCACAAATAAGGTAGTACAATACAATACATCTTCCCCCACACGTACTCTTAACTAGATCATGCAATTTTACTTCAAGAGCAGGTTAAATAGGGAAAATTAGCTTGTAATATGGCTATCCTAACAGGATGTTCATGGATTCTAGAGGCTAAAATGATAAAATGTTCAAGGTAGGACATTAAGAAATAGATTTTATTGAAAAGGGGGCTTGAAATCGAAGAAATTCCTCAATCATTTAAAACATATGTACCTCAAACCCTCAAGTTTTGATAGGAATAAATCAAATTATGGTTAAATCAAGCATTGTTTGGTTCTCTTGAGAAGTGAGGTGAATGTAAATAATATGAAAAAAATAGGTTATGAATCCTCACGGGAATGTGATTTCAAATATAAATACAGTGATATGTGGCATGGGATTCAAAAATAAAAGTACTTTTCATGAAATTCACAAAGAATTAAACTTGAAACAAAGTCATTTTCAGCATTCATTTAAGCTCAGTTTCATGCAATAAATTGTTTCACTCATGGAAATGGGTTTCAAAAATTTCAAAGATAATCATTCCTACTCAAAAGTTTCAAAAACAAACAAAATTTTAAAAATAAACTCAATTTATTTTTGTTTTCCTTTTTATTTAAAATAGGTGAAAATAGGAAGACAAACAATAAAAATCCTAAACTACAAAGGTTCCCTCCCCCACATTTAAATGATGAAGTGTACAAAATGCGTTCAAATGGATTTAACATATAATAAGATTTGAAAAATGAATCACAACAAGAAAGACAGTGTAAAGGAGAGGTACAACCAGGTGGATTTTATTGATAAACGGGTTGGAGGAGTGTGATCTCCTCTATTGGCCCTGATGGTATGGTCCTAAGGAATTTCTTCAGCCTATGCCCATTGACAGTGAATGGATCCTGTGCTCCATCCTTCAAAATATGTACATCACCAAAAGGATATACATTAGTAACTATAAATGGACCTTCCCACCTGGAATGAATTTTACCTGGCATCAGCTTGAGTCTTGAATTGAATAACAACACTTTGTCTACAGGATGAAAGTCTTTTGGTTGGATCAGTTTGTCATGAGACACTCTTTTTCTCCCTTTGTAAATCATGGAATTTTTAAATTCTTCCCTTCTAATTTCTTCCAGCTCCAATAACTTCAATATTCCCTCTTTCTCGGCACTTTCAAGATCCAGATTTATCTTCCTCACATCCCAGTATGCCTTGTGTTTCAATTCCACTGGTAGGTGACAACTTTTCCCATAAATCATCCTATATGGAATCATTTCAATTGGGGTTTTTTAGGCTATCATGTAATCCCATAATGTGTATTCTAAACTTTGTCTCCAATCCTTTCTATTTGGATTAACAGTCTTTTCCAAAATTTCTTTGATTTCCCTATTGGACACTTCAGCATGCCCATTAGTCTATGGATGATAGGGAGTTGATGTTTTATGATGCACCCTATACTTTTTCAACAAATCCTCAATTCTCCAATTACAAAAGTGAGTCCCTTGATCACTAATGATGGCTCTGAGAACTCCAAAACTACAAAATATGTTATGCATGACAAAATCACGAATAACTTTAGCATTGTCAGTCTTGGTGGATTTTTCTTCCACCCATTTGTAAACATAATCAATAGAAAGAAGAATATAAAAATTTCCAAATGAAATTGGAAAATTTCCCATAAAATCTTTCCCCCAAACTTCAAAAATTTCACAAAAATTAAGTGTATTTTGGGGAATTTATTGTCTCTTTGAAATATTTCCTGTAAAATGATATTTTTCACACCATTTGCAAAATTCATGAGAATATTTGAAAAGTGTTGGCCAATAAAGTACAGATTATAAAACCTTCCTTGTTGTCCTTTGATGTCCAAAGTATCCTCCACAAGCTAATATGTGAAAAAACTTAAAGACTGATTCAATTTCATTTTTAGGAAAACATCTTCTAATCATTTGTTCATTTCAAATCATCCAAAGAAATGGATCATCCTAGATGTAATATCTAGATTCAGCTTTCAATTTGTGAATTTGGGGAGAATTTAAATGAGATAGGACCAGAGATGTTACCAAATAATTTACCATGTTAGCATGCCAAGGTAATTATCCTTCATTCAAGTACAACTACTCTCATGGAAGGATATCATTTAGTGGTTAAATGTCTGGAATTTTAATTTCAGCGGTGTTGGGTAGTCTACTTAAGTGATCATCCACTTGGTTCTCATATCCCTTCTTATATTTGATTTCTATGTTGAACTCCTGTAGTAGTAGCATCCATCTCACTAGCCTTGGTTTTTCTTCAGCCTTCTTCATCAATTACCTAAGAGTTGCATGATCAGAAAACACAATGACTTTAGTTCCAAGCAGATATGATCTAAATCTTTCTAATGCAAAAAAAAACTGCTAAAAATTCTTTTTTTGTTGTTGTGTAGTTGAATTGGGCTACATCTATGGTTTATGAGGCATATTCAATGACTTGTGGGCTACCCTAAATTATCTGATAAAGTACTTCTCCAACTGCTTGGTTTGAAGCATCACAAATTAGCTCGAATGGTTCTTCCTAATTGGGTGGCTACATTACTGGTGGTGTAATCAATATCCTTTTCAAATCATCAAAGGATTCCCTACATGAAACATTGAAATCGAAATCATCATCTTTCAAAAGTAATCTAGGGAGAGGGAGAGAAATCTTACTGAAATCTTTTATAAACCTCCTGTATACTTCTGCATGTCCTAAAAATGATCTAACATGTTTCATACAAGTTGGGTAAGGCAAATAATTTATCACTTCAATTTTTGATTTATCAACTTCAGTGCCTTTCTGTGAAATTACATGACTAAGAACAATTCCTCTCCCAAACATAAAATTACACTTTTCAAAATTCAAAACAAGGTTCTTTTCAATGTAAGTTTTCAAAACTTTTTCCAGATTTTTCAAACAATGGTCAAAATAATTTCTAAAAAGTGTGAAATAATCCAAGAAAACCTCCAAGAAATCTTCAATATGATTAGAAAATATACTTACAATACACCTCTGAAATGTACCTGGAGCATTACACAATCCTAATGGCATCCTTTTTTATGAAAAAGTGCCAAATTTACAAGTAAAGGTAGTCTTATCTTAATCCTCAGGAGCAATGGGTACCTGAAAATAACCTGAAAATCCATCCAAAAAGCAATAATGAGTTCTTCTGGCCAAAATCTCTAGCATCTGGTCAATGAAAGGGATATGGAAATGCAATCTTATTATTTTGATACTTTAGGAAAATAATCTATCAGTCATTTGTGATGTGTAAGAATCAACCACACCTCAATCCGGCACACCATGTCACTGGTATGACTCCAAATGTGTCTTGTTATTTAAAATTGACATGAATTGAAGTAAAAAAACACAAGTGACATACTAAAAACCATGAAAATGCATTTGGATTGTTTTTATGATTTAGTACAATGATCCATGAGTCATTTTTGATAAGTAGAAATCAATCCCACCTCAATTAGATGAACAGTGTGACCGATATGACTAAAAGTTTCCGCTGTCAGTTTAAAATTGACATTTTAACTCAAAACATGCCACTCGCTGAAAAAAAAACAAATGCACTCTGATTGTCTTCCAGATTAAGGGAAGCGATTTGTAAGTCTTTTGTGACATTTATGAAGCAGTCTCACGTCAAATTGATGCACAATGCGACTGATATGACTCAAATTGCATGTTTTTGGTTTGAAATGACATTTTAGTAAAAAAAACACAACTGACATACTGAAAACCAAGTAAATGAATTCTGATTGTTTTGATACTTTATTAAAATGATCCATCAGTCATTTTTTATGTGTATCAATCTACTGCACCTCAATCCGATGCACGATGTCACTGGTATGACTCCAAATGTGTCTTGTTATTTAAAATTAACATTAATTCAAGTAAAAAAACAAATGACATACTGAAAAATGAGCAAACACATTCATATTATTTTTATACATTAGTAAAATGATCCATGGGTTAGTTTTGATGTGTAGGAATCAAACCCACATCAATCCAATGAACAGTGTGACCAATATGACTAAAAGTGTCCGCTATTAGTTTAAAATTGATATTTTAACTCAAAATGTGTCACTAACTAAAAACAAAGAAAATGCACTCTGATTTTCTTCCAAATTAAGTATTGAGATTCATAAGTCCTTTGTGACACGTATGTAGAAGTATCACATCAAACTTATGCACGATGCAATTGGTATGAATCAAATTTCATGTTTTGATTTTGAAATGACATTGTAGTAAAAAACACAACTGACATGCTGAAAACTGAGGAAATAAATTTCGATTATTTTGATACTATAGGAAAACGATCCATAAGTGATTTGTGACGTGTAGGAATCAACTACACCTCAATATGACACATGGTTTCACCAGTATGACACCAAATGTGTCTTGATATTTAAAATTAACATTAAATTAAGTAAAAAACACACCTAACAAACTAAAAATCAAGAAAACACATTCGGATTACTTTGATACATTAGTAAAATGATCCATGAGTTAGTTGTGACATATAGGAATCAACTCCACCTCAATCAGACGAATAGTATGAATGGTATCACTAAAAGTGTCTGCTATTAGTTTAAAATTGATATTTTAACTCAAAATGTGTCACTCATTAAAAATCAAGAAAATGTTCTTTGATTGTATTCCAAATTTAGGACAGAGATTCATAAGTCCTTTGTGATGTGTATGAAGTATTCTCATGTCAAACTGATGCATGATGCAACCGGTATGACTCAAATTTCATGTTTTTAGTTTGAAATGACATTTTAGTAAAAAAAACACAACTGACATACTGAAAACTATGAAAATTCATTCTGATTGTTTTGATACTTTATGAAAACAATCCATCAGTCATTTTTGATGTGTAGGAATTAACCTCACCTCAATATGACGCACGGTGTCACCGGTATGACTCCAAATGTGTCTTGTTATTTAAAATTGACATTAATTTAAGTAAAAAAAACACAACTGACATAGTGAAAATAGAGAAAATGCATTTTGATTATTTTTATACTTTAGGAAAACGATCCATGAATCAGTTTTGTTGTGTAGGAATCAACCCCACCTCAATCTAATGAATGGTGTGACCAGTATGACTAAAAGTATCTGTAATCAGTTTAAAATTGACATTTTAACTTAAAACATATCAATCACTGAAAATAAATAAATTGCACTATTATTGTCTTTCAAATTAAGGAAATAGATTTGTAATTCCTTTGTGATGTGTATGAAGTAGTCTTGCATCAAACCGAGGCACGATGAGACCAGTATGACTCAAATTGCATGTTTTCAGTTTGAAAATGACATTTTACTAAAAAAACACAACTGACATAATGAAAACTAAGGAAATACATTCCAATTGTTTTGATACTTTAGGAAAACTATCCATCAGTAATTTTTGACGTGTAGAAATCAACCTCATCTCAATACGATGCACGGTGTCACCAGTATGACTCTAAATGTGTCTTATTATTTAAAATTGATATTAATTCAAGTAAAAAAACACAACTGGCATACTAAAAACTGAGCAAACCCATTTGGATTGTTTTGATACTTTAGTGCAATGATCCATGAGTTGGTTGTGATGTGTAGGAATCAAATACACCTCAATCTGATGAACGGTTTGACCGATATGACTAAAAGTGTCCGCTATTAGTTTAAAATTGACATTTTAACACAAAACATGTCACTCACTAAAAACTAAGGAAACACACTCAGATTGTCTTCTAAATTAAGGATAGAGATTTTTAATTCCTCTATGATGTGTATGAAGTAGTCTCATGTCTAACCGACGCACGATGTGATCGGTATGGCTCAAATTAAATGTTTTTAGTTTGAAATGACATTTTAGTAAAGAAATACAATAGGCATACTGAAAACCAAGGAAATGCATTCCGGTTGTTTTTATACTTTAATAAAATGATCCATAAATCATTTTTGACGTGTAAGAATCAATGAAACCTCAATCCAATGCACGTTGTCACCGGTATGACTCCAAATGTGTCTTGGTATTTAAAATTGACATTAATTCAAGTAAAAAAACAGAACTGACATACTAAAAACTAAGAAAATTCATTCAAGTTGTTTTGATACTTTAGAAAAATGATCCATGAGTCATTTTTGGTATGTAGGAATCAACCCCACCTCAATCCGACAAACGGTGTGACCGATATGACTTAAAGTGCCTGCTATCAGTTTAAAATTGGAATTTTAAGTCAAAATGTGTTACTCACTGAAAACCAAGAAAACACACTCTAATTTTCTTCCAAATTAAGGACATATATTCATAAGTACTTTGTGATTTATATGAAGTAGTCTCACATCAAAATGACGCATGATGCGACATGTATGACTCAAATTGCATGTTTTCGGTTTGAAATGACTTTTTAGTAAAAAAACACAACTGACTTAACAAAAACTAAGGAAATGCATTCTGATTGTTTTGATACTTTATGAAAATGATCCATCATTCATTTTTTATTTGTAGGAATCAAACTCACCTCAATATGACTCATGGTGTCACCAATATGACTCCAAATGTGTCATTTTTATTAAAAATTGACATTTTTAATGTATTCATCAAATTAATGTTTAATTTATTTCTTTATAGTATTACTAACGTAATTTTTTTTCTTATATAGGTTGAACCATTTTCTCAAGTTGGTATAATTTTTTCATCAACTATTACCATCAGATGACATTTTTTAGAGGTGACTACAGACGTCAAAAGAGAAAACATTAATGTTTTTGACTGTTTGTTGGATATTTGTAAATGAAATTTTATAAAACATTGTTCAAAATATATATAGAAGTGTTTTTTTTATATATAACATGAGTGAATATTTTTATATTCATGATTTCAATTAAATTTATATATCATTTTTTTCCAAACTTTTGTGTGTGTTGCTTGTTTTTTCATCATTTTTATTGTGTATGTGGTTCTTTTATATATATATATATACTATGAGTGCACCACTACAAATAGAGCTTTTAATAGCACTAAAAACTGCCTTTAACAGCACTAAAAAAGAACTTTTAGTCATGGCAAAGATAAAGGGGGGTCCCTCAATGCTAAAAATAGCACTGATAAAGGGGGACCTTTATCAGCGCTTGCTTAGTGCTGATAAAGGACCATCTTTATCAGCACTTTTTTTAGCCCTAATAAAGGTCCCCCTCTATCAGTGTTATTTTTAGCGCTGATAAATGGATAATATAACAGAGCTAAAAATAGCACTGATAAATACCACCTTTATCAGTGCTATTTTGATCATTGATATTTGATACATTTATCAACGCTTAATTAGCACTGATAAAGGCCAAATTGCATGTGCAAACCTAGCACCTGCACACCTGAGACAGCACCTGCACACACAGCACAAACAATACCTACACACAAAGCATAGAAGAACAAAAATTCTTTATACATTTACTTGAAATCATGAATAAAAAACAACACGCTGCTATATACATTTCAAACAATGTTTAATTTGATTACAATTACAATTATCCAACAAACAGTTAAAAACATTAATGTTTCATCCTTTTTGCATCCATGATCCTCTCTAAGAAATTGTTGTTCATGGTATTAGTTTCCGAACAAATCATTCGAACTCAGGAAAAAGATTTCACATATATAATAAAAAAAATATTATGTTAGTAATATAATAATGAAATAAATTAAACATTAATATGAAAGAATACATTAATAAAATGTAAATTGTTACCTGTTACAACCTTTACATGTCCATATTTCCTTGGATTGAATTAATATTTCAAAAGAGGATCAACATGATTCATTGACTTATAAATATTGTTTTGTTAAGATTACATGGATGAGAAAAGAAGAGGAATAAATTTCAACAACAACATGGAATCCAAAAGGTTTCATTTATTGATAATAAAAAAAGGAGGAATCTCCATCGGTTATACAATATGAAATATACATGGTGGTGTATTCAATTTCATAGGAGTATTAAATTTTAGAATAAATTATAACATTTTTCTAGTGATACCACCATCCTAAATAGTTTATAAACCTAATAGTTACATATAGCAGGAGCCTCTAAGAGTGTACTCTCCCATGCCAGGTCAAAGGGAATGAATGCTAGCGTGTCTGCATCAAACATTGGGTCCAACCCTGCTTGGACCCTGACCACTTATGCCTCTCCAAGGATCCCATGCAATATCTAAGGTCCCATTGAAGGTATGTAAGGAATGTATTTCTCATTTTTAGAGAGGGCATAATGAGAACCTACATAATTAGATATGACATGATCATACCAGTTCACTTTTCTCTTAATCTCTTAGTTCTTTAGTGTGATTATCCAAACCCCCTCTCCCTCCCCTCCCCGAGACAGCTTCCCTAGACACCCCCCCCCTCCCACCACTCCACCTGTAGCCCCCCTCCCTCCTCCTGGACAACCCCCCTGCAGCCCCCTCCTTACCTCTGGACACCCCCCTCCCACCACTCCACCTATAGCCCCCCTCCCTCCTCCTGGACACCCCCACTTGCATCCTCGTCCCTACCCCTGGACACCCCCCCTCCCACCACTCCACCTACAGCCTCCCTCCCTCCTCCTGGACAACTCACTCCCACCCCTTTAATCCCCCTCCCTTTCTCTGGACATCCCCCTTACCACCTCCTGGACACTCCCCCCCCCCCTCTCTTGGACAACCCCCCTCCCCTCCTGGACACCCCCTCCTTCCTGAACAACCCCCCTCTATCCCCTCCCCAAGATAGCCCCCCCCCCCTCCCACCATTCCACCTGCAGTCCCCCTCTCTTCTCCTGAAAAACCCCCTCCCTCCCCTTGCATCCCCCCTCCCTTTCCCTAGATATCCCCCTTCCCACCTCCTGGAGAACCCCCTTCCCACCACATGGACACCCCCCCACCTCCCCTCCTGGACACCCCCTCCTTCCTGGAAAATCCCCCTCCCTCCCCTCCTCGAGACAACCCCCCCCCCCCCCCCTCACACCACTCCACCTGCAGCCCCCCTCCCTCCTCCTAGACAACCCCCCCCCCCCCCCCGTGCAACCCCCCCCAGACATCCCCCCTCCCTCTCACCACTCCACCTACATCCCCCCTCCCTCCTCCTGGACATCCCCCTCCCTCCCCTTGCAGCCCCCCCTCCCTTTCCCTGGAAAGCCCCCTTCCCACCTCCTAGACACCCCCCTTCTCTCCTAGACAGCCCCCTCCCCTCCTGGATACCCCTTCTTTCCTGGACAACCCCCCTCCCTCCCCTCCCCGAGACATCCACCCTAGACAGCCCCCTCTCTACCCCTGGACACCCCCCCACCACTCCACTTGCAGCCCCCTCCCTTCCCTTGCATCCCCCCTCCCTTTCCCTGGACAGCCCCCTTCCCACCCCCGGTACATCCCTATCCCCTCCTGGACAGCCCCCCTCCCCTCCTAGACACCCCCCTCCTCCACTCCTGGACATTCCCTCCTTCCTGGACAACCCTCCCCCCTCCCCAAGACAGGCCCCCTAGACAGAACAAAAACATATTGTTCTGCAAATCTATAGTGAACTTGAACCAGCAAAAACCAAATGATATCTTTGGACAATGAAAGACAATCAACTGCAAATATATCAATGAAAATAGTGAAAATAATAATAATAGATTTTAGTGGGTATTACCAAATGAACATATTGTCATAAAAAACTTTTCTATTACAAAAAGAGGGTAAAACCCTTTAAATTTTCATAATAAATCCATTGTGTCCAAAATGGAATCTCTTACATTGCACCAGCAGTGGTGGTATCAAGAGTAGCAAAGTTGGGAACATGAGTTGATGGAGCAAGCTGAATACTGAAAATACACCACTAACATGCTGCGCAGCATGGAGAAAGTGTCTCAATAAGAGGGGGAGCGACTTGCATTGGCGATGAGAATGACTGATATGCAGGCAAAGTAAGATGATCAGTTGATTCTGGCTACGGAGGAGACTGACATGTTTTGAGTGAATTTCAGTCTTATCTTTTGGGCTTTTAGTCATGTCTTTTATGGACTAAATGAAGATATTAAAGTCTATTTAAAGGCAACATGGTGATCTTGGTAAATTATTAAAAACAGTTTTTATCATGCTTTTTGATCTACCACGATGCTCCAGTTAACATCAATGCCCCCCTCCCTACCCCTGAGCACCCCCCCCCTCCCACCACTCCTCCTGAATCCCCCCTCTCTCCTCCTGGACAACCCCCCCTACATCCCCTTTCCTTGGACAGCCCCCTTCCCACCCCCTGGACAGCCCCCTCCCCTCCTGGACAGCCCCCTCCCCTCCTGGACACCCCCTCCTTCCTGTAAAACCCCCCATACCTCCCCTCCACTTCTGGACAGCCCCCTTCCCATCCCTTGGACATCCCCCTCTCCTCCTGGACACCCCCCCCCTCCACTCCTGGACACCCCCACCCACCTGGACACCCCCCTCCCTCCTAGACATCCCCTCCCTCCTAGTTCTTTAGTGTATACCCATTAATAAACTTCTTTATACAACTATATTTTCATTATCTATTTGATAATGGAATAAATATTATTCATACACCATCATTCACTAATATGAATTATAAAATCATATATATTCTTGAAGATATACAGTTCAACAAATCAAGGAAAAACACCAAACAAAAAATATATTGGAGGAATAGGAATGAAATTTCACATAAATTTAATGTGATAAATGTAAATGATGCATATGTTGGGTCTTTATGACATTAAATAAGATATATTGGGTCTCAAATTGAACTGAAATATAATTATTGGGCCTTTACATGGGATTGGAATTGGTTTGGTTGGTTGGAACTTTTGATGTCTCACTACAGACCCACTTCAGGCTACTCTAGAAGTGATCTACCCATTGTATATTATCAGTATTGAATGGAACTTTGTCTGTACACCCCTCCCTTCTGGACACACCCCCTCCCTCCCCTCCTAAACACCCCACTCATGGACACCCCCTAGACACCCCCCCTTCTTTTTGGACACCCCCCACTCCTAGACACCCCCTGGACACCCCCCCTCCCTCCTGGACACCCCCCACCTGCCCTCACACCTAGACACCCCCTCCTTCCTAGACACACCCCCTCCTAGACACACCCCCTCCTGGACACCCCCCCCCCACTCCTGGATACCCTCTCCCTCCTGGACACCCCCACCCACATTTAAGGAAAACTAATTAGAAAATTAAAAATCCAAGATATTGGTTCGCATCAAGATTTTAAGATGCTCATGAGTGGACTAAATGACTATGCATTGGTCGAATTCCACACTATCGACCAGTGTAGTCCAATGAGTTATGATTTACTAGAAATAAAAATCATTTCTAAAACCAGTCTTCATAACCTAAGGATATAAAACATAATAAAGGGTGATCATATTTTCTCAATAAATGTAAAAAAGGGAGATATCAATGATCATATATGGATAACATAAGTAGTAGGAATTCACCTTTATCCTATTTTTGTACAATCTTCCATCAGGTATGATGCCCATTCATTTATAAACACATCTATATCATCTTGTGAATATGAGTTTTTTAAAAGTCATGGTAGTACTGAAAAAAATATAAATACACAAAGTATTAATAAATTTTTTAAATGAAATCATAATTATTTTCGAAAATACCTTGTCAAGGATGCTAGTTTGTTGATGAAATACGATCTATCTCATAAATTTACAAACATAATAACCACAATACTTTCTGTTTGTTTGTTTTGGACACTACAGAAACATCGAAAAAAATATGTAATTTGTTTTCATATGTGTTTGGATTGTGCAATGTTATTATATATACCGGGATACTTTTCGAGTTGTAGATCTTGTAGGCGCTCTTATCCTTAGGCCCTGGATTCATTCCATGAAGTAGATGATATTTATGCATCACCCTAACATAATAGAATCCTCATTAAAAGATAATATAAATTATATAACTAGATGTTTAGTTTTAAAATGTTGGATCTAGTGTATTGAAAATTAACAAACACCATCATGTGTGGTCAGTTTGTTGGATATACATGCATTGAATCCAGGAAATAAACCTTTGGAGTATCCAAATTGACTACAATCAGCATCCAATGCTGCCTAAAACACAAAAAGGAATAAGTAAAGAAAAAAATGAAAATATAGTTGATATGATTAAATTGTAGAGTTTTACCCCTGCATCGTTGGTATTAAAAAAAGTCTGCCATCCATAATTTTGTTTTCAAACAATTTGAGCAGGGATGACATTATTGCACCCACTTTATCAGAATCTATTTTCTCTTTTAAAGAGTTTATGTGAGGACTAACGAGTCCAAAAAATCGTGGGGAAATCCCTTCAATTGTTTTTCATATATATGCCTACGAAAAATATGAAATTTATTTAGTCATAATTATCAGAGTATATCATCTTTTGTAAAATCAAATCATAAAAACATACCTCATGTATACATTTAAAAATTAGGTTCCTAGCCATTCATAATTGAGGATTTCATTTACATTTTCAGCACTAATGAAATTTGATGCTTCCTCTCCATACATATTTTTTTGAAAATCAACTGTGTGAGCATTGTCATCTATCAACTTTTTATCCACATGATCATGCAATGATATTAACTATGGATATAGAACGGGAGGTGTGAAGGTGCTCTCAGTGGACTGTTTCAATCGGTTGGTTGATCCTTAAGATAGTTTTGAGTTGATATTTAGTTTCACCCCCTTCTCTTTTTCATTCTGTAATAACATTCATTAGTTCATACCTTTTTTCATTAAATGTTAAAGGTCCAGCTTGAAAAATAAATTGAAAATTGATACCTCCTTGTCGACATGTTTTTTTGCAAGAATTTTCTACCATGCGATGAATGTTACAACAGCTTGTTCAACCGTATGAATGTTGTCATCATAATTTGGAATAGGTAGCTCGGCACTCGGCTCATTAGCTATCTTAATTGACACTCTGAAATGATTTGTTGGAAGTTGTTTGTTGTGTAGCATGTCGTTCTTCGTATTGAACACCGTATCCCTCGCTACAAGGCGATAGGTGGGAGTTGATAGATATAAATCACAGTCATTTTCACCCTATAGAATATTATTAAATGAAAGGTATCAGTGTCTATGTGATTCACATTTCACATAAACAATTATTAAAACATTGATTACCTCAACTAAGTCAGGTTTTTAGGGGAATGTTTCGCCTCAAAGCTGGTGGGGGTGGAGCGGGATCGTCACACACGGGTTGTTGTTGAGTTTTTTATTCTCTTTGCCTCTCCCCCATCAAATTTGATATCATCTCTCTTTGGTATTGTAATTCTTCTTGAAAAATATCTAATTTTTCTTGCAACTTTTCCATTTTTTCATTTTGATCCTCCACTTGTTTTTGTTTTTGAAAATATGTTCGGGGTGTCGCCCCAAAACCTGCACCTCTGATGCGGCCATACTGTTCTGACTACTTTAAGGCCACTGAATTTTTTTTTCATATGGAACGGGTGTTGTTGATTCCTATGACTATGTCAGATAGAAAATATATAAAAATAAGTAGTCATTTTTATGTAATAGAAATTTAAAGTAAATCAAATTTATATTATGTCATACTTACACATGTTTCCCACACTTTTTGTGTGTTTTCATATATCAGTATCCCCTCCTTATTTACACGAGCCTCCTTCCATAGTACATGGCATGGGATGGAAATGGATTTTGATTTTGATTCATCAATCTACATATAAACAGAGAAACATGGTTATGGTGTTGTTTTATGTCACATAAAATTAGTACGGTAGATTTAAAAGATGTACCAATTTTTTATCAAGTGAAGTGTACCCCATCTGTAACGTCCTGACCCGGATCACCCCTGAACTGGGTTGGTATGTTACAAAGTGGTATCAGAGGTTTAGGTTTCTTTCTTTTCCTTTGTCTTACTGTTTTGGGGTTGGTAGGCAGGAGACTAGGAATGTGTCGGCGCTTGGGTTAATAGTTGTGCTTGGGACTAATCACCTCATGTACAGGAAATGACCAAGTGTCTAGGGATGGGAATTTATATTTGTACTATTAGAGATTACAGTTGATATTATTTCACCTTGAGTGACTGGTGTATTTTCCACTATTTATTGATTTTGAGAATTTTGAAAAGAATAATTTTCTTGGCCTGATATGGCAAGGAAGTTTCATACATGCATCATCTTATTCTTTTAGAGATTCACATGTCATGAATGTAACATGCCATGTAGTTTCATTAGTAGGATGCCTGCAAATTTGGATTGTGTTCCTTGGGTGAAATTCTATGTTTGATCTGTTTTAGCATGCCTCTCTAGATAGCATGTTACGGTGATGGATTTAACATGCTTTGGTGATTATATGTCGTACTACCTTAGTTATTAGCATGTTTTGTTGTTTTGACATGATTCCGTGTTATATCATGTTGTTATTTCACTGTTTATGCTAACATGTTAAAGATGATTTGATATGTGAAAGGGGTGATGAAGTTAAAATGTTAAATGAATGTTGATTGTGTTAAATGGGGGCCAAAATCCAGCAATAAGGTGTATGGGTGCCTTATTGATTGGTAGGTATCCACCCATATAATTTGGATCGTTAGGTTAATTATGTTAGTTTCTGAATTGACATTGGTATCGATTAATGAGAGCCAATTTTCAATCCATGGAGTGTATGGGCGCTTCATGAGTTGGGAAATGACGACTCATATTAAATGTGATGACTTGATGCCATGTGAAATGCTTATAAATGTGATATATGTTTAATATTGATCTGAAATCAATTGGCTAGATTCTAAAATGAAACTGGACCCAAGTAGGTCAGTTGGGGAGTGTTTTATGGGATAACCCATTTGGGTGTTTAAAATTTTAATACCTATGTGTTTGTTATTGGGTTTCTTTATAGAAAACCCAGTTTGGTTAAAATGGGATCCTCGTAGGTCTTCTTATCTTCATAAAAGTAATTTATTTTGATAAGTTTTTTGAAAATTACGGGATGTCAACTAACGTAAATGTTTTAAAAAGGGAGTTTTATGAAACTTACATGTTTTTACTAAGAGCATTTTGAAAATGGTACTTTGATGTTTTGATTAAATATTTTGATGATTAAAGATTAAAAGTGATTAAATATAAGAGGCTTGGAAATGGAACACATTGTGGTGTCCACTATTTAAAACCCACATGTAAAGGGTAGTTCGGACTTCTCTTGAGTTTCCTTGGAATGAAAGCATGATTACTTTCCATAGGCATTCTTATCATTAAAAATTGCCTTATTTTCAGATTTTGATCCTAGTGACTTGTTTTAAGTGACTCGGTTTAGGGTTGACACTTTTTCTTCATATGGGGCTAACCTCTGGTCAGTAGCGCCCCCAAAACATAAATGTCTTGCTAGCGCTATGGATTTTTTCACTCTTTTGGAGTTGTTGGGTTCTGTTGTCCTAGGTAGTACTTCTAGTTTCCAATGAAACCCATGTTCGAACGGGTGGTGATGTGTTTCTTGACCTTGTTGGGGGCTTGAGCATAAATCAATGCTCTTTGTCAGCTGTTTATAAGTGCCTTGGGCATGGTCGACTGCTTTATTGGTCGTTTGACCCTTTCTTCTTAGTAATGGATGACTAGTTATGGTGACGTCCAGGAAAATGGTCGTATGAGGCAATATGACTCCATAATAAGTCTTTTTGTACTGTTGAGTACGGTCTCGGGTCAACTCCATGTAGAGTAACATGAGCGTTAAAGAATCAGTTTCATTTCAATGAAGGAATGGTTTTCGAAAGACCCAAGTGTTTTGACACGCCAATCTTGTTGTTAATCTAGCACGATGGTGAGCGGCTGATCTTTTATTGATACATAATAGGAAATCTTAAGGTGGGTATTGCCACTTGTTCACGATGAATGTGTTGGCAGGTGATGTTTATCTTTTAGAAAAGAGTTGTCTGGTAATGGTTTGATTGATCTTCTTCATGACCTCGGTTTTCTCTTAAGTGCGCTCTTCTGGACACGACGAGCATGTACCCTATATTGACCTCGTTATAGAGACACTAATATGGCGTTGGTATTGTGCCACACTACATTTTAAATGCTATTGGGCTTGAGGTGTAGTTATTATCTGGGTAGTACGCGGGATGCGTTGATTCTTTGGGCTACTTTCCTTCTATTGTTAGGGCACGGTTGTTTTTAAAGTGGCCTTGCAATGGCTTGACTTGAAATTTTTACCAGATATTGGGTAAGGACTTCATTATACTGGCAGTGGTTTTGGATTAGTTTTAAAGGCACGTCGTCAGATAAAGGGCGGAATGGGGTTTTGGGTCTGCAACATCTTTTGAGGGAAGCATGTGAAACCGGTTTCGTTGTTTTATTGAGATTCAACCTTTTATGTTAACAAGGTCCTTCTAATGACCGTATATATAAGGTCTGTTTCAATTCTTATGCTTTAGAGTAATATTTGGATCTAGTTGTAAAGGATTATCCATCATGTTTGAGAAGGGTTAAAGGTGTGATTAGCATTGGGAACGCAACATGTCACTTCTAATAAGATTAAATGACCTTGGTAGGTCGTTTGTTTTAGTAGTGGTTCCCGATGGCTTCTCAGGGATGAGAAGTTTTTAAGGTGGGTATAATGTAGAATCCCACGTTTTTGAACCAGGTTAAAATTATGAATGTTTCTAAATTTATTTTTTGGTTTATCAACATGTCGTTCTTTTTAAACGGAGATCCGGAATTTTATTCCGAGTGTTGGAACACCTAAAGATGTCATTTTTCAAACCTTGATTGAAGTTTTAAGGAAAAGGGGAAGTCGCACAGGTGGCACACAGTTTGTCTAACTGTGTGGCCAAAACGTTCATAGTTGGATTTTTGAGGTAGTGGATAATGCACGGTTAGCGCATGGTTTGTATAACCATGCGGCCTAACCGTGCGAGGAGTGTTGGCTGAGACAGTAGCTAATGCACGGTTAGCGCATGGTTTTTCTAACCGTGTGAGCAAACCGTGAGGGCACTTAAATGATATCCTTAAATCGTGGATCTCACTCATTTTTTCCTCTAAGTGCCTCATTTAAGATCCTAAGTGGCCATAACTCGGGATTACTCTCCCTTGAAGGTTGGAAAAACTCTCCCAAGCGTTTTTGTGGCTATCCAAAGGCTTCTCTTGGTGAATCAAAGCTGGATTCTTGAGGTAGGTAGACGTTCTTCTTCGTTCTTGTTTGGTTTCTTAGATCTACTTAGATCTACATCTCCTCTTCTAAGGGTTTCTTAGATCTACACCCTTTATGGGTAAATATAAGTGTGCGGATGACAAGTTTGATGAGTTTTGGTCTTGGTCTTGCTAGGATAAGTGATCTAAGGCGGGTTCTTGAAGAATCAACCTGTTTCTCTTGAGTGTTCTTTGTTCATTGTGGTTTCCGTCAAAACCTCGAGGTAGGGTCCCAAATATTTTAACACTTTATTTAAGAATTATGGTTTCTTTAAATAAATTAGGAATGTGAGTTTCCTTGATTATGATATTTCGATGAATGACACTTTTAATGTTATTAAGTAATGCCACCCACGTGAGATAAATGAGGACTTGAACATGTGTTAATTTTAAGCATGGATTTCTATTGTAGTTAAAGTGATATGATTAAACAATTTAATGATTTTAATGGGAAGAATGAGTAATAGGATAATTAATTATAGAATAAATTATCAAGTCATGAGTTGGGATAAGATTGTGGCATTTATAGATTACTTGGAATATTGAATATTTGACATGTTCGGGATATAATTTGGAACCTGGTAATAATTAATAGAGGGATTAATTATTACATGTTAAATGGTATATGGTTAACTAATTGATGATTGGTTAAAGAGATAAGATTTAATTAATTAATTGTTGAATTAATTAATTTGCATGCATTAAATTAAGATTGTGATTTGATTGTTTGTTACTATTATTGGCCAAGAGTATCTTTGATGCGTATTAGTTTTCCATGACTTAAGTTGTCTTGGATGGAGTTATTCGAAAATATGATATGTTATGTGAGATAGTTTCTAAATATATCATCTTTGTTCAGCATGTTTTGTGATGATTATGGGGTGCTTGTAGATTGTTAAAGTTCTCGATGAATCACTGTTTGAGTGGACAGGTTCAGGATTGTTAAGGGATTTGGTTAATTAAGTGTTGACTTATCTAAATATCGTTTTGTTTTGTTAATTAATTGTTGAATTAATTAACGGATTGGTTTTGTGGTGTTAGACATGGTAATCTGCACTAATGATAAATATATATGTATGATTGATGAATGGGTTGTGAGACAAGGACTAAGGCTCCAAATACTCACAGGGTGTTAGACATGGCATTCTACACCAATGATAGATGTATATTTATGATTGATAAATGGGTTGTGAGATAGGGACTGATGCTCCAAATACTCATAGGGTGAAAGACGTGGCGTTCTACACCTATCTTTCAAGCAAATATTCTTTTATGGGACATGGACTGATGCTCCAAATACCCATGGTTTGTGAGACAAGGACTGACACTCCAAATACTCATGAGGGTGATAGACATGATGTTCTACATCCATTAATTAACATTAGATTGTGGGTCCAATTGTTCATGCATGAAATTAGTTAATGGTTAATGAAGGTTGTTGTGACATAATGATTTGTGATTTGATTATAAGAAAGGGTTTAGACTTATTAATGAATTGGGTGAACCACTATAAGTGGATGAACCCAGGAGTGAATCACTATTTTAGTGGGCGGGCTTAGATATAACATCTGAAAGATTAAATTGAATAACTTATGATGCGTTATCCAAGCCAAATCACAAGCTTGGATTCGGTCTTGACTTGATTACTTAGATGGTCTTTAGAGACATCTTTGGTGAGTGACTTATATGGAATATGTCGGGCATAGGCCAAATCTCAAGACATTCATAATTTAATAAGATTTGAATAATTGATAAATTATTATGTAATGATTGTTTAGTATGCATGAAAAATATATCATGCATATTCAGACACCAGCTGGAGGGGCTGAAGCAGGTACTTGGGTTTATAGTTACTTGTACTACTTACTTTATTTTATGCATGCCTTCACGTGTTTTAAGTTATTTATTAAATGTATGGATTTGGGGTAGACACTGGTGGTCCTGGCCTACTGATATTTATATCTCACACCCTACTCGGGCCGCCATTGCACTGGGTACCTGAGTAGATTCTATTTGGTTAAAGGAATATGTTTTTTGCATTTACTTGGGAGTTAGGAGCATAGGACCGAGCGGAGGCTCAGGATACTCGAGGAGATCACCCTTGGGGCTTTGGGTCATTATTTATTTATTTCTGTATTGGAATGTAAAGCATGTTGTTTTGTTCATTGTTTTCTACTTTTGTATCATTAACATGTCATGCATGCATCTGCTATATAATTTGGCGTTGGACACTTTTATAAAATGAGTTTTGTTTGTCTTTCGCTGTTTGTCATTTATGAGTTACTACTTCTGCTATTGTTTGTTATCTACACTGATATACCGTTGTGCAACTCTTATAAGAGGGTATAGTCTCCCCAATGACTATCCTTAGACCCTCACTACTAGTCGGCAGCCTCTGGCATACGGGGAGACGCGCTTAAGGTCATGTGACGACCGGTCCGGCCACTGATTTAGTGGTGATTCGGGTCTGAATGTTACATCATCCTTTCTTTATGGTAAGGGTATGTTGGTTTTGTTGTGCGTTCATTATTTTCAACACTCATTTGTTGTTTCATAAATAAAAAACTATCAATCAAAGTTATGAATACAAGAAACGTCAAACAACTTATTACCCCACACAATGTACCTAAAAAGTATGCTCCCCATGATGGTTTCAAAATGCATCCCACACTCCTTGGGATATCAAGTGTGCATAAAGAGGAGGTGGGTGCAGTTTGATTTTCCCTTCAACATCTTTAAGATGATATTTCGTTATAATTTTGAAAAAAACTCTATGAATCCTTCCTGCAACTCTTAATACATATTCCTTGTGCGACATATCTACTATAAATGCACTCTACAATGGATGGTTAAGACTAAGTCAATGTTTTAGTATTTTATTTTATTTTAATAAATTAAAAAAATGATGTCATAATGTTACCATAATCTCTTCCCACATTAGTGTCTTAAGCCCGGTGACAACATGGTGCCAAGACTGTACATCAATCGACATACGTTGTTGAGTGACGATTCTAATGTAGCTACTAAAGATGGCTCTATTGGGGTTAACGTGTTGGCCTCGCTTATTCCATCCCACCTCAAATTTGATGCCTTTTTATTTTTCCTTAAGGATTTTGGCTAACACTGTCAAACTACGGTGCTCTTGTTTTTTTTTATTTTAGGGTTTAATTTCCTACCATTTCCTTAGAAGTATCATCATTATATTCCTCCGGAGTGCTAGCATCAGCATTGGGACCAACAGTAATAGGTTGAGAAACCTGTTGTACCTCAGCACTAGGACCAGCAGAAACAGGTTGAGAAACCTGTTGTACCTCAACACTGGGACCAGCAACAACAGGATTATAAACATGTTGTTTCTCTTCACTAGGACCACCAGCAGCTGGTTGAGAGACCTTTTGTGCCTCGGGATTGGGCGCATCAGCAGGTGCAGAAGTCATTATCTGTAGAAGTGGTTTAACATTTAATTTAGATTACATAAAAGTAGCAACGAACAAATAATAACATAACATAACACAATTTATATTACAATAAACAAATAACCTTATTATTGTACTCTATTTTTTTAAAGGCTGAAGAGATTTGACCCCTCTATCGACTATGTAAATCCCTTCATTGTGGTCTCCTCTGACATACAAAATTTTGTCTACATTGGGACCACTGCGAAATGATTGTGAAGTCCCTATAAAAGGGTCATATTCTGTTGAACTTTCATCTGACCCTTTAGTTGTTTTGGTTGATAATAGAATAATTAACCAATTTTGGTTTGTGGGGTTTAGAACATAAAATACTTGTACTAACTATGATGCCATTATAAATGGTTCATCTTTCTCCCCTTCCTTACTGAAATCAACTTTCACGAATCCTAATTCATTTATTTTAATATCACTCATGTTATCAACCCACTTGCATTGAAAAATTGGTACTTTGAATTTCGTATAATCCAACTCCCATATTTGTTTGATGATGCCAAAGTATGACATATTCGCATAAATTGGATTTCTGTCCTTAGCAGCGGAAACATGCATCACCTCAGCCACAAGTGTAACCCCACTATTATGCATGGTACTGTATTCATCATGTTCATTATTATATAATGTATAACCATTAATTACATAAGCATTATAATATAATACATACACACTTGCTCCTCCAGCTAGCCATCGAAGTTGTTCTGAAATTGAGTCTAGATTTTCATCTAACTGATTAAAAATATGGTCCTAAAACCATCCTATAAACTGTCTATTATGTGTATTTGATATCCATTTTTCATCCCTAGAAGGATTCAAATGCCTAATAATTTCTTTTTGGGTTTGAACATATGAGTCAACATCGAAACTGTTATGAAAAACGTAAAGGTGAGTCTGCTCTCGATCTGTAATATTGATTGTGACAACCTCTCTTCCAAAAATTTCTTCACCCTCAAGCTACCTAGTGTGATGAGATTTAGGTAGGCCAATTTTTTCCACACCAAACAGGTATTTAGTACAGAATTCAATGGCTTCCTCAAAAATATATTTCTCCTTAATACAACCCTTTGGCTGACTTCGATTTTTGACATACCCTTTCAAAATCTTCATATATCGCTCAATGGGGTACATCCATCTATAATGTACAGGACCACATAGTCTAATCTGTCTCACCAAATGAACCATCTAATGAACCATCATATTGAAAAATGTCATGAGGAAGAAAATTTCCAATTCACATAATATGACGGCAACTTCTCTTTCCATAGTTAGAAATTTCGCTGGGTCTATAACTTTGTTGTATATAGATTTGAATAAGAAACAGAGCTTTGTTAATGTATGGAGCACATTCTTGGGAAAAATGCAGTGTAAAGCTATATGGATTAGATCTTGCATCAAAACATAGCAGTCATGTGATTTCAAACCCTTTAATTTTAAATCGCTCATTGACATAATGTTCTTGATATTTGATGAATACCCCTCTAGAACCTTTACATCATTCAAGAATTTGCAAAACTGATATCTCTCATACCTGGAAAGAGTGTAAGCAGCAGGAGGAAGAAATGTTCATTTTTCACCCTTCACTGGTTCCAAATCTTCTCATATTCTCATCTCAACCATGTACAATCTAGCCTTAATTCCATACTTTGTTTTGTCGGGCGCATTTAGCAATGTGTCGATGACACCATCACATACATTTTTTCAACATGCATAACATTACGAAAATGTCTGACATACAGACAATACCAGTATGGTAATTCAAAACAAACTGATCTATTTTTTCAACTGATTTTCATAAGGTTTTTCGAAAACGGTTTACCAAAAGTAGTGTCCACATCTTTTACTTTCTCAAACAATTGATCACCTGTTAGTGGAGATGGTGTTGTATGTTCTTATGAACTTCCGTCGAATGATGTTGTCCAATATCGGTACTTATGCCATTGGGGTAGAAATATTTGATGTCCTAGAAACACATTTTTCGATGAATGTTTCAAACTAATTGACTGTATACCTTGTTCTCAAACGGGACACCCTTGATTTCCTTTAATGCTATATCCTGAAAATTTTCTATAAGTAGGAAAGTTATTTATCATCTCATACAACATGGTTTTCAAAGTGAAATATTCATTTTTGTAAGCATCATACAACGTAACACCTGAATCCTACAATATTTTATAATCCTCGATCAATGGAGCCAAATAAACATCAATATAATTACCTGGTTGTTTTGGACCTGATATAATCATAGATAACATGATGTATTTTCGTTTCATGCATAACCATGGTGGTAAGTTATAATTTACTGAAATAACCAGCCATGTACTATGACTGCTGCTTTGAAAACCAAAAGGATTCACCCCATCTGTAGATAATGCCAGACGAAGGTTTCTCGGCTCATTTCCAAATTCAGGATACTCATGATCAATTCTCTTCCACTGAGGAGTGTCTGTCAGGTGACGTAGTTTCCCATCTTTAATTCTTGTATCTGCATGCCATGTTAATTGTCCTACAGTCTCCTCACTTCCATATAGGCGCCTAAACCTTGGAATGATTGGAAAGTACCATATAACTTTCATAGGACTAGAATCATCTTTCTTGTATCGAGAAACACCACACTTTGGGCATTCTTTAAGTGAATTGTGGTCCTTGAAAAACAATATACAGTCATTTGGGTAGGCATGTATTCTTTCAGAGATCATACCCATTCTAGGAGCATGTCATTCAGGAGAGCAAGTAGTTCTGTAAAACTGATGTCACTCCACCCGTTTCCTGCTTTCAAATTATACAGATTCAGTATGGCTGACAATGCTGTATATTTAGTGCAACCAGCCTACAATGGCATTTTTGCACAACTATTTAACTTCTCAAACAATTTTGGGAAATCATGAAGTTCATATTCAACTGTTCTTGTCATTTCTTCAATACGATCTTCATCATCATTCACATCTATAATCACATCCTCCATACGATCGTCTTCATTGTTCACACTTGTAATTATATCAGATGATCCATAAAACACCATGTTATCTGATCCACTACCTATATTCGTTTTTCCCCATGTTTATTCCAGCATGTATAACTTCGATCTATTCCGTGATAGATCAGGTGTTCATCCAACTCCTCTTGACTAATTTTTCTTGAATAACAACAGCGTAAACATAGACAAAGGATTTGAGAATGGTCACCTGCATGATCTTTTACAAACCTGATAAACTCTTTCACGCCATCTTCATACTCTTTTTTCAACCGATTGGCATTCATCCATTCTTTATTCATATTCATCTTCTTTTTGGGTTTGATCTCGAACTTGCCTAATATCATGTTTTAATTAATCAAGTAGCATTTTTTGGGTTTTATAAAAAAAATCATGGTACAAATGCCTCTACCATGAACCATCATTGGATATAATTTAACTATTACTCTAACCTCACTAACTCTATGTCCACAAATTTCATCTCCAAACTATAAAATATAAAAATAAACACATCACATGTGGTTATAAAGTCCATACATGTGTGATTGTAAACATAACCAATAGGACGCCCTCAAAAAAAAGTAAGGATATAATAATAGGTCAACCAAAACCTAAGACCAAGGGGTAATATAAGGTATCATAAAGGAACTAGACATAATCCAATGTCAAGAAAACCATGTAAAAGGAAGAAACCAGTCATCATAGAGCATTCCCATGAAGGATCGTATCATACAATAAATTAGTGATACCTTGGGTAGTGTAAGTCCCACATAACCCATATTCGACAATCCGACTGCAATTCATAACTGAAAGGAAAGAAAAAAAGGCTCAAAATGAAGATGATATCTCAAAGAAATCTACATGCTAATATTTTATTAGTTTTGAGACTCTTGATCTTAAATTCTTCTATAACTTCCATGTTATATCTCTAGAACAGTAGTTTTAGATTACACACCATGGATTTATATGTGTGTCTACCGAGGGAGTACCTAACCCTTTTGGAGGACCCTGCCCCGACACATGGGGTAGTACTGAATCCACTGATAGAGGACCTACCATCGATACATGAGAGAGTACTGACTCTGATGATATAGAGGAACCTACCCCAAAATATGTAAATGTACATGAACTCTATCTATATACAGGGGAGTGCGCCCTGTCTTTTGTATATCTCCATGAAGTACCTAAAACTTATACATGGAGGACTCTTCACCAAAACATGGGGGAGTACCATACTCCATATTTTCTCTAAACATCTCACTTGTCACTTGTCAACTCTCAAGCATAGTGAAGATAATTAAAATATCCAAACCACATCGTGTGTAATTTCCAATGATTGAGGGAATCATATTATTGTGATCTACATGAGAAGATATTTATAATGGGCTACTCATACATGAAATACTATCATCTAAGTGAAAAATAAATAATAATAATGAAAATAACATAGCACACAATTTGTTCAATGGGTACACAATGTGTAGGGTTCTCAGTCAAGGTTGGTTGTATACTATCATTTCTAAACTCATGTGAAATCCATACACATGGTGTGTCCAGTAGGGTGAACATCGTGTATGGATAAGATTTACCTGATTTAATCTGACATATATAATATTAGTTCCAAGTTAGTCTTACAAAGACTACATGATGCCTCTAAAAATACATGACATATAGAACAACTTGAGCTAAAGGCGTGTACTTTAGATACATACTAAGTCACCTCACCGTCTATGCATCACATTTTTGTAGAATACACGGTGTGTAGTCCTTACATGACCACTAGGGGTGTATAGTCTATACACATCAAGTTTCTATGGTATCTATACATGGTGTGAGTGAAGTAAAACACATATCATGTGGTTCTACCATTATTTCATGGCATGTACATGGTTTCATGCTAAAGTATATGTCTTGGAGATACATTTTTTGTGACCTAGGCTCACATGACATGTAACATTTAAAATGAAACTTATTCCAAGTTTGAGTCAGAAGATGAGTCATGTGGTGTAAATTTTGGAGATAAATGTTGTGTGGCATTAAAATCTATATGAAATCCATGTATGGTGAAGAATGTTCCATTTAACAAGACTACATACCATGTATTTTAAAAATATATTGAATCTGAAAAACATCATCTCCACACCATACACACCACTTTCACCTCCTTTCATAGTTGTGTTTCCATTACCGACCAAATTTGTCACCCTCATAGAATCTAATGCACCTTGTTGGGTTAATATCATTCCAACTATCACTGTTTAATCCATCACCATCCAACTGTTCTTTAAAATACACTTAGAACTCACCATATCATTATCATCATGCTTTTAAACCCAAGAACTCTTCGATTTTACTCTATTGTGACATTATTGAATAACTATCAAACTCAAATGTGTATTACATCTGAATATTTGTGACGATGGTGGTGGGAAAAATACTCAACCACCCATGGGTGAGCTCATGTTTAGGTTCATCAAAGAACATTAGTATTAGATAATATTATAATTCTCTATTCATGGGGGAAAATTTTCTTAATGTATTACAATTATTTGAACTAAAATTTATTCCACAAAGAAACAAATTACCAAATACTAATATTATTGAGGATAATTTTTATTTTAAATAATCATCAATACGAAAAACCCACATTATAAACAAATACAACGAAAAATCCATGAAATAAAATTTTAGAAAACATGTGAAAGCTTCATCCTCATGTTCATCCCATGCTAGAAATAAAATATTAAAATAATTAAACTAGCATGAACATAGGTAAAATTTAATCAATGTAAAATAATTAAACTAGCATGAAGTATTTAATTTTGTGCACCTTATGAGAAGAAGAATAATTTATTTAATTATTATTCATTTTCATTATTTTCTCACTATAATCATTTTATCATAAAAAATGGTCATCATTGACAATTTTTTTAAGAAGAAGAAGTGAATTCTAGGTTTGTGGAGAATGAGTCAAACACAAAAATAATAAAATCATATCTCATTGGAATCTCCCTAAAGCTCGATGATCACATCACATTCCGCAATTTTTTTTGTCTCCACCACTGCATTGAAAATGAGCAACAAAAATAATTGTTTTTTCTATAAATAGAGAGGCATGTGAGTTTTTATTCTCCAATAGTTTTCCCCACACAAAAAGGAATTAGGTGAAATCCGTTTTTGACTAGGGTGACCATAAAGTGTCTCATAGAGTCCTCTAGTGAAGTGGTTTTCTAGGATTCAGTGGAATTGCACTAGTAACAAAGTGGTGGTGTCGTTGAAATGGGTAAAGTTTGGATTGATATTCAATGGTGAAAGAACTATAACATGGAAAACAAATGACATATCAATCATGCCAACAACTGCAGCACCATACAAACACACAATCGTGCTCACAATCGCAACACCATAAAAACCAAACAATCACAATTTCAGATTTTACAAAGCATCCATTATTCAATTTTGTTTGTTAATTTAGGGGTTATCGCATAAGTTTTATCATCTTGAGGCGTTCATTCATAAGTCAAGTATACATAAATTACCAATTTTTATATTCAAATGTTCAACAGGAACCAACCAACATGCAATTCGTTTAGTGCGCAAACAAGGACCACCAACAACCACGATTTTCAGTGGGGCGTTTAGCCTGTACATTTCACATTAAAACCATCAATATCAAACAGTAAAGACATGCGAACAAGTGGAAACCAATGATTAACAGGAGAAAACTCATCGCGAAGGTGTCGTTCAGCACACGGCAGAGGCAGGGGCGGAGGAGGCAGCCGCGGCGGAGGCAGCGGCGAAGGAGGCAGCGGTAGCGGAGGCAGCGACAAAGGAGGCAGCCGCAGAGGAGGTAGCGGTAGCGGAGGAGGTAGCGGCGAAGGAGGCAGCGGTAGTGGAGGAGGTAGCGGCACCGGAGGCAGCGACGGCATAGGCAACAGCAAAGGAGGCAGCCGCAGAGGACGTAGCGGCACCGGAGGCAGCGGCGGCAGAGGAGGATGACGGTCGCAGCGGAGGAGGAGGAGGAGAGGTCACGGCGGAAAAGGGGTTGGGTTCAGCTTCCGCAAAAGCTTGAACGCGTGCGAGAGAGAAGAGGCCTGTTAGGGTTCTTAAATAAAAACCGCTGTAACTTTTATCAATGCTCGTTAAAAGCGCTGATAAAGGTATGTTTTATCAGCGCTAAAATAAAATCGCTGATAAAACATACATTTATCAAGGCTTTTAACGAGTGCTGATAAAGGTTTCAACGGTTTTTATTTAATAATTTATTTATATTCTTATATATTTATTTAAAATGACATATAAGATAAATATATATTTTTTATTAGTAATTATAACAATAAAGAGTATATATTTATAAATATTGGTACATAATTGTTAATCTATACAAAAAACATTATTTTTTATTATTAATATTATAATTTTATATAAATTAAGAATAAAAACGTTTATCAGTGCTAATAATAGCGCTGATAAATGTTCCCTTTATCAGCGCTAAAAAAATGCTGATAAAGGGCCACCTTTATCAGTGCTTATTTTAGCGCTGATAAATGTTAGCTTTATCGGTGCTTTTATCTAGCGCTGATAAAGGCACACCCTTTTAGCAGCGCTTTCTGTTTAGCGTTGATAAATGGTAGCGCTTCCCTTGTCCTGTTTTGTGATAGTGGTAGTTATTTTTAGCAGGTTTTGCTGGTTTGTGCAGGTTATTTTTGGTGGTTTGATTATTTTGGTTGGTTGTTTATTTTATTTTATTTTTTTGCTGGTTGCTGGGTGTGCTGTTATATAAACAGCATGCCCAGACAGGGAGGCCTTTATCAATGTTAGTTGAAGTGCTGATAAAGAGGGGCATTTATCAACACTTTTCTGAGCGTTGATAAAGGGGGTCCTTTGTCTAGGCTGAAAATAACAGTGATAAAGAACTTACTTTATTAGCGTTTTTTTAGAGATGATAAAGGGTACCCCCATTAACAGCGGCTCGATTAATAACGCTTTTTTAGCAGTGATAAAAGCCTTTTTTAGTGTTGATAAAAGCATGTTTTTGTGGTCGTGACTGGAGAGCCTTGTATTGAATAAATAAGGTTTGATGGGTTGACTATCCCTTGGGGGGGCTATGGTCTTTTTCGACATGTGTGTGAGGTGTGTGTTTAAAATGTAATTATACCCTCAAGCATCTAATATTTATTTATAATTCTAATTATAAATTAATGTATTTATAAATATTTGTATATAAATGTAAATATATTTATATATTTTTATATATATTTATATAATTATATATATATATAATTATATATAAATATATATAATTATAAATATAATAAAAGAATTTATTATTTTAAAAAATATATTATAATTTTAAATTTATTTAAATATATATATTTATTTATTTATTTATAATCTCATAAATAATTTTTTTAAAACATTACATATATATATATATATTTGAATTATTATATATATATTAATATATAATATTTATATTAATTATAAACTTTGATTTTGTAATTAATGTATTTTAATAAACATTATTTTTGAATATAAATATAATAATTATATAAATATATATAATAATATTAATTATTAAAAAAATATCTACGCTAAAAAAACTCTGATAAAGGGTTGATAAAAGTTAAATTTATCGGCGCTTTTAGCTAGTGGTGATAAATGTGCTCATTTTATCACTGCTTTCTGTTTGGCACTGACAAAAGGAGGCGTTGATTTTGCATCAATATGTGGTAGTGATTTTTCATCTTTGGATACTCCCATTTCATTTGTGCAAACTCTTGTTTGTTAGTGCAATATTTTATTTCTTGCCGTTTTTTGCTAGTTGAATTCTGTCTTTTTTTTTGTGTTGGGTTTGGAGATTGATAGATAATAATGGGGTTGTCATAAGTTATTATGAAACGACAATGAATATTATGTAATAATATTATTTTTTTTACTAAAAAATGAGTATAGGTAATTATCAATGGTGGTTTCCAATATCAAAATTTTTATTTAAAAAAAATACGTGGGGGGACGTCAATGATGATTGACAATAGTATTTTTTAACAGTAAAATAAAATAAAAAATGTGGCAACTGTTATGGACGGTCACAACAACCCCTTAGCAATGGATGGGTGAGCATTGTCAATATTTTTTAAAAAATAACCACCATATATATTTTTTTAAACCATAAATATATTTTGATATGATTCTATATAATTAATCTAACTGTTTTAATATTATTATTTGAGTGATACTTTTTATTAAAACCTTAAATGTTAGAAAAAATTTAAAAAAAAAACTAATTTGAATTTGAAACTACGTTTACAAATATATCTCAAAAAAATCGCGGGGCATTGGGGTATATAAAGCGAAGGGCCAGGGCAAAAGAAGAACCCCGCGGGTTCTTGTCTGAGAGAGATGGAAGAAAGCAGAAGGTGCAAGGGTGGGGGGAGCGGCAGAGGGTGCGGGAGGAGGAAGATAGAGATGAAGAAGATCACAAGCTCCTCTCACTGCCAGGTCACCTTCTCGAAGCGGCGCAAGGGGCTGTTCAAGAAAGCCAGGGATCTGTCCAGGTTGAGCGGCGCCAGGATCGGAGTCATCGTCTTCTCTCCCGCCGCCAACAAGCTATTCGTTCATGGCTGTCCACACTCTGTGGATTCCATCGTCCGCACCTTCCTCACAGGCTGCGGCGGCGACGCCATTCATCCAGATCAGGATGCGGTTGTTCGGCTGCCGCCGTCGACCAGAGCACCTCCGGCGGCGGCGGGTACAGAGGAGGGAGGGGTGTGGGGGTTTCTAAACAGGCCGATGGAAAGGATGGGGGTGAGGGAGTTGGAGGAGTTCAAAGCTAGTCTGGAAAAGTTGGCGGTGAAGGTTACCGAGGAGTTGTTATTGGGATAGGGTACCCTACCTTGTATGCGTTTCTGTGTTTTATGTAAAAAGAACCGGGCTGGGGGTTGGTACGCCCTCTTTAATTAGTTTTTTTTTTCCACTTTCTTCTAATTTGTATTTCAATAAATCCATAATAAAAATTGATTTATATTAGAGGCCCACGATTTGAAAACATATTGGCATCATCAAAGATATCAACCTATCCAAGGTATAGAATAAAACACACGCACCTTGTAATAAAAACAAATACGGGTTTGCTTCATCAATATGAAACATTATATATGAATGATAAATATACAGGTGTGACTCAAATCCATCATGGTCTTTATTGATTTGTATATGCACTACTACAAATACGGGCAAGGGAAGCGCCCCCTTATATCACCGCTAAGCAAAACCGCTGATAAAGGTTACCCGGTATCAGCGCTAAAATTTTAGCGCTGATACAGGGTCTCTTTATCAGCGCTTTTCTAGCGTTGATAGAGGGCCTCTTTATCAGCGCTAGAAAAGCACTGATAAATAACTCCGGTATCGGCGCTAAAATTTTAGCGCTGATACATGGTAACCTTTATCAGCGTTAAAGAACCGCTGATAAAACGATCCTTTATCAGCGCTAGAAAAGCGTTGATAAAGACACTCTGTATCAGCGCTAAAATTTTAGCGCTGATACATGAATGATTTATCAGTGCTTTTATAGCGCTGATAAAGGTAGTCTTTATCAGCGCTTTTATAGTGCTGATAAAACCTTAGTCCGTTTTTTTTATAAAGTCGGTCGCACAGTGCCTTCGTTTTATCGCGACCTAAAGCTCTCGCGGTAGTGGAACCCTGCGACTCCCCTCTGCCGCCCACACTTCTCTTGCCGGACCTCTGCCGCCCTCGCTCCTCTTTGTCGGACCTGCGCCGCCCGCAACGCCCTCTTCTGTTTGCCGGACCTCCCAAGGCATGTTTTCCAAATATTTTTTCAATATTGTTCTTGTTGTTGGTTGAATCATTTATTCGGGTTAAATCTTTATGGTTATGGTGTTTAATTGCATCCTTAGGGCATTTCCTTAGTTCAGTTGGTGGTTTCATTCTGGTTTTGTGAAGATATCAAGAAATATGTAGGTTGTTCCATTATTTGACATTGTTTTAGGTGTATAATATGATTTATTTGGTTCTAAAATGGTTTTATAAATTGTCTGGGTTGTGGGAAACATGTTTTCCAATTTTTTTGTTGTGCTTAAGGGTTTGATAATGACTTGACTATTGTAAATGGTTGCTTGTCATGTGTGTTTCTATTATTGGGAGTGTGATTGTATAAAATAGATATAATTTTATATAGGGGGTGGAATTGAGTACAATGGAATCCTAGTGATGGAGAATAACCCAACCCCATAAACTCATTTATACCGAGAATACATTAATTCAAACAATAATACATCACCAAAATTTAGTAAACCTTCCCAAACAAATTCTCTCCACCCTTAGGAGTATCGTGACACACCTAATTTAAGAGGAAAACAAGTAATTAGAATGTAATTAAATGAATGCAGATAATAGGATGTTACATTGACTATATGAATGGTGTTACAAATAATGGCTATAACAAGGGGATAATTATAATGAATATGTCATTAATAGACCATATTATATTATTATAAATCGAAACATCATCATTGGAAAAACACTTTGTCAAAACATGAGACATTCTAATATTATAAACTTGTGGAATCATCTACCAAAATATATTTAATTCCATAAATTATAAGACATTAAATTACTATCTTTATCTTATTGGGGAACTCCAACAATATGATTTTAATCTACACTAGGGTACACTGGTCAGTGTAGTAGTCTAATCTAGTTTATCATATAACATGATGTCTCACATAGTTACCTATGTTTCCCCTACCATCAATTATATAGAGATAATAAAAAAGTATGTCACTAAAAAACTATAGGTATTATTAATAAAACATAACAAATAAATCTCAACTAACATCCAAAACCATCCTAATAAATAATCAATTTCTCCTATACATCCATGCCTCACACAAAAATTAAATTCATCCCATTAATGGGTACAAGTCAATATATGACATAATTATTCCAAGGATCTGCAGTTAAGGATGTCAGAAGCATAATGTAAAAATATTTGATAAAAATTCCAAAAAGGAATTTAAAAAAACATTGGAATCCTTATTATTTACCATCCTTTGAAAAATAATATTTGAAATCATTTCTTTTAAAACATTTTTAAATCACATATTCCTCATCAAGAAATCTAATATATTCTTTTGAAATTATGAAAATCGTACCATAAAAAGAGTTGAAAATAATAAAAACATTTTTTACTTTGAATGATTTATTCATGTAATTATTTAATAATTAGGAAAAATCATAAAACTCATATTTAGATCTCCAATTAGATTTTACGAGAACAACTAACTTCTGAATTTTATTTATTATTGAATCAAAAAACATGAAAACTACTGTAATCTCATTGTTTCATGTTTGGATATAATTTAAAAAAAAAATATAAAACCCCTCATGAATATCAAACATTGAAATATTTTGATAAGTTATAAATTTTAGAAACTCATACACTCCCCAATAGTCAATGAAATGAATTTAAGTAAATTTTTTAACTCAATATTTGTTGAAACCACATTCCATAAATGTTAAAAGACAAATTAATCAAAATTATGTCCCATAAAATCACTATACGGACAAATAACCTATAATGAACTAATCAAAACACATGTTTTTACTGCCATAGTTGTTAGGGTTTAGTGAGAAAAAGAAAACCAAGGTTCCCTTGGTGGTGATGGTGGATATATGTGCTAGTAGTTCCCCTTTTGGTGACTGTTATTGGTTGTGGAATGGAGATGTTGACCCTCATGTTTAATGGAGGCTTGGTTGTATTGTTGGTTCCCTTACCTTTTTTTTTGTTATTTTGGTTTTGGTTGAAATTGTTAAATACTTATCCCCTATTGCAATGTTATCTTTTGGTCTATTATATTGTGAAATTTGGTTATGATATGGTGTTTGATTATTATGTAATATTTATGGTTTTTTACATGAAAAAACCATTCCCAAAGGTGTTACTCAATGCCTAGGAACTAGTTACAACCCATGGGGATTGGTAATTCCCCTTGGACCTTCCCACGAGTTGGGTCAGGTGTCAAGTGGTATGGAAACCTGTCCTAGTTCATGACAAGAAGTCTACACCATAGTATGGTTTTCTAAATCCTTTCTGTACCGTGTCCATGGGAGGTTGCAACGTGGTATCCTTTTTTATAGTCTTAAATTCCATGAGCCCCATTTTATATTCTTTTTTCTCCTACACAACTCTCATTTGAAATCTTGATTCTTTAAGGATTACAAGAGTCATTTTAACTCCTCCAAACTCCCTTCTTCTCAGATAGATCCAGTGGATGCGTTTGGTTTCTCTCTGATAAGGGGATCTCTCATCAATTGGAAATCCTCTATCTCCTCTTATATCCTCCTTATAGAGTGATAGATCATAATCTTTTTAGTGAATCTAATATTCTTTTTTATGAATCTTGATTATAGGTTAGACTACTTGATCTCCTTATAAGTAAGTGGTTCTCTTATACTGTATTTGGAAGTCTTGTTTTGTGTACTTGAACCATAAATACTAATATTTGAGATTCAAATAGGATTAATATGAATAAAGATTGGATGGATGCTAATCGTTTAACAATAGAGTACGAGAACGAAGTGAAAGAGTTCATCAAGTTTGCAAAGGATCACGCAAAGGATCATTCTCAAATCCATTGTCCGTGTTTACATTGTTGTTATTCTAGACTACTTACTCCAAAGGAGTTGGAAGAACATTTGATATGTCCCGGAATATATCGGAGTTATAAATGTTGGAATAAACACGGAGAAAAAGCAAATGTAGCTACTGACTGGGATAAAGCTGCGTTTTATGGATCGTCAGATATGAATACAAATATGGATAATGAAGAAGACCATATGGAGGATGTGATTACAGATGTCAATGATGATGAAGATCGTATTGAGGAAATGACAAAGACAATTCAAGATGAACTCCGTGATTTCCCAAAATTGTTTGAGAAGTTAAAGAGTTGTGTAAAGACTCAATTGTTGCTGCTTGCACTAAGTATACAACATTGTCAGCTGTAATGAAGTTGTATAAATTGAAAGCAGGAAACGGATGGAGTGATATCAGTTTTACAGAACTACTTGATCTCTTGAATGACATGCTCCTGGAAGATAATGTGCTCCCAATCCGGATATATGAAGCTAGACGAATGCTACACTCGATGGGAAGGATTTCTGAAAGAATACATGCCTGCCCGAAATACTGTATATTGTTTCTCAAAGAGAACAAATCACTTACAGAATGCCCAAAGTGTGGTGCTTCTCAATACAAGAAAGATAAATCCAATCCTACGAAAGTTGTATGGTACTTTCCAATCATTCCAAGGTTTAGGTGTATATATGGAAGTGAAGAAACTGCAAGACAATTGTCGTGGCATGTAGATAAAAGAAATAAAGATGGGTTATTACGTCATCCGGCTGACTCTCCTCAATGGAAGAAAATTGACCATGAGTATCCTGAATTTGGAAAAGAGCCGAGAAACCTTCATCTTGCGTTATCTACATATGGAGTGAATCCTTTTGGGTTTCAAACCAGCACTCGACAATGCATGCTGATTGACATAGATTCATGACACCATGTTGTGTCCGGGCTGAAGGCTGTGATCTGGGAAGAAATTACGGTAACATTATGAATTTATTTCTTTAATTTACTAGAAAATAAAATAATGAAACAATGTCTTACTCTTCTCAATCTCTTGCAGAGTACATTTATAGTAGACAATTCACACAAGGATTATGTACTAAGGCTTGCAGGAAAGATTCATCGAGGTTTTCGCACTATTTTAACAAGATGTTACCTCAAAGATTATAAAGGTAAAATAAACCCGCACCCACCCATTGTCTATGCTCACCGAATATCCCAAGAATCATGGGATGCATTTATTGGCCTTCATGGGGATGAGAAGTTTCAGGTACAATGTGAGTGATAATACGTTGTTTTAGGATACCTGTATTCATCACTTTGATTGTCAATATTTTATTTATGAAACAGAAACTCTATACTGAAAATAAGGAACGTGATTCAAAACCAACATACCCCTATCGTAAAGCAAGGATGGGGTACGCTTCATTAGAAAAGAAAATGGTACGTATTTTAAATTTACAATAATATTGTTAGGTGCCAATAAACAACATCATAATTATTTTTCTATGTTTATATGTATATTGATGAGTCTAAAACCAAATGCACTTGCATCCCACATCATGTGCTATGGAAGGAGGCACGTGTGAACAAAGAAGGGAAGTTAGTAGATGAGAACACACAGAAAGTGTGGGAAATATGTGTAAGTATGACACGATGATAAAATAATTTGTTTAAAATTGATATTACATAAAAATAATTAGTTATTTTCCTATATCCGATAGTCACAGGAATCAACTACTCCTATAGCTTATACAAACCTATTATCGACAACTTTGAAGCAGCCAGAAAAATACGGTCGTGTCAGAGGTGTAGGGTTTGGGGTGACACCCCGAGTATATTTTGAGAAGAAGAAAAAAATGGATGATACAGATGAAAAATTGGAAAAAATGAGAGAAAAAATTTCAACTCTTGAAGAGCAATTGCAATGGTAGGGAGAGTTGCTAGCAACTTTTATGGGTGGGAAGCAAAGAGAAGACACAACTCAAGAACAACCGCCACATGAACATCCCGCCCCACCCCCCACCAGCTTTGAGGCGAGCCATTCGCCTCAAAGAACTGTCTTAGCCGTGGTAATCAATATTCTAATAATTATTCCCATGAAATATGAATTAGACAAACACTGATAATTTTTCTGTACTCATCTTCTACATGGTGATAATGATTGTGATTTATATCTGTCAACACCCACCTATCACCTTGTAGTGAGGGATACAATGTTCAATATCCCAGATGCCACACTGCATAATAGACCACTTCTGAAAGATCATCTGAAAGTGAAGATTACTGTAGCTCATGATCCAAAGGCAGAGCTACCTATTCCACTTGATGATGATGATATTCATACGGTCGAAAAGGCTATTGGGACATTCATTGCCTGGCCGTCACAACTTGTAAGAGTACATGCGGACAAAGAGGTATTTATTTCCTTTTCTTTTCAAGCTAAACCCTTAACAATTAATGAAAAAAGGGTTTGAACCAATGATTGTTTTTATAGATGGAGAAAGGGAAGGGGGTGACAAACGTCGACTCAAACCTATCTAAAGGATCGACCAACCGATCCCATGGAGCTACTGAAAGCACAATAAAATCACCTGTTCTCTATCCACATTTACTAGCATTGAAGACTCATGTGGATATGAAGCTAAAAGATGGTAATAGTCATATAGTGGTTTTCGAAGAGAATATATACAGAGAGGAAAGTCAAGATTTCGTTGCTGCTGAAAATGTAAATGAAATCCTTGAAAACGGTTGGCTAGGTGTCACAGTTGTAAATGTATATATGAGGTATGTTTCCATGAATTGATTTTCCAAAAGCTGATCTAATGTGAAAATTATGACTAAATGCATTTTATATTGTTGATAGATGCATTTATGAAAAACAGTTGAAGGAATTTTCCCATGAGCCAAGATTTGGACTGGTTAGTCCTCATATCACATCAACACACCTAACAAAAATAGATCCATCAAAAAGGGAAGCAATAGTGAACGACTTGCTGAAAATATTTGAACGCAATATTATAGATGACAAACTTTTCCGAATACCAACCATGCAGGGGTAATACTCTACGATTAAAGCATATCAATTATATTTTCACTTATTTTATTACTTATTCCTTTTTGTGTTTTTAGGCAACATTGGTTGCTAATTGCGGTGAACTTGGATACTCCAAAGATTTATTTTCTGGATTCAAAGCAAGGATATCCATCAAACGGACCACACATGATGGAGTTTGCGAATCTGTAAGACACTACATCTTACGTTTTAGGTCTAAACATCAAGTAATATAATTTATATTACCTTTTACTGAGGATTCTGTTATGATAGGGTGGTGTATAATTATCGTCTAAAAAAAGGAATAAGGACAGGGGCTAAGCATAGGGATGTGAGAAAGTACTACTTCTGGACAAATATCAGGGTACATATAATAAAATTTCACTATCCAAACACATATAAACACAAGTTACTTATTCTCCTAATGATCAATTTTTTTGTAGTGTCCAAAACAAACAAACGATAATGATTGCAGTTATTATGTTTTTAAATTTATGAAAGAGATCATTTTTCATCAGCAAACTAGCATCCCTAAAGAGGTATTTAAAAAAAAACTACTAGTTCGTTTAAGTTATTTATTAATACTTTATTTTTTTTATTTTGCAGTACTACTCTGACTGCCGAAAAGCCTCATACTCACAAGATGATATAGATGTTTTCAGAAACGAGTGGGCCGCATACCTGATGGAAGACTGTACACAAATAAAATGAAGATCTGACTTGGGGACATGTACAATTTGTGGTCATTTTTGAGAGGGGTTAAGGGGATCAAAAGATGAAACATTGTTATATGTAAATGTTCATAGGAAAATTGTAATTGTTATTAAATAAAACAGCCTTTCTCCAATGAGTCATTTTCCCATTTTAACAGATGATATGCACCAGAAACATGCAAGAATGTTGAACCACTCAAAGGGTCTCTATTTTGTTTAAAATGGACACGATTTTAAGTGAAAACAACAATTGACCTACGGAAATCTGACCAAACGCATTCGGATTGCCTTGATCTTTTATAAGAACGATACAAGGATCTTTGGTGATGTGTACGAGTCAACCCCACCTCAATCCGAGGCACAGTGTGACCGCTATCACTCAAAGGGTCTCTATTTTGTTTAAAATGGACACGATTTTAAGTGAAAACAACAACTGACCTACGGAAATCTGACCAAACACATTCGGATTGCATTGATATTTTATAAGAACGATCCAAGGGTCTTTGGTGACATGTAAGAGTCAACCCCACCTCAATACGAGGTACGATGTGGCCGCTATCACTCAAAGGGTCTCTATTTTGTTTAAAATGGAGACGATTTTAAGTGAAAACAAAAACTGACGTACGAAAATATGACTAAACACATTCAGATTGCATTGATATTTTATAAGAATGATCCAAGGGTCCTTGGTGACGTGTACAAGTCAACCTCACCTCAATCCGAGGCATGGTGTGGCCGCTAGAACTCAAAGGGTCTCTCTTGTTTAAAATGGACACGATTTTAATTGAAAACAACATTTGACCGACGGAAATCCAACCAAACATATTTGGATTGCATTAATATTTTATTAGACTGATACAAGGGTCCTTGGTGACATGTAAGAGTCAACCCTGCCTCAATTCAAGGCATGGTGTGGACACTATCACTCAAAGGGTCTCTATTTTGTTTAAAATGGACACGATTTTAAGTGAAAACAACAACTGACCTACGGAAATATGACCAAACGCATTCGGATTGCATTGATATTTTATAATAATGATACAAGGGTCCTTGGTGACATGTAAAAGTCAACCCTGCCTCAATCCGAGGCATGGTGTGGCCGCTAGCACTCAAAGGGTCTCTCTTGTTTAAAATGGACATGATTTTAAGTGAGAACAACAACTGACCTATGAAAATACGACCAAACGCATTCGGATTGCATTTTTATTTTATAAGAACGATACAAGGGTCCTTGGTGACATGTATGAGTCAACCCCGCCTCAATCCGAGGCACGGTGTGACCGCTATCACTCAAAGGGTCTTTATTTGTTTTAAAATGGACACGATTTTAAGTGAAAACAACAACTGACCTACGAAAATCTGACCAAACGCATTCAGATTGCATTGATATTTTATAAGAACGATCCAAGGGTCCTTGGTGACATGTAAGTGTCAACTAAGCCTCAATTCGAGGAACTATGTGACCGCTATCACTCAAAGGGTCTCTATTTTGTTTAAAATGGACACGATTTTAAGTGAAAACAACAACTGACCTACGGAAATCTGACCAAACACATTCAGATTGCATTTATATTTTATAAGAATGATCCAAGGGTCCTTGGTGATGTGTGAGAGTCAACCCCGCCTCAATCCGAGGAACGGTGTGACCGCTAGCACTCAAAGGGTCTCTCTTGCTTAAAATGGACATGATTTTAATTGAAAACAACAACTGACCTACAAAAATCTGACCAAACGCATTCGGATTTCATTGATATTTTATAATAATGATACAAGGGTCCTTGGTGACATATATGAGTCAACCTCACCTCAATCCGAGGCACGGTGTGGCCGCTATCACTCAAAGGGTCTCTATTTTGTTTAAAATGGACACGATTTTAAGTGAAAACAACAACTGACCTACGGAAATCCGACCAAATGCATTCAGATTGCATTGATCTTTTATAAGAATGATCCAAGGGTCCTTGGTGACGTGTAAAAGTCAACACTTCCTAAAGGAACGGTGTGGCCGCTAGCACTCAAAGGGTCTCTCTTGTTTAAAATGGACATGATTTTAATTGAAAACAACAACTGACCTATAAAAATCTGACCAAACGCATTCAGATCGAATTGATATTTTATAAGAACGATCCAAGGGTCCTTGGTGACATGTAAGAGTCAACCTCGCCTCAATCCAAGGCACGGTGTGGCCGCTATCACTCAAAGTGTCTCTATTTTTTCTAGAATGGACACGATTTTAAGTGAAAACAACAACTGACCTACGGAAATTTGACCAAACGCATTCAGATTGCATTGATCTTTTATAATAATGATCCAAGGGTCCTCGGTGATGTCTACGAGTAAACCCCGCCTCAATCTGAGGCACGGTGTGACCGCTATCACTCAAAGGGTCTCTATTTTGTTTAAAATGGACACGATTTTAAGTGAAAACAACAACTGACTTACGGAAATCTGACCAAACGCATTTGGATTGTATTGATCTTTTATAAGAACGATCCAAGGGTCCTTGGTGACGTGTATGAGTCAACCTTGACTCAATCCAAGGCATGGTGTGGCTGCTATCACTCAAAGGGTCTCTCTTGTTTAAAATGGACACGATTTTAATTGAAAACAACAACTGACCTACAGAAATCCGACCAAATGCATTCAGATTACATTGATCTATTATAAGAACGATCCAAGGGTACTTGGTGACGTGTAAGAGTCAACCTCTCCTCAATACGAGGCACGGTGTGGCCGCTATCACTCAAAGGGTATCTATTTTTTTTAAAATGGACACAATTTTATGTGAAAACAAAAACTGACCCACAGAAATCGGACCAAACGCATTTGGATTGAAATGATATTTTATAAGAATGATCCAAGGGTTCTTGGTGATGTGTAAAAGTAAACCCCGCCTCAATCTGAGGCACGGTGTGGCCGTTAGCACTCAAAGGGTCTCTCTTTTTTAAAATGGACACGATTTTAATTGAAAACAACATCTGACCTACGAAAATCCCACCAAACGCATTCATATTGCATTGATATTTTATAAGAACAATACAAGGGTACTTGGTGACATGTAAGAGTCAAAATTTCCTCAATCCAAGGCACGTTGTGGCCTCTATCACTCAAAGGGTATTTATTTTTTATAAAATGGACACGATTTTAAGTGAAAACAACAACTGACCTACGAAAATCTGACCAAACGAATTCAGATTGAATTGATATTCTATAAGAACGATCCAAGGGTCCTTGGTGACATGTAAGAGTTAACCCCGCCTCAATCTGAGGCATGGTGTGGCTGCTAGAACTCAAAGGGTCTCTCTTGTTTAAAATGGACATGATTTTAATTGAAAACAACAACTGACCTACGGAAATACAACCAAACGCATTCGTATTGCATTGATCTTTTATAAGAATGATCAAAGGGTCCTTGGTGAGATGTAAGAGTCAACCCCGCCTCAATCCTAGGCACGGTGTGGCCGCTAGCACTCAAAGGGTCTCTATTTTGTTTAAAATGGACACGATTTTAAGTGAAAAGAACAACTAACCTACCGAAATCTGACCAAATGCATTCAGATTGCATTGATCTTTTATAAGAACGATCCAAGGGTCCTTGTTAATGTGAAAAAGTCAACCCTAACTCAAACCGAGGCACGATGTGGCTTCTAGCACTCAAAGGCCCTCTCTTGTTTAACATGGACACGATTTTAATTGAAAACAACAACTGACCTATGGAAATCTGACCAAAAACATTCATATTGAATTGATCTTTTATAAGAACGATCCAAGGGTACTTGGTGACATGTAAGAGTAAACCTTGCCTCAATATGAGGCACGGTGTGTCCGCTATCACTCAAAGGGTCTTTATTTTGTTTAAAATGGACACGATTTTAAGTGAAAACAACAACTAACCTACTGAAATCTAACCAAAAGAATTCGAATTGCATTGATATTTTATAAGAATGATACAAGGGTCCTTGGTGACATGTACGAGTCAACCCCGCCTCAATCCGAGGCACGATGTGGCCGCGAGCACTCAAAGGGTCTCTCTTGTTTAAAATGGACACGATTTTAATTGAAAACAACAACTGACCTACGGAAATCCGACCAAACGCATTCGAATTGCATTGATATTTTATAAGAATGATACAAGGATCCTTGGTGACATGTATGAGTCAACCCCGCCTCAATCTGAGGCACGGTGTGGCCACTAGCACTCAAAGGGTATCTATTTTGTTTAAAATGGACACGATTTTAAGTTAAAACAACAACCGACCTAGGGAAATCCAACCAAACACATTCAGATTGCATTGATCTTTTATAAGAATGATCCAAGGGTCCTTGGTGATGTTTAAAAGTCAAACCCGCCTCAATAAGAGGCATGGTGTGGCTGCTAGCACTCAAAGGGTCTTTTTTGTTTAAAATGAACACAATTTTAATTGAAAACAACAACTGACCTACGGAAATCCGACCAAATGCATTCAGATTGAATTGATATTTTATAAGAACGATACAAGGGTCTTTTGTGACGTTTATGAGTCAAACCCACCTCAATCCAAGGCACGGTGTGGCCTCTATCACTCAAAGAGTCTCTATTTTGTTTAAAATGGACACAATTTTAAGTGAAAACAACAACTAACCTACGGAAATCTGACCAAATGCATTCTTATTTCATTGATATTTTATAATAACGATCCAAGGGTCCTTGGTGATGTGTAAAAGTTAACCCTTCCTCAATCTGAGGCATGGTGTGGCCTATAGCACTCAAAGGGTCACTATTTTGTTTAAAATGGACACGATTTTAAGTGAAAACAACAACTGACCTACAGAAATCTGACCAAACGCATTCAGATTGCATTTATATTTTATAAGAACGATCCAAGGGTACTTGGTGATGTGTATGAGTCAACCCTGCCTCAATTCGAGGCACGGTGTGACCGCTAGGACTCAAAGGGTCTCTCTTGTTTAAAATGGACACGATTTTAATTGAAAACAACAACTGACCTACGGAAATCTAACCAAATGCATTCGGATTGCATTGATATTTTATAATAACGATCCAAGGGTCCTTGTTTAAGTGTAAGAGTAAACCCCGCTTCAATCTGAGACACGGTGTGGCCGCTATCACTCAAAGGGTCTCTATTTTGTTTAAAATGGACACGATTTTAAGTGAAAACAACAACTGACCTACGGAAATCCGACCAAACGCATTTGTATTGCATTTATATTTTATAAGAACGATCCAAGGGTCCTTGGAGATGTGTAAGAGTCAACCCTGCCTCAATATGAGGCACGGTGTGGCCGCTAGCACTCAAAGGGTATCTATTTTGTTTAAAATGGACACGATTTTAAGTGAAAACAACAACTGACCTACAGAAATCTGACCAAATGCATTAAAATTTAATTTATCTTTTATAAGAACAATCCAAGGGTCCTTGGTGATGTGTAAGAGTCAACCACGCCTCAATATGAGGCATGTTGTGGCCGCTATCACTCAAAGGGTCTCTCTTGTTTAAAATGGACACGATTTTAATTGAAAACAACAAATGACCTACGGAAATCCGAACAAACACATTCAGATTGCATTGATATTTTATAAGAAAGATCCAAGGGTCCTTGGTGATTTTTAAGAGTCAACCTTGTCTCAATCCGAGGCACGATGTGGCCGCTATCACTCAAAGGGTCTCTATTTTGTTTAAAATGGACACGATTTTAATTGAAAACAACAACTGACCTACGGAAATCCGACCAAACGCATTCGGATTGCATTGATCTTTTAAATGGGGGGTCATGGAATGTGATCTATCAAGGGAATAAAATATATCAAGTCATGGTTGGCCTGGTATACTAGGGTGATCATGTGTTTGGGTTTATGATACTTATGGGCTTATATCTGGATGAAAATACTCCCATATGGGAGGGTGGATATGCTTATGGGTCTTATTCCTTAAATGAGAATACTCTCATAGGGGAGGGATGAGATGTATATAGATATTATTCCCTAAATGAGAATACAAACATAGGATTGGGATGAGATTCTTATCGGGAATATTCACTAAATGAAAATAATCCCATAGGGGAGGGCTGAGATGATTATATAGATTATGTCTCAAATGAGAATACACCCATATTGGAGGGTTGATATGCTTCTAGGGATTATTATTTGGATGATAATACTCCCATATGGTAAAGAATATATGCTTCTTAGTATTATTCCCTAAATAAGGGTACTCCCATAGTATAGGGATGAGATCCTTGTAGGTCTTATGCCTCAGAATTGGAAGAACACATATGGGTGGTCTGAGATACTCTTGAGGGTATTCCCTGGATGAGAAAACTCCCATAAGTGGATTTTCATGATGGATTATAAATAAAACTCACATATTGGAGGTCAATGATAATTATGTATATAGTGGTGAGACCATGGTATATTATATGTTTTGTGTGGTTCCTATGATGTACTCAGAGAAACCCTAACATTGGATGAAGTAGGTATGGTTGATCAAGCTTTAATATTTGAGAATCAATGTGTCTTGATGTAGATGGGGTAGGACTTGGTCAAACTATATTTTTATAATGTCGACACGATCCTTGTGAAATGCTTGGTAAAAGTTCAGCACTTGGAAAATTAATTTTGGTTTAATCATGGTCATGGATTTGAGGATCAATGATGATTTTTTTATTAGTTTTATTCCAGTTATTTCTCAACTAGGCTGTTAATATTGCCTGATCATGCACTTACAATAGCCTATTGTAGGTTTAAAATTGGGGTTTTATTAATGAGATTCATCCCCCCCAAGTATGTGAACCTCAGTGTGTGTACAAACCTTATAACTTCTTTTAGGTTGAGAAAATGAAGCATAGTGGATAGAGAAAAGTTCAAAGATTTATGTATTGATAAAACACACCCATGTGAAGCCTTAGGATTGAATTGGAAAGCCCCCCGGACACCCCCTACCCCCCCCTTGGACAACCACCCCAAACCCTTGAACAGCCCCCAAACCCCCTGAATTCTGAATTGATTTCTTTAAGTACTTAATTAACTTATAAATTATGTGTTAATGGTGTACGAGTATAATTGTTGTATGGGTATACTTGGTCTAATTTTCTTATGATTTATGAGTTAATTTTGTAGAGGTATACTTGCTTTAATTGGATTATTGAGATGCTATTTTTTTTCCAGGTTTTTAGGTGTGCTGCTGCAGATTTATCATAGCAGCAGAGAGGGAATTTATCAGTGCTCTTTTAGCACTGATAAATCGTTCTTTTATCAACGCTAAAAAAGCGCTGATAAACTACAACTTTATCAGCGCTAAAGAAGTGCTGATAAAAGATAAGTTTATCAGCGCTAAAGGAGCGCTGATAAAGGGGTACCCCCTTTATCAGTGCCGAGCTTCACAATGATTTTTTAGCGCTGTTAAAGCCCGTTTTAGCGCTGTTAATGCCCATATTTTTAGTAGTGATGCTAATATTTTATTTATCATTTGTTATTTAATTCAATTAATGCCATCTATTATTTATTTCAATTATTATGATCTGTTATTTCTGTGTTTGCTAATATGCTATTTATGTGTCTCATAATGTGTTATTTATGTATGATTCTTTAGGTATGCATCAGGAAGTTATTATTCCAACATTATTATATTGGATTAAATTTTATATAACCTGTTTTCAGTGTGTGCATTAAACTGTTTATGATTTTGAGAAATCCTTCGTATCTAATGATAATTTGTAATTTAAACTAGCTATATATTTTTTATAGAAATTTTTTCTATTTCTAGATTCATTGATTTTCTTCTTGTAACTCCATCTAAGCTAATGGAATATTCCTTTAGTGAACTTATCAGTCAGAAGTCTAGTGACACTTCATTTGACATTAAATTGCAAATTGGTGAGATGAATATTTCTAAAAAATTCAATCCAAGTTTCTAAATAGGACCAAACATGCGTTGTGTCAAATAAATTCTGTGTATTAACTAATATCAATAATGATTAGTTAGTTCCCTTACACGAGTTAATGAAATAGAAGGTGTTGAGCACATGAAAAGTTTAAGTAATTCAATGAAGTCTCCACTATGGTCAGAAATCAATGTCCTTACAAGGGATTCATATTTAGCATTAAAATGAATATAATGGTTTAAAGTTATTAGAGGATCATCAAATTTGGAACTACTTCAACCCTTAATAACTTAATTGATATACAAAATTTATTTATTATTAGTCTGGATGGGATAATAGTTAAAATTGATAACTTCAACTTTTTTATTTGTCTAAAAATTGTAGTTGAAACACTACTGCATTTTCTTGACCTTATTCTTCATGGTTTCATATAGCTGCACACCATACATTCTCCCTCACATTCTAAGAAACCAATTCCAGAAGTCAAACAAAGCTGTCATTTTGGATGAAAAAATTCCACATACGACCAAAAGGGCTGAAAGACAATAAACCAATTTAGGTATGTTCTCTTCTATACATTATCTATTTTTTTCCATCTTTTACATTTTATTTATTTAATATGTGTTCTAGAATTTGTTTCCCTTATATTGTTTTCTTATGTATTATTATTTATTCTAGATGAGTGAAATGTCATTACTACACATGTGACCTTTAACAACACACAAAAGGCTTTTAACAACGCTAAAAAAGTGTTGTTAATTGCAGTGCTGATGGGGGGGGGGGTACCCTTTATCAGAACTTAAAAAGTACAGATAAAGGGGTCCTTTATCCATGCTAAAAAAATGCTGATAAATGGGGGCCTTTATCAGTGCTAGAAATAACGCTGATAAAGGCTTAGTTTGCTGTAGTATGCTGTTAATATAGCATCACACCCAGCAAAATACTATAATTTCAAATAATGTTATAGACATTTAATTGACATCATGAATACAAAAATTCCCACCCATGGTATATACAAAAACACTACTATATACATCTCAAACAATGTTTTATATAATTACATTAACAATTATCCAAAAAACATTTAAAAACATTAATGTTATATCTTTTGACACCCATGATCCCCTCTCAAAAATGTCTACCCATGGTATTGATTTCCAAACAAATCATCTCAACCCGAACAAAATATTTTTCCTATATAAGAAAATAAATATTATGTTAGTAATACTATAAAGAAATAAATTAAAAATTAATATGAAAGAATACATTAATAAAATGAAATTTTTTAATAAAAAAGACACATTTGGAGTTATACTGGTCACACCGTGCGTCGTATTGAGGTGGGGTTGATCTCTACACATCTAAAATGAGTTATGGATCGTTTTCCTAAAATATCAAAACAATCTGAATAGGTTGGATTGGTTTTGAGTATGTCACTTGTTCCTTTACTAAAATTAATGTCAATTTTAAATAATGAAACATTTGGATTCATACCAATCACACTGTGTGTTGGATTTAGGTGAAACTGATTCCTACCTATCAAAAATTACTGATGGATCGTTTTCCTAAAGTATAAAAAAAATCCGAATGTGATTTCTTAGTTTTCAGTATGCTAGTTGTGTCTTTTTACTAAAATATCATTTCAAATTGGAAACACCCATTTTGAGTCTTATCATTCACATCGTGCATCGTTTTAATGTGAGACTGCTTCATACACATAAAAAATAACTTATGCATTTCTTTCCTAAATATCAAGATAATTGGAGTGTGTTTTCTTGGTTTTTAGTGAGGGACACGTTTTGAACTAAAATGTCAATTTTGAACTCATAACGTACACTTTTAGTCATACCGGTCACACAATGTGTCATATTGAGGTGGGGTTGATTTCTACATGTCACAAATGACTCATGGATCATTTTCCTAAAGTATCAAAACAATTCGAAAGAGTTTTTTGGGTTTTTAGTATGTCACTTTTTCATTTTTACTTAAATTAATGTCAATTTTAAATAAAGACATACTTAGAGTCGTACCGGTCACACCGTGTGTCATATTGAGCTTTAGTTGACTCATACATGTCACAAATGGCTCATGGATCATTTTTCAAAAATATCAAAACAATCCGAATGTGTTTTCTTGGTTTCCAATACGTCACTAGTTATTTTTACTAAAATTAATGTCAATTTTAAATTATATAGAGACACTTTGAGTTATACTGGTCACACCATGCGTCATATTGATGTGTGGATGATTCCTATATGTCAAAAATGACTTATATATCATTTTCCTAATTTATAAAAAAAATAAAAATGTGTTTTCTCGGTTTTCAGTATGCGAGTTGTGTTTTTTACGAAAATGTCATTTGAAATTAGAAACACACATTTTTAGTCATACCGGTCGCATTGTGCATCTGTTTGACATGAGAATTCTTCATACACATTAAAAATTACTTATGAATTGTTGTCCTAAATTATCCTGGAAATCAGATCACGCTTTCTTGGTTTTCAGTGAGTGGCATGTTTTGATCTAAAATGTCAATTTTAAACTGGCAACAAAAACTTTTAGTCATACTGATCACATCGTGCATCGGATTGATGTGTGGTTGATTCTCGCATGTCAATAATGACTCATGGATCATTTTACAATATTATAAAAACAATCTGAATGCGTTTTCTCAGTTTTCATTATCTCACTTGTTCTTTTTACTAAAATCAATGTCAATTTTAAATAAAAAGACACACTTAGAGTCATATCGGTTACATCATGCATCTTTTTGAGGTGCAGTTGACTCCTACACATCAAAAATGAATCATGGATCGTTTTCCTAAATTACCAACAAAATCCAAATCCATTTTCTTTGTTTTTAGTATGTAACTTGTTCTTTTTACTAAAATTAATATCAATTAAAAATAAAAAGAGACACTTTGAGTTATACTGGCCACACCGTGCATCATATTGAGGTGCGGTTGATTCCTACATGTCATAAATGAGTTACAGATCATTATACTAAAGTATCAAAATAATTGGAATGAATTTTCTTAGTTTTTATTATGCTAATTATTCTTTTTAATAAAACTAATGTCAATTTTAAATTAAAAGAGACACTTTGATTCATACCGGGAAAATCGTGTATCAGATTGAGGTGAGGCAGATTCTTACATGTCATAAATGAATTATGGACCATTTTCTTAAAGTATCAAAACAATATGAATAATTTTTCAGAGTTTTGAGTATTCCAGTTGTCTTTTTTAATAAAATTTATGTTAATTTTAAATATAAATAATCACTTGGAGTCATACTTATCACACCATGTGTCAGATTGAGGTGCGGATGAATGTTACACATCCCAACGTCTTGAAAAAAACCTTAAATTCCAATATTATCATGATTTATATTATCTTTATTTACCGAACCGTCAACACTTCATACTGACTCGATGTTCTTAGTGGAAAAACCATTCTCTTTGTTAAAAAATAGGAGAGTGGAAGAAACTCATGTGCCCATTATATCACAAGAAGTCACTATAATGATAAAAATGATAAGGAAATTAACTTATAAATAATAGATAAAATGATGAAAAAATTGATTAAATAAGTAATAGGTATTCACCTTTTCGCAACCCATTTCCTTATCATCATTATCTTAGTTGAAGCCTCGAAGTCTAATCTCGCACAATTACGAACAGTTTCGAACAAAACACCCCAAATTGAAAAAAATATCCCACCTATATAAGAAATCAATTCCTATATTAGTAATACTATAAAGAAATAAATTAAACATAAATATGAAATAATATCATAATAAAATGTCAATTTTAAACTGAAATCATATAATTTGAGTCACACCGGGTACAACGTGTATCATATTGAGTTCATGATCATAGTAAAATATTGAATCATCCTTGTTGATGGATTCATTTCTTTATGATCTCTAAAAAAATTAAAAAAATAATTATCTGATAGAAATGTTGAGGAAATTAACTAAAAAGGTATATAAAATGATAAAAAAAAACAACTAAATAAGAATTAGGAAGTCACATCTTCATGGTATATGTGTACATTATGACATCAGGTATGCTTCCCATTCATTTCTAAAAAAATATATTTTGTATTATGAATACAAGGATTTTCAAAAATCATAGTAATACTAGAAGAATATAAATACACAAAGGATTAATAAATATTTTAAATTAAATAGTAATTATCTTCCAAAATACCTCTTCGGGGATGATATTTTTTTGACAGTATATGATATCTATCATAAATTTACAAACACAATAACCACAATTATTCCCATTTGTTTGTTTTGAACACTACTAAAAAATTGAGAAAAATATGTAATTTGTTTTGATATGTGTTTTGATAGTGAATTATTATTATATATACCCTAATACTTATTCATTTGTAGAAGTCAATAGGCCCTTTGTGTGCATGGACTATCCTCATGCCATGGTTTTTATGATATTTAAACATCCCCCTATTATAACATAACTCTCATTAAAACATAATATAAAACATCTCACTATCATAACATAATTCTCATTAAAACATTATATATGAATGATAAATATTCAGGTGTGACTCAAATCCATCAAGGTCTTTACTAATTTGTTTACTTGATCTATATATGAAAACAAATTCATGGTCTATGTGGGTTTTATGGATAACCAACACTGCACCAATATAATAATGACACGAGGCTTCCCCAATTGCATATTATCACACTGCAACAAAAAAACCCATAGATACGACAAGGTTTTAGAGACTTACCGTGAATTTTTCATATGATAATATTTTTATTTATCATTTTTTATTTAATTCAATTTCTGCAATTTGTTATTTATTTAAATTACTATAATCTATTATTTATGTGTCTGATAATATGCTATTTATGCATCTCATAATCTGTTATTTATCTATGATTCCTTAGGTATGCATCAAGAAGTTATTATTTCAGAATTATTATATTGAATTAAATTTTATGTAATCAGGTTTTAGTGTGTGAATTAAACTATTTATGATTTTGAATTAATCCTTTGAATCTAATGATAATTTGTAATTTACAACTAGCTATATAATTTTTATAGAAAAATGTTCTATTTATAGACACATTGATTTTTTTCTTGAAACTCCATCTAAGCTAACAAAATATTCCTTTAGTGAACTTATCAGTAAGTTGTCCAATGACACTTCAATTGACATTGAATTGAAAATAAGTGGGAGGAATACTTCTAAAAAATTATGTTTATTAACTTTCTGATCCAAGTTTACAAATAGGACCACACATGCATTGTGTCAAATAAATTATATGTATTAACTAATATCAATAATGATTAGTTTTTTCCCATACATGAGTTAATGAAATCGAAGGTGTTGGGATCATGAAAAGATTAAGTAATTCAATGAAGTCTCCACTGTGTTTAAAAATCAAGGTCCTTACAAGGGATTCATATTTAGCATTAAAATGAATATAATGGTTTCAAGTTATTAGGGGATCATCAACTTTGAAACTACTTCATCCTTTAATAACTTAATTAATATAAATTATTCATTTATTATTAGACTGGATAAGATCATAGTTAAAATCGATAACTTCAACTTTTTATTAGTGTAAAACTTGTAGCTGAAACACTATTGAATTTTCTTAACCTTATTCTTCATGGTTTCATGTAGCTACACACCATACATGTTCCCTCACATGCTAAGAAATCAATTCCATAAGTAAAAAAAAAGTTGTCATTTTGGATGAAAAAGGGTTAAAAGATAGTAAACCAATTTATACATGATCTCTTCTATACATTATCAATTTGGTTTTCCATATTTTACATTTTATTTATTAAATATGTGTTCTAGTATTTGTTTCCCATTATGTTTTTTTCTTATGTACTATTGTTTTTTCTAGAGAAGTGAAATGTTTCCATGAGATTATTTCCCTAAACCTTTTTTTTCTATCCATGATGAGTAGAACCTACTTAATTATAAATAATTTCATTGATCTAATTTGTGTAGAATGAAAGATAATAAGGTAGGGTTTTTATTTCCCATCATTCATTTTTAAATTTTATTAGTTTATAAAAAGAAATAATACATTTTTAACAACATGAATTTGTAGAATATGTATTTGGAGTTCATTCTTAGCATGTATGTTGCAACAACATGGGTTTGTAGCCTATTTATTATTGTGCATTTTTTATATGTATTAGGAGTAAAATTTTGAGATTAAGTGGTATGTTTTTTCATCACTATGTATAGTTTATAAAAATATGAAATGATAGTTATTTCTCAGTGTGAATTTGTTGCAGTGAGAGAACGAGATAGGGGTGAGTCATATATGAGGGGGAAAATGTTTCTTAGGGGTTCAATAATCCTATGTTTATAATAAAGAAAAAGGTAAAAGGAGAAATATTTAATGGTTTAGTGATCCTACATGTATAATAAAATGGTTGATTAAGAAATCATTAGTGGTTCAGTCATTGTGCATTTCATTCTAAAAAATGTAGATCATTTTTTCACTATAATTTTGAATTTATGTTTTTTATAGATTCCTTTCATACAAATATTCACCATTTTTTGCTGTATAATGTTCGTTACTTATTTTATAGTTTTTTAATTTTTTGGTTATACACTACCCACAATGATGAGTGGTTTTAAATGTTTTTTTAATTGATTCCTTTGAAGTGTTGACATACCAAACACAATTGGGATTTCATTAATTAATGAAATATATAATTATTTCCTATTTTAGGTATTTTAAAAAATATAAGTAATTAGTATGTCATGAAAGGAGCATGGATTTTCCTACTTCTCCATTAATGAATAATTATATTTGGATAATCAAGGTATGCATTTTCCTTATTCATTTTAATGCTTCTCTTAATTTATAGCTTATTTTAAAGTATCAAATGAGAATTGTAGTTTTTTTTTATTTTCAAACTTCGAATTACTATGAAAATGCTATTTTACTACACATAAATTTTTAACCATAATACTAATACGAAAATGTGTATGTTTAATCAATTTTATTTTTGAAGTATGTGTTATATATAACTGCATGAAATGTTTTCACATACTTTATTCTTGACGTTTTTCTTTAATGAAAAACTTCTCACCCTAACATTTTATATTTCTAAAAATACTACATAAATAGAAGCTCAAGGTACTGCTTAGAAAAGTAGGTCATATTTTAAGCCAACCTTCATAAATTTAATATCTTTATTTATGTTTTATTATATTGATTCAATTTTCTCTATTTAATTTGAATGTCTCTGATTCTTTTCAGCTTTATATTTTTTCAGGACATCATGAAAAAATGGTTGGAAAGTGAAAACATCAAATCCCTAGTTTCAGATGGCATTGGTCAATTAGAAGTCTAATGATTTGGTTTTGTTATATTTTTTTCATCTTGATTGTTTCACCCAATAGTCTCTCATTCATATTTTATGTAAAAAATATTTTTTATACTGGTTTATATTTTTTCGTTATTGTATGAACAATTTTATATTTATTAACAAAATGATTGATTCTACATGATTGTAAAGGTTATTTTTTCTAATATTACTTCATATTATTTGTTCATATTTGTTTATACGGGTTCATATTTTTAACAAAATAATTGATTCCACTTAAATATATAGGTTCATATTTTTTATTTATTATATAAAAAATAATTTTATATAAGAAACAATGTTTAAAGAGGTTCATATTTGTTCATATATTTTTATACATGTTCATATTTGTTAACAAAATAAATGATTCCACTTAAATATGTAGAGAGTAAGTTTGATGAGATTGAATTTAATAAAAAAAATCCACTAAATCTTCCCTTATGGTTGAGATATTATGAATATTAATATTTTGATGTAGCCATTATATTTTCCCCTCAGATAAGACCTGATGTAAACTTCTCCTTTTATTTACATAATTTTTTCAATGAATATGAGGCCAATGTGGTATATACCCAAGAAGTATTGATCACAACAATGCCTCTGAATCCTTTTAGTGAATTTATTAGTGCCTTTTAATCACACTAACAACTTAATATAATAATTTATAGACGTGTTGAATATAAAATTATATAATGAAATATTTTAAGACCTCGTATTCCTACCATTGGTTTAAAATGCACCACTCATGTTTTTTTATCCATTTCTATTATAATATGATTTTTATCTATGTGGGAATTAGTAGGAAGCTTCAGATGGTACTATAGTTCATCAATAAGGATAAGTAATTGTTATGATAGTGAAGATCCCATGGATGAAAGGAAGATAACCAAGAGTATTAGTGGGGAAGCTGGATTTTCTAACAATTAAAACGGTAGTACCCTTGATGAAAATAATCGTGAAATGAAAGCATCAAGTTATTCTCCAACTTCATGTATTGTTTGATCATATTATTGATCAAATATTCTTAGAATTTGGTGGACACCAGATCTTGACCTTCACTTTGTTCGAGTTGTTCACATGCTAGGTAGAAATCAAAGTAAGTATCTCTCTCCATCCCTCCTATATATTCTCATCCTATTCTTTTGAACTGCATTTCTTAGTTCAGGTGCCACACCTTGGGTGCAGGTACCACAACCAAGTCGTTTTTCAATTGGTGAACATCAAGTTTCTAAGAACCACTCATGTCAAGATCCATGTACAAGCTTAGGTACCCTCATGAAACTGTTTTTATAATTTTTTTCCTATCCTCATGAACTAGTGCCACCTTTTAATCCCTTAATCTATTTTTTATATGCACAGGAGAAAGAATCTTTCAATTGAAGTTTTGGTATTAGCATATTTCTACCTTCCTCTCAATCCACATTTATATGTTTGAAACTATATATGATAGCATTAATAACTCCCTTTTACACAATATAAATACCGATGAATTATAGTATTATCCCTCAATAAGAGTTTGGAAGTGTCTACGTTTACCCATGGTATAGAGATTTGACCAATGATAGAACATATATTCTGGTTTTAGGCTACCTTTCCCTTTATATTTATCTTTCCATTAATCTTTAAATCTATTCTAATTTATTTATCTCACCTAATCACTCATATTATTTCCTCTAATCAGTCACCTAATTTCCCATAAATATTCCTCTATTCATTATATTGTTAACAACCCCTATACATTGAACCATAAAGTGAATTGTGAAATGGTTAAGATGACAAAACACCAATTTGAGGTGGTGTTTTCCTGGCAGGACCAAAAACAAACTTGTAGTATCATAAAACACAAAAATGCACGTTTAACAGTCAAATCAATATCAAATGACCTCAAAATGATGTTAAATCATACTAAAACCATATAGTTATTATTTTTGATGTGTACAAGGAGATGAAACATCAATCAGACATGTAGTCTACCTGGAACGACCAAATATGCAGTTTTTCAAGGTTTGACGCACATTAAAAATACACGGGGGTCAAAACCAAAAGAACAACCTCCAAATACTTTGAAATCAAATGAAGAAAATGTAGATTTAATTTTGAAATTATAAAGTAGACAAAACATCAATCAGAGATGTCATTTTTCCAAGATGATGAAAATGCACTTTCAGTGTCGTAAAACACCAAAACGTGTGTTTAACGGTCAGATATATAAAAAAGAACTTGAAATGACTTTAAATCATAGGAAAACCGTTTTATTATTATTTTTGATGTGTATGATTAGATGAAACATCAATCAGATGAGTAGTGTTCCAGGAATGACTGATTATTCAGTTTTTAAAGGTTTGATGCCCTTTAAAAAGGTGCATCCAGGGGTCAAATAAAACCGTAAAACATCTGAATGATATGAAATTAGATGAAATCAACCATAGTGTTAATTGTGAAATATTAAAGTAGTTGGAATATCAATACGAGCTAGAGTATTCTCAGGAGAACCAAAAATGCACTTTTAATGTCATAAAACACCAAAACACGCGTTTAACGGTCATATCCAAAGAAAACAACCCCAGAATGACATGAAATATTAGGAAAATAATCTAATTATTATTTACGACATGTATGAGGATATGACATGTCAACCAGATAAGAAGTCTTCCCTGAACAACTGAATATACAATTTTTAAAGGTTTGACGCCCTTTAAAAACACACGGGTGGTCAAAACCTACCGAATGACCTCCAAATGATGTGAAATCAATGAAAAAAATCTTAAAGTGAATAATAATTTTTTTAGTATACATCACATCAATCAAAGTTTTCATTAGTCCATGATGATGGAAACCACACATTCAGTATCATAAAATACCAAAACACGCGTTTAATGGTTATATATATAGAAAAAAATCTCAGAAAGAGTTGAAATTAGATGAAACCCATATTATTATTATTTATGAAATGTAAGAGTAGATAGAACATAAATCGAATAAGCAGTATACCCTAAATGATCGAATATGTTGTTTTTAAAGGTTTGACACCCTTTAAAAAGGTGTGTTCGAGGGTCAAAACCAACCAAACAATATCTAAATGACATGAAATTAGAAAAAAAACTGCATAGTGAATTGTGAAATGTTTTAGTAGAAGAAACATCAATCTAAGCTGGATTTGACCCGAGATGATTGAAAGAAAACTTTTAGTGTCATAAAACATGAAAACATGTGTTTTATAGTCATATCCATAGCAAAAAACCATAAAATTATGTGAAATCATATGAAAACCATCTTATTATTATTTGTGATGTGTATGAGGATATGACACACGTCTCAGATGTGAGATCTTCTTAGAACAACAGAATATACAGTTTTAAAGGTTTTACACCTGTTAAAAACACATTGGTGGTCAAAACCAACTTAACAACCTTTGAATACCATGAAATAAAATGAAAATATTTATAGAGTAAATTTTTAAGTGGTTGAGTAGGAATTATATCAATCAGACGTTTTATTTACCAAGGATGAATAAAAATGCATTTTTAGTATCATAAAACACCAAAACATGTGTTTAATGGTTAAATATATAGAAAATGACCACAAAATGACTTTAAATCACAATAAAAATATCTTATTATTATTCTTGACATGTATGACAAAACGAAAAGTCAATCGAACTAGTGGTTTGCCCAGAACGATCGAATATGCTACTATTAATAGTTTGAAACCATTTAAAAAGGTGTGTTTGGAGGTCAAAGCCAACCAAACAACACTTGAATGTCATGAAATCACATAATAACAACCGTAGAGTGAATTGTAAAATTTTCGAGTAGCTATAATGTAAATTTTATATAAAAAGACACACTTGGAGTCATAGAAGTTACATAGTGCATTATATTGGGGTGAGGCTGAATCCTACACTTCAAAAATGACTTATGGATCATTTTCCTAAAGTATAAAAATAATCCAAATTAATTTTTTTAGTTTTTAGTTTCCCACTTGTGTTTTTTTTCTAAAATATCAAGTCAAACTAGAAACACACACTTTAAGACATACTTATCACATCGTATGTCAGTTTGATATTAGACTACTTCCCACATGTCACAAATTACCTATGAATCATTGAACTAAATTATCAAGATAATCGGAGCATGTTTTCTAAGCTTTTAGTGAGTGGCACACATTTTAAACTAAAATGTCAATTTAAAACTAATAACAGACACTTTGAGTCATACCAATCACATCGTGCATCGGATTGAGGTCTGATTGATTACTACATGTCACAAATAACTTATAGATTGTTTTCCTAAAGTATCAAAATAATATGAATGTATTTGTTCAGTTTTCAGTATTTCACTTATTCTTTTTATTAAAATTAATTCCAATTTTAAATAAAAAGGAAAAATTGGAGTCATATCAGTCACACAATGTGTTATCTTGAAGTTCATTTGATTCCTACACATCAAAAATGACTTATAGATCATTTTTCTAAAGTATCAAAACTATCCAAATTTTTTTTCTTGGTTTTTAGTATTTCAATTGTTCTTTTTACTAAAATTAATGTCAATTTTAAATTAATACACATTTAGAGTCATACTGGACACACTGTGCATCATATTGAGATGCATATGATTCATACGTTTCATAAATGACTTATGATTTGTTTTTCTAATGTATCAACAAAATCTTAATATTTTTCTCAGTTTTGAGTATGTGATGTGTGTTTTGAACTAACATATAAATTATAAATTAAAAACATACAGTATGAGTCATACCAAGAACATAATGTATCATATTGAGGTGCATAAGATTGATTATATAGTATGTGTTTTTTTAACTATCTCTAAAAATCCAGAAAATAGAGAACACACTCCATTATGATGGAAGAGACACCCCATTATCCCTGAAAGACTTACGTTTCAGGCAGCAAGGGGATTCCACTTCCATCAGAAAGAAATAAGTTTTATCTTTTCTAGCTTATTGCAGATAAATAAAAGCAAAATATGACTTCCCAAAAGATATATGAAAAAAACAAAATAAGTATTAGATAAAAATGGTATGGAAATTAATGTAAAGATAGTAGATAAATTTATGACAAAATTAATTAAATAAGTAGTAGGTATTAACCTCTTCATGATGGTTGTATACATTATTGACCCATTTTCTTATCATCATTATCTCAGTTGTGTCCTCAAAGTCTAATCTTGCACGAGCACATGTAGCTTCAAACAAACCACCCCAAATTAGAAAAAATATTACATCTATATAAAAAATCAATTCTTTTGTTAGAAATACAATAAAGAAATAAATTAAACATAAATATGAAACAATACCATAATAAAATGTCAATTTTAAACTGAAACCATACAATTTGAGTCATACCGAGTACATCGTGTATCAGATCGAGCGCATGATCATAGTATAAGAGTGAATCATCATGGTTGAAAAAGTCATTTCTTTATTATCTTTGTGAAAATTAACAAATTAAGTATTAAATAAAAATGTTGAGGAAATTAACTAAAAAAAGTAGACAAAATGATGAGAAAATCAACTAAATAAGAAGTAGTAAGTCACATATTCATTATATATGTGTACATTATGACATCAAGTATTCTTCCCATTCATTTATAAACAAATATATTTTTTCCTATGAATACGAGGATTTTTAACAGTCATATTAGTACTAGAAGAATATAAATACAAAAAGGATTAATAAATATTTTAAATTAAATAGTAATTATATTTGCAAATATCTCTCCGGTGAATCTATTTTGTAGATGGAATATGATATCTCTCATTAATTTAAAAACATAATAACCACAAACTTTTCCATTTGTTTGTTTTGAAAAATGTTGAAACATTGAGAAAAATATGTAATTTTTTTGATATGTGTTTTGATAGTTAAATCTTATTATATATGTGCTGATACTTATCCACTTGTAGAAGTAGACATGCTCCTTGTGTGCATGGAATATCCTCATTCTTTGATCATTATGATATTTAAACACCACCATATCATAACATAAATCTCATTAAAACATAATATAAAATATATAACTTAAATTTTAGTTCTAAAACATTGGATGTAGTGTATTAATTGAAAAATTTCATCATGTGTGGTTGGTTTGTTGGGTATCCCTGCATTGAATCCATAAAATAAATCTTTGGTGTATCCAAATTGACTATAATGAGTACCAAATGTTGCCTAAAAATGGAATAAGCAATGAAATGAATGAAAACATATTTCATATGATTAAATTTTATATTTTTACCCCTACATAGTATTAAGAAGAGTCTATCATCCTTAAGTTTTCTTCAAATTATTTGATCATTTTTTCCACTATTGAATTAATTCGAACTGATTCCACTTTAGTTTGGTCTGTAGAAGTGACATGAGGAATAATGAGTCCATATTTATGTTCATTGGGTAATCCTTTCAATTGGTATTCATATATATTCCTTTAAAAAACATGAATTATATTTATTCATAGTTAACATAGTAGATCATAAATTAGAAAAAACAAAACATGAAAACACTCCCCATGTGTAAATTTACAACTAAGACTCTTAACCATTCATACTTGATGATTTCATTTAAATTATAAAGAAAATGAAGTATGTAATGGGCACCCAATACATTTTTTATTAAAAATAAATCATGTGATTACTACCAATTTGTAACTTTGTATCTGTATGAATCTTTATTATTAGTAAATGAAGATATTGAATGAGTAGGGTAATGGTTATTTCTAAATATATATTTGATCTATTGGTTGATCCTTTTGATGTTTTTTATTCGAAATTTTTTTTCACCCCTTCCCTTTGTCTGTATATAATAACATTCATCAGTTCAGAACATTTTTCATTAATTGTTAACAGATTATCATGAAAAATAAATTGGAAATGAATAAATCCATGTCAAAATGTTTTTTTCAAGATCTGATGGTAATGTTACAAATTTTCCAATAACTTGATAAACCATATGAATATTTACATCATCAAATGGAATAGGAAGCTCGACGCTCAACTCATGAGCTATGGTAATCCCCACTCTCACATGACCTATTGGAAGTTTTTTGGTGTGTAGAGTGTCTTCCTGTATGTTGAACATAGTAACCATTGTAACGATGTGATGGTTGGGTGCTGATATATATAAATCATAGTCCTTTTCACCCTGTAGAATATTAGTATAGGAAAGGTATTGATGTCTTCCTAATTCACATTTCACAAAAAAAATTATGATAATATTGATTACCTCATCCAAGATTTCTCTTTTAGGTGAATGAATCACCCCAAAGCTGGTTAGGGTGGAGAGAGATCATCATGAAATGATTTTTCTCGAGTTTTTTCTTATCTTTTCTTCCCCACCAAAAAAATTTCTAGCAACTCAGACTTCCAATGAAATTTTCTTCATGGGAAACTAATCATGCCTCGATCTATTCCATTTGTTTATCTTTATCCCCATATTATTTTATTTTCTCAAAATATTTTGGGGTATCACCCCAAAACCAACACATTTGATGTGACCATACTGTTCTAGCAACTTTAAATCTACTGATAATATGTGTTCATTCAGTATAGCTGTTGATGAATCTTGCGTCTAATTTGTATATAAAATATAGAAAAATAAGTAATAATTATTATATAATAATGAATTAATGAAAAAGAAAATTTATTATGTCATACTCACACATAATTCCCACACTTTTTGTGTATTTTCATATATTAGTATGCTATCTTTATTTACACACACCTCCTTCAATTTCACGTGACTTGGGATGGAAGTGAATTTAGATTTGGATTCATCAATCTCTATATAAATGGAGGAACATAATTATTTTGTTGTTTCATGTTAGATAAAAGTATTATGGTATATTTAAAATATGTATTTTTTTTCAAATGAAGCATACCCCATCCTTACTTTATGATAGGGGTATGTTTTTTTAGTCCATTCCTTATTTTCAGCAATCTGTTGTTTTTTTTTAAATTAAAAATTCTCAATCAAAGTGATTAATACACATATTTTCAAACAATGTATTACTATCCATAGTGTACATAAAATTATATCTCCCCATGATAGCTGGTAAACACATCCCACTCTACTTGGATTATTTGGTTTTCTTACATATGTAGTGCAAGCAAGTTTATTTTCCTTTCATCATCATTAAGATGAGATTTCATTAGAATTGTGTGAAATACTCAGTGATCCATTCTAGAAAGCATTAATACCAATTTATTATATGATTAAACTACTATAAGTTCAATTTACAAGGGATAATGAAACATAAGTCAATGTTTCATTATTTTATTTTTTTAGTAAAATATAGAAAGGATATCATAATGTTACCTTAATATCTTCCCAAATCAGTGTCTTAAGAATGCGAACAACACAGTGCCATGAATTTACATCAATCGGAATGCACTACCGAGTGATGATCCCAATTAAACAACATAACATGGGCTTATTGGGGTTAATAGGCTGGCCACACGCATTTCATAAAACCTCGAGTTTGATGCCTTTTCTTTTCACCTTAATAATTTTTGCTAACACTTTCACACTAAAACACTCCTATTTTTTTGGTACATCAATTCTTCTTCCTATACCATTTCCTTGGGTTCAACATCATTAATATTTTTTTCCTCTGTATTGGTAAAATCGACATGTATAAAAGTTCATTGTTCCTCTCACTGGGTGGAACATAAGGTTGAGAAACCTATTGTTCCTATAGATTGGTAGAATCTACATGTAAAGAAGGTCATTGTTCCTCTGCACTGGGATCAGTATAAAGTTGAGAAACTTTTTGTTCCTTGTGATTGTGATAATCATCACATGCATAATTCATTATCTATAAAAGTAGTTCAACATTTAATTTAGATTACATAAACTTAGCAGTGCACAGATAATAACATGAGGTAACTCATTGTATATAAAAAAACATAACATGATTATTAAAATCTCTTTTTTTAAGGATGAAGGGATTTGAACCCTCTATCGAATATCCAAATCCCTTTATTGTTTTCTCCTCTGACATACAAGACCTAGAATACATTGGGACCACTACGAAATGATTATGACGTCCCAATGAAAGGTCATCCTTAGTTGAATTTTCATCTGACCATTCAACGGTTTTGGTCAATAACAGAACAATTGACCACTTTCAGTTTATGCAATCTAGAACATAAAATACTTGTACTACCTGTTATTCCATTATAAAAATCTGTCTTTCTACCCTTACTTATTGAAATCCACTTTCATGAATCCCAATTCATCTATTTTATCAACAATCTTCTTATCAACCCACTTGAATTGAAACATAGAAACTTGGAATGTTGTATAATATGACTCCCAATTTTTTTGATGATGTCAAAGTATGACATATTTTCATAAATTCGATTTTTATCCTTGATACCAAACACATGCATTGATTAAGCCACAAGTGTAACTCCACTATTTTTCAAGGTACTACCTTCATCATGTTAATTTTTATAGAATGTATAACCATTAATTACATAACCATTTTAATATAATACATACACACTTGATACTTGGGATATCAATCGAAGTCATTCTGAAATTGGATCCATATTTTCATCTATATTCTTAAAATATGGTCTCAAAACCATCCTATAAACTATTTATTATGTGTATTTGATATCCATATCTTAGGCCTCGATTTATTCAAATCCATAATAATTTCTGTTTGGGTTTCAACATATGGGGAAACCGCTAAATTGTTATAAAAAATCTAAAGGTGGGATTGCTCCCAATTTGTAATATTCATCATGACAACATATATTCCAGAAATTCCTTCACCCAAAAGCTACCAAATGTGATGAGATTTTGGTATAACAATGCTTTCCATACCATCAGTTAGTGAGTATAAAATTAAATGGCTTCCTCAACAATATATTAATCTGCAATAAAACCCTCTGGACGACTTCTATTTTTGACACACCCTTTAAAAATATTCACATATCATTCAATGTGGGTATATCCATATATAATGTATAAGACCACATAGTCGAATCTCTATCACCAAGTGAACCATCAAATGAACCATCATATCAAAGAATGCTAGTGGGAATAAAATTTCAAATACACATAATATGATGGAAATTTTCATTTAATACTCTATTTACTATTTTGGGAGTTCTACTGGGTATTTTTATACTCATCCATATATGGTAATTTCACCCACTTATATTCTCATTCAGTTATCTCTTTTTATTTTTGGGGTTTTCTACTGAGTGATTTTATAATCACCCCTCTATGGGTATTTAACCCCCAATTTTTTAATTATTTACAAACTCAAGATATTTTGATGGAGATTATGGGGAATGTGGATTTGTGGGAGTTAGAAGTTTATGGTTATTAATAGTGTAGATTATTATCAGGGTTCATGTAAGAAACCTATACGATGAGATGTTTCTTTGTTTTCCATTTTAGGTTCATACTAGGGAAATTTGGGTTTTAAATTTAATATTATTTCATAGGTTTTATTTTTTCATATTATTATGGATGTTTAGTGTTCGGTGCATGTTTATTATTTTTTTATTTGATATTATGCTAAGTATCACATTTTTATGGTTTATTTTAGAAACATGTTTTTTTGTATAGGTTTATTAGGAATAAGCCTCCCTTATTCATGTAAATCCTTCTTGATGTTGGTCACCATCCCCTGGCCCATTGAATGTGGTCTTGGGGTGGTATACATGGCCTAACCATCAGTTTAAATGATCTATGGTTGGTTGGGTCATGTCACGCTAGATATCATTATAAATTAAAATATAAGATAATTTATAAGAAGGTAAAGGGGTAATATGGCTTTTGGAAGGGTATGGTATTCAATGGAAATATGATCATCAAAATGGTAATATAACCATTATAATAATGATATGATCAATTTTTTTATCATTCAAGGTAACTTATATATTCCCTTTAAAATTAATGTTAACCATTAATAGTAGTGGATTTAATAATAATTACTAGTGTTTATAAATCCATAAATCATAATGTGATTTATAATATAGTTCTTAGGTTATATATTTATTTAAAATATTTATAAAGCCTCTCGAATTTAATGCATGATTTCTAAATAAAAACAAATTCTTATTTAATAATTAAATTTACTATATTCCTGGAATGATTTTTATAAAATCAATTGAAAATTTGGATTGAATATGTAAAATATATATATGAATAATGTTTTATCAATTATAAAAATAAAATAAAATATATATTCAATTAGTAAAATATTATATTTATATATGATAATTCATATTATAAAATATTGATTAAATTTAATTATATAATTGTTATATAAACTTTAAATTATGATTATATAAGTCGTTATTCATCCGATAAAATATTTCCCCCCATCTTATTATAACCCTTTTTGAGCTTATAATGATTAATGTTGGAATGAAATTAAATGATGTTTTGTTTATTTTTAATTGGTTGTAAGTGATTAAATATTACTAAGATAAAGGTTTTAAGAATTATGAATATGGGTTGATAAATTTTAAAAAACATATTATATAACACTTATTTTTATTTTATTTTAGTTGAATTTTCTTGTATTTTATTCATATATTTAATATGATGAAAATCTATTCAATTCATTAATATAAGGTTCCAACCGTAACATTCATTTTAAAAAATTATAAAGATTTAAAAAAATATGTCAAGAATCTATAATTTAAAATTTAAACACAACATATCAAATTATTAGTAAAAATAAATATACATGTAGAAAAAATACATATATTTTGAAACATTGATTACTTTTCTGATTTCAATGTTTTATATCACACATATATTGTAGGATCAAACTAAATTTTACTTCACTAAAATTATTTTGTTTCATTAAAAAATTATGTAATAGTAAATTCAATTTAATCCCTCAATACAAAAATTTAACTATAATACTTAATTTTATATAATTAAACAATATCAAAGAAGTAAATTATATTTGGAAAACTTATATAGGACAAGGGATGATGGGAATTAGGAACCGTTTACTACACACCTCAGTTGTATGATCAGGTGATCTCATTCCATCTAAGTAATCATAGAAAAAACATCTACTTATGTGATCGCTTGACTGCATCTTAATCATGTGATCTGTTAACATAGTTACATGATTTCCTATCCCTAATCCATCAAACATGCACTCTAGTTATATTTTTAATGATGAGGACCTCCCATGGTCTCTTGAACTCAAACAGAGCACCCACTTTCCCTTACGGTATGGTTTTCATGTGGGAAATATGCCATCAGGGGTGGTACGTGTGGTGTCAGGTTGGCGCGATGTGGTGCAGGGGTGAAATTTGGTGCATAGATTCATGAGATGTAGGGGTGGTGTGATGTGGTACAGGGGTGAGATGTGGTTTAGGGATTCATTGCTTACCTTAGATTTGAAGTGAAACGATTCATTGGGGAAGTCACTGAAGATCAAGAGCGGTGGAGACAATAGGGTTTGGTGAGAGTGGTGGCACAACGACAGTAGGGTTCCATGAGAGTTTGAAGGTGTGCGAGAGAGAAGTCTCCAGTTAGGGTTGTTTTATAAGATCAGGTAAGTATTTTATCAGCACATTCCAAAAAGCACTGATAAATAGTAGTTTTATCAACACTAAAATAGAAAGTGCTGATAAAACTATTTTTTATCCGTGCTAAAAAAGCGCTGATAAAACATGTTATTATCAGACCTAAAATTCTAGCATTGATAAAGAGTAGTTTTATTATCGTTTTTTAGAACTGATAAATATATAATATTAATAATTAATTTTTATTATAATATATATTTATAAAATTATATATATAATAAATAAATATATTTATTTAAAATTATAATTATAAATAAATATATTTAGAAATATCTGTATATATTTATAAACATATTTATAAAATTTTAAATATAATAAATATATTTATTTTAATTTAAAAATTATTTAAATAAATATATTTATTTATGATAATAATTATAAATAAATATTAAGAGTTATGGTGATGGAGACAAATGGTGCTCTGGGTGATCATGACGATTAGGGTTTTGATGGTTGATGGCACACTTAGACTACTTCAATATGGATGATGTTTTCACCAGGTCGTTGAAATCAGTGGATCAGAAGCAAGACTCAGCCTTAGCTTCAGATGTCATGGTGAATCTACCGAAGTTCTGATCTGCCTAGAAGAAAGCGGCTATCAGCAGGCCATCAAAGTTAGTGGATCAGAAGAGGGGATCTTCCTTATCTTTGGAAGCCATGGTGAATCTATCAGAGTTCCGATCTGCATAGAAGTAATTAGCTATCAACGAGCCGTCAAAGTCAACGGATCAGAAGGGGGGCTTGGCCTCAGCTTTGGCTGGCTTGGTGAATTTACCGACATTTAAATCTTCAGAAGAGTAGGTAGATAATCATGTTTCCTTCGCTGATAATGTGAAGTTGAATCGTGTTTTTTCTTATTCAAGGAGCATGACCTCTTATAGGGTCACGAAAAGTGGGCTGCTAGCAATTTTTGAAGCTAATCACCAACTGATTGTAGAAAGGATTGATATTTGCAAGCACTTGATTCTTGAAAGGCTTACTTCTCAGGGTAATCCCTGTAATATTGAAGATCTGAAGAAGAAACATCTTCAAATATGGGGCTTTGGTGGATGGAGGATCACTCTGAGCGATAGGGGGGTTTTTCATATCATTTTCCCTTTTGAAGATCTGAAATCTTGAGCATGGGGTTTGATCATTGTTTCTCTTAAACTTAGAATTTTAAGGATCCAAGATTGAGGTCCATTCTTCATTACTTATGTGATGAAGAAATCCATAACTCATTCGTAGATACAAATTCATAGTCTACCATGGTTTTTCTAGAATTCATGTTTACTTTGGGATATTGCCTCTACAATAGGGGATCTGATCAAATTTGGTAGAGAAACAGAGATTGCATTCTTTGGGAATTTTGCGAGGGTTCTTGTGGAATTTGAGCTTTGTTCAACTCTTACAGATTCAGTTCTACTACTTTCACCTAATCAACAATTGGAACTCTTAATAGAGTTTGAGAAAAAACCTTCTTTTGTATGATATGTGGGAATATAGGGTATTTGGACTCTGAATGCCAAAAAAAATCTTGTTTTCACCATCTTCAAGAAGAATGGTCACACTATGGTGAATTAAAAATTGAATTTACCATTGGATGAGAATATTAATGATGGGGAAGGCATGATCAGTGTGAATCCCTTGATAGAGAAGAATGCTAATCGAGTAGTGGATGGTGGAGTTCAACCAATAGACATATTTCCCAAAGATGGACCTATTGTTGAACATGGAAATCAAAAGAATGATGAGATTGATGAAGTCATTCTCTAAGGTGACACACAAAGTAGTGTTGAGCTGGATGGAACAAACCTTCATATGGATGCACCTATACAGAGCTCTGGTAAAAATATTTGGTTAGACATTTTTGTCGTGGATACTTCATCTCATAATGATATTGGGCAGAGTACGTTTGAGAAAAGACTGGGGGAATCTCCCCTGGATGATCAAGATATCAATAACAAGCAAGTAGATGGTCAATCTAAATTGATTTATGATGATGATCAAAATAAAATGGTGGACAGAGGGCACACATTTGTTAAAAGTAGTCAAGTGGATGTAGGTGAGCAAGACATCAGGAAGATTGACCAATCTATGGATGATGAATGCATTATGGATGAGAAAATGGTCTCAAATGAATTGGGGAGGGATGAAATGGAAGGGGCATGGTAGCAACCCCAGTCTTGGAAACAAGGTCGTCATCCAAAATGTTGTGGTCGAGGACGTGGTCATGATGATTGGGCTGCAACGCAAGGGCGTGGCCATTATACGAGACAACTCACTATGGAGCAGAAACAGCTTAAAGAGAAGTGTACTGTGCTTTTCAACCATGGGAATTTATAGTCAAAGTGGGAATATACTAATGATATCTCTGATCATTATTTTGGGAATGGTTTTGATTCTCTTTATTTTGGATAAGGGCTTGTCTCCTTGTTTGACCATGTCCTTTCTCTGTGTCTTTTACTTTTCTAATAATTTTTTATGAGTGGACTTGCCTGCCTCCTGAACCTTTTCAGTATAAATAAATATATTTATTAATATATAAATATAAATATATATTTATATTTATATAATTATAATAAACGTATTTATTTTAATTTTATATTTATTTAACTATATATATAAATTTATAATTATAATTATAAATGAATATATTTAATAATATATCTATATAATTAAAAATATATTTATATAATTATAAATAAATATATTTATATAATTATAAATAAATATATTTATATAATTATACCTCATGGTCTGCACCACTTTGATATATTTATATAATTATATATATTTATATCAATATATGAGTATATATAATAATAAATATAATAACTATATTAATTTTTTGAATATATTTATTATAATATTATATATATATATATATTTGTAATAATAATTATAAATAAGTATATTTAAAAGGTAGTTTTTTATAGTTATAAATATAATAAATATATTTATTATTTAAATATATTTATTTTATTTTTAAAATTATTTAAATATGTATTTATTTATTTATAATTATAATTATAAATAACTATATTTAAAAAGTATTTATATATAATTATAAATATATTTATATATAATTATAAGTATTTATATATATATATTATATAAATATAATAAATATATTTATTATTTAAAAATATTTATTCTAATTTTATAATTATTTAAATATATATATAATTATTTTTAATTTGATAAATACTTTTAAAAAAATTATATACATTTACAATTGTATAATTAAATATTTAAATTACAAAATTATTAAAAAATCATTTAAATAGATTAATTATATAAATTTTAAACATATTATAAATGTTAAAACTTAATAATTAAAAACAAATAAATATTAATCATATAAACTACAAACATATTAAAAATATTACATGTATATATAGTAAATAAATATATGCATAAATAAATATTATAAAATGATTAAATATATTTTTACCATTATTAATGGATGTTTAATAATAAATGGACAATTTAAATTAAATAAATTACAAAAATATTAAAAAATAAATTCATAACATTTACGTGGATTATAAACATCCATATGTACACGTACACATCAACATAAACATGTACACACACACACATGCATTTATACATTTACATATATTTTAAATTATTTAATATCAATATGTATATATATATACATATTAGGTATTTAGTGGTAAAAATATAGCAAAACACACACAGGTTACAACCTCAGTGGCCAGGTCATAGCATCCCCAAGGGATACACTACCATAGAAATAACTTTACACAGTGCCACCCTTTAACAATTCTAAAAAAAGCACTGATAAAAGGGGTACCTTTATCAGCACTAATAAAGGGGGTACCTTTATCAGCACTGATAAAATGTGCTTTTAACAACGCTAAAAAATGCTGTTAAAAGTATCCCTTTATCAGTGTTTTTTAGCACTGATAAAGATCCCCCTTTATCAGTGCTTTTTTTAGCATTGTTAAAGAGACCTCCTTTATCAGCGCTTTTATTTTGTATTGTTGATAAAGGGGGGACTTTATCAATGATTTTTTTACTAGCACTAATAAATAGTATATTTCAAAAAAAATATTTCATTAAAAATAATATATTAATATATAAATATAAATATATTCATATAAATATAATATATATTTTTTAAATATGTTTTAGATAATGGTAAATATACATTTACACTTAATATATAATATATTTAGTGAAAATAGCTTATAAAATCATTTAAAATATTATTAATTAATAATTTTCTAATTATTATCGAGTAATAGGAATTTTATAAAACTTTGAAGACATAACAAATAAAAAAATTAATAAAAGATCTAAAATAAGTTGAAAAGGTATCTTGAACTTCAAAATTCTATAAATTTTGATCAGGTGTCCATTTGAGCTATACCACATATCAAATCTAAGTCTATGGAAAACTCTACGTCGTAAAGATCTATAATGAGATCTATAAGCTTTGTCATGTTTTTCGACCCCCAAAAAGGTCTATAAGGTCTCCAAAATTGAGTTTTTAGTCGGGCTATCCAATTTTTTTTAACATTTTTTGGATTTCCAGCCTCATTTAAGGGGGTTTATTTTCCCTTTTTAGTGCAGAAAGAATTTATTCCCAAGTATTATATTCATATTGATATTAGGTCTTTGAAATTTTATCATTTTTCCCAATGTACTTTTATTTATAATCAAATATATAACAATATATACATATTTTTCAATTATTTCCAAAACAAATTAGTTTTATAAATAAATAATTAAACATATTTACATATAAAATATATTTATTAATATATAAACCTTATCTAAATAAAAAAAAAATGTCCATTTTATTTAAAATAAAAATGTATGAATATTTATATACGGTATACCTATACAATTAATATATATATATAAATATAATGTTTAAATATGTAGAAAAAATATTTCATTTTAAAAAATTATTATTTTTGAATATTATGAGTGCTTTTTTTGCACTCATAAAAGGGGATTTTATGAGCGTTTTTAGCACTGATAAAAGGAACCCCCTTTTAATAGCATTTCTATTAACATCATTTTTTAGCATTGTAAATTCCCATTTTGTATGCTTTTTAAAGTCATATTTGTAGTAATGATAGCCCACCCATTAACGACCCGAAGACCCATTACAAATTGTGCACTTGAAAGGACCATGATACATCACATAAGACCTTGTTTCATCACCGTGACCAGATGCTGTCTCGACTTCCTTCATCACAAACCAGATGAATGAGCCTCTCCTGCATACCCGCGATGGGCAGCCCCCTACTTCATCGGATGTCATAACACTACCATTGACAACTGTGGGACCACCACCCTCGCAGTAGAGTGGGGGTTCACCAATCTCATTCTCATTAGCATGTAATGTTTCAATATAAATATATATCTAAATAAAAATATTAATTTATATATTATATAATTTTTTAAATAAAATATTAATATATTATATTTATTTTAATTATATACACATTTTGTAATCAATGTATATAAATAAACTATTAATCATTTTGACTAATATAAATTTGATATATTTTTTAATATAAAATTATTTGTAAATATTTAAATATATATATATATATAATTATAATTATAAATAAATATTTTTATAAATATTTTTATATAATTATAAATATATTTGTATAGTTATATATATATATAGATATAAATAAATATATACATGTATATATATGTATATACATATTTATTAATATATAAGTTTATATAATTATAAATACATTGAATATATATTATTTTAAAAAATTTATTATAATTTTTTAATTATTTAAATAAATAAATAAATAAATATATATATTCATAATTTTAATTATAAATAAACATTTTTATGTAAATATAAATATATTTATATAATAATAAATATTTATATAATTATATATAATTATATAATTATATATATTTATATAATTATATATAGTTGGGGAATAAATGTGGTTTCGAGGAGAGATCTCCCATGTCGATTAGGCGGAAGTCTATCGCAATCTAGAGTTGGATGGCGAGGAAGAAGTACGACAGATTGATCCACCCTTGCACTTGAGAACTGGTCACGGGGATTCTGTTTAGAGTTTTTCGTATACAATTTGCAACATTCGTCAGATCTATTCATGAGGGTTCTATTCGCAGTTCAGCAGTTCGATTTGTGTTGTTCTTCAAATATGGTCACATGGATTCTGTTCGGAGTTCGTTGGTTCGATTTGGTGGTTCATGGATTCCTGTTTGCTCAGTCTTCATTAGCTACGAGCTTGAAATTCCTTTGACGACATTCTGTGACTCTAATATCAGTAGTACATGTTGTGTTACTTTAAGATCTGACCTTGATTCATCGTTTTTTTTAATCATCAGATTTGGTGTCAGAATATTTGACCGAGGTGATTGTGGATGAACAGGTTCATAATAGATGAAATCTTGGAAAAGACTACTCATTTTCATAGATCCTAAATAAGACAACGATCTAGGAGGATTCAGATCTGATTGAGCCTCGAATCATGAAATCTAAGGACGGTAAATCCTCTATCTTTGTTAATCAGGAGGCGTTCTTAGAGCGTCTAGATTCATGTAGGTTCTCCTTGATTGAAAGGTTGATTCTTGAAAACGTTGATAAACCCCAAACTGCGCAATATTTAAAGCATAAATTAAATCATATTTTTGGATTTGAAAGTTAGAAGATCATCCCTTTAGTAAGGGGATACATTCATTTAATTTTCCAATCTAAAACTCAAAAATATGCTGCTTTAGATTCTAGTTATTATACCTTAAATCTAGGAATTCTGAGAATTTTTGAATGTTATTTTAGCTTTAACCATCTTCATTAGAAGCACAATAATGCTCAGGTCTAGGTAAGGTTTCTTGTCCATAGTTGGGTTTTTTAGAATCCCCAGATATTAAAGTATATTGCTTCTTGCATTGGTGAACCTCTCAAGCTTGATTATAATACCATTCAAGGAAAGGTTGGTTATTATTCCAGGGTCGTGATTGATATTGATTTCATGAATTAAAGGCCTAATTGTGTCATTTTTATTAAAAATGGTGAACATATTGAAGTTGAGTTTGAATATGAATACTTACCCAAAGATCCTCTCTTGGTGACACTATTGAAGGGATTGACAATAGGTCATTCCTATAGGTTCTTAAAGGTGATAGTGAATATGATATTCATAGGAACACAAATAAATATAATGAAATTACTTAACAGGTGTAGGGATCTATTACTCTAGTGAAGAATGTGCCTCATGGACCTGCTGGTGAGCATGTGGAATCTGATGAGGAATGTGCTACTCAAGTTTCTGTCTATTTGCAATTAAATTAGGAGGAACTTTTGACTAGCTCCTTTGATCATAAAGGGAATAAAAAACTTATTACTAAATCATGTTTACAGGATAATCCTGATATAGGTTATTTTAATAGAAAGGATACTTTATCCTTAGTTCCTTCTAGATACACTCATCTAGTTGATGATAAGAGGCAGGATGCGTCTGCTGAAGGAGGACCCACTGAGGCTATCATGGATAGACAGGGGAAAGGCTAAATGTCATGGGTTGATGTGGTGCATGGGGCCTATGATGGTCAATGTCTCAACATAGTTACTCCACTGGTTTCTGGTAGAAATAATTTTAGTCTCCTTGACATAGTAAATAGGTCCAATAGTAAGGAGGTATTCCATGAGGAATTTGGAAATGCTCACGGAGTTCCTATTGTTGAAGGCACTGAGATTGGAAAGTCGGTTTAAGAGGGCTATAGAATGGTAAAAGATCGAATTCTATTGGATAATATTAATGATGTGACATGTAAGTAGCCCAAAACATGGAGGAGGGGCTATCATCTGAGATGGAGGGGTGATGGCTGATCCCATAGATGTCCTTTTTTATTGTTGTGATGTGTCTTGTCACTTATTTTCACTCCCCATTTCTATCTGTTTTCTGTTATCTTACTATCTTGGTATATAGTTATATAATTATATATATATATATATATATGTATCAATATATAAATATATAAATATATATAATTATAAATATAATAAAAATATTTATTATTTAGAAAATTTATTATAATTTTATAGTTATTTAAATATATATATATATATATATATATTTGTAATCTTATAAATACTTTTTTTAAAACATTATATATATATATATATATTTGAATTATTAAAAAATATATATCAATATATCATATTTATATTAATTATAAACTTTTATTTTTTAATTAATGTATATAAATAAACATTATTTTTTAATATAAATAAAATAATTATTTATATATACTATTGATATTTTTTATCAAAAGATTTTATCCACGCTAAAAACACGCTGATAAAGGGTACAATTTCATCAACACTGATAAAAGTTATCTTTATCCATGATTTTAGCTAGCACTGATAAAGGTGAACCCTTTATCAGCACTTTCTGTTTAGAGCTGATAAGAGTAGACACTAATTTTATGCCGATCTGTGCTAGTGATTTTTCATCCATGGATACACTCATTTTATTTGTGTAAACTCTTGTTTTCCGGTGAACCTTTTTATTTCTTATCATTTTTTCAAGTTTAATTTTATCCTTTTTTTGGGTTGGATTCGGATATTGATAGATAATAATGGAGGTATCATAAGTTATTATGAATTAAAATTGAATATTATGTAATAATATTTTTTTTACTAAAAAAATTATTATGGATAACTATCAATGGTAGTTTCCAATATCATATTTTTTTTAAAAAGATGTGTTGAGGGACACCAATGATGGTTGAAAATATAATTTTCAAAATAAAATAAAATAAAATATGTGGCGACTGTCATGGATGGGCACAAATACCCACCGTAGTATGGCCCCTTAGCGATAACTGAGCATTGTTAATAATTTTTTAAAAATAACAATAGAGATATTTTTTTTGAAACCATAAATATATTTTGATATTATTTTATATAATTAATTTAACTATTTTAATATTATTATCTGAGTGATAATTTTTATTAGAACATTAAATTTTATTTTTTTTAAAAACAAACTCATTTTAATTCCAAACTATGTTTAAAAATATATCTCAAATAATCATGGGCCATTTGCCTATCTAAATGGAAGGGCTAAGATGGAATAAGAACCCCATTGCTTGGGTGGTTAGGGTTTTGATCCATATCTAGATGCGGCTGTTCAGCTAGTGTTGTCGACCAGAGAAACAGTTACAGAGGAAGCTTCATGGCCACCTCCAGCATTGGCTGGTACAGAGGAGTGCAAGGATGAAGAGGGAGGGGTGTGGAGGTTTCTAAATAGGCTGATGGAAATGATGGGAGTGAGGGAGTTGTAGGAGTTCAAAGGTAGTCTAGATAAGTTGGGGAATAAGGTTACCGAGGAGTTGTTATTGTGATAAGGTACCCTGATTTCTCTATGTTTGTGTATTTTATGTAAAAAGAACTAGACTCGGGCCAGGATGGGGGTTGTAGGACCTCTTTAATTAGTTTTTTTTCACATTATTCTAATTTTTATTTCAATAAATCCATAATAAATAGATTTATTTTAGAGGCCCCAAATTTGAAAACCTATTGGCATAATCAAATATATCAACATATCTAAGGTATAGAATAAAACACATGCACTATGTAATAAAAAAAATACTGATTTGTTTCATCAATACTAAACACTATATATGAATGATAAATATACAAGTGTGACTCAAATAAATCAATGGTATTTATTAATTTGCTTACTTGATCTGTATATGAAAACAATTTCAAGGTATTTGTGGGTTTATAGATAACCAACACTCCAATAATCTGATAACGACATGATCCTTCCCCAATTTCATATTATCATGCCATCTATGTTTTATGAAGATAATGAAGGAGAATCAAATAATGAAGAAACTGGAGTAACAAAAACCAACAAAAACCATATACACAACATGATTTTAGAGACAAACCATGAAATTTTCATATGCTAATCTTTTATTTATCACCTATTATTTAATTCAATTACTGTAATATGTTATTTATAAACTTTTATTTATTTCAATTACTATAATATTTTATTTATGTGTATGCTAATATTTTATTAATGTGTTTCCAAATCTATTATTTATGTGTTTTTTATTTATTTATGATTCTTTAGGTATACATCAAGACATTATTATTTCAACATTATTATATTGAATTAAATTTATTTAAAATATTTTTAGCATGTACATTAAACTGTTTATAATTTTGAATCAATCCTTTGCATCTAATGATAATTTTTAATTTACAACTATCTATATAATTTTTATAGAAAAATTTTCTATTTCTGGATGCATTGATGTTCCTCTTATAACTCTATCTATGATAATGAAATATTCCTTTAGTGAACTTATCAGTAAGTAATCAAGTGATGCTTTATTTTACATTAAATTGAAATTCAGTGAGAAGAATACTTCTAAAAAATTCAATGTATTAACTTATTGATCCAACTTTCCAAATAGTAAAACACATGGACTGTGTCAAATAAATTATGTGTTTTAACTAACATTAATAATTATTAGTTAGTTCCCTTACATGAGTAAATGAAATAGAAGTTGTTGAGCACATGAAAATTTTGAGTAATCCAATGAAGCCTCCACTATGTCCCAAAATCAAGGTCCTTACAAGGGATTCATATTTAGCATTAAAATGAATATAATGGTTTAAATTTATTAGGGGATCATCATCTTTGGAACTGATTCATCCCTTAATAAATTAATCAATATAAATAATTCATTTATTATTAGACTGGATGAACTAATAGTTAAAATTGAGAACTTCAACTTTTTATTAGTCTAGAACTTGTAGATGAAACACCACTACATTTTTTAACCTTATTCTTCATGGTTTCATGTAGTTTCAAAACACACATGTTCCCTCACATGATAATAAAGAAATTACAGAAGTAAAAAAAGCCATCATTTTGTATGAAAAAATTACACATAAGACCAAAAGGGATGAAATATAGTAAACCAATTTAGGAACAATCTCTTCTATATATTATCAATTTTTTTTTACATCTTTTACATTTTATTTATTTAATACATGTTCTATAATTTTCCTCTTATGTTATTTTCTTATGTATAATTATTTCTTTTAGAAGAGTAAAAGGTTTCCATGATATTATTTCCAAAAAACTTTTGTTTTAACTCCCTAATGAGTAGATCCTACTTGAATTTGTAGAAGTATATAAAAAGAAATAATACATTTGTAACAACATGCATTTTTAGCATATGTATTTGGAGCTTATTCTCAGTGTGTATATTATAGCAGCATGGATTTGTAGAACATGTATTACTATGTATTTTTTATATGTATTAAGAGTTTAATTTTGAGATTAAGTGTTATGTTTTTATTATTATCACAATATACAGTTTATAAAAATATGTAATGGTAGTTCTTTCTCAGTGTCTATTTGTATGCCAACGAGCTTGCACCTGAGTGGTAGAGACTCCTGCTTGGCATCCAAAAGACCCACGATCAAATCTGGGTGGAGGTGAATTTTTGGGTTACTGTAGTAGTACTGTAGTAGTTACTATTGTAGGTATTGTACGATATTATAACAATAAGAACAATTCATCTGATTTGGGACTTCAATCTACTGGTTTGGGCCTATAGGTCCGAGGGCCTTTGGTTCAGCAAAGGCCTTAGGTACACCATGGGCCTTCAGGCCATAGGGATTTTAGGCCACCAATGGCCTTCAAGACACCAATGGCCTTCGGGACACAAAGCTTTTGGGCCATAGAGACAAAGAAGAGGCCCAGGAAGACCACACAAAAGTGGGCCCAAAATAGGATTCAGAGAAAAAGTAGCAACCACCAGAGTAGAACTAACTGTATTGGAATAATGAGAGTGTTTGACAACTTCCATTGGTATCGGGCACTATGAAACTCTGCATGGGGTCATTCTAGCCGATCATCCATGCAAGGTGGGGAGTTAGGCACCTTCAATATGCAGATGTTGGGGTGGGGCTGTTTCAAGTGTGTCAGGTCTTGGGCCTTCAAGGTCATGTATTGAGCGTTGTGCCTCTAGGAATTTGGGTCATATATAGGCCACATTCATTGGGACTATGATTCATGTAAGGGTTCCCCCTCAACCCTTAAAAATGGGTATTATCCAAAAATTAATAAAAATATAAGGAATTCTGGATCTTATAGTAGTAATGTGAATTTATAGCAGTGAAAGAGAGAGATAGAGATAGGGGTGAGTCACATATGTGGGGTTGAATGTTTTTTAAGGGCTTAATAATCCTTTTTTTATAATAAAAAATAAGGTACAAGGGAAAATATTTAAGGTTTTAGTGATCCTACATGTATAATAAAATGGATGAAGGGGAAATCATTAGGGTTTCAGTCATTGTGAATTTCATTCATGAAAATATAGATTATTTTTTTCACTATAATTTTGAATTTAAGTTTTCTATAGATTCCTTTCATACAACTATTCACCTTTTTTTGTTTTATAATGTTCATTACTCTTTTTTTAGATTTTCAATTTTTTGGTTGTATGTTACCCACAATGATGAGTGGTTTTAAATATTTATTTTCATTGATTCCTTTGAAGTGTTGACATACCAAATAAAAATTGGATTTCATTAATCAATGAAATTTATAATTATTTCCTACTGTAGAGATTTTTAAAATTATAAGTAATTAGTATGTCATGAAAGGAGTAGGGATTTTCCTATGTCTCCATTAATGAATAAATCTATTTGGATACTGAATGTATGCATTTTCAAAATTTCATTCAATTATTATCTTCATGATATATGTGTACATTTTGATATCAGGTATGATTCCCATTCATTTCTAAAAAAATATATTTTGTCTTATGAAGACGAGTATTTTTTATAGTCATAGTAGTACTGGAAGAATATAAATACACAAACAATTAATAAATATTTTAAATTAAATTGTAATTATCTTTGAAAATACCTCTTCAGGGCTTCTATTTTGTTGATGGTATACGATATATCTCATAAATTTAAATACATAATAACCATTATCTTTTCCATTTTTTGAACACTATTGAAATGTTGAGAAAAATATACAAATTTTTTGGATATGTGTTTTGATATTGAAATATTATTATATATACCATGATACTTATCCACTTGTAGAAGTCGATAGGCTCCTTGTACGCATGAACTATCCTCATACCATGGTTTTTATGATATTTAAACACCACCCTATCATAACATAATTCTCATTAAAAAATAATATAAAATATACAACTTTAATTTTAGTTCTAAAACATTGGATGTAGTGTATAAAAAATTGAAAAACGTCATCATGTGTGTTTGTTTGTTGAGTATCCATGCAGTGAATCCCTAAAATAAATCATTGGTTTATCCAAATTAACCGCAATGAGTTCCCAATGTTTTTTAAAAAATACTAAAAGGAATGTGAAATTAAAGGAATGAAAATATATTTCATATGATTAAATTTTAGAGTTTTACCCCTGTATCATTGGTATTAAGAAGATTTTTTCATCCACAAGTTTTCTTTCAGAATATTTGTCCAGTTTTTCCACTACTACAATAATTTTAATTCATTCCATTTTATTTTGGTCTGTAGAAGTGACGTGAGGACTAATGAGCTCATATTTATCTTCATGGGATAATCCATTCAATTGGTATTCATATATATGCCTAAACAATATGAATTGTATTTAGTCATAATTAACATAGTATATTAGCTATTGGAAAAAATAAATCATGAAAACACACCTCATGTATAAATTTATAACTGAGACTCTTAGTCATTCATAATTGATGATTTCATTTACATTCTAAAGACAATGAAGTCTGTAATGGCCTCTCAATACATTTTTTATTCAAAATAAACTATGTTATTACTACCAATTTGTAACTTTGTATCCAGATCAATCTTAAATTTCAGTAAATGTGAATATTGGAATGGTGGGGTAAAGGTACTTTCTAAAGATATTTTCAATTGGTTGGTTGATCCTTTGGATGGTTTTGATTCAACCTTTTGTTTCACCCATTCTCTTTTTCCATATGTAATAGCATTCATCAATTCAAACCATCTTTCATTAATTGTTAAAATATTAGCATGAAAAATAAATTAAAAATGAATACCTCCTTATCGGTATGTTTTTTTACATGATATGACGAGCATGATAAAAATGTTCCAATAACTTGTTCGAACATATGAATATCTATGTCATCAAGTGGAATAGGTGGCTCGGTTCTTGGATCATGATCTATGGTAATCCACACTCTCACATGACCTATTGGAAGTTTTATATCATGTATAATGTCTTCTTGGATATTTAACACAATAACCCTTGTAACAATGCGATGATTGGGTGTTGATAGATATAAATCACAATCATTTTGACCATGTAGAATATTGGTACAATAAATGTATCATCTTCTTCTTGATTCACATTTCACAAAACAATTATGAGAATATTGATTACCTCATATAATATAGCTATTTGAGGGGAATGGATCACCTCAAATATGGTGGGGGTGGGGTGGGATCTTCATGCAGTGGTTTTTATAGGGCTGTTTCTTCTCTTTTATTCCCTACTATAATATTTTCTAGGAACTCAAACAGCCAAAGAATCATGCATGGATCTCTTTTATTTATTTATATTTATCCCCCTATTATTTTTTCCCTGAAAATATGTTTGGGGTGTCACCCCAAAAATCACACCTCTAACAAGACCACACTTTTCTAGTCACTTCAAGGCCACTAATAGTCTATGTTCATCTAGTATAGCTGCTGATAATTTCTGTGTCCAATTTAGATAGAAAAAAAAAATAATCATTGTTATGTAATAATGATTTAAATCAATTTTTTTATTATGTTATACTTGCACATTATTCCCACAATTCTTATGTGTTTTCATCTATTAGTATCCTATCTTTATTTACATGTGCCTCATTCTATAGAACATGATGTGGGATGGAAGTGACATTGTATTTGGATACATTAATCTATATATAAATAGAGGAACATAATTATGTTGTTGTTTTATGTCACATAAAAGTATTATGGTATATTTAAAATACGTAACAATTTTTTTTTTCAAGTGAAGCGTAACCCATCCTTACTTTACGATAGGGGTATATTGGTTTTTTTCTCATTCCCTATTTTCATCACTTTGTTGTTATTTATTAAATTAAAAATTATCAGTAAAAGTGATTAATACATGTATTATCAAACAATGTATTACCCACCACAATGTACCAGAAATGATATCTCCCCAAGACAGACAATAAATGCATCCCATTCTACATGGATTATCAAGTGTGCATACATATGTGATGGGTTTGAGTTTATTTTCCTTTTAGCATATTTAAGATGAAATTTCATTAGAGTTGTGTAAAATCCTCTGTTATCCCTTACAGAAAGCATTAATACAAATTTATTATGGGATTCATTTACTATAAATGCACTCTTCAAGGGATGATGAAAAATAATTCAATGTTTCATTATTTTATTTTTTAGTAAAATAAAGAAAGGATGTCATAATTATACTCTAATATCTTCCCAAATCAGTGTTTTAAGCATAGTCACAACATGGTTCCATGAATCTACATCAATCGGTATGCACTACCGAGTGAAGAACCCAATGAAACTACAGAACATGACCTTATTGGGGTTAATAGGATGGTCACAAAAATTTCACCTAACCTCTAATTTGATGCCTTTTCTTTTCACATTAATAATTTTTGTTAACACTTTCACACTACAACACTCCTGTTTCTTATGGTACATCTGTTCTTCATCATCTACCATATCATCAAGTTCAACATCGTCATATGTTATTCTTATGGATTTGTAGCATCAAATTTTGAAGAAGGTCATTGTTCCTCTCACTGGGAGGAGTATCATATTGAAAAACCTATTTTTCCTTGGGATTAGTAGCATAGACATGTGTAGAAGTTCATTGTTCCTCTACACTGGGATAAAAAATAGGTTGAGAAACATATTGTTCCACAGGATTGGGAGCATCATCACATGTGTAAGTCATTATCTAAAAAAGTGGTTAAACATTTAATTTAGATTACATAAATTCAATATTGAATAGATAATAACATGATATAACACAATGAATATTAAAAAAATATAACAAGATTATTGAACACTTTTTTTATACGATGAATGGATTTGAACCCTCTATCGAATATATAAATACCTTTCACTACTAGAAATTTGTGTTTTGGTGCCTCCTGATGCGGGCGACCGCCATTGGCGGTCGCTAGAGATGGTATTAGCGACCGCCATAGGTGGCCGCTAATATGAATCTAAAATTGTAGCGGGAATTTTCCCGCCTGCCATCTTCTTCTTCCTGCAGGCACTGCAAATCCGAACCGCCGCATGCCGCCGCACGCCGCCGCATTCCTCCACACGCCGCCGCCTCTCTTCATGCCATTCCATGCTTCCTAACAACACACCTGTGACTGCCGTCTACGTGCGGATCAATCTCGAACCCCTCCTCGGACTTCCGGTGGCCTCATCCTCATCACCTGAATAACCCAACATCCACCGCCGTCGTGTGTCCTCCATGGACGGTGAGGGGAAGCTTTGTGTCCCCTTCGAACATATGCTGAGAGGAGAGGACCCGCATGGCTGCTGTGTTGTTGTGAAGCATTAGCGACCGCCATTGGCGGTCGCTAATGGGTTTTACCGACGAAGCTAAAGCGACCGCCAAAAGCGGTCGCTAGGCGGTCGCTAAAGCCTTTTAGCGACCGCTTTTGGTGGTCGCTAAAACCCCTAATTCTAGTAGTGTTTATTGTGGTCTACTCTGACATACAAGACCCTTCTACATTGGGACCACTGTGAAATGATTACGACGTCCCAATAAAAGGGACATCCTCATTTGAATTTTCATCTAACCCTTTAGGGGTTTTAGTTATTAATAGAACAATTGATCACTTTTGGTTTATGAAATCTGGAACATAAAATACTTAAATTACCTGTGATTCCATTATAAATGGTTCATCTTTCTACCATTCCTTACTAAAATCCACTTTCGCAAATCCTAATTCATCTTTTTTAACAACACTCCTATTATCAACCCACTTTCATTGATAAATCAACACTTGTATTGTTGTATAATCCAACTATCATATTTGTTTAATGATTCCAAAGTAGTAAATATTCACATAAATTGTATTTTTCTCCTTGGTACCAGATACATGCATCACTTATGCTACAAGTGTAACTCTCCTATTTTTCATGGTACCGCCTTCATCATGTTCATTTATAAATAGCGTATAACCATTAATTACATAATCATTGTAATATAATAAAAGAACAATTGGTCCTTTGGATAGCAATAAAAGTCATTCTAAAATTGAATCCCAATTTTCATCTAATTCCTTTATAATATAGTCTCAAAACCATCCTATAAACTATTGATTATGTGTATTTGATATCCATCTTTTAACCCTTGATGGATTCAAATGCCTAAGAATTTCTTTGTGGGTTTCAATATATGGGGAAACCTATAAACTATTATGAAGAACATAATGCTGGGCCTGCTCCTCATTTGTAATATTGATCGTGAAAACATATATTCCAAAATTTCCTTCACACTAAGCTACCCAGTGTGACAAGATTTTGGTAGACTAATGATTTCCACATCGAATAAACAGTTGTTAAAGAATTCAATAGCTTAACAATATATCTTTCTACAATAAAACCCTCTACCCGACTTCTATTTTTGACATACCCTTTATAAATCATCATATACTATTCAATGGGGTACATCCATATATAATGTACATGACCACACAATCAAATATCTTTCACTAAGTGAACCATCAAGTGAACCATAATATCAAAGAATGCTGGTGGGAATAACATTTCTAATTCACATAATATGATGGAAATTTTCCTTCAATCCTCTATTTACTTTTTAGAGAGTTTTACTGGGTATTTTTATACTCACCCATATATGGTAATTTCATACCCTTGTGTTATCATTCAATTATCTCTTTTTATTTTTGGGGGTTTTCTACCAAGTACTTTTATAATCACCCCTCTATAGGTATTTAACCCACAAATTTTGAATTATTTACAAACTCAAGATATTTTGAGGGAGATTTTAGGAATGAGGATTAGTGGGAGTTAGAGTTTAATGGTTTTTGGTAGTGTTGATCATTGTCAGGGATCATGTGAGAAATCGATGTGATTAGGTGTTCTGATGTTTTCCATTTTAGGTTCATCTTTACTTAGGATATCTGGGTTTTATATTCACCATTATTTCATAGATTTTATTTTTTCATATTATTATGGATGTTTAGTGTTTTGTGCATGTTTATTATTTTTTTAATTTTCTATTGTGCTGGGTATTACATTGTTTATGTTTTATTTTATAGACATGTGATTTTGTATAGGTTTATTAGGATTAGGAATCCCTTGTTCATGTAATTCCTTATTCATGTTTTCCATTGTCCCTCGGCCTATTGGATGTGGTCTTGGTGTGAAATTAATGGTCTAATCATTAGTTCAGATGAAATCTGGTGGGTTGGGTCATTTCATGCAAGATATCAATTCAGATTAAAATATAATAGAATTTATAAGAAGGGAAAGGGGTAATATGGCTTCTGTAAGGGTGTGGTATTCAATGGAAATATGATAATTATAATGGTAATATAACCCTTATAATAATGATATGATCAATTTTTTATCATTTTAGGTAACTTATATATTCCCTTAAAAATTAATGTTAACCATTAATAGTAGCGGATTTAATAATAGTTAGTAATTCTTATGAATCCATAAATCACAATGTATTTTTTTGTATAGTTCTTAGGATATAAATTATTTTTTAAAAAATCTTTATAAAAAATATTGTATTTAATGCACGATTTCTAAATACATATTGAGTTTTATTTAATAATTAAATTTAAAATAATCATGGAATTATTTTTATAAAATCAATTGCAAATTTGGATTCAATATGTAAAAAATATATATGATTAATGTTTTATCAATTATAAAAAATAATAAAATATATATTCACTTATAAAAATATGATATTAATATATGATAATTCATATTAGAAAATATTGATTAAATTTTATTATATAATTATTATATAAACTTTAAATTATGAACATATAAGTTGTTATTCATATGATAAAATATTTCCCACAATCCTATTAGAACCCTTCTTGAGATTATAATGGTTAATGTTAGAATGAAATGAAATTATGTTTTGTTTATTTTCAATTGGTTATAAGTGATTAAATATGACTAAGATAAAGGTTTTAATAATTATAAATATGAGTCGATAAAGTTTAAAAAACATATTCTATAAAACTTATTGGTATTTTATTTTAGTTGACATTTCTTGTAATTTATTCATATATTTAATATGAAGAAAATATATTCAATTAACTAATATAAGTTTCAAAACATAAAATTCATTTTAAAATTTTAGAAATATTTTTAAAAAAATATGTCAATAATATATAATTGAAAATTTAAACACAACTTATTAAATTTTTGGTTAAAAATAAATATAATTGTAGAAAAAAAGACATATATTTTGATACATTGATTATTTTTCTCATTTCAATGTTTTATATCAAACATATTTTACAGGATTAAACTAAATTTCACTTCACTAAAATTATTTTGTATCTTTAAAAAATTATGCAATAGTAAATTCAATTTAATATATCAATACTAAAATTTAACTATAATACTTAATTTAATATAATTAAACAATATCAAAGAAGTAATATATATTTGGAAAAATTATATGGGCTGAGGGATGATGGGAATCAGGAACCGTTGACTACATGCCTCAATTTCATGATCGTGTGATCTCATTTGAGCCATGCAATTGCAGGAAAAACCACTATTTATGAGATCGCTCGACTGAATCTTAATCATGTGATTTTCTCACATAGTTACATGATTTACTTGGACCAATCCTTCATAAAAACACTCCATCTATGTTGTCGATGATGGGGCCCTACCACAGTCGCTCGAACTCACATGGACCACCCACCTTCCCTCACAGTATGGTTTTCATGCAGGAAATAGGCGAGCATGGATGGTGTGATGTGGTTCCGGGGTGGTGCAATGTGGTACATGGGTGTGATGTGGTGCATCGATTCATGTGGTGAAGGGGTGGTATAAAGTTGTGATGTGGTGCTGGTATTTTTCACATAACATAGATTTGTAGAGGAACGTTTCATTGAGGAAGTCGTTGAAGATTGAGAGTGGTGATGGCAATAGGGTTCAGTGAGAGTAGCAATATGACATCAGTAGGGTTCCATGAAAGTTTTAAGGTGTTTGAGAGAGAAGACTCTGGTTAGGGTTATTTTATAAAATCAGGTAAGTCTTTTATCAACACATTTCAAAAAATGCTGATAAAGATTAGTTTTATTAGCAATATAATAAAAAACGCTGGTAAAACGACCCTTTATCAACACTAAAAAATCAGTGATAAAACGTGTCTTTATGAGTGCTAAAATTCTATCATTGATAAAGAGTAGTTTTATCAGCTCTTTTTTAGTGCTGATAATTATCTAATCTAAATAACTAATTTGTATTATTATATATATTTATAAAATTTTATATAAAATAAATAAATATATTTATAAAATTATATATATAATAAATATATGCATTTATTTATAATTAGAATTATAAATAAATATATTTATAATTTTTTTATATATTTATAAATATTTGTAGATATTTATAACTATTTTTATATATTTATATATTTATTAATATATTTATATAAATATATATATATATATTTACAATTATAATTATAAATGAATATATTTATTAATATATAAATATATATATTTATAAAATTATAATGAATTTATTTATTATAATTTTCTAATTATATATATATATATATCTATTGGTGGGATGGAGTCGCGGGTCTGGTTCACGCTGTGTTTGAGCGAAAATGGATTTTAGGTCTTCCGCTGATAGAGATTCCTCATTTTTTTTCAGTTCGAAACTATCATCTGGAGGTCCTTCTCGAGTGTTAGACTCTGCTCCCCAAACTCTTCAGTAAAAAATGAATGGACATTCAAACCACATTGATGGCGTTTCAGATTTGACATGCTTCTCCAACCTTTTCGGGATTGATCATCGATCTCTGATTGTAGTGGTTGATTCATGCTGGGCTGCATCTATGGTGGACTGATCTGTGGAAGAAGGGAAGATCTATTAAGCACAAATTCATTAGTGGATGAACCACCTGTGATTTTGGTGAAGTAGGTACAGACGAGCATTGGTGAAAGGGGGCTCTCTGGTGGTGCGGGCACTACCCTGAAGTCGACCTGCAGTTCTTGGATGGTGGATGAAGCAGGGAGATCCCTTAATTCTAATTTGGCAGGTCCAACTATGGCAGCCTCATGAAATGTTTCTCATTCTAGAAGAAATTTTCACAAGGGTTTTGTGCCTCATGTTAAGGTGAACCTAGAAGCCTTCACTGAGAGAATTACAATGGGAAAATTTTCCCTCATTGCATGAATTATTTTACCAAAAGGAGAGAAGCCCTGAAAGTTAGATGATGTGGTTCATAGGGATTCATGTATATGGAAATTTTTGGATTGGAGCTATGTCTCACTCAGTAAGGGGTTTTCCACTATATTGTTTTTCCTCTGATGAATATAAGCTTCATGCGTTGAGCTTCAAATCTCTATTTTTGAATCCATGATAGCTTCAACTACATGAATGGTCTCTTTATTTCAACATCTATCAGGTAAGGAATGTGTTATCTCAATTATGGGTTCATCTTCATATACTCAATTCAGTATTTTGGAACCTGGGGATTTTGCATGACATTGATACTTCCATTGGTACACCCATTCTCCTTGAAAAGGAAACTGAGCAAGTCCGATTTGGACACTTTTCCAAGATTTTAGTAGAGATAGATCTCAACTCCACCATCATTGACACTGTTAATCTTTCTACTCCCACTGATAACATATGTATTAATGTGGAATATGAGAAGAAACCCATTTTATGTGACTGTTTCATGGAATTTGGTCACTTATCGGAATCATGCCAAAGGAAGTTTTCCTGTGAGAAGTGTGGGATGAAGGGCCATCTTGCTGCTCATTACTGCAAGAAGGAAGCGAAGGGTGCTACTACTGAGGTGAAAACTAAGGAAAAAGGAAACTCTTAGATTCCTTTGAAGGAAAGGGAAGTTATGTTGAATGTGTTACCCTCGGTTGGGGAAAACAATGGACCCTCCAATTGGGCTTATCTAGCTAATGAGGAAGAAATGGCGTAGTCTGATTTGAATGCAGGGGGTACACACGAATCCATATCTTTTAGGGATGTTTTTCTCACTAATGTGGATATGGAGGTGGTGGTAGATTCTTCTTCTGGCCAGCTTCCTAATGAACCTGCAAAGGTGATTGAAGGTAACTATAGTGCTCAGAGGCTGGATAAATCTCATGGTGACAAATATACATCTTCTTCACAGGAACCCTTATAGGCGGACCTTCCATATTAGGGAATGACTATGTATGAAGCAACATATTAAGGTGTGGGGAATCTATCAGTGGAAATACATGTTAAGGAGTTGTACACTGGTGATCAAACAATTTCTATTTCTATAGTGGCAACCAATTTGGATGTTGGGAAGGATATTTCTGAAGGAACTTAGCATCAAAAGACATGGATATGAGGTTGGAATCCAAAAGCTCGTGGCCGAGGTCATGACCGTGATGATTGGGCTGCTGCGCGTACCAAGAGTCATCTCACTTTGGATCAGCAAAAGATCAGGGATAAGTATTTTGTACTTTTCATGAAAAAGAGCTCATAGTCGGAGTGGGAATCTGATGATGATGGTGATGGTTCTGATCATGTTTGATCATGTTGTTTTTCTTTATGGATGAGGGCTGGCCTCCTTGTTTGACCCCTTTCATCCTTTCCTTTTTTGTCATCTTTACTTTTTTAATAATTTTCTAGGAGAAGGATCACCTGAATCTTGAACCTTTTGAGTATATATTTATTTATAATTATAATTATAAACCAATATATTTAAAATTATTTCTATGAAATTATAAATATATTTATAGAATTATAAATAAATATATTTATATAATTATAACTCATGGTCAACACCACTTTGTTATGTTTATATAATCATATATATTTATATCGATATATGAATATATATAATTATAAATATAATAACTATATTTAGTATTTAAACATATTTATTATATTTTTATAATTATTTAAATATATATTTATTTATAATTATAAATAAATAAATATATATATATTTTAAAAGTATTTTTATATATTTATAAATATAATAAATATATTTTTTTGTAATTTAATAATTATTTAAATATATATATATTTATTTAAATTTATAATTATAAATAAATATATTTAAAAAGTATTTATATATAATTATAAATATAATAATTTTTTTATTTTTATATATTTATCATAATTTTAGAATTATTTATATATATTTTTATATTTATAATTTTTTAAATACTTTTTAAAAAAAACTACATATATCTAGAATTGTATAATTAAATATTTAAATTACAAAAATTATTAAAAAATTGTTTAAATTGGTTAATTATAAAAATTTCAAACATATTTCAAATGATAAAACTTAATAAATAAAAACAAATAAATATTTTTTATATAAATTAAAAAGATATAGAAAATATTACATGTATATATAGTAAATAAATATATGTATTAATAAATATTACGAAATGATTAAATATTTTTTTAACATTACTAATGAATGTACAATAATAAACAGGAAAATTAAATTAAATAAATTAAATAAATTAAAAAAATATTAAAAAATGAATTTGTAACATTTATGTGGCATACACATCTACACACACTGTATATACACACACTGCATATACACACATGTATATACAAAAATACACATACATAGATGCAGTTATACATGTGCATATATTTTAAATTATTTAATATCAATATAAATGTATATATAAATAAATATATTCATTTATATATTATATAATTGTTTAAATAAATATTAAAATATTATATTTATTTTAATTATGTACACATTTTGTAATCAATGTATGTAAATAAACTATTAAATCCCCCATGGCGTAGGTCAAGTGGTTCACCGGTTGGGTCATCTCACTGTCTGGGGGAACTGGCTCAGGATCGAGTCCCAGCAGACTCGAACACTGTGCATATCATGCACATGGCAATTCAAAGTCTTTGCTTAGCTATGGAACATGTGGCGCACACTGGGTTTGCAGAGCCCCCAATGGGCCCAGGTGTGTTACCCTTACACACGTTTTGGAGTTGGGGGATTACCCAAGTGTTAAAGGCTCACTGTAATCTTGCACCAGACTCGATTTCAAATATGGGTGGGAGCGAATTTCCACAGGCTTGTGGTGATATGAGCATGACGCATTCTTGGTGACGTGGGCAGTATGATGCATGCATGACGCTGCACTAAACCTTTGGGCTATGTAATGAGTTTCATTCCCACTAGGCCTTCAGACCATGTATTGAATAAATAAGGTTTGATGGGTGGAGTATCCCTTGGGGGGGCTATGACCTACCTTTATGGCCTCTGTGTATGGTGTGTGTGTGTTTAATATAATTTTTCTCCCAAACACCTAATATGTATATATAAACTATTAATTTTTTTTACTAATATAAATTTGATAAATTTTTATATATAAAAATATTTGTAAATACTCAAACAGGTTGGGGACCAATGCCTTTATAATTTTATAATTATTTTATTAAATAAATAAATAAATAAATAAATAAATATATTTATAATTCTAATTATAAATAAATATTTTTATAAATTATTTTATATAAATATAAATATATTTATATAATTTTATATATTTATATAATTATATATAAGTATATAATTATATATATTTATATAATTATAACAGTTATATAATTATATATAATTATATAATTATATAAATAAATATAGTTATATAATTATATATATATATATATTTAGTAATATATATATATAATTATAAATATAATAAAAATATTTATTATTTAAAAAAATTATTATTATTTTATAGTTATTTATATATATATATTTATAATCTTATAAATTCTTTTTTTCTAACATTATATATATATATATATATTAATTATTTAAAAAAATATATTAATATATCATATTTATGTTAATTATAAACTTTGATTTTTTAATTAATGTATATAAATAAACATTATTTTTGAATATAACTATAATAATTAGATATTTATTATAATTTTTTTATCAGCGCTAAAAAAAATGCTGATCAAAGGTACACTTTTATCAGTGATGATAAAAACTACCTCTATCCATGCTTTTAGGTAGCGCTGATAAATGTACCCCTTTTGTCAGTACTTTCTGTTTAGTGGTGATAAAATGAGGCACTGATTTTACACTAATCTATGGTAGTGATATTTCATCCATGGATAATCCCATTTCATTTGTGTAAACTCTTGTTTGTTGGTGCACCTTTTTATTTCATATCATTTTTGTCAAGGTGAATTTTGTCTTTTTTTTTGTTTTTGGGTTTGAAGGTTGATAGATAATAATGACGGTTTCATAAGTTATTATGAAACGATAATGAATATTATGTAATAATTTTTTTTAATAAAAAAATGAGTATGGGTAACTATTAATGGTAGTTTCCAATGTCATAATTTTTATTTATAAAAATGTGTTTAGGGACACCAATGACGGTTGACAATATCATTTTTTGGAAATTGAATAAAATAAAATATGTGGCGACTATCATGGACGTGCGACGTGAGGATTTTTATCATCATCTTCTCTCCCACCACCAAAAAGATCTTCATTCATGGATGTACACACTCTTTGGATTCCATCACCCACACCTTCCTCACAGGCTGTGGTAGTGACTCCTTTGATCCAAATTAGGATGCGGTTTTTCGACTAACACCATTGACTAGAGGAGTAGTGATGGAGGATGATTTATGGCCACCTACGACACCTGCCTATATAGAGGAGTGAAATGATGAAGAGGGAGAGGTGTGGAGGTTTGTAAATAGGTCGATAGAAAGGATTGGTGTGAGTTAGCTGGGGGAGTTCAAATGTATTCTAGATAAGTTGGCAGTGAAGGTTACTATGGAGCTGTTATTGGGATAGGGTACCCTGATTTATGTAAAAAGTACTAGACTCGGGCCGATCTGGGGCTGGTATGCCCTCTTTATTTATTTTTTTCCAATTTCTTCCAATTTTTATTTCAATATATCCATAAAAAAATTATTTATTTTAGAGGCCCATGATTTGAAAACATATTTTCATCATCAAAGATATCAACATATTCAAGGTATAAAATAAAACATATGCACGACGTAATAAAAACAAATACTGGTTTGTTTCATCAATATGAAACATTATATATAAATGATAAATATACATATGTGACTCAAATCCATTAATGGTCTTTATTAATTTTTTTACTTGAGCTTTATATAAAAAAAATTTCAAGGTCTATATGGGTTTTATGGATAACCATCACTATAGCAATCTGATAATGACATGAGCCTTCCTCAATTGCATATTTTCATGTCATATATGTTTTATAGAGATAATTAGGGAGCAAAAAGGAATGAAGAAACAACAGAAACACAAACCATATACATGACAAGGTTTCAGAGACAAATAGTGAATTTTTTATATGCTAATATTTTATTTATCTTTTGTTATTTAATTCAATTACTTTATGTTATTTATCATTTGTTATTTATTTCAATTATTATAATCTATTTTTATGTGTCTGCTAATATTCTATTTATGTATCTCCTAATCTATTATTTATGTGTCTGTTATTTATGCATGATTCTTTAGGTATGAATCAATAAATTATTATTTCCACATTATTATATTGAATTAAATTTTATGTAAACTGTTTCCAATGTGTTCATTAAGATGTTTATGATTTTGAATCAATCCTTTGCATCTAATGATAATTTGTAATTTAAAATTATCTATATTTTTTATAGAAAATTTTATATTTCTATACCTGTTGAATTTCTTCTTGTAACTCCATATAAGCTAATTAAATATTCCTTTAATGAACTTATCAAAAAGTATTTTAGTGAAACTTCATTTCACAGTAAATTGCAATTCAGTGTGATGAATACTTCTAAAAAATTCCACGTATTAACTTTCTGATGCAAGTTTCCAAATAGGACTAGACATGCATTGTGTCAAATAAATTTTGTGTATTAACTAAAATCAATAATGATTAGTTAGTTCCTTTTCACGAGTTAATGAAATAGAAGCTGTTGAGAGCACGAAAAGTTTAAGTAATTTAATGGAATCTCCACTATGTTTAGAAATCAAGGTCCTTACAAGGGCTTCATATTTATCATTAAAATTAATATAATGGTTTAAAGTTATTTATGGATCATCAAATTTGGAACTTCTTCGGCCCTTAATAACTTAATTATTATAAATTATTCATTTATTATTAGACTGGATGAGCTAATAGTTAAAATTGTGAACTTAAAATTTTTATTAGTCTAAAACTTATAGCTGAAACACTAATTAAATTTCTCAACCTTATTATTTATGTTTTCATGAAGATTCAAATCATACATATTTCCTCACATGATGAGAAAGAAATTAAAGAAGTAAAAAAATGATTTCATTTTGGATGCAAAAATCCCACATAAGACCAAAACGGTTGAAAGACAGAAAACCAATTTAGGTAGGGTCTCTTCCATACATTATCCCTTTTTTTATATCTTTTATATTTTATTTATTTAATATGCGTTCCTGCATTTGTTTCCCCTTATATTTTTTCTTATGTGTTATTATTTCTTCTAGAGGAGTGAAATGTTTCCATGAAATTATTTCCCTAAAACTTTTGTTTTCTCTCCATAATGAGTAGATCCTACTTAATTCTATATAATTTCATTGATCTAATTTTTGTGTAATGAAATAATATTTGGTAGGGTATTTATTTCCCATGTTTTATTTTTAATTTTTAGTAGTTTATAAAAAGAAATAATACATTTTTAACAACATGAATTTGTAGAATATATATTTGGAGTTCATTCCCAGTGTGTATATTGTAGCAGCATAGATTTGTGGAATATATATTACTGTGAATGTTTTTATATGTATTAGGAGTTCAATTTTGATATTAAGTGGTATACTTTTTTTTGTTATCATTGTGTACAATTTATAAAAATATGCAATGGTAGTTCTTTCTCGAAGTGAATTTGTAGCAGTGGGAGAGAGAGAGAGATAGGGGTGAGTCACAGATGAGGGGGTGGATATTTTTTAGGGGTTTAATAATCCTATGTTTATAATAAAGATAAGGTTGAAGGGGAAAGCTATAAGAGTTCAGTGATCCTACATGTATAATAAAAATGTTGAATGGGAAATCATTAGGGGTTCAATCATTGTGAAAATTATTCACAAAAATATAGATCATTTTTTCACTATAATCTTGAATTTGAGTTTGTATATAGATTACATTCATACAAATACTCACATTTTCTTTGTTTTATAAAGTTTTTTACTTCTTTTGTAGATTTTTAATTTTTTCTTTGTATGTTTCCCACAATTATGGGTGGTTTTAAATGTTTGTTTTCATTGATTCCTTTGAAGTGTTTACATATAAAAAAAACTGGGATTTCATTATTAAATGAAATTTATAATTATTTACTACTGTAAGGATTTTTGAAATTATAAGTATCGAGTATGTCATTAAAGGGTTATAGATTTTACTAATCATCCATGAATGAATAATTCTATTGAGATACTAAAGGTATGTATTTTCCTTATTTATTTTAATGCTTCTCTTAATTTATAACTTCTTTTAAGGTATCAAATGTGAATTTTACTTTTTCATTTTCAAACTATGGATTACTATGAAAATAATATTTTACTATTAATAAAGTTTTAAACATAATTATACCTATAAAAATGTGTCTATTTAATCATTTTTTTGAAATATGTTTTATATATAACTGCATGAAATATTTTTCACATACTTAATATTAAAATTTGTTTTACCATATATCACACATATTATTTTTATGAACATGAATTTACAAATCCATCATCTACCTTTCATTTTATAAGTACCATATTACAAATACTTATGTTTTATTCCCCCAAATGTTTCTTTAATTTATAGTAATGTCTTAAATTATTTAGTTATTTATATTTCTACACAACAACATGTGCTTTCTACTTGATACCATCAAATCAAATATTTTTCATTAAATGCCTTTATATTTATTCTTGAAATTTTTCTTCAATAAAAAACTTCTCAACCTAACATATACTATATCTAAAAATAGTATATATATGGAAGCTCAAGTTACCACTTAAAAAATATGGACATAGTTTAAAACAACATTATTAAATTGAATATATTTATTTATTTTTTATCATCATGATTCTATTTTCTCTTTTTCCTTTTAATGTCTCTGATTCTTTTTAGATTTATATGTTTTTAGGACATCAATACAAAATGGTTGGAAAATGAAAACATTACATATCCAATTTCAAATGGCATTGGTCAATTATAGGTATGATAATTTGGTTTTGTTGTAGTTTTTTTTTGCATCTTGATTTTTTCATCCCATAATTTATTTTTCATATTTTATGTCAAAAATAATTTTTATACCAGTTTATATTTTTTAATTATTTTATGAATAAGTTTATATTTATTAATAAAATGATTTATTCTACATGATTATAAAGGTTAATTTTTTTATTTCTTCATGTTATTTATTAATATTTGTTTATATAGGTTAATATTTTTTGAACAAAATAATTGGTTCCACTTAAAGATATAAGATCAAATTTTTTACTTATTGTATAAAAATAATTTTATATAACCAATTTTTTTTGAAGAGGTTCACATTTATTCATATATTTTTGTACATGTTCATATTTTTTAACAAAATAAATGACTCCACTTAAATATACAGAGATGAAATTTTATGAGATTGAATTCAGTACATACTTTTCCACTAAATCTTCACTCAAGTTTGACATCTAATTAATGTTGATATTTTTATGTAGCCACTATATTTTCCCCTCAGCTAAGACCTGATGTGAACCTATCTTTTTTATTTACATAATTTTTTGAATGAATATGAGACAATGTAGTATATAACCAATAAATATTGATCAAAACAATGACTCTAAATTATTTTAGTGAATTTATTGGAAGATTTTAATCGACTAAACAAATTCTTATAATAATTTATAGACATGTTGAATATAAAATTATATAATGAAATATTTTAAGACCTAATATTCCTAACATTGGTTTAAAATGCACCACTAATATGTTTTATCCATTTATATTATAGATTGATGGTTATCAATGTGATAATTAATAGGAAGAAGTATATGGTAGTATAGTTCATCACCAAGGATAAGTAATTGTCATGAAAGTGGAGATCCCATGGATAGAAGGAACATTTCCAAGAGTATCGGTGGGAAAGATGAGTTTTATATCTACTACAAAAGTAGTACCCTTGATGAATATAACCATGAAATGAAAGCAATAATTTATTCTCATATTTCACAAATTATATGATCATATTATTGACCAAAGATTCTTAGAATTTGGTGGACACTGGATCTTGAACTTCACTTTGTTCAAACTGTTCATAGGCTAGGAATAAATAAAATTAAGTATTTATCTCTATCCATCTTCTCTATGCTCATCCTTTGCTTTTGAACTGCATTTATGAGTTTAGGTTCCACACCTTGGGTGTAGGTACGAAAAAAAAGTTGGTTTTTCAATTGGTGAACATCAAGGGTCTAAGAACCACTCATGTTAAGAGCCATGTACAAGTTTAGGTACCCTTATGAATTTTTTTTTCTAAATTTTTTCCTATCCTCATGCACTAGTGACACCTTTTAATCCCTTAAATTATTTGTTAGATTCACAAAATAAAGAATCTTACAACTCAAATCATGGTATAAATATTTCTCTACCTTCCTCTCAATCTATCATTATATGTTTGAAACTATATATGAAACCATCAATAACTCCCTTTAAAAAAAATAAATTTTTGTGAATTATAGCAGTCTCCCTGAAGCTGAGTATGGCAGTGTATATGGTATGACCATGGTGCATGTATTTGACCAATAATATAACATTTATTCTAATTCCAGGCTATATTTTCCTTTATATTTATCTTTCACTTAATCTTTCAATCTCTTTTAATTTATTTACCTCACCTAATCAATCATATTATTTCCTCTAATAAGTAACCTAATTTACCCTAAATAGTCGTCTATTAATTTTATTGCTACCAAACCATCTACTTTGAAACATAGAGAGAGTTGTGAAATGATTGAGTAGATGAAACGTCAATCTGAGTTGGCATTTTCCCGGGAGGACTGAAAACACACTTTTAGTGTCATAAAACACCCAAACGCACATTTACCGGTAATGACCATATCAAATGACCCCAGAATGATGTGAAATCATATGAAAACTGTATAATTGTTATTTTTTATGTGTATGAGAAGATGAAACATCAATAAAATGTTCAGTCTACTCAGAATAACTGAATATGCAGTTTTTAAAGGTTAAACACCCTATAAAAACACGCTGGGAGTGAAAACCAAACGAATGACCTCTAAATACTATGAAATCCTATGAAAACAACCATAGAGTGAATTGTGAAATGGTTGAGTATTATAGACATCAATTAGAGGTTTCTTTTTCTTAGGATGATGAAAAACACACTTTTAGTGTCATAAAACACCAAAACATACATTTAAGAGTCATATATGTAGAAAACAAACTTGAAATGACTTGAAATCATAAGAAAACCATGTTATTATTATTTGTGATGTTTAAAAGTATATGAAACATCAATTAGATGGGTGATATGACCAAAATGACTGATTATTCGGTTTTTAAAGGTTTGACACCCTTAACAAAGGTGCGTCTTGGTGTCAAAACCAATCAAAACAGATTTAAATGTCATGAAATCAAATAAAAACCACTATAGAGTGAATTTTGAAATGTTCTAGTAGATGGAATATAAATTCAAGTAGGATTTTTTCTAGGAGGACCGAACATGTACTTTTAACGTCATAAAACACCAAACCATGCATTTAACGATCAGATCCTTTGAAAATGACCCCAAAATGGCATGAAATCATAATAAAATCATCTAATTATTATTTATGATGTGTATGAGGATATGTAATTTCAATCAGATATGCGATATTCTTGATATGACTGAATATGAAATTTTAAAGGGTTGACGCCCTTTAAAAACACGTAGGGGGTCAAAACCAACCAAACGACTTCCAAATGCTATGAAATCAGATATACAAAAATTATGTAGTGAATTTTGAAATGGTCAAGTAAAAAAAACATTGATCAGAGGTTTAGTTGGCCCGTGATGATGTAAAACATACTTCTAGTGTCATAAAAACCAAAACATACACTTAACGATCATATATATAGAAAAAAATCTCAGAATGAATTGAAATCAGAGGAAAACCATCTTATTATTATTATTATTAATGACATTTAAGAGTAGAAATCACATAAATCAGATTAGAGGTCTAACTGGAAAGACTGAATATGTTGTTTTTAAAGGTTCGATGCCCTTTAAAAAGGTTCATTTGGGGGTCAAAACAAACCAAACTGAATCCAAATGCTGTAAAATTACAAAAACCATAGAGTTAATTGAGAAATTATTGAGCAGATAAAACATCAATTTGAGATGGAATTTACCCAGGAGAATCTAAAGTGCACTTTTAGTGCCATAAATTAATAAAACATGCGTTTAATGCTTAGATCCATATCAAATAACCCAAAAATTATGTTAAATCATAGGAAAACTATATTATTATAATTTTTTATATGTAAAAAGAGACAAAACTTATCTCAGTTGTGCGATCTTCCCAGAATGATTGAATATACGATTTTTAAAGGTTTAATGCCCTTTAAAAATACATGGTTGGTCAAAACCAACCGAAAAACCTCTGAATACCGTGAAATCAGACAAAAACAACCATTAAGTGAATTATGAAATGGTCAAGTAGATAATACAATAATTAGAGGTTTTTTACCCAGGATTATGGAAAGTGCACTTTTAGAGTCGTAAAACACCAAAATAGGAATTTAACAGTCAAATATATTGGGAACAACCTCAAAATTAATTTAAATAACAAAATACTATCTTATTATTATTCGTGATGTGTATGAGAAAACAAAAAATAAAAAGTATGAGTAGTCTACCAAAAAAATGAATACACCATTTTTAAAGGTTCAACACCCTTTAAAAAAGTGTGTTTGGGGGTCAAAACGAACCAAACAACATCAAAATTCCATGAAATTAGATAAAAAGAACTGTAGAGTGAATTTTGAAATGTTCGAGTAGCTAGAACATCAATCCGAGATGAAGTTTTACTGGGAAGACTAAAACACACTTTTAGTGTTATAACAAACCAAAAAACACATTTTATGGTCATATCCATACCAAATGACCCCATAATGACTTGAAATCATAGGAAACCTATTTAATTATTATTATTTGTAACGTGTATGTGGAGATGACACATTAATATGATGTGTGATCTGTACGGAATAACTAAATATGTAGTTTTTAAAGGTTTGATTCCCTTTAGAAACACATTGGGGATCAAAACCAACCGAACAACCTCCAAATACATTGAAATTAGATGAGAAAAACCATATAGTTAATTTTGAAATATTCAAGGAGATGAAATGTTCATAGGTGGTTCCATTTTCCTGGGATGATGGAAAACAAAATTTTACTGTCATAAAACACCAAAATGTGCATTTAATGGAAAAATATATACAAAAAAACATCATAATGAATTGAATACACAATAAAACCATATTATTATTATTTTTGACATGTACGAGCTGATGAAATGTCAATAAGATAAGAGTTCTTCCCTGAACGACTGAATATATGATTTTTAATGGTACGACAACCTTTAAAAAAGTGCTTTTGGGGTTCAAAACCAAGTGAATGACACCCAAATTTAATGAAATATGATTACAACAACCATAGAGTAAATTTTGAAATGTTCAAGTATACATAACATCAATTCAAGATGACATTTTCCTAAGAGGACTAAAAACATACTTTTAGTGTCATATAACACCAAAACACTCATTTTATGGTAATATCCATATAAAATAACACTAAAATGATATGAAATAATATAAAAACTATATTATTATTATATGTGATGTGTATGAGAATACATAACATGAATCAGATGTGCGATATTCTCAGAACGACAAAATATGTGGGTTTTTAAGGTTTGACAACCTTTAAAAATACATGGGGATTCAAAACCAACCAAATGACCTCTGAATAGATTAAAACTAGACAAATAAATCTATAGGGAGAATTATGTAATGGTTGAGTAGACGATATGTCAATCAGAGATGTTTTTTCCCAGGATGATGGAAATCACACTTTTAGGGTTATAAAACACCAAAACATGCATTTAAAGGTCAGATATATATGAAATGACCTCGGAATGATTTAAAATCATATAAAAATATTATTATTATTATTGATATGTACGAGTATACATCATGTCAATTTGATGTGTGGTCAGTCCAGAATGACCAAATGTGTGGTTTTTAATGTTTTGATGCCTTTTAAAAAGGTGCGTTTTGGGGTCAAAACCAACAGAACGGAAATCATAATACTGTGAAATTATATGAAAATAACTATAGAGTAAATTATAAAATGGTTTAGTAGAAAAAATATCAATCAGATTCGGTGTTTTCCTGGGAAGACCAAAAATGTACTTTTAGCGTCACAAAGCACCAAAACACAAGTTTAACAGCCAAATCCATTGAAAACGACCCCAAAATGATGTGAAATCATAGGAAAATCATATTATTATTATTTTTTTATGTGTATGAGGAGATGAAATATAATCATACTTATGATCTTCTAGGAATGGTGCAATATACAATTTTTAAATGTTTGATGCCCTTTGAAAACACGCGGGGGGTCAAAACCAACCAAACAACCTTTGAATGATTTGAAATCAGATGAAAAAAAATCTTAGATGTAATTTTGAAATGGTTGAGTAGACAATACATCATTTTTAGGCACCGTTAGCTCAAGATTATGGAAAACACACTTTTAGTGTCATGGAACATGAAAACATGTGTTTAACAGTCAGATATATAATAAATGATCACATAATGACATTAAATCATAAGAAATTATTAATATTATTATTCTTCAAATGTAGTAGGAGATGAAATGTCAATCAGATAAGAGGTCTTACCAAAATGACCGAATATGTGGTTTTTAAATGCTCGACACCCTTTAAAAAGGTGTGTATGGGCGTTAAAACCAATTGAATGATATACGAATTCCATGAAATCAAATGATAACAATTGTAGAGTGAATTTTGAAATGTTTGAGTATAGGAAACACCTATCTAAGTTGACATTTATTTGGGTGGACTGAAAACTCACTTTTAGTGTTATAAGACACCAAAACGTATTTTAACAGTCATATCCATAAAAGATGACTTGAAATTAATTAAAATCATATTATTCTTATTTTTTATATGTATGATGAGATGACACATCAATTAAACATGCGATCTTCCCAAAACAACCAAATATTCAGTTTTTAAAGGTTTGATGCCCTTAAAAAATACACGGGGGTCAAAACCAACCGAATGACCTCCAAATGATGTAAAACTAGAAGAAAAGACCATAGAGTGATCTTTGAAATGGTTTATTAGAAGGTATTTCCATCAGATGTGTTGTTTTTCTAAGATTAAAAAAACACACTTTTAGTGTCATAAAACACCAAAACATTCATTTAATGGTTAGAACTACTGAAAACTACCTCAAAATGACTTTAAATCACAGGACACATCAATCAGATGAGTGGTATTCCTAGAAGGACTGAATATGAATTTTTTAAATGTTTGATGCTCTTTAAAAAGGTTCATCTAGGGGTTAAAACAAACCAAATTCCATCTAAATTCCATTAAATCAGATGAGAATAAGCGTAGAATGAATTTTGAAATGTTCAAGTATACATAATGTTAATCAAAGTTGGCATTTTTTTGGGAGGACTGAAAATGTATTTTTAGTGTCACAAAACACCAAAATTCACATTTAAAAGTAATATCCATATAAAAAACCTCATAATTACTTTAAATCAAAGGATAACTATCTTATTATTATTTTTTATGTGAATGAGGAGATGACACATCAATCTGATGAGAGTTCTGACCAGAACAACCGAATATGCGATTTTGAAAGGTTTAATGCCCTTTAAAAACATGTGGAGATTAAAAAACAACTGAACAACCTCTGAATACCATGAAATAAGAAAATAATAATTATAGATTGAATTTTGAAATATTTAAGTTGATGACACATCAATTGTAGGTGATGTTTATCTGGGATGATGGAAAACAAAATTCTAGTGTCATAAAACACCAAAACATGCCTGAAACGGTTAGATATATAGTAAATGAATTAATAATGAATTGAAATCATTAGAAAACATCATTATTATTATTTATAATTTTTAAGAGTATAGGGAACATCAATTGGATGTGTAGTCTGCCCAAAACGATAGAATATGTGGTTTTTAGTGATTTGATGCCCTTTAAAAAGGTGCATCTGGGGGTGAAAACCAAACGAATTACATCCAGATTCTATGAAATTTGATGGAAACAACCATATAGTGAATTTTGAAATAGTTGAGTAGAAGGAATTCCAATTTGGTCTAGTGTTTTCTTGGGAGTACCAAAAACACAATTTTAGTGTTATAAAACACCAAAACGTGATTTTAACAGTCATATCCATATAAAATTACCTTAAAATGACTTGAAATCATATAAAAAACATTTTTTTTTTATTTTTTACATGTATGAGGAGATTAAACATCAATTGGACATTCAGGTTTCCCTAAATGATCAAATATGTGGTTTTTAAAGGTTTAACACCCTTTAAAAATATGCGGGGGTCAAAACCAACCGAATAATCTCCAAATGCCGTGAAATCATATGAAAACAACTGTAGAGTAAATTGTAAATTTTTTTAGCATATGATACCTCAATCGGAGGTTTTGTTTGATTGGGATAACATAATTTTAGGGCCATAAAACACAAAAATGTACATCAGACAGTTATTTATTAAATGACCTCTGAATGACTTGAATTCATAGGATAAACATATTATTATTATTTTTGATGTGTATGAGAATAAAATATGTCAATAAGACACAAAATATATTCGGAACGATATAATAAGTGGTTTTAAATTAAAAAAACTAATTAGAAATTTTAATATATTTTAAAAATACAATAACTTCGATCTGTTGTACTAAGATTTATTTGAAATATTTTATAGAATTTAAATTATTAGTTGTGATATTTTTTAATGTACTAGTTATTTTGGTAAATTTTTGTCATGAAGTTTTATTCGATGATGGGTGTGGAGCTTGGTATATGAGGAGGCAAAGAGATTTGTGGCTCTGTGGTTTTACATATTTTGGAAATATTTTTGTATTTATGAAATATGATGGTTTCTTTAATGTTGTTGTGAAATAAAAAAAATAAAAAAATAATATCGTCCACCATATGGTGGTCTCTATAGGCTAGACCAAGTGAACTTATAGTGACTGCCATATGGGGGCTTCTATAGGGCTATTCAGGTTGGGATACAACGACCGCCAAATAGAAGTCACAAAGTCTACCGAGGCTATAGAGAATTTAAAAAAATATATCTGCCACCATATGGAGGCCTCTCTAAGGATGGACTGGTTATTCTATAGTGACCATCATTTGGTGGTCACTAAGGGCGATCCTGACCGAGGCTATAGGGACTGCCAAATAGTGGTTTTTATAGATGATCTCGAGTTGACCTATAGCGACCACCATTTAGCAGTCGTGATAGGTGACCTCGATCTGGACTATAACATCCACCAAATGGGGTAAGCTATAGAAAACAATGATGGGCCTAAATCTTCTACCATTTAGTGGATGCTAGATGGATGATATAGGCCTTTAGAAATGACTTTTGGTGGTAGATAAAGGCCTTTTTTCTATTTGTGATTATATCAAATAAATTATTTTTCATTATTTTCACTTATTTTGTCTAATAAAATGACACATTTGGTTTTAAAATAGCATAAATGTCACACTTAAAATTTTATTTTTTATTATTTAAAATTTGTTATTTACTTTTCTTAGCTTTGGATTTGAGTTTGGGTTAGAATCTATAATCTCTAGAGGGGTTTCCCTAGAGAGATACTAGGTTTCACAGGAAACATGCACATGCTCCCTACCCATGAACCCTACCCATGAAAAATATTTAATTCTTAATTTTTTAAAATTTTAAATATATTATTAAGGAATTATCCCTCATTTCGTTTTCCCTTACACCTAGGTCTTCCCTCAAGACCCCACATGTCGAACTTCTCTTTCCTCTCTCACCACATACATTTAGTCTTGGTTTTCTTAATCCAAATTCATGATCTCTCAATGTAAATGACTCATCTTTTCCTTTTCTCCCTTGTTCTTCCCACTTCCCTCCATTTTCTCTCATCCAACGACCATGAAAGCTTTGGGTTTTAAATTTATTGGATTTTAATTAGAGATTATCATTCTAAGGGATTCCATACATGATTTAGGTGTCACGACTCAGCCTCCCTGGTTTATGAATCAGATCAAATGACCCCATGGTTCTCTAGTAATACATTGGTTGCCTTACCAAAAAACCATAGACTATTACCCACTAGGGTCAATTATTAGACTAATGACTATCTCTATAAGCCAACACATGCTCTTTCAGTATATTTTTTCCTGATCCACACACACCTGAGGAAACTTTCCAGGAGGTCACCCATCGTGACCACTACTCCAGGAAAAGACTAATTTAACTATGGAGTTATAATCTAGTTGGCTCTTAAAATGAATGGTTCACCTTGTTATGGATGATTTGGTGGTGCTGTAATTAGTTTTATTACTCAACACCATCCACAAGAATCTTGATGCGCATTTAGAATTCAAGTATACGAATCTAGGGAAGGGAAATGGGCCCATGGCAGACTACTGATCAGGGGAGCATGGAGGAGGTAGAAGAATAGAATTAACTTCGGGGGTTATTTATTTATCTGATTATACTTATACTATGGTTTGGATTGCCTCATTGGGAGCCCATTTATTTATTGTATGCCAGGTGTGTCATGTGATATTATTTAATTCCACCTTGTTTACTATAATTTATTATATTATATTTATTTTATTGGTGTGGGGATATGATATTGAGGGTATAGTTTTCACACTGAAAATGTTTGGATCCTTGCTACTATACGACAACCACTTGCGTATAGTGAGGCGCCCCTAAGGTCATGTGACACTCCAACTCAAACCCAACATTTTAAGTTGGAGAGTGAAGAAATGGTATTAGATCACTATTTTCTTCTTTTCTTTAGACTAAACTAGGAATTTATAGAAAAGAAGATAGGTTGTGTGGGACTATGATAGGGGAGTTACCATATACTTGACTAGATCATGTGTAATGGACCTCTGAGTTATCATTGATGGTATTGGTGTTACAATTTTATGGGATTTTTGTGTGCATTCATGCATCATGACTAGGCATGCAGGATGAATTTCCATATATAAACTTTTTGTTGTGATTTATGGTAGTTCCTTAAATTAATGTCTTGATTTGTGTTATCTATTTTAGATAGAGTTGTATTATTTATTTTTCTATATATCTGTTTCAATGATGTAAGGATTTATCTATGTTGGCATTAATTAGTAGAACCTGATCATGTTGTTGTGTTTTTATATATATGTCCGTTACTATAAGGACCTGGCCTTAAATATTAAATATTCTAGCATCATTAGATAAGAATTAATCTTCGTTCATTCCCAAAGATTATTAAATTTTAGAGTATTAGTGAGTTATTTCACAACCATTACATAAAAACCCATATATTATAAAGTTGACACTTCAATTCAATATTATTTTTTCTAACAAAAAAATCTTTTAAAAAGAAACATGTTTTATTTTCATGAAAAAACTTCATGAATTTCAACTTGACTTCTTATTTTTTCTTACCCAACCTTAAAAATTGAGAATTTTTTTAAAAACAAGGTATGAGAATATAAATCTCAGTAAGAGGAACAAAAATAACGAAATAAAATTTTAGTCCATGAATACTTATATGACTTTTCCTTTTTCATAAATAAACTTTGGAATCAAAATAAATATTTTTTTACCCAAGAAATCACCCTTTTGCACAAACATTTTCAAAACATATTTCATAATAGATATTAATGAAGAAAAACTCATAAATTTTTATTTTGATATCATAAAAACACATCAAAATTTTTACACAAATTTTTACTCTTCACCCTTAAAAAGTTAGGTATGCTCATTAACATACCTTGTCAAATCATAAGACTTATGTAAAAACCCATAACAAGAAAAAATAATTCATATAGGTAACTTTGGGAATAATTTTCATATAAATATTACAAATGAAATAACCTTTATAGTTACACTTAGAATAACCTTCATAGTTACACAAAGAGTAACCATTATGGTTGCACTTAGAATAACCTTCAAGGAAAATTCCCATAATCTCCTAAGAGAAACCAAATCGATTAACTTTATCCGTTTACCTAATAAATTGAATATATATAATGGTATCACCCATCCTCAGTTTATAATTTAAACACCCTTCATTATAAAAAATCCCCAAGAACCATTACATAATCATAATAAATGAATGATTCCATTATAGAAACATTCTTTTCACCCACAATAAAACCTTTTTTGGATATTGATATATACATTCCATTTAAAACCTATTTTTTTAAACTAAAATTCTCAAAAAAATAGGAGGGTTTTTCTTTGAATAAATCAAGGTATATTATAAATTAATACACAATTCAAATCACAATTATAGAGGTGAGAAAAATCATTATCACCATATATATTAAAATAGAACATTCCTTTTGTATTTTATAAATAAAGTCAAAATGTTCCGTATAATATATGTAAAAATATTCCTTTAAAAAACCATTAAAATAATGTAAAAATTTCCATAAAATTTCCTTTATAATTATATTATTTTTATATAATTAAATTCATAAAATAATTTTAAAAATATGGACAGGGAAGAAAAAATAGTTTTGTGGGAAACTTTAATAATTTTTTTATAAAAAGAAAGTCCCTTACCTTGAGTCAGCCTCTTCACATACATTCTTTATATTCCTAAATAATAAACTTATATTAATTAATTAATTTATTAAGAACATTTTCAAGTTCATTGTTGATTTTATTTTATTTAATATGATTTTATATACAATTACTTATTCTGTTTAATCCATGTTGGATGTTTTGATGATATTCGGCTCATATTCCCCGACTATCTTCGGTAGGTTATATATGGTCAAATAGGTCATCATTCCATCATCTAATGAATAATAATAATGAAATAATTATCACTTATATACATCAATTATACTTTTAAAACTAACCATGAAATATGGTTATAAAAATTGAATTATGTTACAATCATGGATATGGTAGACCATACGTACGCGTGAGTAATGTTTCCATTTTTCAATGATCATTATGGAAATAAGTTAATTATTTTTTTACATAAATATCATAATATCATAAATACTATATTATTTCTTTAAATTTACTTATACATATCATCCATGTGATGTAGTGATGAAAAATGAATCACATCCATTTGGGGAGGAAGTAGACCACATGTATGGACGAATGATGTTATCATTTTCCCATGAATGAAAAAAATAAAGTAAATGATATATTATATCGTTAGAATGGTAAATATGTAATAATATTTTTTACTAAAAAAATGAGTATTGGTAACAATCAATGGCAGTTTCCAATGTCATAATTTTTTTAAAAAAAGTGTTGTGGTCCGCCAATAACGGTTGAAAATAACATTTTTTTCCAATAAAATAAAATAAAATATGTGGTGACTATCATGGACATGTGAAAATACCCACCCTAATATGACCCCTTAGTGATGGCTGGAGTCATTGTCAATATTTTTTAAAAAATGACCAGTTTTTTAAACCATAAATATATTTTAATATGATTATATATAATTAATTTAAATATTTTAATATTATTATTTGAGTGATCATTTTCATTAAAACATTAAATGTTGAAATAAAAAAAACATTTTAATTTCAAAGGGATTTTAAAAATATATCTCAAATAATCTCAGAGCTGGACGTCGACCTATATATAGGGAAGGTCTATGGCAGAACAAGAATGCCATTGCTTCTTGTCAGGGAGAGATGGAAGAAAACTGAATGTGAAATGGTGGAGGGAGCGAGAGTGGGAGTGGGAGGGCCTTGAGAAGACCTAGTGGGAGCAGGAAGATAGAGATGAAGTAGATCACAAGTGCCTCTCACCACCAAGTCACATTCTCTAAGCACCGTAAGGTCCTATTCAAGAAATCCAAGGATCTTTCCAGGTTTAATGGTGTAAGGATTAGTATCATCATCTTCTATCCCACTGCCAACAAGTAGTTAATTCATGTTTGTCCAAAATTTTTCAATTAAATCATCTACACCTTACTCATAGGCTGCGGTGGTGACGCCTTTGATCCAGATCAGGAATCAGTTGTTCAGATGATGAAATCAATGAGTGCATCTGTTACGAAGGAAGCATCAACTATGGATCCAACAACAGGTAGTAGAGTGGAATAGGGAGGGGTGTGGAAGTTTTTAAATAAGCTGATGGAAAGGATGGGGGTGAGGGATATGGAGGAGTTCAAAATTAGTTTTGGATAATTTGGAGGTTAATGTTTCTGAGGAGTTCTTATTGGGATAGGCTACCCTGATGTCTTTGTGTTTGTGTATTTTATGAACACTATGTAAAAAGAACTGGGCTGAGTCCGGTCTCAGGGTGGTACGCCCTCTTTAGTTAATTTTTTAAAATTTATTCTAATTTTTATTTCAATAAATCCATTATATATTGATTTATTTTAGATCCCCATGGTTTGAAAACATCTTTTCATCATTAAAGATATATCTCTAAGGTATATAATAAAACACATGCACCATGTAATAAATTCAAACAGTGGTTTATTTTATCAATATAAAACATTAAATATGAATGATAAATATACACTCTATAAAATTAAAAATAGCATAATGATAGTGGAAATAAATAAATAAAATAAATATATTTTGAAAATAAACAAGGTCACGGTTGCTTAGAAATATCATGCACATGGACAATATTAAAAAAAACAAAACATTAGAAACATGATACACATTTTTAATAAAGGAGGATTAAGGAAACTATAAAAAGTTTGTCACATATCTGGCCTCATAAGAAATATTATTTTTGTTGGGTAATTGGATGATGATGGCTATGAAAATAGCTTTTAAAATGAGTCATGGAAGGATACCTGAGGATCCATGGTGATTTCAAATGGTGTAAAGCATGAGACCCTTTTTAAGGGGTGCATCCTCTATTTGGGCCCCACATGTGGCTCTTAAAAAACAAAAAACAAAAACAAAAAGGATATGTCGAGATTTAAGGAATGAGGGTTTCGGGGTTTGAGTGGAAGAGTGATTTTTTAATGTGGTAAATTCTCTTTGATCCCAAAAGCGGGGCTTCTATCTCCATTCCTTTAGGGTAGTGTATTTAGGGTTATACACATCATTTTTCATGTCTGAAACCGGATAAATTCTCTAATTCAGAACAAATTTCATCTATGGTGGTATTTTGTCTAATCTTGGTGTTTTTTCATCTGCACCTTTTATTCAGACAGTGAACACCAAATTTACACAGTTAGATATATTTGGGTTTCTTTTTCAGGATACATTCTTTGTTTCAAGCTTCCTTCAGACTACATGTTATTTCCACCTTTGATCCACTATTTTATCTAAAAATTATTTTTGAGATCCCACTTATCTTTGGGAGTATCTGACTTTATAATATTGATTATTAGTGGATTATGCTTTTGAGACTAGGTCTTGTGGTTTTTCTATTTTGGGGTTTTTCACATTAAAAATCTACGGTGTCAACATTTTTTTTCACATATATATTTTCTCACTATGCATCGACTTTATTTTTAAAGGCTTGTTTGAAGGGATAGAAATTTATTTCCACCATGTGTTTTCTTTTATGTTGTTTTTCACATTCATAACTTTCCATCTTTCCCAACATTATGTATCTAAGGGTTTGGTTTTTTGTTTATATAAATTATGGAATAAAATTTCAGTCGAATGATTTTTTTGAATGGTACCAATTACCATATGTGGTGATTAAAAATGAATGATCTACATTTTTTCAAGAGAATGAATCTTCCAGTGTTTAGTGCTCATAATTTAAAAATAATGTTAGATGAATAATTAGAGTTTGAGCATGAGATTGTTTTTGGTTTCATTCACTAGTAGTTAGAAGTCAATGTAATGAACTATATTTTTAACATCCCTCATGCCAGAAATTTGTGGGAGAATCTTGAGACTAACTATATTTCCAAGAAATTAAACAATAAGTTGTTTTTTCTCAAAAAAATGATAAATTTGAGGTACAATGAAGACATGTCTATTTCTAACTATTTGAGTGAATATCAGAGTTGCTTTGATCAATTTTCAGGTATGATTATTAATTTTTAATATGAGGTTTTAACAATTTTTTTCTTAATACTTTACCCAATTCTTGGGAGAATTTGCATGTTAATCTAATCGGTTCTGCTCCTAATGGTACAGTGACAGTTAAGTTAGATATTTTGAATGAAGAGGATTGGAGAAGTACTTGAGAGATATATTCTGAAAAGATTTTAATCACAAAGAACATGGGGATAATTCAAGAAAAGAATCAGGTACAATGTAGTTGAAGTAAGAGAAATGGAAGAAACAAATCTAGGTTGAAGTCGAGAGAGTTTGAATGTCCTCATTCTGGTAAGAGAGGTCATGTTAAGAATTTTTTCCATTTGCTAAAAAGAGAAAGTAATATGGAAGAAAATAAACAATAGAATAATGGTGATAGAGATGATCATGTCTCCACTGCTATAGGGGGTGATCATGATATTGTTAATGACTTCATTAACATTGCTTCAGATGATTCACCACTACAAAACATGCCTTTAACAGTGCTGGCCTTTATCAGTGCTTTATTTTTAGTGCTGATAAAATGATCCTTTATGAACAATTTTTTAGCACTGATAAAGGTCCCGAATAGAATGAAACAATTAAATAAATAAAAAATAAAAATAGTTTTATTAAAAAAATATGCAATTTTTTTAATTAAACAATTATTGACAAAAATGAATAAATTGATTATGATATATATAAATTATAAATACTAATAAATAATATATATTAAATATATAGACATATATAAAATGAAAATTAAACCAATAAAAATTAAAAATAAGTAAATTAAGAAAAATATTAAAATTTCTATTAATTAAAAAATTATTGATAATATTAATAAATTGTATGTATTAAATATATAGATATATTTATATAAATGTATATAAATATGATTTTTATAATAAAAAATATTTATGATTTACATTAAATAGTCATATATTTAGTGAATAATGGTTTATAATTAAAAATTAATATGAATTAAAATTTTTGACTAATTGCATCGAGTAATGGACATAATTTAATATCATTTGAATTTTCAATTTAACATATATCAAATGTATGTTATATTTATTTCATACACACACACACACATATATTTAATTAATTCATTTTTATATACAACACACATGGAAATATTTACGTAATTAATGAAATCTTATAAACAAAAACATATATCTAATATTTATGTAATTTATTAAAATTTTAGTAATCATTTTAGAATTTATTTATAACATGATAAATTTAATATATCATGTGTTTAATTAGTAATTTTTATTTATTTATTTTTAATTTTATTACAGTTAGATATTAATTCATTTTTAATATATATATATTTTATTTTTTTAGGATTTTAGTCAATTTCTATTATTGATTTATATCTATTGATTTACTATGATTTAATATTTTCAATATTTATTCATCTTTATTTAAATATATATTCATATTTTTTAATAATTTATATTTATTTAATAAAACTTATCCATTTTTTCAATATTATTAATGTGTACTCATTTTTAATTATTCAATTTTAATCATTTTTAGGATGCACACACTTAAGGTTAAATATTCATTAATAATGTTAAAAATATATTTGTAAATAAATATTTATAAATAAATATATTTATAAATGTATATTTACTATATTAATATATTTATACATTCATAATTATTTATAAATAAATATTATTTTTTGAAAAGTATTTATATAATTATAAATAAATAATTATATATATATAAATAATTATAAAATTATAATAAATTTATTTAAATAATGAATATATTTACTATATATATATTTTTATATATTTATTATATATATAATTATATACATATATATTATTTTTTTAAAAAAGTTTTTATTTAATTTTAAATAAATAATTATATATTTAAATAGTCATACAATTATAATAAATATATTTAAATAATGAATATATTTACTATATTTATATTTATATATATTTATAAAAAATAAATATAATTATATAAATATATATACAAATTGTTTTATTAATAATTATAATTATAAATCATTTACCAGCGCTTAAGTAATAATCAATGATAAAAGACATCTTTATCACCACTTTTTTAGCACTGATAAAGCTCTATCTTTATCTATGATAAAAAGCGCTAATAAAGATATCTTTTATCAGCACTTATTAATTTAGTATGGATAAAAGGGATCTTTATTAGTGATTTTTTTGAAACACAGATAAATGTCTCTCGATCTATTTTAAGAACTATAACCAGTCGCGAATGCAGTCGTGATATTCATAGCTATCTATGGAAGCCACTTGCTGCTGGAGCTCCTCCCTATCGAATCCAAACTCAAATCAGGGCTCGAACAATTCCAAGTCTTGAATCCATGGCTCGAATAATCCAAGGTTTTAATGAATCCAAGGCTCTAACAATTTTTTTGTTTAGCGATATCTCTAATTTTTCTCAGACAATTCAAAGCTTCAATTCAAGGTATTTTATTTTCTCCTCTTCTCCAGTCATGGATTTCTTGTTTGGTGATATCTATTTTTGATTTTTATCATCATTATTTATTTTATTCATTAGGTGACTATTTCTCATCACTCTATAGTTTGATAAATGACTACCCTTCTAAATTTATCATGAACATGATATATTTTCATGAGAATATTGGGAATGTATTAGTGACCATTGGACATGTAAAATGGGGTTCTCTTCATTCATTCTTCCAGATGTACGTGGAAACCAAGCGTTATTCTACTCAAATGATTGATGCATCTTACCATTGGACTTAGGAAATACTAGTCCTAATGCACATGTGATAGTAATGCACTAGTTTCTTACATGGGATAAACAATCAGAGGTAGTTAGGTGAATGATATTGATCATTTATATTGAGAGATAATTAAGTTGGGACAATACATTAAGAAAAAAATTAAACACATATATGGTAAATCCTCCAAGGATTGATCATTATTTCTAATAATACAATATTCATAATTGTATATTTTCATTATTTCTATTTTTTTGCATCAATTTTAAAAATCCCCAATATTTCTCATTTTTTCAAAATATATATAAAATACCATAAATATAATAATATGGTTAGAATAGTGAGTGATCAAAAATAAAATCTTTAAGGGAATGAAAATGGACACCAAATATTATATACTAATGAAGAATATAAATATTATTTTTACCACTCCATAACAGGTGTGTCATATAGTCAACCCCATAATCTAATATAGTATTCTTCACCACATAATGAAACTCATTATTAATACTTCTTAAAATCATAACCCCCTTTAGAGAATTATATATATATATATATATATATATGACTAAAACATAATACATATGATTAGAGTATAATTATAAATGGATGAAATGAATCACTTATCAAAATGAATTGATTTGTACTTTGAGGGTCTATATATATCATAGTGAATGAACTCTAAGGATTGTTTCATTTAAATCTCTAATTTATTATTTTAATTATTAACAATTTCCCTATTCTAATTAGTAAAAAATACCTATCAATTTTATTTTATGATCCTAAAAACATATCAAACCACAATTTTTAAGTCAGTATTTAAATATATCATTATCTAATATGATCACTTTTTCACTACCACAAATAAATTTCCTCTTTCAAACAAAATTACCATAAATTTTTACAGACCCAAAATTAGAATATGGGTTGACTATTTTTCTATACCTTTGTAAAAATATAGTCATCATTGAAATGATAATACACTCATTAATAATTCTTAAAAATCACATCATTTATTTCATAACACATATAATAAACACTATGTATGTTTTAATTTAATCCATCAAAAAATGATCATTTTTAACCTTCCAGTTCACCTACCTCACCAACCCATGAATTCCAACATGGCTACTGCACATTCTATATATGTATCCCCTATTCATTTGGAAGACATGGGAGAAGTCCATTGTTGGTGTGGATTTTGGGGGGAGTTGTTCCAAACATGAAACCTCCTACCATGGATATAAATAGAGGGCCATGGGAGCTTTATAAAATCATTAAATCCAAGAGAGATCCTAAATTAAGTGAGAGATCCAAGAGAGAATAATGTGAGTGTAATAGAGGTGTGAAGAGGGAGTTTTGTAATCTTAATTCATGTTAAAAACTCCCTCGTTAGGATGAGGCTAAGGCTTTGCTTACGGGTCTCAGCTTGTGCTATCTAAAGAACATTAGTGCTACATAATCATAAACTGACTCAATTATACTCCATGACATCCTTCATGGCCTCTGTCCCCCTCCGTGGTCCATCACATACATCATCAGAAAGTACTATGGATTTTTCAGAAACAACCTCAAGGTGTTTCAATCATGGAATGAGGGGAACCAAGTCACAGAACACCTTTCTTCTCTTGATATTCTGGTTTCTGACCCCATTTTCCTTCATACTGTGAATTCCATGAAACTTGTGGGAGTTAACCTAGCTAGAAGGGATGCCCTCAGCCTTCACCATTTTAGACAGCCATAGGTTCACAATGCTGTGTGTGTGTTTTTTTGCCCTTAGTTTTATCTCATCCTTCTTTAAAAATTATACATGATTATGATGATGATATATTTGATGAATTATTTGAAATATTATTTCTTTTCATGTAAATGGCCCTCCATCATGATAGGATAAAAATCAAATAGGTGTAAAGTTTTCTATTTCAATGATTATAATGTATCATTAAGACATTTGGAATAGTCAAAGGAGGTGTTTTTTACATCCAACATTTTTTTCTAGTTATGATTCAGGTCATGTTTATCTCATATTAAAATATTAAATTTTGTATGTTTTACTACCTATGGGCTTGTGAAACTTAATTTCATCATATATATGTCTTGTTAACTTGAAATTTTCCTTATACATCGAAGGAAGAAAATACACAGTAAGGACTTTATTTTTTTCTAAGCCAATGGAAGTTTCCAATTTCATAAAATCTATTTAAAAAAATTAGCATTTGGGGCTCCCAATGACAGTTTTCAATAGAAATATTTAATAAAATAAAATAATATAAAACATGTGGTGACAACCATTGATGGTTGAAAATACCCACCCTAATAAAAGGTCCAAAATCATTGTCAATATTTTTTTTGAAAATAACCCTAATGATATTTTTTTGTAACCATAAATATAGTCTGATATGATTGTATATAATTAATTTGACCATTTCAATATTATAATTTGAGTGATCAATTGTATTAAAACCTTAAATGTTATTTTTTAAAAAAATTCATTTTAATTAGAAATCACATTTCAAAAAATGTACCAAGGAATCACAGAGGGGAGATGATGCACCATCGACCTATATTATGGGAAGGATACACCACAACTGAATATGTGTATTATTTCAACACACATATAAATTATTTTATATATATCAAACATTCCATTTTGATGAATTTTAATTGTTATTATTTTTTAAAACTAATTATAACCATCCAAGGATTGCATCCATTTCTTGTATACTAAAAGTGTTAGTTCCCCTCTTGGAAAGTTATCCATTTCTTGTATGCATTGAATTTTATATAATGAATATAAATAATTTTATCTTCATTTTTTTTCAATTTTCCAACTTAATTATTTAATAAATTTTCCCAATATGGTTATAAGGCACCCATTATAGTTGAAACATTCATTATGTTAAAAAAATGTCTTATTTTTTCATATACTAATTTTTAATTAACTTAATTTACTTTGATATTTATTATTCTTATATTTGATACATGTGTTGAAATATTATTTATCATCATATAAATGGACCTCCATCATGATGGGATCAAAATGAAAGAAGTGTATTTTTTTTTATTTCAATGATTACAATGTATCATCAATACATTTGGCCTAGTCATGGGAGGTGTTATCTAAATCCAAAATTTTATATTTATAAGTATATTTCAGGAAATGTTTAGTTTATATGAAAATATTTAATTTTATAAGATTTACTGCTTATGGTCTTGTGCAACTCAATTGAAACATATATATGGCTAGTTAACTTGTAATTTTACTTAAACGTTTAAGGAATAAAATTAACAGTAGGGAATTTAAATTTTTGTAAGACAATGCAAGTTTCCAATGTCATAATTTTTGTTTACAAAAATATTGTTTGGGCTGCCAATGATGGTTGCCAATATATTTTTTTAAAAACTAAATAAAATGAAACATGTGGAAAATTTCAGTAATGGTCACAAATACCCACCCTAATCGATGGATGGAAGAATTATGAATTTTTTTAAAAAATAAAAATAATGATTTTTTGAAGCCATAAATATAGTTTGATATGATTTTATATAATTAATTTTACTATTTTAATATTAATTTTTAATTGATATTTTTTTATTAAAACAGTAAATGTTAAAATTTAAAAATAATTATTGGAATTTGAAAGCACATTTCCAAATATATATGAAAGAGTCCTGGTGGGGGGATGGTGATATAGTTTTTTCCAACTTTTATTAAGTGGACGGAACAACTAGCTCACCAACCCATGACTTCCAACATGGATGATACACAATATATATATATATAGCCCCTATTAATTTGGAAGCTATGGAAAATGTCCATTGTAGGTGGGGATTGGTGGGGGAGTTGTGTCAAACTTGACACCTCCCATAATGATTATAAAAGGAGGGCCATGGGAGATTTATAAAATCATAAAAGATAAGAGAGATCCTATATCTGGTGAGATAGATAAGAGAGATCCATATGAGATAAATAGAGGTGTGGATAGGGAGTTTTGTAATCTTTATTCACGTTGAAATGAAGGTAGGTTTCTTCCTAAATTATTTTATATTCGTGATCAGTGAATAAAAAAAAGTGGAATCAGATCCATTTATGGAGAAAAAATAGTGAGCAATATAGTTTTTCATGTGACCCAAAAATTCAAGTTTTCCAGAATCATGTTTTGAAGGAAGATTCTGATAGTTCGTGTAGAGATGATTCTAATGGCATAAACGACATTGGAAGTGGAGATAAAAGTATCTCCCTAGGCTCGACCAAAGATTAGTCAAACTTCAGGTTCTACAATAACCCCTTTATAAATAAGAAGATACTATTATGAAGATGAAAACATTTCCAATGAGATTCTGGTAGCTTCCCCAACACGCCACATCAGCACCATGTCATCACGACGTCATTTGTTGATGTCAGCTGTTGAAACTATTTTGGTCATACCTTGATCAACCGGTGTCCTATTTTAATAATACAGCAGTCGATTCCACCATTTTCGACCATTACGAACACAATGTTGAGATTCATTTTTATAAATTCTTAATCTTTTTTATAGAATTGAAATTCAATGGAAGGACCATCCATGAGAGGGATGTTCATGTTGACTTCTTTAAACTACTCCATTTGGAAGTCTCGAATAGAAGATATCCTTAATTATAAGGATATTTTTGAACCCATTCAGAATGAGGGTATCAAACTTTATTCCACCAAGGAAGTTTAGTGGAAGAATATGGATAAGAAGATAATAAGTCAAATATTCCAATGGATCGATCATAGAGTTTTCCACCATATTTCACAATATACTAGTGCGTACAAACTTTGGATGAATTTGAAAAATACATACTGGTCAAAGAATACTTAGAAAAATATCCTATTATTAAATAGGTTGATGAATATTTGACTACAAAGTGAAATCATTATTTCTGAACACACTAGTGAGTTCTAAAGATTGACGAATCAATTGGTGGCTGTAGGTAAGATTTTGACTAATGAAGATCATGAAAACCACATAATATGCACAATTATCGATATTAGGGACACACTTTTCATCTAAATTAGAAAATCGATGCCTAGAGGAAAAAATACCATGGTGATGGTAAAGAATGCACTATTTAATGAGGAGGCCCAAAGGAAGGATGCGAGTTACAAGAAGACGAGATCTCTCATCCTTGAGAAGAAAGGGAGACAATAAGGAGGAGGACATGGGGTAGGAAGTGGATGCCAAAGAAAGATCATATGAAGGTCCATAGATGGAAGGATTTCATCATAAAAATTCTACCATTTTGGCATAGAGAGAGACATGAAGAACAACCGCCAAAGGTTTCTGTAAGAAAAGGAAAAAATTAGCAACCATCAAAGAATAAATAGAGATTAACATGTGAGATTCACCAGAGAAGTTGTGATTTGATCAAAAAAATAGAATTTATTTCACACATCAATATAGGACACATAATTGGTGGTTGATACTGCAGTATTTTACCACATCACTCTGTATTGTGAGTATTTTATGACTTATCAAGCTGGTGAATTTGGTGCAGTCAAGATGGGGAATACTAGTTCGGAGGATATTATGGGCATGGGTGATATTCAAGTCAATAATAATGTTGAATACACAATCACCCTGAAGGATTTTTGACATGTTCCAATCCTTTTTATCAACCTGTTATCATGAATAAACTTTGAACTACATGGATATGTCAACATATTTAGTAATGAAGCATGGAAGATGACAAAAGGATCCATCTTCATTGGCCAAGGACAAATATTCAGTACATTGTAAAAAACCCATGTGATGATATGTGTAGAAAACATTAAAACAGTGGAAAGAGAGATGTTTTCAGATATTTTGAATATAAGACTCAGACACACGAGTGAAAGAGGGTAACCCACCCGAAAAAATAAGAAGCACATTAGTGTTAACTAGGATTCATCACTTGATCCTCATAAATACTACTTATATGGTAAGAAACATATAGTCTCATTAAATAGTACTTTATCAAGAAGATTAGAGTTTCTAGATCTGGTGCACTCTGATGTATGTGGACCCATGAAGGTTGATTCACTGGGAGGTAAAAAATATTTCCTCTCCTTTATTGATGTTTCATCTTTAAGGTTGTGGGAGTTCTTCTTGTAGATGAAGGACCAATTATTGGACTACTTCAAGATGTTCCATGCCAAGGTGGAGCATGAAACTAGAATTATGTTCAAGTTTCTTCATTCAGTCAATGGATGAGTGAACACATCCAAGAAATTTGATGCCTATTGTAGGAGTCAGGGAATTAAACATGAGAGGATAGTCCCATGAACCCCACAACAAAACAGAGTTTCATTAAGGATGAAAAAAACCATTATTGAGATGGTTAGAAGCATTATAAGTTTGTCTAAGATGCCTATGACATTCTGGGGAGAAGCTGTTTAGGTTACATGCTACCTCATCAATAGATCACCATCAGTCCCACTGAATTTTGAGATTTTGCTGATGAAATGGTCTGTTAAAAACCCCACTTACTCTCATTTACAAGTATTTAGATGTTTTAAATTTTCACATGTATCCAAGGATGTCATGAAGAATATATATAAGAGATATACTCCATGCGTCTTCATGAAATACTATGTTGAGGAGTTTAGATACAATCTTGGGGACTTTAAGGAGAAAAAGGTGATCATAAGTAGAGATGTTGTGTTCCATGAGAACTAGAAGATCAAGGACATTCAAAATCCTAGAATGTATCGAAGGGAAAGTGTCTTGGAATAAATTCATGATCCAACACCTATACTATAACCACTTATCAACGAATATGAGGAGGTGCAAGAAGACTCATTGGAAGCAGAACATGAGGTATTGGTGGAGGAATAGAAAATAATGGAGGGAGAAACCGACCTTTATTGGAAGCAGAACCATTACTGATTGATGAGGGGGTTCCAGAAGGATACCCAAAAGTGGTGTATCATCCTGATAAACTCAAGTGGCTGCCTGAAATAGAGGATCAGATAGAGTATTTGAAAATGAACTAGACATGACATTTGGTGGAACAACCAAAATGTAAGAAGGAACTAACGAAAAAATGGGTGTTTAAGATTATGAAGGATGGTAAAAAAAAGAGGTCAATAAAAAAGATTAGTTAGTTGTAAAGGGATTACTTTATAAGAAAAGAGTTGAATTTGATGAGGACTTTTCACCTATGGTGAAGATGGATTCAATCTGAGTAATTTTCAGATTGGTGGATAGCTTGGACATTGAGCTTGAACACATGGATATGAAGAAATTTTTTCTTTATGGTGACCTCTATGAGGAGATCTATATGAAGCATCCTAAAGTTTTTTAGGCTTTTGGATAGGGAAAACTCATTTTCAAATTTATGAATAGATTTTATAGACTAAAACAAGCTCCCAAGAAGTGTTATATGAAGTTTGACTCATTTATAGTGATTCATGGATATAAGTGGACATAGAAGGACCCATGTGTTTAATTATAGAGATTTCAAGATGGTAAATTTTTTGATTTTATACTTGATATTGATCACATGTTTATCATTGGGAAGGATGCAGTGAAGATATTCCAGTTGAAGAAAGAGTTATCCAAGTATTTTGATAGGAAGGACTTGGGAGAAACTCAAAATATGTTAGGGATGAAAATAATTCATGATAGGAAGATTATGTTTTATATCCATATCATAAGATGTATATTGAACATGTTCTCAATCATTTGAACATAGACAAAGAAAAACTAGTGATAATTCCTCTTCTTGATCGTTTGAGGACAAACAAAAGGTCATGTCCTTCATCCAAGGAAGAAATTGAGGCGATGGAGATGATACCATACTCCTCAGTAGTTGGAAGCTTGATGTACTCCATCATGAGTATGAGACCAAACATTTCTCATGCTATGGTAATTGTTAGTCGATTTATCTCCAATATTGGGAAGCAACACTGGGATTCTGTTGAGTGGATTCTAAGGTATCTTAAAGGTAATTGGAGGCTATGTTTATGATAAAGGGGATATGAACCTCTCTTATAGGTATATACAGATTCAAATATGACCAGAGATCCTGATAACATGAATTATACATCTATATACATCTATATATTTAAATGAGTAGTTGTATCATGGTAGTCAGGGTTGTAGAGGTGTGTTTCTTTATCCATGATGGAAGAAAACTACACTGCTTCTTGGAATTTGGCAAGAATGTGTTATGTCTAAAGAGTTTTCTATAGGACCTCAGATTCATCCAGAAGGAGTACATGGTTCATTGTGATAGTAAAAGTTATTTGGACCTGAGCAAGAATTCCATGTACCATTCCTAGGTGAAACACATCAAAATTAACTATCATTGGATATGTGAATTTATGGATTGATAGATCTTGTGACTTGTGAAGATCCACATGAAGGAGAACATATTGGATATATTGATTAAGCTGGTTTCTCAAGAGATCATGTAATTTTGTAGATACTCTAGTGGATTGTATCTATAGGTGGAGAATTGATAGTTTTTCTCGAGATTCCATTAGGTGGCCAGTGCACCTACCTCACCAACCCATGAATTCCAACATGGCTACTGCACATTCTATATGTGTATCCCCTATTCATTTGGAAGACATGTGAGAAGTCCATTGTAGGTGTGGATTTCTAGGGGAGTTGTTCCAAACATGAAACCTCCTACCATGGATATAAATAGAGGGCCATGGGAGCTTTATAAAATCATTAAATCCAAGAGAGATCCTAAATTAAGTGATAGATCCAAGAGAGAACCATGTTAGGGGAATAGAGGCGTGAAGAGGGAGTTTTGTAATCTTAATTCATGTTAAAAACTCCCTCTTTAGGATGAGGCTAAGGCTTTGCTTACAGGTCTCATCTTGTGCTATCTAAAGAAAATTAGTGCTACATAATCAGAAACTGACTCAAATATACTCCATGACATCCTTCATGGCCTCTGTCCCCCTCCGTGGTCCATCACATACATCATCAGAAAGTACTGTGGATTTTTCAGAAACAACCTCAAGGTGTTTCAACCATGGAATGAGGGGAACCAAGTCACAGAACACCATTCTTCTCTTGATATTCTGGTTTCTCACCCCATTTTCCTTCATACTGTGAATTCCATGAAAATTTTGGGAGTCAACCTAGCTAGAAGGGATGCCCTCACCCTTCACCATTTTAGACAGCCATAGGTTCGCAATGCTGTGTGTGTGTTTTTTGCCCTTGGTTTTATCTCATCCTTCTTTATAAAAATATACATGATTATGATGATGATATATTTGATGCATTATTTGAAATATTATTTCTTTTCATGTAAATGGCCCTCCATCATGATAGGGTAAAAATTAAATAGGTGTAAAGTTTTCTATTCAATGATTATAATGTATCATTAAGACATTTGGAATAGTCAAAGGAGGTGTTATTTACATCCAACATTTTTTTCTAGTTGTGATTCGGGTCATGTTTATCTCATATTAAAATATTAAATTTTGTAACTTTTACTATTTATGGGCTTGTGAAACTTAATTTCATCATATATATGCCTTGTTAACTTGAAATTTTCCTTATACATCGAAGGAAGAAAATACACAGTAAGGAATTTATTTTTTTCTAAGCCAATGGAAGTTTCCAATTTCATAAAATCTATTTAAAAAATTAGCGTTTGGGGATCCCAATGACAGTTTTCAATAGAAATATTTAATAAAATAAAATAATATAAAACATGTGGTGACAACCATTGATGGTTGAAAATACCCACCCTAAAAAAAGGCCCAAAATCATTGTCAATATTTTTTTTGAAAATAACCCTAATGATATTTTTTTGTAACCATAAATATAGTCTGATATGATTATATATAATTAATTTAACCATTTCAATATTATAATTTGAGTGATCATTTGTATTAAAACCTTAAATGCTATTTTTTTAAAAAATTCATTTTAATTAGAAATCACATTTCAAAAAATGTACCAAGGAATCACAGAGGGGAGATGATTCACCATAGACCTATATTATGGGAAGGATACACCACAACTGAATATGTGTATTATTTCAACACACATATAAATTATTTTATATATATCAAACATTCCATTTTGATGAATTTTAATTATTATTATTTTTTAAAACTAATTATAACCATCCAAGGATTGCATCCATTTCTTGTATACTGGAAGTGTTAGTTCCCCTCTTGGAAAGTTATCCATTTCTTCTATGAATTGAATTTTATATAATGAATATAAATAATTTTATCGTCATTTTTTCAATTTTCCAACTTAATTATTTAATAAATTTTCCCAATATGGTTATAAGGCACCCATTATAGTTGAAACATTCATTATGTTAAAAAAATGTCTTATTTTTTCATATACTAATTTTTAATTAACTTAATTTACTTTGATATTTATTATTCTTATGTTTGATAAATGTGTTGAAATATTATTTATCATCATATAAATGGACCTCCATCATGATGGGATCAAAATGAAGGAAGTTTATTTTTTTTATTTCAATGATTATAATGTATCATCAACACATTTGGCGTAGTCATGGGAGGTGTTATCTAAATCCAAAATTTTCTATTTATACTTATGTTTCAGGAAATGTTTAGTTTATATGAAAATATTTAATTTTATAAGATTTACTGCTTATGGGTTTGTGCAACTCAATTGAAACATATATATGGCTAGTTAACTTGTAATTTTACTTAAACGTTTAAGGAATAAAATTAATAGTAGGGAATTTAAATTTTTGTAAGACAATGGAAGTTTCCAATGTCATAATTTTTGTTTAAAAAAAATATTGTTTGGGGCTGCCAATGATGGTTGTCAATAGATTTTTTTTAAAAACTAAATAAAATGAAACTTGTGGAAAATTTCATTAATGGTCACAAATACCCACCCTAATACGATGGATGGAAGAAGTATCAATTTTTTTTAAAAAATAAAAATAATGATTTTTTGAAGCCATAAATATAGTTTGATATGATTTTATATAATTAATTTTACTATTTTAATATTAATTTTTAAGTGATATTTTTTATTAAAACAGTAAATGTTAAAATTTAAAAAATAATAATTGGAATTTGAAAGCGCATTTCCAAATATATATGAAAGAATCTTGGTGGGGGGATGGTGATATAGTTTTTTCTAACTTTTATTAGGTGGACGGAACAACTAGATCACCAACCCATGACTTCTAACATGGATGATACACAATATATATATATATATAGCCCCTATTAATTTGGAAGCTATGAAAAATTTCCATTGTAGGTGGGGATTGGTGGGGGAGTTGTGTCAAACTTGACACCTCCCATAATGATTATAAAAGGAGGGCCATGGGAGATTCATAAAATCATAAAAGATAAGAGAGATCCTATATCTGGTGAGATAGATAAGAGAGATCCATATGAGATAAATAGAGGTGTGGAGAGGGAGTTTTGTAATCTTTATTCACGTTGAAATGAAGGTAGGTTTCTTCCTCCATTCTTTTATATTCGTGATCAGAGAATCAAAAAAAGTGGAATCAGATCCATTTATGGAGAAAAAATAGAGATCAATATAGTTTTTCATGTGACCCAAAAATTCAAGTTGTCCAGAATCATGTTTTGAAGGAAGATTCTGATAGTTCGTGTAGAGATGATTCCAATGGCATAAACGACATTGGAAGTGGAGCTAAAAGGATCTACCTAGGCTCGACCAAAGATTGGTCAAACTTCAGGTTCTACAATAACCCCTTTATAAAGAAGAATATACTATTACGAAGATGAAAACATTTCCAATGAAATTCTGGTAGCTTCCCCAGCACTCCACATCAGCACCATGTAATCACGACGTCATTAGTTGATGTCAGCTGTTGAAACTATTTTGGTCATACCTTGATCAACCGGTGTCCTATTTCAATAATACAACAGTCGATTCCACCATTTTCGACCATTACGAACACAATGGTGAGATTTATTTTTATAAATTCTTAATCCTTTTTTATAGAATTGAAATTCAATGGAAGGACCATCCATGAGAGGGATGTTCATGTTGACTTCTTTAAACTACTCCATTTGGAAGTCTCGAATGGAAGATATCCTTAATTATAAGGATATTTTTGAACCCATTCAGAATGAGGGTATCAAACTTTATTCCACCAAGGAAGTTTAGTGGAAGAATATGGATAAGAAGATAATAAGTCAAATATTCCAATGGATCGATCATAGAGTTTTCCACCATATTTCACAATATACTAGTGCGTACGAACTTTGGATGAATTTGAAAAATACATACTGGTCAATGAATACTTAGAAAAATATCCTATTATTAAATAGGTTGATGAATATTTGACTACAAAGTGAAATCATTATTTCTGAACACACTAGTGAGTTGTAAAGATTGACGAATCAATTGGTGGCTGTAGGTAAGAGTTTGACTGATGAAGATCACGAAAACCACCTAATATGCACAATTATCGATATTAGGGATACAATTTTCATCTAAATTAGAAAATCGATGCCTAGAGGAAAAAATACCATGGTGATGGTAAAGGATTCACTATTTAATGAGGAGGCCCGAAGGAAGGATGTGAGTTACAACCAGACGAAATCTCTCATCCTTGAGAAGCAAGGGAGACAATAAGGAGGAGGACATGGGGTAGGAAGTGGATGCCAAAGAAAGAGCATATGAAGGTCCACAGATGGAAGGATTTCATCATACAAATTCTACCATTGTGGCATGTAGAGACACATGAAGAACAACCGCCAAAGGTTTCTATAAGAAAAGGTAAAAAGTAGCAACCATCAAAGAATAAATAGATATTAACATGTGAGATTCACCAGAGAATTTGTGATTTGATCAAAAAAATAGAATTTATTTCACACATCAATCTAGGACACATAATTGGTGGTTGATACTGCAGTATTGTACCACATCAGTCTGTATTGTGAGTATTTTATGACTTATCAAGCTGCTGAATTTGGTGCAGTCAAGATGGGGAATACTAGTTCGGAGGATATTATTGGCATGAGTGATATTCAAGTCAATAATAATGTTGAATACACAATCACCCTGAAGGATTTTTGACATGTTCCAATCCTTTTTATCAACTTTTTATCATGAATAACCTTTGAACTACATGGATATATCAACATATTTAGTAATGAAGCATGGAAGATGACAAAAGGATCCATCTTCATTGGCCAAGCACAAATATTCATTACATTGTAAAAAACCCATGTGATGATATGTGTGGAAAACATTAAAACAGTGGAAAGTGAGATGTTTTTAGATATTTGGAATATGAGACTCGGACACATGTGTGAAAGAGGGTTACCCACCCTAAAAAATAAGAAGCACATCAGTGTAAACATGGATTCATCACTTGATCCTCATAAATACTACTTATATGGTAAGAAACATATAGTCTCATTAAATACTACTTTATCAAGAAGATTAGAGTTTCTAGATCTGGTGCACTCTGATGTATGTGGACCCATGGAGGTTGATTCACTGGGAGGTAAAAAATATTTCCTATCCTTTATTGATGTTTCATCTTTAAGGTTGTGGGAGTTCTTCTTGTAGATGAAGAACCAAGTATTGGACTACTTCAAGATGTTCCACGCCAAGGTGGAGCATGAAACTAGAATTATGTTGAAGTTTCTTCATTTAGTCAATGGATGAGTGAACACATCCAAGAAATTTGATGCCTATTGTAGGAGTCAGGGAATTAAACATGAGAGGATAGTCCCATGAACCCCACAACAAAACAGAGTTTCATTAAGGATGAAAAAAACCATTATTGAGTTGGTTAGAAGCATTATGAGTTTGTCTAAGCTGCCTATGACATTCTGGGGAGAAGCTGTTTAGGTTACATGCTACCTCATCAATAGATCACCATCAGTCCCACTAAATTTTGAGATTTTACTGATGAAATGGTCTGTTAAAAACCCCACTTACTCTCATTTACAAGTATTTAGATGTTTTAAATTTTCACATGTATCCAAGGATGTCATAAAGAATATATATAAGAGATATAATCCATACGTCTTCATCAAATACTGTGTTGAGGAGTTTAGATACAATCTTTGGGACTTTAAGGAGAAAAAGGTGATCATAAGTAGAGATGTTGTGTTCCATGAGAACTAGAAGATCAATGACATTCAAAATCATAGAATGTATCGAAGGTAAAGTGTCTTGGAATAAATTCATGATCCAACACCTATACTATAACCACTTATCAACGAATATGAGGAGGTGCAAGAAGACTCATTGGAAGCAGAACATGATGTATTGGTGGAGGAATAGAAAAGAATGGAGGGAGAAACCGACCTTTGTTGGAAGCAGAACCATTACTGATTGATGAGGGGGTTCCAGAAGGATACCCAAAAGTGGTGTATCATCCTGATAAACTCAAGTGGCTGCCTGAAATAGAGGATGAGATAGAGTATTTGAAAATGAACTAGACATGACATTTGGTGGAACTACCAAAATGTAATAAGGAACTAACAAAAAAATGGGTGTTTAAGATTATGAAGGATGGTAAAAAAAAGAGGTCAATAAAAAATCTTAGTTAGTTGTAAAGGGATTACTTTATAAGAAAAGAGTTAAATTTGATGAGGACTTTTCACCTGTGGTGAAGATGGATTCAATCTGAGTCATTTTCAGATTGGTGGATAGCTTGGACATTGAGCTTGAACACATGGATATGAAGAAAATTTTTCTTCATGGTGACCTCTATGAGGAGATCTATATGAAGCATCCTAAATTTATTTAGGTTTTTGGATAGGTAAAACTCATTTTCAGATATATGAATAGATTTTATAGACTGAAACAAGCTCCCAAGAAGTGTTATATGAAGTATGACTCATTCATAGTGATTCATGGATATAAGTGGACATACAAGGACCCATGTGTTTAATTATAGAGATTTCAAGATGGTAAATTTTTGATTTTATACTTCATATTGATCACATGTTGATCATTGGGAAGGATGCAGTGAAGATATTCCAGTTGAAGAAAGAGTTATCCAAGTATTTTGATAGGAAGGACTTGGGAGAAACTCAAAATATTTTATGGACGAAAATAATTCATGATAGGAAGATGCTGTTTTATAGCCATATCATAAGATTTATATTGAACATGTTCTCAATCATTTCAACATAGACAAAGAAAAACTAGTGATAATTCCTCTTCTTGATCGTTTGAGGATAAACAAAAGTTCATGTCCTTCATCCAAGGAAGAAATTGAGGCGATGGAGATGATACCATACTCCTCAGTAGTTGGAAGCTTGATGTACTCTATCATGAGTATGAGACCAAACATTTCTCATGCTATGGTAATTGTTAGTCGATTTCTCTCCAATATTGGGAAGCAGAACTGGGATGCTATTGAGTGGATTCTAAGGTATCTTAAAGGTACTTGGAGGCTATGTTTATGATACGGGGGATATGAACCTCTCTTAGAGGTATATACAGATTCAAATATGACCAGAGATCCTGATAACATGAATTATACATCTATATACATCTATATATTTAAAGGAGAAGTTGTATCATGGTAGTAAAGATTTTAGAAGTGTGTTTCTTTATCCATGATGGAAGAAAACAACATTGCTTCTCGGAATTTGGAAAGAATGTGTTGTGTCTAAAGAGTTTTCTATAGGACCTCAGATTCATGAAGAAGGATTACATGGTTCATTATGATAGTAAAAGTTCTTTGTACCTGAGAAAGAATTCCATGTACCATTCCTAGGTGAAGCACATCAAAATTAACTATCATTGGATACGTGAATTTATGGATTGATAGATCTTGTGACTTGTGAAGATCCACATGAAGGAGAACATATTGGATATATTGATTAAGCTGGTTTCTCAAGAGATCATGTAATTTTGTAGATGCTCTAGTGGATTGAATCTATAGGTGGAGAATTGATAGTTTTTCTCGAGATTCCATTAGGTGGACAGTGCACCTACCTCACCAACCCATGAATTCCAACATGGCTACTGCACATTCTATATGTGTAGCCCCTATTCATTTGGAAGACATGGGTGAAGTCCATTGTAGGTGTGGATTTCTGGGGGAGTTGTTCCAAACATGAAACCTCCTACCATGGATATAAATAGAGGGCCATGGGAGCTTTATAAAATCATTAAATCCAAGAGAGATCCTAAATTAAGTGAGAGATCCAAGAGAGAACAATGTGAGGGGAATAGAGGCGTGAAGAGGGAGTTTTGTAATCTTAATTCATGTTAAAATAAAGGTTGGTTTCTCAATGTGTTCATAATGTACATTTATCCCTAAATGTTCATACTATTGTTCCTTTGAATTCATCTTGTGTTTGATTAAAAAACTAAAAATAATTATGGCTAAAACATTAAATGTGGCTCTTCCTAATTGTATTTTATTTCATATTTCCATTATTATAGTTTTTTGGTAATTTTTCAAGAAGTTTTGTCAAACAGAGGCTTAGAGACTCTCTCACACACAATATTAATTGCATGACTATTATTCAATTTGATGTGATTATATTTTTTTAACTCCACATTTATATGTGGTTTTTTATTGGGATATTAAAAAATTAGTTCGGCAGTGAAACCTTTTAATACCAAGTGTGTTATTTGGATGAAAAGGAATGAAATCATAAAGAATTATTAAAAATAAAATGAATTTAGTGTTTACTATATTTATAATTATTACAATGTCTTTTTAAAAAGATAAATCTTTTATTTCCTCTCTATTTAATACCAAGATGAAATATTATCAAAATTTATATATATATATATATATGTATAGTTCCCCCAATATTGGATTCTTCCTACTATGTGTGCCCCACCTATAAGTTCCAATTTGATTGTTTTCATTAATGATTTCCATTGAGTGACCCACTGTCCCATGTCACTCATAGACCTGCGAACAAGTATAATATTCACAAATAAAAAAAATAAAAATTTATTCATGTTTGGGAAACTCTTCTTTTTTTATTATGTATATTGACTGGATGTAATTAATAATATTTAATATTTTTTACTTTTTTAATTCATCATCCATGGATACTCCCTTTTCATTTGTGTAAACTCTTTTTTGGTGCATTTTTTTTATTTCTTATCATTTTTGCTCATTGATTTTTCCTTTTTTGTTGTATTTGGAGATTTATAGTAAATAATAGAGGTGTCATAAGTTATTATGAAACAAAAATGAATATTATGTAATAATATTTTTTTACTAAAATAATTATTATGGGTAACTATCTATGGGATTTTCCAATGCAATAATTTTTGTTTAATAAAAATGTGTTGGGGGGCCACTAATGACAATATCCAATATAATATTTTTTAAAATAAAACAAAACAAAATATGTGGTGATTATCATGGATGAGTGAAAATGAACACCCTAATACAACCCCTTAGAAATGACCAGAAACATTGTCAATATTTTTTAAAAAATAACCAAAAATATTTTTTTATGAAACCATAAATATATTTTGATATGATTGTATATAATTGATTTAACTATTTTAATATTATTATTTGATTGGTCTTTTTTATTAAAAAAATAAATGGTAAATTTTTTAAAAATATAATTTGAATTAAATAGTAAGTTTCCAAATATATATCAAAAAATCCTAGATGGGATATGGTGCGCCATCAGAGTATATAAAGGGAAGGGTACACAACTACCTAACATGAACCCCACTTCCTCTTATCAGGGAGAGATGGAAGAAATATGTTGGCATAAAAAAACCTTCAATGGTAGAGAGAGAGGTAGTGGTAGGGAATTTACCAAGACAACTAGAAAGAGGAATATAGAGATGAAGATGATTATAAGAACCTGTCACTTCCAAGTCACCTTCTCTAAACCCCATAAGGTCCTCATCAATAAATCCAAGTATCTGTCTTGGTTGATTTGTATAAGGATTAGTATCACCGTCTTCTCTCATACCGCCAACAATCTATTTGTTCATGGATGTACACCCTCTATCGATTCCATCATCCAAACCTTCCTCCTTGGTTGCAATAATGATTCCATTGATCCATATCAGGAAGAAGTTGTTTGGGAAGTGTTGTCGATGAGAGAATTGGTGTAACAACCCTGATCCATTAGGATTTTTATTTGTGAAGGTGTAACATGAAGAGAATTGGTTTCTTGATTTATAAATGAATTTATGCTGTAAGTTCCCTATTTATGAAATATATTCATTAGGTTAACCCTATAAACTAGTAAAAATTCATAAAACCATTAGGAATTATTCGAATTGGAGATTTATGTTGTAAAAATGGATATTACGATGTAAAATATTTTTTAGTTGGTTTTTAATTCTAGGTGATATATTATTCAGTATATTCATAAACCATGGAATTTATGATGTAAATTCCCATTTACATCGTAAATTTTACACACCAAACATTTCAATACCTTTTACTCCATAATTTTAAGAACACGTGTTTCTAATCTCTCACAGTAGCCCTTCCACAGACGATGTTTGGGGGTTTCTCTATGATCCAAAAACTCATTCCTTTAGATATTGGTATTCCAGATCTTGAAATTGAAGCTAATAACTTTATATATTCTACTCCCTATTGTCACATTGGATTTATCATGAGGAGAACCCTAGATCAGTATGACCTAACCAGATCAAGTTTTTACATTCTTTGTTGGAAGTTTCATAGTTATATTAAATGGATGGAGGAACCCTGATATAACACATACATTGATGGATTGCCTACAACTTCTCTAATATTTAGGTAGGTGGTATAGAAAAACTTCCTAAAAGACTATTTTGATTCTTCTAATATGTGAAATAAGTTTGATCACACTAGAACACCAAGAACATGACCTAAATAGTTGGATAATTCACTATTTAATGAATTTCACATTTCTAGACCTCCCATTGGATCCTGCTGAGACCATTTGTGTTGAGACCAGACTTGAAGAAAACTAATAGATGATTCTACCATTAAATTTTAGATGATTTGGTAGAATTATTAAGGTGAATTTGGTGTAATAGGTGAATGGTGGTAGTTGGCAATCTTTATGAATTATTTAATATGCTTGATGTGTTCCCATGTGTTATATTGGATTGAATTATTCTCTTTTTATAACTTATGGTTATTCTGAAATGATTATATAATTGACTTGCATTCGATTATGATAAAATGAATATATAAAGGTCTTCCACCTAGTTATGATGAAATTTTTATGTAAAAGGAATGCATCTGGTTATAATGAAATGATAATATAAAGGGATTTCACCCAGTTATATTGAAATGATTATATAAAGGGCTTGCACTTGATTATGCTGAAATTCTTATATAAATGGATTTCTTTAGGTTATGATGAAATGTTTATATAAAGGGATTGTAGATAGACATGTTGTAATTCTTATCGTGTGTTTCCCAGTTCACCTATGATGTTTTTTTGATTAGAACCTAGATGGGGTTATGGTTATGGTTGATATGGTTTCATGAATTGCTTAGAGATATTTGGTAATGTACTAATATAGGTTTGGTTGACCTTGAGTATCATTCTAGAACTTGTGTGTCAGAGGGTTATTTTATGATTCATAATAATTAATTAAATTAATACCCCTATTTAATGATTTATTGAATGAACTATATATTAAGATTAAATTATTTAGACATCATGGGTGTTGGCCTATTTAGTTATACTCAAATCCTATTTGGGTTGCCTTTTGGTTGCTGGGTAGATTTCAAGGATGAAAGTTTGGACAAGGGAAATGAACACTATTGTCGATTTTTTCTTGATAGATGAGATGGAGTTTGAAGATAAGATCGATATGGGACTCAAGATTGTGTCTTTTGGAGTCTTTATCTTTTCATTTTTTATTTTTTTATTAAATTAAATATTTCATTTATTTACATTTATACTGTCATTACATAATTCTAATCTATTTGGATTGTTTAGTTTGTTTCGTTTTCATATTAAGTTGTCCATTTTTTTTATTTATGTTGTTTCCACTAGTCTAATATTATTTCTTCTATTATAAAAACTTTATTCTAGTGGGTATAGTCTCCGCACTATATTCATTATACCCTACTTTCTAATCATAAGCCTCTAGTATATGGGGAGGCATGCCTGAGGTCACGTAACCAACTTGGTTCAGTCATGGGAGGGAGAATCAGGGAAGGTATGTTACAATGTGGCATCATAATACAAGTTTTATTTTCTATTGATTTAATTTTTTTGATGGTAGAAAGGAGAATATGATGTGTTGGGACTTGGAAATGTTCTCATTCATGGGAGAATCTGGCCAATGCATGAAGGAAAAACTGAGTACCTAGGGATGCAATTTTTTTTTCATGTTGTTCACTTTTTATAGTTTTTATGTTATTTAATCATGGATGATTCAATTTTTATGTGATGTTATGGTTATTGATATTTTCACTCATGGGCCGGTACAACATGAGATGAGTATGCATGCATCATGAGAGACACATAGGGATATATGATGGCATGAATTTTTCATACAGGGGATATATTTATTGCATGTGACATATTTTCCCATATGAACTGTGAAATGAAATCCCTTTATACACCTAATATAAATGTTGAAGGAAACTATTTTTTAGGCCAATTTGTTAAGCCAAGTATAGAGGAATCCTGATCTAGTGGTTCTATGTTGTTTTCACATATTGAGGTCAAAATTGTTTTGTAACTTGTATTATAAGGCGAGAATTAAATTTTTTAGAGAAAATGTATTATTTCCATATTCAACTTTAGTGTTAAGAGAGTGGAAATCAACACACTCCTAACGTAGCTAAATCCGAACTTCCCACAGTTTTGGAGAATCAGACAAATGACCAGCTTCATGAAAACTTCTTAAGGGTCAAACAATCCATGGAATGGGAGACTTTACACACCACACCTTCGATGTCTAAGATGGAAAATGTTTTCTAGCTACAACATCCTCCTACATTCACTAGGGAAGGATGACCCCAAAAAGCAGAGATTTGTGTTGAGTTAGTCCCAAAAATCTTCAAGCTCCTTGAGACAGCCACAAATAGGAGGGAGATTCTTTCTACTTATATTCTTTGAAGAATATCCAGTCAATGGTGATAAATTATATGTAAGTCAAGGCAAAAATACGAGTTATCCTAGAATCACTTTGAGGAAAATTTATTAAGCCACTTTATTTGGAGATTTTTAGGGATGAGAGGGCCCATGAGTACATGCATATTATGTAAGAGGGAATGGTAGTGAACGAATATGCAAGATGATTCATTGAACTATGAAATTTTATTATATCCTTGGAATCTAATGATTTTCCAGGGAAAAATGTTTCAAGGATGGACTTCAATACGATATATGGTTATATGTGATCATATTTTACTTGAGCAGATTAACAGGCATGATTGAAAGAACATATATTTTCAATAATTTTACATTCAATTTCACTTTTTAATCCCAAAAAAGTGTTATTTTAAAGGTGATTGTCACTTATCATGATTTTAAGTGGTATTTTGAGCTTAATTAGAAAATGGAATATTTTGGATTATAACTATTTTAAATTATTTCTATATTTTGTCCATAAAATTTTATATAATTATCCAAATTGTTAAATTATTTCATTTTAGGATTATATATATACTTGGATTCATTTCTTTATTTTGGACACAAATCTAAATCCACTATTTTATGCCCAAAACCAGCTCACAAGTTGGGCATTGAAAGTTGTGCATAGATATGGTGATTTTTTTGGGACTATATATCCTAAATGGATGGACCAAATAGGTTGAAATTTTGAGGGTAAATTATAAATAAATTTATGAACAACTTTAATTAAGTAGTTCACATGTGAATAGACCTTTTTAAAGGCCTTTAATAAATGGGAAACTAAATATGTGGAATATGAAGAGTCTACTTGCATATAATAAATTGTTAGAGTAAAATGGACATAACTCTATCTATACATGGATGATTAAGATGAAATTTTGAGGATAGAAATGAAGGACATTGATGAACTACTTATATGAATACAACATTTCCCAATTCCAATATTTATTAGGGATAACATGTAGCATCCTTCAAAAGAAAATTATGGCCTATAAAAGGAGGCAAACACCTCCTTTCAAAATAATCCCATACCATCAGTCAACCACCAAGGAGGGGATCTCCACCAAGGAGCCATGCTGCAACATCTTCTTCATCCCCCCATTTATTCTTATTTACTTTCATTTTCTTTTATTTATTTTTGTTTTAGTTTAAATTTTCATTTTAATTTGTAATTTAAAATTTAGTTTAATTTAAATTAATTCTTGTATGCATGTTTTAAATTTTATTTTCATCCATTTTCCATCCTCTCTTCTTCTTCATCTTAATGTTATTATTATTAGTATTATTATTATTAGTATTATTATTATAATAATAATATTATTACTATTACTATAATTATTATTAGTAATATTTTAAAATTTATATTTATATTTTATTACTTTATTAATATATTATTCTAATAATAATAATAATAATAAATTATTATTATTATATTCTTCATAAATTATATAATTTCCTATTTTTTATTTTCTTTATTTATTTTCTTATTTTATATTTCCCCCCTCTCTCTCTCATCCCAATTCTATTTTATTTTATTATTTTTATTTTATCATCTCATTTTTTTAAAATTTATTATTTATTTTATTATACTTCTTATTCTGCTCTTCTATCCACTCCACTAAGTGATATATTACTCTTAGAAATGAGAGGTTGGTCCTAAGGCTTGGATCGAGGGGAGGTCAATGTGTTATTTAATTTTATTTAAGGTGTATTTAAAGTTTGTGGTAGATTTGAGTAGCATGGAAGGGGAGGTGAATGTCACTAATTTGGTGACTACCCACTAATTACATGAAGCTTGATGTATTTCTATTCTTTTATTTAAATCTATTTCCCTCACTCCAATGGTTAAGTCTTCATACGAATGAGTTTAGCTAGTCAATGGATGAAACAAACTTGATAGAGCGAGGTCCTAGAATATAGAACACCCTAGACCAAGGTGTTTCATCAACCTTGATTATAGGATGAGGTAGAATTAAGATTTATTAGGCATTCAATGATTATTCAACCTTGTCTAAATAAATAATAGTATTTAAGACATGAGATTTAATGTTTGGATTACCAAAATAAAATAAAAAACATAATGGATAATGATGATTGAATCCAAGGAAAAAACCAAGACCAAGTCTATTCTTCCTTAACTCATTATGCATATAAATTGCAAGATAATTTAAATTCTTATTTTTTCATGTCATTTGTTTTAAATATTAAAAACACCAAAAATATTTATCATTGTTTTCTTTAATTTATTAAACCAAAAAAAGAATTAGTTTATGTGAATTAGATAAAGTAAGTGAACCAAACTGAGAAGTATTCTTAAGTGAGACAACACTGGGAAGTTACTATGCTACACTTGGAAAGATTATAATTGCTTTTGACCATGCACCATGACAGCGTACATTAAAACTGGTTATATTTTCGGGGAGAAAATCAGTAATTAATTTAATTATTTTATTTTAAAATTTGAGATAGATTTTACTGATTTTATAAAAATAAAAACTAAAAATATTTCCATGATGTTTTCCAATGATAATTTCTTCAATTGATGGAACAATCACTCTCAGGTGAAATAACCAGTAGCTGAATCACCCTGGTCTATTGAAGATGGTGTTTGATTATGGTCTAGATAGATTAGGGATGACTAGATTCAAATTTTCAAAGAGGATGAATTCAAGGATATCATCCAGGATCTCAAGGAGACCCTCAAGCAATCGGTGGTTGAAGTATTTTCTATGTAGGTAAGTGAATAATGGGAATAATTCCTAAAATTTTATCAAAAAGTGGCCAATATATTAAAATTGTTATCCTCATTCCCTCTAAACATTTTTGAAAATACAAACTCAAGTATGATATTCCATAGTTTTATGAAAAGTTGTTTGTTCTCCAAGGCCAAATTTATTGGATAACTTAATATTTCCATGTATCATTAGAAGAACCTGAACCTGAATCTGAACACAAAATAGAAGATAATCCACTTATATTACCTAAGGAGGAAAAGGAGGAAGACTTTACTAATGAGATACAGGTGATATATCAACAATAATTGGAGAAATTTTATAATGAATGTGAGGAACTAATTGATCTCCCCACCCTTTACAAAGAATAAGAGACATCACCACTAAAGAAAGCCACCACCCAAGTGGTGGAATTTGAAGTGAAGATGGAGGAGCCCGAGTACCTTCCCCCATACACTAAGAATCTACTTCAAGATAAACTTACTAATAATGAATTTATTGAATTTGAATGAAGCTAGAGATTTGATTTTTTCACATACCCTATCCATACTTATTTTATTGAAACTGAATTTTACATCAATGCCTATTGTTTTGAATTTTCAGATTTAGAAAATATTTGCTATTCCTTAGAGGAGGATGAATAACCGGGACTTTCACTTGTGGAGGAACACATAGAACTACCTGATTTCAATGAACATACATTTGAGGATCCTCATCAGGAGATCCATGTATCTGAGCCTAAGGAAATCAGATAAAAGTATGATCATTTTGAAAGGCATAAATTAATTATTAAAAATTAAAATTAAAATTTTATTCAATTAGGATTACCAACATATTATCCCTTTGATCATTCAATACATTTACCCCCTAGGAATCTGAAAATGTAAGAGAAGAAGGAGGTTCCACAAGTATAAACCAAGAATGAGTATGATTCATACTTCATCCCACCCATTCCATGTAAGCTATACCTCATTAAGTAGGGGGAGTATCTAGTGTACTATATCCATGGATCATTCCTCTCTCAAAAGGATGAATCACATGCTAGAAAAATCCACATATGGTGTTTCAAATCAAATAAGATTCATCCACCATCTATTTTTTTATAGAAGTTGGTACTTCCATCTGAAGGTAGTAAAAATTCAGGTCCCACTTGGGGGATCATAACAAGACTTATCCCTTTTATTTACTTCCTAGGAATTTAGATTTCAATTTCATTTCTTAGGAAGTAGTTCATAATACAACCCTATCCCTATAATATTTTTGAGTTTTAATGACATGATAATTGAGATTAATTGTGCAATTCTATTTTATAGGATCGTAATGGGAGATGGAAGCTACTGATAGTGAATGACTGCATCACAATTCACTTCTTTATTTCACCCCTACATCACTATTTTAAACTAATTTTGTATTTAAAATTACAAATATTATATCAAATTGAACATCCCATTTTAATCAATTATTAAATTTTTATCACTATTAAAAAGAGAAATTATTCTTATTTTGGTGATTTCTTTGTAGGAGGAGGTGATTTGGAGGGTTAGAGATGATCCAGAAGGGAAATGGACCAAACTGCATGAAATCCCAAGTACATCTATAAAATGTTTTACACATTACTAAAAATATGTGTCTCCAAATGGGCTGATATTTTGTGAGCCTCTCCAAAAAATCATGGGATATAACTCATATCAATAATCTAAAGACCAATTTATCAATTATGGGGGGTATTCTAACAAATTTGTCCAGGGTACAGAATATGCACAAAGTCAATGATTTGGTTATGTATTTCAGACATATCTCACGTTGTAATCCTCCATTTGCCGCAACATTTGACATAGAGATAGCCACGATTCTGGACAACAACTTTTATGTTTTTTCCAACTCTATATAATTCCATTTACCAATTCAAAACTTATACACAAGTGGTATCTAGAAATCTGGGTTCCCAAAACCACTCCCCATTTTTTGCTATAAATTGACACCTTGGGAACCCCATTTGGAAGTTAGACCAAGGAGTGAAGTGCTGCCAGTTTTAAGTTACATAGTAGTCCTCTCATCAACTCGGAGGTTATAGAACTTCCTATACTCATAGAGGGATCTCTTGAAGTAATGATCCCTTCATCGAAGCCTTTCTGTCTTTCTCATGTTGTAATGTTTGTGTTTTCATAATAAAATTATTTTTTCCTCTCTTATTTATTATCTTTTCTTCTATTTTGTTAAAATTTATTCTTCTATTAATATTACTATTTGTTATGGAAATAAAGAGTATAAACTATATTGGGTTATACCCTTTCTATCATTTTCAAATGAAAAATGTTTCTATGATGACTACACCGCCCATAGACGAGTAGTTCCTTTTAGTAATCGATCTACCAATAAACTTCTTCCTTAATTTATTATGAATCAATGAGATACTGTAATTAACTTAATATGATCTATGAATTGATTTTTTTAATTTAATTTAATCTAATAAATAAATTTAATGATTCATACAAAAACACGCGAGGTCGAGTAATGTGTGAATTTTGAGAGCAGGACCTTAACCGGTGAAACAAAAGCACACGAGATAAATCAGTAGAGTTAAAATACAATACATAAACACAATTCATTATCATTTTCTAGAATGGATATATCCCCCAATTTAACACTGACCATAATCTAGAATTATAATATCAATCAAAGCAGGGTTCTATAATTGCATGTTCTGAAGATTGCCTCAGGTTTAATTCATTTCATCTTGATGGTTTAGTTAATTATTGTAGGGTTCAGTAGTTAAAAAATTAAGGGATCATAATTAAGTGGATATTAATTTAAATTATAATGATTAATAAGTATGTTAATAGGTAAAGTTATATATATTATGACTTTTAAAATATTTTCTAAAAAAACATCTTCTTGTTGTGTCTTTTTAATCGAACTTCATTTCAAAAATAAAAACAAAAAAAATGCAATCTTCTTCCAAGAAACTTATTCTATTTTTATAAATGATAAAAAACCCCCATCCTTTCAAGTAGTGTGTTTGAGTTATTTAATTTTATTTTCAAAATACCTTCATTATGTTGTCTTAAATTACTTCCTCCTTTGAGATACAACTTTGGTCAGCCACTCTGTTGCACCTAAATAACCCAAAACCGAATATCATTTGAGATCATCCATGACAGTGGATTTTAGTGAAGGATAAATACTAAGATTCACAGGAAAAGGAGTTAAATAATATTATTTTATCTTATAAACTATCTAAATTTTTTAGACATTGTTTTGAGCGTTAAAGTAAAAATTTCATACCGATACTTGAATTCATGTTTTACTTGACTTATCTAGGAGACATTAGTTTAAGAATCATGTGATTCCATGTTTTATATTTCAATGTTAATAATATTATATGAGTAAAACATATAATTGAATTATTAAAGTTAATCATTGAAATTAAAATTAGGACTCATGATTTTAAGTAATTAATTGATTCATGTAAATTAAATTTCCCATCCATTATTTTTTTCTAATTTGGATTTATGAAATTCATGTGAATTGATTTGTTATTTTTAATCATGCCTTGAGTGATTTTTCAATATCATATTACCATTACTAATAGGATTTATTGACAAAGTACTTAATATTTATTCTTAATCATATTTATTAATTGATATTGGGAAATGACACCTCATAGAACTTTTATTTGAACTTTTCAAAGCTATGAATATAAAAAACACATTTAAAATGATTGAGGAAACTTTTTAAAAACCAATTATCCTTAAAATAATACCCTTAAATCAATCCTTCTTTAGTACATAGATACCATGAATTACCTTTATTGGGATGAGCCATGTTTTAGTCCATTTTCACCCATTCCTATCCTACTATTGGTATTTTCATTATATTTTAAAATTGAAGTATAGGAGTGATGGGAATCATGGTAAATGAGATGATTTACATTTTAAGGAAGAAGTGTGGGGGTGATTATTTTGGGAATTATAAAAGTTTATGGAATCATTAATAGTACTCTGTTGTTTTTCCTCTCTTTAATATAAAAAAAATTAAAATGAAAAAAGAACAAAAACAAAAATGATGATTAAATTGGATTGTGATTTGGGAAAACAAAAAATCATCATTACTATAACTATGATTTCTATCATACATGGTTTGGTGATGGATGCGAGGTTTATTCTAAATAAAAACATTTGAAAAAGAAAAAAATAAAATTTTCTTTATAAAATAGAAGGGGGGGTGGTATAGAAATAGAAAAAAAACATTCAAGAGAGGGAAAAAATAATTCATTATGATTAAATTGATCAGGATATTTTCTTTGAGTTTTGAAGAAGTTGGGAGTTTTTACAATTGGAAGGGGAGAATGAAATTAAATTTTTTTACTTTGATATCATGAATTGTACTTAAGGGATAAACCTCCTCATTGAGCCTTAATTTTTGAGGCATCAAATGCTACCAACCTTAACCCTAAGAGTCATTTGAACCTTGATTGAAAAGTCCTCATGATTTTATATTCCTTTTGTATTTACAAAGTAGAGAAAGTAGTTCCTTTACAAGATTATGGATAAGGAGAATGTTACTATTATATGAGCATAAATATACTTGAATTGTATCATGAGTGATGAGAGAAAAGAATCCATTGAGCGATAGATCATGATTTTTCATTTTTAATTAAAATGAATTGAGGACCTTAAATGATTGAAAGGATAAGTTACATAATTTTTCAAAGAGAAAGATTAAATTTCATTAATTGATTGCTTATTTTAAAAATGAGAAATTAAATTGATATTTTATGTTGATTTTTGAAAATTTTATTTGAAATTGAAATTTATTTTATTTCATTGCTTTCGAATTTGAATATTGGTAACATTAGTGCCCTCTAATTTTCAATGTTGATATTTTATTATTGAAAACAAGCATGGTTTAAGTATGGGGAAATTGAAAGAACATATATTGTCAATAATTTTACTTTAAATTTCAATGTTTTTAATCCCAAAAAGTGTTATTTTAAAGGCGATTGTCACATTTTATTATTTTAAGTTGTATTTTGAGCTTAATTAGAAAAATGGAATATTTTGGAATTTAACTATTTTAAATTATTTCTATATTTAGACCATAAAATTTCCTATAATTATCCAAAATCATGAAATTATTTATTTCTATTGTTATATACATCCTGGTATTCATTTAAATATTCTGGACCTAAAGCTAAATCCACCATTTGAAAGCCCAAATCCAACTCATAATTTGGGCCTTGAGAACTGTGCACTGATCTGGAGATTTTTTATGCTAGGACTATATATACTAAATGAATGGACCAAATAAGTTGAAATTTTTATGGGAAAAGATAAATAAATTTATTAAAAACTTTTAGTAAGGCTTATACATATTAATAGACCGTTATGAAGGCCATTAATGCATGAGAAACCAAAGATGTGGAATATGAAGAGTCTACATGGGAAGAATAAATTATATAAGTAAAACACACATAATTACATATAAAAATATAGGATTAAGTAAAAAATTTTATGATAAATGTGAAATGACTTTATGAAAAACTTTTATGAAGACACCATTTCCCAATTCGGCCATTTAATGGGGCTAACATGCAGAAACTTTCAAAAAAAAAAATCTGGTCTATAAAAAGAGTCAAACACCTCATTTTAAAATCATCCCATACCATCATCCGACCACCGAGGATGAGATCTATACCAAGGAGACATTATGAAACATATTCTTCCTCCCCCATTTCTTCTTCTTATTTTTTTTTATTTTTTTATTTTTGTTTTATATTACATTTTCATTTTAAATTGTAATCTATATTTTAGTTTAAATTAAATTAATTCTTGCATTCATGTTTTAAATTTTGTTTCCACCCATTCTCCATCCTATATTCTTATTCCTATTAATATTATTAATATAAGTATTATTATTATTTGTATAATAATAATTATTAATATTATTTTTACCATTACTATAATTATTTTTAATACTCTTTTAACATTTTAATTTTATTTTCTTACTTTTTTAATCTCTTATTCTAATAATAATAATAATAATAATAATAAATTATTATTATTATTATCATCACATTCTTTATAAATTATATAATTTCATATATGTTATTTATTTATTTATTTTTCTTATTTTTTCTCTCATCCCAATTATATTTTATTCTATTCTTTTATTTTCTCATCCCATTTTCTTTAAATTTATTCTTTCTTTTATTCTATTTATTATTCTTCTATTTTATCCACTTCACCAAGTGATCTATTACTCTCAGAAATTAGGGGATGACCTTGAGTCATAGCCTAGGTAAGGTTAAGGTATTATTGAATTTTCCTTAAATTTTATTTAATGTTTTTTGGTATATTTGAGTAGAATGATTGGGGAGGAAAATGTCACTGATTTGATGAATACCCACTAAAGAAATCCATCTCAGTTTATTTTTATTCTATTATTTAATTCTATTTTACCTCTCTCCAATGGTTAACTATTCATATGAATGAGTTGAGATAGTCAATGTATGAAACATCATCTATAGAGATGGGCCTTGGAAGATAGAACACCCTAGACCAAGGTGTTGCATCAACCTTGATTATAGGAGGAGGTGAAATTATGATTTTTTAGGGATTCAATGATATTCTACAATTTATAAATAAATAATTGAAATTAAAACATGATAATTCATGTTTGGATTATCAAAATGAAATCAAACACATAAATTATAATAATTATGGAATCCATGGCTGAATCCAAGACCTAGTCCTTTCTTCCTTAACTCATTCTGTCGAGAAATTAAATGACAGTTTAAATTCTTCTTTTTTCATGTCATTTGTTTTAAATATTCAAAACAAAAAAATGATTTATTATTTTTTTCATTAATTTATTAAACCAAAAAATAAGTAGTTTAGGTGAATTAGATAATATAAGTGAACCAAACTGGGAAGTCTCCTAATGTGAGATGACCTTGGCCAGCTACTATACTAAACTAGGAAATATTATAATTGATTTTGACCACATCCCATGATAGGAATTCATTAGTTATGAACCAACATATCATCATGAAAATAAATCTAAGAGAGGCCTTGAGTGTTGCCTAGAATGTTTCAATAGGGTGATCTTGATGTTATTATTCTATCTGTAGGCAATGATTCTACGATGGTTACTTCTAGGATAATAGTGGGAAGTTAATCATGGAAAGTGGACTTCCACCTAAAAAATATTGGCTTAGTGGAGTGATATTAGTGTGAAAATTCTAGACACAAGTGACCTCAACATCCTTACCTTAGAATAGACTATTTTTGTTATGGTAGGATGGGTTGTCTTCATAAGTTATATAGGTTTCTGTAGTAGTAGAGAAGTGGTAAGGCATTTGGACAGGCACTAGAGTCTACAAGGGACTCAACTATCCATCAACAAACAAGTAGCTGGAGTTCATCTAGATATTAATTCTAAGGTAGGGGATGTAGTAACCCAACATAGGAATGATTAAAACATCTAGTATTAATAGCTCAGGAGATTCATACTGGGTCCTAGGGTAGAGGGGGGAGTCTTTTGCACACTATGTAGTCTACTCCGACTAGTTTATATGTAGTACCTTCTATCATCAGATGTGTGATTCTTGTATCATATACCCCTTTCTTTAATTTTTGTTGATATAGGTTCATCATATTCCTTTTTATATTCTCAATTCTTAAATAGTTTGGTCTTCTCTATGTAGTTCTTGGATGATTTTATGACCTTTGACACACTATTGGGAGTTCAATCATAGAATATCAATCACTCTAAGGAATGTTATCACAAAATTAGTGGTTATAATTTTATTTTAGAGGTTTTTGTGTTGTAAATAACATGGTTTGATTATATTATGGGTATATACTGTTTATTTCTAGACCAAGATCATATCTATTTTTATCAAAGGAGAGTATCCTTTTTATCACCAAAATGAGGCATCTATACTTACCAAAGTGATTGAGATCTTATGGCTAGCCATGTAGTACCAATTTAGTGCATAATAGATTGTCTCGTGGATCATGTAACAATAATTTTTATGGATAATGGTGGAAAGTAGCAGGAAAATTTTCCCCAAGTAGTGGACTATTTTTAGGATTTCTTTCCTGAAGAGTTCTTTGACTTACCACCCAAGCGGGAGATCAAGTTCACGATCCAGTTTCTATTGGGAACTAAGCCAGTTTATTTATCACCTTATAAAATGGCCTGAGTGGAGCTTCATGAGCTAAAAGTTCAGTTGGAAGACTTTTATGGAAATGGTTTTATAAGGCCTTGTACATCTCCATGGGGGTTCTACCAAGATTTTATCTAATAAGGTTGATGAGACTTTGTGCTTATGTGTGTATTATCACAGACTAAACTAGATGATAGTCAAGAACTAGTATCTAGTTCCACACATCGATGATCTCTTAGATTGGTTTGGAGGTTCTAGGTTTTTTTTCTAGATTGAATTGAAGTTAGGGTACCATTTTTTGAGTTTGATACTTTGGACATACCTAGACTACTTTTAAGAGTAGTATGGCTTGTAAAAGTTTATGGAAAAGTCGCTCAGTCTGAAAGATGCACCATTGGTATTCATTTACTTGATGAATCATATCTTTCACCCTTTCTTGGATCATTTTGTGGTGGTTTTAATAGTTTAAATCATTGTGTACTCCCAGTCTTCATATGATCGTGATCAATATATTCACATTGTTTGAGTACGTTGAGAGAGCATCAAATTTATTCCAATCTTTCTAAATGCAGTTTTTGGATTGATAGAGTGAAATTCATGGAACATATTATCTCAAAGGCTAGTGTGGTAGTGAACCCAAAGAAGGTTTCACCAATAGTATATTGGGAGTTAACCAAGAATTTATCTAAGATTCAGATCTTTTTGGGTCTAGAAGATTACTATCAATGTTTCATCTAGGAATTCTCCCATATGCAAGAACCGATGTATAGGCTAACCAAGAAAGGGGTAAAGACTGTTTGTTCAGATTCTGTAAAAAGTGATTTTTTGGAGATGAAGAGAAGGATAATATCAGCAATGATCCTCACCTTTCTCATGTTGGGAAAATATTATACCATGTAGTAAGACTCATCCGAAGTTGGACTCAGATCATTTTTGATACAGAAGGACTGAGTGGTTTTTTATGTCTCTAGATAGCTAAGACTGTATGAGAGGAAATATCTTACTCATCATATAGAGTAAATTCCAGTGGTGTACAACCTAAGATTCTAGAGTCACTATCTAATGGGAGATAGTCTTGTGGTGTAGAAAAACCACAAGATCCTAAAATATATCATTTGGGAGTGAGATCCAAACCTTTAGCAGAGGAGGTGGGTTTAATATCTTTAGTATTTATACTTTGATTTGGCTGATACACCACAGAAAGGAAATGTTTTTTCTGATTCTTTGAGCTTGAAGATGACGAATGTGGCAGTGCTGGAGTCTTACAATGAGTGTCAGATGATGATACTCCTTATAGAAATTCATGTGGATGTTCAGGAGTCCCAGGGATGAGTAGTTATGAATTCCTATTACACCCTTCCTACTTGAATAAATCAAGACAAAGAAGTTATCTGATCTAGAGGGATTATATCTAAGGGGAGATTTTTATGGGGGGGGGGAGCCACTATCAGGATTGTCTCTTTGAAACAATGAAATTCATATTTTCCACGGTCATGTATGGGTTCTTATGGGTTTGTGTAAGGAACTAATGAGGGATTTTCATTCTTCTAGATGGATGGTACATCTATCTCTAAATAATACGTATCATGATATCATCAAACAATACTAGTGTCCAGCGATGAAAAAGGATATATTGGTCTATTTGGTGAGTTTTTTCACCTATTAGTAGGTGAAGGCCGAGCATAAAAGGCCTTATAGGTTACTAAAAAATCTACCCATTATGGAATGTAAGTGGGATGATGTCACAATATATTTCATAATAATATTACCTAGTACAACCTATATGAATGATGTAGTATGAGTGATCTCAAATCGATTGATGAACGTTTCCCACTTATTTACTATTAGGGAAACATTCAACATTGATAGACTAGGTAGTTTATATGGGTGAGAGATGGTAAAATTATACAGTGTTCTGAGGAGCATTGTTTCTGATTGAGATGCTCATTTAGCATCTCAGTTCTGGCAGAGACTTCAGAAGTCTTTATGATTGTATATTCTTATGAGTACAACCTATCATTCTTAGACTAACATAAAACTTGAGCGGACGATATGAATTCTTGGGAATATGTTGTGAGCCTATGTTCTTGGATTCAGTGGTTCTTTTGAGTATTATTTATCATTTGAGTCATTTTATTATAATAAAATATTTCTAACATCAATCTAAAATATGCATTTCGATGCTTTAGTTGGAAGGATATTATTTTCTCCTATTTTTTGGATAGAAGTAGGAGAGTCAGTTATTGTTGGACATAGTCTCATTAATGAGATTTATGAATAGGTCCAGTTGATTAGAAAGTGGTTGGTGACTATGAAGAGTTGACATAAATCATATTTTAACCACTATAGGTGACCTCTATAGTTTTAGGTTTCTAATCTTATTTTCTTTTGAGTGTTTCCTAGGATGGGGAAATTCCGTATGAGGAAACAAGGGAATCTTGTGCATAGGTTTTTCAGGATTATCAAGATTATGGAAAGTGTAATCCCAATGGAATACCATTTATCCCTTAAACAATTAAAAAGTTCCACAAATGACGTGTTTTATTTGTTTTAGCTTCAATGATATCATCCTGACCCTTATCACATGATAGAAGTTTATGACATCGAATTGGATGTCGATGTGTCCTTTGAGGAGAATATGATTATTATCATGGAATTTAGTTAGAATAATATATAGGGGAAGAGAATTACTCTAGTGAGAGTGGAGTGATAGCATGTGTGTGTGTAATATAATACCCGATAATGGTAATATGATATGTAAACATAGTGACCGAGCTTGTTCTCCAATACCCTATTGTGATACTTATAGTAGCCCGGGGATGATCTGTAATACGGTGAGGATGTTTTAAGATTCCAAATGTTTCTATCTATGTATATTTTTAAGTTTTTGAAAACCTTTTAGGTTCAGTTGTATTTGGTTTAAACTTTGGTAACCAATCCTTGATATAGTAAGATTAAGAGGTGTTGAACTTTAGTAGGAGGAGAATTGGTTTCTGGCTGTAGAAAAAAATTTATAATTTAAGTTTCCAATTTATGATGTAATTTTTTTTCTAACCTCTAAAAATAGGAAAAACCTATAAAATCATTGGCTAAGTGGTGAATATAAGATTTATGATGTAAAAATGGATTTTACAATATAAAATTGGGTTTTACTCAGTTTTTAATAACATGTGATGGAGTATTCAATGCATGTGGAAATCATGGAATTTATGACATAAATCCCCATTTATGTCATAAATTATTTATGCCCAATATTTTAAACCTTAAGTTCCTACATTTTGAGACTGCATGTTTCTTCTCTCTTGCAGTAGCCCTTATATGGATGAAGTTTGATGGTTTATCTATTATCTAAAAACTAATTACTTTAAATCTTGGCATTCCAAATATTGTGATTAAAGGTAATCCTTTTGATTATTATCCTCCCTCTTGTCATGTTGGGTTTCTCATGAGAAGAAATCTAGATCTATATTTCCTAACAAGATCAAATTTTTATGTTTTTTTTACAGTTTCTTGTTTCTATTGAAATTAAGAAGGAACATGTCCATATCACAAACATTGAGGGATTGCCTAAGTCTTCTTTACTATTGTGGTAGGTATTCTAGAAAAACTCCCTAAAAGTATATTTTTATGCTTTTAATATATGAAATTAGGGTGATCACACCAATACACTGAGAAAAATACTTAAATAAATTGAATAATTCACCATTTAATGAACTACACATTCTTAGACCACCTATTGGATCCCATTCGGTCCATTGGCATTAAGACCATAATTAAGGCCACCTTATAGGTGAGTCTACCCTATAATTTGTAACAGATTCATAGCCTTGTTGATGTGAATATGAAATAATAAGTGAATGGTGGTAATTGGTAATCTTGATGAATTATTTAATATTCTTGATGTGTTCCAATTTGTTATACTGGCTTGAATTATTATTTTGTTATGACTTCTAGCTATGCTGAAATGATTATATCAAGGGCATATTCCCGGTTATGCTGAAATGTTAATATAAAGGTCTTGTTCTTGGTTATGATAAAATTATAATATAAAGAGATTGATACTAGTTATAATTAAATTTTTATATAAAGGGTTTGGACCTGATTATTCTAAAATGCTTATATATAGGACACACACCCAGTTATGCTGAAATTCTTATAAAAATGGATTTAACTGAGACATGTTGTAACACATATAGGGAATTTACCAATTCACCTATAATGATTTTTTGATTAGTACCTTGGTGGGGTTATGGATATGGTTATAATGGTTACACAGAATTCTCAAAGATATCTAAAAATGCACCAAAGTAGGTTTGGTATACCCTTAGTTTCACTTTGGAACTTGAGGGTCAAAGGGTTATTTTATGAGTCATGTTAATTTACTAAAATGATACTCATGTTTATCATTTTATTAAATGTATTATAAAATCATAATGTATTTTTTACACACCATGGGCATTGGACTATTGAGTTGTAATCATACCCTATTTGGTCACCTTTTTTTACCTGAGAATATTTCATGGATGTAGGTTTGGACAAGGTCAAGGTACCCTGTTTTTGATTTTTTCTTGTTTAGTAGGGCTGGATTTTGGAGACGAGACCAACATGGGGCTCCGGATAAATTTTTTTACAGTATTTATCTTTTTTATTTTCATTTAATTTTTTTGGATTTTAGAATTTCATTTAGTTACATTCATCTTATCATTATAAAATTATAATTTATTTGGATTTTTTTTCTTTTTTCCTTTTTCATCTTAAGTTTTTTACTTGTTTATTTATAATGTTTCCACTAATATGATGTTATTTATACTATTATTTCAACTCCATTATAATGGGTATCATCTAATCACTATATTTCATACAACCTTGATGATACTTGGTATCCTTTTACATATAGGGAGGTATGCCCAAGGTCATGTAACCAAATCGGTTCGGTCACATGAGAGAGTAGAAGGATTGGGACATTATAAAGTGGTATCAAAGTTTAAGGTTTCTTTTATATTGCTTCACTTTTTTTTGAATATAGAAAAGAGACTAAGATGTATTAAGATGTGGAAATGAGCTCATTTATGAGAGTATATAACCCATGTGTGGGGGGAAAACTGAGTACCCATGGACGAGATTGTTGTTCTTATTGTTCACTTATTATAATTGTGATGTTATTTCACCTTGGGAGATTCACATGTTGTGTGATGTTGTGATTATTGATGTTTTCACTTGTGGGATGGTATGACATGAAATGAGTATTCATGCATCATTATAGTCACATAGGGATATATGATAGAATGTATTTTTCATGTTAGGGACACATTTACTACATGTGACATATCATTCCATATGAACCATGAAATGAAATCCCTTGATATACCCGATAAAAAAGATGAAAGAAACTATTATGTTATAAAAATTTACCTGTTAAGAGAAGTACATAAGAACCTTGAGTTATTGTTTCTCTATTGTTCTCACTTGTAGAGGTAAAACTTTTCATGTAACTTGTGTTCTAAGGTGTGTGTTAAACATTTAATAGAATATGCCTCATCATATTCTACAAATTGAGATTCAGGAAAGTAGAAATCATCACGCTCTTAATGCATACAAACCATAACATCCCACATCTCTTGGGAATAAGTTGGATGAACACCTTTTAGATAACTTCCTAATGTTCATATGATACATGGAAGGGGATACTATTTTCACCACACCTTTGATGTTTGAGCTGATAAGAGAGAACCAACTACAACATCCACCTATGTTAATTGAGGGAGGAGGACCCCAGACATTAGAGTTCTAGGTTGATTCACTCTAGATGATCTTTAAGAACCTTTATACAAGGATAGTTGGGTTGGTGAATCTTGATAATTATATTCTTTGAGGACTATACAAACATTGGATGGACATTCTAGAACTGGTCGGGCAATAATAGGAGTTACCCTAGAAGGACTTTGAGGAAACTTTTATGACAACCCTTATTTTTAATACACTTTATTTCGTGATTTATTAAATAAATTAACACTTAGTAAAACCCAAAATATAGATAATCATAGTGTATTTTGGATAATAGGTACATAGAACATCAAGTTGCTACACAGATACAATTTTTTTTTCAAAAACTTCCTTAACATGATTATAATATTCCATTTCTCATTTAAAACTTCACGAGATAACTAAGAGACATACATATGAAAGGGGTAAGATATAAATCCTAGTAAGGTAAAAGACAAGGAATAACATGATGAAAGTATTACATGTTATTCAATTGTAAATTTAATGGAACATAAATGGGGTGAGAATCATAATCTTTAACAATGAGTCATGATATAACATGATAGCATAAAAGCAACATGGGTATGTGGAAATAGCATAAAACATGACATCATAATCATAGTTTAAGGATAAAAATAAAGGAATCATGACATGGTAGAAAAATTCACACAATGGATTAGGGTTACTCCTTAATCCCATACATTATTTATCATGATACTCAAACATTACCCAATGTATTGGAGAGCTATATAATTATGGGCACACAATCACTTTTATATCATGTACATACAAAACTGCGCCACATAGATCACTCAACATAGGATCATATTTTATCACATTTAATCCCATGATTAAATAATATGAAATATATATATGTAATTCAAAAATAAAAGAAGGATAGGAATGTATTGGTTAATACCCTTTAGTGGAAATGAAGATGGTATTCACAATATGAAGGTTTGGCATGAAAAAATTGTAGGATAGTTTTGGTGGTATAATGGGAGTAGATAATGAATCATGGGAAGGATTAATGGGAGTGAAATGGGTATATAATTAATTTTAAATCATAAGGTTATTAATAGTGATTTGGAAAAGAATATCCCATAAATAGTAATTTTAAGACAAATGGCATTACATAAAGAAGGTTCTTGAATAAAGAGAGGAAGGAGAGGATCCCTTAATTCAATATAGTAATGACATAGATAAAAGTTTTAACAAGAGTGGATAAATGATATATAATTATAATAACATCTATTAAAAAAATGTACATTTATAAAGTTAAGATAAGATAAATAATTTGGATTCAAAAATATAAATACAAAAAGGGGCTTGAATGGAAAAATGAGAGAGAGGTACCTTACGCTGAGAGGGTGTTTTCAAAAGCTTAGGAGGAGCTTCTTGAGATATTGGGGGAACCTAGAGAGGAACATAGAGTGTAAAGGGAAGAGTACAATATTTATCCAAGTATTTTGAGTGAATATAAAGGGGACCTTGGGTGGGTTTACATTAGAAAAGAGATGGGAGTTTTTTAATATTTTCCAAACTTAGGTTTTGGACTCTATACAATAAAGTAATAAAAAATCCAATTACCATGTTTTTTACTATTTTTTTATACCAAACAGGAGTGGTTTTAATTATTTTACAAGGCCATGAATCAGTCACGTTAAAATAATACCCTTGGTGATTTGGAAGTGAGTCATGTTTACAAATAATTTATTTTAAAACCTTAAAATACAATATATATTTTAGAGGATTCATAAAGGGTTTATAAAATTAACCAAATGAACTAAAAAACACATCATTCTAAATGGGTAATATATATTTGGTTGTGTATACATTTTATGGCATATATTACATCATTTGTAGGTCATTATTATTTCATAATATATACCGTATATTTATATTGTATTTAATTTTTACCTAAAAAGTCGAATATCCTAGAAAATTATGAAAAATTAAACATTAGACAATTTTGATGTGATGATTCTAAAAAATATATACTTTTTTAATCAAAATAATTTCCTAAATTTTATAAATTATAGTTTTAAATTAAAATCCCTATTTATTGAAAAATATTGGGTTTTTGGTAATAACAATTTTTTAACCCTATAAAAATTAAATTTTCACTTGGAAAACTTATATTATCATTTATATTTAATATATAATATTTAATGATAATTTTTTTGTTAAAATATAATATTTCAATGTTTCACGAGTTCAAAAAAAGGAATGTCTTAATTTAAATTTCATTTTACACAAAAATACAATTCGAGATTTTCGTATTAAAATAATTTGTTAATAAAACTCATTAATTAAAAATTCATAAATTAAAAACAATAAAGAATGAATATAATAATTATTTTATTGAAAATAAAATTTTTATATTAATACTTTTAGGGTTAATATATATTTTTCTTTATTACACCAACGAATGCTACAAGGGTAAGGTGTGTGATGGTGATATTTTCTTAGGGTAGTTTGACGAAGATGGTTAGGGATGTGATATCGATGACCTTATAATTCTACCATAAATGATTTTGATCATGATTTAGTTATTGAATATTGGTTTGGATTGGTCAAAGGTAAATCCTAGAGATGTTTTCTCCCTTGGATACTCTTATAAATGGGCTTTATAGGGTATGATCCTACTTGTCAAGGCCACTGATTCTTTCATATATATCAATTGGACTTTATCATAACCCAATATATATACTAATCATATAATAAATATTCAATGGATATATTATTAAAAATTATGATGATTAAAGTTATTTTAATCTGATAGGATATAACTTGTAATGGTCCAATATAACAAAAGTAGTGGATCTGTTTTCTATATTTACATTACTTAAATAAGGAAATTATTCATTTTAAAAGAGTAATTTCATTTATAAAAGTTCAATTTGTTACATTAATCCCCCCTTTAGAAATTTCAACCTTGATATTTTAATTTAAAACACTAAAAAAATCCGGGTACTTATTTTTCATTTCCTATTCCAGTTCCCATATCGCTTCATCAAAATTTTGGTTCATCCATAACACTTTGACTAGGTTATTTTTCTTATTTAATAGAACTTTTTCTATATGATATAATATCGTCACCATATTACCATCATATGACAGATCATTCTCTAGTGGTACCACCTTTAGATTCAGTACATGTGGGGGTTCTGGTATGTACTTTCTCAAGAGGGATACATGGATCACATCATGTACTTGAGACAGGTCAGGTGGGAGTTCTAGTCGATAATCCACCACTCTGATGCGATCAAGGATCTCAAAGGGGCTGATGTATCTAGGACTAAGATTTAACTTATTTTAAAACCTGATGACTTTCTTCTATAGAGATATATGAAGGAATAATTAATCACTGAACTCAAAATCCATGTATCATCACTGATTTCCTCCATAGAGTTTATGCTAACTTGGTGTGGAATTCATATGATACTAAATTTTTTGAACCTTTTATATCATATAATGGAAATTATTAGGTCCCATAAGATTATAGTCTCTAAATTCATCCCTTCATGTCAGAGTCTGATACCTTTTCCTATATGGAGCCTCATAAGGTTCCATTTGAATGCTAGAATGGAAACTGTTGTTATATGAGAACTCCACTAGGGTAATGTGTTGATCCCAATATCATTATAAATCCTTTGAAAAGATCTCAACATATAATTTAAAGTTTAAATGGTCCTTTCAGACTTTACATCCATTTTATGGTGATAAGAAGTGATGAATCTCAATTATTTATTCAATGATTTCCAATGCCTTCCCCAAAACCTTGAGGTAAAGCTCATATATCAATATAAAATAGAGATTGGAACTCCATGATATATTACAATATGTATTATGTATATATTGGAATGTTTTTCAAGAGATAAATATTAATTGATAGAAATTAAAATCCTTGACTTTGTAAGGAAATTGACTACTCTCTAGATGGAACTATTGGCTTTAGATGTCTTGGGGAGAACGATGAAAAAATTCATGGTTATGTTTTCCAATTTCCATACTAGTATTGGAAATGTTTACATAATACCCTTATAATTATATCGTTTAGCTTTGAATTTTTGGTATACCAAGAATCGAGATACAAATTCCACAATCTCTCTCTTTATGTCATTCCACTAGAAATTTTACTTCGAATATCTATACTCTTAGTGATTCCAAGATAAATAGAGAAGGATGAGCTCTAAGGATCATCCAAAAGCTCCCTATTTAGTTTTGGTTTTTATGGGACACATATAATTTTTTTCAAAACATATAGATCCATCTTCATCCAATTTGAACTCAAGAATATTCACAACCTACTTTTATAGTAACCCATCGTCTATCTAATCTTGCTTGATTCTATCAAGGAGAGATGTTTGAGTAGTTATTTGAGTAAGGTAGGATGATGAACCTTTTATTGTTCCCATATACATCCTTTTCATGTCTAAGAACATTGGATCCCTTGTTATAATAATCATGGATAGAGTTGCGGGATCCATTTTACTCAGAGCATCTACCACTTTTTTAGCTTTCCAGGATGGTAATAGATTGAACAATAATAATCCTTTATCAGATCTAACTACCTCCATAAAAAAATATTAAGATCCTTTTATATGAATATATACTTTAGGATTTTATAGTATGTATATATATCACATTTCTACCCATAGAGATAATTTCACCAAGTCATTAATGTGAAGATCACTGCAGCCAATTCTAGATCATGAGTTTTGTAGTTCTTCTCTTGGATCTTTAGTTGGAAGGTGGTATTATAGCGACCCAAAATTTTATCAATGAAACATATCCCTTATTTTAGTAATTTATTAATCACATAAAATCACATTTAGAAACAAAATTCCACAAATGAACTACTATGTGACCTTTAAATATAAATTTTCCACTTCTGTGTTTTGAATTTCAAAAATATGACATTCATAGTTGTGATTAGTAAGATGTTTGGAGTCCGATAGGAAAAACATAATTTTTGGTGAATAGTAACATACCCATATGAATAGTTACCTACCATTATGAATAATAATATGACCCTTATGAATAGTAAATCATACAAAAGAATAGTAACCTCACCCATGAATGTATAAATAAATTTTAGCCATGTTATAAGTGATAATACGACCATAGTAAAATTATTGGTATTTTTGTAAGTCATAAATAATTAAGTATAATTAATTAATTAATTTAAAAGAAATTTTATTTTAAAAAAACATGATCATAAATTAAAAATTTTATGTCTTCTGGTTTTAAGATAATTTTATAAGACCTTATTTAATTTTTGAAAGCATTATAAAATCAATTTTAATTAAAAAATCTTTATTTTTTAAGTAAATTATATTTTTAATTAAAAATTAAATTGTTAATATTTATAGAATTATTTTTGAAAAACAGAGTTCATTTTGGTATTCTACATGTTAAAAAATTATTAGGGTAAATTTTTGGTATTTTTCTGAAATACTTTAATTTTTGGTGAATATCGAAATTCGATAAATGCATTTTTTGGTGAATAGAGAAATTCGATAATTTACAAAATATGATAAATAAATGAATTTATGCATCATGATTGAGTCATGGATGATTTAAAAGGAAATTGGTTCAGAAACACATTCAATTATTACTATTTTTAGTCACAACAATACTCATTATTTCTTGTCTTTTGGAGAAATAATAAATTAGTGAATATAATATTAAGAAAACCCTCCACCCATCCATTATAAATACCACCCCTCACACCCTCTTTTCTTAAAACCTATAAAGAATCAATTAATAACTATATTGTGCCCAAATCTCCTCATAATATCCTTCACCATGGCCAAAAGACATTGGTATCCTCAAAATACCAAATCTTCTCTCCTAAAGAGGCTCTCAAAGGGGATAAACTCAAGAGGTAAATTCCTCTTTCTGATTATTTTATTTTCTTTCAAGTTCGTTTCTTTTATTTTTCTTTCCTCATGTACATTCAATAAAATGGTATGATAACTCCATTAACATACATGTAATGGAATTATATTATGATAATGGGATAGTTCATAATAATCTCACCTTACTTCTCCTTTTATACTATAAATGAAAACACCGTTCTAGATGTGTCAATTTATCACATTAAAGGACGATGAGTTTTCTATTTTCATTACCATATTAGAGACTGGTCATGAAACAATTTTAATTGTTGAACCAGATCATAATATATTTATTTTATTTTATTTGATGTTCTGTAATCCCTATACACTCATGATATAAAATAATAATACAAGCCAAGTTTATTATGAGCAAAACCGCCAAATTAATCCAAGCATTTATCATTAAAATTTTATATAATGATTCATCCTCATAGTATATAAAAAAATTAATTATAAGATAATTTATATTTCTATAATTTCACTAATAATATATATTAACAATTCTGGATGATTAACCACATTTCAAATGAATATCCATTCATGAATATCAGTGAACCATTCATAAAAGCTAAGAAAATTAACACTCCCAAACAATGAATTTAAGCGCTATAACTCATCCAAAGGTCCATAAAGGAACTTAATAAAAACATAATGAATAAAATTAATGCATTAAAGGATATAAATCTTTTAATTAATTATTCTAATGTCATTATATAAGAATTTAAATTGAAAAAATCATTCAGACACAAGGTAAGGGGAAATTCTTGAACCCAACTCTCTTTCTTTGGGGTTTCCCTCTTCAACCAATTTTCAGTATGGATATGCCTTAAAAATTATTTATTAATAATTATCTTACCTTTTATGGGATATAAATTCTATATAATTGATTTTATGAAAAATCCAATGTTTTCCAAAAGAGCTATTCTTTCAAATAAACACACCCTTTTTTACTTCTCAAAGATTGTTTCACTCTTCAAACAAGGTTAATGGTTCTACATCAAGAATGTTATTCCATATTTATTTTGGGAACCAAATATTTATGAATGTATAAATTATGATGTGAAACCCATATCTTTCCATGGGTTATTTTATGTTCAATTTTGACATATTTTCTATGTGGAATGCATGATCATGTAAATGTTATGATGTGACAGGTGCACCCGGAATTATATAGCACAATATGAATGCTTGAATGTGATGGGAACACCCAAAATTATACAGATCTCTAATTCATTGGGTAAAGTGATGAATCTCATGAGTTAAAGTGAAATGATGTGTGAACATGATGCCAGATTTTTTCACAACTATGTGTGGTAGCTAACCACTAAGACATGATGTATCATTTTTATATATTTCAACATTCTATGCAATTATATAAATGATGTTGTTATTATGATCACCCAAAGTTACATTGTTTCGTGTTCTTATCTTTCCTCTTACTAGGCTTTTAGATGAACCATTTTTTATGTATATCCTAGGTGACTACATGTACTATGGAGTACATAAGGGGCGATAAGAAGCTAGAAGATAAGGAATTAAATAAATGTTTATGATTTATGTTTTAAATGTTATGTATGGTCTTAGTTATCCCAAGACACTAAACCTTTGGATCATTATTGTGTAATGTTTTTATTTTTTTATCATTAAAATGATGTAAATGTAATTTAAGAAAAACAGGGTCGGTATAGTTGGTATCAAAGGAAAGGTTTAGTTAATTTGGGAATTATGATTAGTAAACCTTAGAGAAAACCTACAGTATGATACTAAGTATAGATATGAACACAAGAATCTTTTATAAACATAGGGATCCCATAAGATATGATTTTAGTGTAAATTTCACAAATAGATAAGTTATTTATTCATGAATAATTGACTTATGTTGTGTTCAAACCTTTTCTATTTTAGAAAATGGTGGGAACCAGGAGAAACTAGGCCAACAACCCGTGTGAGGGCCAATGTAATGATTTCCCAAACGACATCCCCAATGATTTGGGAGGTGGAGTTCAAAACTTCATGGTGATTTATACCCAGCTGTCTCGTGTTATGAACAATAACCTGAATAATGTGGAACATCCTCCTTCACATAAGAGGGAGAAACTATCTATCGATTGTTTTATGTGGAAACGACCCTTGATGTTTAGTGGATCTTATGATCCACTAATTACGGAATAGTGGGTCAAATCCATAGAGAAGATCCTTTCTATTTTTCACTATTATGAGACGAAGAAGGTGATTTTGTCTATTTATCATCAATATGGAGATGCCAATCAACGATGGGCTTTGATTAAGAGCACCACACTAGATGATGAAATTGAAGAGATGGAATGAGAAGACTTTAAGATCTTGTTTCTTAAAAGTATTTCCTAATAAATCTTCATACAAAGATTGAGAGATAATTCATAGAGCTCAAAAAAAGGAAGTAAAATATATCATGGCCTACGAAGAGAATTTCAAAAGGTTTTCAAGGTACAATTTGGGTTTTGATATCAACAATGATAGAAATATTGATAGATTCTTTAGTGGGTTAAATACATACCTTAAAAGGGCTCTTACAATTCGAGACTTTGAGATTTATGAAGAATTTGTTTGATATGATCTCAAAGTAGAGATGGAGTTATAGAATGGTCCCATGGATATGGTGATAAGAAACAAAAGGTGGAGTTTTAACCTGGAGGATCTAATGATAAAGGAGGGAAGAAAACTCAACCGCCCACATGCCAAAAATGTGGGAAGAAGAATAATGGGAATAGCCTCAAAGGGACGAGGAAATGTTTCATGTGTAGTAGAGAATTCCACCAAGATCTTGAATATTGAAAATACATTAGAAGGTAGGATAATGTGGTGGAATAAAGGAAGGAACCACCCATGGTCCAATGCTACAACTGTAGGGAGAAAGGGAACTATGCAATCCAGTACACTAAACATTGAGCCCTCAAGGGTAATCAGCATCAACATCCACCAAAGAAGAAGGAAATAGGTAAATATTATTCCATCACTACTACAAAATTTGATAAATAAAATGAATTCATACAAGGTACACTTCCTATTCACTCAAGAATGGAAAAAGTCTTATTTGATTTTGGTTCTACTCATTACTTTATATCTTGCATGTTTTCTAGAACTATGTAATCGATTCCCTGAAACCTTTAAGTAGAGATATATGTAAAAAAACTTAGTGGTGAAATCATTAAAACCCAAGTGTTGGAATATTATGCTATTGGCGTACGTGGGAAGATTCTTCCAGATAATTTCTTGCTACTTACATTGGTGGAATTCGACACTACAATGGTAATGAATTGTCTCTCATTATATATATCACATGTGATCATTTGGGAAAAGGAAATATATTTTCATATTCCAAACCATCCCATCATCCTATAAAAATTCATGAAAGATCATGAATCTCCTTTGAAAAATCATTCAATGGTGTGGGTGTTAATTCCCTGTAAAGAGGCATAACTCTCTCAAATTGTTGAGTAAAAGGAATGTGTTAACCAAGTGGAAATTCTTATCATGAGGGAATACAATGATGTATTTCCAGAAGAGTTACCCAAACTTCCCCCAGATCGTGAGGTAGAGTTCTCTATAGAACTGCAACATAGAGCTACTCCTATCTCAAAGTGTCCCTATAGGATGGATCCTATCTAATTGGATGAGTTAAATAAGTATCTACAAGAGAATTTGGACAAAGGGTTCATATTCCCTAGTTCATCACCTTAGGGTGCGCTAGTGCTCTTAGTGAAGAAAAAGGATGGATAAATGTGGATGTGTATCAATTATCGAGAACTCAACAAGATCACCATAAGGAAAAAGTATCCTCTACCAAGGATTTATGACATATTCAATCAACTATGAGGAGATCAATACTTCTCAAAGGTGTATCTCCATTCTGGATATCATCACCTAAAGGTGAAGAAGGAAGATATTCAGAAGATTGCCTTCCATACAAGGTATGTGCACTATGAGTTTCTAGTGATTCTATTTGGACTTACTAATTCCCCTATAATATTCATGGATTTGATGAATATAGTCTTTATACATTACCTAGACAAATTTTTGGTAGTTTTTTCAATGATATTCTCATCTATTCCAAGAGTAAGGAGGAACATGAACAACATCTAAGACATGTGTTGGCGACATTGAGAAAATAGAAGTTGTATGCTGAGTTCAGAAATTGTGACTTTTTGATGAAGAAAGTCACGTTATTGGGACATGTGATCACAAGTGAGGGAATTTATGTGGACCCTTAAAAAAAGGTGATTGAGGAATGACCCAGACCCTCTAGGATCACAAAAATTCATAGTTTTCTTTGATTAATAGGGTACTACCGATGTTTTTTGAAAAAGTTCTCACGATTTTCAAACACGCTAACTCATTTAATAAGTAAAGCGGTAAATTATGTCTAGATGGAAGAATGTGAGGGAAGATTCAAGGAGCTAAAGTGAAGGATGATCACTACACCTACATTCTTATTACCAAATAGTGTAGAAAGTTTTGTGATAAATAGCGTTGCTTCAAAGAAAGGATTGGGTTGTGTACTCATGGAAAATAATAATGTGATATCCTACACCTCATGAAAGTAGAAGATCTATGAGTAGAACTACCCGACTCATGATCTAGAGCTAGAAGATGTGATTTTTTCCTTGAAAATCTAGAGGAACTACCGCTATGGTGAGAAGTGTGACATATACACCTATCACAAGAGTCTAAAGTATATATTCAAACAAAATTATATCAACATGCGTCAAAGTATATAGTTAGATCTAATCAAATATTATGATTGCTCTATTCACTATCATCCTAGAAAGGTGAACAATGTATCTGATACTCTAAGCAGAAAATAACCTGTTACTCTATCCATGTTGCAGATTGAGAAAGACCCTATATTCATGGACATGAAGAGGATTGATTTAGAAATAATAATGGTATGGAATACATCCTACCTTTCCGAAACTATTTCCCAAATATCTATCTAAGAGGATATTAAGGAATCATAAAGGGATAGTCCAGAGCTACAAAAGAGGGCCAATGCAGTAAAGGAAGGGAAGCTGCAAGAGTTCCAAATCAACGATGATGGTATGATTCAATTTAGAACATGGATTTTTGCACCTTCATCACCTAGGATAAATAAGGATCTATTTGATAATGCACATATATCACCTTTATCTATCCCTCCAGGTAGCACGAAGATACACCGTGATCTCTGAGAATACTTCTAGCGGGATAACATAAGGAAGGAGATTGCTAAATATATCTCAAGGTGCTTGATATGTCAACAAATTAAATCAGAGTAACAAAAGTCCAAAGGGGTGATGAAAGCATTGCCTATACCCATGTGGAAATGGGAGAATTTCACTATGGACTTTGTCATGGTTCTCCCAAAGATATCCAATGGAAATAATTCGATATGGGTTTTGGTTGACCGACTCATGAAGACTTCCCTTCTTATCACTATTCAGGAATATCTATCTCTTGAACAACTTGAAAAGATATATGTGAAGGAATTGGTGAGACTGCATGGGGTTTTACTCTCGATTGTCTATGATCATGATCCAAGGTTAACATCTAATTTTGGAGGAGTCTTCAACATGCTTTGAGTACTGAATTAAATTTTATCATGACCTATCACCCCCAAACTGATGTCCAATCTGAAAAGACTATTCAGGCATTAAAAGATATGCTAAGAGCATGCTATTTATAATTCAAATGTGGATGGGATCAAAATATACAATTGGTTGAGTTCTCATACAATAATAACTTCCACTCGAGTATTTAGATTTCTCCATATGAAGCTCTGTATGGAAAGTGATGTAAAACTCAAACCTATTGGGATGAAGTGGGAGAAAGAAATCTATTTGGACCTGATATGGTGCAAGAGATGATAGAGAAGGTTCAAGTCATCCAAAAACATATCAAATTTTCTCAGAGTCATCAAAAGATCTATGCTGACAACTATTGAAGGGAATTGGAGTTCAATGTTGGAGATAAAGTCTTCCTTCGAATATCACCATGGAATAGATTCATGCAGTTTGGAAAGAAAGGGAAGATAAGACCAAGGCACATTGGCCCCTTTGAGATCCTTTACCGCACATGATTTGTGTCCTATCAGCTTGAACTTCCACTGAATATGGATCAAGTTCATCATGTGTTTCACGTATCACTCATGAGGATGTATATACTAGATCTCTCACATGTACTGAACTCAGAGGTGGTGCCACTAGAAGATGATATCTCTGATGAGTAGCGTCTATTAAAGATTCGAGAGCCGAGAGATAATTTTCTACACAATAATACAACCCACCTTGTAAAGGTGTTGTGGAGGAACCATAATGATAAATAAGCAACTTAGGAATGAGAGGATGTGATGAAGGAGAATTACCTTCACCTATTAATGTAAAACAAAATTTTGAGGGTGAAATTTCAAAAGGGGGAAGAATGTAACAACCCAAAAATTTATCAATGAAATATCTCCCTTATTGTATTAATGTATTAATCACATAAAATCACATTAGGAAACACAATTCCAAAAATAAACTACTATTTTTACTTTAAAAATAAAATTTTCACTTATGTGTTTTGAAATATAAAAATATGACATTCACAGTTGCGATCAGTAAGATGTTTGGAGTCCAATTGGACAAACTTAATTTTTAGTAAATAGTAACCTAAACTTATGAATAGTAACCTACCATTATGAATGGTTATATGACCCTTATGAATAGTAAATCTTCCAAAATAATAATAACCTCACCCATGAATGTATAAATAAAATTTTGGCATCTTATAAGTGACAATATGACCACAGTAAAAGTATTGGTTTTTTAAGTCATTAATAATTAATTATAATTAATTAATTAATTTAAAAGAAAATTTATTTTCCTAGAATGTGTTCATAAATTAATAATTTCATGTCTTCTAGTTTTAATATAATTTTATAAGACCACATGTGATTTTTGAAAGAATTATAAAATCAGTTTTAATTTTAAAATATGTATTTTTCATGTAAATTATGATGTTAATTAAAAATTAAATTATTCATATTAGTAGAATTATTTTTGAAAAATTTATTTAAATTTTGGGTTATACATGTCAAAAAATGGTTAGGGATAATTTTTGATATTTTTCTGAAATACTTTAATTTTTGGTAAAGAGTGAAATTCGATAATTTACAAAATATGCTAAGTAAATGAATTTCTACATCATGCTTGAGTCATGGATGATGTAAATGGCCATTGGTTCGAACTAAAATTAACTTATTACTATTTTTAGTCACAATAATCTTCTATATTTCTTTTATTGTGGAGAAATAATAAATTAACAAATATAATATTAAGAAAACCCTCCACCCATCCACTATAAATACCACCCCTGACATGATCATTTCTTCACACCTCTCAAGATTAAATACTTAACTAAATTATGAACAAATATCCCCCAAATATCCTACCACACATATATCAGCCTTAGGTATCCTCAAAATACCAAATCCTCTCCCCTAAAGAGGCTCTCGAAGGAGACAAACTCAAGAGGTGAATTCCTCTTTCCCAATCTTTTATTTTCATTCAAGTTCCTTTATTTTGTTTTTCTTTCCTCACCTAATTTCACCCAATTGGTATGATAAATACAGTAAATTACATATAAATTAATGATATTATGATTATGTGATATTTAATCATAATCTCACCTTCCCTCTCCTTTTATACTATAAATGAAAAAACCATCCGAGATGTGTTAATTTATCACATTCAAGGACTACGAGTTTTCAATTTGCATTACCATATTAGAGAATGGTCATGAAACCATTTTAATGGTTGAAATAGATCATAATATATTTATTTTATCTTCTGTGATGTCCTATAATCCTTATAAACTGATGATATAAAATAATAATACAAAACAAGTTCATTGTGAGAAAAACCACCAAATTAATCCAAGCATTTATCATTAAAATTTTATCTAATGATTCATCCACATGGTATATAAAAAATTTAATATAAGATAATTTATATCTATTTAATGTTACTAATAATATATATTAACAATTATATTCATTTAACCAAATTTTAAATTGTAAAGACCTGTAAAATTCAAGGAAATTTTTTTCTCAATTTTTTTGGGAATTTTACAAGAACGCAGTTTCTGACGGCATCTGATTCCGAGGCCCAGTGTGGCTGGAATCATTTTCCAAAGTTTAGATCGGGTACGTTCAGTGAACGAACAAGCGGGGTTTTCTAACTTTTGAACCGGTTCTCGGAATCGAATTCCGAGGGCACCGCTGAAATCGCAGCGCTGATATTTGCTTAGAAACACCTTTTCTGGAGTTGCGTTTGCTCGGGTGTGGTTTTTAATTTTTGTGGTTAAGTTAAGAAATAAAATAAAGTGGTGCGACAACTTTATTTTATTTCAATTAAAGCCACTTAATCCAAGTTAAGAGGATAGGGTGGAACCCAAAATATCCTACCCACTTGGTAGGATATTTGTGAGGTGGGGCCCGAACGAGCCCTGTCGTTTCTTCCCTCCTAAGTAACGCACTCGCAAACCCCCTCTTTAATGAAAGTCAACCGTGCATTTTTTTTTTGTTAAGAAATGCCCCATTAAATTGGACAGTTTATTTGTTACAATTAATTCTTTGAATTAATTGTTGGATTCTTTTTATGAATTCCAAAACATTGGCATGGGAAATAAAATAAGACCAACACTTATTTTATTGTTGGGGGTTTGTGTTGTGTTAAACCTTTGGGAGAAAAAAGAGAAGATTCTTCGTTCTTCGATGAAGAACGCGAAGAACGCGCCACCGCCAATTAAGAACGCCAACCTTCGACGGCAGACGACGGCGAGAGACGCCTTCCTCGGAGATCACCTAACGCCAACGGCGATACTCTTCTTCCGCGACGATCCTCTTCTTCTGCGGCGACCCTCTTCTTCCGCGACGGTTAATTCCGCGACGAACGTTCGTTTGACGACAATGTTGAGATAGGGGTTTTATGCGTTTCTCTTTTGTTTTTTCTTCCGTCATTATATTCCCTTCCTTGAACTGCCTGTTATCATGATAACGGGAGGAGGTCGGACCGCACGAACATGGCCGACACTTGTCCCCTTTTTGGTTGTGGATTTTTGATGCAGAGAACAAGGCAACGCGGTGCCGAAGAACCACGCGGAAATTGTAAAAGAGAGAGCGGAGAAATGAGGCACCGCCGCACCACGCTATGGGAAGCAACAAATCCGCAGCGCCGTCACGCCACACCGTAGAAGATGAACAAAGGACGCGGCACCATCGCGCTGCGCCGAAGGACCTCAGAAGCATCGCGGACGGAGCGGGGACGCGGCGGAGGGGGGCGGTGCCGTCGCGCCGTTCCAGATGGACAAAGTCCGCAGACGGTTTCGGGCCGCAGCGGGGCAGGGGAACCGGTGGACGGTTCCGGGCCGCCGGCGTCAGAGCGAGGGGACCAGCCCCTGCCAGTCCCGTGATGGCGGCAGCCGGCCGGCCAGCCGGGCTGACTGGTTCGAGGAGAGCGTCGGGGGTCATAACCCCCGGCCGGCCAGCTGAGTGGCCCCATTAAAGGGGTCACAGTTTACTTCATGCAGGGGAAGCACCCCCCGCCCCGAAATGGTTCGGCCGTATGGCCGAACCCCTGGCGGCGCGCCAGCGCGCCGCGCGCCGGGCGGCTGCCCTGGCCGGTCCGCCGAACCGGACCGCCAGGCTGGGCCGCGCCCAGGCCGGGCCGGGCCGCGCCCAAGTGGGCCGGACCCGGACCCAGTTCGGGTCGACCCCGTTCGGGCCGACCCTGGGGGTATCGGGCCGGGTCAGACTGGGCCCGAACCCCCTATTACCGAACCAATTCCGGTCTGTCACCCATAACTTGAGCTACGAGCCTCCGATCGACGCACCGTCAGTTGCGATGCGATCCTTGGACCAAGACGGTCATTTAGGTATATCGCAATCAAGGTTTCAGAATACTTTGGGTTCAGCCAGGTTGGTTCGTACACGAAACCAACCGGGCCCTCGAAGCGGAAACACTCATAACTTAAGCTTCAGACGTCCGATTGATGTGCCGTCGACTTTGATGGATTCCTCTAAGTGATATGGATCTTTTGGATTACTACGCCTGAGGTTTGGACGCAGGTGGAGTATGTTCAGGTTGGTTTTGACTTAAAAACCAACCGGGCCCCTGGGACGAAAAAGCCAATAACTCTCAGACCGGGCGTCCGTTTGACGCGCCGTCTGTGGAGTTAAGTTCCTGTTGATGATACAGAACTTTTGGATACATCAACTCTAGACTATGTGTCAGTTGATTTATCAACCTCTCAGCTTGTGGAGCGGACCCTCCTGAACGGGCTTGCTGTGTGTGGGAATCCTAGAGCTGTCTGCGACTGCGACTATGACGATGACTGTACAGAGATCCTCAGTGGATTCGATGACAACGACTACAACACTCAGCGATCCTATGTGGATCAGTGCTACAGATCCTGTTTGGGTCTGATCCTGTGTGGGTCAGCCGTCAGCGGTCTTGTGTGGGCTAGCGTCTATAGATCCTGTGTGGGTCTTTCGGGGGTTAGTTACCTATCGATCATGTGTGGGTCAGATCCTTTGTGCGTCATTGCGGGGGTTAGTTACCTATCGATCCTGTGTGGGTCAGATCCTTTGTGGGTCATTGCGGGGGTTAGTACCTTTCGATCCTTTGTGGGTTTGAAGACTTAGATGAATCAGTGGATATATCTGATCATCTCTATCGTCTTACAAAGAAGTTTACCTGTGTGAGCTGAATCCTGTTTTTCTTTCCTATGTGGATTTTGTTGTGCTATCCTGTGTGAATTTACGTTTTGCTTTCCTGTGTGGACTGGGTTGTACTTGGGCTCGGATGTTAGAGCGAACTGGAATTTATGACTTAGGTATATGTATGGGAATATACCTAAGCAATGTCGGATGTTACTTCATGATTGTAACTTTCCTTTGTGGATTATCCTTTGTGGATTCTGGGAGACCTTCGGGGGTCTCGGGGTCCCTACTGAGTAGATTATACTCACCCCTGCATGGGCTATGACCACAATATGTTGTGTTGGTTGCAAACGACGGACAATGCTGATCGTGGTTGAGGCTTGCGGAGCAGGACGGTACTTGGAGGTGGACCACTGGACGGGACGTTCTCGGAGCGGATGGCTGGACCCGAGGAGCTGTGGAGGCTATCTGTACTCACCCTTCAGGTGGGATTTCTAGTGGATAGCTCGACGTTGTGGCTTTACTTTTCAGTTGCTGTTTTCCCTTCCAATTGTACTTTACTTTCAGTTTGGGTTTGTATACTGGCCCACTTACTTTTCCACACTTACTGTTGTACTCAGTTTTTACTTAGTGTTTACTTCTACTGCTTGCTTGCTCTGTGGTGTTTGTTTACTTTACAAAGGCAATGCCTTCCCTCTTTACCGAGAATTACGTCTTGGTGCTAGTCCCCAGCCCCTGGCCTATGGAAGGAGGGCTTGGGGTAGTCACGACACGGGCCCCGAGGACGGGTCATGACATAAATGAACATCCATTCATGAATACAAGTGAATCGTTCATAAAAGCTAAGAAAATTAACACTCCTGAAAAATGAATTTAAGCTCTATAGCCCATCAAAAGGTCCATAATTTTTTTTAATAAAACTATAATGAATAAAATTAAAGTATTAAAGGCCATTAAATTTTTAATTAATGAATATAATGTTATTATACAAGAAATTAAAGTGAATGAAGCGTTCAGACACAAGGTAAGGGGAAATTCTCGAACCTAACTCTCTTTCTTTGGGTTTTCCCTCTTCAACCCATTTTCAGTATGGAAATACCTTAAAAATAATTTATTCATAATTATATTCTATTTTATAGGATATAAATTTTTACTAATTTATTTTATAAAAAATCCAATGTTTTCCAAAAGAACTATTCTTTCAAATAAACACACCGTTTTTTACTTCTCAAAGATTGTTTCACTCTTCACTCAAGGTTAATGGTTCTATGTCAATAATGATATTTCATCTTTATTTTGGGAACTAAATGTTTATGAATGTAAGATTTATGATATGAAACCCACTTCTTTACATGTGTTATTTTATGTTCAAGTTTGACATATTTTCTATGTGGCATGCATGATAATGTAAATGTTATGATGTGGTGGGTGCGTCTAGAATTATATAGCGCAATATGAATGTTTGAATGTGATCAGTGTGCCTATAATTATATATCACTCCAATGAATTGGGTAAAGTGATGAATCTCATTATTTAAAGTGAAATGATGCATGAACATGATTCTATATTTGTTTACAACTATGTGTGGTAGTTAACCACTAAGATACGATGTTTCATTTTTATGCATTTCCGCATTCCATGATATTATATAAATGATGTTCTGATTATGCTCACCCCAAGTTAAATTTTTTCATGTTCTTATATTTAATATTACCGGGCTTTTAGATTACCCCATTTTGATGTATATACTCAAGCTACTACATGTACTAAGGAGTACGCAAGGGCCGATAAAAATATAGATAATAAGGAATTAAATAAATGTCTATGCTTTATATTGTAAATGTTATTTATGGTCCTAGTTTTCCCAAGACACTAAAACTTTGGATCCTCATTGTGTAATTTTTTTATATTTTTTATCATTAAAATGATGTAAAAGTAATGTATGAAAATAAGGGCCTCTATTGGTATAATCTATCACTTTGTCATTTTTCATGAGTACATAAGCCAAACCTTTTTTTGGATGTATCAATATAGATCACAAATCCACCCCCAGTAGTGGATAATAAGAGAACATGTTCAATGATTAACCTCTTCTGTAGCTCTTTAAAACATTCCTCACATTCGTCATTCTAAAAAAACTTGACACCTTTCCTATTTTTCTTCGTTAGGGGGCTTGAAAATCATGATAATTTTCTCAAAAATGAATAATAATACCAAGATAATCCAAAGAAATCATGTATATCTATAAAAAATGATTTTATATCCCATCCTTCAATCATCTATATATTTTAAAGGATCTAAATATACCCCCTTGTTGGTGATGAAATGCCCTTGAAATGTCACTTACTCCAACTAAAACTAACATTTATTGTACTTTTCACATATATTTTCATTCTGCAATGTCCTTAGTACAATATTCAAATATTTCTCAAATTCCTCCATGTTTTTAGATTAGATATGAATATCATCAATAAAGGCAAGAAATAATTTTTTCAAGGTAATCCCTAAAGTCTATATTAATCAAATCCATTAACATTTATAGATTATTAGTGAGTTAAAATGGGATCACTATGAACTCATAGTGACCAAACCTTATATGAAATGAAGTCTTGGGCATATCCTTCTTTTTAACCTTTACTTGATAATATCCAAACCTAAGACCTATTATAGAGAAATACTAGGCTCTATGTAACTAATAGAACAAGTCATCAATCCTGGGTATAGGATTCTTGTTATTTATTATGATCTTTATAACTTATGATAATCAATGAAGAGGTAAATTTACCCATCATTATTATAGATAAAGAGTACTGGTGCACCCCATGGTGAAGAACTTGGGTGCATAAACACCCAATTCAGATTCTCCTCCTGTTGATTCTTCACCTCATTAATTTCAATAAAATCCATTTTATATAGAGTAATGGTTATTAGTAAAGCTCCTAGTTTAATATTGATTGAAAATTAAAACTCTTGGACAAGAGGAAGAATAGAAAATTCCTTGGAAAACACATCAATGTATTACCACACAATGGGAATGTCTCCAAAGATGACCTTTTACTTAGTATCAATCATTAGGGGTAGATATACTTTCTCACAAGGAAATAATATCCATTATTTAGATTTTATTATGAAGGAAGATTAATCATCATATTTTTACTTTTATAGAATTAGAGGGAAATTCATGATACAAAGGGTGATTTCCTTCTCTTGGAAATTTATGTTGGATCTATATAAGGAAAGACAATATATACCCATAATTGCATAAAATTATTCTTAAGGGGGTATCATAATGTTCTATGGGTATTTTATCCCACAAATTTTGATAGGGGAGGAGTTATATACTTCGGATGAGATAATTTCCCCATTTTTCATTTTCACTAACAATTATACTTTCATGATTTTTGGTGGTTTATGAATAATTATACAAAACATGATAGATATGAAAGAATGTGTAGAAAAATAATCAAAATGTAAATTTTTTATTCGTGAATGAATAAATTTTGTACCTTTAACCATTTTATTTTTTGGATCTACCTCCATTATTGTGATGGAAAAACCTCTCCCTTAATCTCTAGGCCTTAGAGGTTGCTATCTTTGGTTGTTTTCAACAACCCTTGACATAGTGTATTGACTCACATAGTGTCCATATTACCTGAAATTGAAAAATTGAAAAATGGGTTGTGGGTTGACTAGAGAATTCCTTTCTTATTTCACATTGGTGGGTTTCTCCAATAAAAAATCTCTAGATAAGTTCCCTTTCTTCCCGCACCAAAATCATTTCTTCACCACCTTCACGCTATATCTAGGGTGCTTCTTACCACACCATCGATAAGTGGGATGTTGAAATTTCTTACCACCATTATATTTCTCCATCACACCACTAGAATTAAAATCCAATTTACACTTTTTATCTTTATGATACATTTTATATTCAATGATCATTATTTAAACTTTGAAGGAACATCATAAAATTTCATCATAACTGTCAAAGTCCCAAATGGATTAGGATTTTCATAGACTCAACTTCATTCCACCAAAGAAGTGGTCAAAATTATATTTGTGGGTAAGGATAAAGCTATATGTATATTGTGAAAGACTTTTGATGTTTTATTTTTATTCCATGATGTATTCATTATACTTTTTGTTGAGGATAAGGATGCCCCTTTCCATTTTCAGTTGGAGAGTAGAAGGAGAATATTTATCATTTTTTTCAGAATTCCTTCCAATCCCACACTTAAATATCATCCTGAAAATTTTCATTCTTGACCAATTTCTACCATTGATAAAATTCTCATTCCATATTATAAATATCCAGCACAAACTTATCTTACTTATAGCATTGAATGATGGAAATATATTTTCAATATAGTTGATCCCTTACTCCATAATTAAGGGGTGTTCCTCATGATTCAGGTTTCAGTTAAAAAATTGTTTCAAATTGAGAAAGTATAGTAAAAAATTTTGTGATTCCTTATCACATCATGTTGGGAATCCTGTTTTAGAATTAAACACATTTCCTATCACATTTGTTATTGAATAAATTCCTACTATTTCCATCCATTGAATATAATAAAGGGAAATTAGGGATGATAATTTTTAAATTGTTAAACACATAAAAGGGAAACTATGATAATTAAATGGATAACTCATAAATGAAATATATTCATTAACTTATGAATTCATAGAATTCAATATAATTTATCAATGATAAATTTCATAAGAAAAAATCTTAAGGTAATTTTTTCCATTAATAATGGATCCTAAGGATGTTGGGTATTTAACAAAGCATATACCTCAGGATTCAGTCTCACTATCTTTCTACCTGTCAATAGATTTACTAAAATTCAATTTCATCTTGGACCCAACTATCATCCAACCTCATCCCTTTAAGGGAATGTTGAAGATATAACCCAATCAGAAAAACTGATTCTGTAAAGGTAAGGCTTCCCTTGTTTCCAATTTAACGTTTCCCATTCTAATCTCACACTGGTCATGCTTGGAGTTAGATAAATAAAGAACCCCCTTAATTAGAGGCTTTACAGGGATTTCTAGAAGCTTCAATTATGAGGTTTTATTTTATGTATACTTATCCACTCATTTATTATGAAAATTATTAATTTTAACTTCTTATTTATGATTTATGAAACTTTAATCAAACAAGGAAATTCAAAAATATTTAATCCTTTTTTATCAATAGAATCATTCTGATATGTCTTTTGGTTATGTTTTGAGATAATATTATATAACCCATTCCCCTTTCATGGGTTTTTATTATACTCTTACCTTATGAATGATTTTTTTTCATCAAGCACATATAAAAGTACATAATGTGATGTGATGGGTGGTCTCAGAATAATAGATCCCCCCAATTAATTGGGCAAGGTTTTCATCTCATGAGATACCATGTATGATGCATGCGTAATAAGCCTAACACAATATGATATGTTGTCTTGGTAGTGAGACTCTAATTATGCTTATGATGTCTTGTTTTATATTATTGTAAAATTTTTATTATGCCATGATCCCATAATATCTACTTATTTATTCCATTCTTCCATGTGATGATATATGACCCTCCTCTTTTATGATATTATGTTATGATTCTTGAAACTTATGTTTCACTTTATGTTTATTCTCTTACTAGTATTTATAGATCACCAATTTCAATTATTAATTTACCCAGGGTTTCCTTTCAAGTAATGAAATCCTCAATGGGAATTATAAGAACCTTAAAGAGATTTAATTAAGTATGTTAAAGTTTGTTTTTAAGTTTATATAATTTGTATCTAATATCACAAATATAATAGACATATAGATTTATGAGTTATATTTTAAGTTATTTTTGTTAAAAATAATGTAATGATAAGTTTATAGGAACTGAGTTTCTATACATTTCACTAATCCAACCATCAATTTAGTTCATCATACCCTCCCACAAATGTTCTAACAGACCTCAAACTCAAACTCCTTGATCCGTTACCCACCCCCCACAGTGAACCACCATTACTTATCTATACAACTACATCCAATGTGTTTTGTTTTTGCCTCACCATAATCACATAGTAAGTTAACCCTCCCAGCACTATATATATATATATTTCTTCCAAGTTTGGTGATTTATTTAATAGTTTGGTTTCCCTTTTGATTGTTTTTATTGTATATTTTATGAATAATTTGATTTTTTTTAAATTTTAGATATTATATATTATTGAAATACAATAACACTCTTATGTATACCATATACACACATAGATATAGTTTCTGAATAAATTTATTGAGCGGTTGTATTTATTTCAAATATTAAACTTGATGTAACAAAATAATGTGTTCTTTAATCATTCACTAAAAATAAAACTTGTGGTAACCATTATTTTCCCCTAACAAAATGATTTATTCCATTAATGAAATCTATTTTGGTGAAAAATGTAATTTTTTAGTTATATTAGTTCTTTTAATCTATAGTATTGGTGTTTGTTGTTCGAAAAATCTATTCATTCAAATAAATGAGTTCTAGAACTTTAATTCATAAAAATGATGCAATAACTCACAAATCCATACAAGGAAACCATGTTTATATGTTTTGTTCACATATATAGGAACCTTATTTTTCATTTCTATATGAATAATCCACAACGATCACACTCTCCAAATCAATTTAATGTATACACACATATAAATCATGCTCCTTATTAGTGCATTATTGTAACACACATATTAGTGATAGGATATCTATCCAACTATACCTTTTGAGGCCTTTTTATTGTTATTAATTTTTAAAACTAATTATAATCACCAAAGGATTTCTTAAATTTCTTAAATGTTGGACTTTTCATTTCCCCTATTGGAAAGTTATCCTTTTATACAATAGTTTGAGGTCATTTGATTCTAAATACATTAATAGTTTCTGATCATTTTTTTTAATTTTAAACTTCTTATTTAGTTATTTTAGGCAGAACACATGTTTGATGAAACTTCTTCTACTTTTTACATAAAAAATAATACTAAGAATAGTTTTCTATGATTTTACATCATTACAATATCTTAATGGGTATGATCGTTAAATCCATGTTTTAGTGTTTTAAAATAATAAAAGTTTGTTTTCACTAATCTTAGGGAAAAAATGTTGGATTGAAATTATTTATTCTCCACCATTTCAAAAAAAACTATATAGTCATTTAGTATGATTTCATGGTATTGATTGTTTTTTTAGTTGGGTTTTACCCCTAATGCACGTTTTAAAGGGCATCAAAGCTTTCAAAATTTTGTATTTAGTCATTTCGGGCACACCACACATTTGATTGATTTTTTCATACTCATACACATAAAAAATAATACTAATTTGATATTCATATGTTTTCATGTCATTAAGAGGTCATTTTATTTAGATCATACTATTAAACACATGTTTTGGTGTTTTAAAACAATAAAAGTGAATTTTCAGTCTTCTTGGGAAAAAAACAACTAATATTGATATTTTTTCTATTATACCATTTTAAAAATCACTACATAGTTGTTCTCATCTTATTCCATAGAATTTAGAGTTTGTTTAGTTTGTTTTTGACCACATAACACACATTTTTTAAGGGCATCAAACCTTTAAAAACTACTTATTCAGTCATTAAATGAAGTTCACATATCCAATTGATATGTTTTCTACCCATAACCATCACAAATAATACTAATATGGGTTTCCTACAATTTCACCTCATTCTAAGGTTTTTTCTATGGATATGATTATTAAACTCATGCTACAATGTTTTAAAATAATAAAAGTGTGCTTTAGGTCATCTCAGGTAAATGACACCTTATATTAATGTTACATGTAACAGAACATTTAAAAAATCATTTTATGGTCTTTTATTATGATTTCACAAAATTCATAGGTCGTTCAGTTGGTTTTGACCCATTGGCATATATTTTTAATGGGAATCAAACCTTTAAAAATTTCATATTTGGACGTTTTGATCACACCGCACATACAATTGACATTTTATTCTAATTCAACATTTTATAAATCATTTTATGGTTATTTTACAATAATTTCATAGAATCCAGAGGTTTTTATTTGGTTTTAACTCCCAGCCACACAATTTTAAAGGGTGTCAAAACTTTAAAAACTTATTATTTGGCCATTCTAAGCACATCACACATCTGTTAAACATTTCATCAACTCATAAACATCATAAAATAAAACCAATTTGGTTTTATTTTAAATTAAAATTATTCTGAGGTCATTTTATAGGTATTTGACTATCAAATGAAAATTTTGATGTTTTAAAACAATAAAAATTTGTTTTCGGTCATCCCTGGAAAATGGTCCATCATATTGATATTTTTTCTACTAAATAATTTCAAAAATAAATGTATAGCTATTGTCATATTACTTACTGACTTTCTGAGGTCATTTAGTTGGTTTTGACACCCTGACACACATTTTAAAGGGCTTCAATCATTTAAAAATTACTTATTCGGTTATTCTGGGTAAACTGTATGTTGTATTGGAATTTTGTGTGCTCATATGCTTCACAATTATTATTAAGATGATTTTATCATTTAAAGTTCATTTTCTATGGATTGGACTATTAAACACTAGATTTAGTGTTTTAAATTAATAAAAGTTTGTTTTGGGTCATCCTAAGAAAATTGACACATCATATTGATGTTTTGTCACCTAGACCTTTTTAAATTCATTTTATGGATGTTGTCCTATGATTTCATGATAATAAGAGATCATTCAATAGGGTTTTGACCCCATGAAACATGTTTTCAAAGGGTTTAAAACCTTTTAAAATTAAATATTCAGATGTTTTTAGCACACCGCATGACCGATTGACATTCTATATACTTTTATGCATCTCAATTATTACTATGATGGTCGTAGTATGATTTAACATCATTTTGAGGTCATTTTCTGTGGATATGATCATTAAATTCATGTTTTGGTGTTTTAAAAATATTAAAGTATGTTTTTGAAAATGATAGGGAAATGACACCATGGTTCAACATTATGTCTACCCCACTATTTCAAAAATAATTGTACGACTAGTTTCATATGATTTAATGTAATTTAGTGGTAATTCTGTTGGTCTTGAACCCATAGAGCACACATTTAAAGGGAATCAATCCTTTAAAAACTTTTTATTCGCTCATTCAGGATATATCACACATTTTATTGATGTTCTATCTTCTCTCACATGTCAAAAATAATAATAAGACTATCTTCCTTTGATTTCACCTCATTCAGAGGTTTCTTTCTTAGTTCCTGGCTATTAAACACATGTTTTAGTGTTTTAAAATAATAAAAGAGTGTTTCGGGTCATAGGAAAATGATACCTAAGATTTATGTTTCACCTACTCTACCATTTAATAATTCACCATATGATTTTTTTTCATATGATTTAATATAATTCATAGGCTATTTGGTTGGGTTTTGACCCCATGATGCACATTTTTAATGGGTGAAAAACCTTTAAAACTGTATATTCAGTCATTCTAAGTATATAACATGTTTGATTAATGTTTTTTCTACTCGTACAAATAAAAAAGTATACAAAGATGGTTATCCCATTATTTCTCCTTATTATGAAGTAATTTTCTATTGATATGATCATTAAAATCACATTTTCATGTTTTAAAATAATAAGAGTGTGTTTTTGGTCATCATAGGAAATGACATATCAGATTGATTTTTTTTCAGGTCCACCATTTCCTAATTCACTTTATGGTTGTTTTTGTTAGATTTCATGACATTCATAGGCCGTTCGGTTAGTTTTGACCCTTTGATGAATATTTCATTGAGTTTACCCATTTAATACCACATATTCAGTCATTTCTAGTATACCACATGTTTTAATGATGTAACATATGATAATACACATAAATAATAATAATAGTATGATTTTTCTATGATTTCATGTCATTTTGAGTCTATTTTTGTATATCTGACCATTAAACGCATGTTTTAGTGTTTTAAAACAATAAAAGTATGTTTCAGGTCATCCTTAGAAAACAAAACCTCATATTGACACTCATACTTGTCTTCCATTTCGAAATTCAATATAGGATTGTTTTACAATGATTTTACAGTATTCAAAGGTCATTCGGTTGGTTTTAACCCCCTGAACACATCTTTTTAAAGGGTAAAAAAACCTTTAAAAAGTACTTATTTGGTCATTTTGGGAAGAAAACATGTCCAATTAATGTTTTTTCTACTCATACACATAAAAAATAATACTAATATTGTTTTCCTATGATTTTACATCATTCCGAGACCATCCACTTTGGATATAACCATTAAACATATGTTTTTGTGTTTTAAAATGATAAAAGTGCATTTTAGGTTATCCTAAGGAAACACACGTAAGATTGATTTTTTTAATAGGCCACTTCACAATTCACTATACGGGTTTTTTCTTATGATTTCATGGAATTCAGAGAATATTTGGTTGGTTTTGACCCCTGATATACATTTTTAAAGGGCATCAAGCCATTAAAAACTGTATATTCTGTTGTTATGAGAGCACCACAAATATTATTGATGTTCCATCAACTTGTACACATAAAAAATAATACTAAAATTTATTCCTTTGATTTCACATCATTTCATGGTTATTTTCTATGGACACATCTGTTAAATTCTTGTTTTGGTGTTTTAAAATAAAAAAGTGCATTTTTAGTCATCTTGGGAAAATGAAACCTCAGATTGACAATGTAACACCCCGACCCCAGTTACTTAGAGTCGGTGCATTATTACATAACATTGGCATGATATAAGGAAATATTTCCCAAAAAACTGATTATTTTAGTAGCCTTGGAAGTACCAAATACATACATAAGTTTTACATTACATAATGAAATAAAAACAACAACAACATCTTGTCTCCATAGACCATACTCATATCCCCTCAGACTATCCCTGCAGGTCAGTCATAAAATACTTCTTCACATCCCGAGAAAAATAAAACATAGAAAGGGGTGAGCTCAGATTCTTAGTAAGGATAACAATATAGTGGAAACTTTCATAAATAAGCACAAACATTTTAGGCAATGTATAACTAAAACAAAATCCTTTTAAACTTGAACTTCAACATAATATGGCAAAGATAAAATTTAATAATTCCATTTAATTATTCAATGGATATTATACTAGTTGAATAATCACATGAAATATCAATAACTGCTTTCATTATAATGGAATGCATAATGCGAGACTTTCATAACCACATAGTCAAGGCCTTGTTCCAAGACTAAAAATAATATTTTGTCAGGGCCTTGTGCCAAGACACTAGTTTGTCTCATGAGACCTACCAATGCATCGAGGAGCTATATAAGGCTCCACCCGTCACTTACTAAGTCCAATACATTCCTCATATGAAAAGGTTTAAACATAACATAAACATTCATATTGAAACTAGAATACAAAATGTCAATAATTTATCCATAAAACATGAATGGTATGAAGTAACACATCCACAGTCAAACATATCCCAAAAACTTCAATAAAACATGGAAGTTTTGTATCATAATAAATCAACTTCAAACAAACTTAAAATCCATCAATGGATGTTGACATAGATGAAATCAAAACCTTTTTAGAGAAATATCTCCTTCTATTTTGAAATCATTTAAAAGTCACATAATTATAAAGAAAACATTTATTTTGAAGATATTATTATAATCTTATAAGGGAAGATTCGAAGATGTTATAATGGCAGAAAATAGCCACACCCGCCATATATGTTAAAAAAAAGACATTCTTACCTTAATTTTGATGAAAAGGTTATAAAGGACCTTGTTTGGAAAATGAAAGAAAGGTTCCTTTATAAACATCTTATAAAAGTAAAACAAGGGTATAAATGACTTTAACCCATAGTCTATAAAATATTAAGAATTTTTTGAAATGCATTTTTAAGAAACATGGAAGTTGAGGATAAAGAGGTCCCAGAAGATAATTATGTATAAACAACCTTGGATAATGAAGAGATTGTAGAATTAACCCTTACCGATTTGGTAACTTATGAAACATACACCCCATGAAAGAAAGACCATACCATGAAGATGAAAATACCTATAATTTAAAGTATATTACATTAATAATACAATCATGGGTAGTATATACACCACACTAAAGGAAATAGTGACAATTATAGCATGGATCTCACGGGAATACAAAGTGAGATGAAGACCCTTTACCTGGTAATTTTCCTTGGTCAAGGGTAGGTTAACTTTATTTATAATAGTTAAATAATTTTTATTAAATTATACAAGAAAATATATATAAATATGATATCATATATGATCTTATAATATTGCTTTGTAAATAATATTTTAGTATTATCGTCGTTTTGGGTGTTAACTGACTCGTTTTCTTTTATATGTTTTGTTACATAAGCCGTGTTTGTTATGGGTAGGTTTTATATTATTCATATATAGAATTATATCAAGTCCTTAAAAATTATTTTTAATTATCAATTGAAAATTAGTCTTGAATGGATACGATGAGGAATGAATCTCATCGCGTTCGTGGAGACGGTAGTCCGTACGTATGCACGAGCGACAATATCATTTTTTTGATATTAAAATCGTATATAATTGGATGGTATATCATATATAAAGAATAATTATAATGTTATATTTATTATTTAAATCATTTATACTCATTATTATACCCATCTAAATGATGAAATGTTTGAATAACAAACTACACCACGACGTGGAGACGGTAAGCCGTACGTACACACGTGTGTTGAATTTTTCATTAATATGATGGATAAAATAACTAATATGGTTGTAACATTTTTATAATAACATCATAGTATATATATTATACTGGAGTTATTATTTTAGAATGGAAAAAACAATGAATGAGGAAGTGGAAGAAGAAGAGAACTTGAAAGAGGTGATGGAATATTTACCTCTTCTTCAAGTTCTTCCTTTTTATTTGATCAAAAGGACTCCTTATGTTGGATTTATGACTAATGTAAGGACTATAAGATGAATTTATGTAAGTTTAGAGGATATTTGGGAAGATTTTGTCCGAGCCAAAAGGCATTGAAGATGTGAATTTTAGGGAAGGGGGAGTGCCCTTTTATAAGAGGGGTGAGGGGCACCTTTGGAAAAACTTAAAATATTATTTTATAATAAATTCATATTCGGTTTATAATGGATAAAAATTGATTTATTTATAGGATAAGGTGGGTATGGATCTAAAACCACTCTAAAAATAGGTTTTAGACAGGTTTGGATCACTATATTAACCTTATCTTTTATATTTAACTCTTTGTTAATTAATTTGACATTTACCATGTCTCTTTGTATTTTTATATTATGTTGTCAATAAACATAATATAAACTGGAAATAGATCCCCAAGTGGTTCATTAATGATATAACTATCATTATATAAATCCTTTGGCTGAACCTTAGATTTTTAGGAATATTATATCAATTAATAATATAATATTTGTTTTAAAAACTCTTTTATGTCAATTTTGATACTGTTTAATAATTGTTTTTTTTAAAGTCCTAAAAACTTTTTTAATTCAAAATAAATTCATTTAATAAATCATAAAATGTCATATTAACCTATAAAATTAATGGATGTCATCAAAACATTAAAATTATATTTATTTTAACATTTATAATACTATTTATTTGATTCTTTCATTAATAAGGAAAATATTGCATCATCATTGTGTCATAAATAACTATAATTATTCAATTTCTAAAAATTATAAATAAAATACCATCTTGTAGGAAATATTTTTATATTTATAATTAATATTTATAGTCTAAGAGATAAAATATATAACCCTATGTAAAAATTTTTCTAAGTAAACATATATGCATATGTCATTTTTTATTTACTTTAACTTAATTAATATAAAGTGACATTATCACTTACAAGTGGATCCATGGGGTCCCAAAATCGACCCAATGATGACCATGGTCATAAATGTATCATCCAATAGGGTTAGGACACGTGTTATGGTAATTTATTATTATTATAATATTATTTTTAACCCTTATTTACCAGATTTACCCTTTAACCATGGTAAATAAAATATTTACCGAAGTAATTATTCAAAATGTGTGAAAATAAAAGTTACATATTTAAACAATTTAGACCTCCTGATTCTAAATATGGAATCAATTTTTCTAAATTCAAAACACATAAGTGGCAGAAATTAATTAAAAATTAATTCTCGTTGTCAAAACAAAAAGCGTGTTTTTAAGAAATAATAGCTATCAAAAGATTGACACTTGTTTATGTCTAGTTTAAATGTGAAATTACGTCCAATGACCAACATTGGATTAAATGGTAAAAATATAATCTAATTATACTTTAAAACCACTCAATATTATAATTTAGCACTATAAATTATTTTGATTAAAAAAGTCATTTTTAATTAAAATTTAGTATTCTTCACTATTCATCAAAAAATGAACGTTTTCTAAAAAATACAAAAAATTCACCCTAAGATAATTTTAATATTCATAATCCAAAAATTAATTCCAATTTGAATAATCAAATTTTTAAAATTTCAAAAAGTGGGTATTACTATTCATAACAGCTACTTTGATTGGTCGCGGTGTGTTAGAATCTTGAACTTGCATACAATGCAAGCTATTACATTATTCAAAGGGAAACGTTATAGCATACCGCCTTTTTATAACATAAAAATTCATTACATTACACAAAACTGAGGATCTTTAAGGTTTAGTGTCTTGGAAACTAGGAACATAATACATGAAAACAACATAAAACATTCCTCTTAAACACTTGAAAGGCTTCTCCTTATGTTCATCCTAGGTTCATTACTGCATCTCATAACCTGGGGACATACATCAAAAGAAAGGGTGAGCAAAAGGCCCAGTAAGGGAAACAAGATGAACATTTTACATGTGAACTTGAAATACTTCAATAAGGACATGAAAAGAACTTTAAGGCATGAGAAAGAAATCATGAGGCATTTCATAATAAAAATAAAATTTTTCATAACTTGAAGATGTGGCTGCAACATTTAATATTGAAAATCGTTTCGTTTCACCAAGGTCCATCCCCAAGGTGTCATTAAAAATTACCAAGGTTATTCACCAAGGTGTCGTTAAAAATGGTCATCTCTAGAGATTAAGTCTTTACCCAATGCATTAGAGCGCTATCAGGGCGCACCCTTAAATTTTCCTTTATTATCATGTGAGCCACATATATCATCATCAAACGTTTCATAAAGAACCCATGTAGCACAAAATAAATGGGTTTCATTTCGTAATCATAACGTTTTAAAAACTACTTTAAAGACGTGATCTTTACATCACTTTAAAACCCACAGAAAAGGAAGGTGGGTCTCATGCATGTAAATCCCATAATTTAAAATAGAACATTTTGGTATATATGTGAATACCCCTTTAGAAGAAAGAGCTTTGAGTATTCACTTAATAATATAAAAGAACTTTAGAAAAAGAGAGAGACATTTTGAGATGGAAATTCTGCAGCATAACGACTATGTTACGAGGTTTTAGAAGACATTAAAAAGAGAGGGAAAATGGGTCAAACATTCATAAATGACCCATAAAACAGTATATGGACAGAATAAGAAGGATACATGATCATGGTAATGACATTTCAATGGCATACCATTTGAAATGAAAAAAACATGGAAGGAAGACAAAAAATTAGATTTCTCTTATGAAAGTTCGGCAGCCTAACGGCGTTACTTAAACTTCAAAGAAAATGGTTTGAAAAGATCAAATAGGGTCTCTCATCATGTGAACATAAGAGTTCAGTATGATAGATATAGAGATAATTACCCAACATAATTAGAAAGGAACTTCAAAGACTTGACATGAAAGTAGAACTTTGAAAAGAATGAGAAGGGTGAAAGAGTCCCCTAAAAATTCGGCAGCCTAACGGCGCCACTTAAAACTTCAAAATACTGAATTGAATAGATCAAATGGGGTCTCTCATAATATGAACATAAGAGTCCAGTATGATAGATATAGAGATCATACCCCAATATAACAAAAAGGAACTTGAAATAATTGACATGAAAGTAGAACTTCAAAACGAGAAGGGTGAAGAACCACTTAAAAATTCGGCAGCCTAACGACGCCACTTAAAACTTCAAAATACTGAATTGAAGAGATAAAATGGGGTCTCTCATCATATGAACACAAGAGTCCAGTATGATAGATATAGAGATCATAACCCAACATAAAAAAAAGGAACTTGAAAGAATTGACATGAAAGTAGAACTTCAAAACGAGAAGGGTTAAGAACCACTTAAAAATTCGGCAGCCTAACGGCGCCACTTAAAACTTAAAAATACTGAATTGAAGAGATCAAATGGGGTCTCTCATCATATGATCATAAAATATCAGTATGATAAATTTAGAGATCATACCCCAACATAATAAAAAGGAACTTGAAATACTTTACATGAAAATAGATCTTGAAAAATGACAAGGGAGAAAGAATCCGTTACAAAAATTTCGGCAGCCTAACAGCGCCACTTAAAACATCACAAAATGAAATAATGAGAGTAAGATGGGATCTCTCATTATATTAACATGAAAAGGGCAGTAAGATGAGTATAAAATAACATCCTTCAACATAATAACATGGAGCATAAAAGGAATGACATCAAAGAGATTACATGAAATGAAAGAGAGAGGTCGGATCCCTTACCTTAAAATGTAACTCTTAAACCTCAAAGGTTGGGACCTTGAGGGCTTGGGGGAACCTTGGGAGGGCTCCTTGGGAGGTAATGAGACCATAAATTCGTTGGGAATGAGTGGGGAGTTGAATGGATGAGAGTAGGGCTTGGTATTTATAGGGAAAGTGAGGGGACAAGGCATTAATGGCAAAAAGACACCTCACATGTGCTTTTCTCAAACCCATGTGCTCTCCCTTGGCATTTGTCATGGAGTTAGGCCACATGGGGCCCCCAAAACAATAATTCATCACCCTTGGCCGGCCAACCCTTAAAATAACTCATGACATCATCATGACATAGCTATGATGTCATTAAACATACCGAAACCCTAAAACTGCATTTTTACTATTCACTGAAAATTCAACTTTCTCAGAAAGATCCCAAAATTTCACCATAATCAAATATCAACGCTCTGATTACAAATATGAACTCCATTTTATAAAAATAATTTTCTACATATTTTTAATTTAATTTTTAAATAAAAACACTATTCACCGAAAATTCGTTTTTTCAGAAAAAACCCCAAAAATTACCATAGCATAATATCGGTGATCTGAGTTCAAAAATGAAATCTGTTTTATAAAAATAATTTTCTAAATAATTTTAATTAAATTTTTAATTAAAAAACACTATTTACCCGAAAAAACTAATACTTGAATAATAATTTATGAAACCATTATTTAACCATTTTATTGAATCACATTACTTAATCAAGGTGCCTAGATTATTTTAAAACTTTATTTAAGTTATATTACTAATCCATTTGGTCATATTACTAATCCTAATCATAAAATCACTATTCATAATTTACTATTCATCAAAAATCAAGTTGATCTTATTAGACTCCAAATTTCGTACTGAACATAATTGTAGAAGACCATTTTTTGAAAATCATTACACATTTTTAATTATTTAAGGTTTACACAACCATTTTTAAAATATCCTTTTTATAAAATTCATCAAAAATATGCATACTATATTTATCCGGTCATTTCAAAATTCATAAACATCATCATAAGAAGAAATCCCAATTTTTATTTAAAACAAGGATTACATAAGGCAGTTACGGTCTCCTTATATAGCCCCTTATCACACCAGCATAGGACCTAAGTGTAAGGTGTGCTAAGGTGAGAGAATCCGAGGGAGGCTCGGCCAACATCGCACGAGTAGTAATTTCTATCAGTTTGAACTTCTCGCGAAGGCGATCCCGTTCTAGCTTCACACGATGAAGTTCAGCTTGGGTTTGGTCCAGAGCAAAGCCCAGTGGTGCTACCTCCTTCCCAAGTTCTGTTAGATGGGCTTCGATCGGTCCAAGACTACTGGGTGAGGCCATCGAATCTTCTCTCTATATTAATTAACCAAGATTGCTTGTATTTAGAGATAGTAATCAAAACATTTAGTTTCCAGCAGTCATATTAACCAATGATCAAAATAATAGTCAAAACCCAACAATCTCATTTTAATTATACTCATGTTATCAAATGAAACATTTTTGTTGAGTATAAAAATAAAATAAAATAACACATAAAATTAGGAAACAAGATTTATTTAAAATTTCGGGTCGTTACAATCTTCCCCCCTTAAGAAATTGCGTCCTCGCAATTTTTTTTTAAATTAGGTTTTGAAATTTCATTGAAAGTCCCACATCGGAAAAGGAGTCAGTAAAACTATTACTTTAAAAGAAAGAAAGGGAAGTACAAAGGTCACCTGAGTTAACCCATACTAGGATTCCATGGAGGAAAACTTGGACATGGAAGAAAAACAAAGGGTCAATTTCTGGGGGAGAGTGATAGAGAACATGATTAGGAGAACGTTAACCATAAGAAAATCCCAAACTTATGATGTGTGTAAATGGTCTTTGAATACCAAGTAGGAAACGTAAACCAACAACGTTTTTGTTTCACGTTCCTTTTCATAATTTTTAGGAATTCATTTACAACATAAAACAAAAACATAAGAAAATATACCTATATTCATGTAGAGTTTCACCCTTTAATAAGTTTCTACCCAAAACTAATCTTTTCTCCAAATTATGAGAATTCAAAACTACTTGGTCTCATCAAAACACAAGAATCATCTTCTAGAGAATCTCATAATCCACAAAAGATCAACTATCTATTTCTTCTATCTTTAAACATTATCCCAAAAACCGAAAGGGTAAGGTAAAAAAACTCTTCAAAAAGAAAGAATCCCATTGGAATGGAAACTACTTTTAAATCTTCAAGGTTCCATGGTACTACCCAAAGTTCATCATAGTCCATTCCATAAATAACGGTCCTTAAAATTTCTCAAAATAAACCAAACTAAGATTGAAACCCAAATACAAGAAGGATTTGATAACATAGTCTTCCAAAATAAACATCATTGTTCATCTCCAAACAACATCAACCACTCCTAACATCTTATAACAAAAGTATCTAATCTAAACATATTTAACCCAAGATAGGTTAATCATTCCCAAAAGTAACCTAAATTACTATAAATCCACCTTAAATTCATCGATTCTTCAAATATAAATCAACCTTACTCCTCAATGAAAATACCGTTGTAATCTATTTACCTCGATCATATAGGGTCCCCAAAATAGTGAATGTATTCCAAAATAAAAATCATATTTTAATCCCCTAATCATCTCTGTCATATTAATACGGAAATCGTAGCATTTCCTATCACATTGGTTGTTGAGACATGTTCTTCCATTTACCTCCATTAACTAAGAAAAGAAACTATAATTAGGGGCTTAAATACTTAGCCAATAATCATGAAAAGAAACTTAAAGCATATAAGGATAACTTGTAGTTGAAAAGTATACCCTAACTTGTGATCCCCTAGGTTCCCATCTAGGTTATCCATGATCATATATTATTATGTGAATCTTCATTTTATTTTATCTTTGTTCCTTTAACAATGGTTCATACTAAGCTTATGAATTTACCAATGCATATCCCCCGGGAGTGTCGTAACCAAGAGTGCAGCAAGGCCCGTTGTCGTGTACCAGTTCCTGTTCGAGTCTAGCTCAAAGCAGTGTTTTCGGGTTTTACCCCTATGTACATCTATGCCAGAGCCACCTCTACCTGCTCGTATCCAGACAGGGATGTATTTTCTTGGAAACCCCTTACTCAATACTCACCAAAATACCAGGAATATTTCCTATATTTTAACTTTTCTATAGGCTTCTTCCTAAAGTTTTCATATCCTAATTTCCACAAATAACTAAACCGTCCTTTGATACCAACTATAGCATCCCGCCTTTTTATAACATAAACTTTCATTACATTACACAAAACTGAGGATCTTTAAGGTTTAGTGTCTTGGAAACTAGGAACATAATACATGAAAACAACATAAAACATTCCTCTTAAACACTTGAAAGGATTCTCCTTATGTTCATCCTAGGTTCATTACTGCATCTCATAACCTGGGGACATACATCAAAAGAAAGGGTGAGCAAAAGGCCGAGTAAGGGAAACAAGATGAACATTTTACATGTGAACTTGAAATACTTCAATAAGGACATGAAAAGAACTTTAAGGCATGAGAAAGAAATCATGAGGCATTTCATAATAAAAATAAAATTTTTCATAACTTGAATATGTGGATGCAACATTTAATATTGACAATCGTTTCGTTTCACCAAGGTCCATCCCCAAGGTTTCATTAAAAATTACCAAGGTTATTCACCAAGGCGTCGTTAAAAATGGTCATCTCTAGAGATTAAGTCTTTACCCAATGCATTGGAGCGCTATCAGGGCGCACCCTTAAATTTGCCTTTATTATCATGTGATCCACATATATCATCATCAAACGTTTCATAAAGAACCCATGTAGCACAAAATAAATGGGTTTCATTTCGTAATCATAACGTTTTAAAAACTGCTTTAAAGACGTGATCTTTACATCACTTTAAAACCCACAGAAAAGGAAGGTGGGTCTCATGCATGTAAATCACATAATTTAAAATAGAAAATTTTGGTATATATGTGAATACCCCTTTAGAAGAAAGAGCTTTGAGTATTCACTTAATAATATAAAATAACTTTAGAAAAAGAGAGAGACATTTTGAGATGGAAATTCTGCAGCATAACGGCTATGTTACGAGGTTTTAGAAGACATTAAAAAGAGAGGGAAAATGGGTCAAACATTCATAAATGACCCATAAAACAGTATATGGACAGAATAAGAAGGATACATGATCATGGTAATGACATTTCAAGGGCATACCATTTGAAATGAAAAAATATGAAAGGAAGACAAAAAATTAGATTTCTCTTATGAAAGTTCGGCAGCCTAACGACGTTACTTAAACTTCAAACAAAATGGTTTGAAAAGATCAAATAGGGTCTCTCATCATGTGAACATAAGAGTTCAGTATGATAGATATAGAGATAATTCCCCAACATAATTATAAAGGAACTTCAAAGACTTGACATGAAAGTAGAACTTTGAAAAGAATGAGAAGGGTGAAAGAATCCCCTAAAAATTCGGCAGCCTAACGACGCCACTTAAAACTTCAAAATACTGAATTGAATAGATCAAATGGGGTCTCTCATCATATGAACATAAGAGTCTAGTATGATAGATATAGAGATCATACCCCAACATAACAAAAAGGAACTTGAAATAATTGACATGAAAGTAGAACTTCAAAACGAGAAGGGTGAAGAACCACTTAAAAATTCAGCAGCCTAACGGTGCCACTTAAAACTTCAAAATACTGAATTGAAGAGATCAAATGGGGTCTCTCATCATATGAACATAAGATTCCAGTATGATAGATATAGATATCATACCCCAACATAAAAAAAAGGAACTTGAAAGAATTGACATGAAAGTAGAACTTCAAAACGAGAAGGGTGAAGAACCACTTAAAAATTCGGCAGCCTAACGGCGCCACTAAAAACATAAAAATACTGAATTGAAGAGATCAAATGGGGTCTCTCATCATATGATCATAAAAGATCAGTATGATAAATTTATAGATCATACCCCAACATAATAAAAAGGAACTTGAAACACTTTACATGAAAATAGATCTTGAAAAATGACAAGGGAGAAAGAATCCGTTACAAAAATTTCGGCAGCCTAACGACGCCACTTAAAACATCACAAAATGAAATAATGAGAGTAAGAGGGGATCTCTCATTATATTAACATGAAAAGGGAAGTAAGAGGAGTATAAAAGAACATCCTTCAACATAAGAACATGGAGCATAAAAGGAATGACATCAAAGAGATTACATGAAATGAAAGAGAGAGGTCGGATCCCTTACCTTAAAATGTAACTCTTAAACCTCAAAGGTTGGGACCTTGAGGGCTTGGGGGCACCTTGGGAGGGATTCTTGGGAGGTAATGAGACCATAAATTCGTTGGGAATGAGTTGGGAGTCGAATGGATGAGAGGAGGGCTTGGTATTTATAGGGAAAGTGAGGGGACAAGGCATTAATGGCCAAAGGACACCTCACATGTGCTTTTCTCAAACCCATGTGCTCTCCCTTGGAATTTATCATGGAGTTAGGCCACATGGGGCCCCCAAAACAATACTTCATCACCCTTGGCCGGCCAAACATTAAACTAACTCATGACATCATCATGACATAGCTATGATGTCATTAAACATACCGAAACCCTAAAACTGCATTTTTACTATTCACTGAAAATTCAACTTTCTCAGAAAGATCCCAAAATTTCACCATAATCAAATATCAACGCTCTGATTACAAATATGAACTCCATTTTATAAAAATAATTTTCTAAATATTTTTAATTTAATTTTTAAATAAAAACACTATTCACCGAAAATACGTTTTTTCAGAAAAAACCCCAAAAATTACCATAGCATAATATCGGTGCTCTGAGTTCAAAAATGAAATCTGTTTTATAAAAATAATTTTCTAAATAATTTTAATTAAATTTTTAATTAAAAAACACTATTCACCCGAAAAAACTAATACTTGAATAATAATTTATGAAACCATTATTTAACCATTTTATTGAATCACATTACTTAATCAAGGTGCCTAGATTATTTTAAAACTTTCTTTAAGTTAGATTACTAATCCATTTGGTCATATTACTAATCCTAATCATAAAATCACTATTTATAATTTACTATTCATCAAAAATCAAGTTGATCTTATTAGACTCCAAATTTTGTACTGAACATAATTGTAGAAGACCATTTTTTGAAAATCATTACACATTTTTAATTATTTAAGGTTTACACAACTATTTTTAAAATATCCTTTTTCTAAAATTCATCAAAAATATGCATACTATATTTATCCGGTCATTTCAAAATTCATAAACTTCATCATAAGAAGAAATCCCAATTTTTATTTAAAACAAGGATTACACAAGGCAGTTACGGTTTCCTTACATAGCCCCTTATCACACCAGCATAGGAACTAAGTGTAAGGTGTGCTAAGGTGAGAGAATCCGAGGGAGGCTCGGCCAACATCGCACGAGTAGTAATTTCTATCAGTTTGAACTTCTCGTGAAGGCGATCCCGTTCTAGCTTCACACGATGAAGTTCAGCTTGGGTTTGGTCCAGAGCAAAGCCCAGTGGTGCTACCTCCTTCCCAAGTTCTGTTAGATGGGCTTCGATCAGTCCAAGACTACTGGGTGAGGCCATCAAATCTTCTCTCTATATTAATTAACCAAGATTGCTTGTATTTAGAGATAGTAATCAAAACATTTAGTTTCCAGCGGTCATATTGACCAATGGTCAAAATTATAGTCAAGACCCAACAGTCTCATTTTAATTATACTCATGTTATCAAATGAAACATTTTTGTTGAGTATAAAAATAAAATAAAATAACACATAAAATTAGGAAACAAGATTTATTTAAAATTTCGGTTCGTTACAAACGTACCATGGAAGTTTGGGGTGTTACATTCTCCCCTACTTTAATAAATTGCGTCCTCACAATTTGAAAATTTTCTTTGAAAATAAAAGGTTGAAAATAGAAAATACCTTTGTGGAAAACCCACATCGGAAATAGGGTTAATAAAATTAATTTTAATAAGAGGGAAAGGGAAATGAGAAAGTCACCACCAAATTAAGATTTTGAATAGAAGAACATTGGTGGAAATTATAGACATGTAATTAGAGGAAAAACGTAAATATTTATAGGGAGTGATTGAGGTCATCATTCACTAACAAGTGTAAAATTGAGGGCCTCAAATCCATCAATCTATGATGATTTAAAATATAACCAGTTCAACAAAACATAAGGTATTAGGATAACACATTTTTGGTTTTAATATCCCTTCCCTAAAGTTTAAGAATTAATTTCTTCCTAGAATAAGAAATATATATATATATATATATACACTTGACAAGTAGAGTTTCATCCTTCAACTAATTTCTACCACATACTCATCTTTCACTCCAAAAGATAATAAAACTCAAAAATATTATATTTATCCTAATCGTATAAGGTTACAAATATTAACAAATACCATTTAAAAGAAGAAAAATATTTTTTAATAACTAGGGATTTCCTGTAGGCTAGTGGTAAGTAATAAAGGCCTGTCGCACTATGATTTTGGGTTCGATTTCTATAGTTTTGTCCGACAAGATGGGTTATCACCTGACCTGAAGGTTGTCATTTTCCAAAAATAATCATAAGAAATGTTTTAACCTTAAAAATACTATCCAAAGTTCAACTTATTCCATTCCAACCTTTATAGTTATCCAAAATACCTCTGTCCAGACTCTCTGTAAAAGGAATCTAAATTCCAAAATAAATTGTAACATCAAATTCCCAAAACAAAGTAAAGTTTCTCTTATTGTCACATACTGAAAATATGATTACCTTAGTCATATTAAAACATTAATAAAAACAATAAGTACTATAGTACAATCCTTTTATATATCACATTATTCTTATAACCAGAATATAATCATAGAGTCCAAAAGCATAAATACATTAATTTTTCCACTTCAACTGTAGTAACATCATAAGCTTGTCCTTGATCCCTTGGCCTTTTTTGAGGTAGGATTCCCTGATTCTTAGGACATTCATTTTCATAATTCCCTATTTATCTACAATTTTATCATTAAAAATTGAAAACCTCTTTCTTCCCCTTGAAATCACGAGCTTGGTGGACTTTTTTCACCACACTTATAACAAAATCCCATTCCTTTTAGGCAAGTACCAGGGTGTTTCTTCCCACAATTATCACATAATGGAAAATCCTTCTTTCCCCTTTTCCCTTTATCAGTCTCTTTCTCCACCATTCTATTATTCTCTTGCTTTACTTTGTTGTCATAAGATTTAGAGAATTCCTTTTCTGTTTTGATAGCACACGAGACAATATCTTCATACGATGGGAAGGATTGTGATACTAATGCTTGACGGAGAAATGATTTTAACACACAGAATAAATGATCAATCTTACTTATCAGATTACTCATATAATATTAAGCATTCCTTGATAACCTTTTAAATTTAGCTTCATACTTTGCGATATTCTCATACTCTTTTTGCCTCAGACTCAGAAATTGTATTTCAATATTCCTTTGATGGTAATGAAGAAAGTATTTTTCTACGAAAATTTCCTTAAACTACCTCCATTGCATACTTAATACTTCTTCATCTTCCTTTGTGTTTTGTATCAATGACCACCATTAATCAGCATCTCCAGGGAGGCGATAAACTTCCATGACAACTTTCTCCCTTTCACTACTCCCCAAAGCCTAAAATATTTTCTCTAGGGAACTTATCCATTGCTCAGGTTCCAATGGATTTGTACACCCATTGAATGTTGGTGGTTTTTTTCCTCATGAAGTGATATAACATTGACCCTCCACATTGTGGATCAGGGTGCTCCAAATGGGTAAGGTTATTATTCAAAACCTAAGTGAGTTGTCCCAGTATAGTGATAAGTTGATCAGAACCAGTTGCATCACCAAATCCACTATAATTATCTTAAGTAGGAGGAAAATCCCTACATGGATTACGTGCGTTGATACGGTTTCCATTTCTTAGACTAGACACCATTTCTAAACAATGGCATACACTATATTAGTTTATCAATCGCAATACATAATTACAAATTTCTAAAACCCTTAACATAAATTGAACAGTTTATGGATATAATCCATAATCATAAAAATGTTTTCTTTGAGGAAGTATATACCTATAAACCCTTCATAATGGTTTGTAAAGAAAATGATAATTATCCTAAGCATATCCCCCAGGAGTGTCGTATCCAAGAGTGCAGCAAGGCCCATTTTCATGCATGAGTTCTCGTTCGAGTCTAGCTCAAAGTGGTGTTTTATGGTTTTACCCCTAGGTACATCTATGCCAGAGCCTCCTCTACCTGCTCATATCCAGACATGGATGTATTTCTCGGAACACTCACAAAATCTCTACAATACCAAAATTCTAGGAAGTTATTCTATACAAATCTTCAAAGTCTATCTTAGGGATATGTGCTCTAATCAGAGTTTATCTAAATCTAGCTTCCAAGGTTTGTACTAAACTTCCTCTGATACCAACTGTAATGCCCTGACCCTAGTTACCTAGAGTCGGTGCATTATTACATAACATTGGCATGATATAAAAAAATCATGCCCTGAAAGACTGATCAATTTAGTATCCTTGGAAGTACTAGATACATACATATGTTTAACATTACATCATGAAATAAAAACAGCAACAACATCTTGTCTCCATAGACCACACTCATATCCCCTCAGACTATCCCTGTAGTTCAGTCATAAAATACTTCTTCACATCCTAGAAAAAATAAAACATATAAAGGGGTGAGCTCAGATGCTTAGTAAGGATAACAATATAGTGGAAACTTTCATAAATAAGCATAAACATTTAAGGCAATTTATAAATAAAAAAAAATCCTTTTAAACATTAACTTCAAAATAATATGGAAAAGATAAAATCAAATAATTCCATTTACTTATTCACATGGATATTCTACTAGTCTAATAATCACATGAAATATCAATAACCGCTTTCATTATAATGGAATGCATAATGTGAGACTTTCATAACCACATAGTCAAGGCCTTGTCCCAAGACTAAAAATAAGAATTTTCCAAGGCCTTGTGCCAAGACACTAGTTTGTCTCATAAAACCTACCAATGCATCGAGGATCTATAGCAGGCTCCACCCGTTACTTACTAAGTCCAATACATTCCTCATATAAAAAGGTTTAAACATAACATAAACATTCATATTGAAACTAGATTACAAAATGTCAATAATTCATCCATAAAACATGAATGGTATGAAGTAACACATCCACAGTCAAACATATCCCAAAAACTTCAATAAAATATGGAAGTTTTGTATCATAATAAATCAACTTCAAACAAACTTAAAATCCATCAATGGATGTTGACATAGATGAAATCAAAAATTTTTTAGAGAAATATCTTCTTCTATTTTGAAATCATTTAAAAGTCACATAATTATGAAGAAAACATTTATTTTGAAGATATTCTTATAATCTTATAAGGGAAGATTCGATGATGTTATAATGGCAGAAAATATCCACACCCGCCATATATGTTAAAAAAAAGACATTCTTGCCTTAATTTTGATGAAAAGTTTATAAAGGACCTTGTTTGGAAAACGACAGAAATGTTCCTTTATAAACATCTTATAAAAGTAAAACAAGGGTATAAATGACTTTAACCCATAGTTTATAAAATATTAAGAATTTTTTTAAATTCATTTTTAAGAAACATGGAAGTTGAGGATAAAGAGGTCCCAGTAGATAATTATGTATAAACAACCTCGGATAATGAAGAGATTGTAGAATTAACCCTTACCGATTTGGTAACTTATGAAACATACACCACATGAAAGAAGGACTATACCATGAATATGTAAATACCCATAATTTAAAGTATATTAAATTAATAATACAATCATGGGTAGTACATACACCACACTAAAGGAAATAGTGACAATTATAGCATGGATCTCACAGGAATACAAAGTGATATGAAGACCCCTTACCTTGTAATTTTCCTTGGTAGAGGGTAGGTTAAATTCATGTATAATAGTTAAATAATTTTTATTAAATTATAAAAGAATAATATACATAAATATGATATCATATATGATCTTCTAATATTTCTTTGTTAATAATATTTTAGTATTATTGTCGTTTCGGGTGTTAACTTACTTGTTTTATTTTATATGTTTTGTTAAATAATCCATGTTTGTTATGAGTAAGTTGTATATTATCCATATATAGAATGATATCAAGTACTTAAATATTATTTCTAATCATAAAATGAAAATTAGTCTTGAATGGATACGATGGGGAATGAATCTCATCACGTTTGTGGAGACGGTAGTCCGTACGTACAAATGAGCGACAATATCATTCTTTTGATATTAAAATCATATATAATTGGACATTATATAATATATAAATAATAATTATATTTTTATATTTATTATTTACATCATTTATACTCATTATTATACCCATCTAAATGATGAAATGTTTGAATAACAAACTACACCACGAGGTAGAGACGGTAAGCCGTACGTACGCATGTGTGGTGACTTTTTCTTTCATAGGATGGATAAAATAACTAATATGGTTGTACTATTTTTATAATAACATAAAATTATATATAAGATACTGGATTTATTATTTTATAATGGAAACAACAAAGAAGGAGGAAGTGGAATAAGAAAATAACTTGAAAGAGGTGATGAAATATTTACCTCTTCTTCGGGTTCTTCCTTTTGATTTGATCAAAATGGATCCTTAGGTTGGATTTATGATTAATGTAAGGCATATAGGATGAATTGAGGGAAGTTTATAGGATATTTTGGTAGGTTTTTTCAGATCCAAAAGGCTTTGATGGTGTGAAATTGGGGGAAGGGGGAGTGCCCTTTTATAAGATGGGTGAGGAGCACCTTAGGAAAAACTTAAAATATTATTTTATAATAAATTCATATTCAGTTTATAATGGCTCAAAATTGATTAATTTATAGTATAAGGTGGGTATGGGTCGAAAAACACTCAAAAAATAGGTTTTAGACATGTTTGGGTCACTATATTAACCTTATATTTTAGATTTAACTCTTAGTTAATTAATTTGACATTTGCCATGTGTCTTTGTATTTTTATATTATATGGTTAATAAACTTACTATAAACTTACAATCGAACCCCAAGTGGTTCCTTAATGATATAAAAATTATTATATAAGTACTTTGGTGTAATGTTATATTTTTGGAATACTATATCAATTAATAATATAATATTTGTTTTAAAAACTCTTTGATGTCAATTTTGACACTATTTAATATTTTTTTAAAGTCCTAAAAAAATTATTAATTCGAAATAAATTCATCTAATCAATTATAAAATGTCATATTAACCTATAAAATTATTTTATGGCATTAAAATCTTCAAATTATATTTATTGTAGCATTTATAATACCATTTATTTGATTCTTTCATTAATAAGGAAAATACTGCATAATCATTGTGTCATAAATAACATTAATTATTCAATGTATAAAAATTATAAATAAAATACCATTATGTAAGAAATATTTTTAGAGTTATAATGAATATTTATATTCGAATAGATAACATTTATAACCATATGTAAAAATTGTTTTAAGAAAACATATATGCATATGTCATGTTTGTATTTTCTTTAACTTAGTTAATATAAAGTGTCATTAATACTTAAAAGTGGATCCATGGGGTCCCAAAATCAATCCAAGTATTTCCATGGTCGGACATGTATCATCCAATAGGGTCAGGGCACGTGTTATGGTAATTTTATATTATTATAATATTATTTTTAACCCTTATTTACTGGATTTACCCTTTAACCATGGTAAATAAAATATTTTCTGAAGTAATTATTCAAAATTTCTAAAAAAAAACTTACCTATTTACAAAATTTGGACATCAGGATTCTAAATATAGAATCCATTTTTCTAAATTCAAAACACAGAAGTGGCAGAAATTAATTTAAAATTAATTCTCGTTGTCAAAACAAAAAGCGTGTTTAAGAAATAATAACTATCAAAAGATTGATACCTGTTTATGTCTAGTTTAAATGTGTAATTACATACAATGACCGACATTGTATGAAATGGTAAAATATAATCTAATTATATTTTAAAACCACTCAATATTATAATTTAGCACTACAAATTATTATGATTAAAAAATTTGTTTTTAATTAAAATTTAGTATTTTAAAGTATTCATAAAAATGAATGCTTTCAGAAAAAAACCAAAAATTCACCCTAAGATAATTTTGATATTTCGAATCAAAAAATGAAGTCCAATTTGAATAATAAAATTTATAAAATTTTAAAAAGTGGGTATTACTATTCATAACTGCTACTTTGATTGGTCGTAGTGTGTTAGAATCTTGAAGTTGCGTACAATGCAAGCTATTACATTATTCAAAGGGAAATGTACCATGAAATATTGGGGTGTTATATACATTATGTATACTACACCATTTCATAAATCAATGTAAATTTTTTATTTCATATGATTTCATGGAATTCAGATGTCTTTTAGTTGGTTTTGACATACTGATGCATGTTCCTAAAGGGTTCCAAACGTTTTAAAACTACATATTCAGTCATTCCACATAGACTTCATGTTTGATTGACATGTCACCTACTTGTACATTCCATTAATAATACTAATATGTTTTTATACTTATTTCACCTCATTTAAAGGATTTTTTCTATGGATCTTGCTGTTAGACACATGTTTTATTATTTTAAAACAATAAAATCATGTTTTAGGGAATATTAGGAAAAAATAACATTGTATTAATGTTTTTTTGGTCAACTATTTCACAATTCACTGTATGATTATTTTCTTATGACTTTATGGAATTTGGAGGCCGTTCAGTTGGTTTTGATCCCATAATGCTTGTTTTTAAAGGGAGTCAAACATTTAAAAACCAAATTTTCACTCATTCCAAGCATAATGCATGTGTGATCGATGTTTTTACTATTTACACACCTAAAAAATAATACTATGATGCTTTTCTTATGGTTTCACTTAATTATACGGTCATTTTCTATGGATATGGTCATTAAATGAATGTTTTTTTGTTTTAAAACTATAAAATTTTCTTTCAATCATCCTAAGAAAATAGTTCCTCATATTGATGTTTTGTATATTCTATTATTTTAAATATCACTATGGAATTTTTATTAAATTATTTCAAAATATTTTGAGGTCGTTCGGTTGGTTATGACCCCATGACACACGTTTTTAAAGGTAATCAATCCTCTAAAATCAACTTATTTATTCATTTTAGGACGATCTCATTTATAATTGATGTGAAATATTCTCTTAATCATCATAAATATTACTAATATGGGTTTCCTATTATATTAACTGATTTTGAGTCATTTTCTATTGATTTGACCATTAAATGCGGGTTTAAGTGTTTTAAAATAATGAATGTGTGTTTCGGTTCATCCAGAGAAAATGAAATCTTAGATTAACATTCTCTATATTTGACCATTTAACAATACATTGTATGTTTTTTCCTATGAATTCATAGAATTAAGAGGTCATTTGGTTGGTTTTTACCACATGACACATGTTTTTAAAGGGTGTTAATCCTTTAAAAACCAAAAATTTGGTTATTCCAAGAACACAACCTATCTAATTAGTATGTTTTATACTTTTACATGTAAAAAATAATACTAATATGGTTATCCTATGGTTTTAGGAAAATTTAATAACTTGTACCCATATATATTCACAATTACAAGTGTAATAATATTAACATACCTCAAATACTTTTATTATTTGATTGATGAAAAATTAATTTTTCTAGTATAATGTTAAAATAATTGTGAAATCCAACTAATTAATATACTTTTTCATGTTGAAATATTTATGATTAGAATCAAAAACTACCATAAAAAATGGTACATGAGACAAATAATTTCATAAAAAAATGAATTAAAAAAATATTTAACTCTTTCGATGAAGCATGGGCTATTTAAATTAGGCAATATTGTATAATACTTATAGAATACTGTTGAGTATTTTGATGTTAGTTTTTTCACTCCTTTAAGTTTAGTTTACTAACCTTATCATGTTTTACAAAAAACAATGAATTTTTTGAGGTTCACAAACTAAATAAGAAACATTTATAGCATTAAACACTAAATCTATGATACAATTTAGTTTAGACACCTACTAATCCATTAAAAATACCTTTTAATATAATTTAAAAAACAAAAAATTATGATATAATGTATAACATGAAAATATAATACATTTCACATGAATTTTAAGTTAAATCAATAATATACTACACTGTATAATAGAGCTCAAATATCCTTTAGTGTAGTAGAAATTCCTATGAATCAATATAGTAAAAACGCATGTCAATCAATGTATTTCGTTACCCATCAAAATTATCTTTGGCGATTATTTAACCATCATCGTAGTTACCAACCTATAAATTTAAGTATTCTACTTCTATATCTTAAAATATAAATAATATCTTAAAATATATTATTTGTAATCATAATGACCAATACATATTCAAAATAGATTAGAAAAAGAGGGCAGAAATCATTTGGCCAAGAAACTAAACATGAGAGATTAATTAATCCATAGATAAATTGAGAAGGAATTTAAAACACTTTAGGAATTACTAATGTTTTATAGATTTTCCTATATATTAAGACAACTTTCAACTAATACTATATCGAAAAATTAAAATAGAATCCTCTTAATTCGAAAATTTTCTACTTGATAAATGAGAAGAAATGAGTAGATTTATATACTAATATATTCTTAAAAAAATATTTTTTGCATAAAAAATAAAATAAAATTAGTAATTTGGGTTTGATAGTCAAATATATAGACATGGCCACATAAAAAATGGAATAACTATTTCCAAGGATTCATCAATTCATTCCCTTAATTGAATAAAAGTAACCAAAAGCCTTCACAAATTCATACATTTAATTTTTTCATGACACCGCATCTATCCTATAAATCAATAAACAAATAGGGAAATATATGATATTAAAATCATGTGTATAATTGTCATATATATAGTGAAAATTCATACAATTATTTAAAAATAGAATTTTTTGTATGGTTAAAATTTTTTGATTAAAAAATGTAGATAAAAATTGAAATAAAAAATATAAACTAAACACTTACATATTTATCAATTATAATCATGTTGATGAAACATATTTCATTTAAATATTTAAATAAATTACATTACAAAACATTAAGTCTTAAAACTTGTATCTTTAAAGGATCATCACCTTAAATGGTAATATTATAGAGTAAAGTGAAACTCCATTGAATTTTTGGGATAATTATATTAAATATAATAAAGATAAGTAAACTTACATTGTAATATCACCATGTATGTTTAAGTCATCCAAGACATTGGAAATTATAATCACACTAAATGTTTTTAGGGAAAATTTTAAATGAATGACCTCTGACATGTCAAAATAGAGAGATAACCTTACTGTATCTTGAGTAAAAATTATTCTTATACTTTATTACTTTAGAGAAACCTATATATGAATACAATGAACAAAATGATGATCATATTATCAATAAAAAATATTAATCTAATTAAAATATATTAAAATTCCTAAGGATTAATGATTATCAATTGAATAATCCTAAAAATATATAAATTGATCAAAAAAATTTCAGGAATTTCCTATTGTTTTAGTTTAGTCATGCTACATGACCATAATAACATGATCTTCCATGATATCCCCAATCATAATATTGTTCCTCAACTAGATTAGAGTATATGATCATCCAACTCAAAACATAATTGAAATTAATATAAATATATAAACAAAATCATTGAAAATATGAATTAATCTTATGCATTTTGAAATATGAAAATGGTGAATATTGGAAAATATATAACACATGAATTTTTACTAAGTGATCAAAGCCCAAGAAACACCTAAATTTTAGAAATTGAGAAAAAATAAAACAAAATTTTCAATGGATTTAGGGTATACAAATATACAGAAGAAGTGATCAACACAATTTGAAGAAAAAACCAAGGAACTTACAAAAATAATTAAAGGAGAGGGGCTAAGGAGGAGAAGAAACAATATATGCATATTAACTATGCATGTGATGAAACAATGATCAAACAAAAAACAATATTTCTTGTGAAGACTAGTTCACACCCATATAATTTATGTATCATAATGGAAAAAATACCAACAAGTTGGTAATTATAAAATAGGAATATTTAATGAATTAAATTACCCAAGTGCACCAGAAGCTATCTAAGTTCACATCCATAACCTACATATCCATAACTCGAATTATATTATCCAAAAACATTAATTAAATAATCCATAACATATATATTATGAATATTAATTAAATCATCCCTGAACACCTCAATAAACTCTATCTAAAATGGGAAAGGTGTACATAGATTCTTGAATTTAAAATAAATAATTCTATTACAATTGAAATAAAATTTATACATGTAACATACTATCACTTAGATAAAATGAATTATTCATTTCTTCATAAGAAAAAAACATTCTAAATATAAAGTAACGAGTGTTTAAAAAATTTCAATGATAAAAGTTCTTTAAGATTTGATTTCATTTAAAACTCGATTTACCTATATTTCCTTCCATAAATTCTAAACATCCTAATTAACTAATTTTCTTTATTAAAAAAACCATTAATTAAAGAAATAAAAATAATACATGGAAAATAGGGGTCATAGTTGTTTTAGGGAGTAGGGGATATTGAGGGGTGTGAAGTTATGAGAAGAGGGGAAGGGGGTTACTATGCTAAAGAGGAATTATGGGAAGAGAGTAGGAGGCACCAACTGCACCTTGTAGGGGGAGGGTCTATGACTAGGGGAGGGTCGAAGGCTACAAGGATAGATGGTGAGAGAGTGTTGATGACTTTAAAGGGGATCCATGGAAGGGGAGGGTTGGAGTATGGTGGGGGGATGGGGGATCAATGGTGGGGGATGAGGGGGTGGATGGATGGGGGATCAACGACGAGGGTGGGATAGGGGTTGGATGTCGGGGGCTCAACGGTTGGAGGTGGGAGTGACACATCACAAAGGTGGGGGATTGGGCCTCAATGGGGGGAGGGATGTATGAAAACCCATACTTCAAAACACTTTAATTCCCATTTTATTACATAAAGTTCACTTAATAAAACACCAGAAGATCATGAGGCCCATTTTGTTTGTATAATTAGGTAGAAAACCTAACAAATTTTCAAATAAATACAACTAAATTATTTAAAAACTCCCCAAAATTCACTTATATTCCATGAATATTCTAAAATAGAACGGGATAACCTAGGGATGTACATAATAAAGGGGTAAAAAATAAAGAACAATAAGGGAATAATCAAATAATAAAATGATGAATGCGATACATGTGCACCAATAGGCATATCAATGAGACATAAAAGGGATGATAATCATAATCATGAAAAATTAGGCATTATACAACATGATAATATCAAGTCAATATAAGAATGTGACAAAAACATAAAACATGAAATAATCATAAGTTGAGGATAACTACCAAGACAAAATAACATAGAAAAAGAAGTTTCATAATAGATTAGGTTCACTACTTATTACCACAGTTAACATTTCATTAGAGTTAAATAGTATTTCATACCTAGAATTAAGGCTTTCAATCACCAGGGCCTTCAGTCCTTATTCATGAGACACTTTGACTTAGGGATAATAAATTTTTAAGGGGTATACCTCTACCCAAATATAAATAAGTATTTCCATTCATAACAAAAATAATATTCTTTCCCAATTTTAAAAAATATATATAATTCTAGTTCCATTGCTCACTTTCATATCAGGTAAACGCATAAGTGTGCCACATAAATCAAACAAAATAAAGGCTCCTTGAATCAAAATTTACCCAATAAATAAAAATTTTGGGTTAAATTCATAGAATTCCCTAATCAATGAAGGATATGTACATCTTGGTGAATTACCTTGAGTGGAAATAAGGACGGGAATCCACTACAAAGATGTTTGGTATGGAAAATCACAAGATAATTTCATCAGAATAATGGGGGTACTTAAATATTAAAGGAGGGGTTTTATGAGAGTGAAATGGTTTTCTCATCACTTGGAAATCATAAGGAAAAAAATATGGATATTTAACAACATATACCAATATGAACAATTGGAAATTAAAAGGAATAATATAAAGAAATTTATTGAATAAAGAGGAGAAGTAGAGGATCACTTACCTTGATAGGTTTCTTCTTAAAGCATGGGAGGAGATTATCCAAATAATGGGGGAACCATGGGAGAGATATAGAGAGATAATGGAAGATTAAATTTGTTCTCTATGATTTTTTGGTGAATAATAATGGGATGTTGGGTTGGTTTTTTTAGAAAAAGAGAGGAAGAATTATTTATTAATTTCCAAACATAGGTTTTGGAATCTTTATAATAAATTAATTCAAACAAAAAACCATCCAAATGTTTTTACCATGTTTTCTAAAAATTAGGAGTTAATTTCATTATTTTTTAAGTCTAAGAATCAAAATCCATAAAATAATACCCATGGTGATGTATAAGTGAGACATGTTTATAAATAATTAAATTCAAAAACTTAGAATATAATATAGATTTTGGAGGATTCTTTAAGGTTTTATGAAATTAATAAAATAACATAAAAAATATATTATTTTAAAGGGAAAACATAATTGTTTTCATGGATACTCTTTATATTATTTATTACATAATTTTTAATATTTTATGATGTCATAATACATCCAATATATTTATAGTGTATTAAAGTTTCACCCAAAAAGTGGACTGTCTTGGAAGATCATGAAAAATTAATCATTGGATAATTTTTATGTTATGATTTCAAAAATAATATTTATTTTATCAAAATAATTCTCTATATATAATAATTTCACTTTTAAATAAAAAAATCCAGAATTATTGAAAAGTACTGATTTTTATGAAAATAAGAGTTTTCTATCCCCAATAAAAAATTACTTTTGACTTCATAAAATTATAGTATCATTTATATTAATAAATAATATGTAACAATAATATTTTATTAAAATATAATATATTTCAAAAAATATTGAATTCATTGGAATAAAGTTTCTTAATTAAAACTATATATTTCCCAATAATACAATTTGTGTTACATCATATCACAATATAATTTTTATTAAAATTATTTTTTAAAAATTATAAAGTAAAAAAAGATAAATATAATCATTTTTTTATAAAAAATAAAAATTCATACTAGTAGGGTTTATATACATATCCTTTTATTACACTAGTGAATTCCCTAAGGGTATGCTGTGCGATGATGATATTTTCTTAGGGTTCTTTGACATACATTATTTAGGAAATGATCTCAATGATCTTGAACTTCTCTCATAAATAGAATCACTTAGGATTTAATTGTTGAATCTTGAATTAGTATTGGTCATCTAAAAAATCTAGTGATTTTATCTGACTCAAAATCTTTGATATATGAGATTCATTGGTTAAGATCCTACTGGTCGAGGAAATCAATTCCTTTTTCCTTGTCAAATGGTTTTTTCCTAAACCTATATATATATATACTAATATTAATGGTCACTATACAACATATATATTATCAAGGGTTATAATGTATAATGGTATTTTAAAATTGATATGATATAACTTATAATTGTCCAAAATAAACAAAGTAGTGCATGTGTTTTCTATAGAGACATTACTTGATAAGGCATTTATTCATTCAAAAATGGAATTTCATTTATGAAAATTTGGGTAGTGACATGACAGGGGCTAGATGGAAGGGGTGGTATAGGGCCTGGATTGTAGGGGGATCGATGACCAAAGGTGGATTGGTATAGAGGTAGTGGTTGGGGGATTGAAAATGGAGGGGGTTGGGGTTGATGAGTGATGGAAAAAATTGGTTGAGGAGTGAAAAAGACAAGAGACCGTAGGAATATGGCATGATATCATCCTATATAATGGGAAGGTTACACCACAACTGAATATGAACCCCACTAATCTTGTTATGGAGATATAGAAGAAACATATTTTTATAAATGAACCTACAATATTTGAGGGAGTATAAGTGGCAGCAATAGGGCCTTCACTAGACCCACCAAGAGTATAAAGATAGAGATGGAGAAGATCACAAGCATCTATCACTGCTAGATCATCTTCTCCAAGTACCAAAAAGTAATATTTAATAAATACATGGATCTATATAGGTTAATTAGTGTGAGGATCAATACCATATTCTTATATCTCACCACTAATAAGCTATTTATTGATGGATGTCCAAATTTAGTTGATTCCATCATCCGTACCTTCATCCACAGGCTGCGGTGGTGAAAACTTTGATCTAGTTCAGGAAGAAGTTGTTTAACCAGTGTGGTTGATGAGAAAATTAGTTTTAGAGGAAGCATCAATCCTGGAATCTTTATGGACACCTCCAGAACAAACCTCTATAGAGGAGTTCAAGGATAAAGAGGGATGGGTGTGCAGTTTTCTAAGAAAGACTATAAAAATGACGGTGTTGAGGGAGATGAATGTTTTCAAAGGTAGTTACGATAAGTTTTTAGTTATGATTATCGAGGATTTATTATTGGGATAGGCTACCCAGAGTTCTCTTTCATTGCATGTTTTATGTATCATGCAACAAAAATAAGAAAAAAATGTAAAAAGAACTGGACTCGAGACGGGCTAGGTGTTTTAAACCATCTTTAATTATTTTTTTCTATTTTCTTTTAATATGCATCTAAATATTCTAAAATATTTTCTCAATATTTATTAGAATTTAGAATATCCACTATCGATCAAAATTTTTATAATTTCTCCATACATTTTTTGATTTCCATTGCGAAGCCTTAGATGACACAATAAATTTTTTTCTTAAACCGTTAACAAACAAGTATTTTCTCTGATATCGACATAATATAAATTATCACATGTTTTTTTAACTTTATTAAAATAATTTATATAATTTAATTTTAATTAGAAACCCTTTATACTGAATTTTGACTTAAAAACTGAGTTAAAAAGATATTTAACACTCTGAAAATTATGACAATGTCTATCAATATAAATAATATCAGTATTTTCCAATTCATTACTAGTGAGTTAAGTATTTATACATCCTTTAATATTCAATTCTTAATCACTACCAAATAAATATATTTCATATAATTGTCTATTAAAATTCTTCAAGAAATTCATATTACATATTATATGGGATGAAGACCCTCTATTCAAAATTTATGTACTTCTATTATTAGTTTATTTTAGTTATATTTTATCAAAATTTTCCTTCTTGATATTCCTTTTTTCATCCAAATATATTCTTAGATGATTTGATACTATTACTAATAACTTCCCATTATTTTCATCGTAATCTATAAAGTAAAAAACTTCTTCTTATTGAGGATGAAACACGTTTTTCAAGGGAACTAAACTATATTATCTTTTATATATAGTCTATTGACTTTCGTAATATGGAATTTCTATTCTCTTCCTCCAATAAATTTCTTTATTTAAAGAGTTAGAACAAATTAAATAGTTACCATAGAAAGAGTTTCTTCTATACTATGAAGAGTATGTTCTAAATATCCTTTATTGGATTCCAATATTTTATTATAAAGGCCAAAACTTCACATAAATAAATATTTCATATTAATAGAGAAATATTCATTAAATTATATAATTATCCATGCTATAATCCTTTATTTTTGTGCCTTTTTAAACTTTTAAACATAAACAACTAGGCCATAAGTGAGCTACGTCATCTTCCACTATATCCTTCATAACTAGAACCCTTCTTAGAAATATCTTACATAATAAATATATTCATAACCTGGTGAAAGGAAACATAATAAATGGTGATTTTATATGCTCAGTAAGGGTAAATAATGGAGATAATAAGTATAACGTGAACATAATGGTATGGGAACATGATAATAACAGTTCAAAACCATACCCTACATAGAAAAGATCATAATATTGAGTCATGTCATAAAGATTGGAAGTTAATAAGACATTAATAATAAAGGAATCAAATAAAATGAGATATAATGGAATAACATTGTCATAAGTCATGGAATTTATGGCATATACACGAGCATAGAGAATCATTTACATATTAGCCAAGGCTCATTGCCAAGATCGTCATAGTGAAAAAATTCATTTTCTAAATTGATTTCACTCCCCATTCCATCCCTATCTTACTGAATCAGGTTCACCCCATGTTCCACCCCTATCTCATTGAACCAGGTCAAATCCTCATTCAATTCATATATATCTCACAAGATATAAATATTTACACAATGAATTGGAGAGAGATATAGGTCCCACCCATCTCATAATTAAAACCATATTATGTATGAAACAATATCATACAAATTTACCATAACATAAACCATGAAATAAAATGGGTACTATAAACATTTCATCATATCCTAACCTATGGAAAAGTGATAGGTTTCATAATCAATTTATCATAGCATAACCTGTGAAAATAGGTGGGTTTTAGAGGAATTTATTCTTGGTATAACCCTTGGAAGAGAAATGGGTTTCATAAACATAATTATATAAAAAAATAAACCATTTAGAGAAATAATATGAATGAGATCATTGTATCATAACCCTAATAAGGAATAGGTAACATCAATAGATGTCTTCTTAGATGGAAATTTATTTTTATAGACAATTTAAAATATTTCCTGAGGAAAATACCTTTTTCTCTTTGAAAAAACTTTTTAAAGAAGAAAACTTTTTAAAGATCCTTTTATTTGAAAATAAATTTTAAAACTTATAAAATAAGCTTCAAAGAAATGATTAATCATGTTGGATAATAATTCTATTCATTTCGTACTTGTTAAAATTAATATTCTATTCACATTTTGGTAAAAGTAAAATGAGAATTGTTTTGGAAAATGACAAGAAGATTCTTTTCAAAAAAATTTGTAAAAATTAAAAAATGGGTAAATATGACTTTTAAAAATAATTTGAAAATAGTAAAGAAATTATTTTTTTTACAAAACATGGTTTTGGAAGATAATATTTTTCTGGATAAAGATATAAATAAAGTCTAATGATCTTATAAACATTTTCTCAACTATCTTAAGTACCAAAGAGAATAGAAATGGAACTATTACATGAGAATATCACGAATAACCATAATAGAATAAAATTCATGATTTTATTGAGATATGTAAATATCATATATATATAATATATTTATTTATAATGATCCATAAAATTTAATTATTGGAAATGAAATACACCATTCATTGTGACTGTAGGCTATACGTACACATGAATATTGTTTTCATTATCTTGATGGATTGAAATAAAGAAAAATAAATGATATATTATCATTATATAATTATTTTTATGTCATGTATATCATATATGTTCATTAAAATCATTTAAATACATTCCATGTAAATTTTTAATGAATCACATCACTTCATGAAGCGGTAGTCTTCCGTACAACGAACGACATTGTCGTACTCCCACAAAATGGAAAGTATGAAGGTATGTGTGATAAAAAAATTATAGAATCATAATATCATCATAAATATCATAAATATCATATATAAACAATAAAAAAATCATTATTGACATCCTTGATAGGTGTTAATGAAAAAAATAAATGAAGGGGTGGAGGAAGAAATAAAATAAAAACGCTCGTTCATGAATGTTACCTATTCCTTGGGTATATTACTTAGGTTTGAACCAAAATATATACTAGATTTTATTTATATCAAAAATAAATCTTATATTATGATGTTTCAAAATTTTTGGAGGTGATTAATGAGGTGATTGGTCGAACCAAAGAGGCTTGAAGGTGTGAAGAAGAGAGGAGAGAGGGTGGCCTTTTATAATTGAGAAGGGGTAGAATTTTTGTAAATATCCAAAATTATTTACTATTGGGAGGTATATATTACCTAATTTGCCTAACAAATTGACCAATAATGGATTTTAGGTATGATGTGGTCAATAAAAACCTCTACAATAAAAAAATAAACACATTTTTATCAAGTTATTCCATAGTTTTTAAGTTTACTCAATTTTATCCTTATATTTTTTTACCATGGTAACTTGTATCCATTTATTTACTTAGGTAATTTATCCTTTAATACAAAATTAAACCAATCATTATTATACCTAAGTATTCCTGATATGAATCCAATTTATTAAATAAAAATCATATGTGTGTGAAAAATTAATTTTGATATGAACACATGCAATGTGGAAAACCACATTTTAACATTAATAATAGTAATTAATTTTAACTATTTTCACTATTTATTATAGTAAAAAATAATTTGAACCTATCAAATAATATAAATTATTTTTATTCCAAATATGGAATCCATTTTTCCATAATCCATTGACAGATGAGCCATAATTTAATTTAAAATAAATCTCACAGATGTGATGAGAAAGTGGGGTTTTAATGAGAAAAGTTCAAAAGTTTGAAATGATTTTAAATCAAAAATCAATATGAAAATTATTAAAATGAAATAAATTGGATTAATAGATATATAATCAGGAAAATTTTACTTTAAAACCAATTTAAAATATAATTTAACTTTATATATAATTTAAATGAAAAGGTAGTTTTCAATTAAAATTCCTCAATATTTATCAAAAGATGAAACTTTTCAAAAAAATCCCAAAAATTCAACTCAAGATAATTTTTTTATGTAACTTTAAAAAATAAAATAAAATTTATAATATTAATTTTTAAAAAGTTTCTAAAAAATTATTTTCTTAATATTCATAAAAATACATAAAAATATTTTTTTAGAAAATAGTATTTTTGAAACATATATACTTTACCAAAAAATAGGTAATTTTTATATAAAACCATTCTAATTAATATTTTAAAAGTATTCATTACTATTCATATTACTATGTTTAATGGATAAGTTATGACAGTCTTATTTAAATGATTATAATTATAATTAATCATTGTTTTTTAGAAACTCAATGTTGTATATAACGTTAGTTAAACTTGGTGTTGTGTGCAATGAAAGATTAACTTTGTGTTGTGTATAATGAAATATTAAATTAGTGTTGCGTATAATGAAATCCAACAAACAAATTTAATTTATTCTAAAAAGACTTATAAAAAATTGGTGTATCATTCTACCCCCCTTAAATTAAAATTTTCCCTTAAAATTCATCATTATGATACAAAAAAATGAGGATACGTCTTCCTCATCATATCCTGAGGTTCCAAAATAGCTTCCTCGAACTAGTAGTTTCACCAAAAAACTTTCACCAGGTGAGTGGTCTTGTTTCATAGAACATTATCTGTATGATCCAGAATCTCCAATGTTTATAGTCTACTGTCGTAATATGATCAAAATTTTTAAATGGATAGATATACTAAGGGCTTAGTTTCCCTTTCTTCATGAATCTAATTACCTTTTTTCATGGGGAAATTCTTAAAAACACCATGTCTGTAACCTCAAACTCTAGATCATGTTGGATATTTTCTACATAACTTTTCAGGTGACTCTAATATTCCTTTATGTGTTACTAAATAGTTGTAACATTATATGTCATTTTTTAGCTATATCAGGCCCCAATATATTTCTTTATACAACTTTATTCCAAAATGTTAGATCTCTACAATTCATTAAATATAGGGTTTCATAAGGATCCATCTGAATTATTGAGTGAAATCTATTGTTGTAATAAACCTCAACTAAAGGAATGTTTTTATCCCAAACACCTTTAAAATCCATATAACAAGATATAAACATATCCTTTAGGGTTTGAGTTGTTCTTTCATTCTAACCATCTGATTTGGGATAATATGTAGTGATGAAAAACTACTCTATATCAAGAGCTTTCTAAAGAATTCACCAGAACAATAAGGTAAACACCAGATCCTAATTAGATATAACGAAATGTGGTACTCCATGAATCCTTAACACTTCCTTAATATATATCCTATAGAGATGATCCAAAGAGTAAATTTATATGATACCAATGAAGTTTTCTAACTTTGTAAGGTGATCAAATTCAACCTAAATAGAATTATTACCTTTAGAAATTTTGGGGAGTCCAATAAATAAATCCATAGTTATGTTTCCCATTTCCATTCTTGTATGGGTAATGGATGTAACATCCCCTTAGATTTTTTTTCAGCCTTAACTTGCTGGAATACCAAGCACTGAGATACAAACTCTGTAATATGTATCTTCATTCCATCCCAAAAATTTTTTTATTTCAAATATCTATACATCTTTGTAATTCTAGGATGACTAGAGAATGAAGAACTATAATATTTCTATAGAAAACACTTCCTAAAATTTGGTATGCATAGAGCACATACATAGTTCCTAAACATTATCATTCTATCATGATTGTGGTTAAACTTAGGAACATTTCTAACTTTCTTTTACAGCTCAACATATTTATTATAATACCCTTTAATTTTCACTTGGATATATAGTTGAACATTAAATTGGTAAATATATTATTTTTCCATTTCCTTTAGGATTTCTAGATCCATTCTTTTCAAATCCATAAATACTATATCTTTTTTGTCCCTCAGAAAGGATTAGCTCTCATGATCTTTTTGACTCAAAGCATCAACTACCTTGTTATATTTCCTAGTGTGGTAATGTGTTGAGAAATAATGATATTTAATCATCTCTAAACATATTCTATTAAACATATTTAACTCCTTCTCGGTTAATATATACTTTAATTTTTTTATTAGTATATATATCACACTTTTCTATATAAAGATAACACCTTTATATATTTAATATAGAAAATACCACAGCTAACTGTGAATCAGGATTTGGGTAATTTTTCTCATGAATATTCAATTTTCATGAGGAATAATTTATAACCATATCATTCTACATAATAAATCATTACAATACCTTCTTTTATGAGTCACTATATATTAATAACCCTCTCCACTAGAGGGTAATGTATGTACAAGTGTGTTAACCAATATTTAATTAGTTTCCTTGATATTCTCCACACATTCATCTATCCAGAGGAACATAGATCCCTTTCGAGTTAACTTGTTGAGTGGATTAGATAGTCCTAAGAAATTATCCATAAACCATAGTAATATCTAGCTAAATAATGAAAACTATGGATCTCAGTCCTGATCGTTGGTTTGGGAAAACATTTAATAGCCTCTTCCTTTAATGGATCTACTGATATACCCTCTCTTGAGATTATATGGCCCAAGAATGAAGCATCTTCCAACTAAAATTCACACATTGTATGTTTTTTATATATATTTTCGTTCTATAGGTTCTTTAGTACCATTCTCATGTGGTATTTATGCTCTTCCATTCCCTTTGAATAGATAAGAATATCATCTATAAATACTACCACAAACTAATTGAGGTAGTATCTAAAGACCGTATTCATTAAATCTATGAAGATATCATGAGAATCAGTATGATAAAAATGAATCACTATATTCATAGATTCCATACCTCATACAGAATGCAGTCTTGGGTATATCCTCCTTCTTTAATCCGAATTGATGAAAACCAGAATTAGGGTAAATATTGGAAAAGTATTGAACTCTGTGGAGTTGATTAAACAAGTCATAAATATGGGGAATATGATACTTTTTCCTAATTGTGGCCTTGTTCAGATCTCGATAATCAATTCAGAGTCACATATATCCATCTTTGTTTTAAGAAAAATGAACTCGTGCACCCCATGGTGACACACTTGGCTGAATGAATCCCTTGTCAAGGTTCTCTTGGAGTTTCTTTTTCAATTTCAACAACTCAATTAGGGCCATTATATAGGTATTATTTTATGTTAGTGTAGAAATAGGTATGAGTTCTTTTGATAACTCAAATTCATGTTCTGGGTGAGGACTAGGAAACTATTTTCTAAATACATCAAAAATTCTTACACAATAGGCATATCATCGATGTAGAGTTTCTACAGAACCATTTATGATAAGCTTCTATTATGAATGGAAATTAAGATCCATGAAATGTATGTGTTCTCGATTGAAAGTTAATTATTATATTCACATTGATAGTTGATTGTAACATCCTGGATTGACTGATTGTGGGACCAGTAGCTGGAACGATTTCCACATGACCTCAAGCATACCTCCCCATATGCCAGAGGTTGCTGAATTGTAACAAGGGTCTAATGATGGCATGACATGGAGACTATACCCTCATGATCATATTATCACAATGGTATAACAATGAATAATTAAAAGATAACAGTAAAAGTATTAATAATAAATTAAAAGTAGTATAAGAATATAATTTTCAAAATAAACATAAATGGGCATAGCCAAATACAACCTTGCATTCATGTTCATGTGATAAATGATCCAAAGAAAGAATCATATATTAGAGAGATATGATACAAGACATGAATAATGAAAACAAAAAAATAATCCCCAAGGGAGATATCTACAGGACTCATGAGTACTAGATCAGTCATGTACTCCTAATATTCCATGTACAATGCATAACACAAGAAATAATCCATGAACCCGAGAATATGAGATCTGGTTGGGTACCCCAGTTCAATGGAGGCCCGATTAAAGTGTGAGATATACTCAGTAGACCACCACTAATGATTTCTAAATCATAATGAAGTCCATTAATATAAATACAATAGTTTTTTAGGTATAATAAATAAAATTGGAAATAAGTAAATCAAAGTAACAAGTGAGGCACTAGTTCCTTAAGGACACTAGGCTGACCATTACTTCTTCATCCTAAGTCATAATTCCTCTGAGTATATCGATATATATTAAGATATTTATACATATATATACACTATAGACATAATGATGTTTGTAGTCATATATATGGATACACAGTATTAGCTAAGACTTGAGGCGTAACTCAGGTGTCCATGAATAATTCTATTCATACTAATAATTAAAATCTCATAGTAATAAATAAGGGTCATCATTCCTAAGGATCATAATCAATATAGGCCTCTATGAAAAGTATCACAAATAATGTAAGACACCATGCTGAGTATCATGAATAACAACAAGTAGGGTTATACCCATCTTCTTAATCAAGGGGCCATGGAATGTCATTCCCAACAACCTAAGTGATGTGGTTGTCATGAAAACATCCTCAACAAAGGGGGTGTGAACACATCATGGCCAAAAACCCTACTTGAGGTCCTGTTAATAATTAATCTATACAAGGTAATCCTACTTTACCTAGGTTCCCTTATTAAAATATTCCCTAAAGATGTAACTAGCATCGCTCAAGGCATAATGGATCCCTTTTAATACAATTCATTTAACATTTAGAAATTTTCCAAGTGTTTATCCACTTCTTTTCTATACTTCAACTATAAAATAATAAATAATTACATGTACATAAGAGTTCTACATCACATCAAAATACAAAATAATCAAAAGGCCATATCATAGAATTCAATTATCATATACTAGGTATAAAAAGTAGGTACACGTACATTTATCATTTTAATTAACCCATTCAATTTCCCTGTTTTATTAAGGAATATTGTGGACCTTATAGGTGGTTTTATTATAAATGGGGGAAAGGCTATCATATTAAATTTATTTAACTCAATAAGTTTATACTTACAAGATGGATCACTTAGTACAATTTAAATGTAAACTAATTAGAAAACAATAAATTATGATCAAGAGTATCTAAATAACATCCCATGGGGGTTATTTAATTACATAAGGAGGCATATCGGTCAATGTGTGTAAATAAATCACCCAAAAGGGGTGGTTCAGGTTGAGGTTAAAATCCTTAAATAGTTTAATTCTAAGTAGAATGAAAATATAATTTAAGGAACTGGGTATTACATTACTTATTTCACATTTTAAAGAAAACACATAGAGAATCCGGTGTGTGAAAATATGATGTAATTTATAACCGAGTAATACATTAGGGGATAAGATTTAGAAAACCTACCTCATTCTTATGATGGTCCACTCATCCAATATCAAGGCTTGAATCGATCCAGTTTGAGATAAAATGAAGAAATTGATAAATTCATTGGAAATAGGGAGAATTATCTCACACCATGATAAAATTTATGAAAAAAATAGAAATTGAAAAAATAAGGAAGGGTATTCATAGAGTCACTAAGGGATATCCATTGTGACAAACATTGATAAAAATTATTGCCAGATGAAGAAGATATTCCCATGGATGGAGAAGATAAGGAGGGAACCCTCAGTGGTATGCTACTCATGAAGAATGGGAAGAAAAAGAGGAGAAGATGAATTAAAATGTTGGAGGGGGGAATGGGGATCTCACCACCATCAATGAGGTGTATGGTTTGACATCATGGTGGGCGAAACCATGTTCCCACCAAGCACTCAACACCGCCCAAGGAACCCCCTCCCATGGGGTATCTATACGGTTTGGCTAACCATGTGTAGCCCATGGAAAAGACCTCTATCAAGGTGTATACAGTACCACACGACCATAAAAATCCTCTCACATGGTTATAACAAACTATAAAATACGTCTAGCTCTACTGGATCAGTTTCATAGTTTTCTTTAGTGGGATTCACAGTTTTAGAAAAATCATACACCCTTACCAATTCCTCTTGAACTTGGGTTTTAAAGGCCCAATGCTCCCAAAACATAACCGAACACCTGAATAACCTCTTATAACTTATACCAATTATAAAATAGACACACATAAGTTGTAAAAATCCTAAATTTTATTTTGAATCTTGGTTTACAATTTGGTTTTTACACCAAACTGAAAACTCATGTTTCTTCCGAAAATTTCATTCATTTCAAAAACATGGGCCATTACAACCTCCCCACCTTATAAATTTTCATATATGATAATACATGGGGAAATAAACATCCCCCAAACCTTATAAAGTCATAATTTTTCATAAAAACATGCACTTTGTGTTTCCAAACACCAAACACATCTCTGAACATTACTTCAAGCATACGGTACATAAGTTGTAGAAATTTGAGCCAACAATTTTTTTATAAGCTAAAACATCGAGATAGTGCTTACCTGATCCCATAAAACTAAATACATGATCATTTCATTATTTCTTTAATCACCTAGCCTATGATATTTCCCACCAAATGTTCTATAATTTAATGTCTAACCCCTAGCCATGGTACTTTCCAGAATCAAAATTGGTTATTTAAGTGTTCCCATAGTGTTCTAATAATTATTATGGCATGTTTCTCATCTTTAATGAATGGTTAAATCCAAATTGACCTAATTTAGATAGATAGAGGTATATTTTCATGAAAAAACATACCCTACACAGACTTCACATGTCTCATCCCAATGAAATTTTATTAAAAAGTTCCTCATTTAATGCATTCAATGGAACATGAAGGAACATGTCGAGTCATCTATGAATTACCATTCACAAAAACACTCATCTTATATGGCTAACATATCACAACCCAAAACACAATTATTTTTCCCAAGACACCACATGTTTTTTTCAAGCACTTCCACCAAATCCCATACTCGATTAGTGGTTATGTATTTATGTTGAAACTCTTCTTATTCATTTAAATTTTCATGCCTTAGCATGAACATGGGTGTATACCTGATCCACACAGATAGATCATCACCCTCAAAACATCCTAACTGAGATCGACTGATGGCCAAGGTAAACCTAGAATCATCCACTAGATTCCATGGAGCATATCCATGGTATTACATACACCACCATTTAAAATTGAGACATCGGTACATAGCTAAGACACCCACATACCAAAACACAGACTGAGTCCAACGATAGTTAGGTCAAATAACCGGCTAGTGTCCAGGAGTCCATCCAAGGAATTCCTACTTGGGAACCCAAGTATCACTCAGGAAAAACCATTCCTCTAAGAATAACCATACTTCTAGAGTGCCACTTTGATGGGGCCTTTTTATCAAAATGGAGGGGCACATAAGTTTTTAGCTCGATGTATAACTGACACTCCCTTAGTGAATCCTAGACGATATCAAGATATGGGGAATGATCTTCACAAATAAGAGAGTACACTAAGAGGATATCAAGAATTAACAATAAAACACAAGACACTCCCATTATATTAAGGATGAATATCCCAGTATAATTTCAAACCAACCACATCCATCAATAGAAATAAAGAACAGTCAAACCCCTACATGTTGATATCTTTCAAAAGAGTTCAACTATAGTTTCCGATGCATCATCATTAACCAATCACCATGCCTTTACTACGTAAAGAATAATGTGATCACCCAATTATGACCACCGAATTCCATACTTGAGTAAAAACATTTTTAGAGGTTTCATACTCATCTAAACATAACATCATCATGCGACCTCACAAGCACCAACACATTTGAAATCTTACCAACCTCATGCGAATTCAAAAGAAGTTCTGACTATAAACAAATGGTCCTTCTATGTTGTGTTCCATATAATTGTAAGAATAGAATTTTTCTGAAATAAAAGTGACACTTCCCACCTTAGGAGTTTCATCACCATAATATTTATAGAAAAAGAGAACTCATTACATAGAACACGATCCATCGATGACTAAACAAGATTATAGAGGTGACCAACATTATTTAGAATGAGTTTGATTGAAAGGAAAGATAGACTAGCCACCTAAAATACCACCAAGATAGATTTAATTTAGAAATATGTATGACACTCCTCCCTAGTTACATCTACATTCACAATAACATCAGGTGTAAAATCCAATACTAACTGACTAACATGTCAAAAAACCCAATCCTTTTATGACTTCATCCCAAGCATTGTGATGAGTCTTATTTATTCTAATTCCAAGGTCACTCCACTCTGTATATGAACCATGAACATAGAACAATATATCAAGTGAAAAAAAATTATTACCAAACTCATATGGTTTTTTAAACCATTTTAGGGACTCGAAGGGTACCACATGTATTAACACATACAACCCCGAGATTTCAACCACACTACAACACATAATTGATACTATCCATAAGATTATCTTATCTATATATCCTAGAATCATATAGAATATCCAATAAGTTTATTTTCATAGTCATATCATCACATATGAATATTAAATGAGATGATGAACTTCTTAGTTTTCCAAAATTGAAGAGGAAGAAGGAGAAGAGCCACACAACCTACTATGTGGTTGAGGAAGCCCTAGGAATGCCTAACCCAATGAACTGGAGAATTAATCTAAGATTTAACACTTATTAAGTGTAAAACTACCACATAACCACCCATCCATATTAGGTGTAATTTTATAACCAAGATTCATGTACAAGACAAACGACACCTGAATGGAACCTTAATTTTGAAATGGTTCACAAGAATTTAAGAAGGTTGTAAGTTATGAGGGTACTAACTTTATCAGGATAGCCTCATACACAATTAGAAAGAGTCTAACCCATATTTAGGTAAATATGAAGAGGTCACTAGTCTCTATCAACTATCATTTAAGGTTATAAAAATCCTATGGTCAATTCTCATGTTCACATCCAAGGTAAAACTCAAAGAACATTTAAACTGACCTCACCCGAGGGTCGAAACTAAGAACACCACGTCAAGTATTAGTTTAAGACATTAAACCAATTTAAATTTAGTTATTTAAACATTTCAAGGCTTTTTTTCTAGAATATATAGTTCTAGACATAAGGAAAAGTGTTTAGTACTTTATTTAACGAAATTCACAAGGCACATAGACAAGTTTTGTCAAACTTCATTTCAAGAATTATTTATTTAACTCACATCCTATCATGTTTAAGAAATTTATCACAAAAAATCCTTTTATCCATATTATTTATCTAGAAGGATTATCACAAATTATCTTTGTTAATGAAAATGTATATTCCAATCTATAGATGAAAACACACTTTAGTTTGTAATTGGAATTATAATTAACTAACACCTAAAATAATCATGGATGAAAAGTAGATAACAGGTCTGTTATAAATAAAAAAGGAACTAGAAAAGTAAGATTCCACCATATGCCTATATGATAAACCATATAAGAAGCTAAATAAGCTTTAAATAACCATCCCTATATAACATATCATATCCCCATGGGGTTGTTTAGAAGGGCATATCAAAGTAATGATGACCTACGAGGGTCCCACTGAGACAACCTGGGTTCCTCAAAATACAACCCAAAAGCTGTTTCTTATAAAATATTTATGCAACCTCAAAGGTTTATCTCATAAAAAAATTCCCAACTAACCTACGTGGGACTAGTTGTGCATTTTAAGTTTAGTCATACGACTCTCTATGCCCAGGTAAAAAAGGTAAAATCCTTTACATAAGCAGCTATTTCATTTAAAGTTAAAAATTCAAAAAAAATTATATTTACAACAACTTCAGGGTATATGAAGCTCACATATAATGGTTAAATTATATGGGTTACCGTATCCAAATTTATAAAGACCCTATAGACTTTAAAAATTGAATATCGTATCCTGTTTAATCATAACTAGTATGTTTGAGCCCATACAACCAATTTTTCATGGATCAAACATATCTTGATTGGTTAGTTAAGGTGCGAACATCAATCTATATGGTGAAACACCATTTAGGTTGATGATGACACTTTAATAACCTATTGTATATCAAAATTATAACTATTCTTGTTATCACAAGTAGTAGATTAAATCATATAATAAGAAACCACAATAACATGGAATATAAAGGCAATGTATATTAGTTAGTCACCTAAACATGGTGACCAATTATGGATGATGAAAAATACAATATCATAGCATAATAAACACAAGAACATGTTTTATCAGAAATCATGCTAATAAATTACCCACTCAAGGCATACAAATAAGCATGTTATACACCCAAGTAACATATCATAACTATCAGGATAACTAGGGATGAAACCTACATGGCATGGAATATAAATGTAATGTGAATCTGTATGTGCCTATAATGATTCATGTAATACTACTTTCCAACCATTCCATGAGTAAAATACCATAAATCTTATATATTAGTCAATAAGGGAAGGTACAATGGTTACTCAAATTAAAATCATAATCAATTGTTACAACGAATGACATGAACATCAATCCCATCCCTAGACACTTAGTCTTTCCCCTGTAAATGAGTTTATTACTCCCTCACACAAATATTTACCAAAAATTGGAATATTCCTAGTATCCTGTCTACCAACCCAAAATTGTAAGACAAAAGGAAACACAATCTCTGATACCAATTTGTAGCATCCTGACACAACTTACTATGGAACCAGTAGTTGGACTAGTTTCCACATGGACTTAAGCATGACCCATTGTATTCTAGAGGATTCCTAATAGTAGTGAGAATCTAGTGATTGTATGGTGAGGATACTATACCCTCATGATCAGTGTAGAACATCGATACAATAATGAATAATCAACATATAGCTATAAAAGCAGTATTAATAAATGAAAAGTAGTCGAAGAATATAATACAATGAATAAACATAAATGACCATAACCAAATACAACATTTCTTGAATGTCCATGTGATTATACAAAATACAAATTAGTAAGCATACAGTAGAGAGATATGATACAAGACATGAATAAGGAAAAAAACAAAATCCCCAAGGGTGATCTCCACGAACATCATAAGTTCTACCTCAGTCCTGTGCTCCTAAGATCCCATGCACAATTCAAAACAAAAGAAATAATCCATGGATCTATAAATATGAGATATTCTCAGGTACCCTAGTGAAATGGTGTCCTAATCAAGATGTGAAATATATTCAATAAACCACCATCAATGGAGACTAAAGAAAAATCTAGTCTGTGAAAATAAATATAGTAGTGTGAAAATATAATAAATAAATCAGTAAATAAGAAAATAAAAGTAACAAGTCTTGTTTAGGATTCTCAAGGATACCATGCCGACCATACTTTCTTCAACATAAGATAGAATACCCTTGAGTATAAATATATAAATATATGTTCACATATATATGAACTATTTATGTAGTTACATTTATAGCTATATTTAGGGATATGTAGTATTTTTCTGGACCCGAGGCGTAACTTAAGCATCCATGAAAAATTATAATCATAATAATAATAAGAATATCAGAATAATGAATAAGAGTAATAATTCCCAAGTATTAGAATCAGTATAGATAACCATAATGAGTATCATAAATAATGTAGGACTTCATACCAAGTATCATGAATAACAATGAGGAGGTTCATACCCAACCTCCAAATCAAGGGGGAATGGAACATTATTCCCAAAAACTCAAGTTATGTGGATTCCATGAAAATATCCTTAACCAATGGGGTGTGACATGTCATGGACAATAACCCTACTCAGGGTCCCTTTAATCATTAAACTATACAAGGTAATCCTGATTTCCTTATGAGCCCTTATCCTGATTTTCCATAAAGAGGAAACCTGTCTCACTCAAGGAAAAGTGGTTCTTTTTTAATATAATTAATTTAACATTTATAAATATTCCAAGTTTTCATCCATTCCTTTTATATAATTAAATTATAATAAATAAATATGGAAATATCAATAAGCATCCCGCATCACATCATAATAAAAAATAATTAAAAGGCCATATCATAACATGCCATTATCATAAACTTGGTATAAAGAAGGAGGGACATGTACATTTATCATTTAAATTAACCAATTAAATTTACCCATTTTTATTAATAAGATAATACACCACAAAGGTGGTTTTATTAAAAATGGGGGAAAGGCTATCATATTAAATTCATTTAACTCATTGATTTTATCCTTACAAGAGGAATCACTCAGCAAAATTTAAACATAAATTAATTATAATACAATGAATTTTGATCAATAGTATCTAAAAAATATCCAAATAGGGTGTTTTAATTACATGAGTAGGCATAAGGGTCAAGGAATATAAATAAATCACCCCAAGAGGGTGGTTCGGGTTGAGGTGAACATCATCCAATGGTTTAATTATAATCATAACAACAATATAATTTTAGGAATTAGGTATTACATAACTAATTTCACATTAAAAAAACACATGGAGAATATGATGTGTGGAACCATGATGTAATTTATAACCAATAACAACTTTAGTTTAAAAACACTAGACCACCTACCTCGTGCATAAGATAGTCCACTTGTCCAATATCGAGGCCCGGATCGATCCAGTTCAAGAGAAAATGTTGAAACAGAAAAATTTTCTGAAAATAGTGTGGATTATATCACACCAAGATATCATTTAAAGAAGAAATATTAATTGATAAAATAAGGAAGTTGATTCATTGGCTCATTGAGGGCTATCCAATGTGATGAACGTATGTCAAAATGGTCTCCAGATGAAGAAGATATCCTCGTGGAAGGAGAAGAGAAGGAGTGAACCCCTAGTGGGATGCTGTATGTAGGGGAGGAGAATAAAAATAGGGGATACATAATTAAAAATATGGAGGGGAAAATAATAATTTTAAAACTTTTACCAAGGATTATGGTTTGACCACACAGTTGTCCAAATTGTGCACTCAACACAACCCATAGAACGCCCCACCAAAGGCTATCTGCACGGTTTAGATAACCTTGAACAACCTATGAAAAATAACTATGTCATTATTTCATCAACACCCTCATATCCATGTGTATTATCTCACTTGGTTAGACCAAACCATGAAATACATATATCTCTATTGGATAATATGGATAATTTACTTTGGTGGGTAACACCATTTTCGAAAAACCACATACCCTTACCAGTTCCTCCAGAACTTGGGTTTCTGGGGCCTAACGCAACAAGAACTCAACAGGGAACCTAAGGAACCTCTTAGACCTTCAAAAAATTCTAAAAACATCACACTTAAGTATTCAAACTCATTTAATTTCATTCCAAATCATTTTAAGACATTTGTTCTATCCACCAAAATAAAAATTCAAGTTCCATTGGAAAATTTCATCCGATCCAAAAACACGAGTAATTAAAACTATCATAGGTTGGTTTTGGAATATAAAATATGAATTTTCTTCCTAAAAAATTTATGTAGTATTTATTTATAGAAATATAATACATTCTTATGATGACATAAAATTCAACCATAGGAATATTAAAAAGATTTATAGGAATAACATTCCCACAAACATCAATTAGATAGAAATCATATACTTGAGATGATATCATCATACCATTAGGGGTTTTCACCACTATTTCAACATATAATAAATTAAGTGTAATATTTATAACCTTATAAATTTCTTCAATTATGATAGAATGGGTAGATACAAAGTCAAATGACACATTAGTAGTTTTAGAGTGGATGGTAAGTGTTCCTTTCACCTCATCGTTATCACACCCTTCATCAGAAATAGTGACCGCATAAAATTTACCCTTATATACTAGCTTAAGAGTTTTATGACATCGATCATCATCATTAAAAATCATGTTTGGGAACTGGCTAGTATAACGACCATTCTCCTTACACTTGAAGCACTGAAGTGTGAGTGGTGAATTTTGAGCAACCTTCTCTCTATTCGTATAATTAGAAATCTTTTCCCCATCACACCAACAATAAATTACCTGATGAACCTTACTTTAACAATTAAAACATTTACAATTCCATTTAATAAATTTTATTCTATGTTTCTTCCCACACTTTGAGTATAAAGTAAATATCAACTTCCCTCCCCATGGTTTCTGTTTTTATTTTGAACTCCATCTTCCTTTTATTGTCAAAACCATGAGATTGATGCTTAAATCCAGACTCCATTTCAACATTGATAGAATATAGAATGATCTCTTCATAGATATTAAAATCTATTATGGATAACTACATTCAGATACTTGGTTTCTAGACATTTATGAATTGTTCAACATTAATTTTAGGTTGGATGATAACACCAGAAGAGTACCTTACAAGTCTTGTATGTTTTGCCTCATAGGTACTAAAAGATTCCTCATACATTTAATTTAGCTCAAGGAAATCATTCTCTATCTTTGTAAAAATAATACAAGGAAATTAATTATTTAAAAATAATTTCTTGAACTCATCCCAATTTATGGAGATAATTTCAACTTTTTCCCTCATATTATTGATAAGATCCCACCATTGATTCACTTCACATTATAAATAGTAGATATTAAAAATGAATTTTTCATTTTCCATACACTGTATAATGGAAAATATATTTTCAGTGGTACTAATACATTATTTAGAAACCATAGGATAAACATATACACTTAAGGATGGCAGTTTTCTTCTTTTGAAGGACTCAATAAAATGTTGTCATCTCTATTATTTTTTTGGAAGTATAGCATGATTCATAACTTGAGTATTCCATGTAAGAATAAAAACAAGATTTTTCATTCCAAATCCCAAAATGTTTGGAGACTTATGAGAAAAATAATTTCATTTTCCATCATACTCTACATTAACGCAGTTCCTTCGGGTTCCATCCATTGACTAAAACCAAAAATCATAGTTCAAGGAACCATAATCATAGTAGGGAACCACATAATCATGAAAAATACTTATAGGATGTATAAATCATGAAACAATCATTTTAATCTATAAATACTTAGTTTTATCCTAGGGAATAAATGATCATAAATTGTTAAAATCCTTCATAATGGTTCATATAGAAAATGTGGTTTATCAAAATAATATTCCCTGAGAGTTTCAGACTAGGTGTGTAGCAAGGCCCATTTTCACGAACCAGTTTCCGATAAAATCTAGATCAATATAGAGTTTTCAAAGTTTTTACCCCTAGGTACATATATTAAAAATCTATATCCACTTATAGTATCCATACAGGGATGTATTTCTAGACAAAACAAATAATTTATTCCTTACCAAATCATTAGGATGTTATCCTATACTTATTCTTATCCTAAGGGTTATCACTAAATTTTTATCATCCCAATATCCAAAGGTTAACTAAACATTTCTATGATACCAACTATGAAGTCTAAAACTTCTCATACATAAATATTACTTCTTATCAGACAAATATTAATTACATAATATAATTATATACACCAAAATCATTTAGGTATAGTGAATTTGGAAACATGGAAACATAAACAAATGTTCTATAAGTGATATATTTAATATCCCACTGTGTCATTAATAACTAGAACCCTCTTAGACATATCATACATAATACATATATTCATAATCTGGGGAAATGAAAGATAAGAAAGGGTGAGATAAAATTCCCAGTAAGGGTAAAAAAGGGAGATATGTAATAATAACATGAACATAAGGGTGTGAGAACATGAGAATAACATTTTCAAACCATGGCCTTCATAACAAAGATCATAATATTGAGTCATGGAATAAATATTAGGATTTTATAAGACATGAATCCCAAGGGAATAAAATAACATGGTACATGAGAGAATAACATTGGAACAAGACATAAAAATTGTGGCCTACACATAATCATAGAATATCATTTCCATATTAGTCAGTGCTTACTTAAAAAACCATCATAGAAAGAAATATCCTTTACTAAAATGGGTTCACTCCCTATTCTAGCCATATATTACTAAACTAGGTTCAATACATATTCTATCCCTATCTTACTAAATAAAGTTCACCCCCCATTCGATTCATGTATATATCAGGAGATATAAATCTTTTCTTAATGAATTTGAGGGTGATATAGGTCACACCCATCTTATAATGAAAACTATATTTATGTGTGCTTCAAGATAAAAAACATTCATCATAACATAACTATCAAATTAAATGACTGTCATAAAAATTTCATCATATCATAACCTATAGAAAAGAGATAGGTTTCATAATCATTTTCTCAAAGCATAATCCATGAAAAGAAGTAGATTTCACATGAATTTCTTCTTGTTATAACTCATGGAAGATAAATTGGCTTCATAAACATCATGCCATCAAAACAAAACCCATTCATAGAAATAATATGAATGGTATCCTTGGATTATAACCCTAGTAAAGAATATGTAACATAAATATATTTCATCTTAGATGGAAAATGATTTTGAAAGTATATTTAAAACATTTCCAATGAAAAATAAACTTTTCACTTTGAAAAACATGTTTGAAAACATAATTTTTTTTGAAAATAACTTCAAAAAATTATGAAGGAAACATTGAATAAATGATCATTCATGGTGGAAAATAATTACCATATATGTTAAAATGGAGACTCCTTTCACATTCTAGTAATGGAAAAAATAGGAATTGTTTTGAAAAAGAACATGAAGATTCCTTTAAAAATATTTTATAAAAATTCAAACATGAGTAAAAATTATTTTTTAAAAATCATTTGAGAATAGTAAAAAAAATTTGAAAACATTTTTAGAAAACATGGTTTTGGAAGAGAATGTTTTTATGGCCTAAGAGAGAAATAAAGTCAATTTTTTTATAAAAACATTTTCTCAGTTATATTATGTATCGAAGAGTGAAATAAATGATACTATTACTTGAAGTTATCATGATTAAATAAAGGATAATAAAAGTCATGAGTTTATTGAGATAAGGAAACATAATCAAAAACATTCATGAGGAAAGCTGATATTGTAACATAAAATCATTACCACTTGGGTAACATTGAATCATAATCCCCATAAAGGAAAAACATAAAGTGAAAATTAAAATATAATGAGGATAAATAATTTCATGAAATTACATGTCAAAGGGGATGTTTACATAACTTTTAATAAAATATCACTGTATAACATGTCATATATCTCAAAGAAGGAAAATTAAGCCAAAAATCTATTTCCTTAAGTTTTGACTTACATCGTACAAGTTAAATCCTAGTTTATAATAAATATAAGTTTATTATACTAGGAAAGTTTAGGAACTAAGCATGCTTGGTCCTAAAAAATATCAAAGGAAATAAAGTAAAAAAACAATAATACATATGGTATTCACTACCAAACAGACGAAAAATAGCCAAAAACGAAAAATGTATAGGTTCCGGGCACGGAGTAAGCATGTTGGTGGGTGTACCCAACTTTAATTTTATTTTTAAACAACGTTCAATCCAAGATCTGTCATGATAATAAAATATCGGATCTTAGGAATATTACAAAGAACGAAAAAGAAAAGGAGAGTCCTGGAACCATTGAGAGGATCATCATATGTTGGTTATAATTAATTTAATTAATTAACAAGAATTACCTTGACGGAATTATTTCTTCATTGATTACTCCTGTCACAATCTGATGTGATACATCATTGCGTCATATAATCCAAGTCTAGGATTCCTCTAGAGGTGATCCACACGTGCTCCACATATCTTTGGATGTCTTCGAAGGGATCTCCGGGTTCTAGTATGTAATAACCTTCGCTTTCGATGTCTGCCTTCGATTTCCTTGATCCGGTGGTGGTGGATCTCTCTCGGTCTTAAGAGTGTTCTTGGAGGATGTCATTCTTTTGGCCTTGAGAGAATTCTCCAGAATTGTTGTGCACAATGATTGGGGAAAAGTGTTGGGGTTATGAGGATATTTATAATTGGGTTTGGGGTTATAGAGTTATGACTATAAATAAACGCGTTACGCATTTTATTTATTTCATTAACTCTTATTGAAAAACCCCATGTAGAATCATTAATTCCTTGACATGCACCCACACTGATTATACTAAATATAATTTAATAAAACAATATTATTTCCTCAAAACCCTGACTAAAGAAAAATACATGGCATGTCATCATTAATACATGACGTGTACTTGTTTTTCATTTCCTTTATTTCCTCCACCACATTTATTAGACCTTTAATAATGGCTATTTATTTCTAAAATAAATGTAACTGCATTACTCACTAATAAATATATTATTTCACCCATACTATATTCTCCCGAATAACTAGTGTCGAAATAAATGTGATCAGGAATCCTTGAATAATTATTAAACCACAATCGGGAATAATCTTTATTCAACTTGTTAAATTAATATTTAAATTGAGATACATGGACACACTTAGTGTGTGACCCTCTAGGCCTCTTTCTCAGTTGTATTAGGCATAGCCTACCTAATGTCCAAGGTTAGCGTCTATAAACACACCAAGGCACCCATAGAGAAAGAAGTTAACACAGAAATGACGTGTCACCTCCTATGAATGATTACCGTGTATTGTAATCCCTTTACCTCGATATCTCTAATCAAGCGGGTTGCATGATAGTGCCATTAACCCATTTTCTCAATTATTCTTTCTTTGACTTCTCGAAATTGAACTCATGCATACCTTACCATGACCATGGATTTATTTAGGCTATATCAATTCCATCAAATGGCCTGAGATATCTACTTTCATTATGGAACAGAAGGGACAAATCCTTTCTCTCATTATCTATTAATGCAGTATTACTCGTGATGCACCCAACTATCCTACCTCACTGCGAACAATGTTTCATCATAGTTTTCATCAATAAATCTAAGTGAATGAGTTGTAATACCCATTAATAATAATCTTAAAGTCTAAGGACCAATGCACACATCCGCAGATAGGAACATCCAATGACACTATGAAATGTGGATTTTCTACTAGTGGGTCTCGTTCTCATAATATCCTCGTGGATATTACCAAGGGTTACCATTATTATAAGGTGCCTCAAAGTTTTATGAGTCTTCACCCCTGATGGCCTGTATTATTTGTGTCCCTCAAATAACATCTTCCGGCCATAGAACATATATTTAAGAATAGTGTTATGGAACTTCCGGGTTCTCATCATAGTAGGGATCCTCCGTGACCCTTTAATGAAACAACTATCCTTAGGACATTATCACATGCATTGTCATGCAAAAGATAAATCAACATGTGATAAGGTATTTATTAATGAATAAAGTACAAAGTAATTGGTTCTAGGCCACCAACTCTAACAGAATCTAACTTGTACTAGAGCCAAATGTTAACAACCATTAACCTGCTAGCTCTCACATGATATTCATGGTTCTACTAAGATAGGCCTTTAGTCATTGGGTCTACCATGTTATCTTTTTTTGACACTCTTCTCACTGTAACATCACCCATTTGATAAAAATCCCTCAAGAGGTGATACTTCCGGAGTATGTGCCTTTTTCCATTGATATGACGTTGGTTCTTTTTCAAGATCCACCACTACAGTATTATCACAATACAATGTGATAGGATCCTTCCTGCTAGGCACCACATCAAGCTCCTAGACAAAGTTTCAAATCCAGACTGATTTCTTGGCTGCATCAGAAGTCTCTATATATTTAGACTTTGCTATAGAATCGGTGACAACTAGCTTCTTTGAACTCTTAGAGCTCACAACTCCTCCATTGAGATAGAAAACATATCCAAATTTTGATTTCAGATCATTCTAATATGTCTAAAAACCAGTATCAACATACCCTATGATGACAAGCTTTTAGTCTCCTCCATACACCAGTAACAAATCCTTAGTTCTTCTCAGATACTTAAGGATAGTCTTAACAGCAGTCCAATGATGTTCTCCTGGATCTTCCTGATATCTTCCTACCATGATCAGTGCATAGGCAACATCAAGCCTGGTACATAACATGGCATACATGATGGATCCTATAGCCGAAGCATATTAGATCTTACTCATTATATCTTTCTCCTGTTGTTTCTCTAGACACATTTTCTTATAAAGATGTAGGCCTTGTGGCACTGGGACTAATCCCCTCTTGGATTTTTCCATACTAAATATCTTTAATATCTATTCAATTTTTGTACCCCGACATAGTCCAAGTAGCCTCTTGGATCTATCACGAATGATCTTGATCCCTAGAATGTAGGCTACTTCACCCAAGCCCTTCATGGAGAAACACTTGTTCAACCAGTCCTTAACTAACTGTAATACTGGTACATCAGTTCCAACAAGAAATATGTCGTCAACATATACTACTAGGATAACGATCGCATTCCCATTAAACCGCTTATAAACACATGGCTCACATTCATTCTTAATGAAACCAAATTCCTTTATGGCTTCATCAAATCAAATATTCCATGACCTGGATTCTTACTTTAATCCATAAATAGATTTTTAAAACTTGAAAACCATTTTGGCTTCTCCTAGTGTCACAAACCCTTCTGGTTGTGTCATATAGAAATCATCCTGAAGGTTCCCATTAAGGAATGCCGTTTTGAAATACATCTGCCAAATCTCATAGTCATGGTTAGCTGTTATGCAAAGTATGATTCTTATGGATTTAAACATGGAAACTGGAAAGAAGGTTTCATCATAGACAATTCCTTGACGTTTTCTGAATTCTTTAGCCACTATCCTTGATTTATAGGTTCTAACTTGACCTTCCATGTCCAGTTTTCTCTTGAATACCCATTTGAATCCAACAGGCTTTACATAAACTGGCTCATCGACCAAAACCCAGACTTGGTTCTGATATATGGAATCCATCTTAGAATTCATAACTTATAGCCATCTTACAACTTATGAGATTTCTACTTCTTCCTTGTAGGAGAGAGGTTCATCGTTGTCCAACAATAATGATTCACCATCCCCAGTGACTAGGAAACCAAATCTCTCTTGTTCCCTTACCTCCCTTGAGCTCCTTAGCAGTACTTGTGTTTATGGAACCTCTTCCACAGGGACCTGTAGAACTTTTTCCTATACCAACTCCAGTGTATCTTAAGCATCAACTTCATCAAAGTCAATCTTTCCCCCACTATCCTTTTTGAGGATGTGATCCCTCTCAAGAAAGATGACTTGCCTGGCGATAATCACTTTCTTGTCTGAAGGGTTATATAGGTAATATCCTTTTGTTTCCTTGGGATATCCTATAAATATACACCTCATTCCCCAGGGTGATAGTATGTTTCCTAAGAAGGCCTTATCAATTTCCTCACATCCCCATACACGTGTGTGTGAAAAATGGGTTTCCTTCCATTCCATAACTCAGATGGAATTCCATTTTCCGCCTTAGTTGGTACCTGGTTTAATGTGTATTATGCAGTTTGTAATTCATATCCCCAAATGGATAATGGAAGATCTTCATGACTCATCATCGAACTCACCATGTCCAACAAGGTGTGGTTCCTCCTTTCACTAATAACATTCCACTGTGGTGTATAAGGAGGAGTGAGCTAAGATATAATCCCAAACTCCCGTATAAGATCGATGAACTCTTGGTTCAGATATTCTCCACCTTGATCCGATCATAGTTTCTTTATCTTCTTACCAAGACAATTCTCTACATAATTCTTGAATTCCTTAAATTTCTCAAAGGCTCCTGACTTATACCTCATTAAGTAGACATATCCATATCTACTCAAATCATCAGTTAAAGTAATGATGTAAGAATATCCACCTCTAGCTTCTACTGGAAATGGTCCACATACATCAGTGTGCACCAATCCTAGAAGCTCTGTGGCCCTTTCACCTTATCCACCAAAGGGAGGCTTGATCATTTTTCCTTGTAAACAAGCGTGACATATATCAAGTGGTTTTAGCTCACTAGAGTTTAAATAACCATCTTGGTAGAGCTTTGTCAAGAACTTCTCGTTTACATGACCGAGACGGTGATGCCAAAACTGGGTGATGTATGAGTCATGTGAGTTTGTTTCATTATCGATTTCCAACACTTGGTTTTCATAATTTAATACCTACAAACCATTATTTAAATATTCCATACCATAACATATGTTGTTCTTATAAAATAGACAACCCTTACTTCGAAACTTGAAAATAAATCCATCCATATCCAAAAAAGATACAGGAATTATGTTCTTGGTAATACTAGGCACATAATAACAGTTATGTAAAACAAAAATCATCCTAGTTAGAAATTAGAGGTGGAAATCTCCAATGGTTAATGCATCTAGCCTCGCTCCATTGGTAGCTCGAAGATGCACCTCTCCTCTGGCAATCTTTCTAAATCTACTTGGTTCCTGCATTTGAATATAGTTGTGATCCCCACAAGCTGTATCTAATACCCAATGTGTATAAATAGAAATATTACACTCAATAATTAACACACCTTTAGCATCCCCATTCTTATGGGTGCAATTCCTCTTCCAGTGGCCTTGCTTTCCACATGAAAAACATACCACCTCCCATTCCTTGCCCTGCCTTTGGATCTTTCCCTTCATGGAGGGACGATGCTCGAGGGCTTCCGAACATTTATTAGTCCTCGACCCCTTTTCCTTGTCCTTCATTTTCTTATTCACCATAAGGAATGTGGGTTTTTCATGCCTCATATCCTTATCTACCTGGAGAATTAAGGTTAGAAGTTTTGATAGACTCTTCTCATTGTTTCTCATGTTGTAATTGAAAATGAAGATAGAGAAGGTCTTGGGCCGTGATGATAGGATGAGATCTGCACGCAACTCATCTGGGAACTTAATCCCTAAGATGTCCAGGTGTTCAATATAGCCAATAAGCTTGAATACATGAGGCCCAACTGGCACATACTCTCTAATCTTAGTTGTAAACAAAGCATTGGAGATCTCATATCTCTCTTGTCTCGCCTTCTCTTGGTAGAGATCCTTAAGGTGAGACATCTTGCTATACACGTCCATGTTTTCATGTTGCTTCAAGATCTTTTTAGACATGATCAATAGCATGAAACAATGGAAATCTGTGGCATCATCCATATGTTTCTCATAGAGATATATTTTCTCATCACTGACCTCTTTTTTAGGTGCAACTGGAACAAGCTCTTCCAGCATGTACAATTTCATTTCATGGAAAAGGATGACACAGAAACACCTTTGCCATTCTTGGAAATTGGTGATAGTGAGAAGGTTTTCCTTCTCAGTATGGTTCACAATGATATGTTTGAAGTCATTTTCTTTCCATTTCTACAAATTAATAAGAGAAAAGGTTTTAGTACTTTATTACAAAAATGAGACAAATAAATAAATCAATACTTATTAGTCTCCCACTATTTTATCAAAATCCAATAGCCATCACCATTGACTTTAGAATATTATATTTCCTGAATATTCTAGTGGAAGGGATCCATATTTCCCTTCGCATTACCCCAACTAGGGTTGGTCAAGCAACTTGAAGGGTTTTAGGTAGGCATTCCAAATGCCAACTACATTAACTCGCAACTCCTTGATCCACTGAGTGGACTACCCAATCCTGAAATCCTTTTATTTTGGATTTCCTCAATCTTTGCCTCTTGGTCACACCAAGTACTATTGTAGCAGTCAACCCTTGATGCGAACCAAGTCAAGTCAACCCAAAACCTTGAATTAGAATTCCATGATAATTTAAAGCACCCCATCTAGGGTTGGTCAAGCACTTTTGTAATGAACCGCCAATTCTCATTGGTTTGAGAGATCAACGAGTCATTAATTGGCCTTAAGCGACGTCCCCAAGGCGCCAAAGGCTGGAAATAAATGCCGAAGGGTTTCAAAACACATGGGGAATTATTTACCCTTTGAATGAAAACAACTAACAACAACGAAAACTAAACAAACATCTCCCAACAACCACTATATGATGCATGATTTAAAAACAAGATAGTTCATCCATTTATTCCATTTTAAACCAACCAAATCACAACAGTGGAAACCCAAACTAAAATAAAGGAAATAGCGGAAAGACAACCGGAAAAACTCAAAGACAAAAAAGACTCCAAGGCTCCACAAGCTCTGTGCTCCAACTCTACGATATCTCAAGAAAGTCACTAAGTAGTGATAAAAACGTGTGCCACCTTTCCCTTGCCAACATCCCTATAAAAGACATCTGCAAAAGAACCAACGTTCCAAAGCAGGGGTTGAGTAATGAAATTCAGTAGGTTTTTCCCGATGACTTCCCAACCCATGCCTCTAGGATAAAACATGCTAGCACATTTATACGAGACAATTTATATAAAACAGTTCCAAAAAAGTTCACAATATTAAAATTTTCATATCAAATCAATTTTTGCAACAAAACCATTCTTCCAACCAAAAACCATCTTTTCCAAGAAAAGAAACAAAACGAAGTTCCCAAATCAAAACCACATTTCCACCTTGGAAAAAACATTTCATTCCACATAATCACATCATCACCCATGCATGCATTGTTATGACAGTTCAATACTCATGATTGGTATCTCGTCGATCTACCAAGTCGTCAGAAGGTAATATTCCCCATGTGCCATTACACTTTTGGAATCGAGCACAAGGTCATATTTAAACCAAGCCCCGTAAATTCAATACGAACACACACACCAAGTATGCCCAAAAACCACACCATTTCAACCATGATAAAACCATTTCAATAAAACAAACCTTTTATTGAAAACCTTTTTCCTGCCAACCATTTTCCAAATCCAGAAAAGACATATTTTAAAATCAACATTTTAAAATCAAGGAACCCAATCACTTTTCACAAACCATTCTTTCAATTTCCACAATTCCATCGAAACCCATATATCATCACTAAAGAAGATTTATAACATGCTTTGCACCACAATTTCACAATCAAAACAAAGAAGTTAAATAAATTTTAACTAAGCCTTTAAGTTCTAGGAAAGAGGAATCGAGAGTGAAGCCACCTACCTCAACAATTTGGGCGAAACCAACCAACAGTCGAAGAACACTCAAGAACACTGGGTCAAAACTCCAAGAATCCTCCTTAGATCTCTCCTCCTAACACAACCAGGACCAAATCTTATCATATTTGGAATCCACACCCTTAGATCTACCCATAACGGGAGTAAATCTAAGAAAACAAGAGAAGAGGAGAAGTAGATCTAAGAAACTGTCAAGAACGATCACATACCTTAAGGATCCGGCTTCGATTCGTCAAGAGAACCCTTCGAATCACCACCAGAACACCTTGAGGAAGTCCTCCAACCTTCAAGGTAGAGTAATCCCGAGTTAGGGCAGCATAGGAGGTTTAAACGAGGCACTTAAAGGAAAAACGAGTTAGATCCACAATTTTAGGATCTAACTTCAAATGACCGCACGGTGTGCGAACGGTTTGGGCAAACTGTGTGCTAACCGTGCATTAGCTTCTACCTTGGCCATCCTCCACGCACAGCCTCATCGCACGGTTTTCCAAAACTGTGTGCACACCGTGCGCTCTCCTCTGTCTAAGAGACCATCGCCTGCACGGCTTCTACACGGTTTGGGAAACCGCACACAGCCCGTGTGTCCCCACATCTTGCCCTTTTTCTCTTTAAAAGTCTCCCAAACTTCCTCTCAAAATCTACCATGTTCTTTATGAACTTAAAAAGCATAAAACAAGGGTTACTTACCAGAAATCGGGGGTACAACATTCTCCCCACCATTGGACTTTCCGTCCTTGGAAAGTAGAAAACCATCGCTTTATTGAAAGAGTTCTGGCCACTACTATTTCATTTCTTTCTCGCATTCCCAAGTCTCCTGCTGAATCTGATCATGCTTCCATAAAACCCACAGTAGACCGATGATTTTTCCACGCAAGGCTTTATCCTACCTATCCACAATCTGCACTGGGATATGTACTAACGAAGCATCTAGCTCTAGGTTAATGTGATCCCATCTGATCACATGGTCAGGATCGGGCTGATACTTCTTCAACTGAGATACATGGAACACATTATACACTGCACTGAACCGTGGTGGTAATTCCAACCAATATGACACCTCGCCAACTCGTTCCAGTATCTCAAAAGGGCCTATATACCGGGGAGATAATTTTCCCTTCTTGCCGAAACGACGATGTCCAAGCCTTGGAGAGATCCTCAAGAAGACATTATCACTCACCACAAATGACAAGGGTCTTCGGCGACGATCCGCATAGGATTTCTGTCGACTCTGTGCCATGTACATCATCTTTTGTATCAACTGAATCTTCTCTGTTGTTTCTTGGACAAGGCTCGGCCCAACTAGTGATGTTTCACCAGTTTCCACCCAGCATAGTGAAGAACGACACAGATGCCCATACAATGCTTCAAATGGAGCCATCCGTATTGAAGCTTGATAGCTGTTATTGTATGAGGACTCCACTAAGGGTATATGCTCCTCCCATGAGCCACCAAAATAAATTACACAAGCCTGCAAAATGTCTTCCAACATTTGTATCGTTCGCTCGTATTGACCATCCTTATGAGGATGATACGCTGTTCTCATAGTCAACTGAGTCCCAAGGGATTGTTGTAAGGATTTCCAAAAACGAGATGTGAACCTCGGATCTCTGTCTGACATGATTGAAACTGGTACACCATGTATCTTTACCACTTCCCAGATATAGACTTTTGAAAGATCTTCCACCGTATGAGTTTCACGAATAGAAATGAAATGGGCCGACTTGGTCAGACGATCCACTATCACCCAAATGGCATCGTGTTTCCAGAACGTTCTTGGAAGACCTGTAAAAAAATCCATTGCTATTTGATCCCATTTCCAAAATGGAATATGTAAGGACTGTAACATACCAGCTGGTCTCTGATGCTCTGATTTAACCTGCTAACAAGTTAAGCATCGCTAGACAAACTCGGGCACCTTCCTTTTCATGCCGCTCCACCAAAACTGCATCTTCAACGCCTTGTACATATTTTGTGTAACCAGATGTACAGCCCATCTGAAACTGTGGTAATAATAAAGGAGTTGTTCCTGAGCAGTAAAAGGTACAACTATCCGATCTCGAAACCACAAACCTGAACTCCCATCCAGCTTCCATCCCTCAATGGTCTCCCCACCATTGAGTTTTGAACTCATTGCATCACAGTCTAGATTGGATGTATGTGCCTCCTTTACTCTGTCCACCAAATCAGGAACAAGAATGTCTAAAAAGAAAACCGCAACATCACCTCAGTTTTCACATTACACATGCATGTCGGCTAAGACCGACACCAACTTCCATTCATCTGAATCTTCTTTTGCTAACCGAGTGTACGAATTCCTGCTTAATACATTGAACACCGAATTTACCTTTCCTGGTGTATACATCAAGTTGAAGTCAAACATTTGAAGATACTCCATCCATCTCATCTTCCTCAGATTCAAATCTCGTTGTGGGAAAATATGTTTCAAGCTTTTGTGATCCGTAAACATAGTAAATTTCTCACCAAAGAGATAATGTCTCCATGTCTTCAAAGCATGGATGACTGTATCCAATTCCAAGTCATGTGTTGGGTAATTATTATCATGCACCCTCAACTTCCTTTACCCATAAGCAACAACATGGTCTCCTTGCATGAGAACACAACCCAACCCTATTCCCGAAGCATCACAATACACCACATACCCCTATCCTAATTCTATCAAGATCAATATGGGTGCAGATGTAAGACGGGTTTTCAACTCTTGAAAAGATCTTTGACATTCCTTAGTCCATTGAGTTGCATTGTTCTTATTTGTCAATGCTGTCATAGGTGAAGCTAGTCATGAGAAGTCATACACACAACGTCGATAATAACCAGCTAGACCAAGAAAACTGCATATCTCAAAGACATTCCTCAGAGGTTTCCAAGAAAGAACAGATTCTATCTTTTCTGGATCCACTGAAGCACCTTTTTCAGAAACAACATGGCCCAGAAAGCGTACCTCTTATATCAAAAAATCACACTTCGATAATTTGGCGTACAACTGATGGTATCTCAAGATTTCCAACACTATCGCCAAGTGTTGCTCATGCTCAGCCCTTGTTCTTGAATACACCAATATGTCATCGACAAACTCCACAACAAAAGAATCCATATATTGCTGAAATATCCGATTCATCAAATCCATGAAGACCACTGGTGCATTCGTTAGACCGAAAGGCATGACTACATATTCGTAGTGGCCATATCTGCTTATGAAGGTTGTCTTTGTAATATCCTCCTTCCAAACTCACAATTGGTGATATCCTGACCATAAGTCAATCTTAAAGAACCATTGAGCTCCCCCCAATTGATCAAATAGGTCATCAATGCGTGGAAGTGGATATCTATTCTTTATCGTATCTTGGTTAAGTTTACGATAATCCACACATAGCCTCAAGGTTCCATCTGCTTTCTTTACAAACAAAATTGGTGCTGCCCACAGAGACACACTTGGATAAATAATGAATTTGCTTTCTAGCTCCTCTAACTGCACTTTCAATTCCCTTAACTCCGTTGGTGCCATCCTATAATATGAAAGTGAAATAGGACTGGTCCTCGGTAGGAGATCAATCGTAAACTCCACTTCTCTTATAGGTGGTAAACCTGAGAATTTTTCAGGAAAAACATCTGGAAATTGATCCACAACTACTGGAAAAATATTACTCACGATCTCGTCCATCGATTCAAAGTTTAACATAGCCAACTGGTTAGAGATCGTTTCCACTGTTGGTGCCAACAAGCCCCTTGAACCTGTCTTCACCACTCTTTCTTCTTTAAAGATATGCTCAACGCCATCCTCAGTTGCAAAACTGACTGTTCTGCTATAACAGTCAATGTGAGCCCTAAACTTTGTCAACCAATCCATACCCAAGATTATATCATAGACATCCATATCCAGCATAGAGAAATCCCATTTCAGCTCAGCTCCATCAATAGTTATAGAACATTCTCTACACACGAAGGCTCTACATTCTCTTTCACCGAGAGGTGTTTTATGTTTTATCACAGAGGGCATCATTTAAACTTTTAAGTTTAGAAAATCAGAAATATGAGAATCAAGAAAAGAATTCGATGCACCAGTATCGAACAATGATTGCATGAGGGTAGAATTCAAAAGAATCGTACCTGTCACCGTAGACGGTCCAGACTAATCATCCAGACTCACCTGTTCCGCTCCATAAAATTGATTTGTTGCTGCACCTTGATCCTTATTGCCTTGTTGAGATTGCCCTACCTGAGGAGTCATGGTATTCCTGGAATCACCATAACTAGCTCTGTTCTGTTGGCGAGACTGATTTTTCTGCCCTCGCCCTGTCGAAGCATAGGATGCTTGTGACGCTTGGGTAGTGTCACGCGCACCCGACCTCGGAGCACTATGACAATATCACTGAAAATGCCCCATATTGTTGCAATTGTGACATGATTTAGGTGGTTCTATACATTCTCATTTCATGTGATCAATTGAACCACATTGAAAACACCCGGCTTTCATCATGGGTCATGGAGGATGATTTTCCGATCCAGCCGTTTGATTCTGATTCACACTCCCACCTTGGAAGTAGGTGTCCCTCTTCTTCTTGTTTCCATCATTAGAGTTCCCACCATTCTCATGGGTATCATCATACCTCCTCCTCCCATAACTCATGAGATGTCTCTTTTAGCTACCGTTGCTCTGTTTACCATCTCTGTATAATCCATAATATAGAGAACAACTATTTTCGAGCGAATCTCTTGTCGCAACCCTGATTCAAAAATGCGTTCCTTCAGTGACGCACTTGTAGCAACCTCTAGTTAAAAGCGTACTAAATTCATGAATTTAGCCGCATACTCCATGACAGTGAGATTCTACTACTTCTGGCTGAAAAATTCAGTTTTCCTCTAGATCTTGAACGTGTGAGGATAGAATTGTTTATTAAACAATTCCTCAAATTCCTCCCAGCTCTGGCCTTGATCCACCTTAGCCTGTTCCACCAGCTCCCACCACTGTCATGAAAGATCCTCTAGCATATACGTTTCCATCTTTAATTTCAGCTATACTGGTGTGCCGATGAAATCGAAGATACGATTCATCCTGCTTAGCCACACCTCCGCCTTTTCTGGTTCAGAATCACCCCAAAAGATGGGTGGGTTCTGCTTCTGGAACTGGACAGAATGGTCTACATTCCTAGACTCATCCCTCCTATTCCCCCTGTTCACAGCCTGAAATGCTTGAAATATACTTTGGACTAGCTGCTGGTTCACCTGTAGCTCAGGTGCAACCACATTCTCCACAACCTCTTCCGTTTGGTTTCTACGACGTCTAACATGTGCCATTTTCTATTCAAACAACACACACCGTTAGTCTCACTTCCTAGCAACTGAAGGCTTAGCATTTCAATTTCTATCACATCACCATCACAACAATGATTTCAAACCATTACTAAAACAAATCTTTTATTTCTTTTTAAAATAAATCTATTTTCAAAATACATAAACCATTATCTTTTCAAAATATTTCATTTGAAAACATGCTTGAAATTTTCAGAAATCACACTTTTGCATCAAACCATAATCCATTTCTCAAAATGATATATGAAATCCTAGTGGGAATTCATTCCTCTATAATTCATGTCATGCTCATCTCATTGGCTAAACCCATGACAATGAGATTTCCAACATTCTAGAATTGTATCCAAAACACTTATGTACCCAACACCCTGGTAACTTGAAGTTCAACATAAAGGGGTTAGATACGTCCTTTTATGCTATACCTTTCCAGTTCCGACAATCCTACTCCTTTCTAAGATTCCAACCCATGGAATAGACAAGATGGAATTTCAACTCCAAGACCAAGAACATCAATGACCACTTGTTGGGAAAGGACCCAACAAGATGGTACCATTTGTACCTCAAAGGAAGGACCAGACTAATACCATTTGTAATGACCCGCCAATTCTCATTGTCTTGAGAGCTCAACGAGTCGTTACTTGTCCTTAAGTGATGTCCCCAAGGTGACAAAAGCTAGAAATAAATTCCAAAGTGTTTCAAAACACATGGGGGACGATTTACCCTTTGAATGAAAACAACCAACAACAACGAAAACTAAACAAACATCTCCCAAGAACCACTATATGATGCATGATTTAAAAACAAGATAGTTCATCAATTTATTCCATTTTAATCCAACCAAAGTGCAACAGTGGAAACCAAAACTAAAACAGATGAAACAACGGAAAGACAACCGACAAAACTCAAAGACAAACATGACTCCAAGGCTCCACAAGCTCCATGCTCCAACTCTACCAATAGCTCAAGAAAGTCACTAAGTAGTGCTAAACACATGTGCCACCTTTCCCTTTCCAACATCCTGGTAAACGACATCTGAAAAAGCACCAACGTGCCAAAGCAGGGGGTGAGTAATGAAACTCAGTAGGTTTTCCCCGATGACTTCCCAACCCATGCCTCTAGGATAAAACATGTTAGAACATTTATACGAAAAAATTTATATAAAACAGTTCCAAAATAGTTCACAATATTACAAGTTTCATATCAAATCCATTTTTCCAACAAAACCATTTTTCCAACCAAAAACCATCTTTTCCATGAAAAGAAACAAAACCAAGTTCCCAAATCAAAACCACATTTAAACCTTGGCAAAAACATTTCATTCCACATAATCACATCATCACCCATGCATGCATCGTTATGACAGTTCCATACTCATGAACGGTCTCTCGTCGATCTACCAAGTCGTAACAAGGTAATATTCCCCATGTTCCATTACACTTCTGGCACCGAGAACAAGGTCATATTTTAACCAAGCCCCATAAATGCAATATGATCACACACACCAAGTATGCCCAAAAACCACACCATTTCAACCATGACAAAACCATTTCAATAAAACAACCCTTTTATTGAAAACCTTTTTCCCACCAACCATTTTTCAAATCCAGCAAATCCATATTTTAAAATCAACATTTTAAAATCAAGGAACCCAATCCCTTTTCACAAACCATTCTTTCAATTTCCACAATTCCATCAAAACCCATAAATCATTACTAAAGAATATTTATAACATGCTTTGAACCACAATTTCATAATCAATACCAAGTAGTTAAATCAATTTGAACTAAGCCTTCAATTTCTTGGAAAGAGGAATTGAAAGTGAAGCCACCTACATCAACAATTTGGGTGAAACCAACCAACGGTCGAAGAACGCTCAAGAACACCGTGTCAAAAATCCAAGAATCCTCTTTATATCTCTCCTCCTAACACAACCAAGACCAAATCTTGTCATATTTGGCATCCAAACCCTTAGATATACCAATAACGGTCGTAGATCTAAGAAAACGAGAGAAGAGGAGAATTATATCTAAGTAGATCTAAGAAACCGTTAAGAACGATCACATACCTTAAGGATCTGGCTTCGATTCGTCAAGAGAACCCTTCTAATCGCCTCCAGAATGCCTTGAAGAAGTACTCCAACCTTCAAGGGAGAGTAATCCCGAGTTAGGGCCGTAGAGGAGGTTTAAACGAGGCACTAAAAGGAAAAACGAGTTAGATCCACAATTTTAGGATCTAACTTTAATTGACCACACGGTGTGCGCACGGTTTGGGAAAACCATGCGCTAACCGTGCGTTAGCTTCTACCTTGGACATCCTCCACGCACGGCCTCATCACACGGTTTGCCCAAACTTTGCATACACTGTGTGCTCTACTCTGTCCAAGAGACCATCTCCTGCACGGCTTCCGCACGGTTTGGAAAACCGTGCGCAGCCCGTGCGTCCCCACATCTTTCCCTTTTTCTCTTTAAAAGTATCCCAAACTTCTTCTCAACATCTCCTGTGTACTTTATGCACTTAAAAAGAATAAAACAAGGGTTACTTACTCGAAACTGGGGGTACCACAACTTTGAACTATGGTTCGATTCTAACCAAGATTATGGAAGGCTATACCGACTTAATATTTCTTTGATGGATTCTACCCATATACGTAAATTTCAATTTTATTATCTTTGATTACATTTTTTTTATATTAAGTGGGATATAGTTAAGTGATTAACCATGTCTAAGATAATATTTACGCATAATCTGGTCTTTATTTTAGTTCCATCTTGCATGCTTGTTTAATTCATTAATTGTGTGATCATGACAACACACCCACAATAAACAAACCTTGCAACTGACAGAAATAAAATAAATAGTATGATCATGAGCTTGTATTATTGGTTTTTTTATCTAGTGGTTTATAAACTAACCAAAGACCTAGGGGATAAACAGATCAAACCTTCCAGTTTCGTGTTTATAGCTTTCCACCTGTCCACCTTTGTATCTCCTTGGATTGGGTTTTCCTTGGATTCTAACTTGAGCCACCTCTATTAGCTTCCATCCATTACATATGAATTTATCTGACATGCAGGTGAGGGGTAAAAAGGGGTTTTTACATAAAATAAACCTTGGGAACGCATGCCCTATATATTAATGAGGAGAAGGCTCACAAACCAAAAAATTTAATTTAAATAAATAAATTAAAAGAAACCATTCACATACAAAGGTCTTGGTCCAGCTTATGATCATCCATACATGAAACTATTTTTATGCATAAATAAAACTAGCATTCAATTCTTTAATCATTCTTATTTAAGATAAATCAGACTCAAATAAATTAATTATCTTTAATTAATCAATCCTTTTATCTTAAATCCTTTTTCTGAATTTCCTTAAGATTATCATCCATCATAATTTTAAACAAATAAATTCATTTAAAATTATATTTATACGTAACTTGTACCTTGGAGGCAACCTGGTGAATTACCATTCATTACGCAGATGTAAAATTAAACACATATATATAAAACACCTATCACGTGTTTTGCCTCACTTTTACCCCTACACTATGGTACACGTCTCAAGGGTTTGTATAATATAATAATAAATTTAAATAAATCTGTGTAATTTGGATGAGTACACGACGTGTAGTTCCAAATACACGACATGTACTTTTGTTCACCGTCCATCTGAAGTACACGCCCGGGGACATGGTGTGTAGATGTACTTCGATATTTTTTTAGAGTACATGGCATGTTCAATTGTACACACACCGTGTAGTATCCGCGTTACACGGTTTCCAGCCAGTAAAGCCATGTACAAGGTACACAGTCCAACCTTAACCCAAAGGGACTACACACCATGTTCAGTGGACCACATGATGTGTAATCTGGAAACCGTGTGCCACCTATTCCTAGTCAACACACGCTATCATAAATACTTAGAAAGGATCCAATTACACAACCTGATTTGGCAGACCAGTCTAATGCATTGAACCTAGACTACACGGCGTGTACTTCCAAATACACATCATGTATTCTGGTGTTGTAAGACCAGGAACGTTGGGAACCTCTAGATGAGATCCTCTATTTTATTTTAACCCAAATTAAAAGAAAAAATCACTTCTTGAAGGTGAACAAGAAACGATAGATGAGGAACAAATATCGAGATTCAGATTTTAAAGAACGATTAACTTTAATTGAAACAACTAAATTATTAATTGCATAAATCACCAACGAAAAACTAGATAATTATAATCAATGATATGACCACTCTGATACCACTTGTAGGTTCCGGGCACAGCAGAAGTGTGCTGTATTTGTGTGTACCCAACTTTAATTTTAGAGTTAAACAATGTTCAATCTGAGATCCATCATGATAATAAAATGCCAGATTTTTGAAAAATAATGAAGAACGAAAAAGAAAACTAGAGTCCCAAAACCATTGATTGGATCATAATATGTTGGTTATAATTAATTTAATTAATTGAAAAGAATTAACTTGAAGGAATTATTTCTTTTTTGATGTCTCCAGTCACAATCTAATGTGATCTGTTGTTGCGTCGTAGAATCCAAGTGTAGAACTCCTTTGGAGGTGATCCAAACGTGCTTCATGTATCTCTGGACGCCGCTGAAGGGATCTCCAGGTGCTAGTGTGGAAGAAACTTCGCTTGCGATGTCCGCCTTCGATCGCCTTGATCTGGTGGTGGTGGATCTCTCTCGGTCTTGAGAGAGTTCTTGGAGGAAGCAGTTCTTTTGGCCTTGAGATAATTCTCCAGAATTTTTGTGAACAATGATTTGGGAAAAGTGTTGGGGTTGTAAGGATATTTATAATCGGGTTTGAGGTTATAGAGTTATGATAATAAATAAATGCGTTACACGTTTTATTTATTTCATTAACTATTATTGAAAACCCCCATGTCGAATCATTAATTCCTTGACATGTGCCCACGCTGATTATAATAAATATCATTTAATAAAACAATATTATTTCCTCAAAACCCCGACTAAAAAAAATAACATGGCGTGTACTTGTTTTTCATTTCCTTTATTTCCTCCACCATATTTATTATACCCTGAATAATGGATATTTATTTCTAAAATAAATGTAACTGCATTACTCTCTAATAAATATATTATTTATCCCACAATATATTCTCTCAAATAACTAGTGTCAGAATAAATGTGATCAGGAATGATTGAATAATTATTAAACCACAATTGGAAATAATATTTATTCAACTTGTTAAATTAATATTTAACTTGAGATACATGGACAGACTTAATGTGTGACTCTCTAGGCCTCTTTCTCAGTGGCATTAGGTGAAGCCTACCTGAAGTCCAAGGTTAGCATCTAACAACATGCCAAGGAAACCATAGAGAAAGAAGTTAATGCCGCAATGACATGTCACCTCCTATGAACGCTTACCGTGTAATGTAATCCCTTTGTCTCAATATCTCTAATCAAGCGGGTTGCATGCTAGTGCAATTAACCCATGTGCTGGATTATTCTTTCTTTGAATTCCCAGAATTGAACTCTCGCACACCTTACCATGGCCATGGATTTATTTAGGATATATCAATTCCATAAAAGGGCCTGAGATATCTACTTACGTTATGGAATAGGAGGTACAAATCCTTTCTCACATTATCTATTAATGCAGTATTACTCGTGACGCACCAAACGTATCCTACCTCGCTACGAATAGTGTGTCTACACATTTTTCGTCAATACATCTAAGTGAAAGAGTTGTAATACCCATTAATAATAATCTTAAAGTCTAAGGACCAATACACACGTCTGTATATAGGAACATCCAATGACACTATGAAATGTGGATTTTCTACTGGCGGGTCTCGTTCTCATAATATCCTCTTGGATGTTACCAAGGGCGCACACCATGAGAAGGTTCCTAAAAGTTTTATGAGTCCTCAAACCTAATGGCCTGCATTGTTTTTGTCCCTCAAATAACATCTTCTGGCCATATAACATATATTTAAGAACAATGTTATGGCACTTCCGGGTTCTCATCATAGCAGGGATCCGCTATGACCCTTTAATGAAACAACTATGATTAGGACATTATCACATGCATTGTCATGCAGAAGAGTATTAAATATGTGATAAGGTATTTATTAATGAATAAAGTAAAAATTAGTTGGTTCTAGGATAACAACTCCAATAAAATGGGCTCAACAAAACCCCACTATAGACCATATGCATATATAGAAGACAAATTAATAACGACCAAACCCGATCCACATCACCTAAAAAATGCCAGTAGGTATAAAACTTGTACCATATCCCTAAATCCAAAAGTCATCCCTTTTAACATAGTCACCTCGCACCCTAAGGTCAAGCTAACCCTAAGTTTCCCCATCAACATCACGTGACTTTCACTATCTCGCATCCACCACGCTCTCTGAAGTCGTCGCACAGATCTGCTTTATATCCCAGCCACATGCAACCACCTGAAAGATGTAATTGACTAGGATAGGAATCCTGCCATCCATCAAGAGTCTATGACCTATAGATGAACCCAAATGTTGCTGATATTTCATAGTAGTCCGCATCCCACCACGTTCAACATCAGTTAGTGACTTCTCCCACTTGAAGCTGTCACCTTTCGAAAAAAATCCTGTGTCCGCCACCCAAAATCCTTGGCATGAGCACCAATGTTCAACAACCGACATCATTTCCAACTGACCCTTTCATCATTGAGCCATATCTCAGCCACTAGGATCCCATGATCTCTATGAACGTTGCTACATAAACCTTCTATGCTGAGCTATGCGATCCCCTATAAAAGATCCAACACCTTCAGCATCCAAAATAGGGTTAACAATCCCCTCATTGCAGAACTTATTACACCCCAAAAACCACACTGTTATCACACCAACAACATGTTTCCATCCAGTAGACAAAATGAAATCCCCCAACAAAGTGATCCTCCGCATGAGAGAATCTGAAGACAAATCATCCATAATCAGTACTTCTTTGATTGGGGCATCAACTTCAATATCAGTAACCTTAGATTTAGGAACTGATAACTCAATAGATTTATACCCATGATATAAATCCACAAACATCTCATAATTTCCAACAAATTCTTCCTTGTCCACAGATCTTGAGCTTGTGAGTAGCTGATTGCAAGAGCAATCCTTGTATTTAAGAGATATGAACACTCCATTGATGAGAGTGTGGATCTACATATAATAATCAAACTATAATTTTATTATAAATCTATTAAAGAAATAAAAATACATATATCATACCACATTTTATTTTTATGACCTTTTATTACCCGTTTATTAACAATTCCATGACAAAGTTACTTTTCAGGTAATAATCACTTTGTTTTTCATATAAGTTTTTACTTGTTATTTTTTCCTCTTACATAGTTAATGGTTTCATCATCTTTAGAAATCTAACCATGATTTAAATATCATATATATTCCTTAAATATTTATTTATATTGATCCATAAAATTTTGGGATTGAAAATGAAATACACTGTTCATGGAGATGGTAGGCCATACATACGCATGAATGACATTTTCACTATCTTGATGGATTGAAATAAAGAAAAAAATGATATATTATCATTAAAAAATAATTTTTATTTCATATATGTCACATATTTTCATTAAAATCATATTTAATACATCAAATTAAATCATGAACGAATCACACCACTTCATGAGGCGATAACTAGCCATGCATACGAGCGGCGTTATCGTATTCCCACAAAATGGAAAGAATGAAGGTATGTGTGGTATAAAAATTATAGAATCATAATAGAATAATAAATATCATATATATCTTATATATAATATGTAAATAATAAACCCATCATTATTACCATCCTTGAGAGGTGGTAATGGAAAATTGAATGACATTGGTTTGTGAGGCAGCATTCCACTGTGCATATGAACAATTATTTTATAACCCATTTGATAGAAGTGGAGATGGTTTTAGTTAATTAACATAACATAAAAACATATAAGTATATTTAATACACTGATTTTATTATATAATAATGATATAAAAATAAATTAATGTGGTGGAGGAAGCAATCAAATAAAAACGCTCATTGATGAATGCTACCTATTCTTCGGGTAACCTCCATAGGTCTACACTAAAAGATTTAATAGGTTTAAATTATATAAAAAATAATGATTATATGATTAATGGAGGATTTTGTGAGGTTAATTGGGTATTTATTGGCCGAACCAATGATCTTTTATGGTGTAAAGAAGAGAGGAGAGGGTGTGTTCTTTTAAAATTGAGAAGGGGTGGGATTTTTGTAAATACCCAAAAGTATTCACTGTGGGGAGGTCTCTATTAACTCATGTGACTCCCAAATTGAGTAATAATATAATTTAGCTATGATTTTTTCTAGAATCACCACCACCACACAAAAAGAAATATATTTTTTATAATTTATTCCATAGTCTTTAAGTTTAATTTATTTTATCCTTATATTTTTTTTACCAAGGTAATTTGTATCTTTTTATTTACCTACGAAATTTATCCTTCAAGAATAATATTATAAATATAATTATGAGTTAATTTATACCTAATTATTCTATATATTTAATCCAATTTTTAAAATAAAATTCATATGCTCAAGGAAAAATAATTTTGACACAAATACAAGTAATGGGAAAAACCCTATTTTAACCTTAATTGCATTAATTAAGTTGAACTATTTTCACTAATCATTATAGTAAAACATTAATTTTAAATTATTATATAATATAAATTATTCTGATTTAAAATGTGGAATAAATTTTTCCATATTCCATTTAGATAAGTGGTTGAATTTAATTTTAAATAAATTCTGAAAATTTGATGAGAAATCATGTTTTTAAAGAGAAAAGTTCAAAAGTTTGAAATTTTTTTAAATAAAAAATCAATATGAAAATTATTCCAATAACCTAAATTGGATTAAAATATAGATAATATATTAAATTTTAATTTTAAATATATTTAAAATATAATTTAACTTTATGAATAATTTAAATAAAAGGGTAGTTTTCAATTAAAATTCAATATCTTTCACTATTTATAAAAAAATGAAATTTTTTAGAAAAATAAAAAAATTAACCCTAATATAATTTCATATATAGATTTTAAAAATTATGATTATATTATCAAATTATTTTTCTAAATTTTTCAAAATTTTATTTTATTATTGTTCTGAAAAAGACATAATAATCATTTTTTGAGAAGATAGTATTTTCAAAACATATAAGGACATTACCAAAAATTAAGTACCCTTTTTTATAAAACTATTAAAATTAATATTTAAAAAATATTTATTAATATTAATATTACTATATTTAATGGATGTATTATAACAACCATGTTTAAATATTTCTAATAATAATAAATCATAGTTTCATAGAAACTCAGAATCACATGTAACATAAGTTAAACTTGGTGTTGCGTGAAAACCAATATTTTCTTGGTGTTTCATATAAAAAAGCTTAAAATGTGTTGTGTATAATGAAAAACAATAAATAAATTTAATTTATTCAAGAAAAAAATTCATAAAAACTCAGGGTATTACCCTTATCCTCTTAGATAAATTTCAAATTCAATATAATAAGATATAGTGTGGAAAAGAAAAACTATAACTAAAATTTCATATGTTGAAAAATTATATTGTTGTATCTTCTTCATATATCACTATATTTTGAATAGTTTATTGGTTATTGATATTTTCTCATTGGTAAAGAACCTTTTTCTTTCAACTAGTTCCTTATGTTCTTCATTCTTAAAAACTTTTTCTTTGATGTTTCACCATCAAAGACAATACCGGTTTTACCCATATAATTTTTCCTTTGTGAACGTAGAATTTCTTAAAAAGTTATTATTTCTCATCCAACCCTTTCTTTCAACACTTTATCTAAAACTTGACCAAAATGAAGTATGTTATTTGAATCATCCATCTCGATTTCATTTTCAACCTTCTTTCTCAAGGAAAATACTTATTCTTAAAGAGTCTAAGTCTTCTTCTATTTCTCATTGAAGGATAAATTAAGATTATAAATGATATTAGTTTTTTTCTTAAATATTAAATATATAATTCATATAATCATAATATTTTACTGATAATTCGTTATACTCTTTCACTAAATTCTCAAGACGGTCGACTTTAATTTCATATTGATCAACATACCTTTAATATTCCTTTTACAAACCTCCAATTTTAATTTCATTCTTTCTCAATAAATAGATCTCTTCATGATATCCTTACAAAACTACTTGTAGGTATACCACTCCTTCTGGTTGATCATTATCTTATTTTTTAGTTTTATATTATTCTATTTAATCCACCATAGCATCCTCTATATCTAAGATAAACTAATTTTCATTGACTTACAAGAAATATTCTTTAACGTAAATTTATTTCCTTCTATAAAGAACCTTTATTTGAAACTTCTTACAAATTGAATTTATAGGATTGGAAAATATTTTATATAGAAAATACTTGTTTTGTTTTTGTGAGAACTTATACTCACTACATTCTTTATAAAAATTATTTGGACACCTATAAAAGACATCTCCAACCTTTCCACAATGAAAAAATATATATGTATCTTTATTTCAAATATTACATTCCCCTTTAAAAATTCCTTTCAATAAGTGATAGGAAATATTCACTAACATCAACTTTATTTTCATCCTCCAAAACCCCTAATTCCTAATATATTTAAATGTTATTTCATTAAAAGAATATTCTAAATAATTTTCTAGATTCACCCTCATTTCATCATAGAATAGTTTTTTATGAAATACATTAAGTGATAACTCAACAAGATTCAACTCCTCAAGAGTTGATATGTTTATATTACACAAAGGAGGTAGTCTTCTGATAATATTCTTCACAATTTCTAAATAATTAAAATATTGACCAAGTCTATAAATGGAACCAATGAATTCAATAATGTGATTAAAGAAACTGTATATATATTTATTTTAGTTCATCTTCATATCATCAAATTTGTTCTATAAAAATTGAAACTATACATCCTTCAATTTGGTGTTACTGTTTCTGATACTTTTCTTGGGGTGCGCATCCGTCCATCAAGGATGCGTTGATTGTTTCTCGGAATTCATGCTTTCTAAAGGCGGGTGACATTCGTCGTTTATTCATGGATGTTTTCTCCTTGATCGAAACAAGATAATGGGATGTTGGTATGTCGTTTGGTGGATTCCTCCTCAAAAATCATTACCTAGTCCGGGTCTCCCTTATATATTAAGATGTTGTTCGGGAAACTCTTCCCTCTTCCATATCTTCAGGGATATCGATTAATTACACTGCTTTTGTTAGAACATTCCAAGGGGTCAAGTATGGGCAACAAACTTCAATCTGGGGAGTAGTCACGTTGGACATCACTATCATGTCTGGACACTGAAGCACTGATGTGTCTAGGTTTCTTCCCCTTATGATAGGGCTTCTCGAGGGTGCAAAAGACCGAGGAGTCCCACATTGAGTGTGGGTAATTATATGCCATAGGAATTTCTATAAGGTTTTCCTCATCTTCTCATGTTTAACACATGGTATGTGGTGAGTTTAACTTCTATAGAAGACATATTAGACTGATCGAAACACAGATAAGAGTGGATTAGATGGGAACATCCCAAAGAGGGAGCTCATAAGGGGGTTTACTAGATGGTAGGATCAAGACCTCTAGTGAAGACAGATCCGAGGATGCTTGGGTCCCGACAAGGGGGACACTATGGTTTACTATTGGCAGCGCTTAAACCTTAATGAAGTTTCCTTTGTACCTTATCCCAAGGGAAAAAGATCAAACCCACATAGTTTTAAGGGGTGATGAATTGGGGTGTGTGCAGAGAACTGCGACCCGAAGACATATTGGGGATTATTCGTGGATAACTTCCCATAGCAAGAGGAGTGCTCTTGGTTGGATGGTTATGGATTGTGTAGGGAATTTGAATGGTTAGCTACCCAATTGCTACTATGATTAGTGAGGAAGTGTGCGACATGATCTCACCACGATGTGGTGACCCGGGTAAGAATCAGGATAGATATGGATGGTTGAGTGAAGTTGATAGAGAATAAGATGGAACCGACGTGAAGACAATGTCGATGTTGGGCTTGATCCTCGAGGAGACTACCTGTGTATCTCTATGGTAGGGAATCAAAGTCCACATAGTTTGGTGGGGCGATGGGACACCTTAGGAGGAGACCCATGAGAGTGGATGCATGGATGGGACTCAGATGAAGTGGAACCTCTAGGATGGGGCTTGACCTTCCCGAAACATAGAGGCTTATGAGAGAGACTAGGGTGAGACATGGGTTATGGGATTGAACCTTAGAGAGGATTCTTACATATCCTCGTGGAAAGGTATCAAAGTCCATGCATTTCATGATGGGGCATGGAATCAGGGTGTATGGAAAGAACATCGACTCGATGACATACTTGGGCTTACACGTGGTTAGCAGCCTAGAAATGGGTTTGACGCCTAGGGGGAAGACCAGAGATGTGGGTCCCAAAAAAGTAGACTACAATGAATTGAAATCGGTTGGGGACTACAAAATCTTACCATTGGTTGAGGTTGAACCTCATTGAGGCTTCCTACGTACCCTATCAAGGAGATAGAGATCAAACCCACATAGTTCAAGGCTAGACATGAAATTGGGGTGTACACAGAGGACAGTGACCCAAAGACTCACTGGGAATTACACGTGGTTAGTAGCCCTAGAATTGTCCTAAAACCATAGGGGAAGACCAAAGAAGTGGGTCACAGTAAAGGTGACACCGAAGATAACCAGTTCTTGGGGTTGAACCTCATGGAGGCTTCATACGTACCCTGTCCATGAGACAGGGATCAAAAACCATGTAGTTTGAATACATACAGTTTAACATCATGCGAGATGAAAAAGAGGCATATAGTTTAATGTCATGTTGAAAGAATGTGAACCCACGTGAAGTGGCTAGGACCGATGGGTTTTGGGCTTTATCCATAGGGAGGCTTCCTATGTACCTTTCCTGTAGAGGGGAAGGATAAAAGTCCACGTAGTTCGGAAGGGGTGTGAGGATTACACTATAAGGCAGCCAAAGGAGGATTTCAAGGTTGGTGATTACTCTAATCCCATGTGAGTCATGATCATTGTGAGAAACAAGAGGTAATAAAGACTTAACGATCACGTCGTGAAAGGTGAAACCGTGAGGAATATAGATGGGCATACACATGATTAGCATCCCAAAGAAGAAAAAGGGGCTTACGCTTGGTTATCCAACCAGGGAGATGGAGATTAGGACTTACTCAAGGATGGAGGCCCAATGGCGGAAAATCCTAGAGGGATAGGGATGAGGTAACAAAGGTCCCTATGCCCCTATCTCCTCTAGCCTTTGTGAACCAAAGAAGAAAGGAGGAGAAATGATGCTACCTCCCACAAGAAAGGTTAGAGAATTACACCAATATGGTTGCCCTTCCCTATGGATAGATGTAATTCCCACAAAGAGGATATCATTCCATGTGAGGAGTGATTACACTTCTATGGAGACCAGTGTGTGTGAATAATGTGTGAAGTAGGGAACCCAATGTGCATTTCATGGGGGAAGGCTATAGTTTAATGTCATGTGATGAGGATGATGGTTCTTGGTAGTTTAACGTCCGACACCTCAGATGAGGCCGGTTCACTCGGAACCCATAAGAAATACATAACTGATACCTACCCACCCATGGGGAAGGGAAGGCATCCTCCATTCCATGGTGAGGTTGTGTTATGGAGTGATCCATTGAGGGGATCATGGTAGCGTGGCTATGCAAAGAAGAAATAGCTATTAGCATTCCAATGAGAAGAAGAATGAGGCTAAGAAACACAATATGAAACACCACCCAAGGGACCTAGAAATAAATTTGTACAAACCTAGAGGGATGTAAATGAAAAGGGTTTGTGAAGAAAAAGTGTTCACATGAAGGGACCTTGCGAAGCTCTTGTGCTCTATATAGTGGAAAGACTCTACGATGGGGTATGCTTCATGAAGTGAAGTGGCCTAGCCTGGGCATGGGGTATAGATTCATATGAAGGGTGCTTCATAAAGTAAAAAGTCTGTCATGGAGTAGTACTTCGCAGAGCATGGGTTCCTTGCAAAGCGTCGCACTATGAAGCAATGTAATTCATGAAGCACAGTGACCCTAACCTAGCATGTGGTTCACATGTGCATGGAAGGTACTCCACGAAGCATGAGTGGTCTCTGAAGTCCCGAGTTCCCCTAGAGATCTCCTTCCTTTGCGATGGACCATGGGATCCATGAAGGGAATCACTGCATGATGAGAGGTTATATTTGAGCTAATGGAAAGGTATTTCACAATGATCAAGTACCATGAAGAGCTAATTTTTCTCAATGATTCAAAGATCATTGGTTTCTTTGAGATTTGAGAGATGGGAAGGCGAAAGGTTGGGTATTCATCCTTCGGGTCCAAGGGAAGCCTGGTATTTATAGGCAAGAGGCAGAATAGTTCTCTAAAAGTTCGTTGAGAAGCCATGTGACACTTCACGATCAGAAGAAGATTGAGTCATGTTTTTTTAATCGCAGAGTTGACCATCATCCCCTCCTCAGCATAGTGGCCTCCTTAATTCCCTTTACAGCACTCGTATAGGCTTCTATCAATTTCAAAGGGATCACAGAGTTAATATGGTTCCCTCCATGGCATGGATCTTTCCATCAATTGCATCATAACTATGGATCCTCCCGACTCTTTACTTTGTAGTGATTGTAGAGGGGGCCTCAGCTTTGCACCAGCCACATCGCTATGGGGATCCATAAAGGCCGCGGTGCTGAAGGACTCTATGAATGGGCTTCGTGAGGTAGCCCCTTTTTCATTGAGGTTATCTTTGTGAATTGTTCTCTCTGCCCATATTTTTGTGCCAACAAATGAACCTCCCTCAAACTTAGAGTCGAGGAGAAAAAGAGGGTTGAAGTCTTAGGGTAGATCGCTAATTTTTTTTAGGAAAATCGCAAAGAAAGATCACAAAGCAGAGTCATGATGCGAAGAGGCGACACATGGGTTGAGAACATGGTAAATCTCACCGCAACCAGGTGCACTGCAAAGCTCATAGGTATTCACCTATAAATAGGGGATCGTACCCCATCTTTTGTCCTTTACTTATCTCCACATATTATTTCTTGGGATCTTGATTTGAAAATATTCGTGCACTCTGCGACTGATCTTTGCGAATAAGGTCTTCTTTGCTTTGCAGCGCTCTACGAGTCTTCTGACTCCACAATTGTGTGCTCTGTGGCCTCTACCTGCAAGGTCTATTGTAGGGATCTATGATCTTCCTTTGCGACCAAGATCTGTGAACGAGCTCTGTGATCGAGCTCTGCAAACCAGAACAAAAAATTCTAAAATTTTAAGACTGAATGGCTCCTTAAAGAGCTCTTGGGGGGGGGGGGGTCCTTGTAGATGCTACCCAGAGGGATGAGCTTGATGATAACCTAGGAATCAGGGAGTGTGTGTGGAGCCACTCAGACTACAAATATATGGTGGAGCTATTCTCAGATAGCCATAAGAACTACCCCTTATGAAAAAGACTACCTCTATACGTCTTTGGTCTGAGGGATGACATACTCATTCCCAAAGCAAGCATGGACGAGCCAACCTACCGCTTTAAGAGTACACCACGCTAATGATAGTGGTTTAGGGAGGACGACTGTCATACATGGGAGGATTATACACTCATCAACACCGAAAAATTGTATAATTATGTAAACAACATTGATGTAAAGGCATTGCAGCCAAAGGTATCTCCCCTGTGGTACCACACCATTCTAAAGGTGGATTTGGGGAACCTGAATAAGGGGTGGACCAATGAGTGAGATTTTTGTTAGGGAGGAAACTTCACAAATTACTGGGCCAGGGATTATAAGGTATGTTCCTCCTACGAGGAGTTTTGGGTAGAGATGAGGTGAGTAGGCCTATATGAGGCAACATGGGCCTCCCAATTCTTCATCTACTAACTGAAACAACTGATGCCAGAGTTGTTGAGTAGGTGGTCGTCGAGGACCAACACTTTCCATTTTCACTATGGGAAGGTCGGTATCAGCCTCTATCACCTACAGAAAATCTTGGGGATCCCTATATTTGGGGTGATATTGGATGAGTTCCTCCCCACCACGAGTACCTGGGAGGACCCAGAGCTGATGCCGCTGCTGGAAAAGGCATTGATGAACTTGGTGATGGGGGAGGACAAGAATTTAGTGAGTAATTTCCAATTTAAGCGATGGTTTATTCAGTTCTTGAATTCCATAGAATATGGGAAGTTTCCCATGAGGTCTCCAACCTGTAAAAAGGGGGTTCAGCGTTTCAAGGAGCAATCCTACTGGTGAATCTTGGAGGATAGATAGTGGAAGACCTGGGGGTTCAGTATCAACACCAATTAACAACCATGTTTAGGATGGTTGCATTAATTTCGACACTCATCTGTGGATGGATTATTCCAGTAAGGGACACGAACATGGGAATGTGGCCGAGCACATTAAACATGGCATCTATGTTGATGATGGGGGAGAAGCTAAATATGGGGATCTCGATGCTGGCCAAGCTGTACAAAGTGCTATGTAATATCAATGAGGGGAAGAATCCCCATAGGGTGTGTGGGTCATTCAGTATTTTGTATGGGTGAATATAAGTGCACCTGGGTTCCTACGAATATCTAAACCCCATTTCCCCTCTAGGTTCAGACTTCCGACCTACTATTCTGAACGTGGTGGGGATTTTTCCAACCAATATGACCCTGCCACTGGTGTTGAACTGTGTTTGGAAGGAAGACGAGGTAAAATTCCACCTATTACCATTACCAATAGGTGCATTCATTGATGAAGGCTAGGGAATAGAGAAGCATAGGTCCTACCTCCAGGACTTTCGGGATGGAGTCCTAGTGGCACAGGTTGATGAAGAGCCTCTCTGTGAGCCATACACCCCGCACTGTTTTGTGAGGAAGTTCCGGTGCATACAAAGGCTCACCCTACAGGTCTACTTGGGAGTGCTCCATGAGGAAAATCTTTGATTGATGGCTCAGTCATGACTCATGTTTACACAAGAGTATGGGAAGATGTGGAATGAGATGACCCCCCCCACAAATGTCTATGGGTTGGTGAAAGAGTATGACAAGATTTTGGAGTTAGCTTACCTGGGAGAGATGCAGAAGTGGCAGACTATCCGTGATAGTGATGAAGTCCTCCCTCAACCTCTAGGTCAGGGCTTAAAGGCAACGAGGACATCCCGTGGTGGTGGGGTTGTAGTAGCAGTGAGACCCGCACCAACTGAGAGGTAGGCGGTAGCGATGGACCCAGAGGTTCCATAATAGAACATTCAAACTAAAGGGAGGCCACCCAGGGGGTTTGATAGGATACCCACGTCAGATTTTGGGAAATGGCTGCGCCATATAGACATGCCTTAGAATGCTATATTCCTAGAGGCCTGGGACATCTGGGATGTCAAAAGGAAAATCCTTAATCCTTCCCATATGTGGAACCATCTGAACTATCACAAGATGTATTTTTCAGGGATTGGTCACACCATGGATGGATTTGTAGTATCTCCGGGGGAGGGGGAGAAATATAATTCCAAGCTGGAGGACTTCGTGCACTCTCGTGGTTCTCCGCATCCAATGATGGATTGAGTGAAGGTGTTTCTCAATATAACGACCCCTTTATAGTTTTCATATTCCTAATTGAGGGATCTATTCCCCCTACTAGATGAATCGGAAGAGTCCTCTTGGGGGGAAGAGTCTAGTAGAGGGGGGACCTCCAGAAGAGGGTGAGCTTACCAATTCAGACATGGAGCTGGAAGAGTTTGCGGAGGCTCTTGAGGTAAACCCTAAATCATTTTATTGTGGTCCTTATTCCGGTAACTTAGTCCTTCTTAACTAACATTTGACCTATCTTGGAGGGAATCATACACAAGACCCACTCTCATGCAATAGTATATGCAGCTGTGGGAACTTAGGGATCTACACCTGTGACGACGACGATTACTGCACCTAGTAGGGCCGTGACACCTAGGGTGGTTCTACCAGAGTCTTCAGACTTCCCAACCATATACATAGGTCCATGCCTCAAGGTCTCGATGAAAAAATCTCAGAGGTGAGACTGACTATTTTACCTCGGTAAATCTCCTTCACAGAATTTGTAACTTTAATCCATTGAATCAAGCAAACTAATGACTTTGTGTTTTTCACATGCACAGTTATTCCAATAGAATGGGCCACCTTGGTGAGGATAGCCAAATCTCCTAGCATTTACTTTCTCAGAGGAACGTCGGTGGTCATGGAAGAGGATTCCCAAACCGACCAAACCATTATGATCCCGATCACATTTGGGACCGTTAGTTGGACCGATCCTGAAATCATTGAGGTAGAATCAGATGAAGGGGATCAATCAAATGACATGGGTCTGGATCTACCTAACCATACCCTATATTAAGATCCTGCTGACAAGTTCCTGGAGGCATTCCTTGTATATGAACTCACTGACCCCGAGGACCGGGATGAGATAGATTATGATGAAGAGGATAGCAAGGTCGTTCGTCGCCGACCATGGAAGCTGATTAAGCAATTTATTGGGGATACCCCATATGAAAAATGGATAGATCAAATAGGGAGGATTCATTACCGACTGTGCAAATTATACGTTGGATGAGTGAATACCCAACATCCCTATATTCTCATATGAGACATCATGGTAGAGAAGATACGTGAATATGACCATGGACTTGGTGTGGGCTGGTAGAGGCCTAAGAATAGATGAAGCGAGCCATTGAGAAGATGGATATCATTCGAGACAATGCAAATTAGGCCCGGATCATAGAAAATGAACTCCATCCTATCACTATTGAGTAGGAGAGGGATCTTAACAGGAATCATCATATGTTGGATGCCTCCAGCCAGTGAGTGGCTGAGCTCGGATGCTCCATTGAAGAGGTCAACCCATCCATTGGAGGGACCAATCCTTGGGTGATGTAATCTGTGTAAATTCATAAACTTACTTTCATGATTAGCCTGTTTATGTTTACCGCATGCATGAGTTCCATTAGTTGTCTTTTGTTTGCTTCATTTCCATCACATTCATGAAATATCCAACAATTGATCCCTATGCCTACGTGGGTCATGCCCGATGTGAGGAACAAGGGATGAATTTTAACGCCCCGACCCAAGTTACCTAGAGTCGGTGCATTATTACATAAAATTTTCATGATCACAAAAGATCAAGTCTTGAAAGACCGATTAGTTTAGTAGTCTTGGAAGTAATAGATACATTCATAAGGTTTACATTACATCATAAAATGGAAAAATACAACAACATTGTTTCATAGAAAACACTGAGATCCCATAAACTATCCCTGCATGTCAGTCATAATATACTTCCTCACATCTTGGGAAAGATAAAACATAGAAAGGGGTGAGCTTAGATGCTCTGTAAGGACAACAATATAGAGGAAACTTTCATAAATAAGCATAAACATTTAAGGAAATGTATAACTAAAACAAAAGCCTTTTAAACTTGAACTTCAGCATAATATGGAAAATAAAATGAAATAATTCCATTTACTTATTCACATGGATATTCTACTAGTTTAATAATCACATGCAATATCAATAACCACTTTAATAATAATGGAATGCATAATGCCAGACTTTCATAACCACATAGTCAAGACCTTGTGCCAAGACTACAAATAAGATTTTGTCAAGGCCTTGTGCTAAGACATAGTTTGTCTCATGAGACTTACCGATGCATCGAGGAGCTATAGCGGGCTCCACCCATCACTTACTATGTCTAATGCATTCCACATATAAAAAGGTTTGAACATAACATAAACATTCGTATTGAAGCTAGCATACGAAATTTTAATACTTTGTTAATAAACCATGAATGGTATGAAATAACACATACATAGTCAAACATATCACAAAACCTTCAATACAATATAAAAGTTTTGTATCATAATAAATCAACTTCAAACAAACTTAAAATCCATCAAAGGATGTTGACATAGATGAAATCAAAACCTTTTTAGAGAAATATCTCTTTCTATTTTGAAATAATTTAAAAGTGAAATAATTATAAAGAAAACATTTATTTTGAAGATATTCTTAAAATCATGTAATAGAAGCTTCAATGATGTTATAATAGTGAAAAATAGCCGCACCCATCGTATAAGTTAAAAAAGCATTCTTACCTTCATTTTGTCGAAAAGGTCATAAAGTACCTTGTTTGGAAAATTACGGAAAGATTCCTTTAAAAAACATATAAGGTCAAATACGGTTATAAATGACTTTAACCCATTGTTTATTAAATAGTAAAAATGATTTGAAATATATTTTTAAGAAACATGTATGTGGATGATAAAGAGGTCCTAGTAGATAATTACGTATAAACAACCTCGGATAATGAAGAGATTGAAGAATTAACCCTTACCTTGTACTTTTCCTTCATTGAGGGTAGGTTAAAATCCTGTATAATAGTTAAATCCTTGTTATTAAATTATACAAGAATCATATACATAAATATGATATCATATATTTTCTTCTAATATTGGATTGTTAATAATATTTTAGTATTATCGTCGTTTCCGGTGTTAACTTACTTGTTTTATTTTATATGTTTTGTTACATAAGCCATGTTTGTTATGGATAGGTTGTATATTATTCATATACAGAATGATATAAAGTCCTTACACATTATTTTTAATCATCAAATGAAAATTAGTCTTGAACGGATACGATGGGGAATTAATCTCATCGCGTTCATGGAGACGGTAGTCCGTCCGTACGTACGAGTGACAATATCATTTTTTTGATATTAAAATTGTATATAATTGGATGGTATATCATATATATAGAATCATTATCATGTTATATTTATTATTTACACATGTTATACTCATTATTATACCCATCCAAATGATGAAGTGTTTGAATAACAAACTTCACCACGACATGGAGACGGTAAGCCGTACGTACATACGTGTGGTGAATTTTCATTCATAGGATGGTTAAAATAACTAATATGGTTGTGCCATTTTTATTATAACATAAAATTATATAGAAGATACTAGAGTTATTATTTTAGAATGGAAACGACAAAGAAGGAGGAAGTGGAAGATGAAAAGAACTAGAAAGAGGTGATGAAATATTTACCTCTTCTTCGAGTTCTTCCTTTTGATTTGATCAAAAGGGATCTTTAGGTTGCCTTTATGACTAAATAATGGACTCTAGGATTAAGGTAGGATATTTGGACAGGGGTTGTCTGAGCCAAATGGCTTTGAAGGTGTGAATGTGAGAGAAGGGGGAGTGCCATTTTATAAGAGGGATGGGGGTCACTATAGGAAAAACTTGAAATATTATTTTATAATAAAATCATTTTCGTTTTCTAATTGATCCAAACTGATTTATTTCGAGGATAAGGTGGGTATTTGACGAAAACCACCCAACCAATAGGTTTTAGATAGGTTTGGGTCACTATATTAACCTTATCTTTTAGTTTTAACTCTTATTTAATTAGTTTCAGATTTACCATGTCTCTTTGTATTTTTATAATATTTTGTTAATAAACTTACTATAAACATCCATGTAAACCCAAGTGGTTCATTAATGTCATATATAATAACATTTAATCCCTTTTTCCAATCCTTATATTTTTACAAATAGAATATCAATTAATAATATAATATTTGTTTTAAAAACTCTTTTATGTCAATTTTGACACTATTTGTTATTTTGTTTTTGTTAAATTTATAACAGTATTATTAATTCGAAAAAATTTATTTAATCCACCCTAACATGTCATATTAACCTAGAAAATTAGTGTAATTCATTAAAAGTCTCAGATTATATTTATTTGGAAATTTATAATATCAATTATTTCAATCTTTCATTAATATGGTAATTACTGCATCATCATTGTGTCATAAATAAATTAAATTATTTAATGTTCAAAAAATATAAATACAATACCATTATTTAGTAAATATTTTTATCTTTTTAATGAATATTTATAATCAAATTTATCTTATTTATAACCCTATATTAAAAATGTTTTATTTATTAAACTTTGATTTTAACTCTTTTAACTCTTCTTTGAATTAAATAATAATAAATGTACTAATCTAATCCAAGTGGACCTAAAGGATCATATTTTTTTCATAAGGTTATTTTATGTCGAATTATACTTATCCAATAGAATTAGGACATGTGTTAGGGTAAAAATAATATCATTTTTACCTTTAATTACCCTATTTACTTTTAACCGTGGTAAATAAAAGTTAAAAGTTACTATTCACCAAAAATTATTTTCATCTCATTGAACCAAATTTTACATACTGATATAAACTATGTATCTTTTATTTTTTAAATTCAACTCACATAAGCGTTAAAATTATGTTTTATGCAAATTTGTAAAAGCTCTTAGGAGGTGGGTAAAAGATGGTAAAAAGTTCAATAAAATTTTAATATATCTACAATTAATATAAATTGGATCTAATGAATTACATTGAAATTATTTAGGTATTATGTATCTATTTTGACCAAAAATAAATTTAAATAAAATATATAATTATTTAAAAATAAGGTCGGTTTTAACCAATAACTCAGTGTTTTTAACTATTCATCAAAAATTAAAAGTTTTTAGAAAAATACCAAAAATTTACCCTAAGCTAATTTCGATATTAGGAATCCCAAAATGAAGTCCATTTTGAAAGATAAAATTTATAAACTATCAAAAAATGGGCATTACTGTTCATAACGGCTAGTTTGATTGGTTGTGGTGTGTTAGAATCTCGAAGATGCGTACAATACAAGCTAATGCATTATTCAAAGGGAAGCATACCATGGAAGCTTGGGGTGTTACATTCTCCCCTCCTAAAAATAATTTCATCCTTGAAATTCCTAGAATATTACTGGATAAAAAGATTCGGGTGGTTCTTCATCATAAGTTCCTCAGGTTCCCACAACGCCTCTTCCATTTTATGATTTTTCCATAGAAATTTTACCAGACGAGTCGTCCAGTTTCTCAAAACTTGTTCTCTGGTATCAAGAATCTTGACAGGCTCTTCGTAATAAGAAAGATTGGGTTCCTGTTATAATTCTTCATATGTGATTACATGCATTGGGTTAGGCATGTATTTTCTCAACAGTGATACGTGGAACACGTCATGAACTTTAGAGAGACTTGGCGGCTTTGCCCAATGGTAAGCTATAGCCCCAAATCATTCTAGAATTTTGAAAGGTCCGATGTACCTGGGACTCAATTTACCTTTCTTACCGAAACGTATAACTACCTTCTATGGAGATACCTCCAAGAAAACATGATCACCGACTTGAAATTCCAAATCCTTCCTTCGATTATCAGCATAGATCTTCTTCCTACTTTGAGCTGATTTGATGTGGGTTCGGATTACCTTCACCTTTTCTGTCGTTTCATCCACAAGGTCTGGGCCTACAAGTTTTCTTTCACCAACATCATCCCAACAGGTTGGTGTGCAAAATCTCTTTCCGTATAACACTTCATATGGTGCCATCTAAATACTTGAATGGAAGCTATTGTTATTGGAAAATTCTACCAGAGGTAAATATTGATCCCACATACCCTGAAAGTCAAGTGAGCATGATCTCAACATGTCTTCTAAGGTTTGAATAGTTCATTTTGATTGTCCATTAGTTTGGGGGTGGTAGGCAGTGCTCAAACGAAGTTCAGTATCCAAGGCCTTCTGAAGACTTTTCCAGAATCTTGATGTAAAACATGAATCATGATCAGAAACAATCGATAGGGGTACTCCATGAAGTCTCAAAACTTCATTAATATATAGTCTTGTTAGACGTTCAAGTGGTAGATCTTCTCTTATAGAAAGAAAATGTGTTGACTTGGTAAGACGATCAACATTGGCCCATATTGCATCGTTCCTTCTAGGAGTCTTTGGTAGTCCCATGACAAAGTCCATCATAATATTATCCCATTTCCACTCAGGTATGGGAAGAGGTTGCATGACTCCTCCAGGCTTTTTCCTTACATATTTCACTTGTTGAAAAACCATACATCTTGAAAAAAAATCAGCAATATCCCTCTTCATGTTATCCCACAAAAAATGTTCCTTCAAATATCTATACATCTTAGTGCTTCTAGGGTGTATAGTGAAATTAGAGCTATGTGAATTATCCAACTACTCCCTTTCTAGATCAGGTATATCGGGAACACAAAGTCTCTTCCCAAATTTCAAAATTCCATCTTCATACACAAAGTCACTTAATCTCCGATAATTCACAGCTTTAATCTTATTTTGAAACTCTTCATCATCGATCTGAGAACTCTTTATCCTTTCTAGTAAATATGGTTTGGAAACCCTTTTAAAAATAATTGAAGTTTCACCTTCCATGGTTATTCCCATATCCATATTTACTAGATCTTTGAAAATAGGATCCCTTTCAAATCTCATCTTGTTCAAAACCCCATGATCCTTTCTGCTCAAAGCATCTGCCACCTTATTTTCCTTCCCCAGGTGTTAATGTATCATTCAATAATAATCCTTGAGTAGTTCAATCTATCTCCTTTTCATCATGTTGATTTCCTTCTGAGAGAAAATATACTTCAAACTCTTGTGATCAGTATAAATATCACATTTTTCACCATAGAGATAATGTCTCCATATCTTCAAATCAAATATTACAGCTGCTAACTCAAGATCATGAGTAGGATAGTTTTGCTAATGAATTTTTAGCTGTCATGATGTATAGGCAATAACCCTATCATTCTGCATTAGGACACACCCAATTCCTTTCTTTGAGGCATCACTATAAATAACAAACCCATCATTCCCCAATGGTAGAGTCAAGATAGGATCTTTGACTAATCTTCTCTTCAGTTATTCAAAACATTCTTCACACTCTTTTTTTCCAAACAAATTTTACCCCTTTACGTGTGAGCTTCATTAATGGGTTAGCCAATCAGGAAAAATTCTGGACCAAATGTCGATAATAACCAACTAAACCAATACAAATGCATACCTCAGTTATACTCGTCGGTGCTGGAAATTCGTGGATTTATCTTGTCTTAGAAGGATCAATAAAGATTCCATCCTTAGAGAAAATATGGCCAAGAAAAGAAATCTCTTGAAGCCAGAATTCACACTTGCTAAACTTCCCGTATAATTCATTTCTTCTGAGGGTTTTCAGAATAGTGCGCATGTGATTTTCATGATCTTCATAGATTTTGGAGTAGGCCAAGATATCATCAATAAATACCACTACAAAGTCATCAATATATTCATGGAAAACTCTATTAATTAGATTCATGGAAACAGAGGGTGCATTAGTCATCCTAAAAGGCATTACTATAAACTTGTAATGCCCATACCTAGTTTGAAATGTTGTTTTCAGAATGTATTCCTTCTTCACACACAACTGATGATATCCAGATTTAAGGTCAATCTTTGAAAAGTATTGTGCTCCATGAAGTTGGTCAAATAAATTATCAATGCTAGGTATGGGATACGTTTTCTTTATTGTTATAGCATTGATCTCCCTGTAGTCAATGCACAACCTCATAGATCCATCTTTCTTCTTAAGAAAAAGAACAGGGGATCCCCATGGAGAAACACTGGGGCAAATAAATCCCTTATTACTCAATTCCTCTAGCTGTTTATTTAGTTACACTAATTCTACAGTGTAAATTCTATAAGGGGTATTTGATATAGGTCATTGAACTAGGAATTAAATCAATGAAAAACTCAATTTCTCATTCTGGAGGATGTCTAGGTAAATATTCTGGAAACACATCAACATATTCTTTCACAATTGGTACATCCTCTATTTGAACATTATTTTCCTCACCCATAGTTATTTCATTATCTTCCTCCTAAATAATTGAATTTAGTTGAGCTACTGGGGGTGGATCTAGATAAGAATTAGGTGGTGACATTTATGCTCTAAAGATAAGGTACTTCTTATCATCATCAAAAATTGCAACCTCCTTCTTATTACAATAAATTTTTTCATCATGGTCCGAAATCCAATCCATAATGAGGATTATATCAAATTCCATCATGGGTATGATGATGAGATCAGCAGATAAATAATGTTCATATGCCTTAATGGGAACTGATTCACAAAACTTTGTTGTAATGATACTTCCCTTAGGAGTTTTGACTGAAAAATCCCTTGTTAAGTAAAATTGTAAATATCTAATTTTCTTAGAAAACTGGGAAGATATGAAACAATGCGATGATACAGAATTAAATAAAGCATTGGCTAAACTTGAGGAAACCATTAGATTACCTGCCATCATGTCTTTCGAAGTTCCAACCTTAGGAGTAGTGATCGCATAAGCTTGGCGTTGATCCCTTGGACTTTTCTAAGGAAAGTTTCCCTGACACTTAGGAAATTAATTTTCATAATTCCCCATCTTCCTCCAATTGTAGCATTAAACATCGGTAGCTTCTTTCTTCCCCTTTCAATCACGATCATGGTTTCCTTTTTCACCACACTTGTAACAGACTCCCATTCCATTCAATCAAGTACCAGGGTGTTTCTTTCCACATTTACTATAATATGTATATTCAACTTTTACCTTATTCCCCTTATTTCCATTTCTAGAGTGATCAGTAGATCTCTTCTTATCTTGTTTTGCTTTAAAGTCATAAGACATAGAGAATTCCTTTTCGGTCTTGATAACACATGAGATAACATCTTCGTATGTTGAGAAGGATTGTGAGACTAAAGCATGATAGAGAAATGGTTTTAACCCATCAAAGAAATGGCCGATATTACTTCTTGGGTTACGTATATAATCTACAGCATGCCTTGCTAACCTTGTAAAGTTAGACTCATACTTTGCAACATTCTCATCATCCTTTTTCCTCAGACTTAGAAATTGTCTTCACATATCTGCTCGATGATCATTAGGAAAGTAGTTTTCTAAGAAAATCTCTTTAAACTCCCCCCACTCCATACTTGATACTTCTTTATCTTCCTTTGTGTTTTGTATCAATGACCACCATTGTTAAGCATCTCCCGTGAGGTGATAAACTGCCATGACAACTTTTTCCCTTTCACTACTCCCCAAAGCCTAAATTATTTTCTCTAGGGAACTTATCCATTTCTCAACTACCAATGGATTTTTACTCCCATTGAATGTTGGTGGTTTTTTCCCCATGAAGCGATCTAACATTGATCACTACATTGTGGATCTGGGTGCACCATATGGGTAAGGTTATTATTCATAACCTGAGTGAGTTTCCCAGTATAGTGATAAGATGATCAGCACCAGTTGTATCACCAGCACCACTATAATTATCTTGATTAGGAGGGTAATCCCTATATAGATTACGTGTGTTGATACATTTTCCATTTCTTCCACTAGGTGCTATTTCTAAACAATGAAATAAACAAGATTAGTTTATCAATCGCAATACATAATTCCAAACTTGTAAAATAGTTATCATAAATTGAACAGTTTGTGGATATAATCCATAATCATAAAAAATGTTTTTTTGAGGAAGTATATACTCATAAACCCTTCATAATGGTTTGTAAAGAAAATGAGAATTATCCTACAGATATCCCCCGGGAGTGTCGTAACCAAGATTGTAGTAAGGCCCATTATCATGCACCAGTTCTCATTCGAGTCTAGCTCAAAGCGGTGTTTTCAGGTTTTACCCCTAGATACATATGTGCCAGAGATGCCTCTAATTTCTCATATCCAGAAAAGGATGTATAGCTCAGAAAACTCACAAAATATCTACAATAAAAAAATTCTAGGAAGTTATTCTATACTAATTCTCAAAGTCTATCATAGGGCTATGTTCTCTAATAAGATTTTACCTAAATCTAGCATCCAAGGTTTGTACTAAACTTCCTCTGATACCAACTGTAATGCCCCAACCCGTGTTACCCAGAGTCGGTGCATTATTACATAACATTGGCATGATCACAAAAGATCAAGATTCGAAAGACCTATTAGTTTAGAAGTCTTCAAAGTACTAGATACATTCATAAGGTTTACATCACATCATAAAATGGAAAACTACAAAAACATTTTTTCATAGACAACACTGAGATCCCATAGACTATCCTTGAAGGTTAGTCAAAATATACTTCTTCACATCCTGGGAAAGATAAAACATAGAAAGGGGTGATCTCAGATGCTCAGTAAGGATAAAAATATAAAAGAAACTTTCATAAATAAGTATAAACATTTAAGAAAATATATAACTAAAACAAAATCCTTTTAAGCTTGAACTTCAGCATAATTTGGAAAATAAAATGAAATAATGCCATTTACTTATTCACATGGATATTCTACTAGTCGAATAATCACATGTAATATCAATAACCACTTTCATAATAATGGAATGCATAATTCCAGACTTTCATAACCACATAGTCAAGGCCTTATGCCAAGACTACAAATAAGATTTTGTCAAGATAATGTGCAAAGACACTAGTTTGTCTCATGAGACCTATCGATGCATCAAGGAGCTATAGTGGGCTCCACCCATCACTTACTAAGTCCAATGCATTCCTCATATGAAAAGTTTTAAACATAAGATAAATATTCGTATTGAAAATAACATACAGAATGTCAATACTTTATCCATAAACCATGAATGGTATGAAATAAAAAATCCAAAATCAAACATTTCATAAAAACTTCAATACAATATGCAAGTTTTGTATCATAATAAATCAACTTCAAACAAACTTAAAATCCATCAAAGGATGTTGACAATGATGAAATCAAAACCTTTTTGGAGAAATATCTCTTTCTATATGGAAATAATTTAAAAGTCACATAATTATAAAGAAAAAATTTATTTTGAATATATTCTTATAATCTTGTAAGGGAAGCTTTGACGATGTTATAACGGTGGAAAATAGCTACACCCGACGTATAAGTTAAAAAAAATTCATACATTAATTTTGTCGAAAAGGTCATAAAGTACCTTGTTTGGAAAATGACGGAAAGATTACTTTCAAAAACATATAAGGTCAAATAAGGGTATAAATTAATTTAACCCATTGTCTATTAAATAGTAAAAATGTTTTGAAATATATTTTTTAAGAAACATGGATGTGGATGATAAAGAGTCCCCAGTAGATAATTACGTATAAACAACCTCAGATAATGAAGAGATTGTAGAATGAACCCTTAACTTGTACTTTTCCTTGGTCGATGGTAGGTTAAAATACTGTATAATATTTATATTATTGTTATTAAATTATACAAGAATCATATACATAAATATGATATCATATATTATTTATAATATTGCTTTGTTAATAATATTTTAGTATTATCGTCGTTTCAGGTGTTTACTTACTCATTTTCTTTTATATGTTTTGTTACATAAGCCGTGTTTGTTATGGGTAGGTTGTATATTATTCATATCCATAATGATATCAAGTCCTTAAACATTATTTTTAATCATAAAATAAAAATTAGTCTTGAATGGATATGATGGAGAATGAATCTCATAGCGTTCATGGAGACGGTAGTCTGTACGTACGCACGAGCGACAATATCATTTTTTGATATTAAAATCATATATAATTTGATGGTATATCATATATAAAGAATAATTATCATGTTATATTTATTATTTACATAAGTTATACTCATTATTATACCCATCCAAATGATGAAGTGTTTGAATAACAAACTTCACCACGACGTGGAGACGGTAAGCCGTACGTACGCATGTGTGGTGACTTTTTCCTTCATAGGATGGATAAAATAACTAATATGGTTGTACCATTTTTATAATAACATCACAGTATATAGAAGATACTGGAGTTATTATTGTATAATGGAAACAACAAAGAATGAGGAAGTGGAAGAAGAAAAGAACTTGAAAGAGGTGATGAAATATTTACCTCTTCTTCTGGTTCTTCCTTTTGATTTGATCAAAAGGGCTCCTTATGTTGGCTTTATGACTAAAGTAAGAACTATAAGATTAAGGGAGGATAGTTTATAGGATATTTTGTCAGGGTTTGGACGAGAAAAATGACTTTGAAGGTGTAAAATTGAGATAAGGGGGAGTTCCCTTTTATAAGAGGGGTGAAGGTCACTATAGGAAAAGCTTGAAATATTATTTTATAATAAAATCATTTTCGGTTTCTAATGGCTCAAAACTGATTTATTTCTAGGATAAGGTGGGGATGGGTCAAAAACCATCCAACCAATAGGTTTTAGACTTGTTTGGGTCACTATATTAACCTTATCTTTTAGTTTTAACTCTTAGTTAATTAGTTTGACATTTACCATGTCTCTTTGTATTTTTATATTATTTGGTTAATAAAATTACCTAAAAACATCGAAAAGAACATCAAGTGGTTCATTAATTTAATATATAATAATATTTAATCCCTTTGTCTGAACCTTATATTTTTAGAAAAATAATATCAATTAATAATATAATATTTGTTTTAAAAACTCTTTTATGTCAATTTTGACACTATTTGGTATTTTGTTTTTGTTAAATTCATAATAGTATTATTACTTTGAAAAAAATTTATTTAATCAACCATAACATGTAATATTAACCTATAAAATTAGTGTAATTAATTAAAAGTCTCAAATTATATTTATTTGGATATTTATAATATCAATTATTTCAATCTTTCATTAATAAGGTAATTACTGCATCATCATTGTGTCATAAATAAAGTAAATTATATAATGTCTAAAAATTATAAATAAAATATCATTATGTATTAAATATTTTTATATTTATAATAAATATTTATAATTGAATTTATGTTATATATAACCCTATATTAAAAATGTTTTAGTTATTAAAATTTAATTTTAACTCTTTTAACTCTTCTTTGAATTAAATAATAATAAATGTCCTAATCTAATACAAGTGGACCTAAAGGATAATATTTTATTCCGAAGGTTGGTTTTGGTCGAATTATACTTATCCAATAAAATTAGGACATGAGTTAGGGTAAAAAGAATATCATTTTTACCTTTAATTACTCTATTTACTTTTAACCGTGGTAAATAAAAGTCAAAAGTTACTATTCAACAAAAATTATTTTCATCTCATTTAACCAAATTTTACTTACTGATATCAACCATGTCTCTCAGATTTTTTAAATTCAACTCACAGAAGCGGTAAAATTATGTTTTATGCAAATTTGCAAAAGCTCCTAGGAGGTGGGTAAAATATGGTAAAAAGTTCAATAAAATTTTTATATATCTAAAATTAAAATAAATTGACTCCAATGAAATACATTGAACTTATTTAGGTATTATGTATCTATTTTGACCTAAAATAAATTTAAATAAAATAAACAATTATTTAAATAAAAAGGTCAGTTTTAACCAATAACTCAGTGTTTTTCACTATTCATAAAAAATTGAATGTTTTTAGAAAAATACCAAAAATTCACCCTAAGATAATTTCGATATTATGAATCTAAAAATGAAGTCCATTTTGAAAGATAAAATTTATAAACTATCAAAAAGTGGATATTACTATTCATAATGGCTAGTTTGATTGGTTGTGGTGTGTTAGAATCTTGAAGTTGCATACAATGCAAGATATTGCATTATTCAAAGGGAAGTGTACCATAGAATATTGGGGTGTTACATGACTCATCATTATTCCATCCAAATATGAGAGTGAAAACCAAGATTCATGCATTTAAGGTCTGAGCAACCAACCTGGATTTTCAAGAATAAAGGCCTGACTGGAGAATGAAGTTCTCAGTACAGTCATATTACTGTTTTCCCAACGTGCTCTGGTGCATGAGCTGGGTGAAGCCAGGGGAGTTAGAATAAATCTGAATAGAGGGGAGTGTAAGTGTGAATCATGATACCCTAAATTTGGAACCCTTTAGGGACAGTGTGATAATGAAGGAAAAAGGTTGACTGTGTTCGAAACATAGCATCCCTATTTCTTTAACTTGAAATTGGGATAAAAAATGAGGGCCGACCGCTGACCATGTTTGAAACACGGGGCATGACTCAAAATTTTATCGATTAGTCTTTTGAAACATTATCCCAAGATAGTAGGTGATCCATAGGGCGAGAATCCATATTATTAGGGGGTTTCTTCAGGCATGAAGGAGGACAAGGATCCAAATAAAGGGAATAAAAAGCATGGAGGGTGGAGTGATGGGTTGTTCGAATGGAGTCCAACACTCTTGAAATTATGCCACTGTGTTGAAAACACATTATGTGGGCACATCAGTCTAAACCAAGATCAAAATTACTTCCAGACATGACCTCTCTAGCTAGGAAGTAGAATGCCTTGTAGTTTTATTTCATGCTATGGAGGATGATATATACATAGTTTAACATCATACAGTAAGGAAAAAATGCAGTGAACAGTCCCTAAAAGGGGGAATAAAGCCAGGATGACAGTATAGGGGGTTTAAGAGCCCGTGGATGGATCTGGGGATTGTACATCTAGTTGTCACTGCATATCATGTTAGGGAAGGAATCAAGGAATACGTAGTTCTGCATTCTCTATGCAATTTAATGTCATACGGTAGGATGAGGGTAGGAGATACTAGATCGTGAAGGGGGAGTACGTGGTGCGGTCATTATAGACCCGACGTGAATGAGGAAGTAGGAAGTCCACACCACACCACGTGTTCCTGAGGGGAATCGTAGGTCAAGAGACCGAATGATGTCCAAATATAGGATGGGCCCAAGAAAAGGTGTTTGGTCATTCCTACGCATCCCATAAGGATAGGAATCAAGCCAGACATAGTTCTTGAGATCATCCCAGTCGGAAACCAATGCTAGTAGGGGGATTCATCTCTGGTGAGGAAGCTAACGCATCCCATAATTATCATGGGGCATTATGAACTTGTTCAGAGTAGAACCATAGTTTGAAGCTATGCATCGAGGACATGGTTACCTAGAAAGAAAATGCATGGTGCGGTACATATCTCGACATGAATGAGGACCGTAAGAGTCCACACCACACCACGTGTTCCCAATGGGATTATTTAATCCATATACCAGAGGTGGCCTAATTTGGTATGGATATAAAGGAATATGCTCAGGGGTTCCTACATACCCCATGAAAATGGTAATCAATCCATATGTTGTTCTGGATTACCCATGTAGTTTATCGTCGTACGGTAGGATGAAGAGTAGAAGGGGAGACCCCTAAAGGGGGGGGGGGAGTAAATGATGATACTATTATAGACCTGACATGAATGAGGAAAAAGGTAGTCCATACCACACAATGTATCCCCTTGGAAAATATTATGTCGAGATAACAAAGATGGTGAAATTTGTGCTGGGACCAAGACAAAGTATTCGGGCATTCCTACATACAACATGTGGATGGGAATCAAGCCGTACATAGTTCTGAAAGTTCCATGAAGTTTAATGTCATGAGGTAAGGGAGGTTGGATATTAGTTTTAAGATCTTAGATATAAAACCATAATAGAAAGAAGCAAGTAAAAACATGGTATGACTATTGAAAAACCCGACATGAATGAATATTGTAGGAGTCTATATCACACCATGTGCTTTTAGGGAAGATTTTAGGTTGAGGGACCAAAAATGAAAGTTGGGATGGGCCTAAGGCAAAGTGCCCTGGTGTTCCTATATATCCCATTATGATGAGCATAAATCCAAATGTAGTTATGGAAGTGGCATGGTAGTGTAAAAATTCCAAGAACAATAATGACGTGCGGGTCTAGACCACAAACCAAAAGAAGCGACATTTGATAGATCTTGTTTGTTCTTTAGGATGGTTATATTTTTTTTTGATGCAACGAACCCAGGATAGAGAATACGGATATTTCTGTAGGAATCAATCCATATATAGGCCTTGAAAAATGTAATAGTGGGTGACCAATACCAAACATTATGTCCCCTGAGTGAAGACATCACAATGCAGTGTCATTTTTCATCATGCGACCATGAATAGTTTAGGGTCACATGAAAAGACCAGCCAACACATTTTAACGTCGCAAAGTAAAGATGTAATAGTTTAGAGTCATGTGGGACTAGGAATCATATTTTAAGGTCATATGGCTTGGATGCATACAGAAGAACTAGGTTTTAAATGGAATTCATAGGGCGTGACAAAGCATGTCCAATGTGAATGAGGACAAGGTCCACACCATACCACGCACAATTCTAGAGGAGAAACATTAGACTGAGGGGATGGAACATATTAAAGGATATGGGTATGGACCTAAAGATGAAACATCTGGGTGTTCTTACGTATCCCATGAGGATGAGAATCAATCCATATGTTGTTCTGAGAGTGTAGTTTAACATTATACGGGATGAGAGGAAGGAGAGGCTAGATCCTAAAAGGGGAGTATGTGGTGTGGATATTGCAAACCCAACGTGAATGATGACATAATCCCAAATATGCCACACCGAATAATCCTATATGAGTCAGGGCCAAAAGGATGAACATAAGAGGTAATTAGTGGAACCTGAGCTGGACCCAAAGACGAGGTGGTCGAGCATTCCTACGTTTCCCATAAAGATGGGAATCAAGCCGTACGTAGTTCTGGAAAATGTCGTGCATTTTAACATCATGTGACAAAGATGTAGGGAGATCTTAGTTTAAGGTCATATAGCTCAGACCATAATGGAAATGAGGACTCTTCCAAGTGGGCATAATCCTTGACCTAATCTCTAAGCCCGCGTGAGCTGCGATCAATGTGGGAAACAAGGGTGGAGAATATCTTCACAACATGTGGAATACAGGGAAAGGGGGAAATGGTGCAAAGCCTAGAATGGCGCCTCACCATGTATTTGTCCTATTAATGTGCAAATGCGCACTGAGGAAAAAACCAAGGGTGTTGAAATTCCATTTGGACATGATGGAGTGGAAAAGTATGTGAATCATGCAACAAATATTTAGGGATTAATGGGGGTGGTGTGATGATGGAGGATAAATTTTGACCATGTTCAAATCACAGCATCCATATCATGTGACCTGAGATGAGAATAAACAATTGAGCATCAAACGCTGACCATATTCACAACGCGAGACTTGTATCAATTTTTCATCCAAGATCCTCGGGGATGTGGCCCGAGATGACAACAGAGCCCTGTGGCCTAACATATATGCCATTCAAGGATCCTTTCGGATGTGAAAGATGATGGAAACCCAAATAAAGGGAAACATGAAGCATGAAAAAGGATGAAATTATGTCCATGTAGAACCCAACACTCTATTTCCTAAACCAGAGTTCTTTTGGACATGTTGGTGAATTTACAAAGAGGGTCGAGGGGCCCAATTTGAGATATGTCGGCATGAGAATATAAGTAGAGGAAAGGGGGCGAAGAGATATCAAGGGGGTGGTACGTGGCATAGATATTTCAAACCCAACGTGAATGAGGACATATGCCCATACCACACCACATAACCCCTCCCGGAGGTCTCAGGCCAACGGTCCATAGAGATGAGGATGTTTCTAAGAAATTGGGCTAGACCCAAAGATAAAAATGTATGGGCATTCCTACATATCCCATGAGGATGATAATAAAGCCACACATAGTTATGAAATGTGGCAAGCAGTTTAACGTCATGTAGTAAGGACAAAGATAGGAGGGGGGTATCTTGATGAAGGATGTGTAAGGCATGGAGAATAACCTGATGTGAATGAAGAAATAAGCCCACATACGCTACACCATTCATAATTCTTGGAGAAAACTCGGGTCAAGAGGCCAAGAGAAAGGGTAGATAAACCTGGTATAAACCCAAATAAAAACTTTATGGGTTTTACAACGTATCCCATGAGGATGGGAATCAAGCCAAATGTAGTTCTGGAAGATGGCATGAAGTTTAACATCATATGAAAAGGATGTGGTAGATCTTAGTTTAATTGTAAAAGATCTCAAACAGTAGATTCCCAGTTTAATATCATGCGCGTGGGACGAATGGGTGGAAAGGGTGAATCACCGTGCCTATAATTTGGGAGACCACAGGAAGGTAACAATGATTATGGATAATTGCTGACCATGTTCGCAACAAAATATCCATATCATGACTAGGAATGGGAACAACAGATGAGCGTCGACCGCAAACCATATTTGTAATGTGAGACTTGTATCAAATTTTTGTCCAAAATCCCTAGGGACGTTGTCCTGAGACGGTATCAGAACCTTGAGGCCTAGCATCCATGCTGTTCGGGGGTCCTTTTGGATGTGAAAGATGATGGAAACCCAAATGATGGGACACGTAAAGCGTGGTGGTACCCATGTAGTTTAACATCTTGCGGCGATGAAAAATGATGATGGAGTGGTGTCTCAAGGGGATATGTGTGTCATAGAAAACATCACCTGAAATGAACAAGGACATAAAGTCCATACCGCACCACACATCCTAAGTGAGAACCTGGGCCAAGGGGCCGTAATGGTCGAGGGACCTGAGGATGAGCCACAGATGGAAACTCCCAGCTAGCTTGCAGTTTATCGTCATGTGGGATGAGAGGAAAAGTAGTTTTACGTCCTTCAGTCCGGAAGGATCACATAGTTTAACATCATACGGTGAGGATGGAATAGTTGAAGGTCATGGGGGACCATGATTACGTGTCCCTTTATGTGGTTATTTCCTTACGAAAGCTCCTAATCCCACATGAGGAATGCTCAATGCAGGAAATGTGGAATGGGACCAGGTTCTCCTCAACATAAAAGGGTACAATGAGGGAAAAGATCGGGCATGGTCTATCCCAACCATATTAGCATTCGTGCTTGATGCAAACTGATATTTGAAGGGATAACAAGAAAAAAATTAATCATTGTACCCAATATTTGGGACTTATAGGGATGGTGATAACGATGGAGGATGGAATCTGACTGTGTTTGAAACACAACATCCCTATCGTGTGACATGAAATGGGAAAAACAAATGAGTTTTGACCGCAAACCATATTCGCAACGCAAGACTTGTATCAAATTTTCATTCAAAAATACTCAAGGATTTTGGCTAGAGATGGTAGGAGAGCCTTAGGTCCTAGCATCCATACTGTTCAGGGGTCCTTTAGGATGTGAATGTTGATGGAGGCCCAAATAAAGGGGAAACATAAAGCATGAATATGCTCGTGCGGTTTAACATCATGCGGTAAGGACAAAAGAAGTTGAGATCTCCCTGGAGGGGAATACATGGTGCAGTCATGATGAATCCAATGTAAATAGAGGCAAGAAAAGACTGCACCACACCATGTGTCTTGAGGAGTATCCAGACCAAGGGTCCATACCCCTAGAGAGATCTTGAAGTTTGGGGCTGGGCCTACTGATGAAATGTTTGGGCATTCCTACATATCCTGTAGGGGAAAGAATCAAGACATACATAGTTCTGAAAGGGCCATGCCATTTAATGTCATGCAGTGAGGACATGAAAAGGGAATAGAAGAACGGGAGGGGCACATGGTGCATCCATTGTAAACCTGACACAAATGGGGCCAGAGAATCCTACACTACACTGTGCGTGATCCTATGAGAGAACTATACCCAGGGGGCAGTCAAATAGAAGGATTTGTGGTATATACTCCAAGACAAAGCATTCTAACTTTCCTACATATCCCATGAGGATGGGAATCAAGCCATACATATTTATTTAGATGTTGTGCAGTTTAACGTCATACGATAAGGATACAGGGAGATCATAGTTTAAGGTTATAGAGATCAGACCATTTAGTGGTTTATCATCATGTTGGATGAGTTATGGGTAGTTTTACATCCTTTATCATGGACGAGTCACACATTTTAACATCATGAGGAGAAGACATAACAAATTAATTTCATATAGAACAATATATAGTTTAACTTCATTAGGGATGAGTGTTGAGTAGTTTTATGTCCTTAATCCTAGATAGGTTGCACATTTTAATGTCATGTGGTGAAGAAGGAATAGTTTAAGGTCATATAGGATCATATACAGTTTAACGTCATGTGGGATGAGTGTTGGGTAGTTTTATGTCCTTAAACCTAGATGGGTTGCACATTTTAATATCATGCGGTGTAGACAGAACAGTTGAAGGTCATTTATGACCACATAAAGTTTAACATCATGCAGGATTACATAAAGTTTAATTTCATGCAAGACAAGCTTACTCAGGAAAAGTACTACTTAAGGAATTTGGCATTGGTGGGAGCAGTCATACACTAACCATCCATGGTACCTAGGGAGTACGTGCCATTGGGGTAAACCATATGAATGATGTATGGTTCATACCATTTGGGCTCTAGTTTGGGTGGTTTTTTTTCAGGTATCATTGGTGTAATCAAAGAAAAAACCATGTAACCTTGTAAGAAAGAGAGGAGGTGAAATTTATTGTTGAAAGCTCTGTATATATTGTTTTGATGCCTTTCCAGAATGTGCAGGGCATGAAGCCTGTTCTCATCGAACGTTTCCATTTCCGCCATACAGATTTCTGATAATTTATATGGTGTTTGCTGATCGTAGATATCTTTGCATAATGAAGGAAACTGAATCATGATTGGTAGTACTACCTATATTCTATACACTAGGTAATTTGGGTGCACCTGAATGGAATTATGTGTCATCGTTCGATAATCCCAAAGAGAGTTGTGGAGTTTATCTGGCCAGCTCTTCTTGTTCTGACCAACCATCTTTTGAAAAATGTTAGAGAGTGTTTTTTTGAACGCTTTGATCTTTCCATTTTCTTGTTCATGATAACAGGATGTATGGTTAGAATGGATGTTGTACTTGGAATAAAATTTCATCAGTTCGGCTACCTGGAAATTGGTTTCTTTATCGGTAAGGATGACATGAGGGACTACGAGTCAGTAGATGATATTAGAGCTCCCAAATTCAACGATAGAATGAGCCATGACCTTCTTGAGTGGAACTTCCTCTTACCACTTGGAAAAGAAATCTATAATGGTCTGGATGAACCTGCATTGGCGCGATGTCGTGGGTGGATAGGGTCCTACGAGATCAAGTCCCCATATTGCAAAGTGATAAGAGTACTTGGTAGTGTGGAAAGGTTATGAAGAATGATGCGTAAAGTTAGCATGGATTTGGCATGAATGGCACCTATTGGAAAAATTGATACAGTTCCAGATCATGTTGGGCCAAAAATACCCCAATATCCAGATCTGGTGAGATAGTTTTGGCCCAATCCGATGAGCCCCGCAAGAATCGGCATGAACATCCTACATGACCTAAGAAATCTCACGTCCTTGATTACAACAGAGGAGAAACCCATAAAACCCATACCCGTATAGGATCTTCTCAAGAGTAGAACCACCCTTGAGGGTGAACTTTAATGCACAACGTCTGATTCACTCGTGCTTGGCTGTTTCTGCTGGGAGATTTTCATGCCGGAGATACTCGATAAAGGGGATCCTCCATTCATGAGTCACCTCCAGCACTACGACAGGGGGATCTGGGGGTCCTGTTGTGGAGGCACCAGTGGTAAGGTGGCTTACATGTGGGCTATCGTCATCATCCGGAGTAATTGGAGTGATTACTCTTTGATGTGGCATGTGGATAATCAAATCATACTGATTAGGCTCTATAGGAGATGCAGCCAGACTGGCTAAGGCATAAGATCGACCGTTCTGGAACCAAGGGACATGAGTTACTTCCGACCGAGATGGAAACTAGGCCATCAACTAGAGGGTGAATTCTAATAGTGGCACGAGCTCTGAATTCATGATGACTTAGTCATCATTGATCTATTTTGTGACTAGTTTGGAGTCCCCTTTCCCATGTAAGTGGGGAACATCAATCTTGAGGGCCAGCTTGAGACTAGTAATGAGAGCCTGGTACTCCACCTAATTGTTGGTAAAACCTTCTAACAAAAGGAATGAATTTGGTAGAACATCTTGTGATGGCATGATAAAGATGATACCCAGACCTACACTATTGAATCAGGGGTCATTGAGTCTTATACCGATAGGGATTTGGGAGGCACCATCAAATTTCATTTTCCAACATAGAATGGATTGGTCTACCAAGTGGATTTCCTCATTAGGAAAATCAAGATCTAGAGACTGGTCTGCAGGAGATGGATGGTAAGAAAGGAAGTCTACCAATGACTATCCCTTAATAGATTTTTGGGGGCAAAACCTGATGTTGAACAACTAGAGGATCACTTCCCACCATGTTAGACGACCTTTCAACATGGGGCGCTTCAAAATGTACTTCAGCGGATCCACTCAGGGCACTAGCTATATCTCCTGATGCTACAAGTAGTGTCTCAATTTCCAACATAGAATGGATTGGTGAGATTTTACCACCAGATTGTCTACATAACATTCCACCAATGTCCTGAGGACCGACTTAAATATGTGATGCACGACATGCTGATAGGTGGAACCTGCATTCTTTATACTGGAGGAAATTACCTAGTAGAATGAAGTACCTTGTGGTTCCCTAAAGGATATAGACTCCTCATCCTCAGGGGCCATTTGAATTTGGTTATACCTGGAATACCCATCCATGAAGGAGAGATCATGGGACTCAGTGGTGGTGTTAATCAATAGTTCTATCATAGGAAAGGGAAAGTCATCCTTTAGACAATGACAGTTGATATTGACCGCGCTATCATGACATGTCAAATTGGTTATGTTTTTTAGGTTGATTTATAGTCTAGATAAGACCCTAGGTAGTCTCTCGAGGAGTGTTGGTGGGTTTAGAGTGTGGGTTTTTAATAAGAAGTACAGTAAGAGGGGGTGGTTTTAAAATAGTTTAAAGACAATGACTTGATTTAAAGAGTTAAATAGTTGATAGAATAAGGTGGTGGTTTAAGAATTATGAGATAAGGAGATAACTTCAAGTTCTCTACACATCTTGTGTAGTTCATTGTTCTACAAATTTCACATGGTTTTGTTTAATTCCTTGGTTGAGGGTTGTCAAGATCTTGACTCCCCTCTTGCCTCTCTAAACGTTGCACAAAGTACCAAACCATGAAAAAACAATCATGTTGTCAAGGTTTGGACTTGAAGAACAAATTAAATACTGCCAAATAAAACTAATATCTTTTGTATGTGTGAGAGAAATAGGATCCTTGTGTTTCCCAATCAGAACAACTCAAGTTTCCCACTTGAAATTTCAACCCAATCGGTGTTAAAATGAAAAGAGGTTCACTTAATTAAACCCAAGAAACAAACTCATAGGAGAAACATGTTTAGATAATACATAATTGAAATAATCCACACACAAATTACAAAAAACCAGTATAGTATAAAGTGCTGGAACTCCCTCCCAAGTATGTGTAGCTCCCTCAAAATGATCGCCCACCATTGAGCTCTCCATCGAGAGGAGGAGAAGGCTCAGGTGGAACTCCTTCTTTATTGTTGATCCCAATATGATGATAGGGGCATCAAGAACTCCTTAGAGGATGAGAGGACTCATTTGGGTCTCCAAAACACCATAGATTTTTTTCTTGGTCAAACTTTCAAATGAGGATCCCAAGGTTCCATTTTATAGGAAAATGGGAATGTGGTTTTGAGCACCCATAATTCTTAAAACCAATTGTTACAGGTGTTTCAACCTCTATATAGCCTTATCTCGATTTGGAGAAAATAAAAAATCTGTATCCCCACATCTTGGCTGTCTCCACGAAATTTGTGGCATAATTTGGACACCTATAACATGAGATATGGACAGATCACAACTCACAACCTTTGACTCCGTGAAGATTTGGTGTTCTGGACATATCAGGTCGGTTGGGCCACTAGATTCTAGAATGAGACTTTAGTTTCTTAATAAGAAATGTATCACAATGAAATTTGGACCATCCCACAAAATATCAGCCCAATTGGATTCACGGTCTAGTAGAAGTGTGCAGATTAATCCACTGGTGTGCTTGGATCCTGCGCAGTTTGGCCCATTTTTCTTGGACATCATCATGGGCCCTCCAAATCACCTTCACCTTCAATGAAATTTTCAAGAATAGTAACATTGTAATTTTTAATAGTGATAAAAAAAATAAAAGATTCAAACACGGAATGAAACTTGTCAAAATTTTTATAATTTTTAATATAAAACAAGTTTTGCACAATGGTGTAAAGGTGAAAATTACACAGTGAATCGTGGTACGATCACACCCCCACACCTAAACATTTGCACTCCTGGGAAAAGTCACATATCCAAATAAAATGAGGTATAAATATATTCCCAACATAATGAAGTTTTAATATTTGTGTAAATTTTAATTCACTAAAGTAATGTGATCAATGCATGAACCACACAAAGGAGTTCTTCCTATTGAAAATGGAAAAAGATGTCTCATAAATCATATCACAGTGAAATTCAAAGAGATTCATGACACCGACATGAGAAAGGAATTCAAAAGTCAACCATTACAATAAATCTCCATGTGTGTGTGTGAAAACCATTCCATGCTATTCTTTCCACTTTCTATAAAATAAATATAGGTTAATTTAACATTATTCAGCTTTAAATGTTTTTTTTTCACTGAACCTGTCTTACATACTTTGCAATAATATTTCAAGACCCACTCACTTAAGCATTCTCAGAAGTCAAACCATTATCTCCAAACGTAGATATCCCCATATGTTGCACATTTCATCACTCCACTCATTTATTGTTTTTAAGAAGTTTCATTTGGAACAAATCTCACACTCATCTCTCAAACCTTATTTGATCTTCTCACGACACTAATTTAAATAGTTATAACAAGATAAAAGGTTGAGGAGGAGTGGGTTTTGACCTTACCAAGACACAACCCAATTTTTTTTGAGGGCGTACAACAGTCGAACATTAGGTACACACACATAGGTCAATCTGGTACTGTAATGAAACAGATCGGATAAGGAACGAACATATGGAAATTTAATTTAAAGATGAAAAATATTAACAAAACTTATATTTACCTTATGTTATGTAATAAATATTCACAATTAGTGGTTTGGTGCAAAATGTGGGGAGATATTAGTGACCCAGTTTTCCCAAAAACTACTCTCACAAGGGGCATCAATCATCTCAAAGGTTTCACATAGATACAACCATTTATATCATTGATAGAAAACCAATTCACTAAAAATCACTCCCTGATGTTAAATTCATACAGTCATTCTTTTTTCCCTTCGTTATGGTATTTTTACTTTCCCCCCTTTATGGTCACCACATTATGGAACTTTGAAATTTTTTATGGGGAAAAATAAAAATACCATAAAGAAGGAAAAAAAGACAAGAAAGGAGAAATAAAATAGAAATCCTAATGAACCCAGAAAGATGGGGAAAAGTGAAAATACCATAAAGTAGGAAGAAAAAGAGAAGAAAAAAAACGATGAAAAATCCTAACTATCCCAGGAATGTATCCATCCCCCCCACACCTAAGGTTTGTAGTGTCCTCACTGTAAGAAAAGAGTATGTGTAAAGGAAGGATAAAACCTGGTGAGTTTCATTCATAGATTGCTTCTTGAATATGGAGTTCCTCCATCAGGGACTATAGAATGGATTCATGGAAGTGCTTCAGCCGCTGCCCATTGATAGTGAATGTTTGCTTGGTTTCTTCATTTTGAACTTGGACAACACCAAATGGAGAGAAATTAGTAACAATGTATGGTCCAAAACAGCAGGAACGAAGCTTACCTGGATGCAACTTCATCCTTGCATTATAAAGGAGGAACTTCTGCTCAATGTGGAACTGACGATGAAGTATAAGATGGTCATGGGAAGCCTTGGTTCACTCCTTATAAATTCTGGAGTTTTCATATGCATCTCTTCTCATTTCCTACAACTCCTGAATCTATAGCTTCCTTTGGGAACCCACACCAAAAATATTAGAATTGCATTATTTGATGACCCAGTATGCCCGATGATCAATCTCAACAGGTAGTTGACAACTATTTTCAAACACAAGATGATAGGGTGAAATTCCAATGGGAGTTTTGAAAGTAGTACGGTAGGCCCATAATGAATCATCAATTCGAAGACTCCAATATTTTATATTGGTTTGAACCATTTTTTCAAGAATCTGTTTTACCTCTCTATTTGACACCATGACTTGACCATTGGTCTATGGATGATATGCAGTAGACACTCTATGACCGACCCCATACCGAAGCAAAAGTGATTTCATTGTTCAGTTGCAGAAATGAGAACCCTGGTCACTGATGATGAACCTAGGTAAGCCAAACCTACAAAAGATTTGGGTTCTCAAAAATTCTACAACTGCCTTAGAATCATCAGTCCTTATATCTCTTGCCTCTACCCATTTTGACACGTAATCAACTACCATAAGAATGTAAAATGTTCCAAAGGAATTAGGAAATGGACCCAAGAAGTCAATGCCCCAAACATCAAACATTTCATGAAAGATCAATGGTTATTGATGCATTTCATTTATTTTAGATACATTCCCCATTATTTGACAATGAGGACAAGATTTTCAAAAATCATGGGCATCCCGAAAATGTGTTGGCCAAAAAAGGCCAGAATCAAGGACCTTGTGAGCAGTCCGTTGGGGACCAAAGTGTCCTCCACAAGAAAGAGTGTGACAGAATCTAAGGAAGGACTGAAACTCCCTATCAGGAACACAACTCTGAAGGACATGATCGCTACATGTGCGCCAGAGGTAGGGGTCATCCCAAATGTACCAACGAGACTCGGCTTTTAGATGACTAGATTTGTTTTTATTGAAATCAGTAGGAATGAATGATGCTACCAAATAATTTACAATTTCAACATACCAAGGGATGACATCTTGCACTCGGTACAATTGCTCATTAGGAAACATTTCATTTATGGGAATACATGGGGATGAGTCAATGTCCGAGGATGGTTTAATCCTATCGATATGTTTATACACCACATTCTATGCTCCTTTTTTATCTCTAATTTTTAAATTGAATTCCTAAAGGAGGAGCATCCAACGAATGAGATTTGGTTTAGATTCAGGTTTCTTAAAGAGATACTAGAGGGATTCATGTTCTAAGAACACAATGACTTTGGACCCTAAAAGGTATGACCTGAATTTGTCCAAGGCAAGAACAATGGAAAGGAATTATTTTTCAGTTGTGGTGTAGTTTTCTTGCACATGGTCCAATGTACGTAAGGCATAAGCTTTGACATGTGGAGCTCGATCGACCCTTTGTGACCAAACTGCCCCAACTCCATAGTTAAAGGCATCACACATAAGCTTGAATGGTAAATCCCACCGAGGTGGTTGGATTACCAGGGGTGACATGAGACTCCATTTTAACTTATTAAAATCTTCCTCACATTGTTTATTAAAAACAAATTCATTTTCTTTCTAGAGTAATCAAGAGAGGGGAAATGCAATTTTACTAAAGTCATGAATGAAATGACGGTAAAATCCAGCATGACCTTGGAAAGACCGCACATCCCATACATTTTAGGGGAATGGTAAGGAATAAATGACACCCAATTTTGATTTATCTACTTGGGTTCAATCCCCAGGAATGACATGCCCCAAAACAATACCATGTCACACCATGAAATGGCATTTCTCATAATTTAATACAAGATTCTTTTCAATATAGCGACGTAAGACTGAACCAAGACTACTCAAACATTCATCAAAAGAAGAACCTAAAACAGTGAAATCATTAATGAATACTTCCATGAAATTCTCCAGGTAATCTAAAAAAATGCTAACCATGCATCGTTGGATAGTACCCGAAGCATTGCACAGACGAAATGGCATCCCTCTATAGGCAAATGTGCCAAAGGGTCAAGTGAAGGTTGTATTTTCCTAATCCTCGGGGGAAATATGGATCTAAAAGTATCCAGAATACCCATCAAGGGAAAAATAATGGGACTTACCCGCTAGCCTCTATAGCATTTGGTCAATGAATGGAAAAGTAGAATGGTCCTTCCTAGTGTGTTGGTTTAGTCAGCGATAGTCTATACAGACACACGAACTATTCTGTATACGAGTTGGAACCAATTTGTTGTTTTCATTTTTAATTACTATAAGGACCGTATTTTTAAGAACTATATGAACGGGACTAACCCATTGTCTATCATAGATGGGGTAAATGATTCCAACAGTCAATAAATTTGTTACCTCATTTTTCACAACTTATTGGAGGTTTGGGTTCAGTCAACGTTGTGGATGCCTCACTGGTTTAACCTCATCATTTAACAAAATATGATTTGTACAAATTGATGGGCTAATATCAGGAATGTAAGTAAGTGTCCATCCCAAAGCTTGTTCATACTTCCTCAAAAGTTCAAGCAGTCACAATTCATGCTCTTGAGGGAGTGAACTAGCAATGATGACAGGCAACTTGTTTCCATTCTCAAGATATGAATTTTTTAAATCTTGAGGAAATTGTTTCAGTTCCAATTCTGGTGGATTTTGGATTGATGGGAGTGTGTGTGAAAGTGATAGATCACTAATCTCATTTAACAGCTCAATGGTATCATCCTATAATGAGGAATGAGATTTTACAAGCATAACAGTATCATTGATGGTCAGTGGATCCTCAATGTTCAAGAAATCATCAATCAATGAATAAGCATGACACTTTTCTATAACACTACAAAAATCAATGCATTAATCATTTCCTATAATTTATATAAATTAAGAAAACTCAGAAAGTGGATTAGGTGAATGAAACATTGTTTTTTAGGGGATGGGAGTACATCAATTGAATTAACAGAGAGAGAGGAATGTTCTTCTAAGGGGTGATTCATGGCATCAAGGATGTTGAAATGGACTATGTCACCACCAAATTCCATAGATAATGTACCATTGTGGAAATTAATTATGGTTTTGGTGGTTTTCAAGAAGGGTATCCCCAATATAATCGGGGCATGTCCATTTATCCTATCATCCTCCATTTTAAGCACATAAAAGTACACAGGAAAAATTAAATTTTGAACTCTCACAAGAACATCCTCTAACACACCAGAGGGGTGTGCTGTACTCCGATTGGCCAGTTGAACAACAATTCCAGTTAGATTCAGTTCCCAGACCTGCAATATAGAGTAAGTTGAGTGAGGCATCACATTTATAGAGGCACCTAAATCAATCATAGCATTATAAAAATAATACACCCCTATGGTGCATGGAATTGAGAATGTTATAGGATCATTTCACTTGGTGGGAAGATATGTCTCTATCAATTCTGAAACATTCCTCCCCAGGCTCACTTTCTCATCACCTCGAAGTTTCCTTTGGTGTGTACACATCTCCTTTAGAAACTTGGCGTACCGTGGAATTTGATTCACAACATCAATAAATGGTATGTTCACCTACAATTTTTTAAAAGTTTCCAACATTTCCTTATCAAGTTCATTTTCCTTTTGTTTTATTGGTTGTGTGGACCTTTGAGGAAATGGAAGAGGAGTTGTTGGGTTAGGTGACTCATCAATGTACACATTCTTTCCTTGGGAAGGGCTTCCCTCAGGATAAGTATATTCAACATTTGGAACAGTATTAATGGTTGGGATGGAGGTTTCCTTAGGAGGAGATGAATCTAATGAAGGATTCATTTTAGTTTCAAGTTTTTTTCCACTCCTAAAGGTGATGGCAACAACATTTCCTTTATCCCAAGGGTTAACTACTGGTTGAGAGAGAATTTTACCTAATCTATGACTTTGAATTTCACCCACTGAGTTAGCTAGTTGGCATAACTGGGTTTTGAGGTCCTTTATAGCTTCATAAGTGGTTTTTTGGAATTGAATATTGTTGGAATCCATTTGTTTCATCATATCTTCTAGGCTGGGCTCGGGTTTTGGAGGGGTTTGTTGGAAATGCCTTTGAGGTGGTTGATGATTTCTAGGTGGTGGTGGTGGATGACTACTCTGCCCCTGTTGGTTCCATTGTTATTGAGGTTGGTTTGAATACCCCTCTTGCCTATAGGCTTGGTTCTCCTACCACCTAGGGTTGGATGGATAGTAAGGTTCTTGCCTAAAGGGTTGGTTATAGGGGTGTCCTGGGAATATTGACTCACCACTCTCAGATGTTTCCCTCAATTGAGGACATTGGTCAAAGTAGTGAGTTTCAGAAGAATATATACCACAATGGATCGGAGGAGGAGATTGGGATTTCCCTTGGGAAAGAGAAATTTTTCGAAGAAGGGTACTTACCTCTTAAAACATTGTGTCCACATTCTTCTCTAATTCAGTACTTTGTACCTCATGGACACCTCGAATCGGTACATTGGACCTTGAACTAAATAGTTGTTTGTTTTGTACCATGTTCTCAATCAGGGTTCTTACATCAATTGGGGTCTTATCAACTAGCGCACCACCTACAACATCATCGATCATATTTCGATCAATATGGATTAAAACTTCATAAAAAAATTGAATTAAAAGTTGATAACTTATTTGGTGGTGTGGGAAACTTGAACATAACCTTTTAAAGCGTTCCCAATATTCATGTAGTGTTTCCCCTTGTGATTTTATTATACCACATATTTATTTTCTTATAGCTGCAGTGCGAGAGGCTGGGAAATATTTTTCAAGAAAAAGGCATTTCATGTCCGCCCAACCTTTTATTGGGGAATTAACATAATAAAGCCAGTCTTTTGCAGTGTCTTCTATTGAAAAAGAGAACGCCCTTAACTTTACTTGTTCTTCATCCAAATTTTCAGGTTTTAATTTAGAACACATAGTATGAAATTCTTTTAGATTCTTGTGTGGATCTTCTTCAAGAAATCCATGGAATCTTGGTAATAAATGAATTAAACTGGATTTCAGTTCAAAATTGGGAGCCTACCCTTGTAATTGAATATAGGTGGGTTGAATATCAACATCTGGTGAGGTTAGTTCTTTTAGTGTTCGATTATTTTCATCCATTTTATTCTCATTAATTTCAGTTTTAATGTGGGTTTCCAAAGAAGAAGAAGAAGGATCAATATGAGTTTTGATGTTTTGTGTGTACTCCTTCAAAGGTCCCTCTTGTGTATCTCGGGGTCGTTGATGTAGGGTCCTCTCAGGTTCGAGTTCGAAAGATGTTAAATCTCATGGAGTAGAACACATCATGCACAAAACCTACACAAAAAATAGATTAGAACAAAAAGGGATTGAAAAGGTAGAATATAAAACAAATAAATATTCACAAAAATTACAAAATCCTTACAAAACAACACGCACTGAAAACCGAAGCGCTCCCCAGAAACGATGTCAAAATTTGACCGTGCTGTCCTGAAACATCAAATTGATTATGTTTTAAGGTTCATTTATAGTCTAGGGAAGACACTGGGACGTCTCTTGAGGAGAATTGGTGGGTTTAGAGTGTGGGTTTTTAATAAGAAGTTCTACAAGAGGGGGTGGTTTTAAAATAGTTTAAAGAAAATGACTTGATTTAAAGAGTTAAATAGTTGATAGAACAAGGTGGTGGTTTAAGAATTATGAGATAAGTAGATCACTTCAAGTTCACTGCACATCTTGGATAGTTCATTGTTCTGAATATTTCAGATGGTTTTTTTATTCCTTGGTTTAGGGTTGTCAAGATCTTGATTCCCCTCTTGCCTCTCTAAACATTGCACAAAGTACCAAACCTTGACACAACAATCGTGTTGTCAAGGTTTGGACTTCAAGAATGGATTAAAGGAAACCAAAGAATAATAATATATTTTGTATTTGTGAGATAAATAGGATCCTTGTGTTTCCCAATCGGAACAACTCAAGATTCCAACTTGAAATTTCAACCCAATCGGTGTTGAAATAAAAAGTGGTTCACTTAATTAAACCCAAGAAATGAACTCAGCGGAGAAAAATGTTTAGATACAACATAAGTGAAATAATAAACACACAAATTAAACAAAAAAAATAGAGTATAAAGTGTTGTAACTCCCTCCAAAGTATGTGTATCTCCCTCAAAATGATAGCCCACAGTTTAGCTCTCCATATAGAGGAGGAGAAGGCTCAGGTGAAATTCCTTCTTAATTTTTGACCCCCCTATGATGATAGGGGACTCCAGAACTACTTTGATGATGAGAGGACTCCTTCTGGTCTCCCAAATACCAGATCTTTTCATCCTGGTCGAACTATCAAATGAGGAGCCCAATGTGCCATTTTATAGGAAAATGGGAAGGTGGTTTTGAGCACAAAAAATTATTAAAACCACTTGTCACAGGTGTTTCTACATACAGAAAACCTTATCTTGATTTGGATAAAATAACATACTTGTATCCCCACATCATGGCTGTCACCACAGAAAGGTTGGCATAATGTGGACACCTATAGCATGAGATATGGACAGATCACAACACACCACTTTTGACTCCATGCAGATTTGGTGTGCTAGATAGATTAGGTCAGTTGGGCCACTAGATGGCCGAATGAGACTCTGGTTCCTTCATACTAAATGTATCCCAATGCAATTTGGACCAGCCCAAAAAATATCAGCCCAATTGGATGCACGGTGTAGTAGAAGTGTGCAGATTAGTCCACTGGTATGCTTGGATCCTCTGCAGTTTGGCCCATTTTTCTTGGACATCATCATGGGCCCTCCAAATCACCTTCACCTTCAATGAAATTTTCAAGACAAGTAATATTGGAATTTTTAATAGTGATAAAAAAATAAATGATTCAAACATGGAATGAAACTTGTCAATATTTTTATAATTTTCAATAGAAAACAATTTTAGCACAGTGGTGTAAAGGTGAAAATTACACAGTGAATCATGGTACGAGAAGATATCCCAAAAGTCAACGTAGACTCTCATCTATCCGTTATTATTACTAATGGGAACAATTTTGGATAACCATATGGGGTACTAGATCTCCTTGAAAAATTTGGATTTGATGAGCTTATTAACCTCAACCTCGACCATAACACCGTGAGAAGGGTGAATCTTTCTGGGAGGTTGTTTGATCCCACGATGATTTACTAGAAGAGTTAGGTGGTGGATAAAGACTTGAGGATATAGTCCTATAATCTCATCATAACTCAAGGAAAATACTTCATGATGTTACTTCAGGAAGTCCTTGTATTGTTTTTTTCTCTTCGATGGGCATAAAGACACTAATCAATGTGGGTTTCAGATCAATATTGTTACCGAGGTTCACTTGTACTAATTCATCAATCGTGGTGGAGACACCCTCTTAAAAAGTTGGAGGAGAATCCTATAAATCATCTTCTTCACTTATGGGGGAGGGATCCTTGGTGGGAGAAAATTTCTCTGAGTTGAAAGATCCTGATGGGAAATTTGTTCCAACCTGAGCGGTGATGGACACCACATCAGCGGGATCCCGTATTGCTGAAAACAAGCGATGAAAGTCATCGACCCAATCCCATTGGTCTTTCGACCTAGGGGGACACATTTGATGATATGGAAGAAACAATGGAATGTCCACTTGATCTGGTTTATCCCAGCCCTACAAAACAAGCATGTGTGTTGTATTGCCGTTGCCATGGGGTGAACATCCTAATATCTTATGGGAGTAGGGGGCTCTGGGATTATCCAAGCCTCATTTGTATAGGAATATGAGGTAATCATTCAGTGACCTTTAGAATTGGGAATGAGATTCCCCCTCATTCCAAACACAAGAAAGCATTTCTCATAATCCGGAATGGTCGCCTCCAATCGGTGGATTGGGAAGATGAAGGCATCATCTAGGCCTTTCCATGGGTCAGTCATAGCCATAGCGTGTTCAACCTCATTAGACCGAGTCTGCTTGTCCTTGATCTTGTAATAGTTAGTATCCAGGTAGTGGGCTTCACAAGAGGAAAAGGGAGACTTATCACCTTAGAGCATGCCTACACGACCATTAAGGTAGTACTTAAGGCATTTGTGATATTATGAAGGGACCTCCGCATGTATGTGGAGCCATGTCCTACCCATCAATGCATTTTAGGGGGTGTCCTGTGAGACAACCTTGAACTCAGTACTAGACACTAGGCTAATGAACTGGGTCTTTAGGCAGATCTTTCCGACCAGTTTCTATTCCTCCCTGTCATAAACTTGAATTTTTAGGTAAGAGGGACTCATATCATCCTTAGATAGCCCCATTTTTTGGAGTGTATGGGTCGGTATAAGGTTGATCCATGACCCTGTGTCGACAAGACAATGGAAAACTTCCACGCTGTTGAAATGGCCAGTGATGTATAGTTGGAAGATATGTCCCTGTATGGGAGAACCTTCATCTTATCTAGAGAAAGAGATTATGGCCTAACATTCTGCATTCTCGGCCACCTTAGAATGAAAGGCTTTAGTGGATTCTACCTCCCACTCGAACTGGAGGGGGCTTCTTAGAGCCTCAACAAGGGCTTCTCACATATACACTAGAAGAATAAGAGCCTCAAGGATAGAGAACATCACCATAATTCTGGAAATATGATTGAGAATATCATACTTCCATTCCCAGTATGAACTTCTGCTGATATGAGGTCGTTCTATGGTAGGAGGTATGATGGGACCTTCTGGATGAACTGGTGGCCGAATGGTGCTTAGAATGTCCCACTGCTCACTATTCAAAATTCATTTAATGAATACTGGATGAGGGATATATGGATGAGTTCGATCCGCAACCAAATGTGGCTGATCGTGGAATGGTCGTGATAGTTCTTCCTGATCAAGTAGTACAAACGGTGGAGGATGGAAGACCCAGTGGAATAAGATGAGAATGCTGCATGTGTTGAGATCCATGGTAGGCCTGTTGTCTAGTTTCAGGGGCCTGCATGGTCTAGCTGGAAGTATTGATTGAGAAATTCCAACGACTCACATAACCATGGCTCTATCGATGATTTCAATGACTAGGGATGTTGGGAGCATCCTTCTGGCGCTCCTCATCATCAGGAATCATGTAGGGATTTACCATCTCCACAGTGTTTACTGAAGCGCACCCTTGGTCATCACATGAAGAAACATAAACCACTGGATGGATATTGGGGTTAATCTCCATCTACGGGGGAATTAAATCACCAAGATTATGAAATTATGATGGCATCGGTGGTGGACTTTGTTTTCCCTTACACCGCCGATGCTTGCCCTTATGGGGGAGGGAAGCTGAGACGTCTATGCTGAAATACTGGCTGTGGGTGATGCAATGACTTCTAAATGTTCGGTTTGATTCAAAAATTCATGGATAATACCATGGGCATGGGATAATTCCTTACAAGCCGTCCAGTCATCATATTTTTAAAACCTGCGTTTAGGAACCTGGTGCCACTCACCTTCATTGTCATTATCACTATCAGGCTGTATGAATACACATGCCACCTGTGTCGGGGCTAGGCCTAACCTGACTATGTTATTATCAACCTGGTCTTGAATCTAGTCTTTAAACACATAGCACTTTTTGAGGGTTTTCCCTAGGATCTAGTGATATGGGCAGTAATTAGGGAAGTTAGCGAGATCCGCCTCTTCGGGCCTCCTGCATTCCGACAACTATAGGATTCCCTATTCCTAAGAACTTCGGAAATAATTGGGGACCTAAGACTCATTAAATGTGTAGGTATGATTCCTTATATCTGGGAAGGGGGATCTGGAAGCTTGGACCTAACTAGGGGCTAGAGGAGACTATCGAGAAGGTGGAACCTGGTTATCTTGCCTAGGTGGTGGTAGTGCGTTATGAAGGGGCGCCTGTCGATTCTGAGGTGGTCGCTGCTAGGCTGGAGGTTGCACCTGAGGGAGAGGGATCTGTGAGACTGTGAAGGTGTCTCCAATGGTAATAATTCTAGCTACATAGGGGACTCTATTTGGGCTATTATAGTGGGCTCAGACTTACAGGCCCTTCTCGCAGGAACTATAGGAGGGAATGAATGTGCCTATTTGGCCTGCTATAAGGCTTCCTCTTGGCGCTGGGTCTTATCAGAGAAAACCATAAATCCCCCAGGGTAATTATGAGTAATGAGGGAGGGGTTCAGTTAAAATTTGACATTCTCCAAACACATTTTATACAGCTATTCCTAAGTTAGTGGCATATCAAGGGAGTAGGTGATGCCTTTCCACCGAGCAAAAAAGTCTGCGACATACTCGTCATGCCTCTGATTGCACTTGGAGAGGTCTAAAATACTCGTCTTTCAAGTGGTAGAGCTTAAATAGTAATTAAAATACCTAAAAAGATCTTCCCATCCAACTACTTACCCAATGGGTAGCTGCCTGTACCAGACAAATACTGGCCCTTACAATATTTGTAAAAAACACCGGAGTTTGGCGGCCTCTTGCTACCCTGAAGTTCACAGCATGAGTCCACACCTTGATATGAAGTGGGCTAGATGCTGCATCAGTTCTCCTATCCCATTAAATGGGGGAAAGGTAATATTTCTAAAACCATGGGGCTCTAGAATATCATTCACCCTTGCTAAATATGGCTTTCCCTCGGGCAGAATTTCCACCTGTCGAGTTTCCAAAGCCTCTAGGTGGGAGATAAGCACAACCATTGGATCGTCTATGTAGGGATTCCTATATTGATGAGGACTCCTGACCACCGGTGCATTGGAATCTTCTTCAACATGATAAGCATGCCTATTAGTTCATGGAGCGACTTGTGGGATGACCTGCAGAGTGGCCTTGGGAACCTCATCTGGGACCCGAGGAGGGTTTTCATGCACTTCAGGTGGATTTGGTGAGGTGAATTGTTCCCTCCTTCCATAATCTCTAGCCCTTATCTTATCTATATGGAAAATATGGTCAGGGTCACCTGGAGGTAACTATAACAACCCTTCTTCTTATTACAAACTCAAACATGATTTATTACATAAACTTCACTTTATACAACATAGAAGATCGATAGGTCTAGTGTCTTTAGGTCTTAGGATCATTATATAACAACTTAGAAAATAGAACATGCAACATATTTATTTAAATCATCCTTTACATGACCACTACATTCCCAGGTACTTATCATTTCATAGGATAACCTGAGGACATGCGTAAAAATGGCGAGCTATAAATCCCAGCAAGGGAATGAACATGGAATGACATGAGGAAAACAATAAATGTTATAAAATAGGCATATTAATAGAGGAAAAGATAAACATGAACATAAAGGCATGATAAATCATGATAATCATAACATGGAAATGTGGAAACAACACTTAACATGGAATTAGCATGAGCCAAGGCTCATTACACATGGAGCATGAGTAAACCCTCATTGCACATGAAGAACAAGTAAAATCTCATTGTACTTGAATTATCATGAGTCAACACCCATTTCACATGAAATATCATGATACTATACTTTACCTAATGCATTGGATCACTATAAGGGTGAACCCTTCTTAAACATTTCTTTTCGTGCATAAGTGTGCCACATGGATTATATAACATGGACTCATAAAACATCATCATTTATTCAATTATAAAGTAATGTGGAATTAATACATGAAAATTTATAATCAATAAGTAAGTGTGCATAAAGGTGAATACCCTTGACATAGAAATGGGTATGGTATTCACTACACAACGACATTGGCTTGGAAAATCGATGCAATTTCGGGAGAGTAACGGCGTGACGTAAGAATTCATAAAAATGGTTGATGAGAGGGAAAGGTATTTATAATAATATGAACATGAAATGGAATGTAAGGGGGTCATATAGATACATGTCCCAAAATTTATTAATGTAATTTATATTCATGATACAAAATAATATTTTGAATGTAAATGAGGAGAGAGAAATTTCTTTCGGAATTTTGGCATGGTAACAGGTGTACATGGGAGGAATTTAGTGAGAGAGAAAAGGGTATCCAATCATTAAAAAATAAGGAGGTAAGTATGGGGGAGGTTTGAAACCATACCCCAACATTTATAATTTAAATTAAAAGGGCATAACAACTTAAATAATATTGGACAAAAATGAGAAACGAAGAAAACCCTTACTAGGAAGTGTGATCCCAAAGGCTTGGGAGAGGCTTGAGAGAGGCTTATTGGGAGCTTGGAGCACCTTTGGAGGATTCTAGAGAGAATATATCAGAGGTTGGATGAACTCAAAAGGCTTTGAGTGAGGAGAAAGTGGGAGAAAGGGCGGTTTTATATAGGAAAGGAGAGGGAATCGTTTATTATTTAGGTTTGGGACACCTCATATTGAACTAATCAAAACCACAAACCAGACCATGGTTTTTGCCCATGGTTTATTCAAAAGGGGAGTGGAAAAAAAATATTTTATAAGTCCAATGGCATAAATTATTAAAATAAAATTGTGGATTATGTGGAGGTGAGTCACACTCTCAAGGAAAACAATTTAAAAAGACAAAATGTTTTATAAGTCTTAAAGGGTCCACTAAAGCTTTTTAAAATAAATAAAACAAACCCAAAATAACATTATTTTACTGGTAAAACATATATTGTCCTAAAATAACGTTTATAATATTTTATTACATCACTATTTGGTCATTATGATGTCATAAAAACATTATATATTTAAACGATATTTAATTTTTACCCAAAAATTCGACTATCTCAGAAAATTATGAAAATTTCACCGTTGGATAATTTTGACGTCATGATTCTAGGAATAATATTCATTTTATCTAAATAATTTTCTAAATATGTTAATTTTAACTTTTAAAATAAAAACTAACATTTATCGAAAATTAATGGGTTTTGAAGAAATGGATTTCAAACCTTAATAAAAATTACAACTGCATTAAGATAATTATACGATCATTTATATTTAATAAAAATTAATTTAATAATAATAATAATATTTTATTAAAATATTATTTAATTCAAAAATCCATTAATTCATCAAAATATATTTCTTAGTTGAATATTAACTAAAAATACTTTTTGTGATTTAAAAACCATTTACAAAGTAATAATAATAAAATGAAAGTATATTAATTATTATATACAAAAATAATTTACATAATCATAGTACTAGGGACTTGTTACATAACCCACTAAAACACCCTCATAAGACCTTAGGATAAGGTGTGTGACAGTGAGAAACTCTTGGGGTGGCTCGAATAACATCGCTCGAGTGGTAATCTCTATCAACTTATACTTCTCCCATAGTCGGTTCCGCTCGAGTTTAACGTATTCAAGCTCGGATTGGGCTTGGTCAAGAGAGAATCCCAAATATTCAACCTCCTTTCTGAGCTCTGATAAATGGGCTTCATACGGGGCAAGTCTACTAGATGAGGCCATTGCTTTCTTTGTCTTAGTAAATTGGATTTTTTAAAGCCCTATATTTATAAAAATCATGTGATCACTATTCAACGACTATATTAGCAATGATCACAATTCTTAATGGTATCCAAAAAACATAAAACAAAATAAGTTCATATTTTTTATAACCATTTCACATATTAAGACATTTAATTAGATCAAGAGGGATTTTCATTAACAAATGTTTGGTTCGTTACAATCTTCCCCCCTTAAGAAATTTCCCCCTCAAAATTTCCTTTTCCCACACTAAAAAGATGAGGGTAAATATGATTCATCACTTCCTATGATTCCTACATCACTTATTCAAACTTTTGGTTTTTCCACAACACCTTGACGGGGGGGGGGGGGCATTATCTTATTTCATAGAACTTTTTCTCTATGATATAATATTTTCACTAGTTTCTCCTCATAAGAAGGATTATCCTCTAGCTATACTACCTCTGAAGAGAGTACATGTGAAGGGCTCAATATGTACTTCTTTAAGAGGGATACATGAAAGACATCATGTACTTTGGTCATAGTATGTGGAAGTGCTAGTCGATAGGCCACATCCCCAACACGATCAAGAATCTCGAAGGGGCTGATGTACCTAGGACTTAACTTCCCTTTATTTCCAAACCTCATGACCTTATTCCATGGAGATATGCATAGAAATACCATGCCTCAAACTTTAATCTCAAGGTCTTGTCGATGGTTATCTACATAACTCTTATGACAACTCTGGGCTACCTTGATATGCGGCTGAATGGTTTTCACCTTCTCGACCATTTCATCGACCATTTCTAGTCCTAACAACTTACGCTCACCGACTTCATCCTAACATGTCAGTCTTATGAACCTCTTCCATACAAGGCTTCATAAAGTTCCATTAGGATGCTTGAGTGGAAAATGTTATTATAAGAGAACTCAACCAAAGGAAGATGTTGATCCCACCCTCCTTTGAAGTCCATTGAGCACACTCTCAACATGTCCTCAAGTGTTTGGATAGTCCTCTAATATTTTACCTTAGTTTGATGATGATAAGCCATACTTAAGTTCAGCTCAGTATCCAAATCATGTTGAATACTCTTCCAAAACATAGATGTGAATCTTGTATCTCGATCAGATATAATAGATAGTGGCACTCCATGTTGCCTTACCACTTACCTAATATATATCCGTGCGAGTTGATCCAATGAGAAATCCTCCCGAATTACAATGAAGTGTGAAGACTTTGTAAGATGATCCAAAACAACCCAGATTACATTGTTTCCTTTATATGTCTTCAGAAGTCCGATGACAAAGTCCATGGTGATGTTCTCCCATTTCCATGCTGGTATGGGTAATGGTTGCATCATCCCCTTAGACTTCTACCTCTCTTCCTTCACTTTCTGACACACCACACACTTTGATGTATACTCAGTGATCTCCTTATTCATATTATCCCACCAATAACGATCTTGATGATCCTGATACTTATTTGTGTTTCCTGGGTGAATAGATAAATTTGAACTATGCACATCATCCAAAAGTTACTTCTTCATCTCCGGACATTATGGAAAACATAGTATTTTCCCAAATCTCACAATTACTTCTTCATTAACATTGAACTCTGTGGATTTCCATTTTCTGATAGCTTACAATTTCTTTTTAATTCCTACATAATCCTTTTGAACATCCTTTAACCTTTCCAAAAGAGACGGTTTAGAAATCATTTGTGAAAGGATTGATGATGCTCCATTCTTTATGATTCTCATGTCTATCTTCATCAAATCTAAGAATATTATATCCTTTTCAATTCTCATCAATGATAGTATCACTAGGTCCTTTCTACTTAGAGAATCCTCCACCTTGTTCGCTTTCCCAGGGTGGTAATGGATTGAGCAGTAATAGTTTTTGATCAGCTCTAACCATCTTCTTTGGTACATGTTCAACTCTTTCTGTGTGAATATATTCTTGATGCTTTTGTGGTCTGTATATATTTCACACTTCTCCCCAAATATATAATGCCGTAAAATTTTTAAAGAGAAGATCACTGAAACCAACTCCAGATCATGTGTTGGATAATTCTGCTCATGAACTTTTAGTTGCCTTGAAGCATAGTCAATTACTTTGTCATTTTTCATCAACACACATCCCAAGACCTTCTTCTAAGAATCATTTAATACCACAAAAAGTTCTCCACTTGTGGGTAAAGTGAGCACGAGCATAGTGATAGGACTATTTTTCAACTCCTTGACGATTTCTTCACATTCATCACTCTAATAAAACTTTACTCACATCCGAGTTAGCTTGGTAAGAGGGTGGGACAATCATAAGAAATTTCTCACAAATCCTCGATAATATCCAGCTAACCACAAGAATCTATGAATATCTATTACCGATGTTGGCCTTGTCCATCCCTATATTTCAGTTTTCTTTAAGGGATCCACAAATATCCCATTGCTTGTGATGATATGGCCCAAGAATGAGGCCTCCTTCAACCAAAAATCACACTTGCTGTACTTTTCATAGAGCTTCTCCTTTTTCAAGGTATCTAGTATAGTTTTTAGATGCTCCTCATGATCCTCCTAGAATATCATCTATATAGACTTATAAAAATTTATCGTGGTAATATCTAAATACTCTATTCATTAAGTCCATAAAGATTTTTGGAGCATTAGTGAGTCTGAAAGTCATTACTATGAATTCATAGTGCATATATCTTGTACAAAATGTAGTCTTGGGGATATCTTCCTTATTCACCCTTACTTGATAATATCCTGACCGAAAATCTAGCATGGAGAAGTAATGTGCTCCACACAGCTGATCGAACAAGTCATCAATTTAGAGGGAGAGGATACTTGTTCTTTATCATTATTTTTTTAAGCTCACGATAATCGATGAAAAGGGTAATTGACCCATCATTCTTCTTGATGAAGAGGACTGGTGCACCCTATGGTGAAGCACTTGGGCGTATAAACCCTTTATCAAGATTATCTTGTAGTTGTTCCTTCAGCACCTTAAAATAAACAACAACAATTTTATACAGAGTCTTGGATATTGGGAATGCCTTAGGAATAAGGTCAATTGAGAATTCAACATATCTTCTAGGAGGAAGACCAGACAATTCCTCGGAAAACACTTCAACAAATTCCCTCACAATAGGCATGTCTTCACGAATGGTTTCTTCCTTGGACTCAATTATCTGATCCAGATATGCATGCTCATAGGGCAATAGTATCCATGCTTTAGATACTGGAGCTAAATAAGAATCATCCTCCTCCTTTCACTTGAACAGAATCGGGGGTTAATTCTCCACACGAAGAGTGATTTTCCTCTCACAACAATTTATGTTGGATCTATATAAGGAAAGCAAATCCATGCTGAGAATTGCATCAAATTCTACCAGAGGGAGTTTGATGAGGTTCTCCGGAAATTTCAATCCACAAATTATGATAGGGGAGTAGTTATATTAATGGGATGTAATTATTTCCCCATTTTCCATACTCACCAACATCTTTACTTCCATGATTTGTGGTGGTGTTGGGATTGTTCTACTAAACTTTCCGGATATAAAAGAATGCATAGAAACTGAATCAAAAATCATGTTATCTATTCTTGAATGAATAACTAACATACCTATCACCACTTTGTTTTCAGGGTTCACTTTAGTGGTAGTGATGGAAAAAGCTTTCCCTTGCTGCCTTAGAGGTTGTTGGTTGCCTCAAAAAATCCTTGGATTAGGGCACTTATTTTCATGTGGACCTGGTTCTTTGCATTTGTTGAAATGAACAATGTGTTGAGGTTCAAACGGAGCCTTCCTATCCTCTATTGCAGTCGTGGGGTTTCTTGCTGACAGTTAATGGCTAGGTGACCTTCTCTTCCACACCTAATGCATTTTCTCATCCCCTCGAGGCAATTTCCAGGGTGATTCTTTCTACACCTTTGGAAAGTGGGGTGCTGGATCTTCTTAGCACCATTGGATTTATCCATTAAATCGCCAATATTGAAGTCCAAATTAAGCTTCTTATCCCCATGATACCCCTGAGATTCTCTGAACTCCATTTCAACCTTGAGGGCACATCAAATGATTTCCTCATAGCTGTTGAAGTCACAGATCGCTAGCGATTTTCACAAGCTAGGTTTCAGCCCACCAAAGAAGTGGTCAACCATGAATTCATGGGTAAAGACAAAGACTAAAACATGTCATGAAAGTCTTGTGAAGTTTTCCTTGTACGATCTGACAAATTCGTCGTATTTTTTCTTGAGGGAAAAGAAGTCGCTTTCCATCTTAAGCCTGAGGGTGCACGGAAAATATTTATCAAAAAACATCTTTCGTAAATCCTTCCGTTCCAACAACTTGATCTCCTCCTCAGGCTTCGTATTTTTGATCAATGTCCACCATTTATCATCTTCACCCTCCATACAATTAGCAACCATAAGAACCTTCTCTTATTCAGAAAATTGAATGATGGAGAAGATCGTTTCAATGGAGTTAATCCATTGTTCGGTGATTGGGGGATCATATAATCCATTAAAAGTAGGAGGCCTTTGTCTCATGAAGCTCTCTATTGTGACTTTTTATTTATTATGGGGGGTTGAATGTTCCTCTTGAACCATGTTTCTATTCAAATCTTGAGTTAGCTGAGAGAGAAGCATGAAAAAGTTCACGATTCCCACTCCCATCGGATTGGGTATCTCATTAGTACAATCATCACATTGATCTTCACATCAGTTGTCAGCCCGAGTCCTCCTATTACCGACCATTGGCTGGAATAAAAGGAAAGTTATGGGTAACACAAAAAGGGTAATCCAAGGAAAAAACATATGACTTATAAATATCTTTTATTTCCACAACTTATGAATCTATTGGCTTCAGTCTATGTTATCCATAATCTACTTTCTAACATATATTCTTAGGGAATTTTTTAAGTCCCTTAATAATGGTTCATAATATGCTTGTCAATTTACCAAAGCACATCCCCTAGGAGTGTCATAACCAAGAGTTCATAAAGGCCCATTTTTGTGCACCAGTTCCCGTTCGAGTCTAGATCAAAGTGGGGTTTTCGGCTTTTACCCCTAGGATACATCTGTGCCAGAGCCGCCTCTACCTGCTCGTATCCAAACAAGGATATATTTTCTTGAGAAACCACTTAATCAATACTCACCAAAGAATAGGTATGTTTTTATTATAGTTAGTCTTGTCTCTAAGGCTTCACTAGGGTTTTCTAACCCTAATCCCAAAAATAACTAAACCTTCCACTTATACCAACTATAACAACCCTGCTTTTTATTACACACTCTAACATGATTTATTACATAAACTTCACTTGATACAATATAGAAGATCGAGAGGTATAGTGTCTTTGGGTATTAAGATCATTATATAACAACTTAGAATATAGAACACGAAACATATTTATTGAAAAATTCCTTTACATGACCACTACATTCCCACGTACTTAGCATTACATAGGATAACCTGAGGACATGCATAAAAAAGGGTGAGCTATAAAGCTGAGTAAGGGAATAAACATGGAATGAAATGTTGAAAACAATACATGTTAGAAAATAGGAATATCAATACAGTACAAGAGAAACATGAACATAAAGTCGCACTAAAGCATGATAATCATAACATGGAAATGTGGCAAAAACACTTCACATGGAATTAGCATGAGTCAAGGCTCATTGCACAAGGAGGAAGATTAAACCCTAATTACACATGAATCACGAGTAAAAACTCATTACACTTTAATTAGAATTAGTCAACACCCATTTCAAAAAATTTATCAGGATACAATACTTTACCAAATGCATTGGAGTGCTATAAGGGCGCACCCTTCCTAAATATTGTTTTTCATGCATAAGTGTCCCAAATGGATCATATAACATGGATTCATAAAACATCATCATTTATTACATGATAAAGGAATGTGGAATTAATACATGAAAAATTATAATCGATAAGTAAATATGCATAAAGGTGAATACCCTTGATAGAGAAATGTGAATTGTATTCACTACACAATGACATTGGCTTGGAAAATCAGTGCAATTTCATCAGCGTAACGGTGTAATGTAAGAATTCATAAAAATGGTTAATGAGAGGGAAATGGATGTATCATCATATGTATGTGGAATGTACAGTAATTGGGTCATATAGATACATGTCCCAAAAATTGTAATGGAATTTATATTCATGATACAAAAAAATTTCTTGAATGTAAATGAGGAGAGAGAAATTCCTTTCAGAATTTCGGCATAGTAACGAGTTTACATGGGAGGAATTTAATGAGAGAGAAAGGGGTTTACCATCATTAAAAAATAGAAAGGAAATTACGGGGTAGGTGTGAAACCATACTCCAACATTTATAATTGAAATTAAAAGGGCATAACAACTTAAATAATATTGGACAAAAATGAGAAAGGAAGAAAACCCTTACTTGGAAGTGTGATCCCAAAGGCTTGGAAGAGGATTAAGAGAGGATTATTGGGAGCTTGGGGTGCCTTGGGAGGATTCTAGAGAGAGGAGGGCATATTTTGGACGAACTTCAGTGGCTTTGAGTGAGAAGGAAGTGGGATCATGGGTGGGTTTATATAGGAAAGGAGAGGGAATTGTTTATTACTTAGGTTTGGGACACCTCATATTAAACTAATAAAAACCAAAAACCATCCCATGGTTTTTTCCCATGGTTTTTTCCAAATGGGAGTGGAAAACAATATTCTATAAGGACAATAGCCTAAATTTTTAAAATAATAGGGTGGATTATGTGGAGGTGAGTCACACTCTCAAGGAAAACAATTTAAAAAGAACAAATGTTTTCTACGTCTTGAAGGGTCCACTAAAGCTTTTTAAAATAAATCAAACAAACCCAAAATCACATTATTTTACTGGTAAAACATATATTGGTTGAAAATAATGTTTATATCATTTTATTATCTCACTATTGGGTTATTATGATGTCATAAAATTCATTATATATTTAAACGATATTTAATTTTTACCAAAAAATTCGACTATATCAAAAAATTATGAAAATTTAACCATTAGATAATTTTGACATCCTAATTCCAGAAATAATATTCATTTTATCTAAATATTTTTCTAAATATGTTAATTTTCACTTTTAAAATAAAAACTGACATTTATCGAAAATTAATGGGTTTTGACAAAAAATGGCTTTCAAACCTTAATAAAAATTACAATTGAATTAATAAAATTATATGATCATTTATATTTAATAAAAAATAATTTAATAATAATAATAATATTTTATTAAAATATTCTTTAATTCAAAAATCCATTAATTCATCAAAATAGATTTCTTAGTTGAGTATTAACTAAAAATACTATTTGTGCTTTAAAAACCATTTACAAAATAACAAAAAACTGAAATTATATTCATTATTATATACAAAAATAATGTACATAATCATAGTACTAGGGTCTTGTTTCATAACCCCTTAAAACACCAGCATAAGACCTTAGGGTAAGGTGTGCGATGGTGATAGACTCTTGGGGTGACTTGGATAACATCGCTCGAGTGGTAATCTCTATCAACTTCCACTTCTCCCGTAGGAAGATCCGCTCAAGCTTAATGTATTCAAGCTCAGCTTGGGATTGGTCAAGAGCAAATCCCAAAGATGAAAACTCCTTTACAATCTTTGATAAATGGGATTCATACAGGGTAAGTCTATTGGATGAGGCCATCACTTCATTTATCTGAGTAAATTGGTTTTGTTAATGCCCTATATTTATACTAATCATGTGATCAATGTTCAGCTGTTATATTAGAAACAGTCACAATTCTTAATGGTATCCAAAAACCTAAAACAAAACAAGTGCATATTTTGTATAACCATTTCACATATTAAGACATTTAATTAGATCAAGAGGGAATTTCATTAACAAATGTTTAGGTTGTTACAATAACTCACTAGGGGGAGTCATACCTGCCCCTGCTACCCTGGGAGAGGATCACCATAGTCTGGTTTCCATTCTTCTACATGTTTAGTGAGGATGTCATTGACCATATTTTTATGTTCCATGATCTGTTGAAGAAAAATGGCCTTTTTGGGATCATCCTCCATCTTCTACACTGAGCCAGATGGGTCAGAGGGTTTGATGGTCCCAAAATGCTCTTTTCCCTTATTTGAATTCCAACTGAGGGCTAATGAATCGGTAAGTACGATAATACCCATTATTTTTTTTCTAGAGATTAATACTCCCCAATGGATATAATAGGTGTGGCACTCCATCAGGAGTTATGTTCACTTCATGGGGATCTAGTTCATTTCTCCCTCTAATAGGTTGGCCATGTTTACCACGACTCTACCTGAAGGCATATCCTCAATATCGCCTGGACAGTCGGGCTAGTGCCAGATAGAACTAAAATGAAGGACATCATACTACCACAATCCACATTCCTGAACGTGGGGGGAAAACTCCTTGATAATCTTGTAGAGCACTTTAAATCTATGGACGCACTGCTGCTAGAGGGACCGATGGGGATCGGGATACTCAGGACACTGGGCCATAGGGAGCGCAACCATGTCGACCATGCGGCATTGCTGGCCAATATCTTCAAAGTGTGCCTAAATCATAGGGTAAGCCACTCACTGATAATGGAGACAAAGGCACATTTCCCAGAGGGTTTGTCGAAAACATGCGAATTCATCTGTGGTAAGTGATTCTGATGCCCTAAAGTTCACAGTTGCAACTGGCCAAAAATCTCTGGGAAATGATCTGCTACAAGGATGTCTGACAATCTCCTCAGATCAGAATTGGGATCTGGCCCTTTTATTCCCCATTCATCGACTGGGGGCAGTTGAGGGACCAGTAATGGTACTGAAGCGGACCGTTGACACGGTAGGCTGGCCGATGGAGAATATGGAAATTAATCTGACAATCCGCCACTACTTGGGCTTCCTTGAAAAGAATTCAACGACCGAGCCACCAAATCCCGATAAGACAGACCGACAGCCATAGTTTCCCACATAGGGTCTATAGTTACTAATGGTGGGCCATGCTATTTCTCATCCTCTATCAGTCCCCAGAATAACTCTCCATGATCTCTAGTTGAGATAGATAATGAGCCTGTTGACGATAGGGGGATTTCACAGCCATGCCCTAGAAAGAGGCCAAATATTTCTCTTCCTATATGTATCTTCAGAGGTAGGTGGAAATCCAGTGGACCTCACATTCTAGACGGATAAGGATTATATTCTTTATTCCTGCACTAGCCCCCAATACAAAGGATCAAGGTTAGGGATCCATTATTTAATCACACTCTTCCTTGGAGTATGAAAAGAAGATGGGTTTAATCACAGTCTGAAAATTCTTAGTCTTCTTCCTTTGGTAACCGTGACCGACCCTCCTGCCCGATGGTTCTTCAGGAAAGGGTAGGCTTTTGAAAGGAAGAGGAACATCATCCTAACTAATTAGGGGGTGTATAGGAATTCCTCTTGGGTTAGTAGGGGTGTGAGGAGCACACAAAATATTTCAAAAGGAACATAGGAAGGGCCTCTGTGTTTACTAGTTGGTGCATGGAGGGAATCTCCATGGGAAGTGTTGGAGTTGGTAGGATCTCTACTGAAACTGGTGGGAGTATGGCCAATACCTCCATGATTCTTACCCATAGCAGTGATGGCATGAGGAGGGCCTTCGTACTGGTCAAGATGAACATAGGGAAGACCCCTGCGTTGGGTGCTAATAAAGAGGGGTAGACCATAACTTCTCTGATTTTCGGGATAAGGAGGACCTTTGTTGGTTGCTGTAAGAACATGGGGATGACCCCCATGCTAATGGTTGACTAGATGAGGAAAATATTCACATTCGTGACCTATGACAGGAGTAACGACTCTATACCTGAGGTCACGGGTGAAGAAGAGGCTTCTGTGCTGGATGTTTGTGCAGTGGGGAGGACCTTCGCTTAGAATGATGGTGGAATGGCGAGGACCTCCACACCAAACTTTGGAGTGGGGAGGACCCATGATCTCATTGATGGTGGAACATGGAGGACCTCTGTACTAGATTTAATCACCGCGAGTCGGCCCATGATGGATGCCACCAGTGTCACCGAGCAGGAGAGTCATCCCAACCTCCCCACGGGGTGGTTGGGGCCTCAATCCAGGTCAGGCGTATAAGTTCCCCTATTGAGTATAAATGGGGCATTTATATTATAAGTCGGCAGTGGCACGGGACATAGTAGACATTGGTGATGACACCCCATAGCAGGCATCCTCCATAACTTGCATCCGACGATGGCGATGGGTTAACCAGACTGGGGTCGGTGGTGTAGGTGAAAAACTCACATGCTCCTTAGCCTGTGGGGCCAAGTGGCAGTGCTGACACAGCTCGGTGGGAGACCTCCTTCGTGTCCCTTGGGAAGGGATCATAATTGGGTTAGTCCATACATCCCTCACCTCATTATCGCATGATAGCAAGTCATCCCAGGGTTTCTGAGAGAGGCTCCCAAAATGGTTATAGGTCGGAGTGGGTAGCAGTGGATCCTTACGTGACCCTTTGGGGCAGCAGAAATAAAGAGGTACAGAAGCCTCCAGGTCCTATTAGGCCATATCCTATGTTGGGATAATCTCCTCTTCCTCATATCATTGATCTAGGTCATTAATCACCCTCCTCTGAATGATTTCAGATGGGGAGATGGGGAATGGATGCCCAGTAGCCATGGATGTGGAGGCCATCCCCAAAGACATGAGGCTGTGTGGGATTTCTACATTAGTGTTGCCCCGGGCCCCCCGTTGGTGGGTGGGTGGTGATCGGTTTCCTATCTTAATATCTTTGGTCCTGTAAAGTAGGAAGATTCAACCATTAGCGCTGAAAAAAGGAAAGTCACATCTAGTGCCCCAGTGCCATTCCGTCTTCCATGGTTGGTAAGAAGGATCCATGCTCACAACATCGCAGACTGGGATGTCCAACATTCAACTACCCCAATCTCTTGTGGGTTTTACGATAGGACCTCTATTTTCTTGGTGGGACCTCATGATGAATAACTTGATCTATTGACACTCTTATCCACTATTATCTTGAATTCTACTAATCTCTACATTGAGGATAATAATTTCACGTCAAGCTCACATTTTCTGTTTCTAATTCTTTCGCCGGGGTATTCATCCATCCATCAAGGGTGTGCTGATTTTTTCCCCACATTCCCACTTTCCAAAGGCAGGCTACATCTTTCGTTCATTCAGGGATGTTTTATCCTTGATTTAAATGGGGGGATGGGATGTCAGTCTCTCCATCTGTGGATTCTTCCTTTGAACTCTTTACCTAGTCCGAGTCTCCGTTATAGATTAAGATGTTGTTTTTGAAACTCTTACCAATGCCATATCTTTATGGATTCCAGTTAATTACACTACTTATGTCTGGACATTCCAAGGGGTCAAGTCAGGGAGCAACCATTGATTGGGGGAGTAGTCACATTGGACATTGCTGGTGTGTTTGGATGCTGAAACACTAATACATATGGGTTTCTTCCCCTTATGATATGGCTTCTCATGGGCACAGAATCCTGAGGCATCCCACATTGAGTGCGGAGAATTATATTCCGTAGGCATATCCCTGAGGTTTTCCTTAGATTATCATGTTTAACATAGGGTATGCCATGAGTTTAACGTCTAGAGAAGACAAATCAAACTGATCCGAACATTGATAAGAGTGGATCAGATGGGAATATCCCTAATAGGGAGCACCTAAGGGGGTTTACTAGATTGGAGGATCATGATGTCCAGTTAAGATGGACCCAAGGATGCTTGGGTCCCAGAAAGGGGGACACTATGGTTTACCATTTGCTGGGATTGAACCTCATGGAGGTTTCCTATGTACCCTATCCCAAGGGATAGAGATCAAAACCATATAGTTCTAAGGGGTGATGAATTGGGGTGTGTGCATAGGAAAACAACCCAAGGAAATTTTTGGGATTTCCCATGGATAGCATCCCATCACAAGAGGAGCCCTCTTGGTTGGATGGTTGTGGATTGTGTGGGTATTTTACATGGTTAGCTTCTCGACTTCTTCTAGGAGTATCAAGGAAGTGGGTGACATGATTGCACCGAGATGTGGTGGCCCGAGTAAGAATTGCGATGGATAGGGATGGTTTAGTGAAGTGGATAGATAATGATATGGAACTGATGTGAAGACGAATGTGATGTTGGTCTTGAGCCTATAGAAGACTTCATACGTATCCCTATGGCAGGGAATCAATTCCCACATAGTTCGGTGGGGTCAATGGGACACCTTAATAGGTGACCCATGAGAATGGAATTATGGATGGTACCCAGAGGAAGTGAAACCTTTGGGTTGAGGCATGACCTTCCCAAAAAATAGTGGCTCAATAGAGAGACAAGGATGAGACATGATTTATGGGATTGAACCTCAAGGAGGCTTCCTACATATCCCCGTGGAAGAGAATAAAAGTCCACATAGTTCATGATGGGGGATGGAATTGGGGTGTACACAAAGGTCAGTGACCAGATGACATACTGGGGCTTATGTGTGGTTTGCAGCCCGAGAGTGGTTCTGACGCCCAGAGGGCAGTCCAAAGAGGTGGGTCCCAACAAAGGGGACTACAACGGCTTACCTTCAGCTGGGGACTACAAAGGATTACTGTTGGTTGGGGTTGAACCTCAGGGAGGAATACTACGTACCATGTCCAGGAGACAGGGATCAAACCCACGTAGTTTGAGGCGAGACATGAAATCGGGGTGTACACAGAGGATAGTGACCCAAAGACATGCTGGAGCTTACACGTGGTTATAGGCCCTACAATTGGTCAAATTCCACAAGGGAAGACCAGAGATGCGGGTCCCAAAAAAGGGGACACTAAAGTTTACCAGTGCTTGGGGTTGAACCTCATAGAGGCATCTTATGTACCCTATCCAGGAGACAGGGATCAAAACCCATGTAGTTAGAATACATATATCTTAACTTCATGCAAGGAGACAAAGGGGACTATAGTTTAACATCATGTAGGATAAAGGTAAACTAATTTGAGGTGGCTTGGACTGATGGGTTTTGGGCTTGAACCTCAGGGTGGCTTCCTATGTATCTTTCCTAGAGAGGGAAAGGATCAAGGTCCACGTAGTTCGAAAGGGGTGTGGTAATTACACTCTAAGGAGGACCAAGGAGGATTTCATGGTAGGTTCTTAATATAATACCATGTGAGTCATGCTTGATGTGAGAAATAAGAGGCAACAAAGAACTAACGATAACGTCGTAAGAGGTACGTCCATGAGGAATAGAGACAAACATACACATGATTAGTGTCCCAAAGAAGAAATATGGACTTATGCTTGGTTGTACACCCATGGAGATGGAGATTGATACTTACTCAAGGATGGAGGCCTAATGGAAACAAATCCTAGAGGGAGAGGGATAGGGTAATGAAGGTCCCTATGCCCCTCTCTCCTATGGACTTTGTAAACCGAAGAAGAAAGGAGGAGCAATGATGCTACCGAACACAAGAAAGGTTAGGTTCTTACACCAAGATGGTTGACCTTCCCCATGGATAGATGTCATTCCCTCAAATAGGATCTCATTCAATATGAGGAATGATCACACTCCCATGGAGACCAGTGGGCATGAAAAATTTCCGAGACAGGGAACCCCGTGTGCATTGTAGGGGGCGAGGATACAGTTTAACATCATGTGCTGAGGATAATGGTGCTTGGAATTTTAACTTCTTGCATCTCAGATGAGTATAGTTCACTCCACACCCCTAAGAATTACATAACTGATACCAACCTACCCTTGGGTAAGGGAAGGAATCAACAATGCTGGCTAGGTGTTGTTATGGATTGATCCATTGAGGGGATCACGTTAGTGTGGGTATTTGGAGAAGTAATAGCCATTAGCATTCCTATGAAAAGAATCATGATTCTGAGAAAACAAATATGAAACACCACCCAAGGGACCTTGAAATCACTTAGTACAAACATAGAGGTCCATACAAGAAAAGGATTTGTGAAGAAAATGGGTTCGCAGGAAGGGACCTTGTGATGATTTGGTCCTCCACAGAGTGGAAAGACACTGCGAAGGGGTATAATTTGTGAAGTGGAGTGGCCTAGCCCCAACATGGAGTATAGATTCATATGAAGGGTGTTTTGTGAATTACAAAGGCTTTCGTAGAGTAAGACATCGCAGAGCATGGGTGACTTTCAAATCATAACACTATGAAGAAATGAACTTAGTGAAGCACAATGACCCTGCCTTAGCATGTTGTTTGCATGTTCATGGAAGGTACATCACGAATCATGAGTGCTCTATGAAGACCTGAGTTCCCATAAGGATATCCTTTATTTACTATGGACCATGGGATTTGCGAAGGGCATCCCCGATTGAAGAGGGGATGTATTTGAGCTAAGGGAAAGTTATTTCGAAATGATCAAGTACCTTAAGAGATAATTTATCTCAATGATTATTAGAGGAGAGGTTTCTTTGTGATTTGAGAGTTGAGAAGGAGAAAGATTGGGGTATCCATCCTTTGGGTTAGAGGGAATCCTAGTATTTATAGGAAAGAGGTGTTGTAGAGTTCTAACAACTCGTTCCGAAGCCACATAGTTCTTCACAATCGGAAGCAGATTGCATCATGTTTTTCATAATCGCAGAGTCAACAGTCATCCCCTCATCGATGCAGAGGCCTCCTTAATTCCCTCTATGGCATTCGAGAAGGCATCTTTCAATTTCAAAGGGATCACAGAGTCGATCTAGTTCCCTCTACAGCATGGAGCTTTCCATTAATTACAGCATAACCGCAGAGCCTCCCACCTCTTTAGTTTGAGATGATCGCAAAGGGGGTCTCATCTTTGCACTGGCTGCGGCCCTGATGGGCTCTGTGAAGGTCTTGGTGCTGAAGGGCTCCACGAATGGGATTTGTGAGGCAACCCCTTTTCCATTGAGGTTCTATTTGTGAATTTTTCTCTATGCCCATATTTTGGCGCCAAAAGTTACATTCAATGATATTAAAAAGTTTATCCCAAATACATTTGGTTGTTGATTATCCCATTGCTATCATATATAGCAGATTATAAAGTTCTCCTGAAAATTCATGATGATCCTTAACATCATCATTCAGTAACCTTTTAGCAACTATTGTCATTGAACTTATTATGGGATCACTTATTTCTATCCCAATTACTAAATTAGAAAATAAATCAAGCCCAAGAGATAGTAGATGAAATCTTATCCTATTATTCCATATTTCATAATTTCATCCACAAAATAAGGGAACTCCCTTTTCATTTAAAATTTTATTCCTAACTAGAAAAATCAATCAACAAATTCATGAAAAAAAAACCAATGGAATTGATATCAATTATTATACTATATTCCACAATACATCATAAGAGGGGGTGGATTAGATTGGAAAAAATTATTTACTTATTTACAAAAAATTGGATCTTATATTTATGTTGGAAAAAATAGCATGAGTTTGATTTTTAATCACAACCAAATATATGAAAATAAAGTACATGGGTATACAAATGTTACTTGGTTCACCTATAAAATGATTCTATAATGAACAAATTTCAATGATGTGAAGATATGATAATTAACGATTACTCCAGTAGAACAAGATTACAAATTTAAGAAGATATCAGTACTCCACCAAGGTCCATGAAATCTTCCTCTCTTCCACTCACTGCTTTCAATAAAGATGCAAAATACAGTGTTGATAGAACATTTGGTCTTACAAGAATCTTGAATGCAATTAAACCCCCAAAAATGGATGTTCTATATCATGTTACTCTCTTATATACCATATATCCAATTATATGTGTCAAGAAACATTTCTTTTAACCCTGATTTTCAATGAAATTCAGTTTGATCACTTATTCACTATTAATACAAAATAATCAATATTTTCATCACAAGAGATCTATAATCTCAAATATTTAAATCCTAACTATTCATTATTCCATGTGATACCTTTATTCTTCCATAACTAATTCTATTATAACCATAATAACTTGAAAATTAAAATTAAAATTTAATCTATAATTAACTTCCAACTTCCCTTAGGGTTAAACTCAGTGGTAGTAGCCCCTGTGGGATTTTAGTGAGGTCTCTAGTTCTATTATCGCCGAATACTTCCATGTTGGTAGGGTATAATTTTCTTATATTTTGTCCCCCTCCCCAGATAACTGAAAATATAATTAACAACCAACTTTTTCAATTAAAAAAACTATCTTTTGGGTCATCCTTAATAATGTCTTCTTAATTATTTTGAAATTTGGTAGTTTAAGATGTTTATGTAACCACCAATCATCTAAGAGACAGTTAAATGATTGATGTTGTTCAAATTTTTACAAAATACATATATTATGGAAAAAACATATACCATTTAATATGGATGATAAATTTCAATTTAACTACTTTTAAAATACAATGAGAGATGTTACATGGAGAACATCCTCACAATGTAATGACATGTATGCTTTTATAGACATATCTATTGTCAAACTACCCAAGTTATACCCTTCATGGAAAAATATTCTTCAATGACATAAAATACTTCCTCTTCATCCTTATTATGGTGTGGTATGAATCTCCATGTTATAAATTCATATAAACATCATATAACACAAACCAAATACACACCATTAACATTATATAGAATATACTACAAAGTGACCATTTTTAAATTTATATCATGAATGAAAATTCCTCAATAAATCAATAGCGTGATCATTTCATATTGGTGATCAAACCATTGTACTCTACAACATTGTCTCTTGTATTGCGTCATAACCCTTGGATAAATACCACATCAAAAATGAAACTATGAAGAGGAGTACATTATTACCATGGATTCTATATCAACTAGACATAAAATTCCTTAGGGCCCTACTATTGGGATTTGAATCCTTATTTTGAGAATTGGAAGCTGAGGGAATCAAAATATCTTTCATTCTAATTTTGGTCAGCATAAATTAGTTTGTATTGATGTAATGATAGTGGGAGTTCACCACTCTATCAACAGTTGGTTTCCTCCAATGGTAGTAGGTACATCGGAAGGTTGTATCTAACAATGATTCTATGGGGGAGCACCAAGTGGTCTAGAATTTTAGAAAATATGATGGTTCACTAAGTTGGTTGTCCTTCTTAAGAGGTTATTCCTCTTGATTTAGGTTTTAAATAGAGAAGGTTTAACTTTTTTTTATTGGTTGTGATTAGTATATTTGTAATTGGGGTCTTCATTTCAAAATGTAAAAGTGTAAAAAAAAGTGAATTAACACTATGCCTTCATTGGAGGCATGAGAAGATGGTGAGGATTATTTGCTTTTTTAATATATTTTCACCTATAATCTTATAATTATAATAAAATCAAGTAGTGTTGTGGTTCCTCCCTTTCATATAGGATTAAAATTTAAAGCATGTTAAATTATCCAATGTTCATTTATTTCTATATGTGCTTTTATTTACTATTGTTTCTATTTCTTGTATTATCATTGGATGTTTTAGTACATTGTTCTTTTTTGTACAGAGCTGTGTTTATGTGTGAGTTTGATTTTTGGAAGTGATTAGGGTGTAGTGACTACTAAATTTTGGTACACTCATTCAAGGGAGGAAGTGAACTTATAGATACTTAGTTTTCTATTATAATTCTACATTTTGAAAATTTCTATTTGATATTTCAATCAAAATTTTCATTTTTCTTTTTATAGTAAGAGTGATTAACATTTCATGATATTTTGCTTCAGCGAAAAGTTATATAGGAGTTGAGGTTATAAATATTATGGTTTATAAAAATAGTAGTAGTAAAGACATGGAATTATATGAAGTAAGTACATGTATTGATAAATTTGATGGATTAGATTTTGTATTTTAGTGAATGAAAATTGAAGGCTATCTAGTTTAGAAATAATTAGAGGTGTCCCTATCAAGTGTAAATATATTTTTGATAGAGAAGGAAAAATGAGAGTTCTTGGAATGGAAATAATTATCTTTGGTGAGAATATATCTCAAAATAAATTTTCCTTTCAACATTTAGATGTATAGGACTATAATGGAAGTTCTGAAGGCATTGGTGGACATGTATAAAAACTGACAGGCTTAAATAAGGTTTTCATGTTGAGACAATTTTTTTGATTAAGGTTGTAAAAATTTAAACAAAATTAAGATATTGTTAATGGATTCCAGATTATTCATGGTAAACTAAAATTATTAAAGGTGACATTTTCTAATGATGTATGGGTGTTTCTACTCTTATCTTCACTTTTAGAGAGATTGGATGCAATGGTTACTGTAGTTAGAAACTCCAGTGAAAAAAACGAAAAAGTATTTAATGATATGGGTAATCATATATATAATAAATATCTTTTGTGAAGGTAAGTTTAGTAACCTTTTGGTAGTGTTATTAATACCAATAAAAGGATTTAGTCACCCCATTAGAAGCATGTTTATCAGAATAATCCATCAGTAAATAAATATAAATAAACATAATGTTAGAAGACCAAGTCCAATAATATGTTCACTATCAAACCTATTGGAATTACAATAATATGGGACATATCAATAAGGACAATAAAATTTTAAAGGAGTATAGTATAATAACATCAACCATTAGAAGTTCAGATTCCATTAATGAAACTGAAGTTCGTAATGATTGATTTCTAAGTGAGAACAAACCGGTAGAATATTGTGTGATTGACTGTGAAGAATATTTCATCTAAAAAGGTGCATAAATCTACACATAAAATAATATATCTCGTATGTTTGGGAAAGTCCACATGGTGTATGGTGAATCCCTAGAAGTTGTTTGAAAATGAGATGTTAACATCTGAATAAGGAATAAAGAATTCTAGAAACTATAAGAAGTTTTTCACATCTCTGCTCTCATTAGGAATATTATATCCACTGAGAAATTGGATAATGATGGATATAAAAGTATATTTTCAAATAGGGTATGGAAGGAAACCCAAAATTCTGTGGTGATTGAAAATGGTGTAAATTATGGGACCCATTAAATGTATATAAATTTAGATGGGAGTACATTGATCAGATGTTCAACTTATGATGATCTGGAATAATGGAATTGCAGGTGTGTTGACCTCACTGATAAAGGATTGGATATTATGGAGGATAAGTGAAAATTTAATCTTGATAACATTTAAATAGTATATTATGAAATTTCTATACTGGGAAAAAAGAATAGAGCGTCTTTGATCCGATACAACGAGAAACCTACAGATCTGAATTTGGAGCTTATACATAGATATGTTTAAGGAACTAAACCAATTCAATTATATATTGTTTTTATTTAATTTATAAATTTTACTTATTATGTTAAAATTGAAGTATTTATTTAGTTATTTAATCACAAATTTGTTATATTTAACATGTTTTTTTATTGGAAAGCATTTGTAGAAAGGGAATTCCTTTGAAAGTTGAAGTTCATTAGAAGGGAAAATGGTGGGAAGTACATTAAATGAAACTTCTAGAATTTATAACATGTGGGAAGGGATAAGACATGATAATTTGTTGCAATAAACTCCAAAATATAATGATGTATCTGAAAGGATGATTTATAATTAAATATAATACTAAAAGTATGATTTCCATTTGGGAATGTGTAATCTGATTTGGGAGGATACACCGAAAACGATATATTATCTCACCAGTATAAGTCTATTATTAGTAGTTGGTTAGAAACTTTTGGATGTGATTTTTCTAGAAAAAAACAAATTTTCAGTATCATAATTTCTTTGGTATTTTAGAATATATACATCTAAATTCTATGGATCATGATATACATGAATCAAAATCCATAATATGTTTTCATTAGTTATGTAGATGAAAATTGTGGATATCATTTGTGGTATGGTGAAAGAAAATTGATCATCAGAAACAACGGTGTTTTAATTGATGATAAAGTCCTATAGAAGGGCTATAATTTGGTGGATCAGGAAGTTAAAATAGATTCAACTATCAAAATTCACATTGATCAGAGTACCAGAAGTTTTAAAAAATTAGAGAACTCATATATAGGTGGTCAATGCACTAAAAAAATGTAAATCAGACTATCTTGAGTTCTGAAAAGTCTTATATTATATTAAGATTGAGTGGGAGCACCATAAGTACGTTCTTATGAAGGTCAAGTACCGAAAAAATAAGTTTTTTTCTCAACCAAATCATTTGAGGAGATAAACCAAAATCAGGCAACCAGTGTAGAGGGTAGGGCATGATTTGAACTCTCCACTCCCAATGAATATAGAAGAACATAAAAATATGGAGGATGCACATTCAATTAGTTAATCCATGATATGAAATTAAACCATGAATGAAGAAATGTATTTATTAAACTTCAACAAAACACGGGATATGGATTAAAAAAGATATAGTAAAAGGTAACTTGAGAATAAGTGGGTTTATCGAACCAAGGAAGTGGTTAATTGAAAGAAGATATACAAATAATATTTGGTAGTGAAGGGGTTTCAATATAGGGAATACGTTGATGTATTTTAAATATTATAACTGGTAGGTAAACATTATACCATCATAAGAGTGCTAAGTATTGTATCAGTGGAAGATTTTTATATAGAGTTGATGGATGTCAAGACCGTGTTCCTTCATGTTGATTTGAAGGAGAGGATTTACATAGACTAACCTATACATGTACTAAAAGTTGGTCATTTTAATTTTTTATATAAACTAAACAAAATCCTATATTGGATAAAGTAAGCAATACAGTAGTGGAAATAAAAATTCTAATCATTCATGTTAGAGAAAGAGTTCAATATGTGTAATGTATATCACTATTATTATTGAAAGAAATGGGTAGATTGATCTTTCAAAACATTTATCTTGGATGTGGATGATATATTTATTGATGGATCTGAAGTTTATAAAATACAAAATTTGAAGTTTGATTTTTTCAAAACACTCATGATGAAAGAACATATATAGGACAGTAATATTTTGGGTATGAAGATCAAGAGAGATAGGAAAATTGGGACCTTGGTTCAATCTCAGAATAATTATGTTCAAATTGATAATGAAAGGTTTGGGATGACAAGAAGTAATATAGTACCATACCAACTTTCATATCAATTAATCTTTTCTAGGTATCAGGAACCAACAACTAACTTTAAGGCCAAGTACATGGAAAAAGTACCATATACATCAGTGGTTAGAAGTTGATGTATGAAATGTTTTGTACTCGACCATACATTTCCCATGTAGTGGTAGTTGTGGGTCAGTAAATGGAAAATATTGGGAAAGTTCACCCTGAGGCTGTGAAGTTTATCCTTTATTATTTTAATGGATTGAAAGATCAATCTCATTTATTGGGTAAGGAAGATCTGATATATGGGTTTTTGGACTTAGAAATTACTAGAGATTCAGATTCTGAAAATAGTATAATGTGTTTTAGGTTTACATAGGGAGGAACCATGGTTGGTTGGATGTTATGGACTCAAAATATATTTACATTGTGAGTACAAATAAAATAGATTATGTAGTCACAATGGAAGGTGGGAATGAAATGGCATGGTTGAATAGATTTTTATTGGAGTTGGAAGGAATGTAGAAGGGGAAATACTTTACATTGAAAACCTAAGTGTTATTCACATGGCTAAAAACATGGTGTTTCATTCTTAGAAAAAAAAAATTGATATAAAGTTATATTTTATTCAGAATATTTTGGGTTGAAATAGAGCTGGATATAAAGAAGATAGTTGGAAGCTAAAATCTGTAGACACATTCACCAAGTTGGTATTTCAAGAATGTCTATGGTAGCATTGAGACATATTGGGATTTGTGAGAAGGGAAGGAAAGTGTTTGACATTTGTTGAGGTTTTCCCTTGAATAAGTTTTAAATTGGGAGATTATTGGGATGTGATGCATTTTTCTAAAAATTCAAAGTTTAAATATACAAATGTTTATTCACTTTAATTTAGGTTAGTGGTAGGTGGATGGTCTCTATGCAAAGGTAGCTGGAGTTTACATTTCCATCAACAGTAGGTTTCCCCTAATTTTAGCAGGTCCATCATAATTTTTTATCTACCGATGGTTTTATGATAGATTTCTAGGAGATGTAAATGTTTGGAAAGGTTGATGGGTCATTGGATTGGTAAACTTGTTTAGGAGGTCATGTCTTTTAATTCATATTTTCAAGAGATTAGGTTAAACTTGTTTGAACAATTGTGCTTAGTATTTATGTATGCAGTATCTTTCGTTCTGATAGGAAAAAATAAAAAAAGTGGACTAATACAAATCTTTTATTCGAGATCTTATAATTGGGTGATGATTTTTTTTGTAGTTTGTTTTCTCTTGTAAAATTCTAGTTATAATAAAATAAATCCTTAGTGAGGTTCCTCCCATGCACGTATGAAAAAACTATGAAGCATGTTAAGTTTTCCTATGATCATTTACTTCTTTGCATACTTTTGTTTCCAATTTATCCATTTAATTTTTTACCTTTGGATATTTTAGTACATGGTTTTTTTACTGAATTGTGTGTGCAAGGTCAATATTGTGAAGAGAGTAGGGTAAAGTGACTACCTACTTCTGGTACACTTAGTCGAGGGAGGAAGAAAAAATCTAGAGATTCAGTTTTCTGCTATGCTTCTACAACATTAAAATTTATGGTGGTTATGTTGATTGTACTTCCAATAGTTTTTCGATAGTACTGGATATCATTATTTCAAGTGATTATTCCTTACCCAACACATACTAATCCCATAGAGTCTCTATTCCACTCTAAATAATGTTATTTTCCCTAATGGAACCCTATGTCATGTTACTACCTTCTACTAAGTACCAAAACACATTGGTTTTCCTTCTTTCACTACCTAACTCAGTGTTGCGGTTGATCTTGGTGCCACCTCATAGTGGCACCTTACTCTTATAGTGCTGTATGGATATAGAATTTTTTAAACACTAAACATCACTATAACATGGATAGTAAGATTGTGACAAGTATCTTGAAAACCAATGACCCTTACAGTTAGTCCAATTAACTACTACATAATAACATGTATAATGACCATTATGGAAAGTTCCATGGCTTGTGATGTTGTTTCAACTCAATCCTTACAATGTTATCAATTTCTTTCACCATGGTTTCAACCTACTTCTTATATAATTTTAGATTCTTACTACCATTTATATATTCCTAAAATTACATTATAAGACATCCAAATAAATTTTAATGGAAGAAATATATATATTGAGAAAAAATCCAATCAATAAATACCTTTGGTTACTATATTAACTTTCCTACTCATCATTCATCTTCTTGTGTTTAACTTTTAAAACTTGTTCCATTTTATGTTTTCTAAAAAATAATGACTATTTTAGGGAAAATAATTTTGGTTTATTACTGGTTTTAACGAAAAAAACATTTTTTCACCTTCTTCTGAGGTTCATTACTCACTATATAAAGCATAACTTTTGAGGTTCTATTTTATACATACTTTTCAACTATTTATAATTTTTTTTAGTTATTATTTATGAACTATTCCTATTTATTCAAATATGAACATACAAAAATATTTAATTGATATTTCTCTTGGGAATCATTATGTTATATCTTCTAGTTTGGTTTTGAGATAATATTATATAATACATTCCATTTTCATTGGTTTTTCATATGCTTATTCATTATGAATGACTTCATTTTTATGGAATACATATACATGTATATAATATAATGTGATGGGTGGAACCAAAATTATAGATCCCCAATTCATTGAGAAATGTTTTCATCTCATGAGATACCATGTATGGTGCACGAGCAGTAAGTCTGACACACAATGTTAGGTTGTCATGGAAGTAAGTATCCAATAATACATATGTTGTCATGTTTTATTTTTTTGTAACATTTTTATAATTCCATGATCCAATGATATCTACTTCTTTATTCCATTCCTCAATGAGATGATATATGACCCGCCTCTTTTATAATATCATGTTATGTCTGTTGGCTCTTATGTTACACTTCATGATTATTACATTACTAGGATTTATAGATCACCATGTTCTATTATGAATTTTTCCTGGGTATACTATGATTTAATGAAAGTATCAATGGAAATTTGGAGAACCGTATAGATATTGAAATAAATGTGTTAATATTTATTTTTAAATTGATATAATATGTATCTAATCTCCCAAATAAATTATACCTCTAGATTTTTGGGTTATGTTTTAAGGTATTTTATGTTAAAAATCATGTTATGATACGTGTATGAGACATAGGTTCTTCTAGGTTTGGTGATATAGTTGTCATATTTATTTAATAATTTGGTGTCTATTTTGATTGTTTTGATTATCTGTTATTTGAATACTAGGATTTTTTTGAATTTTCAAAGGGATATTTTATCAAAATCTTATAAGGCTCTTATATAAACCTTATATCCACATAGTCATAGTTTCTGAATAAATTTATTAATGTATTGTATTTATTTCAAATATTTCACTTGATGAAACTAAATGATGTGTTGTGTCACCATTCACCAAAAATAAAACTTTTGATAAGCATTATTTTCTCCTAACAAAATGATTCATTTCCTCAATGAAATATTTTTTGGTTCATAATGTAATTATATATTATATTAGTTTATTTAATCCATAGTATTATTGTTTGTTGTGCACAAAATTCCATTCATTCAAGTAAATTAGTGATGGAACTTCATTCCATACAAATTATGAGACACCTCACTACTCCATACAATGACACGACATTTTTATGTTGTGTTCACATATATAGAATCCTTATTTTTGGTTTCTATGTGAATAATCCATAGCCTTCCCATTTTCCATCTCAATTTAATGTCGGAACACATATAAACCATGATCTATATAATTGTAGTATTACAACATGCATATCAGTGATATTATATCTATCGAACCTTCCTTTTTGATTCATTTTTTGTTGTTCTTATTTTTTGAAAATAAATTATAATAATCTAATGATTGCAACCATTTCTTGTATACTGGGAGTTCCAGTTACCCTCTTGGAAATCTATCCATTTCTTATATGTTTTAATTTTTTATAATGAATAAAAATTATTTTCTATTTTTTTTAATTTTCAAACTTAATTATTTACTAAATTTTCATAATATGGTTCAAAGATAGCCATCATAATTGAAACATTCATAATGTAATAAAATTGTCACATTTTCTTTATCTCCTAAAATATATTTGATTTATTTTGATATTTATTATTCATATATTTTATTCATGAGTTAACATATTATTTAATATCACCTATATGACCCTCTATCATGATAAGATAAAAATTAAAGAGGTGAAAAAAACTATTTTGATGATTGTACTATATCATCAAAACATTTGTCATAGTCATGTGAGGTGTTATTTACATCCAAAAATTTTAATTTATAGTTACCAATTGGGCCATGTTTAGTTCATATAAAAATATTTACCTTTTTATGTTTTACAGCCTATGGGCTGGTGAAAACCAATTACAGAATATATATATATATATATATAACCTTCAATTTTCCTTTACATCGAAGGAAGCACATACACAGTATGAACTTTGAGTTTTTCCAAGGCAATGTAATTTTCCACTATCAAAATTCTTGTTTAAAATAATTAGTTTTTAGGGCCACCAATGATGATTATCAATTGATTTTTTTAAACAAATAAAATAAAAAAATATGTGGTGGATTTCTTTGATGTCTTCAAATACCCACGCTAACACAATGGCTGGATGCATTGTCAATATTTTAAAAAAAATAAATAAAAAATAATTTTTTTGAAACCATAAATATAGTTTTATAAGATTATATATATTTATTTTATGATTTTTAATATTGTTTATTGTGTGTTCCTTTATATTAAAACATTAATTTAAAAAAAACTTAAAAAAATCATATGTATTCGAAAGTGAATTTCCAAATATATCTTAATGAATAGAATAGGGGAGGTAAAGTTCCATCAACCTATATAAAGGGAAGTCTAAACCATGGATGAACATGAACCCCACTACTTCTTTTCTGGGAGAGATGGAATAAAGCTGTTGAAAGCAACAAAACTGCAATGGTGGAGGGTGCAACAGGTGATGGGCCTTCCCTAGACCCACTGGTAGTAGGAAGATAGATATGAAGAAGGTCATATGTGCCTATCACTACTAGCTCACTTTCTCCAAGTTCCTTAAGGAACCCTTCAAAAAAATCCATTGATTTATACTTGTTGGGCGATGTGAGGATCAATATGATGGTCTTCTCTCCATCCACCAACAATCTATTCATTCAAGGATTTCTACCCTCCATCAATTCCATTATCCACACCTTCCTCATAGGTTTTGGTGATGATTACTTAGATCTAAATTTGGAATAAGTTGTTTGAGTGGCATTGTCTATGAGAGAAACCATTTTGGAGGAAGCATCCACTCTGGGATCTCCACGGACACCTCCAGCAGTGGCTGGTATAGAGTAGTTTAGGGATGATGTGGGAGGGGTGTGAAGGTTTCTCAAAAATCCAAAGGAAATGATGAGTATGAGAGAGACGAATGATTTCAAAGTTAGTCAAGATAAGTTCTAATTGAAGTTTACCAAGGGGTTTTTATTGGGATAGGCTACTCATAGTTATATATATTTGTGTTTTTAGGTACACTATGTAAAAAGAACCATACTCGGGCTAGGATGGGGGTGGTACCCCATATTTAATTATTTTTTAGACTTTAGTATAATATATATATCAATCAATGCATGATATAATTATTTATTTTAGAGGCACAAAATTTAAAAACATATTGGAATCATCAATGATATCTCTTGATTTCAATATATCCAATGTATAGAATAAAAAACATGCACCACATAATAAAAAAACTAGTTTTTTTCTAACAATATGAAATATTACATATGAAGGATAAATATATAATATATGAAATTAAAAATGGAACAAATACATAGTAAAAATAAATAAATAACATAAATAAATTTTAAAAATCCATAAGGTTGGAGTCGCCTGGAAAATAGTTTTAGAGCATAATTTTCTTCTTTTATTTTGACTAACCCTAGACATGGTTTAAAAGAGATAGGTTTTATGGGACTCATGCAACAGAGTTACCAAATTCCTAGCTAGTTCATATCTAAGAGACCTCCAAGTAACCGTTACTTGGATTATTGTTACAATTCTATGGGATTTTAGGCATGTCCATGTATCATAACTAGGCATGTAGGATCACATTTCATATATACACATGTTATTATGTTTAATAGTAGTTATTTAAATTAAATATTTGATTGTGATATTTGTTCAAGATAGACTTGAATTTGATTTTTTTTATAAGTCTATTTCCATGTTATAGTTGTATATTTATGTTTGCATTAGTTAGTTGAACCTGAGCATGCTATCATGTTTACATAAATATGTCTGTGACTAATGTGTAGGGGTGGAGGACTATGGTTAGTGATTAGAAGGATATAACATGGGTTGTGTGTAGCCTCATAAGAAATCCTTTTTGTAATCCTACATTTTGGTTAGGATCTTTCCTAAACATTCTAAATGATTCATTCATGTTAATGAATATGTTTCCGCATTGAGGAATAATGGGATTTTAAACAGATGTGGTCCAGGGAACTCCTAATAAGGAGGAAACACATGTTCTAACACTTGTTTTGTAGGAGAGTGTAGCATAGAACACTCCCACATCTACTCTGGAATCATAAGATACATGCCAACTTCAGCTGAGTTTCCTACTTGTTACTTACTACGGAAGAGGGAAACTAAGGTCCCTAATTGACTATTCCTAAGACTTCTAAATCCATCATCCACTAGCCTTTAAAATCATTACAGGGTTTCAATATGTGTAGGACTATATAAACACCATCAAGGGTGTATTTTACCTCATTGAGACACCTATGGTCCGAAAGGTCAAATTGGTTGCATTTATACAGTAGGGACCCACCAAGTGATGGTGGAGCATGATGGGACAAGCTGGTAGGTATGAGGGTCTCACATAAGAGACTTTCAAGAACCAATTATTCAGGGATTTCATTTCCAATACACTAAAGTTAAACCAAGCATAAGAGTTAATGTATCTATAGAAAGGGTACACGGTGTTATGCGCATAATCCACTCGGTTCACTGAGATTATTCTCTTTGCTCCACTCTTGGATGGAAATGAGGAAAATAAGGCAATGAAGTTCTATAGTGGACTTTATCCTAACATCAAAAGTCATGTTTAATGTTTCAACCTAGTGACTTACCTATATTTTCTGCAAAAAACCATTAATAACAAGAAGTTCATAGAGGTATATTGAGTAGTTGATCTGTAACACCCCTAGAAAAGTGACACTTAAAAAGGATAAATGTTACAACCAACATCCACAAGGTGAAACATTTTTTCAGGATCCTACCTGATTAGAAATCCACAGTTAAGCATGATTGTTTTGGATTAGTGATCAGTATGGGTTACCTTCTTGGAAGTTTCTTAGGGTGTGTGTGAGTGAGTAAAAAACACACTGAAAGAACATGTGTTAGCCTATGGGGAAAATATCTAGTCTGATATGATACCCCGGTGATAAATGGAATGTTGTTTGATGGGAAGGAAACCAAGGTATTATAGGAGACCCTTAAGGTCAGATGATCGAGTTCATGGCCCAGGGAAAGCCGGGTTATGACAAATGGTGTTAGATCCAATAACCATCCAAAAGTGTAGAAGAACTACCTTGGTTTGAGGCTTGGGGTCCACAATGATGGTGTTATTCTTCAAAGGGTTGTAGAGTGTAACACCCCTAAAAAAGTGATAATTAAAAGGATAAATGTTTATACCCATGCCAAAAAGGTGAAACTTTATTTTGGGGATCCTACCTAATAAGAAATACACATTTAAGCATGATAGGTTTGGAGTGGTGGTCAGGATGGGTGACCTTATGAGAAGTTTCCTAGGGCGTGTGTGAGTGAGGAAAACACACACTAAAAGAACTTGTATTGTACTATGGGAAAAATATTTTGTAGGATAAGGGGACCTAGTGAGTAATAGTATATGGAAAGATGGTATAGAAACCAAGGTATTTTAGGAGACCCCTAGGGTCATATGATTAGGTTCATGGCACGGGTATGGTCGCATCATGACATGATCTTCTTCTACACTTCAGTTCTCAAGATGGTTGACCATATACTATTGTGATGTGTACCTCTTATGGTATAAAGAAGAGGAAGACTAGGTATGTTCACTAGAGTAGTGGTACATAGGTGAGTAAGTGTATTACTTATTCATACCGCTCGTGAGTAGTTCCATAGAGATTCAACTGTGTAATTATTGGGCATTACCATAGGGTTTCTATAACACCTCAGAGAAAGTTCTAGCTAGGTTATAAGATGGGGGACCTTCAAAAATTCCTCCGTAGGTCTTTCAGTTCAGATTTATATAAGGGATAAATGTATATTCAATTAAGGAACCAATGATCTATTTGGGTACCTCAATAATAGGCTCATATGATAATGGATCAGGTGAGTCATGTACCTTGGTGAAGGGGTCTTAGAGTTGAGCAATACCATGTATATGTAGTGGATTAGACTCCATTGAATGGTGGTGATAGAACGTTTACTATAAGAGTTATGATCTTGATCATATCTACATTATATATTACATTTTTTGATATCAGTATTCTCATTCCTTTATATCTACACAAGTTGTTGTGAGGCTTGATTTACTAGAAACGTTATCGTCTAAGTATCTTTCTCTCAATAAACTATTGGGCATGAAAGTTGATTGTCTTTATAGATTCCTAGAGTCTTATATAGTCATTTTAATTATGGAAATCTATGGGACTTCATGATTCTATTGATGAAGAGTTTCATTTGATTCTTGGAATCTAATAGATAATTTTTTTGAGCTCACATTGATTGCTATTAGAGATGGGTATCATTTACATATCCCAAGGGAGATAAGTTATTGATGACTAATGAATGGGACTTGGGATAAGGAAGAGAGGGTGCCTACTTGAGCCAGACTAGGTTGATCAGGACACTGAATATGAGATTTTCTCTTTTAGAAGGATCATTGGTGGCCCCCTCATCTTTCCCTTCGGTGGTGGATCTCTCTCAAGATATCTTTCTAGATGACTTTACATGAATTCCCCCTGATATAGGAGTTGAGTTTGAGATAGAACCCATGCCATGTGGGTATCCCATTTCGATACCCCCTTATCGTATAATAACAACCAATTTTAAGGAACTCAATATACCACTAAAGGACATGGAATAAAAGGGATTTATCAGGTTGAGTATTTCACAGTGAGGTGCAACCATTTTCTTTTCCATGAAATCAGAAGGTAGTCTTAGAATTTGTGTATATTACCAAAGGCTAAAAAAGGTGATAATGGAGAATATATATCATTTACCTTGTAATGATGATATTTCTCATCAGTTTTTGGGAGCCTAGTGGTTCTCCACGACATATCACTAATTAGGCTATACCCAGTTGTGTGTTAGATAGGAATACATCCCACAGATAATGTTTTATAGAAGGTATGAAATATATGAGTATTTTTTGATTCTTTTTGGAGTAAAAAATTCACTATAATTGTTCATGGATCTCATGAATAAGATATTCCACCCATATATTGACTCGTTCATCGTGGTGTTAATTGAAAACATCCTTATTTACTAAATTACTCTAGAGGAACATGTGAGACATATAAAGATAGTCCTGATTACACTCTGATTACATCAAATTTATTCCAAGATATTAAAGTGTCATTTTTGATTCATGAGGTGAAATTATTGAGGATTGAAGTTTATGAAATTGGTATATCAGTGGACCTAGATAAATTTGTGGTAGTGATATCCTAGACACATCATTGGAACATATTTGATATCAATATCTCTCTAGGTTTGGAGAGATACTAATAACATATTATTTGGGACTTATCTTGTTTATCATCACATATGATTGTGATGATGATGAAGAAAGTAATGTTTTGTTGTTTGATCTAGTTTGAAGAGTAATTTTTAGAGATGAAATGGAGGTTAAATATATTCTATTGTTGACCCTTATTAAGCCATGTATTGGTTACATCATTTTTTTAATTCTTCTAATGTTGGTATTGGAGTAGTGATTAAGTAGAGGGAGAGAGTAGTAGTGTATGGGTAAGGTTAATTATGACCGAATGAGTGGAACTATCCTACCCCTAACTTAGATATGACAACTATGGTCTAAAATTTTATGTTTTTGTGACACTACCTCATCAAATAGGGTTTTTTATATAAATATATCAGAAGAGACTATATTATGTCTTCAAACAGTAGAACCTCAATCTTAGATATAGGTGTTTGGATGAGTACATGAAGACATTTAACATTGAGATGACCTATGCACTTGGTAAAGGTGACGTCAACGAAAACACTCTTAATAATAGGTCATCGATAGATCAATAGCTTGGTGAATGGACTTTAGAGAAATAGTGGAACCTACTGATGTTGTTGTAAGATTATAGGAATTATGATTCTATAGAATAAGGTTCGATGATGTGTGTTCCATTTGTGATCACATATTCTCTAGCAGACCGAGTGGGGACTAGTCATGAATCTGACCCTGTGTGTATTTTGATGCAAGAACAACTTGAAGGTGGTGATCGATAACTAGGTGGTCATTAGATGATGATGATGTGATCCTATTATATGGGTGAGTTTAATTCTATGCTTCCATCTAGGAAGATATGATGGGTGACTTCCATATCTCTAAGTCGACAATGCATCAGGGTGCAAAAAATATGTAACACAACATCATGTGATATTTATGGTGGCTAGGGATGAAGAGGGGAATTGTAGGATTCATATCATGATTCCTTACATGACATAGGATAGTGGATAAGCACTAACATTTGGGTGGTTTTTTTCAGTGATAGGACAAAAGGGAATTTTTATTCCCCAATAGCTTTAATCAATATTCGAAATTTTTAAAACTAAAACTAGTGAAATTAATTTATTAAAAAATAGTATATAATAGGTAAATGTGAATCCCACATAAAAAGTTAAATTAGTTTAATCATATTTTTAAAATAAAATGATTTTATTTTATTTATTTTGACAAAATAAATAAATAAAACATATTTAATGTTTTGGAAATTGTTTGAAAAAACAAGGGATGAAGGTAGATTGATTTGTTTGAAAACATTTAGATCAAAAGCATGTTACAGTTCTATAGATTTGGAGTCTGATTGAAATTTTATTTTGAAAATTAAATCAATTAATCCATGTGTGGTATTAGATTCAAGTCATGGTGAATCCAATTTTCATGGTATCCCTTCCTCATCATGCCAATCACCTATTTTCCTTGGTCTAATAATTTTACGGTTTCAATGAATCAATTTTTTATCGATACCATTTTAAAACCAGGGTACCCTAAATGAGAAATTGGTCACCCCTAATTTAGGATAATTTTTTTTACAATTAAATGGATCCTTTAATATTAAAATATCATTTCTTCTAATAAAATATAAAATCTATCTAAACGGGATAAGTAAATTACTACACACCAAATACATAAATAGAATTAAAGAAATACAAACAATGACACCTGCCCCCTTTGGATATGTAAAACTAGAAAAATTTAGGAATTATACCCTATTCCTAGTGAAAAGGGATAAATGGGTAAGGAATAAAGAAAATGAAAACATAAAGAAAAGAGGGGAGACATCAAACTAGTGAGTACCCTGCACAAAACAACTTCTTGCTCCATGATTTAGTCTCTAGATCTGTCTATGGTACCAGTAGAATCCATATCTATTAATATAACTATAAGGGATTTTGTAGTATTTAATATCATCAAACCTTCACCTCATGTTGTATCGGAGTCAAAATAAAGTTATTCTCCACCTGATACATCGAATATGGTTGTTTTTTTGGCCATTATGAAACTTTCATGTTGTGTAAGTGTTTCAAAATGTGTAATGTTTAGGGAATTGAAATATTAATGAGCTTTTTTTTAAATTCAATATTGGGTTATTTTCTTGTAATGTTTCATGACATAAAATGTTTTCACGATGTGAATTTTTGAATTCTAATTTCGTAGCAGCTTCATTCTCTAGCATCATGACACTCTGATTGGTGTTCTGGTGTGAAGTGTCTTTAACACATGATAGTCATAACTGTTTTCATTTTACTAATATTGGTAGTATCCTTCCATAAATAAAGAAACAAGTTAAAAAAAAATACAAACTTAGGAAATAATATAAATTATATTACACAAATTAGTGTATTATAACAACCAAAAATATATGCATGAAATACTCATATAATTCAACCACATCATATTCCCTTATGGAAGTGATATGACATCATGATGGATTTTGTGATGGGGTTTTCCATGAACCCAAGGAGTTTCAATGCAATCTGGGTGATTGCTAATTGGATAATTAAAGATGGTCATTTCTTATCGATTAATGAGACTCACTTAGTTAAAAAGATGAGAAATCTGTATATTTATGACATCATACACTTACATTGAGCTACCTCGTTCATTTTATTTAATATACACACACATTTTATGTTATGTTTTTGGTTGGTATCAACTAAGGACTTAGGGAATAAGATAATATTGAGAACAAAATACCATCCCCCAAAAAATGGACAGTCGGAGTGCATGATCTATATACTAGAGGATATTCTTCGAGCTTACATCCTAGTTTTTGGTGGAGTATCATATAATGAACTATAATTGGTATATTTTTCATACAAAAATAGTTATTAGGCTTAAATTTAGATGAATCCTTATGAGTATATTTATGGGAGGCCATGTTACTAACCTCTTTGTCAGCTTGAGGCTTGGGAGGAACTAGTTTTGGGTCCCAGTATGGTACAAGATACCTCCAAGAGAGTGCAACTAATTCAGATAAGGTTGATCATAGCTTTGAAAAGGAAGAGATATTATGTTTACTATAGTAGGAGACCTATGAAGTTTTTTGGGGAACTGGGTTTTTATGAGAGTGACTCCTCGATTAAGCCATCACAATATGAGGAATCAAGGGAAGTTATCCCCATGTTAAGTTAGAACAATTGAGATCACCTAGGGGGTTGGGATAGTGGATTACCATCTAGATCTTCCTTCACAATACTAAGGTGTACATGATATGTTTCATATCTATCAACTCCAAAGGAACATGCTTGATACCACACATTTCATTGATTGTGAGGATGTTGAAATGAATCCTGATGCATCATACGTGGATAGACCAGTGAGGATTTTATATTGGAGTGAGAAATTCTTTAAAGGAAATATGGCACCAATTGTTTGGATCCTATGATAGCATGGACGAATCCAGGAGGAAATGTGGGAACATGATTCTGATGTTTGAGATCAGTGGATTGAGTTGTTAGAGCACAACCACTATAAATTATTCTTAGGGATGAAAATTCATTATAGGGGGAGAATTATAGAATTTTCAATTTTTAAATTTTCCAAAACCCCATTTTTATTTATTTTTTATGTATTTTGGTGTAAAATTAATAATTTTCAATTTTTTTACCCATACATATGGCATCAGGCCTATGTAAATGTATGTAAACTCTGCCCTTACCCAGGCTTGTAACACCATGTTACCTTCTATAAGGTATGCCTTGTCCGTTTTCTTTTGGTTTCTATTTTTTGTGGTTTTACAAAGGAATATTTATTTTTTTAAATATTTTGGAAATTTACACGTCATGTAATGGGATTACACATTATGTAATGGTCATAGTGAAGATGTCGTGAACATAATTTAGGGTGCAAGAGGATTACACAACATGAGAAGAGTCCATGTTGCGTAATGGAAATAAAGGATATTTTTATAAAAATAAAACATTTTTTCATCATATAAAAACTTTGAGGATTTCATGTCATGTAAAGGGAATAAAATGCTTAAAATATTATGCACTATAAGTTTTAGGTGCTATTCAGATGATTTCTTTTTCATTTTGACTACATCCATCCCTCTCCCAACCTTGAGCTACCCCAGTTGATCTTGGGAATCTCTTATCCTTTTAATATACCATTCAACAATGGATAATCATGCTTGAGGTTCATCTATCTAGTTATATAGATCTCCTCTCACATGGTTTAGCTATTTCTATCCTCCCCTGATTTTGATAGATCGTTATTTAATTGATGTATCGAAACCTTGTTTGATAGAATCATGATTCTAGGTTTTATTCCTAGATCTTTTGTACTTTTGTACATTACTAGAAAGTCCCAATGTGGGTGTTGATTTCTAGGATAAAAGGTAAGTGGTTCCATTTTATATTTCCCATGTTGTTGAAACATGGGATTTGTTGATATTTTTGAAGTATATTTAAATTAATTTTTAAAACCTTGATTTGGAATAATTTGATTATGAAATTCAAAATATCATGGATTTTGGGACCCCCCATTCCAATGTAATTTGAATTGAGGGATGAATTTTGAGAATGATATATTTTATGAAATTATTTGAGATTTTTTTGATAAATTTTTTAAATTGAAATGATGAAAACCAATGGAAGTTTTTTTATTAAAAAAGGCATGAAATAATGAATAGACCATGTTTTGGTTTTGAAATTGAAATGGAATATTGTAACTAAAAATTGGGAAATTGAATTTTCAATTATGAATGACTTGAAATGAGATGATTTTACCATTATTGATTTATTGATTCAGAACATGTGAACTTGGGTAGTCGGTGGGTTATTTTGGATAAGCATTCTAGGATCTTGATCCCATGAAAATCGATTGACGATGATAAGTCTAATCAAAACCTAGTTCGGTATGATTATCCCTAAAAGGATACTGATGAGTCATATTCGGCCTAAGACTAAGGGATGTGTTAACACATGTTTAGTCACAATCACTATGTTAAGATGTTTGAGGATACTCTATCCAGAAACTAAGGTACTTAAGGGAAGATGACCATGGTGGTTGTTTTAATGTTTGATTTGATTATATATGTGACATCCCAGACCCAGATGCCACTAAGAGGTTCCCTGACCCTGGTTGGACACATGGCGTCAACTATATCCCCCCGAATTAAAGAGGCTCCCAACTAGTAGCGAGATATTGGGATGTGTCTAGGGAATACTATTCCATCATTACTGTATTGTACAATATCGAGTAAGTAATGTAATATAAGGTAAATAATGAAAGTAATAGTAGTAAAAAATAGAATAGTGATATCATATTGAAATAATAAACAACATATTCAACTGATAATGATATAAATAAGATGATGATGCATTTCATGTATCTAGAAATATAGAAAACAGGGATACACATAATTGTATAACACATTCGATACAAATATAGTAAAAAAGAATCAAAAAACTATCCCCAACAGCCCATGCTCTATCTTAGTCATCTGATACCAGCTTCATCCTAAGAAATCAAGCAATCAATTGTCTGAATCCAGAAGCTTGCCTTTGTCAACACCTGAATACATATAGTATTCGTAGGTACCATTGGTATCCCAAATATGGTGTGAGATAAATCTTAGTAGTCCACCACTAATGGTGTCAATAACATCTTGCCAGCTTAATATAAACTGAAACGATGTGGAAGAATGAGAATATAAAAGTAAAGTAGTAAAATAATGCAAATACCAAAGTACCTACTTCATCCCTGAGCTAGGATCTGAACATGTAACCACTTCATTAATTAATTAGTTCCATTATATATAAATAAGTCACGTGAGGTAATACTAGCACAAACATTCTGACGTAGTGAAAGATCTAAGGTATACAAGGACTCCATGATGCTATTTGTAATAAAGCGGTTACAAGGTAAAAACCAACGAAACCTTGAATACAAGGGTCACCAATTCAATAGTAACTATACCCTAGATAAGCAGAAAGAGTGTAATCCAAGGATCATCATCGAAGGCATTCCACAATATTAAATATAACCAAGTCCAAGGAAAACAACCAAGGTAAAACGAGATAAGTAATGATCAGAACCAAGGATGTAACCAAGGTGTATCATGTCCATAAAATCCATGTTGGATATAAGGAGTGTATCCAAGTCATCCTATATTAGTAATGTAGTTATCCTATGGTGTCATATTAGGTATCCATATATAGACAAAGACCGGGTTCCAAGGTGGTCTAACCCTTGGCAACTAGAATCTCTAAATCAGAATAGAATCCATGACTGCTCAAGGAATTCCCTCAAGAATCCAAAAGATAACTGGAGTTTGAACATTCGTATGATGATGTAAATTTCTATATAAAAGGAAGCTTACAATTGATTCATTTAATAATTAAGGCCATGTAATATCCATACCATTAAATAAGTTCATTTGGTTCAAGACATTCCTTTAATTAGTGTGATAAGGCTAAGGGGTGAGAAACCATTTAATTCATTTCATATACGGCATAGTCATTTAACAAGGTTCACCACTCGACCATCCATTAACATGGAAATGGGTGTTATGGATGTAAAACCATTCCATTCATTCATAATCCATTAGGCCAAGTCATATATATAAAATATTCTCTCCATCTCCATTCATGTTTGATCAATCAAATCAAATCACTTACCGTATGTGGGTTAAGTGGAATGAAACATGGTATAATCTACTCATCAATTCAAAATTCATTCAATTTATGGGGATTATCATTAGAATGGTCAATCCAAACACCTAAAATGTGGAGCTAAAGGGTCATAAAAAACCATTAAGGCATAAATGGTTACTAAAAGAATACACTATAGAAACAACCTAATTGGGGTGGTTTACATTAGGGATGTAACCACCAATGAAAAATAACATATATGGAATGGGTCTTAGAATATGGTTCCAAGAACTAAAATCAAGGCATATAAATTTAACAAATGGCACCAGATGAAATTGATGAAAATACATGGCAATTTATAAAAATAAGAATCTTGAGGGATGAGCTATAGACCACCTACCTCATAATTGTTTGACTCTCCTAAATCAGTATTATAATATAATTTTTCCTCGATTAAAAGAAATCAGAATAATGGTCCAACTCCCTGAAAACAGGGAATATGATCATATATTAAAATAACATCATCAAGTGGATGAATAACGAAGAAAAAATAAAAAAGAATTGTGATCTTACTGGTACAAACCCTACAAGATGAATGATGATTGAATTAAACTCTATACATATTCTTGGGATCGATTCATAGAATAAGCTTTTAAAGGATCTTAAAAGGGAGAAATTAGAGAGGGTTATCCACTAGAAAAAATGATAGGAGTGGTTGATTTAATTAGGGTTTTAAGGGAAAAACCATAAAATCACCAAAATTTGTTATTTTCATGGTTTTCAAAACCATGAAGCAACCATGCATGGTATTCCATAGGAAGGGGGAACCCACACAGTAAGTCCGCACGGTTTGAGAAATCGTGCAAAAACTATGAGAATTACCTATGAAACACGTTTATGATTTTTAGTATGATTGCACGACCCTTGGTGCATGGTTTCGGAGAACCGTACACCCTACACCACTCTACTGTCTAGAACTAAATAGTTAGGAAAACCCATATGTCCTAGATCGCAAAATTTATACTAATAATGTGACCAATGTATTTTTCAAACCAGTGAGGGTTTTGAACTTCAAAAAATCCCCAAATACCCACAAAACCTTCTCTAACTCATGATCCATCCATATTTGGTCCAAAATAAAGAAATAAAACCAAATTAAAAGAATAAATACCTGATAAATAAAGTTCTTATAGTATTCCCCCTTAAAGGAACTCATCCCCCAGTTGACCATCCAAGGGCGGTGAAACACTGTCTGAGAATAAATATGTCCACTAGGAACGTATGTCAGCCTCATGCTCCTAGGTCTAATCTTGTACATGGATTTTATTCCATATCACCCATACTAGAGGGATATATGGGCCTTAAAGAGCCTCCATGATCTGATCAATGATGTGTATATGATACTCTTCAAAAGAATCATCGACATCTAGATCAACTTCCTCAGGATTAAAAGTATAAGACATGTCATCATAATACTGGTGAAGCTGGGAAATGTGGAAGGCCTCATGCAAAGAATGGTACCTATAAGGTATTAGAAACCAATAGTATAAAAACCCAACTATCTAAAAACTATCAAACTATGCTACATAATAAATAAACAAGTTCCCTTTGCTCTTTATTTGTCTATGAAAAATCCTAGGTGATACCCATAGGAAAATACCATCCCCGACCTCAAACTTAATAGGTCATTGATGATGATAATCATACATTTTTTTTCTAGATTTAGTAGTATATATACACTTCCTAATCATCTAAACCTACTTCAAAGTCTCTTAATCAATATGAGGACTTAGTAGGGATACTTCTACTACCTCTATCCAGCACAGGGGTGATAGAAATGGTCTACTATACAAGGCCTCAAAATGAGTCATCTGAATTTTACCCTAAAAGATATTATTATAGGTGAACTCAATGAGAGGGATATTATTCTCCTAAGAACTGCCAAAGTCAGGGAATCATACTCTAATAAATTACTCTAAAAGCTATATCGCCCTTTTTTATTATCCATCGGTCTATGGGTAAATATTTGTGCTTATAAGCACCTATGTACCCATAGCTCTCAACAAAACTTTGAGAACTATGATGTGAAACAAGAATCCTTATAAAAAATGATAATATGAGGGACCATATGTTGTCATATGATCCTACAGATATACTATATTCCTAGATTATCAACTGAGAAAGTATCTTGAATAGGAAGAAAGTGGGATACTTTCATCATCCTGTCAATGAAAACCCATACATCATCACTCAATCTAGTAGAATTTAGTAAAAGAACTACAAAACCCATGGAAACATCTTCCCATTTTCATTCTAGGACTGGAAGTGGCTTTAAAAAGCTTTGATGTCATTGGTTCTCTTCTTTCACTTACTGATATGTGGAACACCTAATGATAAAGAATGCTATATAATGTTTCATCATAGTACAAAAATACCAATAACACATATCTCAATACATCTTGGAGATTCCTAGATGAACTTCCCACTATGAAGTATGAGAATCCCACATTAGTTCCTCTCTCATATATGTAGGAACCCAGACAAATCCATGTATACTCATGCTGTTGTTTCTGACCATAGACCAATACAGAGGTGGGTCATCTCCTGAAATATAGTCATGAAGAACCAAGACTTTGGGATATGAGAATTTCCTAATTCTCAGCTTCTCAGGGATGTAGGAGGTAACTATAAAGGATGATAGATAATAATGCTCATTACTATCGTGAAACTCTATATTAATCTCAGAGAATATGTCCATTAATTTCCATTTGTTAGTAGCTTTCCATATGACTTGTGACTGAGTTTTATGAATCTGTACATCAGTTACTTCATTTCCCTTTCTAGACATATAGGAAAGCTCAAAATTGAATTATTAAAGATATTTTACCTATATTCATTGTCTGAGATTCATGCCACACTGTATAATATATATTTGAGTATTTTTTGGTATGTATACAACACAAAGAACTCACCCATTAGACAGTACCTCTAACAATGCAAGGCACGTACCATGTTTTCTAGATCATGGTCATGTGTTGGGTAGTTTATCTTATGATGCCTCAACTTATGAGATCCATAAAAAAAAATATCTCTTCCAACTTCACCAATTCACCTAGAACAATTCTTGATGCACCAAAAAACACTATATAGCCTCTTCTAGGATCTGGAAGAATCAAAATATGTCCTATTAAAAGCCTCCCTTTCAGATCATAAAATAATTTCTCACACTCTTATAACCATAGGAACTTGAGACCCTTGTTGGTAATCCCATTATGAGGTGACACAAGGTTTGATAAGTCCTATATGAAATGATTGTAGTAACCAGCTATCCCCATGAAACCTCATATTTTAGACATGTTCTTAGGATTCTTCTAAGAATCCACAACACTAACTTTCACTAGGTCCACATAAACTCCTGATTCCTAGATAATATGACCTAATAAGTGATCTTTGTCGATCTAGAAGTGGAAATTAGAAAAACTAGAGTAAATATGATGCTATCTAAGTGTACTCATAAAAAACTCAAGGTGTATAGCATGATCTCTATGAGTGTGATAGTAAACCAATATTTTATCCAAAAATAATATAAAAAATGAATCCAGAGAGGGGGGTAACACCCCATTCATCAATCCCTTGAAAATAGTGGGAGTGTTCATAAAACTGAAGGGAATAATGAGGAATTCATATAGACCATTCCTGCTATGGAAGGTTGTATGAGGTATGTCAGAGGGCCTAAATCTCACCTAATGGTAGCTCGATCTCAGGTTGATATTAGAAAATACCTTAGATCTACAGATCTAGTAAAAGAGATAATATATTTTAGGTAGTGGATACTGGTTATTGAGTATAAGCTGTTTGAAACATCTTTAATCTATACATATAAGATGTTTGAAATCCTCCTTCGTAGAGAAAATAATTGGCGAACCCAATGAGGAATTAATGGGCCATAAAAATCCTTTATCCTCCAAATCCTCTAACTACCACTTGAAATCCTTGATCACAGTAGGTTCAATCATATACGGAGGAATTTACACTGGAGATGCTCCTAGAATGAGCTCAATCATAAAATATAACTCTCCATATGGAGGTAAGCAAGAACATTTGTCAAGAAAGAAATCCTTGAAATGTATATTAATGGAGGGAATTCATACTAATGTAAAACTGGATCCTCCATGAAGATATTGGAAATTTGGGTGGTCACTCCACCCATACCATGATACCCCAGTTCAACACTGTTAGCATAGACATACCACTCACCCATAAGTAGATAACTGCTTTCCTCTGGTTATGTAAAATATACCTTGTGGTGATATCAGTCTATGAAGGAATGATACAAAACCAAAAAATCCATCTTGAGAATGAATTAAAAGCCTGTCATCTCAAGAAAAAAGTGGTCACAAAAGAAAGGGTTGATGCCTACCTCAAGGGAACAGTCTCTACATTTGTGTACACCATCTGACCATACTCTCAATGACATATCCAAATCTATGACACTACATTAATACTTTATTTCCATCATGATACTTTCTATTATATATAAAGAGATGAAGGAGTATGAATAACCCATATCAAATAAAGAAGATACTATAGTGGAGGCTACTAGAATAGTAAATACGAAGGAATATGAAACACCCTAAGAGGAGAGGGGTGAATCAAGGTATGAGATTTTAAATTTTAAATGAAGGATCCTGTTACCATGTTTGTAGGAACCTGTTAAACTTGTCTGATGAGAAAGTGTAAAAAACAAACAATCACATGCAAATCAAAGAAACAATAATTTTACTTGGTTCATCACCAAGGGATATGTTCAAGGAGAATATGCCAATAGGATTTTGGTCATACCAAATTCCACTAATGTTCACTAGTTGTGTAGTGGAAAAGTTTATCACAGTCACTATGTGCTAGGAACAATGCCTTTATAAGGTTTTAGGGACATCACACTACATCCCTTTGATCACTTCTGTTGACTGCCCTTGATCACTATGTTGGAAAGAATTTAAACATAGTTTATCGACATGAAGGTCACTTCAATGACTTATCATTAAAAAATTCATCCTCAATTTTAGATTGATGCTCCGTTGAAGTTCCATTTTTAACCACAAATGATGTTCACTTTTCCGCGTACTAATGGTTCACAAATTACTCCTCTGTGAAATGACGTTCTTCCTTTACATACTGCACTCCTTCCTCCACGTACTGTCCTGCTTCGCAAAATGACCTTTTCCACTACATGCTACCATGCTATGTGTACTTCTTTGCTCTGTGTACTGTGAATGCTTCCTTCAAAAACCATGCTGCTCTGTAGACTGTCTCTGCTTCCGCTCTGCATACTGCAAGAAATACTCAGAACAAGTTTTTCCTCCACACACTGGATCTCCTACGCAGACATTTCCACCTCCAAACTAGACTTCTTTTTCCACATACTATCTTACCTAAACTGTTCTAGACTTCACTTAGTTCCTTTTAGTTTTTTAATTAAAGTATTTGTGGGGTTTTCTTCCCATGAACTGCATCCAAATTTCACATAATTCCTCTCGGATTTTAAATCTCATAACCACACTCTAATGAAGTCATTATTTCTCCATATACTATAATGTAGATATGCATAATATGCTAAACTAAGATTTACCATATCTTCATTACAACACCTCCTTCACCACGTAATGTACATCTCCCACAAACCATTTTCCTTATACATTCTGCGCACCACCTTTCTTACTACTCAACGAAAAAAATCAGAACCTTGTTTTCAAAAATGACACCCATCATAGTTACAGAAAACTCATACTCATTTTTGTGAATGAAACACCATTATTTGAATTGAAAGTTGTCAACCTGAACCTCCTTCTCTCGATGTACCATTACTCCCACAGGATCCGCAAACCGTCCCTTCTTCATAGTTTTCATTTTTCCATTCTACATACCAAAATTTTTGATTTGTGAATTATTCATAGAACATGGTTCTTGGTCAAAAATTACTTCTACAAAACTTTTCCTTTTCCAAACATTAAAAATCCCAATTTTAAGGCCCAAAAATTTGTCCAACCCTGCAAAAATGTGTCGCCTTAAATACTAATTTTAGCCTAAATATTAATACCACATTCCTCACAAACTCATTAATCAAACCAATGTGGATTGACAAAAAATACAAACCATAATCCATTTATAGAATAGAACTGCCATGGTTCATACAAAATGATACTGTAGATGGTCTTGTAGCTGGATCCTTGGGTATCGTTGGTAAATCATGCTACTATATTAATCCACTAACTTGTGCTATTGTGGGACTACCATGATCAAGAACACACTTTTGGTACTGCTAGTAATATGAAGTCTAGCTTCCATGGACTTAACCTCCTACTTATCCAGTCCTATCAGTTCTACTCCAATGCCCCCCTGACATGGCGTAAAAGAACCAACCCTTGATGTTGGATATAGTGTGCATCCTATTCCACTAGAATATAATGGAATGGTCTTATAGTATATCTGAAAATTCCCCAAATGGATACAAGCCCGACATTCCAGAGGGTCTATATCACACTTGGGATCTGGTTCCCAAGATGTACACATTGGTGACACACCATAGAGATATTATTACAAGTACTATGGATGTGACTAGCCTGATGAAAAACATCAAGGGAATGTTTCCATCTATCGGAAGAACTATTGGCTTTCCACGACACTTATCCTCTATGCTTGGTATAATCATCATCCCTCTGATTGTGGTTAGTGATAAGATCTTGATTGACTATTTAAGATAAATTAGGAAGGAGAAAAATATTTTCCTCAGTACAAATGGCACACATGAGCCCATCCTCAAAGTGTTCAGCATGTAGAAGCTCATCACCAACTAAAAGTGGTGAAAAGTGATGTAACTTAGTGTAACAAACTGAATAATATATAACTTACATAGAACCCTAATCGAGATGCATTAAATCTATAGCTCAGTCAGATATTATCATTTGAGAAAAGAATTAACCATAGAAAGCAGTCTAGAAATCATCCAATACCATACCCTGATAGTGACAAGCTTGGGTAATAAAATCCCACCAGTGTTTGGCTGAATCACCCAACATTTAAGTACCAAGAAAGAAACTCTTCTAAAAATTCATCTCTAGATGCTCGAAGATATGTAGGTTGGACTCTAGACAAGGCTCATCATCTTGTGGAATTCCATCCCCTGAGAAGGTAATAGGATGTTGTTGCTGGAACTCATGGGTCATATCAGCCATTATAGGTTTAGGTCATGTGGAACCTTGCATGGACTGCATCAGACACATGAAACTATCAAAAATAAAAGTTTTAGTTCTTAGATCAAGTAAAATAGGTAGTTCCTCAAGTGGAAATCATGGTAGTTATACTAGATGCTCAGGGCCCACCGAGTTTGGATCATGGTCATTGCCACCTGCATGGCACATGACACGATGACATCTTGGGGGAATTGGTCTACAAATGCTAAGAACATGCATCAAAATATGATTTATCTTGATAGTTATCATCTCTAATGGAATATAAAAAAAGTTAAGGCTCACTACCAATAGTGAACTACCCTAACTACCCACTTAGAGGTCCAGGTATTGGTAAGTGCCTTTGTTTTAATTACAGGGGTCCCGTGTAACACCCCGAGATTTTATGAAAAATATTATTTTTAATTTTATTGATTTCTTGTGTTGTACGTTACAACAATGGAGTCTTGCACAACACACAACCATAACTTGGATGCATTACACGCAATCGCGACCTTCCTCGATAGCGTGTGTTGTATGCAATACTGAGTTTCACTAAACAACGATATGCTATTAAAATATTATTAAAACTAGCCGTTATGAATAGTAAGAACCACTTTTTGAAATTTTGAAAATTTCATCTTTCAAAATGGACTTCATTTTTGGATTCGGAATATCAAAATTATCCTAGGGTGAAATTTTGGTATTTTTCTGAAAACTTTCAATTTTTGATGAATAGTGAAAACACTGGGTTACTATTTAAAAACCGACTTTTTATTTAAATAATTATTTATTTTATTTAAATTTATTTTAGGTCAAAAATGACACATAATACCTATATAAGTTCAATTTAATTCATTAGAGTCATTTTATAATAATTTTAGACATATAAAAATTTTATTGAACTTTTGACCGTCTTTTACCCACCTCCTAGGAGAATTTGCAAATTTACATAAAACTTAATTTTACCGCTTTTGTGAATGGAATTTCAAAAATCCAAGAGACATAGTTTATGTCAGTATGTAAAATGTGGTTCAATGAGATTAAAATAATTTTTTTGTGAATAGTAACTTTTTACTTTTATTTACCACGGTTAAAAGTAAATAGGGTAATTAAGGGTAAAAATGATATTATTATTACCCTAAAACATGTCATAATTCTATTGGATAAGTTTAATTCGACCAAAAACAACCTTAGGAATAAAATATGACAATTTAGTCCCACTTGGATTAGATTAGGACATTTAATATTAATTTATTTAAAGAAGGGTTAAAATAGTTAAAATCAAAGTGTAATAAGTAAATAATTTTTAATATAGGGTTATACATAAGATAAATTCGACTATAAATATTCATTAGAAAGATAAAAATATTTCCTACATAATGGTATTTTATTTATAATTTTTAGACATTAAATAAGTTAATTTATATTTGACACAATGATGATGTAGTAATTATCTTATTAATGAAATATTGACATAATTGATGTTATAAATTCACAAATAAATGAAATTTGATACTTTTTATGAATTAAACTAATTTTATAGGTTAATATGACATGTTATTATGGATTTAGTAAACCTTTTATGAACTAATAATTCTGTTAAAAGTTTCACAAAAATCAATTACCAAATAGTGTCAAAATTGACATAAAATAGTTTTTAAAATAAATATTATATTATTAATTGTTATTTTATTCCTAAAAATCTATGGTTCGTAAAAATGACTTATATAAGGTTATATATATTAATAATAAACAACTTTGGGTTCGTTTGGATTGTTATAGTAAGTTTATTAACCTTATAGTGTAAGAACACAAAAAGACACGGTAAAAGTAAAATTATCTAACTTAAAGTTAAATCTAAATGATAAGATTAAAATAGTAAAATAAACTTGTCCAAATTATATTGGATGATAGTATTTAGAACCATACCCACTTTAGATTAGAAATAAATAAATTTGGATCTATTTGAAACCGAATATGGATTTATAATAAAATAATATTTTTAGTTTTTCCAAAGGTGCCCCTCTCCTCCCTTATAAAAGGGCACCTCCCCCCTCTCTTCCTCACACCACTTTGAGCCTTCATGCTCGGAAAAAACCTGAAAAATTCTCTTATCCACTTCCCTAGAAACATCCTAGAGGTCCTGGTATTATTCAAAGGGAAATTTTAGTGCCCTAAGAGGAGGTCTCAAAGAGGCGCTTCAAAGAAGAGGTAATGTCCGTTACCGATTCTTTCAACTTTATTTCTTCTTCCACTTCTTCTTCTTTAGTTGTTTCATTATGAAGTAATAAAATCAGTATCACTAATATACTTATATGTTATTATAAGTATGAAACAACCATATTTCACAATCTATCCATCCTATGGAAAACGAAATCACCGCACGTGCGTACGTACGGAATACCGTCTCCAAGCCGTGGTGTAATCTATTTTCCACCACCACCTTACTTGGATGAGTATAATGGTGAAAGTAATGAATATATATGATTATTGTAAAGTGATATTGATTCTGTAATATTATACATACACTTTAATACAATTCCACTATCATGGGAATGATATCATCGCTCGTGCGTACGTACGGACTACCGTCTCCACGAACACGATGAGATTCATTTTCCGTGATTAACCATTCAAAAACGATTATAAAGTATATATAATGAATAATAATGAAATATATGACATAATAATGCTACTGTATTTATGTATATATATTTATGTCATCTATTTAATTTCATTCAATTCAATAAGGAAACAAAAACATCGTTCATGCGTACGTACGTCCTACCGTCTCCATAAACGGTGTATTTCCTTTCTTTTTATAGATCTATAATATATATGTATATGATGAATATATATTATATATAAATCATTTTTTACACTATGGAATTATGTAAATCAGGATATAAGTAATAATATCAAGAACTACAAGTCGAAACACATACGATAAATGAAATGATTTTACCCAAAACGCTACTTTAACATGGAATTTACAAAAGAACGGGTAATATAAAGTCATAAGTGAGACATATATGATATCATAACAATGAATATGATTATGTAATAAGTCAATGAAATTATTTAAATCATTATACAAGAGGTTCAGATCCATACGAAGCATATCAGACCTAAGGTAAGGGATAAATTTTCAATCTCATTTTTATCCGAGATTGCTTATACGTAAGTATTTACTGGGGTTACATTTATCATCCATGACCATGTTTTCTAAAAAATTTTTCTTAAAATTTTAACTATTCTTCCATGAATGTTTAAAGTCATTTTTACCCTTTATTGAATTTTTACCACATTTTATGAATGGAATCTTTCCTTTGGTTACCATATAAGGTACTTTTTGACTTTTCCGACAAAAGTACAAGGAGAATGTTATTTTTAACTTAAACGGCGTGAATGGATTTTTACGGTTTCATAATGCCTCATTTTAAAGAAGATTCCTCTAAAATATTTCATGATTATTTTCAACAAAACCCTTTTCTTTTAAATTGCATGGAATTTTGTGAAAAGAAAATGATTTTAAAGAAGAAAGGATATTTTCATCAAGAATTCATTTCATGTGTTTTGTCAAAACTATTTTCCATAAAATATGACATTATTTCATATGTGTATGTTTCATGTAATATGTATCTATGATTTAAATGGTTTTCATTTTCTTATGTTGAAATGATATCAAATTTTTATAGATTATGTTATGATGGCATGATGTTTAAGAATCCCATTTTATTACATGGGTTATGCTATGATGTATGATTTATGATTTTGTGGCACATGAAAGAATGGTTTCATTATGAGATGGATGGGACCTATATCTACCTAAAATGCATTGGGTAAAGATTTATATCTCATGAGATAGACATGGCTGGAACAGTAAGTTAATCTGGTTCAGTGTTACAGGACTAAAACGAGGAGTGAACTCGATTCAGAAAGGGACTTTGTCCACTAAGGTGGTCTTGGAAGCAATGCCTTGGCTACAATGGAAATCATAACAAGTTCTGAGTGGTTTCCACAATTACATGTTTTATTCCCAGGGTATTTTATCATGATTTATGTTTCATTATGATCTATGCCTTATGTACTTCCATGTTTTATGTCGTTGCTCAAGATTTTGATGTTTAAAAATTATGTTCATGTTTTTAAGTTCAAAAGTATATGGTATGTTTTATTTTATCCATGCTTACCCTTACTGAGAATTTGGGCTCACCCTTTTTATGTTTTATTTTCCCCCAGGATTAAAAGAATTGTTTTAGGTAAGGAAACAAAAGTGGAAGATCTTTATGGGAGATGTTGAAGATCTTTCACCACGATTAGAAGATTACGTTCCAAGTTTCCAAAGACAGTAAACTATTACGGTACTTGTGTGTCTGTATTTGTTATTTATTATGTATTCTGCAAAATTAATGTAATATCCATGTATGTCAAGCTTCGGGTCTCTACAGTTGGTATTAGAGGAAAGGTTTAGTCAACTTTTGGAAACTAGGATGCGAAAAATTTTGTGAGATCCCTAGAGATATTTCTAAGGTATGTCTAGGGATGTCCCTAAGGTCAAGTATACGTATAGGTTATAGTCCTAGAATTGTGCTAATGATCTTAGAATCAAACCTAAGATGTTAGATATTGAAGGTAATCCCACTTTATTATGTTGTTTTCCCTAGCATGGTATTTGCCTCTCACACTATTATTTTTGGGTTTTAGACGATGGCTGGAACCCGAAGGAACCGTGTTGATCAATTTAATGGACAATGCAATGATTGTCCTCCTGACCAAACCAATGTCATGGGAGATGGAGTGCACAATCTAATTTATATACTTACACAAGCTATGAATCATTCTGGATTTCAAAATGAGCAGAGAAAGGAGAAACATTCTGTTGAATCCTTCATGAGGCAGCTTCCACCATCATTCAGCGGGTCTTCTGATCCCTTAGTGGCTGAACAATGGATCAATAGCACTGAAGATATATTTTCCGTTCTACAATGTTCTGAGCATGATAAAGTCATCTTAGTAGTATATCGTTTGGAAGGTTATGCTGATCAATGGTGGAATCTTATCAAGAATACGAGGCAAAGAGATGAAATTGATTCCATGGAATGGGAAGAGTTAAAGAACTTGTTTTTCAGTAAGTACTTCCCTTCATATTCTTCAAACAAGGATTGAAAAGGAGTTTCTTGATTGTTATGTGACATTTCAAGTAATCATTTTCTTTATACTATGAGGTTGGACCGAAGTATTTTAGATAAGCCTAAATATTGGAATGGATTATGTTGGACATAAGTTAGTTTGATATTATTGATGGGATGTTATAGTAATGTAGTTTTAGAAAAAGGACAACCTATAGGACAGGCGACAACCCATCGCGTCGGACAAGGCTATGGGAATCGAACCCACAACTGAAGTGTGACTGGCCTTTATCACCTACCACTGGCCTACATGAAGTCCCTGGTTAGTAGAAACTAGTTTAATTTTTTTAAGCGGAATGATATATGAAGTATAAGTTCATTTTTGGAACCATATACGATTAATCTAACCATAAGATGGGCTTATAACTTTTTCTAACCTTTTGTTTGAAACAGATGGAATGACCCATCATTATATCACATGATCTACTAATACATCACGAATAACAAATTAAACTTCATTTCATTAAGGGATGAAGTGTAAATGGTTCAATTCACGAACAACAGTGAGATTGTACCAAAATCATGTAAGTATTTCTTTTAATTCATCGACTTTAGGGAAATGATCTTGAAAACCAAAAATGTTGTCCTAGTTCCCTTATATCCGATGAATCAGATGGTACCATAGATCATCAAAAATATATAGCTTTGTGATTGTTGGCTTTTTCATAGCCACGTTCTCTACCACTCTCCATCAGAACATGATGGTTAGGTTTCTCTTCCATATCCATATTTTCACCTATGTTCTCCTATGTGGAAACCCAGTGATTAGTTAATTTGGGTAACCGTTATGTTTTATACTTTAGTTTTTAAAGATTGGTTTTGGTATTCCTTTTTACGATGTGAGTATCTATTAAAGAAACTTTTTAGTAGTAAACCATTTATAACCCTGACGAATTTCGAGGGCAAAATTCATTTTAAGGGGGGTAGAATGTAACACCCCGAGATTTTATGAAAAATATTCTTTTTAATTTTATTGATGTCTTGTGTTGTACGTTAAAACAAAGGAGTCTTGCACAACACACAACCCTAACTTGGCTGCATTACACGCAATCACGACATTCCTCGATAGCGTGTGTTGTACGCAATACCGAGTTTCACTAAACAACGATATGCTATTAAAATATTATTAAAACTAGCTGTTTTGAATAGTAATAACCACTTTTTGAAAATTTTTAAATTTAATCTTTCAAAATGGACTTCATTTTTGTATTCAGAATATCCAAATTAGCATAGGGTGAAATTTTGGTATTTTTCTGAAAACTTTCAATTTTTAAAGAATAGTGAAAACACTGGGTTAATATTTAAAAACCGACTTTTTATTTAAATAATTATTTATTTTATTTAAATTTATTTTAGGTAAAAATTAACACATAATACCTATATATGTTCAATGTAATTAATTGGAGTTATTTTATAATAATTTTAGATATATAAAAATTTTATTGAACTTCTGAACGTCTTTTACCCACCTCCTAGGAGAATTTGCAAATTTACATAAAACATAATTTTACCACTTTTTTGAATGGAATTTCAAAAATCCGAGAGACACTGCTGATGTCAGTAAGTAAAATGTGGTTCAATGAGATGAAAATAATTTTTTTGTGAATAGTAACTTTTTACTTTTATTTACCACGGTTAAAAGTAAATAGGGTAATTAAGGGTAAAAATGATATTATTATTACCCTAAAACATGTCCTAATTCTATTGGATAAGTGTAATTATACCAAAAACAAACTTAGGAATAAAATATGACCATTTATGCCTACTTGGATTAGATTAAGACATTTAATATTAATTTATTTAAAGAAGGGTTAAAATAGTTAAAATCAATTTTTAATAAGTTAATCATTTTTAATATAGGGTTATACATAAGATAAATTTGACTATAAATATTTATTAGAAGGATACAAAGATTTCCTACATAATTGTATTTTATTTATAATTTTTAGTCATTAAATAATGTAATTTATTTTTGACACAATGATGATGTAGTAATTATCTTATTAATGAAATATTGACATAATTGATGTTATAAATACCCAAATAAATGTAATTTGAGATTTTTTATGAATTCCACTAATTTTATAGGTTAATATGACATGTTTTTATTTATTTAGTTAACTTTTTTAGAACTAATAATTCTGTTATGAGTTTCACAAAAATCAATTACCAAATAGTGTCAAAATTGACATAAAATAGTTTTTAAAACAAATATTATATTATTAATTGTTATTTTATTCCTAAAAATCTAAGGTTCGGCCAAATGACTTAGATAAGGTTATATATATTAATAATAAACATCTTGGGGTTCGTTTGTCTTGTTATAGTATGTTTATTAACCTTATAGAGTAAGAACACTAAAAGACACGGTAAAAGTAAAATTATCTAACTTAAAGTTAAATATAAATGATAAGATTAAAATAGTAAACTAAACTTGTCAAAATTCTATTGGATGATAGGATTTAGACCCATACCCACCTTAGATTCCAAATAAATCAATTTTTAGCTATTTAAAACCGAATATGGCTTTATAATAAAATAATATTTTTAGTTTTTCCAAAGGTGCCCCTCTCCTCCCTTATAAAAGGGCACCGACTCCCTATATTCCTCACACCACTTTGAGCCTTCAAGTTCGGAAAAACCCTTAAAAATTCTATTCTAAACTTCCCTAGAAACACCCTAGAGGTCCTGGTATTCTTCAAAGAGCAATTCTAGTGCCCTAAGAGGAGGTCTCAAAGAGGCGCTTCAAAGAAGAGGTAATGTCCGTTACCGATTCTTTCAACTTTATTTCTTCTTACACTTCTTCTTCTTTAGTTGGTTTATTATGAAGTAATTACATCAGTATCACTCATATACTGATATGTTATTATAAGTATGAAACAACCATATTTCACCATCTATCCATCCTATGGAAAATGAAATCACCACGCGTGCGTACGCACAGAATACCGTCTCCACACCATGGTGTAATCTATTTTCCACCACCACCTTACTTGGATGAGTATAATGGTGAAAGTAATGAATATATATGATTATTGTAAAGTGATATTGATTCTGTAATATTATACATACACTTTAATACAATTCCACGATCATGGGAATGATATCATCGCTCGTGCGTACGTACGGACTACCATCTCCACAAATGTGATGAGATTCATTTTCCATGATTAACCATTCAAAAAACGATTATAAAGTATATATAATGAATAATAATGTAATATATGAAATAATAATGCTACTTGATTTATGTATATATATGTATGTCATCTATTTAATTTCATTCAATTCAATAAGGAAATGAAAACATCGTTCATGCGTACGTACGGCCTACCGTCTCCATGAACGATGTATTTCCTTTCTTTTTATAGATCTATAATATATATGTATATGATGAATATATATTATATATAAATCATGTTATAAACTCTGGAATTATGTAAATCAGGATATAAGTAATAATATCAAGAATGACAAGTCGAAACACATATGATAAATGAAATGATTTTACCCAAAACGCTACTTTAACATGGAATTTACAAAAGAACGGGTAATATAAAGTCATAATTGAAACATATATGATATCATAAAAATGAATATGATTATGTAATAAGTCAATGACATTATTTAAATAATTATACAGGAGGTTTGGATCCATATGAAGCATATCAGACCTAAGGTAAGGGATAAATTTTCAATCTCATTTTTATCCGAGATTGCTTATACGTAAGTATTTACTGGGGTTACGTTTATCATCCATGACCATGTTTTCTAAAAACGTTTTCATAAAATGTTAACTATTCTTCCATGAATTTTTAAAGTCATTTTTACCCTTTATTGACTTTTTACCACATTGTATGAATGAAATCTTTCCTTTGGTTACCATATAAGGTACTTTTTGACTTTTCCGAAAAAAGTACAAGGAGAATGTTATTTTTAACTTATACGGCATGAACGGATTTTTACGGTTTCATAACGCATCATTTTCAAGAAGCTTCCTCTAAAATATTTCATGATTATTTTCAACAAAACCCTTTTCTTTTAAAATTGCATGGAATTTTGTGAAGAGAAAATGATTTTAAAGAAGAAAGGATATTTTCCTCAAGAATTCATTTCAAGTGTTTTGTCAAAACTATTTTCCATCTAAGATGACATTATTTCATATGTGAATGTTTCAAGTAATATGTCTCTATGATTTAAATGGTTTCAATTTTCTTATGATGAAATGATATAAAATTTTTATGGATTATGTTATGATGGCATGATGTTTAAGAATCCCATTTGATTACATGGGTTATGATATGATGTATGATTTATGATTTTGTGGCACAAGAAAGAATGATTTCATTATGAGATGGGTGGGACCTATATCTCCCTCCAATGCATTGGGTAAAGATTTATATCTCATGAGATAGACATGTATGGAATGGTAATTTAATCGGGTTCAGTGTTATAGGACTGAAATGAGGAGTGAACTCGATTCAGAAAGGGACTTTGTCCACTAAGATGGTCTTGGTAGCAATGCCTTGGATACTATGTAAATCATAACAAGTTCTGAATGGTTTCCACAATTACATGTTTTATTCCCATGCTATTTTATCATGATTTATGTCCATTATGATCTATGCCTTATGTATTTCCATGTTTTATGTCGTTGATCAAGATTTTGATGTTTAAACATTATGTTCATGTTTTTAAGTTCAAATGTATTTGGTATGTTTTATTTTATCCATGCTTACCCTTATTGAGAATTTTAGCTCACCCTTTTTATGTTTAATTTCCCCCCAGGATTAAAAGAAAGGTTTTAGGTAAGGAAAACAAATTGGAAGATCTTTATGGGAGATGTTGAAGATCTTTCACCACGATTAGAAGATTACGTTATATGTTTACAAAGACACTAAACTATTACGGTCCTTTTGTGTCTATATTTATTATGTATTAATTATTCCGCAAAAGTAATGTAATATCCATGTATGTCAAGCTTCGGGTCTCTACATCCCGGTAGATGAAGGGTCAACTCTGACTTGACACATTATTTACTAGAAACCATTTCTTTATAAGTGTTAAGTTCCACTTTTATAGTTTTCATTTTATCATTTCTATATGTCAAGTTTCATTTAAAATGATTTTTTTCCTAGTGAACCAGGGTCCGTACTCCTTATCACTGAGATCAACACCCATTTTAATTAAAATTTAATAGATTGACTCGATGATTTACTCTTCGAAACCATGTGGTACCATACACATCATGAATTCAAACATGAAATCACTCAATAAAAACTAAAGAGTAGCACAATAATGACATAAAAACAAGTCCCACTAAACATTCAATGCCATATCGAGCAATTAAATTGGTGAAATTCACACATATGAAATTGAAATATGCATGGACTGTGAATTATAGGTGCCTATTATGATGCATGTAACAATTATCCTTACCCTCCTATCATCAGTCCAAGGATGAAATGAGATACTCAATTAACATAACAATAATAACAACAACATAGCATGTTCATCACCCAATGGTGAAATGATATCAATAGTTATAGTAAAAAAATTAAACAAAATTCAAAAAACTCGGCATTTACCCCAAAATGGGTTAGCTATGCCCAAGCATGACTTATAATGAAGTTCCAAGAATTCCTAATATATTGAATACTTTATCTGAATAGTGAATAAAGAAACAAAATACTTTGAAACCACAATGTGACATCTGAAACCTGGAGGAAAATCAGAGGATCCCTGAGCGTGGTTGGACACATGTCCTCAAGTGTATCTCCATAAATGCCATAGGATGATGACTTGTATTGAGGGAATAAGATGTTTCCTTGGGGATAGTATTCACTCATTACAAGAGTGAAACACATAAGGTAAGTAATATAATCTAAGGTAGATAATGTAAGTAGTAATTGTAAGCAGATGGAATAATATAAGAAAATATGAATAATAAAAAATAGGTGAAACTAGTAAAGATATAAAAAAGATGATGATACATGTCATATATCTAAAAATATATAAAGAATTTATACAAGGTAGAACACAATAAATTTTATAAAAAGGTAAAAAAAAGAATCCAAATACTATATGTAGAATCCTGAGATCCATTTTGGTTATATGCTACCATATTTATCCTAAGAAATCAAAAAATCAAGTGTCCGTAGCTATATGCTTCCCTTTGTCAACACCTGCATACATGTAGTCTACCTAGGTACCAATGGTAGCCCAAATAGGGTGTGAAATAAATCCAAGTAGGCCACCACCAATGGTTTCTATAAGATCATTTCCATGTAACATAAATTTAAACAATGAGAGATAATGTGTATATAAAATCAAAGTAGCATAGTAATGTAAATATGTAATTACTTGCTTCATCCCTCAGCTGGTGTCATAAAATTTAACTAGTTCATTAATTAATTTGTTCCAGTCTATAAAAATAAGTCACATGAGGTAATTCCAACATTGACATTCAAATGTAGTGAAGGATCCAAGTTATAGAAGGCATCCATGATGTTATTTATAATAAAAACATTCCAAAGTAATAACCAAGAAACCTTCAACTCAGGGGTATCTAACTTAGTAGTAACTGTATCCTATCTAAGTGGTAAGAGAGTAACCCAAGAAGCTTCATCCGAGGCATTCCACAATATTTTATCTAATATATTCCATGGAAAACATCTAAGAAAAAACACGATAATTAATGGCCATACCCAAGGATGTAACAAAGGCATCTCATATTCGTAGAAGCCATGATAGATCAAAGAAGTGTATCCAATGAATCCTGTAGTAGTAAAGTAGGATCCTATGGTGTAATATCGGGTATCCACGGATAGACAAAGATCGGGTTCCAAGGTGGTCCCACCCTTGGAAACTGACATCCCTGAATCAGAATGGAATCCATGAATGCTCAGGTAATTCTCTTAGGAATCCAAAAGATAACAGAGTCGGACTACTCCTATGATGATGTCAAGGTCTATATACAAGTCACCTTATAATTGATTCATTTAATAATTAAGGCCATGTAATAGTCATACCATTAAAAAAGTTCATTTGGTTTAATACTTTCCCTTAATTTTTATGACAAGTATAAGGGGGGAGAAACCATTTAATTCATTTCATTTAAGTCATAGTAATTTAATAATGTTTAATCCAATACATTACTTGAATAAATAAAGGGGTTCTTAGAATGTGAAACCAAGCCATGGATTCATAATTTATATGACCAAGTCATATATATACAATATACTTTACATTACCATTAAAGTTTGAATTTTCAAATTGAATCACTTACCTTAGTCGGGTCAAGTGGAAAGAAGCAAGTTACCAGCCACTCATCAATTAAAAATTCATTCAATTTAAGGGGATTACCATTTTCAGGTTCATGCCACACACATGAATGGGTGGATCTAAAGGGTCATAACAGACCATTAATGCATAAATGGATTCTAAAAGAATAAAATATGGAAACACACTACTTAGGGTGGTCTATGTTGCATATGTAACCACCAAAGAAGAATAACATATATGTTATGGGTATTATAACATGGTTTTAATGAATAAAAGAAAGTCATATTAATTAAACAGACAACACCAAATAAAATGGTCATGCACACATGACAATTTATAAAATGATGAATCTTGAGGGATGAGTTATAGATCACATACCTCGTACTAATACGACTCTCCTCATCCAGTATCAACCTCTAATTTGTCTTGGATTGGAAGAGATATGATGAATACTCCAATGCCCTAAAACTAAGGCATATGATCCTACATCTAAAATTCATCATTGGGAGGAATAATAATGATGAATGAATAAAAAGTAATTGAGATCTTGAAGATTTGTATCCAACGAGACAAATAATGACCAAATCAGACTCTGGATAGATTCTTGGGATCAATTTCTAGAATAGGCCTTCAAAGGATCTCAGAAGGTAGAAATTTGAGAGGGCTATGCACTAGAAAAAAAAGAGAGGATGGGTTGATTTAATTAGGGGTTTAAGAGAAAAACCATAAATCACCCAATGTTTACCTTTCAACAATTTGGATGCACGATTTTACAAACCAGGAACCAACTATGAATGATATACTATAGGAAGGGGGCACCCGCATGGTTAGGACACACAATCAGGGAAACTATACACCAACCATGTGAATCGCCTTTGCAATATGTCTACAGTTTTTAGCACAGTTGTGTGGCCCCTGGCACACGGTTAGGGAAAACCATGCACCATACACCCCTACACTATCTAGAACAACATTGTTAGGGGAAAACATGTGGCATAGATCACATGGTTTATACTTACAATGCAGATAATGTATTTTTCAAACTGATAAAGGTTAAGATAATTGAAAAAGACCCATACACCCACTTAACATTTTCTAACTCATGAGGAAATCATATTTGATCCAAAATAAATAATTAGACCAAAATTAAAAGGATCCATACCCAGGAAAAATAATTCTTACAATATTGGGAATTGATTACTAAAATGTTTAATCATTCAAAATTATTTATATAAACTATTTTATATAAAAATTTTATTTAATCTATATTTGAAATGTTTTATATATATTGAAAATAAGTAATGTTTTCTTTAAATATGAAAATGATAAGTTATGTCATACCCTATTTTATTTAAATTCAAAGGAAGATCAGTTTGTTTTTATGGATTATATTATTGAAAAATTAGTGATACTCTACTATGATTTATATCTCACACCGTGCCTTTTCCATTAGGTGTTGGTATATTTTATTATTATAGGCCTGATCAAAGAGAAATAAAGACTTGTAGGTGGTGTATGTTCTTGATCCTTTGGGATTGGAGTTATGGAGGTGACCGGTGTATATGTGATCCACTTGTTGCGTTAGATGGCTGAGTTTTATCAAGTAATCTAATGGTTAATTTGATGAAGTACTACTCTGGGTTTTGTTATACCTATATATTTCTAGTACTTTATCCTTTCTGAGTGTTGATCATAATGAATTGTATCTTTATCTTTTAGTTTTTTGTGAAAATTGTTTTCCCTCTATTATCTTATATGATTCCAGGTGCTGGTATCCAACCCATGGGGATCATAAATTCACTTTGGTCTATATTGGTGTCCTCTGGTTTATCAGGGTACCTGGGTATCTGAGATGCTTTATAATAAGGTAGGTTTTTTGGAGTTTCATTTGGGTAAATATGAAATTAAAAGGTTTATGTAAGGTTAGGATGATGTTTATAAATTATTCATAAGGGTAAGACCCTATTTTAAAAGAGTTTTTATTGGTAACTATGATATTGTGTAATTTTAAGGGTGATTATCCAAGCATTGTGTAATGGTAACCTCAATTTTCTAAAGGATATGTAAGGGTAACCAAGTTGTTGTGTAAGGGTAGGTTGATTTTATTAAGAGAAATCAAGAGTTTTTTAAGGGTAACAAAACTTTTTTAAATTATGCTTAAGGGAAACTCTATACCCTTATGTAACAACTATGAGCTTCATAAGGGTAAAACCATGTTACCCTTACATAGAGATATTTTTGGGAAATATAATTTAAAACCCAATTTTTCATTTCTTTTTTAGAAAATCAAATATGTAATGCGGTTTCATGATTTCTAAAAGTATAAAATAACGAGAATTAATTATCATGACATGTTCAAAATTTTTAACTCCTTTATGGATGTTTTTAAACACTCAAAAATTAAGAATCAATTAAAATAAAAAATGAAATAAAAAATGATTTTAATTTGGGGTTCTCAATACTGTAAAATAGAACATGCCTTGTATTTCATAAAAATAATTGGACCTCTTGATACATCGTTTTTTATTTTTGTCCCATGATTTTGGGTAGTAAATATGTCCTTAATCAAAATCAGTAAAGTCTTCTTTGATCAATATGAGTTCTTTATCCATATTTAGGCGTGGTAGAACTCTCCTTTTTCCTCTCCTATTTTTGGGTATAGTGTTTTAAAAGGATAATCCCTGGTAGGAATATATATTTTTTTTCTACTTATTTCATGAGATATTTTATAATTTTATCTTTCTTAGAAGAAGGATAAATAATTATTAAATGATAATAACTTAGAATTATAAATGAATTAAAATTAATATTTATCATGTTTCTCTAAGATTATTTCAGAAGATATGTTTTATCATCACCTGTAAAATTATAATTATTATTTAAGAAAGAAAATATTAAGTAAATTTTAAGCATTAAATGATAATTTTAAAATTATCTATGATAAGGAAACTATTATTTAATGTGGAGTTTATTTTTATTTTTAAAATTAAATATTTGAAATCCATTCTAGTGATCCATGAATAATGGTTTAAACTATCTAATACATGTCATGATTTGGGTTACAAATCCTTGGTGAACCTTGGAGTTCTTAGTCAAAAACCTTGAGGTAGGAAGTTCCTTATCATTTCAGGATCTTATATACACATTTTTCTTTGGTACGAATCTTATGTTGGCATAATTGATGACTATTATTTATTTTGATCACTTGTGTGTGTGTAACCCTTGGGGCCTCTTTATGACACTTGTTTTCTTGAGTATACCCATAGATTATTTTTTCATTCTTGATGATGATCACATGCTGATTATGAATAATATACTTTCATGATTTTATGTTACGAATTTCATTATATGATATACCCTGCTATATATGTTACCATGCCTTTGGAGGTTGTTCTTGGTACTCAGAACATGTGCACCATCATTATATGATTATCTATTAGAGGGGGTATGTTCATGAATTATATCAATGTAAATTATGGAACTAAGAATAATGTATGGTAATGATGACCTGGAGGCCTAACCTAAGGAAACAGTGTTAGGGGTCTGCTAGTCTAGGGGTCTAACATGAGGCATAAATGGGGTATAATAGCATGGGGTTATGATCCGACTCAATACCTTGAGACTAAAAAGATATATTATTACCATCATTGTGGATAGTTATTTAATAGAGTGTTATCCTATGGTTACCTTTCCATCATGGAGTCAAAGAAGGTATAGTTAGGGATCATCATGTCTTGGTTAACACACATATAGAGACCTAGGATTTAGATACATGGTCATTAAAATACTTTTCCGGAATATATAATACATTACACCAATAGATGACCAAATACCATATTAGTTTAGTACTTCTGGGAACTTGGAACACAATATTCTAATTTGGTGAATGATTTTCAACATATCCCATAAATATCATCCCCTTTATTTTTCCTACATAAAACATTTCGTTACATCCCCGGGAAAAGAAACCATACAAAAAGAGTGAGCTCAAATTTTCAGTAACGGTAAACATGGAAAATATGAAAGAAAACATAAACATAAGAATTTAGAAACATGAACATAGCTTTTTAAAATCATACAATTTATAACAAATATCAGAATCTTGAGTCACGAAATAAATCTTGGCAGTTCATAAGGTCTAAATCATAATGGAACACGAACCATGATAAAATAGAATTGGCATAAAAAGTGGAATTGTGGAAAACACATAATCATATAAAATCATTTCTATATTATCCGAGGCTCATTTCCAAGACCATAACAGCAGAAAACATCCACTAATGAATTGAGTCCACTCCTTGTTCCATCCCTATATTACTGAAGAAGATTTACTTTTCCATTCTATTCATTTATATATCATGAAATATAAATATTTATCCCATAAATTTCAGGGAGATATAGGTCTCAACCATCTCATAATAAAATCATTCTTATGTGTGCCACAAAAAACATAAATCATTCATCATAACCAAAGGAATAAAATGGGTTTCTTTAATCATCATTCCACTGTAGCATAATCCATGTAAAACAAATAGATTTCATAAATAACACTCCATCATAAAAACAATCAAAACATAGGAACAATAAGGATAATAAAATTGAAACATAACCTTATTAAATAGTTTCATCTTATATGGAGAATAATTTATATAGAACAATTGAAATTAATTCTTAAGTAAAATATCCTTTCTTCTTTAAAAATATTTTTTTTTCTCAAAATACCACACAATGTTAAAGGAAAGGAACTTATAAGAAAATAAAATTTAAATATTTTAAAGGAATATTCATGGAAATAAGGTGTTATGAAAACATAAAAATTCATTTATTCCATATAAGTTAAGAGGAAACATTCTTCTCGTACTTTTGTCGGGAAGTCAAAAAGTACCTCGTAATGAAAGTTAAAAAAGATTCATTCCAAACCATTTCATAATAATTAACCAATGGATAAAATTAAATTGAAACAATAGTATAAGGATTTGAGGAATATTTTATAATACATATGTATAAAACTTGGACATGGATGGTAAATATACCCCAATAAATACTAATGATTAAACAATATCGAATAAAAATGAGATTGCGAAATTATCCCTTAACTTAGGTCCAATATCCTTTGTATGTATCCAAACCTACTGTATAATGATTTGAATGATGTCATTGAATTATTACATAATCATATTAATTTTTATGATATCATATATGATCACAATATCTTATTTTTTGGTAATAACAATTCATTATTACTCGTTATTTGGGTATTAACTGCTTCATTTTCTTATGCTTGTTTTGTTGAATAAGTTCCAGTTCTCCATCTTAGGTCATATCTATATCATTAAAAAATGGTATTAACATAATATATATAATATTTATTCATTCTATACATTTATATAATCATTATTTAATGGATATCATATAGAATGAATCATATCACATCGTGGAGATGACATGCCATACATACACACAAGCAGCGACATCATTCCTTTATTTATGAAATGATATGGAAGTGGATGTTATATATATATTTCCAGAATAAATATCTTGTTATAATAATTATACATAGTTATTATTTCAATCATTATACCCATCCATGTAAAGTGGTAATGAAAACAAGATTACACCACAACGTGGAGATGATAAGTCGTATGTATGAATGCGTGGTGATTTCATTTTTAATAGGATGGATTGAAGGTGGATTTTTTTGTCCAATAACCGTAATAACATCTAAATATTTAATTTATACAGTACATATTAATATATAATGTAAAAAACTCATGAATACTAAGTATAATAAGAAATAATTTGAACAAATCAGTAGAGGAGACTACCTCTTCTTCGACCTTCTCCCTCTAAATCAACTCTTAAAGCACTAGAGTTGGTCTTTTTAGAATAACAGAACATATAGAATGTGAATAATGATTTTGAGAAGTAAAATTATTAGGTTATGTATGATCTTAAAGTCTCAAAGTGAAGTGAAGAAGTGAGGGTGTAGGTTTCCTATTATATTTGAGGTGAGGGGCACTTTTGGGATATCCAAAAATATTAATTTACAATAAAAAAACAATAAAAAAGCCTCCAAAATGTCCTAATTCAGAATTTTACTTGAGATAAGGTTGTAATATAATCAACCAATAAATATTAGACTAGTTTTCATATCAATTTAAACCGTATAATTTTAATTAACACTTTGTTATTCTATTTAACTTTAATTACGGTAATAAATACTTCAACATTAAAAGGGTGAAATATTTACTTATTTTATGTCACCTAAAACATAAATAAATAATTTTTAAAATTTTGGAACATATAAAAATAATTAAATATTTTAATTTTTTATGATTTTTAAATAATTTAATAAAAAATTATTTTGATAAATAATCAATAGTTTCAATTTTGACACTATTAAATTATTCAAAATTTTAAAATATTAATATAACAAGTTAACTTCAAAATAACTATTTTATTAAATTAATAATATGTCAAGGTAATCTCTAAAATTCATTTTACATATTAATGATCTAAATTATATTTATTTTAATATTTTTATTAATAGTTATTTGATATTAATCTTAATAAAATAGTTACAACATCAATTTTTTGTAATTATTTAATACCCATATTTGTTAAATAAAAATTAAAAATAAAATAATACGATGAAGATAAATATAATAGAGTTTAGAATAATACTTTTAGTTGAATATATATTCTGTAAACTCCATCATTAAAAATGTTACACTTATTAAAACATGAATGTGACAATTTTAACATCACTTTAAATAACATAATATAAGTGTCATAATATCATATATAAGGCTTAAATTTGGTCAATAACTTGACCATTGGATGATTATGGTCTATATATACTCAAAATATAAGATTTAATTAGGTGTTTGTGTCTTTTAGTAGTTTTTATCATTTTAATAAAAATTATTTTGTTTATTTTCCATCAATTTAATAATATATGAAACATCACCATATAAACCGTTAAGGTAAATATTTATTTCCTAAAAATTAAAAATAAATTACTATGATAAATAAAAAATTTTAGATTTAAAATGAGTTTTTATAATCTATTTTATCTTTTATATTACCTTATATTAAAAATTATTTAGTTATTAGCACTTGAGTATGACATATTTAACTTTTCTTTAAAAAAAATATACTAAATGTCCTAATTTCATCCAAGTGGCTTCCAAAGCGTATCATTTCTACCCAAGGATGGTTTAGATCATAAATAACTCATAAAAGCATATTAGGACAAGTGTTAAGGTAAATTTATAATATTATATTTACCCTTAATTACACAATTTACCTTTTTACAGTATTAATAAAAACAAATGAAGTTACTATTCATAATTCCCGAAAATAAAATAATTTTATTAAAATAAATTTTACCTACTTATTCCAAATAAAAAATCCAGTTTTTTAAAATTCAAATCACAGAATTTTCAGCAATTAATTTAAAATTAATGCCATTTTCGGAATAAAAAATTAGTTTTAAATGATAAAACATTGCAAAATATTGAAATGTTTTTATCTCAAAATTCATGGTAAAATTAATTACAATGAAAAAATTATATTAAAAGACAAAAATATATTATATTTATAGTTAAAACCATTTAATAATATAATTTATCCATAGAAATTATTTTGATAAAAAAAGTTGTTGTCAATTAATATTTTGTATATTTTTACTATTCATTAAAACATAAAACTTATTAGAAAGATATCAAAAATTCAACCAAAGTAAATATTAATATCCCGATTCCAAATAATATCTTTATATTTTTAAATATATTATATATAAAATTTTCAGAAATTAGATTTAAAATGGGTTATCAAAAGGAAGCAAAACTACATTTTTTGAAGAATACTTCTTTTATCCGAAACACTGAATTTGTTCTTATATCATATCTAGAAAAAATATAATATGAATTTTATAAATTATACATAATATATTAAATATATATTACATTAATAAAATACATCAAGAGTGATTTTATTATTTTATAAACTCACTTATTTTCATTTATATAGTTTTCTGAAGAAAATTAATTTTGTTCATACCCGACATTATAATGACTAGGTTATAAGGTAACATAATAATATTTAATTGTTCGCTTAAAATTGGTCTGGCATGAAATTAATTTTATGAAGGAAACTTGAAATTTCATGTAACCCAATATAAGCATATGGTTTCATATACCACAAGATAATCTAGTGTTTCATGTAGCATAATATTATCTTGGTGTTACGTAAAACAGGAGGCATCAAAGAAATAAAAAAACATAAAAAAACAAAAAAAACAAAAAAACAAATATATTATAAAAATAATGGGTTGTTACATTCTACACCCATATAAAATGAATTTATCCCTCAAAATTCTTTTGGGTTATAAAAGGATTAATACTTTTAAAGTTCTTTTATAGAAACCCACATCTGAAAAATGAATAATAAAACTGCCCTTTAAAAATAAATTTGAGAAACATAAAAATTACCCAAAGTCACTCATAACTAGTTTTCCACATAGGATAGCATAGGTGGAAAGTGAAAACATAGATATGGAAGAGAAATTTAACCATCAAATTCTGATGGAGAGTGATATAGAATAATGTTAGGAGAATTTAACAATCCGAAATACATAAATCCACGATGATTTAAGGGGACACTTGATTCATTAGAAATTAAGGAACTAGGGATATTTTTTATTTTTAAGATACTTTCCCTATATTTGAATAATGATAAGAAATACTTACTTGATTAGTATAATATCATCCTTTCCTTGTGCCTTGATCAATTTTTACTTATTCTCTTATTCCAAGAAATGAAGTTGAATTTGTTATGTGATCCATAAATAGTATTATTGTTCCCTCCATATATCTAAAAAAGGTTATAAAAAGTTATAAAATGTGAATAAGTCAACCTATGGAAAGATATTACTTTATTATAACAAAATTCATTTAAAGTTTAGCATAAACTTTCCATAAATTGATAACCATACAATTTTTTCTGAAAGCTAAAAAATCAGAAACATTAGATAGAGGTTCACTAACTCAGCTTAACATTTATACCCCATATATCATTAGGTATCTCTTATTGGTCACATTCCAAACATGTGAACATCTTCATCATGTATTCTCTTGATTAATGGTAATAACCCGAATTATCATAGAACCTTAGGGAAAACATGCATGCTTTCAAAAAACAAGTCTTCCCACATACAAAAAATTCCAAAAATTCACTATACTTAATCCACGATATCATAAATAACATTTTCATCATATCAGTACAGAGATCATTAATATGATCAAACATATCTTTATTTCCTTATCCCAACATTATGCACATATTAAGGGTTATCCTTCGCTTAATGTTTTTACAAAAGAAATATGAATCACTTTTTATGGTTAGTGGTACCATTAAACATATACTCTTAAATACATATAATAAAAACATAGTATACCAATATATATTTCATAATTCCATAATACCATAAAAGTGATCTTACAACATTATTCTAGAATCCCATTACATAAACACTCAATCATTATACTACTTTGTTGTTGTACTATGCAATGTTTTACTTTTTTTATCTTCTTCCACTTATACTCTGGTATGGATTGACTAACCAAGAGCCCATTTATTTATTGTATGACATGTGTTTCATGTGATATTGTTTTCTTTCACATTTTTTAATTTTAGTTATTAAATTTTATTTATATTATTAGTGTGAGGATATGATACTCAGGGTATAGTCTACCATATGATGGAGTTCAAACCATCGTTGCTAATCACCGACCTATTGCATATGGAGAGGCATGCATGAGGTCAGGTGACACTATATATTAGACCCAATGGTTTAGGTCAAGGCATTACATTAAGGAACTTTTATCCTATTATTTTTTGGGGATTTTTTTTCCAATAGATTCAATGATTTTCTTGGTAGGTGGATCAGTGATATATCCTTTATTGATTGAATCATGGGTGATTGGTGTTTTAAATATTTATTTCTAATTAGACTAATTATTATAATAATTAACTTTGATTCTTGTATGGTTTTATTTGGTTATCTGTAAATTGATATTGATTTATAAGTTGATTTCCTATGTAAATTTATTGGATATTTACTAAAAACATATGTATATGATACATATGAAAAAATATATTTAACCTAACCTTTTAGGATAAGTTCATGCATCTTACACCACACAATATGAATGCATGAATCCACCACATATGCATGGCCTTAGGCGCATACATCTTTCAATGTAATCTCATCAGTTATAATACCTTATGAATATATAATATGAATCGAATTCATGGAATGAATTCGAGGAATAAATTCAACATGAATAAATTTTTGTTGATATATTAAATATGGTAGACTATTTTTTATAAAAGAAACACATCAAATATATCTATATAAAGGGATGTGGTCCCTCCTATTGGATATACCTGATTATGTGCAAGCCTCATGATACTCTATTCCTACTAATATGTAGTTTATCACTAATTGATGATATTAACACCCCTTGTACGTTTGGGGGTCCTGAAAAAATGTTCTTGGACCCATTGGTTAGAGTAATCAACTAAATGGTAGGAGGTTTTTTTAGCTAAGGTGGTATTTTTCAAGAACACAATGAAAATAAAAATATAGATTTTGATAGGATCACTATGATATATATTTAACAATGCGTGGGTGGGGTGGGGGGGGGGGGTGAATCAATGTTGTGAACTTTTTTACCAATTACAACTTTTATACCTTTTACCGCTTAGACCTATTAGGATCATGATTGCCTTATTATCTTTTCATTATAATTTGAAAGTATATTAAAAAAGTTATATATAACAAATGATATTTTTACAAGGTTCAATACTCAATAATTTTAGCTAGTCCTTGGCATGATTTAGAAATTTTTCAATACCACACAACCACTATAAAATAATCCTTTTAATGTGATAACAACAAGAGGAAAACATCCATTCACTTAAGTCACACATTATTCAATTGATAATCCTTTTTTATAGATCTTGGGTAGTTATTTACACTTCCACTAATGATAGTATCCACCTTATTAAAGGTTTTTAACACCAAGAATGTCTTACTACTATTGAGACTGTGGATAGATGTGGCAGTGCTACATTTTTCTTCTCTTCCTCCCTCTTCACTTGTTACACACACAACAACATGCAAATATATTTCCTTCTTGAAAACAAAGAACTAAAATATTCACTACTTAATTCCACTTCCTAAAAGAAACCTAAAATATAAACTTATTCTGCTTCATATGTCTTTAGTCATAATAATATGAATATGTTGTTGACTGATAATAATTGAGTTCTTCTTCGACCCAAATGATAATTGGCATATATTAACTTGGCCACCAACTCTTCTTCTGTATCTAATCAAATACACAAGAAATATGGAATAGTGTATAATATTAGATTCTAAGTCAATGATGTTCTCAAACACCTTGTTATTCCTTCTTCTAATGAAATCTCAAACACACTTAATTAAATTTAAATCAATATTTAATGTGATGTTAACTTCATGAAATTGTTACATAGACATCTCTTAAAAATCCTAGCACATATTTTTTTCTTATTAATTTATGTTATTTTTTTTCAAGTTTGTTCAATGTTCGTTAATGTATAATGAATTTATGTATGCATGTGATTAGTAAGACCATTTCAATGCATATACTCGTGTTGTTCACTTCTTCATCTTCATTCTTCACATAAACCAGTATGGATACTACATGAATAAAATTATTTTTGAAAGTACCTTCATGAAAACATAGAATATTCACACACTGTCTTGTTATATAACACCTTTTGAAGACACTAATTAATTTACTCTTCAGTTCTTATGCATAGTACCTTCACAAAATACATCATGTAGCTGCCTCCTCCTCTATAAAACACAACAGTTTGTGATGCATCTTCTTCATGTAATATTTTATACATCAAACACTTCCTTTATATAACATAGTAAGTTAATATTACAATAAAAGTGGACAAGTTTACATATTAATCATCATCTACCCATGAAGGATGAAACACAACATGACTACATGGAACTCTTTTTCATCATACAAGCAGTGAACAATTATTATTCTTTAAAAAAATTAGTGCATGAAACTACCCTTCTCCGTGTAGCTTATAGGATCATAGATCCTCTAAATCTTTACATAAGAGAAACTAGAAGATGATATGTTTTATAAAAAAGGAAATTTTTTAATTGAAAACTTAAGAAACAATAAAAAACATCATTCTTGGGTTCTTATAATTTTATAGGAAAGGATCACTACCTTTTCATCATCTTTGAAGCCTAAAAAATATTTCATATGAATCTTGATATTAATATCCCCATATATTGGAAAATTAAAACATTTGACATGTGTTTTCCTTATTTTAATTTTTATCCTATTAATGTCAAATATCATGGTGTATTTTACTTTATGATGAACTCCTCAAATGAATGTGATAGAGATATCATGATTCATTATTTTTTAGATTCTCAAAATCATTACTATTATAACAACACACTAAAATCATTATGTGAACCTTGGTAGAAGTATGTTCTTCAAACGATCACATGCATTTAAGACAGTTATTACATGCATGGACTTGGGTTGATTTCGAATAACTCATTCCTTCACCATGATCATGGAAGATATCCAGAAAAATGATCTCCAAGAATTTAAGTCAGATATCATAACAAGACTACATAAAGATGTTGATGATGACACATGGATTTGATCAGATGTAACAAATAAAATAGATAATACAGATGAGGTTCTGTCCATATGTTTTAATGAATTAAGCTATAGTGTACACATATCCCATATGAAACATAAGACTTCTATCTTGATAAGAACCACTATATAATATATTTGGTTCCATCATTACTTTAAGATGATAGTGGGGTCCAACATTGAAAATAACTGCACATACCACACCCACATAGGCCGTACCACGCTATTGTGCAATCCCCATGCACTCTGTGTGCACCGTGAATACTCTATTTGAACACTATCCTACCTATACAGGCTCCCTCTATGAATCCTCCAACACTCATCTTCCACCACCATTTTTGGATGAGGGTGGACCCTACCCACCAAATTAGTGCCTATGGGGTCCCCTTGACTATCTAAGTGGTTGATCTTATTTTTTATTAATGGCCAACTAAAATATTTAGCTAATCCAAAAATAAATTCCACAACATATGACTTATAAGTATCACGACCAAATACTAAGCCACTTAAATTCCTTTAAGTTTCAAAAAACCATCGTGAAGAATATAATTTTTATGTTCATCAATAATTACTTTTCTTTTTTTGAATTAAATTCACTAATTTCACTTTTCATTTTGGAATATCAATTATGAAGATATCTTCATCATCTAATCATCTTGATTAACATCTTCTTTATTTTTTTAAACAATGTTTTATATTAAAGAACTTAGTATAAAATGTTCTATATTTTAAAAATAGTAAAATAATTTCCATACTTATAAACATAAAATCTATAATTGTAATTTATTAAGATAATAAGACTTGAGTACTTTATTATTCATCTATTTATCCATGAAATATTATCCTTTTCATCAATATTGGATATTTTGGATACTTAGACAAATTTTTTCATTGAAACTTCTTCAATATATAGACCTTAATTAAAAAGTGTTATTTTATTGACCACAATTGAAAACTAAAAATAACCATTGAAAACAAATAAAACTCATACAAAATGTAAAATATTTAATATCCCCATTGTATTTATTGGAAATACCTTCAAAGATCATTCCAAATGAATATGTAAATATGTGAATATCTACCCTTTAATTTTCTAAACATTCATGTCACTTTAACTCCCTTTACTTAAAATAAATACAAAGTTCATAGGAAAAAGGTTATTAGTCCATAATTTATAATTTATTCATCCATTGTTTCACTTTATGTCTATGTGAGTCATTATTAGTGTAGAAAATTAGATGATTTGATTTATACAATAAATAAATCCTTTACCAACTAATCTTGATTCCACATGAAATGATAAATGATATAAATGTCATCAAGAGAAAATCAATTTAATTCTAGGATGAATATACTAAAATGACATATGAAAAATTTGTAAGATATATCAACCAGAAACATCATAAATGACTATAAAAAATAGATAAAAAACATTCAATTGAAAAAAAAGATAATAATCCTTGGAGAACATTAATACTTCCACATTTATTATGTCTTTAATTAATTAAATTATCCCCACTTGTGTTAAATTTATTTTTTTTTGATAATTATGGTTGATGTATTAATAAAAATATAACTTTTCCAATGATGTTATCTTCAAGAAATTTCCAGAATAATCAGATTTATTTGAAATAATATTTTTACGGTAGAATATTTATCTATATTCATTTGTCTCCCCTTAAGGGAAATTGTCATGAAAATATTTGTAATAGTGAATCTATTTAATATTGGAATTCAATATGTTAAAATATAGAGAATATACAAAAATGGATCTTCATATTTTGACTATATATATTTTACATTTTTCAAAACTTCACCAAGGATTGATTTTATAAATACTTTTTCTTTAGGATTCCAAATATAAGACCAAACTACTATGGTATATTATTCATCCTTTTTACACATAATATAAAATGACATTCTTCATCTTCATCAAATATAATCCTTTTTCATATTTATATTTTAATACCAATTTAGGAATCATTTAGGGATGATGAATTCTTCAGTATTGCTATAAAAAATATAGAACACTCAATGTTTCTTAGGATATCCCACTGAGATATTTCTTCGCCTTTAGTTCCCTACATTATAATAACAAATACATTACACAAATATTAATGGAAGAATTCTAATCATTCCTTGCTTCTTAATGTGAACAACAATGTTGAGATATTTTTCTCAACAAAGATGCTCCATTTTCTTCAGTCTTCATTACTTCACATTCTAACTTCTGTTCTAATTTATATTGGGGTGGCATAGATTTATACATATTATATTCTAATTTTTGTATATAACTTTTCTTCTTAAAATCCTTCATATATGATGCATTCTTAACCCTCTTAAGTACTGCTTTTAGTTATGGTAGAATGGTTAAAAAACCTTTTGTAATATAACCATCTCTCTTAAATCTCTAACAAAACAATTCTTTAACACACATATTGTATTTTGTCAACAATATTTCATGTACATTTTCTCGATCACATGGAATATTTTATTTTATTATTTCACAATCCTTTTCCTATGTTTCTTCTGTTTTATGTATTCTCTCAAAATCTTATGGAATGATTACTAACATATCATTAGGAACATTGGTAGTATGTTTTGATTTTCCAAATGGAATATTCTTATTTCCATCCATTTTAGTAGTTATTTTTGATGCCACACTTTTCTTTAATTTATTTTATTTTGATTCTAATGTCTTATTACCATTATTCTTTGATACCTTCTTGGAATAATTTTTTTATAACATATTTATGATTTCTTCCCAATATATTATCTTCATTCCTAGAAAAATTCTGTGGTATCATTTTCTCATCAACATTGTAGATATGTCGTGATGAGATGAAAAAAATTCTTGTGAGCAATAATATTGCATGGATCATAGATATTTTCAGGTTTTAAAAACTTGTTTGAGGTATGCATATTTTTATTAATATTTTCATGTTTCTTCTTCATAGATGACTTTTACCCCTTGACATGGTATTCCTTTGTGATTTTTCTCTTAAAGGGTTGTGTCAATAATCTAATGAAAAATTACTGAATCTATTATAGTACCAACATTGACAAAAAAACCTTGAAATTTTTATTTCTTCTATAGGGTGTTTTTGGGTTTTCATCATAACTTTCTTTGATCATTGGATGTTCAGAGCATCAGAAGTTTTTTCATCAGAATTACATTTAGTGGTAGGTAGTTGGGCTTGATGTAAAGGTATTATGAGTTCCCCTATCAAGAAGTAGTATATTTACTTCAATGGTAGTAGGTCCATCGAAATTATGCATCTACCAATGATTCAATGGTGGAGCACTAGGAGTTTTAGAAGTTCAGAAAAGTTGATGGGTCACCTGGTTGGTAAACATTATTATGAGTTCATGTTTCATAATCCATGTTTTTAGGAGAGATAATTTATCTTGTTTGATTAAATGTGATTTTTATTTAATTACATATGATCTTTATTTTAAATATGGACAAGTTGGGAAAGTGTTTTAAAACTAAGCCTTCATTCAAGAGATCAGAAGTTGGTGTGGATTATTTGTTTTGTAATATATTTATCACCTATAATCTTCTAGTTATAATAAAATCAAGTAGTGGGGTGGTTACTCCAATCCATGTAGGATTAAAGTATGAATCACATTAAATTACTTGATGTTCATTTATTATCTATATGTTCTTTTTCTTCCTATTTTTTCATTTCATGTTTTATCATTTGATGTTTTAGTACATTGTTTTTTTGTATAGAGGTGTGTGTCTGAGGATGAATTGTTGTGGTGAGTAGGGTGCAGTGACTACCTAATTACGATTAGATAATTCAAGGGAGTAAGTGAAATTTTGAAGATTAAATTTTCTATTACATTGATAAATTCATTGAATTTATGGTGGGTATTTTAATCATACTTTTCTTTTGGTGGTATGAGGGATTAATATTTCATGAGGTTGTTTCTTACCCAAAATGTTGCGTTAGAGGTTAGGTTCTAAAGCTCATGGTTTAGAAAACTAGAAGTAAAATAGATATATAATTAGATGAATATTATGTTATACTTCCTATTTATTTCCTTAATTGGATGTATTTATCACAATTTTCTATTATGACTTTCCCAATGTCATCCAATAAAGTATTGAAAGTATCAATATAAATTCGGAGCACCTTATATATATTGAAATAAATATGTTAATGTTTGTTTTTAATTTGAAATAATATGTACATAATCTCCTAAAGATATTGGACCTTTATATTTATGGGTTATATTTTAAGGAATTTTTTGTTAGAAGCCTTGTAATGATAAGTGTATAGGGTATGAGTTTATCAGGGTTTAGTGATTTAGTTTTTGGGTTTCATTAATAGTTTGGTTCCCCTTTTAATTGTTTTGATTATATATTATTTTAATTATGTTCTTTTTGTAATTTTAGATGTGATATATTATAAAAATCCAATAATGATCTTATGTATACTGTATATCCACATATCCATAGTTTCTTAATAAATTTATTGAAGTGTTGTATTTATTTAAAATATTTCAATTGTCACAACTAATTGATGTTTTTTTGTCATCATTCACTAAAAATCCAACTTTTGGTAACCATAATTTTCTCCTAACAAAATTATTAATTCCATTAATGCAATATCTATTGGTTCATAATGTAATTCTTGATTATATTAGTTCATTTACTCCATTGTATTGTTGTTTGTTGTGCACAAAAGGCCATTCATTCAAGTAAATGAGTGATAAAAATTCGTTCCATACAAATGATGCGTCACCACACTACTATATAGAAGTGAACCATATTTTTCTGTTTTGTTGACATATATAGAAACATTCTAGTTCATTTCTATGTGAATAAAACAAATCCTTCCCACTATCTATCTCAATTTAATGTCCACACACATATAAACCATGAAGCATATAAGTGCATTATTGGAACATGCATATTAGTGAAATGATATCTATCATACATATCCTTTTGATACCTTTTTTAACTTTTAAAACTAACTATAATCGCCCATGGATTGGATCCATTTCTAGTAAGTTAGATGTGTTAGTTCAACTATTGGAAAGTTATCCATTTCTTGTATGCGAGGAAATTTGTATAATGAATATAAATAATTGTCTCTTCATTTTTGTTTCAAATTTACAACTTAATTATTTACTAAATTTTCCACATATGGTTCCATGACAACCATTATAATTGAAACATTCATCATGTAAAACAATCACCTATTTTTCTTTATCTCCTCATTTTTTAAATAAATTTGATTTATTTTGATATTTATTATTCTTATATTTGATTCATGAGTTGAAATATTGTTTTTATCACATAAATGGACCTACATCATGATAGAATCAAATAAAAATAGGTTTTAAAATATTATTTTGATGATTATAATGTACCATTAAGACATTTAGCCGCGTCATGGAATGTTTTATTTGTATTCAACATTTTATATTTCAATTTATGATTCAATACATGTTTATTTCACATAAAAATATTGAATTCTATAAGTTTTATTGCCTATAGGATTGTGAAACTCAATATATATATATATATATATGGATTTTTAACTTTTAATTTTCCTTAAACATCGAAAGAATAGAATACATAGTATGGAATTAAATTTTTCACAAGCCAATAGAATTTTTCATTGTCATAATTCTTATTTAAAAATTAGTTTATGGAGATGACAATGATAGTTTCCAAAAAAATATTTTTAAAAATAAAATAAAATATAACATGTGATGACTTTCATTGATTATTTCAAATACTAGCCATAATATGATATACACAAGCATTATAATTTGTTTAAAATAACCATAAAGATAGTTTTATTTAAACCATAAATATAGTTTTACATCATTTTATATAATTAATTTAACTATTTTAATATTATTATTTGAGTGATCCTTTTTATTAAAACATTATCTGTTATTTTTTTTTTAAAAAATTAATTTTAATTTTAAATCTCTTTTCCAAATATATCTGAATGAATCGTGGATGGGATATGGAGTGTCATCAGCCTGTATAAAGGGAAGGCTACACCAAAAATCTATAAGGTATTTATTGAAACACTAATACTAGTGATATGATATCTATAAAACATTCCATATTTTTTCTTTTTTATTTTTCTTATTTTTTTAAAACTAATTATAATCATACAAGGATTGAATCCATTTGTTGTATTCTGGTAGTGTCAGTTCTCCTATTTGAAATTTATACACTTATTGTATCTTTTGGATTTTGAATAATTAATGTAAATAATTATATCTCTGTTTTTTTTAATTTTTTAATTTAATTGTTATCTTAATTTTAATAATATGGTTATATGAAAAAGTTTATAGTGGGAAAATTCATCATTTAGAAAATTGTCTTATTTTCATTATCTCATCATTTTTTAATATATTTGATCTATTTTTATATTTATTTTTCTTATATTTTATGTATGTGTTGATATATTATTTATTATCACATAAATGGACATCCATTAATATAGGATCAAAATGAATGGTTCATACACAAATATATTTTGATGATTATAATGTATCATTAAAACATTTACCCTAGTCCCGAGAGGTGTTATTTATATCCAACCTTTCCTATTTCAAGTTATTATTTAGGACATTTTTAGTTCCTATGAAAATACTTAATTTATTATGGTTTACTACCTATGGTCTTGTGTTAATAAATTGAAGAATATATATGGCTTGTTAAATTTTAATTTTACGTAAACATCGATGGAATAAAATACTTAGTATGAACATAAAGTTTTTCAAAGACAAAGGAAGTGTCCAATGTAATAATTCTTGTTTAAGGATATTAATGTTTGGGGCCACCAATTATAGTTTTCAATATAAATTATTTAATAAAATAATATAAAATAAAACAAAACATTTTGAGGCTTTCATTGATGGTTAAAAATACCCACCCGAATATGATGGCTAGAAGTATTGTCAATATATTTTTTTAGAATAACCATAAAAATATTTTTTTGAAACCATTAATACAGCTGGATATGATTGTATATATTAATTTAACTATTTTAATATTTTTATTTGAGTGTTATTTTTATTAAAAAATTAAATATTAAAAAATTAACATTTGAATTAGAAATTGAGTTTCAAAATACATCTCAAAGAATCAAAGAGGGTAGATGGTGCACCATTATCCTATATAAAGGGAAGGCTACACTAAGGATGAATAAGTGCATTATTTCCACCCACATATCATTGATAGGATATATATCAAACATTACCTTATGATTCCTTTTTTTGTTCTAATTTTTTATAATTAATTATAATCATTCAAGGATTGCATCCATTTCTTTTATGCTAGCGGTGTCGGTTCACCTCTTGGGAAGTTATCCATTTATTATACACTGGGAATTTTGTATAATAAATTTAAATAATTATCTCTTTATTTTTCTGAATTTTTCCATTAAATTATTTACTAAATTTTCCAAATATTGTTCTAAAAGATCCATTATAATTGACACAACCATCATGTAAAATAATTGTCTTATTTTATTTATCTCTTAATTTTTAATTGATGTGATTTATTTTGATATTTATTATTCATATATTTTATGAATGATTTGAAATATTATTTATGGTCATGTAAATGGTTCTCCATCATGATAGGATCAATATGACAGAGGCATAAAATATTTATTTCGATGATTATGATTTATCATTCCGACATTTGGAAAACTCTCGAGATGAATTATTTACTTTTAACTAATTATATTTCTAGTTATGATTCTGGCTATATTTAGTTCATTTGAAAATATTTACTTTCATAATTTTTACTGACTATGGACTTGTGAAAGTCATTTTTCACATGTATTTGGCTTTTTTACTTTCAATTTTAATTTAACATCAAAGGTAGAAAATACACAATGCGGACTTCTAGTTTTTCCAAGACAATGGTTGTCTCCAACTTTATACTTTTTGTTTAAAAAGATTAGTGTTTTGGGACTGCCAATGAATATTTTCAATATTTTTTTAAATATAATAAAAAAAGTGGTTACTATAATTGTTGGTTGAAAATACCCACCCTAATATGATTTTCATAAACAATGTCAATATTGTTTTTTAAGTAATGATATTATTTTTTCTAAACCCTAAATATAGTTTGATATAACTCTATATAAATAATTTAATGATTTTAATGTTATTATTTGAGTGATCCTTTTTATTAAATATATATCAAAGAATCAAGAAGGGGAGATGGCATGAAATTATCCTATATAAATGGAAAACTAAACCATATATGAATAATATTATTACCTAAACACACATATCTATGATATGATATATATCAAACTTTCCCTTTTTCGATTCCATTTATTCTTATTTTTTCAAATTAGTTATAATCATCCAAGGATTGCATCCATTTCTTATATGATGGTAATTACAATCCCCCTCTTGGAAATTTATCCACTTCTTGTTGGTCGTAAGTTTTTTTATAATAAATATAAATAAATTTCTCTTCATTTTTTTTTTCAATTTTATAGGATAATTATTTACTAAATTTTATTGATATGGTTCTTAGACATCCATTATAATTGAAACAAAAATCACGTAAAACAATTGAATTATTTTCATTATCTCCTCATTTTTTAATAGAATTTAATTATTTTTAATTATTTATTGTTATATTTAGTTCATGAGTTGATGTATTATTTATCATCATGGAAATTGGCCTCCATAATCATCGGATAAGCATGAGAGAGGCATAATCTTGAATGATGATTAGAATGTTTCATCATGACATTTTTCATAGTTACAATAGGTTTTATTTATATCCAACCTTTTATATTTCTAATTATGATTTAGGAAGTTTTTGGTTCATATGAAAATATTTACTTCTATAGGTTTTACTACCTATGGGATTGTAAAAATCAATTACATCATATATATGGATTGTTAACTTGTAATTTTCATTTAACATCGAATTAAGCAAATACACAATATGGAATTCAAATTTTTCCATGCCAATGGTCATTGACAATGTCATTATTTAAAAAAAATAGTTTTTAGGGCCTCAAATGATGATTTACAACAACATTTCTTTAAAAAAATAAAATAAAATAGAACATTCAATTACTATCATTGACGGTTGAAAGTACCCACCATAATTCGATGGTCAGAATCATTTTCAATATTTTTTTGAGAATAACATTAATGATATTTATTTTTGAGACCATAAATATAGTTTGATATGATTGTATATAATTAATTTAACTATTTTAATATTATTATTTGAGTGATATATTTTATTAATATAATAAATGTAATTTTTTCAAAAAATCATTTGATTTAAAAATCATGTTTCCAAATATATCTCAAATAATTGCCAAGGGTAGATGGTGTTCCATCAGCCTATACAAAGGGATGGCTAAACCAAGGATGAATAAGTGAATTATTGAAACCTTAAGATTACTGATATGATATCTATCAAAATTGACTCTTTATTCCTTTTTTTAGTTCTTATATTTTTAAACTAATTATAATAATACAAGGATTGCATACATTTATTGTTTGTTGGTGATTTGAGTTCCGATATTGTAAAGTTATCCATTTAGTGTATATTTTTCAATTTTTTATAATTAATATCAATAATTTTTTATTCATTTTTTTCAATTTTCTAACATAAATATTTATTAAATTTTCCTAATATGTTTCTAAGACATCCATTATAATTGACACACTCAAGGTGTGAAATAATTTTCTTAATTTCTTTATCTCCTCATTTTTAATAGATTTGATTTATTTTGAAATATATGATTCTTATTTTTGAATCATGAGTTGAATTATTATTCATCATCATGTAAATTACACTCCATCATGATAGAATCAAAACTAAATTAGGGTAATAACATATATTTCGTTGATTATAATGTATCATCAAGACATTTTCCTATTCATGGGAGTTTTTATTTATATCCAACTTGTTTACTTGTAGTTATGATTTAAGTTGTTTTTTTATATAAAAATATTTATATTTATATGTTTTATAACCAATGGGATTTTGAAACTCAATTTCATCACATATATAGCTTGTTACATTTCTATTTTCCCTACAAATCGATGTAAGTAAACTCATAGTATGGACTTCAATCTTTTCCAAGGAAATTTCAATTTCCAATGTCATATTTGTTTTTAAAAAAATAAGTTTTTTGGGCCTCCAATGACTATTTACAATATCATTTTCTTAAAAAATAAAATAAAAAAAATGTGAAGACTATTATGATGGTTGAAAATACCCACCCTAATACGATGGCCTAAAGCATTGTCTATATTGTTTTTTGAAAATAACCATAATGATATTTTTTTGAAATCATAAATATAGTTTGAAATGATTTTATATAATTAATATAACTCATTTAATATTATTATTTGAGGGATCATTTTTTAAACAATAAATGTTAAATTCTTCTAAAAAACAGTTGAATTTGAAAGAACATTTTCAAACATATATTTGATAATCACAGAGGGGAGGTGGTGAACAATTGGACTATATAAACGGAAGGCTACATAATAGCCTAATAATTGAATCATTGAAACAAAAAAAATCAGTGATATGGTATCTATAAAAATTAACCTTTTTGGTACCTTTTTCTTGTTCTAATTTTTTAAAAATAATTATAATCATCCATGGATTACATTAATTTTTTCTATATTAGTGATGTAAGTTCCCCTCATGGAATGTTTTCTATTTATTGTATGATACTAATTTTTTATAATGAATATAAATAATTTTCACTACATTTTTTTTTCAATTTTCCAACTTAAATATTTACAAAATTTACCTAATATGGTTCATATAAAGCCACAATAATTGAAACATAAATCATGTAAAATAATTGAATTATTTTATTTATATCCTCATTTTATCATATATTTGTTTTTTTATTATTCATATATTTTATGTATGAGCTGACATATTAATTTTGATAACATAAATGGTCCTCCATAATGATAAGATAAAAACTAGAGAGGCATAAACTTTTTTATTTAGATGATTATAATTTATAATCAAGTTATTTGGCCAAGTCATAGGAGTTGTTATTGAAATCCAACCTTTTTTATTTTTAGTTTTGAATCAGGCCATGTATAGTTCATATGAGAATATTTAATTTTGTAACTATTACTACCTCTAGTCTTGTGAATCTCAATTTAATCATATATATGGCTTATTAACTTGTAATTTTCCTCAACCATTGGCAGATGAATGTGCAAAAGATGGACATAATGTTTTTACTATCCAATTGAAGTTTCCAATGTCATAATGTTTTTAAAAAGTAGAGTTTGGGTCTTTTAATGACTATTGTCCATAGTATTTTTTAAATGAAATAAAATAAAAAATGCGGCGACTATCATTGATGGTTGCAAATACCCACCCTAAAAAGATAACTAGAACTATGAATATTTTTCTTAAAATAACCAAAATTTTATTTGAAACCATAAATATAGTTTTATATGATTTTATATAAAAAATTAAACATTTTAAATATTATTATTTGATAGAACTTAAAAAAATGTAATAAATTTTAAAAAAATCATTTGAATTTGGTATTTTAACACCCCGAGATTTTATGAAAAATATTCTTTTTAATTTTATTGATGTCTTGTGTTGTATGTTACAACAAAGGAGTCTTTCACAACACGCAACCCTAAGTTGGCTGCATTACATGCAATCGTGACCTTCCTCGATAGCGTGTGTTGTACGCAATACCGAGTTTCACTAAACAACGATATGCTATTAAAATATTATTAAAACTAGCTGTTATGAATAGCAATAACCAATTTTTAAATTTTTTTAAATTTCATCTTTCAAAATGGACTTCATTTTTGGATTCGTAATATCGAAATTAGCCTAGGGTGAAATTTTGGTATTTTTCTGAAAACTTTCAATTTTTGATGAATAGTGAAAACACTGGGTTACTATTTAAAAACAGACTTTTTATTTAAATAATTATTTATTTTATTTAAATTTATTTTAGGCCAAAATTGACACATAATACCTATATAAATTCAATGTAATTCATTGGAGTCATTTTATAATAATTTTAGATATATAAAAATTTTATTGAACATTTGACCGTCTTTTACCGACCTCCTAGGAGAATTTTTAAATTTACATAAAACTTAATTTTACCACTTTTTTGAATGGAATTTAAAAAATCCGAGAGACATGGTTGATGTCAGTAAGTAAAAATGTGGTTCAATGAGATGAAAATAATTTTCGGTGAATAGTAACTTTTTACTTTTATTTATCACGGTTAAAAGTAAATAGGGTAATTAAAGGTAAAAATGATATTATTATTACCCTAAAACATGCCATAATTCTATTGGATAAGTTTAATTCGACCGAAACCAACCTTAGGAATAAAATATGACCATTTAGGCCCACATGGATTAGATTAGGACATTTAATATTAATTTATTTAAAGAAGGGTTAAAATAGTTAAAATCAAAGTTTAATAATTAAATCAATTTTAATATAGGGTTATACATAAGATAAATTAGACTATAAATATTACTTATAAATATAGAAATATTTCCTACATAATGGTATTTTATTTATAATTTTTAGACATTAAATAATTTAATTTATTTTTGACACAATGATGATGTAGTAATTATCTTATTAATGAAATATTGACATAATTGATGTTATAAATACCCAAATAAATGTAAGTTGAGACTTTTTATGAATTACACTAATTTTATAGGTTAATATGACATGTTATTATTTATTTAGTTAACGTTTTTTGAACTAATCATTTTGTTATGATTTTCACAAAAATCAATTACCAAATAGTGTCAAAATTGACATAAAATAGTTTTTAAAACAAATATTATATTATTAATTTTTATTTTATGCCTAAAAATCTAAGGTTAGGACAAATGACATAGATAAGGTTATATATATTAATAATAAACAACTTGGGGTTCGTTTGGCCTGTTATAGTATGTTTACTAACCTTATAGTGTAAGAACCCAAAAAGACACGGTAAAAGTAAAATTATCTAAACTAAAGTTAAATCTAAATGATAAGATTAAAATAGTAAACTAAACTTGTCCAAATTATATTGGATGAGATGATTTCGACCCATCCCCACCTTGGATTTGAAATAAATAAATTTGGAGCTATTTAAAACTGAATATGGATTTATAATAAAATAATATTTTTAGTTTTTCCAAAGGTGCCCCTCTCCTCCCTTATAAAATGGCACCTCCTCCCTCTCTTACTCACACCACTTTGAGCCTTCAAGCTTGGCCAACCCTTGCCAAATTCTCTTCTCAAATTCCCTAGAAACATCCTAGAGGTCTTGGTCTTCTTCAAAGAGCAATTTTAGTGCCCTAAGAGGAGGTCTCAAAGAGGCGCTTCAAAGAAGAGGAGGTTCGGATCCATACAAAGCATATCCGACCTAAGGTAAGGGATAAATTTTCAATCTCATTTTATCCGAGATTGACTATATGTAAGTATTTACAGGGTTTAAGTTTATCATCCATGACCATGTTTTCTAAAAATGTTTTCATAAAATGTGAACTATTCTTCCATTAATGTTTAAAGTCATTTTTACCCTTTATTGACTTTTTACCACATTATATGAATGGAATCTTTCCTTTGGTTACCATATATGGTACTTTTTGACTTTTCTGACAAAAGTACAAGGAGAATTTTATTTTTAACTTATACGGCGTGAAAATATTTTTACGGTTTCATAACGCCTCATATCAAGAAGCTTCCTCTACAATATTGCATGATTATTTTCAACAAAACCCTTTTATTTTAAAATTGCATGGAATTTAGTGAAAAGAAAATGATTTTAAAGAAGAAATGATATTTTCCTCAAGAATTAATTTCAAGTATTTTGTGAAAATTAATTTCCATCTAAGATGAAATTATTTTATATGTGTATGTTTCAAGTAATATGTCTCTATGATTTAAATGGTTTCAACTTTCTGAGGATGAAATGATATCAAATTTTTATGGATTATGTTATGATGGCATGATGTTTAAGAATCCCATTTTATTACATGGTTTATGCTATGATGTATGATTTATGATTTTGTGGCACACAAAATAATGATTTCATTATGAGATGGGTGGGACCTATATCTCCCTCTAATGCATTGGGTAAAGATTTTTATCTCATGAGATAGACATGGATGGACAGTAAGTTAATCCGGTTCAGTGTTACATGACTGAAATGAGGAGTGAACTCGATTTAGAAAGGGACTTTGTCCACTAAGATGGTCTGGGCAGCAATTCCTTGGCTACTATGGAAATCATAACAAGTGCTGAATGGTTTCCAAAATTACATGTTTTATTCCCATGCTATTTTATCATGATTTATGTTCCATTATGATCTATGCCTTATGTACTTCCATGTTTTATGTCATTTCTCAAGATTTTTATGTTTAAACATTATGTTCATGTTTTTAAGTTCAAATGTATATGGTATGTTTTATTTTATCCATTCTTACCCTTACTGAGCATTTGAGCTCACCCTTTTTATGTTTTATTTTCTCCCAGGATTAAAAGAAAGGTTTTAGGTAAGGAAACAAAAGTGGAAGATCTTTATGGGAGATATTGAAGATCTTTCACCACGATTAGAAGATTACTTTCCAAGATTCAAAAGACACTAAACTATTACGGTCCTTGTGTGTCTGTATTTGTTATGTATTAAGTATTCCGCAAAAGTAATGTAATATCCATTTATGTCAAGATTCGGGTCTCTACAATTGGTATCAGAGGAAAGGTTTAGTCAACCTTTGGAAACTACGATGCAAAAACTTTAGTGAGATCTCTAGAGATATTTCTAAGGTATGTCCATGGATGTCCCTAAGGATTAGTATACGTATAAGTTATAGTCCTAGAATTGTGCTAAAGATCTTAGAATTAATCCTAAGATGTTAGATATTGAAGGTACTCCCCCTTTATTATGTTGTTTTCCTTAGCATGGTATTTGCCTCTCAAACTATTATTTTTGGGTTTTAGACGATGGCTGGAACCCGACAGAACTGTGTTTATCAATGTAATGGAAAATGAAATGATTGTCCTCCTGTCCAAACCAATTTCATGGGAGATGGAGTGCACAATCTTATTTCTATACTTACACAAGATATGAATCATTCTGGATTTCAAAATGAGCAGAGAAAGGAGCAACATTCAGTTGAATCCTTCATGAGGCAGCACCCAACTTCATTCAGCGGGTCTTCTGATCCCTTAGTGGCTGAATAATGGATTAGTACTACTGAAAAGATATTTTCAGTTCTACAATATTCTGAGCATGATAAATTCATCTTAGCAGTATATCGTTTGGAAGGTGATGCTGATCAATGGTGGAATCTTATCAAGAATATGAGGCAAAGAGATGAAATTGAGTCCATGGAATGGTACGAGTTCAAGAAATTGTTTTTAAGTAAGTACTTCCATCGTATTCTTCGAAAAAAGATGGAAAAGGAGTTTCTTGAGCTTAATCAGAAGGTTGATGAATCTATTGGTATATACGAAGAGAATTTTACAAGACTTGCAAGGTATGAATCTGGCTTTATCATCCAACCTGAAAGTAAAGTTGAGCAATTTTTCTGTGGCTTAAAACCAAGTCTTCGAAGGGAATTATCTATAAGAGACTTCATTAGCTATGATGAAATTGTGCGTTATGCTATCAAGGTAGAACTAGAAGTTGGTGTAACATATCCATCTCATGGTTTTGACAAGAAACAAAAGATGGAGTTCAAGGAGAAATCTCAGAACAATGGTGAAAAGAAGATGAATGTTTATTTATGGTCAAAGTGTGGAAAAAAGCATGGAAGAGATTTCCTAAAAGTTACTAGAAAATTTTTTAAGTGTGGAAAATAAGGTCATCGAGCAGTTGATTGTCGAAGTAATTGGAAAACGTTTTCTAATGATGTGAATAGAGAAAATACTACAGAGAACTCTCCACCAACACTTCAATGCTTCAAGTACAAGGAAATGGGGCATTATGCTAATAGATGCCCTAATCCATGGGTTAATGATGATCAACGTGAGCAACCTCTTAAGGCAAAGGATAAAGGGAAGTATAATGCGATCACTATTTGTGATGTTGAGTATGAAAATGATGTTGTGTAATGATTAAGTGTTTATGTAATGGGATTTAAAAATAGTATCACGGAATCTCATTTATGGTATTGTGGAATTTTGGAATATCTATGTATTGGGTTTCAATAATTATATGGTACTGGTAACCATGAATTGGTGATTGAAATATTTTTAGAAAGCAGATGAAATGTGCATAATGAAGGGGTAAGGAGAAAATAATATGATAGTAATCATGAGCTCATGACTGATACAAGGACTAAGTGATATTATGGTTTGAGTATATAGAATTTTTGGGATTTTGGTTTGTGGAAAGTGTTAAAATTTAACAACATTCATGTTTTCACTAAGGTTCAATGGGTATTCATTCTTCAAGAGAATACATGATTAAGGTATTCACATGTTTGTAATTTGACCAAAAAGATATATCTTATGATATATGGGGGATAAATGATGGAATTCACATGATTGTTATGTGACATTTCAAGTAATCAATTTATTTATACTATGAGCTTGGACCAAAGTATTTTAGATAAGCCTAAAGATTGGAATGGATTATGTTTGACATAAGTTAGTTCGATATTATTTATGGGATGTTATAGTAATGTAGTTTTAGAAAAAGGACAACCTGCAGGACAGGCGACAACCCATTGCGTCGGACAAGGATGTGGGAATCGAACCCACAACCTAAGTGCGACTGGCCTTTATCGCCTACCACTGGCCAACAGGAAATATCTGGTTAGTAGAAACTAGTTTTATTTTATTAAGCGGTATGCTATATGAAGTATAAGTTCATTTTTGGAACCATATACGATTAATCTAACCATAAGATGGACTTATAACTTTTTCTAACCTTTTGTTTGAAACAGATGGAATGACCCATCATTCTATCACATGATCTGCTAACACATCACGAATAAAAAATTCAACTTCATTTCTTTAAGGGATGAAGTGGAAAATGTTCAATTCACTAACAATAGTGAGATTGTACCAAAATCATGTAAGTATTTCTTTTAATTCATCAACATTAGGGAAATGATATTGAAAACCAAAAATGTTGTCCTAGTTCCCTTATATCCGATGAATCATATGGTACCTTAGATCATCACAAATATATAGCTTTGTGATTTTTGGATTTTTCATAGCCATGTTCTCTACCACTTTCCATTAGAACATGATGGTTAGGTTTCTCTTCCATATCCATATTTTCACCTATGTTCTCCTATGTGGAAACCCAGTGATTAGTTAATTTGGGTAACCGTTATGTTTCATACTTTAGTTTTTAAAGATTGGTTTTGGTATTCCTTTTTATGATGTGGGTTTTTATTAAAGAAACTTTCGAGTAGTAAACCATTTATAACCCCGACAAATTTCGAGGGTGAAATTCATTTTAAGGGGGGTAGAATGTAACACCCCGAGATTTTATGAAAAATATTCCTTTTAATTTTATTGATGTCTTGTGTTTTACGTTACAACAAAGGAGTCCTGCACAACATGTAACCCTAACTTGGCTGCATTACACACAATCGCGACCTTCCCCGATAGTGTGTGTTGTAGCAATACCGAGTTTCATTAAATAACGATATGTTATTGAAATATTATTAAAACTAGCTGTTATGAATAGTAAAAACCACTTTTTTAATTTTTTTAAATTTCAACTTTCAAAATGGACTTCATTTTTGGATTCGGAATATCAAAATTAGCTGAGGGTGAAATTTTGGTATTTTTCTGAAAACATTCAATTTTTGATGAATAGTGAAAACACTAAGTTACTATTTAAAAAACTACTTTTTATTTAAATAATTATTTATTTTATTTAAATTTATTTTAGATCAAAATTGACACATAATACCAATATAAGTTCAATGTAATTCATTGGAGTCATTTTATAATAATTTTAGATATATAAAAATTTTATTGAACTTTTGACCGTCTTTTACCCACCTCCTTGGAGAATTTGTAAATTTATATAAAACTTAATTTTACCATTTTGTGAATGAAATTTTGAAAATCCGAGAGACACGGTTGATGTCGGTATGTAAAATGTGGTTCAATGAGATGAAAATAATTTTTGGTGAATAATAACTTTTTACTTTAATTTACCACAATTGAAAGTAAATAGGGTAATTAAGGGTAAAAATGATATTATTATTACCCTAACACATGTACCAATTCTATTGGATAAGTGTAATTCGACCAAAAAAATCCTTAGGAATAAAATATGACCATTTAGGCCCACTTGGATTAGATTAGGACATTTAATATTAATGTATTTAAAGAAGGGTTAAAATATTTAGAATCAAAGTTTAATAAGTAAATCATTTTTAATATAGGGTTATAAATAAGATAAATTAGACTATAAGTATTCATTATAAAGATAAAATGATTTCCTACATAATGGTATTTTATTTATAAATTTTAGGCATTATATAATTTCATTTAATTTTGACACAATGATGATGTAGTAATTATCTTATTAATGAAATATTGACATAATTGATGTTATAAATACCCAAATAAATGTAATTTGAGACTTTTTTTGAATTCCACTAATTTTATAGGTTAATATGACTTGTTAGTATTGATTTAGTTAACTGTTTTCGAACTAATCATTCTGTTATGATTTTCACAAAAATCAATTACCAAATAGTGTTAAAATTGACATAAAATAGTTTTTAAAAAAAATATTATATTATTAATTGTTATTTTATTCCTAAAAATCTAATGTTCGGAAAAATGACTTAGATAAGGTTATATATATTAATAATAAACAACTTGGGGTTCGTTTGGCTTGTTATAGTAAGTTTATTAACCTTATAGTGTAAGAACACAAAAAGACACGGTAAAAGTAAAATTATCTAACTTAAAGTTAAATCTAAATGATAAGATTAAAATAGTAAACTAAACTTAACCAAATTATATTTCCTGAGAGGATTTCGACCCATCCCCAACTTAGCTTCGAAATATATTAATTTGAAGCTATTTAAAACTGAATATGGCTTTATAATAAAATAATATTTTTAGTTTTTCCAAAGGTGCCCCTCTCCTCCCTTATAAAAGGGAACCTCCTCCCTCTCTTCCTAACACCACTTTGAGCCTTCAAGCTCGGCCAAACCCTACCAAATTCTCTTCTCCACTTCCCTAGAAACATCCTAGATGTCCTGGTCATCTTCAAAGAGAAATTTTAGTGCCCTAAGAGGAGGTCTCAAAGAGGCGCTTCAAATAAGAGGAGGTTCAGATCCATACAAAGCATATCAGACCTAAGGTAAGGGATAAATTTTCAATCTCATTTTTATCCGAGATTACTTATACGTAAGTATTTACTAGGGTTACGTTTATCATCTATGACCATGTTTTCTAAAAATGTTTTCATAAAATGTTAACAATTCTTCTATGAATTGTTAAAGTCATTTTTACCCTTTATTGACTTTTTACCACATTGTATAAATGGAATCTTTCCTTTGGTTACCATATAAGGTACTTTTTGACTTTTCCGACAAAAGTATGAGGAGAATGTTATTTTTAACTTATACAGCGTGAACGGATTTTTACGGTTTCATAACGCCTCATTTCAAGAAGCTTCCTCTACAAGATTGCATGATTATTTTCAACAAAACCCTTTTCTTTTAAAATTTCATGGAATTTTGTGAAAAGAAAATGATTTTAAAGAAGAAAGGATATTTTCCTCAAGAATTCATTTCAAGTGTTTTGTCAAAACTATTTTCCATCTAAGATGACATTATTTCATATGTGTTTGTTTCAAGTAATATGTCTCTATGATTTAAATGGTTTCAATTTTCTTATGATGAAATGATATCAAATATTTATGGATTATGTTATGATGGCATGATGTTTAAGAATCCCATTTTATTATATGAGTTATGCTATGTTGTATGATTTATGATTTTGTGGCACACGAAAGAATGATTTCATTATGAGATGGGTGGGACCTATATCTTTCTCCAATGCATTGGGTAAAGATTTATATCTTATGATATAGACATGGATGGAACGGTAAGTTAATCTGGTTTAGTGTTACAGGACTGAAATGAGGAGTGAAATCGATTCAAAAAGGGACTTTATCCCATAAGATAGCCTTGGCAGCAATGCCTTGGCTACTATGGAAATCATAACAAGTGCTGAATGGTTGCCACAATTACATGTTTTATTCCCATGCTATTTTATCATGATTTATGTTCCATTATGATCTATGCCTTATGTACTTCCATGTTTTATGTCGTTGCTCAAGATTTTGATGTTTAAACAGTATGTTCATGTTTTTAAGTTCAAATGTATGTGGTATGTTTTATTTTATCCATAATTAACCTTACTGAGAATTTGAGCTCACACTTTTTATGTTTTATTTTCCCCCAGGATTAAAAGAATGGTTGTAGGTAAGGAAACAAAAGTGGAAGATCTTTATGGGATATGTTGAAGATCTTTTACCACGATTAGAAGATTACGTTCCATTTTTCCAAAGACACTAAACTATTACAGTCCTTGTGTGTCTGTATTTGTTATGTATTATGTATTCAATAAAAGTAATGTAATATCCATGTATGTCAAGATTTGGGTCTCTATAGGTATCATGCTTCTAAATATATCTCAATGAATCGTGGAGGAAAGATGGATGACCATTGGCCTATATAAAGGGAACACTACACCAAGGACGATTATGTGCATTATTGAATCACACATATTAGAGATATGATATTTATAAAACCTTAATTTTGATCCCTTTTTATTGTTCTTATTTTTAAAAACAAATTTTAATCCTCAAAGGATCGCATCTATTTCTTGTATGCTGGCGGTGTCAGTTCCCCTCTTAGAAAGTTATCAATTTCTTGTATGCTATGTATTTTTTATAATGAATGTAAATAATTTTATCTCCATTTTTATTCCATTTTCCAAGTTAATTATTTACTAAATTTTCTTAATTTAGTTATAAGATGGCCATTATAATTGGCACATTCATCACGTAAAAAAAGTATCTTATTTCTTATATCTCTTCATTTTTTATTAGATTTGATTTATTTTGATATGTTTTATTATTATATTTTATGAATGAGTACAAATATTAGTTATAATCATGTAAATAGACCTCCAACGTGATAGGATAAATACTAAATATGCATAAAAAAAATATTTCAATGATTATAATGTATTACCAAAAAATTTGGCCGAGTCACGTGAGGTGTTATTTACATTCAACCTTTCTAATTTGAAGTCATTATTTGTGCCATGTTTAGTTGATATTAATTTTTTTACTTTTGTATGATTCACTACCTATAGGATTGTGCAACTGAATTGCAGTATATATATAGATTGTTAACTTGTAATTTTCCTTAAACATCGAAGGAAGAAAATACACAGTATGTAATTCATGTTTTTCCAAGCTAATGACAGTTGTGAATGTCATAAAATTTCTTCAAAAAATCAATGTTTAGGGATTCCAATGTCTATTTTCAGTAGTATTTTTTTAAAAAAAAAAACAAAATAAAACGTGTTGTTGCTATCATTGACGGTTAAAAATACCCACCTTAATACAATGGATAGAAGCATTTTTAGTATTTTTTTTGAAAATAACCATAAAGATATTTTTTTTAAAACCATAAATATAGTTTGATATGTTTGTATAGAATTAATTTAACTATTTTAATATTATTATATGAGTGATCCATTTTTTTAAATCATTAAATGTTAATTTTTTTAAAGAAACATTTTAATTTGAAGGTGCGTTTGAAAATACATCTCAAAGAATCACCAAGGATGATGGAATGCTACCAGCCTATGTAATATAAGGCCAAACCATAGATGAATAAGTGTATTATTTCAACATTTATATTGGTGATATGATATTTTTCAAACATTTCTTTTTTTGAAACCTTTTTTTCACTTCTATTTTATAAAAATAATTATAATCATCTTAGGATTGCTTCAATTTCTTATATGTTGGTGGTGTCAGTCCCCATCTTAGAAAGTTATCCATTATTGTATGCTATTAATTTTATATAATGAATATAATTAATTTTCTCTTCATTTTTTTTTCAAATTTTCAAACATAATAATATAATAATATTTTATAATACGATTCTTAGACATCTAATATATTTTTCACATAAATAATGTAAAAAATTGAATTATTTTATCTATATCCTCATTCTTAATAGATTTGATATATTTTTAGACTTATTATTATTATATTTGATGCATGAGTTGGCATATTATTTGGTGTAACGTAAATTTACCTCCATCATCATCACATCCCGACCCAGTTTTTCCTTTAGTTTATTATTTTCTTGGTGTTGGATCTTTTGGTTATGGTTTGGGTTGAGTTCCTAGTGATAATTTTTTAGTTTCAGATGTTTCTGTGTGGTTTTTAGCTATATGGACAGTTTGATCATGGTTTGGTCCAAACCATGTAATGCTCGAGACAAACTATTCTACTCCTGGTTGGTGTTTGAAACAATGAACATGGATTTCACAACATAGAGGAAACCTCATGGTAATAATCGAGGAAGGATCTATCATTTGACAGAGCTGAGTTTTACACTTGGCACATGGTATCCCAAACTAAGCTTCTAGCCCATGCGGCTGTCCCCCTTCTCTGGTAGGGAGCACATAGTTTTTGAATTGTTTGGAAATCCATGTGTCCAGAACGTGTGAGTTTCCCAGGTTCATTAAAAAATTAAAATTCCTCATTTTAACCTCCCTATTTTTAACCCATTTCAGGTTCTCCTCCAATTTTCTCAAGTTAGTTTCATGAGAACACCTCTCAAGCCCCTATACTTTCGTTATTCTCCCTCCATGGTTTCTTCTCTAAGATTTCTAGGTTAGTTATTCATGGTTTTTGGGTGTTTTTCCTTCTCTTCACTCCTCCCTCTTCTTGTTCTTGGCTCTTCCTTGTTGGGGTTCACTATTATCCAAATCCTAGGTTAAAGGGATGATGTTTGGATTGTGTTTCATGATTCTAGGATGTGCGTATCATCCCTCGGGCTTGGTCTTCCCTCTATTAGAGTTTCTATTCATTCACACATCATTAATGTAGGTGTTTTCATCCATTTATTTTCCAACACATTCCATTTGATTCTTGATATTTTATAAATTTTCTTTAAAATTGATTCCCTTTCTTGTGGTGTTTTAGTGTAATTTATTTTGGAATTTATATGATAGAATTTTGGTTGAAACGTGTTTTTAAAGGATTTACATGATTATTAATATATGTATATGTATATAAAGTGTTTGATAAAATGAATAATGGTCTTTCAAATACATTTTGTAGTTTTAGAAAAAGTGTGTGGTGTGATTTAGGTTGTGGTTAAATGTAGTGTTTTGTGAAACTTTGGAATTGAGGTTAGCGTGTGGTTTTGGTGACTCTTATGGTTGAAATGCTTGTTGTGATTATTAAATTGAAACTCTTTTTATTTTGTGGCTTACAAGAAGTGTTCCATTGGATGCAGAATCATCCATATGTGAATAGGGTGAACATATGGATGGGAACACAAATTATAATGGACCTTCTAAATGATATTTTCCTTAAACCCTAGATTTCAAACAAACTTTTCTTTTTTTCCTATCCTCTTATATATCCCTACTCTTTACAGATGACTCCTCAATTAAAATAATGGTTACCAATTGGTTATTTGATCTCCAAATGATCATAAATGAGGTCCTAAAATGTGTTTCCTAAATCTAGGACTGTTAGGAATCTTGTGGTATGGTTTTGTTTCAAAATGACATAAAGGTCTGTTTGGTACCTTTTTATCATGTTGCATGTTTTCATCTTTTTTTTGGAAATGATATTGGAAATGGAAATGTATTTACAAATGTGAGGGTCTATTAGAATATTATGATGTTTTAGAAAATGGTTTTAAATATCACGTGATATGAAGGCCTAGTTGGTACTTGTGTATAACTTGATATGTAATGGGAACCTCTATGGTTGTCCCTCCAAGGATTAGTTCATCATAGAGTTGGTTTTAGAGTTTGGTCTAGGAAAGAATGGAAGATTCAATGGGTTATTAATTTATGAAATGCCTGCTATGACCACCTTATTATTCCTGTACTTTTATCATGGGATTATTGGGTGTCATCAAGAGGTTAGAGTGATGTTTTCTTCCTGACCCTGATTAGATGGGTTGTTACCTCTTGATTTTGTTAAGAGGATAGGTGGGTTGTGCCACTGATGAGGCTTTTTTAGAGCAGCGAGGTTGGTTATTGAATACAGAGCTACACAATATGGTCGAAGGTGAGTCTAAACTGAGTATGTTTAGGGATATCTTATTGAGATGTTTATAAAATTTCCATGATTATCATATGTATGTTCAATTTTACTTATAATTCACTTTAGTTTCTTTTTATCACTACTAGTTTATGTCTTTTTGTTTAGTGTCATTTATTTTCAGCATAACCTTGAACTAACTGGAATATATTCTTCATTGGGTTTTTGTTCTATAAACTAGATTACGGGAATGGAAAACCATTTTATAAAGAAAAGATGGGTGTCTTGTTTCTAAGAGTGGTTTTCCTAGAAATATGTGTTTGGTTCTTTAAAATTATAAAACCCCACTATCTAACTATATTTTACACAAGTGTTTATATACTATTTTAGGAAAGGATATGAATGAAATCTTTGGTTCTTACCTACAGATGTGTTTTATGCTCGCACCCTATTTGTTCCACAAAGCATCAGTAGACACGACCTATTTTATAGGTTATTGATTCTTGTTTAGGTTTCATTTGGATTAGGGTGGTTCTTTTGAATTATAGTGACCAATAGGTACCATGGAGATCATGTCAATATTGATTGGTTTTAGTTTTAATTTTAGTTTCTATTTGGTTCATTTTTGGTATTTGGATCTGGTTATGTATTTATTAATGTCCAGTTATTGGTTAGTGTCGTGTACTCTATTTTGGATAATTTATTTTAGTTGTGTGCTGGGAAAATCATCCCCATATATATTATACTTGATTCTCAGTTATTTTCATGAACCCATGAGGATAGGAAACCCCTCTTAGGCCATGTAATAGGGTGGGTTAGGTGTTGGGTTGGATGGGAGCCCAACCCGGTACATGAAAAAATGGTATTAGAGGAGCCAATTGTTATTTGGGGAATTAGGTAGACTAGATATTAGACTATTAGGACTCAAGAGGTAGGTATGGGAAGATCATCATGATCTCTTGCTTATTATGAACCTCATACTACAAGTGGAATTCAAAGATTTTAGTCTCTTGTTTTGGTTTTTGGGTTTGTGGTTTGGGGGATGACACAGTAGGTGATCTAGTGTTGTACAATGGGATTTCATAAAGTATCGGCTGAAGTGGAGCATGATTACATGGTTCAATATTATTCCATTGTTTGATTCTCACTAGGGTATTGGTATGCTAAACAATGTGATCTAGTTATGCATGGTCATTAGTTCCCCTTCTGAGGATTTTGGTGTGAGTCATGTTTTTGTTTGGTTACGGTCAGTGTGGGTGGGTTTTAAATGGAAAAAAGGTTTTTGGGAAAACAATTTTAAAAATAAAAAGTATTTTAGGGTATTTTTTTACAATTTATATTTAGTGTTCAAATTGGATATGAAAGTGATTTGGCTAATTTGAGAAGTAGAACTAAAATAAAAGTGCTGATTTTTGAAAATGAATTTTGGTATCGTTTTACGGTGTTAGGATTTTTATTTGGATGTTTTGGATTGGGATATTTTTTGGGTTGAGTTTTTTTAGGTGTTGATCTGGTTTGGTGTCCTTTCTTATTTTTTGTATGCCACCCAGAAAGGTCTCTAAGGTTTCTAGTGTGTTCTGTTCAACTATTATCCCTTACCAGAATCCTATTAGAGTGGAGGATTCTAGTTCGTCCTAGTTTTTATAGGGTTTTCAGGGTTATCAAGGTTTAGCAGTGGATATGGAGTGGATTGAGAAAGTTAAAGGTGTCTTCAGGTCATTTAGAACTCTCAATGATGTGAGGCTGTGATTTGATCTGATTTCATTTGAAGGACGTAGTTTAGATCAGTGTATGGTGATGATCTTGTCAATGTTGCAAGTTATGATGTATTGTGAAGTAATTAATACCACTTTTATCTTATGTTTCATGCCTAAGGAGGTAAAGGCAAGGAATGTTCCAGAGCTATGGGGAATTCAGTAAGCTCTGAAGATGATGAAGGCCAATGTTGTTCGCTTTAAAGAGCTGGTTCAATTTTCTGCAGAGATAGAATTATAGGATTAGTTGAAAGTTCCACTCTTCATCTTGGATCCTAATATGAGGATTAAGGAACGAGTCCTCTCTTTTAGATATGTTCTATTTGGGAATATCATGGATGAGGTGCTTCTAGAAAAATTGGTTTCTGGAGTGCAATATATGGTAGTAGGCATTACAATTTCTCTTGGAACTCGTGAAGGTTCTATATTTGGTGAGAGGTTTATGATAGAGGAATCTATTCCTTAAGAGTCCCCTACATTATTTCTAGATTCTAGTTTGCTTGTGTGTGTTTAGTATAGTAATTTCAGGAACTTGAATCTATATTTCTTTAATCCTTTTAAGACTTATCATCAATGTGGCCATTTGGGTCACGTAGAGAAGGTTTTTCTAGAATAGGATGTACTAACAAGAGGATGTCATCTTATTTCTATGGGGAATTAGTTGGTTCATGGAAACATGGCTTTGGCTATAGGCCTTATAGTGAATCTCTTCACACTATCTGAATTATTTGGTATGTGGGGGTTATTTTCCATGATTTTTTCTCCAACACATAATTTTAGCTTGTTAATGTTTCTTACTTATAGTTTTCTCTATCGTAGTGGGTTCCTCCTAGTTATAATTGGATAGTGTAACTATCTTCTTGTATGTTTTGTGGTTATGTTTCATTTTTAGATTCCTATGTGGTTATTATTTGTGCATCGGTTTTGGATGTGGTTTTTGGTTGTGATCATTTTGGATATGTTTATGTTTGATGGAAAAAATGACTTGTGCTTTGATATGGTGCTTGTTTTGAGTTCCTTTTTCTAGGGAACCATGTTTTTTGTGCTTGTTTAGTGTTGGGAGTTATGGTTTCATTGATTTCATGTTGGTAATTTTTGTGTTTTCATGCTAGATAGTTTCTTGGGGTGGGTCATACCCTTTCCTATTCTATTCTCTATGGTTCTTGTTGTTGTGTTTCTATTTAGAGTAGGTTTGGTGTGAATTTTGGAGCAAAGGGTCACCCTGAGGCTCATGGTTTTCTTAGGTCTCATTTAGTGTTGCGCTCAAATCTTGTTCGATGTTATGATGGATGAATTTCTAGGGGAATTTATTTTGGTTTTAGTGAAAATTATGAAACCCCAACCATGTGTTTTCTTCTATTTAATTCTTTTCATGGCGCAAGATATTTTGTTTGAGGTTAAAATTGAGTTCTAATGATAATTTTTGAGTTTTAGAGGTTTTTAGATGGTTTTTATCTCTATGAAAGGTTTGGTCCAAACTATGAGAGTTCTAGGAAACAATGTGTATCTCCTAGGTGGTGCCTAGGACATGTCACATAGATCACAAAAAATTATTGGAAACCATGCTTAAATCATGTAGGAAGACTCTATAATTTGCAAGGGTTAAGTTTCATGGTCATTGATTGATTTCCTAAACTATGAATCAAGCATGTGTGGGTGTCCCCATGATATAGTAGGGTGTTCAAGGTTGTCACATGGTTTGTGAGACCATGAATCCAAACTATATGAGTTTCATAGGATAATTACAAACTTTAAATTCCTCCTATTAACCCTCCCTCTTTTAATCCATTTCGGGTACTCCTTCCCCTTTGTTAACCTCAGTGCATGAGAGGGAAACCCAATATCCTCTCCACTAGTTCTCCTCCCTCCAGGTTTTCTTCTCCAATATTTTTGGATAAGTTCTTCTTGGTTTTTGTGTTTTTTCCTTTTCTTATCCCCACCCAATTACTACTCTTGTCAATTGATCAGTGGGGTTCTCTCTTGAAAAAAACCTAGGGTAAATGGAACATTTTTGTCTTCTGTTTCTTGATGTTAGGTTGTGAAGAACCTCCCTCAGATTGGTTCTAACATCTCTTGGATTTTTATTGAATTCAATTGTCAATATGATAAGTGTTTACATATATTTATTTTTCATCACATTCAATTTCTTTATTTATCTCTCCTCAATGATTTTAAAATATTATACCCTTTCTTATAGTGTGTCAGTTTAAATTGTTTCGGAATTTATATGACAAAAATTTGGTGGAAACTAGTTTTCAAAGGAGTTCCGTGATTATTTCAATATATATATTTATGTAAAGTGTCCGATAAAATAAATAATGACCTTTCAAATTTATTTTTTAGTTTTATAAAAACTGTGTGGTGTGATTTGGATTTTTGTCAAATTATGAGTTTTGTGAAATTGTGGAATTGGGAATGTTCTATGGTTTTGGGGACTTTTATGTTTGAAATGATCTTTGTGATTATTAAATTTAATCTCTTGGTATTTTTTGGATTCCAACATGTTTTCTATTGGATGTTGTAACATCCATATATGCACGAGGTGCACATATCGGTGGGAACACAAATGATAATTACCTTTATAAATGATACTTTCCTTAAATCCTGGTTTTCAATCCACATTTTCTTATTTCCTATTCTCTTACTTAGTCCTTCTATTTAAATATGTTTCCTAAAAATACCCAATAGTTACCAAATGGTTCTTTGGTTCCAAATGACCATAAATTTGGTCCTAAAATGCGTTTCCTAGTGCTAGGGATGTTTGTCATCTTGAGGTGTAGTTTTATTTGAAAATGTCATAAAGGCCCATTTGGAACCTTTTTATCATGTTGTATGTTTTCATATAGATTTTTGAAATGATTTTGAAAATGTAATTTTATTTGGAAATGTGAGGCTTGGTTGTAATATTTTTATTTTTAGGAAAATAGTTTCAAATATCATGTGATATGAAGGCTGTAATGGAACTTGTGTATGGCTTGATATGTGATGCGAACCTCTATACTTGTCCCTATGAGGGGAAGATCATCGCATAGTTGGTGACATAGTTTGGGCTAGGAAAGCACATCTGAATTTGTGGGTTCTTGGATTATGCCATGCATGTGATGACCCCCTCAGTCTCTAAGTACTATTATCATGATATTCCTAGGTTTCATCTAGAGGGTTGAGTGGTGGTTTCTTGCTGACTCCGAGTACCTCTAGATTTGTTAAGAGGTCTAGTGTGTTGTATCACTACACAGTATGATTTAGAGAATCTGGGTTGGTTATTGGGTATGGATCTACACCACATGATAGAAGATGACTCTGAATAGAGTATTTCTAGGGATTTATTCTATAGATTTTTAAGAAATTCCCATTATTTTTTTATATATGTTCTATTTTACTAATACTATACTTTTGTTTCTTTTTTATCCATACTAGTTTATTCCTACTTGTTCAGTTTCCTTTATTTTAAAAATGTTCTTTAACCACTTGGTATAGATTCATCCTTGGGTTTCAGTTTTGTAAACTAGATTTTGGGGATGAGAAAATATTTTTAAAAGAAAAGCAGTGTGTATTATTTCTAAAAGTGGGTTTTCCTAGAAAGTTGTGTTAGTTATTTAAAATAAAAAACCCTATTTTATAGATGAATTTCATGCTAGTGTTTTTGGACTATTTTGGGAAGAAAATGTATGGGGTCTATGGTTCTTACCTACTAATCTATTTTATGCTCACACCATACTTATACCACTTGGCATCGGTAAACCCAAACTATTTTACAGGTTCGGGTTTCTTATGGTGCATGTTGGTTCTTATGGATGGTGGTGACCAAGAGGTCACATGGAGATTGTGTCAGACATGGTTTTTTTTAATTTCTATGTGGTTTAGCTACTGTTTTATCTTGATTTGGTTATATATTTATTGATTTTTAGTTATTGGTTAGTGTTTATACTTTATTTTGGTTCATTTTTTAAGTTATTTATTGGAAAAAATTATTCCCATCTATAATATCTTTGATTACTGACATTTTTCACTAGCCTGAGAGGATTATGAACACCTCTTGGGCACTATCATAGGATGGGTTAGGTGTCAGGTTTGATGGAATCTCATCATGGTTCATGAAAATCATGACAAGATCAAAATAAAATAGGATTGATTATAATGTATCATCAAGAAATTTGGCTATCGTGGGAGGTATTATTTACACCGAACATTTTCTATTTCTCATTATGATCCTATACTTATTTAGTTTATATGAAAATATTTACTTTTTTATGTTTTACTACCTATGGGCTTGTAAAACTCAATTGCAATATATATGGATTGTTAACATGAAATTTTCCTTAAACCTTGAATGATGAAAATAAACAGTATGAGTTTCATGTTTTTATAAGGCAATGTTTGTTTCCAATTTCATAATTTTTTTAAAAAAAGTAGTGTTTGGGTGCACTAATGACAGTTTCCAATACATTTTTTTTAAAATGAAATAAAATAAAACTTGTTTCGACTATCATTGATAGTTGAGAATACCCACCCTAATATAATGGAATGAAGAATTAGCGATATTGTTTTTGAAAATAACCATGATGGTATTTTTTTAAAACCTAAATATAGTTTAATATGATTTTGTATAATTAATTTTAACTATTTTAATATTAATATTTGATTGATCATTTTTATTAAAACATTAAATTTAATTTTTTTTAAAAAATATTTTTAATTCAAAAGTGTGTTTCTAAATATATATACAAGAATTTTGGAGGTGATATTGTACTCCATCATGCTATATAAAGAGAAGGATACACCAAGGAATAATTAGTGAATTATTGAAATAAGCATATTGGTTATATGATATCTATTTAACTTTCCCTTTTTATGCAATTTTTTTGTTCTTATATTCTAAAACTAAGTATAATAATCCAAGGATTGCATCTATTTCTTTTAAGATTGAGGTTTTGGTTCCCCTCTTGGAAATTTATCCATTTTTGTGTATGATGTTAATTTTGTATAATTTTTATTAATAATTAACTCAACACTTTTTTCAATTTTCCAGCTTAATTATTTTGTAAATTTTCATAATATGGACCTATTATAACCAATATAATTAACACATTCATCATGCAAAACAATTGCCTAATTTTATTTATCTCCACATTTTTAATAGATTTGATTTATTTTGATATTTTCTATTATTATATTTTATGAATGAATTGAAAAATTTATTATCTTCATATAAATTCCCTCAATCATGATATGATCCAAACAAAAGAGGCATAAAAATGTTTACTTTGATTATTATAATGGGTTATTAAGAAATTTTAATTAGTCACATAAGGATTTCTTTAAATACATCATTTTATATTTCCAATTTTGATTCATTTCATGTTTATTTCATTTGAAAATATTTAATTCTGTATGTTTTACTACCTATATGCTTATGAAACTCAATTTCAACATATATATGTCTTGTTAATGTTTAATTTTTCTTAATCATCGATGGATAAAAATACACTGTATGGGCTTCAAGTTTTTCAAAGACAATTGAAATCTCCAATGTCATAATTTTTTTTAAAAAAATTGTGTTTGGGGTTGACAATGACCCTTGTAAATAACTTTTTTTGAAGTTAAATAAATCAAAACATGTGGTAATTTTCATTGATGGTTGAAAATTTCCACCAAAATATAATTTCCGGAATCATTGCCAATATTTTTTTGAACCTAACAATAACGATAATTTTTTGAAACCAGAAATATAGTTTGATATGATTGTATATAATTAATTTAACTGTTTTAATATTATTATTTGAGTGGTCCTTTTATTAAAAAAATAAACTTCAATTTTTTTAAAAAAAATATTTATTTGAATTTGAAAGCGTGTTTTGGAATATATCTTTAAGAATCAAAAAGGGGATATGGCACACCATCAGACTATATAAAGAGAAGGCTTCACCATAGCTGAAAAACTGAATTATTGAAACATTCTTATTAGTAATATTATGTCTATAATTTTTTTTCTTTTTTTATCCCTTTTTGTTCTTTTGATTTTTTAAAACTAAATATAATCATTCAATGATTTCATCCATTTATTTTATGCTAGCAGTGCCATTTTTTCTCTTGGAAAGTTATCTATTTATTTTGTTCTATGAATTTTGTATAATTAAAATAAATATTAGTCTTTTATTTTATTTTAATTTTCAAACTTAATGATTTTTTAATTTTTCCTAATATTGTTCCATGACTGTAATTATAATTATTGCATTCATCATTGAAAATAATTGAATTATTACCATTACCACCTCATTTTTTACTATATTTGATTTATTTTTATATTTATTATTATTATATTTGATTCATGAGTTGAAATATTATGTATCAATGTAAAAATTTCCCTCTATAATTATTGGATCAGAAATAAATAGGCATAAAAAATCTTATTTTTTTGATTATAATGTATCATCAAGACATTTGGAATAGTCATGGGTGGTGTTATTTACATCCAACCTTTTATATTTCTATTCATTATATAGTCTATGTTTAGTTCATATGAAAATATTTATTTTTGCATGTTTTACTAACAATGGGCTTGTGCAACTCAATTGATGCATATATATGGCTTGTTAACTTTTAATTTTCTTTAAACATCAAATGAAACAAATACACAGTATTGAATTCTTGTTTTACCCAGCCAATGGATCTTTCCAATGTCGTAATTTTTGTTTAATAAAATTAGTTTTTGGTACCTTCTATGATGGGTTCCCAAAGATTTTTTCTAAAAAATATGATAAAATAAAACATCTAGTGACTGTCATTGATGGTTTCAAATACCCACTCTAATACGATGGCATTAAGCAATGTCAATATTTTTTGGAAAGTAACCATAATGATATTTTTTATACCATAAATATAGTTTGATATGATTGTATATAATTAATTCAACTATTTTAATATTATAATATGACTGATATTTTTAATTAAAACATTATATATTAAAATTTTTAAAAGATCATTTGAATTTGAAATCAAATTTACAAATATATCTTAATGAATTGTAGTGGGTAGATGACATATAATTAGCCTATATAATGGGATGGATACTCCATGTCTGAACATGAATCCTACTAAGTCCTGTTTGGGAGAGAAGGAAGAATGTTATTGGTAGAAATGAACCTGAAATAGTGGATGGAGTTGTAGAAACAACAGCAGGGACCAAAGATTTTTGATTATTCACCCACCAAGGTTCTTTCACTACATCCATAATTTACATTTATCCTTTAAATTTCATATTAGTGTTCATTAAAATTCATCTTTTGCGTGATTAGAAAATTGAAAATAATGATGGATAAAACATTAAAATTGGTTCTTCTTAATTGTCATTCCTTTCAAATCTCTATTATTTTACATTGTTTTGTAAGTTTTCAATAAGTGTTGTCAAACATAGGCTAAGTGACTCACACATAAAAACACACACAAAATCTCCATTGCATGAATATAATTCAAGTCAATGTGATTATATATATTTTTTCCAATTGTACATTTACATGAGGTAGTTTGTTGGGATGTTAAAAAATTAGTTTGGAAGTCGAACCTCTTAGTATCAAGTGTGTCATTTAGTTGAAAAGGAATGCACAAATATAGAATTATGAGACATAAAAAGCATGTAGTGTTGCATGAATTTAGAATTATTTTAATACATTTGGAAAATTATGAATCTTTTATTTCTTATATATTTTCTATCAAGATGAAATATTATCAAAACTTAAATAGAAATGTATATACGGTCCCCTCAATGTTGTTTCATTCTTACATTATGTACCCCACCTATGAGTGACAGTTTCATTTTTTTACATTAAATATTTTCCATTTACTAGCCTACTATCCCATGTCAATCATAGATAGGTGAACAAGTATAATTTTCATAATTCAAAAAAATATTATTTTAATTTTTGGAATCTTTTTTATTTTATATTACGTATACTGACCAGATGTAATTAGTCATATTTAATGTTTTTTACATGTTTAATTCTTCATCCATGGATAATTTCATTTTATTTATATAAAATCTTGTTTTTTGGTGAATTTTTTTATTTATTTTCATTTTTATAGTTGAATTTTGTCATTTTTTATTGGTTTTAGAGATTAAAAGATAATAGTGGAAGTGTCATAGGTTATTATAAAATGACAATGAATATTATGTAATAATATTTTTTTACTAATAAAATGAGTATGGGTAACTGTAAATGGAAGATGAAAATGTCATAAATTTGTTTTAAACAAATGTGTTGGGGACCTCCAATGAAATTTTCCAATATCATTTTTTTCCAAAATAAAATATTTGGTGACTATCATGCATGGATTAAAATAAAAACCCTTATACGACCTCAAATCAATGATTGGAATCATTTCCAATATTTTTAAAAAAAATAATAATAGAGATAATTTTTTAAACTGTAAATATATTTTGATATTATTTAATAGAATTAATTTTTTATTTTTAATATTATTATTTGAATGATCCTTCTTATTAAAACATTAAATATTAAAATAAAAAAACAATTTGAATTCCAATTAGAGTTTCCAAATATATGTCAAATAATCATGGAGTAGGCCATCGACTTATACAAAGGGAAGGGTACACCACGACCAAACACAGACCCCACTACTTCTTTTTAGGAAGAGATGGAATAAAGTTGCTGGTGGTAACTAACCTAAAATGGTGGAGGCAGCAGTAATGGAAGGGATTTCCCAAGAACTATATTGAGGAGGAAGATAGAGATGAATAATATCACAAGTTCCTCACATGGGTTTTGTTAATGGTGAATTTTATTAAATGATTTCTTTTAGAAAATATATTAAATTGAAATGATGAAAACCCATGATTTGGTTTGGATTGAAGGGGGAATGAATTGGTGAAAAAACCATGTTTTGGTTTTGAAATTTAATTGGAATATTGGGACTAAAAATTATAAAATTGAATTGTAAATGATGATTGATTTCAAATGAGATGGTTTTCTCACTATTGATTGATTGGGAACTTGTGATCCTGGGTAATTAGTGGGTTATTTGTGATAAACATACTAGGATCTTGATCCCCTATAAATGGATTGATGATGAACACTCTAAAAAAACATAATTCGGTATGATTATCCCTAATGGGATATTTATGATTCATATTCAGCCTGATTCCGAGGGATTTGTGTACACTTTTTCATCCGTGATCACTCTTTTGAGAAGTGTGAGGATCCAATAGTCAAAAATTAATATTCTTCTAGGCATATGACCTTGGTGATTATTGTTATGTTTGATTTCATTATATATTACCTCTATTATAATTTTTTTACTCTTTCCACTTGATTTATATAAAATGATTATTTAAACCATGTTTGGAATGTTTATAATCTATTAAAATGAAATCTTTTTTATTTTAAATATGAATATGATATGTTATTCTATGACATATTTTATTTAAATTTAATGAATGGTTGGTTTATTGATATTCCATTTATTATAGAACACTTGGTGAGACCCTACTCAGCTTCATTGCTCAGACCATACTATTTCCTTTGGTATCTTATAGATTTTCTTATTCCATGCATGAAAAAAGGGAAAGTACAACTAGGAGGAATTGGATGTTCTCAATCATTTGGGATTAGAGTGAATTAGGTTATTGGTGGAGATGAAATCCACTTGTTACAACAGAATTTTCAGTTTTATCATTTTATATACTGAGTACTTTGATGATGTACTAGTTTGGATTTTATTGTACCTGTTTGTTTCTAGTACTTTCCACTTTCAGAGTATTGAGTAAATTGACTTTTCTATTTATCTATCGCTATTTTTGTGGAAAATTTGTCCCGTATTTCATCTTTTATAATGTCAGGTAACAGTGTCCAACCCTTGGGGATTGAAAATGACCTTCGAACTATGTTGGTGTCGGCTTTAGTATTAGGGTACTTGGGTATCTAAGTTGGTTTGGGATAAATCTTTTTTTTGGGATTTGTGTAAGGGTAAATATAAAATTCTAAGTACTATGTAAGGATTTGATGAAGTTTCTATATGTGGTGTAATGGTATGATCCTATATTCAATGGATGTGTATGGGGAAATCTTATGCTATGTAAATTCGAGGATGATTCTTCAAGCACTCCATAGAGGTAACCACATTTTTCTAAAGGATACATAAGGGAAACCCGAATGTTGGGTAATGTTTGGTTGAGTTTCTTAATGGAAATATAGAGTTACATAAGTATTAATCCAATTTTCTTATTGGTACATATGGGTAACACTACAAACTTAAATGAAAACAATGAGCTATGTATTGGTAAAACCATGTTACCCTTACACAACACTCTTTTTAGGAAAATATAATTTAAAACCCTATTTTTCATTTCATCTATCCCAACTCAGACTTGTAACGTGGTTTCATAATTTTTAAAATCCTAAAATCATTATAATTAATTATCTTTACTCTGTTAAAGTTTGTAACACTTTTATAGAAGTTTTTAAATAATTAACAATTTATAAAATATTAAAATAAAAATTAAATAATGAATTTATTTTGGGTTTTTCAATACTATAAACCTGAACATTCATTATATTTCATAAAAATAAGTAGACCTCTTACTAAATTATTTTATTTTCCCATTGATTTTGGGTAGTCAAGAATTCCTTATTCAAAATTGGTTAAGTATTCTTTGATCAATATAATATTTTTATCCTTTTCGAGGTGTGGTATAACCCTCCTTTTTTTGTCTTCTTTTTGGGTGCACTATTTTAAGAAGATGGTTCCACATAGGAATATATATTTATATTCTCCTTATTTCATGATATATTTGATAATTATATCTTTCTAAAGATTTATAAAAAAGGATAAATAATTCTTAAATGATAACAACCCATAATTATAAAATATTGATAATGAATAATTGTCATGTTTGTCTGGGATTATTGTTGGAGACATGTTTTATCACCACATGTGAAATTATAAATATTATTTTATAAATTAAATATTAAGTAAATTCTATGGATTAAATTTATAATTTAAAAATCATCTAGGTGATAGAACCTATTATCGTATCTAGTGTTTCTTTTTATTTTTGAAATAAAATATTTGGAATCCATTCTAGGGATCCTTGGTGAGATGTTTAAACTGTCTAATACATGTCATGATTCAGGTGATGATTCCATGGTGAACCCTATAGTTATTCATATAAAACATTTATGTAAGAAGTTCCTTATCATTTTGGGCTCTTTTATACACATATTTCCTTAGTATTAATCTTATGTTGGCATACTTAATGACTATGGTTGATTGTGATCACATGTGGGTATGTGCATGTCCCTTGAAACCAATTTATGAAACTTGTTTCCCTGAGTACACATGTAGCTTATTTTTTCATGATTGATGATGATCACATGTTTATTTTTTCTAATACATTATCATGATTTTATGCTATTAATTTTCTTGTATGATCAACCCTACTATGTGTGTTACCATGCCTTTGGAGGTTATTCATAGAACTCCAAACATTTGGACCAACATGATATGATTTCCCATTAGAGTGGGGAGTGTTTATTAATTAAAATAATTAAAATTATGTACCTGAGCAATGGATAGCGTAATTTTGACATGGAGGCCTGACATGAGGAAGATTCATTAGGGAAACACCTTTCTAAGTGCCTGATATGAGGTATATCTAGGGTAAGACAGTATGGGAGCCTGATCCAACTCAATTCCATGAGAGTTCCAAGAGACCTGATTACCCGCACTGTGGATAGTTATTGATTATAGTGACATCCTATGGTTACCCTTCCAGCATGGATCTGAAGGAAGTATGATCGATGATTAAGGTATCTTGGTTGGCACATGGGTTCTCATCAATTTATTTTTATGAATTATTATGAATTTATTATTATCCTAGAATGAATCTATTATAATTGTGAATGGTTATTAAAGATTAATTGGTGGGTTTTTACCTGGTTTTATTAATCAAAAAATGTACATGAATCTCTATTCGTGAATAGACTTCCTGTATCAGGATCTTGTCAAGGGAAAGGGTCCAGTGAAAAAAAATTGAGTAGAGGATCATGGAGGAGGTATCATACCATCACGGGATCCATAGGACTCCACAACGTTTTATTTATAAATATTCTATCACTTATACCCTGGTTTAGCTTGACTCACTGAGGGCCTGTTTATTTATTGTATGACATGTGTTACATGTGATATTATTTTCTTTCACCTTTTTTAATCTGAGTTATTAAATTGAATTTATATTATTTGTGTGTGTATCTGATACTGAGGGTATATTCTCCCCACTGATAGCATTTAAAGCCTCACTATTAGCCATCTGAATCTTGCATATGGGGAGGAATGCATGAGGTCATGTGACACTCTAGCTCAAACTCAATGCTTCTGTTTGGTGAATTACATTAGGGACATTTTACCTTTTTTTTGGATGGGGAAAACTTTTTTAATAGAATCAATGATTTTATCGGTTAGTAGATCTATTCCATATTCTTTATTGATTTAATCATGGGTGCTTGGTGTTTTAAATCATTGTTTCTAATTAGAATAAATGTTATAATAGTTAAATTTGATTTTTTATGGTTTTATTTGGGTTTATCTAAAGTTATATTGATTTTAAAGTGGATTTACTATGTTAAAAATGTTGTATATTCATTAAAACATATATGTATATAATACGTATAAAAAAATACATTGAACCCAAAATTTTAGGATAGGTGCATGAATCTTATACCACAAAGTCTAAATGCATAAATATACAACAATTTTATGGCCTTAGGTGAATGCATATTTCCATGAAATTTCATTAGTTACTACACCTTATGAAAAGATAAATTGACTTTACTTCATGTAAGGAATTCAATGAATAAGTTTAATAGGAAGAAATGTATGTTGATACGTAAAATATGGTCAACCCATTTCAATAAATAAATTACATCAAGAATATATATATATAAAGGGATGTGATCCCACCTATTGGGAATGAATTATTGTATAAAAGCCTCATGATACTCTCTTCCTCATGAGATACAGTTTACCAATAGTTGAAGATGTTAACACCCCTTCTATATTTATGGATCCAAAAGATATTTTCTAGGATACTTTGGTTGGTGTAATCCACTTTAAATTAGGATTATTTTTTTACTAAGTTAGTATTTATGAAGAGTACAACAAAAAGAAAATGATAGATTATCAGAGGATCACTTCGGTATATATTCAACACTTAGAGGGGATGAAATAGTGTTGGGTACATTTTCACCAATTTTAACCATTATACCCTTTACCACTTAGACCTATTAAGATATCAATTCATTTATTATCCTTTTCTTCTAATTTTAATTTATATTAAATCATGTAAATATGAAACATGATATTTTTAAAAGGAACTCTACTCAATAAGAGTAGATATTCATTGGCATGGATTAGGAATAATCCAATACCACACAACCACTAGAAAATAATCTTTTAAATGTGGTTACATCAAGCATGGAATATCTTTTCACGCTCATAATACTATAGTTAATTGATACTTATTATTTTTAGGTGTTGGGTGCTTCATTATACTATCCGTAAAGATAGTCTCCACCTTGTTAAAGGTTTTGTAACACAAATAAAGTCTTACACCTGTTGGGAATTTTGATAGATGTCACAATGATAATTTTTCTATGGATGATATGGTTGAAGAAAGATAATATGGTTGAAGAGAAATATCAAATATAGGATGACTCAATAGTTTTTTATGATCCTTGAACTTCTCCTCAAGGGATGTCAATAAAGGAGGAAAATGTTTCTGAAGTTTCATTAGAAAACACGGTTGGCTCACAGCGGGCTGTAGATGCGGAGACCATGGAAGATCATGGGACGTTATTATGTACACAGAGGAAGAGATTCTAAAAAAGGTCTTGATTATTCATGATTCTAATGAGGATTCATAAAGAATTAACGGGTGAACATTTCTAGTGGAATGAAACAAGGGCAAGGGAAATTGGATTGAAAAGAAACATTTAAGCCTAACCGTAGGATTCAATGCTAAGAAGATAAAAGTGGAGGAGTTCTTTCAAGTGTGGGAAAAATTGGCCTTTCAATATGAAGATATTATCAAAGAAGATCCAGATAAAAAGGTCACATAAATTTCCTAGAAATTATATATGGAGGACGTGTATAATAGGTTTAAGTTGATCTTTAATAAATTTGGAATTAGCTATAGTGTTTGAATCTTTTTGTTGAAGTTGATGGTTTCAAACATTTTCCATAAAATATCATTATAATATAAAATTTATCTTTTAGTTATCCACAGTAATGGGAAAGTAACATTACTTCTTAAAAATATAAAATATAAATATGATCTTCTTAATTCATCTTGCTAGAAGCAACCTGAAATATTCACTTAGTCTTCTGTCTTCTATCTCTGGTCAAAATAATATTAATATATTGTCTATGGAAAATCTCAGTATTCTTTCTTAACCCAAATGATAATTATCAGAAATTAACTTGGTCACCAACTCTTCTTCTATCTATGATATTTTACACAAGAAATATGGAATTGTTTTTAGTATTATATTCATAGTCAAAAAGTGATAAAAAAAGTTTTTATCCCTTCTTCTAATGAAATTTCGACCTCACATAATTAACATGAAATAAATATTGTATGTGATGTTAAATTCATGCAATTATTGCATGGAAATATCATGAAAATCCTCACACATGTTTTCTACTTATTTTGTTTTCAAGTCTATTTATCATTCCTTAAGGGATTATACATTTATGTATGCATATGATTGGTAATTTTTTTTCAATGCAGGCACACTTGCTGTTCACTTATTCTCATCCATTATTAACACAAATTAGTATGGATATTAGATGCATATGATTATTCATAAAATTGACTTCATGAAAAAATTGAGTATTCACATAATTTCTCGTTATATAACACCTTTAAAAGATACTAATTCTTGTACTATTTAGTTCTCATGAATAAGACCTTCATATAGTACATCACGCAGCTGCCTCCTCCATTGTGCAACATAGTATTTCATGATACATCTTTTTCGCATAAGGTTTTAAATGTGGAACACTTAATTTATGTATCACAGTAAGTTAGTATTACAATATTACCGGATCATGGTACATATTAACCATAATGTAGTCATGAAGGATGAAACACAACATAAAAACATGGAAGGATTCTTCTTCTCATAATAAATGAAAGGTTCTAATTCTTTACAAATTCAATGCATAAAAATCCCCTATTCTTTTTAAAGGAGAGGATCAAAGGTCTTCTAATTCATCAAAAAAAAACTCAGAGATTCTTTGTTTAATTAAAAATAGGATTTCTCAAATGAAAAATATGAGAAACAACAACAATAATTATCCTTGGGTCATTCCTCTTTTATAGGAATGAATCACCACCTTTAAATCGCCTTGGAAGCCTAAAAAATCGATCATGTGAATCCCTATATTAATATCCCTATAGATCACCACATTAAGATATTTCACCTGAGTTTTCCCTATTTCTCTATAGATCATCTTGATGTAGAATATCAGGGTGTCTTATCCTTCAGGATAAACTCCCCACATGCAGGTGATAGAGATATCACGATTCATCATATTTTAGATAATCAAATTCCTTCATGTTAGAACAATACATTGTAATCATCGTATCATCATTAATAAAAGTTTGTTCTATAAATGATTGCATGAATTTAAGACACTAATTGAATTCATGGCCTTGGGTCGATCTCGAATAACTCATTCCTTCACTGTGATCATAGAATATAGAAGAAAATCTGATCACCAAACACTAGAGTCATATAGAACAAGAAGACAACATCAAGAGGTTGAATACGATGAATTTATTTGATCAAATGGAATAGATCAAATGGATCATACAACTGAGCTTCTATCCATATGGTTTAATGAAAAACCTATAGTTTCCATGCATCTCACATTCCACATCGGACTTCTAACTAGTTGAGCACCTTTATATAATAGATTTTATTCCATCATTTCTTAGAGCTAAAAGTGGGGTCTATAACTTGCAACACTTTCACAAACGTCACACACATGGTCCACAACACACTATTTCATAGTCCACTGGAACTCTGTGTGCACCATTCACACTCAACACACATATATTTGATATGATATCTATTAAAATATACCTTTTATGAATTTTTGTTCTAATTTTTTAAAACTAATTATAATCATCCAAGGATTGGATCCATTACTTGTATGCTACTAGTGGTTGTTCCACTCCTGGAAAGTTATCCATTTATTATTTGCTGCCAATTTTGTAAAATGAATATAAATAATTTTCTCTCCATTTTTTTCAATTTTCCAACATACTTAATAACATTATTTTCCAAACATGGTTCTAAGAAAACCATTATAATTGATCCATTATTCATGTAAAACAACATTATTATTTAATTTATCTACTTATTTTTAATTGATTTGACTTATTTGGATAATTATAATTCTTATATTTGATGCATGAGTTGAAATATTATTTAATTTCATGTAAATGGTTTTCCATCATGAGAGGTTCAAAATAAAATAGGTGTTATTTTTTTATTTCAATGATTACAATGTATCATCAAGATATTGGCCTAGTCATGGGAGGTGTTATTTATATCCAACATTTTATATTTATTGTTATGATTTGGGACTTGTTTAGTTCATATAAAAATACATACTCTAGTAGGTTTTACTGCCTATCGGCTTGTTCAACTCAATTACAGCATATATATGGGCTATTAACTTTCAATTTTCCTTAAACATCAAAGGGATAAAATAGAAATTATGGACTTAAAGTTTCTTCCAAGCCAATGGAAGTTTCCATTGTCATAATTTATGTTTCAAAAAATTATTGTTTGGGGATACCAATGAAATTTTTCAATAATATTTTATTAAAAAATAAAATAAAATAAATCATGTAGTGACTATCATTTGTGGTTGAAAATACCCACACTAATATAATAACCAAAAACATTGTAATTTTTTTTAAAATAACCATAAAGATGTATTTTTTGAAACTATAGATATAGTTTGATAAGATTATATATAATTAACTTAAATTTTTTCATATTATTATTTGAGTGATCATTTTTATTAAAATATTAAATGTTAGAAAAACTAAATAAATCATTTATAGTCGAAATCAAATTTCTGAATATATCTCAAAGAATCACGAAGGGTTGATGGTGTTCCCTCAGCCTATATAAAGGGAAGGCTATTCTACAACCAAATAATTGAATTTTACAAACACACATATCATTCATATGATAAATATTTAAATTTTCCTTTTGATCATTTTTTGGTTCTTTTTTAAACTTATTATAATCATCCATGTATTGTATCCATTTCTTGTATGCTGGCGGTGTCAATTACCCTCCTATAAAGTTATCCATTTCTTTTATCCTATGAATTTTGTATATTGAATATAATTTTTTTACCTTTATTCTATTCAATTTTAAAATGTAATTATTTACAAAATTTTTATAATATGGTTCTAAGATATCCATTTGAATTGAGACATTCATCATGTAAAACAATTATCTTATTTTATTTATCCACTCATTTTTAATAGATTTGTTTTGTTTTGATATTTATTATTCTTATATTTGATTCATGATTTGAAATATTATTTATCATCACATATATGTCCCTTCATTATAATAGGATCAAAATGAAAGACACATAAAAAGGCCATTTTGATGATTATAATGAATCATCAATACATTTTCCCTTATCATGAGAGGTGTTATTTACATCCACCAATCTCTATTTATATTTATGATTTAGGCCTTGTATGTTCATATTAAAATATTTACATTTGTAAGTTTTACTACCTATGGGATCATGCAGCTCAAATACACCATATATATAGCCTATTAACTTGAAATTTTCGTTAAATAATGAAGGAAGAAAATATATAGTATGTAACTAATGTTTTTCCAAGCCAATGTTTGTTTCCAGTGTACTATTTTTTTTTAAAAAAATTAGTGCATGGGGCCTCTAATGAAAGTTTTTAATAGATTTTATTTAAAATAAAATAAAATAAAATAATTGGTTACAATCCTTGATGGTTTGAAATACCCACCCTAATACGATGTCCGGAAGAATTGTCAAATGTTTTTGAGAATAACCATAATGTTATTTTTTTGAAATGATAAATATAGTTTGATATGATTATATATAATTAATTTAACTTTTAATTTATTATTATTTGAATGATCCTTTTTATTAAAAAATTATTTAAAAAAAGTTATAAAATCATTTTAATTCGAAAGAACATTTAAAAATATATCATAAATAATTGTGAAGGGGAGATGCCACGCTACCTACCTATTTAAAGGGAGGCTACACGAAAGACGAACAAGTGCATTATCACAACACCCATATCAATGATATTATATCTATCAAATTTTCTCCTTTTATGCCTAAATTTTGTTATTATTTTCTAAAACTAATTATAATCACCCAAGTATTACATATATTTGTTGTATGATGGTAGTTTCAGTTCCCCTCTTGCAATGTTATCCATTTCTTATATGCTACGAATTTTGTATAATCGATATAAAAAATGTTATCTTCATTTTGTTTTCAATTTCAAAACATAATTATTTACTAGATTTATCTAATTTTGTTCTAAGACAACCATTATAATTAATACAATAAGCACATAAAATAATTGTATTATTTTCTTTATTACCTCATTTTTTAATAGATTTTATTTATTCAGATATTTATTATTCTTATATTTGATTCATGATTTAGAATAGTATTTATTGTCATGTAAATGTCCCTCAATAATGATAGGATCAAAATTAAATATGCATAAAAAAATTTATTTCGATGATTACATTGCATTATCAAGATATCTGTCCTAGTTTTAATAGGTGGTATTTATATCCAACATTTTCTATTTTTGGTTATGATTCAGGTCATGTCTAGTTCATATGAAAATATATAATTTTATAACATTTACCTCTTATGGTCTTGTGTATCTCAATTGTAGTATATATATGGCTTGTTAACCTGAAATATTACATAGACATTGAAAAGAAGGGAATATATAGTATCGACTTCATGTTTTCCCAAGACACTGGCGGCTTCTAATGTCATAAATTTATTTTAAAATTTTTTTGGTTTGATGCAGCTAGTGATATATTTCAAGATATTTTTTTAGAATAAAATAAAACAAAACTTGTAGTGATAATCAGTGATGGTTTCAAATACCCACCCTAATATGATGGATGTGAGCATTGTCAACTTTTTTTGAAAATAACCAGAAAGACATTTTTGTGAAGCCATAAATATATTTTGATATGATTGTATATAAATAATTTACCTTTTTTAATATTTTTATTTGAGTGGTCATATTTTTTAAAACATTAAATGTTAAAAAAATAAAGAAATCATTTTAATTTGAAAGCCTGTTTTAAAATATATCTCAAAAAATCAGGGAGAGGAGGTGGAGTGACATAGGCCTATATAAGGGAAGGATACGCTAAGGATGAATAAAATCATTATTGAAACATGAATATTAGTGATATGACATCTATTAAACATTCCCATTTGACTCATTTTTGTTGTTCTTGTTTTTTTAAAACAAATAATAATCATCCAAAGATTTCATCTGTTTCATGTATGTAGGCATTGTGAGTTCCACTTTTTTAAAGTTATCCATTTCATGTATACTTGGAAATTTTTATAATGAGTATAAATAAATTTATCTTCATTATTTTTTAAAATTTCCAACTTAATTGTTTACTAAATTTTCCTAATATTGTTCTATGGAGGCTGTTCTAACATACACAGTCATCATGTAAAACAATTGTCTTATTTTATTTATCTCATATTTTTTTTAATATATATATATATATATATTATTATTATATTTTATGCATTAGTTGACATATTACTTATCATCATGTACATGTACCTTCACCATGGTAGGATCAAAACTAAAGAGGCATAAAAAATTAATTTCGATGATTATAATGTATCATCAAGGGAATTGGAATAATCATGGGAGGTATTATTTCTGTCCAAAATTTTCTATTTCTAGTTATGATTCAATCAATGTTTAGTTCAAATTAAAATATTTTGTTAGGTTTAATTCTTATGGGATTGTGAAACTCAATTACATAATATATATGGATTTTCAACTTGTGATTTTCCTTAATCATTGATGGAAGAAAATACATAGTATGGATTTGAAGTTTTTCTAAGTCAACAAAAGTTTCCAATATCATAATTTTTGTTTAAAAAACTTAGTGTTTGTGACCACCAATGAGTGCTGTCTATAGATTGTTTTATAAAAATAAAACATGTGGCGACTTCCATTAATTATTGAAAATATTCACCCTAATACGATGGTCTAAAGCATAGCCCATATTTTTTTAAATAACCATTTTTTGAAAACCATAAATTTAGTTTGATATGATTGTACACAATTAATTTATCTTTTTTATCATTATTATTAGAGTAATGCTTTTTATTAAAACATTAAATGTTAATTTTTTTTAAAAAATATTTGAATTTGAAAGTGTGTTTCCAAATATATCTCAAAGAATCGTGGAGTTTAGATGGTGTGCCATCAAACCATATAAAGGGAAGAAAAAACCATGGCCGAATAAGTGAATTATTGAAACACACATATTATTGATATGATATCTATCAAATGTTTCATTTTTTGAGGCCTTTTTTGTCCTTATTTTTTAAAACTAATTATAATAATCCAAGGATTGCATAAATTTATTATATACTTGAAGAGTACATTCCCCTCTTGGAAAATAATCCATTTAATATATGATTTGAATTTAGTATAATGAATATATACAATTTTCTCTTTTTATTTCAATTTTCCAAATTAATTATTAACTAAATTTTTCTAATGTGGTTCTAAGATACCAATTATAATTAACGCATTCACCATTTAAAATAATCAGTTTATTTTATTTATCACCTAATTTTTAATAGATTGGATTTATTTTGATATTTATTATTCTTATATTTTATGCATGAGTTGAAATATTATTTATCTTCACCCAAATTTCCCTCCATCATGATAGGATCAAAATAAAAGTGGAATTAAAAAATTTATTTTGTTGATTATACTATATCATCATGATATTTATTATAGTTAAAATAGGTTTTATTTAAATCCAACCACTATTATTTCTAAATTTTAATGAGTTAAAGTTTATTTAATATGAGAATATTTAATTTTTTATTTATTACTACCTATGGACTTATGAAACTCAGTTGCAGTATATATATGTCTGGTCAATTTTTAATTTTAATTAAACATCAAATGAACAAAATACATAGTATGTACATCAAATATTTACCAGCCAATGGTAATTACCGATGTTATATTTTTTATTTTAAAAAAATATGTCTTTGGGGCCTCCAATTACATTCTTTAATAATATGTTTTTATAAAATAAAATAAAATAAAACATTTAGTGACTGTCATAGACTGTTGAAAATACCCTCCCTAATATTATAGTTGGAAGCATTGATAGAATGTTTTTTTAAAATAACTATAAAGATATATTTTTTAAAACCATAAATATAGTTTTATATTTTTTATATAATTAATTTAATTTTTTAAATATTATTATTTGAGTGATACTTTTTATTAAAGCATTAAATTTTAAATTTTAAAAATATAATTTGAATTAAAAATTTTGTTCACAAATATATCTCAAAAAATTATGGTGGAGATATGGTGCACCGTTGGCCTATATAAAGGAAAGGATACACCATGACCAAACTTGAAACATACTGATTCTTTTTAGGGAGATATGGAAGAAAGATGATTGTAGTAATTAACCGACAATAGTGGAGGGAGAAGTGACAACAGCGGCACCGAAAAAAATTATGATTATTCACCCAAAAAGGTTCTTTAATTGTATCTAGAATATACATTTATCCATGCCACATCATACTATTGTTCATTCAAATTCATCTTGTGCATGATTAAAAAATTCAAAATAATTATGGCTAAAACATTAAAAGAGGTTTTCATAATTGTATTTCCTTTCACATTTATATTATATCAACTTTCTTTGTATTATTTCAATATGTTTTTTTCAAATATATGGTTATTGAATCTCACACACACTATCTCCATTACATGACAATAATTCAATTCGATCTGATTTTATTTTATTCAACTGTACATTTACATGTAGTAGTCTATTGGGATTTTAAAAAATTAGCTTGTCAGTGGAACCTTTCCATATCAAGTGTGTTATTTGGATTCATTACCACATATATCACTTTTAAAATCCCTAAAAATATATTCTATTACTTATAAAAAAGATTTTTTCATCTATGCATCATTAGAAGGGGGTCCCTTTTATCAACGCTAATAAAATAATTTATAAATGACAGTTTTATTAGTGCTAAAAAACTAATAAAATGTGTCTTTTATCAGTGAAAAAAATTTCAGATTAAAGGTTTCTTTTATCAGTGTTTTTTATTAAAGATAAAATACTCCTATTATCAATGCTAATGAAATTCAGGAAAATATTTTTATTCAGTAAATTGAGAGGGCCCCTTTTATCAACACTAGATTATCCCTCCCCATGCCCTTTTATTAATACTAGAGAAACCTTTTTTAAATGGTTTGAGAACCTTTTATCAATACTAGAGGCTTTTACCCTTTTATCAGTTATAGTGCCTCCTACCCTTTTATGAGCACAAGAGACCTTACTGCCAACCCGCTTGCATGCTTTCATCACCTAGTTTTGAACCTGTGACCCCCCCTCACAGATCAAAGCCTTTACCACTCTTATATAGTGTTTTGTTTTCTATTCTTTGATATATGCATTTTTTATATATATTTTGTTCCATTATATATATATATATATAATTATTTTTAAATACATTTACAAAATATGTTGTGTGTGTGTGTGTGTTTATAAATACACACATATATAAAATTTCAATATATTTGTGTGTACTTATAAATAAAAGTATACATTATTATATTTATTTACATATATTATATAATAATATTTATAATCATATGTTAGAGTATATATATATATATATCTATTTGTCAACACACACACACACACATATATATACAATGTATAGGTTTATAAATATTCATAAATTTTTATTTTAAATAATATGGTTGTTATTTTTTATTTTGAATTGGTTAATATATTTATAAATTTAATTTATATTCAAATATATCTACATATTTATTTATAAAAGCAAATTTTTATGTCTAAATATTTACAAATATGTATAAATGTGTATATGTTTAATTAAAAATAATAAAATAATATGAAAAATGATAAAATATGAACTTCATAATATCCATATGTGTGTAAGTCTTGAGAATAAGTTATGTCTCGACCAAAAAAATACAAGAAGACCCCGTTAATTGAGGATAAAATTCTATCCAATATTAAAAGGTGGGGGTACCATGAAAAATTACTCAGTTTTGGATGTCTTATGGGGTTTTTACTACCGCTAAAAACAATGATCGAAGGCTTTCTCAATATCCATGGTGTAGATATTTTCACAAGCTTTGATTTGAAATGTTGTAGAGCCCAACTAGACACTTAGATCAAAAGTTATGACCGTTTGAAGTCTGAGTGATGCTTTCAACTTATTTTAGATTGTTTTTTAATTTATCAAATTTTTCTATCATTAAATTATTAATAAATTATTATTACTCAAGAATAATTTGAAAATAATCAATTAATATTATTTTTAATTATTGTTTTAAAACAATTTGATTAAATATTTTATATATTAATTGTTATTACATATTTCCTATTATATAGATCATATTTTATTAAATATATATTATTTATATCAATATAAATATATCAATATATTATTTTTAATGATATATAACCTTTTTTATGAAATATACCTTTTTTCATTTCTAAGAAATAAAATGATAAAAGTATCATTTATCAGTGCTATAAATAGCGGTAATAAAGGGGGTACTTTTATCAGTGATGAAAACAATTGTTGATAAAGGGCGTATATTTTCTGCACAAAAAAAATGACAATGGGATACTTTGATCAGTGCTGATAAAAACCACTTTTATCAGTACTTTTAAAATCACCTTTTACCAGCATTTTTTTTCACTAGTAAAATCCCTCCCATTTTTCAGTGCATTTTTTAGCACTGATAAAGGGTACCACTGGATAAATGAAAATTTGTGGTAGTGATGAAAATGAATGAAAGAATATAGATTTATTATATATCAAATGCATGTAGTGTTTCCTTGAAAATAAATTGAGTCTCGAAAAAAATTAGACTCCCTTAATCGAGGATGAAATTTCATTAAATGTTAAAAAGTGGGGGTACATTGAAAAAAAAAATTAGTTTTGGAGGATTTCTGTGATTTTTTAAACTAGAAAAAACAATGTCCAAGTTTTTGCATGGTCACTACGGTGTTTATCTTTTATGATGATTTTATTTGAGATGTGGTTGAGCTAAAACATACACTTAGATCAAAATTTACAACTATTTGAAGTTCAATTCGTGTTTTCTACTTATTTTAGTTTGTTTATTAATTTTTTGAATTTTTAAATCTCCAAATTGTTATTAAATTATTATTACAGAATAATAATTAGAATATTTTAAAATTATTTTTTAATTATTTTATAATCCATTTTTGATTATATATCTTATATACATATTATCAAAATTTATGTATATATGTGTGTACAGTTACCTCAATGTTGGATCCTTCTTATTGTGTGTGCCCCACCTCTGAGTATAGATTTGATTTTTTATAGTAAATATTTTCCATTTAGCGACACACTATCACATGTCACTCATAGATGGGTGAACAAGTATAATTTTAACAATTTAAAAAATAAATGTTTAGTGATGTTTGGGCATCTTTTCTAAATTATTTATGTTCATTGACTGGATGTAGTTAATCGTATTTAATGTTTTGTGCATGTTAAAATTTTCACCCAATGATACACCAATCTCATTTGTCTAAACTATTTTTTATTATTTTTTGTAGATTTTTTTTTCATATTTTTTGTGTTAATTTTTGATATTGATAGATAATAATGGAGGTTTCAAAATTTATTACGAAACAACAATGAATATTATGAACTAATATTTCTTTACTAAAAAAATGATAATGTGAAACCACTACTACAAAATAGGGTTTTATCGACGCTAAAAAATCTTTTATTAGGGCTAAAAATGATGATAATAGAGGTTCTATTAAGGGGGTCCCTTTTCTTAGTTCTAAAAAGCAATGATAAAATGGTCCTTTAATAGTGAATTTTTTAGCGCTAGTAAAAAAATATATTAGTTTTTGAGACCTTATGGGACTTTTTGGGCCTAAAAAATATAAAAAATGGTTTACTTGAAGTCATTATGGTGTAGATCTCACCGCAAGCTTCTATTTGATATTTGGTGGAGCTCAAAAAGACACCCGAATCAAAATTTATGCTCGTTTGAAGTTAGAGTTATGTTTTCAACTTATTTTAGATATTTTATTATTTTTTTGATTTTTTGGGTCTTTAAAATGGTATTAAATGACTAATACTCTATAATAATTAGAAAATTATTAATTAATATATTTTTTAATTATTTTATAGGCCATTTTACTAATTATCTTAGTTTTTAAGTGTAAATTTCTATTTATACTTATCTAAAAAATATTTTAAAAAAATATATTATATTTATATGAATATAAATATATAAATATGTAAATATATTATTTTTAATTTATTTTAAAACAACCTTTATCAGTGCTACTAAAAAATCACTGATAAAGGGGGCCCCTTTAACATCATTTTTTAGCATTGATAAATGTACCCCCTTTATCAGTTCTTTTTGTAGAGCTATTAAAGGGTGGACCTGTGAAAACCCATTTTTGTGGTAGTGAAATATAAATTGCAATTTCCAATGTCCTAATTTTTTTAAAAAAATTGTTGTGGGATGCCAAAAATGATATTAAGTATTTTTTTTTAAAATAAAAGAAAATAAAATATGGGGCGACCTTCATTAACTATCGCAAATACCCACCATAGTATGGCCCCTTAGTGATGATAGGAAGTATTGTCAATTTTTTTAAATAACCATAGAGATATATTTTTTTGATACCATAAATATATTTCTGATATGATTGTATATAATTACATTAACCATTTTAATATTACTATTTGACTGATCCTTTTTATTAAACCATTAAATTTTTAAATAAAAAGATCATTTCAATTTAAAATTCCATTTAAAAATATATCTCAAATAAAATCAGGCCATGTACCTATATTAAAGTAAGGGAGACAACCTAATAAGAAACCCACTACTTATTATTGGGGAGATATGGAAGAAAGATGAAACAGTGGGGGGAGCGGGAGTGGGGGGGGGGGGGGGGGTTGAGCAGACCCAACAGGAGGTGGAAGATAGAGATGAGGAGGATCAAAATCCCCTCTAACCACCATGTCACATTCTACAAAAAGTTGTTCATTCAAGGGTGTACACAATATGAAGATTCCATCATCAACACATTCCTTACAGTCTGCGGTATTGACACCTTTAATCCAGATCAAGATGAAGTTGTTCAGATGATGGTGTTAGAGTAGCAGTTACGGAGGAATCATTGACTATGGCTCCGACAGTGGGAAGAAGAGAGGAAGATGGAGCAGTGTGGAGGTTTCTAAACTATACAATGGAAATGATGGTAGGTGAGGGAGTTAGAGGAGTTCAAAGGTAGTCATGATAAGTTAATAGTGAAGGTTACTGGGGTTTTGAAATTGGGATAGGGTGGCCTAAGTTCTCTGTGTTTGTGTTTTACGGACACTATCTAAAATGAATCAGACATGGGTTGAGATAGGGGTGGTCCACCCTCTTTAATTAGATTTTTTCCACTTTCTTCTAATATGTACCAGTACCCAATCTATGAATTTTCCTGACATAATCATTCAATTACAAATATGAGCTCTAAATTTGTTTTTGATACAAATGGAATATCTCTTTCTTGAAAGGAAAATAGTGATAGATATATCATTATCACTAATTACTAGTTGTACTCAGTATTTGGGAGAATATATAATGATGTTAAATTAACTTATTTTTTTGGTAAAAATGGATTAAATTGATATATTTTCTTAATATTGTTATTTATATTGAGAAATAGTTACAATAAAAATAAATGGATTCCAAAAATATTATTGTGATCAATATATGTTAGTACTAATAAATAGATATTAGTTTTGTATATAACATATCAATTTTTAAATAGATATCATATATGTAATATTATTTCAGGATTAATATGTTATTGAATATTTTATATAGGAATAATAAAATTTTTTCTAATACATTGGTAGATAACAATACATGTATTGAAGAAAAATTTATACATTTAATTGGGTGAAACAATTTGAAATAACCCATTAATGAATTTTATTTTTATAGCAATTGGATTAAGAGATCATATCCTCTAGGTGTATATAATTTGAAATTGATGAATATATAAATAAACAGTGTATAATTTTATTTTACATTGAATGACTTTGATATTTTTTAGGACTCATTGGAAGAAATCACCTCTCAAAAATCCATCATGGATATTCATCATTATGGACAAATATAAAATTTTATACAATGAATGTGAATAATAATAAATTAAATAATATTTATTTTCTTGTTTTATCAAAAATATAAGAATGGTAATGAAAACAATAACCGCTAATGGAATTGAATTATTGATATATAATATGCTTAGGGTGTTGAATGCCTTTCAAAAAGGGACTGGATTAATTGGATTCAGGTCCCAACACTTTTTCAAAATTTAAATCTATCTAAAAAATAACTGACCAAATTTATGATAAAAACATTGGATACTGTAATTTTACTTTGGTAGTTCTTAACACATTTTAATAAATGTTCACACAAAATTTATATTTTTATAAGCACACATTGTATTCATCTTTCAACAAATAATTCGACATGGTAAAATTTGTGGTGGGAAATTTAGTGGAAATATGGTGTAGGTGGAAGGGTTAATGATCAAAGTAGATCTAGTGGAGATGAAAAAAAGTGCAATGAAAATGTAACAATAGGAAATTTAGATTGTTTGGTCTAAATACATAATCATATTACCATAATATTCATTATTCAATGAAACTCATATTTCAGTAGGACATTATCTTCATGAAGCTTCTACATTGCTAACAATAGAAGCATCAAACATCATCAGCATTATCAACCTCATTTTCCACAAAAAACAAGATCAAAGTTACTGTAATTCATGAAGTCTTTGAAACCTATATGAATTATCACATTCTGTCCAACCATATCAAGTGAAGAACCTTTTACATCTACCCAATATCAATATCATCTCTTCCACTCTTATCCTTCTACTTCATCAGAATTGATATTAAACTTTAATATTTACACATAAAATAACATCATAAAAAATGGACCTGTTGATAACCCATGAAAATTTTAATTCCTCAATACCATCAATATCATGGTGTTGAATAACCATAACTTTATATTTAAATAATATTTAGTAGAACTTAAATCCATAAATAAACAATAGTGCAATTCGCCAACAATCATTAAAACATGTATGAAGAATCACATTTCATCCAACCATATCAAGTGACCAGCCTCCTCCATCAGCCCAATATCAATATCATCTCCATAAATCCTATCCAACTACTTTATCAGAAAAAAATGAGATTAAACATTAACCATTACACATAAAATAATATAAAAAAACAATGGATCTGTAGACATCCCTAGAACATTAGAAGACCTTGGTACCATCAACACCATGGTGTTGATTAAAAATAATTATATATGTAAATTAAATTCAATAGAACTTAAATCCATGAATAAAAAATAGTATAATTCACTAATATTGGGTTTTTAACAAATTTAATAAGTTTGGAAAACTTTGTTATAATTTTTTTTTCATATATCTTTACCAAGAATATCATTAATTATTGCACATAACACTACCAAATAAATTGTGTTATTTAAAATTTATTGATGGATGGAACATGATGATATACTTTGGTTATATTTTTATGATTTTAATGTATTATGGATGAAATCAGGTTACAACACATACTGATATACCGAATTGTTATTGAGTTGAATTCAAAATTGAAGGGAAAAGAATAATCAACAAAACAACTTATGCCTTCAGGCCTCACCACCCATGAATATGAGTAACATGGGGTGATGATGGATGTTGTTATTACTTTGAATGAAATTATATATCAAAAAATGGAGTAATTTTGGTAATTATTTTGGGTACATATGAATAAACTATATCTTTTTATGAATGACTTCGAGGGGATTAGATATATTACAACAAGATGCATCACCTCATTCCATAACATAAGAATGCTCTAATCATGAAACACAAACTTCTAATTCCACAACTATGGATCCCATTATATTATTAAAAAATAGATGGAGGAATATGAAGGATAATATGTGAAAATAAAATCATACCACTATATCATGATATCTAAAGATACAATCATAATGATGAGAAGATATAAATTTCATAGTGCAACCACACCAATTATGATGCGAAAATAAGAAGATATGTATGGAAATGAAATATTTATGAAAAATTATGGATATATGATTATTTTACAACATGGGATACACATATCAAAAAAAAAATAGAATCAATAAATAAACAACAATATAAATAATTGAAATATTCCCATGTGAATTCTATAAACTACTATTAGTGTCTAAAAAGATATATAATTATTGTGTCCAATTCATTTGTAAAGAGGAGACATCAATAATGTGGATCTAAAGACTAATAAAAATATTTTAATAAATTAAATGGATTTTATATGATATCCTTGGATATAAAAATGAGTAAGCCTGCAATTTCAGAATGAATCAAAACTATGAATAACATCAATGTTAAAAAGGAATGGTTGAAAAATAAAACTATAGATGAATCATTAAGGAAATATTTCTAATTAATGAAAAGGGGCATTATTGAAAGTGCCTGAAATTCATGAATTCTCTATGATAAGAGGATGTGAGTAGTAAATATGAAGAGAAATATTCTCACACCGGGGATGGGGACTAGTGATTCAATAAGAAAAATTTGGTTGCTATTGGGTCAAAAGATGTGGCTGTAGTGTCACATCCTATTTTGGTGGTTCCACTCCTCTCCCTCTATTAACTAGAACCACGATCCTCCCAGATGAATAAGAATAGCATTGAAAACATTTTATTTTTGAGTTGGAATTAGAATAATTACATTACATAGGTTAAGGCAATGTAAATGGTTAATTAATAACCTCAGTTGTGTTATAGAATCTGAAATTGACAAAAAATTGAATGTAATATAAATTCAAATAATAAATATATAAACATATATATGAACATATATATATATATATATTCATATTTACAAAAAGTGACTGTAATATGAACAAATATACCATGGAAATTATGTTTTTATAGTGGTCTATGTTCAAAAAATTTTATGTTTCTATCAAAAGGGGATAGTCCAGATGAACTTTTATTCAATGAGAATATGTTAATGAGTTCATGACTGAAAAATACTAAAAACATTATCCAGTGAACTATGTAATGATGTAATATCCAAAATGTTTCCAATCCTGCAATGTTGGGAACTATTTTACTCAGTATTGTTAACTTCCATCACAACCTTTCTTCTTAATACATGTTTTTTGTAATGTATCAGAAATTATGTGTATTTGTTTAATTATATGGAATTATTAGAAGACCACATTCTTTGAAAACACGTGATTCTGAGGCCTAGTGAGCCTGGAAAAGAATTTTGACCTTTTTTTTTGTACGCTTAAGTAAACGTGTGAGGGAGTTTTTTTAACTTTTGAGCTGGTGCTCAGATTGAAAATCCAAGGGCACCATTGAATTCAGAATGCCTGAATTCTACAAGAAAGGATTTAATATTGGCCGGAAAGGGAAAAAAAGAAAATTTATTTTTTATACATTTTGAAAAATAATAAAAAAACATTAAAAAGTTATAATATTTTATTTTCCCATCCATTGAGTGGAGTATGGTGATGCTGTGGTGAAATTATGAGGCGCATTGATGAGGATCATTAATGACACATCAACTCATAGCATAGAGACAATTTAATGTTGCCTTAAAACGACGCTATTTCCTAAATGAAACAGCGTAATGCCCTGACGTTAAAGCATAATAAAAATGTTGTGATGTGTTGTAATTGTATTTTGGTTGAAATTTTGGTGGAACGAGGAAGCACTTTTATGTGAATTTGCATGACCATAGTGGGAAGCACTTCTTTGTGAATTTATAGGCCCATGGTACATGACGAGGAGGAGTACCTCAGATGGCCAAGATTAGTGGTAATCACTTCTTGGTGACATTGCAGGCCCATGGTATGCGATGAGGAGGTGTACCTAAACAATCCAAGGTTAATGGGAAGCCATTTTTTGTGACTTGGAGGACCCATTGTACTCTATATAGGAGGAGTTATCTAGCAGGAAAGGTATTCTATTATGTTACTAATGATTATTCTATCACTACACTAAATGTATACCTAGTGTGAGATGTATTGTGCTTTAATTGGAGGATTGTTGTGTGGTCTTCCCATTTTGTTTGGGGGTCCCTAATGAGTAATTTGTTATAGACCCCTGCATGGGATTCACCCGCACGTGTTGTGTCTGGTGAAAATGGTCGACGTTTTGATAGGGAATTTGGTGGACTATGACCTAGAGGTGATCAGGTATACAAGACCGATGTATACTATGATGGTATAATTGGAGGCCTAGGATAAGCCAAGCCCTAGTAGGATCGATTGGGAATGAATTTCTGCTTTAGTTTACAGTATCTACACTACCCTCACGATCTGGTGGTGTTTCTCATGGATGGAAATCAGAGATTTTTTTACTTTTTTTGTTTTTAGTTTATTTGTTGGGTTTTTATTCTGGACCAATTATATTAGTTATAATTATACTCAGCTTTGTTTTACTGATACTTTTTTTCTTTTTAGTGTGTGGGACTTAGTTGGGTGTGTATGTTCATATAGGTACTCCGGAAAATTCCTCACACTTTCAAGTTGACACTTTTAGAGATAGTCTCCAGCCCATGGCCTTCAGGAGGTAGGCTTGGGGTAGTCACAACACGAGCCTCAGGGGACGGGTTGTGGAAAAGTGGTATCAAAGGGTGGTTAGTCCTACTAAAAAGGCCAAGTGTCTGTTTTTTTGTTTTGGGGAAATAATGTTAAGTGTTGCGAGTTCAACTTTAAGATTTAGAGAGTCCATTGTTGGTGCGGCGACCAAGGTATCCATACATAAAGACCTTGAATTCTTATTTTCAGCTTAATACATGAAAACAAAGGTTTCATAAGTGTTTCCTTATGTTATTTTGAATAAAATTAAGATTTCTGGGTATAACCTTCTAACCATGGAACATCTTGATCAATATCAGGATGAATCCACATGGAAGACCATTCAGGATCCCGATACAGGGTCATGAGGACATCCCTCCTAGCGAAGAGTCATCCGTTTAGGGACCAGTTCTTGAGATGGCCCCACCGGGTGGCCCACTAATTCTACCACCACCCGATGGTCAGAATCTACTACGGGATAATACAATAGAAAAAATGCGTAGACTCAGTTCTCTACATGAGTTTCAGAGACAGAGACCTCTCAGGTTATGGGGAGAGACAGATCCTCATATTGCTGAGAACTGGTTGGTGGTAGTGACATGGGTCTTCTGCTTAGTGATGACATCGCCTAACCAAATCATGATCTTAGCTGTGATCCCTCTACAGGGCTTGATAGGGAAATGGTGGATCATGACCACCCAGACATACAATGAGGTGACACTCACCTGGGTGGACTTTGAGCGGATTTTCAAGGAGGAGTTCCTTTTCTTGCGACCTTGTGCTCTATGCACATTCAGGAGTTGATTCTCTTACAGAAGGGCATCATGATGGTGGATGAATACTTAGAGAGTTTCATTGAGCTATCAATATACTTGACAGATATGGTATGAGACTATTTCACCAAGGATCGACCCTTTTAGGAGCGACTCTAGTGGGAGATCAGGGCATCAGTGTTGTCTCTCAGCATCCCTACTCAGGACGGGGTACTAGAGCGAGCCCTTCTAGTAGATAATTTCTTGGCAGAACATGCACACACACAACTAGAGCTTCTAGTAGACCCCATGTGGTAGAGTCATTAGTAGAAAAAAAATGCGAGGGCTGAAGAGGGCCAGGTCATTCAGAGGATGACCCTAGTACTCAAGGTCGGCAGTGCGGGGCTCTCAGACCAGAGAGAGTCATATGGGAACCAAGATTTTCTTCTCGTGCAGTGGGTAGGGACACATGGCGAGTTACTGCGCAACCCTCCATAAATATGTCTAGAAGATGGTTGAGGGGATGTCGAGGCAAAGTTATCTGTTCAATAGAGGAGGTTCGCAGGCTGGTGAATGTGGTAGGGGAGCAGGCCGAGTAGTAGGTGGTAGGTGACGGTTTGAGGTGTTACCGCTACCAACCCCAGGTGGTCCACCCCGATCGTAGGGATAATGAAGAAATGGGTGAGCACAGCTTCAGGTAGTGGAGGTTTATGACCATGATGCTCTAGAGATGATTCGAGGTATGATATGTGTCTTCTCCACCCTAGCTGTAGTTCTTATAGACAGTGGTGCAAGTCACTCCTTCCTTTCCAGGACTCTCATTCGGAGCATAGATATTTTGGTGGAGCCGTTGGCTCAATCATTACGACTAGATACTCCTATGGGAGGAGATTCAATGATTACACACTGGTGTTGATAGTGTGAGCTTACTCTGGGAGGCGAGAGCTTTGACTGGGATCTCCAAGTGGTGGCGTCGAGGCCTTACGACGTCATCTTGGGTATGGATTGGTTATCCACAATCCATGATCATATTGATTGTTTTAGGAAAATAGTGTGGTGCGTCCATGGATATGGGACTGGGTTTTCCTTAACCGGCGAGAAGGAAAACCTTGCAAAAAAGGACTGACTTATTCAGACTAGGGTGCAGCCAATCACTCACCAGTTGGCTAGCCACACCCTTGATACAATGGATATAAGGAGTACAAGATTTCTTGTAGTGGTGGATGAGTATGAGGATATTTTTCTGAGGATGTTCCAGGACTACCTCCTCATAGGGAGGTAGACATTTTCATCGACCTATAATCTGTGACGACATCGATATACACACCAACATATCGGATGGCTCTTGTGGAGCTTCGTGAGATGAGGGTACAACTGGAGGACTTGCAGGAGAAGGGGTTCATAAGGCCCAACATTTCACCATGGGATTCCCTAGTGCTTTTTTCCATGAAGGAAAATGGGATTTTTAGGATGTTCATGGACTTATGGAACCTCAACCAGGATACCATGAAGAAAAAGTACCCACTACCAAGAATCAATGATCTCTTCGACCAACTAAAGGTGGAGAAGTGGTTCTCAAAGATAGAACATAGATCAGGCTATCACCATCTTCAGTTATGCGGTGAGGATGTATTGATGATAACCTTAAGGTACTAGTATGACCACTATGAGTTCTTGTTGATCCTTTTGGGTGTGACCAATGCCCTGACAATGTTTATGAGACTCATGAATAGTATCCTCCAACATTTCCTTGACTTGTTTTTGTGGTCTTAATTGATGGCATCTTGGTGTACTCGGCTTCAGAGGAGGAGCATGCTGCACACCTACAAATAGTCCTAAATACACTTCAAGAGAAACAGCTTTATGATAGGCTCTCAAAAGGTCATTTTTGGATTTTCTATGTCCACTTTTTGGGACACGTCATCTCAAAGGCTGGAGTTATAGTGGATCCAGGGATGATAGAGGCAGTACTTTCTTGGGAGCCTCCCAGGAGACTGATAGAGGTGCAAAACTTCTTGGGGCTGGCTGGTTACTATTGAAGGTTCATGCCTGATTTATCCAGAGTAGAAGAACCCTTTTTGTCTTTGACAAGGAAGGTAAAACCATTCATGTGGATGGAGAAATGTTATTAGAGTTTCTAGGATATAAGGCTGAGACAAACTAGTGCCCCCATTTTGAGACTACCATAGGTGGGCGTTGGTTATGTAGTTTACTGCGATTAATCAGGGACCGAACTAGGTTGTGTCCTGATGAAGGTGTGAGCAGTGATCACATAATACTCATGATTGTTAATGAAAAATTAGTAGAACTATGCATTCCCCAACCTAGGTAAGTAGAATTAGTCTTTGACTTGAAGATGTGGTGGCGCTACTTGATGGGTTAATGGTTTATGGTTTACTTTGACCATAAGAGTATCAAGTATATCTTCTCCCATAAGGACATGAACCTGAGACAATGGTGATGGCTAGAGTTCCTCTAGTACTATGACTTTGAGATGTTCTATACTTCTGGAAAGGGGAATGTGGTGGAAAACACGCTCAGTAGGGCCGATTTGTAGTTGCTGAGTGAGGCGACAAAGTAGTTTGTCGTGATGTAGATATCATTTGGGGATGAAGGTGGAGCTTCTTACCTTTAGTCGATGACTGTTACTCCACCCATCTTACAGTGAGACAGGGAGGCACTACTGGTGGATTTGGACTACGAGGACTAACATGCTCAGTTATCCTTAGGAAAGTCTCCTAATGAATTTTCCATTAGTGGGGATCACGTCAGCCTCTCCATTGGGTGCACAGTAGTGCCAGTGACATTACGGGAGGATATGTTGACGGAGTTCCATTCATCCCCTTTGAAGGTACATCCTGGGGTGGAAAAGATGTACCAAGACCGTTGACGTTAGTACTAGTGGCAAGGGATGAAGAAAGCAGTGGCCTAGTTCGTTTCACGATGCCTCAGTTGTCAACAAGTGAAGGCTGAGCATCAGGTTCCAACATGCTTGGCCCAACCACTCGAGGTACTCTAGTTGAAATGGGATGGTATCTTGATGGAATTTGTGATAGGTTTAACACATACATCCATTGGATAAGACTCGATCTGGGTGATCATTGAATGACTCACCAAGTCAGCTCACTTCCTAGCCATCCGATAGCAGAGACCGGTCGAGGTATTAGGACGCCTCTATGTCGAAAAGATAGTGAGGATTCATGGGGTGTCTTCGGTGATCGTATCCGATCGTGATGTTCTCTTTACATCCTGACTTCAGAGGGAATTACATGAGGCTTTTGGGATGTAGCTGCGCTTTAGAATAACTTTTCATCCCAAGAAGGATGGTCAGACAAAGTGGACCATAAAGACCTTAGAGGAAATTCTACGTGCTTGCATCCTGGACTTTGGTCACAGTTGGTAGAACCACCTTCCATTTCTGGAGTTTTCATATAACAAAAACCATCACTACACGATTGGAATGACACTGTCTTAGGCCTTGTACAAGTGGACTTGCAGATCACCCCAATGCAGGACATACCCAGAGGAGTCAACACTCCTGGATTTGAAGTTGGTATGGGCTACCACCAAGAAGGTTAAAATCATCCAGGAACATATGAGGACTACAAAGAGCATGCATTAGTCTTATTATGTTAGGATATGTAGACCATTAGAGTTTTAGGAGGGTGATCATGTTTTCTTTCGGGTCTCACCCCGATGAGGATTACATAGATTTGGCTGGGGTATCAAGCTATCTCTGAGGTTCATCAGAACTTTTTAAATCCTTATAAGAGTTGGTGAGGTGGTGTACTACCTAGATATTCCCGCACAAATGCACTGAGTGCATGATTTTTTCCATGTGTCGCAGTTGAGGAGGTACATGCATGATCCATCACACATCATCAACTAGGGTGAGTTGGGCATTGACGATGGGATGACGTTTGCGGAGTTCCCCATAGGGATAGAGGATCGACAAGAGTGGGTACTACATCGGTGGTCTATTCCTATGGTGCAAGTTCGGTGGAAGAATTGGAACCTCCAGGAGAGCACATGGGAGTGGAAGGATCAGATTTGTGATCAATACCCCCATCTGTTTGAATATTTTTTTTAGATTTTGGGGACGTAAAGCCCTAATGTGGGGAGAATGTAATGTTTCAGAAATTCCGTGTAATTTTATTTTAATTATATGGAATTATTCTAAGACCACACGCATTGAAGGCATGTGATTCTGAGGCCCAGTGAGCCCAGAACGTAATTTTGAACTTTTGTTAAGTGCATTTGAGTAAACATGCGAGTGTATTTTTATAACTTTTAAACCGGTGCTTGGATCAAAAATTGGAGGGAACCGTTGAATTTAGAATTCCCAGATTTACCTAGAATGGACTTAACATCGACCGGAAAGGGACAAACAGTAAAGATATTTTTTGTACTTTTCCAAAAATAATAAAATAACTTTAAAAAGTTATTTTATTTTTTATCATCTGTTGAGTGGAGGATGACGATCCTACAGTGCAACGACTAGGAGCATTGATGAGGCTCATTAATGGCTCATTAACTCGCAACTTAATGACGCTTAATGACATGTAACAGTGACACTACTTCATAAATGAAACAATGTAATGATGTGATGTCACAACATAACAGAAATGTTGTGAGATATTTTACTTTTATTTTGGTTGATGCATTGGTGGAATGAAGAATTAAACTATGGGGATTATATGATGAACCTCCAATAAAATTCCTCTCTAATGAAGAATGAAAAAAACTAATGAACACCAAACATATTCAACAAACTTTGAAGAAAGGAGTCAGAAGTGACACATGACGTTGACTTTTTGAAACCTGTAGGATGCAATGCTGAGGAAACAAATGTCAAAGAGGTAGGGGTTGTTTTATTTTTAAGTTCTTCCACATTATTTTATTGAAATTACTAACGTGGATCAACCCAAAAACAGATTGATCTACTAATCCCGGGTTTATGCGAGAGGGTAACTTTATTTTTGGAATTATCTATACAGGATTAGTTTATCTTTTTATATGACTGAAAATCACCCCCAAGAATCCCCACTTTTAAAACTGATAATGTGGAGGGCGCATGCCAATCCAAATAAAGGATCATACCCTCCTCATGTGCGCTCATTGTGAACAGATTGTTCAAAATTATGGCAAGGTGCATTCAAGACAATCGCAGGGACAATAGTGACCCAGGAGGCCCGTATACACAGATAGATCAAAAAACAAACCACTAGAGGATCTCTGGTGGCTGGCGGAAGGTGTCGCCGACATAACACCACCCGCCTGGCGGTGCCGGAAACTGGATACAGTGGCCGACCCTTGCCGGCCACGTAGAGGGGGTGGCGGCCCGATGCCATTGCAAAGGAGGTAGACGACCCTCATCAGCCACGCTGGAGGACAGAGACATGCCGAGACACCAGGCAAGAGCTACATGGAGGGGTTGCCGACATCTGGGGCACCCGAACAAGATGGTGCAGTAGTCACTTGACTGTGGCAGGAGGGAGGCCTCACGAGGTCTCATTGGGTAGTAGAGAGCTAGACACGGCTGGATGCTGTGTCCCAGCCAGGCGGTGCACCACCGACCCGCACAACACGGGAAGGGCTTTAGGCTGGCGGGCCACACCACACGCCAGCATCCAGACCCATGCAGGTGGGCCAGAATGACATCCAGTGGGCCAAACCCATGCTGGTAGGCCATACCCACACCCTTCAGGCCGTGGTAGACTAGACTGGGTCGTCGGGCGACCCGGCGGGCTGGACCCTCATCCAAACCAGGCTAGGTCCAGTGAGGCCCATTAGGCCAGGCCCACTGGCCAGGTCGGACCGGACCGACCAGTCCCAAACTAGGTCAGGTCGAGTCGGTCAAATTAGACCTAGGTATGTGGGATCCCCGGTCAGGGTTGGTCGAGGAGGTCCGACTGAGTTGGACTGGGCCCAGATGCAACTGATCCCTATTTACTAAAATGATAATAACTCATTAACTGGGCATCTGATTGATGAGACATTTGAGGAATTGAGACCATATCGATGAGGAAGATATTTTGGCATGCCCTCAGGAGGATTTCATGGAAGTTTAGATGCGAATAATGACTTGAGGAGAGGTTCCCCCAGGCACGCTATGTACGGAATCCTGCGGTTGGATGAAACCTGAAGACTGTTGACTTTTGACTTTTTGAGACTCGACTATGGTCCAATGGGAAGAAAATCTAGGTGAAGTTGTATGCCCATAGTGGGAAGAACTTCTGTGGGACTTTTCAGCCCATAGTGTTTGACAAGGAGTACCTCAGTTGGCCATGATTAGTGGGAAGCACTTCTGTGTGACTTTGCAGGCCCACAATATGCAATGAGGAGGTGTACCTAAAGAGTCCAAGGTTAGTTAGAAGCACTTATGTGTGACTTAGAAGGCCCACAATACTCAATATAGGAGGAGTTATCTATCATCCGAGGTGGTCGATGATGTGACTAATGGTTCTTCTGCCACTACCCTAAATGTATACCAAGTGGGAGTTGTCTTGTATTTCATGCTTTACTTTGAGGATTTCTATGTCATCTTCCCTTTTTTGTTTGTGGGTCCCTACATAGTATTTTTTACTCACCCATACACAATCTTCACCAGAACATGTTGTGTATAGTGCAGACGATCGGTGTTTCTATAATACACCAAGCTTCCATGGTATGCTTCCCTTTGAATAATGCAATAACTTGCATTGTACGCAACTTCGAGATTCTAACACACCACAACTAGTCAAACTTGCCGCTATGAATAGTAATACCCAAATTTTTATAGTTTATAAATTTTATCTTCCAAAATTTACTTCATTTTTGGATTCGTACTATCAAAATTATCTTAGGGTGAATTTTTGGTATTTTTCTGGAAACTTTCAATTTTTGATGAATAGTGAAAAACCCTGAGTTATTTGTTAAAACTGACCTTTTTATTTAAGTAGTTATTTATTTTATTTAAATTTTATTAGGTCAAAATAGATACATAATACCTAAATAAATGCAATGTAATTCATTAGAGTCAGCTTATATTAATTTTAGATATATAAAAATTTTATTGAACTTTTTACCATCTTTACCCACCTCCTAGGAGCTTTTCCAAATTTGCATAAAACTTAATTTTACCACTTTTGTGAGTTGAATTTCAAAAATATGAGAGACACGGTTGATATCAGTAAGTAAAATTTGGTTCAATTCAATGAAAATATTTTTTGGTGAATAGTAACTTTTGACTTTTATTTACCACGGTTAAAAGTAAATAGGGTAATTAAAGGTAAAAATGATATTAGTTTTACCCTAACACATGTCATAATTAAATTGAATAAGTATAATTAAACCTAAAACAACCTTATGAATAAAATATGATCTTATAGGTCCACTTGAATTAGATAAGGACATTTATTATTATTTAATTCAAAGAAGATTTAAAGAAGTTAAAATCAAAGTTTAATAACTAAAACATTTTTAATATAGGGTTATACATAAGATAAATTCAATTATAAATATTAATTAGAAAGATAAAAATATTTCCTAAATAATGATAGTTTATTTATAATTTTTAGATATTATATAATTTAATTTATTTATGATACAATTATGATGCAATAATTACCTTATTAATGAATGATTGAAATAATTGATATTATAAATATCCAAATAAATATTATTTGAGACTTTTAATAAATTAAACGAATTTTATAGGCTAATATGAAATTTTAGGGTTGACTAAATAAATTTTTTTCGAAGTAATAATACTTTTATAAATTTAACAAAAACAAAATACCAAATTGTGTCAAAACTGACATAAAATAGTTTTTTAAAAAAATATTATATTATTAATTGATATTCTATTCATAAAAATATAAGGTTCTCTAAAAGGGAATAAATATTATTATATATTACATTAATGAACCACTTGAGGTTATCTTGAATGTTTATAGTATGTTTATTAACCATATAATATAAAAATACAAAGAGATATGGTAAATGTCAAACTAATTAACTAAGAGTTAAAACTAAAATATAAAGTTAATATAGTGACCCAAACCTGTCTAAAACCAATTGTTTGGGTGGCTTTGTACCCATATGCACCTTATCCTAGAAATTAATAAGTTTGGATCCATTATAAACTGAAAAGGATTTTATTATAAAATAATATTTCAATCTTTTCCTATAGTGACCCTCACCCCTCTTATAAAAGGGAACTCCCCCTTCTCTCAATTTAACACCTTCAAAGCCATTTAGATCGGCCAAAACCAACCAAAATATCCTCTAAACTATCCTAAATTCATCCTAGAGTGCTTACTTTAGTCAGAATGCCAACCTATGAAGTCCTTTTGATCAAATCAAAAGGAAGAACCTGAAGAGGAGGTAAATATTTCATCACCTCTTTCAAGTTCTTTTCTTCTTTCACTTCCTCCTTCTTTGTTGTTTCCATTATAAAATAATAAATCTAGTATATTCTATATAATTTTATGTTATTATAAAAATGGTAAAACAATATTATTTATTTTATCCATCCTATGAATGAAAAAGTCACCACATGTGCATACGTATGACTTACCGTCTCCACGTCGTGGTGAAGTTTGTTATTCAAACACTACATCATTTGGATGGGTATAATAGTGAGTATAACTTATGTAAATAATAAATATAACATGATAATTATTATGTATATATGATATACCATCCAATTATATATTATTTTAATATCAAAAAAATGATATTGTCTCTCATGCGTACATACGGACTACCGTCTCCATGAATGCGATGAGATTCATTCCCCATCATATCAATTCAAGACTAATTTTCATTTGATGATTAAAAATAATGTTTAAGGACTTGATATCATTCTGCATATGAATAATATACAATCTACCCCTAACAAACATGGCTTTTGTAACAAATCATATAAAATAAAACGAGTAAGTTAACACCCGAAACGACGATAATACTAAAATATTATAAACAAAGAAATATTAGAAGATCATATATGATATAATATTTATGTATAATATTCATGTATAATTTTAAAAAAATGATTTAACCATTATACATGAGGTTAACCTACCCTCAACCAAGTAAAAGTACAAGGTAAGGGTTAATTCAACAATCTCCTCATTATCCAAGGTTGTTTATACGTAATTATCTATTGGGACCTCTTTATTATCCACATCCATGTTTCTTAAAAATATATTTCAAAACATTTTTACTATTTAATAGATAATTGGTTAAATTCATTTATACCATTATTTGAACTTATATGTTTTTGAAATGAATCTTTCTGTCATTTTCCAAACATGGTACTTTATTACCTTTTTGACAAAATTAAGGTAAGAATGTTTTTTTAACTTATATGGAGGGCATGGCTATTTTCGGCCATTATAACATCGCCGAAGATTCCATTACAAGATTATAAGAATATCTTCATAATAAATAATTTATTTATAATTATGTGACTTTTAAATGATTTCCAAATAGAAAGAGATATTTATCTAAAAAGGTTTTGATTTCATCTATGTTAACATCCTTTGATGGATTTTAAGTTTTTTTGAAGATGATTTATTATGGTACAAAACTTCCATATTGTATTGATGTTTTTGTGATATGTTTGGCTGTGGAAGTGTTATTTCAATCCATTCATGGTTTACGGATAAAGTATTGAAATTTCGTATGCTAGTTTCAATACGAATGTTTTTGTCAGGTTTAAACCTTTTCATATGAGGAATGAATTGGAATTGGTAAGTGCTGGGTGGAGCCCACTATAGCTCCTCGATGCATCGGTAGGTCTCATGAGACAAACTAGTGTCTTGTAACAAGGCCTTGACAAAATCTTATTTGTAGTCTTGGAATAAGGCCTTAACTATGTGGTTATGAAAGTCTGGCATTATGCATTCCATTATTATAAAAGTGGTTATTGATATTGCATGTGATTATTCGACTAGTAGAATATCCATGTGAATAAGTAAATGGAATTATTTCATTTTATTTTCCATATTATGCTGAAGTTCAAGTTTAAAAGTATTTTGTTTTAGTTATACATTACCTAAAATGTTTATTCTTATTTATGAAAGTTTCCACTATATTTTCATACTTACTGAGCAATTGAGCTCACACCTTTCTATGTTTTATCTTTCCTGTGATGTGAAGAAGTATATTTTGACTAACCAACGAGGGTATTCTATGGGATCTCAATGTTTTCTATGAAACTGTGTTGTTGTAGTTTTCCATTTTATGATGTAATGTAATCCTTATGAATGTTTCTAGTACTTACAAGACTACAAAACTAATCGATCTTTCGAGACTTGATCTTTGGTGATCATGCCAATGTTATGTAATAATGCACCGACACTGGGTAACTTGGGTCAGGGCGTTATAGTTGGTATCAGAGGAAGTTTAGTACAAACCTTGGAATCTAGATTTAGGTAAACCCTTATTAGAGAACATAGCCCTAAGATAGATGTTAAGGATTAGTATAAAATGACTTCCTAGATATTTGGTATTGTATATATTTTTTGAGTTTTTTGAGAAATAAATACCTATTAGGATACGAGTAGGTAGAGGCATCTCTGGCATAGATGTACCTTGGGGTAAAACCCAAAAACACTGCTTTGAGCTAGACTCGAACGAGAACTGGTGCACGACAACGGGCCTTGCTGCACTCTTGGTTATGACACTCCCAGGGGATATGCTTAGGATAATTCTCAATTTATTTAAAAACCATTATGAATGGTTTAAGAGAATATACTTCCTTAAAGAGAACATTTTTTTTATGATTTTGGATTATATCCATAAATTGTTCAATTTATAATAAGTGTTTTACATGTTTGGAATTATGTACTGTGATTGATAAACTAATCTAGTTTATGCCATTGTTTAGAAATGACACCTAGTGGAAGAAATGGAAACCATATCAATGCACGTAATCCATGTAGAATTTCCCTCCTACTCAAGATAATTATAGTGGAGCTGGTGATACAACTGGTGCTGATCAGCTTATAACCATAATGGGACAACTCACTCAGGTTATGAATAATAACCTTACTCGTATGAAGCACCCAAATCCTCAACGTGGAGGATCAATGTTAGATCGCTTCATGAGGAAACAACCACCAACATTAAATGGGAGTACAAATACATTGGTAGCTGTGAAATGGATAAGTTCCCTAGAGAAAATATTTCAGGCTTTGGGGAGTAGTTAAAGGGAAAAAGTCGCCATGGCAGTTTATCGCCTCACTGGAGATGCTGATCATTGGTGGTTATTGATACAAAAAAAGGAAGATGAATAAGTATCAAGTATGGAATGGAGGGAGTTTATAGAGTTTTCCTTAGAAAAATACTTTTTTTCATGACCATCAAGCAGATATGGAAAGACAATTTCTGAGTCTGAGGAAAAAGGAGAACGATAATGTTACAAAGTATGAGTCTAACTTTACATGGTTATCAAGGCATGATACATATCATATACATAACCAAAGAAGTAAGATCGATCGTTTCTTTAATGGGATAAAACCATTTCTCAGTCATGTTTTAGTCTCACAATCCTTCTCATCATACGAAGATATTGTCTCATGTGCTATCAATATAGAAAAGGAATTCCCTAAGTCTTATGACTTTAAAGAAAAACAAGAGAAGAAGCGATCTGCTGATCACTCTGAAAATGGAAATAAGGGGAAGAAGGGAAAATTTTAATATCCATCCTGCAGTAAATGTGGGAAGAAACACCCCAGTACTTGCTTGAAGGGAATGAGAGTCTGTTACAAGTGTGGTGAAAAAGGAAACCATGCTCGTGATTTCAAGGGGATGAAATAAGCTACAGATGTTCAATGCAACAATTGCAGGGATATGGGAGATTATTCAAATTAATTTCCTAAGCGTCAGGGAAACTTACCTCAGAAATGGACAGGAGATCAATGCCAAGCTAATGCGATCACTACTGCTAAGGTTGAAGCTCCAAAAGACGTGGTGGAAGGTAATCTAATGGTTTCCTCATGTTTATCCAATGATTTATTTGATTCTATATCATCACATTGTTTCATATCTTCCCAGTTTTCTAAGAAAATTAGATATTTTCAATTTTATTTAACAAGGGAGTTGTCAGTCAAAACTCCTAAGGGAAGTATCATTGAAACAATGTTTTTTGAATCAGTTCCCATTAAGTCATATAAACGTTATTTGTCTTCTGATCTCATCATCATTCCCATGATTTAATTTGATATAATCCTCAGTATGGATTGGATTTCAGACCATGATGTGGAAATTTATTTTAAGAATATGGAGGCTACAATTTTTGATGATGATAAAGAGTACCTTATCTTTAGAGCAGAAACGTCTCCACCTAATTGTTATCTAGATCCACCCCTAGTAGCTCAACTAAATTAAATTATTGGGGAGGAAGAGAATGAAATAACTATGGGTGTGGAAAAGAATGTTCAAAAAGAGGATGTACCTATTGTGAAAGAATATGTTGATGTGTTTCCATAAGATTTACCTAGAAATCCTACAGAACATGAAATTGGGTTTTCCATTGATTTAATTCCTAGTTCAAGGCCCATATCGAAGACCCCTTATTGAATGACCATAGTAGAATTAGTGGAACTAAATAAAAAATTAGAGGAATTGAGTAATAAGGGATTTATTATCCCTAGTGTTTCTCCATGGGGATCCCCTATTCTTTTTGTTAAGAATAAATATAGATCTACGAGGTTTTGCATTGACTATAGGGAGATCAATGCTATAACAATTAAGAACAAGTATCCCCTACCTCACATTGATTATTTATTCAACCCACTTCATGGAGAACAATAATTTTCAAATATTGACCTTTAAACTGGATATCATCAGTTGTGTGTGAAGAAGGAGGACATTCCGAAAACAGCTTTTTAAACCAGGCACGAGCATTACGAGTTTACATTAATTCATTTTGGGATGACTAATGCACCCCTCTATTTTCATGGATCTAATTAACAGAGTTTTCAAGGAATATCTTGAGTACTTTATAGTGGTATTTATTGATGATATCTTGGTATACTCTAAAAGCTATGAAGATCATGAAAATCACTTGCGCACCATTCTGAAAACCCTCATAAGAAATGAATTGTACGTGAAGTTTAGCAAGTGTGAATTCTGGCTTCAAGATATTTCTTTTCTTATCCATATTACCTCTAAGGATGGAATCTCCATTGATCCTTCTAAGACAAGAGCAATCCAAGAATGGCCAGCACCGACGAGTATAACCAAGGTACGCAGTTTTATTGGTTTAGTAGGTTATTATCGATGTTTCTTCTAGAATTTTTGCGGATGGGATAACCCATTAACGAAGATCACATGTAAAGGGGTTAAATTTGTTTGGGAAAAAGAATGTGAAGAGTGTTTCGAAGAACTGAAGATAAGATTATTCAAAGATCATATCTTGACTCTACCATCGGAGAATGATGGGTTTGTTATTTATAGTGATGCCTCAAATAAAGGACTTGTTTTTGTCCTTATGCAGAATGATAGGGTTATTTCCTATGCATAATGGTAGCTAAAAATTCATGAGAAAAACTATCATACTGATGATCTTGAGTTAGCAGCTATAATCTTTACTTTGAAGATATGGATACATTATCTCTATGGTTAAAAATGTGAGATTTATATTATCACAAGAGTTTGAAGTATATATTTTCTCTCAGAAGAAACTCAACATGAGGCAAAGGATATGGCTTGAACTACTCGAGGATTATGATTGCACGATAAACTACCACCCGGGAAAGGAAAATAAGGTGGCAGAAACTTTGAGCAGAAATGATCATGGGGTTTTGAACAAGATGATAGATGAAAGGGATACTATTTTCATGGATCTAGTAAAGATGTATATGGTAATAAAAATGGAAGGTGAAACATCATTTCTTTTTCAAATTGTTTCCAAAACATATTTACTAGAAGAGATAAAGAGTTCTCAGACCGATGATGAAGAGTTTCAAAAAAATATTAAAGCTGTGAATTATGGGAGATTAAGTGACATTGTGTATGAAGATGGAATTTTGAAATTTGGGAAGTGAATTTGTGTTCCCAGTATACCTGATCTAAAAAGGAAATTGTTGGATGATGCCCATAGCTCCAATTTCTCTATACAACCTCGTAGCACTAAGATGTATAGAGATTAGAAGGAACAATTTTGGTGAGACAACATGAAGAGGAAGATTTCTGATTTTGCGTCAAGATGTATGGTTTGTCAATAAGTGAAAGTTGGAAGAAAAAATCCAGGAGGAGTCATGAAACCTCTTCCCATACCTGAGTAGAAAAGAGATAATATTACAATGGACTTTGTCAAGGGACTACCAAAGACTCCTACAAGGAACGATGAAATATAGGTCATTGTTGATCATCTTATCAAGTCAGCACATTTTCTTGATATAATAGAAGATCTACCACTTGAACATCAAGCAATAATACATATTAATGAAGTTGTGAGACTTCATGGAGGGCCCCTATCGATTGTTTCTGATCATGATCCACGTTTTACATCAAGATTCTTGAAAATTGTATAGAAGGCCATGGATACTGAACTTCATTTTAGCACTGACTACCACCCCCAAAATGATGGACAATCCAAACAAACTATCCAATCCTTAGAAGTCATTTTGAGATCATGCTCACTTGAATTTTATGGTATGTGGGATTAATATGTACCTCTGGTAGAATTTTCTTATATCAATAGATTCCATTAAAGTATTTAGATGGAACCATATGAAGCGTTATACAGAAAGAGAGGTTGCACACCAACCTGTTGGGATGATGCTGGTGAAAGAAAAAATGTAGGCTCAGAACTTGTGAAGGAAACGATGGAAATGGTGAAGGTAATCCAAACCCACATCAAAGCAGCTCAAAGTAGGCATAAGAGCTATGCCAATAATTGAAAAAAGGATTTGGAATTTCAAGTCGGTGATCATGTTTTCTTGAAGGTATCTCAATGTAAGGGAGATATACATTTCAGTAAAAAAGTTAAATTGAGTCCCAGGTATATTGGACCTTTCGAAATTATAGAACGAATTGGGGTTGTAGCTTACCGTTTGGAAATGCCGCCAAGTCTCTCCAAAGTTCACGATGTGTTCCATATATCACTATTGAGAAATTACATTCCTGACCCAACGCATGTACTCACCTTTGAGGAATTAGAACCGGAACCTGATATGTATTATCGTGAAGAGCCTATCATGATTCTTGATACAAGAGGACAAGTGTTGAGAAACTGGACGACTCGTCTGGTAAACGTTCTACGGAGAAAACATAAGATGGAAGAGGCGATGTGGGAACCCAAGGAACTTATGATGAAGAACCACCCGAATATTTTTATGTAGTAATATTATAGAAATTATAAAGATGAAATTATTTGAAGGTGGGGAGAATATAGCACCCCAAGCTTCCACAGTATGCTTCCCTTTGAATAATGTAATAGATTGAATTGTACACAACTTCAAGATTCTAACACGCCACAACCAATCAAACATGCCATTATGAATAGTAATACCCACTTTTTGATAGTTTATGAATTTTATATTTCAAAATGGTCATCATTTTTGGATTCAGAATATCGAAATTAGCTTAGGGTGAATTTTTGGTATTTTCCTGAAAACTTTCAATTTTTGATGAATAGTGAAAAACACTGAGTTATTCATTGAAACCGACCTTTTTATTTAAATAATTATTTATTTTATTTAAATTTATTCTAGGTAAAAATAGATACATAATACCTAAATAAGTTCAACGTAATTAATTGAATTCAATTTATATTAATTTTAGATATATAAAAATTTCATCGAACTTTTTACCATCTTTTACCCACCTCCTATGAGCTTTTACAAATTTGCATAAAACATAATTTTACCTCTTTTGTGAGTTGAATTTCAAAAATCTGAGAGACACGGTAGATATCAGTAAGTAAAATTTTGTTCAATGAGATAAAAATAATTTTTGGTGAATAGTAACTTTTGACTTTTATTTACCATTGTTAAAAGTAAATAGGGTAATTAAAGGTAAAAATGATATTAATTTTACCCTAACACATGTAATAATTATATTGGAAATGTATAATTCGACCAAAAACAAACTTAGGAATAAAATATGATTCTTTAGGTCCACTTGGATTAGATTAGGACATTTTTTATTATTTAATTCAAAGAAGAGTTAAATAAGTTAAAATCAAATTTTAATAACTAAAACATTTTTAATATAGGGTTATACATAAGATAATTTTGATTATAAATATTAATTAGAAATCTAAAAATTTTTCCAACATAAGGGTATTTTATTTATAATTTTTAGACATTATATAATTTAATTTATTTATGACACAATGATGATACAATAATTACCTTATTAATGAAATATTTAAATAATTGATATTATAAATATCCAAATAAATCTAATTTGAGACTTTTAATGAATTAAATTAGTTTTATAGGTTAATATGACATGTTAGGGTTGTTTAAATAAATTTTTTCTAAGTAATAATACTATTATGAATTTCACAAAAACAAAATACCAAATAGTGTCAAAATTGACATAAAAGAGTTTTTAAAACAAATGTTCTATTATTAACTGATATTCTATTCTTAAAAAACTAAGGTTTGAAAAAATGGCTTAAATATTATTATATATGACATTAATGAACCAATTTATCTTATCTTGTATGTTTATAGTATGTTTATTTACCAAATAATTTAAAAATACAAAGAGGCATGGTAAATGTCAAACTAATTAACTAAGAGTTAAAACTAAAAGATAAGGTTAATATAGTGACCCAAAGTAGTCTAAAACCTATTGGTTGGGTGTTCTTATACACATACCCACCTTAGAATATAAATAAATCAGTTTGGAGCCATTATAAACTGAAACATATTTTATTATAAAATAATATTTCAAGGCTTTCCTTTAGTGACCATCACCCCTCTTATAAAAGTTCAGTCTCCCTTCTCTCAATTTAACATTGTCAAAGACCTTTGGTTTTGACAAAACCTACCCAAATATCCTATCAAATTTCATCCCTTCATCCTAGAGTCTTTAATTTAGTATGAAATCCAACCTAAGGGGCCCTTTTGATCAAATCAAAAGAAAGAACCCGAAGAAGAGGTAAACATTTCATCACCTCTTTCAAGATCTTATCTTCTCCCACTTCCTCCTTCTTTGTTGTTTCCATTCTAAAATAATAAATCCAGTATCTTCTATATACTGTGATGTTATTATAAAAATGGTAAAACCATTTTAGTTATTTTACCCCTCCTATGAATGAAAGTGTCACCACACGTGCGTATGTATGACTTACCGTCTCCACGTCGTGGTGAAGTTTGTTATTCAAACACTTCAACATTTGGATGGGTATAATAATGAGTATAACATATGTAAATAATAAATATAACATGATAATTATTATGTATATATGATATACCATCCAATTATATATGATTTTAATATCAAAAGAATGATATTGTTTCTCGTGCTTACATACGGACTACTGTCTCCCTGAACGAGATGCGATTCATTCTCCATCATATCCATTCAGGACTAATTTTCATTTGATGATTAAAAATAATGTTTAATTACTTAATATCATTTTGTAAATGAATAATATACAACCTAACCGTAACAAAAATGACTTATGTTACAAAACATATAAAATAAAACGAGTAAGTTAACACCCTAAATGATGATAATAATAAAATATTATTAAAAAAGCAATATTAAAAGATCATATCTGATATCGTATTTAGGTATATGATTCTTTTATAATTAAATAAAAATTATTTATCTATTATACTATAGGTTAACCTACCCCCCAAACAAGGAAAAGTACAAGGTAAGGTTTAATTCTATAATCTCTTCATTATCTGAGGTTGTTTATACATAATTATCTACTGGGACCTCTTTATCATCCACATCCATGTTTTTCAAAACTATATTTCAAAACATTTTTACTATTTAATAGACAATAGGTTAAAGTTATTTTTACCCTTATTTAACCTTATATGTTTTTGAAAGGAATCTTTCCGTCATTTTCCATACAAGGTACTTTATGACCTTTTCAACAAAATTAAGGTAATAATGTTTTTTTAACTTATACGGTGGGTGCGTCTATTTTCCACCAATATAACATCGTCAAAGATTCCCTTAAAATATTATAAAAATATCTTAAAATTAAATGTTTTCTTTATAATTATGTGACTTTTAAATTATTTCCAAATTGGAAGAGATATTTCTCTAAAAAGGGTTTGATTTCATCTATGTCTACATCCTTTGATGGATTTTAATTTTGTTTGAAGTTAATTTATTATGATAAAAAACTTCTATATTTTATTGGAGGTTTTGTGATATATTTGACTGTGGATGTTTTATTTCATACCATTTATGGTTTATGGATAAAGTACTGACATTTCGTATGCTAGTTTCAATATGAATATTTATGTTATGTTTAAACCTTTTCATATGAGGAATGTATTGGACTTAGTAAGTGATGGGTGGAGCCCATTTTAACTCCTTGATGAATCGGTAGGTCTCATGATACAAACTAGTGTCTTGGAAAAAGGCCTTGAAAAAATCTTATTTGTAGTCTTGGCACAAGGCCTTGACTATGTGGTTGTGAAAGTCTGGTATTATGCATTCCATTATTATGAAAGTGGTTATTGATGTTTCATGTGATAATTAGACTATTATAATATCCATGTGAATAAGTAAATGGAATTATTTCATTTAATTTTCCATATTATGCTAATGTTCAAGTTCAAAAGGCTTTTGATTTAGTTATACATTGCCTTAAATGTTTATGCTTATTTATAAATGTTTCTACTATATTGTTATCCTTACTGAGCATCTGAGATCACCACTTTCTATGTTTTATCTTTCCCAGGATGTGAAGAAGTATATTATGACTAACCTGTGGGGATATTCTATGGGATCTCTGTGTTGTCTATGAAACAATGTTGTTGTACTTTTCCATTTTATGATGTAATGTAAATCTTATGACTGTATCTAGTACTTCCATGACTACTAAACTAATCGGTCTTTCAAGACTTGATCTTTTGTGATCATCCCAATGTTATGTAATAATTCACCATCTCTGGGTAACTTGGGTCGGGGCGTTACAGTTTTGATATAAACTTTTGTGGACCAGGACCCAGAGGTGCTCAGAGAGACGTAACCGACAGATGCTACGATGGTGGACTTGGTGGCCTAGGACCAGGCGGGTCCCAGTAGGATCAAGTGGGTAGGACGTTATTCTTCTGATTCTAGTAGCTACACTACTATCATGATCTGGTGGAGTTTCCCACGGATGGCCATCATAGGTTCTATTTTGTAATTTCCTATTTTCAGTTCTTTTGTAGGGTTTGTATTCTAGACCACTTATATTAGATGTAATTGTACTCAGCTTTGTTTTAGTGATACTTTTTGCCTTTATAGTGTGTGGGACTTGGTTGGGCGTGTGTGTGCAAACAATTATTCTTGAAAATTCCTCCCACTTGCAGGTTGACACCTTTGACGCTAGTCGCTAGCCCCTGGCCTTTGGGAGGCGGGCTCGGGGTAGTCACGACACGGGCCCCGAGGGATGGGTCATGCCATTTTTTTCAATGAAAACTCTTCCAACATTTTTAATCATTAATAGGGATTCAACAATGAATTTTTTTTCAGAAATAAACAATAGAAACTGGTTCACTATGTGAAACTGATGTGATGATAGCATAAAACCCGAATAAGTGGAAAATATTATATAATATGCTCAAAAACTTATTAAAAATACATCATTGAATTTTTCTAAATTATAAAAGTGATTTTACAAAAACTAACAAATAAAGAAAAATATGAATTTAATATACCTAATAGAATATGAATAAAACGATAAAGATAAAGTATCATGCAATGAATCATCACTATGAAAGTCCAAAAACAATTTTATCTACAAGAACAAATAAATAATGTGACTAATAGATACGACCTGATTCCATTGAAAAAAATTTATATATTAATATCATGTGAAACTAATTTTGTGTATCCTTAAATTTAATATAGTTTTTTTGAAGGTTTGGTGTCAGATTGTGACGGAGTGAGAATTGCAACTCCATTAATGAAAATGGACTAACTAATCCATTTTTAGTACTATCTAAACTTCATACTGTATATAGGCCAAACTATGGTATGAATTATAGATGGATAGGTTTTTCCATTGAGCAGACAAAATGAATGTTCATTTTTAGTACATAATATTTAATGCATTGAACATGTTTGAAATAACAAAAAGTAAGTTCATTATAATATTCCATACAACATATTAATAGTGCTGAACTACTATGTGAACTGCATAATTTGGGGAACTGAAAATGAAAATTCATTGTATATAAACCATCCCAATGAACTAATAATTAAATTTTTGGAATAATTAATCAGTTAATTGAATGTATTGAAAATTAACATGCATTTTTTTGTTAACACACAGTGAAAAATTATTTCAAGCATATCTATAAGTTTATATTTTCTCTTTCAATTGGCACACCACCCATAATTGAAACAACCCTAATATAGAAATATATATCTTCATCTATTTGATGAGATGTAACTTGAAGGTAAGTGGTAAATAAATATAAATATATGTATATAAAGTGAGTAAGTGAAAATCAATAGTGGGTCGATCAGTATATCTATGAATTTCCAATGTTTGAAAAAACATGAAAACATAAAGAAACAAGTATATAAGGTTATTCTGGTTAATTCTTTTAATGAAACTGATCGAAAATTTCTGATTGTTCATTGATTTCAAAGTCATATGAAAATATATTCTTATAATTAACCATATACTTAAACTACAATTGCATTTGAACATGAACAAATTTATACCTAAATTTCAAACTCCCCAATGAAGTAATAATACAAAATAGCAATAAGGCTTCCTAATACAAGAATTATTTTTCATTATACTTATACCATACATTATAGAATATGAAAGACGAAGGCATGTCTATTTCACGATATTTTCTTCATAGTTCCAAAAACATCATGTAACTCATTCAAAATAATAATATTATAAAAAACCAATTATTGGTCAAAAATAACAATTTCATATTAATGAAATACTATATATGAAAAGATTAAATTTTTTCAAACTTCACTTGATGATTATAAAGATGAATGAAATCCTTTGGTTTGGGTGTTATCTCCTTGAAACAATAATTTTAAATATATCTCATGAGCTAGAGATGGAGCCTCAACACTCTCCATCCAAAAAATCTAGTTTCATTGAAAGGAGATACTTCAATGTTGTATTGATTCCTTCAAATGAAACCAAAAATACCATGTGACCAAAATACCATATAAAAACACATAAAATATTCACGTAGAAGAAAAATTTACATCAATGAGTCATGATCACCCAAGTTCAATTCTATAATGGATGGGGGCATCACATATATGTTTGTCATTCAAGACAATAAATCACATAGAATTTAATACAAACATAATAAAATAAAAATTTAATTAATACTGTTAGTGGATTTATTACTTGAGAAGAAAACTGATTATTTCAACCACTAAATGAATTATAAACATTGATAAAATTTTGATAGTAATATAAGAATAAAATAATATAAATGCACTTATATTCTATATAATGGATATTGAATGTTGAATGAAATTTAAAACAATTTAAGAGTATTAACTAAAAAGGATTGCATGTTAATAAAAAAAATGAAACTATATCAGTTATGTGAACAATAATTTTTTATTTATAAGTAAAATCATGGGAAATTTTAAATTTTACTATGAAACACATACTAGATCTAAGAATTCAGAGTGAAACATCATATTACAGTGTTATTGATCAATACAAATAATGTTTAATACATTGAATATTGTACATAACCTGGTAGTTTTCAATTCAATATTATTGTAAATAATAAATGAAATTTATACTAAATCCTACTCTTTCTAATGTTTATGAATATATATTATGCAGAATCATGCTAATTGAATTCACGTTGAAAGTGTGTATAAATTCAAAGTGTCAAAAACTGTATTTATATTTAAGATTCATAGTTATATATATTTCTTATTATAGGCATTGAATCAGATAATTAAAAAATTAGATATAGTAAAAGACATAACAGTTGGTGATCATTTAATATTAGGACCATTGAATATACATAAAAAATGAAACAGGAAGAATAAAAACATTGAATATTAGATTGATAGGTATATATATAATAGTATGAAAATAAACTAAAATGAATAAAATAAATTAAAAAGTGTTATAAAAACACATATTCTAAATCAATTACCTATTAATTTTCTTCAGGAACACATATTCCGAATGATAACTTTAAAAGAAATAATATCAAATCCAAATAGTGGAAAATGTGCATAAATTTAAAATTTTAAAATGACCAAATCATCATGGTCTTTTTTTTCAAACACCAATATATACACCGTTTTAATTTTATATAGAACCATTTACAAATAACTTCATTGAAATAATCATAAAATGAAACATTTTTAATGACATATAGATGTTATAAACCACATAAACTCATAATTTGAATCTCTTAATTGATCAATGTGTCAAAAAAATAACTGTAAATATTTTACTCACCCAACCAATAGAGATGAATAAGAGAAGATGGATGTCGTATGTGTAAGTGAAAAAAATTAAATAAAAAACACAAAAATATAAATATACAATTTGCAGAATGTAATAAATTTTTTAGAATAAATGCTTTCTCAATTTCAAGAACATAATAAATTGTGTGAACATAATGGTTGTAAAATTTGAAATGTTATATTGACAATACAATTTTTCTTTTGAAAGTATTTCTAAATCCTCAGGAGTTGAATCATCTTGGGTGAAATCTATTTTTACATAATCTCGTTCATCAAATAAAAAATAAATTAGGAAAAAATTGAATGTTCATAGATTGAAAATTCTAAAATGACCAAACCATCATAGTCTTATTTGAAAACCCCACTGTAGACTCCTTTTCCAAGTTGTTTTGCATGACCATTTCCAAATACCATCATTGTAGTAATAACATTAGCTAGTGAATAACAATGTTGAAGAAATTTGGGTCAATTATGATTGGTTTGTAGGATAAAATCATTTAAAAACTACTTATGATACTCATATTATAGTTTCTCAAAACTTCTTATATGAAAATAAAAGTAAATACTATTTTACAGAAGCCTTGAACTCATTAAATTCATATAAAATGCATCTACATTGAAGAAAATGTATTTTAAAAATTTCATAATACATTTAATACTCTTTACCTATCATATTGGATTTAGTACCAATAAAAAATCAACCATAGTCCATGAAAACATAAAATATAAACTCTAAATGAAGCTTCACAGATACTAGAAAAGTATGGAATCAAGTGGAATTAGTTTTCTTGTTTTATTATAGTCATAATTAGGTGATCTATTTTGTTGTAGTGACCATGATTAGTTTTCACATGTTTGGAGAAATATATTATAATTTAAAATGAAGGATTCTTCAGCATAATAACATGCAGTGGATGATCTACATGGGGTGTTTAAGAGGTGAGTTTTTTAAATGACTATAAAAGAAATAATGATGATCATACATAAAATAATATAAAAATACTATTGTGTTAGTAATGACACATTTTTATGTCATCAATAATGATTATGGAAACTTTACGTAACACTTGAATGTTTTTGTGAAATATATTGATTAAATAATTTTAATTATTTAATAGCTTAAATTGAACACAATCATGTGTTTAAGTGAACCATGAGATGAACTTAGTATAAAATTACAATTTTAATCTAGCCATTAGGTTAGCGGGAATAAATATAACTAACTTATGAAAATTTATGGTGAAGTCATTCACTACCAATTATTTATGAAAAATCTAAATCAATTATATATTTTTATTTTTGAATTAATAAATTTTGTGAATTAATTTTAATAAATGAAATTAATTAAATATATATGTTATATACTTAATAAAATATTTTTGATATTCATCCAATAGATAATTTTTTTATAAGCTATGAATAAATTCTATTTGATGTATAAAAATTGTTATTTTTCAAAAGGGTAATTTTTTTCCTTTTTTTTGGAGAACCCATTTTAAATTAAGATTTTGAAAGATTAGTAATTTTTTTTAGAAATTAAAATTTTCTTTTTAATTGGGATATAAAAATTTTCTTTTAATTAAATGTTAATATCTTTCTCATAACTTTCATATTTTTAGGAATTGTAAAAATAAACCAAATTTTAAAAGAAAACAATTTTTTTCATCAAAATACATTATATGGTTAAATTATAATATTTAATGTTTTTAATGTATAAATAGAATATATATTTAGCATTAAATATAATTTATTTCATTAGGTTTAATTTTAAATTTAATGTAGATGTAAAAACGTTTCAATCTTTTGAATTGTTTTAACCATTAAAACTCGTTCTCTTTTTCTGACAACATGATTAATTTTAAACTAATTTCTGAAAATTATATGTTGTAAATTTTGAAAAATGGATTACATATTTTTAATAATTATGCCTAAATTATTTAATTATCTTTATTTTATTTTTGAGCATTATGAATAGTAACTTTAATAATTGTTATTAATATAGTAAAAGGGTAAATTGGGTAATTAAGGGTAAGAATACTATTATAAAATTACCTTAACACTTTTCTAAATATCATTGGATGAGTGTGTTTAGACCTAAACCATACTTGGCTCTAAATTATTTCCAATGGAAGCCACTGGTATAAGATTAGGAAATTTAATTTATTTTTTATTTAATGAAAAGTTAAATATGTCAAAATAAAACTTTAATAAATAAATTAATTTTTATATAAGGTTATATTGAATAAAAATTGGATTATAAATATTTATTTTAAATAAAAAAAGTTTTTATTTATCATTGAAATTTATTTTTTTATGAAATAAATAATTACCTTAAATACTTATACTCTGATGATGTAAAAATTAATTAATTGATGAGAAATCAATAAAAATTTTTTTATTAAAATTATAATAACCATAAAAGACTTATCCACTTGAAAAAATCTTATTGGTTGAGTATTTATTGACCATAACCATTCTTGTGTCGATTTAGTGACTGTTTGAGACCTTATAGAAGAGATTGTGTCATTTATATTATTTTATTTAAAGTGATGTTAATGTTGTCACATTCATAATTTAATGAGTATAATATTTTAAATATAGGATTTTCAAGAAGTTAAATTTGAAAAAAAATATTATTCTAAAAAATATTAGATTTATATTCATCATATTATTTTATATTTAAATTTTATTCAATAAATAACTATATTAAATAGTTAACCAAAATTGATGTAGTAATTATTTTATTAATAGAGATAATAAATAAATGTTATTAAAAATATAAATTTAAAAATAGTTTTGGCCAATTAATATTTATAATTAATTTTATAGATGACATTAACTATGAGTAATATAATAAAATAAGTTTTTTGAAGTTAAATTATTATATCTTTTTAAAAATCTATGAATTCAACAGTGTAAATAATGACACTATTAGTTATTTATCAAAATAATGTTTTATTAAATTAATTTAAAATAATAAAACATTTTTAAAAATATATAGTAATTATTATATTTTCTTAAATGTTATAATGTATTTATTTATGGTCTAATGGAAATCAAATTACTAAATATGCACCCTTTTAATATTGAAATACTTGTTACCCAGGTTAAAAATTAAATAAGATAACTGAGAATTAGTTAAACTGATAAGGTTTAAATTGATATCAAAACCTATCTAAAATATATTTTTTGATGATATTATAACCCTATAAAATCTTATCTTCTAAAGTTGTACATTTTTGTGGTTTTTAAATGGGGTCTTATTTTTTTTATAAATTACTATTTTTGGAGATCCCAAAAGTGCCCCTAACCTCAATTTTAAAAGGGCACCACCTCCCTCACCTCTTCACTTCACATTGAGCCTTAAATATCATCCATCCCCTGCCCTTTTATATTAAAATCTTAACTTGTTACATTAGAGATGTTATGGTCTTCTTAAAATACCAAATCTAGTGCTCTAAGAGGGGATTTAGGGGAAGAATGTCGAAGAAGAGGTAATCTCCTATACCGATTCTTTCAAACTTCGTTATTACTCTACCACCTCTTCATGAGTTGTTTCATTATAATGTAATAAATAATGTATTTATTATACAGTGAGATGTTATTTTGATTATGGACCAACAATATTTTACTTTCAATCCATCCTACTAAAAATGAAACCACCACGTGTGCGTACGTACGACTTACAGTCTCCACACCCTGGTGTAATGTATTTTTCACCACCACCTTACTTGGATAGGTATAATTATGAAAATAATAAATATATATGACTATTGTAATATTATATTTATTCTGAAATATTATACACCATTCAATTCAATACAATTAAACAATTATGGGAATGATATCGTCTCTCGTGCGTTTGTACGACCTACCATCTCCATGATGCGATGTGATTTATTTTACATGATCTTTATTAAATAATAATTATATAAATGTATATAATGAATAAATATGATGTTAACAACATTTTTAAAATATTTAACTATGACATATGAAGTAGAACTAAAACTTATTCGAAAAAACATGCATAAGAAAATGAAGCAGTTAATACCCGAATAACAAATAATAGTGAAATGTTATTAGAAAATAGATGATAATATGATCATATATGATATCCTAAAAATGTATATGATTCTGAAATAACTTAATGAAATTATTTCAATAATTATAAAATAGGTTTAGATACATGTAAAGGAAATCACACCTAAGGTAAGGGATAATTTGGCAATCTCAATATTATCTAAGATTTTTTATACGTAAGTAATTATTAAGGTATATTTATCATCCACATCCATGTATCATAAATATATAATATTATTTATAATCTTATAAAATTTTTTCAAGTCAATTTTACCCATTGGTGATTTTTTTAAATGGCAGGAAAGGAATCTTCCTTTATTATTTGGTACGAGGTACTTTTGGAATTTTCTAGCAAAAGTACGAAGAAAATGTTCTCAACTTATATGACATAAACAAATTTTCTACATTCTGATGGCATGTTATTTCAAGGAAGCTTACTATACACGATTTAATGTTTATTTTCAAATAAATTCTCTCTTTTTAAATTTTTTTTTAATAATTTTGTAAAAAAACGTTTTTGAAGAAGGAGGGATATTTTCCTCAAGATTTAATATCTAGTATTATATCAAAATTATTTTCCATCAATGATGGAATTTTTTAATAAGGTTATGTTTCAAGTATAATATCCTTATTTATCATGTTATTTGATTATGTTTTTGATGTAATTATATTTACAAAATCCATTTTTTTACATGGATTATGTTGTGATGAAATGATGTTTAAGAAACCCATTTTATTCCATAGGTTACTCTATGATGAATGATTTGTGTTTTCGTGGAACATGTAAGAATGATTTCATTATAAGATGGGTGTGAGGAATTTATTCCTATAATGAATTGGGTAAATATTTATATATCATGAGATAAACATGGAAGGAATGAGAAATGATCTCAGTTTAGTAATATAGGGCTGGAACAAGGAGTGAACTCAGTTCAGTAATGGACTTTGTCCGCTATGATGGTATTGGAAATGACCTTGTTATGTCATAAATGGGCATGTATACTCTGTGAGGGGGGTGAATCAGGGTATGTATATTATTTTCTAAATTATTCTTGTTAGACTAGATATTGACATCTTTATTATAAGGTTCACTTTGATTCCACTTAAGTGTTAATGATGATCTTATACTTTCCTTATTTATTAGATGATGATGTTTTTAATGTAATTTAGGAATGAAAGCACAAAAAAAGATATTTTTACATTGTTCACCATCACTAGGATACATCCAAGGAGCATACAATAAATATGTTCCGATGTATGAAATCCACTAAAGCTCATGTTTCGGGATATATCTTCTATGCACAGGCTCACTTTCTTGAAACATTTTAGGGTATTCTCACTGGTTTCCCAAGGGTCATTCCCGATGCCTCTTCCTTTGGATCACCACCAGTGGGAAGGATCACCATCTCCCTCATCCTTCGCTCACTTCTCTTGGAAGGGATCCACCCACAGTTTATGGACTCATAGGTCCTGTTATTATCTAAAATGAATGAATCACCCACTATGTACAGATTCTATATTGAAGTCCATATTTCATCTGATGATGAATATAACTTTACCACATATTAGTTGATAATACCTATTTTCCAAATCTCCTTCATGGATATCTTCATGAATATCAAACATTATTCACAAAACTCATCTACTGTCATGAAACTCAAAATATTCAGCTGGCTTTTATAGCCTTAATGAAGCTCTTTATTTCCCCTAAATCTCATTTATCCTTTGTAAATAAATTATATTCAACAAAGACAATTTTGTTCGATTTGAAAACCTTCGCAAATTTCTTCGCATACCACCTTCATAAACACATTAACGAATATAGAGCTATAAAATTTTAGTTTAGTCTCACTCTACTTCTCAATGGGGTAGAAGACTTTTTATAGGCATTTCATCTATTTCCAGAACCTTCTATCCATGTCATCACCATTTCTGTAGGTTCCATACTTTTCTTCGTGAAACATCCTATTTTGTGAAGCTCCATGAAATTACTCCCTCACGATGCACATCTTAACCTCAAAGAGTTCTATCAAAACCTTCACGGTGTTTGAAAAGCTTGTTCATAACCTTAGGGACCACAGTCAGAAAGCTTCGCCTCTTTGTGAACCACACTACATGAACTCCCTTTATTCACAAAACTCATTACTTAGAGGTATTTTCATAAGGCCTTAAAGGAAATCCACTTTTCGAATGAAATTCATAATTCAATTTGTAATTGTGGAGATATCCATCAAAGACCTTCACACCTTCATAAAACACCCTTCGCTAAACCCCAGTCTTTTCAAAATTCATGCCTTTTTCATATTTTTACATGGACTTCAAGGAAAACCACTTTAGAAATGATTTTTCGTAATCTATAAGATCACTGTAAAAACCTTTTGCTCCTTCATGAACCACCCTTTGAAAAAACCCAGTCTTAATGAAATTCATTCCTTTTCCACATTTTTACATGGACTTCAAGGAGATCCTCTTTCCTGGAGATTTTTTATATTCGTGAAGATCATCATCAAAATTATTTTATCCTTATCAAAACACTAATAGAAAATACTATATTCATTATATTCAATTCCTTTCCAAATTTTTATGAGATATTCAAGAAAATAAACTTTTTGCGATGGTTAGCCAAACTCTAAAATTTGGACCCAAATTTTTATTTCAAACACTAGGAAACAACATCACGTCTACTACACAATTTTCTGTACTTATTCTAGGGAATCCATCCTTCCATCTCAGATCTTTGTCAATATATCGTGTCAAAAATCTCTCTGGAGTCCACAACTTACTATGGAAACCCAATTTTTCAAAAAACACAATCAACCCAAAAATGTTCCAATATTACCTTTAGGGATTTTTTCCCAACTGATACTTTACTAATATGAAATGATTTTATATGCTACGTGTATGCCAAAAAACATCATGTATTATGTTATGAATTTTGGGATTTTGTTCATTGATTTTTAGGAAATTTTATGATTTATCCCACGACATGATATCATGATATTTCATATACTGGTAAAATTTTTCAAATGTTATGTTCTTATATCTTATGATTATGATATTTTTGATATCTCCCTTTCGTACCCTTACTGGGCATCTGAGAACAACATTTCATATGTTTCTTTTCCTGAGGTCATGAATAAGGGTATTAAGTATGATATTTCAAAATGGGTCTAGTTATAATGAAATAATTGGGTGGAAATGGATATATCTTATGAACCAATTGTTTATGTTTCCCAGTTTCTAAAGAAACTATACCTATATGGTCATATTATGGATTTGTTAAATTTTTTAATTAATATTCTTAAACATTGAAGTAATTTCAATTTATATAAACTATGGGTCGTTATACTTGAAACATATTTTTTTATCTCCTGGTGATATAATTGCGGTTTTCCAAAATATTATAGGTTAACATTTTTTATGATAGTTTTGAAAACATTAATAATTTATTATAAGAGGATGTGCTTGTAGGTGGTTTGTAAAAATAATTCAATTATGTTTAAATAATAAATTTCTTTGAAATTATTAGAGAAATGACAATATTGTGATGGAAATAACCTCAATAGAATGAAAGGAAAATCCATTTTCATGAATTCCCCCTTCATTTTGATGATAATTTTAACTCCTAGAAAAATAAAAACAAACTATATTTGAAAACAAATAATTGATTGAAAGAAAAATTAGATTAGATATTAATTATTATCATCAGAATATATATAATATTACAAAAATACATAATATATTTATAAGATCACCACATGTCCATGCATATAGTTTTTTTTCAACCAATATTAATATTTTGTATATATCTGAAGGAATGTTTGATATGATGAATCAATTTCGAGGGAAAATGCATAATATATAAAAATATAAAATATAATTTGTAATGAATATAAATGTTCACATGAAAATAAAATGACACTAAATAGGGACCCTTATAATAGGTTATGAATAGTGTATGAAAAAATGATTTGTTCATGCTACTGCAAATTGAGTTTTAAACATCTTATTGATCGCAAGCCTAAATTTAAGTAGTACCTGAATTTTATGCCTTTTGTAGTAGAAATATGAATACATGAATAATATTGAGTATCAAATTCAAAATATTGAATAACAGATAATAAATTAAAAAATTATCAAGTTTCAATAAAAAAAGAAATAAACAACGAAAATAATTTTTTTTATTTCAATAATTTAACTATCAAAAAATTAAAATTCTTATCATTGTATTATACCTTCAAATCCAAATAGAGTTAGATAGAGAAAGAAAAAACTAAAAACATTAACATAAAAACCAGTAATAGAAACATGTTGATGTAAATATAGTCACTAATCTAGAATATTAATTTATACAATCATGTATGTTCTAAATTGACAATTTTAAAGGGGATAAGAGATGGAGAAACTACTTCATTGACACACCTAGAGGAATGATTATAGATAAATAAGGTCTGTGAATAATTTTTTTTATGAAATGTGGGATTTTAATCAATCAATATTTGCAATTAATATGTCTAATACTATATTGATGAAATATAGTAATGGAATGATAGGTGGAGGTGGTGGTGGAGACAGCAGGTGGAGGCAGAGGTGAAGGTGGAGGTAGAGGCGAGATGTGGAGGTGAGAGGTAGTCTTCTAATGATACATTGAGAGATTTTTAGTGTTTCTATATTTTTATTGATGGTGACATTTGATAGAATACGGGGCTACAGTGATGAATAAGTAAAGGTTTTTAGGAATCCTAATCGCATTAGACACAATTTGATTGAAAGAGAAGTGGAATCTTTGAAAAAGGATTTGAGGATGAAATGCATGAGGGAATTGATATTTTCATAGGAAATGGGATTAGTAAGTGGATATTTGTGGAGGTAATAATAGGAATGGAATCAATCCTAGATAGGTGTACACGTTGGCAGAGGAATGTTATGGAGGATCCACATGTTTTGGGAGGCACAATGAATAGTAGAAAGGACGCAATATCTACCGAAATAAAATAACTATATACATGAAAATGAATAATAATATGAATGTTTGTGGGAATAAATTAGATTATAATTTTATGTTAATATGTGCATAGTAATTGACGAAATTTAAATATATAGAACATTATAGAGATGTGACAAAAAGTAATTTTTTAATAACATGTTTGTATACTGTGGGGTAAAAAAATATGATGATTTATTAATGAATCCTATTATATAGATATTTTCATTAGAACAGACACATGTGAGGGAATAAATCAAAGAAATACAAAATTTCCACTTACTATAAACTTGGAAAGGTTGTTTTGGTATAATTCAAGAGAAATTGGAAAGAGAATGTGAAAAATGAAACACACCCTATTGGAAGAAAAAAAACATATTTCAGACATGTAATAAAATTTATTTAATTAACTTGAGTGACATCACACATGTTTCAAGAAAGAGAACCTAAATGTATATTCTGTAACAATCAATTTTAGACTTCATTTATTTAGAGGAACCCACACATGAGTACATTTAATTAATTTAGAAGAACCAATCATGATATTATTATCAATAAAAACCACCAATATATTTAATGGATATTAAAATTCATAATGTTTAATGATTATTGATCAAATAATCATTAAAAAATAAAAATTAATCACAATCATTTAATGAATTCCCTATTTTTTAAATTCAGTTGTGCTATATAACCATAATAACAGGCTCTGGGATGATATACCAAATCATAATATTGTACCTATTACCAGATCAGAATATATGAGTATCTATATGAAAATATGAATCAAATTCATACAATGATATAACCAAAACCATTATAGTTATGAATAAATCTTATGAATATGGAAAATGAAAAGGGTTAAGATCAGAAATATATACCAGATAAATTTTAGGAAAATGATCAAAGCCCATGAAACATCTAAAATAAAAAAATAAATAAACCAAAAGGCTTATTGGATTAATAACATACCAAAATCTATAATAAGTGATCAACACAATTTCATGAACAAAATGATCGAACATGAAAAAAACTATTTAAAGGAGAGGGTCCCGAAATGAGAATAATCCATGGATCCAAAGAAACTATACATGTGAGGAAACATGGGTCAAATCTATGTTCCATGGATAAAACAAAGACACTATCATACTCAGATTGAGAGAGACTATTATAATTTATAAGAATTGCTACTGTGAAAAAGAAAGTTATTAATGGGTTCATATATAGTATGAAACATGAAAATGTTTATTGAGAGGAAGGTAGAGATATGTGTATACCAAGAATTTATTTTCATGATTACTTCTCTTGTGTGACTAAAAAATATGTTAAGGGATTAAAAAGTGTAATAGGTGCACGAGGATAGAAAAAAATTAAAAACTATTTACATAAGGGTACTGAAACATGTACATGGCTCTTAACATGAGTGATGTAGAGACCCTTGATGTAAACTGTAGAGACCCGAAGCTTGACGTACATGGACATTACATTACTTTTTCGGAATACATAGTACATAACAAAAACACACACACGAGGACCGTAATAGTTTAGTATCTTTGGAAACTTAAAACGTAATCTTCTAATCATGGTGAAAGATCTTCAACATCTCCCATAAATATCTTCCCTTTTTTTCTTACCTAAAACATTTATTTATATCCTGGGGAAAATAAAACATAAGAGGGTGAGCTCAAATGCTCAGTAAGGGTAAACAAAAGAAATATCAATCACATAATATTCACAAGAACATATCTTTTGGAAATCTTAACCTGTAAAAGAGATCATAATTTCATAACATGGGATAAATCATAGTAGTGAAATGTAATCCCAATAATCACAACTTAAAACATGAAACTTTGTGTCATACACACATAATCATAGAGAATCATATCTTATTAGTCAAGACTCATTGCCAAGGCTATCTTAGTGGACAAAGTCCATTTCTGAACCGAGTCACCCTCGTTTTAGTCCTGTTTCACTGAACCGGTATAACCTACCGTTCCAGCCATGTCTATATCATGAGATATAAAATCTTTACCCAATGCATTGGAGGGAGATATAGGTCCCACCAATCTCATAATGATACCATTCTTATGTGTGCCACAAAATCATAAACCATACATCATAGTATAACCCATGTAATAATAATGGGAATCTTAAACATCATGACTTCATAAAACAATTCATATAAGATAAAGGAATTCATAAAAATAATTACATAACAACATAGTCAAATAAATGTAATAATAGGGATAGAAACAGAACCCTTTATTATCTTATATGGATAATAATTTTGATAAAACACTTGAACTCCATTCTTGATGAAAATATCCTTTCTACTTCAAAAAAATTTTTCTTTCTTAACATGTCATACAATTTTAAACTAAAAGAAGTTGATTAAAAATAAACTTAAAAACTTGTAAAGTGATATTCTTGGAAATAATGTTTTAAAAATCCATTCATTCCGTATAAGTTGAAAAAAAACATTCTTCTCATACTTTTGTCGGAAAAGTCAAAAAGTACCTCGTATGAAAAAATGACAAAAGATTCCTTTCATATATTTTACTAAAAACTCACATACGGGTAAAATCAGATTTAAAAAATTTTAGGTGGATGGAAACAATATTACTTATTGAGGGGACATGGATGTGGATGATAAAATTCAACCCAGTAAATACCAAAGTATAAACAATCTCGGATAAAAGTGAGATTGTGATATTTTAACTTACCTTAAGTCTGATTTGCTTCATAAGTGTCCGAACCACCTGTATAATGATTTAAATAATGTCATTAACTTATTACAGAATCATATTCATTGTTATGATATCATATATGGTTCACTTATGACTTTATATTACCCGTTCTTTTGTAAATTCCATGTTAAAGAAGCGTTTTGGGTAAAATCGTTTCATTTATCGTAGGTGTTTGGACTTGTTGTTATTGACATTATTATTACTTATATCATGATTTACTTACTTCCAGAATATAAAACATGATTTATATATCATATATATTCAGTATATATAAATATAATAGATAGATAAATGAAATGAAACACACCGTTCATGGAGACGGTAGTCCGTACGTACGCATGAACGCCATTTTCCTTTCCTTATTGTCTTGAATGGAAGTAAGTAGATGACATACATATATACATAAATCCAGTAGCATTACAATTTCATATATTTCATCATTATTTCTTATATATACTTTATAATCAATCTTAAATGGTTAACATGGAGAATGAATCTCATCGCGTCGTGGAGACGGTAGTCCGTACATACGCACGGGTGATGATATCGTTCTCATGATCGTGAACTTGTGTTGAAGTGTATGTATACTATTTCAGTATCAATATCACTTTATAATAATCATATATAGTTAATCATTACACCATTATACCCATCCAATTAATGTGGTGGTGGAAAATAGATTACACCACGGCGTGGAGACGGTATTCCGTACGTACACACGGGCGGTGATTTCCTTTTTCTGTAGGATGGATAGAAGGTTAATTAGAGTTGTTTAATATTTATAATAACATATCAGTATATAATAAAAACTGATGTTATTACTTTATCATGAAACAACTAAATAAGAAGAAGTTTAAGAAGAAAGAAATTGAAAAAGATCGGTAATGGATATTACCTCTTTTTGACGCGCCTTTTCTTAACCTCCACTTAAAGTACTAAGGATGGTATTTGAAGAAGGCCAGGACCTCTAGGATGATACTAGGGAAGTGGAGAATATATTTTGGCAGGGGTTGGCCGAGCTTTAATGCTCAAATCGGTGTGAGGAGGAGAGGGAGGAAGTGCCCTTTTATAAGGGAGGAGAGGGGCACCTTTGGAATAACTAAAAATATTATTTTCTTATAAAGCCAAATTCGGTTTTAAATAGATTCAAATTGATTTAATTCTAAGATAAGGTGGGGAGGGGTCTAAATACTCTCATCCAATAGAATTTAGACAAGTTTAGGTTCCTATTGTAACCTTATCATTTATATTTAACTTTAAGTTAGATAATTTTACTTTTACCGTGTCTTCTTGTTTTCTTACACTAAGGTTAATAAACATACTATATCAAGCCAAACGAACCTCAAGATGTTTATTATTAATATATATAACCTTATCTAAGTCATTTGGCCTAACATTATATTTTTAGGAATAAAATAACAATTAATAATATAATATTTGTTTTAAAAACTATTTTATGTCAATTTTGACACTATTTAGTAATTGATTTTTGTAAAAATCATAACAGAATGATTAGTTCGAACCAAGTTTCTTAAATCAATAATACCATGTCTTATTAACCTATAAAATTAGTTTAATTCATAAAAAGTTTCAAATTACATTTATTTGGGTATTTATAACATCAATTATGTCAATATTTCGTTAATAATATAATTACTGCATCATGTTGTGTCATAAATAAATTAAATTATCTAATGTCTAAAAATTACAAATAAACTACCATTATGTAGGAAATGTTTTTAGATTTCTAATGAATATTTATAGTCGAATTTATCTTATGTATAACCCCATATTAAAAATGATTTACTTATTAAACTTTGATTTTAACTATTTTAACCCTTCTTTAAATAAATTAATAATAAATGTCCTAATCTAATCCAAGTGGGCCTAAATGGTCATATTTTATTTCTAAGGTTGTTTTTGGTCGAATTAAACTTTTCCAATAGAATTAGGACATGTGTTAGGATAATAATAATATCATTTTTACCCTTAATTACCCTATTTACTTTTAACCGTGGTAAATAAAAGTAAAAAGTTACTATTCACCAAAATTATTTTCATATCATTGAACCACATTTTAGTCCTTGATATTAACTGTGTCTCTCGTATTTTCGAAATTCCACTCCCAGAAGCGGTAAAATTAAGTTTTATGAAAAATTCAGTTTTTTTAGCTACCACTTAGTGGTTTCACTATTCATCAAAAATTGAAAGTTTTCAAAAAAATACCAAAAATTAGGCCTAAGCTATATTTGATATTATGATTTCAAAAATTATGTTTATTTTACCAAATTCAAAACATATCATTTAAATTAACTAATTAAAAATATTAATTCCCATCGTCAAAACAAATAGCGTGTTTTTAAGAGATAATAACTATCAAAAGATTGACACCTGTTTATGTCTGGTTTAAATGTGAAATTACATTCAATGAACAACATTGTATTAAATTGTAAAAATATATTCTAAATATAATTTAAAACCACTCAAATTAATAATTTATCACTATTAATTATTTCGATTAAAAAAGTTGTTTTTAATTAAAATTTAGTAATTTTCACTATTCATCAGAATATGAAAGTTATCCGAAAAGTACCAAAATTTCACCCTAAGCTAATTTCGATATTCAGAATCCAAAAATGATTTCCATTTTTAAAAATGAAATTTACAAAATTTCAAAAAGTGGTTATTACTATTCATAACGGCTAGTTTTAATAATATTTTAATAGCATATCGTTGTTTATTGAAAATCAGTATTGCGTACTACACACGCTATCGAGGAGGGTCGCGATTGCGTGTAATGCAAGGCAATTCAAGGATGTGTGTTGTGAAAGCTACTTTTGGTGTAGCGTACAACACAAGACATTAATGAAATTAAGAATATTTTTCATAAAATCTCGGGGTGTTACATTCTACCCCCCTTAAAATGAATTTCGCCCTCGAAATTCGTCGGGGTCATAAATGGTTTACTACTCAAAAAGTTTATTTAATAGAAACCCAAATCATAAAAAGGAATACCAAAACAAATCTTTAAAAACAAAAGTATGAAATTTAACGGTTACCCAAATAAACTAATCACTGGGTTTCCACAAAGGTGAAAATATGGATATGGAAGAGAAATCTAACCATCATGTTCTGATGGAGAGTGGTAGAGAACATGGCTATGGAAAAGCCAGAAATCAAAATGCCATAAATTTGTGACGATATAAGGTACCATCTGATTCATCAGATATAAGAGCACAAGGACAACATTTTTGGTTTTCAAGATCATTTCTCTAAAGTTGATGAAATTGGAATTAGAATAAATACTTTCGTGATTTTGGTATAGTCTCACTGTTGGTCGTTCTTTGGACAATTTACACTTCATCTCTTAAAGAAATGAAGTTGAATTTGTCATTCATGATGTGTTAGCAGATCATGTGATAAAATGATGGGTCACTCCATCTGTCTCAAACAAAAGTTTAGAAAATTTATCAAAAAATACATAAGTCTATCTATAGTGAGATTAATCATATATGGTTCCTAAAATGGACTTATACTTCATATATCATACTACTTAATAAAACTAGTTTATACTAAACAGGGACTTCCTGTAGGCCAGTGGTAGGTGATAAAGGCCAGTCACACTTCAGTTGTGGGTTCGATTCCAACAGCCTTGTCCGACGCGATGAGCTGTCGCCCGTCCTGCAGGTTGTCCTTTTTCTAAAACTACATTACTATAACATCACATAAATAATATCGAAAAAACTTCTATCCTTAAACAATACAAACTTATGGCCAACATAATCCATTCCAATCATTAGGTTTATCCATAATACTGCAGTCCACTCTCATAATATTGTGAAAACGATTACCAGATATTTAATACCATCATTGATCCCTATATGTCACAAGATATGTCTTGTTGGTCACATTCCAAACATTCAAAGGCCTTAATCATGTATTCTCTTGAATACCCATTGAACCTTATTGAAAACATGAATGCAGTTAAAGGTTAACACATTCCACATACCAAAATCCTCAAAATTCTATATACTCAAACCATGATATCACTTAGTCCTTATATCAACCATGAGCTCATGAAAACAGTCAAACATTTCATTTTTTCCTTATCCCTTCATTATGCGCATATCATCTTTTTTCTAAAAATATCTCAATCACTTTCCATGGTTACCGATACCATAAAATTATTAAAGACCACAATAGAACAATACATAAATATTCCAATACTCAACATTATTTTGGAATCCCATTATATAAACACTTAATCATTCCACCACATCGTTGTCATATTCAACATCACCAATGGTGATCGCATGTGACTTCCGTTTGTCCTTTGCCTTAAGTGGTTGCTCATGTCGATCATCACTAACCCTTGGATTAGGGCATTTATTGGCATAATGTCCCATCTCCTTGCACTTGAAACATTGAAGTGTAGTAGGTTCATTCTATGTATCCCTCCCTTTTTTTGCATCATTAGACATCTTCTTCCCATCATTGCGGCATTCAAATTCCCGATGACCTTCCTTTCCACATTTGAAACATTTACTTGTCCCTTTAAGACAATCTCCACCATGCTTCTTTCCACACTTTGAGCATAAGGAAACATTCATCTTCTTTTCACCATTATTCTGAGATTTCTCCTTGAACTCCATCTTTCGTTTCTTGTCAAAACTATGAGATGGATAAGTAACACCAACTTTCATTTCTACCTTGATAGCACAACGCACAATTTATTCATAGCTACTGAAGTCTCTTATAGCTAATGCCCTTCGAAGACTTTTTTTTAAGCCACTGAAGAATCGATCAACTTTACTTTCAGTTGGATGATAAATCCAGATGCATACCTTGCAGGCCTTGTAAAATTCGCTTCGTATATACCAACAGATTCATCATCCTTTTTCTTTAGTTCAAGAAACTCCTTCTCTATCTTTGTTCGAAGAATATGAGGGAAGTACATATTGAAAAATAAGTTCTTGAACTCGTTCCATTCCATGGACTCAATTTCATCTCTTGGCCTCGTATTCTTGATAAGATTCCACCATTGATCAGCATCACCTTCCAAATGATATACTGCTAAGATGACTTTATCATGTTCAGAACATTGAAGAACTGAAAATATCTTTTCAGTAGTACAGATCCATTATTCATCAAAAGTGGATCAGAAGACCCACTGAAAGATGGTGGAAGTTGCCTCATGAAGGACTCAATAGAATATTGTTCCCTTCTCTGCTAATTTGGAAGTCCAGAATGATTCATAGCTTGTGTAAGTATAGAGACAAGATTTTGCACTCCATCTCCCATAACATTTGTTTATTCAGGAGGACAATCATTGCATTGTCCATTACAGTGATCAACACGGTTCCTTCGGGTTCCAACCATCGTCTAAAACCAAAAAAGAATAGTATGAGAGGCAAAAATCATGCTAGGTAAAACAACATAGTAAAGGAGGAGCACCCTCAATATCTAACATATTAGGTTAAATTCTAATATCGTTACCGTAGTTCCTAGACTATATCCTATTCGTATACTTATCCTTGGGGACATCCCTAGACAGACCTTAGAAATATCTCTAAGGATCTCACTAACGTTTTCGCATCCTAGTTTCCAAAGGTTGACTAAACCTTTCCACTGATACCAACTGTAGAGACCCGAAGCTTGACGTACATGGACATTACATTACTTTTGCGGAATACTTAGTACATAAAAAAACACACACACGAGGACCGTAATAGTTTAGTATCTTTGGAAACTCGGAACGTAATCTTCTAGTCATGGTGAAAGATCTTCAACATCTCCCATAAAGATCTTCCCTTTTTTTTTCTTACCTAAAACTTTTATTTATATCCTGGGGAAAATAAAACATAAAATGGTGAGCTCAAATGCTCAGTAAGGGTAAAAAAAGAAATATCAATCACATAATATTTATAAGAACATATCTTTTGTAAATCTTAACCTGCAAACGAGATCATAATTTCATAACATGGGATAAATCATAGTAGTGAAATGTAATCCCAATAATCAAAACCTAAAACATGAAACTTTGTGGCATACACACATAATCATAGAGAATCATATCTTATTAGTCAAGACAAATTTCCAAGGCAATCTTAGTGGACAAAGTCCATTTCTGAACAGAGTCACCCTAGTTTCAATCCTGTTTCACTAAACCCGTATAACCTACCGTTCCAGCCATGTCTATCTCATGAGATATAAAATCTTTACCCAATGCATTGGAGGGATATATAGGTCCCACCCATCTCATAATGATACCATTCTTATGTGTGCCACAAAATCATAAACCATACATCATAGTATAACCCATGTAATAATAATGGGAATCTTAAACATCATGACTTCATAAAACAATTCATATAAGATAAAGGAATTCATAAAAATAATTCAATCACAACATAGTCAAATCAATGTAATAATCGGGATAGAAACAGAACCCTTTATTATCTTAGATGGAAAATAATTTTGATAAAACACTTGAACTCCATTCTTGAGGAAAATATCCTTTCTACTTCAAAAACATTTTCCTTTATTAACATGTCATACAATTTTAAACTAAAAGAAGTTGATTAAAAATAAACATGAAAACTTTTAAAGTGAGATTATTGGAAATAATGTTTTAAAAATCCATTCATTCTGTATAAGTTGAAAAAAACATTCTTCTCGTACTTTTTTTGGAAAAGTCAAAAAGCACCTCGTACAAAAAAATGACAAAAGATTCCTTTCATATATTTTACTAAAAACTCACATAAGGGTTACATCAGATTAAAAAAATTGTAGGTGGATGGAAACAATATTACTTTTTGAGGTAACATGGATGTGGATGATAAAATACAACCCAGTAAATACCAAAGTATAAACAATCTCGGATAAAAGTGAGATTGTGATATTTTCCCTTACCTTAAGTCTGATTTGCTTCGTAAGTGTCCGAACCTCCTGTATAATGATTTAAATAATGTCATTAACTTATTACATAATCATATTCATTATTATGATATCATATATGGTTCACTTATGACTTTATATTACCCGTTCTTCTGTAAATTCCATGTTAAAGAAGCGTTTTGGGTAAAATCGTTTCATTTATCGTAGGTGTTTGGACTTGTTGTTCTTTACATTATTATTACTTATATCATGATTTACTTACTTACAGAATATAAAACATGATTTATATATAATATATATTCAGTATATATATATATATAAATAATAGATAGATAAATGCAATGAAACACACCGTTCATGGAGACGGTAGTCCGTACGTACGCATGAACGCCGTTTTCCTTTCCTTATTGTCTTGAATGGAAGTAAGTAGATGAAATACATATATAAATAAATCCAATAGCTTTATAATTTCATATATTTCATTATTATTTCTTATATATACTTTAGAATCATTCTTAAATGGTTAACATGGAGAATGAATCTCATCGCGTCGTGGAGACGGTAGTCCGTACGTACGCACGAGCGATGATATCATTCTCATGATCGTGAACTTGTGTTCAAGTGTATGTATACTATTTAATTATCAATATCACTTTATAATAATCATATATAGTTACTCATTACACCATTATACCCATCCAATTAAGGTGGTGGCGGAAAATAGATTACACCACGGCGTGGAGACGGTATTCCGTACGTACGCACGCACAATGATTTCCTTTTTCTGTAGGATAGATAGAAGGTTAATTAGAGTTGTTTAATATTTATAATAACATTTCAGTGTATAAGAAATACTGATGTTATTACTTTATCATGAAACAACTAAAGAAGAAGAAGTTGAAGAAGAAAGAAATTGAAAAAGATCGGTAATGGATATTACCTCTTTTTGACGCGCCTTTTCTTATCCTCCACTTAAAGAACTAAGGATGGTATTTGAAGAAGGCCAGGACCTCTAGGATGCTACTAGGGAAGTGGAGAAGATATTTGTTCAGGGGTTGGATGAGATTTAATGCTCAAATTGGTGTGAGGAGCAGAGGGAGGAAGTGCCCTTTTATAAGGGAGGAGAGGGGCACCTTTGGAATAACTAAAAATATTATTTTATTATAAATCCAAATTCGGTTTTAAATAGCTCCAAATTGATTTATTTCGAAGATAAGGTGGGGATGGGTCGACATCCTCTCATCCAATATAATTTAGACAAGTTTAGGTTCCTATTTTAACCTTATCATTTATATTTAACTTTAAGTTAGATAATTTGACTTTTACCGTGTCTTCTTTTTTTCTTACACTATAAGGTTAATAAACATACTATATCAAGCCAAAAGAACCTATTGTTGTTTATTAGTAATATATATAACCTTATCTAAGTAATTTGGCCGAACCTTAGATTTTTAGGAATAAAATAACAATTAATAATATAATATTTGTTTTAAAAACTATTTTATGTCAATTTTGACACTATTTAGTAATTGATTTTTTTGAAAATCATAACAGAATGATTACTTCAAACAAAGTTTCTTAAATCAATAATACCATGTCTTATTAACCTATAAAATTAGTTTAATTCATAAAAAGTCTCAAATTACATTTATTTGGGTATTTATAACATCAATTATGTCAATATCATTAATAAGATAATTACTGCATCATGTTGTGTCATAAATAAATTAAATTATTTAATGTCTAAAAATTATAAATAAAATACCATTATGTAGGAAATATTCTTAGCTTTCTAATGAATATTTATAGTCGAATTTATCTTATGTATAACCCCATATTAAAAATGATTTACTTATTAAACTTTGATTTTAACTATTTTAACCCTTCTTTAAATAAATTAATAATAAATGTCCTAATCTAATCCAAGTGGGCCTAAATGGTCATATTTTATTCCTAAGGTTGTTTTTGGTCGAATTAAACCTGTCCAATAGAATTAGGACATGTGTTAGGATAATAATAATATCATTTTTACCCTTAATTACCCTATTTACTTTTAACCGTGGTAAATAAAAGTAAAAAGTGACTATTCACCAAAAATTATTTTCATCTCATTGAACCACATTTTAGTCCTTGATATTAACCGTGTCTCTCGGATTTTTGAAATTCCACTCACAGAAGCAGTAAAATTAAGTTTTATGAAAAATTCAGTTTTTTAACTACCACTTGGTGGTTTCACTATTCATCAAAAATTGAAAGTTTTCAGAAAAATACCAAAAATTAGGCCTAAGCTATATTTGATATTATGATTTCAAAAATGATGTTTATTTTACCAAATTCAAAACATATCAGTTACATTAACTAATTAAAAAAATTAATTCCCGTCGTCAAAACAAATAGCGTGTTTTTAAGAGATAATAACTATCAAAAGATTGACACTTGTTTATGTCTGGTTTAAATGTGAAATTACATCCAATGAACAAAATTGTATTAAATTGTAAAAATATATTCTAAATATACTTTAAAACCACTCAAATTAATAATTTATCACTATTAATTATTTTGATTAAAAAATTTGTTTTTTAATTAAAATTTAGTAATTTTAACTATTCATCAGAATATGAAAGTTATCCGAAAAGTACCAAAATTTCACCCTAAGCTAATTTCGATATTCCAAATCCAAAAATGAAGTCCATTTTGAAAAATAAAATTTACAAAATTTCAAAAAGTGGTTATTACTATTCATAACGGCTAGTTTTAATAATATTTTAATAGCATATCGTTGTTTAGTGAAACTCATTATTGCGTACTACACACGCTATCGAGGAGGGTTGCGATTGCGTGTAATGTAAGGCAATTCAAGGATGCGTGTTGTGAAAGCCTCTTTTGGTGTAGCGTACAACACAAGACATTAATGAAATTAAGAATATTTTTCATAAAATCTCGGGGTGTTACATAAACCAATTGAAAAACATACTTGGTTGTGGAACCTAAACCCAAGGTGTGGAACCTACACAAAGAAATGAATTTTTAAAGGAGAGTATGAGTAGAGAGTGTAGGGAAGGAGAGAGAGAGCTTATTTGATTTCTATCTATCCTGTGAACAACTCAAACAAAGTGAAGGTCAAGATCTGGTGTCCATGGAAATCTAAGAATCACTGATTGAGAATCTGATCATATAATAGGTGAAATGGGATAATAACTTTCTACTTTCATTACACTGCTATTTTCATCAAGGTTACTCCTATTTTAGTAGCTAAAAAATTTAGTTTCCCCACTAAAACTCTTGTATATCTTCCTTTCATCCATGGGATCTCAACTATCATAATAATTTGTTATCCCATGGGATGAACTATTACATATTCTATTACTTCCTAGTAATTTCCACATATAAAACAATAAAATTATAATATAAATGGATAAAAACATGAGTGGTTCATTTGAAACCAATGGTAGGAACATGATATCTTAAAATAGTTCATTATAAAATTTTATATTGTACACATCTATAAATTATTATAATAAATTGTTATTGAGATGAAAAGGAAATAATAAATCCACTAAAAGAATTCAAATACATTGTTTTCATCAATTTTGTTTTGGGTATATACCACATTGTCCTCATTTTATTCAAAACTGTATGTAAAGAAGAAGTTAAGTTCACATCAGGTCCTAGCTTGAGGTGCCCCATATAGTGGAAACATAAAAAAATAAATATTCATTAGATATTAACCTCAAAGGAATATTTAATGGAACATTGAATTCTAAATTCAATCTCATTAAACCATCTCTCTACATATTTAAGCATAATAATTCATTTTGTTAACAAATATGAACACGTATAAAAACTAATGAAGAAATATTAAACTATGTAAAAATTGTTATTAATATAAAATTATTATTTTTATAATAAGGAAATTTTGGAACCTATATATTTTAGTGGAATCAATTATTTTGTTATTAAATACGAATCTATATAAACAAATATGAACAAATAATATGAATAATTAAAAAAATCAACCTTTAAAATCATGCAGAATCATTCATTTTGTTACTAAATATGAACTTGTTCATAAAATAATTAAGAAAAATAAATTGGTATAAAAATTATTTTTACCATAAAATATGAAAGAGAACCTATTGGATGAAACAATCAAGACATGAAAAAAGTATAAAAAAAATAAATCATCAGACCTGCAATCGACTAATATAATTTGTAACTAGAGATGCAATGTTTTTATTTTCCAACCATTTATCCTTGATGTCCTAAAAATAATAATAATTAAATTAATTAGATACATTAAATTACATATCTTTATTTATGTTGTAAAAGATAAATAAAAACATGCTTAAAGGTAAAAAAGGAATTTTATGGATTGATACATACACTGCCTGCTTGGTAAATAATAATTTATTAATATCTACAACACCATGTATTTCCATGCTGTCACTATGATCATACATTGTATGTCATGTGAAATATTTATTATGATATTTTTAATGCTTTAATTTGTGTTGATGAATTGAAATTTATAGGAAATTCGAAAAAACTTTTTTCTGAACTTAGGCAAGCTACACCGCTTGAGATGAAAGATTTGGACTTCATATCATGCTTAATGGGAATTGAAGTGAAGTAAAAAGAAGATAAAAAAAATCTCTCATAGTAGAAAAATTTGAATGGAATTTTGAGAAAAATAATTTAATGGATTCAACAACCCCAATCAAAACCTCAATTACTGAGGAACATTTTTTAATGATAAAATTTGATGACTAGTAAATATAATTTAAATATTTACTGATACAAAACATGAACCATTATATAAAAGTGGAATTAATTATTTTGTTAACATATATGAACAAATTAGATTTAACATTTAGGTGGGAAGAAAATGGTTGAAAAGATCACAATAAAATTACCTAATAAAAAAGATTCAAATTAAAAAAAACCAAAGAACAATAAAAAGTCATAATGGGATTTCATAAATAAAAAATAGGTAAATTCACAAAATAATAACTATTATTGGATTGAATATAATGAAAATGGATAAAAAATTATAAAAAAATTAGAAAATTAAAGAACCTATACTAAAGTGGAATTAATTTAAAGTAAATATAAGAAAAATTCGACCAAACATAAAAAAACATACCTGTGTGAACAATAAATATATATACCCCTATGGAAAAACATACATGATACAATTGAAATCAAGAAGCAATAACCATTTAATTTAATTTATGAGACAATATTTCCAGTAAGACTTACAAGAAATACCTTTCACGTATTCCTATTCCACTTTGTATCCATTGATAAAATGAATAATTCATATAGTCTAAAAAAACCAAAAAAACATGGATCAAGACATTAAGAGTATATTACCAAAGGGACATATCCCTCAATTTTATGAGGACATAAGAAGAAACATGAACTTAAATACATTATATTACCTTTCTTATGGTCTTATGATTCAGATATTTCATATAGTGAAGGGTCTAATATTAATATCACATAAAAAGAATCCACCAGAAAGGGATTCAATCTTCAGAATATTTACATTGTAAAAGTTTTCTTGTATGTGAAAGATGAAAAAACTGGATGGAAGCCAAAATAGGAGAATCTTCAGAGATTTCATGGGCACAGTTCGAAGGAGAATGAATTTGTATAGTTTTTTTGAGATAATATTTTATTATCAAGGGGGGGGGGGATATGGATTGATTGAAATGGAAATAAAAACTAATAATGAATGGATCTATCATCGAGGAGAAAACATGTAGTTTTAGTGATTCGAAAATATAATCTATAAATGGAAGATCACAATTCAATAATAATAATATTCAAGGAATAAAAAAATAAGAAAATCACCTAGAGTTTCGTGGGTATGAGTTGAATGAGAATATAAGTGTAGATTTTAAAAGGATATTCTCTAACCAATTTGGGGAGAGACCGAAAGACTGAAATTGAAATAGGAACCAAATAAGAGGGTATTGTAGGGGATATGATATCACAAATCCATTTTGAAATTGAGTGAGGGGATGTAATAACAGGATATTGAAATACTATTTGATGTCAGGGAAGGGTTTTAAAAGAGTGACAACGCTCTATATAGGTAGGAAATGATTAAAAGAAAAGAAAATAAAATCTAAATAGGGGAAGTCCAAACTGCATAGGTGGAGGCATAGTCATAGGTGGAGGCATAATCAGAGGCATGGTGGTGGAGACAGAGGTAGTGGAGGAGGTGGATGTGTTGGAGGAGGCCATGTATTGGGGAGGAGATAATGAATTGAAAGAGTGATGGAATCATGAGTATACAATAGTGGAGGAGATGAATCTGAAGCATCTGGTGGTGAAGTTGAGGTGGTGGCATAGTCAGAGGTGTGGAGGTGGCAGAGGAGGCAGTGTAGGAGAATGATTTATTAGAGATTAGTGGGAGGATATATGGAATTTAATGGGATTACATGAGTAATCGATGGGTTGAGGAATTGGGAAGTGTGGCCCTAGTGACATATAATGGGAATGGATGTCAAATTGACATATGGAAGAAAAAAATACAAGATTTATTATATATAATAGATTTAAATTAATCCATAATATATTGAATTATTTTACAGGACCCCTATTAGAAGACATATTTACATAATCAAAGATGTATCTTGATTTCAATGTATCCAAGGTATAGAATAAAACACATAAACCACCAAAAACAATTCTAGTTTGTTTTGTCAACATGAAAAATTATTCAAGAATGATACATATACATTCCATAAAATTTCAAATGGAAAGGTGAAAAATAAAAAATAAATAAATAAAATAAATATATTTTTAAAATCCACAAGGTCACAGTAGCTTAGAAATGGAAGTCACTAGGATTTTTTAATTCCCCATCCATATTCCTCCCCTCCTGCATCTCCCCCCACCCACCAAGCCTGCTCCCATCACCCTTTATATTGTACACTGTTGAACCCATAATTGCACTGCATTGCCACCCCATTCCACTAAGACACCATAATGACTAGATTTTCTTCTTTCGTCACCTCAGATCTATCAGTTCCACCTCACATGAGTTAATAGTTAAAATTGATAACTTTAACAGTTTTATTTGTAAAAAATGCAACTGAAACATGAACTCATTTTTATAACCTTATTCTTCATGGTTTCATGCAACTGCACACCATACATGTTCCTTCACATGTTGAAATTGAAATTAGATAAGTACAAATAAGATGTCATTTTGGATGAAAAAATCGACATAACACCAAAAGGGATGAAGGATAGTAAATAAATTTCGGTATGGTCTCCTCCATACAATATATATTTGTTTTTATAACTTTTACATTTTCTTTATTTAATATGTGTTCCAGAATTTGTTTCCCCTTATATTGTTTTCTTATGTATTAATATTTTTTATAGAGGAGTGTAATGTTTCTATGAGATTTTCCCCCTAAAACCTATTTTATCTCTCCATGATGAGTATATCCTACTTAATTATATATAATATCATTGATCTAATTTGTGTGGAATGAAAGATAATAAGGCAGTGTTTTTATTTTTCATTTTCCATTTTTAATTTGAGATAGTTCATTAAAAGAAATAATACATGTGTAACAACATGAATTTGTAGAATATGTATTTTGAGCTCATTATCAATGTGTATATTGTAGAAGCATGGATTTTTAGATTATATATTACTGTGAAAATTTTATATGTACTAGGATTTCAATTTTGGATTAAGTGGTATGTTTTTTTGTTGTCACTGTGTAAAGTTTATTAAAAGATGAAATGGTAGTTCTTTCTATGTATGAATTTTTAGCAGTGAGAGAGAGAGAGGTATAGGGGTGAGTCATAGATGAGGTGTGGAAATTTTTTTAGGGGGTTCTATAGTCCTATGTTTAAAATAGAAATAAAGTCAAAGGGTATATTTTCAAGGGTTTAGTGATCCAACTTGTATAATAAAATGGTTGACAGGTAAATCACTAGGGGTTCAGTCATTTTTTATTTCATTAATGAAAATATAGAGTATTGTTTCACTATAATTTGGAATTTGAGTTTTTCTATAGATTACTTTGATAAAAATATTCACCTTTTTTATAATGTTAGTTACTTCTTTTTCTGATTTTCAATTTTTGGCTGTATGTTACCCACAACTATTAGTGGTTTTATGTTTTTGTTTTCATTGATTACTTTGAAGTTTTGATATACCAAAAACTATTGAGATTACATTAATCAATGAAATTTAGAATTATTTCCTAATATATATATTTTTTAAATTATATTTAATTATAATTTCATGAATGGAGAATGGATTTTCCTACATCTCTATTAATGAATAAATCTATTTGGATACTGAAGGTATGCGTCTTCGTTATTTCATTTAACACTTCCTTTAATTTTTTGCTTATTTTAAAGTCTAAAATTTAGATTTTATTTTTTATTTTTCAAAATATGGATTAGTAAGAAAATTATATTCTACTACACAAAAAGATTTAACCATAATACTACCTATGAAAATGTTTCTGTTTAATCAATTTTTTGAAATATGTGTTATATATAACATGCTAAATTGTTTTTCAAATAATTAATAGTAAAACATGCTTTACCATACATCCCGAACAATTTTTTATGAACATTCCTTTGCATATCCATCATCTACATTTAATTGGATGAGTATCAGATTAAAAATTCTTATGTTTTCCTCCCCCAAGTGTTTCTTTAATTTACGTCGATGTTTAAAAAATATTTAGTTTTTATATTTCCACACAACTACACATGATATATGCTTTAGACCATCAGATGATATATTTTTCATTAAATTCATAAATATATATTCTCAAAATTTTTATTCATGAAACAACTTCTAACCCTAACATATTCTGTTTATGAAAAATAATACATAAATGGAAGCTCAAGGTACCACTTAGAAAATAAGTCCAGAGTTAAAAAAACAATATTAAATTGCATATCTTTAGTTATTTTTTAATATCTCGATTGATTTTTCTCTATATCATTTTAATGTCTCGGACTCATTAAAACTTTATTTGCTCTCTGGTCATCAAGATTAAATGGTTGGAAAATGAAAACATTGTATCTTCAGTTTAATATGGAATTGGTCAATTACATGTCTGATGGTTTGGTATTTTGGTAATTTCTTTTCATCTTGATTTTTTCATCCAATGGTCTCTATTTCATATTTTATGATAAAAAAAGTTTCTATAGCAGTTTATATTTTTCTCATTATTGTATGAAAAATTTTATATATATTAACAAATTGTTTGACTATAAATGATTATAAAGGTCATTTTTTTGTATTTTTACTTCATATTATTTGTTAATATTTTTTCATACAGGATTATATTTTTTTACAAAATATTTTATTCCAATAATATATATAGGTTCATATTTTTTCTTTATTGTATAGAAATAATTTTTTATGAGAAATGTTTTTTACAGAGGTTTATATTTTTTCATATATTTTTGTACATGTTCATATTTGTTTACAAAATAAATTATTCCACTTAAATATGCATAGAATAAGTCTGACGATATTGAATTTATTGTAATATTTTCCACTAAATATTCCCTTCATGTTGAGATCTAAAGAATATTATTATTTTGATGTAGCCACTATATTTTCCCCTCTATTAGGACCTAATGTGAACTTATAATTTTCATTACATAATGTTTTAAATGAATATGAAGACAATGTTGGTATATACCCAATAAATACTGATCTTAAAAATGCCTCTGAATAATCTTAGTTGATTTATTATTTCTTTTTAATCACTAACAATTTATTATAATTATTTATAGATATATTAAATATGAAATTATATAATGAAATATTTTAAGACCTTATATCAAAACCATTTGTTTCCATAGTTAGAATCATGTTTTTTTCCATTTATATTATAATTTTATTATTATATATGTGGGAATTGGTAGGATGTAGTAGACAGTAGTATTGTTCACCACCAAGGATAATTAATTTTTATGACAGTGAGGATCCCATAGATGAAAGGAAGATAACCAAGTGTATTAATGGAGAAGTTTTATTTTCAAGCCACACCAAGACAATAACCTTGATGAGAAAACCCCGAAATTAAAGAAAAAAGTTATTCTCTATTTTCACACATTGTATGATCATATTATCGGTCAAATACTCTTAGAATTTAGTGGACCCTAGATCATGAGCTTAAAATTGTTCGAGATGTTCAAAAGATAACATAAATAAAAGTAAGTCTCACTCTAAATCCCTCCTCTCTCTACGCATATTATTATTTTGAAGTATATTTTTGAGTTCAGGTTCCACACCTTGGGTGAAGGTTCTACAAAAAAGTCAGTTTTTTAATTGGAGAACATCAAGGGTTTAAGCACTAATCATGTCAAGAGCCATGTAAAAGTTCAGGTACCCTCATGAAAATATTTTTATAATTTATTTCCTATCCTCATGCACCAGTTCCACTATTTAATTCCTTAAACTATTTTTTAGATACACTGTAGAAAGAATCATGCAATTACAGGCAAGGTATACCCATATCACTACCTTCTACACAATCCATCATTACAAGTTTGAATGTATATATGAAACCATTAATAACTCCCTTTTAATTAATATAAATTAGCATGAATTATGGGAGTCTTCCCCATGGTGTGTATAGAAATGCCTATGATTTACCCATTATACAAGTATTTGACCAATGATATAACATTTACTAAATCTTTCAGCTAAATTTTCGTTTATCTCTCACTTACTTTTAAATCTCTTATAATTTATTTAACTAAACTAATCACTAATATTATACCCCATAATAAGTCACATAATTTCACCTAAACATTTATCTATTCATTTTTTGTACCAACCCCTCTACATTGAACAATAGAGTGAATCATGAAATGGTTGAGTAAAAGAAATGTCAATCCCTGGTGGCGTTTGTCGGGGAGGACCAAAAACCCAATTTTAATGTCATAAAATAAAAAAAACACATGTTTAATAGTCAGATCCAAATCAAAATAGCCAGAATGATGAGAAATCACATTAAGATTGTATAATTATTATTTGTGATGTGTATGTGGAGATAAAATGTCAATCAGACATGCGATTTACTTAGAATGACCGAATATTAGATTTTTAAAGATTTGACATCCTTTAATAATAAAATCGGGGTAAAAACCAAAAGGATGAAATCCAAATTATATGAAATAATATAAAAGAAATTGTAGAGTGAACTGTGAAATGGTTGAGTAGAAAAAACATCAATCACATGAATCATTTTCTCGAGATGACTAAAAACTTACTTTTAGTGTCATAGAACACCAAAAATGCAATTAACAGATATATATATATATATATATATAAAACATTAAATGAAATTAAATTATAGGAAAACCATGTTATTATTTTTCCTGATGAGTATGAGTAGATGAAACATCAATCAGATGAGTGGTTAGCCCAGAATGAATGAATATTCAGTTTTTAATGGTTTGATGCCGTTGAAAAAGGTGTGTTCAAGGTTCAAAACCATATAAACAACATAAAAATGTCATGAAATCCGATGAAAATAAAATTTTAGTTAATTTTGAAATGGTCATTCATATAGAATTTCAATCTCAGATAGAGTTTTCCTCAGAGGATCAAAAACATAATTTTAGTGTCATAAAACACTAAAACACATGTTTAATGGAAAGATCTAGAGAAAATGACCCCAGAATGGCCTAAAATCATAGTAATTTTTTTAATTATTATTCATGAAATGTATGAGGATAATCCATGTTTATCATTCATGCAGTCTTAAAAAAATTACTGAATATGTGATATTTAAATTTTGATGACCTTTAAAAAACATGGGGGGTCAAAACCAATAGGAAGACCTCCGAATGTTCTGATATCAGGGTAAAACAACTCTAGAGTGAATTTTGAAATGTTTTAGTATAGAAATCATCAATTGGAGGTGCATTGTTTCTTATAATGATGGAAAACACACTTTTAGTGTCATAAAACTCCAAAACATGCATTTAATGGTCATATATATAGAAAAGGATCTCAGAATGATTTGAAATCAGAGAAAACACATCTTATTATTATTATTGAAATATAATAGTAGAATAAAGATCAATCGGAGAAGTGTTCTACTCATAACAATTGAATATGTTGTTTTTAATGGTCTGAAACCCTTTAAAAATTCATGTCCAGGGGTCAAAACCAACCAGCCTACATCCAAATTCAATAAAATTTGATGAAAATAATCAAAGAGTGAATTGTGAAATGTTATAGTAGAAGAAACATCAATCCAAGCTGGGGTTTTCCTAGGAGGACTGAAAGCGCACTTTTAGTGTCATAAAACATTAAAACACATGATTAATGTTTAGATCTATAAACAATGACCCCAAAATGAAATGAAATCATAAAAAAATATCTCATTATTATTTTTGACATGTATGAGGAGACCAAACGAATCTCAAATGTATGATATTCCCGAAATGATAAAATATGTGGGTTTTAAAGTTTTAACACCCTTTAAGAACACGTGGGTCATCAAAATCAATTGAACAACCTCTGAATACAATGAAAGAAGATGAAAAAATAGTAGAGAAAAATTTGAAATGGTTTTGTAGATGTACATCAATCAAAGGTTTTTATTTACCAAGGATGATGAAAAACACACATTTAGTATCACAAAATAACAAAACATGACTTCAACAGTAATATATATATATAATGGACATTGAATGAGATGAAATCACAATAAAACCATATTATTTTAAATTTGATGTGTATGAACAAAAAAAACGTCTATCGGAAGAGCATTCTACCCGAAACATTCGAATATGATGTTTCTAAATGTTTAAAACCTTTTAAGAAGGTGTGTCTGGGGGTACAACCAAACCAAAAACATCCAAATGTCATGAAATCAATCAAAATCATTAGAATTAATTAGGAAATTGTTGAGTATCTAGAATATCAACCTAATCTGACATTTTCCTAGGAAGACCAAAAACATAATTGTACTGTACTAACACACAAAAGCATGAATTTTACAACCGTATCCATAGAAAATGACCCTAGAATGACTTTAAATTATAGGAAAACCATATTATTAGTATTATTTTTTACCTGTATGAGGATATTACATGTTAATCAGATGTGTGATCTGTTTGGAATGACTAAATATGGATTTTTTAAAGGTTTGACGACCTTTAAAAACACACTGGGGTCAAAACCAACCAAAATACCTCGAAATACCAAAAAATCAGATTCCAATAATCATAGAGTGAATTATAAAATGTTGTAGAATACGAAACATCAATAAGAGGTTTCATTTTCACGAGATGACTAAAAATGATCTTTTAGTGTACAAAAACACCAAAACGTACATTTAATGGTCAGATATATTTTAAATGACCTCATAATGTATTGAATGAATTAGAAACCATTTTATTATTATTTATGACATGTATGAGTAGAAGAAATATCAATAAAAAAGGAGGTCTTCCCAAATGACCGAATATGTTGTTTTAAAGGATTGATAATCTTTAAAAAGGTGCGTATGAGGTTCAAAACCAAGAGACTAACATCAGAATGTCATTAAATAAGATTAAAATAATTATAGAGTAAATTTTGAAATGTTCAAGTAGAAGTAACATTAATTCTAGATGGTGTTTTCCTAATAGGACTAAAAACATACTTTTCATGTCATAAAACACCAAAATTCATGTTCAATGGTTATATCACTATAAAATGACCTTAAAATGACCTTAAATCATAGAAAAAATATTTAATTATTATCTTTGATGTCCATGAGATGAAAGAACATCCATTGGATGTGTGATCCTTATAAAATGACCAAATATGGAAGGTTTAAAGGTTTTATACCCTTTAAAAAGGCATGAGAGAAAAAGAAACTAAACAACCCCTGAATACCTTAGAATTACTAAAAAAAATCTATAGTGAATTTTCAAATGGTCAAGTAGATGGTACATCTATTGGAGGTTCCATTTTCCTAGGATGATGGAAAACACATTTTTAGTGTCATAAAAATGAATAAAACATCATCCTAGTTTTCATTAATGAGTAAATGTTTTTCATGATAAAGATATATGTATTTAGTTGGATATATTTCATATTAAAAATAAGGAAAATGTTTTAAAAACAATATATTTATGCAAAAATTTATATTTAATTGTATTTATTTATATCCTAATATATCTGAACAGAACTAAATTGCATAAAAAATGATTAATACATGGTGAAAAAATTGTAAAAGAGTTGAAATGGTTTGAATTTTTATTCAAAAGATTAATGTTTGTCCTAATTTTTTTAATTAACTTTGACTATATTGACATGGATGACAAATTTTTTTTATGTAATAAATTGGATAGAAGTTTGTTGTATGATATTGATTGGATATCAACCATGTTTCCAAAAGAGTTGTATTTATTTATATTTTTCATTTACCAATGCATTAAATAGATATATTATATATTTCCCTTATTATAATTTTTTGGAAGACCCTTTTAATTAGGGATAATGACAGCTACCATATAAAAAATGTAGTTTAAAAAAATTATTATGTATGGTATCATGGTGGAGAGAAAAGAAAATTTTCCCCTTTTCAAGATCAAAATAAAAGGAGTGATATAGTGAATTTAAAATTTGATCAGTTTCCATTTACGCATCATCAAAAGAATGATATTAGAAAAATGAAAGAAGAAAATGATAGTATAACACATGAGGAAACTAATGAAAATGATGATGTTGAGGGAGTGAAAATATTAGTGGATAATGGTAGGAATAATTTATATTAGGAGTGTAATAAATGAAAAAGTTGAAAATTTTAATTATATTATATCATGGGGAAACCACGTATGGAATTTCTAATATTCTAATCGATTATATTCTTATTTTTTAAAAGGAATTACTTACTGATGATCTCGATATTCCTTTAAATAAGTATATGGAATGAAATATAATTAATAAGATTATATTTTAAACTATTAAAATTTACATCTTCCCTAAATATTGAAGAATATTCCTTGGTAAAATCACTTTCCTAAATGATTTTAATGAACATGGTAGATCTCTACGGAATCCAAATGAAGATGAAACAACATCTTCTATGAAATAAAAATTAATATGTCACATTCCATTGATTCCTAGGATGGTAAAAATTTTCATGTACGATAAAATCTCAATAAATATAAAATGATAGGATACTAATATAATTAAGGATTTTGATGAGTTGGTTTATCATTTAGATAGAGCATCATGATGGACCTTTGATGAAAAATATCTGGATTTTGTATTAAAGATGTGTAATGCCACATTGGGTCCATCATGTGATTATTTTAATTCATCTTTTCAGATTGTTACCTCTCACAATATGTGGGTAGTTTTTTTAATCATTTGTCATATTTATCTATGTATATTTATTAAAAACCATTCAGTTTCTCTAATATACTCATATATCAATCTTACGATCATGCAAATGATATAGATGTGTACTTATAACCATTAATATAAAATTTAAATTTTTTTTGGACATGGGTGTGTACATATATGAATCTTCATTGGAAAATATATTTTAGATGCTTTCTATGATTATATGAGAAATAATTTATTTAGATTATTATGTAATAATTTTTTAGAGCACAAAGGAAAAACTATCTTATCCTATTTTTATAAATAATAAATGTCTTGAAAGACTAAAATATAGTCATAGTTTTATTTTAATTGGATATCAATGATTTTTTTCTAATGAGCCATCCATACAAGAATAATCATTTAAGGTTTTAAAATATAGTTAAGATAGATAATCCACCAAAACATTTGTATGGAACTAACGGACTTAAGGAATTTCAATATGTTGGATTTTCATAAGTGAATGGTCAGATGATATCTTTTATGGTGAAAAATTTCCTCACTGAATGAAATTATAATAAGAAACTAAAAATTATCTTTTCTTATTTTCCATATTTGTCAAAAAATGTTTTGTGTCATAGTTTATACGTAATGAACATTGAGAAAATATATGTGAAATATTTCATTTAATTCTTAAAAATGTCACGGGGAACAACAAAGATGAATTACAATCTCATCATTACATTGTTGATTGGGGTATTATACCATAACTATATCTTGGGTGTATCTATGTAATCAAATTTAATGTACCTTTTTATTTTTATGTGATGAGACCTTCAGAGAAAAATCAATTTTTGGATGGATTAAAGAAAATCATGGATCATAATTCCAATTTAAGTAACATATCAAAATGAGTCAATATAAGGGAGTTGAAACTAAAATCCCTAAAAATTCATTACTTTCACATCATTACTCCTTAATTGATTTTAATATGAATCCATCATTTATTATCCACTAATATAATGGATAAATTGATTTAATATTTCTTTTTTAAGAGATACTTTTTTCTAAATGGTTTTTCATGTATTCCTTGAAAAAAAAGTAGCAAGAGGGAACCATTAATTCTTATGAGTGAGATAAAATTCCCCCTCCATATTTTTTACTTTCATGATGCATGAAATTATCTATCTTCTAAAAAAAATTATTATTAGGGGACCTGTTACTTTTCAATGGATGTATCCAGCAGAAAGATATATATTCACAATCATATCTTATGTGTCGAACAAATATCATTCGAACTGTTCCATTCTAAAAGGTTATTTGGATAAAGAATATACGTATTTTTGTTCAATTTATTTGACTGATGTGACCACGAGATGTAATTTTAAAATTATAAATCATGATGAGAAGTATGAAAAAATTAATCATACTATTTCATCTCTTCTCCAAACATGGTGGATTCTTGGGTAATAGAAATTGGATATATTAAGCCTTGAAGAGTTGGAGATTTCACTTCACGAAATAATTTTTAACAATTATTTGTTTGATGAATACACCAAGTATGTAATTTGAACATATATATCGTATATATTTTTAAACAGTTTCAAAAATAAATATTTTATTGAAATTATATGTATGGAACAAAAAAAATTACAAGTAGAATTCATCATTTGTTATATTTAAGCGTGAGGGAGACTTTTCAGAACAAAGAAATTTATTCTTGATTGAAATCAATGGAATAAAATAACATTGATAAAGTAAAAAAAATAAATATTCCATTAATTTTAATATTCATATACATTTCAAGTAATTATATTTCCTATTGACTATATTAATCATGAATTAAGAGCATCCGATTTTGGTCCCAATTCCTTAGTTCATGAATAAAAATCATTGGTAATCAATGGGTAATTTTTTTATAATTTATCAAGCAAAGAATATGAGAGTAAAACATGAAGATTTTATAATGGTGTTGTTGGGAAAATAATTTTATTGTATTATCAATCTCATGGTTGAGTCTCTATAATAATATTCAAGTGGTTTCATTAAATGATCCAAGATGGACCGTTTGTCGATAACAATTGATTTAGAGTTATTGAAACAACTCGCTTCTTAATAATGACGAGCCATATATTTTGGAAATAATGGAAAAATAAGTTTTTAATGTGAAATATCATTTGATACCTGAATTTGGTTACATTAATGAAGTAATCTCAATATATATTTTAGATAATGGTAGAGATGAAATTTACATCATCACTACCCCCAATGTCCTTGATAAAAATATTTTATACGATGAATCCAGTAATCCAATTATAAGAGTTTATTGTAAAACATATGTCGTGGAGAGTAATATATAGAAACAACCACATGTATTCTTAGTTTATTTGTTTTATCTATACCTGGGTCTTTCAGGTTGGAAATTTGTAATTTCATTATTTTGTGATTAGTTTGGAAGTATATATGTAACATACCAAGTAAGTAATGAATATTATATATTCCTATCTATGTCTATTTATGAATTATATAGTGTTTTAGAGGCATAAAATGGGAATAAATCCAATCTTAACCATGTAATACACTAATATTTTCAAAAGATTGTTTTACTGCCTTTTGATGAAAAACCATTTTTAAATAAATATTTTGAAAATTTTATAATCTCAATTTTTCAAAATATCTTATTCTTTATTATTGGGACATTGAAATTTAATTTGGATAATTTTTTGGTATCTTTCTGACAATGTTCATTCTATAATGAATAGTGAAAAATACTGCATTTTACATCAAAACTGCTTTTTCATCTAATTTAATTATATGGTTATATTATCTTTTTAATTGGTTTTAAAGTGTAATTAGAATATATTTTTACCATTTAATCCAATTGTGGTCATTATAATTAATTTCACTTTGGAATTGGGCATAAACAAGTACCAAACTTTTCATAGATACTGTCTCAAAAAAACCCACAATTTATTTTGACAACGAGAATTATTTTTAAATTAAATATTTCAATTTCTATGTTTGGAATTTGGTAAAATGTATTCCATATTTGGAATCAGAAGTTCCAAATTATGTAATTAAGAATCTTTTGTTTTTGGAAATTATGAATACTAATGACGGTAATTATCTTTAATTATCTTGATTAATTAGTAGTCGGGTAGTTAAGGATAATAAAATAATATCATAATAATAACAAATAACTCCAAAATGTGTCCTAATGATACAGGTTGTGTCATGGCTGACCATGGGATTCCTTGTTCCAAACTTAGGGACCCCATGGAATCACTTTTGGGTGAAAGTGACACTTTATCATTTTATTTTTAAAGGAGAATATCACTAAAGGATGTATCACTCGAGTAAAACATTTTTAATTTTGTCTACATAAATGATCTATTGGACTATAAATAGTAATTGGAAAGATAAAAATATTTCCTAAATTATAGTATTTTTTTATAATTTTTATACATTAAATAAATTAAATTATGTATGACATCATGATGATTGAGCGATTACCTCATTAATGAACGATTTAAATAAAATTAAAAGATAATGTAAAATCTAATACTTAAACTTTTCAAAGACCTATTTGATGAGTATATTTCGAACCCTTATCACCTTATCCTTGAAATATATCAACGTGGGACCTTTAAATTCCGAAACTTATTTTAATATAAAGTAACATTTTATAACTTTCCAAGAGTGCCCCTCCTCTCCTCTTATAAAAGGACCCCACCTCTACCTCTTTACACACACATCCCAGGCCATTGGCTCAGTGAAGATCTGATCATTTTATCTATCCTCATATCTATCTTCATCCTAGAAGCCTTACCTTAGGCAAAAATATTTTCAAGAAACCCTTTTTGTTAAAACCAAGAGGAGTTACCTGATTTAAAGGTAAAGACTTCTCTAATGTTATTTTGTTTTATTTTGCTTCTCCAACCCCCTAAACTATTTTTATTACTTTATTTTGTAACAAAACCAGTATCTTCAATTTACTAGAATGTTTTTTTGATAAGTATTCGAGCTACACTTACACACACCTTCATCTAATGGTTAAAGAGCATACTATTTCCGTGGATGGAAAATTTCTGCCTCACGAAATGATGATTGTTCAATATTTTTCTAACACCATCAATGGTGGCCATTAAGATGTCACTATATTTATATATGATATATAATATGTTTATGTTTATCTTAAGCTTCTGAATTTTTCTTTTTTGGCATACCTTTATGGTTTCTGTTATGGGTAAACGCGATATATTCATTTTAGGAAGTGTGGACTACCGCCCCTCAAAGTGATTTGATTCGCTAATTCCATATGTGGGATGTATAAAAGATGGAGTTAATAATATTATATTTGATATTATACTGGAATTATAATATACTTTTATATCATTATGATTTCATTCCATAAAATACGAAATAGAAATGAAAGTAGCGTTCATGCGTACGTACGGCTTACCGTCTCCATGAACGGTGCATTTCATTTCTTACCTCTAAATGTTATGTAATATTATAAATGCATGTATATACTGGATATATATGATATATATGATATCTACATCATGAATATAATTCTGCATATCATGGATATGTTACCACATGAACAACTTGTAATTATAAAGATTTTTTTGACTCGAGTACCAATGATCGACAAAACGACCATTATTAACCTAAATAATTACACAGTGGTCATGACATGGTAATAAGTAATATAAAAGGAATAATGAACTTTAAAAAGGTTCTTAAGAATGTAGAAATTAACTCAATTTTATTATTCATGAGATTAAAGAACGATCAAGTCAAGTCGGACACGAGGTATGGGACTTCATCTCAATCTCCTTTCATTGAGGCATATTTTGTTTTATACACAACCTTATTTTATACGGTGTATAAACCCCTTTGAATTTTACATTTATTCAAAAGGATTATTTTTATACGAAGTTTTTTACTAAATGAAAAAAGGTAATGTTTTTTTCGTACATATGCGGTGACAACAACTTCTCCGCCATCGTGACCATTATTTGAGTTTCAGCTTCCTCTACAAGCCATAACTTTTTTTAAATACCATGTTTTACTTTTATTTTATTTTGGTATTGAAAATGGTTTTGATAATGTTTTTATTATATCAATGTGTTATTGATATCTTGTAATTGAAATGTGGAAATGTTATGTTTCTTTTATACATGTTTTATGTGATACTATTATGTTATGGTTCTTAGGTATTGTTTATGAAGAAGGGTGGTTCCGTGATAAACTAAGGGAGGATGAGCCCGATATAGCTCTCCAATGCATTGGGTAACGCGTAGGAGTTTAACATTAAGGTTTCTAAAAAGAGATTTATGGAATATACTGTGATGGGTATTCCAAACGTAACCATGAGGGTTACTCCTTACGTAAGAATGTTATGAATTCCCCAAGTTAACTTTATGTATTATGATTTCTATGACTGATTCATGATTTGATGAGGTATGTGAAAGTTCTTATGTTTCATGAGTAAAGTATTATTTCATTAATTCTTATGTATACATGGGATAATGTTTCCTTTCCATATTTTTATATCCCTTACTGAGATTTTTATACTCATCCGAAGTTTTTGAAATGTTTTTCACAGGTCAAGGGAAAGGTACATGATGTGAGGATAGTGTCAAGTAAGTGTCATGAAATAATCCATGTTTTGTTTTAAATATGTTTCCTTTGACAAGAAAAGTGAATATTGTCTTTAATGTAACCACCTTGTTTAAATGTGGTATGTAATGCATGATTTATGATCTAATTTTCTAAAACTCTAAACCTGAAAAGATCCTCAACCTGTATTCTTGAAATAACTCAAGATTAAGTAATGTTTAAGATTGGGTCCTTATAGTTGGTTTCAGAGGTTAGTTTAGTTAACTTTGGGAGTTAGGATTCTATTAAATGATTATCCAAAAATATTTTTTCATGGTCAAATTGGAATGATATAGCATTTGAAGATTACAATGTTGCTTCATCTAAGACATGTTTGTTCAGAATGGTTTTTCGCAGAGGAAATAGGGAAATAGTTCTAGGAAGACATACAAAAGGAAATGACCTTGAAAATAAGCATCCGGAGATGGTCAGAATTGGAACTGAACAGTTTGTTGTAGAAATGACGCAGTTGACTCAAGCGATAAATGGTGGTGGTATCCATGCACGGGATCAGCCAGATCAACCGTAGAGGAACATGTCAGTAATGGAACATTCCATGAGGAAACATCCCCCATCATTCAGAGGATCATCTAATCCTGTGCTAGCTGAAAGGAGGATTAAAGCACTGGAGAAGATTTTCGATGTCATGGGGTGTTCAGACAATCAAAAAGTTAGTCTTGCTATTTACTGTTTGGATGGTGAAGTAGATCAGTGGTGGTTGATGGTTAAAAATAGCAGGGACGGTAATGAGATTGATGATCTCGACTGGGATGAATTCAAAGGTATGTTTCTTGAGAGGTATTTTCCTAAGGCTATTCGACCTAGGATGGAAAACAAATTCATGGAATTGAGGCAAGAGGATGACTCAGTGGATGCTTATGAAGAAAGGTTCACTCGATTGGAAAAGTATCCTCCAAATTTTATCTGAGGCCTTGATAGTAAAATCAATCATTTTTACTCAAGATTAAAGCCAAAATATCGAAGGTCTTTAGATTATCATGATTTCAAGAGTTAGGAAAAGCTTGTTCGACGTGCTGATAAGGTGGAAATGGAGTTTTCCGATGATCAAGTGTTCTATAACAACCAACAAAAGAAGAGACCGAGGTGGTAGGATAAAGGGAAGAATTTTTCAAAAAGGTCTGATGGTAAGAAAACTAAGTTTCCAGTTTGTGATAAATGTGGTAAAAGGCATGTTGGGGAATGTCTTATGAATTTTGGAAAGTGATACCAATGTGGTAAGATGGGACATAAGGCTTGTGATTTCACTGAAAAAGATCAGGGTGATGGTAAGACCAAATTTGATTTACAGTTAGTGAAATGTTTCAAGTGCAATGAGATGGGTCACTATGCAAACGAGTGTCTGACAAAGAGCTCGAGTGATGGGAAGCAGTTAGACTAAAAGTTGAAAGGGGTGGTGAAATCCTTTGCAACAACTTCAGTAGATGTTGGGCCATCAAATGAAGTGGTATCAGGTACTTTGTTTGTTTTCTCAGATTATGCCAATGTGTCGTTTGATTTGGGGTCTACACATTATTTCATCTTTGATTTTTTTAGTAAATTGGGAATACCATATCATGAAATGACTCCGGAACTAATGTTAAAAACACCTAGGGGAAATGTTGAGGAAAAAATATTTTATAAGAGTCTTCCTATCCTTATCCGTGGAAAGAACCTACTTCCAAACGTTATTGTTTTACCTCTAGTAGAGTTTGATGTCATCCTAGGTATGAATTGGCTCTTTGTTTATCATGCTAAGATTGTTTGTAGAGATAAAGAAGTTTCTTTTCAGAAAGACTTTTAGTTTTTGTACAAGAATGAACCCTTACTATTGATAACATATCAAGAGGCTGAGAAACTTGTAAAAGATGGAAATGAATGTTACCTTGCACATATTGTTGAAAACAAAAGAACTGTTCAGATTAATGATGTGCCAGTGGTAAATGAGTATCCTGATGTTTTTCTTGATGAGTTGCTTGGAATAATACTAGATCTGGAAGTTGAATTTACTATTGACTTAGTTCCTGATGCTAAGCCAATTTCAAAACCCCCATATCGAATGGCTCAAACTAAACTTTTAGAGTTGAAGGAGAAATTGCAAGATTTATTAGAGAAAGGTTTCATTCGACCTAGAACATCACCATTGGGTGCTCCTGTTTTATTTGTTAAAAAGAAATATGGTTCAATGAGACTTTGCATTGATTATAGATCCTTGAATAACATCACTGTTAAGAACAAATATCCTTTGCCTCATATCGATGATTTGTTTGATCAGCTCCAGGGAGCTCAGTATTTTTCAAAGATTGACCTGATATCAGGGTACCATCAGTTTAAGGTAAAGGAATCAGATATTTTGAAGACCAAGTTTCATACAAGATATGGCCATTATGAATTTTCAGTGATTCCTTTTGGGCTAACAAATGCATCTACTTTATTCATGGACCTTATGAATAGAATTTTCCCTGAGTTCTTGGATAAAATTTTGGTTGTTTTCATTGATGTTATTTTGGTGTTTTCTAAAAGTAAATAGGAGCATGAAAGAAATTTATGTGTTATTTTGCAAACCCTAAAGGAAAATAAATTGTATGGGAAATTCAGCAAGTGTGAGTTTTGGTTGCATCAAATTTCTTTCCTTGGTCACATTGTTTCTAAAGACGGGATAACTGTTGTTCCTGTAAAAACAAAGGTTGTGGAAGAATGGTCAAGACCCACAAATCTAATTGAGATTCACAGTTTTCTTGTTTTGGCAGGCTATTATCGAAGGTTTGTTAGAAAATTTTCATGGTTATCTAGTCCAATGACTAAGCTAACTCGGAAGGGTGTTAAGTTTAACTGGACAAAATAATGTGATGATTGTTTTCAGGAATTGAAAAGAATATTGGTGAATGCTCCAGTTTTGGCACTAACTTCTAGGAATGGTGAGTTTATTATCTACAGTGATGCTTCATTGAAAGGACTTGGTTACGTCCTAATGCAGAATGATTAGGTAATTGCTTATGCTTCACGACAGTTGAAAATTCATGAGGTAAATTACCCTACACATGATTTAGAATTAGCTGCTGTTGTTTTTGATTTAAAAATTTGGAGGCATCATTTTATGGTGTAAAGTGTGAAATATATACTGATCACAAAATTTTAAAGTATATATTCACTCAGAAATAATTAAACATGAGACAAAGGAGATGGCTGGAATTAATCAAGGATTATGATTGTACAATTCATTACCATCCAGGAAAATCAAATAAAGTGGATAATGCTTTGAGTTGAAAAAGTAATGCTTCATTAAGAATGTTTCATTTGGAATGTGATCCTTTGGTTAAGGATTTGATGAACTTTGGCATAAAATTTGTTGGTGTAGTATGTTCTTCTATATTGTTTCAGGTATCAATGAAATATTCTCTATTAGACAGAATTTATAAAGCATAGAAGAAAGTCAGTGAGTTGCAGAAAAAGGTAGAGCTGGTTTAGAAGGGTAAGTTGCCTGAATTCAATATTGATAATGATTGTGTTTTGAGATTTGAGAATAGATTGTGTGTGCCTTGTGATTCACAGTTGAAGAGAGAGTTGTTATGTGAAGCTCATAGTTCTCCGTTTTTAGTTCATCCAGGAAGTACTAAGATGTATAGAGACCTTCAGGAGTATTACTGGTGGGAAAGAATAAAAAGAGATATTGCTGATTTTACTGTGAAGTGTTTGACTTGTCAACATGTTAAAGTAGAGAGGCAGTCACCGAAAGGGATGATTCAACCTTTACCAATACCAGAGTGGAAATGGGAGAATATATCCGTGGACTTTGTCATTGGATTGTCGAATACACCGTGAGGTAATAATGAAATCTGGTTTATTGTTGATCGCTTGACTAAATCTACTCATTTCCTTTCTATACGAGATAATTTTTCCCTAGATCAACTTTCCCGTATGTATCTTAAAGATATAGTCAGGTTACATGGAGTTCCTCTCTCCATTGTATCTGATCGTGATCCCAGGTTCACTTCTAGCTTTTGGAAAGGCCTTCAGAAGTCGTTGGGTACTGAATTATATTTTAGTACAACTTTTCATCCACAATCAGATGGGAAGTCAGAACGAACAATTCAGACTTTGGAGGATATGATACGTGTTTGTTCGATGGATTATCAGGAAATTTGGGACCAACATCTTTCTTTGGTTTAGTTTTCTTATAATAACAGTTTTCATTCCAGTATACAGATGGGACCATTTGAGGCATTATATGGGATGCATTGTCGAACTTCAGCTTTCTGGGATGAAGTGGGTGAAAGGAAGTTGATGGGAACGGAATTGGTAGAAGAGTTGGCAGAAAAAGTTAAACTGATACAGAAACACATGAGAACAGCTCAGAGCAGGTAGAAAAGTTATGTGGACAACAGGAGGAAGGATCTCTCTTTTGAGGTAGGGGATCATGTTTTTCTCAATGTTTCACCATGGAAAAGTGTGATGCGATTTGGTAAGAAAGGAAAGCTGAGTCCAAGGTTCATTGGACCTTATGAAATTCTGGAGAGGGTTGGATCAGTTGCATACTGAGGGGATTTACCTCCGAGTTTATCTCAGGTGCACAATGTTTTTCATGTTTCAATGTTAAGGAAGTATATGCCAGATCCATCTCATGTTTTGAGTCCAGAGGTAGTTCAGCTGGAAGAGAATCTATCTTATGAGGAAAAAACTTTCAAAATTCTTGACCACATGGAGAAAATGTTACGGAATAAGTTGATTCATCAATTAATGGTTTTGTGGAGAAACCACATGATTTAAGAGGCAACATGGGAATTTGAAAATGCAATGAGGGATAAATACCCCTACTTATTCGACAAGTAAATAAATTGCGGGGACAAAATATTCTAAAGGGGGGAAGGATGTAAAATCCCAAGTAAGTAATGAATAATATATATTCTTATCTATGTCTATTTATGAAATAGATAGTGTTTTAGAGGCTTAAAATGAGAATAAATCTAATGTTAAGCATGGAATACACTAATATTTTTAAAAGATTATTTTACTGCCTTTTGATGGAAAACCATTTTCAAATAAATATTATGACAATTTTATAATCTTTATTTTTCAAAATAAACTTATTCTTTATGATTGGGACATTGAAATTTACTTTGGATAATTTTTTGGTATTTTTCTGAAAATATTCATTTTTAATGAAAAGTGAAAAATACTACATATTACATCAAAACTGCTTTTTCATCTAACTGAGTTATATAGTTATATTACCTTTTTAATTGTTTTTAAAGTGTAATTAGAATATATTATTACCATTTAAGCCAATTTTGGTCATTATAATTAATTTCACTTTGTAATTGGGCATAAACAAGTGCCAAACTTTTCATAGATATTGTTTCAAAAAAACCCGCTATTTGTGTTGACAACGGGAATTATTTTTAAATTAATTATTTCAATTTCTATGTTTTTAATTTCGTAAAATGGATTCCATATTTTGAATCATAAGGTCAAAATTATTTAATTAAGACTCTTTTGTTTTTGGACATTATGAATAGTAATGACGTTAATTGTCTTTAATTATCTTGATTAATTAGTAATCAGGTAATTAAGGAAAATAAAATAATATCATAATAATAACAAATGACAGAAAAATGTGTCCTAATGCTACTTTTTGTGTCATGGCCGACCATGGGATGCCTTGTGCCAAACTTAGGGACCCCATGGAATCACTTTTGGGTGAAAGTGACACTTTATCATTTTATTTTTAAAGGAGAATATTACTAAAGGATATATCACCCGAGTAAAACATTTTTAATTTTGTCTACATAAATGATATCTTGGAATATAAATAGTAATTGAAAATATAAAATTATTTCATAAATAATAGTAGTTTTTTTTATAATTTTTAGATTTTAAATAAATTAAATTATGCATGACATCATGAAGATGCAGTGATTACCTCATTAATGAACGATTTAAATAAAATGAAAAGATAATGTAAAATATAAGACATAAACTTGTAAAAGACCTATTGGATGAGTATAATTCGAAACATTATCACCTTATCCTCGAAATATATCAATGTGGGACCTTTAAAATCTGAATCTCATTTTAATATAAAGTAACATTTTATAACTTTCTAAGAGTGCCCCTCCTCTCCTCTTATAAAAGGCCCCCACCTCTACCTCTTTACACACACCTCCCAAGCCATTGGCTCAGCCAATATATGCTCATTTTATCTTTCCTTATCCCTATATTCATTCTAGAGGCCTTTACTTAGGCAGAAATCTCTTCAAAAAACCCTTTTGGTTCAAACCAAGAGGAGTTACCCGATTTAAAGGTAAAGGCTTCTCTAATGTTCTTTTGTTTATTTTGATTCTCCAATCACTTAAACTATTTTTATTCCTTTATTTTGTAACAAAAACAGTATCTTAACTATACTAGGATGTTTTTATGAGAAGGAATCGAGCTAAACTTACACACACCTTCATCTAATGGTTAAAGAACATGTTGTTTCCGTGGATAGTGAATTTCTGCCTCACGAAACGATGATTGTTCAATATTTTTATAACACATTCAAAGGTGGCCATTAAGATGTAAATATATTTATATATGATATATAATATGTTTATGTTTTCCTTAAGCTTCTTTATCTCTCTTTTTTGGCATAACTTTATGGTTTCCATTATGGGTAAACACGATATCTTCATTTTTGGAAGTGCGGACTACCACCCCTTCAAAGTTATTTGATTCGTTAATGCCATATGTGGGATGTATAAAGTATGGAGTTAATAATATTATATGTGATATTATACTGGAATTATAATATAACTTTATATAATTATGATTTCATTCCATAAAATACGAAATAGAAATGAAAGTAGCGTTAATGCGTACGTACAGCTTACCGTCTCCATGAATGGTGCATTTCATTTCTTACCTCTAAATGTTATGTAATATTATAAATGCATGTATATAATGGATATATATGATATATAAGATACATAAATCATGAATATAATTCTGGATATAATGGATATTTTACTACATAAACAACTTGTAATTATAAAGAGTTTACTTTTGACTCGAGTACCAACGATCGAAAAAATGACCATTATTAACTTAAATAATTACATAGTATTAATGACACAGTAATAAGTGATATAAAAGAAATAATGAAATTGAAAAAGGTTCTTAAGAAAGTAGAAATTAACTTAAGTTTATTATTCAGGAGATTAAAGAATGACCGAGTCAAGTCGGACACGAGGTGTGGGACTTCGTCTCAATATCCTTTCATTGAGACATATTTTGTTTCATACAAAACCTTATTTTATACGGTGTATAAACCCCTTTGAATTTTACATTTATTAAAAAGGAATATTTTTATACGAAGTGTTTTACTAAACAACAAAAGGAAATGTTTTGTCGTACGTATGCGATGACAACAACTTCTTCGCCGCCGTGACCATTATTTGAGTTTCGGCTTCCTCTACAAGCCATAACTGTTTTTTTAAATACCATGTTTTACTTTTTGTTTATTTTTCTATTGAAAATGGTTTTGATAATGTTTTTATTATATCAATGTGTTATTGATATCTTTTGATTGAAATGTGGAAATGTTATGTTTCCATTATGCATGTTTTATGTGATACGATTATGTTATGGTTCTTGGGCATTGTTTATGAAGACGGGTGGTTCCGTGATAAACTAAGGGCGGGTGAGCCTGATATAGCTCTCCAATGCACTGGGTAACGCAAAGGAGTTAAACGTTGAGGTTCCCCCGAAGAGATTTAGGGAAAATAATCTGATGAGTATTCCAAACGTAACCATGAGGGTTACTCCCTACGTAAGAATGTTATGAATTCCTCAAGTTACATTTATGTCTTATGATTTCTATGATTTATTTAGGATTTGACGAGGTATGTTAAAGTTATTATCTTTCATGATTAAAGTATGTTTCCATTAATTATTATTTATACATGGACTAATGTTTCCTTTCTGTATTTTTATATCCCTTACTTAGCTTTTTATGCTAATCCAAAGTTTTTGGAATTTTTTTTGACAGGTCAAGGGAATGTTACATGAAGTGATGATAGTGTCAAGGAAGTGTCATGAAAGAATCCATGTTTTGTTTTAAATATGCGTCCTTTGAGGGGAAAAGTGAATATTATCTTTAATGTAACCACCTTGTTTAAATGTGGAATGAAATGCATGATTTCTGATCTAATTCTCTAAAACTCTAAATCTGACACCACTGGAAAATGGACCTATCCCCACGGTTTTCCCCAAAACCGTGGGGATAGACCCCCCCTATACCCACGGTTTTGGAAAACTGTGGGTATAGGTGACTTTTCAAGACCTATACCCACGGTTTCCAAAAACCGTGGGTATAGGGGTACATATCCCCACAGTTTTAGGGAAGACCATGGGGACATGTCTGGCCTAAAATACCTATACCCACGGTTATGAAAATCCGTGGGTATAGGTCACTTTTGTGTGTGCGGGATTTTTTTTTCCCGTGGGAAGGAATTTTTTTTTGGCGGGAACCCTATACCCACGGTTCTTCCCTCTATACCCATGGATTTTATAACTATATTTAACTAAAAATATATATATATATATATACATATAGGTGATGTTAGGGTAGTGGTTAGACACAGTGTTTGCAGCGAAGAGGTTGCGGGTTCGAAACTCGGTGCCTGAATTATTTTAGGACCTATACCCACGGTTTTGAAACTGTGGGTAAAAGCCGTTGACACCGTGGCAATTGGATATGTTTCGGTGACACGGTGGAAGGACACTTATACCCGCGGTTTTGGAAAACCGTGGGTATAGGCTGGGGACCTATACCGACGCTGTTCTAGCCCACAGTTCCCAAAACCATGGGTATAGGTTATACCCACGGTTTTGGGGGCTATACCCACGGTTTTCAACCATGGGTATATGCCATTTTTCCAGTAGTGTGAAAAGATCATCAATGTGTATTCTTGAAATAACTCAAGATTAAGTAATGTTTAAGGATGGGGCCGTATAATATGTTTTGTTTATTTTTTTTTTATCTTAATTGAATTTATTTAGATTTATTTTACTTCCACAAAATGTTTCAAACAAATAAAAAAAACTGCAATGATAAAATAGAACATATTTTAAAAATTTTATGAAAAAAATGTTTGAAATCATTTTTAAAAGTTGGATTAAAGTGATTAATTTTTTTTAAAAAACATATATATATAAAAATAGTTTGAAAAAATATTTATAAGTGGTTTAATTTTGTTTCAAAAACTATATTATATTTGTTTTAAAATAATTTGACAATATTTTTTTAATCATGTCTAAAAAAAAATTTTATAATAGTTTTTAAAAACTTTTAAAAAATAATTTTTAAAAACTGGTTTAATATTATTTTTGTAAAATCAGGTTTTTAAAAGGTTTTAAACATATTAAATGGTATATAGTTTTATAGACCAAATTTAAATAGATATAATTTTTTATCATAAATATTACATAGTGTGAAACTTATAAAATTAATCATAAATTTCCATTTCATTACTATGATTTGATTTTATTTGGAATCTTTTATACCATATTTGACTTCCATTTTCGTGCTTTTATTATGACACTTCACCACCATTACATTATTTTTATTTAAAAAATGTATAGTTTAATTATTTCTTTTCAAATTTTATACCTAGTTTTTATTTTTATATTGTATTTAAAATATAAAAATATATATTGAATTCCTAAATAAAATGTGAAATATTTTTAAGATGTGTGATGGAAGAGATTGTTTGGAAATGATCAGAAAATATGAGCCCTAGGACTACCACCCCTGGTTCCCTTAGCAAGCATAGTAACTCTAATATTTAGGAAATATAATATATTATATATAATTTCAATATTATTTATTTATATTCATTTAGGGATACTATTATGAGAAATGAAACATCTCTACTAAGACTATTGATAGGGGTTATAAGCATGACCAATCAAGTGGGGGTACCACCAGAGGTACTCAGAGTGCCTATTGCACCCATTCACATAGAGATCTCATAGAAGATACCCCATCCACCACAATTTTTCATCAGACACAACTTAAGGACCTAATGATGTTTCCACTTATTCCTTCATCATAATTTCATTCAACATATATTTATCAAATACCATTTCTATATCTTATGATGTTTTATAATCTTTTTTATCCATTTCCTATAACTTCTATGACACCTCTATTTCCCAGTACTGTCCATTGAGGATATTGTGATTGTGATCCTTCTACTCATACTCTAAAATATTTAGAAGACCCATAGCATTCTTCAAAGCACACACTTCAATCACATGATACTGTATAACATATCCCATAGATCCAATAGAGACTAATGATCCACTTAGATAATGTATATGTTAATGATAGTTTTATTTTAATTGTAATGTGTATTAATTTTTTTATCTTATTTATAAAGATATTGTAAGAAGTGACATGGGTGTACCCATATACGTGATGTATGTAATCATTAAACAAAAAATCATGGTATAGTAAAGTGAATAAAAAAACAATCTGTAAAAATTCTAGTTAATGTAGAAGGCTCATTTGAATGTTATCCAAGTACAATGAAATTATTCTGGTTAAACCATTCTCATAGAGGTATTCCAATAATTAAATCATGGATAACACATGGGGTGAGATATGGGTAATAAAATTTATTAAATAAATTTAAAAATTTTATTATATTTATATAATTAATATGTTGTTAAGTGCTTGAATTTAACATTTTTGATGGTCGATCTATGAAGGAAACATAGTTTATGGATTTGGGGTAATTGTGGTGATCATATAAAAATGATCTAAATAGTTAATGGAGGAGTAGACAAGACTCTAAGTCAGAGGGTATACAATAACCAAAGACTATCCTATTGCACAACAACATGAAATGATCACTCAATAAAAGAGTAATTATTTTAAAGAATTATTTTACATTAATGGGTTTTTATTTAACCTAAATTAGTATAATTTGTATTGAATTTTCAATTCCAGGATTCATCAAAAATAAATACAAAAAGTGTGCTATGTAGTACATGTACACTTTGGGATGCACTACAATGAAAGAGCATGCGAGAAGCTAGGTATTTGTTTGACCAACTATGTTTTATTAGGTACCAACACAACTAAACTACCCCAAACCAAACCTATCACACTTAAAATGATTGAACATGAAATAAATAAAAGAAAAAAATAAAAAAAATCTAATTGAAACAAAATCAAATAATATAAAATCAAAATCGATGGGTGTGGACCCAACTAAACAATAATAACTAGACTAAACAAAACTAAATCGAGATTAATTTAATAAATATGAGATAAAAAACCTGATATTACCTATATTGGAAACAAATGAATATATTTTTCCAAAACTAAACTAGACACACATCCAAAACAAATAAAAATAATAACTGATGTGAACTAAGTTTAGTAGTTCCATACCTAAAGATAATCATATATAACCCAACTAAACCACACTATAATTAACTAAAACCAATCGAATCAAACATAATTTGATTGTAAAAAAAATGTAATGAATGAAATAAAATCCAATAGTTCTAAAACCAACTATTCTAAACACACTTTAATAAATCCAAATAGATCAATAAAAAATTTATCTTCAAAAAATAAAATAAAATATATTTTAATTGTCATGGGATGAATCTATATGAACTAAAAAAATGATATGAACTAAATCAAACAAAGTAGAACTGAACTAAAAAAAATAAACTAATATAATATTAAGAAAATTAATTTTTTTAAAATATTTATAAATAATTGATCCAAAAAATATTAAAACCAACCAACTCGAATCTTTTAACAATTTCCAAATATTCAAATTATAAAATGCATATATTTTTTTCAAATTATTTGTAATTAAGAAGTTAGAAAATGTATACTACTGAGACTATTTTAGGTTTTAACAAAACATTACATGGGTATTTATTAAAACCACCGATTTTAGTAACATAAACTCTCGAAAAACGTACATTTATTTTATAAATTAATACCCATAAATTATTATTTATAAAACCATTTTTTGTAAGAACCAAGTATTCAAACATTTTTCTCCGAAATCATAAAATATGAAGCACTTAATTTCAAAACATGGAAACTCATACAATACTAACAAAACTATTTTCAAGCTATTAAATTTTATAATACTCTTTCTTAAAAAAATACATCTAGAAAAAAACTCTTTCCATAATATCAGATTTTTTCAAATTAAAGAAAAAGGGAACAAACAATCCCAAACTGACCAAAACCAACCAGACCCGAATGAAATTAAATTGAATAAAAATAAATAATATAAAAAATTGACTAAACTAAAATGAAAAAAATGTATGAAAATAATGAAAATCATATTTTATTGAATCGAACTAGTCCAAATGGAACCGAATAAAATGAAACCAAAATGTTTAAAATTGAACTGAATCTATCCATGACAAATTTAGTTGACTATTTCCAAACAGAACTTGAACTAAAAAAACAATCCATGTTTTTTATTTTTTTTGATTGATAATATTTTCATTATGAAATAAAATTATATTTAATACATTTTTTTACATTCATTTTAATTTGTTGTGGGTAGTAATGACTTTAAAATGTGGTGTTCCTCAATAGATGTTTTTTTCATGATTATAAAGAAGAATGATGGGAGTGATATAAATGAAAAAATGAAAGATTATAATTATTGTTATGGTTATTTTAAATTTTGAAAAATATATGATAATTAAATATTTTATTTATATTCTCATCAAAATTATTTGGATTGCCTTGATGAGAAAGAATATGAAAACTTCAAGACAAATGATCAGTTGATATAGAAATTAGGTAATGAGAACTCGGGTAGAGTCTATTGTTGTACAAGGAAGAGAGTCATCCCCATTGGGTATTTCTCCACATTGTGTACCTTTAACAACTTTGGTATCACTAGGTTTCATGAGGCTCATACAGATGTATATGATTAAAAAAAATTCATACAATAGCATGAAATAGGTAAAATGGTCATTGAGAAGTTTTTAAAATCTATAAAAGATTTATGTCCATCACTTCCAGGATATTATTCTATGGGTTTTGATACATTCATTTCAATAATAAGATTTAAATTATGAATCATCAAGTGATGGAAATGATTCTCCTAATTTCTTCCTTGGTGATGAAATCACTCATGGCGATGATGATGATGTTGAAGACAATTATGCTAGTTAGGATGTCTATGATGGAAATGATGATCATGATGGTAGTAGTGATGTTTAGGAAGATATTGATCCTCCCCATTTCTAATGTGATATTATGATATTAATTTTTGGATGGTATTTGATGACTAAAATTTATTGTATATATGTGTTATGATTATATTTTTATTTTAGCAACTGATAAAATGTAAAATATAGTGGTTGTAATGTTTTAAATGAGTATTATAACTGGTTGAATGCATAATTTTAGTTTCAGGTATGTATATATATCTACAAGATTGGGTAGAGGCATATTGCATAGATTTTTAATGTATATGAATCCTATAACAATAATTTTAAATTCATTGGTATAATATACTAGAAAAATCATTTATAAAACCATTAGTATTTAGAATTTTTTTTCATCCTATAGCAATGATTTATATAGAATAATTGGTATAGGGATTTTTTAATGAAGATTAATACTATGATTCAAGAAAATATTGGTATAGGATATTCCAATGGATTATAGAACAATAACATTTGTTCAAAAGCATTAGTATAGGAAAAAATTATAGTAGTGTACAACCATTTGAAAGTATCCTTAAACATATTCCATTGAATTATAAAGATTTACATGTATGTTCCATTTTATCTCATTGATCTATCTGTTATTTTTACGTTACAAAATAAATAAAGGTTCTCTCAATTGTTCTATTTTTCTCTTGATTTTATCATCCTTTTACCCTATTATTTTTCCTTTTCTTCTTCTAAATCTTCATGAAATACCTTATAAACGCCTTTTACCAAAATCTTACATTTTCTTTATTTTAGGGGTATGCATGTTTTCATTTCTTTGGGATGAAATCTTAGCCACATCTTATAAATTTTATAAATAAATTATTTTGAAAACCTCTCGGTGATTCTTCCGATATTGTTTCTTTATTCTATTAATGAAATGTTCACTTTTATTTGATTATGACTTTTAATATCTAAAATAATTATCTCTATAATTATTTTTGGAACCAAAAGTTTATTCATCGACATATTCTTTATGATATATTATAAAATCCATTAATTTATAATGTGTTTATTTCATGTTTATGCTTCATGTACATATTTTTTATGTTATATGTATGATTATGAGCCTATTATGATGTGATGAGTGGGTCTACAAGAATAAATATTTCTAATGAATTTGTTGAAATATTTTTTCTCATGATATATTAACAGGTAGTCAAGATATAAATAAAATTTTATATAATGTTTTTTTGTGGAAATTATATAGTTAGTTTTTTCCATAAAGTTATGATTTCTTGGTAGTGATCCTTGACTTATGATGTTTCATGTTTATCGACAGTTCACATTCTATGTCTCCTTCTAACGACCTTAATATTATTATGATTATGATTATATTATATTTATTATATGATGATAATTATTCTAACCCATATACTCATATTGATTAATTACCTATGTTCCTTCCTATAATTCATCACATTAGTTTTTTATCTCACCATTTCCTCGATTCATATTCCCAAAAAGTCACATGTATTAATAAAATTATTAAAGACTATAGGATGGCTACGTGGAAAGAATAAAATAATAATTTATATTTCTTGTGTGTTTAGGATGTATGAACCTAATATACCCATGACACTAAACCTATCGATTATGGGTATTGTATTTTTATATATCATTATTTTAAAAAAAATGTAATAATCATTTATGTAAGGTATAGATCATCACCAATGGTATCGAAACAAGGTTTAAATAATTAATAATTTATTTTACTAAAATAAATCTTTGTAAAACTTATATATTTCACAAGTTAACACCTTATTATTGATTTTATTATATGAATATGTTTTATACTCATGATTTATTTAATTCTAATTTTTTTCTCATAATAATTTTTTTTTATTTTAAAAATGTATGGAAAATTAAAAAAATTAATAATTTTTTAGGAAAGGTACTATTAAAATTCACTAAAAAATGGAGATAGTTTTATTTAAATATTTATTGAAAAATTATTTTATATACTATAATTTTTCTAGAATATTGAATCATCTCCATATTACATTTATTTTGAGATATTTTTAGAAAGCACCTAGTTGAGAAATTGTTGCATCATATGGTTTAAACACTTCCTCAATTATATTTTGTCGGAATATTCATCATCCCAAAATCGTAATTATCCTTTCGGTGGAATTTTAAAAAAATATTAGGAACGTATTGACTCTCATTATATCAGCTAATTTTAAAAGACAAGAACTTAAAATTTCATTTTTTATCGTAAACCATACAATGATTCCATTAATGTTCTTGGAGTATTATGAACCATATTTAGAAAATCCTTCAATGGTATGGGTATTGGTACCCAAACAAGAATCATATATTGATCAAAATGGTTGAGACAAAAGAAAACATCAATCTTAAAAACATTTCCATTATAAGAGAATATATGTATATATTCCCTAAAGATTTTAATATTCTTACATTAGATTATAAGGTAAATATATCAATATAACTTATACCTGATGTGGAACTTATATCTTGGTCCCCTATATTATGGTATTGACAGAACTGGAAGAGTTAAAGAAGGAACTGGCATAGTATTTGGACAAAGTGTTTATATACACTATTGCATCAATATTGGGTGAATCAGTTATATTTGTTATGGTGATCAATATATTAATTCATCATTGAATTTATTACATATATCTCAATAAGATAACCATAAATAAAAACAATACACAACCATGGATTAATTACTTATTCAGTCTTCATAAAGGGTATCAAGGCTTCTCAAAGGTGGAACTTAATTCCAGATATCATTAAGTAATGGTGAAGAGATTGAATATTAAAAATATATCCATATATATATATATATATTATATATTATATACATTATGAGTTCATTATGATTCTATTCAGACTTAAAAATGACCAATTTATCTTCATAGACTTCATGAATTTGTTCTTTATATATTACCATGATAATTTTTTGGAAATATTTATTAACTGGATTATCAAATAATCTATGTTAAGGGATGAATAATAGAAATATATATGGATTTTTCTAAAGACATTAATGAAGTATATTTTTTTATTATAATTTCATCCAATTTGACTTTTTAACACAAAAAGTCACATTCTAGAGGCATATGATCACATGTGAAGGAATTTTTGAACATCACCAAGAAAGGGAATTAAATAAATGAACTAAACCAATAAGTGTCATAAAGATCCCTAGTTTTCTTGGATTAATTGGGTACTAATAGCACTTTTTGAAAAATTAATAAAATTTTTCTCACCAAATATCTATGTAAACATAGAAATGGGTAAAGTATCTATAGATTGATGGATATAAAAAATGATTTATGGGGATCAAGGAGAATATATTCATTTCACAAGTACTCAAACTACCCTTAAAGTTAGAAGGGTCTGTGATAAATAATTATTCTTAAAATAATATATTATTATTTATACACATTAAAAATAATATAGTGAAAATATATGAATAAATAAATTAATGAAAATTAATAAATTTAATTAGAGAATGATTTGGAGTTAGTATCTGCGATGTTTGCGTTGAATATTTAGAGGTATTAACTCTATGGATATATGAGTGAAATAAATACTTATCAAAATAGTATTAAGTACATATTTATATAAATAGATAAGAACATGTGTTAATTTTGATGGTTATAACTACTCAAGTATTATGAATCCTCAATTTACTCCCATACTAAAAATGAGAATAATATAACTAGTTCCCTTAATAAGAAGGAGTCTACTACCATATATTAGATAATGATTTAAAAATAAACTATATTTATGTATATATAACGTATAGATAAATAAATACTAGTGGTCTAGGATGATACCATACATTTACTACATTATTGTGCAACTACCCATCCATGAGAAAATCAAGGTTCCATAAAAGGGTGATTTAGAGCATCAAAACATGTTTAGAGGAACAAATAAAGGGAATATTTAAGAATTAAACTTAAAAAAGAGATATTTATTAATTTTTGAACAAGATTATGTGTCCTATAAACTCCAAATATAAAGAAACAACTTCTTGATAATGAATACAAATCATCCTTATGGAATAGTTTAATAAACACATGGTTACAATGAAACCATTTTATATAACAAAATATAAATAGGAGAACATAATTATGTAATTACTCAAGTGTATTTCAATGCTATATAAAAGAAACAATGACATATGGGTTACTATGGGTCTACATTCCAATACCTCAAACTTCATTTACATTCAAGGAGATTTCTCACCAAATTAGTATCCCATGATATATATCAAGGATGTGGTGATGATACATGGTAAATCAGTTTTAATCACAAATGATTAATATCCAATGATTACCTATATGTTATATTTTATTCTTCAACAAGAATATTTCATTTATTTGAACTTAATTTTGAATTACCTCCATCAAAATGATGGAAAATATGAAACAACCATCTTGATACTTGTTGAAATGTTAGTTTGTTTAATGTATTCAAATAGAGGCTTAGATCAATATCTTCCCGGTGTTGAATTATCATATAACAAAATTTCCACTCATGCATTAAAATGGACCCATATAAATCTATACATGGGAAGAGATACAAAACTACAAGATGTTAGGATGAAGTTATTGAATGAAAGCTACTAGGACCCAAACCTATGAAACAATGGTAGATAAGTTTCATTAAATTTTTAAATAGATTAATTTGGAAGAGTGATAATAAAATTTCTTTTCCATTAATCATCGAAAATTCTATGATATTATTATTAGAGATAAAGTGTTCCACTATATATCACAAGTATTAAGGTTATGAGGATTGTAAATAAGAGAATTATTATGCTAAGAAACATTGGCACCTATAAGATCCTTCATTGAATAATATCTATGGACTATCAATTGGAAATTCCAACAAACATGTATCAATTGCATAATGTATTCAACACATCTCTCTTAAATATGTACAAACTCAATCCCTTAAATGTTTTAAATCTATAGGTGGTATAACTTGAGAACTACCTAACTTTTGAGGAGAAATTAATGAATACATTGAACTATAAATGTGAATTTCTATACAATAAGAAAACTCACCTTGTCAAATAACATTAGAAAAAACATTATTACAAAGAAGAAACATGGGAACATGATGATGCATTGAAATAAAAGTAAAATAATTATATATTTTATAAAGATATGAGTGAAAATTTCATGGAATTTTTTTAAAGGGATGAGAATATAATAACCCATACTTTCTATATTAAATTTTCATGTTAAATATATATGTGTAAAGTATTGAGGTATAATGTATATAATAAAACACATGAACACCATAATTAAAGAAAATACTAATTTATTTAATCAATATATAAAACTACTTATTAAGGATAATTATGCTATATAAAATTTAAAATTGAAAAATGGAATAAAACAAATTTAAAACATTAGTATAAAATGGACATTTATAGGGTTATAGTCACCTAGAAGTATCAAAATAAAGGCCAATAATGTAAAAATAAAACAAAATGTTCAAAATATAATTTGAATTTTATAAAATAAATAGATAACTTTGAGAGAAAAATATTTGCAGGATGTGATATCTTTAATTTGTAATAATATTTTGACTATGTATTTCAGTTATTTTTGGTTAAAAACCAGTTAATTTAATATTATATATATATATATATTTTAATTTTTAATCTTGGTGAATAACATATTGGAATTGGAAATATTTTGGAGAAATATTACATAAATCACACCAAAAAACCACTGAATTTTGGCATGGTTAATTTTATAATATTTAAATATTGTAAAAAATAAAGAAACCAAGGAACAAACCATAAAATCATGCTACAATTAAATTATATATGAATTAATGGGAGGTTATATACTGTTAACATGGAAGAGAATGAGTTTTGGTGTTGTAGCCCTCGAATATCATGTTACAATTAGTGGTATATGAGATTTATTTGATAATATTTAAGGTTATAGAAGAATAAATTGAAGGACACATCATAATAAAATATGAGGTGATAGTGGATTAAAAAATACACTAATAAATAAAACATACCATATTCAACTAAGTCTCAACCACACTTTAATTTAAATTATTATACCTTAAAGGGAAAATATGTAAAAATAAACTTGAAATCACTTAGCATATATCATTTTAAAATGTAAATTGTACTAATCATATAAGAATGAACCAAAATGAATCACAACTACAATTAAAAGGTATATTTATTTATAATCCAAACCTAAATAGGTTATACTTTGGGAGACTTTATTTTACATCACAATAAAAACTTTGTAGTAGAGATGATGTAGTGATATATATTGTGGAATGGATCATCACAACATAGTGGGATTTGTAAGAATAAATAGTGAGGCTATATAAGAGTAATTTTTATGATGATGGATTATTTTTACACTATTGAACCATTTTTGTAGCATGAGGAATCAAAAAGAGGTAGAAATAATTTTTTTACATCAAATTAAAATCATGATGTAACTATAGTGTTGTTCAATAATATTGTTTAAGTAATCATTAAATACAATAAAAATAACACAACTAATCGTATAGGTTGAAACTTTTTTTTACATGATTTCTTGGATTTTTAAAAAAAAAATTTCTTTTTCACTAAAAATTCCAATTTGGTTCCTAAATATGGTAAATAAAGTGATAAAAAATTGGTTTTTAATGAGCCATGATATGAACATGAGCCTCAGCCTAGTTTGTGAGGACTCAGCAAGTGCTCCCAAGAGACCTGAGATCATATATGGGTGGATACATATTTCTAGGTTACTGTAGCAATACTATAGCAGGAACAATAGTAGGTACTATTTGGTACTGTAGCAGCTGGAACTATTCATCCATTTATGCCTCTAGGCCCCCAGTTTGGTTTTTGGGTTCTAAAATTCTTTCAATATACTCAAGGCCTTTGGGATAGTTGTCTCTCAAGGCATTCAGGCCAAGTCAAGGCCTTCAAGACACCTAAAGGCCTTTCAGCCACATGAATATACAGATGTACCAGTGAGACTACATGGGAAAAGGCTCCAGATGAGGATTTATAGTAGGTGTATTCACCATAGAAAAGCTGACCAGAATTTTAAGAATGAGAGGGTATGGATTTTCCATCGGTACCAGGCCTGCGCATCACTACACATGATAGCTGGCCAACCAGCATTGTGAAGGTGGGGTGCTGGTATCATGAAATATGCTGGAGAGGAGCAGTTCCAAGTTGTCTTGTCCAGGTGATTTTATCTAAGACCTACAGGTCATGTAATTTTCTCTAAGCCTCTTGGCCTTGTAAGGGTTCTACCTCACCCCTTGAATGGTGGATATCAAAATAATAAAAAAGGCCTTCATGCAATTTAGGAATGACCCATGATACAACAATCCATATTCCAACATGGAAATGTACTGAATTTTATATATTTCATGTTATTGAATTTAAAAATAGAGTGGATATGCATACCAGGGAAGGAAAATAGGAGGATAAGGATATAATCATAGTTTGGAGATATATTTTAACCATTATTATTATTTTATTAAAAATAATTTCATTTGTTGATTTGTTCATGTTGATTGTGAATTTATTCTTGAATGGTAGTTGTGTTTTTACAGTTTTACCTCATGTTTTATAATATCTTTATCTATGAATTATATATATCCTTCCTTGATGGTTATCTTATATCTCTTTATGGATGACCATTAGATGCTGGGGGATGGTAGATCAAAAGTAAGACGACGGTGTCATACCAGAGTTGAGTGATTTTCCTTTTGACTTTTTTTGTGTTGAGTAGTATCACTTTGAGCCTATTAAGAATATATTTATTTAATGCGTAGTGAGAGTTAATAAGATTAATGGATGAACCCCAATGTGGTAATAATGTATGAGATTGTGCTATCTATATTAAATTCTTATTTTTCTATTGAGCTTTATCATAATGCACCTAAATCTTATTAGATTAGTCAAACTATAAGAATTAAAAGTACATAGATAATATTTATCAACACTAAAAAGTGTCATTAATTACATCCATGGTGTATCAATACATTTCAACCATGTTAATAATTATTTAAATTAAATCATAATATTTAGTAAAACACATATTTAAAAATTGATCCCCAGTTTCTTGTTTTTCATAACAGTGTTCATCTATCCAAGAACTGTTTTAATCCGTTTTATTTTTCAATTGTACCTTTATCCATAATTCATATTTTTAACTTGTTTTAATTTAAATACATAAAACCAATGATAAATAATGATTTACTTGGTATGATGTCCCACCATTCCCTATAAATAAACCATAGTACCGGCTCTCAAAATACGACATTGATTTCGTATTAGTTATTTGGTGTTATGATTATAAATTCTAAACTCTAAAAACATATATAAGAAGTTTAATACTATTTAGTGTGAGTCATATTTTATTTTTTTCATTTCTAGGGAATAATATATAAATAGAAAAAAATCTAGAGATTTGTGGTTGATTAACTATTTTCTCCTCTTCTCCAATTTTCTGGTTTTTGTTCGCTACTACAAACATAGATGTTATGGTTTTTATAATTATATATTTCAAGAGTATGAACCATACTCCAAATAATCTATGACGGATAATATGTCATTAAAAACCAATTGAGTTCAACTCTATGTTCTAGTGATACATTTTAATAAAATATAGATAAACAATGACTAACTAAGTACTCCATGTTGTGAATGAAGAGTTGGAAAACATCATCAGTAGAGGCCAATAAACACCATGTGAGATGAACATGAAGGATTATGGACTATTTTACACTTTTATATCTTAAACTATAATGTAAATTATTTTTATATTGACCAATAATTTTTAATTAAATCAAATACTACTATAAATGATCCAGATCATTAGTTAATCTGGACGAATGAAACATGCTGACCCTTATAGTAATCTCTAAAATGTTTTTGGTATGTATGAAATCTTCCAAAGAAAAAGAGTCCACAATGATAATATTATCATATAATACTTCGTAAAAACTATTTACTGGATGAACCAAATAGTAGATTAAATTCCAACTAAAAACATCTATCGCAACATGGGATGACCTTTTCGGAAGTTTCCTAGAAAAATATTTTCCATAAAAAAATATGGGGAAGCTAATAAGTGGTAATAATAATTATATGTATTATGATATAGATTGCACTTATAATTATTGGGAATGCATCAATTTTTATTTTATGAATATTATCACATCATGGATTATCCCTTAAGATGTAATTAAAAATCATCTAATTTAGTTATCAAAATAAATTAGGAAGGAGTGGTCAATTCTATGGTTGGAGGAGGAGTTCTGAAAAAGACACCTATAGAGGCCTAGGAAATTCTGTATGATATTTCCAAGACTCTCTCTCAATGGAAAAGATGACAAGGCCCACCTAAGAGAGGATTGGATCATTTTTTAAAAACTAGAAAGATATATATTGAAATGGAAGTGATGTATAATAAAATAGAGTCATTTCTGGACATATATAATCAATGTGATCATCCAAAGACACCAAAGATTATTTCCTATGATGTTTTTATAGGCCTTCATATTTTTCAATACATCCATGTAGGAGTCAAAGAGAACGGAATATATTAAATAAGTTTTTAAGTTATAATAAAATATAAACATATTTTCAAAACCATTTTTGGGAAAAAATTATGATGACTCTAAAAATCAATGTTAGAGAAAAGGTGGAGAAGAAAATACAATTAACATATAGGTTTATATGAGTTTTCCCCAAGGATAGAAAACACCAAGAGATATTGTGAAACCATTCTATTATATGTTTATGAAATTTATTCACAAAACTCAATCATACTTTTAACTATAGATCCAAAAAACCCGTACATATTTTTATGAGTTAGATATAAATTACATTCATTATAATTACCAGTATCTCTTTAATATGGATAATACTTTAAAAAATTTTGATAACTACTTTCAAATAAATCAAAAATTATTCTGGAACATTAAAAATTATTTGGGGAATAATTTTAATTATCTGATTAAGTTACCACTCACTGTTTTAATAAGAAACATAGAGGTTCCAAAAAAAGAGAGGATAAGTCCATCACATTGTGGAGTGGATTGAATCTATAAGAGTAAAATATTCACAAGTCCAAGGTAGGTGATGTTAAGAAATAAACATATGGAGAAAAATAATTGTAGATTATGAAGTGTGGATAAAAGAGATGGAATCAACTAAATAAACCACCAAATATTAAGAAGGAAATGATGTGATAAATGAAAGGAACACAATTAATAATCTTAAGGATCATCCATTCCAGATATATGTTCATTTTTACAATTAGAAAGCACTAAAAAAGATTGATGAGCAATATAAAATGTTGATGGATATTATCAAATAGTTTCACACAAAAATACCATACACCATTTAAATATATTAAATTTCAAAATATAAAAATTAAAAAATGTATATCCTCTAAAATAAATATAAATTATTGTATTGGGGAATGATTTAATTTATAGATGAATTCTCACCCACTATGTATTAGAAGATACCACAAAATCATTGAGATATGGGAGGATTTTGAATTAGACACACTATTGGATCATGTAAATTCAATAATACCCTATTTTATTTAGGGTATAATGTAAATATATGCATCTAATTTTTTTTAAAACTTATATTATTTAATTTAAACCACATAATAATAACTTTACTATTAATAAAAATATCAATGAAATATCTGACATCCATTATCAATGAAATTCTAGTGAAAGTGGAAATGTTCATTTTTCAAAAACATTTATTTTTTTTGGAAGTCTTAGAAGATATTTGGCATTGAAAAAACTTGTTTTTAATTTTAGAGACACATGGAAAGCCTTAATTGACATCATATAAGGATTATCAATTTTCCAAGTCAGGGAATAATAGGATCAATTTGATCTCATGAAGGCTATAAAGAACATATGTAAACTGATGCCTTATCAGGTAATCACTACTACAAAAAATATATATGGAGTTATAGAGATGTAGGATGAAGAAGAAAGTGAAATAATGTATATTATTAATGAATAATATGATAATAAAAATATATACATCAATAAGGAATTATAAAGATAGGATGGTTTTATAACCACATAATAACAATGAAGGGATTATTTTATAGAATTTAATCCATATATTATGAAGCATCATGTATGAAACTAAACCAATCCAATGAAAATTAAATATTTATTTTTAGGATAAAGAGAAACACTACAATTTATTATAAGTGAATATATTTTATAAGAAAAACAACATCGACTGTATAAACTATCACTAAAAATAAGAAATTAAATTACATGGAGCCTTCATAATATTAAAGGAATTGAAACTTTCATTTATACATAAATGGAGATGATATAGTAAGGGAAGAATATGACATGATAGATATCAAAATTATTGACCCTTACCATGAAATTACGTGAAAAGAAGAAGGTGCTAGTGTTGCAGGACACCGGAATCATATACCCAATTTTATATAGTGAAAGCGTCAATTTTCATCATGATGTTCCAAATATATGAGAAATAATCATGATAAAGAAATAGAATGAGTTGATTTTCATAAAAATAATTAAGATATGAATACTTTTTTGTTGACTAACAACATATCAATGAAGCCAAAATAAAAGATTATTTTCCTCTTCCATTCATTAAAAAAATGTTGGATTGACTAGCCAGGTAGGGATACTAATATTTCATAGATGGTTATTGAATTTATAATAAAATACCCATGGAATTAAATGATCAATACGATATGATATTAAAATACCCCTATGGGACCTTAATATATAAAATTATATCACTTTGAATGTGTAACACACCCATTAATTTTTAGAAGTGCATGAAACTCATTTTATAAGAGATGATAGAAGAATTATTTGATGTTTTCATGGGTGATCTATTAGATTATGGATGATTATTTGATGTTTTATTGAATAATAAGCATTAAAAAAATAAAATAAGTGAGGATTAATGACTCGTCTTAACTGGTAGAAACACCACTTCATGGTGACATATGGAATAGTTCATAACCATTAAATTTGCAATGATGTGATTAGCGATGATCCATTAAATATAAAAGTAATAAAGGAGATATCATTTTTTCTTTGAAATGATGATGATCAAAAAATAAAATGGGGTTAGTTTTTTTTCATTAACATGAAAACACCAATCATCCCTATTAAAATAATATATTTATTCTTTCTCTTATAAAGATGAGCAATGAAACATGAAATAAGTTAATAAATGATAAGGACATGATGATGTACAATGTTTAAGGAATAAAAATCACATAGTCCACTCCAAAAATGCCATCTCTATAAGTTTGGTGATTTTAAAAAATCTTGTACTCTTATCCAAAGACCTCAAAACTAGGTGTAGTTAGTTTAAACCTTACAATAAGGATTTTACAAGGACTTCTGTTTTTTTATAGGAAACCTTTACAATCACAACTTAGTATGAAAAGATAAAAATATAGAAGAATATAGATGAGATGTTGAATGCTGAATATTGGATCATCTCACAGTTTCCTCTACAATTGATAGATGATTTTATCTTCAATCAATTGTACATAAGCATACAATATATCATTAAGCTCATAAAAACATCTTCTTCTTTAAACAATAATAATTAAATAAATTGAGTCATGCATGTATTCTTCATTGCACATTGAGATAATAATGATGTACACAGAATATAATGACCCAAGCTTAACATATATAGATATTACATCATTTATTGGAATATTTCATACATTACACAAGAAAATGACAAATGAAAATATTATTTTAGTTCCTTTAGAAATTTGGAACACAAAAACTAATCCCATGAAATATATTCAATGTTTCTGAAAGAGATCTTCCCCTTTAGTATTCTTAAAAAACATTTATTTATAACCTGGGAAAAAGAAACATATGAAATGGTTTATATTAGATTCTCAATGAGGGTAAAATGGGAGATATCTATCATAACATAATCATAAAGTAAAATTATATAAAAAAATCATTTGAAAATTATATCCTGTATAGAAAAGATCATGATATCTTGTGTGGGAAAAAGAATTGATGTTTATAAAGAATCAAAGAACATATTCCCTAATAACATAACATAAGAAATGAAATTTTGGCATACAAATAATCCTCGAAAATAAATTTCAAATTAGGCAAGGCTCATTTCCAAGACTATCTCAATAGTCAAAGTCCTTTACTGAATTGTGTTCACTCCTCATTCGATCCTTGTATTACTAAACAAGATCCACTTCCCATTTCCATACTATTTATATAATTATATATTAATTATTTCTTAATGAGTTGAAGAGTTATATAGGTCCCAACCATCAGATAAAGAAGTTGTACATATGTGTTCCATAAGACATAAATCATCCATCATATCAGAACCCATAGAATGTAATGTCTTTCATAGACATCATTCAATAATAAAAATAAACCAACCATAGATTGAATAGGTATAATATACTTTTAAAATGACCCTAAAAATGCATAAGTAACTTCAAATAATTTTATGTTTAATGGAAAATAACTTTGAGAGATCACTTAAAATTAATTCTTGAGGAAAAAATCTTTTCTACTTTCAAAACATATTTTTTAAATTCTGTACAATTTTAAAATATAAGATTATATTTGAAAATAAAAATCTTATATTATAAGGGTAGCTTCAAGGCATTATGTAATCATGAAACTGTAAAAATAGAATCAATCTAAATAAGTTAAAAAAAGAATACTTTCATAATTTTTCTAGAAAATTCACAAAATACATCATTTAGAAAATGAAAAAAATATTCCATTCAAACCGTTTAGAAACAATTCACACATGTGTACAAATGACATTAAATAATTTCTGGATAATAGTAAAAATATTTTGGAAAACATTTTTTTGAAACATGTACGTTGGAGATAAACATTACCTAGTTGATAATTATATATAAACAAACCTGAATAATTACATGTTTTTGAAAATAACCCCTACCTTAGGTCCGATTTAATTGTATGTATCCAAACTATAATGTCCTAACATTTTCAAAAGTTACTAACCATTAATTTTTGGATCTAGTTATTTTAAATGACCCTAAACATGATGCCTAATCAAGAAAAGGAGGTCTAGGGTGTTTCTGGGGATCGTTTGGAGCCTATATCTATGAAATGGAAAGAAAAGCTAGGGCTAAAAGTTTAGGAGAAATCGTGTGGCCCAGGCCACACCATTCCTCTAAACAACATAGTGGAAGACAACAATCACATAGGGAGTGTACATTTTGTCAGAAACCATGCTACCCAGGGTGCATGGTCGTTCAATCTTGCAAGATTTTGTGATAGCGCGATTTCACATGGACTGTGCATAGTAAGACAACAATGTGCCAAACCATGTGTGGTTCTACATTCGATCATTGAATGACATATTATATGCACATAGTTAGGCCAACTGTGAAAAAAACTGTGAAAAAATTTTAAGTGTGAATTTAATTTTCCCCCCCTTTAAACAATCTTATTATTTATTTTCCTTTTCCTCACCAACAACTGAGCTCTACTCTCATGTACGAGATTGTATTCATTCTTCCTCCAAAATTTCAATCTAACTCCTTAAAATAGACTCTGAATCACTCACTATCACATCTGACAAAAATAAATAGGTATTATCTTCGATCCACTATAATCTATTTCATGTTTTTCATCCCATATATTATTATATTTAGGTGCAATCTCATTTTCCCCATTTTTAAGGCAATTGACGATTTCTTATATTTCTTTCGATCCGGCTCTAATAAATGGTCGATGTTGGATGAGGGTATATCTACATGGATATGTTAGGTTATCTAGTATCTTATCTATAAATTCATTTCTTTACATAAATTGTGTTTTCATGCCGCGAGATGGACCCTTCCAGTTTTATCGATAATTTGTTAAATTAAATTAAAATTCAAGTCTTACCATGCCTCTAGTGACCCGAGTTAGAGGAAAATCAATATCGTTGTTTAATCACCTTGATTGATGCCACCCATATAGTTGTGATTAGAATTTAAGTATTATATTACCTTTTTTTCTTTGGATTTATGATCACACTTAGGAGGTTTTCCTCATAATAAATGTCTTGGGATACAAATTAAATTTATTAAGGTGATAACCCTTGAGTTAATTCCTTATACCCCTATCCATAAATTATTTATTTGATATAATTGAAATGGATAGGTGAATAAGCATTGTGACTTATGGATTATAAGGATAAGCCTAATGAAAAGCCTTGATGAACATTCCTAATATGAGAACGTTTCTTGAATTAAGTGGAATTTATTTCAATTAAACTTAATAAATATTTATATGTGATTGTTTATATGAAATATTAACCTTATTACTTAGGATGATACAAGGGTTTCCAATATAAGGACACCTTTTATAGACTCTCATGTTGTAGTTTGTTGAGGTTGATGTTTGGTAGATACAATGGGGGAGATATAATCCATGTTTGAGATGGGATAACTGTGCGTTATTTTTTTTACATCAACAAGTTTGTGGATAGTCTACCTCCCCAAATATTCCCTCACCAATTTACCATTGTAGGAATATTTTTCTAAGAATCATTGTTTTACACTGAAGCAGGTAGAATGAGAGGTATCCCAGTGGAACCCAGTCCAATATATTTAGTTATTTATTTCTGTTTTCATTTAAAATTTTATGTAACCTTGATTATTTTATATTTCATGAAATGTAATGTCCTAGACACCATGGATGCCGACCTACTGAGATTGTATCTCACACCCTTCTCAGGCGACTTTGGTACCTGAGTAGACTTTATAGTTGCAGGTATAGAAAATGGGGACAAGTTAGCTTCCAATGCTAGATTGAATTTCATTACTAGGATGAATTTGGGTGCAGAGGACTGAGCAGATGATTGAGATTCTAGGCCTATCATTTTTACCCTTTTTGGTATATTTTTATCATGTTTTATATCCATGTATTTCCTTCCCATAGCACGTCACTTTTTATAGATACTTCAACATCATCAATATAATGTACTTTTAATTATTACTCTTACACATATTAGTGCTATTTTTCATGATTATGTATTTTATTCGACCAATATATATTGTTTCTTCTATTTTCACTATTTCATATTGTATATATATATATATCTATTTATATTATCCACTCTTATCAATGAGGGAATAGTATCCTGATGTAATTATCGAAGGCCCTTGTTACTATTTGGTAGCCTCTGACATTCAGATAGGAATGCTTGAGATCTTGTGGGAAACAGTCTCGGGACACCGGTGAGTGGAATATAGGGAGGGAAGCTAAAAAGTGGTATCAGAGTGATTTTATCTTTTCTATAACTATTTGGGTTATACAAGAGACTAGGATATAGAAATTTGGTTGTGAACCTATTCCTGAGAGTAGCTACCCCACGTATAAGGGAAACCTCAATTAGCTGGGATGGGTGAATGCTATCACTGCTTGTGCATGTTATAGTTTCAAAGGATTTCACCTATGGGTGAAGCACTTGTCTTGTACAGTTTCTATTTTTGATATTATTTTGATGGGTTTTTTACTCTTGGCCTAATGATACAAGGTAACATTGAATCATAATCATTATAATAAAAATAGGACTTATACATTATTACATTCCATATCCATATTCAAGCATAAATTTTATGTTTTTCACATGATTGAGATGTGTGCCTTGCTTTTTGTGACTTTATATGACTTGGATTCATTATATAGAAATAGGATGATATTTCCGTATATGGATGAGAATTCAAAATTTTTACTTAAATAAACAACCTTAACCTATTATTTTTTTTCTAAACAGGTTAATGCATATTTTTTAAGCTTCCAATTATGGAACGTTGAGCCATGGAACATTAGTATCTTGGGCTAGAACCTTTTGTTATTAGGATTAAATGGAAACCACCAACCATCTTATAAGGTGTATGGGGCCTTATAAATTGGATACAGTGATTCACTTAATTCAACCAATTAATGGAATTTAAATACTTTAGGAAATTAAAATGAATAAAATTTTAAAAAAATTTAAAGTTGTCACCTTATATGTGTAACTTGAGACCTTAAACTGACCTAAACGTAATATTGGAAAGTATTTCATGTCTCCTTTGATCCTTATGTTACCTATTTTTATCACCCAGACTTATCTCTGAGAGCATGAAGAGGGGTATGATTCTTTAGAAGGATAAACTTGTTCCTTTCCATTATTTAATGCTATCCATACCTATTATAAACCCTATATGAGGTACAGAAATGGAATTTTTAGAGCTATTTCACCGTGAAAACCTTGTGATGTACACTAGGAAAGTGGCTATGAGTATACTCATAAGGTGGTGGTCCCTGAACAACTCATGATACCTCATGTAGTTCTATATGAGAAATGAATTGTAGATCCCCCATGGGGTGTTGATTACTATTTTAATGATAGTTTCCTTCATTTCATGCAATTAGTTCAGGGTGAACCTTGTCATGTCCCTTATATGACATAGAAAAAGCAAGATTTTCTAAAGAAACATCCTCCCACCTTCTTGGGGGATAGAGAACCTGAGGCTGATAAATATTTTCTTGAGGCTATGATGTTAGTATTTGATCATATAGAGACACCTATAAAGTGTAGGGTCGAGATCATGACCTACATGCTACGAGACTCTACGAAGAATTGGTGGGATTCTCTAATTTTGGTTGGTCTACATGTGGGTTTGTTCTGGGTTGATTTCTAGACAGCCTTCTTCAAATATTTCTTCCCTCATATTCTAAGAACAAATCGTGTTTGGGTATTCATAAACCCTAATCATAGAAACATGTCAGCGATGGAATATTCAGATCTCTTCACTAAATTGCAACATTTTGGACTGAATCGGGCCGGTGAAGAACTGACTAATGTAAGAAAATTTAATAATGGAATTTCATACTCCATATTCTCGTAGGTGAGTTCATTTTGGTTTACCTCTAATCCAAATATAGTAAACGAGTCCATCATCCCTCAATGTAACCTAAAGGAATTTGGTGACATGACATAGGGAAGTTGAGAATTTAGGCAGAGAAGTGGACTATCCATCAGTAAGAAGTGACACTTTAAGGATACAAGTAGCAACTGTACCAACATGGTGGCACCCAAAAACTTCTTTGTACTATGTCACTAGTGTGGTGGTCCAAACCATAAAATTCCATAGTGTACGAATAACCTGATCAAGTGCCGAGCATGTGGAAGGATGGGTCACCTCTAGTGCTTCTGTTAATCATTTCCACCAGTGATGTTTGAGTGAGGATTTATGCTAGCACCGACTTATGGTGTAGGATTAGTGACTCCTCATCTATCAGGAATCTGACCTTCTATTTTCCATTTAGGCCAAGTAACTATCCATGAACAAGTCACCCAATCTTCATATTTTTAGTGACAACTGAGTGGATCTTCTCAGGCTAGTTAAGAATCATCTCAGGGCCATAGTTCATGCCATATTTATGCATTGAAACCAATTCCAGTGGAGTAGAGTATATGGAAATATAAATTTAGTGGTACTATTCTAGTATCCTATACTCTAGTCTCTTCCTTATTTTTCATGGGTTCATTTCACTCTTTTCTATCTACTATGACTTGGGATGTTTGGTCCAGGTAATAGAATAATCTAGGGGTGTTATGACCCTTGAAACACTGTTAAGATTTCGAGAAGAGGGTGTATGCCAATGCAAGGAGTTTCCCCTTGAAATAAGGGGGTAACATTTCTTTTGGAGTTTTTTCATATGTGATATTATTGGTTTGACGTCATTCTTCGTATGGACTTACATGATCCTTATCAATCCCAAGTGTAATTATATCACCATTGAGTATCTTTTACCTCACCCAAGGAAATCATGTATATCCATAAAGATGAATGGTATCTATAGGCCTATTGGGATGGAATCTAGCGTATTGGGTTGGGTGGAGTGATAGACTAGATGGATTGTCTCTTTATTAGTGATCAGGTGATGTAGCTCATGGAATTTCTTCCTTTTGTGAGTTATTCCAGAGACATTTACCCTGAAGATTCCTCCATTTTACCTCTGGTGAGAGAGATTTAGTTCACCAAAAAGCTTGTTCCAGGATTATCACCACTATCCATTCCTCCATATTGGATAATACCTTAAAATCTACTAGAATATGAGAGTCTTCCTGATGACTTAGAGAAAAAGGGTTTTATCAGAATTAGAACATAACTATGGAATACACCTATACTTTTCTGTAATAAGGTGGATGGTACACTCATATTGTTCCCGGATTACCGCCGATTAAGCTATATTATAATGAAAATATAGTATCACCTTCCTTGTATAGATCCCTCTTCAAGAAAATATATGGAGAAACCATTTTTTGTAAGATCGATTTTAGGCCAGGATACCATCAGGTTCATGTGAGGCCATCAGATATACCATACAAAACATTCCAGAGGTGGTATGGCTTGTACAAGTATATTTTCATACCGTTTAGTCTATCTAATGAACAGGAAGTATTCATGGCTTTGATGCATTGGGTTTTCTACCCATATCTTTTTTTCTTTGTGGTGGTCTTTATAGATGACAACTTAGTGTACATACGCAAGAGAAAAGACCATGGAAATCACCTTGAGATCGTGACGAGTACACCAATATAGAACCATTTATATACGAAACTCAATAAATTACTATTTTATATACATAAGGTCCACTTCTTAGGTCATATAATATAAGATGTAGGAATATCTGTTGACCTAGAATAGGTGAGCATTGTGGTTTCATTGGAGAATCCCAATATCATATTTGAAATAAATAGATTCTTAGTTATGGCTAGCTATTATAGGTGATGCATTATGTACTTTTAATGATTGGAGGATTTACTTAAGTTCTTGACCAAGAAGGGTTTGAATATTAACTTGGCTGAATATTTTGAGATAGATTTCCAATAGTGAAAGGGAAGACCCACTTTAGCACTAATCCTAATTCTTCCATAGTAGTTCAGAATTTATACTATCTATTGTGATGCTTTTGGGATCAGGATAGGTGTGGTTCTAATGCATGGTGATTGGTTTGTTGCATATGGGTCCTTCTAGCTGAGACCTCATGAGCGGAAATATCCTATTCATGACATAAATCTTCAATTCATGGTTTATGCTTTATGATTTTGGAGGAACTACTTACTGGGTGAGCGATTTGTTGTTTACATATATCATAAATGCATTAAATATATCTCTAAATAGTGAGACTTGAATATGAAGTAGTACAGGTGGGTGGAATGCCTATAATCAGTCTATTTTAAGATTAGACACAAACCCATTAAGGGAAATTCCATAGATTATGCTTTGAGATGGAAGACTAAGACATATGCCAACTAGAAGTCTTATAGTGAGTGGCAGTTGATGTATTTGTTCTCTTAGATGCATATTTAGGTTCATGAACGAAACATACAGTCAGTTGTAATAGCTCTATTATCAACATCCTCCCTTTTGGTATGGATTTTGATGAGGTAGTTATTTGATTCTAAAGGACTCATTTTGGGGGATAGAATCACGGTAGATAACACTAATCCTAGTTGGGTTGTTGATGGTAGTGAAACCACACTCTTTCATGGTCGTGTATGGGTGACTTCGGATATACGGGAAGAGCTAATGAGGGAATCACATGCCTTTGTATGAGAAGTTTATCATGGGCCTAGAAAGATGTATCAAGATATACACTATTATTATTGGTGTCCAGGAAGGAAGAGGCAGATAACAGGCTTTATCACATGGTGCTCCACCTATCAGTAGGTAAAGGAGGACCACTAGGGAACTGCTAGAAGTTTATAATATCTTTCTATTACCGAGTGGAAATGTAATTTTGTCACCATGGATTTTGTTACAGACTTGAAGTGATATAATCATGGCATCGATGTGTTGTTTGTGATCATAGATAGTCTGATCGTGGTCAGACACTTCTTACCAATTTGAGAGACATTCTTTGTTGGCGATCTTGGAAGGCCTTACATCTGGGATTTAGTGAGGCTTCATGGAGTTCCCCATATTATATTATTGGATTAAGGCCCACAGTTTAAAATATGGTTGTATAAAGGGTTCCATAAGTCACATGGTTCATTGGTTCTCTTGAGTACTATATACCACCCTCAGACCGATGGGAAGTCCAAAAGGACTATACATGGATTGGAGGATATTTTATGGGCCTGTATCATTGATTTTGGAGGATTGTGGTAAAATAATATTCCTCTATTAAAGTTTTAATACAAACAAACTTCCAGGAAATGATTCATATGGATCCTTATGAGGCCCTATAGGGTAGAATATTCCATTCACCTCTATTCTAGCATGAAGAAGGTGACATCTATCTACTGGGTCCCTATCTTGTGTAAGTGACTTCAAAGAAAATCCAGCTGATTTGAAAGTGTAATTATATAGCTCATCATCAGTAGAAGTAATATACCAATCGTCACGATAGACCTCTAGAGTTTGAGTTTAGAGATCATGTCTCTCTACATGTATCCTCTATTTTGGGACAGAGATGAATTAGTATAGGGGAAGTAATCACCTCCTTATGTTAGGTCATTAGAAATAGTGGAGAGAGTCGAGCAGGTATCCTATCGGTAAAGATAAACTCAGAGGTATCATTCCATTCATGATGTTTTCCATGTATTATAGATTCAAAAAAATTATCATAAACCTTCTTATTCTTTTTACACCAAAGATATTCAGTTAGAGGCAGATGCTCCCTTTGAGGAGCATCCAGTACATATCTTTAATTGGAGAATGAATTATCTATGTGTATGGTTAGGTCCTATGGTCTAGGTTTTGTGGTGGAACTGATGAATAAAAGATGATACCTAGGAGTGGGGGGATGATGTATGTTCATAGTGTCTAGAACTCTTTTCTAACAGTGTTCTTCCACCCTCAGAAGGGAAACTCATGGATGAGTCATCTTAAGGAGGGGAGGTTGAAATGTCCTAAATATTTCTAAAGGTACATAAAATTATTTTCAAATTATAATTATTTTGAGTAGCCCTAAAAATGATTCCTAATCAATAGATGGTGGTATCGGATGTATCAAAAGCTTGTTTGGATCCCCAGTCCCCGAAATGAGAGGAAAAGACTGGGTCTTATGGTTAGTTGAAATTGTACCACCTAGGCCACATAGATTCCATAAACCATGCAGTTATAGACAATGAGCACCTAAGTGCCACACAATTTTTAAAAAACCATGTGACCTAGGTCACATGACCATGTGGTGATATAGGATTTTAGGACAGTGTGATTTCACATGGTTTGAAAAGCTATATTCCTAAACAAGCGAGGTTCACCCTTCGATGCGAGGTTCACCCTTCTTGTTATGACTGGTGCACAGTGTTCACATGGTTTGGCCAACCATGTAGCCAAACCATGAATAGTTGTTTCTGTGGGTTAATTTAACTTTCCCGCTCATAAATATTTTAAACAACCTTCTTATTACTTTTCCTCTTCTTCTCTAGTAGTTGAACTCTCCTTTCATGTACAAGCTCCTCCTCCTCCTCCATCATAGGCTTCAAGATAACTCCTCTAACTAGACTTTGATTCATTATCCATTAGATCCAATGGAAATATAGAGGTAGTATATTATATTTTTCTTCGATATATTTCAATTTATTCATCCCTTTTGCTGTACTATTTAGGTGCAAGACCATTTTCTGTATTTTTAAGGCATTTGACGATTTCTCCGATTTCTTCCGATATAACTCTAATAAAAGATTTATGCTAGGAGAGGTCATATCTATGAGGATAAGTTATATTTCCTTGTATATTTCCCCTTGTTTCATTTCTTTCCATAAAATTTTCCATTGGTCTGTGAGATGAACACTTCTGTTTTCACCTCTAATTTGTTAAATTAATTAAAAATGGAAGACTTACTATGACTTTGGTTTCCAGAGCTAGTGGAGAATCAACCCCTTAGATTGATCATAATGATCCATCCCAACCATATGAGTGTGCGTATAATTTAAGGCTTAAATTCTATTTATGCTTTATATTGTTCACCACCTGTAGAGGTTTTCCATCATAATACATGCCTTGGGATACAAATTAAATTTATTAGGGTGATGACCCTTGAGACAATTACTTATACCCCTTTACATAAATGAATTGTTTTATAAAATTGAAATGCATAGTTTCTAATGCCTTATTCCTTATGGAATAAATTTATTATCCTACTGAAAAGCCATGTACAAGACTCCTAATGTGTGAAATTTCCATGAATGAGGTGGAATTATTTTCAAATAAACATTGAAAATATATTTTTATGTGATTCTTGTACAAATTATTCACATAAGTAATGAGGGTGATACTGGGGGTTTCAAATTAATAACCCTTGAATAGACTCTCAAACCTTAGTTAATTTTGGTTAATGTTTGGTAAATACCATAGGGGAGATATCAACCATGTTTGAGACCTTCTCTCTGTGAGTTATTTGTTTATAACTCCATATGAGTGACACTAGTTCTCTAGGGGATACCCCTTAGATGAGATCGATGGAATAATTAGTTGTACCATTCCGTGAGTTAGGCTAGGGCCCCTATATGTGATAATATCTATAGAATCATATGTTATTTAGTCTTTTACTATGACTAGACCATGCCGGGATTGATACATGGGACTTTATCCTTGGGACACCTTGGATAGATCCTTGGTAACGAACCTATGACAATCCCCTCTAGAGACACTCAGAAAGTCTCTTTATATTTATAAAGAAGGTCTTAAGGTGTCTCACTATATTATTTATAAAGTTACTTAAAAATTTAATTAAGGAAAAGGTAAAATAATTATTTCAAAATGAGAAATAATCCTTGGATTTAGAAACATAGGGACATGTCCTCCAATCCAAATCACAATTTCGGGGACTGTCCACCTCCTCTCATAGTATCTCATAAATTTTACCATTGAAAGGTCCTTAGGTTTAAAAGCACCAGTTTAGACTGAAGCATGTATACTGGGTGGGTATCCAAGTTGAACCCATTCCAATATATTTAGGTATTTATTTCTATTTTCATTTACATTTTTAATAAACACTAATTATTTTATATTGTATGAAATGTGATGGGATAGAAACTGTGGATTTTGGACTACTGAGATTTTATCTCAAATTCTTTCCAAGAACTATTGGTACCAAAGTAGACATGATGTTTGCAGGTATATATAAGGGGAAACATCCAGATTCTAATTATTTATTTACTTTCATTACTAAGATGGATTTGGGAGTAAAGGAGCGAGCCTATGCTCAAGATTCTAGTCTTAGAAGTTTTTTTCCTTTTTTGTACATTTTTTTTCAGCACGCTGTATATTCCTTTATCCCATTACCCTTGAACATTAGATTTTTTAGAAATTTATCATCATAAACTTGTTTATCATTCATTATTCATCTTCTGCATATTGTTATTAGTTTTCATGATTATGTATTTTATTCTACTGCTATCTACTATTTCTTATGTTTCTAATATTTCATATTGTGTAATATATATCTATATTTACGTGCTCTACTCTGATCATTGAAGGAATAGTCTCCCAATAGAAATACCCAAGACCCTCACTAATAGTTAGCATCCTCTGGAATTTGCAGAGGCACACTTAAGGTCTTGTGTCCAACCATCTTAGGACAGTAGTGAGTGGAATCTAGGGTGGGACACTACATGAACATCATGTATATTGGTTTAATGAAAGTTATTAATTTTTAACATAATCATACTCATACTTATTATATCATATACGATCCTATTATATCATCTTATAACCCATTTGTAAATAATATTTCATTATTACCCTTCTTTTTGGTGTTAACTCTTCATTTTCCTGTGCATGTTTTGTTGTATAAATCCTAGTTCTTGTGAAAAGGATGTATTTTTGTCATCTAAAGAATGATATTAAGGTAATATATATAATATATATTAATTATATATATAATCATTATTTAATGGTGAATATGGAAAATGAATCACATCATGTCGTGGAGATGGTAAGTCGTACATATGCATGAGTGATGGTATCATTCCCTTAATTGTACGAGGGTAAAGAAGTTGATGGTGTATAAAATTTTCTATAACAAATATAATTTATTAATAATTATATATATATATATATATATTATTTTAATCATTATAACCATACATATAAAGTTGTGATGAAAAATTGATTACACCACGATGTGGAGACGTTAAGCCGTACATACACACATACAATGCTTTCGTTTTTTCATAGGCAAAATAAAAGGTGAAATATGATACTTAAATAATATTAATAACATATAACAATATAGTTTATACTTTATTTGTCAATTTATAGTGGAAAAAATACATGTATAGGAAGTATAATAAGAAGTAATTTTGAAACAGTCGTTAATGATGGTTATCTCCTCTTCAGAAAACGTCATTTAGATATCTTATTAGGGAGACTAGGGGTTTTCATTTAAGATGTGAAGAACATATAAAATGTGTATAGGGAAGTTTTTAAGATAAATGTTAATGTTATTATGATATTTAAGGCTCAATGTCACCTAAAAAAGTGAGGTAGGAGGTGCCCTTTAGTAATTGAGGTGAAGGGAACTTTTCGAATTTCAAAAAAATAAATAAATTATAGTACATTAATTTTCCTTCCAAATACCACAAAATGGACATATAACTGAAGATAAGATAAGATAAGGTGGTATAACCATCATAAAATATAATTTATTAATGTTTTTAAAATATTTTAAACCTTCCCCTTTCGATTTACCACGAGGTTAGTTATTTTTGACTTTAACCGTAGTAGAGATTATTTTATTCATAAAGGGTTAATAATGTTACTATAAATGAAACAATGACACATAAATGAATATTTTATTAATTTCAACTGTATTTCAATCACATGGTCTATGATATTATTTTTATGAATTTTATATAATTAAATAATATATTATTTGGATAAATTATCAATAATGTCAATTTTGAAACAATTCTTTTAATTTGACTTCAATTGCATAAAAAAAGGGTAAATTCGAATAAAATACCTTCGAAATTATTTAACATGTCATATATAAAAATATATTTTAAATTTATTTAATACATTAACACTTTGAAATTAAATCAAAATTAATATTTTTAAGTCATTTATATTTTTTGTTCGTTAAATAAATAATATATTTGTTATTTTGAAAGAATTTATGGTAATTATATACCTTATAAAAATTAAAAATTAATTTATATAGTGAAAATAATTTCATTAAGATAAAAATATAAAGTAAGTTTCATTCATGTTTTGATTTTATCCCAATCCTTACACATAAAAGATATTAAATACAAAGAGAGTGACATTTCATAACAATCTTTGATTTAAATAATACATAAGTCATTTTAATGGAATAATTTCTATTAAAATTCTAAAATTAGAGCCTTAGGTGAAAATGGTATAATATAATTAATTATATATTTTTTTCCGATAAATTTATGCCATGGTTATAACCTTATCATTTTGTTTTAACACTTTTTTATTCTGTTCAACTCTTACCATGACAACATGTGTTTTTAATCTTTCAAGGTTAATATTGTTCCTATAAAATGGAAAAATACCATAAATGGATCATCAATGACATTTTTAACTTTATCCCATTAATTTTTCCGAATTTTATATCTATTATAATTTTAAATCAGTTAATGAAATATTATACATTTTAAAATATTATTAATTTCAATTTTGATATTATTCATTACATTGATTTTTTAAAAATATGACCAAAAAAATTTAAATTCAGAAAAAATATTTTCTTATACCCCTAAAATATAATTTAATTATATAAAATTAATGGGTGACATTCATTATATCAAATTATATTTATTTTAATATTTTTAATATCATTTATTTGATACTTCAAAAAAACTAGTTACCATATCAGCATTGTGTGAGAATTTTAGTTTATTATTTATTATCTAAAAATTATAAATGATTTAACCTAATTTAGATGTAATATTGTATTTATGGAAACTATTTATTTTCAAAAATATCTTCTATTTATCTATATATTATAAATATTATACTTATAAATATTAAGAGTGTGCCATTTTGTCACTTTCTTTGATTTTAATAATATCTATGTTATTTTCATGGAAAATGTAACACCCCAGGTAAATAAAGAATATGAAATTTTTAAATTTATCCATATTTTTGAATAAGATATCAATATTAGTTTAAAGGGGACGCTATGCTCGATGGAGTACCCAATACGCAACAACGAGTTTCTTGGGAATCTTACATTGCACTCTAATAATAAAATAATATTATTTTAAATTGTAGTTAACGCCAAGCCATTGTAATGGCGGGAATGAACAGAACTGACTACAAAATTATTATATATCTTTGTCAAATATTTTTACTTTTACAATAATTTTAGAGGATTAAAAATGCGAATGAATCCAATTTTAAGCGTAAACATTCTAATATTCTTTAAAAGGTCGATTAACTGCCTTTTGATGACGAACCTCTTTTAAATCCACTTTCTGACAATATTATGTGTTATATTTTCCAAAATAAAATTCTTCTTTAGAATCGGGACATCGAAATTTACTTTGTGTAATGTTTTGGATTTTTCGACAATGTTCATTTTTTAATGAATAGTGAGAAATGTTGTATTTTAATTCAAAACCTCTTTTTAATCTAATTTATTTATATGATTAGATTATCTTTTGAATTGGTTTTAAAGTAAAATTTGAATATATGTTTACCATTTAATCCAATAGTGGTCGTTGGAATTAATTTCATCTTGAAATTGGACTTAAACTAGTGTCAATCTTTTGATACTTATTGTTTAATAAAAACACGCTATTTGCTCTGACAGCGGGAATTAATTATTAAATTAATTAATGTAACTTATATGTTTTGAATTTTGTAAAATAGACATCATTTTTGAATTTGGAATATAAAATATATCTTAGGGTGAATTTTTCATATTTTTCTGGAAAACTTCAGTTTTTGATGAATAGTGAAACCACTAAGTGGTACTTAAAAAACTGATTTTTCGTTTAAATGAAATTTTACCACCTTTGTGTTTTTAATTTCAAAAATCAGACATACATTCTTGTCATTAAGAAGTAAAATGTGGTTCAATGGGATTAAAATAATTTTTTAGTGAATAGTAACTTTTAAGTTTTAATCGCGATTAGAGGTAATTAGTGTAGTTTAAGGTAAAAATAATGTTTTAATAATATGAAATGACCTATACACATGTCCTACCCTCATTTTATGAGTCATGTACGACCAATAAAATACATGGGTCAACTTGGGGACCCCATGGAGCCAGTTTGCTTGGAAAAGGACATTAATACCTTTTTATTTAAAGTTAAAATTAAAATGTCACAAAATTGTGTTGTTTTACTAAAAAAAATTTTATATGAGGGTATTACAAGTCATATTTTTGACTATAAATATTAATTAGAAATATAAAACGATTTCCTACATCATGATATTTTTTTTATAATTTTTGGATATTAAATAAATTAATTAATTTATGACACCGTGATGATGCAGTGATTACCTCATAAATGAACGATTTAAATAAAATGAGAATATAGGGTGAAATATAAGTCTTAAACTTGTCACAAACCTATTGGATGGGTGTATTTAGAAACCTTATCAGCTTATCCTAGTAATATATCCTTTTGGGACCTTTTAAATCCGAAAAGAATTTTATAATAAAGTAATATTTTATAACTTTCCAAGAGTGCCCTCCTCTCCTCCTATAAAAGACCCCCACCTCTACCACCTTACACACACCTCTCAAGCTTTTTTCTTGGCCAAACCCTACCCATTTCATCTCTACACATCCCTATCTTAATCATTGATGCCTCACTTTGGGCAGAATCCTTTCCAAGGAAGCCTTTGAGCTCAAATCAATGAGAGTTACCCGATTTAAAGGTAATGTCTTCTCTTGTGTTCTTTTGTTTTATTTTTCTTCTCCAAACCCCTAAACTATTTTTATTACCTTTTTTTGTAACAACACAAGTATTTCAAATATACTAGGATTTTGTTATAAGAATTATTTGAGCTACACTTTCACACACCTCCGTATAATGGTTAAAGAACATACTGTTTCTGTGGATGGCGAATTACTACCTCACGAAACGATGATTGTTCAATATTATTTTAACACCTTCAAAGGTGGCCATTAAGATGTCACTATATTTATATATGATATATAATATGTTTATGTTTTCCTTAATATTCTTTGTTTTTCATTTATGGCATAACTTTATGGTTTCCATTATGGGTAAACACGATATCTTCATTTTAGGAAGTGCGGACTACCGCCCCCTCAAAGTTATTTGATTCGTTAATGACATATGTTGGATGTATAAAGGATGGAATTAATGGTATTAAATATGATATCCTCCTGGAATTATAATATACCTTTATATCATTATTATTTAATTCCATTTAATACAAAAAAAAAGAAATGAAAGTAGCGTTCATGCGTACGTACGGCTTACCGTCTCCATGAACGGTACATTTCATTTCTTATCTCCAAATGTTATGTACTATTATAAGTACATATATATAATGAATATATATTTAATATATTACATCTAAATAAAGGATATCATTCTGTAATTATAATATATATATATCTCTCATTTTGTTTTAATTCCATTAATATGATAAAAAAAATGAAAGTAGCGTTCATGTGTACGTATGGCCTACCGTCTCCATGAACGGTGCTTTTAATTTTTTATCTCCAAATACTATGGAATAGTATAAAATGAATATATTCTAGATATATATGATATTTAAAACATAAATACTATTCTGGATATAATGTAACTATAACTACATGGAAAATTCTTTTCCAACAAGTTCGATTTTTACTCATGTACCGAACATCGACAAAAAAGTCTGATATGAACTCACTTTATTAACCAATTATTATAACATTATAATATGTGATATTAACTGAATAATAATCTTTAAAGTAGGTCCTTAAGAAATTTTAAATTGACCAAATTTTATTATTCAGGAGATTAAAGAATGATCGATTCATGTCGGACACTAGGTAAGGGATCCAACCTCTCTCTTTCTTTTTAGGTACTCTCTTTTATGAAATTTATTTTAAGATCACCTTTATTATGTTTGGGGATGTTATTTTATATTCCTCATACTGTACTTTTTATGTTCATATTATGAGAGAACCAATTTGATCTCATCAATCCATTTTTGGAAGTTTTAAGTGGCGCCGTTAGGCTGCCGAGTTTTCGTAAGGGATTTTTTGTCTCACTTTTAGTCCCATGAGATTTATGCTATGTTTTCCACCATTTCCTTTGAGTGGTGTATGTACTTCCCATTATTATACTATTTTTGTAAAATAATTTCATTTATGGGTATGTACATACTCATTGTATGACCCTTCTTCAATGGGGTGTACATTTCGAAAGTTACCCAAGTCGGTAAGGGAACCTTTCACCCTCCTCTTTTTAAAAGACTTCTTTTGTTATGTATTTTAATTCAGATACTATTATGTTGGGATATGTTCTTCTATATACTTATTGACGTAAATTTTATGCCCAAGTGATGAGATACCCTTTTTATCTCTCATCAACTCTTTTTATGAATTTTGAAGTGACGCCGTTAGGATGTCAAATTTTTTGCAAGGGAACTTCTTAACCCAATTTTGATTCTTTGGGATAAACATGTAATCCTTGAATATATCTTTCTATGAATACGTGTGAATGTCCTCTGATTTTTTTACACTTAATATCCACTTATATTTGGTGTATTCATTTGTCACACATAATTATGTAATTGATTTATCCATAATCTAAGGATACCGTCTTTGTATGGGACTTCGTCTCAATCTCCTTTCATTGAGGCATATTTTGTTTTATACAAACCCTTCTTTTATACGGCGTATAAACCACTTTGGCTTTTACGTTTATTCAAAAGGAATATTTTTTATACGAAGCATTTACTAAATGACAAAAGGGAATGATTTTGTCGTACGTATGCGGCGACAATGACTTCTCTGCCGCCGTGACCATTATTTGAGTTTTGGCTTCCTCTACAAGCGATACCTTTTTTTAAAAGAAAAATAAATACCATGTTTTACTTTTTTTTATTTTGGTATTGAAAATGGTTTTCATAATGTTTTTATATCAATGCGTTGTATTGATATCTTGTGATTGAAAAGTGGAAATGTTATGTTTCCTTTAAGCATGTTTTATGTGATACGATTATGTTATGGTTCTTGGGAATGGTTATGAAGACGGGTGGTTCCGTGATAAACTAAGGGCGGGTGAGCCCGATATAGCTCCCCAATGCATTGGGTAACACGAAGGAGTTAAACGTTAAGGTTTCTCCGAAGAGATTTAGGGAATATACTGTGATGGGTATTCCAAACGTAACCAAGCGGGTTACTCCCTACGTAAGAATGTTTTGAATGCCTCAAGTTACCTTTATATCTTATGATTTCTATGATTTATTCATGATTTTATGAGGTATGTTAAAGTTCTTATGTTTTATGGGTAGAGTGTGATTTCATTATTATGTATATATGTACTCATGTTTCCTTTCCATATTTTTATATCCCTTACTGAGCTTTTTATTCTCATCCCACGTTTTTGAAATGTTTTTTATAGGTCAAGGGAAAGGTACATTATATGATAGTGTCAAGGAAGTTTCAAGGAGGAATCCATGTTTTATTTAAAATATGTTTCCGTTGATGGGAAAAATGAATACTATCTTTATGTAACCACTTTATTTAAATGTGGAATGTAATGCATGTTTTATGATCTAATTCTCTAAAACTCTAAACCTGAAAAGATCCTCAATGGGAAATCTTGTAATAACTCAAGATTAAATAAGGATTAAGGCTGGGGCCTTATAGTTGGTTTCAGAGGTCGGTTTAGATAACTTTAGAGGTTAGGGTATTCTCTAGGCATAAGTGACATTACTATAATGGTTAGGATATCAAAAAGAGTCCTAGTTTTAGATACAGTGAATGAGTAAGTATATCTTAGTGTTTATCTTCCTCATTAGTACATGATGGTTTTGTTGATATACTCACACTGACATTTCTGTTTTTAGTGAATGGATGGATCTAGCAGGCACCAAAGTGACAATAGGTTTGAAGGAAACTGTGGTGGTTCTATGATTAAGAGACTGGATGAAATGGGGGATTCAATGAGGAAACTCATGGTTGTTCTAAACCAACTATCAATGAGTCATGATCAACCACTTGTTCCTTGGTATGTTCTATAATAAATCATGAACGAGATGACCAATCGATGTGGAAGTTCAGGTAATAATTATAAAGGTAACCATTAGGGTTTATATGATCCTTACTTTTGAGGTAATTATGGGTTATTATATATAATGATGGAAAATGAAAGGAATGAGATAAACTTGAGGTTAAAATATGTTATGATCATTTTTTAAGATTCTATCTCTTTTTGGGGAATGTTTTAAGAATTATGTAGTTTTGGAAAAAGGACAACACGTAGACCGTGTGACAACCCGTCGCGTCGGACAAAGCTGTGGGAATCGAACCCACAACCAAAGTGCAATTGGTATTTATCGCCTACCACTGGACTACGTGAAGTCCCTGGTTAGTTTGACTGATACTTTTTAGTTAGATGATTTTATGAATTAGGAGTAAGTTGATTTTGGGTTATCTATGGAAATTTATTTACCTATCATCGAGGATATATGATTAGGTTAATTACTTTTCAATATGAGAATTTAAGATCAACTGATGTTATTTGGTGATAAAAGTTAATTTGTACCTTGGAAGTCTATGAGATTAAATCCTTCATATATTTGGGGTTCAATCTTAGTTTGGTTTAATTTGAATAATTTTATGGACAATTGTTTATCGAATAGTCTTTGTTGAACTTTGGGGGTTTTTTGGACAAATTTTGGAGATTAAGAATAGATTTTCTTTTTATAAAGGATTATAATTTTGTGGATTATCTGATCTCATACTAACAATTTTGGTTTTGGATTTTGTCTAAAGACATGGGAAATATATTGTTCTCTTTTGTGGATTAGGTGATCCTCAAGAAGTTGATTATAGTACTCTTAATGCGAACAAGTCTTCCTAAAAACTCATCTTTTGGAGAAAATAGGAGTTTAATTAAGGAATCTAGTAAAAGTTGAAATTCTACGTGACAAGTAAGTATGTTTCATTATGATTTAGTTAAGATCAAAAATAAATTCCTCAATGAAGAGTAACTTAAAACAAAAATGTTGTCTGTTAACTTTTCCTACTGGGGAATCGAATACCGTTTAACCCATCACAATTTTGTGATTTTCTTATGGTTAACTTTATCCTAGACATGTTTACTATAACTCTCCCTCAGAACATGGCCCTTTGTTTTTCCTCTATATCCATGTTTTTCTACATGGAATCCTTGTATGGGTTAACTCGGGTGACCTTTGTACTTCTCTTTCTTTATTTTAAAGTGATTGTTTTACTGACTCTTGTTCCGATGTGGGATTTTCAGTGAAGTTTCCAAGCCCAATTTTAAAATTGCGAGGATGCAATTCCCAAAAGGGGAAAATGATGTAACACCATAGGTAAATAAAGAATATGACATTTTCACATTGATCCATATTTGTGAATAAAATATTAATATTACTTTAAAGGGGACCCTATTCTCGATGGCGTACCCAATACGCAATAATGAGTTTCTTGGGAATCTTACGTTGCACTCTAATAATAAAATAATATTATTTTAAATTGTAGTTAACGCCAAGCCATTGTAATGGAAGGATTGAATAGAACTAACTACAAAATGATTATATTTGTTTGTCAAATATTTTTACTTTTACAATAAATGTTAGAGGATTAAAAATGCGAATGAATCCAATTTTAAGCGTAAACATTCTAATATTCTTTAAAAGGTCAATTAACCGCCTTTTGATGACGAACCTATTTTAAATCCACTTTTTGAAAATTTTATGTGTTATATTTGACAAAATAAAATTCTTCTTTAGAACCGGGACATCAAAATTTACTTTGTGTAAATTTTTTGGTAATTTTCCGATAAAGTTCATTTTTTAAATGAATAGTGAGAAATGTTGTATTTTAATTCAAAAACTCTTTTTAATCTAATTTATTTATACGATTAGATTATCTTTTTAATTGGTTTTAAAGTGAAATTTGAGTATATGTTTACCATTTAAACCAATAGTGGTCATTGGAATTAATTTCATCTTGAAATTGGACTTAAACTAGTGTCAATCTTTTTATACTTATTGTTTAATAAAAACACGCTCTTTGCTCTGACAACGGGAATTAATTATTAAATTAATTAATGTAACTTATATGTTTTTAATTTTGTAAAATAGAAATCATTTTTCAATTCAGAATATAAAATATAGCTTAGGGTGAATATTTCGTAATTTTCTGGAAAACTTCAGTTTTTGATGAATAGTGAAACCATTAAGTGGTACTTAAAAAAACGATTTTTCGTTTAAATGATATTTTACCACCTCTGTGTTTTGAATTTCAAAAATCCGACATAAATGGTTGTCATTAAGAAGCAAAATTTGGTTCAATGGGATTAAAATAATTTTTTTGGTGAATAGTAACTTTTAAGTTTTAATCACGATTAGTGGTAATTAGTGTAGTTTAAGGTAAAAATAATGTTTTAATAATATGAAATGACCTAGACACATGTCATACACTCATTGGATGAGTCATGGACGACAAATTAAATCCATGGGTCATCTTGGGGACCCCATGGAGCCACTTTTCTTGGAAAAGGACATTAATACATTTTTATTTAAAGTTAAAATTAAAATGTCACAAACATGTGTTGTTTGACTAAAAAAAATTTTAGATGGGGTTATACAAGTCAATTTTTTGACTATAAATATTCATCAAAACTCTAAAATGATTTCCTACATCATGATATTTTTTTTAATAATTTTTAGATATTAAATAAATTAATTTATTTGTGACACCGTGATGATGCAGTGATTACCTCATAAATGAACGATTTAAATAAAATGAGAAGATAGGGTAAAATCTAAGTCTTAAACTTGTCAAAAACCTATTGGATGGGTTCATTTCGAAACCTTATCACCATATCCTAGAAATATATCCTTTTGGGACCTTTTAAATCCGAAAAACATTTTATAATAAAGTAATATTTTATAACTATCCAAGTGTGCCCCTCCTCTCCTCTTATAAAAGGCCCCCACCTCTACCACCTTACAGACACCTCTCAAGCCTTTGGCTTGGCCAAAACCTGTCCATTGAATCTCTCCACATCCATTTATTAATCATTGAAGCCTCACTTTGGGCAGAATCCTTTCCAAGGAAGTCTTTGAGCTCAAATCAATGAGAGTTACCTGATTTAAAGGTAATGTCTTCCCTTGTGTTCTTTTGTATTATTTTTCTTCTCCAAACCCCTAAACTCTTTTTATCAACTTTTTTTCAACAGAAACAGTATCTTAACTATAATAGGATGTTTTTATAAGATGTATTGGAGTTAAAATTTCACAAACCTCCGTCTAATGGTTAAAGAACATATTGTTTCTGTGGATGGCGAATTACTGCCTCACGAAACGATGATTGTTCAATATTATTTTAACACATTCAAAGGTGGCCATTAAGATGTCACTATATTTTTATATTATATATAATATGTTTATATTTTCCTTAATATTCTGTATTTTTCATTTATGGCATACCTTTATGATTTCCATTATGGGTAAACGCGATATCTTCATTTTAGGAAGTGCGGACTACCGCCCCCTCAAAGTGATTTGATTCGTTAATGCCATATGTGGGACATATAAAGGATGTAATTAAGGGTATTACATATGATATCATACTGGAATTATAATATAACTTTATATCATTATTATTTAATTCCATTGAATAAAAAAAAAGAAATGAAAGTTGCGTTCATGCGTACGTACGGCTTACCGTCTCCATGAACGGTACATTTCATTTCTTATCTCCGAATGTTATGTACTATTATAAGTACATATATATAATGGATATATATGTAATATATTACATCTAAATTAAGGATATCATTATGTAATTATAATATATATATCTCTCATTTTGTTTTAATTCCATTAATATGATAAAAAAATGAAAGTAGCGTTCATGTGTACGTACGGCCTACGGTCTCCATGAACGGTGATTTTAATTTTTTATCTCCAAATTCTATGGAATAGTATAAAATGAATATATTCTGGATATATATGACATTTAAAACATCAATACTATTCTGGATATGATGTAACTATAACTACATGGAAAATTCTTTTCCAACAAGTTCGATTTTTACTCATGTACCGAACGTCGACAAAAACGTCTGATATGAACTCACTTTATTAACCAATTATTATAACATTATAATATGTGATATTAAATGAATAATAATCTATAAAGTAGGTCCTTAAGAAATTTTAAATTGACCAAATTTTATTATTTAGGAGATTAAAAAATTATCGAGTCATGTCGGACACTAGGTAAGGGATCCAACCTCTTTCTTTATTTTTAAGTACTCTCTTTTATGGCATTTATTTTAAGCTCATCTTTATTATGTTTGGGGATGTTATTTTATATTACTCATACTGTAATTTTTATGTTCATATTATGAGAGACCCTATTTGATCTCATCAATCCATTTTTGGAAGTTTTAAGTGGCGCCGTTAGGCTGCTGAGTTTTCGTAAGGGATTTTTCATCTCACTTTTAGTCCCATGAGATTTATGCTAAATTTTCCACCATTTGAATTTAGTGGTGTATGTAATTCCCATTATTATACTCTTTGTGTAAAATAATTTCATTTATGGGTATGTACATATTCATTGTATGACCCTTCTTCAATGGGGTGTCCGTTTCGAAAGTTACCCAAGTCGGTAAGGGAACCTTTCACCCTCCTTTTTTTAAAAGACATATTTTGTTATGTCTTTTAATTCACATACTATTATGTTGGTATATGTTCTTCTATATCCCTACTGATTTAAATTTTATGCCCAAGTGATGAGATACCCTTTTTATCTCTCATCAACTCTTTTTTTGAATTTTGAAGTGACGCTGTTAGGCTGTCGAATTTTTGCAAGGGAACTTCTTAACCCAATTTTGATTCTTTGGGATTAACTTGTACTCCTTGAATATGTATTTCTATGATTATGTGTTAATTTCCTCTGATTGTTTTACACTTAATATCCACTTACATTTTTTATATTCATTTGTCACACATAATTATGTGATTGATTTATCCTTAATCCAAGGATACCGTCCTTGTATGGGACTTCGTCTCAATCCCTTTCATTGAGGAATATTTTGTTTTATACACAACCTTATTTTATACGGTGTATAAACCCCTTTAAATTTTAAATTTATTCAAAAGTAATCTTTTTTTATACGAAGCGTTTACTAAAAGACAAAAGGGAATGTTTTTGTCGTACGTATGCGGCAACAACGACGTCTCCGCCGTCGTGACCATTATTTGAGTTTCGGCTTACTCTACAAGCCATACCTTTTTTAAAAGAAAAATAAATACCATGTTTTACTTTTCTTTTATTTTGGTATTGAAAATGTATTTCATAATATTTTTATATCAATGCATTGTATTGATATCTTGTGATTGAAAAGTGCAAATGTTATGTTTCCTTTATGCATGTTTTATGTGATACGATTATGTTATGGTTTTTGGGCATTGTTATGAAGATGGGTGGTTCCGTGATAAACTAATGGAGGGTGAGCCCGATATAGCTCTCCAATACATTTGGTAACGCGAAGGAGTTAAACTTTATGGTTTCTCTGAAGAGATTTAGGGAATATACTGTGATGGGTATTCCAAACGTAACCAAGAGGGTTACTCCCTACGTAAGAATGTTATGAATGCCTCAAGTTACCTTTATGTCTTATGATTTATTCATGATTTTACGAGGTATGTTAAAGTGCTTATGTTTTATGGGTATAGTATGATTTCATTATTATGTATATATGTACTCATGTTTCCTTTCCATATTTTTATATCCCTTACTAAGCTTTTTATGCTCATCCAACGTTTTTGAAATGTTTTTCACCGGTCAAGGGAAAGGTACATGATATGATAGTGTCAAGGAAGTGTCAAGGAGGAATCCATGTTTTATTTTAAATATGATTCCATTGATTGGAAAAATGAATACTATCTTTATGTAACCACTTTGTTTAAATGTGGTATGTAATGCAAGTTTTATGATCTAATTCTCTAAAACTCTAAACCTCAAAAGAACCTCAATGGGAAATCTTGTAATAACTCAAGATTAAGTAAGGATTAAGGCTGGGGCCTTATAGAAAAAGTGTCCATTTTATAATTCCATTATGAAAAATATGTAATAAGGGTAAAAATAAAATATTCTAGTAAAAAACATTCATGTGCTAGGGTCATTTTATAGTCCTTATCACTTTATTTATTAACATAAATTTCCTAATTTACCCTTTACTAGGGTAACAAAATTACCAATGTTAGTATTCACATTGGAAAAAATAATAGGTACAAATTTAATAAATTTTAAAATTATTATTACAAATATTTAATTCATTTTTTCAAATACAATTCATATGATTTTATGAAATTAAATAAAAATTAATCCCACAAACGATATAAAAAAATGAGTTTTTAATATAAAAATGTTCAAATGTTGGGAATGTTTTTATATTGGATTTCAATTTGAAATTGATTCCAATGATAGAAATTGGATCTAATTATTATTTGAAACCAATAAAAAATATTATTTAACATGATAAATTTTTTATCTTAAAAAGTAGTTTTCAATTAAAATTCTCTATTTTTCACTATTCAGCTATAATGAAAGTTGTCAGAAAAATAAAAAACATTTAACAATTTTTTGATATTATTCATTAAAATAAGAAGTTTATTTTTTAAAATATAATTTTCAAATGTTTAAAAAACTATATTTAATACAAGTGCGCCGTCAAAAGGCGACAAAACTGCTATTAGAAAAATATAGTTTTTATGCATAAAACAGGATTTATTTTTTATCATGTATAAATAACACATTGGATGAACCTTAAACATTATATTTAATTATATATATATATATAATAAATATAATACAAAATGAGTTATTGTTTTATTTTATTGGTATAAAACACACTTGTAGGCAATTAAATAGTTTTTCAGAAAATGATTTCCTTTAAATTTCAAAAATGTTTTACATGTTTAAACCATAATTTAATAATTTAGTTAGTACTATTCATAAAATCCATTATAATGGCTAGGTTATAATTATATTTTTAAAATAATTTCAATAATGTAATTATTTTTTTTGTAAAATTTCAGTGTTGTGAGTAATGCAAACTAAGTCGATGTCGCATGTAGCACAAGATTAACATGGTGTAGTGCGCAACAGATGATATTAAAGAAATCCGATTTTTAAAAAATATATTTTGAAAACATTAATGGAATTTAAATAGAATCATTTTTCACTTATTTTATTATATAAATTAAATTTGAAACTTTGAGGAACTTTCTTATTTTTTTATGACCAAGAGTTTTCATGAACCACTTTTGAAACTTCCAATGAAAAATAACAAAAGAATAAAAACATCCACCCATTGTAGATGATCCTCCTCCTTCATAAATTCATAATAATAATTTTCATAAACATCCATATATTCCTCCATAATAATCACATTAACATTAAACACTTTATTTCAGAAAATAATCATTAAATAGTAATATTCAAAATCATTGGCCTATTTCAATAGATAATTTTCTAAAAAAAATTCACTTTTGAAAATATTAAATCTTCCTTTTAAATAAATTTAAAATTTCTTTCAAATAATCCAAATAATCTCCTAAAATATCCTGGAAACATCCTTATGAACAATTAAAATATTTGATTATTAATTATAAAAAAATATTCTTCCAAAAATATCTGTAAAGAGATTTAATGTTGTCTAAAAACATTTCTCTCTAAAATCAACACCAAAATATTCCCAATTATTCAAATAATATTTTCAGAATTTAAGAATAACTTCAAAACTGATTACCATGATAAAATTATCCTGATATAATTTTAATATATATAAATATTAATATTATGAAAAACCATGTACTATAACTTTGAGATCATAGACACATCTTCCCAACACTTCATTCTCATATATTATCATACTATGTGTCAAGGGAGATCATATTTATGTTAAAGTATGCTCCTATTTATGGGAGATGTAGATTCTTAGATGAGATAGGTTCATGCATTGAAATAACGTTGGGTTGGACTACTCATACTGTATGATGTCATGATATTGTTTCTCATGAATTGAGTTACGATGATCTTCTAGGTATGAACCTTCATGACATAAAAAAGGTGAGATGAGAGGTCATGTATGCATAATTATGGTATAGTTCACCATCTTTAACCTCAAGCTATATTCAAAGTTAATTATTCTAGATCCATGATAACATAAACATAGATATTTCATTGTGTTCACTTTACCAGAATTATAGAGGACACAGATTTTTTCATGGTGCACCGTTCGTCTTCTAGATTCTTCTCATGACATCATATTATCCCTTGAACATCCCTTTAAGATTATCATACAAAATATATATAGAGGAACATCTAATTCAAATACATGACATTTCTCAAATTCATGTGCGGCATGTTTTTTTATAGAGATGGACATCTACTGGAAACCAAGATCTAGTTTATTGCATGAATACGTGTCACCTTCATCGGTTTGAAGAAACATGAGGTTCATATTCATAATACATTGTATAGTTCATTTAATCAATGTGGCAGTCATTCTAGAAATTTTAGGTTTCAAACCCAAAATTTCTACACAAACATGAGGACAATTCAATAACAACATCGGGTTATGTTTCATGCATACATAAAGGTAATATTTATTTTCAAAAAATGTATAAGGTTATGTTCTAAAATACACAATACATGAAAAGTTATGGGTCAAAATCTAAATGTTTATAAAAGTAACTTTGAATTTAAATAACATCAGTAAGGACTGGTTAAAACTTTTACTAAGGGTAACTAATGAATATAATGAGATATGTAAATGTAAATTGGACATAAATAAAGGTATGATATATATGGTTAAATGTAAACTTTAAGGGTAAGGATAGTTGGGTAAAGGTAAATTTAAAGGGTAAGGATTACATAAAGATAAGTTAATGGTCAAATAAGGGTAAGCAATGATATTGAAAATTTTCATAAGGGTAGAATGATATTATGTAGGGATAAGTAGTGATTTTTAAAAACTCACATAAAGGTAAAAATAAACTCACATTAGGTTAAAAAAATATTTCCAAAACTCATAATAATATATAGATAAACATTAGAAAATTTAATTTTCACAAAAAAATTAATAAAAATAATAAAAAAGTATAATAATAGTAATAATAATTAATAATAAAAATGTTTACATGGTATTATTAATTATCAAAAATAATAAAAAATATGGGTTTTAGTAATTATAAAAATAATATAAATAACATGGAAATGACCTAGTCAATAATATCCACCTTTTTTATAATTACAAAAACATATCATATCCAATAAATTGCCTCCTTTTTTTAATTATTAAAATTTTAATATTAAATAAATAAAATAGGAAATTTTTATTTTAAAAAGTTTAAACATAATAAATTGGAATATTTTTAACAATTTCAATGGAGCACTAAAAAATACACCTTCAAATAAGATTCCTTATAAAAATAGCTAACTTCATGGAGTCACAAAACATGAGAAATAATTTTAAATGAATATTAATGGACTTTTAATGAATTAAAACATGTATCAAACAATTTAATTCATTTCATAAGAATAAAATATTTAAAAATGTCTCAAAAATTTTAATAAACCCCCTTATACTAAGCATAAATATTAATGATATTCAAAGAATATAAATAAAATATTTTCAAATAATTTTAATATAAATATTTTTTACATTCCATTCATGACCAAAACATCCAATATAATAATATAATAACTTATCACATACTATAATTTATAAATTTATCATATTCAATTAATCAAAATAATAATACATTAAACACATTCATATATGAAAAATAGATTTTAATCGATGCACACATGCTAACATAAAATTTTAAAGAGCATACATAATGGTCATAAGATAACAAGCTAATTCAAGGAATTAATTCATTATGAAAAATAATAGAGAAAAAATATATTTAATAGTTAAATCACACGAATAACAAAATTTATAAGAATAAAATATAAAACATTTAAAATCACTTCTCCCCATATATAAAACTATTAGTTAATTTGAAATAGAAATAAAATACATCAAAGGTTTTAATGGTTAAAACACTAATAAATATCCATATTTTTTAAGTATCCACTTAATGATAATAAAATTATGTTTATTGGTGTAAAAATTTTAAATATATAATATAATTTACTTTGGGTACCCTTGTAAATTTTCGACTTCCTTTGTTAGTAATTGAATAATTTAGTTACCCATCATTTTTACACTGAAGAGAAATTCTATATTTGAAGTGTGATAAAGATTTAGAAAAATTAACATTCTTTACACTATAATAGTATAGATTTATAAATTATATGTAATAGAAAAATGTTCATTTCAACCATAATGAAAACATCTAACAATATATATGCTTTTAATTTTAGATCCATGTAAAAAGTAATTCCTATATAATTTAGGGTTTTTTCCATTTCTACCAATACCATGTCTGCCCTTATTAATTTTATTCTTACCAAAAATTTGATTTAGATAATTATATCATGTGCTAAACATGATAAATTTTTTTTAAAGAATAAAATCTATCCTATAATTCCATAATTTTATTTACATGCAATGCACCATAATTGTTTTTGAAATATTTGATCATAAATGTACAATATTCTCATCCAAGATCTCATTTTCAATAGAAATATAATAATAATATTTTTTATGTTTACTATGATATTTCTAAAAGGAATAGAATTTATATTGAAAAATATAAAAATACTCAGTAAGTTCACTAAAATAATGTTTTTTTGGGGAATTATAACATTGAAAGAAAAATGGTTGTACCTCACCAATATGATCCATAAGACATTGATTCACATTTTACTTTTCATGATCAGTAATAGAGTTTGAATTAGATTCATCACTTGAGCATTCTAATTAACACCAAGTAGCCTTCAAGACTTCTTTCCTAATCTTTTATAATAAACATTTCATTGAGATTGAAGAAAAGGGTAGATAGGTCTCAAATGACCTTTCTTCTTACATTTGTATCATCCAAACTCATTGTCTTTATTATTCATTGAATTTTCATTTATATTTTTGTACATATTTACAAATTATACTGAAATATATGATAACTCATAGCTAAAACTAGAATCAGTAGAATCTAAAAAAAAATCCATCATTCAAACATTGAGTGAAATATTTTCCTCTTAATAGAAATATGGTCTCTAGCTTCAGCATGCATCTCAAATTCATACATCATCTTAGTTTTAATCAATTCCTTCAGTATTAAATATTTATCCCTTGTGGAATCTCTCATATTAGTGGAGATTCCATTACACATTGAAGATAAATGTATAATTAACATTAATTCCTGATTGAGTTATGGAATTAGAGTTCCCAAGTCAGTAACTTCATTGAAAATTTCTATCAACCACCAATTCATCTGAGTAATAATTTTATTTTCATACATACTAAATGCATAAAATTTATGTTTAGTTATATTTTACCCCATTATTATAGCATTATTTTCCCCTTCATAGGAAATTGTGATTATTTCCCATATTGAATAAGTTGTGGTACACTGAAAAACTATATTAAAGTAATTTGTTCTAAATAAATCAATAATAACATTCTTAGATATTTAATTATGGTCATAATTATCCACTTGAGTAGCACTCCAATTTCAGTTTCAAATTTTGGAATCTTATATGGTTTTTTAAATTTCAAATACATGGTCAATACAACATTCTCTAAATTGTTAATCATTCGATATTTTCAAAAATCATAATTATCACCATTTAAATAAGTAACATGAATAAAAATTATATCTTCTATTATATAATCCATTGAAATTAGTTTTCAACTAGATATTTAACTCAGTATTGTAAAGGAAACAAATATACTCAATATTCTATAAAATATCCAATCCCTTGATACCATTTTTGGTTTAGAATGATGATAACGAAGACACAAGAGTGTGGTGAATTAGATTTTTTTAAAAACATGAAAATTTGAAATTATCCCTCTTGAAATAATTTATTATATCCTTCTATCATAATGATAAGTAATATTGTGGAAAATAAATAAATAAAGTAGAATGAAACATTGATGTATAGTGGTTAGTGGAATAGAAATCCCCTTGTCCACTCCACCAACACTGTCTCTATGATATTGGTGATTTTAAAAAATTAAGACCTCTTATTTAGAGGCCTTTAAAACTATGTGCAAGCCATTGAAAAATTAAAATAAATATTTTATAGGTATTTAAGGATAATTTATATTAAAAAATAATAATTATAACTTAGTGTGTGTATAGGACACTCTATAAGAACATAAAAGATATATAGATTTTGGAATACTGGATTAACTCATTGTTTCCTCCATAAAAGATGGATGATTTGTTTTAAAGTAAAGTATAAAATAGTAACCAAATAGATTTATGAAGGATTTATTCTTATTTACTCCATGAGATAATAAAGGTGTTTTGAGAATCATTTTCTCTCTTCTTCTAAGGTCGAACAACAATATGAAACATTTAATCACTCTGTATTTTTGTAAGAAAAAGTGATTTCATACACCACTTTTGATTCTTACACATGAATATTTATAAAGAATAAAAATATCCAATAGATGTAGTGGATCCACCTCCTTCTAAAATTCAAAATAAAACAAGTCGATAGTTTCCACATATTTCTCTTTGACTATCAAAAAAATGATAAACTCTTTATTACTGAAAATAATCACCAAATTATAATATTAAAAATCATTTGAATATTTCAACCAATAATATCTAAAAAATAATAGCAACATTGAATAAATTAAATCCCTATATTCAATCTGTTCAAGAATTCTATAAATAAATCAAAACCACATCCTTATATCTCATATAAAAATCATTATGAATAATTCAAATATTATAATTTTGATCATAACAATTTTTTCATAAAACATTATCTATAAGGATATGTTAATATATACTGAAAATGTTAATCTCTTTAATCAGCACAAAACTCTTCGTAATATATTCAAAATTTATTTTCATAATTTAATAATAATTTCCCAACTCATAAACCATATACAATTATCTATATACAATTTCAACATAGAAAAATATTAATATTATGAAAAATAGTGTTCCATAATAGTGAGATTATAGATGCAACTTACTAAAAAAAATTATAATAGATTATCCAAAAATTGGTTAATGGAGATCATATTTATATTAAATAATTCTCCTGTTCATGATAGATTTAGATGAAAAGTTGAGATAAGTTCATTCATGATAATAATTTTGGGTTCAAGTCCACTGCTCTTATATACTATTGTGATACGATTTCTTATGAATTTAGCCATGATGATCTTCTAGAAATGATGAGTCATAATATGAATAAGGCGAGATGATAGATCATGTATAAAGACGTATAATTATATTAACTATCTTAAACCTCCAGTTTTGTTCGATGTGAAGTGCTTCGGATCTATGATATCAAAAAATGGATATTTTCATAAAGACCACATTATATAAATTGTGAATGAAACGACTTTTCCATGGCGTAATGTTCGTCTTTTAGATTCTTACCTAGACATATTCTTCTTCCCACTCTATAACTACATGAATATCTCATACCTTCTATACAGATGAGATTCAACTTAGGATGCATGACATAGATTTAATTCCAGTGACGTAGAGTTTTCATAGAGATGCTAATCTCTTGGAAAATGATTTATGGTGGATAGAATGAATTTGTTTCACCTTCACTAGTTTTCAAAAGTGTGAGGTTTATATTCATAATAACAACATGGTGTTTAGTTAGTCAATGTTAGGATTATTTAACAAATTTTAGGTATTTAAACCTAACTTTCTTCTCAAATTTGGGAATCATTCAATTTAAATGTTAGTTTAAGCTTCATTAATTTTTTTAGGTAACATGGAGTTTTCAACAAATATGTAAGGTTACAATATAACATATAAATACATGTAAATGTATTATTAAAAATCTAAATAGTGCATAATGGTAATATATAATTGAAATATCACATGTTAGAGTACGTTTATAGTATGTGTAAGTGTAATAAATTGATATAATGAGATATATAAAGGTAAATCAGACATGTTTAAATGTAATATAGACACGCATATAGGTAAACCATAAGGGTCAGGGTAATTTCATAAGGGTAAACCATAAAGGTAAGGATAATTTCTTAGTTTTAGGGAAATAGTGGAATAATAGAAAAAAATTATTTTACCAACTTGTGTAAGGATATAAGGATATTATGTAAGGGGAAAGAATGATATTAAAAAAATCACATATTGGTAAAACTAAACTCATGTAATAATAATAAGAAAATTCCAAAACTCATGATGAGGTAAATATATACTTTAGAAAAATAATATTTCACCAGAAATAATTAACTATAATTAAAAGGAATAAAAATAATAATACGAATAAAGGGAAAAAATACTGAGATGGTTTTATTAATGATAAAAAATATCATAAATAATATTTATTTTAGTAATTATTAAAATAATATAAATAAAGTGTAAAAGACCCACTCAAGAACTGAAATCAATTTTAATGAGATATATTATAAGCTTATTTGGGCATGCTTGTATCTATCAGAGATATTTCAACAATTAATCACAAGATGGAAGGACACTCACATTCCACATAACCATCTAAAAGGAGATCATGTTTTTTAAAAATGAAGATAAGTTTTACTAGAGATAATATAAAGTAAAATACCGACCCTATCATTATACCTCTTAAATAGGAATAACCCTTCAAGATAATGTGTGATAAAAGTAGTTTTTCAATAGGAGTAGTTCTTAGACAAAGGGTGGACCCAATATTTAAAACCATGTACTATGATTTCAATACCCTAATAAAAGAAAAAATTAAATACACAACTACAAGGAAAGAGTAACATGAGGTGGTATTTGAATTTGAAAATTTTAAAATATAACTAATTCTCTCTAAAGTGGCTGGTCACATCAATTAGGTGGAAATAAACTATTTCAAATTAAAATGGATGCTAAATCCTTTTTTAATTTAGTGGATTCTCTTACTTTATAGTTTTTATATACATATTTAACACAATAAGGGATTAAAAAATCAACTCTTAATATATTATATGGATGGAAAACCCCAATATCATTGGATAATAGGAGGTTGAAATTCAAGATGAGTTTTTAGATGAATATATATTTATAATAGATTTTATAATGAGACATTTGTCACCTGACTTCACAAACTATCTGGAAATCAAAACCATTCATATTATACCAATAAAGAAAGTGGTTTTTTTCAATGGTTTTCACTAATGTTAGGACAACACCTTAATATTCAAATATCATGGAGACATTACTATTAAATATTATGTTCATTATGGTGAGATTGAGAGAATTTTGTATTGTTTTTAGTTACCACTAATGAGAGGGAATCATGGATAAAACATAACAGTGGTTGGAAAATTAATATTGTATTATTTTAGTTAGCCACACAAAAGAATTTATAGATATTTTTTGTATTCTTATGGTTGATTTTAATTCACCATTAACATCAAATATATGGATAAGATTTCGAAACATCTAATTATATATTTTTATGAATTTTAAGTGTGTGGGATGGACATCAAGGACCCCTTTACAAAATCATTCAACCATATTTATAGTTTTGTTTATATAAATTACCTTTTTAATTAGTTGAATATAAATCCATCGTTACTAACACAAAAAGTGGCCACTAAATTATTAAATGAAAAAACATTTTCAAGATTTCGGGTACCAAAGGTGATGACATGTAATTATGGAACACATTATAATATTTATATTTTAATATGTGTGTAGAAAAATTGAAGGTTTAATTATAAAATGATTACTATTTATCTTCTTTGAACAATTAGGTACGTTGAAATTTTAAACTGAGAGTTGAATACGATTTTAGAAAAGACCAAAAAGTCAAGAAGAAAATAATTTTCAGGAAAAATGTACATGATTTGTTTTCTTACTGAATAGCTTATGAAACACTCTTGGGAACGTCTTGATTCTAGTGAGTGTATGAGAAATAATTTCATATACTAATATATCTTCCCCATATATTATATTTGGATATTAGTTTTTTCAATTGATATAAGGTTGAAGTTGAAAGGAAGAGTCTTCTAAAGTGGAATTAGTTTGTACAAATACAAAGGGTAGTTTATTGAAATACATCAATCTTCAATGAAATGACATGGGAATTACATGACTGACATATCAAAATGAAAGTACATAACTAGAGATACATTATACTTATATTTAACTCATATTTATGATTATTCCATGAAAATATAATATTCATATGGATGGGTCATTTATATATTACACAAGTGTTTTCAGATGGATATATGGATATTCAAGATTATCCAACGTGAGTGGACAATATATCAATATATATATATATATAATTCTCATGTTTGGAGTTTTCTTTCATTTAATTTTTAATGAGGTACACAATATATGTTGAGTTTTCAACATTAAATAAATTTATTACCAAGAGACAAACAATGTAGTACTTCTTTTTTGTGTTTCATTTGTTATTACTTAAGTCATACGTTAGATAATTTTAGGATATAATCTATAAATATTTCACCTCAAATTATCGAATTTGTGAACATCAATTTTACCATGAAAATGAGAAGTGAGTATTTGATGTAAGCTAACTATGAGGGAGTAAGATGAAATAAGGGAATAAAGGAAACCATGAAAAAAATAAACAAGAATACATCATAATCCCAGTTCAATGTTTAAAAAATTGAGCAAGAAAATAGAAAATTTTGAATTATAAAAATTTAGGATGCGTCACACTATAGTGACCAAGTCATGCTATAATCAATAATAATTTGAGGATGCCATTCAACAATAATGGAATTCCATGTGAAGAGTCCTAGGTACAAAAACATAAATCATTAAGATACTGAAAACATGGAATAACAATGTTACAATAAAAATATCACACCATACCCCCTTATTTAATCCATAACCATGAAATTGGATCTTTTAGAGAATCTGAGGTCACCATGAAATAATTAATACTAGCACATTGTAGTAATACATTAAATGTCTATGTATCAATAAAAACCTTTTTGTTCATGTAATATTCTCAAATTCCACAATGGTATGCCTTGCAACATCAAAATTCATTAAATTTCATATTCTTGAGAATTGAAGCTCACTATGACACAATAGTGAATCCATGCCACAAAGATGATAAATTAAGAAGAAATCCATTGTATATATGAAATGGCCACCCTAAAACCTATTGAGTCAGATTATAAGGACCTAACAATTATAATTAGGTAAATTTTTCTTTGCAATAACTTTTTCTTTAATGGAATTAATTGAATCATAATTCTATAACACCTTATCTAGATAGATTGAAAAAACAAGGATAATTGTATACTTCTCCATGATGAAGTTTCCAATGAAACAAAATTTCAACAATATATAAAGTTAAATAATCCATGTTTTGTAAATTTGAATAATTCATTCTATAAAATAACATACAACACAATAATGGTTAAAAATCAACAATAATTTGGCTGAAACTGTAATGTTGCTTGAAATTTTTTTAACACCATTTCTCTATTGGTCTCTCATATCAGATCTCTAAACGCTCAAATGTCATCCATAATCCATGAATAATCGTGTTATGAACAATTAAACTCAACATCATTGATTGATTTCTTTTCATGAGCTATTTTTCGGCATTTTCCTCATCATAGTTAAAAAAAATCAAAAATTTCGAACACTGTTGAAACATCACCTTCTTATGAAATTCTATATGAATCCTATTTTAAAAACCCTCCCCACTCTATTACATCCCCTACTAAATAGAAAAAATGGTGTGATTAAATAAATGAATATCCTTATCCATTGTTTTTTATAAATTTTCAACCACTAAATCAAAACACTAAAAATCCTATCCCCACCCCAAACAAAAGCTTCACCCATGGTAAAATCAACTAAAAAACGAAAAAAACTATAAGAAAAATGAACCACTTCCTATCAAAATAAATATCCTATCAACCACTAGAACCTACAGCCAACCTCTCCCCATGAAGAAATATATTCTCTATATTGACCCTAATTTACTATGGACCCTCTAACTCTTTGTAATAATTGAGTGACCACCCCACCCAACCCAAACCCCACCATTATATTCAATTAAGTAACCCCACCCACTACATTAGGATGGAAATTTTGTAATAGAAAATCATATTCCAACATAATATTTTATTTAGAGATAATGAGGATAACTATCATAAAAGAAAACGATATATAGAAATTCCAACTTCCTAATTTTCAACAAATCATCTAGTTAAAAGAGCATGGAATCAGTGAGATCACCATATTATTTACTAAAACATTATAGGTTGGATGATAGAATATCCATTTTATATTAGGTATAATAAATTGATTAATGATACTTGATGAGTTTAGAATTATTATTGGATTATATATTGAGGAGTACATGAGGACACATCCATATGTCAATCTTGAGAATGATCCAAACTAGACTCATTTATGTGAGATGTGGAAGAAATTGGCAATTGACACAAACATTAGGCATGATCCAATAACAAATAATTGTGAAGAAAAAAAATTACACATCTCGGTGAATATATTACCTGATCAGAGATGGTAAAGGGAGACTCTTGGGACTTAGTTATCAAGCTATATATGTTATTCCACAACTCGCTGCATTGACTAAGGGAAATAAACGTGTAACAGTAGTTTATATTTTAATTTTAAGGAAAAATAAAAAATAATAATGGAACAATCAGGCATATAAAAAATAATCATCCAACTGGAAAATTATTTGTATTTTTTTCTCTCGTCACATCCACTCACCTCTCTTGGCATGATTTAGATAAATAATAACCATATTATAAAACATTTGGTAGTATCGAGGAAGGAAGAAGACTATTATTAGTGAAAATATGAGTATTTATTTTATTTTGGTAAGGTTTATAATGAGGGAAGAAAATCTAAAGTAACTTTCTAGAACTAATAATCCCTTAAGATACTCACAAAAGTACTAACATTAGTACTTATACAATCTATGCTCTAGGTTGAGTGGAATTGTGATTTATATAATGAATGTTTTCATAAATTAATGATCCAACACCACATTAGTGAGGGTACACGGATCACATTTGATGAACCACCAAATATGTAATAGGAATAATCATCTTTGCATCTCTTGAGTCATTAAATTAAGGAAACTATATTTTTATTCATGCCCACCCATGGAATAGATTCCTCCTAACAATAAATATCGTCTTCTGAAGGGTTTCCTATTATAGATTACTATAATAATATGTTTCATAAGACCCCTAGTAGTGATGTTAAACCAAATATTCTTAGTGATCCTTCCCCCCATAAATACATATATTTGGATGAAAAAGGGAAGTGGGAAATTTTAGATGAACCCTTATAGTTCCCCTTCATTGATCCAACAACTCCCCTAATTATTTAAATTTTAAATTGGGAGAACCACTAATACATGTGGTAGAGTTGATATTGGTGGATGATAATTAATTATCTTCTCTACTTGATTCCACTCTTAAGATCTTGAACACTATTTCTAGCTTGGAGAAACCGTTGGGCTTGAATGTTTAAATAACACCATCTATAGAAATATTCCCCATCACTAAGACACTATTTTTTGTATCAGTTACCACTAGAAGACCTCTAAAAATACATATTTAGGTCCATAATCAAAATTTAAGAGGAATTTTATGGCTTCCCCTACTAGTTACATAGTATTTAAATCTAGTATTTATGCCCTAATTGAAACCACACTAATTTAGTAGAAAACTACCACCTTGGAATCCTCTGAGTCACCATCAAGAGATATGCCAACATCAGTTGTATAGAAGGTAAAGAGGGAGATTTAAGATCACCCCACAGTGAAATTGGATATTCCCATCCCCATATTTTTGGCCATAATCATCTCTTTTTTCTTATCTTTCTCATGATTTCTAATATCCATGTATATTTTTTGTTGCTGGAAATAATTACTAATAAAGGAAGAGGTGAAACTAAATTATAGGATATATTATAATTATTTCTCATAATTTTTCTATTAATTTGGTAGTACTCAATTCTATGTTTTATACATATCTCTCACATTATATAAATAATGGGTATAAAATTTGATTTTGGTGTCGTCGAGAGATCCATGGATGCCACATTTGAATTTTTTCCTCTAAACTAATATTTTAGATATCGTCTTTTAAAATAAATATTTTTACTTGTTTAGAGAATTGAAAAATTATGATAAAAATATATAGTTTAAAATTTATAAATGTTACATGCTTATTCTAATTTTATGTTTTTTTAAAATAATTACACATGATTCTTGATGTTTGATTATAATATCACAATTTTTTCATTTTCTATACCGATTATTGTTGTTTACTATATAAATTATTGACTATTAATTTCATTTCCATTCCTGATAGGTACTCATAAATATTTTTATGTATCTGTTTAGATACTCTATTTCTTGAAAAATTATTGGAAAATGCATAACTACTAGAACTTGGTTATTTTTTTATTAAATCAATATGATTTTGAGTTAAATTAAAATTTATGAGTCCATCAATTCAAAATATTTTCCCCATTTTACCTTGATACCTACACTATATTAGATATATTGAAAATACATATGGACCCTGAATTTACCTATATAAATCCACATTACATTCTTAATTTCCCTTCCCACCCTAAGAAATTAGTATAATTATATGATTTTAATTGCGCTTAAAAACTGTTTTTGTAGTGATTCATAGATTATCATGAAACCTTATGTTGAAATTGAATAGTTAAATTAAACTATTTATTATTTTGTAATAGGTATAAAAAAATTAGAAATTATATATACAATGATATATCTGTATTTTGAATATAATGAGAGAATGATAATCTAATAAAATTAGATACCTTAGAATAACCATCATCTAGTCACCTACCCATTTTTTGAGATAATTATTGCACATAGCGTTGATAAGAGATTGATTTTTTTGATTATGGTGAATGTTTTTGTGACATGAAAGTGCATGGTACTTGTTCTTGAATTCATTCAATTTACAATTTTTTTAATTTTTTTTAGTAAAATAAGATTATTTTCCAGTATTTTAGAAAGTTGGTTTGTGATCTATTGATAATGAAGAAGAAAATGGAAGTGGGAAATTATATAATTTAATTGATATGAATTTGATTCTATCATTCATTGAAAATAATTTATTACCAAGGATTTCACATTAAAAATTTATCCCCCTTTTCAACCGTTGTTTCTAATTTTTTCACCAATACCTGTTAAAATTTATCTGGAGAGTCATTAGAACCCTAATGGAAGATCTCTTGATTTTGTGTGGATTTATTTATAAATGGATAATTAGATAACATATATTACAATGGATAGATGTTATATAAATATTTTTTATCATAATTTTAATTTAATGTTATTGAGTGATGAGTGAATTGATTTTACATTAAGGTAGATCTATGTGGATAGGGTATTAATAAATGGTTGAAAAATATTATTGAATAATGAGAATGTTCTTCAATTGGAAATATATCTGGGGAATTATTATGTCACTTTGAAATGGATGAGTTGTGTGTTTTTGAAATTCTTTGTTTTTATTTTATGTTTATGAGTTTGATAAATTTAATATTTCATCATTAAAGTATGAATTCTTTTGAATTTGATGTGGATAATTGTCTAGGGGAATAATAGAGGTTTATGTCATGTGGAAATTTATGACCCTAATCTTTACATATAATTTCATCATGCATATGATTGATTTTTTAAAAATATACAAACTATATTGTTTTTTTATAATTTATGGTACATTGAGGCTCAGTGAGCAATATAGATGTGTTTTAATGATTTTTAAGATAGCTACTATAAATCATTTCTCAAACCACTGAATTGCATCATTATTAATTTGAGAAGAATTTAACAATTAAAATACTTAAAAAAACTATAAAGATTCTCATCAAATCATTTTAAATATTACTTTTGTATGAATAACATGTAGGATATGTTAGAATAACTTGGTAGAGCAAGAGATTCTATGTTATAGCCCTAGAGTATCATGATACATTCAATGGAACATAAGATTAATTTTGGAATTATAAAGGCTATGAAAGAATAAAGTGATGGTTTAAATAGTATATATTTCATTGAAAATTAGGAATAAACAAATTGTTCATCGAATGAAAAATACATAGAGAATTCAATGATGTCTAAGGCACATTACCACTAGATGGAATACACAATAATGGTGAAACACATAAGAAAAGACTTGTAATTAAGAAGGATATGTCCGACTAAAATTTAAATTGCACTGGTCAGGTATAGATAACCCAAAAATGAACCACAACTAAAAGTTTTTGGAATAAAAAAATATAAACTGTACTTATATAAGATAAAATCCAAGATATTTTCTTTTACATCATAATAAATACTTTTCCTTGGATATGAGGAGGAAGACTACACATTGAAAAATATTGTTATGTCACAATGGATTTCATATGAATAACTGTTTAAGGTATATAATACTAATTATTATAAATCATTGTGAATACTACATTTGGTAAAAATAGTCCTATTGTGAAGAGTCATGGGTAAAAAACACAAGTTTTTCATCAATTTTAAATAATATAAAAACCATGGTGTTTAAATCCACAAGATCAAATGAATAAATAATTATAGTCAAAATATATCTATGAATCTCAGATGTGAATCGATGATCTCTGGGATATATTTGATATTGGTTAAGGATATTTATCATTCATACCATAACCTTGGATTTAATGTCATGAATGTGGTCAGTAAAGGGGAAAAATTTTGTTTTTAAATGATACATTATATAAAAATATTGATTTCACTGAGGATTTGTACTATATTTTAAATATTTCATGCTATAAAATTTTACAAGGGGGAGGAAAGACACATGTGATAAGGAAGAGGAGATGATATAGATAAAAAAAACATAAAAGATATATGTAATTATGGTGATTTATATTTCAATTGGATATTTATGTGTTTTATTTTGTATTTTTAATTAAGGGTTTGGTATGAATTGAAATTTAGTTTTCGTATTATTCACTCATGATTGCGATGCTCTCTTTTAATTTGAAAAAATTCTTTTTATAGCAAGATATTTTCTACTTCCTCTTGGTGTATGACCATTTCTACATGATCTGTAACAAATTTATCCTAATAAACATCTCAATACTTATTAGCTAGTGAGAGTGATGACAATTTTGGGGTGAACCCCAATGTGGTATGGAAGGATGGGATTGTCTGACCAGTCTTAAATGATTATTTTTTCTTTTGAGATATATCATAAAGAAAAAAAATATTTCTAGATTTATTTTACCATAATAAATGAAAAGAAATGGGTAGTTATAATAAATACCAACCATGTGGTATTATATACATCTATGGAGTCTCACAACCATTCAAGCATCATAATATAAATGTCAATGAAATCACAATATTTAGGAAAATACATCTTTTGATGTTGATCCACCATCTCTATTTTTCCTAATTTTTTTCATCATTATGAGAGATCTTTTAATAGATTTTCCTTATAAAATATTTTATCATTCCCAATTTACTTTTTCAAATTATTATAATTTAAATCCAACAATCCAACAATAAATAATCATTTACTATCTCATGTTTCACACTATTACCAGTGGATCAACCATAGTGATTTCGATCATTATACTACATTCTTATAGTTTTATTCATTATGTGTCATGTTTATAAGTTCTAAACACTTACCTAATTCCCTAGAGTGGTAATGATGCTCGAGGTATTTTTCATATCCAATAAAGGAAATAAGATGAATTTTTAGGAATTCTAAAACCATTATGATCATTTTTATAGAAACATGAGAATTAGAATAATTACATGACTGTTAAAATAGTTACCTAAATGTTAGAATAGTAACTTGGTCATTAGAATTTTTTTATGAATTATAAATATTATTTACCATGAATGAACATATAAATACAAATATTATAGTACCATAAGAAAAATATAATTTTTTTTAAAATTAATGAATGTGTCATCCTATAATTTTTTAAATAATATTTTAAGTTATTTTATAAAATCTTTATTTTTTAGGTTAATATTTTCATATTAATATTATTTTTGATTGAAAATTATTTTGGAAAAATTATTTTCATTTTTAGGATTTATCCAATAAAAATTATTTATGTGTGAATTTTTTATAATTATCTAAAAACATGAATTTTTAAATGAATATTAGAAATAACATTTTTTTAAAAAAGTTTTCTTAATGATGTAGAATTGATGAAATAGTGGTTTAATGAATTATTATATTTTTGAAAATTTATTTTAATATGGAAAAATAATTTTAATTTTCTTATTAAATTTATAAATATAAAAATTAATTTCAGAAGTATGAAAAGAGAATGTATTCCATTAAAAAACTTCCTTTATTTTTTATAAATAAATATATTCAATTTTGGAATAACACAAAATTAATGATTATATATATTTTGAATCATGAACAATTTATTTTCTTAAAAAATACAACAATATCTTGTTTTTAACATGGAGTGGAATTTTTTTTATAATTTTAACCCAAAACACCCGTCACCTTCCCTTTTAAACACCCCTCTCACTTCCATATAAACTCACTTCAATAATCCATTCCATTTACTATTCTCTACTCAATTACATTATCTTAATACTCCTTAGAGTCATAGAGATGTTTTTATCTTTCCTTACTTCTATAATTCAATTGGATACCCCCTTTTTAGAGGAGTAAAAAATAAAGATAAGGTAACAGTCCTTACGGTTTTCTTTTGTTTTTTTATTCTTCAATTAATTTTTTTCTATTATTCCTCTATAATCCAATCCTATTAAAATAACTAAATTACTATGATTAATATATATTATTCTTATTGCGATATTATGAACTTTTTATAATCCATTTTTAATATATATATATATATATATATATTCTCTCCCCCAATTTTTGATATATCCTAATAATGATTGATATTATCTACCTTTGCGGACATTATCAAATAATCTTTTGTCACTAACTTCCTTCCTCTTTAGTTTAATTTATATATCAATATAAAAATATTAATATGATACAATATTATTATTTTAAACTATTCAAAACTTATTCATATCTCCCTCCCATTTTTTGACAATGTCCCACTAATAGAATGTTTAACTGTATATGAATATGTTTAAAATTTTTAGTTATTATAATATTCATGTACGGTTAACACAAATTATATTATATATTTATAAAATTAATTTTCGTGAATATTTATTCTTATAAAGTTAATTTTAATTGCTAACAAAATTTACAACCATACCCAATGAGGTTCGATCTACAACTACGCCAAGCCCACCTTCATAATCCAAGGGCGGTGATAATCACCGAATGAAAAAACCAATATGCGAGGCCTTTGCCTAATGTACCTATACACACACCTGGGAATCTCAATGAATAAGTTAAGTGGAATAATTAAAGATATAACATCAATAGAATAATCCATGAACATAAAACCTCTATTGAGTACAAGATTACAAAAATATAAAATAAAATATAAAAGGGAAAAAATACATGCCCAATCAGAAATATGTCTCAAACAGAAAAAAGTAGAATATTAAAATACAAAGAGATCCCAGATCTAAATCTTCAACTGATGAACATAGTACTCTAGAAAATGAACCAGGTATCTCTATTATAATATCTATCACCTTTGACTTGTCCTTAATCTATGTAAGGCACAACAAGTACGAGGAAATCCCTTGCAGGGGTGAGTATATAAATACCAAGTCGTACACCCTAAAGGCTGAAGGGGGAGTAGTAAGGGACTTGATATGAAATAGATAGTGAAAACAAAAGACATATAGTAATATATTCCAACAAAATTGATAAAAATATATATATTATAACATCAAATAATTCAAAAATATAGATAAAGGTGGTCTCCATAACACAGTCCAACACAAGAAAGAGTGAAAGTAGTTCCATCAGTCCATCCTTAATGCACGATATCTCACATGTATGTACATAGAAGTACCAATACAGAGGGAAAAAACCATGAAATTATATCACATAGTCTAGGGGGTACAATCTATAAGAAGAATATGTGTGCCCTAGTGCACCAGAGAGTCCAGTCAATGTAAGGCTGACCCATGCCCTATCTTATGGGGGTGGGGGGTGGGTGGGGGGGTATAACTCGATAGATATAGGAACTGTTCCCTGGTACATCATGGTTTTCCAATCATTGTATAAAGGACCCACAACCAATTTTAGAGGGGGTAAAAATAAGTAGTTACAAGAACTACATCATAACGCCATGGGGAGGTACAACTCAGTAGATAGAGGACCCACACCCTAATGCCACAGGGGATAGCACTCAATATATAGTGGAAATGTGCCATAACACCATTAGGGAGGGGGGTACCAATAAATATATAGAATACATTAATCTTATCATATTGAGGTTAAAACATAGTAGATAGAGGACCGATACTCTAATGCTATATGGGGTATCACTCAGTAGACAGAAGACCCATACTGTGGTATGTCAGGTGGTACCACTCTAATGATCTTTCTTTATAACTTCCCTATCAATCATATTGTAAATACATTTTACACTGATAAAATATTTCAACATATCTCAAAATGCACTATGGATGCCACCATCTCATTATAAATGGAAAAATAATTTTGATAGGCTACTCGCTGGCCAAAAACTATGTCCAAAAATTGATATGTAATAAGTAGAAGATTCATCAAGAAGGAAGTAAGGGTACACAGAGTGTGGTCCTACATAACTACCAGAACAGTTCACAAATGGTACATGAATCACTTCCCATATACATTTAAATGATGTTTATGGTGATTACACAACATTCCTTTTCCACCAAGGGCCCTACCCATGCATCTATCCATATCCATGTAAACATGTCTCTGTCCATGTAATCTAGTTCAAAATATTTCATCCCACATCAGGTCTAGTCCATGTGATTAGTCACACTATATATCTACATGAATATGGTCGTATATTATGTGGCCCATCCACTCAGTGTGTGATCCTTAATGTTTCTATAAACCTAGCACCACAACTAATGTTACACTACATGGCCTGTGTTTATCACATTACACATTGTGGAGTCATATTTTTCTCAGAATGATATATATTCTTCAAGAATCCCCAATCCAACCTCATATCCTCAAATATCACCTAAAAGACACTCAATATTGAAGGGGAAGCCTTTGATTCATCACTTCTATCCATCCATTGTTCAGAAAACTAATTCCTGATTCACCCGTATGAATACGTACACAAATTGTTTCTTGTGGTGCCTCCGAACATCACCCATTTCATAAATAGATTCTCAATCCATAATGGAATCACCAAAAACACAAAAATCATATGAATCCATCCCTAATTCATCAAATCAATTTTAACATGAAAATGTTCCCTGAATTCAAGGGTCCAATTGCACTGGATACCACCTAGTAATGTCGAAAAGATACCCTGTAGGGAAATCATCAGAGAAAATGAATAATGGATTGGAAAAATTGAAAAAACTTTATGAAAAAATTGGTGTACAATATTTGTTGGACAACATATATAATTGTTTATATTCAGTGTGAATATAAAACTAAATAAAAATTTTAAAAATCGGTATTCGAGAGAATGTAATGAAATACAATTGAGGTAGATCAAAGGAAAAGGGTGATCATACTCAACATTTTAATCAAAATTAGAATAATCCCTAATTTGATGAGTCCTCCCTAATATAGAATTTTTCTTCTCTGTAGAACATGATTGTGGATGAATGGGGGAATTTTCTACATTCTATGCTCCTTGATTTTACTAGATCTAGAGTTTTATCATCGTATGATTTCAATTCACGAATGAGAGGGTAGAAGATTCTCCTCTAAATGATCAAAAAACTATGTGGATAACCCTAAAAATTTACCAAAATCAGCTATTTAAAGTTGATTTTTTAGTTCATTTAATAAAATAAATAAATTTAATTATTTATTTCAATTAAATACATATACCAACAACCAATTCATCTTAACTCCCTATGCCAACCAACGTTAGATTTAACATTATGTAAACATCACTTTACAAATTCAACCATGATCTTATATATTTAATTGGAGATCCAATTTAAGAGTTATCCAATTTTCATTAAGAAAGTGTGCATGTGGGATATAAATAATATTTAATATTTTTATAAATTAAATTCTATGCACATGGGGACTTGGAAATGCATGTTTTATCAGCGCATTCCACCAAAAATATTTATAGATATATTTTAAATTATTATAATGAAAAAAATTATTTATATCATTACCTATTTCAAAATTTTCATCCGCTAAATGAACAAAATAAACAAAACAACCTAGGATACTGAGTCCACAATTAGATCTCCCGCTCACATGAGCTCCCCTGCATGATCCCATACTTCCACAACACACAAACCAAGGGAATGGTCCATCCCTGAAGGGTCATATACTTCCAATCCTCTATGTCCAACTCACCCCAGTGAATTACATGTATAAGTGTTTCCATTTATCTCCTCAACTATGACACATAGAAGATGAAATGCACCTGTTCGAACTATGGGGGAAGGTAGAGGCAGTATGAAACCACACGAACCCTCTATAGGATCTCGAATTACCCAATTAACCTTGGGGATAACTTGATTCCCTGACCAAATATTCAAATTCCTCATCATGTAGAGACCCTTAGAAAAACATGGCCTCCCTACCCAAACTTCAGTGGACCACAACATTGATTTTCATATTATTAACACCTACCCTCGGATGTCATCATCCACTTAGAGTTGATCTAGACCTTATCTATCATCGCCTGCACCATCTCTATCCCAATAAGAGATGGACCACCTATCTCAGTTCAAAATATGGGAATCATAAATGATATCTCTTATAGGTCCTATAAAGGTTCCATGTCGATAGTAGGGTGGTATTTTTTATTGTACACAAACTCTACCACCGACAAGTGATCCTCCTAGCTTCTTCTGATGTATAACATGCATGCCCTTAACATATTCTCCAACACCTAGATAGTGAGCTCAGTTATCCCATATATCTTTGGGTGGAAGGATGTACTAATCCTTATCTATGTCTTGAATACCTCCCACAGGACTCCCGACAATCGTGACATGAACCACACATCATGATCAGATATAACAGTTGAGGGAACCCCATGAGAGAGAATAATCTCATGTATGTAGATCTTCCCCAAACTCTCCACCAAAACTACTCCCTGATACAAAGTAAATTCTATGACTTATTGAGTCTGTTTTCTATCACCAGATGGAATAATGGCCTCTTAACAACCATTTAATCCCAATCATAATGTCCAGGGGTATGTTGCCCCATTTCCACTCTAGGATCTCAAGGGGCTACAACAAACCTTCCAGAACCTATTGCACATCCTTCACCTGATGACAGGTGAGACACTATGATAATAATTCATCCACAATCCATCTCATACCAGACCACAAAATTATTATTGAAGGAATATTTATATATTCCTAAAACCAATATGTACAGTCAAACGAGATATGTGGAACTCTCCCATAACATCATCACACATCATGATTGGGACCACCATCTGTCCCTAGAAAGGGATGTCACGACTCCCTCCTTCAGAAAATCAATATGGTAAATCTCTTGAGGATATCTGTTCAAGCATGACCTCACATTAGATGTATCCCAACTGGGACTCTGTTACATAATTAAGGATCCTAGGATTAAACACCATAGATTGATTAAAACATTCACCATCCTACTCAAATAGGTTCATATATAGGAATTATAGTAGCTTATATGCCTCATGCATCAAAATATACATGGAATTCATGATAATGGAATATGCTACCATGTTTCCATTCCAAAAGGTATAAACTATCTCAAAGTCATAGAAATGAATGAACTCCAACTAGGGACTCTATATCAGGCTCCATCCTCTATATGTGTGGACATATCTTAGACTCTAATGTTCTAAATAAACTAAAAAGTGATCTCAAAAAATATAGTGCCTCCACAAACATAGAGAAAAGGATACTGCTACCAACTATAGGTCTTGAGTCATGTAGTCCATCTCATGGGGTCTCAACTTCCATGACCAATATGCAATAACTGTCAACCTCTACATCAACATAAAACTGAGCCCAAATCTTGAGGAATCACAATACATGACATAATCCATGCCCTCCTCTATTAGTATCAAAAGAGTATCACCATTCAGCCTTACCCTCAACTCCTCAAAGGCTCTTTGGCACTACTCAGACCAGGTAAAAATATTCTATTTTCATGTAGGGATGGTCAAAGGGAAAGAAATCCTAGAGAAGTATACCAAAAATCACCTGTTGTACCTCCCTGATCCAATGAATCTCTACACCTATGACATGATATATGGTGGATACCAAGAATTCACTACATTGAACTTTACCAGGTCCAAATCTAATCCATGAAAAGAAATTACATTCCCTAGAAAGTGAACCTCATGGATCTAGAAATGGTACTTAGAGAGATTACAATAATTGTGGTTATCTTGATGAAAATATAGAGCCAAACTCAAATACACTTCATTCTCCTCCTTTTACACAGAGTATATTAGTATTCCATCGATGAAGACAATAATTTTTTTTTTCAGTATAGCTAGATGATTCGGTTCATCAAATCTATAAACATGTAAGGGGAATTCTCACACTAAAGTTTATCACTAGGAACTCATAATGTTAATAGTGATATCAGAATTATAGATTTGGAACATTATCCTCATGAACTCTCAACTGGGGGAAGTCAGAATGAAGACCTATATTTGAGAACCCGCTCATCCCTCAAAAACTAAACAAATAGGTCTTCAACCATCAACTAGGGTTAATTTTTATTTATTATGGCATTGTTATAGTGATGATAATCCATATTCTCTTATCCCTTTATTTCTTGAAAAAACTAATGTTTCCCATGTGGATACACTGGGATTGATAAAAATATTCCATAGATTTTCTTCCATCTGCAACCACAACTCCTGGAGCTTGGTAGGGTCCATCTTATATGTTGTAGAATATATTAGAGCAGTCTCAGGATACAATTTGATGAAAAAATCCATATCCTACCATGAATGTAGTCCCAAAAAATCATTGGGAAATATGTCCATTAAATCCTCAATGATTGAATTAATCCATATTCCTAATGAGCTTGTGGCACTAATGGGTACACATTACAACTATTGTGGGGTGAGCTACAATCTCATGCTAAAAAACCCTCTATCCTTTCCATGAGATCTCTCTCACCCATAAAGGAAAATATCATCCCATTAGTGAAAATCATATGACTCATCTTCATTGATAGTAAATCTTGGCATAGACCATGGACAATAAATCCATACCCAAGATAATGACATATGGATCCATCAGACAACAAAAATTTCCCATGATAACCTCTCTCTAATAGGTGACAGTTCACACTTCGGGAAGATTAAACATATAGAAGAATAATTCCTAATAGGAAATAGAAGACACAGATGCTGGGCTAATTCCTCAACTAGGAGCTCCATATCTAACACTAGGAGTAAAGAGATGTAGTAATGAATCACACCTGTGCCTATTAATATTGAAGAAATAGTATAACAAACAAAAATTTTACCTCTAATTATCTCATGTGCTTCTTGATTATAAGAATACATAGGCTCCAACAATCCGCAACCACCACTATGACCTCCTTGAGCTTGATGTGGGACACCTGGTGGATGTTGTGGTGGAAGGATCTTATAAAATCTTCCAACAACCAAATATCCTCCTCTTGGAGCTCTACTTTCTTCTCTTCTATATTTTCCTCCCTTGGAGAATCCATTCCCTCACCTGGGTATCCACGAACATGGTGCCACCTCTGGCTTGGTGGTCCATCCACTATGTATATTCCCTCCTCAGCATGCCAGGTCAGTCAATCTTGTTCCATGTGACCTCAACCATCACATACATAACATCACCTATAACTTCCTAGTTTTTTTAGAAAAAACTTTTCAAAAATAAATGTGTGTTGTATTATATAATATAATATTATACACATAATAAATTTAGAGAAACCACCATAGAATTTGTTTCATTACTAAATAATATTAAATTAATTATCAATTAAAAGAGTTAAAATTACAAAAATTATAATTAGACAAAAAATATAAAATAGAAAATCTAATATTGGAAAATATAGATCGACCTAATCTACTAGAATCATTTATACCACTACAAACACTACAACGAAGAATAAAAATATTAGTAAACCAAGAAAAATTATAGAAAATGGAAATAGAGAACATTGAGAGTAATTGAGATTAATATTAATTGAATGAATGAAGTGGTATTTATAGGATGTAATGTGACTGTTGGAATGACAATGTGACCATTGGGAATAGTAACCTGACCATTCAGAATAGTAACCTGACTGTTAAAATAATTAATTTTTCTCAAATAATAAATTATAATAAAAATTATACTTTTCATGATTAATTTATGCAATTATGGATTTTTCAATTCCAAAAAAATAAATACATCGATTAATAAAATCAAAGAAAATATAAGAATATTTTTAATGAACTGTATTTTAAAGTAGTTCATAAAAGTCAAAAAAATTATATTAAAAATTAAAATTAAATATTTCACAAATTTATTTTCATAAAATGTATATCATTTTTTAAATCATAAAAGTAAAATTATCCAAAGATGTTTTTTGGTAATTTTCTGGAACACATCAATTTTTATGTCAATAGTAATTTTTTTTTCAAATAACTGTTGTAACACAAATTACATTATTCAAGATGTAATAATGAAATAACAGTTTATAGAACTTTATATTCTTCGAAGATATATTTAAATTCATTAATGTATCATTAAAGTAAAATACAATCAACTCCCAAACCAAAAATAGTCTTTCCAAAACTTAAATTCAAAAGTGATTCTGTAAAATAATAATTTTTTTCTTTCCACTTTCCTTTTTTATAAACTAATGAATTCGAATTATAAATGTGATATAAAGTATAAAAATAATTATATAATATTAATATATCATTTATATTATCTAAAAATCACTATGAAAAGTTTTACCTTTGATATAATAGTTTATTCAATATTTTATTCTAAAAATACCCCTCTCCTCAAGTATAAATAACCCCTCACCATCCCCTAGAAAAACCACTTATCCCATGCACTAAATATTAAAATATCTACCCAAATTATACCTCTTAATACATTTATAATCCATAGGTATTTTCTGGAGCAATCCAAATCCAATAACCAATGAGTTATTTTTTTGTACAAGAGAAGCTACATTGAGGATTAAGTAAGTTCTGTTAAACATATCTCTCTTTTTATTTCTTCTTCCTCTTATATTTAATTTTCCATCAATAGTTTCCCAATGAAAACATAAAATAATTAATTAGGTATTAGGTTAACAATATATTAATTATATTAACATACTTTATGTATCATACTACTATATATATAATCGTTAAACATATTCTTCCCACTCCGCTGACAATGTACCGTCAAAGGCCAGTTAACCACCTATAGAGACATTACCATGTAAACAAATATAACCATCTTTATGGATGAATTCTAACACACACAGATATATATATACTAAATAAAAATTTAATTATATAAATTATAATATTATTTAATTAATTAAACTAATATATAAATTACATTTAAAAAAATTGAGAAATCTAAGTGAAAAGGGATATGTTTAAGAAAAACATGATAAAAATTGCGTCAATTTCATCAATAGAAATTAAGAAATATAATAAAATAATTATAATTGATAAATAATAGTAGAGTTAACTGCAATAAAATATTGGATCAATGTTTTAATTAATCCATGTTTATTATTCAGGTGGCGAAAAAATGATGAAATAATGAAAGAATTAATGTAAGGGGATTCTCAAACCCAATTTCGTTATTTGGGATTTTATCTATTACACAGTTTGAATGTTCATATCATGTTCTTAAAATGTCATTTCCATTTTCCTTTGGGGATATCCATGTTCCTCCCATACCAAAAGGTTTTCTATGAAAAACTTTTCATAAAAAGTGACGTCAATTTATGAAACATTGAATTTTACTCCTCTAAGAATAATTATTTTCCACTCAAGAAGAATGATTTATTATGTCCATGTATGATTTCCCATATTCATTTGGGAACCAAAAAGTTTATTCATGAATGTATGGTTTATAAAATCCTTATGAACCCATTCTCTTCCTTGTGTTTAATTCATGATCTTTATTTATATACATTCTATGTGGCATGAATGATTATGTTAATGTTATGATGTGATGGGTGAGAATAAAAATATATATCCCTCAAATTAATTGAGTAATGTGATTCATGTCAGGTGATTATTTTTATTATGCATGAAAATGATTTTATATTTTTTCACAGTGACAATGTTATGATTATTCACATATGTTATGGATGAACATGATTCTATATTTTTTTAACAAATATGTGTAGTATTTGACCACTAAACCCTGATGTTTTATTTTTATTTATTTCTATATCTAATGCCTTTATCCATTGTTTCGATCATCATATTATTGATAATCATATTCTTAAGTTATGATGATGAGTATTATTCTCACTCATGTAATATTGATTCATGTCCATTATTCCTCCTCTTACTAGGATTTCAGATCACCCATTTCATTAATGCATATCCTTAATTGATTACTTGTAATAAGGAGAACATGATGGATTCTAAGAAGATAGAGAAGAAGTAATTAAACAATATCTATGTTTTATTATATAAAAGTTATGTATGAGCCTAATTTTCCCAAGAAACTAATATATTTGATCATATATTTGTAACACTATTGTGTTGTTTATGTTTAAATTGACGTAATAGTTATGTAATAATATTTAAGGTCTCTATAGTTTGTGTTATATCACAATTTAGTTAATTTGGAAATTAGGATTAGAAAAAATTAGTGAAAACCATTATTTACTAGTAAGTATATATGACAATCCGAGAATATTTTTTAAAAAAATGTACAAACATAAGGATCCCATAAGATATGAATTTGGATTTAATTACACAAAAAATAAATTATTTATTCCTGATTTGTGAAATTACGTTTTGTTCATAAATTTTAAATTTTAGAAAATTGTGGTAACTTAGAGAAACCAATCCAACAGACCATGTGAGTTATAATGCAATGATATCCTGAATGAAAACCCTTATTCCATGGGAGGTGGATTTCAAAAATTCTTTCAAAATGATTACCCAGTTGTCTCAGGATATGAATAATAGCCTGAATCACGTGGAATTCATTCCATCTCCCAGGAAGTATTAACTAGCCATTGAGTCATTTATATACAAAATTCAATATATGTTTATTTTTATTTCCAATCCCCTTGTTTTAAAATAGTGTGTTACCTCAATGGAGAAGATATTTTTTGTGAGCCACTATACTAAGAAGGAGAAGGTGAATCTGGACCTTTATCATTTAGATGGAGTAGCCTATCAATGGTGGGAATTGATTAATAACACCCTTCTAAAGGATGAAATTGAAGAGATGAATTGGGAATACTTCATGAAAATATTTCTTGCCAAGTATTTCCATTGAAATATTCAAATAATGATATAGAGAGAATTAAAAGGGGTAAAATAAAAGTAAGGTCAATCAGTTATGGATTATGAGGAAAACATCACAAGACTTTGAATATACGCCTGTGATTTTTATTAATAATGATAGAAAAATAGGGAGATTATTTAGTGGTTTAAAACCAAAACATTGAAATGATCTAGCTATCTAGGACTTTGGGAGATATAATGAAGTGGTTTAATGTTATCTCAATACAATTATGGAGTTCATAGAATGGTCCCATGGTTTTGATTATAAGAAGAGAAGAATGGACTTTCGAGCTGATGGTTCAAATGAAAATAGAGTAAAGAGGACCCAACTACCCACATGTCAAAAATGTGGGAAGAAGTATCATTGGAATTGTCTGAAATGGATGGAAAAATGATTCAAGTGTGGGAGGGAAGTCCACCAATATCATTAATATCAAAGAGATAGGAAGAATCCAACCAATATAATAGAGGAAAGGATGAAACCTCAAACTTCACAACTTATGGTTCAATGCTTTAACTATATAGAGGAATGAAACTAAAAAATATTGTGATATAATCCTTGTTTCAATGAAGTTAATCAGAATGAGAGGCACCCAAATTCAAGGGAGAAAGCGAAATTTTATTCCATCACTATTGCTGAAGTGGAGAAAAAAAAGTCATACAAGGTACACTTCGTATTATATCAAGAATGGTATAAGTTTTATTTGATTATTGTTTTATGAATTAATTTATAACATAAAAGTTTTTAATAACTAGTGAAATGAATCCCTAATACCTTGAAGTAGAAATATCCATAAAAAACCTAGTGGTGAAATAATTGCAACCCAGGTGTTTGACACTTCTAGTCTTGGAATATGTGGGAAGATTCTTCCAACGCATATTATAATATATCCCTTGGTTGAATTCCACACTTTACTTAGCATGATTTATATATCATTATAAAGGGAATAATTAATTTTTGGTAACATCAAATATCATTTCATATTTCGAACCATCCAATTATCCTCTAGAAATTCAAGGAAGATCATAAGCCCCCTTTGGAAAATCCATCAACGGTGAATGTGTTGATACCCTACAGTGAATCATACTTTTCCCAAATGAATGAGTCAAAGGAAGGTATAAAACAAGAGGAAATTCTCATTATTAGGGAATACACAGATGTATTTATAGAATAGGTACCCAAAATTACCCTAGATCGTGAGGTAGAGTTATCAATATAGATCTTACTCAGAGCCACTCCTTTCTCAAAATTCCCCATTAGGATAGCCCCAATGGAACGTGAAGAGTTATATAAGAAGCTGCAAGGTAATGTAGAGAAATGGTTAATAATCTGCAGTGCATCACCTTCAGGTTCACCAATTCTCTTTTTCAAAACGAAATATGGATCAATGATGCTATGTATCGATTACCGTGAGTGCAACAAGATCACCATAAATAACAAGTATCCCTTACTAAGGATTGAGGGATTGTTCAATCAACAATGAATATATCAATAATTCTAAAATATGGATCTTTGTTCTGTATATCATCTATTGAAGGAGAAGAAGGTAGATATTTATAAGACTATTTTTTTACAAGATACGGGAACTATGTGTTCATAAATATTCCATTTAGAAATACTAATTACCCTAAAATCTACATGGATTTTATAAACACTGTGTTTAGAGACAACCTAAAATAATGTGGTAGTTTTTATCGATGATATTCTCATTTACTCCAAGAGAAGTTATAAACATTAAGAAAATCTAATTATTGTTCTAGAGGCATTAAAGAAGGTGAACATTTATGCTATGTTTAGCAAGTCGGACTTTCAGATATAGTTTGTCACATTCTTAGGGAATGTGATCACAAGTGAGGGAATTTCTATGGACCCTTAAAAATTAATTGACATTGAGGAATGTCTATAACCCAATAGTGTCCTGGATATATATATATATATATATATATATTTGTTTTTTAGATTAGTAGGGTAATATTGATATTTTCTGATAAATTTCCCATGATTGTATATCCCCCTAACTATGTTAACATAGAAAGGGGTAAAGTATGTCTAGAAAGAAGAATGTGGGGAAATCTTTAAAAAGGTCAAGAATAGGATAATCACTATACCAGAACTCAAACTACCAACAAGAGGGAATGTTTTTTGATATACAATGATGATTTATAGAATTTATTAGGTTGTGTACTCATGGAGAATGATAAAGTAATACCCACACCTCACAATAGTTGAAGATCAATGATAAGAACTACCTTATGCATGATATGGAGCTAGAAGCTATGATTGTTTCCTTGAAAATTTTTGGATACCCCCTCTAGGCTGAGAAGATTGACATTCATACTGATCACAAGATCCTAAACTATATATTCACACAAAATAATTTCAACATGAATCAAAATATATTTTTAGAGTTAATAAAGAACTACGATTTCTCTATCCACTACTATCTAGGAAAGTTGAACAAGTTAGATGATGATAATAGTAGAAAAGTACCTTCCACTCTGTCTATGATGTGGTTTGAGAAAGACCCTATCATCATGGAAACGAAAAGGGTGGATTTTGAAGTCATAAAGATAGGGAATAAATCCTACCTTTCTTAAAATATTTTCCGAACCATCCAGCCAAGAGAAGATTCAAGAGGAACAAAGGGATGACCCAGAGATACAAAATTAGGTGAAATAAGTAAATGAAAGGAATATACTTGAGTTTAAAATCATGGATGATGGTGTGATTCAGTTTAAAAGAAGGGTTTGTGTGACTTAATTAGCTGAGATAAAGAAGGAGCTACTGAATAATTCACATAGCTTATCCTTCTCCAACTATCCTGGAAGCACCAATATGTATCGTGATCTTCAAGAACACATATGGTGGCAAAACTGAAATAGGTATATTTTTTAGAATGTATTAATGTGCATGGTATGTTAGAAAGTTAAATCACAGTGAAAAAAGTCGAAAGGTATGATACTAGAATGGTCTATACCCACATGGAAATGGGAGAACATCACTATGGACATTATCACATGTCTCATGAAATCATCTAAAGGAAATAAAACTATATTTCTTTTTGTGGATAGAAACACAAGGAATAACCACTTTATCTCTATTTGGTAGTATTTATTGGTTGAAAAACAATTCTATGATATATTTAAAGGAAGTATTTAGGATCCACAGGGTACCACTTTAAATCATCTCTGATATTGATCTGAGGATTATTTCTAAATTCCTATGAATTATTTGACATGCTTTAAGTACTGAATTGAATTTAAGAATGACCTATCACCCCCAAAATTATGGTCCCTCTGAAATTACTATATAGTCTCTCGAGGACATTCTATGATCCAACTCAATGGAATTCAATGGTGGGTGGTCATGGAATCACCCATTGGTTGAGTTCTCATATAGAAATAGCTTCCACTCGAGTATTCAAATGGATATATATGAATCTATCTTTGGGAAATAATGTAGAAATCCATTTTAGTGGGATGATATTGGTGAATGCATGTTATAAGGACCTGAACTTGTGAACGATATGATATTTAAATTTTACGAAATCCAAAATCAGATAAAATCTTCTCAGGTAAGGCAGAAGAGATTTAATGAAAACCATCAAAGGGGTATGGAGTTTTATGTTGGAGAAAAATTCTTGCTTCAAATATCACCCTGGATTAGACTCATTTGGTTTGGAAAGAACTGGAGGATTATCCCACGGTACATTATCCTCTTTGAGATCCTTGATCACATAAGATAAATATCCTATTTCCTTGCACTTCCACCAAACATGTCTCAAGTTAATGATGTGTTCCATGTATCACTATTGATGAAGTACATACCCAATCCCTCACATGTAATAAATATTTAGGGGGTTCAACTAGTGAATGACCTATCATTAGAAAAATATCAGGTGAAGATCTTAGACTATAGAGACAGAGTTCTACGCAACATGAAAAACCAACCTGTAAAATTGTTGTGGAGGAACTATAAGTATGAAGAGGTGACTTGGGAACCATAGGAATAAATGAATAATAAGTAAACTCACCTATTATCATCTATGTATATGAGTTAAAATTTCTCGGATGAAATCTCAAACAAGGGAAATATGTAATAACCTTGTGTTTTTAGTCAAATTTGTTTGTGAATAATTTTTTTGTATTATATTATATAATATTATACACATAAAAAATATGTAGAAATCAATAATGACTATGTATCATAAAAAAAATACTATTATATTAATCATCAGTGAAACCAATTAAAATTCCAATCATTAAAACTTAACAAAAACTATATAATAGAAAAGCTAAAAATGGAAAATATGGATTTCCCTAATGTTAAAGAATCACCGAACCCAATGAAAAAACTATAGAGAAGAAGAAAAACATTAGTAAAAAATATTCATTACAAAATATGGTAATATAGAACCTTTAGAGGAATTGAGTAGAATATTTAGTGAATGAATTATGTGGTGTTCATAGGAAGTAAAGTGGAAATTGGAATAGTAATATGATTATTATAAATAGTAACCTCACTGTTGAAATATAAATTTTACCTCAAATAATAAATTTTTAAAAAAATTAACATGATTATTTTTGTAAATATAAATTTTATAATTCCTAAAAAATTAATATAATTATTAAGAAACTCACAGAAAATATAATCACAATTTTAATAAACTCTATTTTATAGTATTTCATAAAATTAATAATCATTAAAAAAAATTTATACTTAAATATTTTATAAATATGTTTTTATAAAATGATTATAAATTTTGAAATAATAATATCTAAATTATTCAAGGGTGGTTTATTGTTAATTTTCTGAAATATTTGAATTTTCAGGTGAGTAGTAAAAAAATAAATTTTCACGTAACCGATGTAACTCAAATTGAGTCATTGACGATGTAATAATTACATGGTACTTTCTAGGAATTATATTTCTACCACTGTATACTTAATTTCAAAAATGGTTCATTAAAATAACATATACAGAATTTTCAAACATAAAAATAGATTTCCAAAATCTAAAGTCAAAAGTGATTCCTTAAAATAATAAATTTTATTTCGTTCCACCTTTATTTTTAAAAAACTAATGAATTAGAATTTTAAAGGTGATTTAAAGTATTAAAATAGTTATATTATATTAATATATGATTTATACTATAAATCAATCAATATTACATATTTTACCTTTGTTATATTATTTTATTCAATATTTTATTCTAAAAATACAACTCCCCTCAAGTATAAATATCACCCCTCAATACTCTTGGAAAACAATCCTCCCACCCATTAAAAAGACAAATATCTACCCAAATATTCTCTCTTAAGCGTCTTATAATCTATATTGATATTCTAGGGTAATCCAAATCTAATCACCAAGGAGTAATAGTGTGTTAAAAGGGCAGCTACATAGAGGACTAAGCAAGTTCTGATCCACTTTTCTCTCTTTTTATTTCTTCATCCTATAATCATTCACTTTCCACCAAACCATTCAGAAAAAAATATTAAAATAGTTAAATAAGTAGTGTGTTAAAATTATATTTAGGATTTTAACCTAATTTATGTGTGATACATGTATATGAATATATAACTGTTAAACTTCTTCTTCCTACTACCCTGATAATATCCCGTAAAAGGTTGTTTAACCACATGCAAAGAAATTGACAAGTCAAAAAATATAAACATAATCATAGATTAATATTATAAAAAATATTTAATATATAAATGTGTAATTATATGAATTATATGTTTATATAGTTAATTATACCATTTTAGAAATTATATTTATGAAAATAGTGAAATCAAAGTGAACTAGATTTTTTAAGACAAAAATGATATAAAAAAGATTCAATTTATTCAATAGATATGAAGAAATATAATCCAATGATTAAAATAGATAAATATGTTTTTTATGAGTTACTTAAAGTGAAACTGATTGTTGCCTATCAACCATTCAAGGTTTCGGTGCTCTTATAAGGTGTATAGCCGCACTCAGGTCAAATCCTCGAAGATGATACTTTTTAATAGTCTAATGTTTTTAGTTGATTGTATTTTGATTGGGGAGTTTGTTTGCAGAGCGTAATTGAAATGATTTATTGATTAATATTTAGTTTAAAACTTCTTAAATATTTGGATGAGTTCATCATTAGGTAGTTATGCTTGTGATATCCTTGAGCTTTGCTTTATATTGCATTAAATTAACACCCACTTCACAAGATGACGTTGATTAGAAATACTATGTGTTAAGGCTTTAATAAAAGCATCGAATTACCTTTGGGTTCTAATATCAATCATTAAATGTTTATGGTAGTGTATTTATGGTTCCAATAATCCATGTAAACCACCTGTTAAACCAAACAAGTCATTAATCCATGACATGTTAAGTCCAACATACAAAATGTTAATTCCAAAAATACTCATCAAGAAAAAGATCTCAATCGCTTAACATATCTAAATAATGACACCCAAAATGGTATATATTTTCATCCATTTAAATAGTTATTAATATGGTAATTTTTATTTTTGGGTATGAATTATAAATAGAATAAAAATAACGGGACAAGAAAAGAGTTGTGCACTGAACACACACACACACGAACAGTGATGAGAATTAAAAACAAACATTAGATTGAATGGTAAAACTAAAGGAGGTTAGGGGATTAAACTTTATTTAAACAATTTTAAGAACATTAATATTAAATAATAGAGCGTGGATTATAAAAATATAATATGAAGAAGTTAATTTCACTAAAATATAATTAAAAAAACAACACTTACGAGATTATAAATGAAGAAAAGCACAAAAGTAAAAGGAAACAAATAGATGAGGAAAGGTATCTGAAGTGAAACCTTGAGTATGGAAGGTCCCCCAAAGACATTGAAAAATCATTGGTCATTCAAATTGATGCTCATATATTCTTAAATTCAAACTCTTTTTAAAGGAGATGAGGGGGTGTATTTAAAGTCCAAGGTGGTGGACCGTTTGCATTCCAAAACTACCCCTCCACTTGGTTTGCCACTTTGATAAAATTGAACGCCGAATTTAGAGATATAATATTCTTAGAGGTTTTAGATAATTATCTCCTCTGTCTAATAGGAAACTTTGGAGGCCATTGGACATAAGCATCCATAGTTATGGTGGTTTTGTTAAACAATTTTTATCTTTCCATTTCAGTATAAATATTTTGATGACCAAAATGTGAATGGATTTTTGAATAAGAAGATTCATTCAAATAAAAATTATTTCTTAAAAAATTCAAACATATATATCTCCTATTTCACACTGAAAATTACCAGGTTGATATGATGATTAAATCATGAGATATTTCATGAATAATATCTTGATTTTAATTTTCCTCCAGAATGGTGGGCTAGAATTCAAAGCATATGTTGCGACCATTTTCCATGTAGTTAGAACCTTAAATTTTTATCCAAGATTATATTGGATAATAAATAACATATGGTGTAGTTTCATAAAATTTGGGCTTCGGGATTTATAACTCAATCATCATGGCTGGTCCAGTTTCTTCACAGTCTCGTTGGGTCTTCTTGCGTGGACCATATGACCCTTAAAATAGAGGAATTGGACACTAATTCATTATAATGATATGTTGTAAATTGAATATGGAATCCTAAAAAACAATAATCATGGAAGGTATATTAGTATGGTAATATTTATAATTTAAATAGTAAACTTACTCAATTGGACTACTTTTAAAAATGCTCACAAATTACTTTTCATATTTAAACATTAATATTTCACAAAAATTATGAAAATTTTATATAAAATCAATTAAGGGAGTATATAAAATTTATTGAAAATATTAATAACATCAAATACCCCACACGTAGTCTTGTGCATGTCCTCACGTGCAACAAATAAAAAATATGACAAAATCATTTTCACTCACCAACTAATATTAAAATTTTGTTTTCCCTAATCAGGGGAGGTTTAAAAAATTTCACTTATCCATATTTCATTCCACCACAAGTAGTTATAGAAACAATGTTCCAAAAATTATTCATTTTTTCATGCTCAAATTTAGAAATGTAAAATGGTGGCACACAAAACATACTTCTCTCAAGATGATAAAATTAATTTATGGAGCCTCTCTACTTCACCAACCAAAAGTGATAATCTTAGAGTTTTCGAGAGCTCTAAACTTCCATTACCTATCCTAAAGTTCTAAAAAACTAAATAGGTATTTTTATGTGTTTTTCTATGGATATGGGATGGTAGGAAGATGATATCCAAGAGAGAGAATAATAGGGGTAAAACACCAACATGGGTAAAACAATGCACAATTTTTTTGAAATGAAACCTGAAAGGAAATGGAAACACATATTTAAAAAGGAATTATTGTGTGATGAAGGACACAAGGGAGGAAGAAAATTTTAAGGGGATGCGAAGATAAAATATATACAAAAAACAAAACGTATCCTAATGACATAAGGGTTCATTATTTTTATTTTTTCAAAATTTAATCTTGAAACAGATCTCACACACATATCCCATCCCATGATTGATCTCCTCATGATAATATTTGTAATAGTTTTGAAAATATCAAATGTCAAGGAAGAAGTGATTTTTTAACCACCCAAGTCACAACCCATTCTTATTTTGATTTTATTTAATTTTTTTAATTTGTTTTTGATATTTTGTTTTTGATATTTTTTTGAACACATTTAAATTGTACAAGATAAACATATATACATTCCAAAAACTCACTAAATGATAACCTATCTTATTAACACACACTAAAGTAGGAAATTCAGATTGAAGGTCCACAAACTCAAGACTCAAAAATAGGGGTGAAAAACACACATTTTGAAAAGATGGACATAGGTGGCCTTGGAATGAAAGTAACTGCTATTCCTCACAGGTGGGGAAAATTAGTTTCCAAATCAAAAATTAACAATTCAAAACTTGTTGGTGTTGGGTCCACTAGGATTGATACCCTGAGAGTGGGGGGGGGGGAATCAGGGTAGGACATATTAAAAAAACTTCCCCTATTGATCCTGTTTCAATGTTAAGAAATATCTTTTCTCTCTCTTTCCTGTATCAAGGTATAAAAAGAAATTAAATCATGCACAGGACACATAAATTTTTACATGGTTCACCCTCACTGGGCTACTTCCAAGGAGCATACCCCGACAATGTTCTGATGTACCCAATCCTCTATAAGTGCAATACTGTTTACAAGTTCAAAGTAGACTCACTTTCCCTTCTGGTTTACAACCACTCACTATATGAAAGCTCACTACTCTCTCAATTGAAGTGTGCTCACTGCATCTTTAGAAGATACACTCAATGTTTATTGACCTGAAGGTATATTCATAATCACTAATGAAATATGCATCTTTTACTATTGATAAATGCTCTGTTTATGTTAAAATTTCACCTATAGATGAATCTCACTTTTCACTGAGTGTACCGAGAAACTAAAAATCTTTCACTTAATCCTTACTATGACTTGCACATAACTTTAATTCCTTGCGCACAAGATTCCACTTTTGTCATGAAAATCCTTTTGCGTGCATAATAAATCTTTTACGCAACTCAAATGTTACTCGCAACTTTATTATCCTGTGTGTAACTCAAAATATTTCGCACTACTCCCTTTGTATGAAATTCTTACACAATACGGTGCTCAGATTATCTCTATGTGTTGAGCTATCTCGAATGAGGGGGGTCACATCATATTTTTAGGCATTCCTAAAACCTGTGCGGAAGATTCAACCTTTTTCATGCAAGTTCCTATTTGAGCATGAAAAACCCCAATTTGACATCGGCTTGGGCGTCTAAGATTCCTTTGAGAGTGCAATACCTCGTTTTACATAACCTTGGGCGTGCAAGTTTCCTTCGTGCAACATCCTCTATCACACCCATTTTCAAAGCTTTCATGCACATCATACATTTTCCATTTTTGACGTTTTTCTCCTAAAACATGCCTTGTGCACAAGTTTCCAAATCACCCAATATCTTGCATGGAACTTCCTTTTCCCAAAACATGTTTCTCCATTTTCGGATTTTGAGGCCCAAAAAAATTGGCAAACACTGGGAAACGATTCCACCTTAGATCTGTTCTTTTTATACCACCTCCAGATCATCCATTCCTTTGTCATCGTTCTTTTTCAACATAGTTTTTATAAAATATCTATGGAACTCGATAAATCACCAAGTAATCCCCCTTTTTCAACAAAATTAACAATGTGGTCTGCTCTGTCAACAATCACAACATGGAGGTTTGCTTTGTCAACAAACACAATCCCCTCAAAAATTCTACAATGATACCCTGATGGACTTTTTCCTAACATTTGGGTTTGACACAATATTATTTATCCAAATATATGATTAAAAAAATTATTTTTGAGATGAAACCATGTCTTTTGACTCCCTAAAATGGTTGGACAAAATGTCAAAACTGGATGGTAAGTAAGTATGACTTGTTTTTTTACATTTTTTTTATTTTTTAGTTTTTTTAGTGTTTTTATATTACACACCCATACAAAATATAAAGAGTAAATAAAAATGTGGTGAGGAATGTGGTAAAAAAACAAAATGAGAATGAGTGATGAAGAAGAAGAAAGAGAGAGAGAGAGAGAGAAGAGGATTTAAAGGGAAATAGGTGCCCCGTGGTTTGGATTTGGTGGGTTTCCATCTCCATCCAGTGGTGGGTCAACTGTAGAAGTTGGGGTTCTGATGGATTTCAATGTGGTTCCAGTAATTCGTGTACTCTCATGGTTATGCTTTAACCGATGTCCATTAACTGTAAATTTCCTTTTGGAAGAGGGGTCTTGGACTTGCACTGCACCAAATGGGTAACCATTAGTAAGAACAAAAAGACCTTCCCAATGAGAATTAAGTTTACCTGGGTGAATTCAAATTGAGAATTGAAGATCATTACTTTTTCACCTTCATGAAATACTTTTTGTAGGATGTGTTCGTCATTGAGTGCCTTGGATTTTTCTTTATAGAAATTATAATTCTCATTGGATTCAAGTCGAAGCTCCTCCAGTTCAGCCAATTGCAAAAATCTTTCTTCACTAGATTTTTCGCAATCAAAATTACAAGTTTTCACATCCCAAAAAGACTTATGTTGTATTTAAACTGCTTAATGACATTCTTTACCAAATACTAGCTTAAATGGAGACATCCCAGTGGGTGTTTTTTAAGAAGTTAGATAATCCCAAAGTGTTTCACCAAGTCTTTCAGTCCAGTCTTTTATGGTGGGTTTTACAATTCTCTCAAGCACTATTTTCACTTCTCTATTGGAACCTTAAACCATGCCATTTGTTTAGGGGTTATATTCAGTTGATGTTTCATGTACAACACCATTATTTTTCAAAATATATTCAATGGACTTATTAAAAAAATGGGTTCCTAAGTTACTTATCATGGCACGTGGTGTGCCAAATCAGTGGAAGATGTGTGTCTTTAGGAACTCAATAACAGTATGTGAATCATCCTTTCGAGTGGGTTCTTCCATGACCCACCTATAAACACAATCAACCACAAGATGGATGTATGATAATATATTGTAAGGGGGAAATGGTCCCATGAAATCAATTCCCCAAACATCAAAGATATCACAAACAATTAATGGATTTTTGGTCATTTCATTTATCTTTGAAATTTTTCCCAACTTTTGGCAAGTGGGACATTATTGATAGAACTAACGTGAGTCCATAAAGAGTGAAGGACAAAAGAATCCAGAGTCTAGTAAATTTTGGTAGGTCCTTTTTGGTCCAATATGGCCACCACCAGGAATTGAGTGACAAAATTCTAATATGGAAGAATGTTCATTTTCATCAACACATCTCTTAATTACCATGTCTTCCGTTTTTTTCCAAAGTTTATTTTCTTCCCAAAAATAGTATTTTGAATCACTTTTCAACATCAATTTTTGGTCTTTTGAAAACGTTTTAGGAAAGACACCAGAAACCAATTAATTTACAATTGGGGCATACCATGGTATTTTTGGAGTGAGAGATGAAAGGTGCTCAGTGGGGAATTCATGATCAATGTTTTCTGAAAGACAAGAATAAGAACTTATACTCAAGTGATCAGACACAAGGTTTTCTTTTCCCAGTCTGTCATTTATTTCACGATCAAACTCTTGGAGAATTATAATCCATCTTATTAGCCTCAGTTTTGAATCACTTTTCTTGAGTAAAAACTTTATAGCATAATGGTCTTTGTAGATGATGATTTTGTCACCTAAAAGTCCAGCCCAAAATTTATCTAAGAAAAAAACCAATTCTAAAAGTTCCTTTTCAGACACATTATGATGATATTGAGTTTCATCAACGACTTCATCAGAAGCATCACACATCAACTCAAAGGGTAAAGACCAATATTGGGGTTGGATTATTAGGGCATATGTAAGAGCAATTTTGAGTTCAATGAAGGATCTCTTACAAACCTCATAGAAATAGAAAGTGACATCATTTTGGAGAAACCTATTGAGTGAGAGGGAAATCCTACTGAGGTTATGGATGAATCGCCAATAGAAACCGGCATGACCGAGGAATGAATGGATGTCTCAAATAGAGGTTGGTTCAGGAAGTGATTATATCACTTCAATTTTGGCAAGATCAACTTCAATAACAAATTTTGAAACTATGTGACATAGAGAAATCCCATTTTCAACCATGAAGTGACATTTTTCAAAATATAACACAAAGTTACACTTGACACACATCTGAAGGACCAGAGAGAGTGAAGGAAAGCACGATTCAAAAGACTCACCATAAATGGTAAAGTCATCCATGAAGTATTCCATGAAATGTTTAATGAATTCAGAAAAGATACTCATCACACACCTCTAGAATGTTGCAGGAGCATTGTAAATGCCAAAATGCATTCTCCTATATGCATATGTTCCAAAGGGGCATTTGAAAGTTGTGTTTTATTGGTCCTAAGGTGTGACTGGGATTTGGAAGTAGTCGGTGTATCCATCAATAAAGTAATAGTGCGACTTTCCAGCTAATTGTTCCAGCATTTGATCACAGAATGGGATAGTATAGTGATCTTTTCATGTTTCAACATTCAATTTCCTATATTCGATGCACACACACCATTTGTTTTCACTCATTTTGTGACTACCTCCCCATGTTCATTTGTGACAACATTTATCCCACCCTTCTTTGGTATAACTAGATTTGGACTAACCCATTCACTATCAGAAATTGGGTAGATAATACCACCTTAAAGAAGATTGGCGATCTCTTCCCCTAACTACCTCAAGTATGAGTGGATTGAGTCTTTTTTGTGGTTGTCTAATTGTTTTTGATGATTCCCTAAGGTGGATGTGATGCATGAAATGAACAGGGTTGATTCATAGAATGTAATCTAGGGTCCAACCTGAGGCTTTTTTGTTTTCCTCTAACACCTGAAAAAGTTTTAAATCATTGGTTTTAGTAAGTGAATTAGAGACAATGATAAGATATGAGTGATCATGGAAATGGAATGCATATTTTAGGTGTTAAGGAAGAGGTTTTAGATTATTATCATCTTTAATTTTTGAGTTAGACAACTCATAATGGAGGAAGGGAAATCTGTTGTTTCAGATTCATTTTCTTTAATAATGTCCAAGGTGGAGTAGTAGAGATCATAATTGATGTGGGATTCAAGAGAGTTTTCAAGTTTCTCTAGATTGATGGAGTCTATGAATGAAAGGTCCACATCAAATTAACTATTTATGACATTGTTAATCATGGTGAAGATTTCACAAGATCCTTTGTCATTAGAACCTAAAGAACATTTTGGTTCTCACTGTAATTAGGAATGGTCTTCCTATAATTAGGAGAGATCAAGAAGAGTTCGTCTCACCTTCCATGTCAAGGACATAGAAATCATAAGGGAAGATAATATCATTAACCCGACAAGGAAATCCTCAATTATTCCCTTAGGACTAGTAGTGCTTTGATTGGATAAATGAATGACAACACCCGTTGGATGTATGGGACCAATAACAAGGTTGGAGAAGATGGATTTGGGCATGATATTAATTGAGGCTCCTAGGTATATGGGTGCATCATCATAGTTGGAACTTCTAATTTGGCATGGAACTGCAAAGGTTCTTGGATCATTTAATTTTATGGTAATATACTGTTGGGTGGAAACATTTTAAAAGGTCCTAAGTTACCTCTTATGGGTTCACAATTAATTAAGAAACATGGAAAACTTAGGGATTTGTTTTATGGAATCTAAGAGGGGAATGTTGACTTCAACACATCTAAACATGTATAGAATTTCAGGATCAGGTTCAAAGGAATTATTTGGATTAGAAATGGATTGAGGAAAGGGAATTGGGTTACTAAGGGAAATGAAAGGAGGTGACGGAATGGATTTAGATTTATTTTCAAGTTTATTTGTCATTTAATTTTCTTGGTCAATATTTGAAATAAGGGTGGAGGACTTATCTTGATTCATAGAATTTTGCTTACCCGATCTAAGCTCAATTTCACATACATTACCCTTGGGGTTGTGTAATGGTTGAGTTGAGAGTTGGGAAGAATTTTATGGTCGCTTCTGACTCAGGTGGGATGCAAGTAAAACTATTTGGGTTTTAATGTTTTTAAGTCTCGAATAGGTGAAGGAGTCAAAATCTTCCAATGCACTTTCCCATGCTTTCATGGAAGAAGAGGCTAGTCGTAGATTAGGATTACCCTTATTTTGGTTCTTGAGAAAGCGATTGTATGGTTTGGGAAATGGGAAGGCTTTCCAGAATAGTATAAGCCTGGAAGAGCTGGAGGAGTATTTCAACTTTGCTGTTAAGGATAAAAAAGATAAGGTTTTTTGAAGTTACCAACACCTTGACCATATTGAAATTGGTTTGGGTTTTGAGAAGGGAATTGAGGGGGATGAGAGATGGGATTACCATACCTTAGGCCTTGGTTATAAGAAGAAGAGAAGGGCTCAAAGTGAGGTTGGTTGAAGTTTCTAACAAACTGACCTGATAGTTGGGGGTTAGTGTTCTGCTGTGCATAAGCTGCATTGAGCTCCATTGGTATAAATGAATCAGAGGGATCCTCTTGAAGTTGTGTACATGTGTATGTTGGATGATATTGGGAGATAAAAATTCCATAGTTCTTGATAGGTCAAAGATACATTAATTGTGGAGAAGATGAGGTTGGGGCTTTGGAAGCCACAACTAGTTGTCGCACAAGACCCGTAAGTTCACGTATCCACTCTCTCATCTTGTTTGGCCCTATAAATTGATTATCTTGAGCTTTTTAGAAATGCGCATGTGCTCGAGTATGGAATTATTGTGTTTTTGTAGCAATGTTACTTATGAGATCTCTTACAGTTGTAGGGGTTTTATCAACAAGAGCACCACCAATTGCGGCATCAATGAGAGTTCTCACAATGGCCAATAACCCCTCATTGAAGTATTGGATAAAATGTTGGTCAGGGATTTGGTGGTGTGGATAGGTTGAAAAAATATTTTTGAACATATCCCAGTATTCAGGGAGTGATTCATTAGGTAATTGACGGATACCACTAATGTCCATTTCGATAGAAGAAATACGAGAAGCATGAAATAATTCCTCTAAGAAGAGTCACTTCATGTCATTCCACGTGGCCATGGAACCGGGATAAAGGTAGTAGAGACATGACTTATCAGGGTCAGATTGGGAGAAATGGAATGCTCGAAGTTTGATTTGTTCCTCAGAAACACCTTGAGGCATCACGGTAGAGCATAACACATGAAACTCTTTAAGGTGGAGATGTGGATCCTCACCAGCTAGCCCATGGAAATGAGAAATAAGATGAATAAAACTTGATTTGAGTTCTATGTCAGCCTCTATGTTTGGATATTGAATACCAAGAGGTTGGTAATTCATATCAGGGTAACAAGTTCTTTATGTGTTTGTTCCCTCGGATTTCCCATTTTAATTAAACTGGTTGGGGAAGGAATGGTTTTTGAATTAATTGATTATCTCTTATGTTCCTACTATGTTGGAAAAGTGTTCACTCAATTTCAGGGTCAAAAAAATCTAAGGGATTGTTTGGGAGGATATAGGGCATTTAGAGAGATGTTCTATGGAAACTAAAGATAGGTTTTTCTGTGTATGTTTTTTTCAATTTTTTTAATATTTTTTTAGTTTTTTATAGTAACTAGAAACTAATGACAACATAAAGCACCATCCCCAAAATGGATCCATTTGAAAGCACGACAGATTGTCACCTATCGACCGTTCATGGTTCTGGTGCTCTACTAATGTGTATAACAACACTCAGGTGGAATCCTCAGTGATGATAATTTTTAACAGTCGAATGTTTTTAGTTGATTTTATTTTGATTGAGGGGTTTGGTTGACGAGTTTAATTTAAATGATTGATTGATTCGGATTGATTTAGCAATTTGATAAATATTGGGATGATTTCATCATTAGGTAGTCAATCTTGTGATATCTTTGAGATTTGATTTATATTGTATGAATTTAACACCCAATTCATAAGATGACGTTGAGTAGAATTCATAAGTGGTAAGGCTTTAATCCAAGCCTTGAATTAAACAAAACAAGTCATTAATCCATGACATGTTAAGTCCAACATACACAATGTCAATTCAATGAATACTCACCAAGAAAAATCTCTCAATCGCTTAACATATCTAAATAATGACTCACACAATGGTAGATTTAATCATCCATTAATATGGTTATTAATATGGTAATATGTATTTTTGGTGATAAATTATAAATAGAATAAAAATAATGGGATAAGAAAAGAGTTGTGCAGTGAACACACACACACGAATGATGATGAGCATTAAAAATGAACATTAGATTGAACGAGAAAGTGAAAGAAGGGAAGAATATTCAACTATAATTAAACTATTTTAAGAAAATTAATATTAACGAATAGAGGGTGGATGATTAAAACAGAATATGAAGAAGAAAATTCCACTATAATAGAATTACAAAAACAACACTTACGTGATTACAAATGAAGAAAAGCATAAATGTTAAAGCAAAAAAAGAGATGAGGAAAGGTATCTCAAGTAAAAAAATGAGAATGGAAGGACCTACAAAGATTTTGGTATAGCTGTGGTCATGCCAGTTTATCCTCCTCTCTTCTGAAATGCCAACTCTTTTGAAAGAAGAAGAGGGGTTGTATTTATAGCCCAAGGTGTTGGACTGTTTACATTCAAAACTATCCCGCCAATTGGCTCGCCACATTGATAAATTAGAAATCCTAATATCGAGATATTATCTTCTTACATGTTTTAGATAAATATCTCCTCTTTCTACTCTAAAAAGTTGGAATTCATTAGACTTAAGGAGCCAACGTTATAGCAGTTTTATTAAAAACTTTTAATATGTCCATTTCAATCCAAACTTTTTGAAATCCAAAATCTGAATGGGTTTTTCAAAAGGAAGATTCCATAAAATCGGAATTCTCTATTCAAAAAATTATTCTGCCTATATCTCCTCTTTTACACTAAAAAATATCATCTTTATTTTTTGATTATATCATGAGATATGTCTTGAATAGTATATGGATTTTAATTTCCATCTAGAATGGAGGGATGGAATTAAAATCATAAGTTGGGCCCCTTGTCTGTGTAGTTGGACCCTAAATTTTTTATCCATGTTTATTTTGAATAATAACGACCATATGGTGTAGTTTCATAAAATTTGGGCTTTGGGATTTAGAAACGTAACTCAATCATCATGGCTGGTCCAGTTTTTTCACAATTTCTTTGGGTCTTCTTGTGTGGACCATATGACCCTTAAAATTGATAAATTCTCCATTTTTTCCTTCTAATTCTATGTTAGAAATTGAATAAATAATCCAAAAAAACAAGAATCAGACAAAGGGAATCATTAGGGTGATATTTATAAAAAAATATTAAACAGACTCAATTGGACTACTTCTAAAAATGCTCAAAATTTACATTTCATATTTAAACATTAATATTTCACACAAATTATGAACATTTCACATAAAATCAGTAAAGGGAGTATATAAAAATTTATTAAAATATTAATACCATCAATTACTATATTACACTTCTGGATCAAAGTCTCAATAAATCTATGTATAGAAATAGGGAGGCAGAAAAATGATGAAATAAGGTACGAAATAATGTAAAAGGTTTTCATGAAACCAATCCCTTTATTTGGGTTATTCTAACTTTCTTAGTATTAACGTTCATATTATGTTCTTAAAATTTCTGTTCCATTTTCATTTTGGGATATATATTTTCCTACCATGTAAAAAAAATTCTATGAAAACCCATTTTTTCAGTGCGACTTCAATTTCCAAAAGATCATATTTTACTCCAATTGAAATATTAATTGTCTACTAAATAATATTGATTTATTAAGTATGATTTACCTTATTCATTTAGGAACAAAATAAAAATTATTCATGAATATATTATTTATGAAATCCTAATGAAACCCATTATCCTCTTTGGGTTTACTTCATGACTTTGATTGATATATGTTCTATGTGTCATGCATGTTTATGTAAATATTATTATGTGATGGGTCAGTTTATAATTATATATCCCTCCAATGCATTGTGTAATGTGATGTATTTCAAAATATTATGTGTATTATTCATGTAAATTATGATATATTTGTTCACAATTACGATTTTATGATTATACACAAATTTTTTTCATAAAGATGATGCTAGTGAGGTATTTGATCAGTAAGACATGATGGTTTATTTTTATACATTGCCACATTACGTGCCTTTATTCATTGTTTCCCTCATGATCTTGATTATATTTCTATTATAATGTTATGATGATGATAACTATTCTCACTCATGTTATATTGATTTATACCCCTTATTCATCCTCTTACTCATCTTTTAGCTTACCCTTTTCATTGATGTATATCCTTAGGTGACTACTTCAACTAAGGAGAACACAAGGACCACTAAAAAGATAGGGAAGAAGCAATTAAATATTATTTGTGTTCTATCATGTAAAAGTTTTGTATGATCATATTTTTTCCAAGACACTAAACCGTTTGATCATGTTTTTGTAACACTATTATGTTATTTACCTTTAAAATGAGGTAATAGTCATATAAGAAAAAGTAGGATTGATATAGTTTATATCAAATCATGATCTAGTTAATTTGGTAATTAGGATTAGAGAATATTAGTGAAAACCCATAGGATAAGTCTATGTATATGTAACCATCCATGAAACATTTTTTTAGAAAATGTTTAAAAATAGGAATCCCTTATGAAATTACTTTGGATTTATTTGTGAAACAGTATGAATTATTTATTCATGATTTGTTTAATTATGTTTTGGTCAAGAAATGTCCGTTTTATAAACTACTGGGAACCAACAGAAACTAATACAACAACCCCTCTGAGGGACAATGCAACAGTTTCCCAATTGAAATCCCCAATTCCATGGGAGGTTGAGTTCAAAAAATCATGGAAATTATTACCTAGTTCTTTCATGCTATGAATAATAAACTAAATCATGTGTATTTTATGAAGTCACCCAAGAAAGATAAAATGGCCATTTATTCCTTTAAGCACTAATGAACACCAATGTTTAGTGGATCTTCTAATCCACTTATCGTGGAAGATTGAGTTAACTCAATGGAGTGGATACTCTATTTGATGTATTATTCTAAACATTATGGGGTGAATTTGGATATTTATCATTTATATGGACAAGAATATTAATGGTAATAATATATTAAGAACACAAAAACAAGGGATGAAATTGAAGAGATAGAGTGTGAATAATTTTAGAAAATATTTCTTATCAAGTATTTCCAATGATCTATTCTTACAAACATGGAGAGGGAAGTTCTAAATATAATGAAAAAGGAAGGTGGATCAGTCACAAATTACATGAAACAATTCACAAGGATTTCAAGATACGCCTTATATTTTTTTTAAAAAATTATATAAAAATATATAGATTCATTAGTGGTTTAAACTATACCATCGATCGGATGTAGCTATCCTAGACTTGAGGAGTTATTAATAAGTGGGTTGATATGAACAAAATGTAGATATGGATTTTGGAGAATGGTCCTATAGTTATGTAGATAAAAAGAGAAGAATGGATTTTTAAGCTGGTGGGTCAAATGACAAAGGAGGAAAGAGGATCCAACTACCCACCTGTAAAAAATGTGGGAAAAAGAAAAATTATAATTGTATCAAAGGGATAGGGAAATGATTCAAGTGAAGGAGAGAAGGCCACCAAGCTCATGAATATCAAAGAGACATGAAGAATCTATCCAATATGATGGACAAAAGGATGAAACCTCCTAATGGACCACCTATGGTTCAATGCTTCAATTGTTGGGAGAAAAATAACTATTCATGTCAGTGTACTAAATCATGTGTATTTGAGGGTAATCAGTGTCAGTTTCCACCAAATCAAAAATATCAAGGAACATCTTTCACCATAACTACTATTGAAGTGGAGAAAAAAATAATGTCATAAAAAGTACACTACCTATTCACTCACGAATGGAAATTTTTTTATTTGATTATGGTTCTTCACATTTCTTTATGTCCTAAAAGTTTTCTATAATTATTGTATTGAAACTTCTATAAATTAAAGTAGATATATAAAAAACACATAGTGGTGCAATAATTTCAACCCAAATGTTTCACTCTTCTTTTATTGGTGTGTGTGGGAAGATTCTTACAAGAAATATCATTGTAATTCCCTTGGGGGAATTAGACACTATATAGGGAATGGAATGAATCTCATTATATAGAGAAAAAAAATCAATTTTTTGGTAAAGGAAATCTTTTTTGATATTCCAAACCATACCATACTCCTCTACAAATTCAAGGATGATTATGGAACTCCACTATAAAATCCTACAATGACGTGGGTGTTGATACCCTATAGAGAAGTAAAACATTCCAAAATGATTGAGTAAAAGGAATATATAAACATGGAGGAAATTCCCATTATTAGGGAATACACTAATGTATTTCCCCAAGAGTTAAATAGACGTCCCCCGATCATGAGGCAAAGTTCTCAATGAAGCTCATACTCAGAGCCACTCCTATGTCAAAATTACCCTACAGGATGGCCCCGATCGATTTGGAAGAGTCAAAAAATTAGGTGCAAGAGAATTTGAAAAAAGGGTTCATACACCCTAGTGCATCACCTTGGGGTGTTCCAATGTTTTTTTTTCAAGAATTGTCACGGATCAATGTAGATGTATATCAATTATTGGGAGCACAACATGATCACCATAAGGAAGAAGTGTCCTCTACTAAGGATTGACGACTTGTTCAATCAACTAAGAGGATCTTAATACTTATCAAAGGTGGGCCTTCATTATGGATATCATCAAATGATGGTGAAGAATGAATATATTCATAAAAATTATTTCTGTACAAGGTATGGATACTATGAGTTCATAGTGTTTCCTTTTAGACTTACTAATTCACCTAAAATCTTAATGGATTGGATTAATAGAGTCTTTAGAGATTACCTTGGAATGTTTTGGATGTGTTTATCAATGATATTATCATTTACTCCTTGATAAAGGAAGAATAAGATGTATATATAATTATTTCACTAGAAACATTAAGGAAGGAGAAATATACACTAATTTTAGCAAGTATGACTTTTGGATGTAGCAAGTCGTATTCTTGGGTCATGTGATCACAACTGAAGGAATTTTTATAATCCCTTTAGAAACAAAGGAAATTGTGAAATGGCCCAGAACCACTAGTGTGATATAAATCCATAGTTTTGTTGGATTAATAGGATACTAATGAATTTTTTTGAGAAATATCTCATGATTTTCTAGACCCCTATCTATGTTAAAATGAAAAGGGGTAAAATATGTCTGTAAGGAAGAATGTGAAGAAAGCTTCCAGAAGATCAAGAAGAGGATAATAATTTCACTTATACCCAGAATTCCAATAGATGGATAAGTTTTTGTGATATACAAGGATTCTACATAGAAATCCATAGGCTGTTTGATCATGAATAATGATAAAATGATAGCCTACAGCTCAATATAGTTGAAGATCTCGGGGAAAAACTACCTGATTTGTTATCTAGAACTAGAATTCATTATTGTTTCCTTGAATATCTACCAGTACTACCATTATGGGGGGAAGTGTGACATATATACTGATCACAAGATCATAAAGTATATATTCTCCCAAAAGGATATCAAAATGAATTAAAGTAAATGGTTTGAGATAATAAAGGGCTATGATTTCTCTAATCATTATAATCATGGAAAGCTGATCATGGTCACTGATGATCTAAACAAAAAATAATCTGCCACTCTATACATGATGTGGATTGAGAAAGACCCTATCTTCATGAAAATAAAATGGATGCATCTGGAAGTCATTATGCATGGGAATACATCCAACCTTGCCCAAATTATTTTCCAACAATCCATAAAATAGAAGATTAATGAGGCAAAAAATGATGATATGGAGATACAATAGAATGTGAAAGTAGTAAAGCAATGGATTCTATATGAGTTCTATATCAATGATGACAACGCGATTTAGTTTGGAACAAGGATTCGTGTTCATTCATCACCTGAGATAAATAATGAGTTATTGGATAATGCATATATGTTATCATTATCCATCACTCCTAGAAGAAGAATGATATACTCTGATCTTTGATAACACTTATTATAGGACAACATGAAAAAGAAGATTGTAGAGTACATCTCATGGTGTTTGGTGTGTCAAAAAGTAAATGCAGAGTGGAATAAGTCCAAAGGGATGAAAAAACCATTGCATGTACACCTGTGGTAATAGAAAAATATAACTATGAAAATTTTTTATTGTCTACCAAAACATACGAAGGAACAATGTAATATGGTTTGTGGTGTATTGACACACAATGACTACACAGTTTATCACTATTTGGGAAATTCATCACTTGAAAAACTTTCCAAGATATATGTGAAGGAATTGGTGAGGATGTATGGGGTACCACATTCAATCATATCTAATCATGATACAAGGTTCACATCTAAATTTTGGATATGTCTTAAACTTTCTTTGAGTACTAAATTAAATTTTAGCATGACCTATTACCCCCAAAACACTGTTAAATCTGAAAGGACTATTCAGATGCTCAAGAACATGCTAAGACAATACTCAATGGAATTTGAAGAAGGGTTGGATCAACATATCTGATTGGTTAATTTTTCATATATAAATATCATCCACTCGAGGTTTCAAATGGATCCATATAAATCTATATATGGAAAGTGATGTAAAATTCCAACTTGTTTGGATGAAGTTGGTGAAAGAAAGATACATGGACCTGACCTTTTCCAAGAGGTGACAAAGATAGTTAATTCCATACATTAACATATTAAATCTTCTTAGAGTAGGAGAAATATCCATGATGACTACCATTAAAGGGGTTCGTGTTTCGATGTTTGATACATAGTCTTCCTTTGAATATCACTATAGGAGAGAGTTATGCAGTTTGGAAAGAAAGGGATGTCTAACCAAAGGTACATTGGCCCCTTTGAGGTCTTGATCTCATAGAAGTAGTGTCCTATATTCTTGAACTTACTATAAATATGACTAAAGTTCATGGAATGTTCCAGATGTAACTACTTAAAAAGTACATACCCAATCTCTCACATGTAATAAATCCAAAGGTGGTAAAATTGGAGAAAGACCTCTCATTCTAAGAATAGCTGATGGAGATATTGGTCTCTAGAGAAAAATTTCAACACAATAAGAAATCACATCTTGTGAAATTATTATGGGAGAACTATATGTATGAAGAGGTGACTTAGGATCCTGAGGTAATAGTGAAATATAATTACCCAAAAAAATTCTCAATAGATAATATGAGTTTAATTTTTTTGGACAAAATTTCTAAAGGGAGGAAGTATGTAACGAACCATGGTGTTTAGTAAATTTTTTTACTAAATAAATGTGTGTTTTATTATATTATATAAATCTATACCAATAAAAATATAGATAAACCATCAATAAAATTGTTTCATTTCTAAATATTTTTACATTAATCAGCAATGAAACTAATTAAAATTCAAGACATTACAACTAAAAAAACAACAAAATAGAGAAGCTAAAATGGGAAAATATGAATCACCCCAACCAAATAGAATCATAAAACCCCATAAAACCTATATAGAGTAGAAGAAAAATAATATTAAACCAAGAAAAATTATTGAAAATAGAAATATAAAATCTTCATATGAACTCATTTCAATATTCAATGAATGAATGAAGTGGTATTTATAGGAATTAACAAGACCATTGGAATAGTAATGTGACTTCAAGGAATAGTAACCCATCTGTTGAAATATTGATTTTTCCTGAATTAATATATTTTAATAAAAATAATATTTTTCATGAATAAAATATGTAAATATTGATTTTATAATTTAAAAAAATATCCTAATTAAGAAACTCAATAAAAATATATAAACATTTTTATTTAATTGTTTTATAATGTATTTTGTAATAATCATAATTTTTATAGTAAAAATTAATATTACATATATTAAAATTTTATTTTTAATAAAGTTAATATAATTTTTGGAATCCTAATGTCTGGATTATCCAAGGGAGATTTTTTTGTGATTTTTTGAAATACTTCAAATTTTTGGTGAATAGTAAAAATACACGTTTTTACATAACAGATGTATCTCAAATTACATAATTCATTATGTGATAATGAAAAATATAATTTATCGAACATTAGCATCATCCATGGAATTTTCAATTTCATAAATGGTTCATTAATATATAATAAACGCAATTTTGAAACCCAAAAAGAACTTTCCAACTCGTAAATTCAAATGTGATTCATTAAAATAATGATTTTTCATTATTTTCAATTTATTATTTAATTATCTAATTAATTTTAATTATAAAGGGGATTTAAATTTGTAAACCGATTATATTATATTAATATTCAATTTATATTTACAAACAATAATTATTATAAGTTTTACCTTTGAAATATTATTTTATTCAATATTATATTCCAAAAATACATGTAACCTCAAATATAAATAACCCATCTCCCTCCCCATGGAAAAACACTACCCCCACCCATTAAAAATACAAATATCTACCCAAATATTCCATCATAATACTCTTATAACCCATAATGATGTTATGAAGCAATCCAACACAAATCACCATGGATTTGTTTTGTCGTACAAGATAAGTTACATCGAGGATTAAGTATGTTCTGATCCAATTCTCTCTATTTTTATTTATTATTTCTCTTCGTTTTAATTTTCCCCTAACAATTTCACATCAAAACCTTAAAAAATTAATTAGGTAGTAATTTAAAATTATTTTAATGATGTTAACCTATTTTATGCATCATAATACTGTATATATAAAATTTAAACTTCTTCATCCTGCTCTCTCGACAATGTCCCATCAAAGGTCGGTTAACTTACTATAGAGACATTACAATGTCAATACATATAACCATCATAATGTATGAATATTGTAAACAATATATAATATATATATAATTATATGCATTAAAATATTCTATAATTAATTATACTAATGTATATATTACATTTAATAAAATAGATAAATCAAAGTGAAATGAGAAATTTTAAGGAAAACATGATATCAAAACACATTAATTTAATTAATAAAAATTAAGAAATATAATAAAATTACTATTTTAAATAAACAGTTTTATAAATGACTATAATAAAATTCTGTATAAATGTTTTAATAAATATATGTTTATTATTCAAGAGGTAGAAAAAGGACGAAATAATTCACAAATTAAGTTATGTGAATTATCGAACCCAATTCCTTTATTTGGGTTATATATTATTTCTTCCATGGAATGAATGTTAATATTATGTTTTTCAAATTTAATTTCCCTTTTCTATAGGATATATACGTGTTCCTACATTATCAAATGGTTTTTTTGTAATACACTTTTTTAAGGGACTTTAATTTCAAAAAAATAATATTCTCCTCCTTTGGAAATAATTTTAGCCCACTCCAGAAAAATGATACAATATGTCCATGTATGATTTCCCTGATTCATTCAAGAACCAAAAAAATTATTCATGAATGTATTATTTATGGAATCTTTATGAAACCCATTCACATACTTTGGTTTACTTCATGACTTTGATTGATATAAGTTTTACGTCGCATGCATGATTATGTAAATGTTATGATGTGACGGGTGGGACAAAAATTATATATCCCACTAATGAATTGGGAAATGTGATGTATCTCATGAGATTATTTGTATTATGTGTGACCATGATACTATATTTTTTCAAAATAATGATGTTATGATTATGCACATTTGTTATGTATGAAAATGATGTAGGATTTGTTCACATCTATGTGTGGAATTTTACCACTAAGACATGTTGTTTCATTTTAATGAATTTCCAAATTCATAACTTGATCCATCGTTTCCCTCATAATGTTGATTATAATCTTATACTTATTTTATTCTGATTATTATTATTCTCACTCATGTTATATTGATTCATGTACCTTTTTCATCCTCTTATTGGGATATTAGATAACCTCATTCATTGATTTATATCCTCAAGTGATTGCTTGAAATAAGGGTAACACGAGGGCCACTAAGAATATCGAGAATAAGGAATTAAATAATTTTTTTTGTTTTATTGTGTAAAATTTATACATGAGTATAACATTCCCAAGACACTAAACTATTTGATCCTGTTTTTTTAATGCTATTACATTGTATATAATGAATATGATGTAGTATTCATGTAAGAAAAAGAAGGGTTACCATATACCCCCTCTCTGAGATACCATGGTGCTCTGTTTGGTTTCCTTGACGCACAACTACATGCTGAAGTTTGTTCATGGGAAGGTATGTTTTGTCGGTATCCTTCCAACTAGCATAATATTAGAACTAAAAATTACTCAACCTTATAAGTCCTATTTCCTGCTATAGCTACCTAGATTCCCTATGAGAGGTAGATCTCTATCACCAGTTCCTATTCCAATACCCCGACATAGGTGGGAATGAAAAATGATACTACATTGGCACATATATCTCTGTATATACCCCAATCAGACTTCTATTCCCATAAGTATCCATCCCAAATCATGTCTAGGTAGTAACACATAAAATCTGTGAACCAAATAGCACACTCAACCACTGTAATATCTACCTGATGCATCTACATAAGCTCCTGAATCTTAATCATTTTTAGGAATGAGGGGTAGTAATCTTCATGGAAAATATTCTATAAGTGGGTCTATAAGAATGTCAACTCATCATGGATCTGTCTAAATAGATTCCACCAGTATCCAAATGCTCCATGGAAATGGTTATCTACCAGTGAAACCACATAATATTTCAGTCTCCATATAATATTGAAAACAGAAATCATTGAGTCTATCCAATTCTATTCCACCTTGGGATCAGGATCACGATGGAACCTCAATGGCCTATGGTATTGGAACTCATGGAGTGTGCTGAGCCTTATCCTGTAATCATCCTACTCTACCAGTAACATGTGATGCTTAATAGTTTGGGGTGCTACTACCTATCCACAAAAAGTAAGTATATCACAAAATGGAACCTACACTTAGGCCTCCTCACTCATTGGATCATCTTCATAAAATATAACTAGTAACCTGCTTAGATTCCATTATAGTGGAATACTAAATACTTAATCAATAGATTCCATGGTAAAATTATTATATTTATACGGGGATCTGACTCAATAAGGATAGTCAAAATACTCAATCCTATATGATTCATGTAACACTGATCTATAATTCTAATGTCTTAGTATGTCGAGTCTATATACAATTAGTCAAAGTACTGGTGTATAAATACATTATCCACTTCACCAATATGGGGATACCTTGTTCGAAAGAGGCACTCAAGAATCTTTGACATTGTTTCTATAACTCCCAAAAATATCTACATAAGGGAATAATCCAAAAACTATCCTATGAAATGAACTTCTCAGATAACAATCTGTAATGAACTACCTCAATAGGAATTAAGATGTAACTACCCAATGATAGCCTCCATAGGCTTGGGGTATCAATAAGCACTGAAATAAATAAAAAAATATGTGAGGCCTTTTTGTACTGTACCTTTACAAACACACTTGAAAATCTCCATGAAAAAGAATATAGGAATAATAAATTATGAAATATCAAGAGAATAATACATGAATGAAATTTTTTTAGGGAGTACAATAGTGTGAACTAAAAAGTAAATGGGGAAGAATATACACCCAACTAGAAATATTTCCCAACATAAAAAAACTATAAAAGTAAAATGATGTGAGTGCCCAGCTTTGAATCTCTATGATCTGAGCACCATATATAGACACATTATCAAGGTATCTCTTTAATTATCTATAATCTCAACTGACCTATCATTCTTCTTTGTAAGACATGATTCATGCAGGAAATTCCCAAGCGGGGTTGATTATGTTCATACCCAGTAAGATGCCCTGAATATTGAAGGGGGAGCACTAAGATACAGATAGGAAATAGATTGCTCAACATGAATAAATAGAGTGAAAAATATCAAATGACATGGATAAAAATATATATATATATATATATATATATATATATATATTCTCAAAAGAAATAATTTCTAATGAGAGATAAAGGGGATCTCTATTTCACCACCAAGCCCAATAAATAGTTCCCTTAGTTCCAAAGATCCATCATCGATGCCCAATATATGATGTGTCTTTCTATAGAAGTAATAATGTGGAGGGAACACACCTCATAAATGTGTAGAATAGTTAGGGGGGGGGGTACAATATCTAAATATAGTACATAGAACATAGTTCAGAAAGGGGGTTCCATGTAGCTTAAGGAGGAATCAAGACCTATCCAATATGGGGTGCAATTCAGTAGATAGAGGACCCGTGCACTGATACGTCATGGGGGTTCCAATCAGTGTAAGGAGCGTAGACAACTTATTTGATTGGGAGTAAAACATATCATATAGAGAACATACTCTCTAACTCAGTGGGGGGGGGGGTACCTCTCAATAGATAGAGGACCTGTACCCTATTTCCCTAGGGTGGTACCACTCTGTAGACAGAGGACACATTCCCTAAATCCCTAGGTGGGTAAAACATAATAGAGAGAGTAACCACATACTATTAAATAGTGGGTGGGGTAAACATATATGATATAGGAACCACACCAAAACTCTATAGGGTGTACCACTCGGTAGATAGAGGACCCTCACCATGATACATTAGGGGGTACCACTATAATGATACTTCCCTATCACTATTATCATCATGCATCGCCTAAATAAGAATCATTCATATTATATCTCTTATCATATCTCAATAGAAACTATAGAGGGAACCATCTTTTTATATGTGAAAAAAATCAATATATGTTAATCATTAGCCAAAATCTGAGTTCAAATAAAGGAGATACAAGTGGTAAGAGATTCCTCAAAAAGAAAGTTGGGGTATATAACGTGTTAGGGGACACACACGATGTGTGGTCCCGATTTAATACCAGGTAGTGAACATAGTTTTAAATGTATCACTACAAATTTACAAATATGGGTATTTAAGGAGAATACCCAACATGATTTATACACCTAAACTTCTGCCCTTGCTCCTAGGCATGTCCGTGTAAACCTACCTTTGTCTGTGTACTCTAGTACATAGTATTTCCTCCCGCATAGGATCATTCCTTTTTTATCTATCACAGGTCCTATCTAATAAGTTATGGTCAAAAAATGTGTGTCTCATCCACATAGAGTTTAATCCATAACATTTCTAAAGTCGTAGCGCCGCAACCAACATGACCCTACAGGGTGTGTGTTCATCACAGTACAGGCCGTGTAGTTAGTTTTTTTTTTTGAAAAAGTTAGATCTTATTTTGGTGTTCCATATATAGAATCACCTCCTCATATCAAGAATCCAATACATAATGAATATAATGGTATTCCATTAATTAATCATTTCAATATGTCCATTGGATAGAAAATGAATTCTCGATTCACTCCTACGAAGATGTATGCACTCCGTCACTTGTGGAACCTCCATCCATAACCCATTACATAATCAGATTCTTAAACCATGGTTGAATCATCCATAAAATTAAAATCCTTTATATCTATCCTAGATTAATCAAACCATTCATCACACATAAATCCACCATGAATATAGGGGTCTAATCACGGTTGTTTTCTCCCAACAATGTCGAACTGAGACCCCATAGGCCAATCAATGAAGAAAGTGAAGAACTAAGTAAGGGAAAATCACATTATATAGATGTTAATAAATAATTTTCCATGATTTAGTGGTAAATGAATACAATTGTGGATATCTAGGGTGAAAAAATCTAAATAATCAATTTGAAGAATGATATGCTCATGTATGAAAAGGATTGAAATTAATGAAAATAAAATGGAACAGATGATCATTTTCTGTATTTTAATGAATTAGGTTTGAATCCAACAATTTATGAGTCAAAATAAAAATTGAATAATTCGTTAATGAGAAACACTACATAAATGAATGAGAGAAGTCATTTCATTTACTACGTCTCAGTTCTAATGGATCTGTAGTTTCATCATCATCCAATATTGATTCACCAAAAGATTTCTGGAAGAAGCTCATATCAATGATCCAACATTTATGTGTCTTACACAGGAAAAAAATGGTCCCTAAAATATTTAATAATGAATGAAATCCATGATATCAAAATGAAAAAAGACAATTCAATCGAACATATCATCAAAACAATTTATCTCTAATAGAAAGTTAATAAACACCTTCTAATGATTAAAATTGATCAGTAATCAAATAAATAAATACAATATACTTTTGTCTAATTGTCTTAATAAACATAAATTTGTTATAAAGTTTGTGTAAATGTTATAAAACAAAATGATATCTATAGTAATGGGACTCTTTTCTCAATATAATCTCTTTGGGTAATGTCTCCAATTCCTGATCCAGTATATTTTATGATGAGTGTATACAAGAATTTTAAATTATACTTAATATATTTTACATTAAGATCTATATATATAACTATATGAATCATTTTTTCTCATTGATTGATCAGTTTATATTATATTATAAGATCTAGAAGGGGACACTTAACGCATTCCATTTATTTTTCGGTTTATCATCTCTTTCAATCCTTGTTTTCCTAATTATTTTTGTAAATATTTATATTTTACCTTTTAAATATATTTTATATAAAATTTAACTTTTATTTATTATGGTGATATGAATTATTTAATTTTTTGGGGATGAATTCATTTTTTCCTCTGAAGATATTTATATGTTATTATTTTTAAAAACCACTCAGTAATTATTCAAATATTGTTTCTTATTCTCTTCTTTCCCTATGATCGTTTATTTGATGCTACATTTGAATATACTAAATAATTATTTCATTTTTTAACTCATAATTTATTAAATTATTTTTTAATATATTCTTTATGGTATTATTATGTGAACCATTTCTTCTCATGGGTTTATTTCATGATTATTCTTGGTGTATGTTTCTTTTCTATGTGGAATGGAAGATTATAATAATATTATGATGTGATGGCTGGGAATAAAATTATGTATCCATAAAATTTATTCTTTAAAGGATTATATATAAAAATATAATTATATATAGAAATTATATGATTATTTTTTCTATAAAGATATCCATTGACATGATGCATTTAGCATTATCAACAACGTTTTAATATTTTAAAAACAAGACTCAAATTATAATATACATTTTTTATGATTGTTTAATATTAAATATCGTTATGAAATTACATATATATGATTATTATTATATTATTTTAATTATTTGATTATGATTATTATGCTCACTATGTACTCATATTGAATCATGACTGATGTTCTTTCTTATTATTCAACCCCTTGCTCAGATTTCTATACCAACGTTTCTTTAATGTATGTCCCCATGTGATCATATATATAAATAAGATGATGAATGATTATATTATGTCTATAAATAAGTAATTAAACAATAATTAGTATTGTATATGAGTTTATGTTTTATGAATCAAAATTTTTCATGATAGTAAACCAATCGATTTTTGGTTGTTATATTTTTATGTATGTTTGTCTTAAAAATGATTTAAAACTAATTTATCTAAGGTATGGTTGGTATCAAAAAAAGTTTTATTTATTTTTGTATTATTTTGAAAAATAAAACCCAGTTAAAATATATATTTAATAGGCTAATACAATATTATTTATTTATACATACGAATAAGTTATGCACTCGGTATTTTTAAATTATGAATTTTTTCTTTTTAACTTTTATGTCTATGAATAATTCATAATCCATGATAAATAATAATTATAATTTTTGAATGGTTCACTTACTATTTACTCACAGATGGTGAAAGTTTTATTTGAATCTAGATCAACACATTCCTTCACACCTAACATGTATGCTTGAAATATCTCATTTCCTCCTCAGTTACTTAGGGTAGATATATCTTTGAAAGAACATAGTGGTATAATAGTTTCCCCTAATTGTTAAAAGATACTCCAATAAGTGTTAGAGGAAATATTATTCCAATATACCTTGAAATTTTCCCATTTTTGTAATTTTATGTCTTACTATGATTTGAATGGATCTATTTTTATAGAGCTAATATTAACTACCGAGAAAAAATGAGGATCTTTCCTTATTTAAACCATTGAATGGTTTTATAAAAATGCTTTAAGAATTATGAATCTCCATTGGAAAAAAATTAAATGGTATGGGTATTTATATTTAATGAGAAAAATAATGTTCAAATGGTTAAAAAAATAATGAAAACATCATCCTTGAATACATTCCAGTTGAAAGAGAAAAACTGATGAATTCACTAAAGAATTTCCCAATATTCCCCTAGATCATTAGGGGATCTATCAATAGAATATATACATTTTTTTAAATAACTATATCCTAAATATATTATATAATGGACACAATTGATGTAGATTATAGAAATAAGGAATATTAGGAGAATTTGAAATAAGTGTTTATTCACTATTGTGCATCACCTTGGGTTGCCCCAGTCCCCTTTGATAAGAAGAAGAAAGTAAAAATTTAACTTTTCATTGATTACTGAGATATAAAAAACAATTAAAAAAAAGTATCTAATACCATGGATTTATGAATGAATTTATCAAAATAATGAACCTAAATACTTCTCAAAATTTTATCTTCATTCTGAATATCATAAGCTAAAAGTGAAGAGAGAGGATATTCAGAAGATAACTTTCCATTCAAGACATATACTATATGAGTTAACAGTAATTCCATTTGGACTTATAAATATAATTTATTAATAAATTATTTATAGATTATTTTGATAATTATATTGTAGTCTTTATTTATGATATTCATATATATTCCCAAAGAAAGGAAGAACATGTGAAACAACTAAGGATTGTTTTAAAGTCTTTATGAAAGGATATGTTTTATGATAATTTTAGAAAGTGTTAATTTTGGATGTAGTAAGTCATATTATAGGGATATTTCCTCAAAATTCCGGAACATTAAGATAATATTGATATGGAGATTGTAATTTAGGAATGATCCAGACCAACCAATGTTATAGATGTTTATAAGTTTATTGTAGTTTCTGGATAATAACAACTTGTTGTGAGAAATTTATCATTATATTTTCACCCAATAGTTATTTTTAAATAAAAGGGGAAAATTATGAATGAATATATAAATTTTATGAATTATTTAAGGAGCTTGAGAAGGGGCTATTCAGTCCACCTGTACTCACAATACTCTCAAGTGGTGAAGGTTTTATGAAAGCGATGCATTAAAAAAGGATTAAGATGATTCCTTATGAAAAATGATAAATTGAAAGCCTATTTCTCATATAATGAGAATAACCGTGAAAACATTTAGTCCACACATGATATGGAGTTTGAAAATATGATTTCTGAATTGAATATATAGAAGAATAACTGATATGGAGAGAATAGAGATATATATACTGACCAAAAGTGTTAAAAGTATATATCTACATAGGATGATATGAATATGACTCAATGAAGATTCTTATAATTAATTAAGTAACATGGTTTCTCAGTCCTCTAACATCCTATAGAGGTGAATAAGTTTGACAGTATTCATACTAAAAAGGGTTCCACTACATTATCCATAAAAATTATTTTAAAAGAACATATTGTCATGGATATGAAAAGGATAGAATAAGAATTCAAAAAGGAATAGAACATATCAATCCTTCCCCAAATTATTTATCAACCATCTAACCAATATAATCTCAATAAATAAAAAACATATAATTTAAATCATCTAACAAAGGTGAGTAAAAACATGGAAATGTTGCTTCTTGAATTCAACAATGTTTATCCATACCGATATATAAATGAGAGGACATCACTACTAACATTTCCCCAAGTCATTTAAAAGAATATAATGGAAAAAATTACATGTGGTTTTTGGTGGAAAAACTTACCAATGATTCACATTTTCTCAGCATTTGAAAATATTTCTTACTTAATAAACATTCCAAGATATATGATAATGACATGTAAAGGATACAAACAGAACTATATTAAATCATATTGATCTATTTTCTAACTCTATATTCTCGAGGAGTCTTCAACATTCCTGAAACATAGATTTGAACTTTATTATATCCCATCACCTCAATAATGATATTAAATATAAATGTTCCACACAACCCCCTTAGGATATGATAAGAACTTGATTTATGGATTTTAATGGTGTCTGGAATCAACTTCTTCCATGATTGAGTTCTTATATGAATACATTTTCCACTAAATTATTCTAATATAATATTATGAATATGTTTATGGGTAGAGATATAAAACCCGAAAATATTGGAATGATGCTACTGAATAGTATCTACTAGAAATGGATATTCTGTAAGAAATGAATGATAATGAACAATCCTTTAAAAAAACAATTAATGTCACACTGAGTCAATATAAGTCATTTGAAAATAATCACCAATGATACCTGAAGATTTATGTTTGAGATAAAGTGTTACATTAAATATGTTCTGGTAAGAGAATCATGGGGTTTTGAAAGAAGGGAAATATCAATCCAAGGTACAATGTCCCCTTTGAGATCCTTGATCATAAAGGATCTATAGATTATCAATAAGAACTTCCACCTAATATGGCCATAGTGCATGATGTGTTCAATATATCTCTCATATTGAATTATATTTATTTTAGCCATGAAATTTTGAAAATATAGAGGTGGTACAAATTGAGAATGATCTTGGTTATAAAGTGTAGCTGATGAATATATTGGATCCCAAAGAAAAATTTCAATATAAGAATACAACTCATCATATAAATTTAATTTGGAAAACCCCTATGTAAAAATAGGTAACATAGGAACCTAAGGATTCAATGAAAAATAAGATCCCCCCATATATTCTTTACTAGAGATATGAGTTGAAATTTTGAGGATGAAATTTCTAAATGAGGTATGAATGTAATGACCCGGACTTTTCTTTATGAAATTTAACTTTTTAATATATTATTTCATATTATTTATGTATAATTCATATAATAAAACACATTCACTATAAAATAAAAAAATATTACTTTTTTCATTATTTTGAAATGTTAAAAATTATGGATACAAATTCTATAAAAAATTAAAATATTACAATGAGATAAAAAATAAATAAATTTGGTAGAATATGAAAATTCATAGGGACATGGTGATATAAAAATTTCACAATCATGAATAAAATCCTAAAAAGAGAAGAAAAAATAAAATTATAATTTATTTTTTCAAAATATATGTATAACATTGAGGAAAAACAATATAAAAAATTAATCAAATAAATATGAGGTATTTATAGGATGTATAAATCCAATATCACCCTTAGAATAAAACCTTAACTGTTGACATAATGATCTTTCCATTACAACAGTAACATGACCACTAGAATTGTAACTTGATTTTTGGAATTACCAAATGAATAGTAAATAAAATTTACCATTAAAAAATAAATTATATATAAATAATATATTACCATAATATGAATATTAAAATTAAGAAACATAATGAATGTATACATGCATATTTTTTTTCAAAAGTTCTTTTTATCATAGTTCTTAAAACCCTTAAATTTATTATTTACATTTAAATATTGAATCTTCTTATGTTTGAAATTTATTTTGATAAAATGAATTTAATTTTTAGAATAATCATCTAAAAATATTCAATTATTTTTTGAAATTTTCATAAAATCATTATTATTTGGATGAATTCTAAAAATATTTATTTTTCAAAAACATTTTATTTTATTTCATAATATTAATTTAATAATGACAAAATGTTTTCTAGAATAGAGTTTTTAAAGCCAAATATAATTTAATAAGGTAAATAATTTCTTTTAAAATGTAATTTTTTTTCCTAAACCAAAAATGTTGTTTTCGAAGTCGGAATTGATAAAGTATTTCATTAAATATTTATTTTTCTTTTTTCTTCATTTCATTTGTATAAAATAATTAATCCGTTATTGGAATAGATTAAAACTAATGAAAAATTTTATTTTTAAGGAAATAATATTCAAATTACCTAAATGGTCCATTATAGAATGTTTTAATCTTGGAATAATATTTCCATTATTATTTTAACCCAAAATACCACTCTCTAATACATATAAATACTACCGTGATTCCCACAAAAAATCACCTCCCAAATCCATTTCATTGCTAAATATCTCAAACAATTCCTCTCACTAAGCCGTCTCAAATACCTAGAGAAATTACACTCATACCATATTATATTATTTCAAGGTGTTATACTATTAGGAAATAATTTAACATCAAGTATTAGGTAACATTCCTTCCCTTTTTTCATTTAACTTCCCTTCTTCTATTGTTCTATTATTGAATTCCAATGTAATCAAATAATCTAAAACATAATTTATTAATATTATAATATTATATTAGTTTTATTATTATATTATGTTATCATTATAATATGCTTAATATATATATATATATATATATATTCTCACACTAAATTTTGGACATATCACATTAATGGTCAGCTTTATCCACCTATGTGGATATTTTCAACTCCTTTATTATAACCAACTTCATAACTTGTTATTTTAACTTATATATGTATTTTAAAATGTTACTTTATAATGATTATAAACTATTTAAAACATATACAAATCTCACTCTCTTTGTTTGATAATGTCACATTAATAGTTTGTTTCTATTACCTAAGAGGACACTACCAATTCATTAATTATTATTAAATTTATCACTAGATTTATTCTCATAAATCAAAAATATAATTAATTACTTTTATATATTTTTATTAACATGGTGTTAAATTGGAAAAATTAATAAATAAAAATGAATCAAACCAATTAAATTGAATGCAAAATGACATAATCCAAAAAAATAAGTCATCAAAAAATTATAACTCTAATAAAAAATTAATAAATTTATTCCAATAATGATAATTGAACAATAATAACATAAATTATTATAATATAATTCTACATGAATGTTTAAATAAATATATGTTTGTTATGTAGGAGGTGTAAATATGATGAAACAAATATGACCTTATGATATGGGATTCTTATCTCAATATCAACTCTATGGGTTATTTTTCTTCTTCTCCTTTTAAAATATTTTAAGATCATGTATAATATAATAATTATATTTTTACACTTTACATTGATTTCTTAATATTTAAATGAATGTTCAATTTTCTATGAGTTAGTGACCCTTTGTTTTTATGTTACAAAATTTATAATGGGAATCTCAATGTTTTCATTTTATTTTGGGTTTATCCTCTCTTTTTCTCTATGTTTTCCATATACATCCGCAAAACCTACATTATATCACTTTTAACTTTATTTAATAAAAAAACAATTTTCTCAATATTTTTGGAATATACATTTTTTTTATTTTTTTGTGATGAATTCTATGTGTCATCCATTAATTTTGATAATCTATTTATTTTCAAAACCACTTTTTTATTATTCTTATGATGTTTCTTATTCTCTATATAACATATGATATTTTATTTAATGATAAAATTTAATGAAAAAACTATGAATTTACCTATTTATATTGAGAAACACCAAATTAATTCCTCAATTTTGGATTTATTATATTTTTATAAATCCAATTATTTTCACATGGGTTTATTTCATGTGAGTTCTTAATGTAAATTTTGTTTATATGTAGAATGAATCATTAAAGGAATATAATGATGTGATATGTGGGGTAGGAATTGTTAATCCCTATAATGCATTCAGTAAAGTATTATACCTTATGAGAACATTAGATGTCAATAATATGAGGTCAACTTTGTCTATATTATTATACATAGATATGATAATGTTAGCATTTTCTAAAATATTTTGCAATATTTATAGTGAGTCTTGAAATATGATGTTTCAGGTTTACGAATGTGAAACATTCCATGTGACCTTTAAATGAATTTTTTTAGGATTGTGATTTTATATTTCAAAATTGAGAATAATTATTATTCTCACACACGTAAACATCATGACCCATGTCCCTTCCAATAACCCCCATTGTAAATAGATTTTTACCTGACCCATTATTTGATGTATGTTCCCAAGTGATCACTTGTATTAAAAATATTGTAAAATAACATAGTTTGTGAATGAAGAATTATTTACTTAATGGTAAATATTTAATGTGTGTTGACTTTTTCCAAACCTAATTTTTGCAAGACACAAAACCTGTCAATTTTGGGAGTCAAAACATTATGTATAATTGTTTTATGAAAAATATAACAATCATTAATATATGGTATTAGTCATAATATTAAACCTTATTTAATAGATTAAAAATATCCCACCACCAAAAATAATATCATCATCACCCAATACAAACCTATATACATATTATACCTACTGCACAACCACTATAAACTCCTTTAAATTGTGAAATGTCAACACAACCATGACCATGTTGCCACAAAAGTATCCATGGATTGGTGAGTCTATAAAACTAGTTTTACATCAAAAATTTGGTTTAATTAAAAACATGATCTCAGGCTTGTATGTTAATCAATGATTATGAAATAAAAATATATAGTTACTACCTTATATAATAGTACTACCCAAGGGAAATCCTGTTCAAACACCATTTATAACACTATATCATACTAAAAATATCATAGCATTCTAGATATAAGTATATATCCTTAAAACAATATTTTACTCATCGAACAAAAATCTATCATCTTAGATAAAAATATTCTTAAACTCACCACAAGCTTCTCTATCTATAAAATAAAAAATAACCAAAAGATATAGACACCAAAACCTATCACTAAAACTGACTAAACAATTAAATATTTGAAATAATTCATCATCATGAACTAGGAGAACACTCAATCATGGAACTAATTCATTATGGATGACACAAATATCATGGTTGGCATACAGAATTCAAGGGTTAACAATTTTTAAGGGGGGAACACTTATCCACACACAACCAAAATTAATAATCCAAAAATTCATTTTCTAAAGATATTTCAATTAATTTTTCAATTAATAAAATAAATTAATAACACATACCTTTTATTGTAATTATATAGTCTTTAATAGTTTCTCTACACATAATTTAAATGGATCACTAAGAATCAACCATCCATCTCCATTTCAAAAGGTACCCACCTATTATTTGAACTTCCCAATATATATAATTAACTCACTTTGAGACATGGTATTTTATAAACATTGGTAAAGGTCATGAATTGAAATAAGATCTTATTAAATATCTTAAATTGGAATTTATAGGATATTAATGATGTTTATCACACCCAACCTTTCACAAACTATGATCCTTTTCATTTAAATTTCCATTTATTGTCAAAATATTTATCAAACACTTGCATATTAAAAGAAACTTTTTATAGGTTACAAACCTTTATGAATCATGAATCATAATTGTGATCAATTGAATTAATTTTAAATAAATTATTTAGATAACAATACCCCATAAATAATCATAAAATAATGTTCCGAATCAAACATGAATGATTTTATGGAAGAACCAGTAAAGGTAAGAATGATCCTATAATACATTATTTTTCTTTCAGTAAAACATGTCATGGTTACCTTAATTAAATGATTTTAACACTATAAAAAATCATGACATATTATAAACCACTATGTATTGTTTTTTTTCATTAGAACATATTTTTAATAATCTATTCCGTTCAATAATTAAACATAGACTTAATTCCCTTTCGCCATATATCACATCCTACACAACTATTCATAAGAACATATCCATAACCAATTTGGGATACTTATTTTTTTTTTTGAAAATTCATCATTTATTTCACCATCTGATACAACATATGTACCATATTATGGAAACAGATTAATAAATTTCATTTGATATCCTTTAAAACAATTTTGTGTAGGCTTAAATGTGTTAAAAAAGACTACAAAAACCATAATCCGAATTCACAATAACCAATAACTATGTCCCCATTTTACTTTATACGGTTGAAACAATTATAAATTTCCCAATACATAATTTTAAGAAAAAAAACAATCTCTATATTGTAATTGATGATAATAAATATATAATGATATCCGATATGACCTCTATTAAACAAATGTATCTTATTCCTATGTCTACTAACCGTATGATATAAAATTGTGAATAAACATATAAACACATTGTGTAATAAATATAATGACCATGAGACACAATGTATGTCTATCTCGTATAACCTAATCATTTATTACCTATTATTTGAGTACAAGACAACTAAATGGATGAACCCATCACTTGTCATTCACCTTGATGAATGAGGATATCATATACCCCTCACCCAAATATAAAATAAAATAAAATTTTAATCATATCATTAAGAATATAAACATACTTAGTAGATCAAAATGAATACATAGATGTTATATTTTTAATTTGAGAGGAAAAAATATGTTTTGGTTAAACCTAGACTGACAACATTATCATCAACGTAACTAACCACCCATTGATTAGATAATCCTTTAGTTTGATTTCAAAATTGTATAAAAGTATGACAGTTTTTAGGATATTTTTTTTAATGTTTAGGTAAATTTATTTTTCCTGAAATTTAAAACCCTTTAATACTATACTTAGTATATGAAAAACTATGTGGTATACATAACAGGACATCCAATACATAAGACTGTTTTTACGCATCATCGGTGAATTTTGTTTATCTTTATACAATGTTATCCCTATGATAATAGGAACATGTTATCAAAACCTATAATACTTCAGGATGAACATAGAACCAAGATTTCTAAAAGTTATACATTGAGTGGTAAATTATCATTTCAATTCAAGAATATTTGTAACCAATATGGAAGAATGATAAAGTAGAGACTGATTTTTATATATCATCAATCATTTTATATTATTAAAATATTTTATGAATAGGAATAAAAACATACCTAATCTCCAAAAAAATATTTCCTTATATGATATAAAAATAGTGATGCCTTATGATGGATGTATTTTTTATAGTTTTTTTAAATTTATTTCATCACTTTGTGATTCCTGTTTCATCTCTTTGTGTCTTGTAACAACCAAATTTTTTTGGAACAATATTATTTCTATAGACTATATATTTATAACTATTAACTTTTTTGGTTAAATGAATTTGATATTTCTTATGAAATAATTCATACAAGATATTAATTAAACTAAAAACGATTTATTCATTATTAAGAGGAGAATTAAAACAAAATAACATAACACTAAGTATTTCACACTATTGATTACTACCCTAGGGATTAATAATATCATTGAATGTGTATAAATAACATTAGGGCAATAGAAATGAAAGAATAAAATCATCATATCAAATAAATTCCAATGATCGAATTTAATCTAAAGGATCTACAATAGAAAAAAAACCTATAATGTGGAAGAGCACCAAGAAATGTGAAATAATTTTGAGAAATCTATATAATGAAATTGAAACTACTACTTTCAAATTGAGAGTTTAATGAAAAAATAATTTATTATGTACATATATATATATATGAATGAAATCTAGATGTTATTAATATGGTCATTGTAAATAGTGTTATTTGGATTTAAATCCATTAATTAAATTGATGTCATGTATTGTTTACCAGTAAATTTAAAATAATATATATAAAAATGAAAAAATGTGATAATAAAATATTAAAAATATATATTTATATGTTATGTATAAGTAATAATAATAATAATAATATCAATGTTTATAAAAAATTCAAATAAATATTTCAATATCAATGGACTTGAAAAATTGACATTTAAAATATAAATAATTAATTTTAATGGTATTTGTTAAAGTGTATATAGTACAAAAGTAATAATTTATCAAGGAATAATTTTATTAATAATTTTATATTTTATAATAATGAATTTAATTGATCATGTTTTTATATTATATTAACAGTATTTAAATAAAAAATAGATATGAAATAATATTAAAAACACATAATGTTTGGAAATAATTTGTTTCAATAAAATCACTTTAACCATATATTTTGTTTTTTATTAAAAATCCAAATATATAATTATTACAATATTAAATAGTTTAAAATAACATAATTTTTGATGTTATAATGTAAAAATTCGATTTTTGTGGAATTTTGGGATGTTTCTAACACACTTGATTTTTAGGTGAATAGTGAAAGATATTATCATTAAACATACCACGAATTTTAAGACATTATTGGTAAATAAGTATGAATTAGATATTTATGAAACTGGTTTATTCACCAAATATTAATGTTATTAGTGGAATTATAAAATTTAAAACATGACATTTAGCTTAGAACCATATATTTTATATTTTATAATTTAAGTTAATTTTCTATAACTTTTTTTAAAACACTATACATTTATTTTTTCAAAATAATTTACTATCACTTTTATAAAATTTCTCTAACAAAATTAAATTAAAATTTATAATTATAAGGTCTATATTTTTTAGTAATTACCACATCATTTTTAGGCACCAAGGGTAAATTAATTTTTTAAGAACTAGTTACCGGGATAAAATCTTAAATTGTATACATGTGTAGGTGTAAAGGTCTTGAAAAATGTTAATTTTCTTACAATTTATTGGTTGTGATATTATAATCATTATAAAATACAAAAATCTATTTTTCCATTTTTTAAGAAACTTGAAAAATTTTATATGTTCTCCCTTTATACTAATTGGTTTTATAATTATAAAAATTTCATTCTCACCACTTATAAATAGGGCATATAACGACCACTTCAAGAGAACTATATAAATCGGTTTTCTTTTAAAAAAATACCCAATTTACATTCCATATAATATTGTTTCAATATTATAATATTCTTATCACAATATATCTTCTAATGTCCACTATTTTCATGATGTACATTAAGAGACAGTTTAAAATGTCAAAGTATGTACGTCTCACTCTCAAACATCATTCCATATATATATTTTTTAATTTAAAAATATATTACCCATCATGATATGATAATATTTTATTAGCTAAATATAAAATAATTGTTATTTTTATGGGATATAACTTATGTACCTTTTCTAATATTCTCTTAAGACTAAAACGCTAATTGTGTGTATATATGGCCAACCACCACTATGAATCAATGTGTTTCATTTTCCATAACCAAATTACATGGAGGATCCTAATATTCAATTAAATATATATTTATTACATTGATAAAATATTTTTTAATTTTAAATGATGAACCATATTACTCTTTTCCCCATTCTATAGAAAAAATCACCATTCATGCGTACATGCGTACTAAATCTCCAATAGAACAATATATTCCATCATTAATTACTAACATTATTATATAATTCTACGATTAGGTTTAATAGATAAATATTATTTTAATGAAGTTATTATTTTTATAGTAAATCAAATTGAACAACCTATTAATGTATTGTGAAAAAATGATCATTGTAAATTTAACAATCTAAAACCATCATAATAAGAGGGAGAACAATTTATTCATACTATGGTATAATTTAATATAATTTAAATCTACTCATAATTCAATTGAATTATGATATATAATTATTAAAAAAATAAATAATATCATTATTTCTCTGAAAAATTAGTATTAAAAGTAAATCACTTCATAATCATCCACTAAACAATGGTACGTTCATGTTTCGAATTTTTAACCACCTAATTGAACAATGCACTAAAATAGTGTCATGGATGATTATGAGAACTTAAATAATAATTATATATGATATAAATAATTAAATAATGAGTTTATTTTCTTATTTAATGGTAAAACAAAAATTAAGTACATCAATTAAGATACCAAAGGTCAATCATTAACAATCATTAAAACACATTAATCAATGAATTTGTCTTTAATGATTGTAAACAAAACACTCATAGAATGAAATTATAGTATTATAAATAGTTTTAAAACATCAGTTCCAACATATTTATGTTTTGGGAATGATGAAATTTGGACCAGGAACAAATAACGACACCACTATTATAAACATAGTTCCTAATGATCATGGAAGCTCACACCAAAAATTGAAAATAATTTGTAACTCACTAATATAAATATAAATACAAATAATAATTATAATTGATGGTAAAAAAAGTTTTTTCACTGGATAAGGTTCAAAATAATTTATTAAGAGAGTTATTTTTTTCTTATTGTAGGATAGATCACATTCGAATAAGTAAGAATTCAAGGAAAGTGTTTCACTATCTTAAATTTAATTTCTTGATACATTTTTAATTTTGTGCACCATGATATCTTTTATCTAGTATGATTACATACTAATGATTTCATGTTTTCAGATTAATTTAATTCATGAGTTATAAAGAGTAATATTGATTTCTTTATTTATATATACTTCGAGTCAAAAGATACCAATGTTTAAAGGGGGTTTGAATAAAATTTTACTCAAAGCATAAGGTTTTGGATTAAAAATCATATTATCAAATCATGATTATTTATAAAATATAAATCATCGGTGAATTTTTATTATTTTGAAAAAACATATTTTATTTCATTTTAAATTCATTGGGTTTTACATTTCCACTCAAAATTTCATTTCCCATTGAAACATATTTTTTCTTGACGTGTTTCTTGTATGTTAAACAGACCCACACTCTTCATTTTTACTCATAAACCACCATTTTTCCTGTACATGTTCATTTTATTTGTTTTAATTTATTTATTTATAAATTAATAATGTACTAATTTCATTTTATAATACTGTACATTATTTAAAGGTTTTAAATAAATTTTTATTACTTTCTGTTTGGGTCACCTGTATCAATATAGGAAAAAATAAATTTATAATGATTTACATGTGAAAAAGTATTTCTATTAACATATTTTCATTTAATATGAATATTTTTATTTAGGTTTTCATGGGATGTAAAAAGAATAAATTTTCCTCTTTATTTATAGAATATTTCATTTTAAATGGTTTCAAAGTATCAACACTTTACAGGTGAACATGTGTTTTCAATACCTCTTCATTATTAACACTCTATATTTCCCTCCTTTGATGGAATAATTTTCATCAAGAATCCATAGAATGATTGACTATAAAAATTATTTAATTAACCATATAACCCTTATCAATATAAGGTAAATACCATATCATAAATTATCTGGGTGGAAGGGTATTTACCATGAAGGTTACTAGTTATATTTGGATACTGATTTATATTCCATGTGTTTATCATGTTATGACTATTGATGGAATTTTTAATGATTTAATTATGTAAATTGTTTTGAGAAAAATATAAAACTCATTTTCTTTCCATTGTTTATTTATGATGTGTTGAATGAAACCCATTTTCTTGCCATGGTTTATTTATGATTTGATTATGATTTATTTCTTATGGAACATATATATATGGAGGAATGATGGGTTTGGGTATATATAATGTCTTACAATGCATTGGTTAATAGGTTATATCTCATTAGAAAATTATTAAATATTTTTTTTCTCATAATAATGGTAACCGATAGTGTGTCTCCTAAACATAATGTTCCATATATTAATATTTTTTATACACTTGAAAAATGTTCAATATTTTTATCTTATTCTATCATGGTTTGGATTATAAATGTATTGTTCCTTATTCTAATGTTTTTTCTTAAGTTTAATGGTTAATATTATTCATATGTCATGCTATCATGACACATGTTTTTTGTTTTTTGTTTTTAGACTTTTTTGATTCATGTATTATGTTATTCCATTCCTTACCCCATGTTTTATGATATATGTCTTATTGGGTATTATTTTATTAATTATCATGACTATACCTATATTATCATATTATACTCACTTTTGATCATTAATATTTGTCTCTTAGATTTACCCACACCCAGTGTTTAAGAGCAATCTTTCTTTTGTTTCCATTTTCAAATGTTATAAAGAGAAGAAATATTTATGTTGTGTCTACATGAGTATCTTTTTTGGTGTATTTATTAGAGATTTTGAACACTTATTATAAAAAATTAGTTTCTTATACAATGGAAAAATTTTCATTTGGAACAATGAATCATAGTTTTACTTGTAAATTATGTTCCATAATTATCTAAAACTCTAAAAATAAAAAATTCGTTAGAATTTTAATTTTACAATATATGTGATGTATATTCTAATTAATGATATGTGTCAATTATAGCGAGAAACGTTTTATCTTTTAGCACTAGATCTTTGAGTAAGGGTTTGGGGTGCCCAAGTTATTATTAAGGGAGGGTTTAGACAACTTTAGTGGTTAGGATGTTATCAGTTAATTATATATTAATAGTATTAAAGGTCATCAAGTGTCGGTAGGTTATTTTTTATTATATTTTACATGGTATAGATAAACATTTAAGTTGGTTACAAAAAATAATTTATGTTCTTTGGGTATTAAGATGATAGAAATTTAGTTAAAATCCACAGAATAATTTTTTACTTTGACGAAAACATACCAATGTTTCGGTAATATAGAGATTATGTGGTTCTCCAAGAAATTACATCCCTATGTCGATACTAGAAAGTGGATATGGATGTGGCACAAATTTCATTATGGTTAATCACCCTAAAAAAGGATTGTTGGGTATCAACTCAATCATTACCCTAATGTATGATTAATGGGACTAAGACTCTAAAATGAACTAGAAACCCTTAGAGTGTATGATTTAATTAATCACATTTTCTTTTAAAGGACATTATAATGGATTTATTATATTAATGAATTGGGTTATAGATTGTGAGACAAATCGACCTAAAGAAATGTATATTGAAACAAGAGTGATTTAGGTTAAACTAAAATAAAAATTTATATTTTTAAAGATTAAAACATTTTATGGTTTAATTTATCATGTAATTATCATATAATAATTCTCTTATGGTGTTAATTTTTCATGACTAAAAATTATATCCTTTTGGTTTGACTAATTTATGTAGCTTTAAGGGTCCATGTTAATAATGGATTCCATGGATAATATGGATATATTCCCACTAGAAACCTAATGGGATAATAATTGAAGTGAAAACCCATATGATAATGCTGAACTAGCTATTAAGAATCATGATTAACAATATGACTATACTTTATTTCCCAAAAACAATAAATAAGTGATGGATAGAGTCTCATGGAGGTTTAGGTGATGAATATGATAAATGGATAAAGATCCAAATGTGTTCGTGTGAAAAATTTGGGAAGATGCACCAAGGAAAATGTCTCAAATGAATGGGAAGATGTTTTATCTATGGTAGAGGAAGGAATAGAGTATTTAATTTAATAGTAAAAGTGAAGACCTCAGTGGACACAGTGAAATGAAAAAAAGGGTTTATACTAAAGTAACACTAATAAGTCATTATCTTAAATGTGGGAAACATGGAAATTACCCAATCCAATTCCCTAATCTAAGAGATAATAATTAAGATAATAACCAATTAATTATATGAAAAGAAAAGTTCTATGTGACAATAAAAATGAAATTAGGATCTGATAATGCTATGAAGTGAGTAACACATATAATCTACATTAGAATTTTGAGTATTGTATTTGTGTCTTGACCAAACAACTCCTTTATACAGAGAATGTTTTCTATGAAGATAAAATGATCAACCCAATGAATAGATATTGAATTTTAGATAAAAACATATAGTTGCATCATTATTATATCTAAAATATATGTTTATATTAAAGTGATTTGTGAAAATTATATTATTATTCTTTATATAAATTTAACATGATTTTGGAAATGGATTGGTTTTCTTACTAGAGGAAAGAATTATTTCATAGATTATGGAAGTCAATTATATTATTAATATATGATAGTATATAAATACATGAATTATTATTAACACCCTTTAAAATAAAATGATATAATATGGATCTTAATACTGAATAATGATAAACTCAAGTTTGGCATGTTTAAGGGAAAACTCAATATTGGGATAATCCTATTCTAAGGGAAAATATATATTTCCCAATTTTGGAAGGTTGATAACTCTCTAGAAATTATACTCTAATTCATGCCTATAATTTATATTCCCTCTAATTATTTTAGTTTGTGTGTGGAAATTTAATTTTTTAAGAAATAATTTATTTAATGGGCGTGCAAGTAACACCCCAGGTTTTAGGAAGAGTATTCTATTATAAAAACTAAATATTTATAATTACATTTTTTTATATCAAATGATTTAACATTGATTAAAAAATAATTCATACAAGATATGTCTTAAAGTAACAACAATTTATTAATTCACCAGATAAATATTACAAGAAAATCAAATAAAACTAAATATTGCATACAATGGATTATTATTCACTATGAATGAATATAAACATTAAATGTGCATAAATCCATTAGATGTAATATACCTAAAAGAATAAAATATCCAAGACTATGAAATACCTTGGATCATATTAAACATTGAAGTTCACCAATTTCCCAAAAAAAACCTAAATTGATGAATATAATAAGGAAAGGAAAAATAATTATGAAAAATATATAATATGATGTAATAAATATGCCTAACAAGAGAGAGTAAAATGAACGAATGATTTAATAAGTCTATATATTAAGGAAAAAATATGGATGTTATAAATAATGTTTTTGGAAATATTCCCACTGATAATATGGTGATTATATGTAAATCCAATAGGTAAAATGGAGTCATTTAATGTTTAATATTAATATTAATATAATAAAAATCATAATAAAATAAAAATATGATATTAAATTATTATAAAATATATATAATTATGAATTAAATATAAATATATATATATTATAATTATCAAAATATGACATGATGAATATATAAATATCTATTAGAGACATTAATATCTATGTACTTGTGAAATTAATTTTATGAATATAAATAATTTATTTCAATCGTATTTGTTAAAATATATTTAGTTTAAAATTAATATTTTTTTCTCAATGAACTGTTTTATTTACTATTTTATATATTATTCTAATAAATTTAATTGGAAACTTTTTATTATCATATTAATATTTTTTAAATTATAAATTGATGTGAAATAATATTAAGAACACATAATGTTTAAAAATGACATTTTTTTCAATAAAAGTGGTTTATCCTTATATTTTATGTTTTAGTTCTAAAAATAATTATTTTATTTTTATAATTTAAATTAGATAAAATTAAAAACATTTCTTCGTTTATAATTTCAAGTTTATATTAGGTTTAAATTTTAGTATTTTTTGAAACACATGATTTTTAGCTGAATAGTGAAAAATATATACTTTATAAATACAATGAATTTTATGAAATTATTATTATATAAGTACAGATTAGATATTTATGAAACCATCTTCAAGTAAAAATATTTATTTTATAATTTAACTTATAAATTTAAAAATAAATTCTTTAGTCTGCAAACAATTATTTGATATTTTATAATTTAAGTTACTTTTTCTCTAAATTTTTCTAATACACTATTCATTTATTATTTTAAAATTAATTTTTATCACATTTAGTAAATGAATATAATAATGTGTATTTTTAATTTTGAATTTTAATATCTATAATATGAAATCAATATGATTTTACTATTTTTCAAAAAGTATAAATTACTTATGCAAAAACTAGTTACCACTATATAATCTAAAATAATAAAAGTAATAAATCTAAGTGTAATGGGATTGAAAAAAGTTAAAAACATGTTTATAATTGCATTTAAGTGATATTATTGAACTTATTTCGTATTAAATTCCATCATTGTCCATTTTTGGAGAAACACGGCATGTTAAACATGTGTTCCTTTTATATTACGTGGTTATAATTACTAAAATATCATTCTAACCACTTATAAAAGGGTTCTCTCGTGAACCCTTTATAAAAAGTCTAAAAATTTGGTTTTTGATTTAATATATGATCTATTTAGTAACCCTTGATTCATATTTCAAAACATTAAGATTCTTTTAAAATCAACTTTTCTAAATTCATCAGTTTCCAAGATGTTTTTCAAGAGAATGTTCAAAATCTCAAAGTAAGTATATCCCACTAATAAATCATTTTCATTCACTATATTACTAATTTAATATCATATTACCCATTATGAAATGATAAAATTATTATTAAAAAAAATTGAAATTATTTTATCTTATGGGATATACATTATCTTCTCGTTCTCATCTTCCCATTGGAAAAGTGAAAACATCAATAGTGTGTATGTAAATACTATTAACTCTATAGTGAATCATGTTTTTTACTCAAAAAAATTACATATAATAACCTAATATTTAATTTTATAAATAATTATAATATATAAAATATAGTTTACATTATAAAATTATAAAACATATTACTTCTTTTCTATGTTTTATGGAAAAAAAATCCCCATCCACACATACGTGTAGACCACCGCCTCCATGGAACATCTCATTTGATATTTCATTAAACATTTCATTGATTGTTCTAACATTGGTTTTAGGTATTTTTATTATTTTTATGAAATTATTATGTTTTTGTTAAATTAAAGTTTAAAACCTATTAATGACATGAGGAACAAATGATCATTATAGATTTACCCATCTAAAGCATGCATACTAAGAGGAAAATTCATTTATACATAATATGTAAAATTTATTATCAATTAAATATTATTTTATTTATCATAAATTATGATATATTATTCTTATAAATCCAATATTATATCATTATTCCACTAAAAAATGATATTATAACTAAATAACCTTACAATCCTCCATTAGACTATGGTGTGTTCATGTTTGGATCAATTTAAATACTAACATGAAAACAGCCCAAAAAAAGTGTCATAGAGGAATTTGAGAACATAAATACTGATGAAATATTATATAAATCATTAAATAATGAATTTTTTAGGTTTTATAATGGTAAAGTTAATATTAATCTCATCAGCTAAGATACCGACATCCACTCGTTACAAATCATCAAGACACGCCCATCGATGAATTAATCATTATGTGTCGTAATGAAAATTATCATATAATGGAACTATAACATTATAAATAATTATAAATAATTAATTTCAGTATATTTTATTATCCTAAAATGATAAATTTATATATGATAACTAATAACCAAAAAACTATTACAAAAATTCTTCAAAAAGATAAAGACTACGCACACCTATTATTGAAAATAACTAATAATAAACTTACAAAAGTGTTAAGAATAATTATTGATAAAGGATAAAAAGGTTTAAATATATGAATATGTTTCTAAAATAAGTGATAAATAATGTTATTTATATACTGGAGGATATAACACATTTGACTAATAGATAATATAATGTAAAGGGATTTTTTTATCTCAAATTCAATTTCTTGAGACATGTTTCATTTTTTTTACCATGATATATTTGATATGATGTGATTAATAACTAATTAAAATATCTTAATATATTCATTTAATTTTATAGGTTTTTTAGATCCATATCATGTACTTCATTTAAATTCACTTTTATTTCATAGACACCAAAGTTGAAATGTGTTTTGAATAAAATGTTTCTCAAACCATAAGGGTTTTTATTTTCTGGACTTTATTCAAATAAATATTGTTTATGAAATAAAATATATATATGGAATATGTATTATTTATAAAAACCCACATCATTTTGTTTTAATATTAATTGTTTTAAACATGACCCCTCAAAATTGCATCACCCCTTGACTCATAATTTTCTAAAAGTTTTTCTTGTATGTAAAACTAACCCTTTCTCATATTTTTGGCCGATAACCTACCTTTTTCATGACCATATTCATTAAAATATTTTTTTTTTAATTTTATTAACTATTCTTTAATAAATTTTAAAGTTAAATTTCTATTAATTTATCTTTTAAAATGTTTTTTGGGGAATTTTTAACTTTTTATGTTGTGTTAGTTTTCATCAAAAATTGAAACAATTCACTTTTAACGTTTTACTCAAGAACACATATTTATACTAAAAATTTTATTTTATATGAAGCTTTATCTATAAATTTTCGTGGGTTTTAAAGGTAATTAATTTCTAACTGGTTTTTTAAAAATTTATTTTAAATTGATTTGAAAAGTTCAAGGATATGTTTAATTTAAAAAGTGATTTTTCTAAAACACCTAAAATTTATTTTTCATCTGAGACTTTATCCTAAGAAATGGATCATTATTTATCAAGTATATAATTTAAATTTTAGCATCCACCTTCTATCTCTTGATGAATTATGTAAAGATATTTTCTATGAAAGATATAATCCATCACTACCTTTTTCTTTCCTATCTATACATCGTGAATGTGTATAAATTTTCATTCATTACCTTTGCTTTATGAAAAATATATATTTAGTATGTATGAGTGAAGTTTGTTCATCTATATTATATAAATCAGTTGATTGGTGAAATTATTAACTTAATTATTTAAAATTTATCTATATTTTATAAATATCATATGCTTTATTATCTTTGTTGAAGGGTATTTACCTATAATTTTACTGAATGTTTTTTAATATCCATTTATCATCCATGGATTTATTAAGTTATTATTTTTTTAGAATTATGAAATATTTTCAAAATGTGAAACAATTTAAAAAGGACATGATGAATATTTTATTTTTATATGTTATGTATGATGTATTTAATGAAACCCATTTTCATTCCCAAATATATTTATTATATAATGAATGATTTATTTCTTATGGAACATGTATGTGTAGTTAAATGATGGGTCTAGTCTAATATTTCCTTCCAATTCATTGGGTGAATGTTTATATCAAATGATAAATTTTTTCCTTAGTATGTTTTAGTTTCTCATTAGCATTAGATGTAATGGTATGACTTATGAAAGTAATATTCCCTATATTAATGTTTGTTCTACATTTTAATGATTTTACACATTCTTATATTATTTACACAGGGTGTGTAAGATGAACATAGTTTTCCTTATACATGTGTTTGTTTTATAATTTTACTCTTAGTATTATGATTATATTATGATCTCAGGGACAATGTTTTTTGGCTCATGTTTCTAAACTATTATGATTAATTCCTTATATTATTCTATCACTTAAAACATGTTTTATGATCTAAATATTATAGGGTAAGATTAAATTTTGTATGTATATTATAACAATATGTTCATATTTTCATCACTCATGATCATTGATTTTATCCCTTATATTTACCATTACAAATCATTTTAGATAACCCATAATTATGTTTCCATTCCATTAGGTTATGAAAAAAATAAATAACAAAATTCATCTACAGTAATATCCTATGTAGAGGATTTATGGTAGATGTTTATGAACTGTTATGGAATAATTTGAATCTTATATTGTGGAAATATTTCCATTTAATAAAAAGAAGATGGATTCTACTTGTTAAATATTTTTCCTATTTATTTTAAAACTCTAAACCTAAACGGTCTATATATTGTAAATGTTATTTTTTGGATAAAATATCATTTAATTAAATGTGTGAATCTAAGATAATGTGTAGTGTATGTTATTTATTGCACCAAATTCGAGAGTGTGGGTCCATGGTTCCTTTCCATCATCTGAAAAATCCCCCACTAAGCTAATTTAATTATATTTTATCTAAAAATAATGTTTTTTCTGATAATGGTGTGGGTTTAATTCATAATATTCATTTAAAACTATCTTAAGAAAATATTGTAACATATATTCATTAAAAATATCCACTTTTATAAAGCTAATAAATTTGTTGTCTACCTTGAACTCGAACTATGATTATCATTATCAACACACACAAAAACTATTCAAAATTTTCCTCTACGACCATTTTTTAGAAAATTTAAAACATGATATTCGTATTTGAGATCATTATTTACCAAAATATTCTAAACTATTTTAGGATCTAAAGTTACATTTAATTTTAATTGTTCAAGTACAACCGTTAATTTTTTTATTTTTCCGAATACTATATTTCCAGTCATACTAACACTATTATCTTAAAAAAAATATCTTCTCCAAAATTTATTTTTGATACATAAATTTTTTTTATATAAGGGGATAAAACATATTTACCTTAGTTTGAATATTTAACAAACAAACTATTTAAAGTTATATCTTATGTTGTTTATCTATGTGTTAAAATAATTATCCTAAAAATACTACTAAATTCTTTGAAATATTCCATTGAAGGGAAGCACAACTATATCCCATATATTTTAACAAATAACAAGGAAAAAAACTTTTTTCAGGGGTAAAAATAATTTTACCATAACTTCATTTCATACAACTTATAAAATCATATCAATAATAAATCATGCATATCAAAAATGTTATCTCATTTTAATCAAAATAACACTTTTATAACAATCTATATCTTTAAATTCTACAGTAACCAAATGAGATTCAATAAACATGTTTTATTAATTATGTGTTGAAGTTATCCATTGCATCCACATCCTTGATATAGTGGCACATTATCCTCATAACAAGAATGTAAAATTCATCATATAACCATTATTAATTAAATTATGAACTCTTATATATATTAATAATATTTTTTTAATATATAACTGCTATCATAATGAAATAACTACCCCTCCTTCCTAACACCTATAATAGGTTTTATTCTCTTAGGATGACTATTAGACACTATAATATTTAGTTTTAATTTAAACCTTTACCCATTTATGTTGTTAAAAAAACACTCCATATTAGACCACCCATTCCATTATTAGGAATCCTTAATATATTGAATTGTTTGAAAAAACATTTAGTAATGTCATTAATATTATAAAATAAATTAAACTATTGGAGGACATTTGATAATGATTTCATAATGAAGGATATAGTTGGGACAAGTCTTACTGTTGAATCAAGAATCTCTAAGTCATTGATGTACCTAATCATACTGAGTACATGAGTTGAGGATAAAGTAATTTTGGTCATTTTATATCATAAAAATTAATTTAAATATTAAAAAAATATCATAACATGTCTATTAGAGAAAAATAATTTTAGGTTTATCTTTCATCCTAAAAGCATCAATGCAATAATGTTTATTTTACAACATAGGCTATATGGACATAATAATAGGAGTGGAGACATCAAGTGAATCTTTGAAATGATTATTATAATCTTCTTGATTCATTTATTAAACAACATCACCAGTCAACAACTCATTCAAGGGTTTCTCAAACACATAAATTTTCCCAATTGACTAATAATGATTTTTAAGTTTCTATATCAGTTTAGAATGTTTTTTATATTAAGATTATTATTTTGAATAATTGTTCTCGATTTCAAGTTCAATGATGATGATTACATCATTATCTATAGTAGAATAGTTTACCAAATGGATATCATATTTTCAATATATTTAAAAAAAGGAAAATATTAAATGTTCTCTAACTAAAATCATGACCATATTTAAATTTAATAAAATATCTTAGTTTACCAAGATACATATTTTAAAATTCATTGAGTCCAATTTAATGTTTCCCTCAAAACATAGATATTTAGGTATTCCATAATTGTAACCATATCATATTTTTATCTTTTATAGATGAGATAAAAAATTATTTTCCACTCCAATATATATATAAATATATTCTAAAATATATTCGTTAGTATCCTAAATCTTAGGTGTTTTTAGCAATGTTTGATCCAAGTCACACTACTTGATTGATTGAAATTTATAAGAATAATTTTAACATTTTAAAATAAATATTATGTCCATTCATAATGTAATTAATTGATATTAAATTAGGGATAAGCCTATATAAATGAGAAATTTAAAAATGAATATGTGAGAAAAAGAATTATGGAAATTTTATAAATAAATCTAACTACAAAACTTCATAATTTAGGCATTCTATTATGGGAATTCCATAAAATAAAAATATAATCTCTTTTCATTTATTTAAAAAATATAAAAACATAATATTTCATTAGTTACATGATACTTTATTCGTAAGGCTTCATATTCCAAAATATTTTATATGCCATAAAAAATTTATAAACATATAAATTCATCACATTTTATGTAAACATTTTATATTATTTAAAAATAAACCCGTTTTGGTTTAATTAAACTTTTAATAAATCCTATAACACAATTTTTGGATTGTTTTCTATAAATTAAAAATTATGTAATATGATATGAAAATTTATTATTATACTAGAAATAATTTTTTTTAACACTGTGATATTTTTGAAGAACACTATATTCAATACTGTATATGGAAAACAACACCGAGCCAAAATCAACCATGAAATATTATTATTTTATGATTGTTGTATCCTAACTGTTAAATTAATGGGTATAAATTGGATTAAGAACATAATTAAATATATAAATTTCATAATCAATAAATAAATTATTGATTATTTTTTAGAAAATAAGCACTCAGTTTTCAACTAATGTCTTTTTATGTTTCGAAAATATGTTTTCTTAAAAAATATAATTTTACTAATTTTCATGGGAGAATATTATAATTAATTTTTTTAAATTTTAGAAATCTTATTTTATGAAATGATTATTTTTTTAAATTCATTATGTCAAAAATTAACTTATGATAAATTTTTGTGAAATTTCTAAAAAGTTTTATTTTTTAATGAGTGGTGAAAAATAATGCTTTTTGTTAAAAAATATTTTTTCATTTCATGGTTTTACAAAGTAAAATTTTATATTGGATTATTTATAAAATTTCAACAGTTAATATTTATTAAACATAATTCAATTACGACCTTTCAAATTAATTTTATATAATAAATTCATAAACATAACTTATTAGATATTTTTAAATGTTTTTTTTCTATTTCAATTACTTTTATGTTCTTTTCAATTTCAAATTATATGAATAGTTCTTAAAATAACATTTGTTTTACTTTATTTTAAATATATTTTAATAAATTTATATGAAAACATTAATGTTGTAAGAGGACAAGAGGGGTGAGAAATGGTCTTAAAATTAATTTCTTTTACATTTATGATCCAATTTTTAACTAACATGTAAAATTATAACCCATAAATATTAAAATTTCAATACCATAGTTATTGTTAAAATTGGTTTACAAAGAGGTTATGTTAAAATATGAGGTTTAAAATGACAACTAAACGTAATAAAATTTTATTGTATGATTATATTAAGATTATACATTCCTTATTTTTTTATCCAGGTTAATTTTGAACAATTTTAGATGATTGAGACATATATTATATGGTAATACTTCACGTATTTCCAAAAATGACATTAAAAATATTTTATAAAAAATAATACATTATTAAATTGTTTAAAGGACATTAAAATTGATTAATTGGTCATGTGAATTAAATATGGATGGAAATATAAACCATGTTCAATTTTGGGTCATTTTTTCGTTTTAGTAACTTTCTTGACCCCCATTGAGTAAAAAACAATGAAATCATGGTAATTGTCAAATGGATTAATAGAGGGTTAAAACTCTGAAACACTGGATAAAACATAACAGAAACATGTCCAACTATTATTTTATAATATTATATCAACAAAGAATAATATTAAATTTTAATTATGTTAACTTAGAAACATTTTTCCCTAAAAATTAATTTCTATTAATTTAATACTTCAATTAATTCCAAGAGTGCCCCTCCCCTCACTTATAACAAGGAACACATATCCTCTTCTCTCTATACATCAAGAGAAATTTGGTACTTCCAGGACCTGACCAAATAATTTCATAACCTCTATCTAACCACAAATTTTATAGGACTTATTTTGGGAAAAATACAAACCTTAGAATTCCCATGGTGTAATGAAAAGAAAGTTGTATGAATAAAAGGTATAACAATTAACCAAATGTTTTATATTTATTTCTTATTTGTGATCATTAAAATTTTATTAAAACATTATGAAATAATAAAAACAATAAAATCCATATAATTATATTGTTTTATGTTAATGTAATTATCAATATCCATATACCCTAGCAATAAATTGAAAATGAAATCGTTGTTTGTGAGTATGGTGGGCTACCATCCAGAAAAATGAAGTAATTCGTTTTTGATCTCTGAATATAATGGATAGTTATAATGATGGATTTAATTAGTGTATTTTATATTCATGAAATAATTATCACTATGAAAATATTTCATATCATCTATTTTTTTACCTTTCCACCCATTGAAAAATGATAATGTCTTTCACGAGTATGTGTCAATTTCCTCCTCCATTAAGTGATGTGATTTGTTTTTCATGTTTTAATCAAATATATACTATATATAAATATTTTTATAAAAGTAATATTATTTTTATGATATAATAATTATTATATTAAGATAAAATTTTATTTACTTTAATTATTCCATGTGATTTTCATAATATAAACATTACTCATGCGTATGTACGACCTACTATCTCCATGATTGTAAAATAGTTCATTTTTCATAACAATTATTCATGGTTGGTTTTAAAATAATAAAAAATTTAGAAAAACTATAATTATATCATGATAATCATTTTCAAAATCACTGAATAATGACCTCTTTGACCACATTCAACCTACCAAAGTTATTTTGGACATATGAGTTGAATATCATCAAAATGTCGGAAGAGAACTTAATTTATAAACTAATTGAATATGAAATTGTAATAAATAAATTAAAATTAATAATATACTTGAAAAAGGTTTTCAAGTAACTAAATAATTAACATATGTTCATTTTTATTTATGTTAAATAACATACATGATGAATCAACCTTGAGGTAAGGGACACATTACATTAAAAACATCATTTTAAATGTTTTAATGGTTTATTTTATAAATATTTTTCCTCCATGTCCATATTCATAAAATTATATTATTGATGTATTTATATGTTCCTAAATGAATAATAAAGGACATTTTATGTATCCTTTGACAATCTTTGAGTGATTTTTAAAAGGAATATTTTTTATGTATTTTAAACAAAATGATTTGAAAAAAGGGGATGGATCAGAAGATCGGGATTCTAAAGAGTTGGGAGACCATCTCTCTCTAAAACCCTTGAGCGATTAGGGATTCCTCACCTATTTACTCTGACCTGTACGAGCATGTAAAATTTCATTATTCTAGGGAGATTTTATTACCACCACTTCACGACTCCTCAGATGGAGCAAGTTCCCCATGTTCATATTCCTCTCATAAAAAAACATACTAAAGATTCCCATGAAGATATCTATTTCATTTATTCCTTCCATGGTAGATTCTAGAGGATCTAATTCTTGGACGCTCAGAAGAGTATAGATCTATATAAAAAATCACGATGAAGCCTCCCCATTTCAAGACGATTGATGACGGTGGGTTCTTGGTTGAAGCGGACTCGAATGCTCTTCAACAAAGCACAAAAAAGTGAAAATTTTATATGATTGTCCACATAAACTACCTCAAAGGTAACCTCCATTTCCCTTTATCTAAATTACATACCCATATCTCACATTCCTAACATTCTTCAAACTAGAAACTAATCCCAATAGGCAAAGGATATTTTTACATTATATTGAAAATTCAAGAGGATCTAGATAGAGTTTGGAAGATAGGAAAACTTAATCTAAAATAGGGTTTTCTTAGAATTTATGATTGAGACACTACATTCAATCCACATACATATTGGAACATAATGGTATATGTCCGGATCAAATTGGATGGACTTAATTAGTTCCTTTGGAACCCAAATATTCGGAATGATATTGTTTCCTACATAGGATCTCCCCTTAAAATTGATCACCGAACCATAAATGATGACATAGGACACATTTTTAGAGTTATGGTGGAAATTAACATCAATTCAAAGCTTCAAAATACTATTAATTTCAATGATATTGACTAAAAAACTGAAATAAGAATTGAATATGAGAGGAAACCTACATTTTGTGACCATTGCAAGATCATTGGTCATACAATATATAGATGTAGGTTTATTAGAAAATAATTAATTCAACCAAATGAAAATGATTATATGAAAATAAGGAGAAATAGGAAATATAAATCCCCCTTGATGGATATACCTGAACCCCACGAAAATACATCTGAAACTTGGGTGAAAAAATCAAACAGGTTGGTACACATACGATAGAATGTGGGTACTAGCTTGGTAGATATTTCTGAAGAGAATGAACACTCCATTAAATATCAAGGCCCCTTTTAAGAAACTGAAATTTTGGTCTTAGACACTATTAGGTTATCCATTAGGAAGGAAGAACCTAATACATGTCCAGCTAATCAGATCTCAAGCTCTATTCTCATACAAAATGCTGAACATACCCTGGGTAGGAGGGATAAACCACCTAATTTTTTGTAGTGCATTTCATCCAATGTATGCACTACATCCCCTTATATTTGTGATTTACCTTTGACTAATTCTGCTAAAACTGTGGATGTGGACACTCCAACTTGGGGTATTGGACAGTCCCATGACCCCTCCTTAAAATACAGTGATACTTTATGAGCTAATAATCAAATCAATAAGAAAAAAATGACTTGTAATCTCTTCCCCATTTTAACAGTATTTTTGTTAGATGTTCTAAAATACTGGATTCAATTGGCCATGCTATAAAATTTGGGAAGACACTGTATAACCTGAAGACTATGTAGGACACCATACAATCTATTAATACTAAGGTGATTGTAATCATTTCCATGTAATTGGAAATTGTTAATACATTGAGTATACACTTATTACATGATCCAAAAATGAAAGAACTAAAAGGCTCCACTAAGCAGCTTCAACCAATGGAGGATTATGGGGTGGAGAATCTCGACCTAACCCTTAATGATTCAATAATTCAACCGACTATAAAATATTTTTTTGATAAGAACATATCCTATGGCATATCTAACAATGATACTACTCTAGAAATGAAGATTGAACTAGTTTCTTCTCCCACTAAAGAGAATGAACTAAAGAAAATGAACTAGTTTCTTCTCCCAAAACTAAATATAATGAACTAGTTTCTTCTCCCACTACACATATCAAATCTTTTAGCAGTCCTGTTGACCCTAAGAACCTAAATGTCATACCTAAGGAAGTTCAAGATATGACACCAATAAAAACGATATATTTTAATCATGGTAATACACACTAGGTACATGACCATAATATTATGCAGTAAAATAATGACATCTTAGTGAAGATGCAGTGTCATCCTTCAAATCTGGACACTATCAAACAACAGACCAAAACTCCTTCAAAGGCTCTAGGTACTCCTACTTCTCCACTTATAGTTAGTGATTAATGTTTTATAAATTTTGGAAACTTGATTTCTAAACAATATATCAATCCATTGTTTCTGTGTTTTATGAATTCTACAGACTCAATTGTGAATGATCCAATAATGTAACCTACAATGACGAAACCTATCACATCCAAAAATAAATAAGAAAAGACCACTAGTACACAAGAGGTTAGAAGGTATACTACAAATAATGGTTCTGAAAAAAAGAATAAGGTGGGTTTTAACTCCAAATTTTGGTTTAAATTAAGATACCATTTTGGAATTGATAGGGTATCGCCCACTATGACATGTTCATTGTTTTTAAAATAATGGTTAATACCCATAATCTTATGTTATTTTCTATTACTGAACCTAAAATTACTTTTTCCTCTAAATAATCATATTTATGTCAATATTATTATGTGTTTAGTGGTGCTATCAATAATACTATAAATTATTATTTGTTATGTATTTTTTCTAACACTTCCTTAATGAATATTAGTGTTTTCAATATATCTGACTAGATTCTTACTTGCACCTGTAATATTGAAGGTACACATACATTCTTCTCCTTTTTTAATCTAAAAATAAATATCAAGAATGAAGATCTTTTGAATGATCTCTCATGTCCAGGCACTATCATTAATGCTCCCTGGTTTCTTATTGCTGAATTTAATGCCATTATTAACTCAAGAAAGATAATAGGACCATATCATGCTTTTATATCAATGAGAGAATTTAAATAATCGATAAAATACAACAATCTCATAATTATTAGATTCACTAGGGGAAATACACTAGGTATATGAAACATTATAACAAAGTTGTCACATCCAAATTGGATAGAGCCTTCATGAATGTAATTTATTTAGATAACTCGGACACTATCTCCAGAACCACACTTCACGAGATTAACTATGATCATCACCCTATCATATTCAATGTCTCCTCCAAAGGCATGAAACCCAGCCTACCTTTCAAATATAACAATGCAAGGTTCTCTGATGGAGAGTGCACCCATATCATCGAAAAATGTTGGTCCTCAATGTCTCATAACAATAATTCCTTTACCTGTAACCTCTAATTAAAATATCTAAAAAAGAATCTAAAACATTGGTGAAACTCCAAATCAAAACAATATAACAATGAAATCATGATTCTTGATAAATAACTCAACGATATTCAAAACAATAACACCATATTTAACCACAACACTGATCCAACTTAAGAACTAAAAATTAGATTAAAACTAAACTCCTTAATCACGTTTAATGAAAATATGAGAAAACAAGCATTTAATGTTAAAAATTTAACTGAAGGTAAAAGAGATACCAAATTTTATAACTCACTTCAAAGAATCAGGAAGGCCTATAGGTCATTAACCTTTCTAAAGGATGGGGACAACCTTCTTGACAATGAATAAGACATCACTCATCATATCATATCATACTATGTATCCATATTCAATTGTACTTATATTAATAAAGACCTTTGTCCTGAGGTAATTACTTTAGTGATCACTAATGATGAAATCACCTTTCTCCTCAACACTCTAATGGAGTATGAAATCAAAGAGATTGTCTTTATTGTAAACCTAGATAGTGCTTTAGGTCCTGATGGATTCAATAATGGGTTCTTTCAACATTATTAGGATGTGATTCATGTAGATGTTTGTAATCAGTTAAAATTATTTTTTTTATTGGAGTGCTTCCTCATTCTCTAAAATCATAGTTTCTTACCTTAATCTCCATTTTGGATAATGGATATATGAGACACCTATTTAGCACTGTTTCTCCTATGAATACTCTTTATAAAATCGTCACAAAAATCATTGCTAACATACTTTCAACTATCAAAGAAAAAATAGTTTCCCAGAACCAATTTAATTTAATAAAGGGTATATCCATTCAAGACTGTATCTGTCTTGCCACTAAGTGTATTAATAACATGAATAAAAAAATAGATGAGTAAGCATAACTATTAAACTTGACATCAGAAACACCAGTGAAACTATGGACTAGAGATTTATTTCAAAGTCCTACAAGGTTTTGGTTTTAGTACCTCTTTCATCATGTAATTAGAACTCTATTCAACTCAGTGTCTATATCCATTTGGATAAATGGATCTCCCAAGGTCTACATTAAATTCACCAAAGGTTTCAGACAAGGTGAAACCCTTTCTTCCATCCTCTTCTCAATAGTGGAAGACTATCTTAGTCGTCTGATCAATCATCTAGTGGTCCAAAATAAGCTGAAACCCATCCATGTATTTAGGAAAGTGGATGATCCTACTAACCGTTTTTATTCTAATGACATCATTATTTCCATTCATGGTGATAAAAGGAACATTCTTATCCTCAAAATTGCGCTCTCACACTATGAAGAGGTTTCTAGGAAAACCATTATTAGGAAAAAACCATGCATTTTCTTGGGGAAGAACATTCCTCACAATAGAAAATGTAACATTATCAGTGAACTAAGTTTGAAATATGGTACGCTTCCTTTCACATATCTTAGTGTTCTTATATTTTGGGGTAGGCCCAAGTCCTGTCACTTTGCGACTATTGCTGAATAAATTATAAACCAACTTTCTTTATGGAAAGGTAAAGCTCTCTCTATGGAAAATATTACTTTCCTTGTTAAATATAATTTCGTCTCCAAAATGGTTTACTCACTGATGGTCTAAAAATGGCATGTTGGTCTTATTAAAAAGATGAACATTACTATTAAGAATTTCATCTAGAATGGTAGTACTCTAGAAAGAAAACTTGTGACTATTTACTAGTCAACCTTTTGCAAGCCCATTGAGAATGGTGGTATTGGTATATAAAATATAAAAATATTTAATGAATCCCTTCAGGCTTGGATCACTTGGAACCTTCTTCATAATACATCAGATGCTATTAAATTTATCAAAAATAGATTCCTTGAAGAAAATTAAGGTGGGAAACATGAATCACATTAGTTCTTCCATATGGCCTGTCATCAAACACTCCTTCACCAATATTATGAATAATTATAGATCGATTGTCTCCAGAGAAACTTCCATGAAATTCAAGTTGGAAAACTGGACTGGAACACCTTTAATTTCTATGATATTATCTAATCAAACTAATGAAATTATAAACAACACAATCAGAGATATTTTAAACTCTCAACATGATCACCTCCCTGATACTATTCTGAATGTAATTGAAAACTACTCTTTCACTTACACTGATGATTTATTAATTTGGTAACTAGCTCACAATGGTTTACTTAATTAATTTTTTTTATAATCATTATTGCTGTAACTCGGATAACGATTACAACATGCTATAAGTTTATAAAGAAAATTGGATTAAACCATCGATATTTACTCTTATCTGGAATCTCACTCACAACAGAGTCCACAATACTATTTACCTCTAATATTTTGGAATCCAGATATTCTCTAAGTTTAAAATCTTTAATCAACATAGAGTAGATGAAAACCACCTATTTATTTATTATGTTACTACTTCTTCTATTTGGACCTATATTATTGAATATTTAAATTGTATATGGTTGATTCTTGAATTTGTTAAAACTCAACTAATGAAATGTATAGAAATGGAAGGCTCTAAAAAAATTAGGAACATTTTCCTTATTGCAGTTGCTGAGCTCCACCATGTGATTTGTTATCATCATGAATTATATTATTCATAGCAATTGCTAACTCAATGTAAATTCAGGTCAAATGAGGATCCTAATTTCCTTACCTTATACTGTTTTGTTGAAAATGGGATATTTTTACAACACTATGCACGACATTGGAATTCTGAAGCGTCTACAGATTAACAAAAATTTCTATCAACCGCATCTCACTCTAGAGGTTCTCTATAGATCCCCTCTCCCTAGATGGATCAGAATGAATATTGATGGCACCTCCGAGGGCATCCCATGCCCTACATGGTGTGGTGTTGTCTTCAGAAATCACCTCAGTCTGATTCTTGGATCTTTCATGGGTAATTGTGGAATTTCCACTTCCCCTAAAGCTCAAATGATAAGTTTGATACATTCCATTTCTTTTCCCAATCACTTTAGTTGGAACAATCTCTGGATTGAAAGTGACTCGATGAACATTTTAAAAGAGATTTGTAATAGAAATACGTATCTTTTATTGTTGATTACTACGCAAGGGATGGAATGAAATTGTTTGATTATCGATATTATCTATTTCATCACACATTTTTATCGAGAATCAAACACTGTTGTAGATGGCCTGGCCAACATGAGAGTAGATCAAGGCATTTCATAGTTTGAATAACTCCTCGGTGATTTATTTTATTTCATGAAAAAAATTGTAATATGACCCCATAATTTCGACTCCTGTAAAATTGATTTTAAAAATATTTTTACTTTGGTCGTTCTGGTACAAGGCATCACCTTCTTCAAAAAACAATTTCCAAAAAGGAAGAAAGGAATGTTTTATTTTAATGTATTCGATGTCAATATTTTTTCCCATTGTAGTGACCATTGTTTTTTTCGTTCCTTTTTATGATTTATTGTTTTCATTAACGAAAAATCATCTTTATATTTTTATGAGTATTTTGAAAATGGGTTTAAAATGGAATGGATATTTATAAATATGGAAAACATTTCTTATGGGTGAAATAAATATTATTATAAATGATTTAATGAGTTATGATTATATTATGGTTCTTAGGAATTATTTGTGATGATTGGTGGTTCTCATAGGAATTAATTTTTTGGTTCCCTTATAAACCATTTATAGGTTATTCCATTATAAAAAAGGACATGTGGTTTCGTTATAAAAAAGTACAAGTCGTTTATTTATAAACCAATGATGGGTGATTCTATTATTAACCAAGGGGTGGTGGATACATTATAAACCATTTTTGTTTAATCTTGATATAGCTCTCCAATGAATTTTTTATTTTTAAATGTTATTTCATGAGTAATATGAAAATTATTTAACAAGGTTCCTATATTATTTATCTATTATTTATATAGGGTTTCATATAAAACTATGATTTCACAAGCTATGATAACATGATTAAGCTTAGATGAATATTTATGATACTTATTATTGGTGACATGTATAAAGTGTTTAAAAAGTTTGTATTAGTTTTTGTAGATAAGAAACAAAAATTTATACCTTTTATTTTTCCATTAATCTTTATCATGAGATGTTTTCTAAAAATATTTGGGTTAAAATTTGAATTATTCTATATGAAAATGTATATTTTGAGACCAAAGATTTTTTTTAAAAGGAATATATATTAGTATTCATGGGGTAACATGTTTCTTTATTAATTTTTTATGAACCATACACATTTTATTGGTCATCCCACATTTTAAAATGTCTTTCATAAGGTTTAAGGTTGAGTAATACAAATAATGAAGAATTAATATGGAAAAAAATATTACTATATTAGAAAAAATTATAACTTAATGAAATGAGAATTGTTAAATTAGAGGTTTTTATAATTCTCTAAAAATATTAACCTAAAATTTACTTGGGTGATTAATTTATCCAATATTTTTTTTATGCTGTATGTTTTTTGGGGTTTAAATTAGGTTACATTTAGAATTTTTAAAGAAAGATATATAATTTTGATAGTTTTAGAAATAGATCTAGGAGTGTAGGTTAAGGGTTGTTAGAGTTGATATGAGAGAAAGGATTAATTAAATTTGGATATTGGGATGTTTTCATGTGAAGTTAACTTAAGAATTATGGGTACCATCCTGAGTTTATAAGTTTAGATTTGGTAGTCACTCTAAAATGATTAGAAACATATTCAGGTTTTAGGTGGCGGGAGTTCAAGAAGATTAATGTTATTTTATGAGATATTTAAGGTATTCCAACCCGTGCGTTTATTATGTTTTTAGTGAAATGGTTATTTGAGTAATAATTATTTTAGGTTCTATATAAATATATTGAATGGAATTGATAACCTTTTGGGTTTAGATGATATTTTATGTTAAGTTAATTATGGTTGGTCAATATAAAAGGGTTATTACATGTTGAGAATATATGATTTACCATAATGATAAACATGGGATAGGAATGTGATTTGGTGACTATATTATTAATTCTACATTTTAAGAATTATAAATTTTTTGGAATATTATACGATTAAATTTATTTTTTTTAGGATCATATTTTTATTTGAGAAAAAAAATATGAATTATATTTTGGAAGTTTATAGGATTTTATTTTGGATTTATGGTGACTGAGGTAACTTATGGAAATGATTAGAATATTTTTTTTGATTATATGAATAGGGAATAAACTTTTTAGTATATGAATTTATGAGTGGCTAATGTTTATTTTAGCTAAGTGTTAAATTATTCTTGGAAGAATATTTTATTAAGTAATTATTATTTTTTATTATCTAAATTTTCTAATATTATTTTGAATAATTTTTTGGATAGTAATTTATCGAATGATCTATGTTTAACTTTAGGATATTATTGTTGTGTCTTCGGTGATAAAATTTGTATTTATTCATATGAAGGTTTATTCATTTTGGGAATTATCTTACCATGTGACAATGATTTTATTTTTGGTTAATGGATAAATATTGGAGAAATATCTTTTTATACTTTTATGGATTTATGTGAACCATTAGAAGTTGATTTTATTGCTCCAATCATGAAAAATTAATCTAAAATACTTTTTATTTTGAGAAATAGATTAGATTTTGATGGAAATTGATTAATGTATGAAGTTATAATAGTCAATTACGTATATTTAATTATGTTCTTAATATATATGGTAAAAGAATTTATCAACTCTTTGAAAAGGATCTTGAAAAAAAATATTCTATAACCATTAGTTATGATGAATCGATTTTCATTTTCACGCATCGTTGGATTATAGTTTTGGGGTTACAAACATTTTCATTATCTATCACTTTATTATGATCAATGTTATCTATCACAATCCATCATTATTTGGACATTAAATTTTCCTCTCTTAAAATATTTTCACTTCCTATAAAAATTTACCTATTTGGAAACCAAGTTATGTGTTATTCTAGATGATGTTCATATTTCTATTTTTATATTTTCAAGAGGAATTTTTGTTAAACATTTTACAATGTGGTATTTAAAAAAAAATGCATTTTTAAGATCTGAATCCATTGAATACTAAGAAAATGTTCAAATTTTTATAAAATTATTTTTTAAATGAGGGAGGGGAATGTAGTATCCCAGTTTTTAGAAGGAAAAATATATTCGATAACATTTACAACATGCAAAAACAAACTTAATAGTACCAAAAAATATTAATATTTAATGATTATTTTAATATAACAATTAAAATAGTGGGTCTAAATAGGATTAAAAAATTATCCTACATATAATGGTCATAATAAATAAAAATTTATTGAATAATTCTACGGAAATAATCAAATATTTATTTAGTGAAGTTATTTTATGCTTCAATAATATGTTTTCTAAAAAAATGGATTTTATTTATTTTTATGAGATAATATTCTCAACAGTTTTTGGAAAATTTAGAAATATTATTTGAGGAAAATTATTATATTTTAAATTAGGTTCTCAAAATCAGTTTAGGATTAATTCTTGAGAATTTTTTCAAAAGTTTTATTTTTCAACGGATAGTGAAAAATTCTATTTTTTATTAAAAACTCTGATTTTGTTTCAAGTACTTACGGTGTTACATTCTATATTTTATTAGTTTAAAATTTTATTAGAAACTATTGATTAAAAATAATCAAAATATGGTCTTTGGAATGAATTTTATTTCTTATTTTTTTATAAAAACATTTATTCATAAAACACATTTTTATGAAAATCCATTTTTCATTGCATTTTGTGTGATTAATTTTAACATAAATTCTCAAAATTCATGAAATATAACCCTAAAAAATTGATTCCAAATTTTCAATCAAGAGGTATTAACTTTTTTTAATTTTTTTTCTTTTATTGTTTTTCCATAATGAACTGTAACTATAGAAAATATTCATTACCACAATAATCATAAAATGTGTTAATTCAAGTTAAAACTAATGTTATAAAGCTTAAAAATGAATAAAATAATTTCTTAAATTTTATTTTTGTGTATATTTTATCCATAATAATACATAAATTTAAAATAAGAATTTTTATTCCATTAATATTTGATTTTGACCATTATATTATATATGTAAATGATAAAGTCAAAAATTTCACTATCTTACTTAAAATAACATTAATATATTTTAACAAGGATAAAAAAATTATGTTTAGTTTTTAATGGTTATTGTAAAAAATAATTATTTTTATCATTTTATTTAATTTTAATAATTTAGTAATCAAATAATTACCTTAAATGTCAATGAAATATTACCATAGTGCTTGTGCAAGCTACAAAAAATTATGTAAATTATTATAAAACTCTAAAAGTAATATTTTTTGGTTGAGATAACTTTTTAAAATAATTTGGAAGAAATATTTATCATAATATTGATGTGTACAACGTTTATATTCTAATTACATTTTGTCATGTTGTTTTTAAATTCAAATTATTTGAATAGTTCTTAAAATGACATTAAATGTATTTTATGTTAAACATATTTTAATAATTTTTTTAAAAATACAAAAAATAATAAAATAGGAAACATATAATGATAAATGGTCTCAAATTTTATACATTTTATATTTATGAGAATTTTGTTAACTTATTAGTAAAATTAAAACCCTTTAATATTAAATTTGTCATTAACACGATTAAGGTTAAAATTGGTTAACCAAAGGGTGGGAAAAAATATAAATTTTAAAATAATATATAAATATTTAAAAAATTTATTTTATGACAATTTGAAGACCATATATTCCACAAATATGAACACAAGTCATTTTTAACGATTTTACATGAGTTATAAACATATTTTATTAAAATATTTCATGCATTTCCAAAAACGACATTAGTGATATTTTTTAATAAATAATATTTTATTAAACAATTTTAAAATAGTAAAAAACGTATATTTAGTCCATTTGAATGTTATATGATTGAAAATATAAATAATGGTCCATTTTTTGGATATTTATACTTAAATAGTATCTTTCTTGACCCCTAAAGAGTAAAAAACATTGATATCTTGGTTATTTCGAGAGGGTTAATGAAGGATTAAAACTAAAAGATAAGGGTTAAAACCAAACCAAAACATGTCCAATTTTATTGGATTAGAGTATTTATAAAAACAATAATATTATATTCTAATTATATAAATTTGGCACAATTTTTCTTATAATATTAATTTATATTAATTTAATATTTTAAGTAAATCCAAGAGTTCCCCTCCCCATAGCTATAAAAGGGCACGCACTCTCCTTTTATCTCCACACATAAAAAGAAATTTTTTTAGCTAATAACTGAAAAAATATTTTCCTAACATACCTACCCATGTTCTAGAAGTCATATTTTGGGATGAATACAATCCATAGATCGTATAAGGTGTAATGTAAAGGAGGTTGTCCGGGGAAGAGGTATAGATTTTAATCAAATGTTTTAGTTTTATTTCTTATTCTTCTTCCTTAAAATAATATTCAAAAATAATAAAATAATAAAACCAGTATATTACATATACGTATATTTTTTATATATTAATTTCACACCCCATATCCATCTCCCCTATCATGAAATGGGAAACGAAACCATCATTGGTGTGTACGGCGGACTACCATCTCGTGAAATGATATAATTCGTTTTGCATCACCGATTCTCACTTATTGTTATAATGATGAATTTAAAGTATATATATATTATATTAATTTAATAATTATAAATCTATAAATATAATATATCATCTATTTATTAACCATTAATACATTAAAAAATGATATCATCGTTCATGCATACATTTGAATTACCACCTCTACAAAGCGATGTGATTCATTTTTCATGAACACATCACATGGATACTATATACAAGCATATTTAAATAAATAATTTTATATTTATTATATAATAATAATTATAAAAATATAAAATGATTATACATACTTTCTGTCATGTTATTCTAAAAATTGAAACATTACTCATTTTATTATGACCTACCATCTTCTGGGTTGTGACATAGTCCATTTTTCATTAACATATTTCATGGTTTATTTTAAAAGTATCATTAATGTATCAAATTTATAATTATGACTTTATTATTACTCTATAAATTATAGAATAATGATCTCCTTGACCATTTTCATCCTACCGAAGTCATCCTCTATATAAAAGTTGAATATCGTCAAAACAGTTGATGGGTACTTAATTAATTAAGTAATGTAAATTGAAATGACAATAAAAAACATAAAAATAATATTAAACCCAAAAAGTTTCTTATTCAATAAAATTATTAACAGGATTTTTTTATTTACGGATATAAATGAAGTACATAAAGATTCATACACTAGGTAAGGGATATTTTACTTTTAAATCATTATATTAAATGTTTGAAATGTTTATTTTCTAAATATTTTTTTTCCATGTACATATTTTTAAAATTATTTTATCAATGTATTTATATATAAATTAATTAATTATGAAGAAATTTTATTCCACATTTTAATCACTTTGAATGGTTCTCAGAAGGAATATTTTTATGTATTTTATAGGTAACTTTTTAATAAAAAGGAAAAAGGATTGTTCTATTTTAATGTATACAATATAAATAGTATTTTTAAAGCACCAAAACTGTTATTTTATTTTGGGATTACATTATAATATTTATTTTTTTCTCTATAGAAAATTTCCCTTCCCCATTATTATGAGTATTTCAAAATGGGTCTCAAATGAAACAGATATTTCGATATCTATAATTTCATATGGGTGAAAAGAATATATTTATAAAATATTTCTTGTGTTATTATTATGTTATAGTTAGTGGAAAATGTTTTTTATGATGTCTAGTTATTTTATAAACCAATTAATGGTGGTTATATTAGAAACCAAGGATTGGTGCTTCCATTATAAACCAATTATGGGTGGTTTGATTATAAACCAAGGATGAGTGGTTCCATTATAAATCAAGAATGAATGAGCCCGATATAACTCTCCAATGCATTTCATATTGGTAAGAGTTATATGAAAATGGTTTTCAAAGTTACCTATATGATTTATTTATTATATATATGGTGTTTCATGTAAAACTAGAAATTTCAGAAGGTAATATAAGTATCTTATGTTTAATACAAATTCTATAATATGTTTTGAGGGTAAAATGTTTAACTTATTGAAAAATAATTACAAGTTTTTCATGATTAAAAAGAAAACATTATGATATTTATTCTTTCCATTAAAATTTCTTATGAATTGTTTTTTGAAAATATTTTTCCAAATAATTTTACATCTTGGGTAAGAAAACGTTTATTTTGAACAAAACTGTTATTTTCTAAAGGAAATATTTTTATAAGTATTTATGGATCAAAAAGTTTCTTAATTATTTTTATATGTCCCGTAATAATAATTTTGTGATCATCCCAGATTTGTTAAATAAAAAAAAATAGGTTTTAATGATGACTAGGAGAAATGATGATTTCTTAATATAGAAAAAGAAAAGATGGATATATTATAAATAATGCTCACATAAAGACTTGGGAATCGTTATATAAGTGTTTTTACAAATTTGGTTGAACTATAATCCTAAAAGGTAATTGGGTATGTTATTGATCATACACTGTCCTTTTGTTGTAATTTTTGGATGGTTAAAATTGGGTCACATTTATTGGTATCAAGGTAAGAAATATTAATAATATGTTTTTAGCACTGTATCCAGGAGTGCGAGTTCTAGTTTGTTACAATTTTATGTATGACTTATTTGTAAAATATAAACACATTATAAATTAATCATCCATATAAATGTAATTTATAACTCAATAAAATCCACTCAAATTTTTTTTGTGAAGTTTATTTCAATTTAAATTTATAATTCCATCCTCCCTATATATATGTTTTTGAGAATTTTTAAGATTTTTTTAGCTAAAAAATTAAATGACTCTATAATTGTTTATTAAAACCATGGTGTGGTTTATCCTCAATTAAAATAATTTTCACGTGAAAAACAAATCCATTTTTTCATTGTTAATATGTTTAATGCCATATATTTAGAAGTCCTATTTTTAAAACAAAAATGCTTGTTATTCAAATAAATCTGGGTTTTATTAAGTATATCTCATTTAAATACCATTTTTAATATATTTTTATACTAAAAACCGATGTATTTTTCTCTGATTATATGATTATATATATATATATATATATTTAAACCCTTCTTCCATATTTTTTTTTAAAATAATTACAAAACATTTTTAAAAAACCATAAGAACCATAACAATTTTTTTTCCAGAAATGGTCTACCCCTGGAAAATTTAATTTTCCTAGTTTCTCTAATTATTTGAAAATCAATAAAAATGATATAGAATTGAATTTGATATCACTAATGGTTCATAGATGAGAACAAATATATCGAAACATAATGGAAAATATTCAACCAAAACATAATTTTCCCAATATCCATCCATTCACATTGGAAAAAATAGACTAAATCAATAACACATACCATTATCTTTGATTTTATGATATATCAATGATTTTACCCAAATGTCTTATAGGAATCACTAAGAATCATACAATAGATAACTTTCTTATAGTCTATGGGAACCTCCAAAATATTTCAAATGACTCCCCAAAATCCACAATCTACTTGAATCTTCAGTTAATGGATTAAGTGAAATAAAAGATAAAGATATATCTAACATTGATTTTACATAATAATAATTCTTTTCCTCACCACCGAAAATTAATAAAACAAGTTCTAATTTATCCATCCTATATAGGATATGTCAAAAATTTCTCAAATTATTAATAATTAAGTGAATTTGTTTATAAAATTCAATATTTTATAACTCTCATGTATTAATTCTGATAAATATTTTAAGGATTAAAATAATAATTTGGATGATCAAATTTCTAAAATTATCATCCCATGATGACAGAAACTAATCATGATAATATAGGTTGAATTAAAATCATGGTGTGGTGTTATCACACTATGCGTGTAATTCCATTAAATATACCATAACATGAAAACCAAAACTATGTGATGGTTTGTAATATAAAAAACATTACATGACATAAAACACCATACCATTGTTTTCAATTTTGCACAAATTTTTAATAGGGGTAATATATTGACCTATTAATTGGTAGTCCACACCCCATCATGAATAAGGACATCAATCGGTGGAATAAATTTACCTCTCATATAAGGGAACCATTCCCCATTGATGAAAATGTTTATTAGAGTGATTCCATAAACCATAATTAATATAGAGTATATATTCCTTATCTTAGAAAGTATTGATCATGGGGACACCTAACCACATATATCAAGCCACACCCAAAATCAAAGATATCATGATACCTATCCAACCATTTGGGTTGCAATGGGATTTTTTTATAAATTTGTATAATTTTCAAATAATGTTTAAATAAAAATAAAACAACTTTGTAATCAAATATAGAGTATTATTGAAGTATTTATTTGGAAGAATAAGTTCACATTGACCTCTTCTTCATATCTAACCCATGTTAATGAGTTATCCTTTCATCATGTCATCATCTTGTAGAATAAAACCATGTTTATTACCAAATAGGTTGTCCAACTGATAAGTATTTTAACTCATCAATAACATTAACATTTTAGTATATCAAAATCAATAGATCAAATCTTATTATTATACAGATTGATAGAGATTTTGGAAAACATGATTATGTTTACGTATGAAATTTTTCATACTAATGGTTTACTAATAATGAAATCATAATTGGTTATCATGGATGTTAGGTGACATATCATGTATTATTTTTCATAAAATTAGGCTGACCTAGTGAAATGTATTTTTTATATGTTAGTTAACCACAATTAATGGTGTGAACTCATTATGAGACTATTTGAATGTTTTTATGTACAAGCAGGGTCACTTAGGTGACTTAATAGTTATTTCAACCCTAGATATATTATATAATGGAGACTTATAAGAGTTATATCTAATGTGAAACATGTATAAATTTTTTTTAGATCATTGAATAAGGTCATGGATTAGGGATTCTAGATGAGTAGATTCTCCAATAGATGACGATTTTGTTCTTAGGATATAATTATTTATTATCATTGAGTAAGGATACCATTGGTGTGGGGAAGAAACATGATGAGGATAACATGTGCCTCTATGATAGATCCCACATTCCATGATTGTAAAGGCTATTGTGTCTGTCCCCCCAACTCCCAGTGTGGGAGGTACATCCTCCATCTCTTGATGGGGCTAAACGCTCTTTCACCAAATTATCTAAACCATTTCCCCCTCTGTCTCCATTAAATATATCTTATCCCAAAAGTCCCATATCAATTCAATGACTTTCGAAAGCATTCAATTTTGTCCTTGGAGGTCCAATAGGCCTCAGATCCTCTAAATCTGATATCGATTGCTCAGTTTAGGCAGCATCATCATTTATTGGATATGTTTGATATGATTTTTTGGGTTGTGGTGTTTTCAATATCGAGTAATGATGGGTATTATTGACAACATAAATATCAGTATATGATTCAATTTTGAAGGACCTAGTTTGGGATATGTCTAGTTCCCCCCAATAGCTACAATGAATCATGGATTTATCTCTTGATGTGGACATATGAATTCCACATGAAGGGAGACAGCTGAACTATAGATATTTGTGTTAGTTTTCCCAAACATCCACCAGAATTTAAAAACCCCATGATTATGAAAATGATAGGGAACTTATTTTGTATATATTTGTGTTCTGATAGTATAACTCAATTAGTTTTCAACACTATTTCTCTCTAAATATTTGTGATGTAGAGGTCTCATGATTTCCAATAGAGTACATTCAGATTTTAGTGAGGGAGATGTTATGATGAAATAAGGCTATGATTTTCAAATCATGGTAAGATTTATGCTCTTCTTATATGAAAATTTTTCAATATTTGAAAAAATATAGGTTTTGGATCAATAATAGTGATCAAGAGAAGTTTTCAGAATAAAGAGGCAGAGAAAATGGATTAGGACTGGGTGTTGGGGATGGTCTGATGGGGCATTGAAACTTGGGAGTTTTTACAATTTCATATAATGAAAAGTTTATGAATGTGATACACAAGATGTTAATCCATTTGTAACTAAATTTTCTATTCAATTGAGGTAGGATCTGGGGGATCTCATTCCTTCTATGCAAGTACCATCGAGACTAGTAGATACTGCTATGGTATTTCCAACTAGTGGTTCTAATTATCATTCATATAAATAAATTTAGGGTTCACATGGTGGGGATGTTGAAGGTTCCGGGAGCAGCGGATGCTCGTGGGTGGATGTGCCCACATGGCTTTTTGTCCATAGTAATGATCAATCCAGGATCAATATGACGATAAATGCCAGTCTCCACGGATCGAATCACAGAAATAATAAAAGAAGAAAAATTTTCCCAGAACCACAAACGAGGACCTTCACAGGTTGATTATAATTAATTTTATAAATTGACAAGAAGTACATTTTTTGGTGTTCTTTATTCATTGATATTTTTGATCACGTTCCGATGTGATTCATCGTTTCCTCACAGAATCCAAGTGTAGACTTCCTCTATCAGTGATCCAAAAATGTACCATGTATCTCTGGACGTTGCAAAAGGATTCTCTAGGTGCTATCGTGGAGAAATCATTGCTTGCGTTGTCTGCCTTATATCTCCTTGATCTGATGGCGGAGTATCTCTCTCGGTCTTGAGAGCGTTCTTGGAGGAAGGTTTTCTCTCGACCTTCAGGGAATTCTCCAGAATTGTTGTGCACAACCATTGGGGAAAATTGTTGGGGTTGTGATGATATTTATAATCGGGTTTGAGGTTATTGAGTTATGACAGTAAATAAACGCATTACATGTTTTTTTTCATTAACTCTTATTGAAAAACCCATGTAGAATTACTAATTCATTGACATGTTACCAAACTGATTATAATAAATATCATTTAATAAAACAATATTATATCCTAAAAAACCCGAATGAAAAAACTACACGGCATGTAATCATTAATACATGGCGTGTACTTTTTTTTCATAAAAAACTACACTGTGTTTAATCATTAATACACAGTATATATTTGTTTTCATTTCCCTTCCAATATGATAACTACACGACATGTAATTTTTAATAAAAGATGTGTAATCGTTTTCATTTTATTCTTCCTCCAACATTAAAATGATTTAGGATTTCTTGAATAATTATTAAACCATGTAAGGGAATAATATTTATTCTACTTGAGATACTTGGATACACTTAGTGTGTGACCCTCTAGGTCTGTTTCTCGTTGGCATTAGGCGGTCTTGCCTAAAGTCCTTGATTACTGTCTAGAAATGGGTCAAGGTACCAAATAGAAACAAGTTGAAGCTGAATTAACGTGTCACCTCATATGAATGCTTACTGTGCAATTTAATCCCTTTATCTCAATATCTCATCAATCAGGTTTCATGGCAGTGTCATAAACCTATATGGTGGATCTATCATTCTTTATCTTTTAGAAATAAACTTGTCATTACACCATGGACATGTAATTTGCGCGACCGTTCTATTTCAATCAAAGGGACTGAGATATCTACTTATATAAATATGGAAGGGACAAATCCTTCCTCGACTTATCCATAAAAAACATGTCATTATTGACGCACCCAACGTACCCTACTTCCCACCAACTGTCTTCATGACGGTTTTTGTTAGAAAATCTAAGTGTGTGAGTCATGACACGAGTTAATGATAATCTTCCAGTCTAAGGACCATTACACACGCTCGTAGATAGTAATGTCCGATGAAACCATGGCATGTATAATTAATAATGGCGGGTCTATTCTCATAATCTCTTATCATGGAGATTACCAAGTGATAACTCCATGAGAGAGAGTATCGTCTTCGTACGAGTACTCGCACGGGATGGTATGTATAGTATGTGTCCTATCATAGAATGTAATCCAACCATAGAACTTTATTTAATTATATTTTTATAGCATTTGAAGGTTCTCAACATAGTGGGGATCTTCCATGACCTTATTAATGCAATAAATATCCCAGGACATTATTATATTATATTCATGCAAAACCATGAAAAATATATAATAAGTGTACATTAATATAATAAAAGTACAAACAGTTGGTTCTCAGGACACCAACTCTAACAAACTCCCACATGGACTAGAGCCAACTGCCAATGACTATTAGTCCGCTAGACCTCACATGATGATCATGTTTCTGCTGAGTCAAGGCTTTAGTCAAGGGGTCCTCCACGCCGTCCTCTATGGAAATACTAACCACTCCAACTTCACCACTATGAGAAAAATACCTCAAGAGATGATACATCCGTAGTATGTGCATTGTTTGCTAATTTGACCTTGGCACTTTTGCAAGTGCCACTGCTGTAGTATTATCAAAATAAAGTGTGACAGGATCTTTACTGCTAGGTACTACATCCCACTATTGGAAGAATTTTCACATCCATACTTCTTCATTAGCCACCTTAGAAGCTGCAATATACTCAGACTCCGCTGTAGAATCAACCACCACACTTTGCTTTGAGCTCGTCCAGCTCACTGCACCTCCATTCAAACTGAATATGTATCCTGTCTGCGAATTCATGTCAACTTGATTAGTTTGGATGCTAGCATATACATGTCCTCTGATGACTAGTTCCTCATCTCCTCCATAAACCAGGGAAAAAATCCTTAGTACGCCTCATATACTTAAGGATAGACTTGACTGCAATCCAATGGCGGTCTCCTGGATCGGCTTGATATCTGCCTACCACACTTAATGTTTAAGCAACATCTATCCTCATACATAGCATATCATACATGACTGACCCATTCACGGATGCGTAAGGGATCCATTCCATTTTCTTTCTTTGCTCATGTGTATGAGGACACATTTTCATGGAAAGATGAATGCCATGTGACACTAGCAACAATCACCTCTTGGACTGTTCTATACTGAATCTATTTAGTATCTTGTCAATGTATGTACTTTGACTCAGGACCAACATTCTCTTAGATCTATCATGATTGATCTTGATCCCAAGAATATATGCTTCCACATCCAAGTGTTTAATAGAGAATCATTTATCAAACCATGCCTTAACTAACTGTAAAACAAGTACTTCATTTCTAATTAGTAATATGTCATCAAAATATACTATTAGGAAAACGAATACACTTCCACTAAACCTATTGTAGACACAAGGTTCACATTCGTTCTTAACAAAGCCAAATTATATTACGGCTTCATCAAAGTGAATTTTCTATGACCTTGATGCTTACTTTAGTCCATAAATGGATTTCTACCACTTGCATTCCTTGTTGGAATCATTTGGAGTCACAAACCCTTCAGTTTGGGTCATGTAGACATCTTCCTGGAGTTTCCCGTTAAGGAATTCTATTTTTACATCCATTTTCCAAATTTCATATTCATGGTAAGTAGTGATGGCCAATATGATTCTAATAGATTTCAGCATCGCAACCGGTGAAAATGTTTCATCATAGTCAATTCCATGATGTTGTCTAAAACCTTTTGCAACCCGTCATGCCTTATAGGTGCTGACTTGTCCCTCCATGTATAGTTTTATCCTGAATACCCATTTATTACCAATATTCATTACATCAACTAGAGGATCTACCAAAATCTAGACATGGTTTTGGAACATTGAATCCATTTCAGAATTCATGGATTCTTTCCACTTGGCAATGTCTGTGCCTTCAAATGCTTCCTTGTAGGTAAGAGGATCATCATTGTCAACCAATAATGATTCATCATCTTTGGTGACAAGAAAACCATATTTTTATGGGTCTCTCACCTCTCTTGTGCTCCTACACAGTTATTGTGTCTCTGGAATAGATTGATCTTCCACGGGGCTTTGTGGAATCTGTTATTGTAACAAATCCTATGTATCTTGAGCCTCGACTTCATCAAAGTCTATCTCGATCCTAGTATCTCTTTTGGATATGTGCTCCCTCTCAAGGAATATGGCGTGTCTTTCCACTGTAACCTTTTTATCTAAGGAGTTATATAGGTAATATCCCCTTGTTTCCTTGGGATATCCTATAAAGGTACATTTTGTGCCTCGGGGTGAAAGTTTGTTACTTGAAGAGGTCTTAACAATTTCTTCTCTACCCCACACATGTAAATTCAAAAAGATGACTTTGTGTATGCCCCATAACTCACATGGAATAATATTTATCAATTAATTTGGTATTTGGTTTAGTATGTGTGGTTCTGTTTGTAATGAAGATCCCCAAAAGGATAATGGAAGACTCGTATGACTCATCATTGATCTCACCATGTCCAAAAGGGTGCAGTTCCTCCATTCATTTACACTATTCCACTGAGGTGTGTTAGGAAGAGTGACTTGAGATAGAATCCCAAAATCCCGTAAGAAATCAATGAATTCCTGATTAAGATATTCTTCTACTCCATCTGAGAAGAGTTTCTTAATCTTCTTACCATGATGGTTCTCAACTTCTTTCTTCTATTCTTTGAACCAATCAAACGAATCCGACTTATACCTCATTAAGTAAATATATCCATATCTACTAAAATCATTAGTAAATGTTATGAAGTACAAGAACCCACCCCTTTCTTCAATTGGAAATGGTTTACACACATCCATGTGAACTAATTCTATAATATCTTTATCCCTTTCACCATTCCCACTAAATTGGGCTTTGGTCATTTTTCCTTATAGACAGGCATGACATACACCAAGTGGTTTTAGTTCAAAAGAATCTTAATACCCACCATGATGTAGTTTTGTCAAACATTTATCATTGACATGACCTAGCCAGTGATGCCAATGTTGGGTGTGGTTTGATTCATGTGAATTAACTTTTTCATCGATTTTCATTACTTGGTTTTTGTAATCTAACACATAAAGGTGATTATATAAATGTGTCCAACCCAAACAAATTATATCTTTATAAAAGTTGCATCATTCATTTAAAAACATGCAATGAATCCATCAGTATCTAATATTGATACTGAAATAATGTTTTTGGTTACAGAGGGTACATAACAACATCATTTCAATACCAAGACCATCTCAGTAGGAAATGTGGGTGGTAGTCTCCGACATCTACAATAGTGAGTCTGGCTCCGTTGGCTGCTCGCAGATCCCCCTTACCTCTTCCAGTCTTTCTGAATCTCCTTGATTCCTATATTTGGATACAGATATGATCACCACAAGAAGTATATATTACCCAATTAGTAGAAATAGATAGATTTCATTCAATAACAAATGCACCTAAAGCTTCCCCTTACTTCCTTGGCTGGGTGCAATTTTCTTTTAGTGGCCCTTCTTGCCACATGCGAAACAAACAACCTCCTGTTCTCTTGCCTCCCCTTAGATCTTCATTTTCATGGAAGTCCTTGATGAAGCTTTGGGATTAAAGCTCTTATCCTTCCATTTCGTTTTATTCACCATAAGGACATAAGGATTTTTATGCTTCATATCATTGTCCACTTGGCGAATAAGGACAAGAGGATCAGATAGATACTTCTCAGTGTTGTTCATATTGAAATTTACAACAAAGTTAGAGAAGATCTGGGGGAGTGATGCAAGAATGAGATCGGTACCCAGTTATTCGGGGAGTTTAATCCCGAGAAACTCCAGGCACTCAATGTATCCAATGAGCTTGACTGCATGAGGCTCAGCTGGGGAACCTTCTCCAAGATTTCTCTGAAATAGATCCTTGGAGATCTCAAACCTTTTCTGTCTTTATCTCTCATGGTATAGACCATAGAGGTACTCGAGAATTCTATAGGCATACACGTCTTCATGAGACTTCATGATCTCACTAGACATTGATGATAACATCAAAAATTGAACATCGAGTGCATCACTCAAATTTTGATCTTTGACTAGGAATTCTTCATAACTCGCCCCTTGGGCAGGCGAATTAGGAAGTGATGTCTCCAGCACATAAAACTTTCGTTAATGGCATTGGATATCCCAAAGTCACCTAAACCATTTTATAATGTTACTACTGGTGAGGATATTGTATTTATCCAGAATTGATCGTAGAGAAAATGTGGTTGACAAGTTTTTCATATTGATTCTACAAGTTAAAAGAGAATATTTAGTAGTACTTTCTTGATTACTTTTTAGAAGAAATATTAAATAATTTATTAAGTCTCACACTATTTTGTCAAGTCCCAATGGCCCTCACCATTGAAATTGGAATGTACAGTTACTTTGAAATTCTAGTGGAAAGGATCCATATTCCTCTTCACATAACCCCAACAAGGGTTGGTCAAGCTATTAGAAGTTATTTAGGTTGGCAGGTCATTGACAACTGTGAGCTTACATTTCCTTGATCTGCTGAGTGGACTCCCTAATCCTGAAATCATGACTTTGATTTCCTCAACACTTGCCTCCAATATTACACCTAGTCTAGCAAGGGCTATTCCTCTTGATTTAATATGGTTAAGTCAACCTGAAACCTTTCATAAGGGATTCCTTTATAAAATTAAGTGTCCCAATAAGGGTTGGTCAAACACATAGTTTTTTTGAGTCTTTCCCTTAATTAGGTAAGGGAAGGCTTGGTCTGAATTAATATGATATTTGAGGGATTTTAATCCTTTAGGCGTAGTTTTTCATTATAACATGCTTGTAAATATTAAGTGATTCTACCTTAAGTGATTAACCATGTTCTAATAATGTTTAAGAATAGTCTATTTTTTATTTTATTCCACCTTTACATGCTTATTCACTTCATTAACAATGTGATCGCGACAACACATATATATAATAAATAAATCATGCAATCAGACAGGAATAAAATAAAATGGAATGATCATGAGCCTTTTTTGTTTAGCTTATCCAGTGGTTTTGATAAGCTAACCCTGACCCTGGGAAAAATACCTTGAACCGATGGTTTGTGTTTTGAAGCTCCCACATGTCCACCTTTGTATATTTTTGGGTTGGTTATGACTCATATTTGGGTTCCGAACCGTCTCCTCTGGCTTGGAAGATCCTCTATTACATGGGATTTACATTAAAGAAAACATTGGCACGCATGCCTGATATATTATTGAAGAAGGCCTGTAGGACAACGAATTTAAAATAAATTTAAATGAAACCACACACACACAAAGGGTATTTGGTCTAGATCATGATCATACATAGAATTCAATGAAATTTACACATATATAGAATTCAAATTAATTTAATCACTATTCATTTAAGATAAGTCTCGCTTGAATTCAATTAATTATGATCTTATAATTAATCAATTACTTATCTTAAATTCTTTTTTGAATGTCCTTGAGATTCTTCTCATCCATATTCCTTGTATGGGTCTTTGTTGTTTGGAGGAAACTTGGTGATATTCCATTTCTGGAAGGTACACGACGTGTAGGTTATGTTTACACGATGTGTATTTTTTTTAACCTTTTATACAAAGTACACGCAAGGGATTTGGCATGTTTTCTATACTTTGGAAATTTTGGAGTACACAGTGTGTAAATTAAATTAACACGGCGTATACTTCCTTGTTACATGGTTACTAGCCTGACAATCTGGTGTACGTGGTACATGGCTTCTCCTTCTACATAGTTTCACCTAGGCCGGATCCCACTACACATAGTGTTGAACCAACATACACGTTGTGTATTCATGTTTCCACGCGCCGTTAAGTTATGATCAACACGGTGTAATAAATACTTTGGCATTCTAAATTCACATAGCATGGTTTGGCATACCAGTTCCAGTTCGTTGAACCTAAGTACACGACATGTAGTTTTCACTACACACTGTGTATTCTTATGTTGTACAGGTTGAAAGATAGGATTTTCTAGATGAGTTCCTTGTTTTTATTTTAATCAAAATTAAAATTAATAGTTTGTTTCTATGATATGAATCGAGAAACGATGGCGGAAAAAAAATTCATTCATTTAGTTTTATAGAAAAATTTATCTTTAATTGAATTAAATATAAATATGTAAATTATCGTAAAAAACTAAATAACTATAATCAACGTTGTAACCTCCCTCTGATAACATTTGAAGGTTATGGGAGTAGTTGAAGCTCATTGGTGGATGTTCCCACATTGATTTTTTTCATTATCAATGATCAATCTAGGATCGATATGACGATAAACGCCAGTCTCCACAGATCGAATCATAGAAATAGACAAAGAAGAAGGATAGTCCCTGAACCACAAATGAGAACCGTCACAGGTTGATTATAATTAATTTAATTAATTGAAAAGAAGAGACTTTTTGGATGTTCTTTCTTTATTGATATTCTTGATCATGTTCTGATGTGATTTTTCACTGCGTCGCAGAAGACAAGTGTAGACTTCCCCTAGCGGTGATCCACACATGCACCACGTATCTCTAGACATCGCTGAAGGATTCTATGGGTGCTAGCTTGGAGAAACCTTTGATTTCATTGTCCACCTTAGATCATCTTGATCTACTGGAAGAGGATCTCTCTCGGTCTTGAGAGAGTTATTGGAGGAAGTAGTTCTCTCGGCCATGAAGGAATTCTCCAGAATTGTTGTGAAAAACCATTGTGGAAAATTGTTGGGGGTTGTGAGGATATTTATAATCAGATTTGAGGTTGTAGAGTTATGACATTAAATAAACGTGTTACACATTTTATTTATTTCATTAACTCTTATTGAAAACCCCATGTCGAAGTATTAATTCCTTGACATGCGCCCATGATGATTATAATAAATTTCATTTAATAAAAAAAATATTATATCCTCAAAACCCTGACTGGAAAAACTACACAGTGTGTAATGATTAATACACAACGTGTACTAGTTATTCATAAAAAAATATATGGAGTGTAATCATTAATACATAACATGCACTTGTTTTTATTTCCTTTCCAATATGAAAACTACACGACGTGTAATTATTAATACACGACGTGTACTTGTTTTCATTTTATTCTTCCTCCAACATTAAAACGATTTAGGCTTACTTGAATAATTATTAAACCACGTATATGAATAACATTTATTCTACTTGAGATAATTGGATACACTTAGTGTGTGACCCTCTAGGCCTCTTTCTCGTTGGCATTAGGCGGGCTTGCCTAGAGTCCAAGATTACTATCTCGCAATGGTTCAAGGAACCCAAGAGAAAGAAGTTGACACTGCATTGATGTGTCACCTCATACAAATGCTTACCATGAAATTTAATCCCTTTGTCTGAATATCTAATCAAGGAGGTTTCATGATAGTTTCATAAACCTATATGCATGATCTGTCATTCTTTGACTTTCGGAAATAAACTCATCATTACACCATGGCCATGGAATTTGCACGACAGTTCTATTTCAATAAAAGGACCCAAGATATCTACTTCCATAAATATGGAAGGGACAAATCCTTCTTTGATTTATCCATTAACAACATGTCATTCGTGATGCACCCAACATACCCTACTTCTCGCCAACTATCTTTATGATGGTTTTATTCAGAAAATATATGTGCCTGAGTCATGACATGAGTTATTGATAATCTTACAGTCGAAGGACCATTACACACGATCACAGATAGCAATGTCTGATGACACCAAGACATGCAGAATTATGACTGGAATGTCTGTTCTCAAAATCTAATATCTTGGAGATTACCAAGTGAGAACTCCATGAGATAGAGTCTCGTCTTCTTACGAGTACTCACACATGACAGTCTATATACTATGTGTCCTATCATAGTATGCCATCCATCCGTAGAACTTTATTTAAGAATATTGTTATAGCATTTCAAGGTTCTCATCAAAGCGGTGATCTTCCATGACCTTATTAATGCAACAAATATTCCATGACATTATTATATTATAGTCACACAGAACAATGAACAATATATAATAAGTGTACCTTCATATAATCAAATTATATACAGTTTGTTCTCAGGACAACAACTCGAACAGTTGTGTGATCTGGTAACAGTTTCAACCATGTAGTTGAGTCTCAAGTGTATTTTGAGGGAGGTTCAAGGGATCCTTATGTATCATCCTATGTGAATGTAGTTATTTTAGGGTTTGATACCACTGGATTATGGGGATACTAAGAGTATGCTACTATTGGAAGGGGTCAAGAGGAAGTCAAAAGAGGTGAGTCATTGATCAGGTAAATCCCAAGAAGGAAATTTGAAAACATCAAGCATGGAAACCACATTGAAGGATTAGAGATTGAAGTGATGTAACTAGATATTGAAGTAGGTCGAACGAAGAAATACATTGATGATCAAGGAGTCCCTAGTGATGAGTTCAATAATGAATCCATGGGTCTGTTCTTAGGAGAAAATTCATAATGCCTTTAAGGGATGGGGATTATTAGCTCGAGGAGGAGGAAGGGTTGAAAATGTCATATGAATTTTTGAATGGAAAATTCATATTTACCCCTACCAATGGAGACTAGATCTTCCAAAAAGATCAAAATAAAAGGCACTGGAAATGAAACCATGATTTTTGGAACTTCGGATTTAGGAGAGTCTATAGATTTTGGGGAGATTCCTCTCAAGGGTGATTTATTTGGGTAGTACTGATAGGATTTCAAGTTTTCTCAAAAAGATTAAGAGATTCTCATGAATTCAAATGAATATATAGTGGAGGTAATACTTTTGATAAATTTTATACTAGAGGAAGCTTAGAAGATGATGTGAAAATTGATACACAAGGACACTAATTATGAATAGTGTGCTTAGATTGACAAGAAACATATTATTCTAATAATATGATTCAATGAAGGGAATATGAACAAAGAGGAGTAAATGAAATCTTGATAAAAATTGTTGTAACACCTTGAATATCTCATAAAGTATGATACAAGTACACATGTTACATATATTTTCATGAATTTAGTTAGGGTACATAGTCCTAATTTGTGGAATTTATATTTTAATAATCTTGTTTTTCCTTTCAGTGTTTGTTTTGGATAAACCTTGAGGATTATAACTTTCACTTAAAATGTCACGACCCATCCCCCAGGTCCCATGCCAAGACTACCCCAAGCCCACCTTCTATAGGACATGGGCAATTGACTAGCACCAGAAAGGAATATCCCTAAAATGGGAAGGCATTGCCTTTAAACATGTACAAACACAAAGAGTAGAATGCAATAAAGAGAAACATGAAGCAAACTACTGTAGTGAAACAAGTGCTGAAGTAAAAGGGTCAGAATTCAAGCCCAACTAGAATAGTATAAGTACAACTCAAAAGTAAAAAACATCTGAAGGTGAAGAACAACTCCTAGATCGTCCACCGGGGATCCTACAAGAAGGGTGGGTACATATCATCTCCACGGTACTCCACGTCTGTCTGTCTCCTCCGTGTCACATCATGTGGAACGATCTACCTCTGAGCACCATACAGTACAACATCCCTCAACCTCCATCAACGTTTTATGTCATCTACACTTGAGACAACAAGGTGCGGGCGAATCCCGTGCAGGGGTGAGTATAAAAATACTCAGTAGGGTCCCCGAGACCCTGTAGGTCTGCTGAAGTTCCACAAAGGAAAACCAAAAATCATGACATCATCTATACTTAGTTATATTCCCATAAATATACATAAGTTATCAATCTATACTCATCTCACGCAAGAGGGAAGAATACCATGAAGGCAACACCACGAAGGTAAATTATCACATAGCATAACCTCAATCATAAGCACAAAGTAATGACAGATCATACCATTTATTTAACTCTGAGAAACCAAATTTTTAAGATGACCCACAAAGGATCACTATGGGAACTGATATCCAGCCAAGTGATTCCCTAAGGATAGTAACAAGTAACATTTCGAACACCTTAGCTGCTGGAGAACTCCTCCTCCATTGAGTATAGTTGGCCTATCACGTCACAGCGAGTCACTTCCCACTGTCCATTGACTACTTAGATACAACTCCTATCGAGTATCGTGGGTCTCCCACGTTACACAGAGGCATTACCCCTCGTGGCCTATTGAGGTACTCCTCCCGTCGAGTACCGTGGGTCTGCCGCGTCACACAGAGGCGCTCCCCATTGTGCCTTTCGAGTCACTCTGAGTCATAATGGTCAGCAGTCGTCAGGTCTCAGCAAGTCATAGGGTTCAATACGTAGCGTGCATGGTATAACCACTCTCCAATCCATCGGTCACCATTTTCCCATGTTTCCCATGTCCTTTCTGTTTCCACAATGGTCCAAGAAAGACGTATGAAATAAAGAGTCAAAGACGGCTCCCAAGAGTCAAAGACTTGAAGGACCTTTAGACTCCCTCAGTATAGAGTCAAAGAGAGCCGCAGAGTCGATCATCCCCAAATTTACACGAAAAAGTATCCCAATGTTCTGTCATGTCAAAAGAGACCAAACACAACAAACAGTGTGTCAATCAAACGCCTGATCTGTAAGTTATTAGCGTTTCCGCTCCGAGGAACTGGTTGGATTCGAGGACCGATCCAACCCAACCATACTCCAACTTTATCCAAAAATCAAGTGGATTATATTAAAAGGACCATCTCGATCCAAGGATTCTAGGGCCATATATGGTTCATCAAACGGACGCCCGTTTCACAAGTTATGGCCATGAAGGTGTAACTGGGTCCAGATGAGCTCGGGTCTAGTCCAACCCAGCCCAACCCAGATCGATTTGGGTCTGGCCCGGATGGCCTAGGCCTAGGCGGGGCCAGACCATTGGGCTATGGTTTAGCCCAGCCCGCGAAGGGAGTGGCCCGAACCATACTATTGGTGCGGCCCGAGGGTGCGGCCCGTTGGGGGAAACCCGATATAGCACGACCCGCTGTAGTGCGGCCCGCTACAGCGCGACCCGCTGCGGTGCGGCCCGCTTGGTGCGGCCCACTGTGGTGAGGCCCACTCCGCTAGAGGTCCACCGAGGCGGGGTCTATCATGACCAACACCTAGGGGAGGCATCCCCCGATCTCCCTGAATGGTCAATGTACCATTCAGCTACAGTAATGCGGGACCCGCTGGAGGGTGCTGACCAATGTGGCGTGGCAGGACGAAAGGTCGGCCGGTCATCATCCCAGCGGAGTGGTCGCGGGCCGCCGCCCCACCGTGGCCAACCAAATGCTGACAGAATTCGGACCACTTGCATCCTCTGTCGGGGCCAAGCGGCCGCTGCTTCCTGCTCCATCGGTGGCATGGACGCACACCGTCGCTCCGCCACGCGGCCGGCCGAATGTCAGCCACTTCCCTGCTCTGTCACAACCAATGGGCCGCAGCCTCTTACTCAACCGACGGCATGGAAGCGCGCCACCCCACCTTCCTCATAGCAGACCAGGTGCCGGCTACCAATTTCTTCCACGAGCCACTGCGCCTTCTTTCCAAGCATGAATAATTAAACGATCCCATATTCATAATCCTTGTGCCGAGGGCTCCATATCCATATGTCGCGCTCAACAAAACTCTGTGTTTCCAGCGTCGATAAATATTTGGCCGCTTCCTTCCACGAGCCATTGTGGCTTCATTCCAAGCCAGAAAAATTAAAAGATCTCATATTTTTGATCCTCGTGTCGAGGGCTTCACTTCTATATAGCACACTCAGAAAAACTGCGTGTTTCCAGTGTCAATAATTATTAGGTGTTAAAGAACGCATGAAGCATGCATGAAGAATAAAAAGAAAGAGGGGAAGGGTTTATTTTCTAGATGATGGGCATGTTCATCTGGCTATCGTCATCGTGAATTTAGGAAAAAAAGAATCAATAAAATAAAGTCAAACATATACATAAAAACAAACCCCTACATCAAACCATCAGATAATCATCTGTGCTTGTTGGGGGGTAGTGTTGTTAGTTTATGTGACCGACTCCCAAAGATGACACTCGCACATCACCAATTGGTTGTTTGGTGTCGTCCGTCACTTCCCATTGGGTCAGCTTCGTCTTTTAAGAGTTTTGAATCATGGCATTACTTCATCAATTTTCCACTTGGTGAAGCTCTCTAATACCCCTTCCCTAGCTCCATATTTATAGGAGAGGGGGGGGGGGGGTAAGTAACATCGCATGGAGTTAATGGGGCTCATTAATTAGGAAGCTTCCAAATTTCCCCCAATGTTTCTATTACTCGGATTGGAGGGTCAAGCCATTTCATGGGTTGACATATCGCCAGTCCAACCTTACCACTTGTCCGTTGGAGGAATAGAAAAAAATAATGTTATTTTATTTATTCTATTAAAAAGTAAAAAAAATAACTTTTTTTCTGGACCTACAACGGTCAAAGTAAAGCCTCTCTTAAGGGAATATCAGTGCTGTGGATTCAACGGTTCCAGCAGATTTTTAATCCGAGCACCAGTTCAAAAGTTACAAAATGCCGCTCATGTGTTTACTGAACATACTCTAAAAAATGTTTGGAAAATTATTATCAGGCACCCTCGACCCGCTCCGGTGGAGGATAGTCTTTTACTAGGTGAAACACTCCCCAACGAACCCAACAGTAATCTCATATTTGAAATCCAAGTTATCGTTTAAATGTTATGTATTTTACAATAAAATAATTTTCAATTAATTATTTTATTTATGACCAAAAACTAAATTTCTCTGGTGGCTCGCACTGGATAAATATAGTATATACCTAAATAAAGAATGCCCACATGCGCTCAGCGGTGGTCTCAGATTTTTAATCCGAGTTACCATTCATGTGTTATAAGAATTTGAAAAATAAAATAACTTCATTTAATTATTTTATTTATGGTTATCCAATTTTCATGTTTTCTCAAAGGAGGCCCCCATACACTAAACTTAAGTGGCGCCTGGGGTAAACATGCCATACTAAGCACAAAAGTGCCCTCATATTTCTGATCTGAGTAACCATTTAAGAGTTATCATACTTTTTTCAGGAAAACTACTAACGCCCGTTATATTAATCTTAACAAAACTTCAAAGGATCATTCCAGGCAGTCTAGGCCTTGGAATCGTGCACCGTCAGATTTAGCAGTCTCTAGATAATTCCATATAAATAAAAAAAATTATACCGAATTTCCAGGACATTACATTTTCCCCACCTTAGGGATTTACATCCCTGAAAGCCACACCATAGACTAAGAAAAGAAAGGGGGTACTGTGCACGAATCTGAGCCTCCTGCTCCCTTATGCTCACCTGGAGGGTCTCGTGCTTCCAGAAAATGCACACCAGAGGTATCGACCTCCCACAAAGGACCCCCTCATGTTGATCCTCAATCTCTATTGGAACATCTGTAAACTTCACCCCATCATCTAATTCCAGAATTCCATGATCGATAATGTGTGATGGATCATGAACACATATCGTTAGTTGTGACAGATGGAAAAAATTATGCACCCGATGCATTTGTGGGGAAAGAGATAGACGGTACACCACCTCACCCACTCTACTGCGAATCTACAAAGGTCCAATGAACTTTAGAGATAACATGACTCCCTATCCAAATCTCAGAAAACTTCATCGAGGTGAGACCCATAGGAAGAAATGGGCTCCCTCCTCCTATTGGTATAAAACTCATACAGGCTCTGAGCAGTTTTCACTTGATAACAAGTGAGGCATCCTGATAAAAACTATTCCAATGCTTTCCTCATCCCTAGACACCAGTACCGATGTTGAAGGTCCTACTACATCTTCACCACACGAGGATGTACTGCCAGAGGGGACGTATGGATCTCCCTCAACACCTCCTCCCAAAGCATCACAGGTACCATGGTGCATCGTCTGAAATGGATGACGTGATCCCCACCTTAAGAAAATCCTTCAGAAGACTGTTATGAGGATATCTGAGCATGTGGGGCCTCGCAGTCAATGTATCAAGCTGTGCCTCCCAAATTCACAGAAAAATTGGGGAAATGAAAGTCAAAGACTGGAGGCCAGCTGCTCCATCTCTATCCATGATGGATATTTGCAGCGCGACTAGCTGCTCTGACACTCCACTCAGCAGCTACGGACTAAACCTCCTACTAAGTGAATCTGCTCTCACATTCCCCTTCCCAAGAGTAATGACTATCTCATGGTCATATTCCTTGTTGACCTCTTTCCATCATTGCTATCTCAGGTTTAGGTCCTTCTGAGAGAAGATATAACTGAGACTCTTGTTATGAGAGTATATTGTAAAATGTTCTCCATCAAGTAGTTCCACCACATCTTTAGAGGAAAGACCAATGTTGCTAACTCTAGGTCATGGGTAGCATAGATCTACTTATCTGTATCTGTCTCAGCTCCAGAAATCTTTGATAACACTTCTCCTTCCAAAGGAAAGGCTCCCCTTTTTTCAAAGTTGAAAATGGTGCCACTACTATGGAGATGTTGGGTACAAATATCCCATAGTACCTAGCCAAAGCAGACATCCATTTCCCTTCAGAGAGGTAATCTTGGTAACATCTTCTGAAAATATGTCCCAATGCCCTGCCACTCCTGATTGGAACTGAAAACTGAAAAATCTTACTGCCATGAGGGTAAGTCTGGCCGACTGAAGAGTGATCGGTTTCACCCTCCTATGCATGAGTTTTTCCTGTGCTTCTTGAGTTTCCTTTTGCACCGACCATGGAAAATCCCATTCCAACATTATAGATAAACCACAACCCTTTTTGAATAATATAGTAAATCATAGTATGAACTGTGGATGTCTAATCCACACCCAAACTAATGTTTTAAGGCCTCGACACTTCCACCAAGAGGTTTCAACTGAAACTCTTGCCTCCAGGGTCAGATCACACTATTGGCGTATGTGTGATTATTGAGTCTCCTCCCAAAGGTATTTCCAGATGTGAAAACCAAGTCATCAGTTGAACCAGAAACTCTAGGTCTTTCACACGATTCATGGAAGGAAGGAATTATTGGTACCTATGTCTAGTGATACAATAGCTAGTTGTAGACACATACTGTACCTCGAATAATTCCTAGAGCCCTTAGGTCACACTCCATGACCTCATGTAGCTACTCCCTTCCCTTATCCCATAGCTCCCCGATCCTGGTTGGGACCACATTGGGGTGGTTTGTATCTTGAAAAAATGTACAACACCTCATGCTACTCTCCTAGCTCTTCTTCCACGTATTAATCCCTGCAGATTCAGCTGTCCCTATCACATCCTCTTCCCGAAACATTTTACATGCCCATGTCTCTAAAACCAGTGCCAGTTTCTTACATTCCCAATACTAACATTCACTGGATGTATCTACCCAACCAAAGTAAATTCAACCACAAAGGTTTTCTCTAGCACCCAAACATAGGTAAAAATTCATAGAGGAATAGTTCTGACTCAGATGTCCCTCAACACACCTTTGCTCAGAGGTTCGAGCCCGGAAGCCCAAACCGTATTTTATTCATCGAGTACCTGGGATGGTCGGTACACCTCAATGAATACTTAGCTATCGACATGTCGTCCTACCGAAGCTGTAGAATCTATAGGGAACTCTCATCCCTTATCTCTTTATGGAAAGAGACCCCCTTCTATGAGGAAGGTTCTCTTGTTTTTCTATGAAAAAGTCACCACATCGCTAGACCAGGGTAACCTAAACCTTGTCATCGTCCTGCTGAGCCACGTCGATGGCTCTCTTGTAGGACTACCATCTAATCAAATGGTTCCCTGGCTAGGTGGAAACTTGACCACCTCTTCAAGCCAGTCCTTATCTGCCTGTGAGTCGGGCTCTCCTCAAAACTTGAGGTGTATCTGATGTTGAAACATGTGTAAGGAACTAAGACTAAAAGTGTCATATACCAGTTCTGCTGGTCGTAATTACTAACCATCAAGAAATGATATTTCTAGAACCCTACCTGAATGTACCATCTTGGGAAATGGTCTACATAATGAAGCCTCATCACGATGTGGAACATCTTCATGGTCACTCACAGGAAAATACTAACAGCTAAGATCACCATCTACTCTACTAGTGTCTCAACTAAGCAAAAAAACTCTATACACAGCCTCCAGCCAGTCCTCAGCTGCCTGGGAATCTATCTCGCCTAGAATCCTTGGAGGCATCTTCCACTGGAACACGTGTAACGCACTCAGTCAGCATGCACCATCTACTAGTGGAGCTGGTGGAAACAATCATCCAACAGGTAGTGGTGCTTCTTGTACACCACCTGAAGGTGCTAACACTGTAAGAGGGCCCTACACCGGAGCCTCGTCGCTCGGTGGGTCATCATCGTGTACTCTCTCGGGAATGCTAGCTGGCTATCTATGCCGCAGAATCCTAATAATGAATAGGTGTGTCACGGTCATTATGTTATACCTGGTGTGTTGACTCTAATGAAACTACGGAAAAACCATTCCAAAACTCACGCAATTAGGGTTTTCATGCATCAAGTTGGAAATCAGAATTCAGCGTACTGGTGTATGGATACGTCGGCTGCCAATCTAACACCGGACTCCCCGAACTGAAAACAACCCTCAAAACACTTAACACTATTGCTCTATGTAACACCTCGACCCTAGTTACCCAGATTTGGTGCATTATTACATAACATTGGCATGATCACAAGGAAATCATGTCTCGAAAGACCGATCAGTTTAGTTTTATTGGAAACATGATTCATACATAAGTTCAACTTTACATCTTGAAGAGAAATACAACAAAAATATATTTCATTAGAAACATCAAAGCCTCCTAGATTATTCCTGCAGGTTACTCATAGCTAACATCTTCATATCCTGGGAAAATGAAACATAAGAAAATGGGTGAGCTCGAAGCTCATTAAGGGTATGTAATACAATGTAAAATGACATAAATATTAAGCATTGTAAATAATTGAAACCACATGCCTTTACCAATAATACACATGAATACTTTTATGGAAAGAATATGAGCTGAGTAAATTATGCCATAATAAAACAAAATCATGGGTATTCTACTAGTCGAATTACCACATGAACCATCAATATTATTTCTAAAATGAGGGAATGTATAATGTCAGACAATCTGAAACATTTCTTTCAAGGCCTTGTCCAAGATGTCTAAAAATGATTAAGGCCTCGGCAAAAACCATAAATCAAATTGGGAAAGGTCCTAGGCCAATTCCATGCCTAGTTGTCTCATGAGACCTACTGATGCATCGAGGAGCTATAGCGGGCTCCACCCATCACTTACTAAGTACAATACATTCCTCATATGAAAAGTTTTAAACATATCATAAACATTCGTATTAAAACTGGCATATGAAATGTCAATACTTTAACCATAAACCATGAATTGTATAAAAATAAACATCCATAGTCAAACATATAACAAAACTTTCAATACAATATGGATGTTTTGTATCATAATAAATCAACATCAAATAAACTTAAAATCCATCAAATGATGTTGACATTGATGAAATCAACACCCTTTTTAGAGAAATATCTCTTTCTATTTTGAAATCGTTTAAGAGTAACATAATTATAAAGAAAGAATTTATTTTGAAAATATTATTATAAGCTTGTAAGGGAATATTTTATGATGTTATAATGAAAAAACATAGCCACACCCACTGTATAAGTTAGAAAAAACATTCTTACCTTAAATTTTTCGAAAAGCTAAAAAAGTACCATGTTTAGAAAATGATGGAAATATTCTTTCAAAACACATAAGGGTATAAATGAAATTAACCCATTGTATAGTAAATAATAAGAATGTTTTGAAATATATTTTTAAGAAACAAGGATTTGTATGCTAAAGGGGGTCCTAGTAGATACTTACTTAAAAACAACCTCGGATAATAAAGAGATTGTGAAATTAACCCTTACCTTGTACTTTTCCTTGGTCGGGGGTAGGTTAACCTCCTTTATAATGGTGAAATTATTTTTATTAGATTATAAAATAATCATATACATTAATATGATATCATATATTATCTTTTAACATTGCTTTGTTAATAATATCTTAGTATTATCGTCGTTTCGGGTGTTAACTTACTTGTTTTATTTTATTTGTTTTGTTATATAAGCCGTGTTTGTTATGGATAGGTTTTATCTTATTCATATCCAAAATTATATCATGTCCTTAAAAATTGTTTTTAATCATCAAAGGAGAATTATACTTGAATTGATATGATGGGGAATGAATCTTATCGCGTTCGTGGAGACGGTAGTCCGTACGTACGCATGAGCGACAATATCATTATTTTGATATAAAAATAATATCTAATTGGATGTTATATCATATATACATAATCATTATAATGTTATATTTATTATTTTCTTCAATTACACATCATTATCATACCCCTCCAAATAATAATGTTTTGAATAACAATTACACCACGACGTGGAGACGGTAAGCCGTACATACGCACGTATGGTGGAATGTCATTAAAAGGATGGATAGAATACTAAATATGGTTGTAAAATATTTATAATAAAATCAAATTATATATATGATACTTGATTTATTATATTATAATGTAAATAACAAAGAAAGAAGATGTTTAAGAAGAAAGGAACTTGAAAGAGGGTGGTGAAAACATTACATCTTCTTCGAGTTCTTCCTTTTTATTTGATCAAAAGGGATTCTTAGGTTGGATTTATTATCAAAATATTGACTCTAGTTTGAAGTGAGGGAAGTTGGGAGGATATTTGGGGTGAGTTTGGCCAATCCAAAAGTCATTTAAGGTTGGAATTGGAGAGAAGGGGGAGTTCCCTTTTATAAGAGGGGTGAGGAGCACCTTTTGAAAAGCTAGAAATATTATTTTATAATAAATTAATATTCAGTTTAGAATTGATCCAATGTGAATTATTTAAAGTATAAGGTGGTTATGGGTCGAAATATTTACAAACAATATATTTTAGACAGGTTTGGGTCACTATATTAACCTTACCATTTATATTTATCTCTTAGTTAAATAGTTTGAAATTTACCATGTCTCATTGTATTTTTATATTATATGGTTAATAAACATAATATATACTTCCATGAGAACCCCAAGTGGTTCATTAATGATACACATATCATTATATAAGTCCTTTGGCTGACCCTTAGATTTTTAGGAATAGAATATGAGTTAATAATATAATATTGTTTTTTAAAAACACTTTTATGTCAATTTTGACATTATTTGTTATGTTGTTTTTTATAAATTTATAACATCATTATTACTTCGAAAATAATTCATTTAATAAACTCTAAAATGTCATACTAACCTTTAAAATTCTTGTAATTCTTTAAAAGTCTCAAATTGTATTTATTTGGGTATTTATAATATCAATTATTATAATATTTCACTAATAAGGTAATTACTGCATCTTTATTGTGTCATAAATAAATTAAATTATTTAACGTCTAAAAATAATAAATAAAATACAACTATGTATGAAATATTTTTACCTTTCTAATTAATATTTATAATCTAATTTATCTTATCTATAACCCTATATTAAAAATGTTTTAGTTATTAAACTTTGATTTTAACTCATTTAACTCTTCTTTGAATTAAATAATAATAAATGTCCCAATCTAATCCAAGTTGACCAAAGCAGTTCATATTTTATTCCTAATGTTTTTTGGTCGAACTATACTTATCCAATAGAATTATGACTTGTGTTAGGGTAATAATAATATTATTTTTATCCTTAATTAATCTATTTACATTTAACCGTGGTAAATAAAAGTAAAAAGATACAATTCACCAAATGATATTTTTATCTTATTGAACCAAATTTTACTTCTACATATTAACCTTGTCTCTCGGATTTTCAAAATTACACTCACAAAAGTGGTAAAATTAGGTTTTATGTTTATTTGAAAATTCTCCTAGGAGGTGGGTAAAAGACGGTGAAAAGTTCAATAAAATTTTTATATATCTAAAATTATTCTAAACTAACTTCAATGAATTACATTGAACTTATATAGGTATTATGTATCTATTTTAACCTTAAATAAATTTAAATAAAATAAATAATTATTTAAATACAAATTCGGTTTTAAACTATAACTCAGTGTTTTTTTCACTATTCATCAAAAATTGAATGTTTTCAGAAAAATACCAAAAATTCACCCTAATATAATCTAAATATTATGAATCAAAAAATGAAGTCCATTTTTAAAGATAAATTTTTTAAAATTTCAATAAGTGGGTATTACTTTTCATAACAGCTAGTTTGATTGGTTGTGGTGTGTGTTAGAACTCGAAGTTGTGTACAACACACACTACTATTTTATTCAAAGAGAAGCGTACCATAGAAGATTGGGGTGTTACATTCTCCCCTCCTTCAAATAATTTCACCCTTGAAATTTCTATAATACTACCACATGAAAGGACTCGTGTGGTTCTTCATCATAAGTTTCTCAGGTTCCCATGTTGCCTCTTCTATCTTCTGGTTTCTCCATAGAACTTTTACCAGACGAGTCGTCCGGTTTATCATCAATTATTCTCTAGTATCAAGAATCCTGACGGGCTCTTCGCAATAAGACAGATCAGTTTCCAGTTCTACCTCCTCATATGTGAGTACATGTGTTGGGTCATGCATGTATTTTCTTAATAGTGATACGTGGAACACATCGTGAACATTGGAGAGACTTGGCGGCATCGCCAAACGGTAAGCTACAACCCCAATTCGTTCTAGAATTTCGAATGGTCCGATGTACCTGGGACTCAATTTTCCCTTCTTATTGAAGCGTATAACACCCTTACATGTAGATACCTTCAAGAAAATAAGATATCCTACCTAAAATTACAAATCCTTCGTTCAGTTATTAGTATAGATCTTCAGCCTACTTTGAGCTGCTTTGATGTGGGTTTGGATTACCTTTACCCTTTCCACCGTTTCCTCAACAAGTTTTGGGCCTACATGTTTTCTTTCACCAACATCATCCCAAGAGGTTGGTGTGCGACATCTCTTTCCATATAATTCTTCATATGGTGCCATCCGAATACTTTAATGGAAGATATTGTTATAGAAAAATTCTACCATAGGTTAATATTGATCCCACATACCCGGAAAGACAAGTGAGTAAGATCTCAACATGTCTTTTAAGGTTTGAATAGTTCGTTCTGATTGTCCATCTATTTGAGGGTGGTAGGAAGAGCTCAAACGAAGTTCAGTATCCAGTGGCTTCTAAAGACACTTCCAGAATCTTGATGTAAAACGTGGATCATGATCAGAATCAATCGATAGAGGTACTCCATGAAGTCTTACAACTTCATTAATATATAGTCTTGCTAGACGTTCAAGTGGTGAATCTTCCCTTATAGCACAAAAATGTGCTGACATGGTAAGATGATCAACAATTACCCATATTGCATCATTCCTTCTAGGAGTCTTTGGTAGTCCAATGACAAATTCCATCATAATATTATCCCATTTTCACTATGGTATAGGAAGAGGTTACAAGAGTCCTCCAGGCTATTGCCTTCCAGCTTTCACTTGTTGAAAAACCATACATCTTGACACAAAATCAGCAATCTCCCTCTTCATGTTGTCCCACAAAAAATGTTCCTCAAAATCTCTATACATTTTGGGCCACCCAGGGTGTATAGAGAAATTTGAACTATGAGAATCATCCAACAATTCCATTTTTAGATCAGGTATATCGGGAACACAAACTCTCTTCCCAAACATAAAAATTCCATTTTCATACACAAAGTCACTCAATCTCCCATCATTCATAGATTTAATCTTCTTTTGAAACTCTTCATCACTGGTTTGAGAACTCTTTATAATTTCTAGTAAATATGGTTTGTAAACCATTTGAAAAAGCATTGATGTTTCACCTTCCATGGTTATTCCCATATCCATCTTTACTAGTTCCATATATATAGGATCCTTTTCAACTATCATCTTGTTCAAAAATCCATGATCCATTCTACTCAAAGCATTTTCTACCTTATTTACCTTCCCTGGGTTGTAGTGTATCATGGAATCATAATCCTTAAGTAGTTCAAGGCATCTCCATTGCCTCATGTTGAGTTCTTTCTGTGATAAAATATACTTCAAAATATTGTGATCAGTATAAATCTCACATTTTTCACCATAGAGATAATGTCTCCATATCATCAAAGCAATTATTATAGTATCTATCTCAAGATCATGAGTATGATAGTTTGCTCATGAAATTTCAGCAGTCGTGATGCATAAGAAATAACTCTATCATTCTGCAGAAGGACACAACTAAGTCCTTTAATTGATGAATCACTATAAATTATGAACCCATCATTCCTTGATGGTAGAGTAAATATAGGAGCATTGACAAATATTATCTTTAGTTCGTCAAAACATTCTTTAAACACTTTTGTCTAATTAAATTGAACCCTTTTATGTGTGATCTTCGTTAATGGGTTAGCCAATCGGGAAAAATTATAGACGAAATTCCAATAATAACTTGCTAAACCAATAAAACTGCGTACCTCAGTTATACTCATTGGGGCATGCCATTCTTGGATTTACTTTGTCTTAGAAGGATTAACATATATTCCATCCTTAGAGACATTATTGCAAAAAGAAAAGATCTCCTGATGCCATAATTCTCACTTGCTAAACTTCCCATATAATTCATGTCTTATAAGAGTCTTTAGGATAATGCACAAGTGATTTTCATGTTCTTAGTAGCTTTTGGAATATACCAAGATATCATCAAAAAATACCACTAAAAAATCATCGAGATATTCCATGAACACTCTGTTCATTAGATCCTTGAAAATAGAGGGTGCATTAGTCAGCCTAAAAGGCATTAATGTAAACTCGTAATGCCCGTACCTGGTTTGAAATACTGTCTTCATAATGTCTTCCTTCTTCACACACAACTGATGGTATCCTGATTGAAGTTCAATATTTGAAACATATTGAGCTCCATCCATTTGGTCAAATAAATCATCAATGAAAGGTAGGGGATACTTGTTCTTTATTGTTATAACATTGATTTCCCTGTAGTCGATACATAACCTAATATATCCATTTTTCTTCTTAACAAAAAGGATAGGGGCTCTCCCTGAAGAAACACAAGGGTGAATAAATCCCTTATTTCTCAATTCCACTAGTTGTTTCTTTAGTTCAACTAATTCCACAGTGGCCATTCTGTAAGGGTTCTTCGATATAGGCCTTGAACCAGTAATTAAATCAATGGAAAACTCATTTTCTCATTCTGTAGGATGTCCAGGTAAATATTTCGGAAACACATCAACATATTCTCTCATAATAGGTATATCCTCTATTTGAACATTCCTTTCCTCACCCACAATTATTTCATTCTCTTCCTCCCTGATAATTGAATTTAGTTGAGCAACTAGGGGTGGATCTAGATAAGACTCAGCTGGTGAGGATTCTTCTCTAAAGATAAGGTGTTATTTATCATCATCACTAAAAATCATAACCTCCTTCTTACAATAAATCTTCACATCATGGTTCGAAAGCCAATCCATACCGAGGATTATATCAAATTCAATCATGGGTATAATGGTGAGATCAGCAGATAAAGAACATTTATGTGATCTAATGTGGACCGATTCCCAAAACATTGTTGCAATGATACTTCCCTTAGGTGGTTTGACTAAAAAATCCATTGTTAAATCAAATTGGAAATATCTAATTTTCATAGCAAACTGGGAAGATATGAAACAATGCGATGATCTAGAATCAAATTAAGTGTTTTCTGAACTTGTGGAAACCATTAAATAACTTGCCACCATGTCTTTCAGGGCTTCAACCTCAGCAGTAGTGACTGCATAATCATGGCCTTGATCCCTTGGAAATTTCTAAGGTAATTTTCCAAGATTCTTAGGACATTCATTTTCATAATGTCCCATCTCTCAGCAATTGTATCATTGAACATTGGTAGAATCTTTCTTTCCTTTACAATCACCAGCTAGATGAACTTTCTATCCACATTTGTAGCATACTTCATTTCCTTTTAGACAGGCACTAGGGTGCTTCCATCCGCAATTATCACAGGGTAGAAATTCAATTCTTCCCTTCTTCCCGGATTCCATATTTCCTTTCCCAGAGTGTTCATCAGATCTCTTCTTCTATTGCTTTGATTTAAAGTCATAAGACTTAGATAATTCATTTTCTATCTTGATAGCACACGAGACAATATCTTCATATGATGAGAATGATTTTTATACTAATGCTCGACGAAGAAATGGTTTTAACCCATCAATGAAATGATCAATCTTACTTATTGGGTTATGTATATAATCTGCAATATGCCTCGCTATCCTTGTAAAGTTAGCCTCATACTTTGCGACATTCTCATCATCCTTTTGCCTCAGACTTAGAAATTGTCCGTACATATCCAATCAATGGTTACGAGGAAATTATTTTTCAAAGAAAATCTCTTTGAACTCCCTCCATTCCATATTTTATACTTCATTATCTTCCTGTGTGTTTTGAATCAATGAAAACCATTGATCAGTATCTCCAGTGAGGTGGAAAACTTCCATGATAACTTTTTCCCATTCACTACTCCCCAAGGCATGGAATATTTTCTCTATAGAATTTATCCATTTCTCAAACACTAATGGATTTTTACTCACATTGAATGTCGATGGTTGTTGCCTCATGAAGCGATCTAACATTGACCCTCTATGATGTGGCTCTGGGTGCTCCATACGGGTAAGGTTATTATTCATAACCTGAGTGAGTTGTCCCAGTATGGTGATTAGCTGATCAGTACCAGTTTCATAACTATCTCCACTATAATTATCTTGAACATGAGGGAAATCCCTACATGGAGTGCGTGCATTGATACAGTTTCCATTCCTTCCCTAGGATCCATTTCTAAACAATGTCATAAACTAGATCAGTTTATGAATCAAAATACATAATTCCATACTTGTAAAACACTTAACATAAATTGAACTATTTATGGATATAATCCATAATCATAAAAAAACTTTTTATTTGAGGAAGTATATAATCATAAACCCTTCATAACTTTTTGTAATGAAAATGATAAACATATTGTGACTGGGGTGACTAACCTGTTGTGGAAGAGGATCAAAGTTGAGGTGTCTTACAAATCAATAAGAAAGAGAGAGTAAGTTTGGGACTAACCAAGAAAGAAGAGTTTGTTTCTTTGATATATAATTAATATCATATAGAGTATTGGCTACATGTGTGTAAAACCAATTGTTTCCTTATCTATTGTAATAATTTTAAAAATTATGCTAGAGAATCCATGTTAGAAAATTTAACCAACATAGAAAGGTGTAGGTCATTGTACTAGACCATGAACATATCATGTGTTCTGATATATTTTATTATTTTTATATACAATTAATGATTGTGAGATATTAGTGAGTGTATTGAGAATATTAATAGGTTCAAGAGGTTAAATTAAAAAGAAATAATTTAAAAAACACATAAAAATTTTTCAACACCCTCTTAGTGGTTAATCTGTACGGGGAATCTATATATTCATCAATAAGAAAATGAAATCCTTAAGAATGTGGTTAAATAATATGGTTTTAGAGGGAAATGTATCCATAATGAGAATAAATATATTCTTTTGGGTAATTCATACCGATGAAGAAGGATCTAAAAAGATTGATGTAAAATAAGGACCATGAGGGTGGATGTAGAAAATTGATGGTTTTGGATTTGAACCATAGGGAGGCATCCTACATATCCTATAGAAAAAGTATAAAATCACAAATAGTTATAATTTCAAAGTTTAAGGTCATGTTGAAGGATCATACCTTGTTATTTAAAATCATGTGGTAATTATATTTTCATGATGTTTTACATAGCATGACTACGCTATTTGGGACCATAGTTTGTCATTATATTTTAGTAATTCTTGTGTTGTGAAAGGTAGAAAATAGAGGATTGAGTGGGAATTATGCATTGTATATTCCCGAATGGGAATAAAATTTGAGCATGACAATGAATCAAATAACTAAAACCACTATTCCCACACGTTTCATGATCTATTTATTGGAAATTTAATTTATCTAGTAAAAAATATTACATGAGGGAATGTGATCATAGTTTCAATAGTGCATACACATTAATGATTACCAAATGTAATTCACTAATGAATCATAATATAAGATCATTAATGAGGGAATGAGTGATTGGGGGTTACTACAAGCAATGAAGAAAATGTTCGTTACTTAAATGACAACTTAGGTGAAGGTAGATCATGTTGTAAATTACTCCCAATAGGAGGAAAATGACGCTTCTTAATAATTAATAGAGTGTGAGTGGGGATTACAGATGAATGAGTGCATCCCTATCATGGGTGATCTTGAGTGTTCTTAGCTCACTGATGACTTCAGGTGTAAAATTGATCAATGGGAACCATATTCAGACATATAATCAAAAGGTAATCCCATGTACAAATGTATTTTTAGTATCCAAGATGATCATATTTATTTAGGGGAGACCACTAAAGTGTATTCATTATAGGGACCTTTATTATCAAAGGAATTCATGATTTTGAACCTCATGAGGGTTCTACATATATAGGATGAACATTCTTGAACCAGCTTTTATATAGAGAATCCCTAACTGAAGGGTTATGTGTGGATACACATTCCATAATCAAGTATATTATATGGATTTGGAAGAGGCATGAATTTTTAATTTTCTTAGTTTTTGATTTTGTGGAAGGAATCCATAAGGGTATTATTGATTGATATGACCCAAGTTTGAAAATAAATGGAAAGGATGGATATAAAGGGTGTCCATCATCCAACTAGATGGTTATATCATTAAAAAAGGTGAAGGTATTAAACACCATTAAAAATTATAATTTTTAGTGAACACTATTCAGTGGAGGAAGGATTCCTTTATAGGAGAAACTTTATGCAAAAGGTAATTTTGTGAATTATCCCATGTGGGGTAATCTTATAGAGTGGTCTATGTGAAGTAGCATCACAAGATAGACTCATGGGATCACATCAAGTATATTATTTTTAGGCTCACCCTCATGATCTGGATTTGGGATCTCTCCCTTATGAGGTGCATCTTTAAGCTCACCCTCACATGGTGGATTTAAGAGATCTACCTTAGTAGGTGACTTTATGAGATATCCCTCATGATGTGGATTCATGGGGTATCCCTAGTGAGGTGGATTCATAGGCCCACGCTAGAGAGTTTCCTAAATGGGATCAGTATCATGAGGTGGATTCATGGGATTAACCTCATGTGATAGATCTTCTTGAATTTATCCTTGTGAGATTTGTCTTTTTTGATTGCCTATTATTTCTCTTCATGAGTGAATAATTACCCAAATAATTGTTATGTCTCTCTAGGTGTTGTTGTGCATACTAGTCTCTATCCTTTTTTCCTAAAATCCATCCTAGGTATTTATATACAAGGGTAGGTGATCTGATCCCCAAAATGGATAGACACATGGAGAATCTATGTTTCCACGAAGAGAGTTGGTGATGATTAAAAGTGTCCACAAAATGATGATATGGTGTGATAAAAATTACAAATTTGACACTATGTGATTGTGTACTTCATAGGGTATGGAACCTCACATGGATGATCCATTGTGTGGTGGAGTCACATGGTAAGGTATGGGAGATAAAGATCCTATAAAAGATATAAATTTGAATCCTTGAGGTTCTTCTCATACCTATGTTGTCTAGTACATTGCTGTTCTTTTTCAATGTGGAGTTTCTCCAGGATGTTGAAGGTTCACAGTGCCACATTAAAATGTTGAAGGTTCAATGTGTACCACATTTTCGTTGAGGGTGAGATTGTTATTATGAATCACCCTTAATATGTTTTATATTCTATATCTCAAATTTACTTATTTTATTAATATTAAAGGAAGTTAACAAATTCCCCCAATGAATTCCTTCCATTCAAAATAAAAGAGAGATAATTTTGAGGAAATTTAAATTCCTAAATAATTTCCATGGGGTCCACTGTAGTTTAACCATATAAATAAGTCTGCAAACACATTTATTGCATCTTTTCATCAAAGATAAGCTTGTGTAATGTTTTTAAATTCTCAACATCCATGAACCTAGAATGGAATACTCTATTATCTCATCAGTGAGTAGTTTACACAAAGTTAAATGGAATGATTTTAATTTGAATAGTCACTCACTTGAATCATGCATGTCTATGATATTTTTGTGTTCACAAAAGTATTTCACAAAGATACCTCATAGTACATGTGGTATCAAATTTGGATCAAGTAGTGACCTCAGATGATATTTTTTCTATTTCTTTTGAATATTTACCAGAGAAGACAACTCTAGAATGTGACGGATTTTGGTGAACCTAAATCCATTCTCTGTTCTATAGAGAAGATGAATCTGTAACAAGTATAATTGGTTTTCAATTTCATAAGAGTTAAGGTTGATGAAAAAATTGATTCCTCCTAATATCAACTTATCATTTCACTTAATAATATCCTCTTAAATATAATGGGATCAATGATACAACCTTATAAACTGTTCTAAATTATTCCCACATATGGGTTAGAATTACTTGATGATGTACCCATTCCATCTCTGCCACCAATATTCCAATTAGCTGGATCATCCATCAATAGGAAATTATTCATGTGAATGATTATTCAAAAGGCTATTTGATCCATGAATTGAACCATTTTGATTGATATACATTGGAATAATATCCCTTAGTTTTGGAATAATGGAGACACACACCATTAGAAGATGGTCACAATTGTGGGTCAATCATAAAGAGATAAAAAAACGAATCATAAGTTGGGTTGGGAACATAATTGGGATTTATAGTCTAGTAGTTCATTGAATATGAACTAGGGTTGTACCTTATGGTTTTTCCAGAGTTGTCTTGAATTTTAAAAGGATCTTTCTATTTTAGATCATATGAGTTTTCTAGGATTTTATTGTCTTTTCACCACTATAACTATAACATCATCCTATATTCTTAACCAGAAGAGTCCATACAAAAATATATTACATATAATACATGAAGTGGTATGGATAATCCTTTTGGTTATGAAAATGATCAGTGAAGCCCAAATAATTTGGGATATTTATTGTAACACCCCGATTATTTTTGAATTTGTTTTTCAAATTAATTTATCTTTTTGATATATTACATTTCACATGTCACTGTAAATAGTTATATATATATATATATATTAAAACACTATGTCAAACATTAATTTCACATGGAAACTAGCTTTCTTGTGCTAAACCTAATATTGACCTGTCTTGGGATACATGAAATACTGACTTGGTTTTTTCTACTCACAATACCGACATTCCTTGCACTACCCGCAACACCGACTTGGAGTATCTTACACACAACACCATGTTTCAATGAAGCATTATTTTATTATAATTTTTTAAATGATAGAATTTCAACCTAGAAATTAAAATTAGTGTTGTGAATATTAATAACTTCTTTTCAAATATTTTTTATAATAGTCTTATAGAAATAAAACATATTGATAATGAATGAAATAATATTTGTTAAAGTCCTTATATGTTTAGAAATACTGTGAACTACACTTCATGTCCTTCTATAAAAAACTATAAAATTAATTTTTTACACATATAGAAAGTAATTTGATAAAATAATCATAATTATTGAATTTATAATTCCAAAATTAACATAGGGATAATTTTTGTGATTTTTCTCAGAAAACGTAATTTCTGGATGAATACTGAAAAATAATTCTTTTAAGATTAAAAATTTCTTTTGTTCAATTAATTAATAAAGTTAAATTATAATTTATTTTTTTAAGGTAAAAATATATTCAGAATACTTATATTAATAAAATTTAGGCCATTATAATCAATTTCACTTTGGAATTGAATATAAAAAATTGATAAACATTTGAATTTCTTTCTACATTAAAACTCCATAATTTCGTTCCATCGATGTGATTAGCATTAATGATAAATTTTCCACTTATGTGAATTGAATTTTGAAAAAATGAAAAACACTCTTTTAATTTTGTAAAATATTTATATTATAATAATATCATCTCTGTTTTTGACCAAAAATTTTAGCAGAAGTGATTAAAATTAATCACAATGATTAAGGTGAAATTAAGCTTAATTGGGGACTAAACCTTAATCTTATGGGCCCAAATGATCCATAAACATATAAAAAACCAATTTTATGGACGTATTTAGCCCATAAAGCTCCCTTTATTGGTTTAGGTTTGTTTACTTTGACTTTTTTTATGTAATCAAATGTGTACACCTAACATGTTTTCAAAAATTCCAAGTGAGTCCTTTTCATTTTCTATAAAAGCACATAACCTCTCCCACTTACTCACACATATAATACCTATTAAAATCTTCCAATAACATCACAATGAACTAAATATCATCCCTAAATTACTCTTAGAATCCTTCATTTTTTTTAAAATGGAATCTAAGGAATCGTTTTGGCATAAACCAAAAGGCGCTACCCGATTAAGATGTAACGTCTTCTCCCAAGTCCTTTCTTTATTCTCTTTCGCCACCCCCTCCACATTCTTTTTTATACAAATTTATAACAAAAAAGTATCATAAATATACCAGTACCTTTTCATGATAAGGTTTAAGTGTAAAATTACACACCTCCATCTAATGAATAATGAACATACTGGTTATGTGTATGGAGAACTACCACATCACTAAACGATGATTGTTCAAATTTTCTTACCACCTCTCATGGTAGTCATTATGATGATAAATATGTTTATCTATGTTAAGTATTATATTTAATATTTATTTTAATATTATTCATTTATTTTACAACAGATATCTTTTTTACTTTCATTTTTTTTGTAAATTCGATAATTTCATTTGAGGAAGTGTGGACTACCGCCCCCTCAAAGAAATGTGATTCATTCATACACTACATGGAATTTATTAAGGATTGTTTTAGGGAAATTATATTATATATATAAAATTATAATTCAACTATAATTATATTATATAAATATATACAAATAATTCATTTTCATTATCTCCTTCTATATGATAATAAAGATGGAAACAATGTTTATGCATACGTACGACTTACCGTCTCTATAAACTGTGTATTCCATTTCATAATTCTATATTATATATATTATTATAATAAAAATATAATATATATAAATTATATTTATATCATGGTTTACATTTTTTAATCATTATATATGTATAAGTACCAATGATAAAATAATACCGACACATGCAACGAAAAAAGTGAGTATTATCCGAAGTAAAACCATAATATAGGATGGTTAAAAAGAGGGTAATATAAGGTAATAATAAGATCATAAAGGTTATTAGATATAAAAATATAGTTATATATAAAATATAAAATATATTTATATTTATTATACATTTATTTTTAATTTTTATGATGAGAATCAAGACACAAGGTAAGAGGATTTCATGTCACTTTTTATTTCCATCAAATACAAGATTTATTCAACACTCATTACTTTTGTGTGGAGTGTATACTATATATGGATATAATAAATTAATATTATATTTAAGTTTATTTTTTACTTACATATCCATTCAATGGAATTTATTACATGGGGTTTATGTTTCAACAATTACCAAATCGGTAAAATAGTTTTTTTCTCTCAATTTTCCTTTTTTGAGACTCATGTTTGGTTAAGAAACTAAATTAATTTTGAGGTGTGTATACTTAAATTTTACAAGATATATCTTTAATATACCTAATTTATTGATATTATAATCTTCATTTAATTTGATTCACTTACATGGAGATCATGATCCCAAGTTACCAAGTGAAAAGAGTTTTTTGAAACAATCTAATCACTTTTCAAGGTTGTTTCTGTTTATGGTTAATTTGATGAAATATTATATCCCATATCTCATGAAAATTAAATAATATTATTATCCTATGGTTATTAATCATATATTCATGTATTGGTTCCATTTTATACTATTTGGTACTTATGATAGTTAAGAAAGTGTTTTTAAAGAACCCTGACTTTACCATCTCTTTGGATAGAAATCTGTGTTTCCTCAAAACCATTTTTTCTAAAAAGGATTTCCAAGAATATTGTACCATTCTCCAGGAATAATTAAAATAATTTTATACCATTTATGTCTTTTAAAAATCTCATCCAAGGAATATTCTTATCTCTTTTGTAACATGGCATTTCTCTATCCTTTTTACTATGAAAATGGAATATTCTTTTTACCTCATATGAAAATTACAGACTTAACTACAATCATTTCATTGATGATTTTAATTTTCAGAAGTTTAATTTTTAAGTAAATGTTTATAAATTTTAACTTTCTAAGAACAAGGTTTAATTTTTTTTTCAATATTATATTTTATGTTTTCTAGGAAAGGTTTTTTAAAAATGTTTCAATCCTTATTTATAATTTTTCAAAGTATTTTCATGGAAATGGTTTTCAAAATAAAAACAATATTTCTTTTTATATTTTAAATTATTTTCCATAAATAATTTTAAAAACTTGTTCAAGGTTATTTAACATGTTTTTATTTAAAAATGTTTTCAAAAAATATTCAATAATTATTTTTTATTTTTTAATGTTTTTTCAAAGAAAAAGTTTTTTTGAAATATTGTGAAAGTTATTTATTAGTTTTTGTGGAAAAATGTTTTCAAAATGATTTTGAGTATGATTTATAAGATTTCAAGGTGTTTTCTATAAAAATTATTTTTATACGGTTTTTTGTTTTAAGAATTATTTTTCAACGAAGAAAGGATATTTTATTGAAGAAACATTTTTGAAAGATATTCCAAAATTATTTTTTATCTAAGATGAAATCTGTTGATGTTAATCATTCAATTGTAAGAAATAATCTAAAGGATAAATTCATATTATTTATATGAATGTGTTATGATTAATTTCATTGTATTTATGAGACCCATTTCACTTTAATGGGTTATATGATTATGAAATCTGTTTCTCTTTCACATGTTATGCTTTTGATGAAATGATTATGAAACCAGCATATTTTTCCATAGTTTATAATATTATTACAAGTTTATGATACCCATTTCATTTAATGGGTTAGAATATTATTGTTTATGATTTTTGGAACTTGTATGATTGATTTTAGTATTATATAGGTGGGACCTATATATCCCCCAAATTAATTGGGAAAATATTTATATCTCTTGAGATAAAATAAGATGGTCTTGGGAATGATCCTTGATTAGAGAGATAAAAATGGCAGTGAACCATGACTATCAAGAAGGCAGGAGGAGTGAACTAATGCTACTAAGATGGTCATGCGTGTGAACCATTACTCTAAAGATGGTATTGGGAGTGAAGCCATACTATCAAACTGACCTTGGCAGTAATGCCTTGGAAACTATATAAATCATAATATATGCTTATGTGCATTCCATAATTCCATATTTTATTCCTATGGTTTTATTTCCTAGATTTGGAATACATGTACCTAGGGGTAAAAAATCTGACAAGATGTTTTTGGAAGAAATGATGTAATCTATTACATAAAAAACCATCCTTGCTATACACATAGTTCGATACTCACAAGGGATATTCTTTGAAAATTTAGAAACACGTCTCAATCTGTTATAAAAGATTTGAATAGAATATGAATATTAATAATATAAGATTAACCTAAGGAATCTTAAATTAATAGGTAGGTGTCATGATCTATAAATCATATAAGTAATTTTTCATGATTATGTTGCTTTATTATATGATATGGGTTTCTTACCCCGTTCTTTATGGTTTTAGTAAATTTAGAGAACTAGAAGAAACATGGGTAACATTTAATGTTTTATATGTGAAGAGTATGGATATTATGAAAATTTATTTGTTAATTCCAAATCTCATAAAGGTAATTAAGACAGTGGTATGGGTATTGATTACACTTTTGAAGGTAAAGAAACTATAAACGACATCTTAGAGTTATGTGGTGTTCTTTAATTATTGTTTACATTAACCATAAGAAGCATGATTAGATTTATGTTAACGAACCATAAGACATGATTCATATTTCCAATTTTAGGAAAGAGGTATTGAGGAATATGTTGATGAAGCCTGAGTAATGGTTTAGGTATAATGTTGGATTAATGAAGTATTTATTTTCTCAAATTAATGACTATGTTATATTAAGCATGAAATGTATAAGTAGTTTTAGTCAAATTTTTCATTAAGGTTTGAGAAGGACATGTTAAATGGTAATAAATACATAGAAAATTGATTTCATGTAAAGGCGATATTTTTATTGGGGGAAGGTAACACTTAATTAATTCTTGAAATTGATATAATGACATTTAGATAATGATATTTTGGATATGAATTAGTAAATTTGATGATACATATTACCCTGTAACTGATTATTGAAAAAAATGGTCTATGTCATGAAGGATTATGTTTACGACTTCTTGGATTTAAATAATATGTCATGTAATCATTGGAATACGGAAGCATTATTTTTTTCCAAAAGGATTTTTGGTAATGAAGGTTATTATCATGTTTAATGGGAATTTATGATGATGTTATTCACATGTTTGGAATATGATAACCAATTACTAATTTGTGATATATGGGGGATCAATGTTAATAATATTTCATTACTTTCATTCTAATGTTTTGGATTTTCATCATTCAGAGGTGTGATAAGGTTACCCATTCATGAAAAATTTATGTTAAACACTTGAGGAAGAATTTATGTAATGAGATTGTACTGAAAACCTTGGTAAAAAGGATATTTAACAATTAACCTAATTTCAAGGATTCCCATTATATTTGGGAAATTATATTAGTTTGATTTTAGAAAAAAAGACATCATATATGTTGGGTGACCACCAATATTGTCTAGAAAGGCTGTGGGTCATGAACCCATGACTGAAGGATGATAAGGGTTTCATGCCTACCACTTTCCCACATGATTTCATGGTTGTGTATAATTATTTTTAAAGATAAATTATTTATGATGGTAGAGTAGTGTTACATTTTATGTTTACAGATTATTAATATTTACATTTAAGAATATTTATAGATAAATAGTTATAATTACCATTATTTTATAGTACTTAAAATTTCTTAAAGTTTATTTTACTACTTCAGACATAAAATTTAATTTATTGAAATCCATTTCTAAAAGTAATTGTTGCATTATATATTGATAAAATCATGACTAAAGAATGATAGTTTTTATAGAAATATATAAATCAATAATGTTTCTTTATATTTATGCTCAATAAAATAATTAATCAATTATAGGATAATGATAAAAAATGTTCTCCCAATACGTTAATTTTTGTTGTACCGAAGGCCTTATAAATCATCACAGATTTATGAATTTGATGCCATAAACATTTATTTGATCATTAACTTATTTTTTATTGATGACCTCAATCACTCCCTATAAATATTTTTTCTTTTTCACCATGTCCAATATTCACTCCCAGCCTATGTTCTCTTATGTGAAAACTCACATATATGTTACATTTGGTAACCATTATGGTCCCAAAATTTCATTTTAATGGATCTTTTAGTATTCATTTTTACGATGCTGAATTCTATGAATGAAAATTTATAGTATTGAATCATTTATAAACCAGACAAATTTAGAAGGAGAAATTCATTTTAGGGGGTGTAGAACATAACAACCTGAGATTTTTTGAATTATTATTTAATTAATTTCTATTTTTACTATTTTTCATTTCATGTGATAGTGGAAATAATTATATAATTATATATATATATTAAATCACTAAGTCAAACATTCACTTCACATGACACTGACTTCGATTTTTCTTGATGTAATACTAACTTGTCTTGTGCTACAAAAAATACCGACTTAGCCAGTGCTACACAAAATACTGACTTGTCTTGTGCAAACCACAACACGGACCTAATATACGTTAAACACAACACTGAGTTTCTATGAAGCATTATTTTATTATAATTTGTTTAAATGTTTTAATTATAACCTATCCATTAAAAATTGTTATATGAATATTTATAAAAACATTTAAATAAAATTTATAATGTTTTTTATAAATAAAAAATACTGACAATGAATGATTTTTTCTTAAAGTACTTATATGTTGAAAAATACAGTGAACTACACTTCATGTCCTTCTATGAAAAAGAATAAAATTAATTTTTGACACATATAGAAATTTAATATGATAAAATACACTTAATTCTGGAAGTTATTACATAGAAATTTTCTTAGGTGAATTTTTGATATTTTTTTTAAGAAACATAAATTCTTAAAGAATAGTAAAAATACTTCTACTTAGTTAAAAACATCCATTTCATTTAAATAATTATTAATGTTAAATTATACTTTAAATTTTTAAAGGTAAAATTAGAAAATTACACATATATTAATACAATTTATGTCATTATAATAAATTTCATTTTAAAATTGAATATGGAAAGTTAATAATATTTTGAACTTCATTCTACCTTAAAAATATGTAATTTTACCCCATCCATGGGATTAGCATTAATCTTAATTTTTATATTTCTATGAATTTAATTTTTCAAAACTAACATAAAACATTTGAAAAATTATAATATTTTTATTATGATAAGATCAATGTAATTTATGACCAATGAATACCAGTAAAAGTGATTAAAATTAATCACAATGATTATAGTCAAATTTGGCTCAATTAAAAGATAAAATTTAATCTTTGTGGCAAAAATGACCTAAAAACTCATAAAAAATCCATTTACTAGACATATTTGAGGAATAAACTCCATTATTGGTTTATTTTGTCGTGGAATGACTTTTTTAAGTATGAATAGCTCTAAAGTTAACTTGTTTTCAAAATATCTAAGTGAGTCCTTTCCCTTCCCTTTAGAAGGCCACCACCTCTCCCGCATCCTCAAACCTCCAAAACCTATTAGGATATTCCAAGGCCTACGCAATAAGATTACCTAAATCTATCCCTTCCTCTTAGAAGGCTTCCATTGGGAATAATAGAATCTGATGATTCCTTTTGGCACAAACTAAAAGGATATACCGAACTAAAAGGTAACGTCTTCTCTCAAGTCCTTTATTCTTTTATTTTCTTTTACCACCCCATCCAATTTATTTTTTAAATTATTATTTAAAAAATGTATACAAAATATACTAGTATATTTTTATGCTATGTTTTGAACCTATAGTTACACACACCTCCTTATAATGGATAACGATCATAATATTTATGTGTACAATGAACTACCGCATCACTTAATGATGATTTTTTAGTTTTCCATACTGCCTCTCATGGTGGAAATTTTGATGGATAAAATGTTTAAATAAGTTATAAATTATATTTGTTATATATTTTAATGATAAATATTTATTTTATAACACATGTAATTTTACTTTTCATTTGGTCTAAATATGATAATTTTGTTTGGGGAAGTGTGGAATACGACCCCCTCAAAGCGAAATGATTTGTTCACACACTTCAAGGAATGTATAAAGGTTGGGATTAGTGAAATTATATGATATGTATAACATTATAATTCTAATTTAATGATATTATACTCATATATATATATAAATTATTTTCTTTTTTTTTCCAACATAATAATAAAAATGGAAACAATTTTAATCTAAACACATGGGTTACTGTGTCCATGAACGGTGTATTCCATTTTATAATTATATATTAAATATATTATTATAGTGAAAGTTTATTGTATATAAATGAAATTTATATCATTTTTTTCTTTTTGTAATCATGATATAATTATAAGGTCCAAGGATACAAAAAATTATGACACATGCGAAGAACAAAGAGAATATTATCAGAAGTGAAACCTTAACATAGGATGTTTAGAAAGCATGTAATAGAAGTTTATAATAAAACCATATATGGTATTATATAAAGAAATATAGTTATGTATAGATATGTATAATAAATTTATATAAATTATATATGTGGTTCGAATGATTTTGATTAGATTTAAGACACAAGGGAAGGGGATTTCATCTCACTTTTTATTTATGTAAGATACATGATTTATTAAACAGTCATTCATTTGGTGTGATGTGTGTACTTCACATGTATGTAATAAATTATTATTATAGTTTTGTCTATGGGTATTTAAATATCCATTATTTGTCCTTTATTTCAAGGAATTTTTGTTTAAAAATATTCTAAATTACAAAAATATCTTTTTCTCAATTTTCTTTCTTTGAGGCTCATGTTTTGTTATATTCATAATTTTTTTTCCTGAGGTGTATTAACGTATATTTTACATGAAATATCATGAATAATAAACTTTTAATAATATTATAATATTAATTTAATTTCCTTTTCTAACATGGAGAGCATGATCCAAATTCACTAAGTGATAAGATTTTATTGAAGCAATATCATCACTTTTCAATACAGTTTATGTTTATGATTCCATAGATGAAATAATATAACCCATATATAAAGAAAATTAAGGAATTTTCTTCTATTATTACTCATGATATATTCATGTATATGCACCATTTTTGTACTCATTGGTACAAATTATAGGTATGAAAGTATTTTTAAGGAAGCCGAACGTTACCGTCTCTTCATTCAGAAACCTATGTTCCTTCAAAACCATGTTTACTAAAAAGGGATTCCATGATTATTATACCATTCCTTGGTAATCATTAATAGAAAATTTTACCCTTTTTTAAATTACCAATATCTCCAAAGGAATCATATTGTCATTTCCAAATAAATCATTTTTCTAAATATCTTTCCATGTAAAAGGAATGTTCTTTTTTACATCGTACGACATATGAAAATATACCCGTCATTATTTCTTTGAATCATATATTTGATTTTTAAAAGAGTAATTTTTAAGATTTTTTTAAAATTAATTTACATGGAACATGGTTTTCAAAAATAAATTAAATATTTTTTAATAATATTTCTTGGAAAACTATTTTAAAATTTTTTATTACATATTTATATGTTTTCAAAGTATTTATTAAGAAATGGTTTTCAAAATATTTTCATGCTTTATTGATAAGTTTTCAACGTATTTTAAAAAAATAGTTTTCAAAATATCTTCAAGTTTATTTCATATGTTTTAAATTAAAATGGGTTTCAAATCATTTTCCATATTTATTTATAAGTTATCAATGTGTTTTCAATGAAAATGTAATTTAGAATATTTTAAGGATTATTTTATAAGTTTTTAAGGTAAAAGGTTTTCAAAATAAAATCAAGTCATCGTTATAATAGTTCAAGATATTTTTTTAAGAAAATTATTTTCAACTGGTTTTATGTACTAGAAATCCTTTTTCAATGAAGAAATTATATTTTTCTCAAGAAAATATTTTGAAAGATATTTCAAAATTATTTTCCATCTGTGATGACATCTATTTATGTTACTCACTACCTTATATGAAATTTTCTACAGTTTCCATTCATATTATTTCTATGAATGAGTGATTCTTAATGTCATGGTATTTGGGAAACCTATTTCTATTTCACGGGTTATATTTTTATGAAATCTATTTCTCTTTAATGGGATATGATTTTGATGAAATGACTATGAAACTTGTATCTTTTTCCACATGTTATGATATTATTACTTGTTAATGATACCCATTTCATTTGATGTGTTATGATATGATTTATTTTGGTATATATATGTATGATTTCACTATGATATGTATGTGAACTATATCTCCCTCAAATGCATTGGGTAAATATTTATATCTAATGAGATAGACTAAGATAGTCTTGGGACTGAACCTTGACTATTAAGATGTCTATGTGAGAGAACCCTGAATAAAAACATGGTATGAGGAGTAAAATCGTGCTACTAATATGGCCATGGGAGGGAACCATGACTACCATGATGGTATGGGGAGTGAACCTATACTACCAAGATGGTCCTATCAGAGATACCTTGGATAGTATGGAAATCATATTATATTCCTATGTGTCTCCCACAATTCCTTGTTTTATTTCTATGTTATGATTTCATGTATTATGTCGTTTATTTTCATATGATCCATGTATTATTAAATTCCAATATTTATTATGGTCTCTTATATGCAGGATCTGATCATAAAATGTTATGATCAGGTTCCACACTATTTTGTTCATGTAATGATTACACATTTCTGTTATTTGCCCTTAATGGAATATTTCCTCCCCACTTTCTTATGTTTCCTTTCCCCATGTTATGAAAAAATGATTTAGGAAGAATTACTAATGCATCAAATGTTTATTGTATATGTTGATGATCTTTCACCAGGATAGAAGATTTTGTTTCCATGTTCCAAAGGCACTAAACTATTATAGTCCTCACATATGTATTTTCTTAATGTACATAATATTCATATAGATAATGTTATATCCATATATGTTAAGACTAAGTATATATATGTTTGATTAATTATTCTCTCCTACCTTTGAATGGGAATACAATGAATGTACACCTATGTTGTTAAGGGATCTATCCATGATAGCGTGAGATATTTTAGAGAGAGATATTTTCCTTAAGTTTGAAGATAAGTTCAGAAAATGGGATTGATATTTTTAGGTCCATACGTCAAGAGCATGAGATTAAATGGTTGGAGAATTTACCCTCTCATTATTCACATTGTGTTGAGGGGGTATATTTACAAACACTAGAATAATGGACTTATACAATATGGGGTTGGGAATTGTCTAGATTTGGATGCTTCATTTTATATATTAGGATAGAGTTTGGGAGAAATGGACCATTCATATAGTCAGGATTTTATTAGAGATATCTCTTGATATTTTGTTCATTTTTGTATGGAATGTTGTATATTCTTACTTCTTGTTTTCAATATATTTTCAATTTTTCTGTAGCATATATAAATGAAATAATCATGTACATGACTGTGGATGTGGTTCTATTATCATTTATCAAAACTTCCTATTGACTATTATAATTATTATATCTGGATGAGTTATGCTTATGAATTCCAATAATTATATTGTTTCCACTCATTATTTTTATTATTATAACATTGTGTACCACTCTAATCATGAGGGTATAGTATCCCTACCGTGCCATTATATACCCTCACTACTAGTTAGAAGACTCTAGTGTATAGTGAGGCATGATTGAGGCCATGTAGCCAACAAGATTTGGTAACTTATGAGAGAATCAGGTTCATGACATCACAATATCCTCTAATAAAAATTATGAGGAATTTTTCTAGATTTATGATTCAATTGAAATCAAGAGTAACATGCCAACCCCATATTATATAAGTCCATTGTTCTAGTTTTTGGAAATATATTCCCTCAACACTGTGTGACTAATGATGGGTTAATTCCCCAACCTTTTCACATCATGATCTTGACTTATCGACATAAAAAATATCAATCCCATTTTATGAGTTCCTCTGGGAACACCCGGCAAACACTAGATGCCTCATCCAATGCCAAAACGTATTTAAGAACATAACATTTTAATTTTATCTTTAGAATTCTAGGAACCAAGCTGTAGTACCATGGAATAGTTGTATAGTGTTAGTCCTGAGTGTTTCCATAGTTCTCATGACATTTAACATTATGAAGGAAATACAGCTAGGATGTCATTTATTTAAAGAATATACCGAATCCAAGTACGTTCATTGACAAGGAAGAGGTTTGAATTGATTTAATTTACTGGAATTCTGATCCCATGCATGGTATTTTATAAAGGAAAACTTTATATTGCTCTAGGTGTTATATAATCTCATTTCCGTATGAACCCATCCATGGAATTCATCATTGGAATGTATGTATTTCCAAGGACATGGTCACTACATGAATTATACACTTTACCAACGGTTCAGAACCATTGGTAATATCTTGGAAACCGTTGGTATATTATATACCAATGGTTTCCCAAACTCTGTCCATGTAAGCAGTTTTTATAGCCTTATCTAATGGTTTTGTGTAAAATGATGGTATATGTTATAAAGTGAGAGATATAACAACGGTTTCACAAATGGTTGGTATATGTTAACCTTATAACAATGGTTTAATACCGTTGGTATATAGTGGACAATGTACATTCAAAGGATACACCAATGGTTTTTCAAAAAATTGGAATAAGTTTATACCAACAGCTATAAAAAAACTGTTGGTATAATATACCTAAAAATGATATACCAACGATTTTGAAAATGGTCGGTATACATTGTTACAGCCCCACAATAGTAGCCACCTCCAACCTTCAGCAGTAGTAGCCAGTAGCCCTCCAACCTGCAACACTCCATGACCTACAAAAACACATACACCCAGATTCCAAAAGGATACATGGGATGTTTAAAATTCATCCAAAATTCAGAAATTTAGAAATTTAAAATTGATTCCTCACTCAAACCACACCACAAGAGAAAAATACAAAATCCAATACATCCACAATCCAATACATCCAGAATTGAAATGCAATAACACCCATAACACCAATATAAAATTAAAATCCAATACATCCAGAATCCAATACACATAACAGTATTCAAAATTTAGAATTCATTACCAATACACCCAGAATCCAATACATCCAGAATTCAGAAATTTAGAATTGAAAAGCAATAACATCCTTAACAGTATTCAAAATTTAGAATTCTCTCCTCACTCAAAACACAACACCAATACACGCAATAGAAAGAACCTACATGTTATAAGAAGCACAACAGATATTTACTCATGGTCTTTGGTTGACTATCTAAAAACAAACAGAAAAACTTGGGTAGAGTTGACAAGGATCCTGATACCAATAAGGCAGACAATGGTAGTTGTCATGTTCTTAGACCTAGTATGAGTTATACGAAGTGCATGGGATGTTTATATTCCTCCAATGACAATGTATCCATGTATAAATGGTTCCTGATGTGTTAGTGTGTAACATTGGCCAATCTCAACATATGGGATGGGTCACCAGAATAGCCTACGTATTTTTTATTGAATTTTCAATTGGAATAAGGGGGTATGTGGCTAATTTTAATTTGGTCTCCTGGGTGTGATGTGATATGAATCCCCATTTTGGGTAGTGGGAATGAATATTCAATTATGTATTTGGTATTGTGTCTCCAAAGGGACTTTGGTTTTGTCCTAGAACGCACTATTTGAGGATGGGATTGGCGCTTTAAATATTTGTGTTTTTGAATAGGGGTGGGAGTTCCTAACATGAGAAGTGGATTTTCTGAGGCTGGACCATGGATCCTTGTGATAAAGTATCAACACAATATGAATACATTTGTTCTTTTTTTCCATATGCAAGTTTATGTTTTCACTTAAAATTATGTCCATTTCAAATTAATGTGAGACAGTTTGAGTGCTACCGATCACACCGTTCCTTGTATTGACGCGAGGTTGACTCGTACACCTCACAAATGACCCACGGATCGTTTTTATAAAGTTTCAATATAATCTGAATGTGTTTGGTTGGTTTTCTGTATGCTAGTTATTTTTTTTCATTTAAAATGTTGCCCATTTCAAATATAAGTGACACACTTTGAGTGGTACCAGACACACCGTACCTCGGATTGAGACGGGATTGACTCGTACACGTCAAAAATGACCCATGGATCCTCTTCCACCTCAGCCTCCTCCTTTCCATCATATCGACCACCACTAGAACATTCACCTACATCACCATAAATAGAATGCATCGATGACATATATTCATCACAAGCAGTGATGGCCTCTGGTGGAATTGTTGGACGTAAAAAATCTATTAGTTTTATAAATGCAGTGCTTACCCTAGCAGACTATTCTTCTGTCTCAGTGGCACTTTTGTCAGCCTGTTCTACCGATTCCTTAACCTGCTACAACTCAGTGGCACTAAAAATTGTTCCCGAGGAGGTCCAATACCTCATCAGAATAACACTCTTCCCAGGTCGGCAGTGTACTCTACTAGGGTGCTCATCTCCCAACACCTGATATAAGTGATCGTTTTGCCCAAAATTGTCAGGTTCCTAGGCCTCATGGGCCTCTAAATCATCCTGTTACAAATATAAATAGATTATTATGTTAAAAAATAGAGATTAAAATTTTAAATCTACAATGTAAAACTTGCAATCTGTTTTTGAGTCAGCTTACTAACCGAACTTCCATGTTTCTTCTTTCTACTCGAGAATTTTTTTTTTCTCGAGGCACACATCCTTATATATTCAATTTATGCCTATAAAATGACATTGAATTTAGAAAACCATAATTAAAATTGGATACAAAAAAAAAACATAGAACTTCATTACTAAAATTATATAACAACTTTACAAATAGAATAAATTATGGAGGAAGCAATAGAATGTTCAAGTCGTAAAGAAAGATTATAAACTATCACACCTACTATCTCTCATGATCTGGAATCATAGTACGTCAAATTGGGTGGACATATTTCTTAGCATCAATTTTTTTATTTCTTACAGATGCATCCTAAATAAATTTCAATAATTAGTATTAACGAAAAACATGAAAATTTTCATTTAAATATTTATAATTTGATTAATACTGTAAATTGGATTGTCTCCCAATTAGTAATCATCTGTCGGTACTATTCTAATAAACAATCATCCATGACATGGACCACCTATAACTCTTTTCCCACTCTATCATTCCAACCAATGTACAACACACAATTATAAGCTCTCAAAAGCTTGCCTAAATCCTTTAGACACGTTGGACGTGCACCATCAACATCAGAGAAATTAAATCACTGTAGAAACCAAAATATTAATTCATATAAATAGAGGAATTAATATATTTCATTAAATACAACAAATGTTTTACCCATATTTATGCCCAGGCTTTATCATTGACTTCATTTGGTAGTTGTCTCCTTGAGAGAGGGATGACAGGAATGATGTCAGTGTATTTGGAAATCATCGCCAAAAAACATCAACATTGCTACATTGATTTTTCAATAACTTGACTATCTTCATTGTAGTCAACCATCAATAGTGTGTGGCGGTTCCACACCAAACACATGCATTTACATCCCCGCCCCCGCCTCCTATTAGTAGATGTATCTGTTATGAAATAAATAAAAATATTTTGTTAATGCATGTTATAATGAAAATAAACATTGGTGTAACAATTTTTTAGGGTTTTATAAGTATACCTACTGTAGTTTGATCAATGGGAACCGCTGGATCCACAGAAACTGAAGGAACACCTTGCACAGATGGAGTGGGTCCCAATTTGTTCTCCGTAGGGACAGATTCTGGTGGAGTTGTAGTTGAAGAAGATGGAATATAAAATCCTGGAGAGAAGGAAGCAGAAGTAAAAGAAGATGATAGCGATGGCTGGCCAAATGCTGGATGGGGAGTGGGAATCATCATCGGATATGGTACAGATGGGTGAGGAGGCTCGGATGTAAAGGGTGTCGAAAACATGGGAGTTATAAATATCACTTGTGTCCCTAATGGCACACTGGGATCAGAATGTGGGATGGATTGTATGGCAGTTGGAGGGGCATGGTCTAATCGGGTATGTCGTCCAAATAGTCTAGACTCCGTACCACCCTCCTCGTATGAACACACCGAGTACTAGGAACACTACTCGGCTTCTCATCAAATAACTGCCTCCTATTAGATGGATCCTAAAAAAATTATCACATGACATTATATATTATTTAAATAAATATCGTTGAAATAAAATATTCACTAAAGGCACTAGTGGTCGAATGTCCAGCTCAGCCATGCGATGATTGTTGTCCATAATCTGTTTTAGTTGCCTCTCTTCAATTGGTTTAATTTTCCTGCATTTGAAAACAAATATAGAAGTAAATAGAAAATTATAACAAATGTGTAACGTAGAAAACAAAATAAATGAGAGTGGGGTTGTCCATTCTGTAAAAAAATAATTGTAATATGTTATTTAGTCAAAAGCAATTCAATAAGATTTAAGTCTCATCGAAAATATATTTAAGTAAATGAGAATTGTTCACGAGGGTGGGGGCTGTTTAGGGTGGTACGGGCTGTCCAGGGGGGTGGGTGGGCTGTCCATAGGGGTAGAGGGGCTATCCAGGGGGGTCAGGGGTATCCAGGGGGTGGGGGGCTATCCAGGGGGTACAGGCTGTCCAGGGGGGGGGGGGGGGGGTTGGGCAATCCACGGGGGTGGCAGGGCTGTCTAAGGGCGTCGATGGTGTCTAGGGGTTGGGGGGATTTCCAGGGGAGGGGGAGGGGGGGTTGTCCAGGGGGTACGAGGTGTCGAGGGGGTGGCGGGGGTAGTGGGGCTATCTAGGGTGGTACACGGTGTCTAGGGGTGGTCGGGCTGTCTACGGGGGTGGGGGAAGTCCATAGGTGGGGAGGGGTTTCCATGGGGTGGGAGTGGCTGTTTAGGGGGTAAGGGGTGTCCAAGGGGAGGGTGGGCTATCCACGGAGGTGCGAGGGGGGAGGGGGGCTTTCCAGGGGGAATGGGGTGTCCAGGGGGAAGTTTGGGATGTCCACAGGGGTGGAAGGGCTGTCCAGGGGGGTCGGGAGGGGGGGGGGGGGGGTCCAGGGGGTGGGGGAGTGGGATTTCGTGGGGTGGGGGATATCCAGGGCTAAGAGGTGTCCAGGACAGCCCACACTACCCCCTTGGACAACCAACACCCCCTCCCCCACCTAGACATCACACCCCCGCCCCCCTTGGAATGCCCACCCACCCTTGACAGCCCACACCCCCTTGACAGCCCACACCCCCAACCCCCACCTCCCTAGACAACCAACACCCCCTCTCCCACCTGGGCAGCCCCCCCCATTGGACATCCCACCCCCATTACCATCCCACGCCCCTCTCCCACCTGGATAGCCCACCCACGACCACCCCTGGACAACCCACCCCCTCATTGGAAAACCCACACCCCCTCCCCTACTGCCCCCCCCCCCACCCACCTGGACATCCCATCCCCCACCAGGATAGCCCCCCACCACCTCGACAACCCACCCCCACCTGAACATCCCCCACCTAGACAACCACCTCCCCCACCTAGACAACCCACCCCCTCCCTGGACACCCACACCCCCTCCCCCACCTGAACACCCCACCCTAACCCCCCTAGACAACCCACACCCCTCCTTGGGGCATCCCATTCAACTATCCACACACTCCTATAGCCTCCCCTACCACCATGCACCCCCTACCCCCTGGACAAACCACCCCCACCTGGATAACCCCCAACACCTAGACAACCCCCTACCCCTCCTATAGCCCCCTTAGAGTATTTTTATTTAAAATAATTTTATTCATTAAAAAGACAAACTATCATGCATTATCCATTTCACTAAAAAAACATAAAGCCCCACTAAACATAATACATAAAACCCCACTAAACAAAAAAATAAAACAAACATAAAACAAACCCTTCAACCCACTAAAAAAAACATAAAAGAAACCATTTATCCCTACATAACCCACCCCCAACCTACACACTTCCCCCCACCACCACCCGCTTGCACAACACTGCCCCTCCACCTGCACCCACCACTTGAACAACCCCCTCCCCCACCACCAGGTGCACAACACACCCCATCCCCACCTTTACTACCTCCCCCCCCCACATCACCCCCACTCCACACCCCCACCTGTACATCCCCCTTTACTAATTACACCCCACCACCCACCTAAACACCCCCCAACACAACCCTCCCCCCACCCACTACACCTCCCACCACCTGCACCCCCTCAATTAAAATAAATTGATTCACACATGATAGGAGAGCAATAACAAAAAACAAATCAAATTGAAATTATTGGTCAGCATAACACATGAACCTAGGTTTATGAAAAATAAAAATAGGAAACTAAAAAAATAGATGTAAAACATTAAACAGAAGGTACTACATACAGATTTGAAGTGTATAAAAAACAAATTTGTGATTGAAGATGGATCTGGTGGAAATTTTCCGAGCGAGAGAGGTATCATGTCTTAGCATTAGCAGTTCAATCCCGTGGATGGGAGATCCGAATCACTAAAAATTTAGGGTAAAACATTCCCAATAGTTTTTTAAAATTGTTGGGAAAGGTAATATTTCCCAATGGGTTAGACAAACCATTGGGAAAGCCTTACTAAGTGAAGGACTTTACCAATAGTTTTTACAATTTGTTGGTAAAAGGAGTATAATTTTTGTATTTCCCAACGGTTTATTCAAACCATTGGGAAAGACTTTACTAACTCATCCTTTACCAAGGGTTTATTCAAACCATTTGTAAAGGACCCATATACCAATGGTTCAAAAGAACTGTTGGTATAAAATCATTTGGAAAACCCAACCTCCCAGTAGTGGGTATAATGGAATTTCCCACTAATCCAATCCTTAGAATTCTTAATAGGGAATCCAAGTGTAATTCATGGAATGATATAATACACTTCCCTCTGAGCTCTTCCTAAGCATTCCAAAAAAATGATACCCAAGTGTATCTAATGGTATAATATAAGGAACCACCCTCTTAGACCATCCTTATCATTCCATATAAAGAAAATATGTGTCGCTCAAGGCATAATATAATTCACTACTCTCCAATATTATCTTTATCATTCCACAAAGGGAACCCAAGTGGGGCTTGTGGCATAATATAAGGCACTCTCAGGGTGATCCCATTCAAGGTATTCTATATAATAATATGTGTATCACCCCCCAGTGTGATACAATACCTTTATAAAACAATTTTATTTATTATCCTCGGTGATCCCATACAATGCATTCTATGTTAGAACCATTTTATCTTTCTTGGCATGGTATTTCAGTTGTTCATGGGCTAGTGGTATCCCTTAATATTTAACAATTAATTTAATTCCATTTGTCTATTTAAAACATAACGATACCTCTATCTATAAGAAAAAAGATCCAAGAGATAGGAACATGTTCTTACAATTTCCTCTTTGTCTAATTCAATTTTCACTTTATTCATAAGGCCCAACATAACACACCTCATGTTGTGGTTTTATTTATAAGTTAAATCATAAGGCCCATAGATCTTTAAGAAAGAAACAACCTATGGGTTCCCTCATGTCAAGGTGTACATCCTCTCAGGATGATATTTAGGTTTATAGGATTACCATAAACAAGATAATATCGATTAATTTAATTAATTAGACATTTATGAGGTTTCACATTGATGGTCTTTCCCACAACATGACAAATCATAATTTATAACATCAATAATTCAAGGGAAAATGAACTCGACCATCTAACATAACTTGGTAGATGAATCCTCACCTTGTATCACCCTCAAATTTGAGATAGAATGGGGGAAAAGTTAGAAATAGTCCAATAACCTAAAAATAGGGAATATTAGATCACACCGATTTATCATTTCTTATAGATAGAAAAATGAAGACTAGAGGCTAGTGAATTAAAGACCTAGTTGATATAGATCTAACATGATGAATAGAGTGGTAAATGGGTGATAGATGAGTGAGGTGGCTCAAATATTAGGTTTAACACCCAAGGAAGACCTCTCAATGAATAGAGAGGCTACTACTAGTGTGAGATAGGTGGAAGAAGAGAAAAACTAGGTTAAATGAAATAACAAAAAATGGGGACAATCACCCTTTAATTAAGAGGCCTATGGTGTTTATGATGTAAATAGATGATTTCTGTCATAAATCCTCCATTACTATTTTTTCCAAACAAGGATTGTGGCGTAAAATGTTAAATTATGCTCTAATATTCATGTTTATGGTTTATGCCACTTTTCCCATACTTATGTGGTTTACCATGTGAAAATCCTGGAATATAAAGATAATTTAGGCTATAAATTCCCATCTTATGATGTTAATGGATCTTTACAAACAATCATCCTATATATTCTTAGTAGTTTATGATTCTACGTAAGGGACCCCAAAATTTCATTAAGGGTCCTTTAATAGCGATTAAACCAACATAACCTAACCATAACTAAATAGGAAGCATACTCAGAGAAAAAGGTAGATTCTTACAGTCTCCCCTACTTAATCTAACTCATCCCCAAGTTTCCCTTTAGAGGTCAGTTAAGAATCATCTAAGAATGACTCCATCCACTGAGAACATGTTGGAACCAGTCATGAAGAGGAAGCCCAAAACAGGTGGGTTTTTAAAATGATTCCACCGTCGGTCGACATAAACTTGTCGACGTCGGAGAAGAGCTGCCCGGTCTTAGCTGAGGACCACATGTGGAGGATTTTATGCAGAAACATAAACCATAAAATACATGGTTTAGATCTGAATCCCTATACGACATCTGCTCGTTATTGGTGATCACTGCTCAAAGAATCTAAAGCTGAATTCCTCTAGATCGTCCACACGTGCTTCAAGGAATCCACAGGAGTGACGTTCATCATAGTTCAGGTGCCAGCGCGAAACACCGAAGATGCATTCAACATCCCAACGATCACTGCATCTCTTTGCTAGCGATGCCCGAGAGAGAGCTCCATCCAATATTCATGGATTCAGAGCATCTCTCTCTAGAGTATGGGAGAGATGAGAGGAGAGAGAAGATCCATGAATAGTGTTTGGAAAAATCCCCTCCTCTTCTATTTATAGTGCACAATTAGAATTCCCGGTATCGCCTCGCTGTCCCTGAATACTTAATACACTATCAACGATGTTTATGACTACTAAACTGAGTTATAAATATTATTATCTTTTACTTTTAATATATTAAAATATATTACATGATAATAATTGAGTCATTAACTCGACTCATCACTCCCATATATATTAATTAAACCCAGAATAATTTAATATTCATTAATTAATATTTTTCATGCATTTACTTAAAAATCGTAAATACATTTAATAAATAAATTCAATAATCATTATTCTAAACTCGTATAATATGAATTTATTTATTTCATTGGTGATCATTTAACTTTGGACAATTCTCAAACCCCTGTGGTGGGGCCCACCATGTCCAAAACTTCTATTCAACTGCATAGGGAAGATTTTTGAATAAGATATTGTGTGTGACCCTCTAGGACATTATTTTGATAGTCGTGAGTAGTATTCATAGACTAAGAGCTGGATGTAGTAACCCATCATGGCCCCTGAGGAAATAAGGATTGTCACAGCAGAGACAACCAAACTACAAACATGCCCTGTGTAATATAATATCTTTGTCTTTAATATCTCATAAAGCAGGACGCACTCACGTGTCATCGCCCATTTATTGCATTATAGTTTGTTGATTTAACTGGACGGATTTACCCTTGACAACCATGGCCATGGTCTTATAAAGGTACTTCCATCAATATCAACATGGCCTGAGATATATTACTTCCATAACCCGAAAGCGACAAATCTTTTCATGACCATTCAACCAATGTTGTGCCACCAATGATGCACCCGACACAATCTACCTCGCCATGACATCATATCCATAATTTCTTGTCCTGCGTAAAAGTACGTAATCAAATGACATTCATTGTTAATGATCTCATGTATGGAGACCATTACAATGATTGCAAATAGGAACATCCAATGACAACTGAAAGATGTTGATTTTCTATTGGAAGGTCAGTCCTCATGATCTCACTTCTAGAGGTCACCAAGTGCGAACTTCATGAGAAGAAGTCTCAATTCTTATGAGACCCCAACACCTGATAGTCATACATCTACTTTGTCTAATCAGTAAGATGTATCTAGACTATAGATCATATATTTATGATTAATGTCATCGTATCTTGAGGTTTTCATTATAGTCTGGGAACTTCTATAACCTTTCGATATGACAATTATCCTTTAGACATTACCATTTCAATAGTGGATGCATAAAATTCTACACTATAATTGTAAGACTCCATCATGTATAACATACTGTACACACGATATGGTAATCTAAAGCGCTGAATAGTTGGGTCTAGGGAACCCACTATTTCAACAGGACATACATCTTCCTCTTTCTCCCAGGTCTTGTTCTATACACGGTTATGATTCAATAGAACTCATACTAAAATAAACAACCTACCTCAAATATGCTTCATGATATGATCAGTGATTTAGAAAAGATACTCCTCAAAAGAAGAATCGACTTCAATCTCGACATCCTCATTATCAAAAGTATTAGATGGTTATAAATGAAAAATAAAAAAAAATAATGAATATTTTATTGATAGTAAATGATATAATTTCTTCACATTGTGCTAATTAAGTTCATTTATAGAATATTAGGGATTAGATCATTCATTCGAAAATTTGATGAAAATTAGAGTATTAACCATTAAAATTCATGGTATTATTTCTGACATAAATATTTTTATTTTTATTATTTAAATATAAAATTCAGAAACTGTGTTTATCAAATAATGGGATAGACATTTCATTCAGGATGTATGAGATTAATCGTGTATTTGATTGGACAAAATGGGCCATAATGCCAAATATGGACTTGAGTCTCCAGATTGAACATTACTTCATTTTTTGGTACTTAATTTCTTCATACATTCTTGGAATGGTCCCAAATTTGTAGGGGATATCGGTAAAAAAATTTCTCACAACTTATCATTCCTGAAGGATAGATGATTCTGACGTTTTGGCAGTCAAGAAGGTGGTTCAAGTTGGATTAATTTTTTTTCCGAATTTATCTATTCACACAAGAAACCACATACAACCTAACATCCCTTTCACTCTTTAAATATGTATTTTTCTCATTTTGAGAGGTTTGGACACGAATTTGTATATTGAAGGTATATTATAATTGGTTTCACTCCATTTCTCCAAGCATTTCACGAGGAAAATATGTTTAGAAGGCGTAATCGATCTAACTCTACCACATTATTTAATTATTCCCCATTATAAATTAAATTAACATCCACTAAATTATTATTCCATAATTTTTTAATCCTAGAACCCTTTGAGAAATAACATCACCATGAATATGAAGTGAATTAAACCCTAGTCTAGCTTCGGAACATTCAATCAAAACACCCTTATTTGTTTTATATTCTATGTCTAGCTTATGATCAGTGGTAAATTAGGGAACATATCCATTCTAGATAATGAAGATTAATTGTGTTTTGGGATTAAATTGAGATATTGAAGGTAGAGGAAAATTTTTTTCACTCTATTTCTCTATGAATCTCATAAGGGAGAGCTCTAGAAGATATGATCCCTTCATTTAAGCCTTCTTCTTCTCCTTCTTCAATTGTTAATGTATTTTTCTTTAGCAATAAAACTCTTAGTTTCTATTCCACGTTTTCTGTTATTTTAAATTTTTTTCTTCTCTTAATTTTCATATTTGGTCTGGAAATCAAGAGGAGAAACATTACTAGGTTATACCCTTTCCACTACCATTGTAAATGAAAAACGTTTCAATGATGACTACACCGCCCATGGAATATTAGTAATTTTTAGTAAAGATGAAGAAGGTATGGAACGATTACTGAAGAGGTGATCAATAACAAAACATCTCCCAACTTATCTTTCTTGATGGTCTCTTAATTCACACTTTTTGGTGGTTATGAAATAGGTGAAATTTGTCTTAAACTATTTGTTATAATTTCTCCTTTCATACTTGAAACCATATAAAACCTAACCTCAAATACACTCTATAAATATGAATTTTGATCATTTGGATGTGTTGGGAAGTTTATTGGGAGATTGAAGGAAGAGGAGAATTTCTTTCACCCCATTTCTCCAAGCATTTCAAGAGGGAGATCTATTGAAGCACGTATCTCATCATCAAAGCCCTCTTCTTATTCTTCTTCACTTGTTAATGTTTTTTGTTCAAGAAATAAAACTATTCATTTATCATCCACATATTCAATTATTTTCAATTTTATTATTCTCTTAATATTATTATTTTGTCTAGAAATAAAGAGTAGAAATGTGATTGGGTTATACCCTTTCCACTAATATTGAAAATAAAAAACGTTTCTACGATGACTACAACACCGATGAAAGAGTAGTTCTTTTTAGTAATCAATATCAATATTACGTTCTTAATTAATTTATTTTTAATTAATGGGTTACATTATTTAATTTATTTTGATTTATGAATTGGGTTTCTAAATTAATATATAACCATAAATCAATTGAACAGTTAAAACGAAACCCATGAGGTTGAGTGATGTGTGAATTGTGAGAGGGAAATCATAATCAGTGAAAAAAAAGAACACATGATAAATTTTTAGAGTTCAAATATAATCCCAAAATACAATTCATCCTCATTTTCAGGAATGGATATTTTCCCTAAATTACCACTAACCGTAAGCTAGACTTAGAATATCAATCAAATTAGAGTGATGTGATTGCATGTTCCAAAGAAAGATTATGGTTCAATTCACATCATCTTTCGGGTAAATTTATCTCTCATAGGGTTAAAGAATTAAAAAATTAGGGAATTATAATTATGTGGATGTTAATTTAAATGATAATTAAGAATAATTAAATGAAGAGGTAGAGTTAGATTGATTACGCCCTCTAAAAATATTTTCTTAAAAAAAATATTCTTATTGTATCTTATTAACTGAATATCATTTCAGAAATAAAAAATTGCAATCTTTTTACAACATACTTATTCTTATTTTATAAATGATAAAAAAAATACATCATTTTAGGTAGTTTTTTTATTCCCTTTTATTTTATTTCCAAATAATATTATTGTTTTTTCAATTTTACTTCCTCATTTGAGAGACGGCTATGGTCTTCCACATAGCCGCACATAAATAACCCAAAAACAAACATCATTTGAGAATGCCCATTACAGCACCTTTGGTGCCTTTGTCAGAGAGGCAAATAGTTGGTTCAAAAATTTAGAGGTATTTATTTTATTTTTTTATTCATTTATTCATTTCTTTCTTCCCTATTTACCCAAAACTATTTTTCTCTCTACTTCTTTCTTCTTCTTCTTATTCTTCTTTTTTGGATCATCAACTAATAATTATAATTTTTATTTAATTAAGATATGCTTTTATTATATTAATCATTATTTTCATTATAACAAGATGTTTTCTTGAGGATATTTTAGATCTTGTCCATAAGACTGAACATAGATTTTAGTATAAAATCTGACATTCTCAGTCTATGAAAAGTTTCAACAATCAACCAGTTGTAGAATTCCTCCATTCTGGTTACACTAAAATAGGAAAAAATTATGAATCAAAAATAAATCAAGAACCAATGGATGAAAAAATAACAATGAAATTAATTGAACCATTCGAGAAATGGCTTCAGCCGACATTAAATATCAACTAAATTGTATTGCATACCCACACCTCGAATCAGACATTGAATTGAAATCTAGGTTAATTCACCTTCTACTAAAGTTTCATGTATTATCATGTGAGGATACAAAAAAGACATTTAAAATAATTTAATGTGGTTTTCTCAACCCTAAAACCATGAAATTTATCTAAAGATAAAATCAAACTAAGAGAATTCCCATTATCACTTCATGGAACTGAAAAATAATGGATGCATTACTTATAACATAAATATGTAACTTGTTGGAATGAATTAAAATGTATTTTCTTGTAGATATTTTTTCCATCATTGAGGTCCAATTCTATTCTCAAAGAGATCTTTGGAATTAAGAAAGACCAAGGGGAGTCAATGTATGAGTACTGGGACTGATTCAAGAAGTTGTGAGAAAACTTCCCACCTCACCAAATCAGCGAGAAACTACTCATACAATAGTTCAATGAGGGACCAAAACCTATGGAGAGAATTGTGGTGGATGTCACAGCTGGAGAGGCATTGGTCGAAAAAACACTAGTAGATTCATGTGTGGTGATCTAAAAAATGACATAAAAATCCCAATAATTTGGGGATCAAGCTACACCACATGTTAGAGGAGTACATTAGGTAAGTCCATATTCTCTTGAAAGTCATTTAATGGATACAAAGTTAGGATAATTGACCCCTATGGTGTTATAGATTACATTGGGGGGGAAATGACATCACAACCATCTCCTATAAGGCCTTATAGTATTTTCACTAAAACAGACCACCCAACTGACAGTTTCCCCTAACTACAAGAGGCAAAATATTTTTCATCAATATTACCTAAGAGACCATATCAACAAAAAACAACCACATCCATATAATAGGTTTTATTATTTTTCTCCAACATACAACAAAGGGTGGATGGATCAATCATACATGAGGTATGGATCTAGAAAATAAAAAAGGAATAATTTTCATCAAATTTTCCAATATCGCCTTCCATACCAACAAGGGTTTGAACAACCCCAAAAAATATTTGAAGCTAAAAAATCTACAATCCAACAAATATGGAATCCCCCAAAAAAGGTATATTCTAACACTGATCACCATTTGAAGAAAATTATTCTTAATAAATAGAATGATATAAAGAGTCAAGGTTTGGATTATAGGGAGTTGAAGACACAAATGAGCAAGATTTCCACCACCCTCCATGAACTGGGAAGTGTGAACTCTATAAATCTTCTTTCCTTGCCTACTCCAGATCCCTAGGGAAAAGTTAGTGTCATCACATTGAGAAGTGGGAAGAAAAAAACTGATGCATTTTAACCTATCATTCCACTGAGATTAACATCAACCCTGGATAGGTCCCACTCCTTGCCCACTAATGATAAATCCAAGGAGAAAGATAATGGTAAGAAAAATATTGAAGTTGTTTCTCCTAAACCTCTTACTTTTCAAGACAGAGTTGTACAAACAAAGAATATAGTTGAGGAGGCGATGAAATTTTTTTTTGGACACATTCAATAATGGGGAGTTAAAAATACCCCCTTATTAAAGACATTAAGAAAATAAAAATGCATCCAAAATTATAAAAATAACTTTGTACAAATCCGAGTGGGGCAAGAGAAATGAAATTATCAATCTTGGAATCACTATGTCACAACTCATTACACCAACTCTAAATATACCAATAAAGTGCAAGGATCCTGGGAAATTCAACATCCCATGCACCACTGGGGAGTTTCACTTTTATGATTCTCTTTAGTATTTAGGAGCTTTCATAAATGTAATTCCTCACTTTGCGTTCTCTTCTTAACAGGTTAGTGAGTTGTATCTGATGAGATTAGTGGTGCAGTTGGTGAATAGATCTACAAAATATGCAGTGGGAGTCCTTGAGGATGAAATTGTTTTGGTAATAGAAATGATCTCTCTATTATATTTCAATGTTCTTAACATGGAGGATGATCAAGTAATTTAGCATGCTAACATTATCTTAGGCAGGACCTTACTCAAAAGTAAAAAAGATCCATAAATGTACATGAGGGTACACTCTCTATGGAGTTTGGAGATGAAGTTGTAATATTTATTGTTAGGGACTCTATGAAGTACCCCTCAGAGGACCCCTCTTCTTTTTTATCTCCCATTTTGAACCACCATGTAAAAACCCCATAGATTTTTATTGTCCTATGTTTTTGAGAGATTATGAGTATTGGTTCTAGTTTTATGTCTAAGATAACTTCCACACCTATTTCTAATGTACAAACCTATCATTGATTTAATTTTGAATTTTATAGATATTCAGATCCTGTTCACTCTTATTATGACATGGCGATTGAGTATGCTATTGTATTTTATGCATTATTCTATTATGTTGATAATTTTTATTCTAATACTAATGTTCTTAGTGAACATATTTCCATTCCTTCAATGTCCATATCTATATTGCACCCCCCCCTTCATTGGAAATCAATAAATTTTCACCATATCTCAAATACTCATACTTGTTACATGGTTATAGATTACCTATTATCATTGCTAAAAATATCCATTTTGAACATGAATAAGTTTTTGTGAATCTGTTGAGGGAGAACATCACGGAAATTGAGTGGACCTTGGCTGGAATATCATGTACAATATATCCCATTTCATATTCCCAGTGGGTGGATCCTATTTAAGTTGTGCCTATGAAATGAGTTGTTACTATTGTTTAAAATGTTAAAGAGGCGTTAGTTCCAATATGGGTGAAAAAATAGTTGTTTTGTGTGTATTTATTGTAGTAAACCAAATCAGTCCACTTGGAAGGACCATTTGCCCTCCCATTTATTGATCAAATGTTTTAGAGACTAGCTAGGAAAACACATTATTTTTTGTTGGATGAATTTTTAGGATATTATCAGGTTCCTATAAATCAAGTGGATTAGGAGAAGACAGAATTCACTTGTCCATTTGGTAGACTTTCCAACCTAATGATTCCATTTGGACTTTGCAATGCCCTAGGTACCTTTGAGAGATCCATAGAGATTATTTTTTCAGATTTCATTGAAACCTTCATAGATATATTTATGGACAATTTTACAGTGTATGGGTCTTCATTTGATGATTTTTTATATAGTTTGGGAGATGTGTTGAATTGTTTTATTGAGAAGAATCTAGTCTTGAACATTTAAAAGTGTCATTTCATGGTAGTGCATTGTATTTTAATAGGGCATGTAGTGTAAAAACATGGGATATAGGATGATATATCTAAGGTATATATTATTTCATCCCTGCCATATCCTTCATGTGTTCATGTTTTTAGATCTTTCCTAGGGCATGAGGGATTTTATTTTCACTTCATCAATGATTTTAGTAAGATATTTTTCCTATGTTGTAGTTACTCCAAAAGGATCCTGATTTTGTGTTTGATAATTCTTGCAGGAATTACGTTGATGAGCTAAAATAGTTTCTAGCAACTACACTGATCATAAATCCCCCACGATTGTACATTCTATTTGAGATGATGTGTGATGCTTCAAACTTCACAGTTGGAGTTGTATTATCACAAAGGGTAAAGGGAAGTTCACATGCGATTCCAATGCCTTGAGGGAATTGGACTCAGCCCAATAAAACTAAACAACCAGAGAAATGGAGTTTCTTTCATTCATATTTTCATTAGATAAATAATGTTTACATTTATTGGTCTCTAAAGTAGTATTATTTTTCTGACCATGCAGCTCTGAGGTTCCTCTTGAAGAAGCTAGATACAAATCCTAGGATTATCAAATGAATTATCCTTCTTCAATAATTTGATATTGATATAAATGAAAAGAAGGGGTCATAGAACTTGATGTCTTACCACATGAGTAGGTTTACTCGCACATTAGAGGATGACACAACGAACAGGGTACCACTTTGGGTCACTTTTCCCAATGGGAATCTTTATTCACTCTCAGGCACACATCCTTGGTATGATAATTTAGATAACTACCTTGTTGACTCTGAAATTCCAAAAAAATTAAAGAAACATCAAGTCCAAAAATTAAATAGTGAGTCCAAATTTTATGGTTGTGATGATCTCTACATATGGAACATGTGTGGTGACTAAGTTATGAGGGGGTGTATTCCTAGTCTTGATTTTGTATCTCTTTTGTATATTTTTCATACACTTGCTTATGGTATACAATTTGGACCCCAATGAACATCTATGAAAGTCTCAAACACTTGATTATATTGTCCTAGCTTATTCCATTATGCTCATGTGTTTTGTAAGTAGTGTTCACATTTCCAATACACTGGGAACATTTCTAGGAGAAACGAGATTCCGTAAAAACCTATATTATTCTTTGAGTTTTTGTTTTTTGGGGCATAGAATTTATGGGTCCATTTCCTATTTCATTTGGGTTTTTATATATTTTTGGCATTTATTATGTGAGTAAATGGTTGGAGGCCAAGGATACTAGGACTGATGACTCTCATGTAATAGTATAAATTTTCAAGGCACATATTTTTTTTATGGTTGGAGTACCAAAGTATATCATAAGTGATAATGGGAAACACTTTTGTAATCAGAATTTGCCTTCCCTACTTCTGATGTATGGGATGACACAGAAAACTCAAACACCATTCCACCCCAACCAAATGGCCAAGATTTGGTTTCAAATCAGGAGTAGATTTTTTTGTTTTGGAAAACACCATAAAGACAAATAGGAATATTTGAGAAAGCAATTGGATGATGCGCTATGGGATTATAAGACAATATACAAGACCCCCATCAGTATTTCCCCATTTTATATTGTTTTTGGGAAATTCTGTCATCTCCTTATAAAAATCTACCATTGGGAATATTGTGATATAAAGAAATTCAATATGGATTTAGGCCAATATGGAATTCAAAAGAGTCTAAAAATTCAAGATCTTGAAGTTATTTTATTTTCTTCATATGAGAACTCAAGATTCTACAAGAAAAGATCAAATGTATCTCATGATAGAATGAACAAACAAAGGGAGTTTCATTCAGGAGAGAAATTTCTACTCTATAGTTAACAAGGGAAGCTGATTCTTGGTAAGTAGAATTCTAGATCGTTAGACCCTTCTGATGTGTCTAATGTTTTTCCATATTAAGTAGTGGAGATCACACAAGAAGAAACTGGAAAAAGATTTATATTCAATTAGAAACGTTTTAAGAAATACATTCTGTGACATCCTAATGATGTAGTTGATTTCATTTCAATGTATAACCCCATCATCACTTGGGAATATCAGGTTGTTCTTAACCCTTTCACTTTTATTTTATTTGTCTTATTTAAAATTCTATACTTCATAATAACATATCATCTCATAGGTTCACAATGAGAGAAATGCAATATTTTATGTTTGGGGGAGGATAAAAATGTTTTGGGTAGATATTTAGGATTTTTACTTATTTGTTTTTGAGTGTATTATATTATGTTTTATGTTAAATTTTAAAAGAAATATCATGTAACATGATCAGATAGATATGGAATACATGGAAAAATCATGTTTTCAAAATTAATTGGTTTCATGATAAGCATGAGAAGACATCATCCCAAGGGTAGGTTTTTATAAAAATTGAAGCTACTGTTGATATGATTGGTTGTGTCATTATAAAACATTTATATTTTGGCATCATAATTTGTGATATTTGTTCTTGGTAAAATATTTCTTGGATTTCTCCACACAAAATTTCACTCAACCTTGAATTCTAAAATTTTTCCTTCTCAATTGAAGGTATATTCAAGTTAGGTAAAAAAAAATTATTTGTTGATCCATACATTTGTTTCACTTCCAAACGACATCATTACTATATTGCATTGACCTATGCATGTGTACCTATTATCCTATTGTTGAAGGCCCTCAAAAACAAAACATTAAGAAAAATAAAAAAAGGTTTTTTCTTGGGTAGGTTAAAAAACACTCTTACTCAACTTATGATCTTGTTGTTACTAATAATATCAGTGTTGTGAGGAGACCAAACAAAGGATGAGAGATAAGTGCGACATATTTTCCATGTTCAACATAAAAAAATAATAAATGGGGGGAGTGATGAAATGTATAACACGTGGGGATATCTAGGTCAGGAGGTGAAGGTCTGACTTTTGGGAAATCCTATGTTAGTGGGTCTTGAAATATGATTGCAACAGAATATAGAACATGTTCGGTGAATTAAACTAGGTAAGAAGTATTGTTTTACTTGATTTGAATGTACTGAATAAAGGGCGGAGATTGGAGCTTGAAATGGTTGGCACACACACAAGTGGGGAATTAATGGAATGTTGGACGCATAACTTGTTCCACTATGATTAGTGTCATTAATATCATTATATTTTATTTTGATACAATTTATAAGACAATGTATTTCAAATTTATTGATATTTATTTTTAATAGAATTCAATATTTTCTTATACTTCCATTGTGGATTGAGGAATATGAACATCCATATCTTGTCACAATTTTTTTAGAATATATGATATGAGGTTTTTCTTATGAGTACAAAAATGGTAAGTGTAGGGTAGTTGATAAAAAAAATTATTGATTATTTTAATGATAATAAATGATATAACTTCCTCACATGGTACTAAATATGCTTATAAATAGAATATTTGAGATTATATAATTCATTTGAAAATTTGGTGAAAATTCCACTTTTAGCCTTTAAAATTAACTGTAGTATTTCAAACATAAATAATTTTATTATAATTATTTAAACAAATAATTTTGTAACTATTTTTAACTATTAATGGGATAAAAGTTTCATTTTGGACATATAAGCTAGAGCTAGAATTTCATTGGACTAAATGGGACCTAAAGTCAAAGATGGATTGGAATCTTCATATTGGAAACCTCTATATTAGTTGGGCCATAACAACTTCATCCGTGCTTGGAATTGGCCCAAATTTAGAGAGGATATCGAAAAAAAACCTCACAACCTATCCTTCTGTAAGGATAGCTGATTCATGCGTTTTGGTGGTAAAGATTGTGGTAAAATTGGGATTAAAATATTTGGCCCAATTTCTCCATTAACACTTGAAACCAATTTTAACCTATCTTCCAATAAAATTTATAAATATGTATTTTAATCATTTGGAAGTGCTGGGACATGAATTGATAGTTTGAAGGAATAGGAGAATTGGTTTCAATACTTTTCTCCAATCATTTCAATAGGGAGATCCCTTGATGCTAGGATCCCTTCATCGATGCCTTTCTCTTCTTTATCACTTGTTAATGTTTTTTGTTCCAGAAATAAAACTCTTAGTTTCTATTCCATTTTTTTGTAATTTTCAATTTTATTATTTTCTTAGTATTCACATTTGGTCTGGAAGTAAAAATTAGAAACGTGATAGTTTTGTACACTTTCCCCTACCTTTTAAAATAAAAAATGTTTGTACGATAACTGCACAACCCACAGAAGAGTAGTTTTTTTAGAAATCGATCTACCTCTTACCTTCTTCATTCATTTGTTTTGAAAAGAAAACAAGATAAATCAGTAGATTTAATAAGTGAAACAAAAGAACACAAGATAAATCAGTAGATTTAAAATATAATCCCTAAAAATAATTAATCATTATTTTACAAAATGTATATGTGACATAAATTACCACTTTCCGTATGCTATACATAGAAAATCAATCAAAGGAGGGTGTTGCGATTGCAAGTTCTGAAGATATCCTATGGTTTAAATCAATTCAACTTTGTAGAAATGTCATTTCTCGTAGGGTTTGAGGAATAAAAAATTAGAGTATAAAAATAATGTGGATGTTTATTTAAATGATAATGATGAATAATTAAATGAAGAATAAGAGTTAGATTGATTACGCCTTCAAAAAATTATTTTCTTAAAAAAACTTTTCATTGGGTCTAATTAATCGAATTTGATTTCAAAAATAAAAACAAAAAAATGAAATCTTCTCCTAGAATACTTATTATTATTTTATAAATGCTAAAAAACCCCATCCTTTGAAGTATTTTTCTCTTCCCTTTTATTTTATTTTAATATTACTTTTAATATGTTGTCAAATATACTTCCCCCTTTGAGAGACGACCATGGTCAGCCACTATGCTGCATCTAAATAAACCAAAAATTAGAATCACTTGAGAGATCCAACGACATCACCTTTTAATAACAAAGATGTTAATTTACATGAAATACATCGTACATGGCATGATACCTTTGTGGAATGACTATTTGAAGGGATACTGGGATGAATCTCTCTATGATCTTCAATGTCCCAACATAATGAAGTAATAGATTAACATATCTTTGAAACCTTCCCTGACCCAACCTAGGAGAAACACATAAGAAGACCTGATGTCCTAAATCAAACTCAAGAGGTCAGTGGTACTAGTGGTATAATACTTCTACCTAGACTAATCTATGGTTATATGTTTTCTGATAAGCTACACTTTCTCTGAAGTCTTCTAAAAGAGGTAAAGTCCCAGTATTGAATCCTCTCCTACCTCTAACCAGCACATGGAATAATTGAATGTCCTATAGTATAAGGCCTCATAAGAAGACATAAGTATTGGTTCTTAAAAGACAATATTATATGAAAATTTATAAATAGGTATATGTTTCTCCTAATAACTTATAAATTCAAGGATGTATTAATAGATCTTGTCCTATAATATCTGAATCATACGCTTTGACTAACTATCAGTATACAGGTCATATGTTGAATGTAGTAGCACCTTCGAACCCAGTGCCTTCTATATCTCTAGCCATAACCATGACATGATCCAAGAGTCCTATATTAGCATAATAGAATTGGCATCACCATGGATTTATATAATATATCAGACAAAAATCCTCTCAATCATGTCCTCAAAAAATTTCTCTCTAATTTGTATAAAGTGAGAGACATTTTTCAACCTATTAAAGATCCCCCGTACTATGTCACAACCTCATTTAGATCTCAAAAATACTTTCACAAAATCCATGGAGACTTTGTCCAATTTCCACTATAGAATGGGTAGAGGATGTAAAATCCCATGGCATATATTGGTGTTACTCCTTCACTAACTAATATATGGAACACTAAGTAATAAAACCATATTTCTCTCATTTTATACCATTCCATCAATACTAGTGGTGAAAATCATAGTACATCTTGGTATGTTCAGGATTTACTTTTGAAATAGAGGCATGAGATTCTCACATCAACTCCTATTGTATATCTACAAGTACCAAACATTTCCATGAAATCATAATATCACATCCCTATTGGTGACCCATATATGTGGTGGGACCTTTCTTGAAATACTCTCCCATGTGACTAAGCTCTAGGGATATTAACGATTCCCCAACATCACTTTAACATGAAGTGAAGAGGTCACCGATAATGAATCAATTACAAGATACAAATAATGTTACTACACCTCCAAATGCATCTTAATTAATAAATCCATCAAATGATACCTTCTACTAGCCTCCATAATGGTCTTTGAATAAGTATTTCAGCTATAAGAATTTTACACTGCATTACCCTTCTAGGGAGTATAAGAAATATCAACATCAAATGAATGTATGTATTAAATACACATTCACTTGATGAGATTCAATTCACTTTTTTTGAATATTAATTGAATGATTGTATTATTTTTGTATATAATGTATCATTCTCCCAACAAGTAATTCCTTCAACTACACATGAAATTAACAACTACTTCCAACTTGAGATCATTAGTTAGGTAATTATTCTCTTGAGTACACAAATTATGAGACCCATATTCCATGGATTGATATCCCTATAGTAGAATGAATCCCATTTGGATTCTGGATGAATCATAGTATACCATATAGCTTCTTGCAGACACTATAAGAATATGGACTGACACTGATGTCAACCTATCTTTCAGTTCCCCAATTAAAATTTCACAAGATTCATACCATATGTAGTTAACAAACTTTTCCATAAATCTAAGAAGATGTGTTTCAATGCATGAAAAATCCTAAATAAATCAACATTAATATCATGTTATCCCAAGGAAACTTCACATATTAAAAAAAATACATGGGGAACATCCATGAATACATGTCATTCACCATATCTGGATCCATTGAAACTTCTTTCGCTGAGATTATGTGACCCATTAACATGAATTTATCAATTAAGAACTAACATCACGTGGGTATAGTATAACACACTTGCTCAATCAATGTACTCAATGCGATATGAATATTTTTTTCATGATCATGTCGATTCTGTGAGTATACTAAGATTTCATCCTTGAATACTACCACAGAAGAATATGGACGCTGGTGTAAAACCGGATTCATCAGATCTATATAGATAACCACCACATTCATAAGTTTGAACAACATAAAAAATACATGTACAAGATATATCTATTAAAAATGTTGTATGTGGTATATATGAAGGCCTTACACATGCTTGATGGTATCTTGACATCAAATCAATATTTAAAAAGACCTTCACTCCTCAGAGATGGTCAAATAGATCATCCATGTGAGGTAATGGATGCAGATTCTTGACTGTAATATTGTTTTCCTGGAGATAACCTAGAAATATAAAAATGGTTTTATCCACCTTCTTGTTGAAAACAATGGGTGAACCACAAGGTGAAGTACTGGTCCGTATAAACCATTTATCCTCCAGGTCCTCTAACTATCTCTCAAGTACCCAAAGTCCTAGTGGTATCATCCTATAAGAAAGGATGGACACTATATCTGCTCTTGACACTAGCTTAAAATAAAACATTACATCTCTCTCAGGCGGTGGATTATAAAAGCCATCAGGGGAGACATCCTTGAATGATCCACCATAGGAAGAATGTATTTCTAAAATTCCCTAATCATTAAGAAAAATGATAAAAAAATTTGGGCTATAACTCCACCTATCCCATGATGGGCTAACCCATCCAGAGCTGCCTGGACATCCCGTTTTCCTTTATAAATATATATCTACCAGCCTCTAGTGATGAAAATGACACCCTCCAGCAATAAAAATAATCTTCGGTATGGTGAGAAACCATCCATTCCATCCCGATAATGATATAAAAACCTATCATATCAAGGTTAACGAAATTCCATATGATGCGATATTAACCGGTCTCATGTGGGACTCCCTACATCAACATACACCTTATGATGAAACTATCTAGAAATTATCTAGGGTCATAACACCATATATGTACTGCATCTTTATCCCAAGTATTTACATAATTTCAATAGATATAAATGAATGTGTAGTGATCGTATTTATTAAGGAATATAATGGATTACAGGTGACTAAAATCATACCACAAACTGAAGAATCCCAAATACTCTACTCCTCTAGAGTAGGTTGTGCTGCATGTAGCTATACAGATCCATGTATCTAAGATAATTCCTAAATATAATGATCAAACCCACTTTTATAGTAATACATCACATATGAATGGTTTCCATGTCCACATCTACCTTCTTATCCTAATTGGCTGGTATTAGTTTAGATTCCAGGACTATCGTGGAGCTGTGGATCTCACTCGTTAATATGGGGTTGATGGAAATCCTATCTCACTATTCACTGGTAGAAAAAGATAAAAAAATGGTGAAGATAAAGAATATTGTCTCTAAATCATCACTAATATGTGTCCTCGGTTTACTATGGATTCTTATGTCCCGTCCTACCACACTGATGACCTACAATATAACCATCAGTGTGTTCCTTGTAACTACAGATGCCTCCATAAGTTGAATCAAGGGGAAGTTTCCTCACACTAGATGAACTACTCCCATATCTTGATGTTGAACCGCCATTTATCAACCTTGTAGCTTTCATCAGGTTCTACTATGTGATAAGGTTATAGTTAAATATTTTAGAAATGGTATCCAATCAAAAACAATCACCTGGGATCGAATGGCGTACCCTATCATATTTGAAAATTGTCTCACTATCTCCAATGAATTAATAAAAATAGTTGGTGTGATGAATTGAATATTGGTAAAGTGAAATGAATAATCCATAACACCCATAAAACCATACTATTGACATATAAACACTCTAGCATGATCCACTCTCACCGTCTATTGAAATAATTACTCCTAGAAGGCCATTGAGGATTCTCTCTAGATAACATCCCGATAATGATCTACCTACATCATAAAATTTGAAAAACTCTTGGTATAATCTTGTGTAATATGTGTTGCGAGCCTGACCCTCCTCTATGGAGGAATCTTCAAATTCTCAAAAATTGATAACATGGCCCCATGCTATGACTTAAAAGCCTAAGGGTTACCAGCCATAGAAAAGGTAGGAGGGTGATGCTACTAGAACTCTTCCATAAACATTACCAAATTAGAGGTAGGTCATGGAGATACCTATATATAATGCATAAACTATAGGAAATCCTCTTGAAGTTGATCATTAGTTCCATGATCAGGTGTAACAAGAGGTGCTATATGTTCCACTACTAGAGGTAATACATGTTTGTAAGGAACCACTACCTCTAGAAGATTTTCATCACTGCCTTCCCAACACTATACCCATGGCAACCATTGTATAATATTTCTAGAATTTCCATAAAAAATCATCTAAATATAATTCAATAAGAAAAGGTTCACTAATAGAGAAAATATTACATGTATATATCCTTATTATATAAAATTCAACACCCATATGCATGCTCCAAAATATCTGTCTAGGTAGTATTAAAAGACCATAACAGTTACAAGAGACACTCTATACTACCCATTTCTAAGGTTGGGTATGTTACAGGGTCACACATCACATAAAAGAGGTCCTGATATATTGAGTGGAAATTGCAATACATAGAAGAAAACACCCATTACATTACATTTAAAAGCTTCATTTGTAGTCGACTATTTCATTTAATAGTTCAAATTTATTCATGTTCGTAATAATTTAAATATATATACATCATGGTCTAGTTAGACAAGTCATCATTCCCATGTTATAATGGAAAAATAATTTTATGTTATAATTGGAACATCATGTAACTGCAACCCGACCATTATATCTAGTATCAAGATGTAACTAGATGTATAAGATTATTTAAATAGATGAACCAAAATTCCCAATTTATAAAATCACTATCCATATAAATTATAATTTGGAATTCATGTAATCAAAATTGGATAATTTTTTAGCTCTAGTTTCCATGGTTACATTGCTCAAAATTTTGATTATTTGTTAATTAATGTGCTACCATCAAGTTATATAGAAAAATAACATTTCTTTTGATGTATAAACATTAATTAATCTTATTATTTTTTCCCTACATGAAATTTTAACAATTATCTAATATATTAGTCAAGGAACTAGAAATATAGAGCACATAGTTTTCATAGTAATATAAAAATAGAAATACATATGCATAGAATGTGAATCCTAAAGTGCTTATAATGGTGAATTTTATGAGACCGTGTTTTCATACTAGACAAGGGTAAAATATAACCTCATAAAAAAAATTCCCCAAGTCATGTGTATCACCCAAATGTGAAATCATGAAAAATGTAATTTTAAAAAATATTATATCAAGTCCCTTTCCAAGTAATTTGGATTTTTCTCTATATATGGGTTATCTAATCCTAGGAACAAGCTCATTACCGGACTCTGAAACAACCTAGTCTCATATCTACCAACCCAAAAAATTAATAAAAAGGGAAAAGGAGAATATGTGACCAGTTTTTGATGTCCCAATCATGTTCATCTACTTCTATATGAATTAGGATTATTACATCATGGATATCTTCTTCTAGTGAGGGAGTCTCATGCCTGAGTTAGAGTGGGGATATTCCTAATGTTATCCCAATTATTCGTAGGAATATGGATTTTCTTTGATAATATTGGAAAATTTTTATTAACTTATTGGAAATATTCATATAGTTAAGGCCCCTTTTAGGATTTTATGTTACTTTCAAATTTTTTATGGCTTTATTTTAGCACATATGAGAGGTTAAAGATTATTTAATAACTAAGTGATAATAAACAACTCACTCAAAAGATATATTTATTACATATATAAATGTTTGGCCCTTTATGTTTAAGGAATTATATATTAAATTCATGTATAATAAATATAAAAATTTATCCTATATTATATATTATATATCCATTTTTACTATTATATACCCTGATGATGGAATCGATGATGAAAGAAAAAATATAATTTCTTTGAGGGATAGTTTTATGACAACAAACATTTATGGGGAGGTAATATTTAAAGGATAATTCTCCTATAGACTTAAATGATAATTTCAATGCATCTTAAATAGATATCCCCCTTCCAATAGTGTGCAGAATAAAAATAATTATATAGTTTCTCACTATTTTTTAGATGATTCCCACAAAAGATGAGATTGATGTTTGAGTTCTCCAGCCACCTTCTTATACAAATTTTGGGATAATTATTAATTATATTAAAACATGGATACTATCATATCCTATCAGGAAACTTATTAATATAATTTCTCATCCATAAGGATCATCAATTACTATGGATGAGGAAGAATGTGAAGAGCTGACAATAGTGGATATACCCAATGAATGTGCTTTCCCCGATGAAAAAATTATATTTATATAATAAATATATGGTAAAGGTGTATGACTAACACCCATTGACAAGAAAATGAATTCCTTATCCAATATAATCTTTCCATATATCTATTAATATATATATAACCTTTTGGAAAACCTGGAAGAAATAAGACACCTAGAGAGGTTTTCCATCCTTCAATGAATTGTGGGATTTTTGTCAGATGAGAGTGATAAATCTCACGAGGCTCTGGCTTGTATATGAACCCTCATACATATTTTGGAATGATCATTCTAATGATATTTGTTCTTTTTTTAGTATATCAAGGATATAATCCATTCTACGAAAGAAGGGTCCACTATTTAAAATGAGTGGTTTAGATGTGGAGGTCCTAGGCGGGTTCAACAAAGAATGAGGAAATAAACCAATGTAATCCTTCAAAAAATGTATAATATATCTTTAATTTTTCATTCTATGCATTTTTCTATTTTCAATAACAAGACTCCTAACTCTTTCAGTTTATTTATGTTTAATAATTATATGTTTTCACCCATAGTATATGTTTGAAGGCAGAATGATAGGTGTTGGTTCTCACCCAAGTACCCAAGTTGGGGAGGAATGATTTCTTAACATAACAAAATAATTGAGGCATTGGTATCTAAATATATAATTGATCATCTAGTTACATTTTAATGGATCCATTAGAAAAATATATTCCAAGATTACATTTGAAAAAGGAAGATAGCAAGTAGACTAATATACCATATTCATTCTGGGTGGATGAGTGAATATATTTCATCACTCATCTTTCAAGTAAATTTTATTGCTTGATGCTAACTCATTGAATTTTCTTATGGTTTTTTTGAAGTCATATGGTTGAAAAAATATCACATCACCAAGTTTGTATTATTGAATATTCTTCTATAGGTATAGATACTATCAGGGACTAAGGGTGATCAATACCAAACTCACACCCAGACACATCAATTGTTTCTCTTATGGTCTCGAGTCGAATTGAAATCCATATATAATCCTTGAGCATAAATCCTATAGATACAATATCATATTAAAAAATCATAAGTACATTAGTCCTTAAGGTACTCATTCCTTATGAACTTATGATCCCTTATCCATTGAGGGGGGCAGGGTTTATGGAAACAACTCCTATTAAGATTCCATGGGGTGAATTTTTGGAGGCTTCAGAGATATCTTTAAAACTATATTCATTTTCCATTAGCCATAAGATTCCTAGGATTATGGATGTCATAATGTATATTTAAGTACTAATTTTAATTTTTTGTGCACAACTTACAAACTTTAGTGTGTTATTAGTGGAAGTTACATTACTCTATGTTTGAAATCATTTCTCTAAACCGTGATAACTATAATTCATTAATATGAATTGCATGAAAATTTTCATAAATCATGAATTCAAGGTATTGCATCACGTATAGTGTGTCCATCAGAGGATGAATTTTTTCCAGAAAAAAATCCTACAATCATTTATGTAAAAGTGACAATGATTGATGAGGTACCATCCCTACATTAAATGGAGAGGAATCATATTTTTTTATCATTGATTCATTATTTACTTCCATTACCACAAATCCATAAACATTTGATTTCGGTATTTCTAACTACAGTTGAAGTGTACCATGTTAAAGATATCAAACTTCCTTAGAGAATGATAATTGTAGGAACACAGACTAACTTGGTGCTAGTCCGGATAAGAATTTTTTATCCTAGAACATCCTTGGAAGATATGGTGCCTCATAAAATACCGTTAGAGAGATAATTAGGTTCCGACCATGTGTCTCTTAGGTTTCACCAATTCACCCATAAGATTTTCGAGATTAGAATACGTAAGATCACTTCACAAACTCATTTTGATCAAATTCCATTGAATCTACCCATAATACATCCAAATTTCAAAACACTCGGATAGAAATTTTTTTATTATCAAGTCATCCATGTCATAGTGAGCGACATCATCCAACCAATGGGGCATAAAAATGAATAGATTATATGTACTTATACATCGAATTCATAATAATATACTGGAATAATTAGATTAGTTGCACTTTATGTAGCTTCCCAACACACTGTGACAGTTGATACATATAAAAACCATATCATGGTGGGAAAAGTTTTCGTAGATCAAATTTTCTAGGATTTTTCCCTTCCATATCGAGAACTTTCTATTATTGAGAAGAATATTGAGGAGCATTAAAAGAATATAGAGGAAGCATAATATGTGGTAATTACTTTCAAATATTATAAACAAGAACTAATTACATCAAAAGAATAAGTAATTTTAGAGGTTGCTGACTTATGAGGCTATATAGAGGGGAATCAATGATCAATTAATAATATTTATGTTTCTATAAAGTTTATTCTATGAACCAGTGACTCCAAAATTTGGGCGATCTTCCAATATTTTAAAATGAATGAAGAAAAAAAACAATCTACCATTTTCATGTCTATTTTTTTATCTTAATTATCATTCCACAATAATTTGTGATTCCCTAGAATGAAATATCATGATAAACCAAGATTATATGAACATTAAATTTGGAAACTAATATAGTGGACAATGATTCCTAATCATTTTTGCATAAATGGTATCCCCATGTCCATGGATCATAGACAATTAATGGAATATGTGATGTTACTATGAACTAGATTTGGTCTATTAAAATATAGATTGATTTAGTCGTATGCATATATCATAGATGTATATGTATAGATTCCATAACCACACACTAGATTTATTCCATTTGGATGTGGATGAGATGACCCAACATGATGAATATCCCAAAGGGGGAATTTGAAAAAAGGATTCCAATTCCTAATATAGTTCGGGAACATTGGGGTTTCACATTTATGAATTTCGTATGTATGATATGAGATGATATTCTAGGAATGATGAGATTATTTTAACTTTCACCTTGTCCAATGGTCCTAGTAAAAATATCATGAATTTGTTTGTGATCATATTAAGGACCTCAGAATATTTATGTATTTTATATAATTACTTCTCTACCTTTTTCAAAAAAATCATATGTGGGATTCTTAATAGGCATGAACTTGACTAATTCCCATTTGTCCCTTTATAGTTTTTTAGCATGAATATATTTATGCATCTTACTTTAATAAATGATTAATTTTTTCCAGGTCATCCAAGATTCCTGCCCTGTGAACAAATAAATGACTTTTTCCAAGGCACCCTTTGTGATTTTTCAACCTAGTTTATTATACAACTCTTTCCTTGAGCAGTTTTACGTCAGGAATGGTGGAACAATATAGTTTATGTTTATGTTATGAAATCCTTGAACAAAAGTTTTATACTTTTATGACATACAACATTGATACAAAATTGAATGAGGGAATCTATATAGAAAAATAATTGGGGAAAATTTGACATGAATGAATTTACTCATGCCACAGATGAAGAAAATCTCTTGGAATGAAGAATTTTGTTTATATTAAAAATCTATAGACCAACAATGGTTTAATAAATAGGTGTCATATTTTTTTCTTTGAAAAATGGTATAACTCACTAAATCATAAAATAATGGATACTAAATCCATTAGAAAAATTGAGTTATCTATTATGTAAATAATAATAGACAAGTATTGAATTAGGGAAGATGAGATGAGACATGCATTACAGGGATTACTACTATCTATATTACGATGAATGGTTCCACTATAATGGTGCATGCGAATACATAGATTAGTAGACTTTCTTATTAGGAAAACAAATACCACTGGGTGGTAGGCCATATTAAGGCATATATATAGTGCTAGACCAAGTCATGTATGCATAGCCAAACACAGGTGTTCCTTAATGTTGAATTCAATGGTTACTATTGTCCTTGGAAGGTTTTTGGGGATTCAAACATTTAGAAAATAAATAGGCCTATGGAAATAAGATATTCAGGAAGCTTTTAAGAACACTGAAGGTTATGCTACCTTGAATTGAACAGACTATTGGGTCAGAGGAATATAAAATGGAATCATTCTAAACTTTTTCCTATAATAACTGATCCAAGAAGCATAAGTTAACTTTATCTAGGGATGTATAATAGGCCCCATTATATTTACACCATTTATTTTCTGATTCTTTCCAATGAATTGAACATGGGAATTTTAGTGGGGTAGACATTAATTTTTCTATGTATTATGTTTATAGGTTTTATATATAATACGATTTTGTTCCTTTTTCGTATATAAATTACAGTATTTCCACATGGACTGTTGAGGGTTACTGTTCAATGTCCCCTAGACCATTCCAACTAATCGGTTCCAGAATGAGTTATCTATATACCCACAAACATAACTCCCAATATTCTAATGGATTATATGTCATAGTGTGGGTATATTATGGTTCAGTGGGAATATTATACCATAAATGTCAAATTACAATATTAGTGTAAATAATAACAATCAGATATAACCATCTAGATAAAATGTAACTAGAAAATTATGTGGGTTCCAATAATAAATATAGATCCTGAATATTAATGAGATGTGTACATGTAAAAAAAACTGCAAAAACCAAAATGACCAACAATTTAATGAAATAATAAAATAGTAATTCTCCAATGAAAGGATTTGATCCCTAACCTTGTTTTGACCACCCATTATCATTCCTAGCAACCCAAATCATGTATCCACTAGACGGTTCTTTCCCTTATCCTATCATGTTATGACAAGTTATACTTAGGTACCAAAAATAACCTTAGAAGGGTGTGAGTATAACTCAGTAGGGAACCACCAATGTTGTCTATAAATATGGCCAATGTGTGTAAGTGCATGAATAAGTGATGATTATATCAAAATACTATAGTTGAAAAATAAACAAATAACTATAACCTTTTGTTCATAGAGTTATATAGTGACCCCCAAGAGTGATCATACCTTCCAGGGACAATGAAGGATATCTCTGAACAATAGGCAGTACACAATGTAATATACCCATCACCAATTATTAGGCACACCCATGGAAATATACACGTCCCAAAACATGAATAACACCTAGGTAAATATACCCATCCTATAATGCGAATGACACCCAAGGAAATATACGTATCACAGAACATAAATAATTCTTGGGGAGAATACTTATCTCAGAAACCATAGTGTATACCTATGAAATAAATAATCTATTGAACCATGAATGAAATACCTCATATTGAAACACCCTGAAAACCAGGAATACAATCCTATAACCATTGGTCAACAATATTTAATAAACAATTATTTACCACTTTCAAATTCTAATTCCATTTCAACATAAACCATTCTTGATTTGACCTCTCAATAAGGTCGTAAATTTCTAATTCATATCCTATCCCCAATCGATCCTTCAAAATATCACAAAAAAATTCTTCATAGACAACCATATTAAATTAAGTAGACACCATTAAACATTAACCATTTCTATATCAAATCAGAGTTAACCAATTTTGATTTTATAACTTACGGGAATGTTATTATATTAAATTCCATAAATGAAGGATTATAATTTATTCATATGTCAAAATATTGGATAATTGGAGCTCTTTATAATACTCACACTAAGAAAATCATAATACATATAAAACATTTATAGACTTCCAACCTTGAATGTGCCTGACCTAAAGATTCATCCACGACCTCTTTGATGTACTATGTTCATTCAATTCCTTCAATGAACCCCAAAAAGGTCATATCAAAACAAAAATCAGAAAACATATCAGGGAATGCCATCTATAATTTAGGGTTCCTCCCAAGAGGAAACGAGAGAAAAAAGAGGAATCAATAGAAACATGATTCTTATCATTGATCCATATGGGCCAACATTCTATCATTTGGTGATATTGGACCTCAGAAGGCTGGGTATCATGAAAATATCCCAGTGGAGTGATATAATTTGAGAACATATTATAAAAGAGGGAAATGAGGATTTTTAGGTGAGTTTCTGGTTTAAAATATATTTTTTTAAAATTCATTAATCTCATCACATGGTTTGGATGAATTGTTTGTTAAATTGTGTGACAACCATGTGAACCCCATTGGAAAAAAATCCAGGAAACACAATTGTTTCACATGGTTGTATTGCATGATTTTCCAAACTAGGGCCCATACTAATGAAATAAATATATATGAATAATCTCAATGTTTCCCAGTTATCTAGGAGTACTTTCATGGTTTGTTAAACTATTTTTCATCCTATAACCCTCTATATGTTTAGAACTAAACCATGAGACCCTTGATATAACTAAAAATTTCATACATTCAGGACCACCAACTCTTCAAATCATCTTAGATCCCTTCCTACTTCCCTAACCACATACATCAAATTTAAATTAATAATAAATAACATTAATTTGGAGAAATTTAAATAAGAAGACATATTAATAAAAACCTCAGTTTTAACAACCTCTTCACCTTTGAGAATTTCATCCCCAATCTAAATTTTAGAAAGAAGACTGAGGGCTTACAACCTCCCAACCTTAGAGTATATTGTCATTTATATTCACTCCAGAACATCTTTATGACTCGTCAATAAATAAATAATTACAGTAAGTGAGTATGTTGAATTCTCATTCCCATGTCTCTTACTCATTGTGACAGTGCTATCAAATCACCCACTCTATAGGAACTATTTTTTTTGAACCAGGTATTGAGTCACGTCCACTATAAAAAAATTATTCTCATCAAATGATGTTTCACCATCATGCTCAATTTCATTTATGATAACCACGTTGGATATATCCTAATGATATTACCTCAACTATGATACATCTAAAATTTTGTGTATATAAATAAAAAACTATAGATAGACTAACTGGTACACCACTAGATTGATCTTATATACTGTCTCGAACATCCCCAAAAACATAAATGCCAACTTTTCCTACCTAGGAATGTGATGATGTGCCAAAATCAGCTACTCTTGAAAGAACACACATTCACCAACCCCAATCTGAAAATATTAATGTTAACAGTTCAAAAAATATATCTATATTTTCTAAGAGGAATCTAATCTCCATTTTACTAACTACACATGCTCTAATTTCTCTAACATGAGACTCATCTTAATCAACACAGAATCACCAGATTCCAATCAACATAGAGGTCAGTGACTCGGTCCTCAAATCAAATCCTTAGAAAGTGACATCTATATAGGATCCTAATAATTTTTTATAAGAAAAGTATATAAATACCATGTGGTTTTACCATGAACCTCCAAAATATAGGGAAAAGGCTCTCAATATTTCCTCAAACATCTATATATTCTACTCAGAATCATCATAGATTTATGGATGGTAGGTAGTTCTCAAATGGACATGTTTACCAAAAGATTTATATGATACCCACTAGAAGTGTAATGTGAAATGAGTATATCCATATGAAAAAATAGTCTAATTGAACCCATGCAAGATCACTATATTTTAGACAGAGAGCTTTACCTAATCATATATTAAAAGGGTCTGCCTGATTGGTAAAAATTGATCCACCATTATTATCCTATCTACCATCAGCCACATTGAATTACTCCCTTGGGGCGTCCTTGGAAAACTTTACATCAAATCTATAATATCATTATCCCAAATCCATTCAATAATTTGAAACAACATCAAATGGGATGTGGGATGTTGGTGCTCAACCTTTAGTAGTGACATGAGGATCATTGCATAAGAAAACCCACGAAAACCTTCTTTATACCCCAAAACCAATACTATTAGTTCAATTATAAAGAAATAATTGTTAAGAAATGTTTTACCGCCCATTTTGAGTCATGTAACCTATGTATAATCTCTTCATACAAGCCAGTGGGAACCATAAAATGAATGTGAACACAGGGAATCTCAACTTCATCCAAGGTCTATCCTAGTGGATGCTTTTGACCATATATGGTGAGACTTAGGGATAAAATATTTTTATCAGATAGATGTTTACTATTTATTATGATAATTAATAAAGGATAATTAGATTATGACTTATGGTTTAATTTTCCTTGGTCCTCCTGAATATCCAAATTTATCTCATTGAAAATGAAAATCTGTTCCCATTCACTGTTAGAATATGAAACTACCTAATCCCACCTTTTCTAGATCAAATTATCTACAACCACATCTCCATTTATGTGGTTATAATCAATTTCAATGTAAAATTATTATAGAAATGGAACAATCATTCTTATGAATGTTTAATTCATATTGAGATGAGATTTACCATTGTTTTTGGTGGTCTATATACACCAAGACTATAAACCCCATAATTAGTTTCTATAAAATCTATGAGAATTCACTACCTATACTAACTCAAAGTAATGGGTTAGGTAATTATCACCCACAAGATCATATTACTAGAACATTATTTGACTACATGACCTCCATATATCAAAACATCTCCCATCCCAACTCCCAACGCAACATAATACACAGTGTATTCCTTACCTCATTCAGGTAGGGTCAAAATTGGTTCTATATTAAATCATTCCTTCATCTTCTAAAATAATTCCTCACAATTATAAGACTATTTTAACCTCACTACCATTTCATTCAAACCTTTAATTGGTACTTACAACATGGATATATCATTATAAACTATCATAAATTCTTATCTAATCCAAAAAATATACTAATTTAAAATATATTATTTGGACACCACTAAGACACTACAACCTAGATCATATTTGGTCCATAAACACAGCAATCATAGAAATAATGTGGCCCAATTTGTATACATCATCAATACAAATTATAATATATAGAGTTTGGTGTAGAATTATTGTTTTGTATGTTTAACTAATGTGATATTTGGTTACTACTCATGATCATCCCTCGTAATGGAGTAAACAAGAATGTAATAATTGAGGATAACCATAAAAGTATCTAAATACTTGTGGAAGCCTTATTATTCAAATTCATAAACATTGTTGCCACATTCCTCAACCCTAAAACATCACTTGATACTCATATAGACTATATCAATACCTAAAAGCTTTTTGTGGACTTTCCAAAGGCCTCACTCTCTGTTGGTGATATCCAAAACCATGATCAATCATTAAAAATCACTAGGAAAATATAAAATAATATATTAGGCAGTCAATATATAGAAGAGGATACTATTTTTTAACCATTTTATTATTTAAAATTTGGTATTTAACACATAATCACGAAGATCCATCAACCTTGTTGGAGAATATAACTAGAGTGATCCGAGGGGATGTGATCTAATGAATAAACCCCGTGGAATATAATTCTTATAGATGACATTTAAATGTATAAAAATTCTCAAAATATATCTAATAAGGTAGAAAGAAAATGGGATAATCTATTAGGATGATATCAATAGTAAAATTAACATCTCTCTTTGGTTGAAACTTAGAGAGGTCATTAGGAAAAATAACCAGGAACCAATCCACCACTGGTGGAAAACTATGTTATGTTGCGTACCTTTTTTGTATTATTAAATTAGAATTAGAATTCATAATCTGACCCAGCTTTTGTCATCATGTCCTATGTTACATTCCTCTAATCCCAATTATACAATTTCGACATACTCATAACATTTAGGATATGTAAAAGTCCCTAATCGATGATAACAGTAAATGAAATTTTATAATGGAACTAACCAATCTATCCTACTGTTTAGATAAAATACATTTACTTTTAACCTGAAAAGTACCATAAAAATTAACAAAATCCAATTTCAATGGAAAATTCTCTACAATAATTAATTCTCTCTAATTTCACAATGAAAAATGTATAAATTGATATCGCCTCATACATTTATTTTATAGTTAAACCTTTGACATCCAAAAACTGAGTAGACACAGGGGAATGAATATCACTATATCAAATAGATTTTATATTAATGTAGAATCTATGAAGATTTTACCTCAAATAATAGAGGTATTTTCATCCTGGAATATAGTAATAGGCTGTATGGCGTAAAGCTGGCTCAAATTTCATAATTGATCCCCAGTATGACATTCCTGCATTGAAATTCCAAAATTTTGGGACTATCAATTTCATTTATAATCACATCCTCCACAACAACATGAAATGTTCTTAAAAAAATATCTAATAGTATTCCATTGAATAGATGATCCATCCCTTTATCCACATACCTTCTATAATGCTTCACCATTGGTAAACACTTAATAATTCATGAAAGACTAATATAGGTGCCCCATCCTGCCACAAAACCCACACTAAATTGGTGGTTGAGTTCACTATGGTTTCCATGACCTCATATTACCCCTGGATAACACTCTATAAGTCATTCCATATATGATGAGGGTGTAACCCACTTGTCAAAATTTTTATAAAACCAACCTAGTGAGACTCTTTATAATGTATATTTCTTATAACTAAATATCTACTATAGAATCCCACTACAACATCTAATTTCCCTAGTTGATTTCCCTTGATTATATTATATTAAAATATATGTGTCAACTCCACAACATTAATAAAGGATCTGAGATAAAATATGATTAACAAATATCAAATCCCATATCACATTCCATCCTCAAAATGTCTTACCATGGATAACTCATAACTAGCCATCATAGGACAAAAACACTAAAGGTATTTAAAATGATCAAAATATTCCATTCCAATCATTTTATCCTTTGTAAGATATATAAATTACCTATCCATATCATCTCTCAGGGACTATATAGAGAAGTGGTCAATGAAATGAGGGTTGAAATCCTTAAAGGCCAGTCATATGTATTGTTATGCCTATGATAGAAAATCCCACCATTGCTTCAACTATCCTAAAATAATATAGATGACCAATTTCAACCTCATGTTTTAAGGTTCCTTATGATTAGAAAAAAAATATTACTAAGAGACTCAATATAATATTCAAATTTATAGGGAAATTCCTCAATAGTAAAGATCAATGGATAATGTACCTAAAACTACTTAGTTAGATCATACATCGTCCATGCTGTTCGAGGAGGAAATATCTCCGTAAAAATAACTCATGATAATAATATTCTATATAGATGATCATCCATCACCTACCCAAGTACCACCTATGGTTCAAGACGAACTATCATATGAGTGAATTCATCACTTCTACCTCGATTCTCTATGGGAAGTAATAGCAGAGAAATGTTTCGAAAAACACATGGCTCAAAAATGTCGTGGTAACATTTAATGATATAAATTTTTTAAAAAAAGTGATAATTAGAATTTTATCATTCGTGGGTCAGCTAGAACTGGTCACAAGTTAACACCATGTCATGGAATTCCTTATCTTATGTCTAACTTACCCAAAATAATCATACAAAAAAAGATCTCAAACACCATTTTTGTAACATTTCTCTACCTATGCCTAATAATCAATGTTAGATCGGGATTCACTACATGAACATTGGTGTGACTCTCTGTATGATAGATGTTACAAACAAGTATATAGGGTCTATGATGGTATCATGAAAAAATGACTCCCTCAATATGAAATTAAAATATAATCATAAATAATAACAATTAGATAAAAAAATATAAATAAAATAGTAACCATAAAATAGGGTATGTTCCGATTATATATATAGCTCATGAAATATCAAAGTTACTTATACAAGACAAATAATAAAAAACAATATCAAAACATGACATTATCATGGAAAATAGTAAGAATTATTATAATGGTTATGAGTCCTTTCCCAGTCTCAATCACCCTATCATTGTCCTCAAAACCCAAATAATGAATTCTTTTTATGGTGCATTCTATTTTCCTATCATGTAGTCATGAAACTTCCCTAGGTACCAATGATTAACTGATTAGAAAGTGAGTAAAACTCATCAATCCACTACAATTGTAATATAAAAATATTCCCCATATAAGTAAGTGAACTCTAAAGTGATGAACATATCTAAATACAGTTATTAAAAAGATCCATAATTATAATAGTTAGTTCACGAGGTTCTATAGAGACACTAGAGAATAACCATACCTACCTCTTCTAGTGTTAGATATCTATGAAAAATAGGCACCGCAACATGTAAATATACCCATCTTGGATTATAAGAAACACTTAAAGAAGTGAACCTGCCCTAGAATAAAAATAACACTAAGGTAAATATACCTATCATGAAACATAAACGACACCTGAGGAAATATACCCATCATAAAAGATGAAAATCACTTGGGGGAATATCCATATCAAAAACCATAGAGTACCGTAGAAATATACAAAATCATTGCATCCATAAATTAAATACCCCCAAAACACCATCCCGATATCCCTTCATAAATTCCACCCACAATTAGTCATCACCATTTCATAAACCATTATTTACAATGTATCAATTCCAATTTCATTTCAAGATAAACCATTCTCAATTTCACCTATCAATAAGGACTAACATTTCTATTTAATCACCCAATATTTAAAAATCAATAAATAAATCACTACAAAAATCTTTGAAAATAATAATATCTATTTAAATTAACGTAATCATCTATTCACCATTTTCCATCTCTAATTCAGGTCAACCAATTATGGTTTCATAACATTAGGAAATGTTATTATATCCAATTCCATAAATTAAGTAATATAATTTATTCTTAAATTGAACACCCAAAAAATCGTGTGACCTCTAAAGGAATGAATGATGAAAACAATGTGAGTTATATGATAATTTATAGGACACCTACCTTGAACATGTCTGACTTGAAGGATCATCACATAAAAGATCGACTCATTTTAATCCCTCTAAAAAATCCCAATAAAGATTTATACAAACATGAAACAGATCCTAGATAAGGGTGTGTAAACCTCAATATATGGATCCACTAAAGATAAAATGAGAAAATCAAGAGGAAACAACAGAACAAATGTTCCTACCATTGTTCTATAGGTTCAAATGTTCTTCAATTTGGTGATATTGGTCTTCAGTAGGAGAGGATTAACTAAAATAAACTAAAGGACAAATAGAATTCATGACCCTGATAGAAGAGAGGAAAATTAGGTTTTTCTATCAAGTCTCAGGTTAAAAATATAATTTTAAAACTTCATTAATCCCATCACATATTTGTTCTCTATGTTTTGTTAGAAAATGTGCCAATCTTACAAACCCCAACAAAAAAACCTAGTCCAGCATAATTGTTCCACATGATTTTCCAAACCATGCACAAATATCATGAAACACCAATGTACAAATAATCTCACAGTTATAAAATGTAACATCCTTACCCTAAACCATGGAATTAGAAACATGTGATAGTTCTTATAACATTAGGTGATATCACTTGGACACCAAAGGAAGAAGGTTCTAATGGAATACAATATATTTAGGGATTTATTTTACATAAAATGAGAAAAACCCTAATAAAGAATAATAAATGATAAATAATTTTATATGATGCATGTAATGAAAAATAATATAAATAAAATAGAAAGAAATATCAGAGTATCATAATGAAATAAAATGTATAACAAAAAAAATAAAGAAAAGCATAACTCAAGGAAATCACTGTGTCATCATCCAAAGAATCACACCAAACATGCTCCAAGATCCAACTCCATATCCCAAACCCATTATATTATGATGCATCACTAGAGATGTATGTTACCATTATTTTACCGCTTTCTCAATACCCAAAATTTGAAAACACAACAATGTTCCCAATTAGTTGGTGAGTATAAAATTCAGTAGTTAATCCCCAAATACGTCCAAATACATGGACCTAGGAACAGCAACATGTTATTTAAATTTATAAAAATATATTTTAAAAAAGATAAGAAGTTTCAAAAAATTATATATTAATGATATTAAAACTGTTTCTAGAACTATAACCACTTGGAATCATCGATACACAACTCAAAAACCAATTAAGTACCAATTAATGTCTCTGAAAAGACACCAATCCCATTAACAAGTAATATCCAGTTAAAATATACCTTATGCCAATTTCGCACTGACCCCAGGTCTAAATGAACAAGTCAAATCAATGAAATCTCACAAACATATGCCAACCATGCATACTTAGCTCTCATCCAGAACCATTAATTTTGAGAAACATTTTTTTCAATAAAACTATCAATTACATTATTACTATGATTTCAAAACAAAATATGTAGTTCCTAAAAAGAATAAAAGTTTTCCAACATTGCATGGGAGAGTGATTCAAGAATTATGAATTCAATTTATAGGAAATGTTTTTTGGGAGAGTATACTCACCAGGGAATATGATACATTTATATTAAGTATTTTTAGATGAATATTACTCACAATACATTAGTACATTCCCAAGGACCAAACTTGTTTACAGTCTCTTGATGTCAGGAACAAAATATTCCAACTTGGTGAAATATATTCAATGTTCCCCACAATTAACATCCCATTTTGAACTCCAAATTTAAACCATTATTCAAAACCTAAGGAATGAATATATATGAATAGATGAGATCAGATTCTCAATAAGGGTAAAAAATGGAGATACATAAGCATAACATGAAAATAAGTGTATTATAAAACAATCATATAATTTAAAGATAATACCATGCATATCATAGATCATACATATGAAAATTTTCATAAATATTATCATACATGAATCATAATGGAATTAATAGAATTATGCATGATTTCATAACATAAGAATAATATATGGAATTTTGGAAGACACATATACATATGAAATGATTTTCATAGTTGTCAAGGATCACCTCCAAGTCTATATTAGTGGAATGTGTTCACTACCCAAACAATCTAAGTAGTCAAGGGTTACTCCCAAGACTATATTAGTTGTCAAGGTCCACTTCCTATACCATCTTAGTTGTCCACATTGACTCCCAATACCATATTATTTTTCAAGGTTTGCTCCCAATACAATATTAGTAGTCAAGGTTCACCCTAAGAAAATCTAATTAGTTAAGGATAACTCTTAAGACCATATTACCAGAAAAATTCGTTCATTAAACAAGGATCACTCATAATTTCATACATTTATATATCATGAGATATAAATTATTACCCATTTTATTGGAGGGAGATATAGGTCCCACTAATAAAATAATGAATATATATATATATATGTTCCTTAAGATAATAAATCATCATCATATAATAACCTATAAATAGATATGGGTTTCATAAATATCATATCACAACCCATGAAATGAGATGGGTATCATGATCATTTAAAGATATCATAACCTATGGAAAAGAGATAGGTTTCATAATCATTGAATCATAGAATAACATGTCAATGGAAGTGGATTTCATAATATTTTTATCATGTTATAACCCATGGAAGAGAAGAAGGCTTCAAAAACATCTTGAAATCATAAACATAAATTATTCCAATAAATAATAAGAATGGTTTCCTTGGATCATATCCCTAGAAAAGCTTAAAATATATCAATGGATGCCATATTTTCTGAAGGATAATTTGTAATGATCACTTTGAGCATTTATTAATGAAATTATCCTTTTTGAAAACCAATTTTTAAGACATAAATCATTTTCAAAATCTGTTTCTTTGAAAACCAATTAAAAAATATATGATGTAGGATTTAAAAATAATTAAAAAAATTTCATTTGGAAAATATCCTTTCCTCTATGAAAAAAAAATTTAAAAAAATAATTTTTTTTGAAAATCTTCTTTCGAAAAAGTATCTCTGAAAACTTACAAATGAAATTTTTTTAATAATTAAAATCAATTTCTGTGAATATAACCATTGAATCCTTATAACCGAGTCATTGAAAATCATTTAAAAAACATTTTAAAAATATATATTTTTTGAAATACATTTATTTTGATAACATTATTTTAAATTTATAAATTAATCCTCAACAAATTTAGTGCTCACAATGGTGGAAAATTCCATACATGAAATATATGTCAAAAGAATGATTCATTCCACATTGTTGAAAGAAGTCAAAAGAGACATGTTTGAAAATTTAAAAGAATATTACTTTTAAAACTATTCTATATAAAGTTGAAAATTGGGTAAAAGTTTATTTAAAAAGAATAACAGAAAAAATCATGTTAAATACATTTTAATAAAACATGGTTTTTTAATATAATAGATTTTGGTAAGAAGAGAGAAATAAATTTAGATTTTCAAAAAAAAAAGTTTATTAATTATTTTAAGAACTAAAGAGTGGAAAAAATATACAATTACATGAGTCTATTATCCATAAATATGGGAAAACAATTCACGAGAATCTTCAGATATGGATCATAATATTTAATCATTGTAATTATATTCATAAACAATTCTGATAAACAATGAGAGTATAACATAAAATTATTAGCAATTAGGAAACCTTAAATTGTATGATCTATGAAGGAATAACATAAAATGGAACATAAATAATATTATGGGAGACAATTTCATGATATCACATATCAAATGGTCTTTATATACATATTATGTAAGAATATTAGTTCATATCATAACATATATCTCAAAGAGGGAAAATTGAGACAGATATCCATTACAGATTTAGTAAATATTTAACCATAAACCCTATTAAATAGAGATAATAAAATGGATATTTATATTACAATAATTAACAGTATATTAATCATAAAAGTTGCCCATGGGAATTATACAAACCACATATAATAAATAATTGGGTAACATGGTTTGTGTCTCCCTAAAAATAAAAGTGAGATGAAAATGATTTACTACTTGAGTATCTTTTGAATAATGAGCGACGTGAAAGAATAAAATAAATTTAAACATTTAATATTGTGAAATAAATTATATTAATGAAATAAAATTTCATAGGGTTGTATATACACCCCATAAAATAAACGAGTTGTGAATATGGAATAAGTCTCGTAGAAATAGAAGTGAGACAAGAAATCCTCTTACCTTAAGTATTGACATCCTTCACACACATTAAATCATAATGTATAATAAATATAAATCTATTATTAAAATATAAATGAACTATAATAATAGGTAACATTCTATATATTATTTTATTTTTACTATATATTACCCATTTATTAAATATTCCATATTAAAGTTATGTTTCAGTAATAACCGCTATGTTTTTCATACCTTTTTTGACATGTCATTTTTGGTCCTATTAAATTGATCAAGGTTTTTTTCCTCTATAATTTAAACCAGGATATTAATATAATATATATTCAGTATATATTTATTTATATTAATCCATTAAATTTTGTGATATGAAATGAAATAAACCGTTCATGGAGACGGTAGGTCGTACGTACGCATAAATGTTGTTTTCATTTTATTATTATATTAAAATAATGAATAGAAAATGATATATATATATATATTATAATAATATTTATTACATATATTTTACATATTATTTCTAAAACCATCCTAAAGAAATTCCATTTAAATCACGAATGAATCACATCACTTCACCAGCTGGTAGTCCCCTGTACACATGAACGACGTTATCGTGTTCTCACAAAATGGAAGGAATCAAGGTATATGTTATATAATAATTAAATAATAATAAAGAAAATATAAATATCATAAATATCATATATAAAATATAAATCCATAATTATTCCTAACCTGTAAATGAGTTAATGGAATAACTAAAGACACCAGTTAACGAGGTGATGGTCTTTTATACACACGAATAATGATTGCATATACCATTTGATGGAACTTTGTGAAGTTATAGGTAGTAACATTTACATAATAAAATATTATTATATTTAATATATAGAGGTAAATATATAATTATTATTGAAAAATAAATTAATTTTTTTAGGAAGATCTAAAGTAAAAAATGTTCATTGATGAACGTTGCCGCTTCTTAGGGCATCTCCTTTTCGTTTTAACCAAAGGACATATATTGTTGGATTTCATACCAAATTAAGGTTTTAATTTTAAGGTAGGGAAGTGGTGAATTTATTTTGGAATTAATTTACTAATCCAAATGTCTTGAGAGGTATTAAGTGATGGGGATGGGTTGTGGCATTTTTTAAGTGAGGGAGAAGAAAGACATGGAATTCTTGAATATAATGTTTCATGTACACACGTTTTTAGATAAAATATGATTAAATAATACAAAATATTAAATTCATGAAGGTTTATGTTCGAAATAATTCTTTAAAATGGGTATTTGATTAGTTTATAGGATATTTCCCCATTAATTTTAATGTTTCGTCCCTTGGTAAACTCATTTTTTTCTTTGTCACTATGATTAATTTTATCTATTTTCAATAATAATTTTGGTCAAAAATTATGTTGTAATTATTATAAATTATAAATTATTCTTATTCTAAATACTAATTCAAATTTTACAAACTCCAATCATATAAGTGAGAGAAATTAATATATTATTAATCCTATAGATGGGATGAGGCAACATGTTTTTCAATTGAAAATATTAAAAATCATGAAATATTTTTATATCGAATTTCAACATTCAATTGATTCAAATAAAATAAAGTGTATTAATTTATTTATAATTAAAATATTTATAATTTTAAACCAATTTAAAATATTACATATCTATTTATATAATTTATACAGGAAGACCTTTTTCCATTAAAATTCAGTATTTTTTATTATTCATCATAAAATCAAATTTCTATGAAAAATACCAAAAAAATCACCCTAAGGTAATTTTGAAATTATTTATTCAAAATTGTTTTATTATTATTTTAAATATAATTTATAAATTTTTCAAAGATTATTTTTCAAATAATTACCCCATTAAAAATCTATATAATTGTATATTAGTAAAATAGATCTTTTAATATGTAAAAATAGATTTATTCTTATATATTATTTATAAAACAAAAATAATGAATTTTAAATAGTTGATTGAATATATAATATATAAATTTAAATAAAATAATTCATCAAAATTTGTTTGTTTATGTTATTTATATATACCATATTTGTCTAAAGAAAAATAGATTTTGAGAGAAGGACTTTCTTTATTTTCAAATAGTTCTTTGTTTCATTTTTAATAAATTGGTTACCAAAGAATTAATTTTATAAAAATGAATAAAACATTTTTTTTATAATTTTTAAAATCATTTTCATATCCTCAAATCTATCCTCAAAGTGATAACAATTATAATATTTAAATAATAAGCCATGTTTTGTTGAAACTCAGTGTTGTGTGTAATGCAAGCTAAGTTCAGTATTCCGTGCAACGAAATATAAACAAGGTATTACATCTAACAAAATAAAATATAATTTTTTCTTGAACCACAAGGTAAACTAAATGTTTCATGTAGTGTTATCTTAACATGGTGTATTATATAAATAATTTTAAACATAGTGTATCATTCAATGAAATCCATTAAGAAATTTTTATTTATTCGAAAAATAATAATTCAAAAAAAGGAGTGTTACATTCCCTTAAAATGATATTTTTCCATGAAGTTCATCTGGTTAATCAATGATTTAATACTATAAATTTTCTTTCATAGGAACCCAAATAAAAAAAATGAATAATAAAACTACCATTAAAAAATAATGTTGGAAACATAATGGTTACCCAAGGTAACTTATAACTAGGCTTCCACATAAAGGAAAATTGGTGGAATTTTATTATTTGGACATGGAATAAAACAATAATATTTATAGTGAGTGTCATGACCCATCCCCGGGGCTCATTCCGTGACTTCCCCAAGCCCGCCTTCCCTTGGCCAGGGGTTGGCGACTAGCACAAAAGGCGTAATTCTAAAAAACTGGGAAGACATTGCATTTATAACCAATAAACACACATAGAAAGATATGAACAAGAGTAAACTGTATAACCAAAAGAGTGCTGATAGTAAAAGGGGTTGGAATACAAGCCCAGCAGTAAAGGTACAATTACAACTGAAAAACAATACAACTGAAGGAAAAGAAAGGAAATCAGCTACATGGTCGTCCTCTGGGTTCCTACTTGAAGGGTAGGTACATATCACCTCCTTAGCAATCCTCATATGTTTGTCGCCTCCGTTTACCATCATGTCATATGGGCAACCTTCGGGTATCGTCTAGTCCTGGTACTCTCATCCTCAGTCAGCACTGTCGGTCATCTGCATCCAACACAACAAGGTGAGGGCATAGCCCGGGCAGGGGTGATTATAACGATACACAATAGGGACCCCGAGACCCTCAAGGTCTCAAAAAATCCAACAATGATAAACCACAATATACAAATCAACAGATAACCCCACATAGGTATATTTCCATACATAAATCTATGTTATCAAGTAATCTATCTCAATGATGAGGTAAACACTGAGATACTAACTCATCTCAACCACGATTTTATTCTAGGGTGTGTATCTAGTAACATCCCCAGTCATATTATCGAAACCTCTTCTTATAGAGATCTCCTACTCTATCGAGTACAGTGGGCCTAACATGACAACAAGCATGCTTCCCACTAACCATGGACTATTGATGTACCCCTGTCGAGTTCTGTGGATCTACCGTATCACCAAGCGCACACCCCACCGTGGGTCTTCCACATCACCAAGAGTGTTCCCCATCATACCCCGCTAAGGTACTTCACCTATAATTTTTCGGGGGCCTACAACATAACTAATCATGCTCCCCACCATGGGTCTTCCATGTCACCAAGGCCCTCTCCACTGGGCCAGTTGAGTCACTCGGAGTCAAACAGTCAGTAGTCGTCAGGCCTTAGCCAGCTACTAGGTCTCCACACTAAGCTCGATCGTCTTTGAGAGGATCTTCCGCACAAGCTACTGGTCAATACACAAACTGTCACGAAGTCCCATGAAGAAGTATCTAAAAGGTCAGCCACATCAGAGGGGTCTTAATGCAACAGAAGACACATCAATCAGATGCCCACTCTGTGAGTTAGTAGCTTTTTAGTCCAGGGGGCCCAGTTGGATTTGTGCTCGATCCAACATGACAGTATCTCAACTATACCCAAAACTCCTGTAGGGCATACTCAAAGGGACCCTATTGATCCATGATTTTCTACACCACTGATGTTTCTTCAATAGGGCGTCTGATGCCAAAGTTATAGCCAAAAGAGCGTAAATGGGCCGTAGTGGGCTCAGGTCCAGTTCGACTCACCCGGCCCGACTCGGCCTGAGCCGACCCGCTGGGCCTAGCCCAGCAGGCAATGAGGGGCCACATAGATCTGTGAGGGTGAGGATCGGCGGCGGGTCGGTGCAAGGGCGTTTCGACTCGGAGGGCCACAGGGGTGCGGGTTGGAGCGGCTCAGCCTGGGGGGGGTGTGGCTGAGGCTGGTTTAGCAAGAAGGTGACATGACTAGGGTCGGTTCGGCCAGGAGGCCGTAGTGGCCAGGGTGGCTCAGTTGGCGGATAGCATGGCTAGGACGAAGCGGTAGGGAGGCCGGGGTGGCTGGGGGCCAGTTCTAGTGGTTTGGCTGGGAGGCAGGGGTGGAAAGGGTGCGGCGTGACTGTGGTGCATCGTGACTGGAGTGCATGTCCAAGGTGCGACATGGATGGATGAAAACAAGGCTGAGGGGTGGCACCACTGAGGAACGGCGTGGCTGGGGGCAGCACCGTCGGGGCGAGGTGCGGCTGGGGCGTGATGCGGCTCAGGACGGATCGGCCAGGGGCTGCGCGAGGCCGGTTCGGCATGGAGGCCAGAGCGCCGTGAGGGCATAGTGGGTCACTGAGGCTGTAGGTGGCGGAGTCGTCACTTTCATTTCCTTCATCACCTTCCTCCCTTTCGAAGAACTCAGAAAATCAATACTAGGTTTACAGATAGGATGATCCATGTTAGTTTTTCCCGCACTCTCCGCATTAGAGCAGTAGAAAGTGGTTCACAAGAATGAAGCACATCAAACCCTTCTACAAATATTTTTCCCAACCTGCAAAATAAACCAAGGCAAGAAAAAAATGGGAAAAGTATTATCACACAAATAATCCCCCTACCTCGTTAGCTTGATGGCGTTGGTGCAAAGAAGGTAGTACGGCCGTCGATTCTTCGTAGATGATGACGTCCCACGTCGGAAGTTGTCACGAGGAAGAAGGTCGAAGGAGGTCGGCATTATTCATTTGGAGAAGAATAATTCTTTGTGGAGGAATCACATTCTTCATTGGAGAATGAATTCTTCATTGGAGAGCGTAATCCTCCATGTGTTGGGTGTCGCGTCACTTTACCAGCACTTCATCTCTTGGTGAAGCCGTCCCAAATCCTCCTCCCAAGCTCCATATACATAGGAGAGGGGGAGACGTATGTAAAAATCGTGGAATTTATGATGGTTCGTTTATTAGGAAGCTTCATAAATTCTAAAGATGCTATTACTTAATTTAAAAAGTGGTCAGACCAATTAATTTATGTTGGTGCAAATAATAGTGGTGTGTTGGCATAATTAATGTGAAAGACGCTCAAGAGGCTCCCCGACATTAATGAGGGGTTGTAAGGTTTCATCCTTGGGTGGTCCCCTCTATCATAACATCTCATGGGAGGTTAGGTTCGGTTGGTCCCCACCACCATAACCTCTCATGGGAGGTTTAGGTTTGGTGGTCCCCACTTCCGAACATCCACTTGGAGGTTTTAACAAACAAAATAAAAATAAAGCTACACAACTTTATTTTTATTCATGAGAAACCCAAAATATCTCTTTCACTCTCGACCCACTATCATCGTGGTGAAAGTATCCATAAGTGAATACCGGCACTGCGAGTTCAACGGTGACCTCATATTTTAATTCTGAGCACCAGTTCAAACGTTAGAAAAACACGCATGCACGTTTACTCAACGTACCCAAAAAAAAGTTCAGAAATTCATTCTAGGCACTCCGTGCCTCAGAATCACGCGCTGTCAATTTTCTTGGACTCGTAAAATATCCATCTATTTAAAAATATTACATGGAAATTCTGGGTCTTTACATTATCTCCACCTTAGGGCTCTACACCCCCGTAAGAACAACTCAAACTAAGTGAATAAATAGTGGTACAAAGCATGCATCTGAGCCTCCCACTCCAATGTGCTCTCCTGGATGTTCTGGTGCTGCTAGAAAACACACACCAGAGGTATCAACCATCCACGAAGGACCCACTCCTGTCGATCCTCAATCTCTACTGGAACCCTAGTAAAAGTCTCCCAATTGTTGACGTCCAGGTCCCCATGGTCGTTGATGTGGGATGGGTCGTGCACGTATCTACTCAGCTAGGATACGTGGAAGACATCGTGCACCCAGTGCAACTGAGGTGGATAATCTAAGTGGTATTCCACCTCGCCAACTCGGTTGAGGACCTAAAGAGGTTCGATGAATCTCATAGATAACTTGACACCTCAACCAAATATCTGTAGACATCGTCGGGGTGAGACTCGTAGAAAGATGTGGTCTCCATCATCGAACTCCAGAGGTCTCCATCCTCTCTCAGCATATGACTTTTTCCTACTCTGTGTAGTCTTTATCCGCTCCTGGATGATCTTCACCTTCTATGTGGTATCCCATACCATCTCTGGTCCCATTAGTGATGACTCTGATGGGTCAGTCCAACACAAGGGTGATCTACAAGGTCGTCCGTAAAACGCCTCAAAAGGTGCCATCCCGATATTGGAGTGATAGCTATTGTAGTATGAAAAATCCACCCAAGGCATGTGATCCTCACATCTATGACCAAAGTCGAGGACACAAGCACATAGTATATCCTTGAGGGTCCGAACGGTCTGCTCAGTCTGGTCATCTGTCTGAGGATGGAGGGTGGTGCTCAAATGAAACAACGTCCCAAAAGCTTCATTCAAACCATTCCATAGCCGGGAAGTAAAACATGCATCACGATTGGAAACGATCATCGAGAGTACTCCATGTAACTATGCAATCTCCTACACATAATGGCATCCCACGCTCTCTACTGAACCCTACTCTCTGATCGGTAGGAAGTGGGACGACTTGGTGAGTCGGTCGATGGTCACCCAAATCGAAGCATGTCCCCTAGATGTAAATCAAAGACCTGTCACAAAGTACATAGGTATCCCATCCCACTTCCACTCTGGGACCTCTAAAGGCTGAACCAAGCCTGATGGTACCTGATGCACCGCCTTCACTTGCTAACAAGTGAGGCACTGGGGGACAAACTCTGCTACTGCTTTCTACATTCCCGGACACCAGTACTATCGTCAGTGATTCTGATACATCGTTGCCACTCCTGGATGCACCACTAGAGGTAATGTGTGGAACTCCCTCAAAACATCCTCCTGAAGTGACACTGGTAACATTGTATGTCCTCTAAAAAGGATGATGTGCTCCCCACCATTAGAAAATTCATCAGTTGCCTGTCCTATGGATATATGGGTAGGTCAAGTCTCACAGTCATCATCCCCACACTGTGCCTCTTTTAATCACTGAAGAAGTGGGGGAGTGACTGTAAGAGACTGTAGAAAGGCTGCTCCGTCTCTATCCACAAAGGATATTTGTAAATCAGCCAGCTGCTCCGTCGTCTCACCCAGAAGTTGTATACCAGAGCTCCTGCTAAGTGCATCTGCAACAACATTCCACTTCCTCGGAGTATAGGCTATATTTAAGTCATAGTCATGGAGGAACTAGATCCAACATCGCTATCTCATGTTTAGGTCCTTCTGAGATAAGATATACATGACACTCTTGTGATCAGAGTATACTATAAAACGCACTCCCATCAGATAGTGCCGCCACATCTTCAAGGTGAATACAACTTCTGCGAACTCTAGGTCATTGGTAGCATAGTTTTTCTCATGTTGTCTCAGTTGATGATAACCATATCAGATAACTACTCACTCCTGTATCATGAAACATTTGATCCTCATCCCTAATGTGTCGCAGTAGACTACGTACCCTATGCCATCCTGTGGAAGCCTCATGATGGGGGCACCAGTCAGACTTTTCCTCAGCTTCTTAAAGCTCTGGTGCCATTTATACGACCACACAATGTGTTTCCCCTTCCTATTCAAGGCTGATAGTTGTGATGCAATTCTTGAAAAGTCTGGAACAAACCTCAAGTAATATTCAGCCAACCCTAGGAAACATCGTACTTTTGTCAAACTCTTGGGTGGCTCCCAAGCCAGTACCGCCTCAATATTTGCTAGATCCACTGCAAATCCAGCGTTTGATATGACAAATCCCTAAAAGTGAACTTCTCGGATCCAAAAATGGAATTTCAAGAGCTTACCATAAAGCTTGTGTTGTCAGAGTGTGTCCAGTATTACTCGCAAATGGTAGGCATGCTTCTCCTCAGTAGTCGAGTAGATCAGAATGTCGTCGATGAAGACTACCATGAAGCGATCAAGGTATGGCTGATAGATCCTATTCATGAGTCCCATGAACACTGATGGAGTGTTGGTCATGCCGAATGGAATAACCAAGAACTTGTACTGGCCGTACCGACATCTTTAATACGTCTTCTGTACATCCTCTTGTCATCCCATGAACTGGTGATAGCCTGATCTGAGGTCTATCTTTGAGAACCACCGTGCTCCCTTCAGCTAATCAAAAAGGTCATCAATCCTCGAGAGTGGGTAATTGTTATTCACGGTCACCTAGTTCAGGCATCAATTGTCGACACAAAGCCTCAAGATCCAATCATCCTTCTTGGCGAATAGAATTGGGGCTGCCCAGGGAGAAATAAAGGGCCTGATGAACCCATTACCCTGTAAGTCCTCCATTTTCACTCGCTTCTCACGAAGCTATGTAGGAGCCATCCGATACACTGGTGTAGACATCAGTGTTGTCCCGGGGTACAGGTCAATGTAAAATTCTACCTATCTACGTAGAGGTAGACCCATAACATCATCATGGAAAACATCTACGCACTAGTCCCCCACTACAGGATAGCTCAGACTCTCCACATCAACCGCTCTGAGGGTAAGGCATGCCCACTAATGAGTAATCAGCTCCACCCTCCTCCAGGTAAGTCCATCATGTGCTGGAAAGACACCCTTATTTCCGGTGAAGGTAATCCTTGTCCCATCAATGCAGACACACCACACTTTACACCAAATACAGTCAATCTGAGCATAGACTATAGATAACCAATCCATACCCAAGATTATGTCGTAAGGCCTCAACGCCGCTACTAGGAGATCACATCAGAAGCACTCACCTCCTAGAGTAATCTCACACCGCTGACACCAGGGTGAAATCATCGAATATGCTCTCGTAAGAGTCTCTAGCCATAAAGATTGAGCCAACAGCTCTGTCAGAAACTCCGAGATATGAAAGAGGGACGTGACAATTAAATAATTATTGGATCTTGTGTCCATAAGTACTGAATCTATGGTGGAATAATCACATATCGTACCTTGAATCATCTCCGTAGCACCATGATCATAAGCCTCAGCTTCCTGGAGCTGAGCTCTCCCCAGTTCATCTACTCCTTGTGGTCGGGGTGGACCTCGTGGTGGTAGTGGTGGTAATATTTCGAATCATCTACCACTTCCAATTGCACGTCCAACTCTTCTACCATGAACACCTGCTCCCTGTGGACCTCCTCGGTTGAATCTATGTCTCTGCTTGGGCGGTCCTTCAACCATCTGCTGATCATCTATACGGCGGGTCAGACAGTCACGAACCATGTGACCCTACCCGCCGCATGAGATACAATGCCCACTCCGGGCATGTCTATCTCCACTTCGGGTGCCCCGCACAACCGATCCCGAGTTATGCGGTTGTCCACCTATAGGTCTGGTTCTCTTGGAACTCCATGACGTCGGTCTGATACAGAAGACTCCATTACGTGATGACTGGTGGTGGATCTCACTGCTGGAGACTACTCATCAAGAAAACTCTCCACCAAGAGGGATATCTCTAACACCCCCCCCCCCGCCTGCGTCGGGATGCTGATTGAGATCACCGAAGCCCTGCTCTCTTGTTTGAGTCTCTGCTCGAAGGTCTGATACCTGAATAATGGCACCCGTACCATATCAGTGGAGTAAAGGGAGAGGTCATTAAACCTCCCTGAGTACTGAGCCACATTCAAGCAGCCCTACTTCAGAATAAGTAGCTCCTGAATGCACACAACAAGAAATGTCATTGGAAGAAACTCTTCCTGAAACAGGCTCTCAAAGTCTACCCAGTGAAGGGTCACCTCATCATGAATCTGAAACATCAAGCTCCACTATCTGGATAATGCTTCTTATAAAAGGATGGTGACAAGAATCACAATGAGGTCTAATTGTGTCCCTACCAGACGGAAAACTCTCACCACGATCTATAGCCAATCCTCAGCCACATGTGGTTCTATCACTCCCCTGATCCTGGGTGGCCTCTATCACTGGAACTCGTGAAACACACTCTAGCGGTGTGAAATCAATTCTACAAGGGATGGTGGTATCGGCGCCCCAATTGATAATGGTACCATTATTGCTTCCATAGGAAGAGGGCCCTTCACTGAGGCCTCAACGCTCGGTGGTCTGTCAGTGGGAATAACTTTCGGAACCCTAACCGACTGTCTGCATGGAGGCATCCTAAAAAGAAACTCGCGTGCCACAGTTAAATGATTATACCTTGTAAGCTGACCTAGGGAGATGAATTATGAAATCACAAAGAAAACACTCACACAATCAGTTTTTTCATGTACTGAGTCGGAAATCAGAAGTCAGGGTCCTGGTGTATGGATACATCGGCTGCCGCACCAAACCAAGACCCCCTCAACTGAAACCCACACTCATTACCCTAAACACTATGGATTTACAGAAAATATCAGTGTTCTAGTTCTGAGATAGAACTAACTCCATTAATTCCAATTTGTCACGACCCATACCCCGGGGCCTGTACCATGACTACCCCAAGCCTGCCTTCCATAGTCCTGGGGCTTCCGACTAGCACCAAAGGCGTAATTCCCTAAAACTGGGAAGCCATTTCCTATATAACCGGTAAACACACCCTACAAGATACTAACACGCGTAAATTGTATAACCAAAAGTGTGCTGAAAGTAAAAGGGGCCAAAATACAAGCCCAACAGTAAAGGTTCAAGTACAACTGAAAAATAATACATCTTAAGGAAAAGAAAGGAAAGAATCTACTAGGTCGTCCTCTGGGTTCCTACCTAAAGGGTAGGTACAGATCACCTCCTCAGCACTCCTCGTTCGTCTGTCTTCTCCGTATACCGTCACACCTTATGGTCCACCTCCGGGTACCATCCAGTCCTGGTAGACTCAGCCTTAGTTAGAGATGTCCGTTGTCTGCATCCAACACAACAAGGTGCGCGCATAGCCCGTGCATGGGTGAGTATAACAATATTCAGTAGGGACCCCGAGACCCTCAAGGTCTCACAAAATCCAACAAGGATAAACCAAAAATTAAGAATCAATATATAACCCCACTTAGGTATATGCCCATACATATACCTAAGTTATCAAGTAATGCATCTTAATCATGAGGAAAACATAGAGATACTAACTCAGCTCAATAAGGATTTTATTCTAGGGGTATTATAATGTAACATCCCCAGTAACATTATCAAAACCTCGGCTGTTGGAGAAAACCAACTCAATCGAGTACAGTGAGCCTATCGTGACACCAATCATGCTTCCCACTATCCTTGGACTGCTGAGGTACTCCCCCTATTGACTACCGTGGATCTGTTGCGTCACCATGCGCGCTCCCCACCATGGGTTTTCCGCGTCACCAAGCATGCTCACCTTCATAGCCTGTTGAGGTTATCCTCTGGTCGAGTACCATGGGTATGCCGCGTCACCAAGTGTGCTCCCCACCATGGTTTTTCCATGTCACAAGGTGCTCCCCACTAGGCCAGTCAAGTCACTCCAAGTCAAACGGTAAGCAGTCGTTAGGTCTCACCTAGCTACTAGGTCTGCTCACTCTACAGGCTCGTCTCCCGAAGGATCCGCTCCAAAAGCTACTGGTCGATACTCTAACTGTCATGAAGTCCCACTAATAAGTATCTCAAATTTCCACCATGTAATAGAGGTCTCAATGCAAAATATGGTGCGTCAATCGGACACTCAGTCTATAAGTTATTCGCCTTTTAGTCCCGGGGACCGGTTGGATTCATGATCGATCCAACCTGACCATTCCTCAAATATACCCAAAACTCTAGTATGGTATATTCAAAGGGATCATCTCGCTCCATGATTTCCTGCGCCGCTGACGGTTCGTCAAATGGATCTTTGGTGCCAAAGTTATGGAAAAAAGAGCATAAATGGGTCGTAATGGGCCCAAGTCTGGTCCGACCTGGTCCGACTCACCCGACCTGACCCGGCCTGAGCCGACCTGTTGGGTCCAGGCCAGCCCATTGGGTTCAGCCCAGCCCGTTGGGCCCTGCCTAGCCAGCAGCGAGGGGCTGCTGAGAGCTGTGAGGGTGCGGACCGGCCACGGGTCGGTGCGAGGGCGGTTCAGCGCAAAGGGTCGCGTGGGCGCATCTCGGGGCGGCTCGGCCTGAAGGGCCAGGGTGGCACGGTCAGGGCCAGTTCGGCCAACTGGTGGCGCGATCGAGGCCTATGCGGCTGGGATGCCAGAGCGGCCGGGCTGGCCCCTCCGGTGGATGTCGCAGCCAGGGCGGCACGGCCGGGAGGCCGGAGTGGCCGGGGGCCAGTTCAGACGAGGTGGTTGTGGCCGGTTCAACCGTTTCAACAGGGAGGTCGGGGTGGTAGAGGCACAGCGCGGCCGGGGTGCACGGCCAGGGTGCGGCGCGACCGACGGGTGGCACGGCCAAGGTGAGGCGCGGTGGGGGCGCGACGTGGCTCGGGTCGGTTCGGCCAGGATGGTGCAGGGCTGGTTCGACCTGAAGGCTGGAGCACTGCGGGGGCGGCACGGGATACATACGCTCCATGGGGTGGTGCCGTCACCTTCTTCACCTTCGTCGCCTTCGTCCATTTCGAAGAACTCCACAAATCAACAAAAGGGTTACGGAGAGGATGGGCCACGTTAGTTTTCCCGCACTCTCTGCATTAGAGAGGTATCAAGTTGTTCACAAGAACTAAGCACATCAAACCCACCCGTAATTATTCCTCCCAAATAGAAAAAGAATCCAAGGTAAGAAAAAAATGGGAAAAGTATTATCATGCAAATAATCCCCCTACCTCATTCACTTGATGGAATTGGCGCAAGAAGGTAGTACGGTCATCGATTCTCGATAGATGAGGACTTCCCATGTTGGAAGATGTCCCGAGGAAGATGGTAAAAGGAGGTTGGCATTCTTAAATTAGAGAAGAATCATTCTTCATGGAGGAAGTGTGATCTTTGTTAGAGAATTCTATCCTCATTGGAGTGTGTAATCCTCCATGTGTTGGGCATCGCGTAACATTACCAGTGCTTCAACGCTTGGTGAAGCCATCCAAAATACTCCTCCCAAGCTCCATATATATAGGATTGGGGGAGAGGTATGAAACAATTGTGGAATTTATAAAAGTTCATTTTTTAGGAACCTTTCTAAATTCAAAGGACACTGTTATTTAATTTAAAAAGGGGTCAAGCCAATTAATTTACGTTGACGCAAATAATGGTGGTGTGTTGGCATAATTAATGTGGAGGAAGCTCAAGGGGCTCCTCCACATTAATTAGGGAGTTGGGAGGTTTCCACCTCGGGTGGTCCCCACCGTCATAACCTCTCATGGTAGGTTAGGTTCGGGTGGTCTCCATCACCATAACCTCTCATTGGAGTTTAAGGTTTGGTGGTCCCGACTTCCCAACTTCAACATGGAGGTTTTAAGAAACAAAATAAAAATAAATCTACCCAAATTTATTTTTATTCCCAAAAAATGCAAAATCTATCTTTCACTATCGACCCAGTATCGTCGAGGTGAAAGTCTCCTTAAGTGAATACCGGTGTTGCGAGTTCAACGATGCCCTCAGATTTCAATTCTGAGCACTAGTTCAAAAGTTAGAAAAACCCACCAGCACCTTTCCTGAACGTACCCAATGAAAATTTCAGAAATTCATTCCGGGCACTCAGGGCCTCAGAATCACACACCGTCAATTTTCACAGACTCGTAACATTCCCATATATTTTAAAAAAAAATTACATGTAAATTTCAGGTCTTTATAGTGAGTGATTGAGATAATTGATCATAAGAAAGTGGGTGATCCTTAGAATGTTAACGATCAAAAACCATGAATCTATGTTGAAGTAAGGAACCATTTTATTCTTGATAAATATAGGCAAAAGGAATTTTTTTTCAAGTCCCTTGGCGTAAAGATGAATAATTTTAACAAGAATATATACATACATGAATTCATTCCTTTATATATGAACAATATCACACTTTGGTTATTCCTTGATCAATATATATGTGCCCACTTACTCTATGAAATTAAGGTGAATTTGTTATCCATAAAACACTAACAGATCAAAAGATACATAGATAGAATAACAAGTCATTCTATCCATCTCCATTTATCATCAAAACAACGTGGTTAACATAATTTATACAATATGACTAAATATAAATGTTGATAAATAAAACATTAATATCTAAAACCTTATTTTATATTCAACATATTTCATAAATGGTTAACCATTTAACCCTCTTGAAAGTTGAAAATCCAAAACCATTGAAAGAAGGTCACTAATGTTCTCAAAATCAGTTTAAAATCTGTCCCCATATATCATAAATTAAATTATGATTTTCCAAAACCAAACATTTGACTACCTTCATCATTTATTCTATTGAATCATGTTAATAACATCAGTTTCCATAAATCCTTAAAGAAAACATGTAACATTTCATTTATCAAAGAATACTGGATATATTTATTAAATCCAAAAATTACGTAAAATCCATCCATGATAAATAGAAAACTTTTTAATAAAATTATTAATTATTTCCAATGTAATAAATACAATTCGGTTTAATCTTTCATATAAAAAATATATATATCCCAAAAAGTTTAACTCAATATGTGGAAAATATTAAAGGTTATCTTCCACTTGTCAAAATATAACCTTTCAATCAAATCACTTTTATTTTACATCAGTACCATTTAACATATTTGTGAAAATCATTAATGAAAAAATTCTACAAACAATCCTTGCATCTATATTCATACAAAATAATTTCATAATTACAATATGTAAATAGTTTAATTATTCGACATCATCGTTAATCCAAAAATTTGGCTTCTACATTTGATTCCTTAATACCTTTTTCCTTTCAACAGTCATCTATAATCTCTTTACCATCAGAAACAAAACCCTTACTCATACATCCTTGCTTATTTCCTTCATGAAATTTCCCCCTTGGATATTGATTTGAATAATTCACATATTTTCCACACTTAAAACATTAAACTATTGATAATACCATAAGGAAACCAATATTCCCATGTATTACATTAAATAAAATATTGATTTTTTTCCTCAGCAATTACATACTGTGTGGCCTTATTCACCCAAAAAAAGGCACATTCTCATCCCATTGAGACATTTCCTAGAGTGATTCATCCCACGTTAGTGAAATATAGCAAACTAAATCTCCATTCCTCTAGGTTTTACATCACCTGATCTCTTAGAGAAATCTTCCCCTCTATTATTTACTGAGCCTAAATGTCAATTATGGTTCACATTGTTAATAATGTTACTTGAAATTTTATTAGGAATAACCACAAAATATGTTACTCGAGTCATCATACCTTTTGGTTTCTCATTAGAAAATAGTCTTTTATATTCTATGATTACCCCGTTCCTTAAGGTTTATTCTATTAACTACAACCAGAAACAATATTGTGAGAAAGACTATTCATATTGGAATCCAACGTAAGAAATTATAGGACTTCTAATTCATTATATCTTATTTCCAATATATGGCCCCTTAGGCTTAATCGAAGTCATTCATTTTCATCATATATTTAAATAATTTAAGATGGATCATAAGGAGTTATTGAATTTACAAAGAGTATCCAAAATGTATTTTAGACCATGTGGGAAACAATTCCCATAGTCTTGCACCAACTGATAATTGAGTATAGCCAAATAATGTGTTTTGAGTGTTTTCTCGCCTAGGAACATCCTTGCCAAATCCACATCAACTTTTAGTATCCCAAAAAGAATGTAATTTCTTGGAAACCACTCTTTCAATCCTTTACCAAAATGAAAGTTCAGTTTCCTAAAATTTTACTCATCCTTAGACATATACTTATAAACTTCCCTTGAAATATCCATAGAAATATCCTTAGGGATATCACCAATGTTTTCTTATAATAGATTCGAAATTTTGACTAAAACTGTCCTTTGATACAAATAATTGGGACCAAATATTCTCATATGTTGATATTACATATTTTTATATGAATATTAAGAATATAAAAAATTTACATTCCTAAGGACCGTAATATTTTAGTCTCTGTAGACACTTGTAATATAATATTTTAACACGGTGAAAGATCTTTAATGTTTCCCACAATGATCCTCCCCTTTATCAAACCTACTTGAAACCTTTCTTCATAACCTGAGAAAAGGATACATAAGAAATTATAAGGTAAGATTATCATTAAGGGTGAATAAAGTATATTTGAAAGAATAACATGAACATAATAATATGAACATGAGCATAACACTTGAATATCATAGCCTACATATCAATGATCACACACATGTATCATTGAATAAAAAGTGGAAGATGACAATAAATGAATCATAAAGTGAATTAACGGAATAATCAATTAAATCATAACATAGTAATAAGAAATGGAATTTTGGAATACAAATAAATATGTAAAATAATTTCCATTGTTGTAAAGTCTCATTGTAAAGTCTATCTTATTGGAATGGGTTCACTCCCAAAACCATATTTATAGTCAATTTTCACATCCAAGTCCATATTATTATTCAGTTTTCATTACTAATACCATATTAGTAGTCAATATTCCCTCCCAACACTATATTAATAATCATGGTTCACTCCCAATACCGTATTAATAGTCACAATTCACTCCCAATACCATCTTGGTAGTCAAGATTTGTTCACAAGACTATGATAGAGAACAAAGTCAACTACTGAACTTGGTTTACTCTCCTTTACAACCATGTATATCTTATGAGATATAAATCCTTACAAAATTAATTAGAGGGAGATATAGGTCCCACAATTCACATAATTAAATCATATATATGTATTCTATAGGATAATAAAACATTCATCATATCATGACCCATAAAAAGAGATGGGTTTCATAAAAATCATATCGTAACCAAAGAAATGAAATTGGAATCCAAAATTTTTCATCCTATAATAACCTATAGAAAATATACAGGGTTCACAACCATTTTATCATTGAATAACCCATTAAAGGGAGTGGGTTTCATAAGTGTTTTATCATGTTATAACCCATTGGAGAGAAACAAGCTTCATAACCATGTTATCACCTTAAAAAAACCATTCAAAGAAAGAATATGAATGGTTTCCTTGGATCATATCCATAGTAAATAATAAACCATATAAAATTATTTCATCATAGATAAATAAATATCTTTAATGATCTATTGGTACATTTATTGATAAAAACCTTTCTTTGAAAACCATTATTTATATATAAAACTTTTTCAAAATACTTTTCTTTGAAAACCACTCTAAAAACATATGATGTAAGACATAAAAATAATTTAAAACATTTGTTGAGGAAAATGTACTTTCCACTCTAGAATTTTTTTTTAAAACATAACATTTTTTTTCAAACCATTTTCATTTAAAATATCTTGGAAATATATAATGGGAGATTTAAAATCATTGAAATCATTTTATAAATGTAACCATGGATAGCTTATAAAGAAAAAATTGAAATTCATTTAAAACACCTTTTAAACATATTTTATTGAAATTAATTTTTTATATAATAATATTTAAAACATATAATTTATGATTTCATTAATGGAGTATTCATTATTACCGAAAAATCAGTACATGTCATTTATGTAAAAACAAATATTCCTTTCTCATTTTTTTTGCGGAAATCAAAGGAACGATGATTAAAAAATTAAAATAAGATTCCTTTTACAAATATTTTTTAAATGGTAAAAAATTTGAAAAATTATTTTCTAAAAATCATAGGATACCATTAGAATAATTTTGAAAACATTTTCAGAAAACAATGTTTTTGAATCAAACAGATTTCCATCAAAAGAGGGAAATAAAGTCAGATTCTATTAAATATTTTTGCCTAATTATAATAAGTAAAATATAGTGAAAAATAGTACAATTACATGAATATATCATTAATTGATATATTATACAAATAATCATGATAATTATTGAGATATTGATCATAATATTTCATCAATGGATGTAGAATCATAAAAAACCTGGATAAACAAGGAGATTGCAACATATGATTATTACACATTGGTACCATGAATTATATTCTCCATGAAGAAATAAAATAAACTAGAACATAAAATACCATTATTGTAGATTCATTATATATATAACATGTCAAAGGGTCTATATATACTCTTCATGATAGAATATATGTGCATATCATAACATGCATCTCAGAGATGTAAAATTAAGAGTAAAATCTTTTATCGATTTGGAAGCTTTTGAATAGTAAACCCCATGAAAGAGAGATACTAAAATGGATATCATAAAAAAAATATTTATCTATTTAATAATCATAAAATAAATCCTTGGGAGTTTTTTACATCTCATATAAAAAATAGTAGGTAAACTTGGATTATGTCTCATAGAATATAAATGTGAGACGGAAATACCTTACTACTTGAGTTACATTTGAATCGTGATCAAATTAAAGAATACCATAAATTGAAACAATTTTTATATATCTATAAATTAAATTCATGATATAAAATTTAATAGGTCATTATATACACCCCAAAAAAATAAATGAGTGTTGAATATGGCATATGTTACATAGAAATAAAAGTGAGATAAGAAATCCCCTTGCCTTAAGTGTTGAATTTCTTCGTACACATTCAAACCTCATGTATAATAAATATATGTTTATTATAAATAAATAAAAGAACCATAATAATATATATCATATCATATATTATTTTATTATTACATTATGTTACATATATATTAACAGTTCCAAGATAAAGTTGCATTTCAGGTAATAAGCGCTTTGTTTTTCATACATGTTTGGACTTGTCATCTTTTGTCTAGTTACATAGATCATGGTTTCATCACCTAAATAATTTAAAACATCATATAAATATAATATATATTATATATATATCGATATCATGTCATAAAATTTGTTGATAGGAAATAGAATACATTGTTCCTGGAGATGGTAGACCGTACGTACGTATGAACATTATTTCCATTTTTTATAGTATTAAAAGAAATAAAGGAAAATAAATATATATATATATATATATATATTATTGAATAAAATTTTTTATATCATATACATCAAATATTTCTATTTAAACCATCCTTAACACATTCCTTGTAAAACATGAATTAATCACATCACTTCGCATGGTAGTAATCCTATGTAGACAAGAACGACATTATCATATTCTAAAAAAAGGAAACGATGAATATATTTTTTATATAAAAATAAAATAAGAATAAATAATTCATTAATATAATATATATATATATAATATAAACTATAAATCCATCGTTATTCTCAATATTGAATGGTGGTGATGGAAGAACTAAGGACATCAGTTCATAAGAGAGTAGTCTGATGTACAGAAAAATGATGATTGTGTATCCCATTTGATAGAATTGTGTAAAGTTTCATTTAGTAGACTTAATATGAAAAAATATAAGTATATTTATGATCATTTTGTATTTATATAATAATTATATAAAAAATTTCAGTGGTTTGTGGAAGAACTAAAAAATATTCAATGATGGACGTTACCACATCTTCGAGTGGTTTCCACCAAAGGACTTCCATGGATATATTAATACCAAAAGTAAGGAATCTAGGATGAAGGGAGGTAAGTGGTTATGTGTTTTTGGTATGTGTTTTTTTATCCAAGGGCTTGATAGGTTTGGATATAGTAGGAGAGGTGCTGAAATTTTATAAGTAGGGGAGAGTACACACTTGGAATTTTTGAAAACAATGTTTGGTGTACATAGGTTATTACCTAAAAATGTATTAAATAACGAAAAAAATAAATCCATGAAGGGTTAAGATCTAAATTTTTTTATCCAATAGGTACTTAAAAATATTCTAGGTCATTTCCACTATAAGATTAATGTTTAGTACACTCGTAAACTCATTTTCTCTTAATCAATGTGATTAATTTTAAATATTTTCACTAATCATTTTTTTTTCAAAAAATATGTTTGAAAATTTAGATATTATAAATTATTATTATTCTGAATATGTAATCCATTTTTTCAAATTACAATCTCATAAGTGGAAGAAATTAAATTAAAATGAATCATGTACATGGGATGATACAACAAGTTTTAAAGTGAAACTGTTCAAAAGTTTTAATCATTTTTATATCCATTTTAAATGTAAAATTCATTACAATGATATATATTGGATTAATATGTAGTTATATAAATATTTATACTTTTTTAAAAAAATAAAATTATATTAGCCATAAAAATAATTTAGAAGAAAATGCATTTTCAATTAAAATTCAGTTGTATTCACTATTCATCAAAAAATGAAACTTCTCAGAAAAATTCCAAAATGTAACCCTTGGAAATTTTTTTTATTTATATATTTAAAATATTTTTTATATGAAAAAAATAGAAGTTTAAAAAATTAGTTTTAATATAACCAATCCATTAAAAGGCGGTGTAACCCCCTTTAGAAAAATAAATCCTTTTATGCAAAAAATAGGAATAATACTTATCTCTTGAATAGAAAACACATTATATGAATGTTAAATAGTTTATTTAAAATAGAAGATATGCATTTCATTAAGATAATTAAAAAAATTGTTTGTTTATTTTATTGAGATAAAATGTGTTTGTACATATGAAAATATTTTTTATAAAAGGAATTTCGTTGTTTTCAAATATTTCTTACATTTATTTATAAATAATTGGTTACAAAATAATCCATTTCATAATAATGAATAAACCATTTTTCATAATTTTTTTAATCCTTTTTATACCCACCATTCTAAGGGATTTGTGATAATAATAATAATAATAATATGGTAATAATATGCCACATTTTTTTAAATCATTGTTTTTTGTAATGAAAGATATGATCAGTGTTTCATGTAAGAAAATATAAACAAGGTATTGTGTGTAACACAAGAAAAACCTTGTGTTTTGTGTACCAAAAGCTAAACATTGTGTTACAAATACTACAAGATAAACTCAGTGTTGCGTATAAAGAATCCTTAACTTAGTGTAGCATAAAATGCAATCCATCAAAGAATATTAATTTATTCAAAATATATTATTGAACAAAAATTGGGGTGTTATTCAGAGAATCCAACTACCTGAACTGAAATATTATACCACACAAAACTAAGATAAGAGAAAACTACAACACCAATTATAAAACTCCAAAAAATAACCATAAACAAACCATAATAAGGGGTTCAAATCACACTTAGAAACACCAGATCCAAAGCCATCAAGAAAAGAAAAAATTATAAAGGTTATTAGAGGAATTTATAAATTAAAAAATTCATTAAAACCATTACATTATGATCCCTCAAAGATACCATAAATTCTCCCTAAAAGTTTTTGTGTGATCCAGCTATTAAAAAATTGGGTTTGACCGCCACCACACTCTGGTGGTGTTCACCACAACACCATTCCTTAAAATTATCAAAACACAGGAGATTAGAAATGGCTAGCCTACATGCCCTGGTGAAAGGGACTTATCCATTTTAGGCTCACCTTTCCCTGGACCATGATTTGGATAGTACTCTCTAGATGGTTTCTATGGTGAGTCCCCTAGCACGCCACACACAACACCATAGATTCCCTTGGCCTTTTGGGACATCATGTGTTCTACAAAAGTCATCACAGTACACCATACCCACCACCACAATTGATTTCACACCTATGGTGGACCCATAAAATGCCAAAAAAATATAAAAATCTATAATAATATCCCCCAAGATCCCTGATCACAATAAGAACACTACAAAATATTTAAATAATGATATCATAATAAAACACCTCTAACTGAGGGTGTTACATTCTCCCCTCCATTGGAATATTCATCATAAGAAAGTTGGATATTTATAGTTCCTTGTAAAAGTTTAGGCCATAATTCTGGTATTTCATTTTCATGTTCCCATGTATCCACCTAAATCTGACCATTATGTCATTATAATTATACTAAATAGATAGTTTTCCCATGGAATATCTTATCCAATCTATCCATAATTTGTACCGATACATGAATCAATGTAGAATTTATTTATATATAGATATTGTTTGATAGAATAACATTTTAAGGGTCAGAATGGTAATTATTCAATTGAGATACATGAAAGAAATTGTGTAATGAACTCAATCTTAGTGGAAAATCCAAATAATAAAATACATCACTAATTCATTCTACTAACTCAAAAGTGGAAATGTACCAAGGTGACTGCTTACATTTTTTATCCAAATGATGATGACCTAGCTTCAATGAGAATCTAAATAAAACATAATCACCCACACAAAATTATAATGACCAATGATGATAAGCCACCGAAAATTTGTGAGAGCTCTTAGCAATCAATAACCTCTTTCTAATCATTTCATTAATACATATCATTTTATTCAAAAGGATTTGTCCAATATGTGATGTCTCACTTTTTTCCACAAAAAATGTGGATAATGATAGGGGAATCGAAAAAAATATTTGAAAGGATCCATACGTATTTAGTCTTAATAACTGTAATTGCATTATAACTCCAATAATTCGGTATGATACTCACATGATCCTCTGAAATCCAAAATGAATGTTCTAGGATTGTCTTCAAACATTTGGATCATATTTTTGAACTAGCCATCCATATAATGGAAATTGGATGTGATCATGGTCAACTGGGTTTTGATGGATTTCCAAATGGGTTTTAAAAACCAAGATGTAAACTTAGGGTCCCGATAAGACACAATTGAAACTAGAATGTCAAATAATTATACAACTTCATAAAAATAGAGTCTTGAAAAAGACTTCCACCATATTGGATTCATAAAAGGCATGTAGTTATCAGACTTTGTTAATTGATCCACAATCACCCATATATAATCATCTTTCATTAATAATCTTGTTACACCTATGGATAAATCCATAACAATTTTCTTTCATTTCCCCACTTGAATCATGTAAATACTAAATCATACCAGCTAGATTTTGGGGCTCTGTCATGACCTTCGAAATTGTATGGAATCTCACAACATACACTATGACCATTATATTCATGTTTATGCACTATAATTGAGTTCAAAATTACTTATAATTATTCTAAAATACATTTTGAACAACCTATATTGAGTGTTAGTTAGTAGAAATAATCTTCTCATTATATGTTTTAAGAACCATAACATGATCTCCAAAATGAAAAATGAATATCCCATTTAGAATCCAACCCTCAATGGCATCCCCACTATAGTGTTTTTTCCTCATTATCATAAATTCCATATTGTATTCTTGATAATATTTTTCATACTCAATTAAATCAAAAATAAAATTCACTAGAAATAAAAGAACAATAACAACTTACTTACTATAATTGAGATACATATCATCCATAACTATCATCAACTACTAATGATTGGAATCAGCTATAGAGAACTAGCTACTTGACTTCAAACTCAGTTTGTTAACCACATAATTTCCATAACACAGTATATCCATGAATATAAAGTCAAAAAATGATGGGATTATATCAGTCTTCATTACCTTAGATTTTGATATCTATATGATAAGATGTGTTTCATGATTTTATGATTCAGGAAAAATACGAATTTCTCACCAAAGACAATATGAAGCCTTATTTTCACAGCATGTACTACAATATTTGAATCCAAATAATGATTTGAATAATTATTTCAATTAAATTGTAAATATCATGATCTATAAGCAACAACATGATTTCCCTGAATGAGAATACAACCCAAAACAAATATAAATGCATCACAATAAACTGCATAAACTCATATGGACTGTAAAAATATAAATATAGGTTATGATGTAACACCCCAAGCTTCCATGATACACTTATATTTGAATAATACAATAGCATGTGTTATACGCAACTTCGAGTTCTAACACACCACAACCAAGAAAACTAGCCGTTATGAATAGTAATACCCACTTTTTGAAATTTATAAATTTTATCTTCCATAATGGACATCATTTTTTGTTTCGGAATATCCAAATAACCATAGCGTGGATTTTTGGTATTTTTCTGAAAACTTTCAATTTTTGATGAATAGTGAAAAACACTGAGTTATTGGTTAAAAACGACATTTTATTTAAATAATTATTTATATTATTTAAATTTATTTTAGGTCAAAATAGATACATAATACCTATATAAGTTCAATGTAATTCATTAGAGTCAATTTATAATAAGTTTAGATATATAAAATTTTGTTGAACTTTTTATCGTCTTTTACCCACCTCCTAGGAGCTTTTGAAAATTTGCATAAAACATAATTTTACCACTTCTGTGAATTGAATTTAAAAAATACGAGTGACACGGTTGATATCAGTAAGTAAAATTTAGTTCAATACGACTATCACGACCCGTCCTCGGGGCCCGTTTCGTGACTACCCCAAGCCCGCCTTCCATAGGCCAGGGGCTAGCGACTAGCACCAAAGGCGTAAGTCCCAGTAAAAGGGAAGGAATTGCCTTTATAGATTAAACAAGAACCTCAGAGTATGAAAGATGAAGTAAACACTAAGTAATCTAAGTACAAAGGTAAGTTCTGGAGAGTAAAAGGGCCAGAATACAAACCAACTGAATGTAAAGTACAACTGAAAAGAAAGTACAGAAGCAGGAAAGTAAAACAACAACTTCGAGCTGTACTCTGGAAATCCCACCTGAAGGGTGGGAACAGATAGTCTTCTCAGCTCCTCGGGTCCAGCCGTCCATTCCATGTATATCCAATCCCGTGATCCACCTCCTGGTACCATCCATCTCCACGAGCCTCTACCTCCATCAATGATGTTCGTCGCCTACATCCAACACAACGTAGTGCCGGCATAACCCGTGCATGGGTGAGTATACAATACTCAGTAGGGACCCCAAGACCCCTGAAGGTCTCCCAGAATCCACAAAGAATAAACCAAAAATGAAATATACAATCACAAAGTATCAACCAACTCTACTTAGGTATATTCCCGTACATATACCTAAGTCATCAATTCTAGCTCGACTCCAACACACGAGCCCAAATACAACCCAGTCCACCGAAGAAAGCATAACCCAATCCACACTGGAAAGCAAAACCCAATCCACACATGATAGTAAGTCAATCATATTGAAGATAATGATTGAATGTCAAGACTCATCTCACACAGGTATACTACTCATGAAGAGGGTGGATATGATAGATGTAGCCTCTGAATCATCTCCTCTACCGAACCCACATAGAATCCAAATATAGAAGTAGTCGCTGCTGAACCCATGTAGGAATAAAGTACAATAACCATTGCGGACGAACCCACATAGGATCCATGTATAGTTGTCATCACTGCCGAACCCATGGAGGATCCAAGTACAGTCGTCATCACTGCCGAACCCACATAGGATCCAAGTACAATCGTCATCGCTGCTGAACCCATGGAGGATCCAAGTACAGTCGTCATCATTGTCGCAGTCGTATCCAGCTCTAGGGTTCCCGCACACATCATGCTCAATTCCGGGAGGGTTCTTTCCTGAATTCAAATATTGGTACTCAACTATCACGAAGACCATAGTTTATATATCCCATAGTTCCAACCCACTTCTTAAGGGAAAAACCAAACAAAACGTGCCCAAGTCACGGAGAACAAGATGACCAATCCATTTTTCAAAAGTTCAAAGCATGTAGGTAAAAGATACACATTGTGTCTTTAGATGCTGGGTACTTCCCATGTGATATGACCCTTGTTGCAGGGATGGTCGTGTAGATAAGTAAGTACCCGAAGTGTGGTGTGGTTACACATCGTGTCTTCAGTCCTCGGGTACGTTCCGTTTACCACATCCCGTGTCAAAGGGTTGTTCGTGTAAAAAGTAAGTACACGGTGTGTGTTAAGGTTACACGCCGTGTCCAAACTTCTGGGGTCAGCTCCGTGTACGCTAGCCATGCCTAGTCGTGTGGTGGAGTATCTTCCCATGTACTCCTCCCCATGTCCGTGTATTCCCGGAATACACACCGAGTCATCACAAAGCCACTTCTACCAAGGTGAAGGTAGTACATGCCGTGCCGCTTGGCCGTGTAGTTATACCCATGTCCGTGTATCTCCCAGATTATACTCCAAGCCCCGTGAATCCGCTTCTGCCTTTCAAAGAAGATAATACACGCCATGTCCATCGAAGTCTCCTCTGTCAAACCGTGTGGACAGTACACGACGTGTGACTGGTGTCACAGGCCGTGTGTCACTTTTTTTGATGTCTGTTACTTCTACCGCTGAACGCTTGTACTACATGGTGTGTGCCTTGGAAGTACACGCTATGTATTCTGGAATTTTCCAGAAATGATTCATCTGGCCAGCACGCCTTCCGAGGCGTCCGTCCATTGTTCCGATGATCCGTTTTCTACAAACTCCCATTCTTAGGTCTTCCCGATGTTCCGAGGCTGTTTTCGATGTTTTCAGTCCTCCGATCGGCTCTGAAAACTTTCCTTGATTCACAGCTCAAGAACGGTTGGATAACACCATACAACAAGAATGGTGGAGAAATCGGACCATGTTAGTTTGGTTTGGTTCCTTCCGCATTAGTTTGATATCAAAAGGTTTAGAGAGAAATATCAATATGGGAGGAACACCAATATTTCTCTATTCAAAACACACCCCTACCTCAAATCAAGAAGGTAGATCTCTTGACGAAGGAAGGAAAAGTTTTTGTTATTCCGTTGACGTTGCCGCAGGATGACAGCATCGCTTCGTCAATGTCGAGAAAAATGATGCTAAGGATGGTGCCGACGTTCTTCACATTCTTCAAAGAAGAAGATAAAGTTCTTTCTCCTCCCATGACCAACACAACGAGCCAACCCCCAAATAAAATATGTCCACACTTATTTTATTAAAGCATGGAATGAATTTAAAATTACAAAATTCAAAAACAACTCACTTAATTAATTAAACTTAAGTTGTCTAATTAATTAGGTGTTTAGTTTGCATGAATTAATGTTTGAGAGTTACATAACTTATGAGGGATTTAGAGGAGTTAGGGAATGTGAGGGGTTGGGATCATGTGGGCCCCACCTCACCTTTAACAACTCAAAGGTGGTTAGTATCAAGAGGGTCCCACCCCAACATTCACTCTTGGATTAAACCACTTTGAATAGAAATTAAATTGAAACACAATTATATTTTACACTTCATTTAATCCACACATTTTTCTACAACTCCTACCAAGAAAACACAACTCTAGTAAAGGTCTTTCTAATCAATTACTAGTGTTGTGGTTTCATCCGTGACCTTAGATTTCAATTCCGAGCACCGGTTCAAAAGTTAGAAAAACCCGCTCGTTCGTTCACGGAACGGAATCAAGCTAAACTTTGAAAAATGATTCCAGGCACACCAGGCCTTAGAATCAGGTGTCGTTAGAAACTGCATACTTGTAAAATCCCAAATAAATTAAGAAAAAATTTCCCTTGAAATTTACTGGTCTTTATATTACTCCCACCTCCGGGCTATACCTCCACGTAAAGATACATCACAAACATGGGAAACAAATGAGGGTACTGAGAACCCATCTGAGCCTACCAATCCCATGTGCTCTTCGGGAGATTCCCATGCTGCCACCTGATGCGCACTAGAGGAATCAACCGTCCACGTAGGAGCCACCCCTATCGATCATTAATATCCACCGGGACCTCTGCAAAAGTCGCCCTTTCATCGATATCCAGCTCCCTGTGATCAATGATATGTGTCGGGTCGTGCACGTATCTCCTCAGCTGAGATACGTGGGAGATGTCGTGCACCCGGTGCAACTGAGGTAGAAGAGACAGGCGATAAGCCACCTCACCTATCCTACTAAGAACCTAGAATGGTCTGATGAAACATGGAGATAACTTGCTACCCTGGCCAAATATCCATAATCCACGCCAAGGTGAGACCCGTAAGAAAACGTGGTCTCCATCCTTAAACTCTAGTGGTCTCCACCTCCTGTCAGCATATGACTTATGTGGGCTCTGGGAAGTCCTTATCCGCTCCTGGATGATCTTCACCTTATCCATCATGGCCTAGACCATCTCTGGTCCTACAAGTGCTGACTCCCCAGGGTCTATCCATCACAGAGGTGATTTGTAAGGTCAGATGTACAATGCCTCGTATGGTACCACCCCGATGGTAGAGTGGTAGATGTTGTTGTCGGAAAACTCTAACAAGGGTGGGTGATCCTCCCAGCTGCGACAAAAGTCAAGGACACATGCATGGAGCATGTCCTCGAGAGTCTGAAGGGTCCTCTCCATCTGACCATCCATCTATGGGTGAAAGGTAGTGCGCATGCATTGTTGTGTCCCAAATTCCTCCTACAACCCCTTCCAAATATGGGAATTAAAGCGAGCATCTAAATATTTGACGATAGTCGATGGAACAACATGAATCTGTACAATCTCCTGAACGTAGAGGCATCCCATGCTCTCTACTGAGCCCTACTCTCTGATAGGTAAAAAGTGAGTCGACTTGGTAATTTGATATAAGATCACCCAGATGGAGTCATGTCCTCTGGATGTACGTGGAAGCCCAGTCACGAAATTCATAGATATCCCGTCCCAATTCCACTCCAGGACCTCCAAGGGTTGTACCAAGCCTACTGGTACCTCGTGCTCCACCTTCACCTGATAGAAGGTGAGGCATTGTGAAATGAACTCTGCCACAACCTTCTTCATACCCGGCCACCAGTTCTGTCATCTGAGATCCTGGTACATCTTCACTACTCCTGGATGTACCGCCAAAGGGGAAGTGTGAAACTCCCTCAGCACCTCCTCCTGTAATGCAACTGGTACCATGGTACGTCCCCTGAAGAAGATGACGTGCTCTCCTCCTACTGAAAATCCATTAGGTGCATGTCCTGTGGATATCTGCGCATGTCACGTCTAACATTCAATGTCCCCACACTGTGCCTCTCTGACCCGCTGAAGTAGTGGAGGTGTGACTGTAGAAAGTTTTCCCTATCTCTATCCACGAAGGATATCTGTAAAGCGGCTAAATCCTTTGTCGCCTCACTAAGTAGCTAAATGCCTGACCTCCTGCTGAGAGCATCAACTACTACATTCCCCTTCCCAAGAGTATAGACTATCTCAAAGTCATAGTCCTAGAGGAACTCGAGCCATTGCCGCTATCTCAGGTTCTGGTCCTTCTGTGAGAAGATGTACCTGAGACTCTGGTGGTCAGAGTATACTATAAAGCGCTCGCCCATTAGATTGTGCCGCCACATCTTCAGGGTGAAGACCACTGCTGCTAACTCCAGGTCATGGGTAGCATAGTTCTGCTAGTGATGCCTCAACTATCATGATACATAGGCGATCACTACCCGCTCCTATATGAGGACACACCCAAGTCCGGTCCCTGATGCATCGCAGTAAACTAAGTACCCTACACCCTTCTCTGGTAGCCTCATTATTGGTGCACTGGTCAATCTGTGTCTCAGCTCCTGGAAGATCTAATGATATCTATCCGATCACATGAAGGTTTTCTCCTTTTCATCAAAGCTGATAGTTGTGCTACAACTCCGGAGAAGTCTAGAACAAATCTCTGATAATACCCAGCCAAACCTAGGAAACTCCGCACCTCCATCACGCTCCTGGGTGGATCCCTAGCTAGCACCACCTCGATCTTCACATGGTCCACCACAACTCATGCCTCAGAGATGACGTGTCCCAAGATGTGGACCTCTCTAATACAGAACCGACACTTCGAGAGCTTACCTTAAAGCTGGTGCTCTCTGAGTGTCTCTAGTACCACCCGCAAGTGGTAGGTGTACTCCTCCTCAGTAGTCGAGTAAATCAATATGTCATCGATGAAGACTACGACAAATCGATCGAGGTAAGGCTGGAAGATCCTATTCATGAGACTCATGAACACTACTAGAGTGTTGGTTATGCCAAAAGGCATAAACAAGAACTCATAGTGACCATACCGACAACTGAAGGATGTCTTCTTCAAATCCTCATCTCGAACTCTGAGCTGATGATAGCCCGACCTGAGGTCTATCTTCAACAACCAACGTGCTCCCTTGAGCTGATCGAAGAGGTAATATATCCTCGGAAGTGGATACATTTTCTTCACGGTCACCTGGTTCAGGCGATGGTAGTCAACACACAGTCGCAAACTCTCGTCCTCCTTCTTGGTGATCAAAATCAGGGATTCCCAGGGTGAAACACTGGGTCAGATAAATCCATTTCCCTGAAAGTCTTCCAGCTGTAACCACATCTCACGAAGCATAGCGGGAGCCATCTGATATGCTGGTGTAGATATAGGTGTTGTACCGGGGTACATGTCAATATAGAAGTCTACCTCTCTGTGAGGAGGTAATCCGGGAACTTCGTCAGGAAAAACATCTGCATATTGATCCACCACAACAAGAAAACGTGGACTCCACACATCAACTGATCCTAGGATGAGTCTAGCCATATGATGAGTAATCATTTGTCCTATCCTCCGTGTGATTCCATCCTGCACTACAAAGGTTCCCTTCTCACCGGTGAAGGTGAACCTGCTCCCATTGGTGCGAACACATCGCACCTTGCACTTAATACAGTCGATCTGAGTATGGACTATAGATAACCAATCCATGCCTAAGATGGCGTCGTAAGGCCTCGATGCCACTACAAGAAGATCCCAGCTGAAGCTCTCGCCTCCTAGAGTAAGCTCACACTACCGGCACCAGTGCGTAATCATCGAGTCTGCTCTCATAGAAGTCTCTAGCCATAAGGATCGAGCCAACGGCTCCGTTGGAATCTCCGAGCACCGAACAAAGGCAGTAACAATGAAATAATGACTCGCTCCTATGTATATAAGAACTTCAGAAAGGGTGGATTATACAAAGATAATACCTTGAATCATCTCAGGTGCACCATGGCCGTAGACCTCCCCTTCCTGAAGCTGAGCCTGTCTCTGTCCGCCAGCTCCCTATGGTCGGGGTGGACCTCCTGGTGGTGGTGGTGGTAGATCCCCAAAGCGTCGCCCACCACCCACTGCTCTTCCAGCTCTTCTGCCTCATCTGCTTACTCCCTGTGGACCTTTAAAGTCGAACCTCTACCTCTACCTAGGTGGTCCCCCAACCGTCTACGGATCCTCTGTATGGCAGGTCGGACAGTCCCGAGCAATGTGGCCCTATCCGCTACATGCATAGATCTGTCTGACTCTCGTATGACTGGCTCTACTGCATGTTCCCCTCACATATGAAAAAGTGTCCTGAGGTCGCCCACCTGATGGTCTGGTCCACTTTGGACCTCTGCGACGTATGTCTACTGCCAGCTGCAGAAGACTCCGCTATGTGCCGCCCTACCGTAGGTCTCGCTGCTGGTGAAGACTTAGCTTGAAAGCTCTTCAGAAGAAGGGCTTGCTCCAGTACTCCTGCCTGCGTCGAAAAAGTGAGGGAGATCATCAATGTTGTGATCTCATGCCTCAGTCCCTACTCGATGGTCTGGGCCCGATGGAATGGGTCTCTTACCATGTCCGTGGAGTAGCGCGAGAGATCGATAAACCTCGTCGAGTACTAGGCGACTGACATGCTGCCCTGCCGCAGCTGTAGTAACTCCTGAATACGCACCAGATGGAGCGGGGATAGAAAGAAATCCGAGAAGAATAGGCTCTCAAAGTCTGACCAAAGGAGATATGCGTCTTCGTGCACCTGGAGCATCAGGCTCCACCATCTACCTACTACAGCGTGAAGGAGACTCGCTGTAAGGATCACCATGAGGTCTGATGGTGTCCCTTCCAATCTGAAGACTCGAACAACAACCTCTAGCCAATCCTCGGCTGCCTAAGGGTCTATCTCCCCACGGAACCTATGCGGTCCTTGATAGTGAAACTCGTGTATTTCACTCAGGCGACGTAAAATCTCAGCTGCTAGGGCTGGTGGCATCAGTGGCTCGGTGGGTAGAGGTATCGCCGGTGCCTACGCTATAATGGGGCCCTGCACCGAGGCCCCGTCACTCAGTGGGCTGCCGTCTCAAAAAAAACTCGAAACCCTAGCTGGCTGCCATCGTGGGGCCATCCTAAAAAGAAACACGTGTGCCACGGTTAATACAGTATACCTGGTGAGCTGAAACAAAGTAATCACAAAGAAAACATTGAAACACACATGCAATCAATGTTTTCGTGCACTGAGTTGGAAATCAGAAGTCAGGGTCCTCGTCTATGGATACGTCGACCACCGCACCAACACTGGATTCCCTGGACAGATAACCACACTCAATACCCTAAACACTATTGCTTCACACAGAAGAAATTATCAGAGTCTTGAGTTCTACGGTAGAACTGACCCCTCTGATACCAATTTGTCATGACCCGTCCTCGGGGCCCATGTCGTGACTACCCCAAGCCCGCCTTCGATAGGCCAGGGGATGGTGATTGGCACCAAAGTCATAAGTCCTGATAAAAGGGTAGGCATTGCCTTCGTATAGTAAACAAACAACTCAGAGTACGCAAACTGAAGTAAAAACTAAGTAATCTGAGTACAAAAGTAAGTGCTGGAGAGTAAATGAGCCAGAATACAAACCCAACTGAAAGTAAAGTACAACTGAAAAGAAAGTACAATATTAGGAAAGTAATATAGAAACTTTGATCCATCCTCTGGAAATCTCACCAGAACGGTGGATACAGATAGTCTCCTCACCTCCTCGGGTCCAACCGTCCGTTCTGTGTATGTCCCGTCCAGTGATCCACCTCCTGGTACCATCCAGCTCCACGAGCCTCCACCTCGATCAGTGTTGTCCGTCGTCTGCATCCAACACAATGTAGTGTGGGCATAGCCCGTGGAGGGGTGAGTATACGATACTCAGTAGGGACCCCAAGACCCTCTAAGGTCTCCTGGAATCCACAAAGGATAAATCACAAAGGAAAGATACAATAACGAAGTGTTAACCAACTCTACTTAGGTATATGCCCATACATATACCTAATTCATAAATTCCAACTAGGCTCTAATACATGAGCCCAATTACAACCCATACCACACAAGAATGCATAACACAATCCCCACGGGAAAGCACAACCCAATCCACATAGGATAGTAGGTCAATCATATCAAAGATAATTATTGAAAGTCAAGACTCAGCTCAAACAGGTATACTACTCACAAAGAGGGTGGAGATGATAGATGTAGCCTCTAAATCATCTTCTCTGCCGAACCCACGTAGGATCCAAATATAGAAGTCTTCACTGCCGAACCCACGTAGGATCCAAATATAGAAGTCTTCACTACCGAACCCACGTTGGATCCAAGTACAGTAACCATCACTACCGAACCCACTTAGGATCCAAGTACAGTCGTCATCGCTGCCAAACCGACGGAGGATCCAAGTACAGTCTTCATCGCTACTGAACCCACGTAGGATCCAAGTACAGTCGTCATCACTGCCGAACCCACAAGGGATCCAAGTACAGTCGTTATCATTGTCGTAGTCACAGCCAGCTCTAGGGTTCCTGCACACAACACACTCGATTCTGGGAGGGTTCGCTCCTCTAGTCAAATATTGGTACATCAACTGTCACGGAGACGAGAGTTGATTTATCCCGTAGTTCCATCCTACTTCGCAGGGGGACAACCAAAAAAACGTGCCCAAGTCACGGAGAACAAGACGACCAAGCCATTTTCCAAAAGTACACGACGTGTAGGTAAAAGATACATGTCGTGTCTTCAGACACCGGGTACTTCCCGTGTGATACGGCCAGTGTCTCAGGGCTGGATGTGTAGATAAGTAAGTACACGACGTGTGGTTTGGTTACACACCATGTCTTCAGTCCCCGGGTATTGTCCGTGTACCACATCCCATGTCAAAGGGCTGTTAGTGTAAAAAGTAAGTACACGGCGGGTGGTAATGTTACACGCCGTGTCCAAACTTTCGGGTTCAGCTCCGTGTATGCTGGCCATGCCTACCCGTGTGGTGGAGTACCTGCCCGTGTACTCCACCCCTTGTCCATGTATTCCCGAAATACACACCGAGTCATCATGAATCTACTTCTTCCAAGGTTAAGGTAGTACATGTCGTGCCTCTTGGACGTGTAGTTTTTCCAGTGTTCATGTATCTCCCAAATTACACACCGACCCTCACAAATCCACTTCTTCATTTCAAAGAAGATAATACATTCCATGTCCATCGAAGTCTCCTCTGTCAAACCGTGTGGATAGTACACGCCATGTGTCACTTTTTCTAATGTCTGTTACATCTGACGCTTAACACTTGTACTACACGGCGTGTGCTTTGGAAGGGCATTCCGTGTATTCTAGAATTTTCCAGAATAGATGCCTCTGGCTAGCACGCCTTCTGAGGCATCTGTCATTTGTTCCGATGATCCATTTACTACAAACACCCGTTCCTAGGTCGTCCTGATGTTCTGAGGCCATTTCCGATGTTTTTGATCCTCCTATCAGCTCTGAAAACTTGCCTTGATTTACTGCTCAATAACGGTTGGAGAACACGATACAACAAGAACGATAGAGGAATCAGACCATGTTAGATTGGTCTGGTTCCTTCCACATTAGTTTGATAGCAAAAGGTTTAGATAGAAATATCAACATGGAAGGAAAACCAATTTTTCTCAATTCAAAAGACACCCCTACCTCAAATCAAGAAGGTTGATCGCTTGATAACGGAAGGAAAAGCTTTCGTTGTTACGTTGAAGTTGCCGCTGGATGACGGCGTCGCTTCGTCAACATCGATAAAAATGAAGCTAAGGTTGGTGCCAAAATTATTCATGTTCTTCAATGAAGAAGATGAAGTTCTTTCTCCTCCCAAACCCAACACAACGAGCCAAACCCAAATAAAATAAGTCCACCCATATTTTATTAAATCATGGCTTGCATTTAAAATTAAAAAATTCAAAAAAAACTCACTTAATTAATTAAACATAAGTTGTCTAATTAATTAGGTGTTTAGTTTGCATGAATTAATGCGGGAGAGTTACATAAACTATGAGGGGTTTAGAGGAGTTAGGGAATGTGAGGAGTTTGGCTTGTGTGGGCCCCTCCTCACCTTTAACAACTCAAGGGTGGTTAGTATCTAGCGGGTCCCACCCCAACTTCCACTCATAGGATTAAACCACTTTGAAATGAAATAAAATTGTAACACAATTTTATTTTACTCTTCATTTAATCGACACAATTTTATACAACTCCTGCCAAACAAACAAAACTCCAATAAAGGTCTTCCTAAGAAATTACCAGCACTGTAGTTTCGTCGGTGCCCTCATATTTCGATTCTGAGCACCGGTTCAAAAGATAGAAAACCCAGCTCATTCGTTCACTAAACATACCCGAGCTGAACTTCGAAAAATGATTTCGGGCACACCGGGCCTCAGAATCAGGTTTGATCAAAAACAAAATACTCGTAAAATCCCAAAGATATTAAGAAAACATTTCCCTTGAAATTTACGGGTCATTACAAAGAAAAAAATTATTTTTGGTGAATAGTAACTTTTTATTTTTATTTACCACGGTTAAAAGTAAATAGCATAATTAAGGGTAAAAATGATATTATTATTACCCTAACAGATGTCCAAATTCTATTTACCACCAATAAATTTTTTTAATTTTCTTTCATAACAACTTTTAAGGAAAAGTGGGAAACCAACAATGTTCAAAACATTGAAAATAATCAAACCACATAAAAAATTATAAAGGCATTCCATGAAAATTTAAAGCAATTAGCATTTTTACCTTAGAAATTCACCATTCTATGGAGGTATTTTCTATTTCTGGATTATCTTTAATAAGATCTTGGAAGTGAGGAGCCATTTTGTCCCAAGTCTGCACATGCTCCTCCAATCTTGTTTTCCCCTCATTGAAACCATGGGTCAATATCCTGTTATGTTTTTCAATCCACAAGGCTTGTTCTACGTTCAAATAAAATCTCAATAGTAGGAGGATATCTTGATTAGGAAAGACTCCTCTAACATTTGTTCATTCGAGTGCATGAGAAGCTCATGGGTGTTGTCATATTCAACAACCTCCTTACCAATAAACCAAGGGCAGATGGTTCCTCTGATCGTGTAATAGATGCCTCATCAGCTCCTGGATCCCCATGTATAATGGAACACTTGCAATTATTATATAGGATGTCAACATATGATTTCAAAATCACTTGGGTGGGTTTACCTTTTCTTGCGGACCTAGTAACAGTAGGTCTAGGAAGATTGGAGTAGTCCTTCAGTTTCTGCGGCCTTCGCATATGCTGAATTAATACATCTGAATCCAGAAGGTGTTCTTTACTTTCTTTGAAGAGGATCTAAGGAACTCTTCCACAAGCTCCGATTACTTTCGCTCTGAGGACCATGATTCAGAGGAAAAATAGATGTCCACACCTATTTCATCCATCTTAACTCGAGGAAGATGATAATCTTCATAAAAATCCTCCATAAAAAACCCTTATTAGATGGGGGAGGTTCACCTCCTCCAGCACCACAAAATGGTTCTGAGAGACATTGTAAACATTTCCGGCTTTACCAATAACAGCTTGATAGGGGGGATTATTGGTCTCACCTATAGCAAGTCCTTCAGGAGACCTTATTAGGCTTGACTTGTGCACTAGTCTCAATCCAGCATCTTATCCCACTATGAACACCTACCGTGCATGTTCCTGACTATTGACACAAGAAGATCCATCCTTACCTATTTCCTATATCGTGACCTCTTGAGAAACATTACACTCGGATATCACAACATCTACAAATGAAGAATATTTCCTTAAGCAGCTTCTTGTAACCACACACAACCCCTCATCCTCCCCGAAACTTCCTTGGACATGTCTTAACACAACCTGCCTTGCATGAAGATCATCACCCACTAGTAGAGGGATCTCCTGAGAATTACCAATCTCCTTCCCATTGACATCCTACATGAGAATTGATCTAGTCACATTAATGGAATTGAAAACTGTCTTATCTAGACCTCTACGACGACATTTCTGGGTATAGTGACCTTGGAAGTAGTAGAAAGAACATAAATGAGTCCACGACTCATAAACTACGTGCTATTTGAGTCAATATTCTCCTTTAATATCAATACAAAAAAAATTCCAATGGAGGTTTAGAAATGTCGACCTCAACAAAAATATGGGGTTCAATGGGATGACAAAACACATTTGTGCTAGGACCCGCAACCAAGAAATGACCCACATGATTGTCTAGCATCTAAAATATTTAAGGATTTTGGAAGGAGAGCGGAAAACCTGGAAGACGGACCCAAATCATTGTTTTCTCCAGGTCGCGTTTCAAATTCATATCAAAGGAACACTGAAGGAGAAAGAAATAGAATTTTTTGATTGAGCGTGAGCCACTGGACCACGCGAGAGCCAGATCTTCGACATAGGAAAAATGAATCATCGTTTTCCGCAAGTCAAGCAAGCCAACCACCACGTGATGACGAATCCCCCATTAAGAGTTGACGAATCTGTCAACAACATCCACTGAAGGCCTTCCTCGACCAAAGTGATCAACCAAGGTAAGGTTAAGCAGGGAAGAAGCCTCATAAAACTCCGCGAGGGAAATCATAAGTGAAGTGGATACAATAGAAAATCCAGGAACTTTGGCACTAGCATAATACTAGGTAAAATAGGGAGAACTCCCGGAATGGTGATGGATGTTAAGAAGAGGGAAGAGTAAATGAGAGTGGGTGTGATGATTCCATTTCCTCCCTCACCCTCAGAAAGGGGAGGGGCCGACGAAACGGCCGGTGCCGGCGGAACCCTAGCGAGACTGAAGGCAGAATCTTAATTCTATTTGATAAGTTTTATTAGACCAAAAAAAACCTTAGAAATAAAATATGATCCTTTTGGACCACTTGGATTAGATTAGGACATTTATTATTATTTTATATAAATAAGAGTTAAAAGTGTTAAAATCAATGTTTAATAACTAAACCATTTTTAATATAGGGTTATTCATAAGATAAATTCGATTATAAATATTAATTGGAATTAATAAACTATTTTTTATATTATGGTATTTTATTTAAAAATTTTAGATATTAAGTAATTTAACTTATTTATGACACAATGATGATGCAGTAATTACTTTATTAATGAAATATTAAAATAATTGATATTTTAAATACACAAATAAATGTAAATTAATGATTTTTATTAATTTCATGAATTTTATAGGTTAATATGAAACTTTAGGATTGATTTAATTAAATTTTTTCAAAGTAATAATGCTGTTATGATTTTCACAAAAAATCAATTACCAAATAGTGTCAAAATTGACATAAAAGAGTTGTTAAAATAAATATTATATTATTAATTGATATTCTATTCCTAAAAATCTAAAGTCAGGCCAAATGACTTATATAAGGTTATATATATTAATAATGAACCACTTGGGGTTCTCTTGGCTTTTTATAGTATGTTTATTAACCATATATTATAAAAATACAAATAGACATGGTAAATGTCAAACTATTGAAGTAAGAGTAAAATATAAATGATCAGGTTAATTAGAGACCTAAACCTATATAAATTATATTTTTTGAAAGGGTTTCGACCCATACCCACCCCAGATTTTAAATAAGTCACTTTTGAGCCATTATAAATAGAATATGAAATTATTATAATATAATATTTAAAATTTTTTCTAAGGTTCCCCTCACCCCTCTTATAAAAGGGCACTTCACCTTTTCTCACATTCACACCTTCAAAGCCCTTTGGATCAGAAAAAACCAGCCCAAATGTCCTCTATACTTTTCTCACTTCATCCTAGATGCCTTACTTTAGTCATAAAGCCAACCTAAAGATCCCTATTGCTCAAATCAAAAGGTAGAACCCAAAGAATAGGTAAATATTTAATCACCTCTTTCAAGTTCTTATCTTCTTCCATTTCTTCCTTCTTTTTTGTTTCCATTGTAAAATAATAAATCTAGTATCTTCATTTTTTTGTAATGTTATTATAATAATGGTACAACCATATTATTTATTTTATCCATTCTATGAATGAAAAAGTCACCACACGTGCGTACGTATGACTTACCATCTCCACGTCATGGTGTAGTTTGTTATTGAAACATTTAATCATTTGGATGGGTATAATAATGAGTATAAATGATGTAAATAATAAATATAAAATTATAATGATTATGTATATATGATATGATGTCCAATTATATATGATTTTAATATCAAAAGAATGATATTTTCGCTCATGGGTACATACAGTCTACCGTCTCCACGAACGCGATAAGATTCATTCCCCATCGTATCCATTCAAGACTAATTCTCATTTGATGATTAAAAATAATGTTTTAGGACTTAATATCGTTCTGGATATTAATTATATAAAACCTAACCATAACAAACATGGCTTATGTATGAAAACATATAAAAGAAAACAAGTAAGTTAACACCCGAAACGACGATAATACTAAAATATTATTAACAATGAAATATTAGAAGATCATATATGATATCATATTTATGTATATGATTTTTTTATAATTTAATAAAAATTATTTAACTATTATAAAATAGGTTAACGTACCCTCAACCAAGGAAAAGTACACGGTAAGGGTTAATTTCACAATCTATTTATTATCCGAGGCTGTTTTTACGTAAGTATCTACTAGGACCTCGTTATCATCCACATCCATGTTTCTTAAAAATGCATTTCAAAACATTTTTTACTATTTAATAGACAATGGGTTAAAGTCAGTTATACCCTTATTTTACCATATATTTTTTTAATGGAATCTTTCCGTCGTTTTCAAAACATGGTACTTTTTGACCTTTTTGAAAACTTTAAGGTATGAATGTTTTTTAACTTATACGGAGGGTGCAACTATTTTCTGCCGTTATAACATCATTGAAGCTTCCCTTAAAATCTTATAGGAATATTTTCAAAATAAATGTTTTCTTTTATAATTATAATACTTTTAAATGATTTAAAAATAGAAAGAGATATTTCTCTCAAAATGGTTTTGATTTCATCTATGTCAACATCCTTCGATGGATTTTAAGCTTATTTGAAGTTGATTTATTATGATTAAAAAATTCCATATTGTATTGATGGTTTTGGGATATGTTTGACTATGGAGGTGTTATTTCTACACCATTCATGGTTTATGGATAAATTATTGACATTTATTATGGTAGTTTTAATACGAATGTTTAGGTTATGTTTAAACCTTTTCATATGAGGAATGCATTGGACTTAGTAAGTGATGAGTGGAGCCCGCTATAGCTTCTAGATGCATCGGTAGGTATCATGAGACAAACTAGTGTCTTGGAACAAGGCCTTGAAAAATTCATATTTTTAGTCTTGGCACAAAGCCTTGACTATGTGGTTATGAAAGTATGGCATTAAGCATTCAATTATTATGAAAGTGGTTATTGATATTGTGTGTGATTATTCAACTAGTAGAATATCCATTTGAATAAGTAAATGGAATTATCTTATTTTATCATTTCCATATTATGATGAAGATCATGTTTAAAAGGCTTTTGTTTTAGTTATAAATTTCCTTAAATGTTTATTGTTATTTATGAAATTTTTTACTATATTGTTATCCTTACTGAGCATCTGATATCACCCCTTTCTATGTTTTATTTTTCCCTATATGTGAAGAAGTATTTTATGACTAACCTACATGGATAGACTAAGGGGATATGAGTGTGGTTTATGGAGACAATATGTTTTTTTTGTTTTTGTTTTATGATGTAAGGTAAAACTTATGTATGTATCTATTACTTACAAGGATAAAAAACCGATTGGTCTTTCTGGACTTTATTTCCTTCTATCATGCCAATTTTATGTAATAATACACCAACATTGGGTAACTGGGGTCAGGGAATTACATTTTACATAAAGAAAACCTTTTTTTGAAGATATTTCTAGCACTCATCGATCCATTGAAATTAATTCCATTCCTTTTAAAAGAAATCATCAAAGTTTCATGTCATGAAAATTCATGAATAAAGCATCGATTATTCCCTATTAATCCGAAGAAACTATCTATCTCAAAGAAGTTATATTTTAGATTCTAAGAGATATAAACATTTAAATTTTGATGATATACTAAGAATCATCTTTTAGAAATGTAATGTCCAAATAAACATTTCTTTTTTATCAAAATATTACACTTTTAAGCTTATCATAATGGTGATACTCTCACAAAATACCCAACACTATGGTTACATGTTTTTCCTGATTAGCATTAGTACTATTATACACTAGAATATCATAAATTAATACCACTATATAGGATTCATGAAATATAGAAAAGATAGGATTAGTCAATTACACAAACTACATTAGTGCATTTATATTACCAAATGGCATATCCACATATTCATAATGAACACAATAAATCTTGAAACATATCGTCAAAATATCCTCCTTTCAATGTGATACAATAATCATAAATAAATATTAGGGAACCAATTATGGACACTTAATTCATCAAGCTATATTTCAATTTATTGAAGAGAATATATAATATTAATCATAACCGGGTTTACCATAGGATTATCAACAAAAAAGATAAAGACTTACATATTCATTCATTACAGATGAATTGTACTGGCCATGGAGATTTACTAGTTCTAATGAATAATTTAATATAATTTTCTTCTATCTAAACCTTCAACTATCTTAATATTAATAGTGTTATCATATAAGAATTAAGATAAATAGCATTGGTCTCTGGTAAAAATCAATCATCAATTCCACTTCTCTATCAGGTGGAAACCAAGAGAAATTATCATGGAAGACATTAAGAAATTGACACATGATGGTTAGAAAATATATATGTTTTATTGAATATATATTTTAAACTTTAATTACCTCTATATAGTAGGATATAAACCGAATAAATAACAATAATTGTCCTTCTCAGCTGACATTTATATCCTAATCCCCATTTTAGAGATATTCAAACACCACCCAAAGATATAAAACTGGCCTGTTAGGCATAATAGTTGGCATGAGCCTTAATGGATATCAATCAATCCCTTTCCTAAATTAGGTTAAATATTTCCATTTCAATAAGAGATAAATCCAATGAAAATCCATCCTCATTGATATTTATAATATATTATTCACACATAATAGATCAACACTCTCATTGGATAAAAGGTGTTTGAGGTTTCATTACATGAGGAATCATTTGAAAATGTAATCACATATGATCAAAAACATGGGATGAAATAAAAGAGTGGAACACCATAGTGAAAAAGATATTACATAAGAGTAATGTTTAATATAATATAAAACTACCTTATTAATGGTCCAAATTGATCATCCGTGATCATTTGATCAACTCCATACAACTTCTTACTAGGTTCTCTTGACAATTATTTATTTTTATGATGTGTTCGTGATGACATCTGGTGTGTCTCTATTATAGGAGATTCACCCTAGATCGCTCGGTTATAAGGTAAATGATCATTGTGTCTTTGTTAAATAGTATGAACAAAATACTCATGAGGAATTTTCAATCCATTCCCATCAATAAAACATAGATTCACCATACATTAAAATTTTAGATTCCCAACATTCCACAACTATGGAATTCCCATTGATATTTCATTAATTCCTACAATTAATACTCATAATATATATACTAAAAACGTCTAGGATGATTAATATGGTGATGTGGAAAGGATATTGGACCAGCTAATTAGTTTCATGGTTATTTTCTTAACTGAGAAATTTTTTCACCCTTCTTCTTATTCCCCATGATGGATTACTCATGTGTAGTGAAATGTGTTTCCCATAAATGTAGATTACAATGAGACAATTTCCATATACTATTTCTATATTCACCATCTCTATATATTTTTCAATATATAAGAAAACCAAAATGGAGTGTATGTTAGGTCTCATCCCTACCAAAATGAACCTCACATTCAAGTATTCATTAGGAGAAAATTCCAGAGGAAAACTTATCAACCTCATTAATTTAGATTCATATTTTGTGAAAAAATTAATTTCAAGATACATATTAATAAAAAATTTCTTCCTTTTTCTCTTGAATAAATAGGGATAAAATTGTTTCTTGAAAAACTACTCAAATCATATCCATGTTATGTCATCATTCTATCTAGTCTAAAAATAATATTCCACCACTACAGATCAAGATTCTGCAATATATATTTCACAAAATCACTTTCATTCCCTCTAAGGTTATAATGAAATAAAAAATTCTATTTATATTACTTATCCATTCCTATTATTTTTTGGTCCTAAATGTCCTGAAATGTTAGTGGATTCTGTTTTTGAATGTCCATTGATTAATTTTCAGGGTGTGTTTGTGAGTTCTAGTTTCTCATATCCATAAATTTAAATGACTAGAATATTATTTAGACTAGATACTGATTTAATTTAGGTTCTAGTTGAACCAAATTCTTACCATTTTCTTCTAGTGGTTTCTCCAGTCATTTAACTAGTTATGTTATTTAAATAGAAAAACAAACATAAAAACATCATAGAGACGTTTTAGAAATGAAGGTTTTATATTTCCAAATAATCTAAGAAATAATCATCTTTACCAATTTACAAGTATTATTAAACACGTTGTGAAAATTATATTCCTAATGGGAATACTTGTTACTAATTCATGGAAATCTATACTCATTATCTAAACTCGTGATTATGTTGTTTCATGAATCATATAGGTGTATGAGGAAGCTTGTTTACACAAAAATTCCTTGTAACTTGATGTAAAAAAATATTATCTATATATATTATTTCCATAAATTTCATGTTACAACATTACTATCTCATTTCCACCATCCCATGATGACACACGAACTATAATTGAAACCATTTGTAATATCGCACCCCTCATTCATTAGATTTGAAAGAGGTAGTGGTGCTAATGGACTTAGGTGGCATCCCCATGACACCAAAGGCTTGGAACATGTCCCAATAGAATACTAGATCATTAAGGGCTGATTTTTCGAGAAATAAGAATAACCTTCTCAATATTAATCACTAATAAACAATGATATATGATACTTGTAATGTAACACCATAAAAATCAAACAATAAAGAAACATTACAATAGTATATATAATTATAAAGGTGAATCACGGAAATAGTAAATAGGATAAGAACACATTGAAAATGACGTGTCATCCACACAAGCATCACCCCAAACAAGATATGATCTCTAACTCCAAGTCCCTAGTCCACTATATAATGAGGAATAAATAGCTATATATGACACCTTTCCTTAACATATATTATGGTACGAAACATCTAGAAATATAAAATTTTTCCTAAAAAGGGGGTGAGCTTAAAACGAAGTAGTTAATCCTCAAATACATCCCAACACATACCACTAGGAACAAGAATATGTTATCTAACATTTATAGATATATATTTAAAATAATGGATGATATTCTAAAAATCTCAAAATTAATAAAATTTAATAGGTTTTCAGAACCATAACCAAATGTAATAATCAATCCAAAACTCACACATACATTCACACCCAATGAAAGTCCCAAAATATATAAGTGATGACTCGTACAATCACTAATTCACCCCCAGAATGTTTCTACACTGTGTCACTTTTTCACTAGCCAATATTAGAAACCAACGATGCAAAACAATTAAATTTCATGAACTCACTCCAAACATGCATGCAAAATTCTCAGCAAACCCATTTGTTTTGAAAACCATTTTCCTTTAACAAAACATTTGAATAACTTTCTTGTATCATTTCAAGACAAAATATTATGGTACCAAACAAATTTTTTTTAAAAAGACTATGGGAGAGTGAATCAAATATTAATTTGTCATGTTATATAATATTGTGTGTGGGAGGTAATCAGCTTAATTTTAGTGATGAATTCTACCACACAAAATAGATATCATAGAAAACTACTGCAGGATCAATCGTCCTCCCAAAAAATACCTACAAAAAACTAGAAGAGTCCATTTAAATCACACTAAAAGGATATATCTGAAGACACTTATCAAAAGTTGAATTTGAAAGGTTATAAAAATAGATTCCTATTAAAAACCACATTACAACACTTACCAGATGATTTCATGTGAATCCCATAGTTTTGTCCAATTTTTGAGGCATGAATTTCCTTTTTAAATGATTTTTTTACTTCCACCACACCTTGGTGGTGTCTAACATAGAATTATTTCTTCAAACAATCAGTTAACAAGTTATGTGAAATTGTAAACAAATTTTCCATGGTGTAAGGGGATTTTATTTTTTAGTGTCACCATTCCATGTACCATGGTATGGTGAGGCATATATGTCCATTTACCATAGTGAGCCCCCCAGTGTTCCATGTCTATGGACTATCCTCCCTTAGACATGTTGGGCCTTCCAATATTGTGCAGGAGTAGTCATAGTGCATGATTCCCAACACTACAACTATTTTAATGCCCATGTTGGACACAGAAAATTCTAAATCCTCCACAATTGTCCATTAGCCTCCCCCAAGTTCCCTAAACCAAAATAATCCATTAAAAATGATTTTAAACACCATCTTCATAAGTTAATAACTAAAACCAAGGGTATTACAAATGGTTTCTCAGGATGACACACAAAATTTTAAAAATTATTAAACATCCTTTAGAACATCACATGTTTAGATTCATAGTGAGTCTTAAAAATTTCCCACTTATTTACCCCCAAATGTAACTCCAAATTGCATACTTCCATGACTTCTTCCTTCCCAAAAATTCTCAGAGTATTCCTAACTTCTGTATCCAAATATATCCTATTATAAAGAAGAAAAATAATTTTGTTAGGGATTATTTTTTATAATGATGAACCTTTTGAAAACCCTGAGTTTAAAAATTGTGTAATACTCTTTGAAAAGTGATAATTATGATCTTAAATTTTACAACACATGTTAATAAGGTGAACCTTTTTTTTTGGATCCTACATGATTAGAAATCTATAGTTAATCATTCATTCCTTGGATTATTATCATGAATTGTGACTTGAAAGGTTGTTTAGAATGGTGTTTGTGTGTGATGAAAATTCAAAATGCATAAACATGTTTATGAATGTGGGGATAGAAATTAATTTTATAAGGGACCCAAACTGGTAACAAAATGTTGTTTATTGGGAAGAAAACAATGGTCACATAGGATATCCCTGGGGTTAGAAGACCATGTTCAGGGCCCAAGAAGGTCATGTCATGAAATCTGATATCAAATCCAATAACCCATCGGAAGTGTAGTGGCATTGCTTAGGTTTTACATGTGGGGTCAAAAATTTCATAGTTATAATTTAAATGGGATGGGACCATAAAAACATTTGAAAACTGAGACTTAAATGACTCAATGTTCTTACCCATTTCAACAAGGAGCACCTATAATTTCATGATCCTACCTAATTATAATCCTTAATTAAGAATTGTTTTCCTAGAGTAGTTTTACGATGGGTGGGCTACTAGGAAGATTCCCAATGTTTTTATGAGTGAGGAATAATAATATTGAATGAAAAATAGTTGATAGGGGGGTAGTCATTAGTATGATAAGTAACCCCAATTGGTAAATTCATTTGGTTTGTTTGGAAGGAAACCAAAGTATTAATGGAGACCCATGTGGTAAAATAACCAAGTTCATGTCCTAAGGAGGTCATCATTAGACATAGAGTTTACGACAATAAAACTTCATCCAAAAGATTATGAGTTCAAGGTCATGCAATTTTGACTGAAAGGTTATGAGTTTTAGGTCATAACGCTTTGACCAAAAGGTGTTGAGTTCAAGGTTTTACATCATTAAATAAATGGTTTTTCATTTATGGTAATAATTCTTTAACAAAAAGGTGAGATATTTTTCATAGAAACACATCAATTTAAAGGCAATATGTGAGTGGATATATATACTACAATTGATGGTCTTGAAAAGGGGTTCATATAGTTTTAGGACTTTATTCATGGACCATCATGTGAATGATGGGAAAGAAGTGACAATATGAAGGGGAAAAAAAGGATAGGATGAACCAAAAACCATATGAAAACGGATTTAATGGATACTACTAAGACCATAAGGTTTCCATTTTAAGGTCACATTGCAATTACTGAAAGGTTATGAGTTTAAGGAAGCACATACTTTACAAAAAGTTGATATATTATGTATAGCAACATGAAAAATGAAATAACCCATATGGATGTATATCCATGATACTATTAATGGTACTGAAAAGTGGGTCTTGTATTTTATGACCTTGATTCCTAAACCATAATGGGACTTTGGGGAACCAGGTAACTATCTAAATGGGGACCAATGGATAAGAATTACCCAACACCTTTTAATGAGGGAATAATGATTCTATACATCATAATTCATTGTTTTTGGATCAATAGTAATGACACGGGACATGCACAAACGTTATGACTGTTTATTATGCTTCAATAATGTGTCCCTATATGATTTTATAATGTTTTATGAATATTAGTGTTCCTTAAACCAAATAAAAAATATTCCTATGTTTCTAAAGTCATATTGAGATGCACATACAGAGCCAGATTAGGGGCACATAAGAACAGGTAGTGGTGTCCCTTGTAGTAGAATAAACTCATTACTATATCCCATGAATGGCTTCGTAAATTCATAGAACATGAGAATAAAAGTGTTGATTATGGAAAATATATTCTTGGAAAAGGTGGTAGAAACTTTCTAGTGCTAAGAATATTATTTCTGGGATAATATAATCCTCTCGAAAATGAGTGATGATGGATGATTGAAAATGGATGGGTCCAATAGAGAAAATCTTGAAGAAAATACATATATAAAACATAAAATAATCAAGCCACATGTATTTCATTTGATGTAACTCTTCAATATTGGCTCGTACATAGGATAGAGAAAATTTTGGATGATAAAATTCATGTTTTGGCCTATGATTGGTGGTCTATAAGTAAATATTTATCTTGAAAGAACAATAAAAAATCTACATATAGTTCTTATAAAGTGATATTTTTTTCATGTTTTGTTTCTACTATAGAATATTTTAACAACAATGAGATGAACTATATGTTATAAGGGGGAATTTTGAGGGAATTAAAAGTGTATATAGGGTCCAAGATAAGCAATCTGGACATCACTACATATCCTATAGATATAGGAATAAATCCAAGAATATTTATTATAAGTGGTAATTTTTTCTAAAGGTGGATCAATTTAATGAAATATATTATATGTATTTGACTCTTATATAACAGAAAGGGATCTAACCAACAAACAACTGCTAATGATTTGAGAAATCATGTTTGGTGGGTTCTATATTATTTATTTTATTATTATGTGACTATAACTAACTTCTTTAACTTTGAGTATATCACATGATCATGTTAATCTCAATAAGTCATCAAGACTTTTAAGCTCACATGATTCATGTTTGTTTCTTAGATAAATTAAATAACTAGGAGTCCATCCATATCACATGAGAGAGTATAATGGGAAAGGAATTTTAGGAATTTACATCTTGATGTAAATAAGAAAGGTATACATGGGTTTGACTCCCATGAGGGAGAAGAGGTTGAGAGCGATGGAAATTCCTGGATGAGACTATGATATAAGATCTTTTCCTCACTGTATATCCTATGATAAAAGGTAGAAAGTCACACAAAATTCTCATATTTATGGGTAACTTTCTATATTAGGGTAGGCTTCTAGAGGGGGAAACCATATGTTGATGATAATTACATTAATCTGGTTCTCATATAATATATTAAATCCATACATGGTTGGTTTATTTTATAATTCTAAGGTCTTAAATGGTCAACTAGTGTGGGTTTAGTTTAGTTTCATGACCTAAAGATAAATTCCAAGTAGTTTAAAGTCTTCCAGAATAGACATAATGGGTAATGATGTTTATGGTCATGGCACTTGGACCTATACCACACAATTTAACATCATGTACCATGTATTGTAACTATGAATTTCAATGAATTATAGTAAGGAATAAATGATACAAATATTATCTTCATTAAACTAGGATTAATTCCTATATAAAAATCATACCATGTATTTGTTTGAGAAACATTTCATTGGTTGGAGGTGAGATTCACTTCCCATCCAAGGTAACCAATGAATAAGCTTTTTTAGAATAGAACATTTGTATAACATAAGGTCATTCACATTTTGGTTTTATTTCTAGAGGACTCTTACTTGGAATCAAAGGAGTTATAAGGTCCAAAACTAGTTCTCCTTGGATGAATGAGCAGAGATGAACACTCCTACTTAGGCCCCCCATAACTCGATTATGATGGACTGATAGGATATTTTATGTATACAAACCTTTTATATAATGTTAAATGAACTCATAAAACTGTATTTGGGATAAAACATATTCATATAACTATTCTCAAATAGATATTCCAAGGGAAATAAATTGGACCGCTTTGGGAAACACCTCTTTTTTTCTATATATAAGTGATTATGGGGTCAATTTTGTGGAGTTATGAGTTCTATTTGAGTAAGACCGAAGATCATTGAAAATTTTATATGGCCATAAAATTTTATTCATATCGACAATTTTTTAATAATATTTAAAATATTCATTTTTAAATCCTTTATCTATCTATTTTGTATTTCATGATAGAATGATGTGTGATTCTACTAAAATGTTTTTCATTAATAAAACTTATTTACCTTATAAGAGTATAAATTGGTTCAATTATCTATCAATATTGTGGGAGGGTAACTAAATAAAGTGATTATTCTTGACCCCATATTTTTTATAAAAGTACTTTAAATTATATGAGGAGTATATATTCATCTCATTTAGAGATAAAGTCGGTGGGAGTGATGATAAACCTGAATTTTCTTTCCATAGTTGGAGATATATCCCCAATAAGTCAATTTCTCATACTGAAAAAATCAATGAATACTTGGTAACATGAAACAATATGAGGTTAAATATATAACATTAGAGTATATTTGAAAAGTGTGTCATATTTTGGTTAACTACATGCATTCATGTATTTTTAGTGACTAGCAGTAGCCATGAAACTTGATCTGATTAGAGAGATCAAATCCTGACTAATAGGAACCACAAGAACTAGCATGGAATTCCTATATAATAAAAAGGATTTCTTATCTTTTACTTCATATGAGGATAATTCCACAAAATAATTCTTTATAAAGGGCTTTCAATAAATTTGATCCATCATAAATTATTAAATTATCTTTTTGATAGTAGATTTTCTCCCCATCAGGTTGAATCCATCCATTATAGAGATAGTATATTATGAGAGACACGCATCTAGTCATGGAAATTTTTGGTGAGAATATGAGATCATATTATTTTGAGGTGGTATTTGTCTTGTTTTTCTTCCTCTTATTGTATATATTTAATGATGATAATATTAGGATATGGAGTGTGTAGATAGTTATCTAATCATTATCGTGATCCATAAGGGTTGGGGATATATTATACAATGCATTGGTGCAAAATTTTGTGAATCATAGGTGTATAAAATTTTCACCTCTAAGGGTATCTTAACCATTAACTATAGTATGTACTAAAAAAATGGACCAATTATTCCATATTAATGGAATATTCAACACTAAATTTTTGGATTACGAGTTCTCAAACACCTTTGACAATCAAACATGCCACCTGTGTTGGGAGATCTAACTCTAGGACTATAGTGAGGGACTTGTACTTTGCCTCATTATTGGTGAATCCATCAGATATCAGTAATGAATAAGGAAACCCCATATTTAATTGGGACACAAGAAATATTTCCAAGATCACACTATTGAGATATTGGTTATCTATTAATTTAATCAATAGGATTAGAGTGGAATTATCAAAATAAATCTCTTATATCTGGGGAGTATTATGTACAAGTAAAACCTCCTCATCAAGGGTCGCCACATTCATTGGTATACTCTGGCGGGTAGGGTGTGCTTCTAGGAAATATTTCAATGTCTACCCTTTATTTGATACATGAGACATGAATGTTATATAAAACTATGGAAAATAAACCACCCACAAAAACATACATCCTTTTACCACACAATTACTCATGATATATTTCAATGGGTCTATACAAGATATCATATGGACTTCATGGTGTTACAAATATTACCACATCATCTAAACATTGAAGATTAGTTTGAAAAATTTATATTCAAATTCAATGTATTGGGTCTCCATATCTAGCATGGTTCTACTAATATAACATAGATTCTTTCCTTTATCAAAATAATTTTTCTATATGAGTAAAGATCAAAGTGATCACTCCATGGTTGTCATATATAGAATGAGAAGTTTTTATTTGAATGGTGGAATTACAACTAGTGGTTTCATGAGATATTTCTTATGATCATAAAAATATTTTTTACAATTATTGATTCCAAAATACATGTGGCATGGGAATGGTTAAGGAATGAATGGCCAACATGAAGAAAATATGAGAATAAAATACCCAAAAATCCCTCTAATGAGTCTATTTCATGAAACTCACTTCCTTATTAAATGGATAGATATTACGAAGATAATTTCATGATAGCTTCAGTCATGAATATTTGAATGCATTATGGTACCACTGCATAGTTACATTTCTAGTGACAGAGAACTTTGTGGACACCTGGAATGCTGAGGATGTCTTCTTGAAAATGAAACTCTGACTCACAGAGTTTCAATAATTCATGAATTACATAAATCTTTAAGAGCACCTCTAATATTTTAGGAATTAATTCCTATAAATACACCTTTCAACCCACCATTAATGGGATTGTTAGTGACCTTTCACCTTCCAAATCACTCCCAATTCATAAACCTCCCACGATTCAAGAACAAAAGAAAAAATAGATCATCCAATGTGCCCACACATTGCAAAACCCCCTCGCATGTGTTCTTTAAAGCCCCCACTTATGGTGGGGGTTCTTTTTATAAAGTCATATTCCATTCATGAATTATGATGGCCCCCTATGATACTTGAGGCTTCACAAAGAATTCAAACTTCTAGAATCACTCCCCCTTTTGAATAAGGACATCCATTCGAGGTAGGTTTACCATTTTTCTCAATGCATACTCCTTCATGAATCCCCTATCCTCCACGAGTACCCCAGAACTCACAAGATTTACCTTTGAAAACTTCAAATATTTATGAAGAACCACTCAAGGGCCTCTCTATAGTGCCTCCTCTACACTGATCGTCTTTCATGAAGGTAAAGTTATCAAGATCCCCATATCGATCCTAGACCAATTCATCCGCAACTCAAGTCCCCACATGACTTGTTCCACCAAATCATTTGTCCTCCCACTTTTCCTCAAGTATGGATTGTTCCTTCCCCCTACCTACTACTTCTAATCTGGGGTACTCTAACCCATTGTTCTTATGATCGTGGGGTCACTAACATGTACCTCATGATTATCCCCTCCTCTATAGTAGTTTCAACACCATGTCCCTCCCAAAGGTGCATGAGTGGTGGTCACAAAATGCCTAGTGTTTGAAGTAAACCCCCTCCCCCAAAACCAAGATGTGTGACTTGAAACTTACTAGATCTTTTTTCTTGACATATAATTTTAAAATGAATGAAACATTCTCATCACACGATGTGAAACTATTGTATAAACCTTTGGGATGAAAAAAATATGTACCTTATCTGACTGGAATGGGATATCAACATCACCTCATACCTATAGGATGTTCCTTGTGTAACTAACATAGATTCAGATACTTTGAGAATCATTCACATGTAATCCCCATCCAAATAATCCCTATTCCTAGAATTAATTGTGAATCTCAATGTGCAATACCCACACTAATAAAACCATTATAAATCCTCTTATAAAGGTTATATTCAATACCCATGCCACACACCAACCCTCTTTTATACTCATTTATCTACATGAGTAGGAGTATTACATGATGTCAAACTATAATAATCATTCCTATCAGATGACCTTAAACTATTGAATCAAACTATGTGGATTTTGATCCTTCTCATATAAACAGATTACTTATGATGCTCTCATGATGTTCAATCCTAGTTGATGGTAATCTTAAGTTCTATCTACTAGGTACACAACCCACTAACCAGCCTCAACAGGAATTAAAAACAACATTTGAGTTTTGTGTCACGGGTCATCCAGATCAATGGTGTGAGATCTTCCCTCATTGGGCCACACATCCTTGATCTGCCTCAAGGGGCGTTCTGATCAACCTTTCAGGTCCACCTTATAGGGATTCCCAATCAATGGTAAACTTTGTTGTTCCCTCTTATGGAAACACCTCCTTGATCCTCATGAAAGGGCATTCTGATCAACCTTCTAGGTTTGCCTCAAGGGATATCCCGATCAATGTTAAAATTAGGTGCTCTCTCCAAGATACACAACTCCCAGCTCCACTTCTAGGGGAATTTGGATCCATCCATTGTTCCCTGTGTGACATCATCCCTCTTAGGGACAGGACTCCCATATCCGCCTTGTTGGGGTGCGTTGATCCAAAATCATGGGTCTTCCTCCATGGAGAATTCAAAACCAATCATCATATATCCACAAGACATTAAACTCATTCCCTAATATATCTCAACTAGATGATCTTATTTTTCTACATAAGATGAAAAACATGTTACCTGACCCAAAATACCTACCATATAAATATGTCTGGTAGGCTCAAGGAAAAAATACTTTGAATATTTACATATCTCTCTCCACTACCTCATGATCCACATGGGATACCTTGGTTTTCTCACCTTAAGATTCCTCATGTGATATTTCCTCCGAATAAGATGAATACACGTGACCAATGCACCAAATATCCGGATAATCCTAGTCATTCCCAATGTGAATACTCTCTAGACCAAATGTTTCTTCCTTATTAATATAAAATAAGTGTGTCTAGACAAAAAAGTGTAATTAACTTGTGTATATAAATAGTTGGGATCAAGAATGGGTTCTATGAACAAGACTCAAATCTATGAGGGAGACCCCTACTAGGAAATGATATTTAGGAAGAAATAAATGGAAGGAGAAAACGAAATCCCATCATCCAATTTTAATCAAAGTGTAGACATTATATTTGAAAGTGTTGAAATTATCTGGCCATTGGATACTGAGAATATGGGGTGACAAAAAAATAAAGGGCATGTATCCACGTGGATGCGTAAGAACACCCTGATGAAAGCATCCAAAATATTCTCCTCAATATGTGGATAGCATCATTGTTTAATATTTAGATGAGCATATTAACAGATACCGATATCGTCCACCAGTTCCCACTAAGAAAACGGTAGCCTCCACATGGAACTCACCATAAATTGGTGCAGTTAGTAGTTGGTAATCCTTAGTCTGTGAAATTTATAATGGAGATAACTCTCATTCTCTAAAATATCAGAAAAAAATAGGTTCTTGTGAATTTCATTCAATGTACATCTACTAATATAATAATCAAAATTCCTTATATAATTCACAAAAAATTAAATTAGAAACCTAGTTCCCACAAGCACTGGCGTAGGAGAAATATGGATACAAAAATCATGCACAACTCAAACTGTACGACAACATCAGCCACAACATCAGTTATTGGGTGATGATTCCATGACTCAACCTTATAGATTATCCCACAATGGTTGATTGACACCCTCATGCTCTGTTATGAAACATAAGGATTCATTCCCATAAGGGACATAGCCTTATAGAACCTAGAGGTGACATTACTTCAACGACATTGTCGTCCCCAATGGCCTCACAGGGGGGAAACACACCACATTTCAATGGAAAATTGCTTTGGGAGTCCCTATTAGAATATATCCCATAACTCTCTCCCCTAAACCAAGGAGGTAGAAGATGATCCGGTCACCCTTACCATGACTACTTCCCATGATTTTCCAAAGAGGGATCCCCCCATACCCTATCAGTCTTAGAAAAAACTACTATGTCATGCTAATGAACTAGTGTACTTTTCCCCAGCTCCATCAAACCAATTTTAAACCACCCTATTCCATCATCAAGGGAAGGAATAGGAAAATTTAAAAAAGGGGAATCATATTACATTGTTCTATTACACCCTACCACTTTCAGGAAAACCTATAAAATCCATATAAAAGGAAAATAGGGATCCGTCATCACCCGATTGGGATCAATATCGCATCAACATCAAAGTCCAGTTGGCTTGAATTTTTAAAATTCTAGATCCACAGAAAGGAATCAAGTTCCAAACTATGATGGGGAGACTCAGTACAGATGCCCTCCCTACACCATTTTCAACAAAAGAAGGGGTGTTCCCCTCTCTTCCCAAACCATCACGAGGGTCTTCCCATTGTCATACCCAGTACAAGAGGAGGTCCTCTTTTCTATAACATCAAATTGTATAGAGTTCCTACTCATCCTATTTCCACTCAACATAGAGGTACTAACCTTGTTAACTTCAATTATTTTTAAGCATCTCCTATTGATCCATTAATAAAAAGGAAGTACACCCCATGAAAAATAAGTAAACTATAATAATGAACCATCCCAGACAAAAAAGGGAAAATACTCAACAAAGAAGGTGATATCCTGGGAAACGCCAGGTCATTATCTTCATTTTTCACTTATCTAATTCAAAGGACAAAAAGGACTTTGTGCGGGATTTCCCACCATGACTGCTATATTTTAGGGTAAGAGCCCAACATATCATGTTCTATATATCAGAATCTAAGATCCACAGGTTCCCCAAACACCTCTACATGTACATATATGTGTAAAAAAGTTATTTCCCCTTTTGAGGGGATCATAGGACATATATATCAATCACCACTAGTTTCCCTCCTCTATACATCTACACTAGATGTGTGAGAGCTGTTATGGACTAGGATGACTTTTCTAGATGGTGATCACTTTGTTGAGCCATAGATGAGCTTCGCCAAAATTTCATATGAGGTAGTGGTGAATAACCCATTCTACAGGGAAGTGTTAATATAATTGGAACCAACCCAAGGGATGTCCCTATGTTAAGTGAACATGTGAATTGTGTAGTAGATCCTCTACCAGGAAGTATACCACAGAACTGATTCACATTGGTTCCACCACCTATTTTTCAGTTAGCGCAAAAATAATATAAGGTAAAACATGTATAAAAATTTTAGTAGGAGTTCCTATGGAAGGTTGTAACTTCTCTACGAATTTCTATGATGTTATGGCCGCCAAAAAATCTAAAATTTGACATTCAGATTTTCCTCACCAAGGGACATCATATTTGTTTATGCCATACCATCTAGGTGATGCTTCATCGCCTCTGTAATCATTAGTTAGATTATCTAGGATTTCAAGGTAACCTAGAGGATATCAATCAGAAATTATGATGGGTTGACATTGAATCACACCAAGTGGATCAATTCCTTGAGTTAACCATCTACCATCAGACCCTCAAACAACATTGCTTCAGAGACCCCAAAGTGATCAACCATATTATGGAAGACGTGCCTACTAATGTACAAATAAAGGGGTAGGGACATTGTTCTACTCTCCAATTAATCCCTATCTTGTGACAACGAAACATACCACTTGAGGATGACAGTCCTACTCCAGTTATAGTCATGGAAAAAATGTTTATCCCCGACCCAACAAAAGATAAAAGGGAAAGGGACACCAAAATAGAGCTTGATATGGAATATCTTCCCCAAGGGGTAGTGAAATTCAAAATCAACCCTCATAAATTTGTTCCCACCCATCAAAAAAGGAGTGAACACATTCTCAAGGATCCCTATGAGACATTCACTTTCGACTTGAATATTGAAAATGGGAATTAGCATGTTTGGCCCTCCGATCAATCTCATGTTGTGCCAAAAATGGGGGTTAAGACCATTGTATCCTTATTTATTTATAAATTTGATGATAAAAAAGGTTCATGTCTATGATCATGGATAATTTGTTCTAGGATTATTACACTATCTGACGGGATCCCACTTCTCCTCCAAGAGGGAAGAAATCCCTCATTGGCTAGTTTTCCCCAGTCAATCTAAAAAATCCCATGCTTCCAGACAGAGAAGAGGCTATAGTTTATTTTAAGATGCCATGGTATGAGTCTCCTAACCCACCTTGGAAACATAATTTCCAGATGAATGTTTCTGAGTAAAACAACCATACCATGATTAGCATCACATAGAATGGAGCATCCATGAAACGCCACACTAGGTATATCCACCTAAATGATGGAATGTGGAACCAAACCCTCATTTTTCGCCATCCCCCATTAGGGAGATACACCAATAAGGCCATTACCTAACAGAATGAACCCTACATATTCTTCCAAAGATGTTAATGTCCACATATATTTCCTCTATTCCACAGATAAGGGAATTTTGAAGCATCCAGAGTTTAGGAGGCCCAAGTAAGATAGACTCACTGATCAAATGAAACAATTTCTTTATAATAGGATCCTTATAAATACAAACAAAGAATGTTATGTGTTCAAGGATTGGATATAGGACCAAGTGGATCATGGTTTGGTTAATTTGGGTGATGTCCATACATAGTTAACCCATATTTCCACTTATCCTAGAAGTGATAATGAGGGTTTCAGTGAATGGATGAGAGATTACAACCAAATATTATAGAGACTGGTTGTCTCACAGAGGAGTCTCTTGAACCCATGGCATCATCAATTCCCAATTAGGAATGCCATAATCTCATTTGGTCACCTCAACTACTCCATCCAATACTTCAAAATCTACATCGAAACCCTCTATGTCTCAGAAGTGAAGGTACTAATGTTGATAGGGAAATCATAGTCACTCATCAGTGCCAAATACTTCATGTACACTCATTGATTTCATGCCTCAGGAGTTTGGAATCACACCCAAAGTCTAACCAACATTATAAGAACTATCTGATGATGAGAAGGAGTATGGATTTATGAACGTCATTGAGTTGGTAGACTGATTTACACTTCTTAATAGCAAGGACTATTTGGGAAACTGTCCAACTTACCCTAGATGGCTCCATTGAATTTGAGGTCAAGGACATGTGAGCCTAAAAAATCTCAGGTTGACACTTCAAACTAATTCCCACATGTTACTGAGACTAGGTAGCATGTTTTTCACAGATCTCAACAGGAACATTCCACCAAAACTTATTCATAGGATACTCTTCCACAACTGATGGTGTTGGTTGACCAAGACGTCCAATTGTGGCTGCCTCTGGACCAAACACATATACCTATATCTTGGAGTAATCCAACCAAAAGTCATCCAAATTTTTTTCATAACAGTTTAGCTGTTCAATAGTAGAATATTTCATGTTCTACCCAGAACCAAGTGGTTAATCCAAAAGAATCCTTTGTGCCTCCCTCAAAGAGTGTCTTTTTATGGGGAAAATCACACATTTCTTAACACCCAGCCGTTTTTATGAAATATTTTCTTAAAATAATTTTAAATTTTCAATAGTTTGGTTTGCACAAAATCATGAGTCAAAAAGAACTACAATACTCCCTAAGTATGAAATTACCATGATATCCTGGCCATTAAGTTAGGAGGAATATGTATAACTAACTTATGAAAATTCATTGTGAATTCATTAGCTATTAATTATTTATGAAAAATATAAATCAATTACATATTTTTATATTTGAGTAAATTACTATTGGTAAAGAAATTAATGAGATGTATATGTTATATAAATAAAAAATATTTTTGATAGTCATCTAAAGGATATTTTAGTCATAGGGTTTGAATAAACCACATTTTAATTAATTTTAAATTTAAATCAGATGAAAAAACATTTCAATCTTTTGCAATGTTGTAGCTTTTAAAACTTGTTCTCTCTTTCTGACAAAAGGGTTACTTTTAAATTAATTAATACAACTTCTATGTTTGGAATTTTGAAATATGAAATACATTTTTGGATTTATTGTTATAAATTATGTAAATATATTTATTTTATTTTTTGGCATTATAAATATTAACTTTGGTAATTTTTATTAATACGGTAAAAGGGTAAAATGGGAAATTAAGGGTAAGATTACTACTATAAATTTAACACAACACTTGTATTAAAATCATTAGATGAGTATTTTTGTGATCTAAACCATACTTGGGTGTAAGCTATATCCATCTGTATCCACTTTGAATAGGTTGTGACATTTAATTTATTTTATTTAATGAAAAGTTAAATATATCTCAATCAAAATTTAATAAATAAATAATTTTATATATAAGGTTATAAAAAATATAAATTCGATTATAAATAAAATTTTGAAACCTATTTTTTTTCTTAATCATTTTAATTTAACACTAGTTTTTATGAAATAAATAATTACCATAATGGATTATACATTATTGATGAAGAAATTATTTAATGGATGAAAAGTAAATAATATAGTTTTTATTAAAAAAATAATACCTATTAAAAGATAAAAACACTTTGCAAAATTTTATTGGTCGAGTATATATCAACCATAATCATCCATGGGTTGAGTTATGGATCATTTGGAACCTTATAGGAAGGGTTATGACAATTATATTTTTTTTAAATTGATGTTAAAGATGTCACCTTCATAATTTAATAATTTTAACATTTTAAATATTGCATTTTCAAAAAGATAAATTCAACTGCAAGTATTATTATTAAATATAGTAGATTTATATACATTATAGTATTTTATTATAAATTTGTATTCAATAAATAATAATAATAATAATAAATAATTAAAAAAAACTGTTTTAGTAATTATTTTATTAAGAGAAATATCAAATAAATGTTATTAAAAATATTAAATTAAATATAATTTATGATAATTAATTTTTCTAATTTATTTAACATATGACCTTGATCTCATAGGATTATAAGAAAATAGTTGGATAAAAGTAAAAAAAATTTATTAATATTTTAAAAAATCCAATGAATTGAATAGTTTCAAAATTCATTCTATAGATTGTTTATCAAAATAATGATTTATTAAATTATTTAAAAATCAATAAAAATTTCTAAAAAAATATAATAATTATCATATTTTATAAAATGATATAATATATTTATTTATGGTCTATTATTATTTCAAATAAGTAAATATTTCAACCTTTTAATATTGAATTATTTGTTACCCTAGTTAAAAATTAAATAGAATAACTAACAGTTAATTAAAAATACAAGGTATAAATTGACATAAATACTTATCCAAAATTTATTGGTTGTTGTATTAAAAACCTATCTCATATAATTTTCTAAACTGAGATAATTGGATGTTTTTGGGTAGGGTTTTATTATATTAAAGATTATTATTTATAGAGTTTCCAAAAGTTCCCTCACATCAAATATAAAGGGCCTCCTCCTCCCTCAGCTATTCATTTCACATTGAGCCTTGAATTCTGGCCATCCCTTGACCTTTTCCTTATCAAATTTACTTGTTACATTTTAGATGTTCTGGTCATCTTCAAATGTCAACTCTAGTGCTATAAGAAGAGATTTCAAGGAAGAATGTCGAGGAAGAGGTAATCTTTTCTACCAATTCTTTCAAACTTATTTCTTCTTATACTTCCTCTCCATTATTTTATTCACTATAATATTATGACATATGTACCACTCGTGAAAATATATGTTATTATTATTATGAAACAACTATATTACACATTATATCCATATTATGAAAAATGAAATCACCATGCATGCGTACGTATGACTTACCGTCTCCACACCGTGGGGTAATCTGTTTTCACCACCACCTTACTTGGATGGGTATACTGAAGGAAATAATGAATATATATGATTATTATAACGTTATACTTATTATGAAATATTATAAATCATCCAGTTCAATACCACTAAACAATTATAAGAATGATATCGTCGATCAAGTGTATGTATGACCTACCGTCTCTAGGATGGAATGTGATTCATTCTACAAGATCTTCATTAAAACAAGATTATATACATGATTGTAAAAAATAAATATGATACATATTATACTAATATCTTTATGTGAATGATATAACTATAACATAAGAAGTGGAAAATGAACCAATTCGACAAAACATGTATATGAACATAAAGAAGTTAATATCCAAATAAAAAGTGACAATAAAATTTTACTAACACACAGATGTTAATATGATCATTTATCATGATATCATAAAAATGATTATGATTATGGAATAATTCAATAAAACTATTTAAATCATTATACATGAGGTTTGGATATATAGAAAGGATATCTGACCTAAGGTAAGGGATATTTTTACAATCAAAATTTTAACCCAGATTTGTTTATACGTAAGTATTTTCTAGGGATATATTTATCATCCATGTCCATGTTTTCAAAATAAAAATAAAAAACTGTTTACTATTATTCTATGTATGTTTAATTTTTTTTTTAACCATTTTTTACACTACTAGCATTTTGGACTATGGCCGCAGGTTGAAATCGTGGCTATAAGCACAAAAATAGTGGATATAAGTTATATCCATGGTTCAATGAACCCTGGCTAGTATTGGCGTGGATATATTCCATTTCCTATTACCACGATTTGAAATTGTTGCAAAAACCCTATACCCATAGTTTGAAACTGTGGCTAAAACCCTAATTCCATGGTTTCAACCATGGCTAAATTCCTATAGACACGGTTTGAACCATGGCTAGAGCCCTATATCCATAGTTTAAAACTATGGAAGACTCTCAAGACACACATTTCCTATATCCATGGTTGGAAACCGTGGCTAAATCTCCTCCCATTTCATAAAAAAACCCACCCTCCCCCTGAAAAACCCCTGCATAGCCCCCACCCCCTAGCAGCAGCCCACCACTCCCCTTCCTGGATATCCCCACACTCCCCTTGCTCCAGCCCCACCCCCTTGTAGATTCCCACCACTCCCCCTCTTGGATAGTCCCCACACCCCCTTATAGCAACCCCCACCCCACTTGCAGCAACCCCCACCCCTATTAGTATCCAACAAACCCCCTTCCTGGACAACCCCCCCACCCCCTTGCAGCAGCCCCCACCCCACTTGCAGTAGCCCCCACCCACATATAGCATCCCATAACTCATCTTCCTAGACGACCCCTACTCCTATTATAACAGCCCCCACCCCCTTTTAGGAGCCCCCGCCCCACTTGCAGTAGTCCACCACTCCCCTTCTAGAAACCCCCCTAACAGTAGCCCACCACTCCCCTTCTTGGACAACACCCCCTGGTCCCCCTAGACACCCCCATTGGAAACCATCTTGGACACCCCCTAGACACCACTAGACCCCCTAGATACCCTCCCTGAACACCCCCTGGAAACCCCCCACTGAACACCCCCCTAGACAACCCCTACACCCCCATAGAAAACTCCCTGGACACCCTAGAAACCCTCCACTAGACCCCCTAGACCCCCATGGATACACCCCATTGGACACCCCCTACACCCCCTGAACCCCCCTCGTACACCCTCCCCCTTGGACACCACAGGACACCTTCAACAAATCCCCGTCCCACCCCCCGGACACCCCCACCCCGTAGCCCCCCTGGACACCCTCCAATGAACCCCCCCGTATAGTCCCCACCCCTGGACAACCCCCACTAACCCCCCCCCCCCCCCCCCCCCGGACCCACCTCCCCATAAAACCGCCACACCCTGGGTACTCCCCCTGGACACCCACCATTGGACCCCCTAGACTCCTGGGACAACCACCCCCTAAAAACCCCTATTCATGAATATACATTCATATTAAGAAAAGGTAATAAGTAAAAGAGAAAAATGAAAACTGTAAACTGAGAGAATATATAAAATATTTTTTCCAAAAAAATATAAAGGTATAGGATTCAAAAGTCCATACTTTGGGATCAAATATCCAACCGTGATACAATGTAATGTCTAGAAGATCGAATATTAAACACTCCAGAGTAAACTAAAAATCACAAATTCTGCGATCATGGTGTATGCCAAGTCAATTTGATTAAAAACACACCAAATGGTTACTAATGCCTTCCAAGAAATGGTATAAAAGTACCATTACCTTAAAAAACTATATTCACGTCAATACCAGTTGCAAGCCATGGAATCAAATCAATTGAATCAGCTATGTTTTGTTGTTGGTTCTCTACATAGCATGAATCCATATCTTACAGAACAATACAAGTAATTAAAATCAACAAATGATCGAAAAAGAAAAGCCATTCAGAATCCAAAAATAGGACACCAAACTCTCTTTAGAGCTCTTTCACGTATATATATTCTTGGAATGCCCCCTCCCTCTGCACCCCTAGCCCCCCTTGTGGACACCCTCCCTCTTGGACAACCCCCACTTGGAAACCCCCCCCCCACCTCCCCACACCCCACAACCCCTCCCCCTGCACCCCCACACCCCCTGCACCCTACCCCCCCTGCCCCCTTCACACCCCTCCTAGATAGCCCCCTCCCCCTGCACACATCCCCCCACACCCCCCTTGCAGTAGCCCCCACCCCACATCCAGTATCCCCTCCTTACAGTATCCCACCACTCCCCTTCCTGGACATCGCCCACCTAGACCCCCCTAGACACCCCCTGGACACCCCCTGGACACCCCCACTAGACACCACCCTTGACACCCCCATGGACCCCTCTAGACACCCCCACTAGACCCCCCAGGAAACCCACAAATAGACCCCCTAGACTCCCTATATACCCCCATACATGCATAGACATGCATATTTAGAAAAGGAAAGAAAAAAATAAAAAGGAAAACTGTAAATTGATAGAATGTATAAAATATTTTTTCTAAAAAAATATAAAGGTACATGATTCAAAATTGCATACTTGGGGATCAACTATCAAAGAATGATATAGATTAATGTCCATAAATTCAAATATTTCACACTCAAGATTATGCTCGAAATCATCAATTCTACAAGAATGGTGTATGCCAAGTCAATTTGATTAGAAACACAAGAAATGGATAAAAAGTTCTTGCAAAAAATGGTATAAAATAACCATTACCTCATGAATTTTTATTCATGTCAATCTCAGTTGCATGTTTCAGAATCAAATCAATTGCATCGGCTATGTTTTGTTTTTGGTTATTTTTATAGCATGCATCCCTATCCTACATACAATTACATGTTATCAAAATCAACAAATGATTGAAAAGGAAAATCCATTAGGGAGCCAAAAACACGAAACCCATCTCTCTTTTTAAGAGGAATCAAAATGACATCCCTCCCGCCATGCGCACAACCCCCATGCACCCCCTGCACAGCCCCCCTTGCACCACCTTTCCCCTTGCACACCCCATGCACACCCCTATCGGAAACCCCTTGCACATCCCCTGATGGACACCCTTTCACCCATGTCCCCTTGAACCCCCCCCCCCCACACACACACCTGCACACCCCCATTCACACCCCTACTAGACACACCTGGCACCACCCCTGCTGGACAACCCCCTACACACACATGCTTCTCTGCACAACCACATTACACCCCCTGCATGACTCCCCTTTCACCCCCGTAAACAACCCTTGCACCCCCCTCCGTACACCTATGTCTCCTTGCACACCCCCACTACACACCCCCTTGCACCACCCCTACTGGACAACACACCCACCCCTTGCACCACCCCTACTGAATAGCACCCCCACCCTTGGGCAGACACCCCCCTGGACGACATCCCACACCCCCATTCTAGACACCCCCACTGCACACCCATGCCCACTTGCACCCCCTGCACAACACCCCTTGCACCCCTACACAACCCCCTTGCACCCCCTATCCCCTTGCACACCTCCCCTGCACACCTTGACATCCCATTACACACCCATGATGAACACCTCTTGCACCACCCCTACTGGACACCCCTATGCACTCCCTTTCCCCCTACACACCCCCCTTGCACCCCCCTACACATCCCCCATGCACCCCCCTAAACATCAATTACACTCCCCCTGCACATCCCCCTTGCAGCTCTCTACATAGCCCCCCCTTGTACCCCCTGGACACCCCCACTCCAGGATAGACCCCCCCTCTTCTACCCCCCTAGACAGACACCCCCCATCATAGAGGGTTCGGGCTAGCCACTTGGAGTGGCGTCGCTTGGTAAAGTCATTATCTTCTGTGTTCATATACTTTATCCCCTATTATTCTATCATATTCTATAATTCATGTACATATTAATTGGAGCATATAAATATATCCATTGTTTCCCAGTCTCTAGAATTTGGATACCAATAATATTATTGTTTCATTGATAGGTTTTAGATATAGGTATAATATTTATTAATTAATGATAACTCAAGACATTTCCAATACTATGGATAACTTAGAAGATCGGGATCTCATCCAAATAGTGTTTGAGGAGAATTAATAGTGGAATAATGGGAAAAATAGTTAGAGTAGTTATCTACTCACACAATAGATGAAATCAACAAAAAAACAATCCAATCAAAAATGGTGTCTAGTGTGTGGTTACACTTGATTGGAAGAACATGGGAAAATTTCTCAAACTGACAAACACAAGAAATGATGAAGTTGTTGATGGAAGAATTAATTATGCATGGAATTCCATGGGTTTGGTAATTTTTTGAACTGAAAAAGAATGTGACTACCTGGATTCACTTCAAAGTAGTTTCGATAAAGAGATTTGGAGTTGTGGTGGTAAAATAATTAGAAGCTATGACTACTCATACAAAAGAAAAACTTAAAACTGCAAAGGAAATGTAAACTATGGATTCTATGGGGAATTAGAGCTTGTACATATGCATTTTAAAGGTGTAGAACGATGTGTTTGAACTAGCACATAAACCTACTGAACTGACTAGTCACCATGGTCTATATTTTTATTCAACACTATAGTCTGAGAAGAAAAATGGAGATCAATATTAGATGAATATATTTACATCAATGTAGGTTACTATTATTTTTTCTTGTAATCATGAACATATTGGATTATTTCTATTTTTTGTGGGGCGTAAAAGGATTTCATTTCAAGTATGACATTGAAACAGGATCCTATGGAGATACCATTCCAATGAACAACATCTGAATTTATGTAACCTGTTTGGTTGATGAGAAAACCAATAGAAAATATATATTTATATAACTATCTCAATGTGGTGGAAGGATGCAGGGAGGGACATGAGTCTAAAAAGGATACAGTAAGGTTCTTTAAAAGGATATGTGTTAAGAATGAAAAGGCTTAGGACCGAAGGGAATGCATAGATGATCAATAACATTGTACTAAAAAGAGTTTTATCATATTTATCTATTGGTTCAAGTAGCATTTAGATCCCAATTGTATATTTATTTTCCTAATATGGCTATATTTATGGTTTTGTGGTGCGGTAGTAACTACTCTGAGAATCCAGATATAAATTTTTTTGATTGTAGTGGTGACTTCAACAATAGATACAAGAATGTGAATATCCTTTCTAAACATAAGGCTGTTAAGGGAAGTGATTCAGAACATGCCAGTTTAGTTTGTAGCTTTGTGAAACCATTTTTCAAAACCACAGAGCCTATAATAAATCTATGACATTCCAAATAAAATATGCCTCATTGGGAATTCAATTTTGAAAAATAACATGGTGCATTCATATTTTATATCACTAATAGTTTCATAGATAACTCTCTCGGAGAATAAAATAAGAGAAATATTCTAGAAAGATCACTTCAGATGCCTATAAGTTGACAAATTTTGGAATGAATATGCAATTCTTGATAACGAAAATATGCAATTTAAACATGGATGTTATAGTTTCACTAGGAATTATAGATATCATACCTCCTAATGTTTCTAATAATTTTCTATATGTCAAATACAAAATCTAATTGAATAGTCTATTTTCTTTAGTTTTTCCCATAAAAACACAACTAGAGGTGCATGTTTGGATGTGGGGATAGTTCAAATGTCGAGGGGAAATTTGAAATGAAATCCAAATGGGGGATTATTGGGGCAGTGCTTGATGTTTTAAACACTAGTTAAGGAAGATTTCAATTATAAGAATATGAGAGATCATCTAAAATTATTGATTAAGAACAACACTTCCAACATTTGGCTTCAATTGGTATGAAAAACAAAATATTTCTTAAAATTAAGATTCCCTATTGAGTACTTTTTTCCTCTATCTTGGAATGAAATGTGAATAGGAATACCATAATGTTTAAATATCATAAAAAACAATTGGAGGTCAGGTTTCGTGATGTTCTAAAGTGGAAGATGGAATTGTATCAAGCAATTTATATCTATGACAAGGTGGTAGTTCTGTTTGAATTATTTAGTCTTTCCACCATGAGTAAAACTTAAAATTTCAATATAGTTGGGATGATAGGAACATGGGATTTGGTTGTAGATTTAGGGAATAGTGTGGGGTGGTGTTGCATTAGGCATAAGTGAGTGTCTAATAAATGCTAAGAAAATATTGTAAATGGTATTTGAATGTTTTTTCCAACTAGATGAGAGTATGTTGGGGATGATGATGTGTCTCTATTGAAACTGTTGACTTCCATATTCTTTATCATCCACTAATTGAATTGGTCATATCCTACATTTATTTTACACACTTATCCTTCAATGAACAAACCAATGTCGATATAATTGTAGGTGAAAAAATAGATTCCAAGAATCATTTCATTTCAATTTTTACAGTCAGGTATTTGATTTCATGATTCATGTATGTGAAATATATTTAGAAAGACTAAAAAAATGATTTTCTGAAGAAAAATATAGGGGGAGTAGAGAAGAATAAGATAACTCTCATGGTGATATCATAGTAGCCTTATCAACTACAACTAGCATTATGTGGTGAATGAGGAACACAATGCCAGTAAATAGTGGTTTTGTGATGGGGATATAAGAACCTAGTGAGAGGTGGAACCAAGATGTATTCATTAGCTAGTGGTTTTAGTGATTTCGGTAAGATTATAATTTTTCGATGAGAAACTATGAGACAAAAAAATATTTGCAGATGGTTATTGTGACACAAATGAGAGAAGAAAGGGAAAGGATTAAAATGGAGAACATCAATGCAATAATTTCAAGCAAGCTATATAAGACACCCCCTATAAGGAAGTAATAGGAAAAGAAGTGAGATATAAAAACTTCTTAAATATATGTGATCGGTGTGTCAACTGTACATGATAAATGATACATGACTCCTATACCAACATAATAAAAAGGATAATATTAATTATTAACCAAATATAATATATTCCAAATGATCAAGAGAATTATTAATATAAAGGAAAGTACTTCAAATGATATTCCATAAATCGATCTCAAGCTTGTACCAACCACCAATGATCATTATATCCCCTGTATTATCCATGAATACATATGATTCAAACAATAAAACATTTTAAAAATAGAACTACAATCGGTATAATTGATGTAAAACTCACCGTGTAATATACTATACATAGGAAACAAGCCATGTGTGGGGTCCACATTATACACCCACCAAGATCTAATCAACAAAAAAAATTATCAACCCAAAACAACATAAAATTTCATCACACGTCATGAAAAACAATAAATAAATCCAATGAGTAGTACAAATAAACTCAAATTACATGTAATAATGAGATTTAGCGATTTCTAAGTCACCTCTATATGTCTCACATGAAATCCCATCATATAGAAGTGATCACACCATGGTTTTAAACAAAAATACAACCATGATTTTAATTAATATTTTGGATATAAACTACGCTATATCCACAAAAATACCTTTGGTTTGGTTTGTTTTAGTGGTTTAGCGAGACATGAGTTGTCTTTCTTCGATTAAGGTAGTGAGTTTTCTTTCATCATGGAAATTATACCCATGGGATCATGGGTGATTAGGTATTTTTTAGTACACACCTAACAGATCATCCAAAATGTTGGGAGTATGTCTTTAAGTTTGATGGTTGGAAAGTGGATATAATATAAGGCTCACTACCACCCCATGCACCCCCACCTGCAACCCCGCTGCCCACTACACCCCCACCTGCACCCCCCCCCCCCCACCCGCACCCCCACTTACACCCCACTACCACTGGCACCCCCAACACCAGCAACCCCACTATCAATTTAGAAGACGATGATGCAATTGTGGGGTAGTGTTTGCAATGATATTAGTAGTTGACCTCATAAACACAAATGTATATATGAAAGGGAGCCAAAAATACTTATAAAATTTAGGAGCATTCTCAGAATTAAAATATATAAAAAATATTAACCTACATTGTATATGGAAAATATGATAAAATGGTAAAAAATAAATTGATTTGGAATAAATAGACTTGAGGTATACTCAAAATATCCCATCGGAAAACATGTTTTCAAATTTCATTGAAAAAACAAAAATCAAGATTAAAAACTAGACAAATATGTTTGAATGGTGAAAACATAAATTTAAAATAAAAGAAAATAGTAACAACAAAATGAAACCACCAAAAACTTTTACATTCCAGAACCCTCCCAACCGAAACCTATATAGGGATGAAAAAAATAGGGGAATGAGATCTTAAAAATTTATCATTGCTAGTTAAAAATAAACATAATTTTTTAAGAAATGGATTTATCCCCATACCATCCACCAGGGATTCGATTTAAAGTTCTTAGAAGCCATGGTTTTGGCTTTTGAAATTCCATAGCCCAAGATCTTTGGAAACTGCAGCAAAAAATGAAAAATATAAAATATTAATAACTCAATGATATAACCTTAACAGAATAAAAGAAAAACTACCAAAACAAACCTAATGGAAAAAAGAGTACATAAATTTTGATCAATGTTTTAGTTCAATCCCACACACCTAATTTCAAGATATCCTTCACTACGATGGACCATCTAAATCCTTGGTACATAACAACATTCATCCAAGCAAATATAATTTCTACAAATAGGTTAAAGAAAAAATATGTAAGCATATGAAAGACAACATTGATGGAAAAAAGATGTCATTGTCAATAAACTAATAAGCATAGAGGCCTTTGAAATAATCCTGGAGAAAAAAAACAGAACAAGTTCAACTAATCTCATGCATGCAAGAAGTCATAAAATGGATTGAGAAATATTTAGAAAAAATAATAAAAAATTCTCATTTAGCAACTTTGTGATTCATCGATAATGTACTATAGCTGCCACACAATTACTGGTATTATTTAGTTCAAGTGATGAATTCTGTTGTAGTTCGAATAAAATGAGTTTCTAGAAGATTTTTTCACCACCCAAGTTTTTTAATAAGGTAGTATAATCTAGAATAATATATTTATCGAAGAAGGATTTAGTTAAAATCACTCTTATTACTATCTACAGTGATATCACAACAAGAATTGCTAATTCACTTCCTAGAAACAAGAGATTATATATTAATGTATCCTTAAACATTATCATGATTTGTTAAAACTTTGGTACAGGTTAGATAAAAACATCCACAATTTAGGGCCCATGTTTTCTTGGTCCATATGGTCATTTAATTGAGTTTCCTACATATGGAGAAACCATTTTTTTGATAGAACTGAATCGAAGTTTTTGAATTTTTGAATTATAGACCCATCTAAAGATCATTCCTCCCTCCACTCTTGACACTCATTGTTAATAATCATACAAAAATCTTTTGGGTTCTGTATCCACCAACAACAATAATAATCAGACTTCACAATTCTCAAACAACCAATGTCCACAAGAAACATATAAATGGATAATTTTTCCCACGTCAGCATAAATTTTTTATCAAAAATAAATAGAGTAATGTCATTGCATCGTTCTTGAAAGTGAAATTTCAATAATAAGATGGATTCTAGAGTTTCATAAATACAAAAATCTATATTTAATTCATGAACAAAGACTTCTGAATATTTTGGATCATTCTATTTAAAAATAATAATAATGATGAATGTGATGATTATGACGATGAATACATACAAGAAAAATGTTGGCATGACTCTTAGTGAATATGTGTTCTCCTCCATGAAGTTATTCATATTCAACGTCATCAATATATTTATCTCTTATGGGAGTGTAGCATGGGTAAGGGTCCAGAATAGGAACATACAAAACCAAGAGTATTCCGAACAAAACCTATAAAAACACATTAAGAAATGAATAATACTGAAACCTTTTTATTGAGTTAAAATATTTTAAGATTCAATTCTAATGATTTTTTAAAAAAAATCAGTCATCCATTCCATGAAAAAATCCCTTTTAGCTTCCTCTACGAAACTTATGAGTGAATTAAACGAAAATAAAACCATATTATTAGAGAAAACTGTCTTTCAAAATCAGTACTATGCCTTTCAATAAGTACTAAAAATTATTCACGATGTTAAACATTTTAAGGAATTAAGTCCTACCTGATGGAGTACCTCACTAAAGTACACATATAGCTCAGATCTGCAAATCCAGAGAAAAAGGAAGAGCGAGAGAAATCAGAATTCCCCAAGAAAAATATGCAATAATTTTCTTATTTACCGACAAATAGATACACTCAGAGTAGTGACAACAATCCTTAATTAATGGGAATTTTGGTGCCTCAAGGCCAAACAAATACCAATGCCAGCTATTCTATAACAGCATTGAAAATTACACATTTTTATACATATATATCACTGAACAGTGAAATTAATTATAAATTCATAAAGAATTCCTTTCCATGACATAAGAATTCACCAAGAAATCAATCATGGCAAATAGTTTAAGAGGGAATGTCAAGTGCACAATCCTTAATAATTAGGAAAAAGTTTTTATTTTATGAATAACAGAGAAAACCCTCAAGGCTGTAAGACAACTAATCCACAACACACTGTACATGATTCCCAATTCTTTCTGTGAGGTGGTTTTTCTATATTTCATTAGTTCTCTATGAAAAATTCAACAGAAAAATAACACCATTATTTTGAAATTCATATTTCCAAATTTTCCAAGGGATGCGATTCATGAAGTGGTACATTAAACTCAAATACGTACCAACCTTTTAAACATAAACAAGAAAAGAACCAACCTCTTGTAGAACTCTCTTACAAAAATAATGAGATTGAACAGCACACCATATCCATCAAAGGCATTAATAATTGAAAATCATAGATACCACTGTAGCACCAGAATGTAGACCTTAGTTTCTACACCAATCATAAACAGTAGAGAACATCAAGAATGTTCTTTAATGACCAATGAAACCACCTACATGAACACAAGCCCAGTGAAGTCGTGCCACGATAGGAGAGTCTATGCCATGAATTAAGGAACTGTGATGAGGGATAGTAGAACCAAAACTGATGAGGATGAACGAGAGAGGAAAAAAGTGAGGGAGAGAGAGGAAATCCATGAGGGAAGAGAGGAAGGTGTAGTGACTAAGGTCATAAGGGGAGGAGGTCGCCACTGTGAGAGGGTCGAGTGTCGTGGAAGAGGGCACCACTTCTCTGAGAGATTTCATCATGGAGGAGAGGTCATCGAGGAGGAGGGAAATGTGCGATTATAGGGTGTAGATTGGGGGAGGAGGTGGAGCACGATATTGATCGAGAAAAAAGGATAGTTGTGAGATACAAGGGATATAGCCACAATATTTTATTAAAATTGTGGTAATAAATATATATAGCCATAGAATTATAAAACCATTGTTATAGGTCCTTGTATATAGCCTGAATCTCTAGTAGTGTTACCTTTATGGTATGTTTTGGAAAAAATATTTCTTTAGTTTACCAAATGAGGTAATTTATTATTTTTTTTGAAAAAGACTTAGGAGAATGATTTTTTAACTTATATGGAATGGACATATTTTTACACCTTATTTCCATGAATATTACACTACACGATTCCATGAATATTTTCAACTAAATTCTTCTCTTTTAAAATTTAAATACATTTTGAGAAAAGAAACTGTTTATGATGAAGAAAGAATATTTTCTTCAAGAATTATGTTCAAGTGTTTTATCAAAATTATTTTCCATATAAGATTATGCTCTTTAAAATGGGTTTTGTTTCTATACATATTATAATAGTGCTTTTATTGTGTTAATGATTGAATGATAATTTATATTTATTATGTTATGATGGAATGATGTTTAAGTAACACAATTTATTTCATGGTTTATGCTATTATGAATGATTTATGTTTTTGGGGAACATGTAAGAGTGAGTTAATTATGATATGGGTGGGACCTATATCTCCCTCCAATGCATTGGGTAAAGATTTATATCTCATGAGATAGACATGATGGAACAACATGTAAATACAATCCAGTAATATAGTGCTAGAAAAACATGTAAAACCAGTTCAGTAATGGAAATTTTCCACTAGGATGGTCTTGACAATGAGGCTTGACTAATATGAAATTATTTTCTCTGATTATGTGTATCCTGAAAGACATCAGGTCTTATTTTATGATTTTTTGGAATTTTATCCATTTATTATTATGAACTTTTATCCCATGACAGGATATAACAATCTTACATATGCAGGATGAAACTTTCAAATGTTATGTTCTTATGTCTTATGATTATGATATGATTTATAGTTTCCCTGTTTACCCTTACTAATAATTTGAGAAAACCCTTTCATGTGTTTCTTTTCCCCAGGACATGAAGAAGGGTTTTAAGTAATATGTGTTAAAAAGGAGTCTGGTTACAGAGAAATAAGTGGGAGACAATATAGATTTTTTATAAACTAGTTGTTTTTATTTCTTAGTTTCTAAATACACTATACATATAAAGTCCTGTTGTGGATTTATTATATTTTGTAATGAAGATACATCAACATTGATGTAATATCAATCTATGTAATGTATGGTTCATTATACATTTGGTGTGGAAGTATGATGTGATGAAGAACCTTGAAGGTATACCAATAAGATTCTTGATCCTTGAGTCCATACACTTCTAAAAAGAAATGTACGAGGCCCTTTCAGAAGCCTTGATAATCCCTCTCTAGTTAAAAGAAGATGTATATGTTGCAGAGGCATACTACGAAAATGAGGAAGATAAAGATTAATTCTATGCTGCCATCTTGTTTTTCGAAGAGGGTGGGGATTTAATCATTTGGGGGCACATTCACCAGATGGAGATCAATGAACAGTTCAAACATGTGGAGATCACTCACTTTCAGTTCATCACATGTTTGGGGATTAATCTCATTCCAATCCAGAATCTCTATAAAATGGGGCTGAATGAAGTAGACCTGATAACTTTATACCTAATCATTCAAGTTTATAATAGGACTACAGAGAAAAAACATGGAAGGATTAAATTAAAAACCCAATTCATTGGCATGATATCTAGCACATAATTCATGGTAGTCTCAAAAGATACTACCAAAAATGGAGCGACGGTTAGGCCCTTGATTCATTTACATGGAGTAGTATCCTACTTGTACATCGGGGGCCTAATATACTCCCTTAATAGTCAATTAGGCATGATCCAAGGTGATGCATATCCCACTGAGTCATAAAAATGCCTCTACCTAGATATTGTCTATTTCATTATAGAGGGCGAGAATGTTTAGACCAATGAGGTTGAGCGAAAAATATCAGCAACCACTCTGTGATAATTTTTTCATTCTCTCGATTCATTAGATGGAGGCCACACCACTAGATCTAGGAGGTTGTTTCATAGTCTCTAAGAGAAAGGGTTCAAAAATTCGTCAATGTAAGGAACATAAATGGAATATCACATTTTATTACATAAGAAAATATCTGGTGATACTAAAATCTCCCACTCCTATAAGGTACTGGGAGGTTTTACCTATGCCCACCACTTTACATCACTCCCCACATGCTCCCTAGATAATGTTTGAATCATCAAAAATCAACTCTACACCATTACATTGAAATTTTGTGTGGACCCCATAGTTGAAAACATGATGTAATTGGATTCAAATCCTATGTCTCCATGGTTTTAGTAGTTTATAAACCCCAAAGTGAGGATTCTTTGTCTGATTGAGCTGGAAACATTGACCCCACTAAGTTAGATAGTCTAGATGAACATCTTCCTTCTTATTCTCATGCATAAAATGATGAAATTTATTTGGAAGACACTCCTATTATATTTGAAGTGAAGTTCTACACCACCAGGTATGAGTTGATTCAGTTGATCCTCGGTACCAAGGATGATATGAGGCTGATTCTTGAAAATGAACCTATCCACCCAGAGGAGAAATATATGTATGTGGCCATCATTAAGCAGTATTGTGACATATTTCCTAGGAGAAATCATGAAAATCTAGGACAGGATCCACATATATCCATCCACCATCTTGGTGTTTAGGGGAGTCATCAGGGGTTCATGAAACCTCCAAGAAAAATTCACCACTCTCATACTTCCATGGTCGAGGTCGAGGTTGATAAGCTTATAAAATAAAAATTCATTTGGGATGTAATGTACCCTAAATTTCTAGCTAACATCATCCAAGATAGGAAGATTAATGTGTAGATTAGAGTTTGTATCGACATCCCAAACATCAGCAGCCACTTCTCGAAGGATGGTTTTCCCTTTCCGTTTAATAAGTTGTTGATCGATGATATATATGGGTTGCAAGAACTCTATATTATAGATGGATACTCCATGTACAACCATATCTAGATGTCCCTGAAGGATAAGGAGTATACCACCTTTGGGGTTCCTAAAGGTCACTATTCCTACAAGTCAAATCCCATAAGTCTGATGAAATTAGGATCCACTTATCAGAGGTCCATTCACCCCATCTTCAAACAAATACCCATGATTTTAGTGGAATGATATGTGGATGACTTGGTTTTCAAATCCCATCAGTGTTAGGAAAATATAAAATTCCTTGATAAGGTTTTCAAATTCCTCTAATCCTAGCATTTTTTATGAACACTTTAAAGTGTGTATTCAGGGTTACCCTTGGGAAATTTCATGGAATCTTCATCAGATATATATTCATAAAGATATACCCAGTTATGATCAAGGACGTTAGCCAAATTCCCTCTCCATAAACCATCGGATTCTCAAAGGCCTCCAAGACCACTTATCCAATATATGTAGGTTCATCCAGAATCTATACTACTAGTGTAATCCAGTTTTGAGGTTCACAAAAAAAGGCATAGCTAACCAGTGGGATGAATAATGTTAGTCCACCTTTTATGAAATCATGTTGTATCTTCTAAAACTTCCAGTTTTTATGTCTAACATCTCCAAGATGCCTCTAGTCCACTACGTGACCACCCAAGAATGGTCCCTCAGTTCCCTTCTCTACTAGAATAATTATGAGGGAAAATAGAAAATTTATACCATATCACATGAATGGACCTCAATATAGAGAACAAAAAATTCCCCACTGATAAGAGTTGCTTCGCACTAGTTTTTGTAGTGAATATCTTGTGGCATCACCTTTAGAATCAAATGATACAACTAGTATCCCAAGTGGGCCCACTAAATTATATCCCAAATCACCCCATACTGATGGGATGACTTTAAAAACATGGATGTGATTATTCATCTTTTGGACATCATATTAATTTCATAGAAAGATGTCAAGCATTAGGCATTGGCATGATTTTTGGCCTCCCATATGGCACCCAAAAAATTTCCCCTGGATGTACATTTCTTATATGAGGCCATCCTATAGTTGACCATGCAATATTATTTTGTAATATTGACTTCAATGGTGCATCTTGAATCCCAACATGAAGGAAGATTAATAATTACAAGCTCAATAGAGTGGGCCTGGGGATCATCTTCATCACCCCGACAGAATTTGTCCTACCATACTTACTCTTATTGTCATAAGGACACACCAACAATGAGTCAAAGTATCAGTCTCTCATTATATGTCTCATGATATCCCTCATTATAGAATTACCCCACCCACATTTGATGGGAGACTGTGAGTTAGTAATCATATAGATTAATGGTGATTACATATTTAGAAATATAGAGATTATTCCCCTCCTAGATAACTCATTCCATTTAATGGACTAGTTTAATCCTCCATCATATATAAGTCATGTCCATAAGTAACCAAAAGGTTGAGTCACTGCCTTGGAATTTTTAGCCTCATCCCTTTTAGAGGATGACTAGGATGTCAAACTCATTCACATTCCACATCATTGGGTCATCATTCTCATCATTTCAAATTATGATAGGAAGCAGGTGAACCAAATAGTTTTTTATTATTCTTTGTTAGGACCCCTAGGTTCCCCCATAGTAGGGGAACACCTATCTAGATGTCTGATTATGTTGATTATATCCAGCATGGAACTCTCCCACTAGATCGATACGAGATAGAGAAAATTTATCAGTGTGTAGTTTAGTTTACCCATTATAGTAGGACTAACCTTGAATAAAAAATATAACGATGTGTGTTTGATGGAATTATCCTCAATTTATTTTATGGATTTGATATTCCACATGGAATGAAAGAAGTTAACGCTTGGTTTTGTGGTTCCCATCAATTGGGGTCGTAGCTCTCCCACTAGATTTAGAGGCTACACTACATTTGACCCTCCATATTAAAATACTGGATGGAGTAATCCCAGAGGTTCCATGAATTTCAGATCCATGAATACTTTTTGCATTGAATACCAAATACCATTCCAACCACCAAGTATTATTGGCCCTTTATTGTATGAGTACTCGATGTTGTAAGACTATATCCACCAGGGACATCCCACTAGTGCAGGTTCTTTATGAATGGTATGTACTTATTCTCTAGGTGGGGAGAAGTGATTCCCCTCAACTAAGTCATGTCCAGATCTATGATAGATTTCATGATCTCCCTCATCATCCATCAATGTAGAGTCCATCTTTCCATTCTCATAGACAATTGTACCAAATTCCAAACTGATGATATAAAAACATTTTACACCATGTACATTATCTTGTCAAACCATACTTCCAACTACCACACATATGAAAATGGAAAGATCAAGGCATTGAAATAAACCCTCTATAACATTTTTCATAAGATGGTATACCAAAACAAGAATAATTGGCCAGAAAAGATCCCCAATGCCCTCTTGACCTGTCAAAAAAAGAAATGGAATTCCACTCAGGTGACTCCATATCCCCAAATGTACAAAATATAGGTATTCCTTCCCTTTGAGTTCTAGTTTCCATCATTCCGAAAAATAGTCTACGATTATAAGACATCAGAAATAATAATAAAATTACATATAGCTAAGATATAATCCCACAAATAGAATAGGTATTAAGCCTTTCATAATCTAGAGATGCACTAGAACATGATAGTGTGAGACTTCAAAAAGAAGGTATTCATCCACAAATTCCTTTAGGGTGACACAATAATGGTTCTAAAAATTACAATGATTCTTGGAAAGAAACCGTCAATGTTTGAGACCATGTGGTAAGGTCTTTACATTATTCACAGGGTCTATTCCAATGGTGCATACTCTTTGAATACTATAGAAAGAGTTCATATTACACCTCTCACCAATGTCAAGATTCATAAAATAGTATTTTTCATGAGGATCAAGAAATATCCATCATTCTATTTTCATGGAATTAAACTTCCCAACAACCATTGTATCAGTTGCATGATGTTAAAATATTAGGAAACAACTTGGTCACATGAAGTTCAAATCTTGTATTTTTTTTTTCAAATCTATGAGTCCTTAAACTAATGAAACAATATGTCTTAATGTAATTACATTTAACCGTGTGGTAAGTCAAATCTTTAAGGCCTTAAACGAATATCCTCTCTATGGTCCAAAAATCCTGAGCTTAAATGGTCTGAGAGTCATCTTGATAGTGTGGTGTGTGGAATTGGATCCCATTAGCCTCATTTACATTGGGTTTTTCACTTATCTCTACAAAAAATATTCATTTTATTTTCACCTTGTGTCCATGTTATAGGACCTTAACCTATTTGCGACACCTGGATCCTTATCCTCCCTCATGATTCACATCCTTAACATTAAAATTAATAATTTTATTAAAATAATAGTACAAGATGGGAGTAGACCATGGTGGAATAAAATAATGAATCCCAAGGGTAACACCTCTATAAATGAAGATACATCCAGGTGGAAGATAACGAGGGGTAGAGAAGTAGATGTTGGATCTTTCCATATTAAATATTGAGGCCAAAAAATATGCCACCTTATTCGCCTCAGAGTAAGAGTGAAACAATGTAGTGGAGTCAACAATAAGATCCTTGCATATGCTGATGTGATAAATGAATGACCGAGGAACAATGATCCATCCCTGAAGATAGTGAAGGATAATTACTAAATTAGTGTCCAAATAGGACAGGTTAATGTTATTTCTACAAAAAAACTCCAATGCATCCCTCATAGCACATGCCTTCGCCAACAAGGAATCACATTGACCATAATATGCACTGAAGGCAACAATAACTGAGCCCATAGAATCATGAAACAACCCTCATCCATGAATAATACCGTTATAGAATGTCATGTAATAATTTAGCTAGAACCCCCTTTACAAAGAATTCCAGCATATCCAACACCCTTGAGGGTGTCTACCCTGTCTAGTAGACGAAGTGCAATCCGTGTGCCTGAAGTTCTAGAGGGAGGGGACCAAATCCAGGCTGTTGAGAAGAGGCAAAATATGGGATTACAAGAAGTGATTCCTAGTATCCACCATCCTTCAGGTCTAAAAAATCCCCTCACGACAAGTCATATTTTATACTTCCCATAAGAACATGAAACCTAAAATCAGAAGCAGAATTAATGTTTTATCTTCAGGGTAGTGTTATTTTGGTCCAAAAATATATAGATGGAGAAAATAACAACCATTACAGTCTATATTCATAACACAAGTAAATTTTCCCAGGATGTTTCATAGGTGAGTATCCTAGTCTCATTCAAGTAATAAACAAGAGACTGAATCTTCAAGAGGGAATCCACAATAGTTATACAATGAAATAGTCAGCATACCCTGTCACCTAACATGCTCATCAGTGTGGATACCGACATCTCAAATCATCCAAAGGATAAAATTAAACTTAAGAGGGAACTTTATACACCAAATAAGTGATCCAAATTATTCATGGTTTGTTGAGACATGAACCACATTATGATACAACTTTATAAATATGAAACACATGTATGGGTATTTCAGAAATCACAAAAACGCATATCCTCATTAATATGGATATTTTTTTACAGAACATTCTACTGGTCGTTTAGTATTGAATTATTTTTTAATGGATGAGAACTATATTTCCTAAAATTAATATCATAAATAGGGAATCTAGGAAATTTGAGGAGAAAACCATCCCAATTATGCCTCTAGAATAGGATCTCATCTCAACCAATAATCAGTCACGAGTTGGAATGAAGAAGAATGATACGTGTAACACCCCGAGATTTTATGAAAAATATTCTTTTTAATTTTATTGATGTGTTGTGTTGTACGTTACAACAAATGAGTCTTTCAATACACGCAACCCTAACTTGGCTTCATTACACGCAATTGCGACCTTCCTCGGTAGCGTGTGTTGTACGCAATACCGAGTTTCACTAAACAACGATATGTTATTAAAATATTATTAAAACTAGCCGTTATGAATAGTAATAACCAGTTATTAAATTTTTTTAAATTTTATCTTTCAAAATCGACTTAATTTTTGGATTCGGAATATCGAAATTAGCCTAGGGTGAAATTTTGGTATTTTTCGGAAAAATTTCAATTTTTGATGAATAGTGAAAACACTAGGTTACTATTTAAAAACCGACTTTTTATTTAAATAATTATTTATTTTAATTAAATTTATTTTAGGTCAAAATTGACACATAATACATATATAAGTTCAATGAAATTCATAGGAGTCATTTTATAATAATTTCAGATATATAAAAATTTTATTGAACTTTTGACCGTCTTTTACCCACCTCATAGGAGAATTTGCAAATTTACATAAAACATAATTTTACCGCTTTTGTGAATAGAATTTCAAAATACTGAGAGACACGGTTGATTTCAGTAAGTAAAATTTGGTTCAATGAGATGAAAATAATTTTTGGTGAATAGTAACTTTTTACTTTTATTTACCACGGTTAAAAGTAAATAGGGTAATTAAGTGTAAAAATGATATTATTATTACCATAACACATGTACTAATTCTATTGGATAAGTTTAATTCGACCAAAAACAACATTAGAAAGAATATATGACCATTTAGGCCCACTTGGATTAGATTAGGATATTTAATATTAATTTATTTAATGAAGGGTTAAAATAGTTAAAATCAACGTTTAATAAGTAAATCATTTTTAATATTGGGTTATACATAAGATAAATTAGACTATAAATATTCATTAGAAATATAAAAATATTTCATAGATAATGGTATTTTATTTATAATTTTGAGACATTAAATAATTTAATTTATTTTTGACACAATGATGATGTAGTAATTATCTTATTACTGAAATAATGACATAATTGATGTTATAAATACCCCAATAAATATAATTTGAGACTTTTTATGAATTACACAAATTTTATAGGTTAATATGACATGTTAGTATTGATTTAGTTAAATTTTTTCGAACTAATCAATTTTTATGATTTTCAGAAAAATCAATTACCAAATAGTGTCAAAATTGACATAAAATAGTTTTTAAAACAAATATTATATTATTAATTTTTTTTATTCCTAAAAATATAAGTTTCGGAAAAATGACTCATATAAGGTTATATATATTAATAATAAACATCTTGGGGTTCTTTTGGATTGTTATAGTAAGTTTTTTAACCATATAGTGTAAGAAAACAAGAAGACATGATAAAAGTAAAATTATTTAACTTAAGGATAAATCTAAATGATATGGTTAAAATAGAAACCTAAACTTTTCTAAATTCTATTGGATGGATTTCGACCAATACCCACCTTAGAATATAAGTAAATCATTTTGGAGCTTTTAAAAACCAAATATGACTTTATAATAAAATAATATATTTTGTTTTTCCAAAAGTTCCCCTCTCCTCCCTTATAAAAGGGCACCTCCTCCCTCTCTTCCTCACACCACATTGAGCCTTCCTTCTCGGCCAAAACCAGACAAAGTCTCTTATAAAATTACCTAGAAACATCCTAGAGGTTATGGTCTTCTTAAAAGACCAATTTTAGTGCCCTAAGATGAGTTCTCAAAGAGGTGCTTCAAAGAAGAGGTAATGTCCGTTACCGATTCTTCCAACTTTATTTCTTTTTCCACTTATTCTTATTTAGTTGTTTCATCATGAAGTAATAACATTAGTATAAATCATATAATGATATGTTATTATAAGTATGAAACTACCCTATTTCTCCATCTATCCATCCTACGGAAAACGAAATCACCACGCGTGCGCACGTACGGAATACCGTCTCCACGCCATGGTGAAATCTATTTTTCCACCAACACATTAATGGATGGGTATAATGGTGTAAACAATAACGATATATAGTTATTATAACATCATACTGATTCTGATATATTATACCATCCACTCTGATTTTATTCAATAATTATGGGAACGATATCATCGCTCGTGCGTACGTACAGACTATCGTCTCCACGACACGATGAGATTCATTCTCCATGTTAACCATACATGAATGATCATATAGTATATATAATAATGAAATATAGAAAATAATAATGCTACTGGATTTATGTATATATATATATTTATGTCATCTATTTATTTTCATTCAATTCAATAAGGAAACGAAAACAGCGTTCATGCGTACGTACGGCCTACCGTCTCCGTGAACGGTGTATTTCATTTCTTTTATAGATCTATAATATAGATATGTATATGATGAATATATATTATATATAAATAATTTTTTACATTCTGGAATTATTTAAATTAGGATATAAGTAATAATATCAATAACGACAAGTCAAAACACATACGATAAATGAAATGATTTTAACCAAAATGCTGCTTTAACATGGAATTTAAAAAAGAACGGGTAATATAAAGTCATAAGTGAAAGATATATGATATCATAACAATTAATATGATTATTTAATAATTCAATGACATTATTTAAATCATTATAGATGAGTTTCGGATACGTACGAAGTATATCGGACCTAAGTTAAGGGAAATATCACAATCTCATTTTTATCCATGATTATTTATACTTTGGAATTTACTGGGGTGTATTTTATCATTCGCATCCATGTTTGCTCAATATGTTATATTATTTCCATCCAACTACAATTGTTTAAATCCAATTTTACCCTTTGGTGAGTTTTTAGAAAAATATATGAAAGTAATCTTTTGTCGTTTTTCATACGAGGTACTTTTTGACTTTTCTGACAAAAGTACGAGAAGAATGTTTTTTGAACTTATACGACATGAATGGATTTTTAAAACATTATTTCCAAGAGTCTTCCTTTACAAGTTTTCATGTTTATTTTTAATCAACTTCTTTTAGTTTAAAATTGTATGACTTGTTAAAAAAGGAAAACTGTTTTTGAAGTAGAAATGATATTTTCCTCATGAATGGAGTTCAAGTGTTTTATCAAAATTATTTTCCATCGAAGATACTAAAGGGTTATATTTCTATCCCTATTATTATATTGATTTGATTATGATGTGATGAAATTATTTTTATGAATTACTTTATCTTATATCAATTTATTTATGATGTCACGATGTTTTAGAATCCCATTTTTATTACATGGGTCATGCTACGATGTATGGTTTATGATTTTGTGGAACACATAAGAAAGGTATCATTATGAGATGGGTGGGACCTATATCTCCCTCCAATGCATTGGGTAAAGATTTATATCACATGACATAGACATGGATGGAATGGTAAGTTAATCCAGTTCAGTAATACAGCACTAGAACGAAGAGTGAACTCGATTTAGAAAGGGACTTCGTCTACTAAGATGGTCTTGGCAGTAATGCCTTGGCAACTATGGAAATAATATCATGTGCTTAATGGTTGCCACAATCACATGTTTTATTCCCATGCTATTTTATCCTGATTAATGTTTCTTTATGATCTACGGCTTATGTTCTTCCATGTTTTATGTCATTACTCAAGATTTTGTTGTTTAAACATTATGTTCATGTTTATAAGTTCAAATGTACATGATTTGTTTTATTTTATCCATGCTTACCCTTACTGAGAATTTGAGATCACCCTTTATATTTTTTCTTTTCCCCAGGATATAAAGAAAGGTTTTAGGTAAGAAAACAAAATGGGAAGATCTTTATGGGAGATGTTGAAGATCTTTCACCACGATTAGAAGATTACGTTCCGAGTTTCCAATGACAATAAACTATTACGGTCCTTGTGTGTCTGTTTTTGTTATGTATTAAGTATTCCGAAAAAGTAATGTAATGTCCATGTACGTCACGCTCTGGGTCTCTAAAGTTGGTATCAGAGGAAAGGTTTAGTCAACCTTTGTAAACTAGGATGCAAAAACGTTAGTGAGATCCCTAGAGATATTTCTAAGGTATGTCTAGGGATGTACCTAAGGATAAGTATACGTATAGGATATAGTCCTAAAACTACGGTAACAATCTTTGAATTTAACCTAAGATGTTAGATATTGAGGAAACTCCCCCTTTACTATGTTGTTTTCCCTAGCATGATTTTTGCCTCCCACACTATTCTTTTTGGGTTTTAGAAAATGGTTGGAAACAGGAAGATTCACGATAATGGAGGATATGATAGACAATGGAATGATATTCTTCATGAGAAACCAAATGAAAAGGGATTTTGAAGTCCAAACATCGTTATTATGCCTAATCAGCAATCTCATAAAATGATCAATAGTCTAAACTTTGGTAAGTTTCCCGACTCAGATAATAAGAGAAAGATGGAGTTTCATGATGATCATAGAGGAAAGAAAGTTCAATTTCCCTCATTTAAATCATGTGGGAAGAGGCATCATGGGGATTGTTTCAAAGGAACTATAAGATGCTTTGGGTGTTTAAAAGAAGGACACAAAGCCAGTAAGTGAAAAGGAAAAGGTTCAGTTAACACCATGGACAAGGATAATGGTATTGCTACGACATCAACAATGATTAGATGTTTTAAATATGGAATGTACCGGCATTATGCAACCAAATTCCCTAAGGTAAAATCTCATGAAGAGAATCAGCATGGTCATATGGGTAGTATTTATGTGGATGATGATGAGGAGAGTACAAATGATATATGAGTAGAAAGAAGTGTTGAAGTTTAGTCAGTTGTTTTAGAAGGTAGTGGAATGATTGTATGTTTATCGAGAGTTATGTAGTATAGTTAATGGTACTATGGAATAAAGAATCATCTATGTATTGTTACACTATTGGTTTTTCTAAAGTATTTGAAAGTATATGTTCAATGGACCCAGTAACCATGGAAGGTTATTCAGATATTTTTGGAAAGTAGATGATATGCGTATAATGAAGGAATACGAAGATAATGAGATGTTTGATTGTATTCATGAGCTCATGATTAATATAAGGACTAAGTGATATCATGGTTTGAGTATATAGAATTTTAAGGATTTTGGTATGTGGAAAGTGTTAACTTTTAAATGCATTCATGTTTTCACTAAGGTTCAATGGGTATTCATTTTTCAAGAGAATACATTATTAAGGCCTTAAAATGTTTGGAATGTGACCAACAAGACATATCTTATGATATATGGGGATCAACGATGGTATTAACATGCTTGGTATATGAAATCTCTGGTAATCGTTTTCACTATATTATGAGAGTGGACTGGAGTATTATGGATAAGCATAAAGATTGGAATGGATTATGTTTGACATAAGTTAGTATTGTTTAAGGATAGAAGTTTTTTCGATATTATATAGTTTTATAAAAAGGAAAACCTAGAGGACAGGTGACAGCCCATCGCGTCGGACAAGGCTGTGGGAATCCAACCCACAACCGAAGTGCGACTGGCCTTTATCGCCTACCACTGGCCTACAGGAAGTCCCTCGTTAGCATAAACTAGTTTTATTTTATTAAGCGGTATGATATATGAAGTATAAGTTCATTTTTGGAACCATATTCGATTAATCTAACCATAAAATGGACTTATAACTTTTGCTAACATTTTTTTGAAACAGATGGAATGACCCATCATTCTATCACATGATCTCCTAACACATCACGAATAACAAATTCAACTTCATTTCATTAAGGGATGAAGTATAAATTGTTCAATTCACAAACAAAAGTGAGATTGCACCAAAATCATGTATGTATTTATTTTAACTCATCAAATTTAGGGAAATGATCTTGAAGACCAAAAATGATGTCCTAGTTCCCTTATATCCGATGAATCAAATGGTACCATAAATCACCACAAATCTATAGCTTTGTGATTGTTGGATTTTTCATATCCATGTTCTCTACCACTCTCCATCAGAACATGATGGTTAGGTTTCTCTTCCATATCCATATTTTCACCTATGTTCTCCTATGTGGAAACCTAGTGATTAGTTAATTTGGGTAACCATTATGTTTCATAATTTAGTTTTTAAGGATTTTTTCTGGTATTCCTTTTTATGATGTGGGGTTCTATTAAAGAATCTTTTGATTAGTAAACCATTTATAACCCCGATAAATTTTGAGGGCGAAATTCATTTTAAGGGGGGTAGAATGTAACACCCCAAGATTTTATGAAAAATATTCCTTTTAATTTTATTGATGTCTTGTGTTGTACATTACAACAAAGGAGTCTTGCACAACATGCAACCCAAACTTGGCTACATTACATGCAATCGTGACCTTCCTCGATAGCGTGTGTTGTACGCAATACCGAGTTTCACTAAACAACAATATGCTATTAATATATTATTAAAACTAGCCGTTATGAATAGTAATAACCAATTTTTTAAATTTTTTTAAATTTTATCTTTCAAAATGGACTTTATTTTTGGATTCGGAAAATCGAAATTATCCTAGGGTGAAATTAAGGTATTTTTCAGAAAACATTCAATTTTTCATGAATAGTGAAAAAACTGGGTTACTATTTAAAAACCGACTTTTTATTTAAATAATTATTCATTTTATTCAAATTTATTTTAGGTCAAATTTGACACATAATACCTATATATGTTCAATGTAATTCATTGGAGTCATTTATAATTTTAGATATATAAAAATTTTATTGAACTTTTGACCGTGTTTTACCCACCTCCTTAGAGAATTTGCAAATTTACAAAAAAAAATTAATTTTACCGCTTTTGTGAATGGAATTTCAAAAATCTGAGAGACACGACTTATGTCAGTAAGTAAAATGTGGTTCAATGAGATAAAAATAATATTTTGTGAATAGTAACTTTTTACTTTTATTTACCACGGTTAAAAGTAAATAGGGTAATTAAGGGTAAAAATGATATTATTATTATGCTATCACATGTACTAATTTTATTGGAATAGTGTAATTCGACCAAAAACAACCTTATGAATAAAAGATGACCATTTAGGCCCACTTGGATTAGATTAGGACATTTAATATTAATTTATTTATAGAAGGGTTAAAATAGTTAAAATCAAAGTTTAATAAGTAAATAATTATTAATATAGGATTATTCATAAGATATATTCTACTATAAATATTTATTAGAAAGATAAAACTATTTCCTATATAATGGTATTTTATTTATAATTTTTAGACATTAAATAATTTAATTTATTAATGACCCAAAGATGATGAAGTAATTATCTTATCAATAAAATATTGACATAATTGATGTTATAAATACCCAAATAAATGTAATTTGAGACTTTTTATGAATTACTCTAATTTTATAGGTTAATATGACATGTTAGTATTGATTTAATTAACTTTTTTCTATCTAATGGTTCGGTTATGATTTTCACAAAAATCAATTACCAAATAGTGTCAAAATTGACATAAAATAGTTTTTAAAACAAATATTATATTATTAATTGTTATTTTGTTCCTAAAAATCTAAGGTTCGAAACAATTACTAATATAAGGTTTTATATATTAATAATAAACAAGTTTGGGTTCATTTGGATTTTTATAGTATGTTTATTAACCTTATAGTGTAAGAAAACAAGAAGACACGGTAAAAGTAAAATTATTTAACGTAAGGTTAAATCTAAATGATAATGCTAAAATAGAAACCTAAACTTGCCTAAATTATATTGGATGAATTTCGACCCATCCCCACATTAGCTTCAAAATAAATAAATTTGGAGCTATTAAAAACCGAATATGACTTTATAATAAAATAATATTTTTAGTTTTTCCAAAGGGGCCCCTCTCCTCCCTTATAAAAGGGAACCACCTCCCTCTCTTCCTCACACCACATTGTGCCTTCATGCTCGGGCAACACCTGCAAAATTCTCTTCTAAACTTCCCTATAAACATCATAGAGGTCCTGGTCTTCTTCAAAGACCAATTTTAGTGCCCTAAGAGTAGTTCTCAAAGAGGCGCTTCAAAGAAGAGGTAATGTCCATTACAGATTCTTTCAACTTTATTTCTTCTTCCACTTCTTCTTCTTTAGTTGTTTCATTATGAAGTAATAACATCAGTATACATCATATACTGATATGTTATTATAAGTATGAAACTACCCTATTTCACCATCAATCCATCCTACGGAAAACGAAATCACCACACGTGCGTACGTACGGAATACCGTCTCCACGTCGTGGTGAAATCAATTTTTCCACCAACACCTTACATGGATGGGTATAATGGTGTAAAGAATAACTATATATGGTTATTATAACATCATACTGATTCTGATATATTATACCATCCACTCCAATTTTATTCAATAATTATGGGAACCATATCATCACACGTGCGTACGTACGGACTACCGTCTCCACGACGCGATGAGATTCATTCTCCCTTCTAACCATACATGAATGATCATATAGTTTATATAATAATTAAATATATGAAATAATAATGCTACTGTATTTATGTATATATATATTTATGTCATATATTTAGTTTCATTCAATTCAATAAGGAAACGAAAACAGCGTTCATGCGTACGTACGACCTACCGTCTCCATGAACGGTGTATTTCATTCCTTTTATCGATCTATAATATACATATGTATATGATGAATATATATTATATATAAATCATTTTTTACATTCTTTAATTATGTAAATCAGGATATAAGGAATAATATCAAGAACGAAAAGTCGAAACACATATGATAAATGAAATGATTTTACCCAAAATGCTGCTTTAACATGGAATTTACAAAAGAACGGGTAATATAAAGTAATAAGTGAAACATATATGATATAATAACAATTAATATGATTCTATAATAAGTCAATGACATTATTTAAATCATTATACATGAGGTTCGGATACTTACGAATCATATCAGACCTAAGGTAAGGGAAATATCACAATCTCATTTTTATCCGAGATTGTTTATACTTTGGAATTTACTGGGGTGTATTTTATCATCCACATCCATGTTTCCTCAATATGTAATATTATTTACATCCACATACAATTTTTTAAATCCAATTTTACCCTTCTGTGTGTTTTTAGTAAAATATATGGAAGGAACCTTTTGTCGTTTTTCGTACGAGGTACTTTTTGACTTTTCCGACAATAGTACAAGAAGAATGTTTTTTAACTTATACGGCGTGAATGGATTTTTAAAACATTATTTCCAAGAGGCTTCCTTTACAGGTTTTCAAGTTTATTTTTAATCAACTTCTTTTACTTTAGAATTGTATGACATGTTAAGAAAGGAAAAGTGTTTTTGAAGTTGAAAGGATATTTTCCTAAAGAATGGAGTTCAAGTGTTTTATCAAAATTATTTTACATTTAAGATAATAAAGGTTTCTGTTTCTATCCCTATTATTTCATTGATTTTATTATGTTGTGATGAAATTATTTTTATGAATTCCTTCATCTTATATGAATTGTTTTATGATGTCACGATGTTTAAGAATCCCATTTTTATTACATGGGTTATGCTATGATGTATGGTTTATGATTTTGTGGACCACATAAGAATGGTATCATTATGAGATGGGTGGGACCTATATCTCCCTACAATGCATTGGGTAAAGATTTATATCTCATGAGACAGACATGGCTGGAACGGTAAGTTAATCTAGTTCAGTAATACTGGACTGGAACAAGGAGTGAACTCGATTCAGAAAGGGACTTTATCCACTAAGATGGTCTTGGCAGCAATGCCTTGGCTACTATTGAAATCATATCATGTTCTTAATGGTTTACACAATGACATGTTTTATTCTCATGCTATTTTATCATGATTAATGTTTCTTTATGATCTATTCCTTATGTTCTTCCATGTTTTATGTCATTGCTCAAGATTTTGTTGTCTAAACATTATGTTCATATTTTTAAGTTCAAATGTATATGATTTGATTTATTTTATCCATGCATACCCTTAATGAGAATTTGAGCTCACCCTTTATATGTTTTCTTTTCCCCAGGATATAAAGAAAGGTTTTAGGTATGAAAACAAAAGGGGATGTTCTTTATGGGATATTTTGAATATCTTTCACCACGATTAGAAGATTACATTCCAAGTTTCCAAAGACACTAAAATATTACGGTCCTTGTGTGTCTGTTTTTGTTATGTATTAAGTATTCCTCAAAAGTAATGTACTATCTGTGTATGTCAAGCTTTGGGTCTCTCCAATATGATCCCTGATTTTTTGAAAGTAATTGGACACTATTCCATTTTTTAACCAATGCTGAAGCCATACTTCTTCATGATGAAACATACCCAATGATTCCGAACATCAACAACTTCTTAGGAAAATTGTGGTTTCATGTTATGCATGATGGTTGTAACATCTGTGGGATTGATTCCAACATCATCAAAATGTCTGTCAAGTCCACCCCAGGGGGACCAGCGACACATCCCATTAGAATGATCATCCTAAATGGAACCCATCATAAGTTTCCCAATCTCCATGATCACCTCTTTGGTGACCATGCATTCTAATAGCATATACATAAGAATGGAGGATAAAAAATTATTTACAAGGGTGATCTAGCCACCAAAATATAGGAAGTGGTTCTAACTATTATTAATCATGCTAGAAATATTATCGACAAACCCCGCATAATGTTGAATATGAATCCTATAGGGGGATACCAGAACTCAATGTTATTACATGGGTAAATTCTTCATGTGGATACCTAATATGTCCTCAATAATAGAGATCCATCTCTGAGGGAAGGAAGATGGAAGAAAAATACTACTTTTTAGATACCCAACCCGCTGGCCAGTCCACTTGCTGTAATGCTTCATAATTTTATTAAAACCTCAAAGGGATATTCTATTTCTATTAAAAAACACCATTTTATCCACAAGAATAATATGAGATAGGACTATAAAAAAAACCCTTCTACAAAAGGGTCGAATATCACAAAATAGAATAATATGATTTAAATATCTGTTCAAAGAATCTTGTTCTATAATAAAAAGAGTGGGTGAAAGTGGGTCAATGTGTCTAAGTTCTCTAACCATCTTTAGAGAACCATAATTCATACCCATGAAAGGGATTTCTATCCAGAGAGAGCTGCAAAATTGAAAAATGAGGTTCTTTACCTAGTTGGAGAAACCCATACAACCCATCACCATAAGAATGAAATTCCTTTCATGTTTATCATATAATTCATCCGTGTCAAATTTTATGATGACATTAGAACCCATAGGATTCACATTGAGATCACCAACCATTTCATTAGAACCCTAGTCTTGTCATGTGCGGTTATAGACCCTATATTTCAAACGTGGTCAACATCTGATCAATTTCTATTAGTTTACAACATTATCCAGGTCTCGAAAGTCTATGTTTACCTACTTTCCACCTCTCCTTGTCTTGGTGGAATTATAATACACTTTGTGTCACCCCTCAGTTCATTTTCACACGCAGATTAAAAAAGGTTAGTTTCACTGCAACATTTTCAACATGGTATCTCCTCACCCCTTCTATGTGCCTCTATGTGTCAAGGAAATCCCATCACCATTAATTTTTTCGAAAATTTATAATGACTCATGTGAGATTATGAGATTTTTTTGGGTGTGTACTGGAGTGATATATCTTTAAAAAATATCCTCAGGTCCAAACAATATGACCATAAACTAGGAGTTCATGTTTAACCTTAATGATATTAAACTATATGCAAGTCCTATTAGGAATATGTTGTACGGTGCATGCCTTCTTGTCCTTTATTCAAATTGGGTTTTTCAATGAATCATTCTACCTATATACATTTGAGAAGATCACAGTTTCTGATGTCTATGACCATAAACTAGGTGCAAAAGTCCATGCATCACATCATGAAAATATGTGTGAGTATTCCCTAGGAATGTGTTACACACATTGGATCTCCTTGGTCCTCATTCACATTGGGTTATTCCTTTCATTCCACAAAAATATCTTTTAGTTAAATTCATCACACCGGGGACCAATAACTATGACCTTAAACTAAAAGTTTGAGTCCAAGCATAATGAATTTAAACTATTTTCATGTCCCCACAAAAATATGTGCTGCGAAATGGGCCTCATTGGTCCTCACTAACATCATGTTCTTCAATTCACCACACTGAAAATATATTCTTGGGATACTCAACATTTTTATCATATGATGTTAAAATGAGATCATACCCAATTTTAAACTAGGATTACTCTGAATAATAGATGATCATTTATACATTCCCCGAAAAAGGGCTTCCCACAATAACATTGGGATTCCCCAATTCCCTTACCCGTGAGGATCAGCCCTATCAATGTCTATCTTTTACCATGTCATTTACTAATACTATGTATACATTGATTCTCAATGTTATGGGATATGTATAGACACCAATACTTATTATATTTAATAACAACCACAAATTTTTCAATTATTTGGCCCTTGGTTTTTTCCACTTGGGTTCCCATGGGGCCAAAATCACCTTAGTCCAAGAATCACTATTTTAATCTTTGTGTCAGTATTATTAAATATATGATTTAAAGTGTTGGGACTCTTTGGATTCATTTATATTGGGTATGTCATGAAACCATATTACACATATCCATTTGAGACACCGAACCTATGATCCAAACTCTATGAACTTCATCTATGATCCCATGTTCCAAGATTTAAGACCTTAAACTGATATCCAACCTATGGTTCAAGCGTTACATCCTTAATCTCTTTTTATACCCTATATTTTCAGTTGTAGGAATTAAAACTAAAAATTCTAAAATCTTTATTTCACAACATTAAACTATGGTTTTACCCCATTTTAAAATTGGATGTCCCATATGATACATATGGGATTTTCAACAAGTATTACCTTATCCTCCAAACATGTGATACCCCATGAATATTGTGGAATGCATCAATACCATTACAAAATATGATTTCAACCACAAGTGTTGTCTCCTATAGCATTGTATCTTTAGAACAATTTTTTTATTGATTCAAATCTTCCTACGATACGTATCAAAGCCCAAACTTTTCATTTATAGGATCAACAAAAATACATGAACCCCTATCCCCTTGGGCGTAGTTACAGGCCAATCACTGTGACATTGAACTGTATTCTTTTCATTTGAAGGTGTGTATGTGGTACATAAGCCTCTTTGTATCCATTAACGGTGGTTTATTTCACTTCTGTTCCATATAGAGACCCTTGAAGAAAACATCTCTCAAGTCCAAGTATCATGGATTTAAAATGTATTTATTATAGACATAGTCTATGCATTATGAAGATAAACAATGTGATGTTTTTTTCTATATATTGGTGTGGTTCACAAGAATCCTTGGTCCGCATTCAAATTATGTTTTACCTCTTTCATTCAGCATGAGTACCCTTGAATAAAACACTTTTACATTCCATGAATTATGACATTAAATGACCACCTATAGACTATGTTACATGACTCTAAACTGTTTTCCATCATCTGGACCATATCACCATAAATTGTGCTCAACTATCTTTTGGATTAGTTCACATTGTGAAGTTACTTTTTGGATCATTCATGTAGAGTTTTAATAATTACAGAACATGAACATCCTTGAACCCACTTTCATCGCATGGTTAAAATCGTTGGACCTCAAACTATGTGCATTCACCTCTAGAACTACATTAGGCCTAATTCACAAACTTATGAGATATATATTGACTTATATAATTTCTATCTATAGGACCATATATATATCCACCAAAAATCCATTTTATATTCTCATTGGAATCACCCAAAAAATCCAATGGGCCTCCTTCTAGGTATAAGTCCAATTTAATTAAATTGATCCATCAGCATGCTAGGATTCCCTACTAGCCATATATTTGGATGTAATATCCTAGTGTATGATTTTAAACTAATGTATTACCCAAAAACAATTTAGGATACCCATGAATATGAGATTATCCTACCATATGTCAAACTAGGATACCCAATATGGAAAATATAGTATGAAAAAAATACTTACATCGTCACCACAAAATATAAAACCATATCCTTAACTCATATAAATTTAGGATGCCTAAAATTCAAGTATTAGAAGATTAAATACATTCATTCAATAGGGTACCTCCTAATTAGCATTGGTATTCTAACAATACATGTTTCATTGTCTATGAATCATGGCCTCAAAATTCATTATATCCTCCCCATTCATTTTTTATGGAATATGGCCCTTCCCAGATTCTACTCCTATCTGGTAAATACACTTTTATGCCACACCGAAAAACTATGGGAACCCAATGGTTCAAAATATATGAACTTAAAATTGGAGTCTATGTCCAATTATCAAAACTCTAAAGTATGTTCAAAGACTAATAGGAATCTTTTGATTGGAAGTGGGCCTCCCTGGCCATCAATCATGTTGGGTTTGTTAACTCGGCACACTAAAAATATCTATTTGAAGCACCCTATGATTAGAACTCTATAAACATAATATAGATGTCCATGGTCAAGAATATATGACCTTAAACTATGATTATGGACAAAACAAAACGACCTTAATCTATTGGTGATAGGTCTAAACTCTATAACATTAAACTGAAATCCCTAGCCCATGAAATATGAAATTACATTTTATGAGACCCACCCAAGATTTTGTTTCTTAGTGTGAATTCCCCTATTATATTACACTAATTTGTCCTCACTCTCACAGATGAGTGGGTATCATTCACATTGCTTCTCTTAATCCCTTTTTCATGATGCTAACTGTGACTCTACCTCTACAATGAACACAAGATTCTTTCTTGACCTAACATGAGGAATAAATGATGGGAAGATAAACACATAATCCCCATATACTATGTTTCCTAGTCACGTGAAGTTAAACTATGTAATGAATCTAGATCAATTGACATTAAACAATACTATTCCACATCCTCATATTATGACATTAAACTATGTGTCTGATGTCCTCACCAGACATAGTTAAACTATGTGTCCAATATACTCATTACATGACGTAAACTCCAATAAATTTTATTCCTTCACCCAATATCCCCTTTCCTCTTATTCTTTTCATCATCTTCATCATTCACCTATCTATCAATCAGCATCTGAGATGATTTGTCACCTAGAATATGAGTTTAAATTTTCCTTAGACTGATACACCTACACCAATGTGCTCTACAAAACATTTTCATAATTTTAAGAGTGTTCGAATACATTTGAACATTACATCATATCATATCCACTCTCTGTGTTCCCCCCATTTGGATCCTCGTCCTCTACCATGGTTGAAGGGAACCCCTAACGACACAGTTCTTAGATACACTGGGTCACATACCATTCTAGGCCAACCTATTGAAGAACATTGAATAACATTACGAGACATTTTCCTTGTTTCAAATTTATTTAGTGGTTAACCATTATTTATTTTTCCCCATTATAAGACAATAATACAAATGTTGTGTCTCAAATGTGGTCCGCATTTATCATATATCATTATGAAACCCTCGTTGTGTTTATGTTTTTTGGAATTGTGATTCACCCTCACCATTCCCCTTTTCTCAGGAAAAATTCAACACCCCTATAGTTACCCCATTCGTGCACTAGAGCATATTATAAAATCAAACTGGTTGCTCCAATATCCCCATTATCCATCTACAACTCTCTTATCTAAGACACTATCATATAAATTAGTAGTCAAATTTTCACCAATTATTTCTCACACCATGCACGAATCACATGAGTTTATGGATTGATCATTGGTTATCTCATAAATATGGTTGAATTGTAAACAATGAAACATGTTTAACCATGAATAAATCAAACAAGGATAATTTTTAGGGGACCAACCACATATTGGAGGATCTCCTTTGAAACAGTGCTGCTTCATATCACTATTAATGATCATGCACTTGATCTCAGCCATCCTTTGCTGAGTGACATCTAATAACCACTTCTACTCAATTGTGTCTTATTTGTCTTCATCATCCTATGGGAAGATATATTTCACATAGATACACTACTAGTTTCACTCAGAGTGGGAGTAACCTGCTCAGAATGTCACCCCTACCACCATGGCCTCAACAACCACATACTGAGATTTTAGACTTTTGATAATCTCAAACTAAGAAATAGTGACCACCAAGTGATCTTGTTCTAGCTCCTCCAAGAGGGTTATCTATCCTTAATCTTCCTAGAGGGCCTTAGATACACCTGAATTATGTCTTATACATTAAAGTTCAAGAGATTTCAATTCAACATGCACCCACTCCTTGATAAATTCCTAGGACATTTTATGGAGGATGATGACTCCACCCAACCAGTACCAAGGATGACTAGCCAAGGGTGGAGATATCCCACTAAGTTTGGAAGGTCACCTATTTTGGTGTGGTTGACTATGTTCCACATGAATCTCTATTCCATAATACAGATGATTTAGTTATCTTTTGAGACATCTGATCTAGGATCGTCAAAATCTTCTTATGTCATGGGCTCATTATTGGGGAAGATAACCAATATATCATCAAATAGATAATTCAGGTGTAGTTGTTCAATCATTATTTGATGAAAATATACTCTTAGGATCAGGTCAATGTTAAACTCTCCACCTATAGAAGAATCATCCACTACACCTTATGTCACTTCTTAGGTGGATGTGATTTCCCTATCTCTCTCAGCTTCCCATGTTGGTTGCGCGACCTCGTCTTTAACCCATGGAACCAACACTACTTGAAATTCCAAGAAAAGCACATCCAATGCATCCTCCCCATTACATTATCTTTTATAACTATTTCCACCTCTTCCATTATGACTTTAGCTCCAATGACCATCTCTAGTGGTTCCTGTATGATCAGCTCTGAACCAAGGATCCCCCTACATGCCCTATATTGGGTGTTACCTTGACCCCCTCCATCGATGTCATTGTAATGACCCAAACCTTTTGAATAGTATTTTAATTTACAGTTAACGATTTAATAGAGATGTTAATGGTTAATGCAGAAATAAGATTCGATGGCTTCATCCAGTAGACTAGAACCTTATAAAGCCCACTTATCAGAGCCTGGGAAGGAGGTGGAATCTTTGGGCTTCGCATTAGATCAAGTCCAAGCTGAACTCCAGCGTGTCAAGCTTGAACAGAGTCACCTACGGGAGAAGTTCAACATAGTGGAGATTACTACTAGGGAAATGTTATGTGAGACTCCCCGAGATTCTCTCGCCTTAGCACACAATACACTTAGGTCTTATGCTAGTGTTATAAGGGGCTATGTAACGAGACCGTAACTACTTTGTGTAATCTTTTGAGATAAATAAAATTGTGATTTCTTCCTTTAGTAAAGTTTGTGAATTTTCTGATGTCCAGATAAAAATAGGAAGTATTTTATTGTTGAATTTTAGAAAAAGAATATTTTTAAAATATTCATGTATATTTTAAATTATTAAAAATGTGTAATGATATTCAAAAAATGGTCTTCTACAGTTGTGTTCAGTATAAAATTTAGAGTCTAACAAGATCAACTTAATTTTTGGTGAATTGTAAATTATGAATAGTGATTTTACGCTTAGGATTAGTAATGTGACCAAATGGATTAGTAATATCACTTAAAGAAAGTATTAATATAATTTAGGCACCTTGATTAGGTAATGTGATTCAATATAATAGGTAAATAACAGTTTCATAAATTATTAGTTAAGTATTAGATTTTTTTGGGTAAATAGTGTTTTTATTTAAAAATTAATTTAAAAATATTTAAAAAATTATTTTTACAAAATGGAGTTCATTTTTTAATTCAGAGCATCGATATTATGTTAAGATGAATTTTGGGGATTTTTCTGAAGAAAATGAATTTTTAGTGAATAGTGAAAATACAGTTTTTGGGTTTCGGTATGTTTAATGACATCATAACCGCATCATGATGATGTCATGAGATATTTTAAATGATTTTAGACTTGTGAATAGTAAGATAAGGTATGAGGTATCCCAAGTGGCCAAAACCATTAGGAAATACCACTTGTTTTGCCAGTACCACCAATTAGGTGTCCCTTGGCCATTAATGCCTTGTCCCCTCACTTTCCCTATAAATACCAAGCCATTATCTCATTCTTTCAATTAAAAAATCCTTCTCAACGAAGTTTGGGTCTCCTTACCTTCCATGGAGTCCTCCCATGGTGCCCTAAATCTCTCAAGATCCCAACCATTGAGTTTTAAGAGTTACGTTTTAAGGTAAGGGATTCTACCTCTCTCTTTCTTTCCAAGTACTCTCTTTTATGTCATTTCTTTTATGCTCCATGTTCTTATGTTGTAGTATGTTCTTTTATATTCATCATACTATCATTTACATGTTCATTTGATGATATATCCCCTATTTCTCTCATCAATTCATTTTTGGATGTTTTAAGGGACGTCGTTAGGCTACCGAATTTTGATAAGAGAAATCTTATTTTTGTCTTCCTTCCATGTTTTTCATTTCATATGGTATGTATTTAAAATTTCATTACCATGTTCATATATCCTTTATATTATGTCCCTCTACTATTTTATGTATCATTTATGAGTGGGTGACCCAAGTCCCCTCTCTTTTTAATATTTCCTAAAACCCTGTAATATAGCCGTTATGCTGCAGAATTTTCGTCTCAAAATGCCTCCATATTTTTCTTAAATTATTATATTTTATTAAGTGAATACTCCAATATCTTTCATCTACAAGTGTATTCACATATATATCAAAATTTACTATTTTAAATTCTGGTATTTACATACATGAAAATAACTTTCCTTTTATGTTGGTTTAAAGTGACATAATGATCATGTCTTTAAAGCAGTTTTTAAAACGTTATGACTATGAAATGAAACCCATTTCATTTATGATATATGGGTTTTTATGAAATTATTGATCATTATATATGTGGATCTCATTATAATAAAGACAAATTAAGGGTGCGCCCTGATAGCACTCCAATGCATTGGGTAAAGAATCAATCTCTAGAGATGACCATTTTTAACGATGCCTTGGTGAATAACCTTGGTAATTTTTAATGACACCTTGGGGATGTACCTTGGTGAAACAAAAATCATTGTCTATGTTAAATGCTATAGTCACATCTTCATGTTATGAAACACGTTATTTTTATTATGATATGCCTCATGATCTCTTTCTCATGCCCTAATGTTATTTATCATAACCTTATTGATATATCTAAAGTTCAAATGTAAAATGTTTCTCTTGTTTCCCTTACTGGGCCTTCTGCTCACCCTTTTCTTTGATGTGTGCTCCAAGGTTATGAGATTCTGTAATGAAATTAGGTTGAACAAATTGAGAATCCATTCAAGTGTTTAATAAGAATTATTTATGTTTTTTTCATGTATTATGTTCCAGTTTTCCAAGACACTAAACCTTAACGATCCTCGGTTTTGTAAAATGTAATGAAAAGTAATGTTATAAAAATACGGGATTCCATAGTTGGAATAAAATTCCAGTTTAGTTATTTGGGGAAATTAGGGTATTAAATCATTAGGAATAACTCTATATAAAAGTTTAAAAATAGTAAATCTTCCTGGTATTTTGGTGAGTATTGAGGTAGAGGTTTATCAAACAAATACATCCATGTCGGGATACGAGTAGGTAGAGGTGGCTCTAACAAAGATGTACATAGGGGTAAAACCCAAAAACACCGCTTTGAGCTAGACTAGAATGGGAACTGGTGCACGACAAAAGGCCTTGATGCACTCTTAGTTACGACACTCCTGGGGGATATGTTTGGTTAATCACAAGATTTTTATGAATCATTATGAAGGAATTATAGAGAAATATAATTTAAGCATGATATTTTAAGGCATATAATCCCTTATAGTCAAAAGATTCATAAAAAAAATAAGATTCTCACTAAGGTTTTATTCTTTTAGAAAATGGCGGGCAACAGAAGGAACCGTGCAAATGGTGACTGCAATGCACCATGTGCTGATGACCCTCCGATGGAAGCTGGAATGGAAACATTCATGTGCATGATGAACCAATTGACTCATGTTATAGGAAAAAACTTGAATCAAGATGAGAGGCCAATCTCACCATGAATGGAACAACATTCTGTTGAGTCCTTTATTTGTCAAAGACCACCAACCATTAGTGGATCAACTGACCCATTGGTTGAGGAACAATGGATAAGCTCTATTGAACAAATATTTTCTGTACTCCATTGTTTGGAATAAGAAAAAGTCACCCTTGTTTTTTACCACCAGGAGGGAGGAGCTGATCAGTGGTGGTCACTGGTCAAAAACACGAATCCAAGAGGAGAGATGGATGCTATAGAGTGGGAAGAGTTCAGAGGAATATTCTTTAGTAATTATTTCCCTCGTTCCATGAGAACGTGAATGGAGAAGGAGTTTCTCGAGATGAAGTAGAAGGAGAATGAATCTGTCAGAAGCTATGAGATGAACTTCACCCAACCTTCACGATATACCTCTAGCTTTGTCATGGATCCAAATGGTAAGGTTGATAGATTATTCAGTGGGCTGAGACCACATCTGCGGAAGAATCTAGCCAACCGAGACTATGATTGCTATGAGGAAATCATGCGGAGTGCTATTAAAGTAGAACTGGTGTTTGGTGAGACAGATTGGTCTCAAAAATCTAACGAAAAGAAGAGATCTCTAAACCAAGGCTTGGAAGAAGCTTTGATCAGGAAATGGGAGGAAAGCAAATGCAACTTGCCACATGCAATAAATGTGGGAAGAAGCATTCTGGGCACTGCTTGATCGGAAGTGGAAAGTTCTACAAGTGTGGAAGAGGAGGCCAAATTACTCGGAATTTTTGTAGTGAGGTGAAGCCTCAACTCCCCAACACTAACGACAGAGTAAAGATGGTTATGGACCTACCCAAAGTCCAATGCTTCATGTCTAGACAGCTTGGACACTTTTCTAATCATTGTACAAATCCAAAGGCAGTGGAGGTAAATCACCATCAACCTCAGCAATGGCCAGGGGAGTAAGGTCATGCTTTTCCTATCACAACAATTGAAGTTGAAGCTCTGAATGACGTGGTAGCATGTACTCTTGTTGTCCTCTCAAAACTAGAAAGTACTTTGTTTGATTCTGGTTCTACGCATTCCCTTATTTCCTCTATGTTTTCAAAGAATATAGAATCAATCCCCGAACTGCTAGAGGTAGAGTTGTCAGTCAAGACTCCAAGTGGGATTATCCATGCATAAAAAGTGTTTAGAGACTATAGTGTTTACTTTAATTAGTACAATCTTATCGCAAATCTAGTAGTCATTCCCATGATGGAATTCGACGTTATACTAGGGATGGACTGGCTCTCAAATTATAATGATAAGATCAAATGCAGAAGTAAGGAAATATCAGTAGTTTTGAATGAATGACCTACAATTTTCTTCCAAGGAGAGATATTCCGACCGGATCCTTGATTAGAAGCAACTCATATATCCTTCTTTATAGGGTTAATCAGTGACGATGAAGAACAAAATGGAAGTATAAAAATAGAAGATGTTATGATTGTTCAGGAATACAAGGATGTATTTAATGAGGAGTTACATGGACCTCCCCCAGAAAGAGAGGTAGAGTTCTCCATTAAACTCATACATCGATCTCAACTGATATCAAAACACCATATATAATGGAAAATGTGGAGCTAGAGGAGTCAAAGAAACAACTCCAGGACTTGTTGGAGAAGGGTTTTATCCGACCGAGTGTGTCTCCTTGGGGAGCACCAGTTCACATTGTGAAGAAGAAGGATGGATCAATGTGACTATGCATTGATTATAGAGAACTGAACGGGATCACAATGAAGAAAAAATACCCTCTTCCATGAATTGATGATTTACTTGAACAAATTCATGGGGATCAATTCTTCTCCAAGATTGATCTTCGATCTGGTTATCATCAACTGAGGGTGAAGATTGGAGATATTCCAAAGACTGCCTTCCGATCAAGATATGGGCATTATGAGTTTCCTGTTATGCACTTCGGCTTAAATAATGCTCATTCTATTTTCATGGATTTGATGAAAAGATTATTTAAGGACTACCTTGAAAACTTTGTGGTAGTTTTTATTGATGATATTTTGATATATTTAAAAATTCATGAGGAACATGAAGATCATATGAGGGTCATTTTGCAAACTCTACGGAAGGAGAGGATCTGTGGAAAGTTCAAAAAGTGTCAGTTTTGGTTACAACAAGTGGATTTCTTGGGGCACACCATACCCAATGAAGGAATCTATGTTGAACCTGCAAAGACAATGTTGTGGTGGAGTGGTCTCAACCCACAACTAAAACTGTGATTTGTAGTTTCCTTGGTTTAACAGGACATTGTAGCAGGTTTGTGGAAATCATTTCATGAATTTCTAATCCACTAACCAAGTTGACTCAAAAAGAGGTAAAATTCATCTGGACAAAGGAATGAGAGGAATGATCTCAAGAGCTGAAGAAGAGATTGGTTACTGCACCTGTGTTAACACTACCCTCTATCCGAGAAGGATTTTTTATTTTCAGCGATGCATCTCTAAAAGGGCTTGGGTGCGTCCTCATAAAAACTAACACGGTCATTGCTTATGCATCTTGACAGTTAGACATACATGGGAATAATTATCCTACGTATGATCTAGAGATAGCGGATGTTGTTTTTTCTCTAAAGATATATAGTCACTATATTTATGGGGAGAAATGTGATATATACACCGACCACCAAAGTGTAATGTATATTCTCATGCAGAAAGAATTGAACATGAGACAAAGGATATGGTTGGATTTTATTAAAGACTATTATTGTTCAATTCATTATCACCCTGGAAGAGAAAACAAAGTTACATATGCGTTAAAAAGGAAAGACCCTGTTGTTCTGACAACAATGAGGATCCTAGGTGATCCCTTGATTGGGGATCTAGTAAAACTAGACATGGGAATTTTAAGGTAAGGGACTTCATCAACCTTATCCCAAATGATTTCTCAACCTTCATTACTAGAGATGATCAAGAAGGCTAAAAAACAAGATCTTTTGTTACGGGAGAAGTTTGAGGATGTGAAGGATGGGAAGTTTCCTGATTTCAATATTGATCAAGAAGGTGTATTAAAATTCTGTAGAAGAGAATTTCTTCCATCTATTCCGGAGATAAAGAAATAACTGATGGATGAAGCTCATAGCTCTACTTTATCTATAAACCTGGGATGCAATAAAATGTATAGAGAATATAGTGATCTTTATTGGTGGGATAACATGAAGAGGGAGATTGCTGATTACACTACAAGGTGTCTGGTGTTTCAACAAGTAAAGGAAGAATGACAACTTCTTAAGGGGGTGTAGAGACCCGAATCTTGACATACATAGATATTACATTACTTTTGTGGAATACATAACAAAAACAGACACACAAGGACTGTAATAGTTTAGTGTCTTTGGAAACTTGAAATGTAATCTTCTAATCGTGGTGAAAGATCTTCAAAATTTCCCATAAAGATCTTTCACATTTTGTTTTCTTACCTAAAACCTTTATTTTAATCTTGGGGTAAAATAAAACATAAAAAGGGTGATCTCAAATGCTCAGTAAGGGTAAACAAAAGAAATATCAATCACATCATATTCATAAGAACATAACATTTTGGAAATATTACCCTGTAAAAGAGATCAAAATTTCATAAAATGGGATAAATCATGGTAGTGAAATGTAATCACAATAATAATAACTTAAAACATGAAACTTTGTGGATAAAAACATAATCATAGAGAATCATTTCTTATTATTCAAGACCCATTGCCATGAATATCTTAGTGGACAAAGTCCATTTCTGAACCGAGTTCATTCCTCGTTTCAGTCATGTTTCACTAAACCGGTTTAACCTGCCGTTCTAGCCATGTCTATCTCATGAGATATAAAATCTTTACCCAATGCATTGGAGGGAGATATAGGTCCCACCCAACTCATAAAGACACCATTCTAATGTGTGCCACAAAATCAAAAAAATCATACATCATTGCATAACCGATGTAATAAAAATGGGATTATTAAACATCGTGATATCTTAAAACAATCCATATAAGATAATGGAATTCATAAAAATAATTCCATCACAACATAATCAAATCAATTTAATAATAGGGATAGAAATGGAACCCTTTATTATCTTATATGGAAAATAATTTTGATAAAATACTTGAACTCCATTCTTGAGGAAAATATCCTTTCTACTTCAAAAACACTTTTCCTTTCTTAACATGTCATACAATTATAAACTAAAAGAAGTTGATTAAAAATAAACTTGTAAACTTGTAAAGGAAGCTTCTTGGAAATAATGTTTTAAAAATCCATTCATCCCATATAAGTTAAAAAAACATTCTTCTCGTACTTTTGTCAGAAAAGTCAAAAAGTACCTCATATGAAAACTGACAAAAGATTACTTTCATATCTTTTACTAAAAACTCATCGAATGGTAAAATTGGATTTAAACAATTTTATGTGGATGGAAATAATATTACCTATTGAGGAAACATGAATGTGGATGATAAAATACACCACATTAAATACCAAAGTATAAACAATCTTGGATAAAATTGAGATTGTGATATTTTCCCTTACCTTAGGTCCGATTTGCTTCGTAAGTGTCTGAACCTCCTGTATAATGATTTAAATAATTTCATTGACTTATTTCAGAATCATACTCATTGTTATGATATCATATATGGTCATATTCTTTGCTTATTAGTAGTAATATTTCATTGCTACTTGTTATTCGAGTGTTTATTACTTTTTGTTCTTATGCGTGTTTTGTCAAATAAATTATCATTCTTCTGTTTAGGTTATAGATACCTCATTTACAGAATGGTATTAGTGTAATATATATCATATTTATTCACTCAATTGATTTATGTAATCATTATACAATGAAAATCATGTAGAACGAGTCACATCACATCATAGAGACGGTATTCCGTACGTACGCACGAGCGATGATATCGTTCCCATGATCGTGAAGTTGTAATGGAGTGTATGTATAATATTTCAGAATAAATATCACTTTACTATAATCATCTATAGTTATTATCTACACCATTATACCCATCCATGTATGGTGGTGGTGGAAAATAGATTACACCACGGCGTGGAGACGGTATTTCGTATGTACACACGCGCGGTGATTTCATTTTCTGTATGATGGATAGATGGTGAAATAGGGTTGTTTCAAACCTAAAATAACATATCATTATATGAGTGATACTGATGTTTTTACTTCATAATGAAACAACTAAATAAGAAGAAGTGGAAGAAGAAATAATGTTGAAAGGATCGGTAACAGACATTACCTCTTCTTTGAAGCGCCTCTTTGAGACCTCCTCTTATGGAACTAAATTTGGTCTTTGAAGAAGAGCAGGACCTCTAGGATGTTTCTAGCGAAGTGGAGAGGATAAATTGGCAGGTTTTGGCCGAGCTTTAAGGCTCAAAGTGGTGTGAGGAAGAGAGGGAGGATGTTCCCTTTTATAAGGGATGAGAGGGGCACCTTTGGAAAAACTAAAAATATTATTTTATTATGAAGCCATATTCGGTATTAAATAGCTCAAAATTGATTTATTTCAAAGCTAAGGTGGGGATGGGTCGAAAGCCTCTCATCCAATAGAATTTGGACAAGTTTAGTTTACTATTTTAACCTCATCATTAACTTTAAGTTAGATAATTTTACTTTTACCATTTATTTTTGTGTTCTTACACAATAAGGTTAATAAAATTACTATAACATGCCAAAAGAACCACAAGTTATTTATTATCAATATATATAACTTTATATAAGTCATTTGGCCGAACCTTACATTTTTAGAAATAAAATAACAATTAATAATATAATATTTGTTTTAAAAACTATTTTATGTCAATTTTGACACTATTTAGTAATTGATTTTTGTAAAAATCATAACAGAATGATTAGTTCGAAAAAAGTTAATTAAATAAATACTAACATGTCCTATTAACCTATAAAATTTGTGTAATTCATAAAAAGTGTCAAATTACATTTATTTGGGAATTTATAACATAAATTATGTCAATATTTCATTAATAAGATAATTACTACATCATATTTGTGTCATCAATAAATTAAATTATTTAATGTCTAAAAATTAAAAATAAAATACCATTATGTAGGAAATCTTTTTAAATTTCTAATGAATATTTATAGTCGAATATATCTTATGTATAACCCTATATTAAAAATTATTTACTTATTAAACTTTGATTTTAACTATTTTAACCCTTCTTTAAATAAATTAATAATAAATTTCCTAATCTAATCCAAGTGGGCCTAAATGGTCATATTTTATTCCTAAGGTTGTTTTTTTGTTGAATTAAAATTATCCAATAGAATTAGGACATGTGTTAGGGTAATAATAATATCATTTTTACCCTTAATTACCCTATTTACTTTTAACTGTGGTGAATAAAAGTAAAAAGTTACTATTCACCAAAAATTATTTTCGTCTCATTGAACCAAATTTAACTTACTGACATCAACCGTGTCTCTCAGATTTTTCTAATTCCACTCACAGATGCGGTAAAATTATGTTTTATGTAAATTTGCAAATTCCCCCAGGAGGTGGGTAAAAGAATGTGTAAAGTTCAATAAACTTTTTATATATCTAAAATTATAATAAAATTACTCCAATGAATTACATTGAACTTATATAGGTATTATGTATCAATTTTGACGTAAAATAAATTTAAATAAAATAAATTATTATTTAAATAAAAAGTCTGTTTTTAAATAGTAACCCAGTGTTTTCACTATTAATCAAAAATTGAAAGTTTCCAGAAAAATACCAAAAATTAGGCCTAAGCTATATTTGATATTATGAATTCAAAAATGATGTCTATTTTAACAAATTCAAAACATATCAGTTGCATTAATTAATTTAAAAATTAATTCCCGTTGTCAAAACAAATAGGGTGTTCTTAAGAGATAATAACTATCAAAAGATTGACACTTGTTTTTGTTTGGTTTAAATGTGAAATTACATCCAATGACCATCATTGTATTAAATTGTAAAAATATATTCTAAATATACTTTAAAACCAATAAAATTAATAATTTATCACTATTAATTATTTCGATTAAAAAAGTTTTTTTAAATAAAATTTACTAATTTTCACTATTCATCAAAATATGAAAGTTATCCGAAAAGTACCAAAATTTCACCCTAATCTAATTTCGATATTCCGAATCCAAAAATGAAGTCCATTTTGAAAGGTAAATTTTTTAAAATTTCAAAAAGTGGGTATTACTATTCATAACAGCCAGATCATTATAATATTATAAAAATATCTCGTTTAGTAAAACTCGGTATTGCGTACTATACATGATATTGAAGAATTTTGTGATTGCGTGTAATGCAAGGAAAGTCAGGGATGCGTGTTGTGAAAGATCCTTTTGGAGTAGCGTATAACACAAGACATTAATGAAACTAAAAAGAATATTTTTCATAAAATCTTGGGTTGTTACATTCTACCCCCCTTAAAATGAATTTCGCCCTCGAAATTCGTCGGGGTTATAAATAGTTTACTACTCGAAAGTTTCTTTAATAGAAATCCACATCGTAAAAATGAATACCAAAACTTGGCTTTAAAAACTAAAGTATGAAACATAACGGTTACCCAAATTAACTCATCACTGGGATTCCACGTAGGAGAACATAGGTGAAAATATTGATATGGAAGAAAAATCTAACCATCAAGTTCTGATGGAGAGTGGTAGAGAACATGGCTATGAAAAAGCCAACAATCACAAAGCCATAAATATGTGACGATCTAAGGTACCAAATGATTCATCGGATATAAGAGCACTAGGACAACATTTTTGGTTTTCAAGATCATTTCCCTAAAGATGGTGAAATTGGAATTAGAAGAAATACATTTGTGATTTTGGTACAGTCTTACCATTGGTCATTATTTGGAAAATTTCTACTTCATCTCTTAAATAAATGAAGTTGAATTTGTCATTCGTGATGTGTTAGCAGATCATGTGATAGAATTATTGGTCATTCCATCTATCTCAAACAAAAGGTTAGAAAAGTTATCAAAAATACATAAGTCCATCTATAGTGAGATTAATCATATATGGTTCCTAAAATGGACTTATACTTCATATATCATACTACTTAATATAATAAAACTAGTTTCTACTAAATAGGGACTTCCTGTAGGCCAGTGGTAGGCGATAAAGGCCAGTCGCACTTCGGTTGTGGGTTCGATTCCCACAGCATTGTCTGACACGATGGGCTGTCACCCATCCTAAATGTTGTCCTTTTTCTAATACTACATTAGTATAACATCCAATCAATAATATAGAAAAAACTTCTATCCCTAAACAATACAAACTTATTTCCAACATAATCCATTCCAATATTTAGGCTTATCCAAAATACTGCTGTCCAATCTCATATTATAGTGAAAACGATTACCAAAGAGTTCATATAACAAGCATGTTAATACCATCGTTGATCCACATATATCATGAGATATGTCTTTTTGGTCACATTCCAAAAATTTTAAGGCCTTAATCATGTATTCTCTAGAAAAATGAATACCCATTGAATCTTAGTGAAAACATGAGTGCTGTCAAATGTTAACTCTTTTCACATACCAAAACCTCAAACCATGATTTAACTATTTCCTTATATCAGTCACGAGCTCATTAATACTTTCAAACATTTCATTTTCTCCTTATCCCTTTATTATGCGCATATCATCTATTTTGCAAAAATATCTCAATCACTTTCCATGGTTACTGGTACCATAAAATTATTGAAAACCATAATAGACCAATACATAAATATTCCAATATTCCATGATACTATATACAACATTATTTTGGAATATCATTACATAAAAACTTAATCATTCCACCACATCGTTGTCATATTCAACATTACCAATAGTGATCGCATGTGAATTCCCTTTGTCCTTTGACTTAAGTGGTTTCTCATGTCGATCATCACTAACCCTTGGATTAGGGCATTTATTAGCATAATGCCCCATTTCCTTGCACTTGAAGCATTGAAGTGTTGGTGGTGCGTTCTCTGCAGTCTTTTCTTTATTAAAATCATTAGAAACCCTTTTTTCCATTACTTCGACACTCAGCTTCTCAATGTCCTTCTTTTTCACACATAAAACATTTTCTAGTCCCTTTACGATAATCTCCACCATGCTTCTTTCCACACTTTGAGCATAAGGAAACATTCATCTTTTTTCCACCATTATTCTAAGATTTCTCCTTGAACTCCATCTTTCGTTTCTTATCAAAACTATGAGATGGATAAGTAACACCAACTTCCATTTATACCTTGATAACACAACACACTGTTTCTTCATAGTTACTAAAGTCTCTTATAGATAATTCCCTTCTATGATTTGGTTTTAAGCCACTGAATAATCGATGAACTTTACTTTCAGGGTGGATGATAAATCCAGATGCATACCTTGCAAGCCTTGTAAAATTCGCTTCGTATACACCAACAGATTCATCATCCTTTTGTTTTAGTTCAAGAAAATCATTCTCCATCTTTGTTCGAATAATATGAGGGAATTACTTATTGAAAAATATGTTATTGAACTCATACCATTCCATGGACTCAATTTCATCTCTTGGCCTCGTATTCTTGATAAGATTCCACCATTGATCAGCTTCACCTTCCAAACGATATACTGCTAAGATGACTTTATCATGTTCAAAACATTGAAGAACTGAAAATATCTTTTCAGTGGTACTGATCCATTGTTCGAAAACAAGTGGATCAGAAGACCCACTGAAAGAAGGTGGACATTGCCTCATGAAGGACTCAATAGAATATTGTTCCCTTCTCTGCTCAATTGGAAGTCCAGATTGATTCATAGCTTGTGTAAGATTAGCAACAAGATTTTTCACTCCATATCCCATAACATTTGTCTGTTCAGGAGGACAATCATTGAATTGCTTATTGCATTGATCAACACGGTTCCTTCAAGTTCCAGCCATCATCTAAAACCCAAAAAGAATAGTGTGAGAGGAAAAAATCTTACTAGAGAAAACAACATAATAAAGGGGGAGTACCTTCAATATCTAACATCTTATGATTAACTCTAATATCTTTACCATAATTCTAGGACTATAACCTATACTTATACTTAACCTTAGGGTGATCCCTAGACATACCTTAGAAATATCCCTAGGTATCTCACTAAAGTTCTCGCATCCTAGTTTCTAATGGTTGACTAAACCTTTCCTCTGATACCAAATGTAGAGGCCCGAAGCTTGACGTACATAGATATTACATTACTTTTGCGGAATACATAACAGAAACAGACACACAAGGACCGTAATATTTTAGTGTTTTTGGAAACTTGGAACGTAATCTTCTAATCATGGTGAAAGATCTTCAACATCTCCAATGAAGATCGTCCACTTTTTGTTTTCTTACCTAAAACCTTTCATTTAATAATGGGGGAAAATAAAACATAAAAAGGGTGAGCTCAAATTCTCTGTAAGGGTAAACAAAATAAATATCAATCACATCATATTCATAAGAACATAATATTTTGGAAATCTTACCCTGCAAAAGAGATCAAAATTTCATAACATGAGATAAATCATGGTAGTGAAATGTAATCACAATAATCATAACTTAAAACATGAAGCTTTTTGGAATACACACATAATCATAGAGAATCATTTCTTATTAGTCAAGACTCATTGCCAATACTATCGTAGTGGACAAAGTCCATTTCTGAACCGAGTTCATTCCTCATTTCAGTCCTGTTTCATTGAACCGGTTTAACCTGCCGTTCTAGCCATGTCTATCTCATAAGATATAAAAGATTTACCGAATACATTGGAGGGAGATATATGTCCCACCCATCTCATAATGATACCATTCTTATGTGTGCCACAAAATCAAAAAAAACCATACATCATTGCATAACCCATGTAATAAAAATGGGATTTTTAAACATCGTGAAATCATAAAACAATTAATATAAGAGTAATGAATTCATAAAAAAATTACATCATAGAATAATCAAATCAATGTAATAATAGGGATATAAATAGAATGCTTTATTATATTAGATGGAAAATAATTTTGATAAAACAATTGAACTCCATTCTTGAAGAAAATATCCTTTCTACTTCAAAAACACTTTTCCTTTCTTAACATGTCATACAATTCTAAACTAAAAGATGTTGATTAAAAATAAAATTGTAAACTTGTAAAGTAATCTTCTTGGAAATAATGTTTTAAAAATCCATTCATTCCGTATAAGTTAATAAAACATTCTTCTCGTACTTTTGTTGGAAAAGTCAAAAAGCACCTCATATGAAAAATGACAAAAGATTCCTTTCATATCTTTTACTAAAAACTCATCGAAGGGTAAAATTTGATTTAAAAAATTGTAGGTGGATGGAAATAATATTACATATTGATGAATCATGGATGTGGATGATAAAATACACCCCATTAAATACCAAAGTATAAACAATCTCGGATAAAAATGAGATTGTGATATTTTCCATAACCTTAGTTCTGATTTGCTTCGTAAGCATCTGAACCTCCTGTATAATGATTTAAATAATGTCATTGACTTATTTCAGAATCATACTCATTGTTATGATATCATATATGGTCATATTCTTAGCTTATTATTAGTAATATCTCATTTCTACTTGTTATTCGGGTGTTTATTACATTTTGTTCTTATGCGTGTTTTGTCGAATAAATTCTTATTATTCTTTTTAGGTTATAGATACCTCATTTCCAGAATGGTATTAGTGTAATATATATCATATTTATTCACTCAATTAATTTATGTAATCATTATGCAATGAAAATCATGTAGAACGAGTCACATCACATCGTGGAGACGGTATTCCGTACGTACGCACGAGTGATGATATCATTCCCAAGATCGTGAAATTGTAATGGAGTGTATGTATACTATTTCAGAATCAATATCACTTTACTATAATCATATATAGTTATTATTTACACCATTATACCCATCCAAGTAAGGTGGTGGTGGAAAATAGATTACACCACGGCGTGGAGATGGTATTCTGTACGTACGCACGCACGGTGATTTCGTTTTCCGTTGGATGGATAGATGGTGAAATAGGGTTGTTTTATACTTATAATAAAATATCCATATATGATTGATACTGATGTTATTACTTCATAATTAAACAACTAAAGAAGAATAAGTGGAATAAGAAATAAAGTTGAAAGGATCGGTAACAGACATTACCTCTTCTTTGAAGCGCCTCTTTGAGACATCCTCTTAGGGCACTAAAATTGGTCTTTGAAGAAGACTAGGACCTCTAGGATGTTTCTAGGGAAGTGGAGAGGAGAAATTGGCAGGGTTTTTCCAATCATGAAGGCTCAAAGTTGTGTGAGGAAAATAGGGACGAGGTTCCATTTTATAAGGGATGAGAGGGGAACCTTTTGAAAAAATAAAAATATTAATTTATTATAAATCCATATTTGGTTTTAAATAGCTCCAAATTGATTTATTTAGAAGCTAAGGTGGGTATGGGTCGAAATCCTTTCATCCAATAGAATTTGGACAAGTTTATTTTACTATTTTAACCTTATCATTAACTTTAAGTTAGATAATTTTACTTTTACTGTGTCTTTTTGTGTTCTTACACTATAAGGTTAATAAACTTACTATAACAAGCCAAACTAACCCCAAGTTGTTTATTATTAATATATATAACCTTATCTATGTCAGGTTTCCGAACCTTATATTTTTAGGAATAAAATAACAATTAATAATATAATATTTGTTTTAAAAACTAATTTATGTCAATTTTGACACTATTTAGTAATTTATTTTTGTGAAAATCATAACTGAACGATGAGTTCAAAAAAAGTTAATTAAATCAATACTATCATGGAATATTAACCTATTAAATTAGTTGAATTCATAAAAAGTCTCAAATTACATTTATTTGTTTATTTATAACATCAATTATGTCAATATTTCATTAATAAGATAATTACTGCATCATCATTGTGTCATAAATAAATTAAATTATTTAATGTCTAAAAATTATAAATAAAATAACATTATGTAGGAAATCGTTTTAGATTTCTCAGAAATATTTATAGTCGAATATATCTTCTGAATAATCGTATATTAAAAATTATTTACTTATTAAACATTGATTTTAACTATTTTAACCCTTCTTTAAATAAATTAATAATAAATGTCCTAATCTAATCCAAGTGGGAATAAATGGTCATATTTTATTCCTAAGTTTGTTTTTTGGTTGAATTACACTTATCCAACAGAATTAGGACATGTGTTAGGGTAATAATAATATCATTTTTACCCTTAATTACCCTATTTACTTTTAACCGTGGTAAATAAAAGTAAAAAGTTACTATTCACCAAAAATTATTTTCATCTCATTGAACCACATTTTACATACTGACATCAACTGTTTCTCTTGGAATTTTGAAATTCCACCTACAGAAGTGGTAAAATTATGTTTTATGTAAATTTGCAAATTCTCTTAGGAGGTGGGTAAAAGACAGTGAAAAGTTCAATAAAATTTTTATATATCTAAATTTATTATAAAATTACTCCAATGAATTACATTGAACTTATATAGGTATTATGTATCAAATTTGACCTAAAATAAATTTAAATAAAATAAATAATTATTTAAATAAAAAGTCGTTTTTAAATAGTAACCTAGTGTTTTCACTATTCATCAAAAATTGAATGTTTCCAGAAAAATACCAAAAATTAGGCCTAATCTATATTTGATATTATGAATTAAAAAATGATGTATATTTTACCAAATTCAAAACATATCAGTTGTATTAATTAATTTAAAAATTAATTTCTGTCGTCAAAACAAATAGCGTGTTCTTAAGAGATAATAACTATCAAAAGATTGACACTTGTTTATCTCTGGTTTAAATGTGAAATTACATCCAATGACCAACATTGAATTAAATTGTAAAAATTTATTATAAATATGCTTTAAAACCACTCAAATTAATAATTTATCACTATTAATTATTTTGATTAAAAAAAGTTGTTTTTAATTAAAATTTAGTAATTTTCACTATTCATCAGAATATGAAAGTTATCCGAAAAGTACCAAAATTTCACCCTAAGCTAATTTCGATATTCCAAATCCAAAAATGATGTCAATTTTGAAAGGTAAAATTTATAAAATTTCAACAAGTGGGTATTATTATTCATAACGGGTAGTTCATAATATTGTTATAATAATATCTCGTTTAGTGAAACTCGGTATTGCGTACTTCACACGCTATCGAGGAAGGTCGTGATTGCGTGTATTGCAAGGAAAGTCAGGGATGCGTGTTGTGAAATCTCCTTTTGGTGTAGCGTACAACACAAGACATTAATGAAATTAAAAAGAATATTTTTCATAAAATCTCGGGGTGTTACATGGTGTATTACAGCCACTACCCATACCATCATGGAAGTGGGATAATATCACTATGAACTTTGTCACTGGTCTTACAAAAAAAAATCCAAAGGGAACAATGCGATATTGGTTATAGGGGACTATCTCACCAAGACCTACCATTTTATCTCTATTCAGGAAGATTTCTCTTTGGATCAACTTGCCAAGATATACGTAAAGGAAGTGGTAAGGATGCATGGGGTACCACATTCCATCGTATATGATCGTGATCCAAGATTCAAATCAAAATTCTGGAGAAGCCGTCAACATGCTCTGGATACTGAATTGAATTTTAGTACGTCCTATCATCCTCAAACTAATGGCCAACTGAAAGGACTATTCAGACACTTTAGAACATGATGGGATTATGCTCAATGGATTTTAAAGGTGGATGGGATCAACACCTCTTATTAGTTGAGTTCTCATACAAAAACAGCTTCCATTCGAGTATTCAGACGACACCTTATAAAGATCTGTATGGAAAGCGATGTAGAACTCATACTTGTTGGGATGAAGCTAGTGAGAAAAAGTTTCTTGGGCCCAATCTTGTGCAAGAGATGACAGAAAAGGTTCATGCCATCCAGCAACACATAAAGGCTTCTCAGAGTCGGCAGAAGAGCTATGCTGACAACCGTCAAAGGGACTTGGAGATTGGTGTTGGCGACAAATCATTTCTTCGAATTTCTCCGTGGAAGAGATTCATGCAGTTTGGGAAGAAAGGGAAGCTCAGCCCTTGGTACATTGGCCCCTATAAAATCCTTGAGTGCATAGGAGCAGTGGCCTATCGTCTAGCACTTCCACCAAACCTAGCTCAAGTTCATGATGTCTTCCAAGTATCTCTCTTGAGGAAGTATATACCCAACCCTTCACATGTACTGAACCCAGAAGTGGTACAACATGAACATGACCACTCTTATGAGGAGGAGCCAATGGATATATTAGACCGTAGAGACAAGGTTCTATGCAACAATAAAACCCACCTTGTGAAAGGGTTCATAGAGGAATCATAAGTATGAATAAGCGACGTGGGAGGCTGAGGAAACAATGAAGAAAAAGTACCCTCACCTTTTCGACTAGGTCTTTGGTTTAAAATTTTGGGGACAAAATTTCTTAAGGGGGGAAGAATGTAACGACCCAAACTTTTTGAATATTATTTTAATTTACTCTTAACGATTTAATAGAGATGTTAATGGTTAATGAAGAAAGAAGAGTCATTGGCTTCATCCAGTAGACTCGAACCTTATGAAGCCCAGTTATCAAGCCTTGGGAAGGAGGTGGCATCTTTGGGCTTCAATTTGGACCAATCCCAAGCCGAACTCCAGCGTGTCAAGCTTAAACGAAGTCACCGAGGGGAGAAGTTCAAGTTGGTGGAGATTACTTCTAGGGAAATGTTATCCAAGACTCCCCAAGATTCCATCACCTTAGCACACCTTACACTTAGGTCTTATGTTGATGTTATAAGGGGTTGTGTAACGAGAACGTAGCTACTTTGTGTAATCCATTGAGATAAATAAAATTTTGATTTCTTCCTTTAGTGAAGTTTGTGAATTTTCAGATGTCCGGATAAAAATATGATGTATCTTATTGATGAATTTTAGAAAAAGGATATTTTCAAAATATATATTTAAACCTTAAATTATTAAAAATGTGTAATGATTTTCAAAAAATGTTCTTCTACAGTTGTGTTCAGTATGAAATTTAGAGTCTAATAAGATCAACTTAGTTTTTAGTGAATAGTAAATTATAAATAGTGATTTTATGCTTAGGATTAGTAATGTGACCAAATAGATTAGTAATATCACTTAAATAAATAGTTAATATAATATTGGCACCTTGATTAAGTAATGTGATTCAATAAAATAGGTAAATAATGGTTTCATAAATTATTAGTTAAGTATTAGTTTTTTTGGGTGAATAGTGTTTTTTATTTAAAAATTAAATTAATAATATTTATAAAATTATTTTTATAATATGGAGTTCATTTTTGAATTCAGAGCATCGATATTTTGTTAAGGTGAATTTTGGGGATTTTTCTGAAAAAAATAAATTTTCAGTGAATAATTAAAATACAATTCTAGGGTTTCGGTATGTTTAATGACATCATAACTGCATCATGATGATGTAATTAGATATTTTAAGGAATGGTCGACTTTTTAATAGTAAGAAAAGGTATTTGGGGTCCCAAGTGGCCAAAACCATGAAGAAATACCACTTGTTCTTTCAATACCACCAATGCGGTGTCACTTGGCCATTAATGACTTGTCCCCCCACTTTCTCTATAAACACCAAGACATTATCTCATCATTTCCATTACAAAATCCTCCTCAACGACATTAGGGTCTCCTTACCTCCCATGGTGTCCTCCCAAGGTTCTTTAAAGCCCTCAAGGTCCCAAACTTTGAGTTTTAATAGTTACGTCTTAAGGTAATGGATCCAACCTCTCTCTTTCTTTCCAAGTACTCTCTTTTAAGTCATTTAATTTATGCTCCATGTTCTTATGTTGTAGTATGCTCTTTTATATTAAACCTACTGTCCTTTTCATTTTCATATTATGATATACCCCCTATTTCTCCCATCAATTCATTTTTGGATGTTTTATGTGACGCCGTTAGGCTGCCGAATTTTCATAAGAGAAATCTTATTTTTGTCTTCCTTCCATGTTTTTCATTTCATATGGTATGTCTTTAAAATTTCATTACCATGTTCTTATATACTTTATATTCAGTCCCTCTTCTGTTTTATGGATCATTTATGAGTGGGTGACCCATGTCCCCTCTCTTTTCAATATTTCCTAAAACCCTGTAACATAGCCGTTATGCAGCAGAATTTTCATCTCAAAATGCCTCTCTATTTTTCTCAAATTATACTATTTTATTAAGTGAATACTAAAAGATATTTATTCAATAGGGGTATTCACATATATATCAATATTTTCTATCTTAAATTCTAGGATTTACATACATGAAACCCTCTTTCCTTTTCTGTGGGTTTAAAGTGACATAAAGATCATGTCTTTAAAGCAGTTTTTAAAACGTTTTGACTATGGAATGAAACCCATTTCACTTATGATATATGGGTTGATTATGAAATTATTGGTGATGATATATGTGTCCCACATGATAATAAAGTCAAATTACAGGTTCACCCTAATAGCGCTCCAATGCATTGGGTAAAGGCTTAATCTCTAGACATGACTGTTTTTAACGACGCCTTAGTGAATAACCTTTGTAATTTTAAATTACACCTTGGGGATGGACCTTGGTGAAACTGAAATAATTGTCTATGTTAAATGTTGTATCCACATCTTCAAGTTATGAAACACATTATTTTTATTATGATATGCCTCATGATATCTTTATCATGCCTTAAAGTTATTTATCATGACCTTATTGATATATCTCAGGTTCACATGTAAAATGATTATCTTGTTTCCCTTACTGTGACTTCTACTCACCCTTTTCTTTGATGCGCGCTCCCAGGTTATGAGATGCTATAATGAACTTAGGTTGAACAAATGAATAATCCTTTCAAGTGTTTAAGAATAATGTTTTATGTTGTTTTCATGTATTATGTTCTTATTTTCCAAGATACAAAACCTTAAAGATTATCGGTTTTGTAAAATGTAATGAAATGATATGTTATAAAAAGGCGAGATGCCATAATCATGGTCCCATCATTTACCTTTGAGGAAACCTCCACATTTGGCCTAACCTCCGTAGTCTCCTCATCCAATATTACTGTGAGAGAAGCATTTATCATCCCCACCGTAGCCCCATGCATGGTTGATGCGGTTATTGGTGATGGTGGCCGAGTCCTAGGAATCATTTGAAATTCAATTCCAAAATTGATTAGTCCTGAATATGGATATAAGGAAAAGGTGACAGGTTTTTATATAAGGAAGATTATTATGTGAATTATATAGACCAGCAAGGATCTCTTTCACAGTTAGTTCACCAGGTAGGGTTCCCTATGTGTCCGCTTACTCAGTTGAAGGCACAAATTACTGGTCACATATAGAAGCCACATTAAGAAGTGGCCACACACTTTCCCCTTAAAGGGATGAGGTCCCATCACCATTCTTTTTGAATCTATCGAGGACCTCCCCTACTCCGTTCTAGATTTCTTCATAAGTGAAAATGGAGTTAGGAAAGAGTTCTCAGAACATGTTATATATCAGAATCATAAGATCCAGATATTTACCTGATCAAAAAACAACACTTCCTCACACAAAAGATCCTCTAGGGGTGTCACTTCTGTAAAACTTTTCTCAAGGATTCGGTAGAGGTGCATGCTTATATAGCTCAACTGTAGGCAGTTGTGGGGGATACATCATGTTCAAAATTCCTTTAACCAATCATTTAGAGGAAACAATGTATCCTGGGAATAGACTAGGTCATTGAACTCTATTACATAACAACCTTCCTCATCCTGATATATATGAAAATTTACCATGGAATGACCAATACCAATGAGACTCTTATCACCTCTATTGAGATAATTCCATATTCCAAAAATGATGTATAACTACCTGTAGAAATCCAAGATGCTCCAAGCTTCGAGAAAAAGGATTCACTAGGAATATCCACGCGGCATAACTGAATATTGGGATCATCAATGAATGTCCTTGTCACCAACCTAGAGGGATCTCCTCCTTCATGATATTAATTTTTTAGGAGCGTCAATCCCAATTGTGCTTCTCTCTCTAAGGATATTTCTTATCTAGGACCATGAATATAACAACCCAGGTAAATGAAGAAATATGATATTTTCATAATTATTAATATTTGTGAATTAAATATTAATTTTTCTTTAAAGTGGTTTCTATGTTCAATAGCGAACCTAATACAAAACAATGGGTTTCTTTAAAATCTTACGTTGCACACTAATATTATAAAATTATTATTTTAAATGGTTGTTAACGACTAGCTATTGTATAGGCGGGAATGGAAATAACTAACAATTATATTATTATATATGTTTTTTAAATGTGTTTACATTTATCCAATAAATGTTAGAGGCTTAAAATGTGAATGAATCAAATTTTAAGCATAATACTCTAATATTTTCTAAAAGGTCGATTTAATGCCTTCTTATGGAGAACCCCATTTAAATATAGTTTTGGTTACTTTTATATGTTCTATTAAACCAAATAAAAATCATCTTTATAATGGGGAAATCAAAATTTACTTTGTGTAAATTTTTGGAATTTTTCCCATAAAGTTCATCTTTTAGTGAATAGTGATAAATATTGTATTTTAAATCAAAACTGCATTTTAATCTAATATATTAGTATGGTTAGATTATCATTTAATTTGTTTAAAGTTTAATTAGAATATATTTTGACCATTAAATTCAATTTTGGTCATTGGAATTAATTTCACTTTGTAATTGGACATAAACAATTGTCAATTGTTTGATTGATATTGTTTCTTAAAAAACGCTATTTGTTTTGACAATGAGAATTAATTATAAAATTAATTAATGTAACTTATAGGTTTTGAATTTGGTAAAATAGACATTATTTTTTAATTCAGAATATCAAATTTACTTTAGAGTTAATTTTTGTTATTTATCAGAAAAACATTAATTTTTAATGAATAGTGAAACCCCTAAGTAGTAGTTAAAAATTGAATTTTTCATTTAAATGAAATTTTACCAATTCTGTGAATTGAATTTTGAAAATCAGACATACATTATTTTTATTATTAAGTAAAATTTGGTTCAATTAGATGAAAATAATTTTTGGTGAATTGTAACTTTTGACTTTTATTTACCGCGATTAAAGGTAAATAGGGCAATTCAAGTTAAATAGGATATTATAATAATACCAACATACCTTAACATTTATCCTAACCTTATTGGATGCGTCTTGGACGACCATGGGCATCCATGGGTCGATTTTGGGACCTCATTGAGCCACATGGGTGTGATAATGACACTTCAGATTAATTAACTTAAAGTAAAGGAAAACATAACATAAACCAAAATCTCAGAGTAAATTAATTTTGACACTGTGTTATATTTGTTATCCATTCGACTATAAATATATTAATTGGAACTATATAACAATTTACTAAATTATGGTATTTTTTTTAATTTTTATACATCAAATAAATAAAATTATTTATGACACAATAATGATGCAGTGTTTAAGTCATTAATAAATGATTTAAATAAATAAGATTATAAATATTAAAATAATATCCAAAACCTGTCAAATTCGTATTGGATGATTTTATTTAGAATATGAATAATATTATATTAGATTTTAATGGGTTGTTGACCTTTTGAAACTGAAGATATGTTTATAATAAAATAATGTTTTCACACTTTCCTAAAGAGCCCCTCCTCTCCCTTATAAAAGGATACCACTTCTAACCAATTCCTCACACATATCTATCATTTTTTATAATAAAACCTCTGAAAAATTAAGTTCCTTACATCCCTCTACTCCTTCTATAAGCCTTACTATAGGAAGAAGTAACTTCAAGAAGTCCTTTTGGATCAAACCAAAGGAAGTTACCCAAATTAAAGGTAATGGTTTCTCTTGACTTCTTTTCTTTTATTTTACTTATCCAACCCCAAAACTCTTTTTATTAATTTATTTTATACCAAATACAGTATATTAAATATACTAGGATGTTTTTATGAGAAGTATTCGAACTACACTCTCACACACCTCCATCTAATGGGTAAGGAACTTAATGTTTCCGTGGATGGAAAACCAACACCTCACGAAACGATGATTATTCAATTACCTCCTATCGGAACTCATGGTGGCCATTAAGATGGAACTGTATTTATATATGATATATATTATTTTATGTTTTCTTTATTCTTTTGTATTTTACATTTATAGAAAGCATTTATGGTTTCCATTATGGGTAAACACAATAATTTCATTTGAGGAAGTGCGGACTACCACCCCCTCAAAGTGAAATGACTCGTTAATGCCTTATGTGGGACATATAAAGAATGGAGTTCATAATTTTATATATGATATTATATTATAATTATAACATTACTATGTATCTTTATGTTTTAATTCCATTAAAAAAAGAAATACTAATGAAAGTAGCATTCATTAGTGCGTATGGCTTACCGTCTCCCTGAATGGTGCATTTCATTTCTTATCTCCAAATGTTATTTACTATTATAAATATATACATATATCGGATATATATATTATATATATGATATCTAAATAAGGAATATAATTCTGAAGATAATGTATATTTGACCATATGAACAACTTGTAATTATATGGTGTTCATTTTGTACTCAAGTACCAAATATCGAAAAAATGACCATTCTTAACTTAAATGATTACATAATGTTTATTACATGGTAATAAGTGATATAATAGGAATAATAAACATGAAAAAGGTTCTAAAGAAAGTAGATATTAACTTTAGTTTTTAATTTTGGAAATTAAAGAATGAACGGGTCAAGTTGGACACAAGGTAAGGGACTTCGTCTCAATCTACTTTCAATGAGGCATATTTTGTTTTATACACAACTTTCTTTTATATAGTGTATAAAAAACTTTGAAATTAACTTTTATTCAAAAAGAATATTTTCTCTATGAAGGGTTTTATTAAACGACAAAAGGAATGTTTTTTTAACGTATGCGGTGACAACGACCTTTTCCGCCGCCACGAGTATTATTTGATCTATGACATCATTAACAAACAAAAATGTTTTTAAAAGAAATATATATACGGTATACCCTATTTATGTATTTTGGTATTTAAAATGGTTTTGATAATTTATTTGTTATGTCAATATATTCAAATTATTTATTATGTTTGAAATGTGTAAATGCTATATTTCCTATATTCATGTGTTATATTGGGTTCTTGGGAATTGTTTACGTATACAGGTGGTTCTGTGATAAACATAGGGTAGGTGAACCTTAAATAGCTCTCCAATGAATTGGGTAATGTGACGGAGGTAAACATGAATGTTTCTCCAATGATATTTAGGGAATATACTATGATGGGTATTCCAACATAACTCCCTATGTAGCTATGATAGCTACAATGTAAGTATGATATGGATTCCACAAGTTTCCTTTATGATTTATGATTTCTCCGTGTTATTCATAATGCTTATGATTTCATGAGGTATGTTGAAGAGATTATGTTATGCATGTATTTGGAGCTACTGTTTTCTTTTTTGATTTATAACCCTTACTGAGCTTTTTATGCTCATCCTAAGTTTTGAAATCTTTATCACTGGAATTAATTATGAATAGGGTCAAGGATGAGATCAAGGAAAAGTCCTGCTGTATAAAACATTGAAATAGAAATGAATCTTTTTTTCAAGAGTTTTTATTTTGTGAATAAAATGGAAACTGAGTAGAAGTGTCTACTATGTAATTTTTGAGATGTAATTTAATAGTTATGGCCTAATTCTCTAAAATTGTAAACCTAAAAATATCCTCAATGTGAATTATTCATTTCAAGATTATTAAATGTTTGAAGGACAGGACCACAGAGTTGGTATCAGAGGTCGGTTTAGACAGCTTTAATTGTTAGGGTATTGTAAAATAAATTTTCCAAATTTAATTTAGGTTAATATTGAAATGATATATCATTTACAGATTACCATGTTTTTTCCCTTAGGATATTTATATGTTCAGAATGGTTTTCCATAGAGGAAATAGGGAAGCTATGTTGGGACGACATTAGGAGGAAGAAAACATTCCAAACTAGAAACTAGAGATGGTCAGAATCAGAACTGAATAGTTTGTTGTAGTGATAGAATAGTTGAAGCAGGCTATAAATGGTAGTGGTATCCATGCACGAGATCAGCCAGATCAACCACATAGAAACATGTCAGTAGTGGAGCATTTCATGAGGCAACATCCCCCATTATTTAGAGGATCATATGACGCTGTGCTATCATAAGGGTGGATTAAAGCAATAGAGAAGATTTTTGATGTCATGGGTTGTTCAGAAAATCAAATGGTTAGTCTCTCTATTTACTGTTTTGAAGGTGAAGCTGATTAGTGGTGGTCGATGGTAAAAAATATCAGGGATATTGAGGAGATTGATTCTCTTGATTGGGATGAATTAAAAAGTATGTTCCTTGATAAATATTTTCCTAAGGTGGTTCTACTTAGGATTGAAAAATAATTCTTGGAATTGATGTAGGAGGATGAATCAGTGGCTGATTACGAAGAAAAATTCACTTGACTTGCAAGGTATGCTCCAAATTTCATTCGATATCTTGATAGAAAAATCAACTGTTTTTACTCAAGGTTAAATACAATATATCAAAGGGAATTAGGTTCTCATGAGTTCAAATGTTATGAAAAACTTGTTCGATGTGCGGATAAGGTGCAAATGGAGTTTGCCAATGACCAGTTGTTCTTTAACAGACAACAAAATAAGAGGTCTAGGTGGCATAATAAAGAGAAGAACTCTTCAAAAAATTCTGATGATATGAAACATAAGTTTACAATTTGTGAAAATTTTGGTTGAAAGCATGCTGGATAATGTATTTTGAATTCTGGTAAGTGCTACCGATGTGGTAAAACAGGGCATATGGCTTGTAATTTCATGGAAAAAGATCCGGGTAATGGTAAGAAAAAATCTTATTTACATTCAGTAATATGTTTTAAGTGAAATGAAATGGGTCATTATGCAATTGAGTGTCAAAAGTAGAACTCAATTGATGGAAAGCATCCAGACTATAAGCAGAAAGGGTGGTTAAATCCATTGCAACTACATCAGAAGATGTTGGGCCATCGAATGAAGTAGTATCAGGTAAACTGTTAGTTTGTTAAAATTATGACAATGTGTGGTTTGATTCAGGGTCTACACACTCTTTCATTTCTGAGAATTTTTCTAGTAAATTGGGAATTCCATCTCAAGATATGGATCAAGAACTTATGGTAAAAACACCGGGAGGAAATGTTGAGACAAAAAGAAATTATAAGAACCTTCATGTCCTTGTGTGCGGAAATAATCTACCAACAACCCTTATTGATTTTCCTCTAGTAGAGTTCGATGTTGTTTTGGGCATGGATTGGCTGTCCATTTATCATGCTATGATTGACTGCAGAGCTAAAGAGGTTTATTTTCAGAATTATTTTCGGATTGTGTACAATAATGAACCCTTCTTTTGATAACATATCAGGAAGTTGAGAAACTAGTGAAAGATGGAAATGAATGTTACCTTGCACATATTGTTGAAAACAATGGAACTGTTCAGATTAATGATGTTCGAGTGGTAAATGAGTATCTTGATGTTTTTTCTGATGAGTTTCCTGGTATTATAACTGATCTGGAAGTTGAATTTATTGTTGACTTAGTTCCTGATGGTAAGCCAATTTCAAAACACCCTTATCAAATGGCTCAAATTGAACTTTTAGAGTTAATGAAGCAATTAAAGGAGTTATTAGATAAAGGTTTCATTGGACCTAGCACATAACCCTGGGGTGCTCCTGTATTTTTTGTTAAAAACAAATATGGTTCAATGAGACTTTGAATTGATTATTTAGCATTGAATAACATCACTGTTAAGAACAAGTATCCTTTGCCTCATATCAAGGATTTGTTTGATCAGATCCATGGAGATCAGTTTTTTTCCAAGATTGACTTGATGTCGGGGTACCATCTGTTGAAGGTAAATGAAGCAGACATTCCGAAGACCGTGTTTCGCAATAGATATGGCCATTATGAATTTGTAGTTATGCCTTTTGGGTTAACCAATCCACATGCTATATTCATGGATCTTATAAATAGAATTTTTTGTGAGTTCACGGATAAGTTTCTGGTTGTGTTCATTGATGATATATTAGTTTATTCAAAAATTAAAGAGGATCATAAAAGTCATTTATGGGTTGTCTTGAAAACCTTAATAGAAAATAAAATCTTTTGGAAATTCAGAATGTGTGAGTTTTGGTTACCACAAATTTATTTCCTTGGTGACATGTTTTCAAAAAATGTCATAACTGTTGATCCTGCTAAAACAAAAGTTGTTGAAAAATGGCCAAGACCCACAAATGTAACCGAGATCCATAGTTTTATTAGTTTGGGAGGTTATTACTGGAGGTTTGTTGAGAATTTTAATCGGTTATCTAGTCTAATGACTAAGTAAACTCAAAAAGGTGTGAAGTTCATATGGACAAAATAATGTGATGATTGATTTCAGGAATTGAAAAGAAGATTGGTGAACGCTCCGATTTTGGCACTGCCTTGCTATGATGGTGAATTTTTCATCTACAGTGATGCTTCTTGGAAAGGGATTAGTTATATCTTTATGCAGAATGATCAGGTAATTTCTTATGCTTCATGTCAGTTGAAACCCCATGAGATAAATTACCATACACATGATTTGGAATTAGCTTTTGTTGTTTTTGATTAAAAAAATTGGAGGCATCATTTGTATGGAGTTAATTGTGAAATATATAATGACCAAAAAAGTTTGAAGTACATATTCACTCAGAAAGAATTGAACATGATACATAGGAGATGGATGAAATTAATCAAGAATTATGATTGCATGATCCTTTAACATCTGGGAAATGAAAATAATGTGGCTGATGCTGTGAGTCGAAAAAGTAATGCTTCATTAACCATGCAATGTTTGGAATGAGATCCTTTGGTTTTTGATTTAATGAACTTTGGCATAGATGTTGTTGGTGCATGAAATTATTCTATTTTGTTTCTAGTGTTAGTTAATTCATCTCTATCAGACAGAATAAAGCAAGTGCATAAGGAAGACCATGAGTTACAGAAAAAGGAATAGTTGGTTCAGAATGATAAGTTTCCTGAATTTAACCTTGATAATGATTTTGTTTTGAGGTTTGGGAAAAGATTATGTTTGCCTTGTGATTCACAGTTGAAGAATGAGTTATTATGTGAATCTCATAGTTCCCCGTTTTCAATTCATCCAGGCAGTACTAAGATGTACGGAGATCATCGAAAATATTACTGGTGGGATGGAATGAAAATATATATTGCTAATTTTACTATGAAGTGTATGACTTGTAAAAAGATTAATGTAGAGCGGCAGTTACTGAAAGGGATGCTTCAGTCCTTACTAGTGCCAGAGTGGAAATGGGAAACTATATCCATGGACTTAGTTGTGGGATTACCGAAGACATATGAAGGTAATAATTCATTCTGGGTTATTGTAGATTGGTTGACTAAATATGCTCATTTCCTTCCTATCTGAGATACTTTTTCTCTATATCATCTATCTCGGTTGTATGTTAAAGAGATATTCAGGTTTCATGTTGTTCCCCTCTCCATTGTATCTGATCATGATCCCATGTTTACGTATATATTTTGGAAAGTCCTTCAAAAGTCATTGGGTACTGAATTAAATTTTAGTACAACTTTTCATCATCAATCAGATAGGTAGTTAGAATAAACAATTCAGACCTTAGAGGATATGTTACGAGCTTGTTCAATAGATTATCGGGGAAGTTGGGACCAACATATTTCTTTGGTTGAATTTCCATATAATAACAGATTTCATTCTAGTATACATATGGCTCTGTTTGAGGAATTATATGGGAAGCGGTGTCGAACACCATATTTTTGGGATGAAGCAGGTGAAAAGAAACTGATGGGACCAGAATTGGTAGAAGAGATGGAAAAAATTTCAGTTGACTCAGAGGCACATGAGAATAGCTAAGAGTAGATAGAAAAGTAATGCTGATAATTGGAGTAAGGATATTTCTTTTGAGATAGGTGATCATGTTTTTTACAAAGCTCCACCATAGAAAAGTGTGATGCATTTTTTTAAGATGGGAATGTTGAGTCCGAGGTTCATTGGACCTTATGAAATCCTAAAAAAAGTTGGATTAGTTTCTTACATAGTGTCTTTACCTCCAAGTTTATCCTAGGTACAAATTTGTTTTCATGTTTCAATGTTGAGAAAGTATATGCCAGATCCATTTCATGTTTTAAGTCTGGAGGTAGTTCAGTGGGAAGATAATCTTTCCTATGAGGAATAACCAGTCCAGATTCTTGACTATAGTGAGCAAGTGTTGCAGAATAAGGTAATTTGGCAGGTAAAAGTTTTATGAAAAAACCATATGGTTGAAGAGGCAATGTGGGAATCTAAGAATTCTATAAGGGATAAATACCCTCATTTCTTTGGTTAGTGAATAAAATTGCGAGGACACAGTTCCCCAAAGGGGGGAAAGATGTAACATCCTAGGTAAATGAAGAAATACAATATTTTCATAATTATTAATATTTTTGAATTAAATATTAATTTTTCTTTAAAGGTGTTTTTATGTTCAATAGCGTACCCGATACGCAACAACATGTTTCTTAGAAATCTTACATTGCAGACTAATAATATAATATTATTATTTTAAATAGCAGTTAACGACTAGCTATTTTATAGGAATGAATGGAAATAACTAACTATAATATGATTAAACATGTTTTCTAAATGTTTTTACATTTATTGAATAAATTTTAGAGGTTTAAAATGTGAATGAATCTAATTTTAAGCATAAATACTCTAATATTCGTTAAAAGGTCGATTTACCGACTTTTGATGGAGAACCTTCATTAAATCTATTTTTGGTAACATTTATATGTTATATTTGACCAAATAAAATCCTTCTTTAGAATGGGTAAATCAGAATTTACTTTGTGTAATTTTTTTGGAATTTTTCCGGTAAAGTTCATTTTTTAATGAATAGTGATAAATATTGCATTTTAATTCAAAACTGCATTTTAATATAATTTATTTATATGGTTAGATTATCTTTTTATTTTGTATTAAATTTTAATTAGAATATATTTTTACCATTTTATCCAATGTTTGTTATTGGAATTAATTTCAGTCTGTAATTGGACATAAACAAGTGTCAATCTTTTGATGGTTATTGTTTCTTAAAAACACACTATTTCTTTTGAAAACTGGAATTAATTATAAAATTAATTAATGAAACTTCTATGTTTTTAATTGGGTAAAATACACATCGTTTTTGAATTTGGAATATCAAATTTATATTAGGGTGAATATTTTGTATTTTTTTGAAAAACTACAATTTTTATTGAATAGTGAATCCACTAAGTAGTTGTTAAAAAACCAAATTTTCATTTAAATGAAATTTTACCACTTCTGTGAATTTAATTTTTAAAATAATAAATACATTATTATAATTAGTATGTAAAATGTGGTTCAATGAGAAGAGAATAATTTTTGGTGAATTGTAACTTTTGACTTTTATGTACGACAGTTAAAGGTAAATAGGGGAATTTAAGGTAAAGATGATATTATAATAATACAAAATTACCTTTACACTTTTCCTAACATTATTTTATGAGTCATGGATGACCATGGTCATCCTTGGGTCTATTTTGTGACCCCATGGAGCCACTTGGGAGTGATAATGACACTTTAGTTTAATTAACTTAATGTAAAGGCAAAAATGACATAAACAAAAATATATTAGTAAATTAATTTTTACAGCATGTTATATATGTTATATTTTCGACTATAAATATTAATTTTAAGGATAAAATGATTTTTAACATTATGGTATTTTTTCATAATTTTTAAACATCAAATAAATAAAATTATTTATGACACAATAATGATGCTGTGTTTACCTAATTAATAAATGATTTAAATAAATTAGATTATAAATATTAAAATAATATCCAAAACCTGCCCAATTACTATTGGATGATTGTATATAGAATATGAGTCATCTTATCTTTATCTTTAATGTGTTTGGACATTTTTAATCCAAATATATGTTTATAATCAAATAATGTTTTCACACTTTCCAAAAGAGCCCCTCCTCTCCCTTATAAAAGGAGACCACTTATAACCAATTCCTCACACCTCTAAAGCTTTTTGGATCATCAAAACGCTTCCCAATTAAGCTCCCTAAATCTTCCTCCTCCTCCTAGAATCCTTACATTAGTCATAAGGAACTTCAATAAGTCCTTTTGGTTCAAACCAAATGAAGTTAACCAAATTAAAGGTAATGGTTTCTCTTCACTTATTTTCTTTTATTTAACTTCTCCAATCCCAAGACTCTTTTTATTAATTTATTTTATAACAAAAACAGTATCATCAATATATAAGGATGTTTTTATTATAAGTATTAGAACTACACTTACACACACCTCTTTCTAATGGGTGAAGAACAAAATGTTTTTATGGATGACAAACTAACACCTCACGAAACGATGATTGTTCAATTACCTCCTACCACCTCTCATGGTAGACATTATGATGAAATGGTATTTATATATGATATATATTATATTTTTGTTTTCATTATACTTCTTTATTTTCCATTTGTAGTATGTATTTATGGTTTCCATTATTGGTAAACGTAATAATTTCATTTGAGGAGGTGCGGACTACCACCCCCTCAAAGTGATATGACTCATTAATACCTTATGTGGGACATATAAAGGATGGAGTTAATAATATTATATATGATATTATACTTTAATTATAATATAACTTTGTATCATTATGTTTTAATTCCATTAAAATAAGAAATAGAAATGAAAGTAGCGTTCATGCATACGTACGACTTACCGTCTCCAAGAACGGTGCATTTCATTTCTTATTTTCAAATGTTATATACTATTATAAATATAAACATATACCGGATATATATGATATATATGATATCTAAATCATTAATATTACTCTTAAGATAATGGATATTTGACCACATGAACGACTTGTAATTACAAGGAGTTCATTTTTTACTCAAGTACCAAATATCAAAAAAACGACCCTTCTTATCTTAAATGATTAAATAATGTTTATAACATGGTAATAAGTGATATAAGAGGAATAATAAACGTTAAAAAGGTTATGAATCAATTATAGATTAACTTTAGTTTATAATTCATGAAATTAGAGAACGAACGGTTCAAGTCAGACACGAGGTAATAGACTTCGTCTCAATCTCCTTTCATTGAGGAATATATTGTTTTATACACAAAATTATTATCTATGGTGTACAAACCACTTTGAAATTTAATTTTATTCAAAAGTAATATTTTCTCTATGAATAATTTTAATAAATGACAAATGGATTGTTTTTTAATGTAAGCGGTGATAACAACATTTTCTGCCGTAGTGAGTATTATTTGATCTATTGTTTCCTTAACAAGCCCAAATATTTTCAAAAGAAAAATAAATACCATATACTATTTTTACATACTTGGGTATTGAAAATGGTTTTGATAATTTTTTTGTAATGTAAATATATTTAAATTAAGTATCTTGATTGAAATGTGGAAATGTTATCTTTCCTATTTGCTTGTGTTATATATGGTTCTTGGGCATTATTTACATATATAGGTGGTTCCATGATGTACATAGGGAGGGTGAGCCCGAGATATCTCTCCAATGCATTGGGTAATGTGATGGATGTAAACGTGAATGTTTATCCTTAGAGATTTAGGTAATATACTATGATGGGTATTCCAATAACTCCTTATGTATCTGTGATAGCTAAAAAGTAAGTATGATATGGATGCCACAAGTTTCTTTTATGATTTATGATTTCTCTATGTTATTCATAAATATTATGATTTCATGAGGTATGTTAAATAGATTATGTCAGGTATGTATTGAGGAGCTAATGTTTTCTTCTTTGTTTTATAACTCTTACTAAGCTTTTTATTCTCATCCCACGTTTTGAAATGTTTTTCACAGGACTTAAAGATGAATAGGGTCAATGATGAGATCAAGGAAAATTCAGGCTGTATAAAACATGGAATTATAAATGACACTTTTCTTAAAGAGTTTTTATTTTGTTAAAAAAATGGAAACTGAGTAGAAGCATCTACATTGTAATTTTGGTGATGTAATGTAATAGTTATGTCCTAATTCTCTAAAACTGTAAACCTAAAAAGATCCTCAATGTGAATTATTCATTTCATTCAAGTTTATTTTATGTTTTAAGGTTGGGACCTTATAATGAACTTCTAGAACTAATGCTGAATCCAATCCCACTAGGATAGCTTTTCTATCCTAGTATGCACCAACAACCACTTTGATCCGACCCCATGATTGAAGGTCAATCCATTCATTGAATTTGGTGTCCCAACATATCAACATCTTCCTACGGTATGTGCTCTCTGAATATTGTGCGTACTCACGGATGTGTCAATACAAAGCTGTAGGTGGTGTGAAATCATTCCACGTGTTCTCATTATCATGCATGATTATGAACTAGATAAATCTCACAACTAATTATTCGGACATGTGGGAAACCTACATGTACACCTACTTTGTTAGGCGCTATAGACACTGAAACTGATTTGAGAACCGGTGTGGGTTTTATGATTCACATATCAGTTTATAGTTGACCCTCTCCACTAGAACCCTACCTTTAAATTAATGGAACTACAAACTATTATCGAAAAACCCTATGTAGTAATTGGTCACAACCCCCTTTAAGAGAGGTGAAATATGAAATATGACGTGTTTCACTACCCCAGACTTCTCTAGTATATTCCACAAACCGAACTCGAGTGGTTGACTCCCCAAAATATTTAGGATCTCTGACTGAATGTTTTTTCTATGGGGAGAAATGGTATTTGGGTACTCATATCCCCCCATGTGTGTATCCACCCATCTATACATGAAGTGGATGGGCCCACATACCTGAAGCAGTGTCTCCCCCTGACTAAAGTGATAGAACACCCTATAAAACTTCATTAGTACTAGGAAAATATTATTTATGTATTGCGCAGTCTCTGACATTTCTAACATTATAAAGGTTCTTGGTCACACCCCCTTATGTGAATCCATTGGTGGGAGCATCTAGACCACGATAAGAGTGAAAATTATTCCCTCCATTTCAACTATATGTTGAGCTTCAGTCTCAATTGTGGATCCCCATAGCTTCTATTCACGCTCCTCCATAAATCTATAGTAGTTGTTCCCCTTCCCCCATTGGAATTACCTTGGGAATGTGGGTGACATCCATTGTATCATATCCACTGGTTCACTGAAAAAATATAGGAACCGTTATTTTAAGGAACATCCCTCCCCATTGGGTTTTCTTACTGGCTCCTTTGCACAGATCTAGTAGAAACATCCCTAATGTCAACATCTACACTTGTCCCCCCCCACATTCTCTCTAGAGAGGAACTCATCATACCTCGCTCCAAGAATTAGTATCATATCTATTTCATGATGGTCCGATTGGATTATTCATTCCTCCCCATGATGTAGATGAAACATGTTGGTTCATGGAGACCACCTGCACATCAACTCCAGCATAATGTTCTGAATGCAGTTGATATGAAACCGTGAATCCAATGACACATTATAAAGTCCTACCCATTTTATCTATGCGTCAATCATAGTGCATGATGAAAATTCCCAATTGGATACGGCCCATTAATTATTAAATTTTCCACCCAAGACTAAATCCTATTTTTTGTCACATCTCTTTAGTGGATCCCCCAAACCTACAGTGGGGATAGTCTCATATTACAATGGGGATGCCTCATCCTCCAGCTTCTCTCCATAGATATTGTTGTTGTGGTTTTAGATAATTTATTATGTGACTAGCGCATGGACCTTAAAAATCTGTCATAAAACATTCATGTGCCATAGGCATATCTCTGGTATGACTATATACTAGTAGGTTGATTCTTATTTTCTCTCCATCAGGATAAATACATCATCATGTTTCCTAGGATCCAAATAACAACAACCTCTTTCATAGACAATACTCTCTATGGAGATCTATAAGTATTGGGACCAATGATTATTGGAGTGATAAACTTAGAATTATCTCACCAATATAGATGTTCCCAACCATTTATTCCATAATATCAGAGAAAACATTGACTCCCTAAAAGACCATACCATTAAAGAAATATTTGTTTTCAATGTCTTTTACATGATGGTCACTCATAGAAATCACTCATGGAGATATGTTTTACATAGTACACTTTGTGAAGACTGGATTCATGAAATATAGTTCATTGAGAATAATTTCAAAAGGTGAGTTTGTAGAGAAGGTGATTTTCGAGAACAGTGTGAATCAAAGATCATAAAGTGTTAGCGAAGGGTTCGATATTCATGAAAAGGGTGAATGGGTTTTTATTCTCACATGAGACTAGTGGATGTGAGATGACCCCATACACTATTTATTGTTTTACAGATGTCCCCAGTTTTGAGATGGACTCTCCAAAGAGGGTTTCATAAAGAGTTCATTGTGAATGATCATCACGAGTGAGTTTCACGAAAAAGATTTTATTGATGATTTTTATTGACTCTCCCAAAGAAACTAACCATACATTTCTTGTTGTCTACCATTATTGGGGGGGGGTCATTCGATGATACCAAAATACACATGTCATGGGAATATTAAAGGAAGTAAAAACCATCTTGAAGAAAATACAAGCCAAAACATCCTAAAAATCCCTAAATAGAGTTTGTTTCATGTATCATAATTCCATCATGAATAGCTAGAGCTAATGAAGATCTTTGTCCAAGAGTATCCTCTATGAACGTGTGAAATCATGTTGGTACCTACACTTAGAAACATTCATTATTGTGGAGTACCTCAAAAATTCACGAAATGTTGATGGTGTGTTTATGAAAATGAAATTCAGACCCACCTAACCTCAACCATTCACGAAGCATGTAAATCTTAATGATCACCTTAAATCTTCATGAAAACCATTTATTATAAATACCCCCTTCAGTACTACCTTCAATGGATGGTTACCGACCATTCCTCATTCAAATCACTCCCAATTCGAGAACCCCCAAGCATCATAATCAAAAGAGAAAATGGATCATCCATGGTATCCAAGCTTTGGGAAACCCCATCACATGTGTTCTAGAAATACTCCACCTAATACATTGATACATTTCATGAAATACTAAGTCCTTCGACAATGAAAAGGGAAATCTTTGGTACATTAGTATTCATGAAGAATTCAACCATTATAAAGTACCCCTTGAATAAGGACATCCCTTCGATGTAGAGTCACCATTCACAATGAATGCTACTTTAAAAATCCCCTAACCTCTGTGAGGACCCTAATACATATAAGACCCACTATTTTAACCATATAATATTTACTAAGAACCTATCATAGGACTCTCCATGTTTCATCCCTTTTTCTAACTCTCTATGATAATAGTTGAGTTCCCAAGCGCCCCACACCTATCCAGGACCGATTCAACTACACCTCAAGTCCCAATGTTACCAGTGCCACCAATTTCTCTATCCATATACATTACCTCAATTATGAATTGAACCTTCCACCAACCTAATTCTTCCGAGAATGGGTACTCAATCTAATATTTCTTCCATGAATGGGGACTCTAACATATATCTTGTGATTGACCACTTCTCCATGGATATTCCAACACCATTCACCTCTCAAAGGCACATGAGAAATTTTCCCAAAATTTCTAGGGGTAAGAAGTGAGTCCCCCACATTAGAACAATAAGAAAAGAATCTTCATAGCTTCACGTCCAATTCGTACAATGCTTAACTGCTTGGAAATTTCCTCAACAAAAGATGTAAATCGGTAGCCTAACCCTATGATTCCTCTGTATGAGTGGCATGGGATAACCCCCATAAATCTTACCTATGAGATGATCCATGTGAAACTCACATAGAATGAGATCCTCGACATAGCTTACACACATAAGCCACATCCACATCATTGAAATTTGTAGCAAAAGTTGGGATGTTCAATATGAAATACAGACATTATTCCATCAAAGATCAATTTTATTTTGAAGGGAAGCCTCATTGTGTATGCCCCAAACAATCCCTCATAAACACTCATTTTGTGACATAATCAACCTTACCACATGATAGTAAACTGCATGTATTTTTCTTGTAACACAATATTAATCAACATTATCAAACTATATGGGTAGTGATCCCTATAATATAATCATGGTATTTAGGATTCCACCCTGCGGTTAAATATTGACCAATGGGAAAATTAGGTTCTCCCTCATTGGCACACACCTCCTTGATCTACATAATGGGTCGTTCTAATCAAAATTCTGGGTCAACCTCAAAGGGAATCCAGATCAATAGTGTGGCATCTTCCCTCTTAGGGACACACCTCCCAAATCAGCCTCAAGGTGTGTTCTGGTCACCCTTCTTTCTATTTATTAAGGGGTGTCTAGTTTCAATGGTAAAAATGGTTCTTCGTCTCATGGATGAACCTTGATGTTCCATATCAAGGGGAATTCTGATAAAAAATATGGGTTCTCCTCAAGTGGAATCCCAATCAATGATAAACTTAGTTTCTACATCATTGGGAAACACCCCCATGGTCTACCTCAAGAAGTATTTTGATCCATTTAACCTTCCTGGTGTGACATCTTCCCTCCTAGGGACACGCCTTTCGAATATACCTCCACGGGGAATCCAAATTCACAATCCCAATTCCGCCTCCATGGGGAATTCTGATCCAATCATCCCATATCAACTAGATGTTAAACTCATTCCCCGATCCATCTCAACCAGACGTTCTGATCCATCTACAAAAGATGTAGAACTTGTGACTTAAATGAATATACATACCATATGCATATGTGTGTAATTTCTATGATAAAAATCCTTGCATGACATACATATTTGGTTTGTTAACTCATGATCGACATAAGATACCTTGGTTTTTACATCTTATGATGCCTCGTTTGAGATTTCCTCCGAAGAGGAGGAATACAGGTGACCAATGTGCACAAGGTTTAGAAATTACTAGCCATGCCTAATGTGACTAATCTCCTAGATTAATGTTTATTCCCTCTCAAGATGAATGTAGTATACCAATATGGAATCAGTGTAATTAACCAACATCCATAAATATATGACATTTGGAATGAGTTCCTTGAACATGACTCAAATCAACAAGGAATACCCAGGCTAGGAAAGAACTACAAGGAGTAATATATGGAATAAGGAATTGAAATTCCATAATCTCATTAAAATCAAGGACAATACATCACTATTGAATGTGATGAAATATGTATACCTTTCGAATGTGTGAATGTTGGGAAACATAAAAAGTGAGTGTGTGTATTCGTACTGATGCTTTTGCAGTCCCTGATGAATGAATTAGAAATAAAAATGCTCCTGCCACAAATATTATAAAAAAACTTCATCAATAGTGTGAAGGAAAGTCATTTTATGGTGGGATAGATGATAAAAACTATATTAAAGTAAGATTTCACCCAATCCCTTTATATAATTTGATGTTTTGGGGATGAAACATTTCAAGGATATCATTAAAATTTCTTGTTCAACTTAAATAAAACAATGGTATTCCACATACTAAAAAATGTTAAATAAAACAATGTAAAAATAAAAATTCAATGGGATTATCTTAAAGAAATACTAACATGGTTTATTGAAAACTACATTATTGTCAGTATGATGATCATAACATTGTTGGGACATGACCACTATATAATATACATAGAATTGTACAATATTCCCTTGAAGGATTTTGAATACGTGACATGTGGCACATTGATATGTGGTGAATTAATGTTTTAAACCAAATTTCATCAATTGTTTGTAAAATTCCTCTTGAGTTGGTTTAAAAGAAGTGGATTATTTTTCCCTAAGGCCAAATTAATCTTGTTAAATCTGAAGCATTAATCTATAAAGGATAAGTAGTCAAAGACTTCTATTGAATCAATTAGTAGTTTCATAACTAGAAATATAAAACCATATTTTAGGAAATTTCATGCAATATACATAAATTTTATTCAACCCCAAATTTTCTTATTCTTTTTCCTTGTTAGGATGACATTACATGACACTTTTGGTTCTATAAATCCCTGATAATGTTGGATTTGATGATCAAGTCAACTTAAGCTTCTACTAAGGATTTAATGGTTGGATTCATTATTTTTACTACTTGTTTATAAACCTAGGGGATCATTTTGGTGTCCGTAGTGGTGGTTGTATACATTGGGATCCATCATGGACCATTCCATGCGGTTCTAAGAGAACACATCCTGATGTTGTTTTTAAATATTTTTTTCCTATTATTTGGTGGTTATATATCCATTGATCAATATAGGACACATGGAATCTTCTATTCTACAGTTCACTTATTTTAGTTCATCCATAGTAGTTATGACATATTCTTTAAATACTATTAGAGAATCATGGAGTTCTTCCACATATCTGGACCCATTCTATTCTCTCCCCTCTTCAACATTATTTAGTGAATAATATTATGCAGGGGTGTGATAATTGGGGGATTATCATTTCTCAAAAAAAGAAAATATTGATTTCTAAAACATAAACTATAGAGTAGATCCATTTTGATCATAGCTACAAGATACATCATCCTTTAGATATTACAAAGAGTATGTGGATGTATGAAAATTGGGGGAATCATTATTATTCAAGAAAAAAGGAAAAATAACTCTTTGAGACACTATTTATGGTATGAGGGCATTATGATGAGGATTTATAACACTCAAAATTCCATATTGATGAGTATAACATGTTTCCAGACTGTATGGATCAAATGTTGATAAAAATACATTGTTAACTAGGGATATATCTCATCACTATAATAAATATTCCTATTCTAACGAACTAATCATAACTGATGTGGCAATCAAGGTGAGAGCATGATCATATGGGTTAATCCACCCATGTCTTGTCATACTTGAACAACCTTTCAGTATCCTAGTTCTATATTTATAAGGTCAATATTAGTTATTGGAAGCACAAAGTCCTAACTAAGTGTACTCCATGGATTGATGGGAGTGGATTTCAAACTACCTGGGTTGTGATCTAAGAAAAATATTCTATCACTAGTGGTTTATATTATGTTATATATAAATTTTTCTCTATATACTAGGCTTATCAAAAATCAAAAGGAGTTCCATCACTATGTAATACTCCAACATTCCAATTTAAAACATATTTTACAAGATGATGATAATAACATGGTATAATAACACAGATTTGTAGACATGGTCTTGCTAGTAAAACATTGAAAATTGTGTCATGTTGGCCAACCATAAAATTAAAGACAGAGATAAGATCAATGGATTGGGATTTCAATTTTTTCCTCTCAAGGGGAATCTAATCACTTTTATCATATCCATGGATGGTAATATTAGAGGTAGAAATATTATCCTCACTATATCCAAATAACCAGAGAGTTCAGATCTATAAGAATTTTCTCCTATAACCACATTCAATTAATGAATGACAAGACTCAATATAATTCAGCTTACTGGATATGTACAAAGGACTAAAATGACCCCATACTGTGCCATCTTGATCATGTTCAGCGAATTACATAACCATAGGAAATTCATAGGAATGGGTTTTCTTTATGGTAAATTTTAAAAGAATCATACACTGCCGTGAATTCCTTAGTATTTGAGAGGTCCTCAATGTCAACTCCTCTGTGTTCATTTCAATGGTGAAACACATCTAAACATGAGTTTTTTTGTTACTAAAATTACCAATTGATTAAGGATTTCAATCATCTATACCAAAATCCAATTATTATTGACATTAGTTGTCCAATGGTTCGAAAAATTGATGTCTGGGCCCCATTTTTAGACCAAATCCCCTCTTGATTATATTTTTTATGATTTATTTATAATGTGTAAGAATAATATTTTTTAACTATAGGATAAAATTATCTGAATAATTTTATGATTTATATATAATAATATAGAATATAGGATGTGAATGAGTTTTGGAAGATTCAGTAGTAAATGAATTCTCTCATAGATCTTACTAAACCACTTACCTATGAGTTCTATATGTATATACGGCTTTAATGGGGGACATGTACTTGATATTGAGATTAGTTGTAATTGAGTATCCCCTATATTCTCATCCCTAAAGGCATCTCACTAACCTTGAATATTTTTTCATAGGGACTTCAAGTTCATATAAAACTCTTTAATAGAGAATGGGTACACCAAGTTGCTAACATTGATTTAACCCTATAATGACTCTACATCAAATGCATTTCATTTTTGGTGGGTAAGTGCCCATTATTTTAATGTAATAGAAAGAAAATCATAACGAGTTTAATCCAGAATAATAATTTTATGTGGTCAATATTCTAGTTCATAAACATATAATGATAGTTATGCCTATATTTAGTCAACTATTTAGATATTTCAGAGGGAGTTATGATCACCACTAGTTTATTTATTTATGCCTTGGGTATAAAATTTTCTCGATCAACCATTTTTTAGGTTATGAAAGTTATCAAATTATTGTCTACACCTAATGGTGATATCCTATTTTTACCCTTGTTTGTCTAGAGAAGTGCTGGAGATATACATCACTTATTTCTAAAGCTTTCCCAATTTTACCACATTATAATAAAACATTTTTTAAATTAGTTCCATAAATCCAAAACAATATTGGTTTTTATGTCCTAGAATTATATGATTGGGGTGGTAGTTTGGGTTTTCATTGAGATCAATTTTTTTGGCCTCATGGATTTATGTAGTTTGAGTATATTATTCTCTATTTCATTAATGTGATACCTAAAATCACATTATTAACTAATTTTTTTAATCATTTGGTCCAAGAATCATGGGAATATTTTCTCTTTCCATACTCCCTAATAAAGACCATGTTTCAACTGTGATCACTCAGAAGCAGGATCAATGTAATATTGAGCATTCATGGGATCTGAAAATGGTGTTTAGGTTTTCTTGAGTGTAATAGTTATATACTTTTCCTTACTGGTCATTGTTATTTGAATTATATACATTGGTTGGGTTTTACCACTGATGTTCAAACTAGAATTATCATGAAAATAGAAAACTAATTCATACTCCCTCAATCCAGTAGGACACATATGTGGGATGAGTCGTTTTTTCAACTCATCCCAAAGTTTGTATATTTATATCTCATGGAGATTCCCCCATAGGAGCTGAATTTCTAGATAAAATTTGGGGACATTCCATATTTCAATGAAATTAGAGAGTCTCATTTTTTTAATAATTATTTTTGAAAGGTAAAGGATCATTGTTTTTTTCCGCATGAAGATAAATTGATTACGAAATTGGTGGTGATAATATTTCATGTATGCGATAGATTTTATTGGTTTGTTGTTTTACTAAATAATGTCTTAGAATTAAGGAGTATTCAAAATGAACTAATTCTTATATGCCTATTCTGTCTCCAGTGTTATCATTGTAGGGAAACAATCTGACATGAAATGTTCAAAATTATAATATAGGTCCCTATTATTGTTACATGTTAAGAATGTGGGTTCTTAAAAATTGTTTGTAGGAGGGGTTACATCGATCCATTCAAGTAATGGTTTTATTTTATTATTCTACTAGAGATATTCCTCATTTTATATATCCCATCCAGATGGAAATAGACTCAATGAAGTCAATGAGAGTTGGTGGAATTAAAACATGAATGAGACTGATGAGATGGGGTATAATATAGTTTAATTTATCATCGATGTTAATGAAAACCATTATGCATTTCCCTAGGATAATTTAATTGAAACAATTGAACTTCTGGACCAAGTAGAGGGAATTCCTTTTAGTTTATACATTACAGGGTTAGAAATACTAGTTATAATAACTTTGAATCAATATTAAGACTAGATTATACCCCTGGTTTTTGAGTATCCCATTTTGGTAGCATAACACCCATCCAAGGAAACACATTGTCTTTGACTGAAGGATTGTACTCAATCAGAATATGAACTCAATATAGATTGACAATGAGTCACTTCAACTATTCTATCATGGTTTCATATCATAACAAATTTTCCTTGATAGAAATCATGTCATGTGTTTTGATTATTGGGTGGGATGAAACCAAACTCTTTCAATTTTCATTGGTAAAACATTTCCATTCATATGGTTCTTGGATGTGTGGATTTTCCAAATTATATGTTTTTATTTGATACCCAGTGAACATACACTTTTTATGCACCATGATGTGAGATTTATTTAAAGACAATAATTTTTCATCATGTCCTTCCATGATAGTTTCCTATCTTGTGGCATCTACCATGTTTCTAGTGATGTTTTTTACGAATGTGTTTTTTGTATCCACTGATGTTTTCTATTGGAATTCATATATTAACAAGATAACCATGTATAAACATTATGTTCAACAATAAATAGAGAATTGGCTATGACGATCATAATTTTGATTCTAGTAAGTTATGATAAGGTTTCTAATATTGTGGGTAGAATTAGATTAGTCTCATAGGAATGAAACATACGTTGGTAGGGTTGTTGATATTTTTAGATCAGTGGGTGTATGTTCGAGATGTAATATTGATTCTAGTGAGTAGTTAAATCCTAGTTTATCTTGTTCTTTGACAAATACAAAATGTGGGGTTCAAAAAATTGTAGAATGGAGTTTATATGTTGGAATAGACATCAATATGGAGTTTATGAGATCAAATAATGATTCAGTTTAAAGGTTTTTTGAATCTCGAGGTGAGATTGTGATGGATGTTTTTGTTATCTATGGTTCCAAAAATGGAATTACATTTGAGTATTGGGTCCAGAATTCAATGCCAATGTATGGAGAGTCTTATGGTTCACTCTAGGAATTATGACATCTTGATCAAGTGGTTTTACATCACAAAAATGTGGAGTCTATGAGACCAATTATTTTTGGGAACAGAAAATCATGGGAGTACATAATATTTTTTGTGTTGTGTGATTGGGTGTGGTGTGGTGTAAACCACATCAAGAATTTCACTAGACCACTAGAACTGTGTTTTTATTTGGTGATTCCTACAGTAGAGAGATCTATGTTTTATAATTATTTTATAAGTGTAGGATTTTATAGTGGGGAGCACCATAAGGCTAGGAACAAGTCATTCAATGAAACTTTAGGGTCTTTTGATTGATGGGTAAAGATGTGTTCCATATCAAAGTTGTCAATAGTGATGAGTGGGTTCTTAGAGTTATGAAGTATGTTGTGCGTTGAGATTTGAGGTGTGTATTAGAATATCATTCGGCATTATGGGATAGAAAATGAAAATTTAGTGATGAATTTACCACTAAAGATGGGAAATATTAATGGATGAAGGACCAAAGATACACCTCGAGGATGAGTAGTTTTTTGGTGGGGATTTTTTAAAACCTCATCTCATTATGGGCTGTTAAAATGATATTTAAATTTTTAATTTTGGTTCAGAAGCCGGGGATATTTTGAGAATTGTGATTTGAATTAAAATTATAGGAGTTATAAAATCTCATGTGAGATTTATTTTGCATCTGGATCGAGTCTAGGGAGATATTATGGGTGCACATTCCATCATTGGATCACGGTCTAGGTGAAAATAATTTATTATATATTTGGAAACAAGTGGTCAGTCACACCATGACTCGTAGGTGATGTATTTAAGGGCCTTGAATGAGGGTTTTCAAGGATGGAGAGATCACCATGTGAGTGAATACATGGGACCATTATATGAGTGAGGAGGAAGAACCACTTGATTTTGGAACCTCATGTGTGCTTCTATCACTAAGGGTATCACACCATGAGCCAAGGGAGCCCCACAATACTAGTGTCTAGCTGAGGGACAACCCCACGGTCTGGGCGTAGTCATATTCTGACCTATAGGGGTTTCACAAAAACTAAGTTAATATGGGGGTTTGGCTATATTCATGGAGTATGTTCACGCCACAAAACACATGGTCACAAATTTATCACATGGTAGAAAATTTTTTTAATAGGGGTAGACTGGTAATTTCCAAATACCCCCTACGATTTAGAATAAATGAATATATGGGGAGGGTTCTTTCAATCATATACTCCATATTCTCTTTCTCATTGATCTTATATGGAAATGGGGTATTTCATGTTAAATTTCATGGATATTTTTGGTATGACCATCCCATCCCTCCTTACATTTTCTCTCCCTTCATCACCTTCTATTTAGGTGCGATTCCAATTGGAATTTTACTAGTGATTCCATTAAAACATGGAGGAATCTTCTTGGGTTGATGGGAATTTTTTATGTACTAGATATAGGATGTTCCATGAAGAGAAATTCATTAATTATTTCAATGTTTTGATCAAGGTACATTGTTTTCCAAAATTACTTATAGGTTTTGGGTAAAATGTATGAAAATAGTGATTGACCAGGTGTATATGGGTAAGGTTATTTTTTCGGCCAATGTAGGGGTTTGACAAGGACATTTAGGTTGTTGGTTATTTTGGTTTTTCACTGATGAGATGGATCTTGTATTTTTTATGTAATTATTAATATTTTTATAAAAATGGAAAATTAACTATAGATTAATATAAATAATTATATTCAAAGTTGTGTCATGAGATCCAGGATCCATAGTCGATATGTTCATCAAAAATATTCAGTAGTGGTCGATCTTTATTATGTGTGTTACTCATTATGATGTAGGTGGTCCCTAGAAATCCCCATTATGATTATACATGATTCTATATGAATGTGATTTGGGAAAGCACCACTTGTAGCACCCGAGACTTTTATGTTATATAAATCATCAAAGGAATATTTTTCTACACAACACTTTCTTGGCTTGCTTTACACGAAATCACGACCTTCCTCGATAGCTTGCGTCGTACGCAATACCGAGTTTCACTAAACAACGATATGCTATTAAAATATTATTAAAACTAGCTGTTATGAATAGTAATAACCACTTTTTTAAAATTTATAAATTTTATTTTTCAAAATGGACTTCATTTTTGGATTCGGAATATCGAAATTAGCCTAGGGTGAAATTTTGGTGTTTTCATGAAAACTTTCAATTTTTGATGAATAGTGAAACCACTAAGTGGTAGTTAAAAAACTGAATTTTTCATAAAACCTAATTTTACCACTTCTGTGAGTGGAATTTCGAAAATCCGAGAGACATGGTTAATATCAAGGACTAAAATGTTGTTCAATGAGATGAAAACAATTTTTTGTGAATAGTAACTTTTTACATTTTTTTACCACGGTTAAAAGTAAATAGGGTAATTAAGGGTAAAGATGATATTATAATTACCCTAACACATGTCCTAATTATATTGTATAAGTGTAATTCGACCAAAAAAAACTTAGGAATAAATTATGACCATTTAGGCCCACTTGGATTAGATTAGGACATTTATTATTAATTTATTTAAAGAAGGGTTAAAATAGTTAAAATCAAAGTTTAATAAGTAAATAATTTGTAATATGGGGTTATACATAAGATAAATTCGACTATAAATATTCATTAGAAAGATCAAACGATTTCCTACATAATGGTATTTTATTTGTAATTTTTAGACATTAAATAATATAATTTATTTATGACACAAAGATGATGTAGTAATTATCTTATTAATGAAATATTTCCATAATTAATGTTATAAACACCAAAATAAATGTAATCTGAGACTTTTTATGATTTAAACTAATTTTCTAGGTTAATATGACATGTTAGTATTGATTTAATTAACTTTTTTCGAACTAATAATTCTGTTATTATTTTCACAAAAATCAATTACTAAATAGTGTCAAAATTGACATAAAATAGTTTTTTTAAAAAATATTATATTATTAATTGTTATTTTATTCCTAAAAAATCTAAGGTTCGTCAAAATGACATATATATTGTTATATATATTAATAATAAACAACTTGGGGTTATTTTGGCTGCTTATAGTAAGTTTATCAACCTTATAGTATAAGAACACAAGAAGACACAATAAAAGTAAACGTATTTAACTTAATGTTAAATCTAAATGATAAGGTTAAAATAGGAACCTAAACTTCTATAAATTCTATTTTATGAGAGGATTTCGAAACATCCCCACCTTAGATTCGAAATATATAAATTTGGATCTATTTAAAACAGAACTTGACTTTATAATAAAATAATATTTTTAGTTTTCCCAAAGGCGCCCCTCTCCTCCCTTATAAAAGGGCACCTCCTCCCCCTCTTCCTCACACCACTTTGAGACTTCAAGCTCAGCCAAACCCTGCCAATTCCACCTCTCCACTTCCCTAGAGACATCCTATAGGTCCTGGTCTTCTTCAAATACCAATTTTAGTGCCCTAAAAGAAGGTCTCAAAGAAGCACTTCAAAGAAGAGGTAACGTCTGTTACCGATTCTTTCATCTTTATTTATTCTTCCACTTCTTATTCTTTAGTTGTTTCATTATGAAGTAATAATATCAGTATCACTCATATAATGATATTTTATTATAAGTATGAAACAACCCTATTTCACTATCTATCCATCCTACGGAAAAATAAATCATCGCGCCTGCGTACGTACGGAATATCGTCTCCACGCCGTGGTGTAATCTATTTTCCACTACCACCTTACTTGGATGGGTATAATGGTGTAAATAATGACTATATATGACTATTATAAAGTTATACTGATTCTGAAACAGTATACATACACTCCAATACAATTCCACGATCATAGGAACGATATCATCACTCATGCGTACGTACGGAATACCGTCTCCACGATGTGATGCGACTTGTTCTACATGATCTTCATTTCATAATGATTATATAAATGAATTGAATGAATTAATATGATATATATTACACTAATACCATTCTGGAAATTAGGTATCTATAACCTAAAGAGAAGAATAATAATTTATTCGACAAGACACGCATAAGAACAAAAAGTTATAAACACCCAAATAACAAGTAGAAATGAAATATTACTACTAAGAAGCTAAGAAAATGACCATATGTGATATCATAAAGATATGTATGATTCTGGAATAAGTCAATAACATTATTTAAATCATTATACAAGAGTTTCAGACACTTACGAAGAAAAACGGACCTATGGTAAGGGAAATATCACAATCTCATTTTTATCCGAGATTGTTTATACTTTAGTATTTACTGGGGTGTATTTTATCATCCAAATAAATGTTTCCTAAATATGTAATATTATTTCCATCCAACTACATTTTTTTAAACCCAATTTTACCCTTCGGTGAGTTTTTAGTAAAAGATATGAAAGGAATATTCTGTCGTTTTTCATACGAGGTACTTTTTGACTTTTCCGACAGAAGTACGAGAAGAATGTTTTCTTTTAACTTATACGACATGAATGGATTTTTAAAACATTATTTCCAAAAATATTGTTTTACAAGTTTTCAAGTTTATTTGTAATCAAATTCTTTTAGTTTAAATTTTTTTGACATGTTAAGAAAGGAAAAGTGTTTTTGAAGTAGAAAGGATATTTTCCTCAAGACTGGAGTTCAAGTGTTTTATCAAAATTATCTTCCATCTAATATAATAAGGGGTTCTATTTTTATCCCTATTATTACATTTATTTGATTATGTTGTGATTGAATTATTTTTATGAATTCCTTTATCCTATATGAATTGTTTTATGATGTAATGATGTTTAAGATTCCCATTTTTATTACATGGGTTATGCAATGATGTATGATTTATGATTTTGTGGAACACATAAGAATGGTATCATTATGATATGGGTGGGACCTATATCCCCCTCCAATGCATTGGGTAAAGATTTTATATCTCATGAGATAGACATGGCTGGAACGGTAGGTTATACCGGTTCAGTGAAATAGGACTGAAACGAGGGTGACTCGGTTTAGAAAGGGACTTTGTCCACTAAGATAGTCTTGGAAATAAGTCTTGACTAACAAGAAATGATTCTCTATGATTATGTGTGTATTCCACAAAGATTCATGTTTTAAGTTATGATTATTGGGATTACATTTCACTACTATGATTTATCCCATGTTATGAAGTTATGCTCTCTTTTGCAGGTTACGATTTCCAAAAGTTATGTTCTTATGAATATGATGTGACTGATATTTCTTTTGTTTACCCTTACTGAGCATTTGAGCTCACCCTTTTGTATTTTTTATTTCCCCAGGTCAGGAAGAAGGTTATTAAGTAGAATAAGCCAAAAAGGGACTCTAGATATGAGGAAATAAATTGGAGGCAAAGTAGATGCTTTATGAACCAGTTGTTTATGTTTTCCAGTGTCTAAAGACACTATACCTATAAGGTCCTTTTGTGGTTTTGTTATATGTTGTAATAAGTATGCTTCAATTTTGAAGTACTAATAATGTATGTAATGTATGGGTCATTGAGGAAAGGTATAGTCAACCTTTGGAAACTAGGATGTGAAAGCCTTAGTAAGAACCCTATGGATAAGTCTATGCATAGAAGACAATATTAATGTTTTTGAAATGGCCATGAATAACCTAGGATAAGACCTTAAGTGTGAAATTTTATTCTTGATTATGTGGTTTTCCTATTATAATTAGTGTTTCTCACACTATTCTTCTTGGTTTTAGTCAATGGATGGAACCCGAAGCAACCGTGTTAATGCGGAATGCGACGAGCAATGCAATGATTGTCCCCCTGAGAAACCAAACATCATGGGAGCTGGAAGGAAAAATCTTGTAGCCATGATCACACAACTTTCTCAAGCTATGAATCATGCAGGACATCCAAACGAGCAAAAGAAGGAGCAACATTCTATTGAATCCTTCATGAGGCAGCGTCCACCTTCTTTCAGCGGGACTACTGATCCATTAGTTGCTGAACAATGGATTAGTACTACTGAAAAGATATTTTCAGTTCTTCAATGTTCTGAACATGATAAAGTCATCCAATCAGTGTATTGTTTGGAAGGAGATTTTGATCAATGGTGGAATCTTATTAAGAATACGAGGAAAAGGGATGAAATTGAGTCCATGGAATGGGATGAGTTCAAGAACTTATTTTTCAATAAGTACATCCCTCGTATTCTCCGAACAAAGATGGAGAAAGAGTTTCTTGAACTGAAGAAAAAGGATGATGAATCTGTTGGTACCTATGAAGCAAATTTTATAAGACTTGCAAGGTACGCTTCTGGTATTGTTATCCAACCTGAGAGTAAGATCGATCGATTCTTTAGTGGATTAAAACCAAGTATTCGAAGGGCGTTATCCATAAGGGACTTCAATAGCTACGAGGAAATCGTTCGATGTTCTCTCAATGTCGAGATGGAGATTGGAGTAACCCATCAGTCATATGGGTTTGATAAGAAGAGGAAAATGGAATTCAAAGGAAAATCTAAAGAGCACACTGAAAATAAGATGAGCTTTCCCTTATGCTCAAAGTGTGGAATGAAACATGGAGGGAGTTTTCTTAAAGGGACAAGTAAATGTTTCAAATGTGGAACGGAAGGTCATCGGGCATTTGAATGCCGCGATGATGGGAAGAAGATGTCTAATGATGCAAAAAAAAGAAGGGATACACAGAATGAACCTAATACACTTCAATGTTTCAAGTGCAAGTAGATGGGAAATTATGCCAATAAATTCCCTAATCCAAGGGTTGATGATGATGGTCGACGTCAACAAACTCTTAAGGCTAAAGAAAAAGGAAAGTCACATGCAATTTCTATCAGCGATGTGGAGTACGATAACGATGTGGTGAAAGGTACCTTACCATACACTCTAAAGTAGAAAATGTTTTAGTTGATTATGGATCCACCCACTATTTTATTTCTAAAGAATTTTCTAAGGGTATCACCATATTACCTCAAAAATTAGATGTTGAGTTAGCTGTGACAACACCTAATGGCACAACAGTCACATCAAAAGTTTATAATTGTTCTCCGATCAAAGTTTGTGGGAACATGCTTCCTGAAAATCTTGTGATCCTTCCTATAGTGGAATTTTATGTGATTCTTGGCATGGATTGGCTTTCTTTATATGGATCTCATATCAATTTCCAAAGAAGGGAAGTCACATTTCATAATCCAGATTAATCTATGATCGTCTATCAATGCAAGGATGAACATAACCTTCCAGTGGAAATTTCTTCCATCTTATGGGTCTTGATTCCACTCAATGAAGGTTATTTATCTCAAATGGTTGGTGAGAAACTCACGATTAAGAATATTCCCATTATACGGGAGTTTGATGATGTCTTTCCATAGGAATTACCAGGACTTCCACCAAATCGTGAAGTTGAGTTCTCAATAGAACTCGTACCAGGTGCTTTGTATATTTCAAAGACACCTTATAGAATGGACACAACTGAGTTGTAGGAATTGAAGAAGCAACTCCAAGAGAATCTTGATAAGGGATTCATATGCCCTAGTGCGTCACCTTGGGGAGCACCTGTTCTATTTTTTAAGAAGAAAGATGGATCAATGAGACTCTGCATTGATTATCGAGAACTTAACAAGATCACTATCAAGAACAAATATCCTCTCCCACGCATTGATGACTTATTTGAACAACTACGAGGAGCTCAATACTTTTCCAAGATTGATCTTCGTTCAGGGTATCATCAATTAAGGGTCAAAAGGGAGGATATACCAAAGACAGCTTTCCGTACAAGGTATGGACACTATGAATTTATAGTGATGCCATTTGGTCTTACTAATGCCCATGCTATCTTCATGGATCTGATGAATAGAGTCTTTAGAGACTATCATGATCAATTTGTGGTGGTCTTTATAGACGATATTCTTGTCTATTCAAAGAGCAAGGAAGAACATGAAGATCACTTGATAATTATATTGAAGACCCTGAGAAAGGAGAATCTTTATGCCAAATTTACCAAGTGTGAATTTTGGATTCAAAAAGTTTCATTTCTGGGTCACATAATCTCAAAAGAGGGGATATCTGTGGATCCAGCAAAAACAGAGGTTATCAAAAGATGGTCGATACCAACAACAGTAACTGAGATCCGATGTTTTCTTGGTTTGGCTGGATATTATCGATGTTTTGTGAAAGCTTTTTCACGATTATCTAATCCACTCACCAAGTTGACTCGGAAAGGAGTTAAGTTTGACTGGACGGAAGAATGTGAAGAGAATTTCAAGGAGTTGAAAAGAAGGTTATCCAGTGCACCTGTGCTCACACTGCCTTGTAGTGGAGAAAGGTTTGTGATCTATAGTGATGAATCCAAGAAGGGATTGGGGTGTGTTCTTATGCAAAATGATATGGTGATAGCTTATGCCTCACAACAGTTGAAAATCCATGAGAAAAATTACCCAACACATGATTTGAAGTTATCTGCGGTAATCATTGCATTAAAGATTTGGAGGCATTACCTTTATGGTGAAAGGTGTGATATTTATACTAATCATAAAATTTTAATGTATATTTTCACACAAAAGGAGCTGAATATTCATCAAAGAAGATGGTTGGAGCTGATTAAGGATTACGACTGCTCAATCCATTACCACCCTGGGAAAGCAAACAAGGTGGCAGATGCATTAAGTCGACAAGACCATGCTAGTTTATTCATGATGAGGATCACAAAAGATCCAATATTTATGGATTTACAAAGGATGGATCTTGGAATTATAATGGAAGGGGAAAAATCTTATCTTTCTCAAATGAATGTTCAACCATCTATACATGTGAAGAATAAAGAGGCACAGAAAGAAGATGCCGAGTTACAAAAGAAGGTGAGAAACGTTCCTGAATTCAACCTTGATTGTGATGGGATAATAATGTTCCGGAATCGGGTTTGTGTTCCTCCCATCCCCGAATTAAAGAAGGAGCTGCTGGATGAGGCTCATAGTTCTTCATTCTCTATTCATCCTGGAAGCACGAAGATGTATAGGGACCTGAAAGAGTACTTCTGGTGGGATGGCATGAAAAGAGATTTTGCTGAATTTGTCTCTCGATGCTTGGTTTGTCAACAAGTTAAAGCTGAGAGACAAAAGTCTAAGGGGATGTTACAACCATTACCCACACCCGAATGGAAATGGGAAAACATCACTATGGAATTTTTCATAGGACTTCCTAAAACATCCAAAGGCAATAATGCTATCTGGGTCATAGTTGATCATCTTACAAAGTCTGCACACTTCATTTCTATTAGAGAGGATTTATCTCTGGATTGGCTTTCTAGGATATATGTAAATGAAGTGGTAAGATTGCATGGAGTACCACTTTCTATTATATCCGATCGGGATCCGGGATTTACCTCAAAGTTCTGGCGAAGTCTTCAGCATACTCTGGATACAGAGTTGAGTTTCAGCACTGCTTATCATCCTCAGACAGACGGTCAGTCTGAGAGAACAATTCAAACCCTATAAGATATGTTGAGAGCTTGCTCTATGGATTTCGTAGGTGGTTGGGATCAACACCTACCATTGGTGGAATTTTCTTATAATAATAGCTTTCACTCCAGCATTCAGATGGCTCCTTATGAATCTCTCTATGGAATGAAATGCAGGACTCCAACTTGCTGGGATGAATTTGGGGAAAGAAAGCTGTTAGGACCTGATCTCATTGATGAAATGGCAGAAAAGGTCAGATCTATTCAACAACACATAAGAGCAGCTCAAAGTTGACAGAAAATTTATGCCGACAACCGAAGAAAAGACCTAGAGTTTGAAGTGGGTGATAAATTGTTCTTACGAATATCTCCCTGGAAGAGGGTTATGAGATTTGGAAAGAAGGGGAAGTTGAGCCGTAGATATATCAGTCCTTTTGAAATACTGGATCGTGTTGGGAATGTAGCTTACTGATTGGCGCTTCCACCGAATCTCTCTCAAGTTCACGATGTGTTCCATGTATCTCTCCTGACAAAGTACATACCTGATCCTTCACATGTACTCAGCTCAGATGTTGTACCACTGGAGCAAGATCTTTCTTATGAAGAACAACTGATAGAGATTCTGGATTGTAGTGAAAAAGTCCTACGAAACAAGACCACTCGATTGGTGAAAGTTTTATGGAGGAACCACAAATTATAAGAAGCTACATCGGAGCTTGAGGATATGATGAGGGAGAGGTATCCTCATTTGTTTGTTACAAAGTGACGAATTTCGAGGGCGAAATTCATTTTAAGGGGGGTAGAATGTAATACCCGAGACTTTTATGTTATATAAATCATTAAAGGAATCTTTTTCTACACAACACTTGCGTGGCTTGCTTTACACGAAATCGCGTCCTTCCTCGATAGCTTGTGTCGTACGCAGTACCGAGTTTTACTAAACAACGATATGCTATTAAAATATTATTAAAACTAGCCGTTATGAATAGTAATAACCAATTTTTTGAAATTTTATAAATTTTATTTTTCAAAATGGACTTCATTTTTGGATTCGGAATATCGAAATTAGCCTAGGGTGAAATTTTGGTATTTTCCGGAAAACCTTCAATTTTTGATGAATAGTGAAACCACTAAGTGATAGTTAAAAAACTGAATTTTTCATAAAACTTAATTTACCACTTATGTGAGTGGAATTTAGAAAATCCGAGAGACACGGTTAATATCAAGGACTAAAATGTGGTTCAATGATATGAAAATAATTTTTGGTGAATAGTAACTTTTTACTTTTTTTTAACCACGGTTAAATGTAAATAGAGTAATTAAGGGTAAAGATGATATTATTATTACCCGAACACATGTCCTAATTCTATTGGATAAGTGTAATTCAACCAAAAACAATCTTATGAATAAAATTTGACCATTTAGGCCAACTTGGATTAGATTAGGACATTTATTATTAATTTATTTAAAGAAGGGTTAAAATAGTTAAAATCAAAGTTTAATAAGTAAATAATTTTTAATATGGGGTTATAAATAAGATAAATTCGACTATAAATATTAATTAGAAAGCTCAAAAGATTTCATACATAATGGTATTTTATTTTTAATATTTGGACATTAAATAATTTAATTTATTTATGACACAAAGATGATGCAGTAATTATCTTATTAATGAAAATTGACATAATTAATGTTATAAACACCAAAATAAATGTAATTTGATACTTTTTATGAATTCCACTAATTTTTTAGGTTAATATGACATGTTAGTATTGATTTAATTAACTTGGTTCGAACTAATAATCCTGTTATGAGTTTCACAAAAATCAATTACTAAATAGTGTAAAAATGACATAAAATAGTTTTCAAAACAAATATTATATTAGTAATTGTTATTTTATTCCTAAAAATCAAAGGTTCGGAAACATGACTTAGATAAGGTTACATATATTAATAATAAACAACTTGGGGTTTGATTGGCTGCTTATAGTATGTTTATTAACCTTATAGTATAAGAACACAAGAAGACACGGTAAAAGTAAACTTATTTAACTTAATGTTAAATCTAAATGATAAGGTTAAAATAGGAACCTAAACTTTTTCTAAATTATATTGGATGAGAGTATTTCTACCCATCCCCACCTTAGCTTCGAAATATATAAATTTGGATCTATTTAATACCTAACTTGACTTTATAATAAAATAATATTTTTAGTTTTCCCAAAGGTGCCCCTCTCCTCCCTTATAAACGGGCACCTCCTCCCCCTCTTCCTCACACCACTTTGAGCCTTCAAGCTCGGACAACCCCTAACAATTCCGCCTATACACTTCCCTAGAGACATCCTAGTGGTCCTGGTCTTCTTCAAAGACCAATGTTAGTGCCCTAGAAGAAGGTCTCAAAGAAGCACTTCAAAGAAGAGGTAATGTCCGTTACTGATTCTTTCATCTTTATTTCTTCTTCCACTTCTTCTTCATTAGTTGTTTCATTATTAGGTAATAACATCAGTATCAATAATATACTGATATGTTATTATATGTATGAAACAACCCTATTTCACCATCTATCCATCCTACGGAAAAAGAAATCACCGAGCGTGCGTACGTACGGAATACCGTCTCCACGCTGTGGTGTAATCTATTTTCCACCACCACCTTAATTGGATGGGTATAATGGTGTAAATAATGACTATATATGACTATTATAAAGTGATACTGATTCTGAAATATTATAAATACACTCCAATACAATTCCACGATCATAGGAACGATATCATCACTCGTGCGTACGTACGGAATACCGTCTCCACGATGTGATGCGACTAGTTCTACATGATCTTCATTTCATAATGATTATATAAATTAATTGAATGAATGAATATGATATATATTACACTAATACCATTCTGGAAATGAGGTATCTATAACCTAAAGAGAATAATAAGAATTTATTCAACAAGACACGCATAAGAACAAAAAGTTATAAACACCTGAATAACAAGTAGCAATGAAATATTACTACTAAGAAGCTAAGAAAATGACCATATGTGATATCATAAAAACAAATATGATTCAGGAATAAGTCAATAACATTATTTAAATCATTATACATGAGGTTCGGACGCTTATGAAGCAAAACGGACCTAAGGTAAGGGAAATATCACAATCTCATTTTTATCCAAGATTGTTTATACTTTAGTATTTACTGGGGTGTATTTTATCATCCAAATACATGTTTTCTCAATATGTAATATTATTTCCATCCACCTACAATTGTTTAAATCCAATTTTACCCTTCGGTGAGTTTTTAGTAAATGATATGAAGGTAATATTTTGTCGTTTTTCATACGAGGTACTTTTTGACTTTTTCAACAAAAGTACGAGAATAATGTTTTCTTTTAACTTATCCGACATGAATGGATTTTTAAAACATTATTACCAAAAATATTCCTTTAAATTTTTTCAATTTTATTTTTAATCAACTTCTTTTAGTTTAAAATTTTATGACATGTTAAGAAATGAAAAGTGTTTTTGAAGTAGAAAGGATATTTTCTTCAAGAATGGAGTTCAAGTGTTTTTCAAAATTATCTTTTATCTAAGATAATAAGGGGTTCTATTTTTATCACTATTATTACATTGATTTGATTATATTGTGATGGAATTATTTTTATGAATTACTTTATCCTATATTAATAATTTTATGATGTAATGATGTTTAAGATTCCCATATTTATTACATGGGTTATGCAATGATGTATGATTTATGATTTTGTGGCACACATAAGAATGGTATCATTATGAGATGGGTGGGACCTATATCTCCCTCCAATGTATTGGGTAAAGATTTTATATCTCATGAGATAGACATGGCTGGAACGGTAGGTTATACATGTTCAGTGAAACAGGACTGAAACGAGGGTGACTCGGCTCAGTAAGGGACTTTGTCAACTAAGATAGTCTTGGAAATAAGTCTTGACTAACAAGAAATGATTCTCTATTATTATGTGTGTATTCCACAAAGTTTCATGTTTTCAGTTATGATTATTGGGATTACATTTCACTACTATGATTTATCCCATGTTATGAAGTTATGCACTCTTTTGCAGGTTAAGATTTCCAAAAGTTTTGTTCTTATGAATATGATGTGATTGATATTTCTTTTGTTTACCCTTACTGAGCATTTGAGCTCACCCTATTGTATGTTTTATTTCCCCAGGTCAGGAAGAAGGTTATTAAGTAGAATATGCCAAAAAGGGACTCTAGATATGAGGAAATAAATGGGAGGCAAAGTAGATGCTTTATGAACCAGTTGTTTATCTTTCCCAGTTTCTAAAGACACTATACCTATATGGTCCTTGTGTGGTTTTGTTATATGTTGTAATAAGTATGCTTCAATTTTGAAGTATTAATAATGTATGTAATGTATGAGTCGTTATACGGCTATTGGTGATAAACTATTTAATTAAACAAAAATTTCATTAAAATAAAATGTATTTAGTTGAATGATGTGTAAAGGCCCTCATTAAATGGTTAAACATATACATTATGCCTTATCTAACGATGGACAGGGAATTAATTATAAATAAATTCCATGGAATATGTGGATCTTATAGGTGTATTAGTTTAGTATATTATTATAGTGAAATATGTTTTAGATCTTATTTGGCCCCTTATAATAGGTTGGAGTGATGAGATGGGAAGGTTTATCTTAGGTATAGACTATGTGGGAAGTATGAGACACATTCAAACCATTGAGGTATTTAACTTGAGAGTGGGGTGAGTTCTCCTCCCCCAATGATAATGTGAGTACCCAGAAAGGGATTCTCATAGTTGGATTATGTTTTTTAGGATTTAGAGTAGAAACATTATGATATAATGAGAGGGGATATGGGAACTATGTCATCTCCCTATAGTGATGTAGGTTTGATATATATAAGGAGTACATTGAGTGCATAAAATGATTGGGAAGATACTGATGGATGTTATGTTTTGTATGTGAAGTGATTTGATATGGGAATTTATAACGATACCTAAGTGGATCTATTGTAAATACCCAGTCTGGATTAGGTTCCACTAGTGGGTTGAATCAATGATGCCTTTTTTATGAATTTATTTCCTTTTAAATTCAACCTCTTGAACTTGTTAAGGTTATTGATAAACTCAATAGTTTCTCTCAAACTAACCTTATGTGAAGTAGTAAAATAATAGAGGGTATCACACAGTATTTAAATGGTTCAACAATGAAATTCCCACCCATTTATATTTTGGTGAGACAAACCAACAATGATACTTCACTATCACACATGTGAATTCAATTTCTCCATCTCCAACAGAGAGACTCTGTTTGCTTTTGAATCCATCCAAAATACATCTTGCTCATGCTACAACTGAGAGACTTCTTCTTCTCCTAGATCAAACGAAAATACATCAAAAATCCCCAAAACTAACCAAAAGTATTCACCTTTATTGAATGCTTTGACCCACTATAGTTTTATCTTTCATATTCTTCCATGATTATGCAATATCTAACATTCTCATGTAATTCCTTAATAACTTTAATTATTCTAGTATCAATAAAAATTATATATTTGGTTCAATATGGATTATATATCTTCAAATGATATGGTACATGTAATCACCATCATTATGAATTACCCATATTTGGTTCAACATCAAAATTATTCTTCGAAAATGGATGAAAGGTGTATCAAAATGATATTGCAATAAGTAATTATTTTCAATAAATATCATCTACATATTTATACAAAAATATTGTGACTGTGAATCTAAATAGATTATATGGTTTAAATTATCATGTATATCTATATTAAGTGTGTTTTGAATTTAAAAAGATTTAATTTCACTTCTTCTTCACATAGTAATACCTGAATGATCATGGGTATTTTATGTTTCAAATTTAGTTCCCAAATGAAGGTGGGTATTATTCATCTCTCATTTGAATAACCCTTAAACAATGGATATTTTTATGTTTCATCTTAAAATGAATACTATGGGGATATAGTACCATTTATATGGAATTGGTGAATGGATAAGACTTACCTTGCATGAATGCGTGGACGAATTCATGCACGGTCATGATGTCTTCATGAAAAACATCACATTTCGATGAAAACCCTAATCTCCTGAGAGAATCGGGTTCATTCTCCTTCCATTTAGATTTATGTTATTTGGGTAGTATAAATTTCATCATTAAACACCAGCATGACTCGGGTGTTCCTTTATGTTTTATTACGAAATAAAAATCTCTGTAGCTCCCATTTTTAAAATTGTATCTCAAAATAGATACCTGAGGACTTGGGTATCATCTTCTTCATGCGACGTCAGCTATCATGAAGGAGTTATTAAAAATAAATTAATGACATGTTATTTCAATTTTTTTATCACAATCATGGATCCATGTGTGGTAACATGCATTCATATCGAAATCATGATGTGTTTAGGTTCTCTATTGTTCATATTGGGTATTCATTTTGAATACTTTTGGCTTCACATCACTGAAATTCTTGATTTATTCCCAAGATTTTCATTCATGAATTGAAGATATATATAAATGATCTAATTTCAATAATTAATATTCTTAAATATCAATGTTTATATTGTATATCTAGACATATTTACAAATTTTATACATCATGCATTGAGTTTCTTTTATTCTTACAATTAGATGCATGAAACAATTTTGCAATACATGAATTGATCTCACATGGATCAATGGGGATTGAAGTGAACCTCTCAAATATTTTCATATCCTCGACCATGATATTCATGTATCAGTCAAGGTGGATCATCCACTGTATAAAATCCTTGAATGAAGCTATAGGAAGATGAATCCCTAGCTTGATTGGATGAATTAGATGATCCGTATCGTATGTATCAAGAAAGTTTTTACTTTTTAAGATGTATGAAAAATTTTACGTGCTAACACATCCAAGATATAATATTGATTACATCCATGGTGCGATATATCAATCAATATTGGTCTTTAGTTAGCTAGAAATCCCATCCCCTTTGAAAACCACATTGTACCGGTATTTCCTCATATCAATATTCAGAATATACATGAATTTAAACAAAATACATGGGATTCATCAATTTTTCTTTATGAAATAAATTTTTTCATGGACATAAATTATGGAAAACAATGTGATACTTCCATCTCACATGACAATGAACTTTGAGATCACTCAACAGTTTTCTGAGTTATTAGGAAGAATTTTCCAAACATGACATACAATGATATAGAATGAATCCATAACAATTCATCCATTATCCCCACTTCATCTTCACTCACATTTTTACTATTTTAAAATAAATAAAACACATGGGAACGACACATGAATTTTTTATAAAAAATGGTATAACCTACGGGGAACATCGATGGTTTCCTAGTATCATGATGGTCCAAGAGAGAATGTTTTTGTTAGGAGGAATGTGTTATGGATTCTGGATGTCACATTATAACTCAAGTATTGAAAATTATAGACAATATTTTATGTTGATATGGGTCTATATTGTTTGATTGATAGTCCAAACATGATGATTTTTGTATGTTTGGGTGAGTGTCCAAAACAAGTGGTATAATGTGAGATCTTTGGGGGAGGATATTCCCATGAAGACATGTGATATGTGTGTGTGTGAACTGCATGTGTATATTTTATATTTATCTATGGAGTAATTCTCCTTGGATAAGATTCTCATTGTTCCGTGTAAAGATGTGGATCCCCTAGGTAGAATATACTAGTTCTGGGTAGAGGATATGACCCCTTTCATGGAAGATACAAAATATTTTTGGGTAAGGGATATAAACCCTATATTTTGGATAGATATGATTGTTTTTGATAGGGTATGTGACCATCAAGAGGATAGTTTTTCAAACACATGCTATGGGGTAGGACCTTGTCTCCCAAGTTTAATTCAGTTGTTAGTTACATAGAAGTATGTTTCCCCCTAGGTGGTTACTCTTTGGATTCCATGGAAATACATAGTTCCCCCTTGGTGGGTTTTTAACATGATTAGATACATCCAAAATTGGATAAAGAATGTATGTTCAATCTTATGTGTCAACTTAGAAGTTCGATGATGTTTATTTAAATTTGATTGTGCACTATATTTAGTATGCTGAGCATATCAGATATGCAAACACTAAATTACTTGTTATATAAGGGGCGCTATTTTTGGTGGTGTGTGGAGATTTACCCATATAATACTTTTGTTTCCATGGAACATGGGTACCTAATAAGACCTAATTTTTCATAGGTTTAGGAAGGTAATATGCCTGGAATTTCCTAATTCTTCTAGAGAAGCTATATATGGATTGGAGATCATAATGAATGAGGATAATCCATGTTTAGGGTGTCCAAACTATGGTATAACCTTGGGGACACATGGATGGTTTCCAAGTATCATGTTATTCCAATAGAAAATTTCATTATTAATAGTAATTTATTATTGATTCTAGAAGACACCTTATAACTCAAGGACCAACAATGATAGACAAGATTTTATTTTGGGGTGGGTCTGGACAATGTTATTAAGAGACCAACCATGGAGATGTGTTATAGGTTTGGGTGAGTGGCCTACCCATGTGGTGTGACATGAGAACTTAGGTAGATTATTGTCCCTTTAATATATGTGATACATGTGTGTGTAAATTTCTGTAACCCCTAGGTGTATATTTTATATTGTTAAAGGGAGGGATTCTCTATTGATAGGATTTTCATTATTCTTAGGAATGTTATAGATCCCCTAGGTACGATATCCTTGTTTTGGGTAGGGGTTACAACCCCCTGGTCTTGTATACATACTAGTTCTGGTTAATGGATTTTACCCCATATTTTGTGGATAGATATGATAGTGTTGGGTTGGGAATGTTCCCCCATGGGTAGATTGTTTTTCTAAAACTAGCTACAGGGTAGAAATATTTATCCCTAGGTGATTTTTGGTATAGGTTATCGAGAAGTATGTGGTTCCCCTAGGTGATTACACTATGGATTCCATAACTAGAATGGTTTTCTCTAGGTGGTTATCTAACATTATTAGATACATCCAAAATTGGATAAATTAGGAATGGTTAATATTAGGATTCAAATTAAAAGATCATTGATGTTCATTTTACTACTTTTCTGAACTATATTTATCATGATGAGAATATCACATATTCATACATTTCATTTCTAATTGTAGCAGGGATTCCATTTGTGGTGTTGTATTGTGTTTTACATGAATCCTAGATAATTTTCTAGGGAACATGAGTACCTGAGAAGACCTCATTTTTCAAAGATTTAGTTAGGTAATATGCCTAGTGTTTCCCGATTATGACAGAGCATCAAGATAGGGATTGGAGATCAGAATGTACAAGGCTCGGATATTTTACTATTTTATCCTTTAATTTTTAATTTTTATTTATTTTTCTATATGATCAGTGTATTGGGAGATCAATTAATGTATCATTTCATGTTTAATTTCATTTTATATATCATAGATGTGTTTTTTTGGTTTAATGTACTCTTATTATTTATTATGGATGATGTTTGGTTATTTCGATTATTTCTCACTTTGATATGGTATTATATTGTCCCCACGATATCATCTTAGTCCCTTGAACTAGTTTCTAGACTATTTTTTGGCTGTGGTTTTCCTAATGATCTATAATTTACCAATCCTATATACTACAAACTACTATAAGGTTGATGGGGCATTACAGAAACCTACCTTGAATAGATTACTTATGGATTCTTCTTGAAAACAAGGTATTAAAAACATCGTTGAAATGGGAAGAGGAGATAATATCGGTCGTATAAGGATAGATATTTGAATATTTTAGAATTGGTAGAGGTAGGAACATTTTATAGATGAAAATTAGAGATATTAATTTGGAATATTTAGTTTTTTAAGGGATAACATGGAATCAAATGGGAGTTTTTTAACGTAGTTGAGATACTATTTATTTTAATAATATAATTTATTAAAATAGAAAATAAAGGTATTTTAAAATATATAAACAATTGATTAATTAATTTAAATTTAATTCCACTATATATTTACCATAACTGGGCTTATTTGATATGTTTACTTATTTCTATGTTAAATATTGTTTTATTAAAAATAATATTAATGTCCTCTTAACTAATTTCAATATTTATGGTTTTAATCATCCAGCCATTATGTTAAATTTAATTACTGAATATGATAAATTTAAATGTATAATAAAAACAAATGATAAATATAACCAATGGTTTAACATTAGAATTGTTTCTTTCAAAAAAATGATTATATTTTTATATCTTATTATTCATTAATTTTCCAAGGGATGTTAAATTTTTTATTTATAAACAATATGATAGTTATTATAATTACTATTATGTTTTTTATATTACTCATAACATAATACATAAAAATGTATCCTTTATAGAAATAATAGTTATATTTTGATAAATACCATTAGTTAACTTATATAACACCTCAATAAATCCATGTAAGCCTTATGATTTAGATAATACATATTTTTATTTGTAGGTGGTGAATTAACTAAATTTGACCATGATGTGAACGCCCTAAAATAATTGTTCTCAATAAAAAATTCTACTTAATACAATCTTATGGAAGTTTAGTGTGGTATGAGATAAGAAAAAACCCTAGCAATTTAACCTCTATTCAAATTATAGACAATGGAGCCTCCAAAAAGGAAGTATTATTCTTAAAACCACAGTTTTATATGTTTCACAATATAATTTTTTATTTATATTCACCTTTTTAATAACTAAACAACATCCTTAAAAATACAAGGATTATATTTATATATCTAGTTATTTTATACACTATTGGTAAAAAGTCCATCAAGGAAACCTTACGATTTTTTGGGGTTGATTTTGTTTTTTGAAAAAGTAGGTTTCCATGGTCTTTTGTGGAATTCAAGAGATATTGTTGACAAGATATGTTGAAAAAGATCCAAGAAAAAGGAATGTACAATCTAGAGGTAGTAAAAAATTATTTTATACAATGTGTTCTTGTTTCATAATGTTTTCTAGTTGTTTGGATCCAAAATCTGGGGAAAGAAGAAAGGATTTTCTGGTAAAAAAGGTTTCACGAAATATTAAAGTTGAATATAATTTATTTTTGAAACTGTGTAGTTCTAGGATCCGCACATCAAAATATGGGAAAGGAAATAATCACCCAAAAGATTTATTTTTGTGTGAAATGTGGTTTTTGCATTCCTGAGATATAAATATGAATTGAAAAATGGAAAAGAGGCCTGCACACACAATGTGATGTCAAATATGGTTTTACATCGTCAGGGGAAATATTACACCTTTAAAAGAAGACATGTGAGTATCTTGTATGCATGGTCAGTCATGTCTATAAATAAGTGGATTCCCCCTTTATTCAATATCTCAACCCATAAAGAAAGTACAATCTCTGAATCAGATATGAATTTTGTGCCAAGGGAGTTGTACATATGAATATAGCTTCACATTAGAAGAGGTTATCTCAAAAAACATAGAAGTTTCATGCAAGTTGGTTTTGCACAAGGATGGAAATTTTTTCACACAAAGTGATAAAGTTATGTGAAAAGAACTCAAAGTTTGCATGAAAGATTATATTTTCCTTGTAGTATTATGGTAATGTGGTATTCATTAGGGGATGGTAGTGTAATATCAATAGAGCATCTATATAAAATAAATGATGCATTTGTTAGAGATAATGAATGGATCTAATCATCTATAAACTGTGTGTGATTACATTCCATGATTTTTATGTAAAGGTAGATGAAAAAGATTATCCTTTCCACTGGTAGTGATCCAGAGAAAGAGAATCAAGGAGTGACCTTTGGGAAAGAAATGATCTGGCACTAAACCATGTAAATTATGTGAGCTTGTAAATAGAAAGGATTTGGAACAAATATTGTATTTTGGTAGTAATTCTTAGTGGATTTTGTAAATTGAGATATCACCATTGTATGCCCCTTGGATGTAGCCTGGTGAGGGTGAATAAAATAAAAATTATGTGACCCATGGATGATTTCATTTCTTGTTCATACACTATTATGGTATAAGGAGAGAAGAGTGTGTTGTTTAGATATGATACAAGATCCAATGGGGAAGTAGTATTAATCTATCAAACACTGAATCACCCCTATTAGAGTATTTTACCTAGTGGGCCTAACATATCCCATGTATATATATATAATTCCCATATTACTATCAGATAAACCATTTAAATTCCTATATATTTCCTAATATACCTCTACAAAATAATTCATCCTATTTATTTATTTAAATTACCTAACATATATTTATTGTTTTTTCATTATTTTTATTGATATATTATGTGGCATGGTCTTCATGTTAGACTGTGGAATGAATACATTAATTTTGGAACCATTCAATTACATTTTCCTTCATTCATATTATAAATTTCCTTATTATATTTCATATATATTACTTTTAATATAATTTATATTTTATTTAATAATATTATTAATTTATAATTTAATTTATTTTAATTTTAGTTAGGTATCGCTTATAAGACATGTTATTCGACACCTTGTAATTATTAATGGAAAATTAATTCCAAACAATCTGGAGTTAAATTCCCAACCCTTTGAAAATTTCACCCTATAAAATTCATTACTTAATAGAAATTAGATTAGGGTACCTTTATCTCATTACACCGTGAAATGACTATTTCTATTTTTCTTCAAACATATGATTTTTCTTTAGAACATTGACCATATGAGTAGTCTTTATTCATAGAACATTATCATTATAAACCTATATCCCCATTTTTTCATAATAAGTGATATCATGATCTAGTTTTATAATCAATGAGTTTGATATATACGATGGATTTAATACAAAAATACTGAGAATTTATATATTGAAACATGTTGTACACTTATAAGTGTTTTGGTGGAAGTGACAATCAATAAATTATATTTACTATACAATCAATAATTTTAATGGGGATAATATATCTAGGGATAATATTTCCCTTCTTTCCAAATATCATGATTCTCATCCATAGTTATATTCAATGATTGTATTTTTTTGAATATGAAATTTTAGATAGTACTAATGAATATCAATATAAATCTTTTATAGAATTTTCATTGTTTTAATGTCTTTCTATATTAATTGAATCAACTTGATCATTTTGAGGGAAATAACTAATTCCAATTTCATCCACTCCCCAAACTCATCCCAACATGTGATTATTTTCAACCTATTTTTATACAAATCTTTAAATGGATATATTTGAATGATTAAGTATATTTTTTTATATTAATACCTGAATGTTGGAACATATTGACCATAATTATTTTTTAAATTCTATTGACCATGATCTCAAAATAGCTTCCAATGATTGAGTAATATTTTTGGATTTACCGTCAGTTTGAGTATTCCAAATAGTGATAATGATGCGTTTTTATTAAATTTATATTAAATAATTCTCCAAAACATAGACAAAAACCATATATCATGGTAAGATATAATATATTTTTATACTTTATACATCATTATCGATTCTTTATAAATATCTTGGAATGTTGAATAACTGAAATATCATGTCAAAATAAATCAAGCATATAAATTTTTTAGTGATTTAGTATAACACAAATATAATTATTACACTCTTAGATCGTGAAAAAACCAATGTCGGAATCCATGGTATTCTACTTCCATTTTAATGTACATACAGGTATTGGTTTTATCACCCATTATGAATTTTATATTTTAAAATAGATTTCATATAAACAATGAATGTTGACGTGTACTTAAAACTCTCTCTCTTTATATTCCCTAATTATGAGTGTTCTTAGAAATCTCTACAGAACAATATTTTTCCATTTTTAATAGAAAATGATGACCTCTATGAACTATAAAAATGTTAATTCTTCATTTATGAAATGGAAAAGATGGATATTTGTTTTCCCAATATTATAAATCCACCTTTTTCAAGACTAGACTCTAAAATATTATTCATATTACTTTTTAGCTCCATATTATCCTTTTACACTACCTCAATATTCACTTGGATTTATGGTTGATGAATCATTTAGAAATTGTCGGATTTATATAACTGCTATCAAAATTTACATGTACAATTGCGGAATATTTATGATGATTGGGTTACATCGAGCCCTCATTGTGGATAATGTAGAAAAATCCTTTTTACAGAGAGGACCAATAAACTTATTTTCCTTCATAGGATGATAATGTATAAGAATTCATAATCATTGATCAACTAATACAATCTAATTTTTCATATGACTATTTCCATACATGTGAATATATAATTTAATATCATTTGTTTTGTATATATGACACACTTCTTGGAAAATAAATAATTTTTTTGAATAAGTGATACCATTTTTTTCCAACTCATATTCATGCATCTGGTAAATTTACTAATAGATATTTATTTACATTAATACATAAGATATCTAAATGAGATTTTTAATTATAAAATTAATGAATAAATTCATTAAATCAAATCATTATATTACAATCTACTCTTCATTATATGGTAGTGTGATTATTGGTGTTGTGACATACCTCTTCTAAAGCAAAATAATGCTATCTTAGAATTCCTCAATTTAGATAATCTTTAGAACCTTTTTGTTAACTTGGTTTGTTTAGTTAATAATTGTGATAATTTTTTCATAAAGGGATAAAAAATCCTACAAATCATTGAAATGTACATAACTTTGTTACAATTGTTAGTATAAAATATTCTTCAATCACTTATATCATTTAATTAAAAATAGATATAACTTCTCTTGATATTACATGAACAATGAATGAAACTTTATATATCCAAAATTCACACTATATTAATTTTACATACAATTTCTCTGGTCATGAGTTCATCATCATAATCTTAAATTTTCTTTATTTTCATTCTTAATCATGGAATATATGAGAATATTTTCAATAATGAATTCTATATATTTATCTGCCTAATATTTTTTTTGACTCTATACATCATATCTATGAATATAGTTATGGAATTAGTGAGTTTGAAATGTGTCACTAGGAATTAATAGTATATATATCTTATATGGAAGGTTTTCATTAGTATATCATCCATTATAACCTTTAGTATATGATATAAATTTTAAAAAAATCTCTATTGAGAAGTATTAATCCCTATATAGTAGATTAAATCATTCATAAATTCGTGGTAAATGATATATTTTATTAATCATGATATTGTTAATATCAAAATATTCAATAATAAGATGTTTTAAAACCTCCATCTTCATCATAATGAAGATTAATTCACACTAGAGTGATGTAGTTGGAATTATGAAAATCCAATCTAGATTCTATTTTAGTCACATTTTTCAATTATTCAAATTCAATAGGTGACATTAAATAAGGTAATTCTTATATAGGAATAGAACATGCATGAACTCACCTGAAAATCCATCCACCTAGTTTTGGGAAATTTGAAAAATCATTGTCGAGTAAACCAATATATTTCAAACTAATTGGAACATATTTATAGGTGAAGATATAGATTGATATATCAGATCCTACCACATCCTCTAAACCATGTCATGTGTTACTAAATGAGGCTCATGTTTTCATTATCCACAACCACTAGAAACCCTCTTGGGTCTTCAATGAACATGAAGTTAACCCTCAAGGCCCACCTCCAATTGGTCTCATGATGGAGCCTAGCACCAAGTGTAGAAAACATACTTATGGGAAGCATTACCCACTCATTTACCTATAATACAAGATTAAATCCAATAATCAACACTGTAATATATAAAAACTAAATATATAATAATACCATAATTCATGGATATATCAAAAAAATAAAAAACATATACAAAATTACTATTAAAATCATAGGAAACCACTCCAAAAATATCCCTAAGACCAAATATATTTCTATCAATCTCAGTCCCCAAACTCGCACTAAAAATTTAAAATTATATATATATATATATATATATATTGGTGGGAATAACATGTATACTCAGAAGAATAAAACCCAAGACTTCCTATGAAAATGTGGAAGGAGCATACTAATGCATCAATTGAAAAATAATAGAAACAAAAAGAACAGACCAAGTCAACTAGAACCCAGTAACAACATAGAACAGTCACTAAGTATCCCTTCTAATAATAGTAAAAGTCTATCAAATAATAAAGTAGGGAGGTCCCTCACAACTACATCACCCACTAGTTTTTTCACTTGTACAATCCAATGGAAAACTTTATGTGCTTCTAATCCCCTATCCAGCCATGCCACAATACACCCTATCTCATCCACACATGTCATATCTAGTGTAATGGTATATCGAGAACAGAAAGTAAATCAAACTCATAAAATCTTATTACCATGAATGACCCCCCCACACGTACCCTCACATTAACATCACAACTTCTCATCACATCAATACCGAAATGGGGTCTTCTAGTTCATGTTTTTGTAAATATTCCTCTCAATACAGTTTCTCCTCCATGATGTGAGTGGGTAGCACTACCTCTGAGCAGCAGGATCCTCCTTTTCGGCACATCTAGTGTTTCGTCACGGGCGACAGTTTCCTCCCCTCATCCGGCATCGCTCGGAGGCTTGGCACATGACTCATCTTGATATCGTCTCAATGGTGTAGGAGTTCGGGGACGTCTTATTCTAGACCTTGTCTCAGAGGTAGCGTTTGGTGTCGGCTTCAGCGCCGTTTCGGTGTGGCTTGAGCTCTATCCAGATCTCCCTCGGCTTGGCGACATCGCGATTTGGCCCCAGCTCTGGTGTTTTGTATCGCGGCATGGAATCAGTGAATCTCAATGGGATCCGGTGGTCTGGATCTTGGCATCGGCTTCCAGTGGATGGATCTCGGACTGGCTTCAGCTCTGTGATTTTTTCTTTAGTTTCTTCAGTGCGCGTCGAGTGTTTCAGCGATGGATTCTGGGTTCGGTACTTGTCTCTGATGTCTTTCAAATTTGGATGCACTCAGATGAGGCTCAACGTCTTCTCTGAAGAAACTCAGACGGGGTAGGTTTTCTTTCAGTTTACCTGGTTTGATTTCGGTATGCTTTTGATGTTCTTACGGTGGTGTCGTGGCTTGAGGGGCCTCTAGTTTCTTGCTGGCCACTTCTACATCCCGCGGTTATACTGATTTGGATGCTGGGGTGGTTTATTCCCCGAATCTTCATATTTTGCTTCTGGTTCTGGATTTTTTTGATGAACATGATGCAGGTGTTGGGTGAATCTCCATATTCTTCCTAGATGAGTCACATTATTGGGGTGTGTTGATGGGGTTTTGATCTTTTGATTTTTAATCCAGCTGATGTTGTGATTTCTAATCTAGTATACAGGATCCATGACCACCATTTATGATGTTGGGTTATTTTCTGTATGGTTACCGGTAACCCTTAAACCGGATTTTTCGAAAATGAAAAAAATGGATTGCAGGCAGGCCTCACAATACCCTATAGAGACGACTAGTTCAGCTATTATATTATATTATCCAATAAACATTCACATATTCTAGTAATTCTTGTACATCCAAACCTGAACTGCATTTGGTCACCTAATATGGCACGTGCTAAAAAGTATGGTGATACCTTACTCGATCCATTATAACCCGTACAACCCTAAGATGGTAGAGAATGTTTGAGGGAGTTTTCATCCATTAATTTCCTTGAAAACCTAGTGTATATATGCACAAAAATAATCACAAAATTTACATACTAGTTCGTACAACGTCATTTTCTATAATTGAAATAATTATTTTTTTTCATACAAATCATGTGGATTCAACATTACCCCCCAAAAATTACTTCAGTTACGATCCACAAGATGAACCATTTTTGGTTGGAACACCTCATTCATTGAAGTTATCAATGAATGAAAACTAATAGATTGTAATGTTTGGGTTATATAATATTCAACTCATTACATTATGGCTGACACTCTTCATTCAATTAAGATCATATAAGAAGAATATACGAGGGTGCAAACCTTCTCCTGTTTAGTGGGATGTTTTCCATTCCAGAAAAAGATAACTATTTAGATGCCAAATGATGCTATTTTATATTCTTAAATCTCACTAATCATTATAAAATGCTTCTAAAACCACTTCTAGTGTTAAATATTCCCCATGAAACGTTCATGGATCCATTTAATGGTCTCTCCCACTATCATAGGTAATGGACACATTTATTCTTCTCCTTGTGATTTTCATTAGACATGTTCCATCCAAGAAGAATATAGATGATTATTTTTGGTCATCTGATGTACACAATTTTTTATAATATATTTTTCAATTTTATTTATGTGTTTTATCTTTGGATATATATTTTTTATGTGTTTTGGTTCATTTACACTAACAACATTAATAATATGATCAAATAAAACTCATCAGAGGTATCAAAACTAGTTTCCTCATGGAGTAAATATGTTTAATCCATCCTGTCATAAAATATATTCATCAACATGGTACATAACTTCCCATGGTTAATTTTTGGGGACCCAAATTCTAATATTAATATCACTAAGAAATAGTGAACGTCATGGTGGTTCCTTGTTGTAGTTGTTCCAAGCACCATGATGTACACTACATGGTTTCTCCATAGTGATCAGCATGGTGCACCTTCAAGGAATGCAATACAGTCAGTCCAAAAATTTCCATAATAAGGGGAATAAGATGTAGTTAAAGTCATGGTTAGCTTAGTGATTGTTATAAAGATCAACTGTATAAAGTAAATATCTATGATTATCTTTATAAATGGTGAACATATGTTCTAGTATAGGGATTTACCCATATATAGGTATACCCATCTACATAAGTGTAAATATAAACTTCTAAAAAATGTGTTTTTACAATATATATAGATCACATAAATATGGATGAAGGTTAAAGGTGTTTAGATTAATAATTATGAACTATCTATAAATTATTATTTTATAATTATGCAAAAATGCCTTATGTTTAGGAAAATAAACAAAATTTTCATTTATTTGTTATTTTATTTTATTATTATTTCTTATAATTTTTCTATAAAATCTGAATAATTTTTATAAAATATTTACGTGATAAATTGATTCTGGGAGATTTAGCCTTTCATTTCATACTATATATGTCTCCATAAAATGTAGTTTTAGTCTACCTTGACTTTCATTTGTAATTAAAGTTATGATTTAAATAATTTTTTTTAAATATAGTTTTTGAATATTATGGGTTTTAATTATTATGAATTGAATTACTGCATGAGTAAAATTTCATTGGAAGAGGGACTTTGGGTTATACCACCTACCTACCTAGAGGCTAGTGACTTGTCATGGAAGGTGAATGGGGTTGTATATCTGTTGATCCATGATTACTCTTATAGAGATTTTCAAAATCATTAAACTCTATGAATTTATAAGTAATGTATATTTACCATATGTATATGATTCATTTGGATATGTATGAATATACATGGATTATATTTCTTGGCCAGTGACACAAAATTATGGGGTCTTAAAGAGTTAAATATTAATGTGGTTTGAAAACATTAATATGGTGGTTGTAATAAGGATTCCAAAACTAAATCAGTATAAGAATTAATAAAGAAAAAGAGAATAAAATATTATATAGAATGTAATTGTTAAGAATTTAATATAATTAGGATGTATATTAAATTTTTGAGGTTATAAAAGGAAAGACAGTTAAAATTTACGTTTGAGATTCTTTATAAAGAAGCACATGTCAATACATCTATAAATAGAAATGATTATTTTAAAGCACCACATCATTACCCCCATATTATCCTCTGTATGGGAATCAATATATAAGTAACATAAGATTATATTTTTGGAAATTTTGATCTCAAAATGAGTATCTCTTGTATTTCATCTATTATCTAATTCTTGTAAATTTTATTAGGGTTACCCAATATAGTAAACCATAAGATTCATGATACTAGATAATATGTTTGAGCCTATCCATATGATCGATTGGGTAGTGTAATCCATCTACTATCCAAGAATAATAAAATTAAATATTGATATTATTCTTCAACTAAATAATTATTGATTATTTACATGAATAAACTGGTGTAGGATATAAGGATATATGGATCCAGAATAAGGATATTATGTATCGAATGATAAAATTTAGAGAGATTTATTTTAATAAAAGACATCAATGAAAAGGTAAAATACATTATAATCACTCATTGATATATCATTACTATAGATTATAAAAGTTTTCGTATTAACCATATTTTTATCAATAATAGGTGTGACCTATAAAAAATTTAAAATTTATTATCTAGCATTCATAAGAGTTATTAAAGAGAAAAATTCTGAGAATTTTAATGTGGATGTTATATAGATTAAATACACCAACTACGACACATGGGTATTGAATATCCATTGTGTATCCCACATTTTTACAGACAATCACTAACTTAGAGACATGCGGTAATTTATTGAGAGTGAATTGAATATTTATATAGGTAATGGATCAATAGTTACTGCATTAGAATTCAACACTTATCATCTAAATCCACCTAGTTGATTAGTTATATAATTTAAAAAAAATTATTATCATTCCAGCAGAATTAGGAAGTTTATTTTTGTATATTCATTGGAAAATATTGGTTTTAAGACATTAAAAACCAGGGCTATTATAAATAAAATAATTAAAAGATTTATGAAATTATGAATATTATGAATGTTTAATACATTATAGATCTATATATTCCTATTTAAATCATTTCAAATAAGAATGGCATGGTTTATTCTAATCCCGCCTAACTTTGGCAATTTCACCTCAGACATAAAAATGACATAGTTGTTCAAAGCCTCCATAAAGATGTATTATTAGACTAATTTAACTATAAATAATTTTATAGATGTGAATCTTTTTGTTAGAAAAAAAAATGAAAAGAATGATTTGAATAGAAAAAGGTGAATGGTCTTGTGGAATATTGGATCTCATAGAAAGTGATGTATGTTGACCAATGAGTATACAAGAAGATAGTGGTTTTACATAATTATTTACCTTTGCTGATGACTCTAGTTTTTATGGATATGTGTATCTAAGGAAACAAAAGCCTGCAAATCTTGAAAAGATCCAATAGATTTAAAAAAGTACACCATCATGTGAGAAGATTATTAAGATTCTTCCATTAGACCAGTGTGGTGAATACTTAATCCTAGAATTCATATCTCATCTGAGATATTGTGGAATTTTCACTCTTCCTAGAACACACTAATAAAATGCATGTCTAAAAAAAGAATCAGACATTATTGTACATTTCTGATTCAATGGTGTATTTATGTGAAATGCTTATCTCATTTTGAGGTTATACACAGAAAATTGTCACATTTAAACCAAACCATGTGCCATTTAAAGAATTTATAAAGAATATATATGATATATAGGTTGGGAAACATCCCAATATTCCTTTTTCTCAATATTCTAGGTTTTGAATCATTCATATAACGATTGGATTATGATAATATAGATTCAAAATTCAATAAGATATTATTTTTTACTTATCCCAAAGAAGTTATGTTGTATTAATTTCACAATATTTCTAAACAAAAAGTGTTTGTGTCATGATCCATTGTCTTCCATGAGAAGAAACACATAAATTGAGCTATATGTGGAAGGAAAATTGATCTTAGAGAAGTTAATAATAAAAAATAAGAAGTCTTCCTAATATGGAAGTTGATCCTATTCCGTAAGGAGTTGTGGTTGAAGATCCAAATAATGATACACAAGATCATTGAAATTATGGCATGATTCATCAGTATCTAGTGAGATATGAATTTCATTTAGAAAATTATGATGAGTTATTGTCGATGGGTGATAAAACTACCTCTTATGTGGATTTCATTGTGAGTTTTCATTTTGAGAAATGTTTAACAACTATGAAAACTAAGATGACCTCCATGTGAACTAACCAAGTTTGTAAAATGGTGGATGTACCTGAAGGGATATAACCCATAGGATGAAAGTGGGGTTTTTAATGAAAACTAACATGGATTATATAATGTCTATCTATAATGAATTCTTAGTCGAAAAGGGTTATTAAAAAATCATGGTATTTAATATAAATGGATTAGATAAAGAAACATATATTCTTGGGATCAAGATCCATCAAGAAAAATCTATGTGGATACTTGGCCTAAATCAAGGTATTTATATTTGAAGGATATTGAAGATATTCGGTAGGGAACAATCAAAGAGGTGATTGTTTCCAATGCCACATGGAATTTATCATTCATGGAAAATATTTCCTCAGATACCTGAGAAAAGAGAAAGGACATAAAATATATCATACACATCTATGATTGGGAAATTAATTTATTTAATTCTATATTCTGACCCAAATATTTCATACACATTATGTATGATTGGTAGACATCAAGACAAATAAGGTGACCACTGTTAGATGGAACTCAAGACAAACATTATGTATTTAAGGTGTACTAAAGTGATGTTCCCCGATTATGATGTATATGAGGAGATAATCATCAATGAATATGAATATTAATTTTTACAAATTTATCTAGATGATTTGAGATCACATACATGATACAAATTCTCTCTCAAAGGAGGTGTTGTGAGTTGAAAGATCTTGAAGTAGGATATGGTTGCGTATTATACAGTAGATTCTTAGTATATCGTAGCTTCTAAGGTAGATAAATATTTAGTATAGATAAAAAATTTCATTAATGATCTTGATCTAGTTTCTATAATGAAATATCCCATCACACCCAAATGTGATAATATTGTACTGGTGGCCCTTTCTAAGGATCTAAGGATACATTTTTGGATGAAGCACATACTTTTGAAGTTTCATCTCTTTAGGTGTTTTTTTCAAAGAGTTAAAGTTGGAATGAGTATAATATCCACATAATACATTGAGATAGACCCCTTGACTAGATCCATAACTCATCAAAAAAATGATCATCATGTGAGGTCTAGTGGACTGATTGACATAAATAATTTTCTCAACTCCCAGAAAGAGTCTGTTATAGTAGTTCTGGAGTAAAATATTTTTTCTATTATTACATGAATTTTGGAATAATTTATTATTAATAAAAAATAGTATTATATATAATTCATTTTTTTGTATGAATTTTATGTAATAATTCCCTAGAGTATCTTTCCTATTAATAAGGTCATAAAAGTTCCCCATTATGATTAGAACCATGAAATTACATTCAGATATTCGCAAACCTAGTTTTATGTTCATATAATATTATATGATGAGGCACATAGTATGTTGAATTTCTAGTGTGAGTATTCATAAGAATACGAGACTTTATCTCATGATGTTAACACCTATTACCATAAAATACAAGAGATTATGAGAACACACATTCCTATTGTAATACTTCTTGTTTTTTATGTCATTATATATTCTTGTCATCATTAATTTGTAATGGGCCTTGGAATTTATGATTATCATAAAATAATGTCAGGACTTGTGAACATATATTTACTAACCAAAATAATGTGGTCATGTATTTTTAGGATGTATGGTATGTTGGGTAATTCATGAATTTCATGTTATTAATGGATAAATTGAGGAAGAATTTTACCTTACATATTTATGGAAGTTTATATCTCAGAACATTTATTAGAATAAAAATATCACCTTAAATTCCATGGTGATAGTGCAATGAAGTGTTTATCTCATATACACAAATAAATACAGATCAGACATATTGGTATGTGATACACATGTGAAGCATTATTGATGATATATTGTAATAAAGGGATTATATTTCATAGTTTCTATTCATATATGTTTTTCAAAGTCTCAACATTAAGTTCTTTCTCTTGGGTTCCATGACCCATCGTTATACAATAACCTTTGAAATTATTCCATCCCACACAATGTTAATTAAAATAATCTAAAAGGTCCACACACTAAGTGCCCCAATTATTTATCATTAAATTAAATTAGTATTTTTAATGGAATGGATATTATTCTCACTACCAATGAATAATATTATTCATGTTTTATCGATCAAAAATATTTATTGAATATTTAGAAAAAAAATGTTTCACTATTTTTCGATAAAAAAATTATTTATGAATAAAATATTTATTATGGTATTCCATAAATATATAAGATTTCAAGAGGACCAAGATCATTTCCTATGCTAATTCTTAATTTCCAAGCTGGGAAAATAATATTTATCATTATTCAAGTTAGCACATGGCATAAAATAATATTACTAGTATTATTATTGTTATTTGAAATGGGGTTTTATAATAATTATAATACTATCTAGGTGATTTTTATCAATTAAATAATTTTATAACCTAATAATGACTCTAGAAATAGATGACTATATCTATTTTGTGGGGTTAATCATGATTTTAGAATCATTATGCACAAAAAAATTTCTTTTCATTCCACCTCCACAATTTCTATAAAGAACAAGAAACACTATAGATATTCCTTCCTGATAGAAGGAACTATAAGTGATTAAGAAAAAAAATTTAGGAAATAGGACAACCATGGAAGCACCCGGTGATCCGTCAGTGTTTCTCAAAGATCAAATAATCACAGGTGGATCAACATTAGTGGGATTATACAGTTGGGTCTGACTATTGAAATGATGGAAAAATAAAAAGGTTTCATGGATGATCAACAACACCTTCAATGAAAGATCTTATGATGGGTTTGTATCTCATCTAATCATATTTAAATTAATTATTAATTTTATATGATAATATCTACCATATGGGTTCTAGGTTTTTTATGTCAATATATAGAGGAAAAAATTACATTGTTAATTATAATTACATCTTGTACAATTTGTGAATCATCCATCCAATCTGTACAAATCTTTATGATGATTCACTAAACAAGGTGCTTTCACTACATCAGGATTGTACATTTACCCCTAAATGTTCACAAAATTGTTCATTTGAATTCTTATTTACATTATTACAAAATTGAAAATAATGGTGGATAAAACATTAGAAGTGTTTCTTCCAAATTATATTTCCATTTACAATTACATTTTTGTATCTAGTTTGGTAATTTCCAATATATGTTGTCAAACAGTGGATTAGTTACAGACACACAATCTCCATTACATGACTATAATTCATATTGATATGATTATATTTTATTCAACTATAAAATTACATTTGATAATTTGTTTGGTTATTAAAAATTTAGTTTGGTGATGGGACTTTTAAGTATCAAGTTTGTTATTAGGATGAAAAGAAATTTAAGCATACAGAAAAATTAGACATAAAATCCAGGTTGTGTTTCCTGAATTTGGAATTATTTCAATGTATTTTTAAGACCATCATTCTTTTATTTATTATATATTTGATATCGAGAAGAAATAATATAAACATTTATGCATATATGTATGCGTTGTTCCCACAATGTTGGATCCTTTATACTGTGTGTGCCCCACCTCTAAGTTCTGATTTGATTGTTGGAAATTTGTATTGTCCATTGAGTGGGCCATTATATCATGTCACTCATAGATAGGTGAAAAATTATAAATTTCTCAATTAAAAAACATACATTTATCAATGTGTGGGTATAGTTTATTTATTTATTAAGTATTTTGACCAAATTTAATTGATCATATTTAATGTTTTTACATGTTTAATCATTATTCCATGGATACTCTCAATATATGTAAGAGTATATAAAAAGGTGTAGGATAAAACATCAATTATTGACTATGAATAGTGAGAGTCATCCATGTAATAAGAAATTGATTCGTTAAACTTAAACCAAATGTAAGATATCGATGAAGTACTATAGGGTAAATAGAAACATGAGAATTTGTTGGGTTTTTAGATCATGGGAGTGGCTAATGGAAAGAATAGATTTAAATTATAGTTGGTAGTTGTTTCCCTCTAGAATCGGGGATTACCTCATTGATTGAAGGTTCTAACATTCCAATCAGTTTCTAACGGGTTTGTTCATAGAACCGGAAACATTCAATGATTCGATATCCATTTGGACCTACTTTCAAAAGGTAGGTGCTCATTAGTTGTGGACTGATGAGGCTTAAGAATTTGCATTGGATGAGAGGATGGGAGGTCGGACTCATCACACCTTTTTGTGGGGAATTATTGTCTACTCTGGGACTCTCTTTATAGATTTAAGTTATGTTCGTGAATCCTTATTACATTACCAATTATAAAATGCTCTTCCATTTAGATTTGACAATCAATGATTGATATGTAAGAAAATCAGAGAATATTTTATATTTATTTGAGGTTCTTCATCGATGAAGAATCATCTGTATTTGTTAGATATTCTTAGTTGATGGTATCCTTAAAATACATAAAAGTATATTGGTCATTATGATGACCATACAAGTTTTAAATCCACTCAGTGGGGCACATGAAGTTTATTGTCATTAAGGAGGACATGTATTATTTCAGAATTGGGATCGTACCCATTGATGGGATACCTACGTATTCTTTGTTTTGGAAAATAAATCATAACCCACGTAGTTCGAATAATGGAGTATGATGTTTATGATTGATGGATCAAATAAAGATGTCATAATTACTTTTACACTCTAAGCTCACTTGATTCATGCTTGGTGTGAAAAACAAGAGGTACTGGTAAAACCGGATAATTGTGCCATGAAATGAGCAATCATAAGAAATGATGTGGGGATTATGTATGTATGACTACCCAAAAATAGATGAGGATTAAGATTTACTTTAGGGAATAAATATAGGAACAGGGTCCATAAAGTTATATGTAGTTTATAGAGATTTGGATACTCTAATCTTTGGAATTACTCCTAAGGAAGATGCCCAAGTTAGGATGGGACTTATGATTGGGGTTTATTCCTGAGAAGGAAGACCAGATTGAAAGGAAATTAAGACTGGTTAAGAGAAATTAAGACTGGGGATTATTCCTAAGGGGGAGGCCCAGGTTAAAGGGATTTGAAAATTAAGGGACTTGGGGCTTACTCCAAAGGAGGATTCCCATATTTGAGACTGGGGATTATTCCTGAAAATGAGTCCTGGGTTAAAATAATTACGGTTTGGGGCTTACTCCTGAGGAAGAAGCCCATATTTTGGAACTTTAAGGCTGGGGCTTACCCCTATGGAGGATGCCCATAATTAATGGGAATTTATGACTGGGAATTACTCCTGAAAAGGAGGCCTATTTTAAAGAGGACTTGGGGCTTACTCCTAATGAGGATGCCCACGATAATGAAAATTTGGACTGGGGCTTACATCTGAAAAGGAGGCTCGGGTTAAAGAGGACTTGGGGCTTACTCCTAAGGAGGATTCCCATATTAATGAGAATTTGGACTGGGGGTTAATCCTGAAAAGGAGGCCCAGGATAAGGGATTTATGGTTGGGGCTTACTCATGAGGAGGATTCCCATAATTTGGGGAATTATGACTAGGGCTTACTCTTGAAAAAGAATCCTAGGTTAGGGTATCTGGGGCTTACTTTTGAAAAGGGGGCCCATATTTGATAATTATGACTGGGGATTATTCTTGAAAAGGAGGCCCAGGTTATGGATTCTCTCATCTTAAAGGATGAGGTTGAATGAATGAAATCTCAATCTTTAGTGAGATAACGATCTATAAATCACTAGATTTTGAGAGATGTTCCACATAGTTCCTTTCAGATAATGAATCCAAATCAAGAAATCATGACATAAATGGCTTTGAATATTGTCTTGAAGACTAAATCTTGAATAGGAGAGGTGGAATGACATAAGAGGGGTGAAATGGGCAGGAAAGGCACCCAAAAAGGTAGGGGCGCGCAATTCCTGGCAGGCACGCAGGTACTACGTGGGATCGCAAGTCCTGGTCGCGCATGTATACCTATGAAACACATGGGTACTTGCGCGATTTTCAGTCATTGAGTAATACTTGGGCGAGACTTGGCTCAAACCCTTGGTATTATCCCAAGAGGCTTTCCAAAAGATGGTGCACAAGTTCTGATGAAGAAGTAGGGCGGCATGCAATTGTGTTCATTTCCCTTAAGGGTAAAACACTTAGGTTTGCAAGTTTTGGTGAATTATAACACTTATACCTTACTCCTGCTGTTTAAATCTTCCATTATAGGTAAAGAATTACTTTATAAGAGTTTGGAAGACCTGAAGAAGAGACTTGGGTGTTCAGAGCTCTGTCCGTGAATTCTGAAAAAAAAAAATTCTCTCCAAATTGGGGCCCCACAAGGGGTATTTATAGGCTGGAGAAGACCCCGAGTGGTTATCCTTTAGGGCTCGCAAGTCACTTGCACGACCATTAGGTGGAACGCAAGTATACTTTCACGACAGTGAGGGAACTTGCGTGACCCTTGTGCTTTTGAAGCCTTGTTCATGCCTTTGTCGATTTTTGATGATTTCTTCAAAGGATGAATCAATTTGTGCTTAGTCATTTCCCTTTCCATTATTTTAGACAATGTGACTAAAAAGGAGCGTAAAAAAAAAGTCCCCCCTCAGAGTTGGATCCGAAATAAATGAGGATGTGACTCTGAGGAAAAGAAGAAAACTAAAGGAAAGGCGGCGCGAAGTGTATGGCGTGCAGGCTCTAGTGCACAATGTATGGAACACAACATCTAGTTGACAGACTTCGGCGCGCAGGGTATGGTTAGGGCCTATAATTATGTGGCCCCATTTCCGTACAAACCATCTGGATTTCAATCTTTCTAACACTCTCCATGCAAGTGTCCTTCGCCACGCAGGTTGCTCTATTTTTCGTTGTTTCTTTGCTATCGTGCTGCTGTAGAGGTGTTTGGGCTTGCACAGTTTATACTTGCACGTCAAAAACTAGCGTGGCACACTAACACTTGCACACCAAGTTTAGACTTGCGTGCCATAATGCCTTTTCCATTTTTCTGAATTCCTTCACAAATTTTATGAAAAATAAACCCATTTAAGAGTTAGTTTATTCAACTTTCGTGCAGATTCAATGGCTCTCAAAAGAATTAGAATGGTTGATGAACTGGATAGAAAGCGGATTGATGAAATGATGAACATTTTTGGCCATGATTACTATGATATCTACGACAACACTCTCCCATATTTGGATAAGTACATGAAGAAATATCATCTTAATTTCCCACAGAGAATATACCTGTCTCTGTATGGTCATGGTCATCTGCAAGGAGTAAATGTTCCAGATGCAACAAACTATATTCCTAAGATGCAGCTACACTGCTTCTCCTTTATTTCGGCTATGATGTGCATTAAGAGCAACAACATTGGTGTGAACTTTCAAATTTTTCCTCCATGTGATTTCCTTGCAGATATGAAAATGGAAAACCCATGGGCTGAAATGTTTTCTGCTGCCAGTTGGTGGAGAGAAGAAAAACATGGCATTATAGAAATATCTGAAAAGAGTACTCTCTCCAAATGGATCTTTACTTCCAATGCTACATTCTCAAATCCATGTATCCATCTTCCAAGTCTCTTGGATAGAAACAGAGTCACTATTTGATCAATAGAAAATATTATCAAAACGAACTCAAGAACATCCTTTTATAATTGTTCCAAGAAGAGCTGGTATCACTGCATCTCTTATTGTATCCTGTTGAATGAATGAATTCCAAGTGGTTTCTGATTAATCTCAGGATGCCGTAAATCAAATGAAGAGTTATGTTGAAATCCTTTTGTAATTCCTGAAAAAGGGAAGAGACTCCAGTCTATGGATGTCCTTCTATCTCCTGTGTGTTAATGAAAAACACTTTCTTCTTCAACCATTTGTACCTACATTCTTTTTCTACATGCTTTAAATTTTACCCAAGCCAATGGGCCTAGTAAGAATATTTTGATTTTTACTAGGATTATAATAAATAATCCTACAAACTTTGAATCTTTTAATTGTTAAATATTACTTAAATCATAAAAAATGTATGTTTAGTCAGCTGGAACATGACTTTTACTCAGAGTTACTTTGTCTTTTGTGGGAATTTTAAAGTCATTCACATCATACATAAAGAGGATAATGTTTAAGGTCGAAATAGCTTTGACCGAATGAATTATAATTGACTCAATTCCTTGAAGATTTATCTGAAAACACATCACCACATTCAAGTATGAGGGAAAATATGCAAACTATGGCATAAGAATATTTTAATGTGAGGAATGATATGAAGAAGAGCTAAAAGGCATTATAAGAATTAGTTTCCATGAATGAAGTTACCATTATTTAACAAACCCGTTAGAGGGTTGAATTATGCAGGGCCACCTAAGGGCATTGGCTGCATAGTCAAATAAATAGCATCTTTTGGCTAACAAGTCTGTTATGTAGACTGTTTATTCAAGGCCGCCTAAGGGCATATGCTATATAGTCAGGAAAAATAACTCTCAGATTTTTTACTTTCCTAGTGCTAAAAAGCCATTGAAAGTCTATGGAGAATCAAATTTTCCAATGTACAGAGTTTTCTGTATGGAAAGAGGTACTTGAATATGGAGAAGATATTTTCAAACAAGATTATCGAAGAACTGGATGGATATCACTCCTACGAATGTCTGACCCAAATGTAGGGAAGGAGAATATAAACCATATACTTGAATACTTTCAGATCATGAAAAATGATATGGGACAAATATGTTAAGGATGACTATTTTTTTGTGGATCCCTACATACTGTCATTTAAGACCAATAAGGACAAAAGAGGATTTCTTCCTAAGAATGAAGTTACCAGTATCTTAAAAACCCATTTGGGGGTGGCAATTATGCAGGGCCACCAAATGGAATTGCCTGTATAGTCAAATAATAACAACTTTTGGCTGACAGGTCTGTTATGTAGACTATTTATGCAAGGCCACCTAAGGGCATGTGCTGCATAGTTAGGAAAAATAACTCTCAGAATTTCAGGCCTTTTGTGATTAGAAGTCATGAAAAGGGTTATGAAGATACATGGGTATTAAAGATTAGGATTATGACACATAAATATGGGTATTGTACAATGTATGTAGAGATACATGGATCAATGATAACTATAATCATGTTTTGGATGGGTCCTGAATATAAATGTTGGACTTCACTACGTATCCCATAAGGATGGGAATAAATCCATATGTAGTTATTGAACTACAGTTTAATTTCATGTGGGACAAAAGGATTAGAGATCTTAGTTTAGGGTCAAAGAGAATGGACCATTATAAGAAATACACAGTGTGTGTTTTCATGGGGAATTTTCAGCCAGGGGACTGAAAGTGGAATTTTGGGTTAGTCCCAAAAAGACTTGGGACTGGAATCAAGGGATTCTCAAATGTTCCTATATATCCCATAAGGATGGTAATCAATCCCATGTAGTTCTATAACTACACTCTTAACAAATCTGGTTCATACATGTGAAGGGTGAAAAGGGACTTTAGTGAAATGATGATTTAACCCAAGATAAAAGGTTTGGGCATTTCCATGTATGCACGTAGTCTTTGAAATGAAACATGACTGAAAAATCAATGTAAATAATGGTTCCCTCTCAGGTGAGGGTATCAAAGAATATTTGTAGTTTATTTTCATACTGGACAAAACAGTGCTGTATAGTTTAACGTCGTATAGCAAGGACGAAAGTGAACCAATGTAAAGATATTGATTCTAGGGGTGGTTTCACGAATCAACATCGTATGAGATGGAGGTGAACCTCTATGAAGAGATTGATTTTGGGCTTGAACCTTGGGAGGTTTCCTATATACCCAACATGGAAGGAAAGGATAAAAGTATGTGTAGTTCAATTAAAGAACGAATTAATGATCAAGTTGTTCTTGGGGACAATGACCTAACAAATTATGTTGTTGGGACTTACACATGGTTAGTAGCCCAGAGAGAGAGTTATGGTTGAAGTTTTCTCTAAGCTCATGTGAGTCATACTCGATGTGAGAAACAAGAGGTAGCAACAACCCTAACAATGCACAGTTTAATGTCATGTAGGACATATAATGGGACTATGCAGTTTAAAGTCTTGCAGTTAGGACTATTGGTGTTGCACAGTTTAGTGTCATGTAGCAGGGACAAAGTACAGTTTAATGCCATGTACGACGTATCAATGGACTTTCTGTATAGTTTAGCGTCATGTAGTTAGGACAATGGGGACAACATAGTTTAATGTCATGTTGTACAAAAAGAGGACTGTGCAGTTTAATGTCATGTAGTAAGGAAAAAAGAGAATACATTTTAACGTCATGTTGGACGTATTAAGGATTTTTTTTCATAGTTTAACATCATGTTGGATGAAAATGGGATGATACAGTTTAGCATCATGTTGGACGAAAGTGCGAATAGTTTAAGGTCATATGCATAGACTGTGGATGGTGCAGTTTAACGTCATGTTGGATGGAAGGGGGAATGTGCAGTTTAATGTCAGGCAGTGAGGATAAATTAGGGAATTTTTTTTCACAGTTTAACGTCTTGCTGGATGTAAGGGACTTGCAAATAGTTTATAGTCATATTCATGGACTGTTGATGATGCATTTTAACGTCTTGTTGGACGAAAGGTACTTCTATATAGTTTAACTTCATATAGCAAGGACGATGAAGGTGGACACAGTTTAACGTCATGTTGGACGTATTAGGGAATTTTTTTCACATTTTAACGTCGTGTGGGATGAAAGTAACACAAATAGTTTAAGGTCATATGTATGGACCTTGGATGATGCAGTTTAACATCTTGCTGGATGGTAGTGCATTTTAAGGTCATACCGGACCAATGATGATATATTTTGTGTTTAAACAAAATATTTCTTCCAAAAATCTGGCATTGGTTAGAGTAGTGATGAGTTCTCCATCCATCGATATTAATGAATAAGCTCCATTGAAGTAGACCCTATGTATTGAATAAGGTCCTTGCAATTTTGCATCAAGCTTGGGAGGTTTCTTTCCTAGTATCATTGGAGGTCTGAGAACTAATACCAATGATCCCTGAGTGAATGAATGAAGACAAACTTTTTTGTTAAAAGCTCATGCTATTCGATTCTGATAGACTTCCAAGTGGTGCAAAGTGCACAATATTTTCTCATCTAACTATTCCAATTCATTCAATCTCTTTTGAGATTGTTCATCTGTAGATGATTGATCACAAATGGAAACTCTGAGTAAGGGTAGTTGAACTTCAATTGGCAAGACTGCTTCCATTCCATATACTAATGAATATGGAGTTGATTGTGTTGTAGTGCGGGTGGTAGTACAATAAGCCCATAAAGCATGGAAGAGTTAATCAGGCCATGATTTCTTATCTTTATCCACCTTCATTTGTAGTATATTTGATAGAGTCTTGTTGAATGCTTTTATCTGGCCATTGGCCACTGCATGATACTGAGATGAATGGTTGGATTTGATGTTGTATTCTTGATACAATTTCTTCACCTCAGATGAATAGAAGTTGGTGCCATTTTCCGTCAATATGGTATGAGGGACACCAAATATGGTAATGATTTTAGACTTTATGAAGCTAACAATGCATTTAGAACTGACTTCCTTGAGAGGTGTTACCTCTGCCCATTTGGAAAAAAAATCAGTAGCTGTAAGAATATACTTCAACTACTTGGCCATAGATGAAGGGTAAGGTCCCTCCAAATCCATTCCCCATGTCGCAAATGGCCATGAGTATTTAGCTGTATGAAGAAACTCTGGAGGTTGATGAATGAAGTTGTCATGTACTTGGAATGAATGTCACTTCTCTGTGAAATCAACACAATCATGTATCATTGAATGCCAAAAGTATCCAAGCCTTTGAATCTGATCAGACAGTCTATGTCCGGACTGGTGGGCACCACAGATTCCAGCATGCACTTCTTTCATGATAGCCATTGTCTCTTCCCCATCAATGCATCTGAAGAGAACTCCATCAAAACCATGCTTGTAGAGAATTTTCTCTAGGGGATCTAGGCTATCATAAAGAGTAAAATTGACCACACATCGCCGGATTTGTTCTTTCTTGGCCCTATCAGGTGGAAGTGTTCCATTTTGAAGGTATTCCCTGATAGGTGACATCCATTATGTAGTATGACCATATTGTTCATGAATGGGACTAATTTCATTAATTTCCTCTGATCTGATTCGAACATAAGGTGAAATTTCACGATGGTGGGAAATACTGATGGTTTTCTCATCCCGATTTAGATTTTCTAGAGCTGTGGATATATTAGCCAGTGAATCAGCTTGATCATTTTGTGATCGCGAGACATAAGAAAATGTAGGTTCCAAAAGAAATTACGCCATTAACTCTCTGACTTAATCATATAAATGGATTAGTTCTTCTTTTCTGATGGCATAATCCCCATCGACTTGCTTGATTACTAGGTCTGAATCACCTTCCACCTTTATGTGATTCACTTGTGCTCGAAGTTCCAATTCCAATCTTGCGATTAAAGCTTGGTATTTTGCTTCATTATTGGTACCACCTTCCCACAATAAGAAGGAATAAGGTAACACTTCCTTTTCTAAAGAAATGAGCAAAATTCCTAAGCCAAATTTTTTGAATTTAGGATTTCCCATTTTCCTCCAAATTGGACTTCTGGAATCCCCATCAAAATACATTTCCCATGTGAGAGGAATTTCTTGAATAGAGAAGACTTCCTCATAAAAGTGTTCAATATCTGAAGATGTTTCTTCCACTTAAGGGTGTTCAGCCAGGAAATCAGCCAGATCATGGCCCTTTATTGCCTTTTGAGACACATACTGAATGTGTAATTGCTGCAAAATAACCGCCCACCTTGCCAGAAATCTTGTAAGCATTGGACGACTAAGGATGAATTTGAGAGGGTTATTGCGAGATACCAATTGGACCTCTTGATGTTGCAGGTACTATCTCGACTTCTGAACTACAAATATTAATGCCAGGTAGCACTTCCCAATACTTGAATACCATGTTTCTGCTTAATTCATAGTCTGAATGACGTAGTAGAGGCTGTTTTCATTCCCAACATCATTCTTATGAGCATGAAAGGCACCCAATGATCGCTCAAAATCTATCACGTAGAGGATAAGTGGTCTTCCTTCAACAGGTGGCATGAGTACTGGCAGACTCAAGATGTATTTCTTGAGAATATCGAATGCTTCTTGACATTCTTCAGTCCACTGGTTACTGACTCCCTTCTTCATCAATTTGGTGAAGGGTAAACTTTTTCCTTCCAAATGGGCGATGAAATGCCGAATATAGGCTATGTGTTCTTGAAGTCCTCTTAATTCTTTCAAATTTGGAGGAGGTGACATACCAAGGATTGACTTTGTCTTCTGAGGATCGACTTCAATACCACGATGGCATAGAACAAAGCTGAGAAACATTCCTGAGGTTACCCCAAAAGCACATTTTATGGGGTTCATCTTCAAATTATGTTGTCGAAGCTTGTATAATATGACTTTCAAATCAGCCAAGTGATTAGAACATTGTTTTGATTTAACCACCAAATCATCTACATATCATTTAACAAACTTCCCTAGAAATGGTTTGAAGATACGATGCATGGCGCGCTGATATGTTGCACCTGCATTCTTTAAGCCAAAGGTCATTACCCAGTAGAAAAACACACCTTGAGGGGCTTTGAAGGCTGTGGATTCCTCTTCTTCTGGGTCCATTCGGATTTGATTATATCCGGAATATCCATGATGAAGGAAAGTGATTCATATCCAACTGTTGCATCAATTAAAAGTTCTATAATAGGAACTGGGAAATCATCCTTAGGACAATGCCGATTAAGATCTCTAAAATTGATGCAAACTCTAATTTTTCTGTTCTTCTTCTTTATAGGGACTATATTAGCCAACCACTTTGGATATTCAACTTCTCTGATGAAGTTATCTTTGATAAGCTTGTCCAATTTAGCTTCAATTTTGGAATCTTATGTTGTGTGTGTTCTTCTTGCGGGTTGCTTAAATCGTTGATGTTCTTCTTGTAAACCCAAATGATGAGTAGCAACATCAGGATCAAGCCCGGGCATCTCAGTATAATTCTGAGAAAATATATCTCTAATTTACTTTATAAAGGAAATATACATCTCTTTCTCTTCAAGAGTCATGGCCTCACTAATTAAAGTGGGGGCGTGGATCTTCTTTTGTACCCAGATTTATTTCTCTGAGTTCATCCATAGTGGTAGAGATCCCCTCTTCAAATGCTGGAGGAGCATCTCTGAGATCTTCCTCTTCTTCTTCTTCATGTGTTATTTCTTTTGTTTCTACTTTCATAGTAAATGATAAAGCAAAATTTTCATGATCAGAAGATATGTAAAAATTTGGACATCTTGAAGAAGAAGCTACCATTTCTGACCCAATTGATGATGACGGGTCTTCTTTGGGTAATAAAGAGGAGATTATGGAGTGATAATCGACATCATTTATCACCTCTAATGTTATTATAACTTATTCTAGCCTAATTGTCGAAGTATAGACTTGTTGGATTTTAACAGATGAAATGAAGACGTCACCATTAGGGCTTTCATCACTGCTTGCAGGATCACCAATTTCTCATATGTTGTCTCGCTCGATTGTCGTAATTGAAATTATGGATCTTTCCATAAGAGTATTTTGATTTATGTCTATCTTGTCAATTTGACTGATAGGAAGCACATAATCTGTACTCACATGCGCAAATGGATTTACTGGAATCTGTTCCAAACCATATGGAACATTAATTTTGGTAATCTCCTTTGTTGTGGATTTCTCCCTCCCCTTCATGTGATAGAATTCCGACTGAATGTATTGAGACTCACATGTCTTGAACGAGGCCTTATAACCATACAATGTCCCAAATTAACCATCGAAACAATACTTGAGACATTGATGGTATGATGAAGGGATAACTACATGTTGATGTAGCTAGGGTATTCCAAGCAAGATATTGAAGGCAGAGTCTTGATCAAAAACCATGAAATATGAATTGGATACAAGATCTCCAAATTGAGTTCTGAGTGTAACTTCACCCAGTGGTTCTTTCTCATTTTTATCATATCCTTGTAACATCATGGTAGAAAGAGATAAATCAGATTCTGTGAGGCCCAATCGACGAAGTGTACGAATGGGCATGAGGTTGGCTCCTAAACCATTGTCAATGAAGGATCTTCCAACATCTACTCCATTGTCCTTTCTAGATAAGTACAAAGGTCTAATATGCCCATGAACAACATCATATTCATCTTCATCAATGGAAGATATCACTGCATGGCATTCCACAGGATTATTCTTTTCGTGATAGACTTTATCTATTGAAATTTCAGTTTCAAACTCCTGAGGACTTGACAAAGCCTCGATGAGTGACTCCTGAAGATCCTTTGACAGATTCAAAGCATCCAGAATTGATAACATGGTCGGTACTTGGGCCAGGTGTTTCAATACATCATACTTTTGATCCAGAGGTCTGTGTTTCCCAAAAGAAATATGTGGTTTAGTAGGTGCCTTGGAAGTATATGCTTTGTAATTTGATGCATCATATACCGGGATAGGAGTTGGTAATACTCCTGGATTTCAGAAGATTAGACCAATTATGCCTATTTACTTACTGAGAAGAAAAAGATGGAACCTTCAACCGGTCTTCCAAAATAACTATTCCAGGACTGAATTATCTATTGGTGGAAGAGCTTGCTTATTATTGCTGAGCTCGTTAAAGGGCTCTACCAAGAGTTTCTACTGCGTACACAGTTCTAGAAGGGGTAGAATTTGAATAGTGGCTTCTAAAAGATCCACGTCTTCCCCTGTATCCTGAGCCTCTGGAACTTCCTCTAATTCCTCTATTTGATACAGGGAATTCAGGCTCATCGAAATCAAAACTGCGACTGGCATATGGATCTGTTAATTGAATCATATTAACAGAACTGAAAATCTACTCTTCATTTGATGAAGACTCTGCCTGATTAGCCTGTTTAGGCTGTTCCGTTTGGTGGGACGGTGCACGTTGATTTGAAGTAGATGGCATGAATTCTGCCAGGGTCAAAGAGAACTTTGGCTTTGACACATACTCATCTTCTTCTTATTATTTTTCTTTCTTTTAATCATGCTGTTTCTTTGAGGATTTACCCTCTGACGAAGAGGGTTTTGCTGCAACATTCATGGAAAAGGTATAATTGGTTTCTTCAATTGTGTTCGCAAAATATCATGAGTTCGGTTGATCGTCTTTATGACAATCCAATCATTATATTTTTGTGAAATTTTTCTCTTGACTTCTTGCCACTCGCCTTCCTCCTCTAGAACTGTAGCAGTAACTCATGCTACATGGGCTAAAGAGCCTTTTAGTTTGACTTGTCCCGAGTCAACCATCTTTTGCAGGAGGTCTTTGAAGACAAAACACTCCTGGATGGGATGACCCAACATTTTATGAAAGGGGAAATAATTGGGATGGTCTTAATCTCCTTCCTTGTTTGGCATTTTGGGCCTTTGCAACTGAACCAGATTATTTTCTAGAGCCGAAATGAAGTAACCAAGAACATGTTCATTTCAGAAAGAGTATGTTTTTATCTTCAGATCCTCAAATTGTTTCTATCATTGATCTCATTGATCGTCTTGACGAAACAGCCTTTTTTGTTGATGCTCAAAAGGTGGAGCTCTTTGATAAGATGGAGGTTTTGAGGTAGAAGTAGGTACAGGTTCTTGTTTAAGCATAACTATAGTAGTTTCTGCTTTACCAATTCTCCTTCCTAGAGCTAATGGAATTACACAAGATATAGCCTTAGTATGTATAAGAGAATCTTCAATCTGTTGAGCGATTGAATTAAGGTCTTCAAACCCTCCTTTTTATTTCAAAGGGATCAGCAACGTGCGTAATTCGTCATGAAAATTTTCCAATGAGATTGGAAACAGTTCCTCTTGAGTGAGTGCTAAGCTCAAGGAATAAGTTAATCCCTTCCAGCGAGAAATGAAATCATATACTCTTTCATTCTCCCTTTTCTTACAGTTTGTAACATCAAAAACTGTTGTCTTTGAAAAAGTTGAGCTGAATTGAAGAAGATATCATTGACAGAGATCTTCCCATCCGGTAATTGACCGAGATTTCAAGCTTGTGTACCAGACAAAGGCTGGTCCTTGCAAGGTTCGCACGAAGCATATGAGTTTCAATGCTTCTTGCTTCTCTGGAGTTCCCATCATATGATCGCAACAAGACACATAATGCGTCAAATGCTATTCAGGGTCGCCTGATCCATTAAAAATTGGGAATACATGGTTCCCAAAATTTGATGGGGGAGAGATTGAATCTTCCCATTTAGAGTAGGATTTCTTTTCTGGTTGAACCTACGCACGCTTCCCTTCCATAGTCTATAACCAAGCTGTTAATGACTCAATGGTAGGTATTAACTTTTGAGAAACATATGATTGAACTTGGACTTGGGCAGGTGCAATGACTGGAGTTTGAACAGGTATGGTAGCTGGTACTACAACTGATGGTATCACTGCCAATTGTTGTTTCATTTGACCCGTAGGATTAGACCTATAAGGGTGTACTGATAAATGAGGATATTCTTGATCCATCTTAGTAGCTGCAACAAACTCCCTTGGTTGACTGACTCCAGCACACTTAGGAGGAAGACTACCCTGAAGTAGTTCTGCATTCATCCTCCTGAATTCCTTCATTTATTCCTCCTGTTGCACAAATCTTTGCTCTAGTGAGAGTGATTGGCCTTCTCCAGAGGAAGGATATATAACCAAATTCTTTCCCTTCCCCTTGTTTGATCTCTTTCGAAGAGGTGGAAGTGGGTTATTTGAAGGAACACCCAGATTCTGGGTAAACCATTTATTTCGTGTATGAACACCTTCTTCATTTGTGTATGTGCGTACAAATTCCTGAGCAGGAACCTCTTCATCTGAGTCCTCTGAGTGATCCTCATATGGTGGATCATCAACAACGACATTAATGACATTTATTGATGCATAACGCATCACATCCCTTATATTAGGATTTCTGTGATATTGTCTTCGCCCATGTCTTTGATGAGACATTGACTTTTGTTGGATCAATCCCTCAGGAACTTCTTGACTAACCGTAATTTGGAGAGAATATCCTAATAATTTGGCTCTTCATTCCTCTTGAGGCTTCTTCACCAATTGAGAAAAGACCTACTTTCTCTGAGGAGGCAATTGATGATTTGAAAAAGTCCCTAGTCCGGTGGACTGGGGCTATTTTTTCTATCTTTGCTCAACTCCTCCAATCCTATTTGTTGATTCCGAGGGTTGGTTTAAAAGAGTCCCCATTCTGGCAAGCTGGGCTGGCTCTTGACATGCTATGTCTGAGACATTCTTAAAATCTCTCCTGATCTTGCGGACCTTAGTCCGGAAATTAGCTAGATGCATCAACCTGTATCCACTTTTATCACCCGGCTTGAAAGACCGTTGGATGATTTCCGACACTTATATCACATGATGATGTTGTTACTCCATACGAGAGGCTTGTTCAATATTCTCTTTTCCTTGATTCAGGAGTAATTCAACAACTTGTTCTCTGTATTATTGATTTTGAGAAGAACTATTTGAGGCCTGTTCTTGAGGAAGCTTTTGATTACAAACAAAACCCCTTGACTGTGGTCGGCCATGGGAAATAACATTGCATGAGACCATTATCGGCGGGCTTTGCTGACTAAAGAGCACCGTGAAATGTAGTGCTCCATGAACACCCCATCCTCTGACATGAATACCATATGGGGCATTGGAAATTAACTGGCACAATCTTCATAGTGCGCCAAGGCATGAACGTTGAAGGGCTCTCTGCTGCTTTTCAGCCATCGGATATCGAGAGACTAATAGAGATTCCAAATCAATCTAACATTGTAACCCTTCTATTATCTTAAGATGATTTTCATATTCATCATAAGATAATACTTTCTTTTTAAACTGACAAATAGTTTTCCATATGTTGAGACGAATATCATGAATCCCATATTCCGTCAACATCTCTGGAATGTCATACTGAGAGTCAGCCATAGGCGAAAACATAACTGGCACTTCACCTTTTTCTAGTTGTTTTCTCATGTTCAGTATTTCCACTTTATCATTCAATGAATATTATTCTACCGGATTTGACCAGAGTTGGTGATTCCTTGTTGCTTCATCGGATTCAACAATATTGCTAGAGAAATCACCGATCAAACTAGAAGATGCATGACTTAGGGGTGGTTTGAAGAATGACCTACACCCTGGGCTATCTTAATATTGAGAAATTATTTCACCTACTATCGATGAAGCATCAGACATGAATGGTTTCACATTTTCAAGTGCCTCAAGATAATATGGCTTTCTCGGTACTACATTGTCCACTAGAGCATTTTCCGGGTAATGTGCATCACTACTGCGGAGAGGACTTTAGCAGCGAAATTTATCATCATGGGGAGGACCACCATGGTGGGTTACAGCAAAATATGAGATGTTTTTCTCCTTGTTCTTCTGACCACATAGAGGGTTCCTCTGGCTATCATCAAAAGATGAAACTTAAAGATCGACCAAATTGTCATGAAGCAAGGCTTCATGAGGAAGTATCTGTTGAAGACCATTAGAATTAATGTTCCCACTATTGAGAAATGAGGGAGTAGAATCTTTAATTCCAATAGATAACTGACTGGGGGCTTCAAGAACACCATCATCAAGCAAGGCCTTGTTACAGATTGGATCTTGATCTCCTGACTGTGCTGGGCGGGTCTTCTTCTTAGACACCTTCTTGCTCACCTTGGAATCCACTTATTGACAAAAGTGGCTGCTTTGAGCAGGTGTATGTGCCTGATCAGGATAGAGGCCATGTTAGGCTGAAGATCTCTACTCAAATCAGGTGTATGTGCCTGACTTGGTTGTCCATATGATATGGGGGAGTATTCCCCACAAACCTCTTGGATTGGAACAGATGTGTGTGTCTGTTCCGGAGTGAACTATTGATGTGTCACTCCATTGGTAGGGATGGATTTATGTGTCTTTCCCTGAGATGATACGGAAGCTGTTATAATATCCTGGCAAGCATCCAGAATATGAGCAGGGATTTGCTTTTGCTATTTCACCATTGATAAAATATTCTTGGTGACTTCAGCTGCGAGAACGGGGATATACGTCCATTCTGTGCTTGGAGTAGGTGTATGTGCCTGCTCCTGTCCTCGTTTTCCTACCAGTGAATCCTGACAGTACTCATGTGTGGGGGCAGAGAGTTGAGTCTGCCTCCAGTTTGTCACCAGAGCTTTCCAACTGACTTCTCTGTGTGCTACCAAGGGAGACTGTTGGTCGGCTTGATTAATACTAGCAGGTGTATGTGCCTGCTGATTGCACTTCGCCGAACTTGGTTGACGAGCTCTATCATGTGTAGTCAAACTAGCCTACTGACTAGCTGATGATCTATAAACTTGTGTATGTTCCGGCCTATAGTACTCTGCCGGAATTTTCTGGTGGTATTGGCGTGATGCTGCCAGATGAGTCTGCTAGATAGCGGAATTAAAATGGGCAGGTGTATGTGCCCGCCTATTGCTTTCCACCAAGTTTGGTTGGTGGACTTCTCCAGAGATGGTAGAGATGAGAACCTGTTCACTGTTGACCGGATTTTGCCTCTGGCGATTCATCTTGCCTGCTCGGGTTCAAGGAACCTTAGTCGAATGCCTGGAGTCGGTACCATCATCATGTTGAGGTCATACTTCCGCATGAGTCTGGTGACGATTGTTGATAGGAGCCCTCAGGAAGGAATCCTGCTTCTTTGAATTAAGGACTGGAGGGACCTGCTCATTCACCTCCCCAAAATATGGGAGTGAATGGTGATTGCGTTCCGGGGATAATGACCTGAAATGGTTGGAGATGGAGGTTAGCACCTCCTGCTTCTTAATCACTGTTCGTCACTGTCCAGATGACCAGGCAGAATTGTTCACTAGGAGGACTTGTCGAGAAGCCTCCAGAGTTGGAATTGTACCTTTTTAATGGTACTCCTTAACCAGCGCATTTGATACCCAGTGTTGAAGATGCTGAGTAGGTGATGTCATCCTCATAGTGGACGATGATCCAGAAGGAGTAGCAGAAGTGGAATCCACAGCAATGGTTTTCACAGCATACGTATTCACAGGTGTGAACTTGAGAGCAGCCATTTCTTAGAATGTAGAAAATCTTGGAAAAGAGAGCCTATTTGATATAACAGATGTAATCAAGATAAATTCAGCCACTACATCTTTTAGATGAGCACATATATCAATGATTGTTTTTTTGTTTACACTCTCATTGAGTTTAAATAGGGGCCTAACAAATAAGAAAAGCATCATTTTATCTTGGTTAAGGATTCACATCGGGTTCACCATTTTTTGTTTCCCTCTGGAATCGGGGATGACCTCATTGATTGAAGGTTCAAAAATTCCAATCAGTTTCTAACAGGTTTGTTCATAGAACCAAAAACATCCAATGATTCCATATCCATTTGTACCTACTTTACAAAGGTAGGCGCTCATTAGTTGTGGACTAATGAGGCTTAGAAATTTGCATTGGTCGAGAGGATGGGAGGTCAGACTCATCTCACATTTTTGAGGGGAATAATTATCTACTCCGAGACTCTCTTTATAGATTTATATTATGTTCCTGAATCCTTATTACATTACCAAGTATAAAATGCGCTTCCCTTTAGATATGACAATCAATGATTGATATGTAAGAAATTCATAGAATCTTGTATATGTATTCAAGGTTCTTCAACGATGAAGAATCAGTTGTATTTGTCAGAGATTTTTAGTTGATGGTATCCTTAAAATACATAAAAGTCTCTTGGTCATTATGATGACCATACTGGTTTTAAATCCACTCAGTGGGGCACTTGAATTTTATTGTCATTTAGGAGGACATGGATTATTTCAGAATTGGGATCGTACCAGTTGATGGGCTACCTACGTATCATTTGTTTTGGAAAAGGAATCAGAACCCACGTAGTTCGAATAAGGGAGTATGATGTTTATTATTGATGGATCAAAGAAAGATGTCATAATTACTTTTACACTCTAAGCTCATGTGAGTCATGATCGGTGTGAGAAACAAGAGGTATTGGTAAAACCAAAAAATTTTGCCATGAAAGGTGAAATCATAAGAAATGATGTGGGGCTTATGTATGTATGACTTCCCAAAAATAGATGAGGATTAAGATTTACTTCTAGGAAGGAATCCAGGAACAGGGTCCACAAAGGTATATGTACTTTATGGAGATTTGGATACTCTAATCTTGGGACTTACTCCTAAGGATGATTCCCAAGTAATGAGGGGACTTATGATTGGGTTTTATTCCTCAGAAGGAAGCCCCGGTCGAAAGGAAATTAAGACTGTTTAAGAGAAATTAAGACTGGGGCTTATTCCTAAAGAGGAGGCTCAGGTTAAAGGGATTTGAAAATTATAGTAGTTGGGGATTACTCCCAAAGAGGATGCCCATATTTGAGACTGGGGCTTATTCCTGAAAAGGAGGCCCAGGATAAAGGAATTAAGGTTTGGGGCTTACTCCTGAGGGGGATGCCCATATTTTGAAACTTTAAGGTTGGGGCTTACTCATAAGGAGGACGGCCAAAATTAATGGGAATTTATAAATGGTACTTACTCCTAAAAAGGTGGCCCATGTTAAAGAGGACTTTGGGCTTATTCCAAAGGAGGATGCCCACAATAATGAGAATTTATACCGGGGCTTACTCTTGAAAAGGAGTCCCATGTTAAAGAGGACTTGGGGCTAACTCTTAAAGAGGATTCCCATATTAATGAGAATTTGGACTGGGGGTTACTCCTGAAAAGGAGGCCCAGGTTATGGGAATTTTGGTTGGAGCTTACTAATGAGGATGATGCCAATAATTTGGGGAATTATAACTGGGGATTACTCTTGAAAAAGAAGCCCAGGTTAGGGGATCTGGGGATTACTCCTAAAAAGGGGGCCGATATTGGAGAATTATGACTGGGGATTATTCCTGGAATGGAGGCCTAGGATAAAGATTCTCTCATCTTAAAGGATGGGGTTGAATGAATGAAATCTCAATCTTTAGTGTGATAACAATCTATAAATCACTATATTTTGAGAGATGTTCCACGGAGTTCCTTTCAGATAAGGAATCCAAATCAAGAAATCATGCCATAAATGGATTTGAAGAGTGTCTTGGAGACTGAATCTTGAATAGGAGAGGTGGAATGACATAAGAGGGGTGAAATTGGTAGGAAAGGCACCCAAAAAGGTAGGGGCGTGCAAGTCTTGGTAGGCACGCAGGTACTGTGTGGGCGCACAAGTCGTGGTCGCGCAGGTATACCCGCGCGACACAGGGTTATTTGCGTGATTTTCAGTACTTGAGTAATACTTGGGCGAGAGTTGGCTCAAACCCTTGGTATTATCCCTCGAGGCTTTCCAGAAGATGGATCGCAAGTTCTGATGAAGAAGTAGGGCGGTACGAAAGTGTGTTCATTTCCCTTAGGGGTAAAACACTTAGACGCACAAGTGTTAGTGAATTATAACACTTAGACCTTACTCCACCTATTTAGACCTTCCATTCTAGGTAAATAATTACCTTAGAAGAGTTCGGAAGACCTGAAGAAGAGACTTGGGCATTCAGAGCTCTTTCTGTGAGTTCTGAAAAAAATTCCTCTCCAAATGGGGGGCCTACCGGGGGTATTTATAGGCTAGAGAAGATCCCGGGAGGTTATCCTTTATAGTGCGCAAGTCACATATGCGACCATTAGGTGGCGTGCAATTAAACTTGTGTGACAACGAGGGAACTTGCACGACCCTTGTGATTTTGAAGCCTTGTTCATGCCTTTGTTGATTTTTGATGATTTCTTCAATGGATGAATCAATTTATGCTAAGTCATTTCCCTTTCCATTATTTTAGACAATGTGACAGAAAAGGGGCGTCAACAGTATCGAAGGGGTTTCCAAATAAGGAATTATTTTATTTCTCCAAAATTTTATTATAGGTAATAAATCATTCTACAATCAGAACAATTATATGTATGGTTGCATCAAATGATCTATATCAAGAGTATATGGTTGTCAATATAAAATTTCTTCATGTTGATTTTGAGGAGTATACATACATGGAAAATCCAATTGGGTATGTAAATAGATAAAGTACTTCATAGAATGATGTAAGGATCGTGATAGTGGAATCAAAATTTTTACCAATTCTTGTTATAGGATTGGTTCATTAGGTTTAATAAAGATCACTATTGATATCATATGTAATGGGAATATTATAATTTCTTCATATTTCTGTAATATATGGATGCTATAATAACGGATGGATCATAAGATCAGAAAACCCTAAAATTTCATGTGTGATTTTTCCAGAAGATTCGTGATGAATGATCATTGATATGCATGGAAGATTTTGGATATGAAGATCAATATAGATATGAAAAAAAAAATTTACATATCAGAAAGATTATATTCGGATGATCATGGAATGATTTTGGATGACTGGATGAAATCTAGTATCATCCACCTTGTGGATCACTTTATGTTATATAGGTCACAAGCACCAACAACTAACCTTGAGGCCATACACATAGAAAAAGTAACACATGAATCAGTGGTCTGATGATTGGTGTATGCAATGGTTTTAATACGGATGGCCCTTTATCATGTAGTGGTAGTTGTGGGTCTATATATGTAAAATATTAGTAATTTTTAATGGGATTTTGTGAGGTGGATTATTTATTATTTGAAAGTATCAGAAGATCAATGTCATTTCATTGGGGAGGAAGATCTGTTTCAAGGATTTGTGGTCTCATAATTCTATGTAGATACATATTCTTTATTGAGTGTACTTCAATTTGTGATTACATAACAAGGAACTGAAATTATTTTGAAGTCACATATTTTGAAGATCATTAATTTTAGTACAATTGAAGTTGAGTGTGTTGTCACAATGGAAGATGGGAAAGATTGGGTATGGATAAAAAGTTACAAAAATAGACTTGAGGGATTCAAGATGGGGTATTACGTTACTAGGAATTAGGAAGTCTTATTTATGTGGATAAAAAAATATGATGTTTCATGTAATGAAAAATCAAATATATATAATGTTCCACTTCATTATGAATCTTCTTAAGGAAATGGAGTTGGGGCTACAGAAGATAGCAGGAAGATAATATCAGGAATACATGATCACTAAGGTAGTAGGTCAACATATATAAGGTAGTATTGATCCTTAATGGTGTTTGGTTGGAGGAAAGTAATGTTTTGGGGGTTTGTTGAGTTTTTCACTAAAATAATTATTCAATCCATATATTGTTGGGATGTGAAGACTTTTTCAAATCATTGTATGTTCATGGTGCTAGATGTGTATTCATTGGAATTCCAGTCAGTGGTAGGTATATGGGATATATTTAAAGGAAATAAGATTTCACCCATCCATTGGTAGTTGGTTTCCCCTAATGTTAGGAGGTCAATTAGAATTTTTCTTATAATGATGGTTTTCTGATGGAGTGATGAATGGTCTAGATGTATACCTAGGATGACCTATCATCAGGTTGGTAATCTGGGTCATGTAGTCATGTATCCTGATCCAGGTTTTTAGGGGAGAGGATTGAATAGTTTGAATGGTTGATATTATTTTTATTTCTGTGGGATATTCAGTTCAAAGAGGAATGGGTGAAAAAATGGGTAATATGAATCATTTATTATAGGGATGACAACTTAATGAGGATTAATGTTTTGGTACTTTATTTTCCACCAATAATGTTACAGTTACAATAAAGGAAACCATTAGTGTGGTTCCTACCATTCTTATAGAAATAAATTATGAAGCATTTTAAATTAGTATGTGATCTTTTACTACTATGCATTCTTCAGTTTCCTATTTCTCTATTTCATGGTTTTCCCTTGGATATTTCGTTACTAGGTCTGTTTAAAGTGAAGTTTGTGTACAAGGTATATTTTATGTAGGGAGTACGGTGTAGTGTATACCTACTTCTGGTACACTCATTTTTGACAGGATGTTAACTTCAATAGATACAGTTTTCAACTATTATTATATATTATTGGAATTTATAGTGGATATTTTTTATTTTACACATGGTGGTCTTTTGATTATTTTGGTGATCAGTATTTCATATGATTGGTGACTACCCAACAACTATCTATCTTGGTCGTTATCTGATCCACCCAAAATAGTGATATTGTCCACGGTGGAAAAACATCATCATAGTTTTGTCTTCTACCATGCATCAAAATTTCGTTGACACTATTTCGCCACTACCCATCTTGGTGTTGTAGTTGAGCTTGGTTCCGCCTCATAGTGGAACCTTTCTCTAGTGCTGCTGCATGGTTGGCCCAATTTTTTAAACTATAAACCCCACTATATACTGAAAAGTTAGATTCTGACATGTGTCTCCGAAACTAATGACCCTTAACTAGAATCCAATTGATATTTACAAAACAACCATTATAATGACCCTCATAGAAAAGTATATAACATGCAATGTTTCTATATATTAATCCTTATAATGTTGTATATTTATTGAACCATGGTTTCATCCGACTTCTTCTCAAATATTAGATTCTTATTATAATTTCTAGATCATTTGTTGTACTTTCTATGACTTCAAAACAATTTTTATTATAAAATATATATATATATATATATCGAGAAAAAACTCCTATAATTAAATAAATCATTCCTATATAAACTATTTTATTCATTATTATTCTTCATATATTGAACTTTTAATGTTTTTTCCATTCAATTAATTTCAAAAAATAATAACTATTTTATTTGAAACAACTATGATTTACCACTGATTTTAAGGAAAATAACAGGTTCTCAACTTTTTAATAGTTTCTTGACTCACTTCATAAATCATCACTTGTGATGTTAGATTTTATACATACATATCCACTATTTTGTTTTGAATTTTCATTATTTTAACATCTTATTTATTAGATATTCCCTTTTATTTAAATAGAATACAAAATAATTCTCATACATATGCCATATGAATTATGGCTTTTTTAGAACATGTATATAGGGAGATAATATGATGTTACAAGAGGACCCTAAGTTATAAAGATACTCAATATATAGGTAAATCTATTCATCTAATGTGATACCATGTACGGTTCGTGAGGATTAATTCTATAACACTATGTTTGGTTTCCTTGTAAGTGAGCCTTGAATTATTCTTATGATATCATGTTATATGTTTTTGTCACATTTTTATGATTCCATGATCCAATAATATCTACTTCATTATTCCATACATCCATGCTGTGATATATATCCCTCTCTTCTAGGATATAATGTTATGAGTCTTGAATCATATGTGAAAATTCATGTTTATTCACTTACTGGGATTTATAGCTGACCATTTTTTATTATACATTTCCATAGGGTATTATATACACTAATTAAAGTATTAATGGGAATTAGGGTCAACTTATAGATATTGGAATAAATATGTAAAGGTTAGTTATTATGTAAATATAATATATATCTAATATCCAAATAAATTAGTCCTCAAAATCTATGGGTTATGATTTATGATATTTGGTGATATCAATAATATAAATCTAACTGTATGGGACATGGATTCCTCTGGTTTTGTTGAATTATTTTTTGGATTCCTTTAACACTTTGGTTTCCCTTTTTATTTTTTTGATAAATTTTTTATTTCTATAATGTGATTTTTTTGGAACTTAAGATGTGAAATATTATCAAAATCATATAACACTCTTACATATACTATATATCCCCATATACATAGTTTATAAATAAATTTATTTTTGTTTTTTATTTATTTAAAATATTATATTTGAGGCCACTAAATTATGGGTTGTGTCATCATTCACCAAAAATCCAACTTGTGGAAACCGTTATTTTCTCTTAACCATATTATTCATACCATTAATGAAATTTCATTTCATGCATAGTGTATTTATTGATTATAATAGTTTATTTACTCCATTTTATTGTTCCTTCATGTTCATAAAAGTCCATTTATTCAAGTAAATGTGTTTTGGAATTTCATTCCATAAATACGAGGTGACACCTCACTACTCCATTCAAGGATACCATTTTTACATTTTTTGTTAATATATATCGAAATCTTATTTTTTGTTTCTATGTGAATAACACAAACCTTTACCAATATCTATCTCAAGTTAATGTTTAGACACATAAAAACCATGCTCTAAATTATTTCATTATTTGAACATGCATTTAATTAATACAATATTTATTAGACTATCCCTTTTGATGCCTTTAGTGGTTCATATTTTTTAATAATAATTATTATCATCCAAGTATTTTTTCCATTTCATATATGTTATCAGTGTCAATTCACCCCTTGTAATGCTATCCCTTTGTTTTATGACATAAATTTTTTATAATGAATATAAATAAAAAAATCTTAAATTTTTCAATTTTCAACTTAATTATTTACTAATATTAAAAAATATAGTTCTATGAAATCCATTATAATTAACACATTCATCATGTAAAATAAATTTCTAATTTTTTTTGTCTCATCATTTTTAATAGATTTAGTTTATTTTGATATTTACTATTCTTATATTTTATGCATAAGTTTTGATATTATTTATTATTACGTAAATGGACCTCCATTATGATAGGATTAAAATCAATGATGCATGATTTATTTAGTTATTATAGTGTATCATCAAGAAATTTACCATATTCACATACGGTTTTATTTTCATCCAACATTTTTTATATATAGTTATAATTTAGGATATGTTTAGTTGAAATAAAACTCTGAAATTTTGTATGTTTTAAATCCTTTGGGATTGTTCAACTCAATTTTAGCATATTTATGGATTTATAACATGAAATTTTCTTTAAAAATCAATCAAAGAAAATACACAATATGAAAATTGAGTTTTTTCATGAAAATTTCAATTTCCTATGTCATAATTTTTTATTAAAATATTAGTGTCTCGGGTCACCAATGATTGTTTTCAATAGATTATTTTTTAAAAAAATAAAATAAAATAAAACAAGTGGTGACTTTTGTTGATGGTTGGAAATACCCAACATGATATGATGGACATAAGCATTGTCAATATTTTTTTTGAAAATAAATCTCAATATTTTTTTGGAAACCATAAATATAATTTGATATTATTGTATACATTTAATTTAACAATTTTAATATTATTATTTGAGTGATCCTTTTTATTAAAACATGAAATGATATTTTTTAATGAAATATTAATTTTAATTTGAATTCTCATTTCAAAATATATAACAAAGCATCACAAAGTGGAGATGGAGTGTTTTAGGCATATTTAATGGGGAGTTTTCCCCAAGAATGAATACATGAATTTTTGAAACACATGTATCAATGATATGATATCTATAAAAGTTGCCATTTTAATTCCTTTTTTTTTGTTTCAATTTTTACAAATAATTATAAGAATCCAAGAATTCCATTCATTTTTTGTATGTTGGTGGTGTTATTTTTCCTCTTGGAGGGTTATTTATTCTATGATGATAATTTTGTAAAATGAATATAAATAATTTTATCTTTATTTTTTTTAAATTTTAAATTTATTATTTACTAAATTTTTTAAAAATGGTTCTATGTCACCCATTATAAATGAAAATTTCATCATGTAAAACAATTGACTAATTTTCATTATCTACTCATTTTTAATAGATTTGATTTATTTTGATTTTTATTGTTCTTATATTTGATTCACATGTTCACATATTATTTATCGGGATATAAATGTCCCTCCATTATGATTGGTGAAAAATGAAAGTGCATAAAAATTATTTATTTTGATGATTATAATTTACAATCAATAAATTTGGACTTTTCATGGATGGTGTTATATAAATCTAACCTTTCCTATTTCTAGTTATTATTCTTGCCAGGTTTAGTTCGTATGAAAATACATTTTACTGTCTATAGGATTCTAATAATCAATAGCATCATATATATGGCTTATTAACATGAATCTTTTCTTAAACACTGAAAGAAGAAAATTTATATTTTTGAGTTAATGTTAATCAATTCCAATGGTAGTTTCTAATGACATAAATTTTGTTTAAAATATATGATTTTTTGGGGAACCAATGATGGTTGTCCATAAGAATGTTTAGAAAAATTAAAATAAAACATGTTGCAACTTCGATTTATGTTTTCAAATACCAACCCTAATATGATGGATCAAGGAATTGTCAATAATATTTAAAATTTAGACATTAATATTTTTTTAATCCATAAATATAGTTTGATTTGATTTTTTATAATTATTTTTACTATTTTAATATTATTATATGAGTGACCATTTTTATTTAGAAAATAAATGTTATTTTTTTGAAAAAAATAAGTAAAATTAGAATGCCCATTTCCAAATATATTTCAAATAATTATAGTGGGGTGATTCCTTTCCATCAGCCTACATAAATGGAATTCTACACCTTGATCGAACATGAACACTACTATTTATTTTCATGTAGAGATGGGAGAATGATGTTTGTATAAATGAACCATTAATGAAGGAGGGTGCAACAAAAATATTGGAACTGACAAAACCATTATTATTATTCACCAACCAAGGTATTTTAAATTTGTTTAAAACATAAATATATCCCTAAAAGTTAATACAACATCTCATTTTAATTCTTCTTGTATGTTATTGAAAAACTGAAAATAATTATGGCTAAAAATTTACAAAAGGTTCATCGTAATTGTCTTTCCACTAACATTTCAATTATTATATCTTGTTTGGAATGTTTTCAATAAGTGTTGTCAGACATAGGATTAGTGACACACAAACACAATATCCATTTCATGATTATAATTGAAGTTGATGTGCTTATATTTTATTCAACAACACATTTATATGTGGTAGTCTATTGGGATATTGAAATGAAAGCTTGTAAACATTACCTTTTAGTATTAAGTGTGTTATTAGTATGAAATGGAATGGAAGAATATAGGTATATTAGACATAAAAATCATTTCATTATTCCTATATTAAGCAATATTTCAGTGTCTTTGAAAAATAAGAAATATTTTATTTCCACCTATTTTTTATCCAAATGAAATATTATAAAAATTTAATAAGATATGTAACTAATGTTCCCTTAATATTATCTCATTACAACAATGTTTCCCCACCTCAATGTTCTAATTTGGTTGTCTTCATTATATATTTTCCATTGAGTGACCCACTATCCCATGTCACTCACAGACGTGTGAACATGTCTAATTTTACCAATTAAAAAAAATAAACATGTGATGTTGTTTGGGAATATTTTCTATTAGGTATATTGACCAGATGCAATTAATAATATTTTATGATTTTATAATGTTGAAATATTAATACAAGTATACCCCCAATTCATTTTTGTAATTTCATGTTTTGATGAATTTTTCTTTATTTCATATAATTTTAAGTAGTTAAATTTGTCCCTTCTTTTGTGTTGGGATGGGAAATTGATAGAAAATACTAGAAGTGTCATTTTTTTCATGAAATGACAATGAATATTATGTAATAATATTATTTTACTAAAAAATGAATACGGGTAACTTTCAATGGGAGTTTCGAATGTAATAATTTTTTAAAAAAATTTGCTTTGGGGGAAACCAATGATGATTTCCAATAAAATTTCTTTAAAATAAAATAAAATAAAATAAAAGATGTGGTGATTGTCATGGAAAGGGAAAAAATACGCACCCTAATGCAACCCATTAGCAATGGCTGGAGGCTTTTTCAATAATTTTTTTAAAAAATTACTTTTATGTTTTTTTGAAACCATCAATATATTTTTATATGAATGTATATAATTAATTTTACAAATTTAATTTTTCTTTTTGCGTGATCATTTTTTTAAAATATACAATGTTAAAATATAATAAAAATCACTTGAATTCAACATGGGGTTTAAAAATATATCTCAAATAATCGTGGAGGGGATATGGAACACCATTGGCGTATATAAATGGAAGGGTACAACAAAACAGAACATAAACCCCACTGCTTCTTGTTAGAGATATATGGAAGAAATTTTTTGGCAAGAATGAACCTGCAATAGTGGATAGAGGGATAGAGGAATGGGCTTCACCAGACCTATGGGTGGATGAAGACAATGATTAATAAGATCAAATGTTCATATCACTTATAGGTTAACTTATTATTTTCCCACAATGGACTCTTCTTGAAAGACATGGATCTATCCATGTCGAGTGGAGTAAGGATCGATAATATCATCTTATCTCCCACCATCAACAATCTATTCATTCATGGTTATCAACCTTATGTGGATTCCATCATCCACACCATCCTCACAGACCATGGTGGTTATTCCTTTGATCCAGATTAGGAATCTGTTCTTTAGGTAAAATGGTTTAAAATAGAATTGGTTTCTGATACATGATCTATTAGGATTAAGAGTTCCATATCTATAGAAAGATGAGAACTAGTTTCAAGATCTAAAAATGAATTTATTCCATAATTTCCCATGTTATGACATAAAATCATTTGGTTGACCATATAAACCAAGAATAAGCCATAAAATCCTCAGTCAAGCTACGAATCCATGGTTCATGATGTAATAATTGACATTACGATGTAAAATAATTATTAAATTAGTTTTTAATTATAGGTTAAAATTTTTCAATGTATGCGGAAATCATGTAATTTATGACACAAATTTCCCTTCACATCATAAATTATCCACACCCCGCATTTTAAAACCTCAAGTACCATCATTAGGAGAACTCATATTTCTATTCTCTAAAAAGACTCCCCTCTATAATGATGCTTGAGGGTATCATTATGACATAGAAACTCATTCAATGAGATATTTACGTTTCTGATACTATGATTGAAGGTTATATATTCAGTTCATAACCTATCAAATTAGATTTCTCATAAGGAGAACCCCAAATTAGTATGGCCAAATGAAATCATGTTTTGACATTATTTGTTGGAAATTTTGTGGTTTCCTTGAAAAGATGGAAGAACCATTATATACCATGAACATTGAAGGATTTCCTATGTGTTCTCTACTATTTAGGTGGTGGTATAGAACAATTCCCAAAAAGATTATTTTTATTATCCATGAATCTGAAATCAGTGTGATTATGCCAGAACACCAATCAAGTGACCTAAATAATTGGATAATGCATCATTAATGAATTTCAAATGTTTGAACTCCCAATTGATCCCATCATGTCCATTAGTCTTGAGACCTGATGTGAATCCACCAAATTGGTGACTATACCATTATATTTGTGATGAATTGGTTTTTTTATTAGGTTGAATTTTTAATATCAAGTGAATGATGGAAGTTGTTAATATTGATGGATTATTTAATATGATTGTTGTGTGCCCATATGTTATATTTTGTTGAAATATTATATTTTGTTGACTCCTGGTTATTCTAAAATTATTATATAATGTCCTTTCACTTGGTTATGATAAAATTATTATATGAAGGGATTTCACTATGTTACGATGAAATGATTATATAAAGGTAATGTATCTGATTTTTCTGAAATTCCAATATAAAGGGATTGCACTTTGTTATGATTAAATTATTATATTAATGTCTTTCACCTGAGTATTCTAACCTGCATATACAAATTTCTGGAGCTAGGTTATGCTAATATTTTTATACAACAATATTTTAACTAGACTAGTTTTAATGTTTATAGTGTGTTTCCCAATTCACCTATAGTGATTTTTTTATTAGAACCTAGATGGGGTTATGTCTATGGATTAAATGGTTTTATGACATTCTTAGAGATATATACTAATGCGCCAATGTACATTTGTTTGACCATGAGTATCACTCTGGAAACCATGGGTTAAGGGGGAAATTTATAATTCATATTAATTTATGAAATTAATTCCACTGTTTAATGCTTTATTGAATGAACAATATATTTGGACTAGATTTTTTAGACACCATGGTTTTAAAACATATGAGTTATAATGAAATTCAATTTGGGATACCTTGTAGTACCTAGTTGGATTTCATGGATGTATGTTTGGACATGGGAAAGGGACCATGTTGTTGATTTTTTATTACTAAATGGGTTGGAGTTTAGAGACAAGGCCGAAATAGCGATCGATATTGGATATTTTGGTTCCTTAATTTTTTTAGATTTTAATTTATTTTTATGAAATTCAATAGGTCATTTAGATACATTTATCCAGTCATTAAATAATTCTAATTAATTTGGATTGATTAGATTGTTCAACTTTTAGATTATGTTTTCAATTTGTTAATTATTATTATTTCAATTACTCTAATGTTTTTCACACAATTATTTTAAAAAATTTATAATGGATATGTTTTTAGAACCATATTTATTACACCATAATTTCTAATCGAAATCCACTAGATTATGGGGAGTCACACCTAAGTTCATGTAGAAAACCCATTTTGGTAATGTGAGGGAGAACTGGGATGGGGATGTTATAAAGTGGTATCTGAATTCAATGTTTCTTTTCTATTAATTTAAATTTTTATAATTCATAAAGGATAATAAGATGTGTTAGATCTTCTAAATGTGATCATTCATGGGAGCTAAAAAACAATTTCTAAGGGAAAAACTATATATTGAAGGATGATATTGTTGTTCATGTTCTTTTAATGTTATGATTTTGATGTTATTTCCACATGGAAGATTCACTTGTTGTGTGATGTTATGGTTACTGAGATTTTCACTCATGGGATGGTATTTCATGAGATGAGTATATATGAATCATGATAGAAATATAGGAATATATTTTTAAAGGCCCCATTCATTAACGTGATATATTTATTTCATTCGACTTATCTATAAATTTGAACTAATGAAATCCATTTATACACCTAATATAAAAGAAGAAGGAAAATTTTATGATATTCTTAATCACTTGTGAATAATAGTATAGGGGAACCATGTGCTAGGGGTTCTCTATTATATTCACATATGGAGGTCAACCATGTTTTAGAACATTTATTCCAATGTTTGCATTAAAATTTATTTTTAAATGAATCTTATTCATCTTAAAATTGACTGCAAAGAGACTGTAAATATGTTCACTCCGAACACAACCTAACCTAAACATCCCACATATCTCGAGAATCATTTTTACATTCATCTTCGTGAATAACTTTGATCGGTCATGAAATAAATTGAAAGGGAGACATTTCAAACCACACCTTCGATGTGTAATGATGATAATATAGTTACAGCTATAGCATCTGCCTACATTCACTGGGGAAGGTGGAACCTAGGAAACATATATTTGGGAAGAGTTAGTCCATAAGATCTTTAATCCCCAAGAGACACCCAAAAAAGTAATGGTGATTCGTTCCGCTTATATTAATTGAGGATTATCTAATAATTTTTGAGATATTACAGAGAAGGATGGTAAATATGACATGTTATCCTAGAATGTTTTTGATGGAAATTTCATGAGGTACTTTTATTGAGATATTTTGATTAATGATAGGGCTTGAATGTTTAAACATATGATACCGGAGGGAATTTAAGTGATGCACTATGGATAATGCTTCATTAACATGTGGAATTTTCTTCTATCCTTGGATGTTGATGAGGTCATGAGGGTGCACTTTTTTATGTGGGGAATTTAATATGATATACAGTCCTAGGTGATAATCATTCACCTTTTCATATTTGTAGAGGTGACAAACTAGGATTTAATCATGAAATGGAATTTTAGGGAGGCCCCACATGTTGTCCAAACTATTTCAGTAAGGAAATCATGATGTTCTACATCTAAAAATAATAAATGTATCTATAACCATTACTTCTTGGATCGTGGTGGGAAAAGGATCATTGGAAGAGGGCTCTCCCCTGAAAACGATTTTCATAGTGGAGTGTTATTAGTGTCGAATGGATGGACACCCGAAAACATAGCATCATAATCCCATAGAGTACTATCATTCTTGGGGTGTGAGGGGTCATATTATAGGGTTTTTAGGTTTGTGAAGTAATAGAGAAGTGGAGTGGGATCAGGATAGGTATTAGAGTCTAGAAGGGACTTAGTTTCCCATAATAAGACAAGTATCTAGAGTTACACCAAACGTTCATGCCAAGGTTTGGGATGTGGTACCCCAACATAGGAATACTATTACCATCTAGTAGGATTAGCTCCATAGATTTATACTAAAGGTAAGGGAGAGGGGTGAGTCATTTTAATTCTATGCAATCAACTAGGCCTAGTTTTGATGTAGTAATTTCTACTGTTAGTGGTGGGTTTTTAGTATCATCTACCCTTGTTTGAATAGTTTTATATAGGTGCATCATATAATTTTAATATTCTCAATTTGAAAATATTTTGGGAATTTTTTTGTAGTTCAGGGATGAAATTTCGACCTCTAACACACTATCGAGAGTGAGATAACAGAATATCAATCACTTCAAGTAATGTTCTCTCTAATTGGTGGTTATCATTTTCTATGGATGTTTTTGGTTGGAAATGAATGTCTTTGATTTGATTATATTAATTGAGTGGATACGTCTATTCAAGGATCTTATCATGTATTATATAATTAATGTTTCCTTTTTTCACTAAAATATATAACCCATACTCAACAGAGTGACATCGATCTTCAGGCTCGTCATGCAGGTAAAATTTTGTGTAAAGTAGATTGTCGCACAACTCAAATTAAAATCATTTTTATGTATTATGGTGGAAAGTATAAATATACTTTTCCCCAATTGTTAAACCCATTTTACGATGTATTTACTGAAGATTTCTTCAACTTACCATCAGTTTGGGGGATCATGTTCATGATTGCGTTGCAATAGGGAGCTAAGATAGTTTATTTCCCACCTTATAGAATGTTTCTAATGGAGCTTCATGATTTGAATCTTCAGTTGGAATATCTAGATGCGAAGGGTTTTATAAGGCCTAATACACTATCATGTGGGTTCTCGCGCGATTTTCTACAAAACATTGATGATACTTTTCACTTATTTTTGTATTTTAATATATTGAACTAGATGAAATTCAATTACTGGTATCCCCTTATGAACATTGATGATCTCATAGATTAGTTTGGAGGTTCCATGTTCTTCTCCAAGATAGACATGAGGTTAGGGTACCATAGTTTGAGGTTTATACCTTATGAATTTTCTCAAACTAATATTTGGTGTAGGTAAGGTTTGTATGAGTTTGTGGCTGTCTAACTAATGTACCTATGGTATTCATAGACTGGATGAATAAGAGATTTCATCATTTGAGTTTAATCAATGAAATATTGGTGTAATACTAGTCTGTATATTATCATTCCCAACAACATTACATCCTATTAAGTATACTGAGAGATAATTGACTTTATTCCAATCTATATAAATTCATTTTCTAGAATGATAGAGTGAACTTCTTGGGCCATGTTTTCTAAAATTTTAGAGTGATTTGACGCAAATAATGTTTTACACAATGTATATTGCGAGTGATCCAGAATTGTCTTGATGAATTGAATTTTTCATGATATTGTATGCTACTATAAATTTTTCATCATAGAATTATACGATATGGAAATTTTGATGTGTAGGTTGACCAAGAAAGGAGTGAATATTGTTTGGTCATTTTCTTGCAAAAGAGTTTTCTCAGGAGTTGAAGATATGGATAAACTTTGTGCCAATCCCCACCTGTACCATTCTATGAAAATATTATACCTTTTACTATGACACATCGGGTGTTGTACTCAAAACAATTTTGATAATGGAGGACCGAGTGGTTTCTTTTTCTATATAATGCTATGAACACATGAGAGGAACAGACTTACTGATGACCTGGATAAAGATGTGGTGGTACACAACCTAATATGATGATGACACTATCTGATGGGTGATGGGTTTTTGGTTTCCATGGACTATAGGATCCTAAAATATATCTTTTCCCTGCAAGACTTGAGCCATTGGAAGAGGAGGTGCATCGAGTATCTATAGTCTTTCAACATTGATTTTTCTTACAGACAAGGTAAAGGAAATGTTGTTGCTATGGCTTCGAGTCGAAAGATTCCGACCAAGGTAGTGTGAGAGTCTTGCGATGAGTGGAATATGATTACAACCCCTATCAATATGAATATATTTGTTTAGGAGTCACAAGGATTAGTAACTCTAATTTCCGCATGCATTACACCGGTTCTCCTTGACTGGATCATGATAATACTTTGGTGATTCGTTGTCTGGATGGTATCTGGGAAGTAGTGGCATTCTTCTTTTCAATAGTCATATCTAGGTTCCTATGGGTTTCTATGAGGAAATGATGTGAGAGATTCATGGTTTTATATAGATGATATATCCACTTCAGAAATATATATATCATGATATCCACATACAATAGTAGTGGATTGGGATGAAAAAGGAGATAACAAGATTTTTTGTGAGATGTTTCACTAATCAATAGGTGAAGGAAAATAATTAGGGGCCTGCCAGGTTATTTTAGCCCTTACACATCCTAGAATTTATGTGGGAATATTTCACTATGGATTTCATTAAATAATTACCTAATAAACCCTATATGAATGATTCTATAAGGGTGATCATGAATCAAATGGAGAAGGTAGACCACTTCATTCTTATTAGGGAAACCCTCACCATAGATGATCTAGGAAGATTCTATGTGTGAGAGATAGTTCACTAATACAATTTTTTAGGCTAATTTTTTCTAATTGAGATAATACTTTAACATATCAATTCTAGAAGGGAGTTCAGAAGGATTTGTAATAACAGGTTTTTATGAGTATAACCCATCATCCCTAGACTGATTAAAATTTTGAGATGATGAAAAAAATTAAATGATATGTTACAAGCCTTCGTTAAAGTCTTGTGTGGTTTTTGTGAGTATAATTTAGAACATTTGTAGTATTATAATAATAAAATATTATTGGAATCAATCAAATTACTCATTTCAATTATTTTTATTAATGTTTGTTCCTTTATCCTCTTTTCTGGATAGAAGTAGGAGAGTTAGTGCCAGTTGGGAATTGTCTCATGAATGATATGTTTGAAGAGATCCAATTTATTAGAATGTGATTGGTTACCATTAATAGATAATATAAAGTTTACATTGAACACTAGAGATGACCTATAGAGTTTGATTATGGAAATCATGTTTTCCATCGACTGTTTCCTAGGCTGCTAAAATTCAATATCATGAAACATGGAACGATTATGAATAGGTTTGTTAGTCTTTTCAAGAATATGGAAGGGGTATAATGAACGACATACTGTTTAGCTTTTCTAAAGTTCTACCGTTCAATAAACGATGTGTTTTTCATGCCATTGATTCATAGATATCACCACGACCCTTCTCAAGTGGTATATGTTGATGACATCAAGATAGATATTGATGCTTCCTTTGAGGATCATTTGATTTGTATTGTGGACAGTAGTGAGAAGAATATAAAAGGGAATACCATGAATCTAGTGTGATAGTAGTGAAATCATGGCTGTGTTCAAGAGGAGACCTGGAAAATGAAATTTTATATACAAACATAGTGGAAAAAAATATTATTTCATTCCACATCGTAATACTTGGAGAATCTCAAGATTATTTGTAATATGGTGCTGAGGTTGTAATATTCCATACTTTTTAAGTATGACTATATTTATGTTTTGTGAGAACTTTTGGATTCAAGTTTTATTTTTCATAAATCTTGGTAACCGAACCTTGATCTGGTAGGATTAAGAGTTGGGGAGGTGTTGTAGTAGGAGAACTAGTTTTTTGGCTGTATAAATGAAAATACACTGTAGTTTTTTAATTTGTGAGATAAATTTTTCAGTCATTCATCAAAGAACTATAACAAGACGTAAAATCATTACAAAATATTTGAATATGATATTTATGATTTAAAAATGGATTTTACAATGTAAAATTGGGATTTTCTATTTTATTCATTCCAATTGATATATTATTTAGTGTATATGTAAATCATGTAATTTGTGATGTAAATCCCCATTTAAATCATAAATTAGCCATGACTAGTGTTTTGGGACCTCCAGTGCCTATATTCTGATAATGTGTGTTTCTTGTCTATCATTTTTGCCCTATCATTGATGAAGTTTGGGGGTGTATCTGTGATCTAGAATCTCATTCCTTTGGATCTTGGCATTCTAGATCTTGCGATTGAAGGTAATCCCTTCGATTCTTCTCCTCCAACTTCTCAATTTCCTTTTCTCATGGTAGAACTAAATATGAAGATGGACTAACTGAATAATGCTTCCACATTCTTTGTTGGAAGTTTCAATGTTTTGTTGAAAGAAAGAAAGAACATGGATATACTACCAACAATTAGGGATTATCTATTTATAATATACTATTGAGGTAGGTTATCTAGACAAAATACTTAATAGTATGTTTTTATTATTTTATTATTTTCAAAAAGGGAGATCACACTGGTACACCACTCCCACAACCTAAATTAATTAAATAATTCACCATTTAATGAATTACCCATGATTACACATCCTATTGGATCACATCTTGTCCATTGGCATTGAGACCCACATTGTGACCACATGATAGGTGATACTACCTAGGAATTGGTAATCAATTGGTAACATTATTAATGTGAATATATAATAATATTTGAATGGTTTAATGGGTAATTTTCATGACTTATTTAATATTTTTTATGTGTTCTCATGTGTTATTATAGCTTTATTTATTGTCTTGTGATGACTTATAGTAGTGTTGAGATACTTATATCAAGGAATTTCACCCAGTTATTAAGAAACTCTCATATAAATAGATCTTTTTTAGTTAAGTTGAAATTATAATACAATGGTATTGTGCCCAATTATGTTGAAATTATGAAATAAAGGGCATAAACATGGTTATGCTAAAACAATTATATATAGGGAATGCACCCAGTTATGCTGAAATGACTATACAAAGTGCTTGTCCTTGGAAATGTTATAACAATTATAAATAATTTCCCAATTTATATATGGTTATTTTTTAGTGGTACATGGGTGGGTTTATGGATATGGTTTTAATGGTTCCACAACATGATAAATGATATGCAACAATGTATTGAATTAGGATTGGTGGACCCTGAGTTTCACTCTAGAACCAAAGGGTCAAGGGGTTATTGTATGAGTCATATTAATTTATTTAATTATTACCCATGTTTATCACATTATTTCATGAACTATATAATCAAAATGTATTTTTGAACCACCATGGGTTTCAGACTACTAATTTTTACTCATACCCATTTTAGGACACCTTTTATTACCTAATAAGATTTCATGGATATTGGTTTGGGAAAGGGAAAGGGTTACTTTTACGGTCTGTTTCTTAGTGTATGGGTATGAGTATGAATATGGGACCAACGTGGGTCCTAGGATCTGGGATTTTGGTGTCTTTATATTTCTATTTTCCATTTATTTTTTTGGATTTCCACATAATACTTAGTAACATTTAGGCTATCATTTTGTATTTTTAATTTATTGGGATTGTTTGGTTTGTTTCATTTTCAACTTAAGTTGTTTTTTTTTCTTATATTTAAATTTCATTATACTATGATGTCATTTATACTATAATTTCAACTTTTTTCTAGAGGGTAACATCTCCTCATGCTATTGTATACACCATTGATGTTAATAGGTTGAATCTGAAATATGGGTAGGCACACTTGCGGTCACGAAACCAGCCTAGTTTGGTTAAATGAGTGAGTATCAAGCTAAGGAAGTTATAATTGGTATTTAAAAGAATATTTATTTTCAATTTAAATACATTTCATGAATGTAGAAAATATACTAGGATGTATTGTGAGGTAAAAATGAGATCATTCATTAAAGTATATTACACTTGTATGGGAGAAAAACTAAGTACTCAGGGATTCGATTATTGTTCTTTCTCATCAATTATTACAATTTTGATGTTATTTCATCTTGGGTGATTCAATTATTTTGTGTTGTTATTTTATTGATATTTTCAATCATGGTCTATTATGACATGATATGAGTGTAAATGTATCATAATAGTCGCAAAATGATATATGTTTAAATTCATTGTTCATTGTTAGGGAAATATTTATTACTTTTGACATTTCTGTCAATATGAACCATGAATGAAATACCATGATTCAACTTATATTTAATATAAAAAGAAACTCTTAAGTAGTAATAATTAAATTATAATGAAAATTATATTGGAAACCTGATCCAGTGGTTCTCAGAATATTTCACCTGTATAGGTCAGTCTTGTTATTTTAATTGTGTTCTAAGGTGTGTATTAGAGGTTGTTGTGAAAATTCCACCTCATTTTCATTGAATTAAGAGTAAGGAAAGTAGAAATCAGCATGATCTTAACTCACTTTAACTATAAATTCTCACAGATATAACGAATTAGGTGCATGAATTTCTTTGTAATAGATTCAAAATGGTCATAAATTCGATGGAATGGGATAATATTTACACTACACCATTGATATATGACCTAACCAAAGAGTTCTAGCTACAACATCCGCCTATGTTCAATAGGGAAGGAGGATGCTAGGAAGTGATGTTCTGGGAAGTGTTAGTCTAGTTGTTCATTAAGAACCATTGTTGGTTGGGTGAAGATTACTACTTATATTTTTTTAGGAAAAACATAAATTGGTGGTACATCCTAGGGAAGTATTTGCAACAAGAAGAGGTACCCTGGAAGGACTCTTAGGAATATTTTATGAAAACCTTTATCTATAATAAAATTTATTTACTAATTAATTAAATAAAAAAATAAATAATTCTACCTAGAATATCATGTATTCTAGTGTACATAGGAGAATAGGTACATGGAACATCAGGTTGGTACATGGAAACAGAATAATTATTTAACTCATCATTAACATGAATCTCATATTCCATTTCTTATTTAAAAATGAATAGGATAACTAGGGGACATACATATGAAAGGGGTGAGATATATAGAAAAAATCAGGGAATAGAAAAAGAATAACAAGATGAAATTATTACATGTATATCAATATGAATTTCAATGGAACAAAAATTAGTGAGCATCACGTTTTTTTAAATTGAGGTGTGATATAACATGATTTCATAGAAGAAACACGAGTAAGTGTAAATAAAATAAATCATGAAATCCAAAACATAGGTTAATGATGACAACCAAGGAATCATAACATGGTGGAAAATTCCAATAATGTATTATTTTTAAAACATAATCCCATAAATTATTTCTCATATGACTAAAATAATACCCAATGCTTTGGAGAGATATATAATTATGGGCGCACCCATCGCTTTCAAATATTGTACATACATAACTATGCCACATATATCATTCAACATGGGATCATAATTCATCATATTTAATCCCCCAATTAAGGATTTTGGAACATATATATGTAATGCCCCAATCAAATAAGGATTTTAATTTCTAAGCGAATAAAACATGAGTGGAAATGGTGAAGGTATTCATAATATAAAGGTTTGGCATGGAAAAATTAGAGGATAATTATAATGGCACAACATGGGTACATAATTAATCATTGGAGGGATTAATGATAGTGAAAGGGACATCTAATTACTTTTAATTCTTAAGTGTAGTAATGGTGATGTGGAAAGTCATATTCCATCAATAGTATTCTGAATAAAAAATAAATTACATAATTAATGTTATTGAATAAGGAAGATAAGGAGAGGATCCCTTACAATGATATTGTAAGATCTTAGGTAAAGGTTTTAATGAGATGGGATAAAAGATAACTCATTATAATTACATATATTGGATAGAAATTGTACATTTACAATTTCAAGAAAACATAATCAATTGAGATTCAAAAATAAATACACAATGATGGTGTTTGAATGGAAAAATGAGAGAGAGGTCCCTTGCCTTGAGTGGGAATTTTCAAAAGCATGGAAGGATCTTCTTGATAGATTAGGGACACCACTATAGGAATACAAAGAAGAAATGAATGATTATTGTCCTGATACAAGTATATAGAATGAAGATAAATGGCATAATGGGTGAATTTATATTGGAAAAGAGATGGGAGTTTTTTATTCTCAATAATAGTTTTGGGACAATACCATAAAGTTATAAAAAACCCAAAACGTCCCATGATTTTTCCCATGTTATGAACCAAATAGAACTGGTTTTCATTATTTTATAATGGAATCAATCGATCAAATTAAAATAATAACCTTAGTGATGTTGAAGTGAATCATCTTTACAGATACATGATTTTAGGTCCTTAAAATATAATATATATATATTTTGGAGGATTGATAATGGTTATATAAAAACAATAAAATAACCTAAAAACAAATTAATTTAATAGGGAAATATATATATTTGTCCATGGATAATTTTTATGGAATATATTTAATCACATTTAGTTCCCTATGATTTCTTTAATATGTACCACATATTTATTCCATTTTTAATCTTTACCTGAAAATTTGACTATCTTAGAAAATTATGAAAATATTTCCATTGGGTAAATTTTTTACACTAATTCAAAAAATAATGTTTATTTAATCAAAATATTTCCATAAAAAATTACACTTTGAAATTTAAATCCCTATATATTAAGAAATAATTGTTTTTTGGAAATAATAGTTTTCATCCCCTTATAAAATTTACATATTCAATTCATAAAATTATATTATTATTTATAATTAATATATAATATTTGACAAAAATATTTTTTTTAAATGTAATTTATTTCAATGATTGATTAATTAAAAAAAGTAATATCTTAATTAAAATTTTATAATACCTACAAATTCAATTCTAATTTTTTCGTATTAAAATCAAAATTATATCAAAGTCCATACATAAAAATATATAAATTTTAAAAAGGAATTAATATAATAATTATCTTATGGAAATGAAAATAAATATATTCCTATTATTAGGTATGAAATTCATAGCCCTTAATTACACCAACAAATGCTCTATGAGTATGGTATGTGGTAATGAGATTTTCTTAGGGTAGTTCGGTGAACATGGTTTCAAATGTGATCTCAATGTGATTGAAATTCACCCATAAATGGTTATGATTATGATTTTGTTGTTGAATATTTTCTTGGTCTTGGTCATGGAAACTCCTAGATATATTACCTCCCTTGGACACTCTGATATATGGGCTTCATAGGGTATGATCCTATTGGTTGAGTTCATTTTTTATTTCATCAATATAAATTGGAAATTATCAAAACAAAATATATATTGTAATCTTATAATAACTGTTAAACTAATATATTATTATGATTAATGGTTCTTAAATTTTTTTTAAATCTCATAGGATATATCTTATATAGGTCAAATATATTAAATTTAGTGCACATTTTTTTTCTATATTTACTTTTCATAAATAATGCACTTATTCATATAAAAAGGGAAATTTAATTTATAAAATATTGGGTCATTAAATTATTCCCCTTTAGAAATTTCACCCCTGAAATTTTCATTTGACACACAAAAACAAATGAGGGAACTTCTGTTTCATCAGTTATTAGAATTTCCATGTCTCTTCCTCAAAATTTTTTTTCTACCAAAACACTTTGACCAGGTGAATTTCCTTCTTTTTTAGAAATGTTTATCTACATTCTAAGATATTCCCTGGATTACCCTCATATGAAATATCATATTACAATGGTACCACCTCAGGATTTAGTATATGTGATGGGTCCGGTATGTACTTTATGAAGTGTGATACATGGATCACACCATGTACTTGTTATTGGTTAGGTGTGAGTAATAGTAGATAGAACATCACCCCAATGTGATCAAGGATATCATGTTTGTTGATGTATCTAATAATATGATTTCACTTATTTCCAATTCTCATGACATTATTCCTTGGAGATATATAAATGAACACTTTATCATGAACCTCACACTCTATATCCCATATATTATTGTTTTCATAAATTTTCTAATGATTTTTGTGGATTTCATAGGATTATAAATGGTTTGAACCTTTTACATGATCTATTGGAAAAGATAAGTCACCATAAGATTATATTCCTGCACTTCATCCTTTCATGTTAGAGTCTCAAACATCTTCCCATCCAGAGCCTCATAAGTTCCTATTTGAATATTATTACAAAACAATTGTGATATGAGAAATCCAGTAGGGGAAGGTGTTGACCCCAATATCTATGTAAATATGTTAAACATGGTCTCAAAATATCTTCTATAGTTTTAATGGGCCTTTCAAATTGACTATCCATCTGATGTTGATAGGTAGAGATGAATCTCAATTATATATTCAATTATTTCTAATGTCTTCAGAAAAAACCTTGTGGTAAACCTCGTATATCGATTAGATAAAATAACTATTATAACTGCATGAGGTATGACCACTTCTACTATGTATATCATTATGAGTTACTCAATAGAGAATTATTCCTTGAAGGCAATGCAAATCACTAAATTTATGAGGACATCGAATACTATCAAGATGGAATTATTTCCCTTAAATGTTTTATGGAGAACTACAAAAATATCCATGTTAATGGTTCCCATTTCCATACTTTTATGGAAAATATTTTCATCATACCATTAGAATTCAATTATTCATCCCTGACTTATTAAAATACCAAGAATCGAGATATGAATTCCACAATCTCTCTCTTCACATTATGCCACCAAATTTTTTCAAATCTCTATACAACTTAGTGATTCCTAGATAAATATAAAAGGTTGACCTATACATATCGTTTGGAAATTCCCTCATTAGTTTTGGTTTTTATGGGACACATATCTTGGCTCCAAACCATATTTCTCTATATTCATCAAAATTGATCTAAAAAATATTTTCTACCTTCTTCTGTAGAAAATCATCTTATTTTTGTGCCTCCTTGATTCTTTCAAGGATAAATGGATGATCTGTTATTTTACCAAGGGAGAATTAATATAGATTTATTATTCCCATATCTATACATTACATGTTCATGAGTATTGGATACCTTGTAATCCTAATCATGGATAGAGTTGTGGGATCCTTTCTACTAAGAGAATGTACAATTTTTTTCATTCTAGAATAGTAATATATTGAACAATCCCAATCCCGGATCATCTCTAACTAGCTCTGTTGGAGTATAATAATATCATTTTCAGTTAATATATACTTAATTATTTTATGGTATGTATATATATCAAACTTCTCCCCATACAGATAACGTCACCCAATATTTAATTTGAAGATCAATGCAGCCAATTATAGATCATGAGTCTTTTAGTTTTTCTCTTTCATATTTAGTTGTTCAGAGTAATAAGATATCTATTTTCCATTTTAAATGAGTACACAACCCATGATTTTTTTTGATAAATCCCTATAAATCACTAATCCATCCCCACTAGTTGGTATTTTCAGTAAAATTTCTATAATTATACCATTTTTCATCTCTATAAAACATTCCTCAGATTAATAATTACACAGTAACAAAACTCCATTAAGTGTTATATTCATTAGGGGGATCAAAAATAATGATATGTTTCTAAAAAATCAACAATAATACCCATATATTACATGTAAAATGTGTAAATCTATCACATATTTTGGTGTAGGGAATCCATTAATCATCTCTATTTTTTGATTGATCTAAATATATCCATTTTCTAGTGATGAAATTCCTTCGGAATGTCACTTGGTCAAACTAGAGATCACTTTTATTTTACCTTTCACATATATTGTCTTTCTAAAATTTCGACAGAATGGTATTCAAATATTCCACATATTTCTTCATGATTTTAGAGTAAATAAGAATGTCATCAATAAATACTAAAAAAAATTATTGATGTATACCTAATGAACTATTCATAAAATACATGAACATTGATAGTGTATTAGATTGTCCAAATGGAATCACTATGAGCTCATAGTTCCCGTACCATATATTGAAAAATCCTTTGTGATATCATGCATCCTAAAATTTTCTTAATCTATCATAAATGATGATATATCTTAGAAGAAACTGGGCTTTATGTAGATGATTGAACAAGCCATCAATATATGGTATAGGGTACATGTTCATTATTATAATATTGTGGAGCATATAATAATCAATTCCATGGTGCATTGAAAAATCCTTCCTCATAAAAAAGAGGACTAGTGCACCCCCTGGTGATGAACATGGGTCCATAAATGCCTAATCCTTATTCTCTTTTATTTTCATCATTATCTACTCAATTTCACCAAAATCCATTATATATATAGAGATGGATTTTGGTAAAGATCATGGAAATAAGATCGACATAAAATTTAACCTCTCAAAAATGATGAATACTTGGAAATTCCTTAGCAAACACATCAACATATTCCCTAAACAAATCATTCTTAAATGATGGACTTCTCCTTAGACTCAATCATTTGATCTAGAAATTCCTTCTCACAAGGAAATAATATCCTTACCTGAGTTGTTGGTATTACGAAATATCCATCATCCTCTATCAAATTTTATAGAATGAAAGCGAAAATCAAGACAAAAATGGTGATTTCCATATCTCAATAGTTGTTCATGGGTCTATATAAGGAAATAAAATCCAAAACCGTAATTGCATCAAATTATTCTAAAGTGGGTATTATAAGGGTTTTAGATATTTTCTTCCAACAAATTTTGATAGGGGAGGAGTTATATACTTTGGTTGAAGTAATTTCCCGATTTTTCATTTTAACTAACATCTCTACTTCAATGATTTTTGGTTGTATATGAATAGTTATAGTAAACTTGATATATATAAAATAATTTTTGTAACTATAATCATAAACTATAATTTCTATTTCTGAATGAATAACTTTTATACATATCACCACATAATTTTGTATATCCACCACAATAGTTTTTATGGAATAATCTCTCCTTTTCTCTCTAGGACTAGGGATTTGTTGTCGTTGGTTGTTTTAAAAAACCCTCAGTTTAGTGCATTAACTCACTTATTGTCAATATTATATGAAATTGAATCACTGTAAAATGATATGTGGGTTGAACATAGAATTCATTTCTTCTATAACATTGGTGGATTTTTCCCATCTGCAATCACTAACTTGTTTCCCTTCCTGCAACAGAAAGATTTCCCCATACCCTTTAGGAATTTTTCAAGGATCCTTTTACCACATCACTGACAAGTGGGATATTGAAATTTCTTACAACTATTATATTTATCCATCACACCATGATAATTAAACTACACTTTTCACTTATTATCCCCATGAGACACTTTAGATTCACTGATCATCATTACAACTTTGAGGGAACATTGGATAATTTCTTAATGACTATCAAAGTACAAAATGGATTAGTATTTTCGTATAAATAGCTTCGATCCACAAAAAAGAGTTCAACATTACATTCAGGGGTAAAACCATATTTGGATGGGTATCATGAAAATTTTGTGATGTTTTACTTGTAGATCCTAATTGATTCATCACCATTTTTCATGAGTATATGAATGTACCTCTTTATTCTCAGTTGTAGAGTATAAGGAAAATATTTTAAAAAATGTTCTTAATTCATTTCACTTCATCACTTAAATATCATCCTCATACTTTGGATAGTTGACCAATGTCCATAATTCATCATTTTCTCCTTCCATATGAAAATTTTCATCACAACATTGTCTTTTTTATATCATTGAAGGGAAGAAATATATTTTCAATTGAGGTAATCCATTATTCACTAATTAAGGTATTATAATGTCCAATGAAATTCAGAGACCTTTTTCACATAATGGTCTCAATTGAAATTTGATATTTATTAGGCTGATTTTGGTGTTCCTCATGATTCAGTTTTTAGGTAAAAACATGAGTCGATTGAGAAAGTATGGTCATGATATTTGTGATTCATAATCATATCTATTTGGTATCTCATTTTTATATTCCTCACCTCGCCCCTCATATTGGTTATTGAATTTATTAATCTGATTTTCAGCCATTGAATAGAATAAAGTTAAAATTTGAGATGATAATTTATTAATTATTAAACACATAAAAGAGAAAATATGAAAATTAATGGGATGATTGATAAATGATATATATTCCATAATGGATTTTAACACCAATTTTAGATAAAGGATAGTTTTCATACACCATGTTACAATCGAGTTCAACTCAATACACTATTTTAAGGTCATTACCAATGGTACATATATACTAGATCCACACCCACTTGTAGTATCTAGAAATTGATGTATTTTCATAGAAAATAATTACCCTATACATCAACAAAATTTATTGATATATTCTTAATTTTATTATTATTCCTAATGTTTTCTATAGTGTTTTCGAATCAAAATCCCAAAAATTAGAAAACATTCCTCTAATAGTAACAATGGCACCCTTATCTTTAATACACTTTATATCACAATTTGTTACATAAAATAATACGTAGTAAAACCTAGAAGATCAAGAAGAACAGTATATTTTGGAGATTAGTTACATATAACATCTACTTAATACAAGGAAGAAATAGAATTATTGAGAAATTCTTTAACATGCTTCTAATATTCCATTACTCATTTAGAACTATACGTGATACCTTGGGGAAAAAAATTAGAACTGGGTGATCTATAAGACCAATATGGGAATAATAAAACATTATAATTATGAAAGTATTACATGTTAGTGAATATAAATTTTAATAGAACATAAAAAGGATTAAAATATTAATCTTTAATAATGTTTCATGGCAGAACATGATAGCATTAACGCATCATGGGAATATTCCAATAAAATAAAACATAACCTCATAAACATAGGTGAAGTATAATTTCCTAGGAAAAATAACATCATAAAAAATTCCCATACGGTATTATGTCTACTTCATAATCCCATACAAGATATCTCATTAGACTGAAACATTTCTCAATGCATTGGAGTGCTAAATATTTTCAGGTTCACTACATTCTTTCTTATCATGTACATGCATAAGTGCGGCATAATGATCATTCAACATAGAATCATATTTCATCACATTTAAACCAATTATTAAGTCTTATGGAATACATACATGGAATCCAAAAATCAAATAATGGGAATTATTTTGAGTAGAATACCAATGGGTGGAGATGGTGATGGTTTTCAAAATATATAATATTGGCTTGGAAAAATCACATGATAATTTTAGAGTCATAGAAAATATACATAATGAATAATGGGAAGGATTAATTAGAGTGGTTACTTTTAAATCAAAAGTGTTTTAATATAGTTGTGGAAAATAATACCCCATTAATAGTAATATGATGATAAAAGACATTACATAAAGAAGATTATAGAGTAAAGAGGAGAATGAGAGGATCCCATACATCAATATAGTAACAGATTAGGAAGTTGTTATAACGAGATGGGAGAAATTATATATAATTATAATTAAATAAATTGGATTGTAAATTTATATTTATATTGTCAATATGTACTAACCAATTGAGATTCAAAAGGATAAATTCAAAAAAAAATCTTAAATGGAAAAAAATAGAGAGAGGTCCCTTACCATGAGTGGGTATTTGGAAAAGCATGGGAGAAGTTTCTTGAGAGTTTTGGGGGAACCTTGGGAGGACTATAGAGAGGTAATACTTGAGTATGGTCATTATCCAATGATTTTGAGTGAATATTAATGTGATCTTCTGTGGGTTTATATCGGAAAATAGAAGGTATTTCTTTATTATTTTCCAGATATAGGTTTTAGACACTATATAGTATGGTAATAAAAACCACAAAACATCCCATGTTTTTTTTGATTTTTATTATTATATATGTCTATGAACTTAGACCGATGTAGATGTGATTCATGTTTACAAATAATTGATTTAAATAATTTAAAATAAAATATGGGGTTTGGAGGATTCATTGAGGGTTTATATAATTAATAAAATAACCTCAAAAAAGAATTATATTAAACGGTAAATAAATATATTTTTTAAATTCATTTTATTTAATATATTACATCACTTTTAGATCATTATGATGTCAAATTACATATCATATATTTATATCATATTAAATTTTAACATGAAAATTTGACATTCACATAAAAATATGAAAAATTATCCATGGATTAATTTCATCATAATAAATCCAAAAATATTGTTTATTTAACAAAAATAATTCTATAAATATGATAAATTACAAATTAAATTAAATTTACTATTTTTTTATAAAAACTAGTTTTGTGAAAATATAAGTTTTTCATATGCTTATAAAAATTAAATTTTCAACTTTTAATATTATATTATCATTTAAATTTAATTTATAATATTTAATAGTAATTTTTTTATTAAAATTTATTTAGTTTCAATGATTCATGTATTCATCAAAAATAATTTATTAATTAAAATGGCGTATTAACCAAATATACAAGTCCAGTTTTGTCATATTAAAATATAATTTTTATCAATCATATTACTTGATCATTAAAAAATTAAAAAAAATAAATAATAATTATTAAAATTATAATACAGGAATTAAATTTAAAATTTCATACTATTAGTTTTGAGATACATAACCCTTTATTACACTATTGAACACACTAAGTGTTATGTGTGTGACAATTAGATTTTATTGGGGTGGTTCAAAAAATATGTTACAGTCCATTTTCTCGATGAAAATGAACTTACTATATAGATGGTTTTGGTCATGGATTTTTATTTAAATCTTGAATTAGGTTTGGTCTATGAAAAATCCTAGATATTTTTTCACCCAGAGATGCTCCGAGAGATGGGCTTCATAGGGTATGATCATACTGGTTGAGATCATCACTTCTTTTGTCTATATCAAATAGTCTTTATGAAAACCCAATATATATGAAAATTATATAATGAATAATAATTAGGTATATTATTAAGGGTTATTATGATCAAATGTATTTTTAATATGATACTATATAACTTATAACAGTCTAATTTAACTAAATTAGGGCACTCTATATCTATGTTTACATTACATAAAAAAGATGATTATTCATTTTATAATTGTAATTTAATTTATGATTTTTTATTTTGTTAGAAGGTTCATGAGGCACCTAAATATAAATATGTCTGTGGATTAGATGAATCAAAAGTTCATGCATCTGACTTAAGAGGGCATTTCAGTTATGGACATTTCAAGACACTTTACGGAAAATCAATTTTTTTCACTATCCTTGGTAGCTAGTGAGGTAACCAGGGTTAAACATTTCAAGGATGTTGTACCCCACACTCTTTGATTTTCATGATCACAATCACTTTTATATGTGTCTAACATTGTTTGAAGTGTTTTTGATTGAAAGGCACAAGGTTGCCAAGAAGTTGGCCCAAGAATGGACATCAAATGGACTGAATTTCAGTCCACCGGCCAACCGGTGTGATAGCACCGGCCAGCCGGTGGAACTGGCAGAGGGATTGCCCACTGCCAGGTTCCACCGGTCGACCGGTGGCTCTGTCACCGGTCGACCTGTGGCATCCAGCCCAAATAGTGTTTGCTACTGTCTTGCCACCGGCCAGCCGGTGGCTCCTCCACCGGTCGACCGGTGGGGCCTGGACCAACCTCCTTCTCAACATCCAAGGCACCGGCCAGCCGGTGGCCCTGCACCGGCCAGCCGGTAGACCAGTCAAACTAGCCGTTGGCTTTGACCAGTCAACTCCTTTTTGGCCTCCAACGGCTCCGAGGCCTTTTCCAACGGCTCCAAAGCCCTCCAACGGATACTTGAAGGTTCCTAGCCTATAAATAAAGGCCAAGGAAGCCCCGGAACTTCACCCAAGCCACCGGACACATTGTTGATCATTTTGGCGAACCTCCGGCGGATTTCCTCAAGGAACCCAACGTGCTCCAATCCAATTCCACATCCAAGAGCACCTCCAAAGAAGCTTGGAAGCGGCCTTCAACATCTCCATCCAATCAAAGGCGCCCAAGGCTTCTCAAAATACGTGTTTTATTGTTTTATCTATTTTGAGCTTTAAAATTGGGTTTGTGCCTACAAACCCCAAACCCTTTTCTCATCCCCCTTTCTTTTGGGTTTCACACCACCACTAAGGTGTGAAGAGGTTCACAAGATTTTCCTTTAAAAAGCTTGAGAAAAAGGTGAGCTATCCTTCACCTGTAAGAAGGATAGTGGGTTCTTGCTAAACCATCAAAAGCAAGTGGGTTCTTGCTAAACCACCCAAAAGCAAGCTGTAATAGGTCCTAGTGCTACCTCAAAGCCTAGTGGGTTTCTTGCTAAAACCATTGAAAAGCAAGCGGTAGGAATCTCTCAACGGTTGAGTTGGGAGCGGAGACGTAGGCCGGGTTTTGGCCGAACTCCGTTAACAATTTCTTGTGTGATTGCCTCTTTTATTTCCGCTGCACCTTCACTTTGATTTTAATTTGTTAATCATTTTTTAAAAGGCAATTCACCCCCCCTCTTGCCATCATTTCCTCGCTTTTCTTCCGCCCAACAATTGGTATCAGAGGACGTATTTGAGTAATACCTTAACCGGTTTCAAATTAAAGATCCTATTTTTTGATGGCTTCTACCGCTTCTTCTTCTCAAAACCTCGAAGGTCATTCTTTGGATCGTGCTCCATTCTTTGATGGAGCCGATTATACTTTTTGGAAAACCCGCATGTCAACCTTTTTAAAAAGCATTGGTTATCCAATTTTTAAAATTGTTATGCAAGGATTTTCCCTCTCCTCTCCCGATGAGTCTAAATGGACCCCCGTAGACATTGCAAACTTCGAGCTTGATGGAAAAGCCATGAATGCTCTACATTGTGGGTTAGATCGTTATGTTTTTGATCATATTTCTTCTTGCACATCTTCTCAGGATATTTGGAAGCTTTTAGAACTAACCTATGAAGGTACTAGCGAGGCTCCAAAGCAAGAACCCGCTCAAAAGCAAGAACCCATTCAAAAGCTAGAACCCGATGCAAAATCTGTGCCCGTTTGCCCACCTCACAAGAAAAGGGCCAAGAAGAAGAAGAAGAAGGCTTCAAAGGCAACATGGAGTGATAGCTCCTCCTTCTCCTCCTTCTCCTCAAGCGACCAAGGTAAAAAATGCTTAATGGCAAATCATGAGGTATCATCTTCCGACTCTTCTTCCTCGTCTTCTACTTCTTCTAATTATTTCAATCATTTGTCATATGAAGAACTCCAACACGTTAGAGATCAATTAGAAAAAGGTTTTCATGAATTATCATCAAAATTTGTTTCTTTGAAAAAGAATTTCAAAAAACTTTCCTCCGAAAAAGAACAACTTCTCAAAGAGAAGGAGGAACTCTCCCTAAAAATCCAAAATTTCCCAAATGTTGATTCTTTGGAATCAACCATCAAAGACCTAAGGGAATCTTTAGCCAAGTTCACCCAAGGTGAACAAAATTTGTCCAAACTCTTAGGTTCTCAACGAGTATCTAGAACCACCAATGGACTTGGCTACACCAATATAGCTTCCTCCTCCTATGCACCCACTGTTTTTGTAAGGGGGAGCTCTAGTTTTAAATTTTGTAATTATTGTAAAAAACCCGGGCACCTAATTTATGAATGCGATTGCAAAAACGCCCGGTATGGTCAACCCAAAAGTATTTTCTTTTCGGACGAATTTTATAGGAAAAGACCCGCCATGAGACAAGTTTGGATTGAAAAATCCCTTCTTGCGAGTCTCTCCGGGCCAAAATTTATTTCCTCTCCCCGGTGATTTGTTGTTTTCATTTAGGGGGAGAATTTTCAAAACCTTGTCTTAGATTCAAACTTTCGATTTCAACTCTTGGTATCAAATTTTTCAATTCAATTTTCAAAAATTCCAATTGATCTTGATTTTCAATTTTCCCTCAATCAAGTTTTATGCCCCAAGCTATTTTGATAATCACAAAGGGGGAGAAATTTCTTGATTGATTGGGGGAGAATCTTTTCTCTCATGCTTAGTATTTATTTTCAATTTATCTTTTAAAGCATGCCTTTCATTTAAGTTTTTACATTGCTTAGATAAGTGATTGTGATGATCAAAATAGGGGGAGATTGTTGTACCCCACACTCTTTGATTTTCATGATCACAATCACTTTTATATGTGTCTAACATTGTTTGAAGTGTTTTTGATTGAAAGGCACAAGGTTGCCAAGAAGTTGGCCCAAGAATGGACATCAAATGGACTGAATTTCAGTCCACCGGCCAACCGGTGTGATAGCACCGGCCAGCCGGTGGAACTGGCAGAGGGATTGCCCACTGCCAGGTTCCACCGGTCGACCGGTGGCTCTGTCACCGGTCGACCTGTGGCATCCAGCCCAAATAGTGTTTGCTACTGTCTTGCCACCGGCCAGCCGGTGGCTCCTCCACCGGTCGACCGGTGGGGCCTGGACCAACCTCCTTCTCAACATCCAAGGCACCGGCCAGCCGGTGGCCCTGCACCGGCCAGCCGGTAGACCAGTCAAACTAGCCGTTGGCTTTGACCAGTCAACTCCTTTTTGGCCTCCAACGGCTCCGAGGCCTTTTCCAACGGCTCCAAAGCCCTCCAACGGATACTTGAAGGTTCCTAGCCTATAAATAAAGGCCAAGGAAGCCCCGGAACTTCACCCAAGCCACCGGACACATTGTTGATCATTTTGGCGAACCTCCGGCGGATTTCCTCAAGGAACCCAACGTGCTCCAATCCAATTCCACATCCAAGAGCACCTCCAAAGAAGCTTGGAAGCGGCCTTCAACATCTCCATCCAATCAAAGGCGTCCAAGGCTTCTCAAAATACGGGTTTTATTGTTTTATCTATTTTGAGCTTTAAAATTGGGTTTGTGCCTACAAACCCCAAACCCTTTTCTCATCCCCCTTTCTTTTGGGTTTCACACCACCACTAAGGTGTGAAGAGGTTCACAAGCTTTTCCTTTAAAAAGCTTGAGAAAAAGGTGAGCTATCCTTCACCTGTAAGAAGGATAGTGGGTTCTTGCTAAACCATCAAAAGCAAGTGGGTTCTTGCTAAACCACCCAAAAGCAAGCTGTAATAGGTCCTAGTGCTACCTCAAAGCCTAGTGGGTTTCTTGCTAAAACCATTGAAAAGCAAGCGGTAGGAATCTCTCAACGGTTGAGTTGGGAGCGGAGACGTAGGCCGGGTTTTGGCCGAACTCCGTTAACAATTTCTTGTGTGATTGCCTCTTTTATTTCCGCTGCACCTTCACTTTGATTTTAATTTGTTAATCATTTTTTAAAAGGCAATTCACCCCCCCTCTTGCCATCATTTCCTCGCTTTTCTTCCGCCCAACAAAGGATGTACATTTTTGTGAGATACCTTTATAATTTAATGTATTTATCTTTAGAATCTTTACATACAATATAATAAATTGTCTATTTATAAATGAAATATAAGAGAGGCCATGAGTTTGGAAAAAATATTTCAATAGGCTATTAAAGATGTTCTTCATCTAGAAAGAGGAAATGCCACTAAAACGGTTATAGCCAAGAGATTAGTGGAAAGAGTATCCTAGTAAGTGGACTTACACCATTAAAATTATTGTATAATTTTCTTTTATCAGTGTAGAAATACTAGAAATAAGAACCCATAGTGTCCTCACCCCACAGTGGACTCCAATTCTTGTGGTCATATGGGTTATATTCGTGGATCTATAGGTTTTTACAGTTGAAGAGTTGTTGAACGGGATCTTGATATGCACTATAGACTAGAAAGGACTCAACAAACCTGTAATAGAAATTCATAGTAATTTTTATATGACATATTGGAAAACGTAGAATTTTTGGTACCCCAAAAAAGAAAAATATTAATATCCAGTAAAATAATAATAATAATAGAGTTAGATAGGATCCCAAGGTAGTGGGTAAAGTCAAATTCACAATATGTATTCTACTTCCATTAGTATATACTCATGACCGTATAATGATAGAGGTAAAATTATGTTATCCTTTACCCTTTCTTGTTTTTTTGATAGAAGATGATCAAGTTCTTATTTATCTACACAATTAAAAAATTTGTTGGTTTATTTATAGAGTTCTTGGATGGTGTTTCGAACATTCACATAAAATTAAGAGTGTGATAAAATAATATCAAGTGATTTAAGGAATGTTCTCTCAAATTGGTGGCTATTATTTTCTTTGGTATATTTGTATGTTTAAAATGACACACAATGATTTGATTTTGGGTATAGAAAGTATATTTATTTACAAGGGTCATATTGACTATTATCATAGGGGAGTTTCTTTTTTATCTTTAGAATGGGAAAGATATACTCACTAGGGTGAGTGGGATCATTAATCAGGTCATACAAGGCCAATTCAGGGAAAAGGGTATTGTATCATGAATCAGATAGAAGGCCTTGTTATGGATAATGGTAAAAAAATATTATGATAAATTTCATACAATTTGGAATGATTTTCAACATAGATTTCCTTAATAGTTATCTAGCACACCATCCAAGCACGAGATCGATGTCATGATCAAGATAGCACTGAGAGTTAATCAAGTTTCTATCATGCCTTATAGAATGATACTAATAGAGGTTCATAAGATAAGGTTTTTGTTGGAATAACTTGAAGAAAAGGGTTCTATATGTCATAGTAAATATCATTGGTATTCCCCCATTACTTTATACAAGAAGTATGATTGGAATTTATTCTTATTTATCGATTATTTGATACTGAAACAGTTGAAGGTCAGGAATCAAAATCCCACTACATGCATTGATGATCTCTTCAACTAACTAATATGTTCTTGGATCTTCTCCATGATCTACTTAATGTTAGGGTACTATTAGTTGAGTGTGAGACCTTATGACATAAACAATACAACTTCTAAGAGTATGTATGGTTTTTATGACTTCATAGTGATTTCATTTGGTTTGATGAAAACAATTGTGGTTTTAATCTTCTTGATGAATCTCATTATTAAACCTTTCCAAGATTAGTTTATGGTATTTTGAATCAATGAGTTATTGGTGTACTCCCATTTTGTAGATAATCATTCACTACATATTGAAATCATTGTGTGTACATTTATATATCATATTCCTTATGAAATTATATATAAATAATGTTTTTGAATCGATAGAGTTCATTTTTTTGGGAGATTTTATCTCAAAGTATGGAGTGGCAGTTGACCATGAGAAGGTTTTCACCATATAATTTTAGGAGAGACCAACTAATATCTTCATGTTTCATAGATTTCTAGGTCTAGAATCCTACTATAAATGATTCATCTAAGAATTATTCAATTTGGTATCACTGATGTCCAAAATAATAAAGAAATGGGTTAAAAAAATTTAGTCTCATTATTACGAAAGATCTTTTTGGGAGAATAAGAGGAGGCTAACCTTTGTAATGATCATCACTTTTCCCATACTGGCCAACTGTAATACAATGTACTACAATGTGTTCAGATCTGAACTCAAATTGTTTCTGATGAAGGAGGAACGAGTGGTTGTTTACTTATATAGACAACTGAGACAACATTATGAGAATAATCCTACACAAAATTTTGAGTTAGTTGTAGTGTTACAGACCCAGAGAGGCTGGAGGAACTATCAGATGGGAGATAGTTTTTTTAGTGTAAATGAACCAAAAGAGTGGAAAATCTATGTTTTCTGAGTGAAAACTGAACCTTTAGTAATGGTGGTGGGTTGAGTATCTACAATCTTTCGACATCAAGTTGGTTTTGCATCAGGAACATGTATTGTGGTTCTCAATGATTTTAGCTAAAATACATAGACTGTGGTAGTCCAAGAGTCTTATGATGAATATTGATTGATATAACTCCTTCCAAACATGAATTTTAATGGTTAAAAGTCACAGGGATGGCTAGATATGACATAGAAATCATTTAACATCCCACATTTTGGAAACATCTTGGTATCATGGAAGATATATCCTGATAAAAATATCTCGAGACAAATCATTGTATGGAAAACCTTCTATGATACCTATGCCTGAAGAAGTTTAATCCCTTCTATAATAGTGTCTCAACATGGATTCTTCTTGGAATGACCCCCTAAAAATATTTAACCCTTTATATTCACTGGAAGAATTTCTCATAAGACATATCATAGGTCTACATGAATGAATTGACCTAGTCTATATCATGAAGTATATAGAAGTGTGCGATTTTGAGGATCCTCCCTCTGCTAATGTCTATTAGATATCATCAAAACAAATCTTATCTAGTCATGGTAGGTTCATCATGGGAATATTTATATGTCTGGGAAGAAGTTATTTCATGTTTTGTTTAGAATGATAATTATTTAAGAGTAAGGGTAAAAAGTACACATATAACTCTTCTAGTAGAGTTTGATGGTTTTAATAAAGATTGAAAGGACCCTAGATCATTATAGTATAAATCACATGAGCTAAAAGAAATTCCACAGGTAACATCAGATAGTGACCTGGATAAATAGTCCTCATAATTCATTAGAGCATACGTGATGAAAAATAAGAAGGTAAAATTTTATTGGGGGGGGGGGGTTATAGTCAATAAGAATAAGAGAAGAAGGGATAAGAAGTAATACACCAATAATATAAAACCTATAGTCACTAGGTCAATAATGAAAAACCGAGTAACAGAACATGGTAATGAGTATAGAGTTAGTAAAATGGAGAAGAACACTACCCGTGGAGGTTCTAATATTAAGACCAATCCTATTTTAAACGTTTTAATATGGATAATACTCCCCATCCATGGTACAAGAATTGAAATTATTAGGTGAACAAAGGGATCCAAAAGAGGAAGGGTTCAAATAGAAGGTCCACACAGGTTAATAACTCCTAAAAACATTGATGGAACTACTAATCCACTCAAAAGGAGAATTGGTGGATGATTATTTTCCCATCTTGGGTATACAAAAAATAATATATTAGAATATATGAATGATATGTACAAGTTTACATGACCGATGAATAATAAAATTTGATCAACTTTCAATACCAAATTCTTCTCTGTGACAATAATAAGGGAAATATTTTCATAGATAAATTCATTCAGTTTTGTGTAAAAATGATGGCTGCATTGAATCACTAATATTAGAAGACCATGAGAATAATGAAATTTCAATGGAATGGATTTTACATAGGGTGATTGGGTATAACGCTCTAATTTTTTTTTTGGAATGTCCTTGTCTAATATTTTGAGTCCATACCCTTTACGACTTCTTGTGAGGTTCACACTAAACCTTAAATGTGGCTTCCTTGAAATAATTCTTTTCAATTTTCATACATATATACTAATCCTTCTAGGAATCTCAATATTAATTTACTCACCCATAACCTATCGAGTACCCCACTGGTCAGAAATAAGGTATAGAATAAAACATCTACACTAAATAATAGAAAAAACAATTCTTTACTTTATCAATATTAAACAGTATATGTGAATGATAAATATTAACTCTATTTAATTTAAAATAGAAAAATTAAATAATATAAGTAAATATATAAAAAAATATATTTTTAAATTCCATAATTTTGTGGTCGCCTTGAAATGTCACACTCGTGGAAGAAATTCTAAAAAATTAAACATTAGAAACATGGAAGACATTTTTACAATATGTAAATAACATTGAGAAAAAATAATTGAATGTTTAATGAAAAAATAAGAGGTGTTTAGAAAAATTACAATCTAATATGAATGTTTGAATAATAACCAGATTGTTAGAATTGTAATCTAACATTCAGAATATTAAAATAACTACTATAATAGTAATATGACTAGTAGATAATTCTCACCATGAAAAAAAAAGAAACTATAAATATTATCACACCATAGGATAAAAAGGATAATTTTAAATCTCAATAAATGTATAACTATATATTTTTAAAGTGTACATTACCTTATTTTTCAGAAACCATAATATTTAGCAGATTTTTAAATATTAAAATCAAATAATTTCAAAAATTATTTAGTTAAAATGTATATAATTTTAGGAATAGTTATTTTAAAACAACACAAGAGTGATTTTGTTAATAATTGTTTTTGAAAACATGAATTTTTATATTAATATTGAAAATATAATTCCAAAATAATGTTATGTTCTAGAGAATAATATTTTTTAAATATTCACCTATTGAATTATATAACGGTTTTATCTACCAAAATTGAGGTTATTAATATCAATTATTAAATTAAAACATTAAATTCAATTTTGGAACATGAAATTAATTTACATATAGTGAAAAGATAATGTATGGTATCAAAAAGATATTTTCTGTTATTTGTTTACTTCTTTTTTCTAATAAACTAAAAAATTGATTTAAAATTGTTTAAATGTCACAATCTCAATGTCATTTTTCGAAATTTAAAATTTTAACAAAATTTTATGAATTTTGGATTTTAGATCAGGTCGGAATCTATAATTTCTTGTGTGGTTTTCCTAGGGAGATAGTTGGTTTCATGGAAAAAATGAACATGTACCTTGAACATTAACCCTAACAATGAAAAGACACTTTATGGTTTAAATTTTTAAATTTTATGTGGATTATTAAGGAATTCACCCTCATTTCATTTTCCATTTCACCCAGGGCTTCCCTCAAGCTCCCACCATGGATCAAAACCCCTCTCTTTTTCCCCACCACCAACATCCATTATTGGTTTTCATCACCAAAACTCATGATCACTCAATTTATGTGATTAATCATGCCTTGTTCTCCCTTATTATTCCTACTTCACACAAGTTTCACTCACCAAATGAACTGGACAGTTTATGGACTATAATATCTTTGATTTTAATTAGATATTATTAGTCTTAAGGCATCTAAACCAGATTTAAGTGTCACAACCTGACCTCATTATTTCATAAATATGATCATATAACCTCATGTATGTTTGGTAATACCTTGGTTTCCTTACTAGTACAACATAATTTATTACCCACCAGGGTCCGTTATAAGACTAATGATAATCCCGATATTCCAAACACATGTTATTTTAGTATTGGTTGTCCTCACTCAAACACACCATGTGAATCTTCTCAGGAGGTCACCCATACTGATTGCTACTCTTTGAAAATCCTCACTTAACTAGGAATTTCTAATATAGTACACTTCTAAAAATAATGGTGTTCCATGTTAAGGATGCATTGGTGGTTCGTTAGTGGGTATTATTTATCAAACCTTGTAGAGGCATCACCATGCACATGAAAAAATCAAACGTAGGGATCTAGGAAAGGGAAAGGGTCCCATGGAAAGGAGATCAGTAGAAGATCATGAATAAAGTAGAAAACTTGTAAGAACACCAGAATACTCCAAATTTTTATTTATTTATTAACATGAACTTATACATTGATTTATATTGATTAACTAGGAGAATATCTATTTTTTGTATGTCATGTGATCCAAGTGATATTATTTATATATTACGTGATTACTATAATTTGACATATTTTATTTATATTATTGGTGTGATGATATGATACTGAGGTTATATTCCCCACACCTATGGAGTTTATACCATAACTAAAAGTTGGTATATTATGGTGTATGAGGAATCATTCATGATGTATTGGGACACTTCATCTCATACCAAATTGTTCGCATTGAGGCATCACAAAATGGCATTTGAGAACAATTTTCTTCTTTTATTTTGGCTAACTTGGGACTAGGTATAATGGAGAAAGGTTGTGTGTGCCTTTGGTAGGGGAATTACCATGTTCTTAACCATATCATGTAAAATGGTCCTCTAATTTAATGTTTATTGTAATGATATTATAAATATATGGTATTTTGGGTGAATTCATGCTTCATGAATAGGAATATAGGATAAAATTTCATTTATACAACTGTTGTTGTGAAGAATAATAATTATTTGATTTAATTCCTTGATTTATTCCATATAATCAGGGTGGAGTTGTATTTAATATTTTGTGATATATCTGTTTCTATGATGTTGTAATATATCTAGGTTTTCATTAATTAACTGAACCTGATCAAGATGTAGTGTTTGTAAATAAACGACTATGACTAATCTGAAGGTATGGAGGTCCTTATTGAATGAAATGAGGTATATAACATAGGATGTGTGTATCTTCCTTTGAAAACCATTGTGTAATCCCGAAGACTATTTTAAACTATTCCTAAATGTTCTAAGTGTTTCCTTCATGTTATATAAGATATTTCCCCATCGAAGACTGATGTGAGAACCAAAATTCATTTGATGGGTACACTCACTTAGGTGGGTTCTGATGTTCTACCTCCTGGTCTATTGGAGGGTGTAGTAGGATACACTCCCACACATTCTTTGGTACTATAGGCCATGAGACAACTTATGTCAGGAGTCCCCCATATTATAGAATAGGGAAGAGGGGCACCAAGGTCCTTGTTAAACTATTCCTAAGACTTGTATCTCCGAAATACACCACCCTTCTAGGGAAATGGGGGGCCATGTGATGTGGGGTAGAAGAAAGAAATCATTGATGGTTCCTTTAACCCCATTGAGACATATAAATACTAGAAGGTAAATTTGTAACTATTTATTATATAGGTACCCACAAGAAGATGGTGAAATAGGATATGACATGTTGGAAGGAATGTGGGTCTCACATGGGATACATTTTATAACCTGTTATTTGGGTTGTTATGTCCTAGTATTCTGAACATGGATAGAGAATATAAGTTCATTGAGATACAATAGTTGTTTATGATAATATCCACACACTCCAATTGGCTGAAAATATGGTGCATAAAGACAAGAAATTTGAGATCTAACTTCACTATAAATCTGATATAAGCTTCAACGCTTCAACCTAGAAACAAACCTCGAGGTTCTGTGCAAGGCCACAACTATTGATAAGGTCAATGGGGAGGATTTAGTAACTAGTCTTCTTCTACACGTCAGTTCTCTAGTAGGTGGAAAAACACTACTATGATGAGTAACTCTTATAATATTAGGAAGAGGAATAACAAGTATGTTAGGAATAATAGTTTTATCTAGGAGGAGTAGTATATAGATTCTTTATCCAATTTAGGAGTATATGCATAACACTTCAACAATTATTATTTTTTAATTTTCATAGGTGTTGGAATTTGAAATTGATTTAATATTCGATCACTATATTTTTGGTTAATTATTGTCCTTTAACTTTTTATCAAATTATCAGGTTTTTTAAATTGTCAAAATTTTTAATTAATTAATATATTTGTATAATAGATAAAAGCAGTTATGTAATTGTTTTAAAAATGTTATTTGTTAAATGTAACAGGTTTTTTAATATGATAAATAATTTTTTATATTTTTATTCACTATGTATATTTTATTATGTAAAACAGTTTCCATACATAGTGAGGGGCCTTGGTTAGCTCTCAACTTCATAGGGGACCCATTGGATCATCCTAGCGGGAAGGCCCACCAAAGGCACCCAAAACGAGGTTGGACGTTGAATTTCACAGGGTATTCCAAAGGTGTGAAGAACCATTTATAATTCCCATAGTGTGCAACATTAGGTGCATGATATGGGAATAGGTTAGCCATTGTGCCATATTCTCATGTGTTTGTATGTGTTACCAATTATTGATTCCGAATATACAGCTCAAACTAAGAATTATTGCACCTTTTTGTCATCTTTTTCACTCCTGCATTCTCCAAAGTGATCTAAAATAGTGTTTATGTGTCTATTATTCAACTGAACATAAAAAATAGGATGCATTTTACATCAATAAGATCATATATTTTCCACCCTTTGATCTCCTTCTCATTTATTATATGAACTTAAATGGATAATTTCATCCTTCTACATCTATATTCTTTTCAATTTTCAGTCGTCTTCCTTGGACATCCCTCTTCATCCAGTTCACTATAATTTGTGCAATGGTGGCCCTCATCCGATATCTTCCCTTGAATTTCATCTATGATTTATATTATTTTTTGACAATCTTGAACTCATGGAATTGGTTTGACTGATATTCCATTAGTGCACATGTTCTCAATGGTCCACTTCTCTCCAAACTCCATTGGTTATCATGTGTTGTGTTTAGATAGTAAGATATTATTATTATTATTATTCTTTAAGTGGATTTACTGGCTTGAATATCAAATTTTTTTTCTTGAGGGTGCTACCCTTGGAAATATGCAATGGTGAGGCATTAACCACCATCAAACAGTGGTGAGTCATGATTCATATTTAGAAACCAACGGTGATTCAATGAGTCACCTTCATACAATGATGAGTCCAGAATCATTGGTACCCAACGGTGAGTGAGTATGTCACAGTTGGAAATTTCCAATGGTTAGTGATGAGCCACCAGTAGATTACAATGGTGTGTCAATTTAGTCACCCTTGTAAATCAATAGTGGTTCATCTATTCCCACAGGTTGTTTCATATTTACTATATAGAGGCTTGGAAGAAGTTTTATAAACTACAATTGGAGTTCCTCCTTAATGAATTTGATGTTTTCTCTTTCTATTTATTTTATATCTGTCACTATTTTGGAAGAAACTTCTTTTAACTTTTTTTCTATTTGATGTTTAATTTTATTGAATTTTTAAAATAATATTATTATGTTGATTTATCCTCTTGATTGGAAATGCATTCATTGTGTCACTATTGGACACCTCTAATTTCAGGTAACGAGTCACCATTAGAAATCACCATATAAAATTCATTAACTCACCATTTTTCTTCCAATAGTAGATACATTTATACTACCTCTCCTAAAGCCTTTTTTTTACACTAGAATGAAATTATATTCATTTTCATTGGCTATCATTATTTTTATTATAATTTCAATGGTAGAAGATTTTATATTCTTAATAGTAGGTAATGATCCACCACTCATTGTTGTTAGTAGATGGTGATGAACCACCATTCCATATTTTAAGTTGCATGTCATGAGCAACTAATCTCTATTTTAGAGTTGGGTCATCACTCAACTCCATCAATTTTAATCCAATGTTAGTTAAAATTTATTTTTCTAGAATTCTATTTATTATTTCAATTTATGAAAATAATATAAATTAATTTTTTAATATTATTATTTTATTATGTTTAAAAATAATTATAGAGTTCATAGAAAATAAATGTAATATTATTTTATGATCATTTAATCATGCAGATTTAAGTTCATGAAATGATTTATTTTACTGTAGTTTTTTCTATAAGCATAATATACTATAATATATTTTTTAATTAAATAGTTTTAAAATTGATAATTGTTTACAATTAATAAAATTAACATATTAATTTTATTATATTTATATTTCATAGAGAAATACAATGCCCATTTTCAAATATGTTATTCATGTATGCATTTAAAAAACACCGGAAACAATCATATTATTTCATTGTTTTGTGATAAAAAGTGTTGTGAATATATTGTACATAGTCACATTCTTATAGGATATTGTTTTAGTAATCCAAGATATCTCTTCAATGAATAAGAACATAAAAAAGTGTAGATTATTCAATAGAAAAAATACTTGTGATTCATCTTAGATATTCATGCTTCATTGAATTGTTCAAGAACTTATGCATCTTTTACATACATTTTTTGATCACCAAAGGACTACATATTTTACATTTATTCCATCTAGGTGATTAGAAATTATTTAGCTTCAAATTCATCGACTTTTATTTATGCTAATTTCCATCTATTTTCATTATTGATGTAATAATTTTCTTTATGTTTGTAATTTTTTCATTTATGTTTTATTATTTTCCCATAAAAATCATGTTATTTATTTCTATAGTTATTACACCTCATGAAATTATGGTATGGTTGTCACTCTTGATAAATATCATGGTAAATAGACTAGTTTGGTCTCTTGTATCATGAATAGGTTGTTCCTCCTAGTATTTTCAGAGTTAGTGTCCATAAACAAGGTTCTCAAACCATTAAAAGTGTGGTTCTTAGTTGTTACCAATATCATTAAGGATTATAAGAGTTTTAAGAGTGTACTAGGATCTTTGTGATCCAAAACACTATATATAATTTGTTATTACCTTTTATTTCATCTCTAAATTAAGTCAAAAACACTTCACTAACAAAAATACTAAGGTTTTATAAACTATTATTACATTTATCATTAGTTTTTAAAATAAATATTCACCCAAAATTTATTCAGAATTTCTATTTATAGTGATCCTATAATTAGTATCAAGTATATGTTAACAGATATGTGGTTCTGATGAAAATCCATTGATAAAAAAACTGTGTCTGATTGGTTAGTAATTATTTTCTTAATTATATGCATACTTGAAAAACTATAATCAATAGTATATGGAATAAAAGAAATTTTTTATTTTAAGATGGATTGTTTCAATTCAAACAATTGTTAATGTAAGTGAATATTACTATTTGAAATAAATAATGGAATACTACATGAAATAAATTTGTATGAATCCCTAGACCATCATGGAAAATCCATATGAGATTCCCAAGGTCGATCATGAGACTGTAGTTGATAATGACATTGTAAAATTAGTTTTTTATTACATAGTTGAAAATATTTTGTATTGTTTTATAAGAATAGGTGTTTATAGGAATGTATCTTCTTGAAAGAAAACCTAATAAATATGAAAGATAAATTAAGATACTCATTATAGGACTGGAATTATTAATATAAACATGCTAGGAAGGCACTTAACATAATACAAGGGCTTCAAGATGGGAGATAAAGAATCTATAAACCAAATATTCCTTAGTTCACCAGGATCTACATTTGTAAGATTTCTCTTGGATAATTTTTGGGAAAAAAAAGCTCAAGTGGAAACAATAATAACATATTTTACCATATAGATGAAATTAAAATAAGGTGGAGATCGATGAGAGTAATAATATTAAAAAAACACATCAAATGAATATACATGCTCTCTGTGGGAGTATGAGTTAGATCAGAAAAGTATTGCTGATGATGAGTCTACTAAATGTAAAGTTATTCCATTTATGTACTATGTTATTTATACATATAATGGTTCTGAGTCTTACTTCCAAGAAATATATAGGGAAATTGAACCCTTTAGTAATTTGTTTTCATGTTTATAAAAAATAAAGGTTAAAAGAGGAAACGTAAGAGGAAGTCCAAAAAGGACTATAAGAAAGGTAATACTACTATAAATCATTATGATTCGGAATTAAACTATTATGAGTGAAGAATTAAAAGAAATTTAATGAGTGAGAACCCTAAACTTAAACCTTATAATAATGAAAATGATAAAAGATGAAAATAAAAACAATCTTTGCTTGGATAATGGGAATTTTTAGACAGTGTTGACTCATGTGGTGATTCTAGAGGTGAATAGGAGAAATGATTATGGGAATTACATGTGACGTAAATGGTTCTATATTTAATGAGTTCAATCCTGCTAGTGTAGATCATAATTCTTTATTGATAAATAAAACTGAAATTGTATCTAACTTAAGTTCTGATTTTGATTCTAATTATTATAATTTCAAAGGTACGAAACTGCTCAAAGAAAATGTGGAATAAAATAATAAAGATGTTAGAATAATAAAAATGTATAATAAAATGAAAATTAATAATATGAAATTGATTAAATAAAATTATAAACATAACAACAAATATAATATTTTGAAAATTTGTGACTATTAGAATGAAAAAACTAAAGAGGATTGAAATCATGTATTTCTAAAAATAAAATATGAACAATAAATGATTTTAAACGATATGACTATAATTGAGATATATAAAAATATTAGATTTAATTTAGTTGTTTATGATATAACTAAATTATAAAATTAATGTATGAAATTGAATCATGGAGATAAAAATAATAAGAAACAGATCTTCTAGATCCAATAAAAAAGCCAGTATAGATTGATAAAATGATCAATGGGAACATATATATTTTAAAAATGTATTTATCAATATTAAAGATGAAATAAATACTTTTATAAAATATAATAAAATATATGTAATGATGATGTTTTTAATTAAAATAAACTCTAATAATAAAGGTTTTGGATATGGAAAAATTACTCCAATTTTATATAAAACTAATTTGTTTAAAAGCTCAAATGGAACCTTTTCAAGTGTAACATGTTTGAAATGAATAATGAAATGGAATTATTAACATCAGTGTTAAATTAGAGATAAAAATCATTTTGGAATAATAAAAAATTAATTTATAATGGCTTACATGGAATCCAAACATTAATTATTAATTTAAATAAATTTGGGTGCCCATGTTTTCTATGACTAAAGTAGTTGGAACCAAGTTGGAAGGGGTATTAAAAACCTCTTCATGATTGTATTATTTCATGAAATCTTCCTTTTAATTATCAATGAATCATGGTAGGTAGATATTTTCTTATATTGTCTCATGAAAGGTGATATTTCCATTTTTCCTTAATATGTGTGGTGGTGTCATTGTCACATTTAGGGATAACTCTAACGAAGAGATTAATGGTGTTTATGAATTTGATTTAAAAAATATTTATTATTTGAGAATTATTGTATATACATGGTTTAAAAAAATATTATAATCATATAAAACTTATGTGACGATGGATTAAATGATACATTTGAAAATGATTACTGTAATTTTTTGAAAATTAAATTACTTTTATTTTCTAAATATAGAGTATAAAAAATATATATTTTTTTACTTTTCTAAACTAACCGAACAAAATTTTATGTTTCTAAATATTGTAGAAGAAAATTTTATTATATGGAATAGGAGGCTTGGGAAATAAACATTCATATTTTTTCATAAAATTTCAGAGCATGAACAGGTAAAAAAAGACCCCAAGTTACATACAGGAAGAAGTTTATGTGTGATTCCTGTTTAAAATGCATGTAACAAAAATATAGATTAAAATATATAAATGATGTTACTACTACTATATATTTATAATCACATATTCTTCACTTTGTTTGACCTATGAAACTAGCTTCTGTTCGTGGTAAAAAGTATGTAATTTTAATTTTAGATGATTATAATATATTTTTATAATTTTATTTCTTATCCCATAAAAATGAAATATAATAAAAATTTTGTTCATTCTATAAGATTATTCAAAATTACAAAATTTTTTAAATCATATTTATCATAAGTGATAGAGGTGGTGAATTTTGGAAATTTAGAATTTGATAAATTTTATGAATCAAATAGATTAAAACATTATTTCTCATCCCCTGGGATACCACAACAGAATGATGTTGTAGAATGAATGAATAAATCAATTCAAGATATATATAGGTAAATGCTAATATAGTTTAATATACATTTATAATTTTGCGTAGAATATATAAATATAGATTTCCATATTTTAAATAGAGTATGAATTAAATATTTATTAAATAATACCCCTTATTATATTGTCAAAGATTGTAAACTTAATTTCAAGTATTTCAGGGATTCTAGATGTAATTGTTTATCTAAAATTCGAATTTTAATATAGAAAATTTCACTATATATTTAATAAAAGGATATCTTTAAGGTATCCCAATGCTATTAAATCTTATATAATTTTCAATAAGAAGACATATATTGTTGTAGAATCTATACATTTTAATTTTAACTTAAAAAATTATAATATATAGGATCATGAATTAGTCAAATTGAATGATGAGCCTAGAGAACATATTATTAGAGAAGATAATAACCCATATAATGATAATGAATTAGTTGAGGGGGAGAATATCTCTTCCCAAACTAATCCATTGTAATGTAAAACACTTCGATTTCACCCAATTGAAAAATTAATTCCTAATGTAGAATATGTAATTCAAAACAAGTGTATTTTTTAAATTAATGTGCCAATTATTCAATTATTTCCGACATTGTTTATGTTAATGTTGAAAATGATTTAATTGATTTAAATTGAATTAATTAAATTAATACTGAATTAAATCCATATGAATGGTATAATTTTTGAGAATTCGTTTCTTTTCCTAAAGTAAAACAATTTATAAGATCTATATAGATTTTTATTAATAATCATAGGTTAGAAACATAATTAAAAATAAATAATGACATGTAGCTAAAGGTTATAACTAGGAATATGGAATTCAATTTGAAGGTTTTTTTTATCCTATTGCAAGGGTGGAATAAATGGTAATTATATTTTCATTTTAATGTTTTGAAAAAATCAAAAAAAATTAAATTGGTGTAAAAAGATTCTTATGAAAGGGAATTATTTTAGAGTAAGTCTACATAAGAAAATCCTATGGATTTATAATTGAAACTTTCTCTGATCAATTTTTTAAACATAATAATTCCTCATATAATCTTAAAGTAGATCCATGATCTTTGTATGAAAGACTTACATAGTTTTTATTAAAAAAATAGCTTTGTAAAATCTCTGGTTGATCCAAATTTGTTTATAAAAAGTGTTTCAATTGATATAATAGTTTCACATATATTTGATTATGGTGTAATAATTGGCTCAACAAATTATTCTCATTGTAATTATTTTTCTAAGCTAATGAAAATAGAATTTGACATGACCTAAATGGGAAAACAATTTTTTGAAAAATTTGTCAAAGGAAAGGTGATATTTTTTAAAATAAATAGAAGTATATTAACAATCATGAAAAAATATTTAGTCAATAATTTAGTAAAATAATGAAGACACCTTGGAGTAATAGTTTGAAATTGTACTTAGATGAATCTGGTAAGGCAGTTGATATTAGAATGTTTAGAGTCATGGGAGATAGTCTATTGTATCTTAATTCTTCATGACTATACATCATGTTCTCCATTTTCTTATGTGTTAGGTTTTAGTCCAATCAAAATTAATGTTTTATTAATGATGATAAATGATTAATTAGATATATTAGGGGTAATGTTTATATATAATTATTCTATTCAAATCATAATTATTTTGATTTAATTTCATACTCTAATTCTAACAATAGAGTTTTCATAATTGATTGGAAAATCACTGTATGTATGTTTCACTTTTTAGAATGTTATTATTTCATGGATATCTATGAAACAAATTTTAGTAGAACTATCAAAAAATGAGGTAGAATATATTGTTTCTACAATATGTTGTTCAAAGATCATTTTAATAAAACAAACCCCATTTGATTTCAATGTCATTTTTGATAAAATTTGTATCAAATGGGATAACTCAAGAACTATTTAATGCTCTAAATAATCTATTCAACATTCTGTAACTGAAAGCATATATGTAATAATTTCAATTATTAAAGCATCATGTAAAAAATGTGATAGATGATTAGAATGTTTTTCATACTGAGAAACAATTAGCTGACTGTTTCACAAAACCATTAGATTTTGTTAAATTTGAACTAAAGAAATTTTTATTGGGTATGTCAAAATATTATTATATCTATTAGTGTAATAACTATACTTAAAGTTTATCTTTCAAATTTTCTATAATTGAATATGTATTTATGCACTGATTATATGAAAATTAGATCACACTATTTAAAAATTCATTGTAAAAATATTACTCTTTCTTAATTGATTGTTTCAATGAATATTATAAATAATTAATACACTCATGATAATTAACTACTGAATTTGTTTTAATGTAGATTATTTTATTTAAAAAGGGTGTCACTTTTATATCTGGATAATTTTAATATTCCATTTGATAAATTTCAAAAAGGGGGAGATCTTTTGTTGAAAATTTTATATATGTTTTTTTGTAATTTATAAAAAGGGGGTGTTTGATAGTATATGAAAGTGATTTAATACATTACCACTATTTTTTTTTACAAAAATACTCTCCATTCATTTTTTATTAAATTATCTATTTTATTAAATTCTAAAATATTTTAGTAATTTAATGTCTTTGAATAATTGTTCAAAAAAATAGTAATTCATTTTTTTGATAAAGTTATTTTTAAAAGTAAAAATAGTTATAATTTTATAATTCATGATATTATATTTTTTAACCAATTATAATTTCTCAGTAAAAAATATTCTTCATCCTTAGTGAGGAGCCTTGGATATCCCATATCCATATAGGGGACCCATTGGGTTAACTGCGTGGTAAGGCCCGCTAGAGGAACCCCTTAAGGAGGTTGGACATATGTTATAATAATGCATGAAAAATTAATCTATTTCTATGTATATGTTCACAGAGTTCACACCAAAGTGCATGGGTTAGGCATATTTCACCAACTAGGTCATATTATAGATTTTGTGTTTGTGTTAACCAATGTAGATCCCCAATAACAAGCTTGAACTGAGAATCAGCATTCCTTGTTTGTTATACCATTGGGTTTTGGATTCTTAAAAGAAATGTGGGACATATTTATATATTAATTGTTCATCCGAACAAAAAAAATTAGATACATGCTTTACCATCATATTTTTTCATTTCCACCATTCGACATCCAAATCCTTTATTATTTAAACCCCAAGATTCATTTCTTGCTCCCACATATATATTCATTTTGATTTTCATTATTCTTCATTGATCATCCCTCCTCATCTAGTTTATCGGTGTTTTTGAACCAGTGGTCCTCATTCAATCTCTCCCATTCAAGTTAAATTGTAATTTCTCTTACTTTGTGAACATATTGAACTCATGAAACAATTTAGACTAATATTCCATTAATTAACCTGTTCTTAAAATGTTTCTCCTCCCCCATATCCAGTGGTTATCAATTCTTGTGTTTATACATTAATCTAGTAATATTCTTCTTATTATGGTTTCCATTTTTTATTGAAGATGTTCTTTGTTGGTTGCTCAAGAATTCCACTATTATAATTCTCCAATAGAATGACATGAGCCACTTTCTGAAAATGGTGAGTCATGAGTCTCTGTTGGGACCCAACGGTTAGTTTATGAGTCACCATAGTAAAAAAGTGAATGTGTCAATGGTTTTAACACAATGATGTTTTAGTAAGTCACTATTTTAAATTTCTCACAGTAATTCATGACACACCACTAGATTACAGAAGTGAGTCATTTTACTCATTTTGAGACATCAATGGTGGGTCATCTTTTCCTACTGGTAGTTTTCTCTTTTCTATAAATAGGCTTAGAAGAAGGTTCTTTAAGGTCCAATATGGTCCCCTCCATACCTGATCAGGTGTAAAACACTCATTTTAATTTCATTGTTTCATTTATTATAGTAGCATATTTTAACTTTTCCGTTTGTTTGATGATTATTTCTTATTTCATTTTTTTCGATTATTTATATATCGTTTTATCCTATTGATTTTAAATTCTTTTAGTGGGTGAAAATTGGAAACCTCCAACGGTAGGTCACAATTCATAGTTAGAAATCTCCAATGGTGATTCAATTAGTTACCATTTTACATATAATGGATGGAAATTGTTCATTACATCTCCAAATACCTTTGGTTTCACACTAGTATGGAATTAGATTTATTTTGGTTGGATATCATTATTTTTTATTATAAGTTCAATTTTAGAATCTATTCTATTATTTATGGAAGGTCATGAGCCACTACTCTATGTTCCCAGTGGTAGGTAATGAGAAACTACTCCCTATTTTCAAAATTTATTTATGATCCAACGCTCTTGGTTCCAGTCATGGTATATGAGTCACACCCAGCATTTTTAAGCCACCGTTAGTTGAAATTTTAATTTCTAAAATTTTATTTTATATTTTAAAATGATTTTATTAAAATAATTTAATTTTTCAAATGATTATTTTTTCAATGATTGCATATAATTATAGAATATGTAAAAACAATTACAACATTATCTTATCAACATTTATTCTTGAAGATTTATGTTAATGACATGTTTTGTTTTACAATAGTTATTTATTTCTTTTAAATATACAAGAATATATTTTCATTTATATTTATTATATGTGTGAATTATTTAAAATTCGAATACATAACGTATGAAATTTTTATATTAATATTTCAGGATGAAATATAAAAACCAATTGTTACTATGATATTAAAGTAAGACATTAACAGACAAAGGTAACATTCATATTATTTAAATATTATTCCCTAAGAAGCATTGTACAGATATTGGAAATAAACATGGTTCTATAGGATATTGTTTTAATTATTTCAGAGGTATCCTTGAGCAATAAAAACATATATAAGTGCCTTCTATTCAACCTAAGAACATGTTATATCCCTTTTTCATTCTTTCTGCTCTGAATTGTTCACGAACTTCTGTAACTTCTGCACAATGGCTATTATCACTAAGAAACTACATCATTGAAATGTTTTTATTCAATATGTTCATTGATCATTATTCTTCAATATCTTTTACATTTCTAATAATCTTAAAATTTTAATGTATCCTCTTATTAGTGTAATATTTTTCTTATACTTTTAATTTCTTTGTGTATGGTTTATTATTTTCCCATAAAAAGAAATTATTTAATATTAGGGTTATTTCACCTCCTAAAAGAATGTTTGGGTTGTGACTCCCAATAAAAATTCATGTAATCATGATAGTTTGGTCTCATGTATCAAGAATATGTTATGAATTCAGGATATTTAAAAGTTAGTGTTAGTAATAAATGTTAAAATTACTTTAAATTTGAAGTTCTTAGAGGGTACTAATCTACTTGAGGAGTAGAGGATGATGTAGAAAAGATCTTTGTAATCTGAAACACTATAATTTTTTGGTTCATCATTTTTCCCACTAATACTCAAGGTAATAAAATATAACTCACTACCTATTAATATATTAAAATCTATGATTATTTCCTTCACTAATTTTTAAAATAAATATTCACCACCCCCCGAGTCATAATTACTATTCATAACGATCCACTAATAAGGTATGAAGAACAAATTTGTGAAATTTATTAGAATGATGGAAGATGGGCCAACTTCAGTAATTCCTCCATAAGGATATGAGGTTAGTTTTCTCTAGGGTGTTAAAGAGAAAAAGATAAATGAATTAGGGATCTGGTTGGGGAACTCAGTTGAAGGAATATCCAATGATGACTCAGGTGAGACAAATACCTCATGGAATGTTTCATGGGGCTAAGGTAGACCATGTATATATAGTATATTAGACTACATTGGACAGTGGTGATAAAAAATATACTATAAAATGTATGGTCTTAATCATATCTATTTTTATACTAATTTATTTTAGGTTTTTTCTTCACATTCCTTCTTATCTGCATAAGTTATTTTTGGACATGAAATACCAATCAAGTTATGTTCCAAGTTTCATTCCCCTAATACATCATTGGGAATGAATGTGGATAAAATTCAGGGACCCACTATGTGTAATATATTTATTCATAGTTATAGATATATATGGGACATTCTAATTATTATGATAATGATTTTTGATGTGATTATTATAATGGAGTAGTTGGAATTTTTTTAAGAACACACTGATTTCTATCAGAGAGAGCTATCATTTACATTATCCAAGGGAGATAAGTTCATATGGTCTGGTGAATGGGACTTGGGATAATGTATAGTTGTACTAGAATTGATCTATATCGGGATGATCATGATGAAAATGGTAGAGTTATCTATCTATGAATTATCATTGGTGGTGTTATTATCTTTTCTCTTCTTTTGGTGGATCTCTATTAGGATCTATTTCTAGATGAATTCACTGGAATCCCCCTAATATTGGAGTTAAGATATAGATCAATCGTTTACCATGTGTATAGTCCATTTTCATACCCCCTTATCATATATCCTCAGAAGAGTTGAAGGAAATGATGGTATATCGAAAGAACTTGGAATTTAAGGGCCTTATTAGATCGAGTACATTCCTATTAGGGGAACTGTAAATACCCAGACCTAGTATCCTGGTGTCGGTTCCTTACTACATTAAATTAATATGATTACAATTATGTGATATCCTGATGGACTGAACACTTTAGTAGTTTTGGAAACCATATTACATAAATGTTCTTTTCATTTCAACTTGAATGGAAATGAACATAAAAAATCCATTGGTAATAAAAAAATATTTTGAATAACCTCGAAGTCACTCATAATAAACATATTTACATCCTGGGGAAAACTAAAACATAAGAAAAGGATGAGATCAGATGCTATGTAAGAATAATAAATATATCAAAATAATTCATAATTAAATATATAAAATAAGGAATGTTTAATAACTAAAAAAATTCCATTAAAACATAATTTTGAGTATAAAATGGCAGGAATAAAAGATCACTGAATCTGTCCATAATGAAACTTAATCATGTATATTCTAAATAGTTGAATAAAAACATGAACAATAAATTACTAGTTTCATAATGTGGGGAATTCATAATGATGGAAAATATAATGTAACATCAAGGATACATTCCAAGAATCCATTGTTGTTATGGATTCATTCCATTAATCTATTATTGTCAATGATTCATGCTAATAATCTAATAAATGTGTAAGGCCTTAGCTAAAACCAAATGTATTATGTCTCATAAGACCTAACGATGACTCTAGGGGTTATATAAAGACTCACCCATAACTTGATAAGTCTAGTGCATTACTCATATGAATGGGGATAATCATAAACAAAATATAAAAATGGAATGTAAATAACTTTCCCCAATCTGTAAACATAATCACTAACCATTCTGAGTAGTATGGTGAATGGTATCAAGATAGCACTTCCACCGTCAAAATGATCCCAAACCATTTAATAAAATATTATGGATGAAAAATATAAGATATAAACCTTAATAATGAATAAAATTAAACTGATCTATTTTAATATATGAAAATACTCTAATAAAATTGTGGATGAATTCATGACAGAAATACCCTTTTTACTTTTCAAAGAAGAGTTCTATTGGAAAATTCATTTTTATTTTTCCTGATTGTATATGTAAAACAATAAATAAATAAATATAGTTTTTCATGAAAAAATTAGTGATTTTATAAAAATAATATATTACAAAAACAGATTATGTATGGTAATTGAAAATGGGTATGAAAACAAGACGTTCCCCTTAATCTAGCTTGCATAACGAGAATAAAAGTGAAGGAACCTTGCAAAAAATTTATTATCCCCTCATAGAAGGATGAAATTGTATAGATATATTACATTGGAAAATATTCACATATTTTTAAGAAGTAATATATAAAAATAACAAATAATTATGTTAGTGTATGGTGGAAGAATGCATAACCCAAATGAAAATGGAGGTTTGGGAAGAAAACCCTTACCGCTTCTCAAATAGTCAAACCATATTCCCTATAAAATTAATTATCATAAAATAAGACATTTAATACCATGAATATAATGAAATTCATGACATGTAACATGAATGGGTATTATACATACACCACACACTTGAAATAGTGTTGAACAAGGCATATCTAATAGAAATAAAATATGAGGTGCGAAAACCCTTAATTCGAGTTCGACTTCCTTCAAATTTTTTCAAGACTACTATATAATTTTTTTTATATTTTTTTTAATTTATTACACAACTAAAATAGTTTTCATAATGACTTTAGTAATTTTCCTATAACGTTTTCCACCCATTTGATAACAATGTTTTGTTATTTCCATTGTTTTGGGTGTGTTCTTTTCATGATTTCCATGGTCAGTTTATTATGGAATTCCTTGTAAAAAATAAAAAATAATCCAAAATAGATAAAATATATATTTAGGTCATTTGAAACAATTATATTTTAATTAAAACTTCCCCTCATATTAATAAAGTGAAACAAAAACTCATGTCTATAAAGGCGGCGAATTGACACACCGTGGATGAGAATTTATTTAGTTTAGAATAAAAGAAGAAGATAAGAGATTTTATGATGCATATACCATAAACATAAAAAAACTCTAGTATATATATGATAAAATAGTTTTCATTAATCATATAATAGTAGGAGATGATATTGTATAAGTGAAAAAGAACGTAAAAGAGAAGAAAATGGAATCTTACCTCTTGGATGTTTTCTCCTTGGGGACCTCCTTAGGCTCTTGGAAGTGGTATTTTTGTAACACCAGAAGCACTAAAATGTAAAAAGGGATGAGGAGTAGGGAAATTAGATGAATATAGTCTATAAAGAAGGATTAAGCTATTGAAATGTTCTGAATTGAGGAATCTACTTTTATAATTGAGGTGAGGGGAGAATTCAGAATTGATAAAAATATTAAGAAATATGAAGTCAAAAATAGGGTTAAAGACCTTCAAAAGAGATATAAATAACATGGAATGAAACTTCAGACATAATAATATCATTTTATCCATTTTCAATAATTATTGTTATTTTAAATTATTTTATTAACTATTTTAATCATGAATAATAATTTATGTCAAAATAAATTGTATTCATAACCATGAATTTAAACACAAAAATATAATTTTAAAATTTCAATAGAATTTTTTATTATATCCTATAAAAATCATATTAATCTATAGAAATCATTAATTAACATAAAATCTCAATTATATTTATTTTATTACTTTTAATATCATTGATTTAATTAATTAATTAAAAAATTAATTACGACATCATAATTATTCATGTCGTTAGGGTAATTATTTATTCCCTAAAACTAAAAAATAAATATTTCAGGAAGATACATTTCCTATAATTCAATACACTATATATTTTATAAAAAAAATGTACTATGAATCCGTTCAATAAAATATTATACAAATTAAAAAATCTACTATACCAACTAGACTCCGTTTGGATAAAAATAATTATAAACTCCATAATTTATATAATGTTGGTACAAGATGGACTAAATTAGAATAAAATTAAGATAATTGTAAAAAATTTTATTATAGAAAAAGTTTTATAAGAAATATCTTTCATTTAATATTTTTTATAATTTTAATTAAAAACATTACTTATTTTTCTCATTCTTGCACAAGCACTGCATCAGTATTGCATAATAATTAATGATAATTATTTCATATATAAAAAGTATAAATAAATTAAAATAAGAAAAATAAATTAATGGGGATCAGAATTTCTTTTCATTCATTATGTATATTCAATCATATACATAACAAGACAACTTCTTACTTTTGTTATTTTTTCTTCTCCTGCCAAGCTCAAGCATTCCACAGGCCTTGAGAAAAGATTAATATTGTATAACTATAAAATTAAAAATACAACAAAAAAATAAATTAAAAATAATAACTAAAAAAAAATAATGCAATAATTTTTCTATCTCATAAATTAATTTGATAGAAGCAAATTGACATTGTAAGCACGGTGCATGCACTACCTCGACAATGAAAATGATTCTTTTATACATATCATGAAAAATATAATTTATATGTTCGGAGATATTTCTATAAAAAATTTCACTTATAACGTATTTATTTATTTATTCCATAACTTTAACAAATTCTACATCATAAATGATTCTTGAAACTGTCACAAAAATACTGTATTTTATTAAAAACAATATTTTTCACAGTTCACTCAAAATTCAACTATTTCAAAAAAACCCCAAAAAATCATCCTATCCATTATTCACAATGTATTACTAAATAGTGAACTTAATTTTATGTAAATAATTTTCTAAAAATGATAAATTGTATTTTTAAATAAAATCATCATTTACTTGAAAATTCTAATTCAAAAATTGTAACAGATTTTTTGACACTTTGAAAAATTAACAATGGTCTCATTATATTATTATAATAAGGCATAAATATTTTAACATATGATTATATTTTATGAAAATAAATTTTATTCTGAAGCATTATTTTAATTATAAAATTTTAAATAAACATTTATATTTAATAAAAATACTAAAACATAATTAATAATTTCTAAAACATTTTTTTACTATGATATAATTATATGATACTTTCATTTATAAGTTTCCAAAATATTATTTATATATTCATGGGTGAGGTTACTATTCATTTGGCTGATTTAATTTTATTAAAGGTCATATTACTATTCAGAAGGGTAACATTACTATTCAAAAGGGTCTAGTTACTATTCACCAAAAAATTGCTTATTCTATCAAACTCTAAATATATTACTTATACCAACTATGTATTATTATCAAAACTAAATTGAAAAAAGTGGAAAATATTTTTAATTGAAATTTTATATGAATCATGTTTAAACTATTATAATAAAAAAGTTTCATTTCATAGAGACTAAATATCAAGTGCACTACATTACATAATAAATTTATTTACAAATCACGAGGTTCTATAAATTAACATCATTAAATATATTTTACCCATGAAATTTGATATTTGATTTCGAAGAAAATAGTTTTAATTGTTTAAAATAAATTTTTGGGAATCTTACATCATAAACAAGGTTAATAGAAGATCTTTTAAAAAAAGGGAAAGTAGAAAATGTGAAGTTCACCAGAAAATTAAGGTTTCGAAATTGAAAACATTAGTGTAAAGTGAATAATATCCCTATAAGTGAAATCTAACCATGAAGTTCTGATAGGGAGAGATAGATAAAATTTTCATTATAAAGTGAGTCATCATAAAATCATAAATCTATTTTCGTTAAAAGAACATTGACTTCTTAGAAGGAAAAGTAATGGGATGACAATTTTGTTCCAAAATATAATATACAATTATTTAGAAGAAAGGTTACATAATATTATATTTTAATAAAACAACATAGCTTATCTCTTTTGGTCACATAAAAAACATATGAATAACTTGATTCCCTTTAAACCATTATAAACATGCATGCTTCAAATTCCTAAAAGATGTTTTGCATTACAAAATAATTCATTAATCTAAAAATATTAAATTAATTTTTCTACTTCTACTATAGAAAAATCATAATATTTGACTTTATCCATTTTATTGTTTTGAGATATATTCCCATGGAACTTATGGCGTTTATTTTCAAAATTCTTGATATCCTTACAATTAAAGCACTGGACATTAGAAAATTCTTTCTTACCCTTGGAATCTTGGAAGGGGAGGAATTTTCACCACACATGATGAAAAATACTTTTCCTTTTAAGAATGTAAAAATCTGTTTCCATCTAAAAGTATCACATGTTGTAAAATCAATCTTTCCTTTCTTCCCTTTATCATAAGTTTTCTTTGTCATCCTCTTTTTCTCTTATTTACTTCCAAACCGTAAAAATTCGAGAATTATTTATTTTTTATTTATATCTCAAGATAATATATCCTCATATGATTAGAATGTTTGGTAGACCAATTAACATAATATAATTGTCTACAGATCATCAATGAAATGGTAAATCTTTCACATTGGGTTACGTATGTAGTCTGTGGCATGCCCTAAAAACCTTGTAATGTTGGCTTTATAGTTAGAAACATTTTCATCCACTTTCTATAAGGAACCAAACATTTATCAATAGAATTTCTCCCAAATTATTATAATTTCATATAGTATAAATATCAACAAATAACGTAGATACATTAACAAAATCTTTATAAATTATGAATTAAAGAAATAAGAAATTTTTCTAGATGTTAGGGAACCAATACCGATGAAATAATAACATGACCTTAAGAATAGTAATATGACCCTTATGAATAGTAAAACAGCCAAAAAATAGTAAACTCACCCATTAAAGTGTATATAAAAATTAGGAATCTTATAAATAATATAATGGTATAATTATATCACAGTATAGGTGACTAAATGTTTTAAAAATTATTAAACAAGGGTTGGGATTTTTTTAATTAATAAATAATTATTTATAATTTTATGATTAATTTAATAATTAAATGAAAAATTATTTCTAGAAAATTTATCCATAAATGAATAATTTCATTCCTTATTATTTTATTATAAATTTTATGAGAGATTTTGTAAATTTTCAAAGAGTTATAAAATGAGTTATAATTTTAATATCAATATTTTCCAATGAAAATTATCCCATAATAAAAAATTACATTAACCATATTTATAAAATTATTTTTGAAAATTGGAGTTCTTTTTTTAATTCTACAAGTTTAAAAAATGTTTAGATGATTTTCTGGAATTTTTCTAAAATACCTGAATTTTTATGAATAGTAAAATATGATAATTTACAATAAAGGATATATACATGAAACATGGAGTCATAGATGATTTAAGGCAGACATAAGCCCAAAATATTGAACACTCCTTCATTAGTTTAAATTATTTTTAGATAATTCTCAAACTATTAATATTCTTGAGATAAAATAATAAACTAATAAATATAATAATGGAAAAACACCCTTCTCCTCCACTATAAATACCACCACTCACCACCTCATTTCCTCAAAACTCTAATGATTGTAGACCTTTCCAAATTCTGCCCAATACTCTACCCTAGAACATCCCACGTTTCCAGGATCTCTTGGTCTCCTCAAAAGTCCAAAACCTTTTCCCTAAGGAGGTTATCAAAGAGGACAATCCAATCAATAAAATACTCTTCTTTTATCTTTTAGATTCCTTTTCAATTTAATTTATTTTTAAATTATCTACTCATATAACATCATCCAAAGAGAATGTAAATTTCAGTAAGTTGAATATTCTAGAATCATATCATGTTAATTTAAGATCCATTATTAAAATCACCCCTCACTCTTTTTTATTTAAAAAATGGGATCGTCACTCATGATATGTTAATTTACCGATTTCACGGGTGATGCACTTTCATTTTACTTTAATGACTTGATCACCATTGTTAACACCATTAATTGGTTCAAAACAGATTTAAATTTTTATTTTATAACCCTCTTTTTATTATTTAACTAACTTATATACATAATACTAAATGATAAAATAAAATTAGGTCGTTGTGATCAAAAAAATCGTCAAAAGTAACCTAAAATGACCATAGTTAAATTTTATATTTTACTTCATCCTAATTCCATATAAAAAATAAATTATAAGATCATTTAAAACTATAAAAAACATTAATAACATATAATATCAATTCTAGATATTTATCCCAATTTTTTATTAACTTCCATTCATATATGCAAATGAGATGATCAATAAAATTAAAAAAATAACAACTCTTGAACAATGAAATTAAACTCTATAAATCATAAAAAGGCCCATAAAAGAATGTAATAAGACCATAATTAATAAAATTAATATATAAAAGCTTCTTAGAATTTCTATTAATTAATCTAATATCTTTATATATGATATTAAATTGAATAATTAATTTGAAAACTAGGTAAGTGGAATTATTGAACCCAATACTCTTTCTTTTATTTTTCCCTCTTCATCCCCATTTTCATTGTGGTTATTTATTACAAATAATTTCCTCATAACTATATTACATTTTTCTGATATAAATGTGTTCTACTTGAGTTTATAAAAAATACAATGTTTTCTAAAATATATGTTCTTTCAAAATAATACACCTTTTACTCCTCATGATTATTTTTTCTTCACTCAAGGTTGAGGATAATTATAAAAATTATGTTATAGAATCTTTAATTTGGGAACCAATTGATTATTAATTTAAGATATATGAAATTAAACCCATTCCTTTCCACATGTTATTTTATGTTCACGATTGATATATGTTCTATTTGTCATGAATGATAATGTAAATGTTATGATGTTATTGGTGAGCCCAGAATTATATAGAGCAATAAAAATTTAAGGATGTGATGGGTGTGTCTTGAATAATATAGCACACCAATGCATTGGTTAATGAGATTTATCTCATGATAATAGTTATATATACATGAGAATTATTCAGTTTTTATTCACAACTATGTCTGGTAGTATACCATTAAGACATCATGTTTCAGTTTTATGTAATGCCACATTTCAAGCCATTTCTAAATAATTTCTATCATGATTATGATCATATTATTCTGTTATCAGGATAAATATTATTCTCACACCACGGTATATTGTTTCCTTTTCTTATCTATCCTATTATTTGGATTTTATCTCAGCCATTTTTTATGTATATCCTTAGGTGATTACCTATACTAAGGATAAAGTGAATCCCTCTATGAATCATGAGAAAAAAATAAATTAAATAAATGTTCATATTTTTCTTTGTAAAGGTTTTGTATGGTCCTAATTTTATAAAGATACTAAACATTTATATCCTAGTCATTTAATGATTATATGTTATTATCATTTAAAATATTCAATAGTATTTTAAGAAAAATAAAGGTCTCTTAGGTAGGTATCAAAGAACAGTTTATCTTGTTTTGGATTTAGGATTAGTGAACCTTAGAGAAAACCCATATCATGAGACCAAGTATACATAATCACCAAAGAAGATTTGTTTTTCAATATTCTAAATAGCGGGATCCCATAAGACATGCCTTTAGAGTTAATTTTATAAAGTTATAACTTATTTATGACTTATTGAATTATGTTTTGTTCTATCCTTTTCTATTTTAGGAAATGGTGGGAACCAGAAGAAACAAGGATAACATCTTGTGCGATAGACAATGGCCACTGAAATTTAGTGGATATTTTGATCCACTAGTCACAAAATAGTGGGTCAAATCAATGGATAAGATCTTTTGTATGCTTTATGGTTTTGACATAGAGAAGTTGAATCTTTTTGTTTATTTAATAGAAGTAGAGGAGGATAAATGGTGGGACTTGATTAAGAAATCCAAGAAGAGGGATGAAATTTAATATATTTAGTTGGAAGAAATTAAGATACTTTTATCATAAAAAGTATTTCCCTCGAACTCTTTGAACAAGGATAGAGAGATAATTCATTATTTTAAACCAAAAAGGAATAAAAATATTTCATATATTATGAATAAAATTTCACAATGCATTCAAGGTATGATTTTGGTATTTTATCAACAAATATAGAAAAATTTGATAGATTCCTTAGTGGTTTGAAATGACAACTTCAAAAGTCTCTCGCAATTCAGGCACTAGGAGTTATGAAGAAGTTGTTCAATGAACTCTCAAAGTGGAGATGATGTTTTGAGAATGGTCCCATGGTTATGTTGATAGGAAAAAAGATGGATATTCAATTCTAAGGATCTAAAGATAAAGGTGGAAAGGAAAATCAATCACCCACATGTCAAAAAATGTGATAAGAAGCATCATGGGAACTACTTCAGGGGGATGAGGAAATGATTCGAGTGTGGGGGAGAAGGCCACCAATATAACATGTTCTGAAAACACCTAGGGAAGAAGGATAATGTGGTGGAATAAAGGAGAGCACCACCCATGGTACAATGCTACAACTATAAGGGGAAACATCACTATGAAAGCCACTTCACTAAACCTCGGTTCCTTGAGGGTAATCTGTGCCAGTATAGACCAAAGATAAATTGGAAAGGAAAGGCTTATAAAATCACTACTAATAATGTGGAGCAAGAAAATGAAATTGTACAAGGTACACTTACAATTCACAGAATAATGAAATAAATATTCATTTGATTTGGGTTTTACACATTCCATTATATCATGAAATACTTATAGAACTTTTGAATCGAAGAACCATTTTGTTGAACTAGAGATATCCATATAAACTCCTAGTGGTGAAATCAATGTAACCCAAGTATCGTAATATTCTCCTCTTGTTTTATTTGGGAATATTCTCCTAGCGAATCTCACGATACATCCCTTGGTGGAATACGATGCTAATCGCGGGAAGGATAAGATATCATGATATAGAGTACATATAAACTGTCTGGAAAATAAAATATCTTATAATACCATGAACCATCCCATGCTCTTCTAACAATTCTTGGAAGATCATGAATCTCCTTTTAAAAATCCTTCAATGGTGCGGGTGATGATTCCTTATAAAGAAGCATACCTCACATAAATGGTTGAGTTGAAGGAAGATATCAACTTTGGAAAAATTCTTATCTTGAGGGAACACAATGATGAATTTCGTAAATATTTTCCTTGTATTCCCTTGGATTGTGAGGTAGTGTTATCAATAGAAATTAAAAAAGGAGCTAATCTTATTTCAATGTGTCCCTATAGGTTTACTCCTATCGAACTAGAGGACTTAGAGAAGTAGCTGCAAGAGCATTGGGAAAAAGGGTTCATACTCCCTAGTTCATCACCTTGGGGTGCACTTGTTCTATTTTATAATAAGCTAAATAGATCAATACAGTTCTGTATTGATTATTGAGAACTGAATAAGATCGAAATAATGAACAATTATCCTCATCCATGGATTGATGATTTGTTCGATCACCTACAAGGTCATCCGTACTTCTCAAAAGTTTATCATTGTTCTGTATATAATTAGTTAATGGTAAATAAAGAAGATATTTAGAATACTACATTCTATAAAAGGTTTGAGAACTTTGTGTTTTGGTGATTCCCTTCATACATACTAATTCTAATATAAACATCATGGATTTGAGGAATATAGTCTTTAGACATTACCTTGAATTTTTTTGGTAGTGTTTATCGATGATATTCCCATCTACTACATGATCAAGGATGACCGTGAAGAATATATAAGGCATATATTGGTGAAATTATGGAAGGAAATGTTGTATGACAATTTCATCATGTGTTACCTTTGGATATAGTTAGTCATATTATTGGGACATGTGATCACAAGTGATGGATTTTCTATGGTCCCTTTAAAGAAAAAGACAATTGGAGAATGGACTAGACCCCATACTATTATAGAAATCCATATATTTCTTCGATTATATGGGTTCTATAGAATTTTTATGAGATATTTTTCACAATTTTCAATCCCTCTAACAATGTTAACAAGAAAAGGGGTAATGTGTGTTAAAACAGAAGAATGAAAAGAATTATTTAAGGAGCTAATGATAAGGCTGATCACTATACCTGTACTCACATTACTAAAATTTGGAGAAAGGTTTATTATATACAGTGATGCATAAAATAATGGATTAGTTTATGTACTCATGACAAATGATAATTCCATATCCTATGCCTCACATTAGTTGAAAATCCATGAGAATTACTCTCTAACAAATGATCTGGATCTAGAAACTAGGAATTTTCCTTGAAAACCAGGTCTCACTACATCTATGGTGAGAAGTGTGATATATTTACCGATAATGGGATTCTAAAGAATATATTCACAAAATAGGATCTCAACATTCTTTAATGGATATGTTTATAGATAATAAAAGAGAGTTATTTCTCTATTCAAAATCATCCTTGAAAGGAATACAAGGTGGATGATGCTAGCAGTTGAAAAGAACATGATGCTTTATCCATGATGTGTATTGGAAAGACTATATCTTATTGGACATGAAGAAGATAGTTTGGGAAAAAACAATGGTATGGAATACATCATGCCTCGCCCAAATGATTTCCCAAGCATCCATCCAAGTGAATATTAAGTATGTGAAAATGGATGATCTAGGGTTACCAAATAAATTGAATGCAGTAAAGGATGGGAAGCTATAAGTGTTTCATATTGACGATGATGGTGTCATTAGTTTGGGAATGAGGCTCTCTATTCCTTCATCACCTGGGATAAAGAATAAGAAATTGGAAAATGCAAAAAGTTCAACATTCTCTATCCATCCTGGGAGTACCAAGATGTATTTTAATATTTTAGAGTACTTCTGGTGGGACAACATGAAGAAGGAGATTGTAGAGTATATGTCAAGGTTCTTGATAAGTCAGCAAGTTAAAGCAAAGAGAAATATTTTCAAAGAGATTGTGAAACCATTTATTATACCCATGTATAAATGAGAGAATGTCATTATAGACCCTATCACTGGTCTTCTGAAGGCATCCAATTGAAAAAATGTGATATGGGTTGTGGTTGACCTAATCACCAAGACTTCCCACATTATCACTATTTTTTGAGATATCATGCTTTGAAAACATTCCATGATATATGTGAAGGAAGTAATGAGAATTCATGGGGTTTAAACCTCAATTGTCTCTGATTTTGATCATAGTTTCCCCTCAAAATTCTAGAGGAGTCTTCAACATGATTTGAGTACTGATATAAATTTCTACACAACCTATCACCATGAAACTTGTGGTCAATATGAAAGAAATATTCAGACACTCAATGATATGATAAAATCTTTCTATTTATAATTAAAAGATATATGGGATCAAAATATTCCATTGGTTGAGTTCTAATACAATAATAGCTTCCAATTGAGTATTCAGATGTCTCTATATGAAGCCATATATAGAAATAAATATAGAAATCCAACTTGTTTGGATGAAATTTTTGAAATAATGCTACATCTACCTGATCTTGTGAGATATATGGAAGAGAAGTTTCAATCCATACAAAAAATATCAAAGATTCAAAGAGTCAGAAAAATTGAAATGATGACAACCCTCGATGGTCCTTGGAGTTCGACTTTGTAGATGAATTCTTCCAACAAATATCTCAATGTTAGATAGTCACACGGTTTGGAATGAAAGGGAAGTTAAGCCTAAGGTACATTGGCCCCTATGATATCCTTGATCACATTGGATATGTGGCCAATCGGTATTCCATTCCACCAAATATGGATCAAGTTCATGATGTTTTCCACATATCATTCCTAAGGAATTACATACCAGATCACTCGAAAGTACTGAACTCAGAGGTGGTACAGCTGGAAGATGATATCTCTTATGAGGAGTGGCCAGTAAAGATTCTAGACCAAAGAGACAAGGTTCTACAAAACAAGACATCCCAACTTGTCAAAGTGTTTTATAGGAACCATGTGTTGGAATATGTAACTTGGGAACCGGAGGAGGTGATGAAGAAGGAGTACGCTCAGCTGTTTATGTGAAACAACATTTTTGCGGAAAATTTTCAAAAGGAGGGGGAAATATAATGAAAGAAACATTTATCTATTGATTTTATCCCTTATTATATTAATTTCATATAGTATAAATCTCATAATATTACTTATATACCATAATAAAAATATTATAAATGTCAAATTAATGAAATAAGAAGTATTTCTAGAAGTTAAGGAACCAATACCAATGAAATTGTAACATTACAATAGGAATAGTAATATTAACCATATGAATAGTAAATCAAACAAATGAATATTAAAATCACCAATGAATGTTTAAATAAAATGTATTTATCTTATAAATAATATAATTTTATAATTATATCACAATCTAAGAAAATAACTGTTTTTAAAATTATTAATTAATTGTTGGCATTTTTTTAAGTCATAAATATTTAATTAAAAATTTATGAGTAATTTAACAATTAAATGAAAATTTATTTTCATATAATTCATAAATAAATTAATATTTTTATGTCTTATGATTTTATGATAAATTTTAGGAGACATTAAGTTGTTTTTCAAAGCAATATAAAATCAGTTATAATTATAAGTTCTACATTTTCCAAGAAGTTGATCATTTAAATTAAAAAATAAAATTACTAATATTTTCAATTTTTTTAATAAAATGATGTTCGTTTTTTAATTTTACATGTTCATAAATGTGTATTGATTTTTTTTTTGTATTTTTTTAAAATACATGAATTTTTTATGAATAGTAAATACCATATTATACAATAAATGCTAAATACATGAACTATAGAGTCCTAGATTACGTAAGGCTAATGTGATTCAAAAATCATGAAATATAATTCATTAGATTAATATATTTATATTTAATTAACAAAATATTTATGGTCTTCAGCTAAAATAAGGAACAAATGTATATAATAATGAGAAAACACCCCTCTAATCCACTATAAATTCCACCCCACCACCTCATTTCCTCCCACCTCTCATGATTTAACCTTTCTAAAATTCTGCCTAATACGCTTCCTTACCCCTACCCCACGTCATGGAGCTCTAATTTTTACCAAAATACCAAAACCTTTTACCTAAGGAGCTTCTCAATGAGGATAAATCCTAGAGATAAAATAGTCTTCATCTTTCTTTTAGATTTCTTTTTCAATTTCATTTCTTTTCACTTTCTCCCCTCACCTACCATCATCCAGATGGAATGATAAATCTAGTAAATTGAATACAATAGAATTATATCATGTTATTGTATGATCCATCATTATAAACATCCGTCTCTTCTCTGCTTTCTCTCATTTATTTTAAAAATGAAATCATCACCCGTGATGTGTTAATTTACTGAAATCATGGGTGATACACTAGCATTTTACATTAACAACTTCAAGGATGATAAAAAAACAATAAAATGGTTTAAAACATATTTCTATTATTTTTTTATAACCCTCTTTCTATTCTATAACTAACTTATATACATAATAATAAATGATAGAATATAATGAGGTCATTTTGATCAAAAAAATGACAAAATTTAACTAAAATTATCGTCATTAACTTTTATCTAATAATTCATACTCATACCATGTAAAAAATTAATTGTAAGTTATTTTAAAATTATTTATGAAAATAAATAACATATATTGATAATTTGGGATATTTATCCGCATTTTACATGAACTACCATTCATATATGAAAATGAACCGATCATGAAAACTAAGAAAACAAACACTCCCAAACGACAAAAGAAAACAATATATCTCATCCAAAGGCCTATAAAATAACTAAAAATGACTATAATGAATCTAATTGATTTATAAAATATTTTTAATTTTTGATTAATTAATCTAATTTGATTATATATTACATTAAAGTGAATAAATAATTCATAACGAGGGTAAGGGGAATTCTCGAACCCGACTCTCATTCATTGGGGTTTCCCAGATTCACTCCATTTTTAGTGTGGTTATTACTTAAAAATAATGTCCTAATTATTATATTACCTTTTCGGGGATATAATATTTTTCTTCTTATGTTTAAAACAAACACAATTTTTTTTCCAAAACAACCCTTCTTAAAAAAACACCTTTTACTTCTCGAGGTCGTATCTTCTTCACTCAAGGTTAAGGATTTTTATATCAATTATGTTATTCCCTATTTCATTTGGGACACTAAATTTTATGAATTTATGATTTATGAAATGAAAACCAATCACTTACATGTGTCATTTTATGTTGAATATTGATATATTTTCTATATGTCATGCATGATAATTTGAATATTATGATGTGATGGGTGTGCCCAGAATTATATAGCACAATATAAATGTTATGAAGTGATGGGTACACTCAGAATTATACAGTGATCCAATTAATTAGGAAATGTGACATATGTTATGAATAATTATAAATATACAAGAACATGATACTATCATTTTTCAAAAGTATGTGTGATTGTTAACCACTACGACATGATGTTTCATTTTTATTAATTTCCACATTTCAATCCTTTTAGAATTTCTTACTCTCATTATTATGATATAATTAATTTATTATGATGATAAATATTATTCCCACAAAATGTTATATTGTTTCATGTTCTTATGTATCCTCTTACTATTATTTTAGCTCACCCCTTTTTGATGTATAACCTCATGTTATTACCTGTACTAAGGATTTTGTGAAGACCTCTATGAAGCTAGGGGAGAAGGAATTAAATAAATATTTATTAATGTCTTTTTAAAATATATGTATGTTCCTTATTTTTACAAGACATTAACCCTTTGAATCATGCTCATGTAATTCTTATATGTTTTTCATCATTAAAATTATGTAATACTATTGTACGAAAACGAAAGGTAGCTATAATTTCTATCTCAGGATCAATAATTATATCTCCATATCCACTCATTGTTCATGAGGGAAATATTTATCCAAGAAAATTTCAATAAAATATATACATTCCATGATTGAAATTTCGTCCTCATAGTTTTTTTTTGAATTAATGACCACAATTTATAAACATCTCCTGGGAGATGATATACTTCCATGATAAACTTCTCTCATTCATTACTTCCTAAATCTAGAAATATCTTCTCTAAGGAACTTACCCTATTTCTACCTTCAAATGCATTTTTATTCTCAACTAATTGTGGATTATATTTTTTCATAAAGTTATTTAACATTTCTTCTCCATGTTTTGGATTAGGGGTCTTTATATAGGTAAGGTTATTGTTCACGAGCTGAGACAGATTTCCTAGTATATTTATAAGTTTCTCAGGATGAGTCGAAGATCCAATACCAAAATCATTATATTTTATAAGATGGAAATACCTACATTGTATTATATTATTGATTCGACTCCCATTCCTTCACTATGAACAGTTTTCTAATTAATGGCATACACTTTATTATGTTATGAATCAAAATGTATATTCTCAAACTATAAAAAAACTTAACATAAATTGAAATTTTATACATGGTTAATATCATAATCATATAAATGGTTTCTTTGGGGACATATTTACTTGTAAATCCTTTATAATGTTTTGTAATGAATGAGTGAATTATAATAATAATATCCTCGAGGAGTGTCAAAGAAGGTGTGTAGTAAGGCCAGCTGTTGTGTACCAGGTTACCCTGAGTTATGGTCGGGGCACCTTGTTGGTGTTGTTAACACAATGTACATCTATTTTATAACCATTTCCACTTGTAGTATCCAGAAGGTGATGTATTTCTAGGAAGATACAAAAAATCTATACCTTATCAAAATTATTGTATGTTCTTTTATTCTCATTCTCAATGTAAATATTAGGGTTATGTTCCCTAATCTATCATTTATAAATATAGTTCCCAAAGTTTCAACTACACTTCCTCTGATACCAACTATAAATTCCCCATAACCTAGTATCCCGGATCTGGTTCCATAATTTATTATATTGATAAGATTAAAATGAATTCATATCCTGAATTACAAAATAGTTTAGTAATTATACTAACAAGATTACATGCATTAAATTTTCATTACAACATAAAAATAAAATGTAACCTTGAAAATGCATTGTTAACACCAAAACAATTTATGATTATTATTGAATCTCATTCATATTAAACATATTTTCGTCCTGGGGAAAAAATAAAACTTAAGAAAATTGTGAGCACAAATGCTTAGTAAGGGTAAGAAATACAATGGAATATTTCATTAAAAACATATATAGAATGGAATATTGAATAAGTAAGACAAATTCCAGTAAAACATAAATTATAAAATAAAAAGAAAGAAATAAAATATGATTTAATAATGGAATAATAAAACTTAACAATTAATATTCTACTAGATAAATAATCACATGGAATATTACATACTAGTTTCATAATGACGGTAATGCATAATGATGTATATCTAAAACATACATTCAATTATTCATGTTAAGAATATATTATTTTCAAGGATTCATTAAAATAATATATTATTTTCAAGGCTTCATGGAAATAATCTAATAAATGGTTCTGGCCTCGGCCAAAACCATATCTAGTTTGACTCATGCGATATACTGATACATCAAGGTACTATAGCAGGCCCCACCCATCACATAAAAATTCCATTTAATTTCACATATGAATGGGGATAAATATAAACAATATACTAAAATGGAATATAAGTATCTTTCCCCAATCTGTAAACATAATCACTAACCATTCATAGTATTACAGTGAATTGTATCATGATAGCAATCCATAGTAAAATTGATTATAAAACATTTTATAAAATATGGTGGATAGAAAAAAGAAGAGATAAAAGTAATTAAATTATAAAATTCAACCTAGTTTTTGAAATATATGAAAATAATCGTAAAAAAATCATCGATGATTTATTGATAGAAAGACAGGTTTTTTACTTTTAAAAGAAGAGTTAGTTTTGAAAAATCACTTGTACTTGTCACGGTAGTTTTTTTAAAACTATAAATGGACAAATATATATTTTCATGAGTGAATTCTTGATTTTATAAAAATAATGGTGTCATAACATAGATTATGGATCAGATATTAAAATGGGAAAGAATTCGACATGTTCCCTTTAATTGGGCTTACGTATTGGGAAGAAATGAGAAGGGAACATTGTAAAAATATTAATATCCAACCAAATAATAAAGAGCTGATCTAGTTATATGCTTTTGGAATATATACATTTACTTTAGAATAAATATATAAAATTAATAAATAATGACACTTGTGTATTTTAAAAGAAAGTATAACCTGAATGAAAATGGAGGTTCGGGTAGAAAACCCTTACAAATTGTAAATAATCAAACCACATTATTTTGGGGTGTGTTCTTTTCAGGGTTTTCGAGGTCGGTTTATCATGGGTTTCCTTGTAAAAAATAAATAATAATCAATAATTGATAACACATACACATATATATTTAGGTATTTATTAACAATTATATTTAAATCAAAATATCCAATTATTTTAGTAAAGCGAAAAGAATACTCATCATCCAAAAGGCAGTGAATTGACACACAACTCAAGGTGATTTGATTATTTAAGAATTAAAAAAAACATATTTTAGGATTAATATACAATAAATACAACAATGTTTCATTATATATATGATAATTTATTTTTCATGAGTTTTTTTATATAAGGTGATGATAAATTATAATTGAGAAGAAATTTAAAAGAGAAGAAAAATGAATCGATCATCTGGAATCTTTTATCCTTGAGAATCGACGTTTGCTGTTGGAAGTGGATTTTTTGTGATTCCGGACGAACTAGAATGTGTCAAGGGATGTGGAGACAGAAAATTGGTAGAATATACTCATGGAAGAAGGTTTAAGGAGTTAAAATATTGTGAAAGGAGGATCCTGATTTTATAAATGAGGTGAGGGGAAAATTATTAATTGCTTAAAATATTAAGATATATTATGTCTAAAAAATGGTTAAAGACTTTTAAAAAAGTAATAAATATGAGGGAATCACAATTTATATATAATATTATCATTTTATTACTTTTTAAATAATTTTGAAATTTTAAAATATTTTAATAAAATATTTTAATCACGAGAAATAATTTATGCCTAATTAAACACTATTCATAACCATGACTTTAAACACAACAAAAATAAGATTAAAATTAGAATTAGATGTTTTTATTATATCCTTAAAATATCAAATTAATATAGATAAATATTGAATTGACCTAAAAATTTAAAAATATATTTATTTTATTATTTTTAATATCATTAATTTGATTTTTTCATTAATAAAATAATATCGAATCATAATTGTTAAACCCATTTAGGAAATTATTTAATCCCTAAAAATTAAAAAAAAATAATTACCAAGTTAAATTTCTTATCTCTAAATACACTATATATTTTGGAAAAAATCTCCAATTAAACCCCTCAATAAAATATTATATATTTTAAAAATACAATGTAATAACATAACTTCATATTAATAAATAAAACTATAATGTTCTTAATGTGATTCATGTGGGTCCAATATGAACCAAATTCTAATCAAATAGAGATAATGGTTGACATTTTCTTATATAAGTTTTTTTCCCAAAATATGGGCCATATAATAATTTTTTTAATTTTAATTAATGATAAAATATTTATATTTATTATTCTGGAAAAACAACTGCATCAGTGTTTCATAAGCATCAATGTTAACTATTTAATATATAAAAAATAAAAATAAATTCATTTGGTTCAAAATAAAATTCCTTATTTCTTCATTATGTATATTCACACATATACATAATAAGACAACTTCATAAATTGGTTGTTTTTTATTTTTGTGGCATGTATATGCATTGCACAAGAATTCAGATAAGATTAAAATGATAAAACTATAAAATTCCAAATTACAATAAAAACATCAGGTATACATAATAATTAATATAAATGTTGTAACAATAATTTTTATCTTTTAATTATTATTTTCAATGGAATGAAAATTGACTTTGTCAGTATGGCCCATGAACACTGTCAACAATGAAAATGATTCTTTTATACTTATTAAGAAAATTATAATTTATATTCTCTAAATTATTTATATAAAAAAAGTTTATTTATTCAATGTGTATAATTCAAAAATGAACTCCATTTTATGAAAATAATTTTTTTTAATGTGAGAAATTATATTTTCAATTAAAATCTTTATTTATTCGAACATACTAATTTTAAAATTATAATTGGTTTTATGACACTTTGAAAAATAAACTAAACTGTCATTATCTTAAAATAATAATATATCAAAGTATTAACTTTTTTCTTTATTATAAAATTACACATTATTTTGAATCGTTATATTAATTATATAATTATAAATAAACATTTTTATTTTATAAAAATATTATTACCCAATTAATAATTTCTAAAACATTTATTAAATATGATATAATTATATTATACATTCATTTATAAGATGAATAAATTTTATTTATACACTCATGGGTGAGTTTAATATATATTTAGTTGATTTCATATTCAAGAGGGTCATATTACTGTTCATAATGGTATCATTTAATAGTTCCAAGACTTTACTTTAGCATGGAAAGTATAACACAAGAAATAACCACAGTGAATATTCAATGTAACCGGTGTCCTCATACATACAAGTTTTTACCCTCAGGAAAGCTGAAACGAAACCCTTAGGAGACTTCTCTCAATCATAAAATTTTTTTCCCTCAGGCATACAAGATGTCTCCCAGAGGCATAGAAGCTACTGCCCACAAGAATAAGAAATGTTACCCTCAGGCTAACAAACACTTCCCTCAGGATAAAAAGAATACTTCCCTCAGTTATTCCATAAGAAATAAAGTAACCGGAACGATCCCAATATACTCACAAGCAATTTTATATATGTTCCCTCTCATGAAACTCAACACATGCTTATAATCATGGCATACCCACATGTATCATGGCCTAATGGCTAAAAAAGGGATACGCACCCATGGGGTGGCCCTAGATCCAAGCAATGATCCCAAACAACAGTTTATATTTACCATTAGATTATCTATGAAATTCTAGATATCTTATAACCTAAGGCCTCATGCACACGACACCCCGAACATGGGATCATTGTAACGCCCCGACCCCAGCTACCCAGAGTCGGTGCATTACTTCGTAACATTGGCATGATCACAAAAGATCACGTCTCGAAAGACCGATTAGTTTAGTAGCCTTGGAAACACTAGATACATTCGTAAACGTTACATAACATCATAATGTGAAAAACTACAATAACAAAGTCTCCATAGTCCACTCTCATATCCTCTTCTGACAATCCCTGCAGTTCATTCATGAAATACTTCTTCACATCCTGGAAAATATTAAAACATTGAAAGGGGTGAGCTCAGATGCTCAGTAAGGATAACAATATTGCAGAAGCCTTTATAAATAAACATAAAAATTTAAGGAAATGTATAACTAAAACAAAAGACTTTTAAACTTCAACATCAACATAATATGGCAAAAGTAAAATGAGATAATGTCATTTACTTCTTCACATGGATATTCTACTGGTCGAATAATCACATGAAATATCATTAACCACTTTCATAATGAGGGAATGTATAATGCCATACATTCTGAAACATTTTGTCAAGGCCTTGGCCAAGACGTCTAAAATGATTAAGGCCTCGGCCAAAACCATAAATCAAATTGGGAAAGGGCCTCAGCCAATTCCACATCTAGTTGTCTCATGAGACCTACCGATGCATCGAGGAGCTATAGCGGGCTCCACCCGTCACTTATTAAGTCCAATACATTCCTCATATGAATAGGTTTAAACATATCATAAACCATAACATAATCGTATCACATAAAACATGCATAAAGGAAACATAACATTTCCACATTTCAATCACAAGATATCAATACAACACATTGAAATAATAAAAATGCTTTCAAAACCATTTTCAATACCAAAATAAAAGAAAGTTAAAACTTTGTATTTATTTTTCTTTAAAAAAGTGATGGCTTGTAGAGGAAGCCGAAACTCATATAATGGTCACGGTGGCGGAGAAGTCGTTGTCGCCGAATATGTACGGAAAGAAAAACATTCCTTTTTTTCGTTTAGTAAAACGCTTCGTATAAAAAATATTCCTTTTGAATAAACGTAAAAGTCAAAGGGGTTTATACACCGTAGAAAAGAAAGTTGTGTATAAAACCAAATATGCCTCAATGAAAGGAGATTGAGACGAAGTCCTTAAAAAGATCATTTTTAAAATAAAATAGATCTATTATGTTTATTCACTATAGGTACACATAAAGAAAGTAAAAATACAAAATAAGACATAATAATATCATGACATAATTTGAAAGTAGGAGATTAACCCAAAGAATGGAAGTTGGGTTACGAAATTCCCTTACCTTGCGTCTTGTCCTGACTCGACCGTTCTTTAACCTCATGAATAATAAACTAGAGTTAATTTATATTTACTTAAGAACCTTATTCATGTTCATTATTCCATTTATATTACTTATTACAATGTTATGAACATTATTTAATTATTTAAGTTAATAACGGTCGTTTTGTCGATCTTTGGTACTTGAGTCAAAAATAAACTTCTTAAAATTACAAGTTGTTCATGAAGTGAAATATCCATTATATCCAGAATTATATTCATGATGTAGATATCATATATATCATATATATACAGTATATACATTCATTCATAATGTCACGTAACATTTAGAGGTAAGAAATGAAATGCACCGTTCATGGAGACGGTAAGCCGTACGTACGCATGAACGCTACATTCATTTCTATTTCATATTTAATGGAATGAAATCATAATTATATAAATTTATAATATAATTACAGTATAATATAGTGTATAATACCATTTACTCCATCCTTTATACATCCCACATATGGCATTAACGATTCAAATCACTTTGAGGGGTAGTCCGCACTTCCTAAAATGAAATTATCGCGTTTTACCCATAATGGAAATCATAAAGTATGCCATAAATGAGAAATACAGAATCATAAGTAAAACATAAACATATTATTTATCATATATAAAAATAGTGACATCTTAATGGCCACCTTTGAAGGTGTTATATGATTGTTGAACAATCATCGTTTCGTGAGGCAGAAATTCGCCATCCACAAAAACCGTATGTTCTTTAACCATTAGATGTAGGTGTGTGTAAGTGTAGCTAGAATCCTTATTATAAAAAAATCCTAGTATATTTAGTATACTGGTTTTGTTACAAAATAAATTAATAAAAAGATTTTAGGGGGTTGGAGAAGAAAAATAAAACAAAACAACATTAGAAAAAACATTACCTCAAAATCGGGTAACTCTTTTTGATTTGAGCCAAATGCTTCCTTGGGAAGAGTTCTGACCAAAGTAAGGCTTCTAGGAGTAAGAGGGGGAAGTTGGGAGAGTATTTTGGAAGAGGTTGGCAGAGCCAAATGGCTTGAAAGTCTAAATGATGTGGGAGAGGTGGGGGCCTTTTATAAGTGGAGAGGAGGGGCACTTTTGGAAAGATTGAAATGTTACATTATTTCACAATGCTTTTAGGATTATAAAGGTCCCACACTTATATAATTCGAGGCTATGGTGATAAGGTTTCGAAATCTCCTCATCCAATAGGCTTTGGACAAGTGTAAGCCTTGGATTTTGCATTATCTTCTCATTTTATTTAAATCGTTAAATAATGAGGTCATCGCTGCATCATAATGATGTCATAAATAATTTAATTTATTTAATGTCTAAAATTTATAAAAAAAATACTATGATGTAGGAAATCTTTTTAGATTTATAATGAATATTTATAGTCAAAATTTGGACTTGTTTAACCCCACTTAAAAACTGTTTTAGTAAAACAACTCATGTTTGTGTCAATTTAATTTTAACATTAAATAAATATATATTAATGTCATTTTCCAACTAAAGTGGCTCCATGGGGTACCCAAGTTGACCCATGGGTTGTCTTGGTCGGCCATGACTCATCCAATAGGAGTAGGACAAGTGTCAAGCCCATCTCATATTATTAAAACATTATTTTTACCTTAAACTACACTAATTACCTCTAATCGCGATTAAGAACTTAAAAGTTACTATTCACCAAAAAATTATTTTAATCTCATTGAACCACATTTTACTTCTTAATGACAACCATGTATGTCGGATTTTTGAAAATCAAATCACAGAGGTGGTAATATTTCATTTAAACGAAAAATCAGTTATTTAACTACCACTTAGTGGTTTCACTATTCATCAAAAATTGATGTTTTTCAGAATAAGGCCAAAATTTCACCCTAAGCTATAATTGATATTCCGAATTCAAAAATGATGTCTATTTTACAAAATTCCAAACATATAAGTTGCATCAATTAATTTTATAATTAATTCCCGCTGTTACGACAAATAGCGTGTTTTTAAGAAACAATTTATATTAAAAGATTGGCAATTGTTTATGTCCAATTTCAATGTTAAATTATTTCTAATTACCACCATTGGATAAAATGGTAAAAATATATACTAATTATACCTTAAAACCACTAAATAGTATAACTTACCACTATAAATTATTTTCATTAAAAAATTTGTTTTAAGTATTTTTCACTATTCATAAAAATTTGGAAGTTCTCGGAAAATTACAAAAAAATTCAACATAGGCTAATTTCAATATTAGGAATACAAAAATGAAGTCCATTTTGAAATATAAAATTTCTATAAATTTAAAAGGTGGTTATTACTATTCATAACGGCTACTTTGATTAGTCGCGGTGTTTTAGAACTCGAAGTTGCGTACAATGCAAGCTATTGCATTATTGAATAAGAAGCGTATCGTGGAAGCTCGGGGTGTTACATTCTCCCCTCCTTCAATAAATTGCGTCCTCGCAATTTGAAATTTTTCTTTGAAAATAAAAGGTTGAAAAGAGAAAATACATTTGTGGAAAACCCACATCGGAAATAAGGTTAATAAAATTTAGTCTTAATAAGAGGGAAATGGAAATAAGAAAGTCACCACCAAATTATGATCTCGATAAGGAGAACATTGGAGGAAATTAGAGACATATAATTGGAGGAAAAACATAAATATTTGTAGGGAGTGATTGAGGTCATCAATCACAATCAACTATCAAATTGAGGGCCTCAAAGCCTTCAATCTATGTTGATTTAAAATATCATCAGTTCAACAAGACATAAGGTATTAGGATAACACATTTTTTTGTTTTAATATCCCTTTACTAAAGTTTAAGAATTAATTTATTCATTGAATATATATTTATGCTTGACAATTAGAGTTTCAACCTTCAACTCATCTTTCACTCAAAAAGATAAAAGAACTCAAAAATATTATGCTTATCCTAATTGTATAAGGTTCCAAATGTTAACACATACCATTTAGATTAGTAAAATTATTTGTAATAACCAGGGACTTCCTGTAGGCTAGTGGTAGGAAATAAAGGCCTGTCGCACTATGATTATGGGTTCGATTCCTGCAGCTTTGTCCGACGCGACGGGTTATGCCCCACCCTGCAGGTTGTCCTTTTCATAAAACTATAGTATTCCAAGAATAATCTCCAGAAAATTTTTAACCTTAAATTTACTATCCAAGGTTCAACTTAATCCACTCCAACCTTTATAGTTATCCAAAATACCTCTGTCCAGACTTTCTCTAAAAGGTCTCTTAATTCCAAAATCAATTTATCAGATTCCCCAAACAAAGATTACTTTCTCTTATTGTCACATACTAAAAATATGATTACCTTAATCATATTAAAACCTTACTGAAATCAAAAAGTACTGCAGTACAATCCATACATATATATCACATTATTCTTATAACCAAAATATAATCCTTGAGTCCAAAAGCACCAATACATTAATTATTCCGCTTCAACTGTAGTCACAGCATAAGATTGACCTTGATCCCTTGGCCTTTTCTGAGGTAATTTTCCTTGACGCTTAGGACATTCATTTGCATAATGCCCCATTTCCCTACAATTGTAGCATTCAACTTTGACAGCCTCTTTCTTTCCCTTGCAATCACGAGCCTGGTGACCCTTTTATCCACATTTATAATAAACTCCCATTCCTTTTAGACAAGTACCAGGGTGATTCTTCCCACAATTATCACATAATGGAAAATCCTTCTTTCCCTTTTTCCCTTTATCTGTCTCTTCTTCCACCGTTCTCTTCTTCTATTGCTTTACATTGTTGTCATAAGACTTAGAGAATTCCTTTTCTGTCTTGATAAGACACGAGATAATATCTTCGTATGATGAGAAGGATTATGATACTAAAGCTCAATGGAGAAATGGTTTTAACCCATCAAAGAAACGATCAATCTTACTCCTTGGGTTACGTATATAATCGGCAGCATGCCTCGCTAACCTTGTAAATTTAGCCTCATACTTTGCGACATTCTCATCCTCCTTCTGCCTCAAACTCAGAAATTGCCTTTCCATATCTGCTCGATGGTCACGAGGAAAGTATTTTTCTAAGAAAATCTCTTTGAACTCCCTCTATTCCATATTCGATACGTCATCATCTTCCTTTGTGTTTCGAATCAGCGACCACCACTAATCGGCATCTCCAGTGAGGCGGTAAACTGCCATGACAACCTTCTCCCTTTCACTACTCCCCAAGGCATGGAATATTTTCTCTAAGGAATTTATCCATTGCTCAGATACTATAGGATTTGTACTCCCATTGAAGGTTGGTGGTTGTTGCCTCATGAAGCGGTCTAACATTTATCCTCCACGTTGCGGATCAGGGTGCTCCATACGAGTAAGGTTATTATTCATAACCTGAGTGAGTTGTCCCAGTATGGTAATAAGTTGATCAGCACCAGTTGTATCTCCAGATCCTCAATAATTATCTTGAGCAGGAGGGTAATCCCTACACGGAGTTCGTGCATTGATACGGTTTCCATTCCTTCCACTGGGCGCCATTTCTAAACAATGGCATAAACTAGATTAGTTTATGAATCAAAATACATAATTCCATATTTGTAAAATATTTTACATAAATTGAACTATTTATGGATATAATCCATAATAATAAAAAGAAATTTTTCCTTTGAGGAAGTATATACTCATAACCCTTCATAGTGGTTTGTAACGAAAATGAGAATTATCCTAAGCATATCCCCCGGGAGTGTCGTAACCAAGAGTGCAGCAAGGCCCGTTGTCGTGAAACAGTTCCCGTTCGAGTCTAGCTCAAAGCGGTGTTTTCGGGTTTTACCCCTAGGTACATCTGTGCCAGAGCCGCCTCTACCTGCTCGTATCCAGACAGGGATGTATTGCTCGGAAAACTCATAACATCTCTATAATACCAAAATTGTAGGAAGTTCTTCTATACTAATCCTCAAAGTCTATCTTTGGGCTATGTGCTCCAATCAGAGTTTATCTAAATCTAGCTTCCAAGGTTAGTACTAAAATGCCTCTGCTACCAACTATAACGCCCCGACCCCAGCTACCCAGAGTCGGTGCATTACTTCATAACATTGGCATGATCACAAAAGATCAAGTCTCGAAAGACCGATTAGTTTAGTAGCCTTGGAAACACTAGATACATTCGTAAACGTTACATTACATCATAATGTGAAAAACTACAATAACAAAGTCTCCATAGTCCACTCTCATATCCTCTTCTGACAATCCCTGCAGGTCATTCATAAAATACTTCTTCACATCCTGGAAAATATTAAAACATTGAAAGGGGTGAGCTCAGATGCTCAGTAAGGATAACAATATTGCGGAAGCCTTTATAAATAAACGTAAACATTTAAGGCAATGTATAACTAAAACAAAATACTTTTAAACTTCAACATCAACATAATATGGCAAAAGTAAAATGAGATAATTCCGTTTACTTCTTCACATGGATATTCTACTGGTCGAATAATCACATGAAATATCATTAACCACTTCAATAATGAGGGAATGTATAATTCCATACATTCTGAAACATTTTGTCAAGGCCTCGGCCAAGACGTCTAAAATGATTAAGGCCTCGGCCAAAACCATAAATCAAATTGGGAAAGGGCCTCGGCCAATTCCACTTCTAGTTGTCTCATGAGACCTACCGATGCATCGAGGAGCTATAGCGGGCTCCACCCGTCACTTATTAAGTCCAATACATTCCTCATATGAATAGGTTTAAACATATCATAAACCATAACATAATCGTATCACATAAAACATGCATAAAGGAAACATAACATTTCCACATTTCAATCACAAGATATCAATACAACACATTGAAATAATAAAAACGCTTTCAAAACCATTTTCAATACCAAAATAAAAGAATGTTAAAACTTTGTATTTATTTTTCTTTAAAAAAAGTGATGGCTTGTAGAGGAAGCCGAAACTCATATAATGGTCACGGCGGCAGAGAAGTCGTTGTCGCCGCATATGTATGGAAAGAAAAACATTCCTTTTTTTTCGTTTAGTAAAACGCTTCGTATAAAAAATATTCCTTTTGAATAAACGTAAAAGTCAAAGGGGTTTATACACCGTATAAAAGAAAGTTGTGTATAAAACCAAATATGCCTCAATGAAAGGAGATTGAGACGAAGTCCGTAAGAAGATCATTTTTAAAATAAAATAGATCTATTATATGTATTCACTATAGGTACACATAAAGAAAGTAAAAATACAAAATAAGACATAATAATATCATGACATAATTTGAATGTAGGAGATTAACCCAAAGAATGGAAGTTGGGTTAAGAAATTCCCTTACCTTGCGTCTTGTCCTGACTCGACCGTTCTTTAACCTCATGAATAATAAACTAGAGTTAATTTATATTTACTTAAGAACCTTTTTCATGTTCATTATTCCATTTATATCACTTATTAAAATGTTATGAACATTATTTAATTATTTAAGTTAATAACGGTCGTTTGTCGATCTTTGGTACTTGAGTCAAAAATAAACTTCTTAAAATTACAAGTTGTTCATGTAGTGAAATATCCATTATATCCAGAATTATATTCATGATGTAGATATCATATATATCATATATATACAGTATATACATTCATTGATAATGTCATGTAACATTTAGAGGTAAGAAATGAAATGCACCGTTCATGGAGACGGTAAGCCGTACGTACGCATGAACGCTACTTTCATTTCTATTTCTTATTTAATGGAATGAAATCATAATGATATAAATTTATAATATAATTACAGTATAATATAGTGTTTAATACCATTTACTCCATCCTTTATACATCCCACATATGGCATTAACGATTCAAATCACTTTGAGGGGGCGGTAGTCCGCACTTCCTAAAATGAAATTATCGCGTTTTACCCATAATGGAAATCATAAAGTATGCCATAAATGAGAAATACAGAAGCATAAGTAAAACATAAACATATTATATATCATATATAAAAATAGTGACATCTTAATGACCACCTTTGAAGGTGTTATATGAGTGTTGAACAATCATCGTTTCGTGAGGCAGAAATTCGCCATCCACAAAAACCGTATGTTCTTTAACCATTAGATGTAGGTGTGTGTAAGTGTAGCTAGAATCATTCTTATAACAACATCCTAGTATATTGAGGATACTGGTTTTGTTACAAAAGAAATGAATAAAAATAGTTTAGGGGGTTGGAGAAGAAAAATAAAACAAAACATCATTAGAAAAAACATTACCTCAAAATCGGGTAACTCTTTTTGATTTGAGCCAAATGCTTCCTTGGGAAGAGTTCTGACAAAAGTAAGGCTTCTAGTAGTAAGAGGGGGAAGTAGGTAGAGTATTTGGGCAGAGGTTTGCTGAGCCAAATGGCTTGAAAGTGTAAATGAGGTGGGAGAGGTGGGGGCCTTTTATAAGTGGAGAGGAGGGGCACTTTTGGAAAGATTGAAATGTTACATTATTTCACAATGCTTTTCGGATTCTAAAGGTCCATAACCTATATAATTCGAGTCTAAGGTGATAAGGTTTTGAAATATACTCTTCTAATAGGCTTTGGACAAGTTTATGCCTTGGCTTTTGCATTATCTTCTCATTTTATTTAAATCGTTAAATAATGAGGTCATCGCTGCATCATAATGATGTCATAAATAATTTAATTTATTTAATGTCTAAAAATTATAAAAAAATACTATGATGTAGGAAATCGTTTTATCTTTCTAATGAATATTTATAGTCAAAATTTGGACTTGTGTAACCCCACTTAAAAACTGTTTTAGTAAAACAACTCATGTTTGTGTCAATTTAATTTTAACATTAAATAAATATATATTAATGTCATTTTCCAACTAAAGTGGCTCCATGGGGTCCCCAAGTTGAACCATGGGTTGTCTTGGTCTTCCATGACTCATACAATAAAAGTAGGACAAGTGTAAAGCCCATCTCATATTATTAAAACATTATTTTTACCTTAAACTACACTAATTACCTCTAATCGCGATTAAGAACTTAAAAGTTACTATTCACCAAAAAATTATTTTAATCTCATTGAACCACATTTTACTTCTTAATGACAACCATGTATGTCGGATTTTTGAAAATCAAATCACAGAGGTGGTAATATTTCATTTAAACGAAAAATCAGTTATTTAACTACCACTTAGTGGTTTCACTATTCATCAAAAATTGAAGTTTTTCAGAATAAGGCCAAAATTTCACCCTAAGCTATAATTGATATTCCAAATTCAAAAATGATTTCTATTTTACAAAATTCCAAACATATAATTTGCATCAATTAATTTTATAATTAATTCCCGCTGTTACGACAAATAGCGTGTTTTTAAGAAACAATTTATATTAAAAGATTGGCAATTTTTTATGTCCAATTTCAATGTTAAATTATTTCTAATTACCACCATCGGATAAAATGGTAAAAATATATAATAATTATACCTTAAAACCACTAAATAGTATAACTTATCACTATAAATTATTTTGATTAAAAAAGTTGTTTTATGTATTTTTCACTATTCATAAAAATTTGGAAGTTCTCGGAAAATTACAAAAAAATTCAACATAGGCTAATTTCAATATTAGGAGTACAAAAATGAAGTCCATTTTGAAATATAAAATTTCTATAAATTTAAAAGGTGGTTATTACTATTCATAACGGCTACATTGATTAGTCGCGGTGTTTTAGAACTCGAAGTTGCGTACAATGCAAGCTATTGCATTATTGAATGAGAAGCGTATCGTGGAAGCTCGGGGTGTTACAATCATAGCACAAAGGTACAAAAAATCAACTCAACAGTTGGAAATAAACACCAGACCACCTACCTCTATCTCCAATGATCGATATAAGCGAACAAAGCCTTCTAAAATGACCACAAATGGCATAGATCTGGGATAAACATTTATCTGATCAACCTAAAATAAGTTCCCCTCGTGAAAAAATTTGAATGAATGAATCTAGGACAATGAATCTATTACCCGCGCGGTTCCAACGTGATCGACGGTGGAAGATAAAGATTCCAGGTGTACGGTCAGGAGCTCCTCCTAGCCTTAGCCTCTTCTCACGAGCTCCAAATGATCTTATTGCATCCTCTTTCGAATGAGGAGGATACTTCTAGTTTTAAGTGAAAAAATATGACTACACGGAATGTACTTCTCAAGTACACAGTGTTTACTTTCCTCTTAAACTGTTCTGTTGGTGGCTACTTTCCACCACCAAATAGTTCATCTGTCGACTGATTACACTGCGTGTATTTCTAAGTACACGATGTGTAGTTAGTTATTACATCCTAAACCTCCAAAAAGTCTACACACCTTGTGTTCTCATCCCACACAACCTAAGTACACGACATGTATATGGGAGTACACGATGTATAGTTTTTTTTTACCGACAAACCAACGCGCCCCATATTCTCATCCCACATAACCAAAGTACATGGCATGTATGAAAACGTACACTGTGTGTACCCATAAATTTAGTATTTCCCTACAATTTATTTATTTTCTCAAAAACTATATGGAAAAAGGAAAAGAAGAAACCAGTACCTCAAGAATAAGAATCGGGTTCTAACAATAATAGTTTTGATAGTATCATGTATAGATATGTGGTTCACGTCCATTTTCTGGAAAATTCTTACCAAAAGCCCTGGGAACTCAGTTGGCTATGAGTATGTTGAATCATCCTCAGAGAGATGGGTAGTTTAAATGGATGATACAGACATTGTAAGACATGATGCAGTTTCGTGTAATGTATTCTTGTGGCTCATGGGAGGAATATATACCATTAGTTTATTTCTGGTATAATAAAATCTATCATGCCTCAATACATATGGATCCCATTGAAGCATTTTATGGGCGTCCTTATCATTCTCCACTATGTTGGGTGGAATCATGCAACACATCAACAGTTTGGATGAACCTAGTCCATGAAATGATGGATAATATTCAATTGATAAAAAAGAGGTTGGAGATGGCTTAGATTTGTCAAAACTTGTATATGGATCATTGTATAAGACCGTTCTCCTTTGATTTTAGTGATCGTGTGTTCTTCAGGATCTTTTTAAGGTTTGAACATCATCGATTTGGGATGTAGGTAAAGTTATCCCCTCAATATATTGGCCCTTTAGAGATACTGTAATGGGTTGGATCAGATTGACATTAGTTTTCACTTCCCCCAAATATTATTAAAGCGCATAATGTGTTCCACAGGTCTCAATTGAAAAATCCTCAGCCTGATCCTGCCCATGTGATCAGATGGGATCATGTTGAACTAGATTCAGCTGCTTTGTTGGTACATATCCCGGTGTGAATTGTTGACAGGAAAGAGAATGTAATACATGGAAGAATAATCAGTCTAGTACGGGTTTTATGCTAGCATTGTTATATTCAGGAAGAGACCTGGGAACACGAGATGGAAATGAACAAGAAATCGCTTGCACTATTTTTGTTCAAAAATGGATTTCTTCTTTCTGAGGACGGAATGTCCAATAGTTGGGAGAATTTAGTACACCTGGTTTTTGATATATAGCACTTACTTTGATTTTTTTATGTTTATAATGTTTAATGGTGAAGTATGGGAGAGTTGGGTGAACTTTAGATATGTTTTTTTTGAAAAATTGGATGTACACGGGCTACACACAGTTTGTCTAAACCGTATTGAAATCCTAGAAGAAACCATTCACAATTAAATATTTGAGGTAGTAGCATTATCATAGTGTGTGTATGGTTAGGTAGACCATGTAAGGGTTCCCGTAAGGCAGTAGCTAACACCTGTTTAGTGCATAGTTTTTTTAATTGTTCGAACGAACCATGCACAAAGATAAAGTTAGATCCTAAAAAATAGAATCTCACTCATTTTTTCTATAACTCCCTCATTGTTACTCTTTGGTGGCCCTAACATAGGATTAATTACTCTTGACGGTTAGATAACCTCTCCCATGATTTTGGGAATCAATTTGAAGCCCTCCCTTAAAGTTTTTGAGCTCGATTAATGTGGTAAGTGTTGTTCTTCATCTTTCTTGTCACGTTTTCATAGATATACTTAGATCTAATTGTTCTCTCCTCTTAGTTTCTCATATATAAACCTTTTATGAGTATATATCATATTTTTTTAAGTCACATATGATTATATTTGGTTTTTTTGTAGGATAAGATATATATGGTTGTTTTGTGGAGAATCCACCAAGTTTTCATGAGTGTTCCTCATTTGTTTTTTGTTTTCATTTAAACGGTTGAGGTAGGTGGCTTCACTTTAGACTACTTTTAGAATAATTGAATGTATTAGTTTCAAATTGATTACTTTTTGTGGATTTGATTATTAATTGGATGCATTATTTTTGTATGAATCCGTCTTTGGTGATGGCTGTGGAAATATGCAAAATTGGTGCTTTTGAATAAAGTGTATGATTCTGGATTTTAAAATGAATATTTTAAAATGGGGTATTTTAGGAATTATGATTATTGGATTTGATTTAAGGATTTTCAATAAAAATAATTGATTATGCTCAGATGTAATGGTTGGTTTGAATTGGTTTGTTTTATGGTTTTAATTAAAAGAACAGTTTAATTTAAATGGTTTGAATTGGTTTATTTGAATTGTTTTTTCATATATGGGTTGTGTGAGTTCAAGTTCGACATAGCCCTAAATAAGGGACATGTACCATTTCTGTACAAGGTGTGTGACCTTGGATCATGGGCATGATTTATTGGGACATAATGTAATTGGATGAGAGACTGCTCATGAGTGTGGAACTGTCATAACAAAACATGCATGGTTGGGTGTGTGAGGAAGTGTTATGGAATGTTTATCCAAAAATGATATCTAAAAACTGTTTTAAATAAATTTTTTGGTTGTTTTAATAGTATTATGTCTTTTGGAAACTGTGCTGACATAGCACCTGTTTACTTTTAGTTTTAATTGGTTTTAAATCTTGTTTATAATTAGTTATTAATTGTTTTAGGAAATTTTTTTATATAATTTTTTTATATAAATTAATTTAACCTTCTTATACATGTCTGATGAGTATAGAATCCATTGAATAAAACCTAATATGTTTTATATCTACCCCTACGTTGGAACTTTGGCACTTTTTTGGATTCTATCTTCTAGGAAATGGGAAAAGGTAACTTATCACACATTTTTAGCACCACCACATGATACATGTGATGTTTAGTGACGTTGGATCATGGAGCTTGTGTAACATGGAGTCTTATTATAATATTTGAGTTGATTATTTGGATTTCTATTTTTTACATTGATATTTTCTTTGTCTTCCACTGTCATTTAGTTTGTTTGATTTTGTTTATAAAATTAGTTTTTTATTTATCTTTCAGAGTTCATACATGATATGGTGTTTGGTTGGTTATGGTTACTAGTTAATTGTTTTATTTCTAAATTAATAAAATGTCCCTTAATTTTATTTAAAACCATTAAGCATTTATTTCTAGCCTTTTTCATCTTGGGGATGTTTCTTAAGGACTTGTAATATTTCATTTTATTCTCAAGCCAATGGGAATATGTGGGTCATTACAAAACCCTTGATATATGAATGAAAAATATTAGGCATGAACTCTACTCCACCCCTCCCCAGACATGATCCCAAATTTTACCTACCTCAAGTGTTACCCTCCCCTCTCTTCTCCCATTTATATTTTCCATTATTCTTATATTATTATTATATGTTTCATCTATAATAATGAATTGGTGACTTCTAAATCCAGCATCTGTTTTTCCGATAATTGTTTTCAGTTTTACCTACATATCAAAAACTAAGAATGATCTTGTTAGGTTATTATTCCTCCAGATTCAATTTAAAAAGGTTTGTTTATGTTTTATTTTTTATAATACTTTTTAACAAATGGGTTTGTACTTGATATATATGTATATTTAAATGTAACTATTTTCAACTTTTGCATATATCCAATATAAAGTTATTTTTTATAATATATATTAGCTGATTATTTACTTATTTATTGAATTAATTCGATTTTTGTTAATGTTTTTATTGTTATGAAATAATTCAATAAAATAATTTGTTATCTTCATTCAATGATCTTACATTTTTCCTAATTAATTTCAATCTAATAGATTATATTATTTGATACCTATTATATGTACTATACTTTGTTTGGGTCACTACTATTATGTATAAATTATAGAATATTTTGTCTCTTATTATTTATTTTGTGAAATACTTCTATGGTTTTTTGAGTTACATATTATAATTAGTATTGGGAATATATTTTCGAAAATTATTTTCACACATGCGATACTAAATCATGTATTGACAGTATTATAAATATTTCCCTAAAAAACATATATATTAAAAAAACTGTTTTCATGTTCGGTGGGGCTTTGTTGTTATTATTTAGTAAATATTTTCCATGATAAATAAAAATTTATTTAATGGAATTTAATTTACATTCAAAATAGGAATGTAGCTTTAAAAACAATTTCATCATAATTACATATATATATATATATATATTTGGACTATGTAATAGTTGATTCTTCTTCCATGTATAATACTTTATTTGGATCATTAATAATATAAAATGATTGTAACATATGTCATATATATTATTCGTTTTTTGTCTAGAAACAAATATTATTTTATGAAATTATTATAAAAATTGGTATTTGGATTATATTATATAAATGGTGTACAAAAATGTGATACTAAATTATATTTTGATAAAAATATGAATTTTTTCCTTTTAAAAAAATTATATGAGAGAAAATTGATTTCAAGTTTGGTTTTACATTATTATTATTCTTGATTAAATATTTTTCATAATGAAGACATGTATTTGATTGTATTTATTTCAAATTAAAAAATGGTATTTTTTTAAACAATTTCTACATGAGTATATATGTATTTATTTAATTATGTAATAGTTTATACCTATTCAATGTCTTATACTTTTCATGGGTCATTACAAGTTTTCATAGATTATAGAATATGTCACCACACTTATTAATTTTTATGATTGATACTTGTATGATTTGATAAATTTCAGATTAAAATTATAATTTCTATTGTATTATAGGAAATATTTTGAAATCATGTGACACTAAATTATTCTTGGTTGGTATTATGAATGATTCCCTTATGAAAACACACTGATCAAATATACGAGATTTCATGTTGGGGGTAATTTTTTTTATTCTTGAGTTAATGTTTTTCATGAAAATGATATATGTATTTCATTCAATTTATTTCATATTCAAATAATGTATTTTTTTAAATAAATTAATTATAAAGTAATGTGTATTTAATTGGATTTATTTCGTTCCAAACTGATATGAAATAAACTGAATTGATGTAAAAAAGATTAAAACAACATTAAAAAAATGATATGATTTGAATTTCTATTCAAAATATTAATAATTTTCAAGAAGATTGTAATTGTATTTTAGTATGTTGAAATGACATACAACATTATTTATGTAATACAATGGATTAAAGTTTCATGTTTGACTTTGATTAGATATCAACCAAATTTAAAAAGAAGATGGATTTTTTAATATTTTTCATTTACTGTTGCTTCACATATATGTATTATATGATACACTTGTTATAATTTTGATGGAATTACCTGGTTAATTATTGAAGAATCCAGCTACCATGTGACACTTTTTTAATTTAATTATTCTAGTATAAATCAAGAAACCAATGAAAATGATTATGTCAAGAGTTTTAATAAATAATAGATGATTCTAGGACTCATATATAATTGGATTTTATTAAAATGAAAAAAATTAACTTTTAATATGATTATATTAAGAAGAAACCGAGTATTTTATTTCTAATACTCTCATATAATATATTCATAAATTTTTGTAATGGATTACTTCATGATGATTCCTATGATTCCTGATATCATTTAATTTTGTCGAATTTAATTCAGAATATTGTTCTTTTCTACTAATAAAATTCATGCTTTCCAGAATGATTGTAGCTAGTTTTGAGAGAAAACAAATGGATGAAATAATTTTAAAGAATGGGGTAATTATTTATGGAATCCATATTCATATGAAACACCATATCATGGGGCACATAATTTAATGTTGAACTTTCCATTGATTCCTAGTCTTGTTACCATATTAATGTATGATGAAATCTCTACAATTATACACTTGATTTATGCTGAGATAACTAATTATAATGATGACTTGGTTTATCGTAGGATAGATTATCATGATATAAATTTGATGAATATTATCCTTATTTTTCATTTTAGTTACATAATCTCAAGATAGGTATATCATGTGGTGATTTTAATCCATTTGGTGATATGTTTACCTCTCACAAAAGGAGGTTAGTATTTTATTCACATTTATAACAATACTAATAGAACATGCATAAAACAATTTAATTTTTTTTAATATATTAATATATATACCTTAATATCCTAAAAATGATATAGGTCAGTACATTAAATCTCTAACAAAAGAGTTGAAACATCATTAGGATGTGGGTTTGTGCACATACGTTTCTTCCTGGAAAAATATATTTCATATGTATGTTGTGCTTATTTGGAAAATAAATGATTTCATTTCTTATGAAATGATATCTATTTTGAGAATGAAGGGGAAAATATCTTTCCATTTTTTAAAGATAAATAAACATTCCATAACACTTCAATATTTTCATAGTTTTGTTTACATGAGACATTTTTGATTCATGTGGATGGATCATACATGCAATCATAATCGTTAATGGTTTGAAAATACTATTGATAAAGACAATCCAACTCAACATACAATTATAAATGATATGAATAATGAATTTCAACATGTTAATTTATCATTATGAAATGGTCATATAAAATCCATATTGAGGAATAATGTTCCCACTGGATGGAAATATAATTAGAAAAGGAGAAGTATCCTTTTAAATTTATTATATGTGTCAACAAATATGTTTTTTCATAAATTATAATTAATGAGAATTGTGAAAATTTGTGTGAAATATTTATTTTAATTATTTTATATTTCATGGGTATGAATGAAGATGTCTTCTGATATCCACATAAATTGATGGATTGGGGTATTAGACCATTACTATATCCAGTGTATAACGACAACAATAATTGGACTCTCCCATGTGCTTCTTAAAATAGGGCACCTATAGTCAAAAATAAATTTCTGGAAGTATTCAAGACAATAATGGTTCCTGATGGATAATCATTCTACATAATTTAACATAATAGAGTTAAATTTGAAATCCATTGAAACAAATGATTATCACAACATTATTCAGGAATTGATTCCACTAGAAATTCATCATTCAATATCCAATAATTTAAGGGTGACGTTGATTCAATTATAAATTTTTAATATAAAACATTGTTAAACAATTCTTCCCATGTATTCATTTATACAAATAATGGAATATGTACCATTAATCTTTTATAATTTAGGAAAATTTTTCCCTCTATCATTTTTCATTTTAATGTTTCATATAATTATCAATATTCTTACTAAAATACTTCTTGGGGGACCCATTTATATTTTTAAAAATATATACAAATGAAATATATATGTAAATAATAATGTATTTTGTCTATAATAAGAATCATCATAAATTTTCAATTGTGAAATGTCATTTGGATCAAGAATTTATAAATATTTATTCTGTGTATTTTGTGGATGTGACCATGAGATGTAACCATCCAATGAGAAATAAAGATGAGAAGTATGATGAAATTGAGTCTTTGATTTTATATATTCTATAAGTATGGGAATATCTTGGGGTATACACATGGTATAAATTGATCCTTGAATAGAGGGGCATGATGTATCACATAGTATTTTTTTAACTATGATTTTTTTGTTGAATAAACCAAGTAAGTGATTTTAACATGTACATGTTTTCTTTTACTACATAGCTTCTAAAATATGTAAAAAAATTATTAAAATTTTATTTACGGAACATAGAAAAAATATAATTATTATTAATTTGTCATTATCATTGATAATGATGGAGACTTTTCTTAAAAGAAAGAGACTACTTCTTGGATGGAATCAAAGGTATGACCAATACATTAATATACTAATGAAATAAAAATTTATTTAATTTTAATATTCATATATATTTTTGTTATTGAGTTTACTAGTTTAGTGTCTCAAAATAATGAAGTGCATTGGATTTTGGTCCCGATTCCTTGGTTTGTGAATGTAAATCATTGGTAATGAAGGGTTATTAAATCTATATAATTGACTAACTAATGAACATGAGAACACAAAATGATGTAATTATGTTGACTATAATAAAAAGTTGTTATGTCAGTGCATCAGATATTTTTACATGATAGATAATGTGTCTTATAATGGTTTTTATATAATACTAATATTAGATTATTACTCTCATGGATGAGTAACATAGATGAAATGTAGGTGGTTTGATTAAATGAAGCAACTTGAAACATTTATTTATGAGTAAGGAAATAGAGTAATTGACATGAATCACTTCTTGGCTACTATTGATCCGTATATTTTAGAATCAATTTTAAAACATGTTTTTTATTGTGAAATATCATTTCAGACAGGAATTTAATTTCATTAATGAATTTAACCCAACAAATTTTTTTTATAATGGTGGGTATAAAATTGACACAATTACTCCCCAATAGGATTGATCAAAATATTTAATATGAAGACTCAAGTAGCCCTATATTTAGAGTTGATTGTGAACCAAATGTAGTGGTGTGTAATATATTGAAATAACAATATTTTTTTAATATTATTTAGTGTAGCTTTGGTTGGTACTTTTTTAATTTAATTATTTGGTTTTAGTATTGAATTGTATGATTATTTTAGGATTATTTTATTCTTTTTAATTATATTAATTTTAATTAAAAAAACTGTTTCAATATAAAAACAACACTTAATAGATAAAATAAAATAGATTTAAAATATGAATTTATAAACATATCATTATAATTTTCTTTAAAAAATGGTTGAGATCGGTAAAATAATTAACATAGGTATTTATAAAAATAAATTTAAAACAATATATTAAAAATGTATTTCATATTAAAAAAATATAGTTTGTCTAGGTTTTAAAAATTATTTCTAATACGGTTTAAAATAATTTTTAAAACTGGGTTAAAATATGGTTAATTTTTAAAAAATAGTTTTGTGAATATTTTTTAAATTTGTTTTTCAAACATGTTTTTTTCACAAAATGAATCAAAATAGTTCGATAGAACTTGTTGAAAATGGTTTTTAAGAACGATATTATTTTATTGAAACCCAATTCATTAAAAATTTCTTAACTTTTTATTGGTATCAAATTTATTAAAATGAATTAAAAAATATAGAATTTTACATCTTAACTATTACATAGTGTGAAATCTAAAAAATTCTAAAACTGTCCAATTCATTCCTACGATTTTATTATTTTATGACATCTTGTATTCCACGATTGAATTTAAATTTTCACTCTTTATTTATGACATTTGACCTTTATTCGATTCTCTGGATTTTGAATTAGTATGGATTAATTATTTCCTTTAACCTTGTATACATAGTTTTTTTATATAGTATTTAAAATATAAAAATATTTATTGAATTACTATGTAGAACAAGAAATACATTGAAGAAGTGAACAAAACAAGAATTTTTTATAGTGATCAAAGAATGTGAGCTCTTGGACTACCTAAATTGGTTCCCATAATGAGTATAGTAATTATAATAATTATTGACTATAATATATTATATTTCATTGTCTTATTAATTATCGATTTTCTTTTAAGGGATTCATTATGATCCATGATAGATGTCTAGTGATACTACTAATAGGGGTCAGAAGCGAAGATTATCTAGTTGGAATGCCACTAGAGGTACTCATAGCACCAGTCACACCAGTTCACACATACAACTACCATTAATTATCCCATCTACATCATTTTTTCCTCCACTACTTGAGGCCCTGGGGATTTTCTCACTAAAGCCTATATCAATATTTTGGTTAATCTCTATCTGCGATATACCATTTCTATATCCTATGATATATCATAACCCAATTTATAATTTTCTTACAATATATATGCTACCTATATTTCCCAATCCTATTCTATTAGGATTTGATAATCATAATACTTGTACATATACTCCCCAGCATCGAGATGACCTAGTGCATTCATCAGAGCACACATATCATTCATAGGACACTGATCCAACATTGACCACAAATCCCTAAAATCCAAATGATAATCTAAGATCATGTATATGTTAGAAATAATTAAATTTTAGTTTTTATTCGTATTCAGAATATTTTATTACTTTTAACCTTTTTAGAAAGATAAAATAATAACTGATTAAGGATTAATCATATGTGTGAAGTCTAGAACCGTCAATCAATAATCCTAGTAGAGTATAATGAAAATAAAAAAATGATCAAATTATATTATAGTTAATTTAGTAGTTCCTCATTAATGTTATCCAAGTTTAGTGATATAATTATGTCTAAACCAATCTCATGGAGGGATGGAAATAATCAAACCAAGGATAACGCATGGGCCAAGATTTGGGAAAGAAAATCTGTTATATTAAGTTATTTATTGTTATTTAATTATAATAATTGATATGTTGGTCACAAAATTAATTTTACTTTCATGACCATCAAGAAATAAAGGTTGCATGATTGACGAATCAAGGGGTACTATAGTGATCATATAATATTTAGTTATATTTTTGTTTGAGGTGTATACTCATCACTAATTTAAATGGTATACCGACTATCAAAAACTGTGCAGTTTCACAAAACATGGAAATGATCTATCATTTTATGCGCAAGGAGTTTAAGTTACTATTCATCTTTAATTTTTTAATATTGAAAATTAAATTATTTTTAATTTAAATAAATTTTATTTTTTAGGATGTAGGATCGAAATAATTAATGCAGATGCTCAATATATAATAGGGGGGTGAATTGTATACTGTAAAAATTGCATTGGAACCTTTAAAGATGGTATAAAATCTTTCATTTTTAACCGTAAGCAAAGTTGTGTTTTATAAAGTGAAACAAGGTGAATTCAGTAGAGCTCTTAATTCTACAAAATTTCTAGGTTCCAGAAAAATGGTTCTGGAAATGAAACTTAAGAAATGTTTAAAAGTAAATGATTCAACCTTAAAGAATATAGAATATTACTAATCATAGTATACACAAAAGTAATTATAAGATAGCTATACTCTCATTAACAATTAAATTGCAGCAGAACACAAAATTGAAAAAATACAAGTTACTAGTATAAAATCTTTTAACCCAAAGATAAGTGTATCCAACAATATTGGATAACGTTCCCTTGATTTATACATTCAAAGAAGTATTTATTACCCACTCCATGGTAAGCCCTCGATAGGAATATCAGAATCTATCTTTCTATCCTCACAAGCCCTCAACTTCAATGTAGCTGGAACCTCTGTCTTCCTCAGCAAGGAAGTCCTCAAACTTTAAGGAAGTCGACACCTCTTTCCTTCTATCCCCAGAAGCCCTCAAATGTACTCAGAAACATTAAGAGTCACATGGAGAAATCTGAACAAGATGTTAAGTACGCAAAAATAATGAGAGTCTCTCTCTGGAAATCACTTTAGTAGCATGTAATTTCTAGAATTCTAGAAATGTGTAGAACTCATTCAGATGAGCTCCTATTTATAGGAACATCTCCAACGTTTTTCTCCCTTCTCCAACGGTCATATATTTCCTTGAATTTTGGAGGGACCTATACACATGTCACTCAAAAAACAGTTAGATTAAAAAAGAACGTACGCCATCATTTCATTACTTGGTATAAGAATAAAATGGTTTCTTGAAGAAATTCATTTTTCGGAGTCTATGCAAAAATGAATGTTCGAAATCGAAGAAAAATAATATTTGGAGTCTATAACAAATGAATATTAGAATTATATTTTCAAAAAATTCATAAATTAAATTCAGAGTCGAAACTCATAAGAGTTCGTAGTCTGAATTCAGAGATTTTGGAGTCTGAACTCAGAATGATCAGAGTATGAATTTAGAGAACTCAGAGTCTGGGATCATAAAAGTTTAGAGTATGAATTATGATAACTAAGAGTCTAAAATCATAAGAGTTTGGTGTCTGAATTAAGAGTACTCAGAGTCTGAACTCATAAGTGTTCAGAGTCTAAATTCAGAGAACTTCGAGGCTGAACTCATAAGAGTTTGGAGTCTGAATTCAGAGAACTCCGATTCTGATCTCATAAGAGTTCGGAGTCTGAATTCAGAGAAATCGGAGTCTGAACTCATAGAAGTTCAGAGTCTGAATTCAGCGAACACGGAGTTTGAACTCATAAGAGTTCGAAGTCTGAATTCATAGAACTTAGAGTCTTAACTCATAAGAGTTCAGAGTCTGAATTTAGGAACTCGGAGTCTGAATTTGATTTTGAATGTAAAATGCCTTATATCTATGTAATTATAGGATTATGAGGTTATGGATACAAAATTGAATTTTTCTCTTACATATAAAATGAGTTAGACATAAAGAAATTATAGCATGAACAATTAAAACAAGGTAAGGATGGATTTTCCTTGGGGAACGAAAATTTCCCTTAAGAGAGAAAAACTGGTTAAGAAGAAAAAGTTTTCTTGAGGAAGGATAATTTCTTTAAAGAAGGAAAATTACCCTTATTAGGATAAAAAACATTTTCTCTTAAGGTATAGTGTATGCGATTTTCAAAACATGAAGGAATGGAAAATTCATAAGGAATCCTTATTGGCTCAACAATATCCCCCTTTTTGGAAAGCACAAATATCCTTAAGAAAAAGAATATAAGTACTTTGAAAAGAAAACTTATCTCCCTTAACACATGGACAAAAATGAATACGAATAACTCCCCTTTATGCTTTGGAAACACTAAGGATCATATTCTTGATTTCCGGATTGAGATTTTCCATTATATTACATATGAAAAAAAAATCATGATGAAAACACCCCCTTAGCTAAATTTCTTCGTTTATATAGTATTTTTATTTACATTCCTTTCTCCCCCTTTTTGATTTTCAAAAATAAATACACAGAATAAAAATGAAAATATGGTACTTGAAATATTATTACTAAAAAAAATATAAGAGACCAAAAAATTCATTATGATTAGAAAAAGTTCTACAAGGAGGAAATAAAACAAAAGATTAGAATTGAACAGTTTTATCCTTCCTTCTCCTCAAACATAAACTTCTTCTCTGTTCTTTTCATCTTCTTGTGATCTTTATGATCTCTCTCTGCAAGTTTGAGAAGCTGATCATGATCTTCAGATTTCTTCTCTAAGGCTCTGGTTTTTTATTCTTGATCCTTAAGAGATTATACCTCACCCATGAAGACTTTTTCCTGCTTGAAAAGCTTCTATTATATCTCAATTCTGAGATCCCTTTCCCTTTTCCAACTCCAAGAAACTGAATACAACTTACCATTTAGATCATTCACTTATTGCATCTGAGTATTTTGTCCAAGGGTTAGATTTTATTCAAAAGGCATGTTTATATAATTTAACATGCTCTCTTATGTGTCAAAAGAATCCTTGAAACTTTCTTGAAATTCATCAATAATTATAATCTCTTATATTGTCTTTGTTGACCATCTTTTCATCTTTTCTTCATTACCTTTTATGAGCTTCATAGAAAATATGAAAAGTATTAAAGTCTTCCTCTAATTTGACACATTTATCCCTTACCATGAATACTTAATCTTATTTTGGATTTAAGGTATGTTGAAGCATCTGCAATCTCGAGTCTATATTGGGAAAAATTGGAATATTCCCAAAAAACATCATCAAAGACTGTACTATAAAATCATGTCAAAGGGAGGATGATTCCAAATCAGAGAATTTTCTTGGTGAGGTTTTTTTCTAACTCAACAGCTTTCATCTTCGATGAACCACCATCATCTTTATTTTTAACCATATCCTTTCTAGGTGTATCAATTACCAAATATATTCCCATATCTACCTTTTTAATGGATTCCTCTTAATCAAGAGATTCATGTTCACTATCAGATAGCTGAAATGTTTTTTCTTCATCAAATTCTTCGTTCTCAGCTGCTGCCTTAGAATCCTCTGGGTGAATGAAATCATTATTAAAGTTTTCTTCTCCAGATGGTTTATCTACATCATCTTCAGCCTTCTCTTTATCCTTTCCAGGATTAGAAAGATTTGATGATGCGGCTTGAGAGATTCAGAATTATAATTTCTCATATGATATTTCCTTCTCATGAAAATAATCATCTTGATTTATCATATCTTCGGTATCACAATTGCCTTCTCCTCCTTCTTATTGTTCTTCTACTTCTTCTACTACTTTTTCTTTGAATTTTTCTAGAGTGAAAAATTTCCATCCCAGAGTCCCTGGTAATGGTTGTATCAAGAAAGATTCTATTACCAGAATATTCTTGGATGCTTTCTCAACATCCTTCAGAAGGGATTTTACTATTTCCACCACAGAAAACTTCTTCTTTTACTTCTTCTCTTTCTCTTCCCTTTCTAGATTCTTTGTTGTGTTATACCTAAGATATTTTTCCTCAGCAGGTTCAAAGCCAAACATAGGCTCCCCTTCATTCAGATTTAATTTATCTTCCCTCCATTTATCCACAACCTCATCAGGATAGGATTTTTTCTTCATTATCTTTGAGGGTGCTGACTGAAAATCCATATCCACAAGTATTTTTTTTATTTCTTCAACTTCCTTTGGCTTCCTCTTTCTTCCACCCTTTTTAGAAGGTTCATCCACCTCCTATTTCTTTGAAAACCCATTAACATCCTCATTTGTAAAATCATAGAATATTTTGTATTCTATGGAAAATCCAACTTTCAAACTTCTTAAGGTGTCATCACTCAACAATATAACTTTGAAATTTCTTGAATTAGATTTTAAACAAATTTTAAAGTATTCTAAGAACCAAAAAATAATTTTTTAAATAATGGCTGGATACATAATGATATGAGCCTTCATAATTCCATTTTTTATGTTCTCAATCATAACCAAGATATGATTAACCAAGATTATCTTCCTTAGGTTTACCATGAAATCCAAAATGTACATTTCAATTTTCATTAGAGTATCTTTATATCCTTTTCTTGGTATGATGAAACCTTAAACCCATAAATCAAGAGTCCGAAAATTTGTAGACAGGTGAAGAATCTTCAGAGTCTTTACATCTAAGAGACCAATGCATGCCATGGCCTTCACCCAATCAAAACATACTTTAATATCAGGTAGATTATGAGAACAAAATTCAGCTTCCCCATCATAAGTAATACCAACCAGGCTTGCAGTATTTGTGTAAGGTATTGAATATGTATTACCATAACACATGAAAGAAAAAGTATCTATGTCTTCTTCCTTGAAAAAGATTACGGACTCATTGAACTCTATTAAATAATCTAGACACACCAAATCATGATCTTTTGGTTTTGAAGGCAAACACTATCCCACCCATTGAGCTTTATATTCTTAGAGAAAATAAAATCATACTATGTGAAAAACTACAGATCAACTAAAATTTCACTGTATTTCTACCATTGAGTGATTGGATTGATAGTTGAAATATCTTTTTGAGAGGATACTTTGATAGAAATTAGGAATTGAGGATGATCTGAGAAGTTCAGAAGATGCTTATGTAGGAGGGAAGAGATTCATCATGTGAAGGATTGATTTTCGATGTGGGAAAACCATCAGGGGTCATTTATATAGGCATTTCAGGTGACTGTTCATCTTATAAACTCAATCCAATGGTTGAAAAAGTTCATGATTAGATCTAATGGTTGAGATGATAGCAACATGGAATATTTGAAAGAATCCTATCTTTTTAGGTTTCAAAGAAAAACAATCGGATTTAAGGATAAGAGAAACTAAAAATTTTAAAAAACAAATTAAAATAACAAAATGTAAAGGATGGTTATGGAAATTAAATAAAATAATCAAACCTTTCAGATTTCTAGGAAGATTATTCATAGTGAGGAAAATTCTTCTTGGAGATCTTTAGATTCCAAAAATTTGATTACAATTTTTTTTGAAAATCTGACTACAAAAATTTTAGAAAATATTCATTATGAAAAATTTGGAAAATATTTAGTAATAAAATTTTCAAAATATTAATTAGGAATATTTAGAAAATAATTATTCCAAGAATTTAGAAAATGTTTATTCAGAAAATTTAGAAAATCATCATTACGAAAATTTAGAAAATCTTCCTTACAACAATTTTAGAAAATCTTCATTACGAAAATTTTGAAAATATTCATTATGAAAATTTTGAAAATCTTCATTACACAAATTTAGAAAATCTTCATTAAAAAAATTTATAAAATCTTCATTAAGAAAATTTAGAAAATATTCATTACGAAAATTTAGAACATCTTCATTACAAAAATTTATGATTTCTATCTAGGAAAATTTTGAGAATGAAATTTTTAGAGAGATTTATAAACAAAAAAAATTTAAAAAATTTCTAGACTAAGAGAATTTTGGAAAGATACAAAAAAATGTAACCCCTCTATGAAAAGGAGTTTCTTATTGTAAGGAGATAGGTTTCAACATGACGTCAACAGAGAAGATTACCTTACGGTTATCTTTCCAAACTTCTGTTTCATATATTCAAATCTATCATATGGAAAAGATTTTGTGATAATATCAGTAAGTTGATCTGGGATTCTGATAAATTGAAGAATAATATCTCCTTTTTGTGTGTGTTCCCTAAGAATGTGATGCCTAATAACTATGTAATTTTCACGAGAGTGATGTTCAAGGTTTTTACATAGGGAAATGTAATTAGTATTATCACACAAAATTTTTGTTTTGGTAAAACTCATACCATAGTCTATGAGCATGTGTTGTATCCATAACACTTGAGCACAACAACATCCAAATGCTACATATTCAGATTCAGTAGTGGAAAGTGATACATAGTGTGGTTTTTTTCATGAATAAGAAACTAATGAATCTCCTAGGAAATGACGTTCTGAATGTACTTTTCTTATCCATTATACATCCACCAAAGTCATCTTCTGAAAAACCTTTCAAAAAAATGATTTACAGAAGTATAAAAGAGTCCAATATACATGGTTCCCTTTAGTTAGCGAAAAAATATTATTACTACCTTCAAATGAGATTCCTTAGGATTGGATTTATATCTTGCACATAAGAATACTGAAATCATTAAGTATGGATGACTAGCGGTCAAATATAGTAAACATTTTCTCATACCTCTAAAAGATGTTTGATCTTCTGGTTTCCCAGCATCATCATGATCAAGTGAATTTGAGGTACCAATGAGAGTACTAATACTCTTATTGTTGTCATATACATAATTTTTAAGAAGATATTTAATGTACTTAGGCTGAGTTATATAGGTTCCTTCTGGTTTTTGAGAAATTTGAAAACCTAGGAAAAATGTTAACTCACCCATCACACTCATTTCAAAATTAGATTTCATTAGATCCACAAAGGAATTAGTTAAAGATTACTGAGTTGAACTAAATATAATTTCATCAATATAAATTTAATCAATAAACACATTTTTCTTATCTTTCTTTATAAAATGGGTTGGATTTTCATTTCCCTTAATATAATTTTTTTGAAGAAAAAATCATGTAATTCTATCATACGAGGCATTAGGGTATTTTTTAAGACCATAAAAATCTTTGGTATGTTTAAAAACATCTTCATGATGTTTCGTATCTTCAAAACCAGGAGGTTGTCCAACAAAAAATTTCTATTGAACATAACCATTAAGGAAAGGACATTTAACATCCATTTGAAAAATTTTGAAGTTAAATAATGCTACAAAGGCATGTAAAATACCAATATATTCAAGCCCAGCTACTCGAGCATAGGTTTCCTCATATTATATTCCTTCTTGTTTATTATATACTTTATAAACTAATTTAGCCTTATTTCTTACAATGCTTCCATTTTTATCACACATATTTCTGAAAACCCATTTTACTCCAATAACATATGTATGCTTAGGTCTTTCAACCATGGTCCAGACATTATTCCTTTCGAATTATTTTAGCTCATCTTGAATGGATTTAATCCAATCATTATAACCTAAATCTTCATCAGTTATTTTTGGTTCTAATTGGGAAAGGAATGATAGATGTTCTACTTCTTTTTCTCATAAGGAATTTCTAGTCTTTACAGGTTGATTTACATCACCAATGATACTTTCCTAGGGATGATTCTTCAGAAACAACTGATTTGGGTATTGTAAAACCTATTCATCAACATATGATAGGAAATATTCTAGGGTGAATGTCTCAGAAAAATTTTCTTAAATATTTTTCTTATCATAAGGATATTCCATCAATGATTGATAATAAGTTTTTGAAAACACATCCAAGTATGTAGGTTGGGGTTTTTTTTTAAAACAAAAGGATCAGTTTCAACAAATTTGACTAGTACTATTTCTTCCATAGTACAAGTGTTTTTATTATAAACTCTATATGCCTTAGAAGTTATGGAGTAGCCTAAGAAGATTCGATCATCATTATTTGGTGCGAATTTATTTAAATTAACTTTAGTATTCAAAATGAACACTTTGCAACCAAATTCCTTGAAGTAAGAAAGTCTAGGTTTTGTACCATTCCATAACTCATAAGGTGTTTTATTAAGAATAGGTCTAATAAAAAAATGATTTATAGTATAACAAGCAGTACTTACAGCTTCAGCCCAGAAATTCCTTACCATAAAATATTCACTCAACATGTTTCTTGTTATCTCTTGAAGAATTCTATTTCTTCGTTAAACAACACCATTTTGTTGAGCGGTTCATGGTGCTAAGAAATTTTGGGTAATGCCTTTTCTACTACAAAAGGTTTCAAAATCATAAATTTGAAATTCATTACCATGATGACTATGAATAGTTATTAATGGATGGATTTTTATGTTTAACATGGGCTCTAAAAATTTTTAAATATGAAAAATATTCATATTTTTTTTATAAAAATAGACCCATTTATATCTAGTAAAATCATCAATTATGAAAAAATACAATATATTTTCCACCAATGCTTCCATTTTTTGTTGGGAAAAAAGATCCATATTCACTAACTATAATGAATCGGTTGTTGAGGCATCCCCAATTGACTTAAAAAATGATTTATGTTGCTTTCCTTATTGGAAAGGATCACAATCTTTTAACGAATCAAATATATGCTTCAGTAAATCCTTAAAAATTCTTTTCTTAATTAGTTTAAATAGGTTCCTAGGTTACAATTTCCTAAAATTCTATTCCATAACAAGGAATGATCTTCAATTGTACTAAGACAAGGTAGATCTTGGCTCCTAAGGTCTTCTAAATTCAGTGTCTATACATTCTCTTGCCTATGGGAATCAAAATAAATCCTTCCATGGAATTCTGTACTAAGAACTTTTCATTCCTAAAATTCGCAAGGTAACATTCATCACATAATTGACTTATGCTAATGAGGAAGTTCTTAATACCCTTAACAAATAAAACATTTGAAATCAATGTTTTTCCAAGAAGAATAATATTACCTATACCAATAGTTTCTCCCAATGCATTATCCCCGAACATTACTTTTCCTCCTTTCATATTGATTATCTTTTTAAAGAAGTTTTTGTTACTAGTAATATGCCATGAACATCCACTATCCATGTACCAAGTATTTATATTGGTACAATCCTTATTTTCTTGAAAATAAGAGTGTTATACTTTTAGAACCCAAACATTATTGGATGCAGAAATTTCAGAAATTAAAATCCTTGGCACCCACATTTTCAATGAAAAATATGATTTATGAAAACCTAAAGATTGAGTTTTGTTTAAAGAAAAAAAATTTCCCAATTTTCATCACACTAAAATTTAGTGTAGAATGGATAACATTGAAGAAAAAAATATATATTACTAAAACTTGAGTTTGAACTGGTATAATCCAAACCAGAACTATTCCTTAATGGTCGGATTTGTGAATACATCTTACAAAAATTTCCCTTAACTATGGTAATGTTTGACAAACACTTCCCCAAGGAAAATATTTCTAACTATAGTCTAAAAACCATGTTTTTTATCTTAGAAATCATTGATTTTGGATCTAGAGCTTGTCTCTAAAATATTTTTCTTAGAAATTACTTTTTATAGGTCCTTATAATGTTTATCCTTCTCAAAATTAAAAAACTCAAGGTTTTTTGAAATATTTTCAAAATCAAAAATTTTCTTATCAAGATCTTTAGAAAGATTTGATATTTCCTTAGTAAGAATAGTATTTATAGAATTTTCCTTATCAAGATTTTTCATGAGTTTAGAATTCTCATTCTCAAGGAGTTCAGCAAATCTAGAAACTTCTTCATAAGTAAGTAAAGTATTATCTACATAAGAAAACGATTCATCATTAGAAGAGTTATAATATTTATCATCACTATAATTAGAATTCAAAGATACATTTGTCATGGGTTCAGCATTGTTTACCTTATCCATTAGACTATTCTATTCAAAAGGTAGTCTGGATAATAATCTAGGATTCTTCTGACCAGAAGATTCATATTCTGTTGATTCTTTAGAAGAGTCTCCACCATGGACAGTCTAGGTTTAAATAGATTTCAAAATATTCTTAACATTATCCTTTTAGAACATATTCTTATTCCTCTCAGAATTATTTTATTCTATATCCTTCTTCTTAATCCTAAGACAATTTACTCTAATATGTCCAGCTCTTTTGCATTCATAACATGTGACTTCTGATTCTTTCTTATATTTCCTTTATTTCTTCTCGTATCTATACTGAAAGTCTTTCTTCATAACTATATTATTCATCCTTTGAATAAGATTAGCTAACATGTTTTTGGAATATTCAATTCCACTAGATTAATATTGAATAACAACCTTCTTAGATTTAGATCTTGTAACTCTCTCAGGAGTTCTGGATTTCATATGATTGGAAGTTGTTGTAAAAGAAACTCTACCATTCCGACTACTTTTCATAACATTTATTGGATCTCTCTTCATTATAGTTTCATGTTGAAGAAGAGTTCCAAATAATTCACAAAGACAAATATGAGTAAACTTTATAATTTCATCTATAGTTGTTCTCTTAGATTCCCACTCATTGGGCATGATGTCTATGATCTTGTCCACAAGGGCATAATCATCTAATCCTTTCTCACCCATAGATTGTAAACTATTAACAATAATAATGAATATTTATTTCTCCTTACATATGTGTTCCCCATAAGTAAAGCACAAACCATGATATTCAGCTCTGAGCATAGCTCTACTAGTTTCAATAACTTTTAAAGTTCCAAAGTGAGTTACCTCAAGCTTCTTCCAAATACAATTTTTGGCTTCACAAGATGAAATTAGGCTATATATATTTCTAGTCATTGAGAAAAGAAAAGTGTTACATACCTTATAATTCAGTTGATATTCATGATTTTCTTGATTTGTGAAAGTTTTGACGTCCTTGTCAGGGATTGTATATCCCCGAGTAAGCATAACAAAGTTATCTACTGTAGTTTTGATAACAAAGGTCTTCACACGGTCTCTCTAATATTCGTAATCATTCCCATAAAAATATATTGTCTAGATGGATTTATGTTTTCAATTGAACCAACATTCATTCCTGCTATCTTAAGAAAAAGTATCATTCCACACAAACATTGTTAATAGTAAATGTTTGTAAGGAAAGAAAATATTCCTCAGCAAGGAAAAATTAAAACAATGAAAACTGAGAAAGAAAAATATATATGTGAGTATAAGTATTTTAGAGACCTCCTCTAATACCAATTGTAGGATTGAAATAATTAATGTAGATTCTCAATATACAAGAGAGGGGGTGAATTGTATACTTCAAAAATTACTTTGGAACCTTTTAATATGGTATACAAACATTCGTTTTTAACCATAAAAACCATGTTTAACAATGTTAAATAATTTGAATTAACAAGAGCTCTTAATTCTACATACATGATAGGTTTCAGAAATATTGTTCTATAAATGAATCTTAAGAAATGTTTACAAGTAAAATATTCTACCTTAAAGTATATAGAATCATAATAATCAGAGTATACAAAAACAAGGAAGTATAAGATAGTTATTATATCCTTAAAAATAAGATTAAAATGAAAAAAAAACTTGAAACAATACATGTAACATGTATGAAATCTTTTAACCCAAAGAGAAGGGTATCCAACAACCATCGATAAAGGTCCCTTGATTTATACATTCAAAAAAAGTATATCTTACCCACACCAAGGTAAGCCCTTGATAGGAATATCAGAATCTGTCTTTCTATCCCTACAATCCCTCAACATCAAGGTAGCTGGCACCTCTGTCTTCCTCAGCAAGTAAGTCCTCGAACAATAAAGTAGTCAGCACGTATGTCATCCTATCCCTGGAAGCTCTCTAATGTACACAACAACATTCAGATTCGCATGATGAAATCTGAACAAGATGTTGAGTATGAAAAAATCATGAGAGTCTCTATATCTAGAAATCACTTCAATAGCATATAATATATAGAATTATAGAATAGTGTCGAACTCATTCAAACGAGATTTTATTTATTTTCACATCTCCAACGGTCGGCTCCCTCCTCCAATGGTCATGTTTTTTTTAATATCGGAGGGACCTGTACACGTGTCACTCAAACAATGGTTGGTTAGAAACAGAATGTACGACATCATTTCATAACTAGGTATAAGAAAAATATGGTCGTTTGAATAAAATCATTATTTGGAGTCTAAGAAAAAATGAATGTTCAGAATCTAAAAATAATAATATTCAGAGTCTATAACAAATGGATATTAGGATTCTGTTTTCAAGGGAATTCATAACCTGAATTTGGAGTCTGAACTCATAAGAGTTTAGAGTCTGAATTCAGAGATTTCGGAGTCTAGAATCAGAATGTTCAGAGTCTCAATTCAGAGAACTCAGAGTCTGAACTCATAAGAGTTCAGTGTCTGAATTCAGGGCACTCGGAGTCTGAACTCATAAAAGTTCGGTGTCTGAATTCAGAGAACTCGGAGTCTAATCTCATACGAGTTAAGAGTATGAATTCAAAGGACTCTATGTCTAAACTCATAATATTTTGGAGTATGAATTCTGAGAACTCATAGTACGAAATCATAAGAGTTTCGAGTCTGAATTTAGATAACTCAGAGTCTGAACTCATAAGATTTCGAGGTCTGAATTGAGGGATCACGGAGTCTGAACTCATAAGTGTTTGCAATCTAAACTCAGAGAACATGGAGCCTAAACTCATATGTGTTTGAAGTCTAAATACATATCCTGAAAACAAAATGATTCATATATATGTTATTATAGGATTATGTGGTTTTGGATACAAAACTGAATTTTACACTTTGAAATAAAATGATTTAGACTTAATGAAATTATAGAATGAACTATGAAAACAAGGTAAGGATGAATTTTCCATGGGGAAGAAAAATTTCCCTTAAGAAATAAAAACTGTGTATGAGAAAAAAAGTTCTTGGGGATGAAAAATTTACTTAAGGAAAATTTTCCTTATTAGGATAAAAAACATTTTTCCTTAATATAGAGTGTTTTTTATTTTAAAATCATGAAGGAATGGAAAATTCATAAGGAAACCATATTGACTCAACACAGGATTCATTAAAAAAGATATAAAAAACAAGGCTTTCATGTAGTAAATGAATAATTTGGGTCAAACTACTATGCAAGTGAATGAAAAAAAGAAAGTATTTTTTATGATCCACTGCATTTTATTAGGTACCAACATAAATAAACCGAACAAAATCAAAACTATCATCATTAACATTATGAGAGATATATCAAATAAAAGAAAAATAATATCACAATAAATTTTTAATGAAATTTAATCTAATATAATAAAATAAAATTTATTTAATGTGAACCCACTGATATTATACATAACTAAACCCAAAAAAATAAATCAAAATGAATTCATCTGAGTTGTAAAACATAGCCTAATATGAACAATAATGAACAAAACATTATTTATTTTGTCCAAGCTGAATTAGACACACACAAAAACATAAATGAATAACAACAATGAAATTAGAGGATTAGTACCAAACCTGATGTGAATCAAAAATAACCTATCTTAACCAAACTAAAATTAATTAAAAATAATAGAATACAACATAATTGAATTATAAAAACATTATATTAATGAAATCAAACCCAATTGGGATGAATCTAACTAATAAAAAATTTGTTTACTAATTCCAAACAGAATTTCACAAAAAAATATTATGCAAATAAAACAATATATAACTGATGTGACATGTGTTTAATAAATATAAACCAAAACAAAATTACATGAACTGAATTACTCCAAATAATAACAAAATGTACCAGACTAAACTAAAATTAAATTATTAAAACTGAATGACATGAGCTTGTATTTAATTGTTATTATAGTTAGTAACTCCAAAAGATACGAAGAATTGGTTTTTTATGATATTGGGAATATGGTTCTAAATTAATTGATTCAAGGAAGGGAAGTTAAAAACTCCTTTGGTAGTGATATTTTTTATGAATAAAGGGATTTTTAACACCATCATAATCTAGTTTATCGAATGAATCCATTGATAGATATATCTCTAGGAAGGTAATGTGAAAGTAGACAATGATATTCAAATGGTCCTAGTCGAACCTACTATAGATGAGGGGAAGAAGGGACACATCAATGAGGAAAAAAATAAAATGGGAAAACCATAACCACATCAATTATTAGATGTTTATATTTTTTCAACTGAACATATTTTCATAATTACTTGTATTAAATTGGGATTAAACCGGTGTAATCTTGAGAGATTCACTATGGGGAATCCTTCCCTCAACTAGTGATAATACATTCTTTCTAAATTATTTATCTAGAATACTTTGGAAAGTATATCTGGAATATTCAGATGTCCTTGATGTTATTGTAAATAGATATTTCAACATTTGGATAAATAATAGTGAATTATAGAAACTACCATATGTTTTTTCATATATATTTCTTTAGAATGAATATTATTTTTTTCAGGAAATCGTATGATGCTAGGTGTGGAACTATATTTAAAAATTGGGTTAGGAATGATACACAAGGATCTATGGTGATTTAAAAATTGGAAAAGGATGGGATCATTTACATTACCAATAATTCATATGGGAGTGTGATGATTATAAGTTAAACTTCCACTTGTGGAAATCTAACCTATACCAACACAATGCTCCCAACAGTTTAAAAACCCAATGGTAAAAGGTAATTATACAAATGATTATGTAGAACCATTGTAATATTCGTATGGTTTTTTTGTTTTCCCAACACTTTACGGAAATCATTGGGTATAGTGCTGATTAAGAGGTTTTTCCTAATGTTTTAAACAAACTGTTGGGTATATTTTTGAAGAGTTTCTTCCTAACGGTTATAAACCATTAGGAAAGAAAATCCCCAAATATCAACACCTCCAGAGATCTCGAACTCCAGATATCTTGAATTTTTTCCCTAAATAAGAGCTCGACGTACAATCTCAAATATTTTTCCCTAAACCTCGACCATCTTGAAAATTTGTCCATAAATCTCGATGTGAACCATACTTCCCATAACAACAGGACTGGTTTCCCAATGATTTTTTCTTACAATTTATATCGGTTTGTGTGTGTTAATTTATTTTAGATTTTTTCATTCTATTTTGCAGTATTGTAGTGTTTATTATGATCCACTTACGAATAGAAGGAATATTTCATTTTATGTTGTGGTTCGAACCCTACATCCCAACTATCTCTCGACGGTGCTATCTCTAATTTCCAACTAGGAATCTATATTTCATTCTAGTAATTTTTGTTCATCCATTTTCAAAGGGTACATGTGCCTTCATTTATTTTATATTTTTTCATTCAATTTCGATGCAACGTACTGTGTATTATGACCCCCTTATGAACATAAGAAATATATAATTTTAGGTTGTAGTTTTTTTGTGATTTATCTGTATATAATAATATTGACTGTTATTAAAGAGGTCAATATGATCCTGAGTTATTTTATCCTTGGTGTATTTTAATTTTAAAGTCTATTGACCTGATTTCATTGGTTAGACATAAATACATTAATAAATATTTTTTATCCTATGAGGAATGATAAGATACTCATGCATTATGAATGTAACCCTAAATGTTTCCTTTGAAATCTCACACTATGAATTTCAGATGATGATACCCACACTATAAGTCATTCTATGAATTGGATCATCCACTTGAACCACTAGATTGGTTTTGGGGTCATTTTAATTTTTGAATAGTGATAGAGCAAAAATTTACTCTATTACATGATCATTTATTCCTACTCTATCATGTGGTTTTGTCATACACTTGTAATATTTTTTGAAATTCAAAATGTGTGTTAGGAATTCATGTCACAATTTTCACAGGTAGTTATAAATCCTTATTAATGTATTAATACAGTTTTCTATACTAGGAAGGCACCCATAATAAAGGAGTATAACCACCATAGAACTCCACAATTTTGTTCATGCATACACATTATTTACTCTCTGATATATATCTCATGAATCAAAATAGCATGGTCATGTGTACATAATTATTCACTGCTAGCTGATTTGGAAGTCTGTGGAGGTGCACCTGAGGTTTTGGTGTGAACGTACTTGGATTATATTGTTTTTATTTTATTATGGGACTTAGCAATCAATATAGAGTGTGTTATTTTCAATATTATTTATGGATAATTAAACGAGGATAGGTTTGTGTTAGACATGTGAGCCATGAACCCATCTCCAGTGGAAATTCTAGGTTAATATGGTTATGAAATTCCACTTCTTGATTATCAATGTTACCTAGACACCCACACCCCTTGGAAACCCCCTACCCACTTAAAAAACACCCCAACCCCCTGGACAACCCTCAACCCCTGGACAGACCCCAACCCCCAAGAAACCAACCCACACCCCACCCAGGACAACCCCACCATCCCAACTAGACACCCCTACCCCCTTGGACAACCACCCTAACCCCCTGGATAGCCCCCACCCCATGCACCCATACAACCCCACCCCTGAGACACAACCCCACCCTCAGAGATAGCCCCAACCCCGTGGACAACCCCCATCCCCTTTGACACCACCCCACCCCTGGACACCCCCTACCCCTGGAGAGCCCTGCCACCCCCGTGGACAGCCCCGCCACCCCCGTGGATAGTCTGCCTACCCCTGTGGATAGTTCTCCCACCCCCTAGACACCCCAACCCCCTGTACAGCACTGACACCCCTATAGACATGAAGCCCAAGCCCTGGACACCCCTACCTCCCTGGACAGCCCCCACCCCTATGGACAATCCGGCCGCCCCCTAGACACCCCTACCCCCTGGACAGCCCACCACCACATGGACAAAACCAACCCCCCTGGACAGCACTGCCACCCATGTGGATAGACCAACCACCCCCGGGACACCCACTACCTCCTAGAAATCCCCCACCCCATATGGATTTATCACCCACCCCCTAAACACCCCTACCCCTTGGACAGCCTCACCACCCCCATGGACAACCCACCCACCCCCCTGGACACACTGTTCTACCTAGATAGCCCAGCCACCCCCGTGGGCAGCCCGCCCACCCCTATGGACACCCTGTACCCCTGTACAACCCCCCATGGATAGCCCTATCACCCCCTTGACACCCCATACCCCATAGAAAACCCCCACCCTCTAGAAAGCCCCCACCCCTATACATCCCGTCCCCCCTGGACAGCCCCACCACCCCTGTGGATAGCCCTCCCAACCCCTGGACACCACATACACCCCTGGATAGCCCCCACCCTTATGGACGACCCCACCCACCCCCTGGACACCCTCCCACCACCCCCCGGACAACCCCATCAGAAACCCACACCCCCTAGACACCCTGACCCCTGGAGAACCCCCCCCCCCCCCACCCCCAGGACAACCCCCACCCCCTGGACCCCCCAACCCCATGGACATCCCGACCCCCATAGGCAGTGTATGCCATTACTCAAATAATCTACTAAAATAGAAATTTTCTTTGATAAAAAATTTACTCAACTCTTGAATAATTCTCATCCACAAGTGTACTTGATCTTGTACACTCATGTATATTTATTCAAAGATATGTTTTTATAAATAAAGTATTTTTTTGTCTTTAATATTATGATTCTCATATAGGGTAGTGTGTCAGTTATGGTTTCATATAAAGTGAACAATTCTGGTTTACTTAAATATATTATCGATGAAACATCAATCTTATTTAATTAATTTTGATGAAATGACTTATAACATGTTTTTTTCAGAATGGATAGAAGATGGGTATATGAAACCGATAAGTTATCAAGAAATTTTCAAAATAATTTGGAGAGTATATTATATTTTTCATTTCACAATGCTTTAGATAGTGGTCACATACACTGCCCCTGTTACAATTGTGTAGGAAGACCTTGGTTGAGCCATGAATAAGTCATCTACAACATAACCAATTATAGTTTTCAAGAAAAATGCTCTATGTGGAATCACAATGGTGATACAATGAAATATCAAATTCATGATGATCTAAATGAGCGGAATGGATTAGAGAATTTTCTATATAAATGTTTTCCATTAATTCTTCATCATGAAAAATAAAGGATTCTAAACCAATAATATTTCAATATGATCACACATGATGCATCTAATGAAAATGATGATGTTGTTAGGGTGAAAAAATATAATGATTCTACCATGACACTAGTATATCAACAATATGGTAAAATGAAAAAGATGGAATTTTTAATCTAATTGTTTCATAGGAAAACTATGTATTGGATTTCTAATACATCAATCGATTACATTCTTACAATCTTGAAAAACTTACTTCCAGATCTTGCAGATATTCCCTCAAACCAAAATATGGCATGGATGTTCGTTGAGGAACATAGATTTTCAAGAAACAAAATTCATGCTTTCCCAAAAGATTACAGCTTATTATGAGAGGAAAATGTTGAACAAAATTATTGTATTAAACATGGAACATCCCACTAGAATCTAAAAGTTGATGGAACACCATCCCATATTCCACAAAAAGTAATGTGTCACTTTCAATTGATCCCTAGACTCCATAATCTTTTCATGTCTGATGAAATATCAATGAAAATTAGATGGCATGATACCAAGAGAAAGAAGACTAATGATGATTCGGTTCACCCTACAGATGGATTTTCATGGCATATATTTGATTCTAGATATCCTATTTTTTCAGTTGATGTGCGTAATGTGTGGTTTGGTCTTTAATGTGATGGTTTTAATCTATTTGGGAAGATGATTACGTCGAACAACACATGGTCTATTTTTTATAAACATTTATAATCTCCCCCCATGGCGGTGTAGGAAAAAACATTTCACATTCATGAGTATACTCATATCTAGCCCTTCTTATCTGAGCCATGCTATTGACATATACATGAAACCATTAATAAAAAAGTTGAATCTTCTTTGGGATGTGGGTGTGGGAACATACGATCCATGTTTGGAAGACATATTTCATATGTGTGCTGCACTGATATGGATGATCAATGAATTTCCTGGTTATGCAATGATTTCTGGATGGAGCACGAAGGGAAAACTATCATGTCCTATTTTAGGAAGAATACACGATTTAGAAGACTGAAACATCATTGTAATTTCAGTTTTGTAGAACATCGATGATTCTGGCCAATAGACCATATATATAAAAAAATCATCGATGATTTGACAATACCATGGAGACCGATGATCCACCTCAGCTTATGTCTTGGCTGATGTGCTTAATGAATTGAAAGATTTCAGTTTTTTATTTGGGAATGGTCAAATGAAATTTGTAAAGACAAAGAATGTTTCCACCGAAACCAGCTACAGTTAGAAGAATATAGTTATATTCTTTGATTTTCCTTATTGTTCAACCAATATGTTATGTCATTGATTAGATGTAATTCACATTGAAAAAATATATCTGAAATGATTATTTCTATTATTCTAAATGATAAGGGAAAGAAAAAATATGATTTATGTTCTTAGCGTGACTTGGTGGATTGGGGCATCAGGCCAAAATTGCATCATGTGTGTATCAGTGAAAATAAATTTCAAGTTCCATTTGTATCTTATGTGCTTACACCTACAGAAAAATGAAATTTCTTGATGTACTAGAGACTATTAATGTTCATGATGGCTATTCACGAAACATATCTAAATGGGTCAACAGAAAAGAGTTGAAGCTAAAATATTTAAATACTCAAGATTATCACATCGTTCAACATGAGTTGATTCCTATATAAATTCTTCATATTTTGTCCAATAATGTAGTGGTGGATGTTATTTGGTTGTGCCATTTGTTTAGAGATATTGTTTCTAAGAGGTTTTCCATGTATTTCTTGAAAAAAAAATTCCAGATTCCCCATTAATTTTGTGTGAGTTAGAGAAAATATTTCCTCAATCATTTTTCACATACATGCTGCATCTGACTGTTCATATTAAAACTAAAATACTTCTTGTAGGACCTATTTATTTTCATTATATGTATCCAATTGAAATAAATACGTACACATTAAATCTTATGTCCATAACAAGAATTTTCCCAAAGGTTCTATCATGAATGGTGACTTGTCTCGTGAATGTATGGATTTCTAATCTATGTATTTTTCTGATCATACTACAAGAATGAAGAGATAAATTAGAAATGAAGAAGAAGAGTATAAGAAAACTGAACCCTATTTCCATTACTTCCTCAAATAGAATGAATTCATGGATCATATACATTGACAACATTAATCCTTGAAGAGCAGGAGATGGCACATCGCACAGTTTTGTTCAAATGTGATTTGTTTGATTACTAAATCATTTATGTAAATTGAATATGTATAATATATATATATATATATATATGTTTAAATATTCATATTTTTATCTACAGGGAACATAAAGCGATGATAAATAGAAAGAATCGTTCATTATCTATGAGAATGAGGTTGACTTTGCATCATAAAGAGTTTTCTACATGGTTAAAGTTGAAGGAAATAATATTACTATTTAAAGTAATTAAAAAAATATTTAATCAAGTTTAATAATCATTTATATTTCTGGTATTGAGTTTTCCTACTTACTCTGTCTCTGCAGAAATAAGAGCTTTGGCTTTTGGTCCTAATACCAAGGTTCGTGACTATAAATAAATTGTTATCAATGGGTACATATTTATTATAAATGAATGAGCATAGAACATGAGAACACAACATGCTGATATTATGGTTACTACCACAATAGACTTTTATGCAACTGCATCAAATAGTAGATCATGATTTGAAAAATTAGGTTATTATAGAGTCGTTGAAAAAAATATTGGATTATTATTCTCATGGATGATTCACGATGATGAAATTCCAGTTGTTTGATTCGATGATGAGGCAAGGCACATTTATTGATGATTGTGGATTTCGAGTAAATGATATCACACACACTCTTTCTAATGATGAACCAAATGTATTGGCATCAATGGCAAAACATGCTTTTTATGTCAAATACCATCTTCGACCTGAATTTGGTGTCATTATTGATGTAATTCCATGACATATTTTTGATGATGGTGATGATGGAATTGAAACCATCCCTACTTCCATTTGAAATGATCTATTTATTACATTTGATTACTCTAATAGATTATTTTTCTATGTTGACTGTGAACCTGATGTTGTGGTGGGAAACATATTAAATCATCCATTCAGGTTCTCGATTCTTTTGGTTTACCTCGGCTTCAGTTGTTAAGGTTGGTACTATTCAAATTGAGTTAATATTGATTAAAAATATGTTGTATATTACTTGATCTTTATGTGAATTTTTGATGTCTATTGGTTTCAATTTTATTTGAATTGCATTTTTTAATTTGGAATCGAACTATATTCAAACCTATGAAGCCAATATTTCTAACTTGGTGAACATTTCAATGCATTATTGACCACGTATAAAATTAGTATAAATCTAAGACTTCTCTTTAAAATTTTACCAGTTAATGAGCATGATGGTTTATATTCTTCTGAAAAACATGTATAGAAACCTGCATCATCTTTCTGGGCTAAATAAATTAAAATTTTCCCTAATTTTGACAACTACATTCCCCTTAAGAATTTGGTAGAATCTATGTTCCAAGATTTTAATAGACTAATTACACTTAGTAAATAACCATCCTACTAAAAATTAAATTACTTTATTACATCATGTAGGATTTATTGACTTCATTATATATCTATTCAAGCTCGTCTAAAACTATGTATTGTTAAATTATCCCCGAATCCCTCTATTCCCTCTCATTTATTTTGTTTTTTGGGTTAAACATTAGTTATCATTTTCTAATTACTTCCATATTTGTTTTCAAATGTAGGATATAAAACCAATTGAAGAGAGGTGACAAAAATAGATGATGGAAAACAATCGTCACATGACTGAGATGGGAATTCCTCCACTAGTGCATGTTGTGATTATTTGGTTTAAAACATATATATATATATATATATATATATATTTAAATAATATATAATTTCAAGTGATTAATTTAGTTTTAATTTTTTTGCAGGATCCACCTATTAGGTGACAGTTATTTGATGAGTAGCCTAGTAGTGGTCCCAGTACTTAGGGTGTTCGTATGTGGGGGGTGGTACAAGAGCTAGACGATCTGGTCAGCGTACCCGATTAGACCTTACCCCTCCTGCTGACATACTAAACATGGACAGCCCGCCCACTCCCGTGGACATCTCTCCCACCCCCGGGACACCCCCAACCCCCCTGTACGGCCGCACCACCCTTATGGATAGCCCGCCCACCCCCTGGACACCCCCATACCCCTTTTTATAGCTCTACCACCCCCATGGACAGCCCTCCCACCCCCATGGACACCATGTACCCCCTGGACAGCCCCCACCCCCTAGACACTACCACACCAACCAGAAACCCCACCCCCTTGACATCCCCCACCTCCAGGAACATACCCCTACCCTCAGGACAACCCCAAACACCTAGATGGCCCCACCCCCTGGACAGCCCACACCCCCCAGACACCCACACCCCCATGGCACCCTCTACCCCCATGTACAACCCCCCCTAGATGGCCCCACCCCTTGGACACCACCCCACCAACAAGACACCCACCCCCCCATACACCTCATAATTCTCTAGACAGCCATGCCCACCCCCTAAACACCGTGTACCCCCTGGATACCCCCCACCCCCATGGAAAGCATGCCCACCCCCCATGGATAGCCCACCCCCACCCTGGAAAACCCTACCCCATCAACAACCCCACCACCCCCGTGGACAACCTTCCCACCCACTGGACACTCCCTATCCTGTGGAGAGACCCCAACCCCATGGAAAACCCCCCCTGGACAGCCCCTACCCCCAAGAAAAGCCCCATCACCCCCATGAATAGCCCACCACCCCCCTGGACACCTCGTACCCCTTGGATAACCTTTCCACCCCGTGGACAGCCCGCTCACCCCCTGGACACCCCATACCCCCTGGACAACTGCACCACCCCAGTGAACAACCCTACCACCCCCTGGACACCCCATACTCCCCTGGACAACCCCCACCCTCGTGTATAGCCCGCCGACCCTTGTGGATAGCCCACCCACCCCTTGGAAACACCTAATCCCTGGACAGCCCCACCACCCCTGTCGACAGCCTGCCCACACCCTAGACACCCCTACCTTCTAGATAGCCCCAACACCCCCATGAACAGCCTACCCACCCCCTAGACACCTCGTAACCCCTGCACATCCCCCACGCCCCTTGGAAGCCACCCTACTACCTTGATACCCCCACCCCCTGGACAGCCCCCCCCCCCCCAGACACCCCCACCCTTCGGGACACCCATACTACCTTGGACAACCACAAAACGCCCCTGGACTCCCCGTACCACCCCCTGGACACGACCCCACCACCTGGACACCCCCTAGACACCCCCACCCCCATGGACAGTCCCCTTGCCCACTAGACAGCCCCCAACCCCCTGTACGGCCCCCACCCCCTGGACACCACCCCATAACCATGTCACCCCCCACGCCTGGACAGTCCCCCAGCCCTCAGAAAGCCCCCACCCCATAGACACCACCCCACCCCTAGACACCCCCTAACCCTTGGATAGCCCCCAAACCAAGTGGACCCCCTGGATAACCCCCAACCACCTGGACCGCCCCCACCCCCTAGACACCACCCCAGCCCCTAGACACCCCCACCCCTGGTCCCCATGGACCCCTACCCCCTTGGAAAGCCCCCCAACATGTAGAAACCCCTACCCCCTGGACACCCCACCCACTGGACATCCTCTACCCCATTTGACAGCACCCACAACCCCCTGGAGAGCCCCCACCCCCTTGACATCATTATCTTATTTCACTACTCAACACTATATCATGCAAAAAATCATTGATAAAAAATAAAATCCAATCATGAAGAACATTAATGTCCCCCTTTTTAGTTGTTTTACAATACCCACCAACAAATCATATACAAGTATGTTTGTATCTTTTTCCACATTATTGATAATAAATACAAAGGATATCTTGGGATGTTTTCATTTAATTTAACTTCTCAAAAAGATAACATCTTATCCCTGTTATACATAGAACAACATCCTACATCACCTTTTTAGAGAAAAAAAGAAACACTTACAACTTACATAAGAGACTTCTGTTAATCTACTTTATCTCTATATGGGATAACATAGAAATAAGAGAGAATTAACCAAGACACAATGTTTGTACATTAATAAACACAACATGTGATACCATTATAAAAAAACTAAAATTAGGGGTTGTTTAACAGATCCATAATAAAGATATAGCCTATAATCAACTCAACACATAGATTATAAACTTCAAGCATAAGACATAATATGAGATTTTATGGTTTTGAATGGGGAAGATCTTTATAAAGAAGAAGCTCGTCTATAGATCTGTGGTATAGAATAAATGGTATTTTGGATTCTGTATTATGTGTTCTTCTAAAGGTAAATTCAGAGAGGAAAGCTAGTGGTATAGAATGATATGTATTTTTTATTCTGAATTATGTGTTATTCTGTAGGTAAATGCAAAGAGGGAAGCTGCCGCTTGGTTCTGGACAGGGTGAAGTGTAGGATCTATACCAACAGCGCCAAAACTATTGGTATAGAATTGAAAGACACACTCTTTACCAACAGTTTAAAACCATTGGTAAATTTCAATTATTCTCAATCATTACCAACGGTATTCACAAATAAATGGTAAATACCAATTAGTTCATCTTTACCAATAGTTCTAATAAACTGTTGCTAATGATATATTACAACGATTTCCAAACCGTTGGGTAGTATAATATGATTTCTGGTGTCTTATCCTAAAGGTTATGTCATAACCCATTCCTATAAGACTATCCCCACATATTGTTTTCCAATGGTTGGCTGAACAGTTGGTATAAGTATTACCAATGGTTATAAAACCTTTACCAATAGTTTTAAAACGTTGGTTCATACTAAATTTCAAGTAGTGTTCCAATGACCAGAGAATATGCCACTATAGGATTGATCATCTGTAACGACCAAAAAATTTATCAATGAAAATTAATCTTTCTCTAATTAACTGTATTATTATGTAAAATGGTTATATAACATATTCAATTCTTTGGTTTTCTGTTTTTGGAATTTAAAATATTGTTAATAATTGTGATCGTTTCTAATATATCCGTTGAATAGTGAACGACTGATTAGTATAAATATATGGCTATAACAAATCCAATTTACTCAGACAAAGGAAGCGAGGGCCTCATCAACTATAATTTATCCATAAGAAGCCCATTTGATGGAGCTCGTAAAGGAGGTGGAATCACTAAGATTCACTCTTGACCATGCCCAAGCCGAGCTTCAACATGTTAAGCCTGAACAGAACCACCTATGGAAAAAGTGTAAGTTAATAAAGATTACCACCTGAGCGATGTTATCCGAGCCACCCCAAGAGTCTGTCACCATCACTCAACTTACCCTTGGGTCTTACTCGGGTGTTTTATGGGGTTATGTAACAATACCCAAGCATTATTTTTAGGTACATTATTTTTTATATGGAATATACATTCATATTATCATTGTTACATTGTAAAAGCACAAATAGTATTTTTAGTTAACATTCAATTAAGAAATATATTTTTACGAATTAATGGATTTTTGAATTAAAAAATATTTTAAAAAAAATTATTAACTAAATAATTTTTATTAAATATAAATTATCATATAAATTTTATGAATATAATTGTAATTTATATTAAGGTTTGAAAGCTGTTAACCCATAAATATTTGATAAATGTCAGTTTTTATTTTAAAAGATAAAATTCATATATTTAGATAATTATTTAGTTAAAATGAATATTTTTTTAAAAATCAGGATGTAGAAATTATCCAACGGTTAATGCTACATAATTTTTTGAGACAGTAAAATTTTGGGGTTAAATTTAAATACCGTCTAAATATATACTGTGTTTTATAACATCATAAAGACCATATTTTGAGGTAATAAAATACTATAATCATTATTTTTGGACAACATATGTCTTTACATTAAAATAATTTGATTTTAGGTTTGTTTGATTTATTTTACAAATCCATAATGGACCCTCCAAGACATATAAAACATTTTAACTTTTTAAATTTATTTCCTTGAGAGTGTGACTCACCTCCACGTAATCATGACTAATATTTTAATAAGTTAGGGCATTGGAATTATAAAATAATTTTTTCCACTCCCATTTGTCAAAAAAATGGAAATAACTATGGGTTTCTTTATGGTTTTTATTTTTTTAATGTGTGGTTCCCAAAACCCAAATAATAATAAATTCCCTCTCCTTCCCTATATAAACCCACCCATGCACCCACTATCTATTCACAAAAATCTATTGTAGTTCCTCCAAACCCTTACCAACCCTCTCTATAATCCACCCGAGGTGCCCTAATATCCCAAGAAGAATCTCTCAAGCCTCTCCCATGCCTTTGGAATCACAAATCCAAGTAAGGAATTTCTTCTTTTCACATTTTTTCTCAATTTCATTATGTTGTTATACCATTTTAAAATCAATTAAAAATGTTGAGGTATGATTTTTCACCTCCCCTATACATCCCTATTTATGTTTTAATGATGAAATAGCCATTTTCCATCTCATTAATTCTTCACATGTACACCCATTACCATGCCAAAATTCCGTAAGGAATTTCCCTCTCCTCATTTAAATTCAGGCAATTCTTTTGTTTTATGAATCCAAATTGCATTACTTATTTTGGGACATGTATAAATATTACCCCCTTACATTCCATTTATTGTAAATATTATGAGACACTCCTTTCTATCTCATAAATAATTTTTATGAATTATTTTGTCACGCCGTTATTCTACCGAAATTGCACAATGATTTTCCACGCCAAAGTCATTGTGTAGTGAATACCGTGCCCATTTCTCTATCAAGGGTATTCAACTTTATTCAAATTTGGTTAATTATTATATAGTTTCATGTATGAATTCCACATTACTTTATCAAGTAAAAGAATTAATATGTTTAATGAATCTATTTTTTATGATCATTGTGGCACACTTAGGCATGAAAGGAAATGATTAAGAAGGGTTCACTCTGATAGTGCTCCAATGCATTGGGTAAAGATTAGTATCATGATAAATCATGTTAAATGATGTTTTACTAATGATAATTCAATTTCAATGAGGTTTTACTAATGATCCATGTGCTATGATCCTTGGATCATGCTAATACCTTGTTAAGTGTTGTTTCCACATTCCCATGTTTTGATACTAATGATTCATCATGTCTTAATGTTCATGTTTATCTTATGATATATTGATATTTATATTTCCAAACATGTACTATTATTCATGTTATTCCTTGTTTACACCTTTAATAATATTTATATACCACCCTATTCTTATTCATGTCCTCAAATTATCCCATGCAATGCTGTTATGGACATGTAAAAGCAGATTTCAAAAAAGATGTTTTGTTTTATGTTCTATATTGTTATGTAATGTTCCTAATTTACAATGACACTAGAAATATCAATCCACAGAGTTCTCTTAAGTGAAATTTTATGTAATAAATCATGTTTAAGTGTGTAATAAATAGGAGGGTTCTTATAGTTGGTATCAAATTACAGGTTTAGTTATTTTTGGGATTAGGATTAGAAAACCCTAGTAAATCCTTAGAGATAAAAATAAGTATAATAAAAACATCCCTAGAATTTTGTGATTATTGAGTAAGTTGATTATCAATAAAATACATCTCTTCTTATATATGAGTAGGTAGAGGTGGCTCTGGCACAAATGTATCCAGGGGTAAAATGCAAAAACACTACTTTGATGTACACTTGAATATGAACTGGTGCACGAAAATGGGCCTTGCTTCACTCTTGGTTACAACACTCCCAGGGGATATTCTTTAGTAAAATTCTAAGATTAGTATGAACCATTATTTATGGATTTAAAAAAAATCTCCTAAGAATATAATTTTGGAAGTAGAACATGGATAACATAGATTGAAGACTATAGATTCATAAGTAAAGGGAAAAAAGTTATTTATAAGTCATTCGTTTTTTCCTATGGATTACCCTTTATGTGTTACCCCTAAATTCCCTTTTATTCTAGACAATGGATGGTAATAAGAGGACTCAGGCTGATAGCTGATGTGAAGATGAATGTGATGACTATTCTAATGAGATGCCCAATTTGATGGGGGTAGGAATCATGAACATTGTCACAATACTCTCTCAGTTAAATCAATCTTTGAATAGAATCATGGGTCAAGAGGAACATTCAACCACCCTTAGAAAGAAAAAGTTTCAAATCGTGATCTTCATGAGACAAAGGCCTCCTACTTATAATGGATCATCATATCCCACAATTTCCGAAAAATTGATCAACTCCATTAAAAAGTTCTTCTCCATCCCTCAATGTTCCAAACAAGAGAAGGTTCTTCTGGCTAATTATTGTATGGAGTGTAAAGCTGATCAATGATGTAAATTGATCAAAAATAAAAATCCTGAGCAGGAAATCAAGTATTTAGAATGGAAGTATTTACAGAAAATGTTTTTCAATAAATATTTTCCGTGAACCCTATGACTTAAAGGTCGAAATGGAATTCCATGTCCTCAAAAAAATAGATGACAAATCCATTGGAGCTTGTAAGTAAAACATAAAAAGGATTGTGTGATATGCCACCATGGTTTTTGTTACCCCCGAATGAGATGATGAGCACTTATTTGGTGCACTAAATCAAAACTGATGGAAAGCCTCAAAGATCCATGACTTCAATATCTATGAAGAAATTTTCTAATGCTCCCTCAATGTCGAAATGTAGATCATCTAATCTTAGGTGTATCATAGGGATAACAAGTGTATTGTGGACAAAAATTCTGGAGGTCATATGGATAAATCCAATAGTACTATGAAGATCCATCACCCCACTTTCCAAAGGTGTGGAAAGAGGCACCCTAGAAATTTCTTGAAGGGGAAGAAGAAATGATTTTAGTTTGAAAGAGAGGGGTACCTAGCCATTAACTGCCGATAAGAAAAACCTGCAGCCACGAAAGAGGATAATAATGATCCTTTCAATCCTCAACTTTTTGTTCATTTCTTCAACTATAGAGAACCAGGTCACCATGAAAATCAATTACTTGAGCTAAGGGTTTTCGGAGGAAACCAAAAAACTCCATGAAAGCAATGGAATGCTTTTTCCATCACTTCCATAATGTGAACCCCGATAATGAAGTGGTTAAAGGTATTCTAGTTATTCATTTAAGAATAGTGAATGTAATATGTGATTCTTGTTCTATGCATTATTTTATATCCAGAAATTTTAGTCGAATAATCCCCACACCACTAAAAATAAAAGAAGTAAAGATGTCGGTGATCATAGAAAATGGGGAAATCATTGAATACTAGGAATATAACTCATCCCCTATCACAATCTATGGAATGAACGTTCTAATGAACCTCATCACACTCCTTCAAGTGGAATTTGATATAAATCTTGGCATGGATTAGATTTGCCTATATAGATCCAACATAAATTTTCATGATAGGGAAATCACTCTCCATATAGAGAATTGACTCATGATTATATACAAGTTAAATGAGGAAGATGAATATTTGTAAGAACCATCATATCAAGCATTGATATTACTACCCTATGAGCATGCGTATCTAGATTAGAAGATTGAGTCTAAAGATGAAGCCATCCATGAAGACATTCATATTGTGATGGAATTCGCTGAAGTGTTTCTCAAGGAATTTCAAGGTATTCCTCCTAGAAGAGATGTTGAATTTTTAATTTACCATATACCTAGGAAATTTCCAATATCCAAGACTCTCTATAGAATAGTTGTTGTGGAGCTTGAGGATCTGATGAAATAACTGTAGGAGAATTTGGAAAAAGGGTTTATATGCCCAAGTGATTCACCATGGGGTGAACTAGTCCTATTTTCCTAGAAGAATGATGGGTCAATGTGTATTTCCATTGATTATCGTGAGCTCAACAAAATCAGGATAAAGAACAAGTATCCTTTTCTAATAATTGATGACTTTCTTGATCAGCTATGTGGAGCACAATACTTCTCCAAGGTGGATTTATAGTCATGATATTACCAAGTAAGGGTGAATAAAGAGGATATACCCAAGACTGTTTTTCGTACAAGGTATGGGCATTATGAATTCACTGTATTCCCTTTTTAACTCACTATTGCTCTAGAAATATTCTTGGACTTGATGAATAGAGTCTTTAGAGATTACCTCATCAAATTTGTGTTAGTATTTATAGATGATATCTTGATATTCTCTACAACCAAGGAGGATCATGTGAGGAATCTAAGCATTGTACTAGAGACCTTGCGAAAGGAGTATCTCTATGCATAGTACAGCTAGTGTGAGTTATGGTGGAAGAAACTATCATTCATGGGTTATATCATCATAATAAATAATATATCTACATATCCCTCCCTGACAGCTACAATTGAGGGATGACCAAGGCCAACTTCGGTAATGGATATCTGTAGCTTCCTAGATTTAGCTAGACATTATTGTCGATTTGTGAGAAATTTATCACGATTTTCAAACCATCTTACTAAGCTAACTCATAAGGGAGTAAAGTATTCATGGAGTGATGAATGTGAAGAGAGCATCATGGAATTAAAAATTAGGGTTATCATTGCGCCCATGCTCACATAACCCACAAGTGAAGAACATTTTTGGGTATTTCTTTATTCATCAAAGAAGGTTCTGGATTGTGTGTTTATGGAAAATAAATATTTCATTTTATATCATTCAATGCAATTGATATTCAATGAGAAAAACAATCCAATACATGATATGGATTTGGATGTAGTAATCTTCTCTTTAAAAATTTGGTAGAGTTACCTATTTGGGGAGAAGTGTCAAGTATATATGGACCACAAAAGCTTCATGTATATATTCACATCAAAAGAGTTTAACATGCACCAACGAATATGTTTATAGCTGATCAAAGACTATGACTTCTCAATCCATTACCACCCTGGGAAAGAAAATAAGTTGGTAGATGCCCTAAGTTGAAACGACCCAGCAATTCTATCATTAATGGGAATTGAAAAGGATACAATCTTCTTAGATTTGGTGCAGATGGACCTAGGAATCATAAAAAAGGGAACATCATCAATCAACTCAGAAATAATTGTTCAACTGTCACTTCTGGAAATGTTAAAGGATGTTCAAAAGGATGATGTGATAATTCAAAGAAAATTTAAGACTATCAGAAATGGGAAATCGTCAGAGTTCAATGTAAATGAAGTAAGAATTGTGATATTTTGGTCAAGACTATGTGTTCCATAAAATATGGAGTTAAAGAAGGAACTTTTGGATGATGCGCAAAGTTCAAATTTCTCCATTCACCTAGGAAACACAAAGATGTATCGAGATCTCATATAGAATTATTGGTGGGTTAACATGAAGAAGGAGATCAGTGAGTATGCATAAATTTGACTGGTATGTTAGCAATTGAAGGATAAGATGTAGAAGTATAAAGGAAATACGAAACCATTACCCATACCAGCATGGAAATTGGAGAACATCACCATGGTCTTTGTCACTGGACTTCTGAAGACATCCACAGAAAACAATGCAATCTGGGTTGTTGTGGATCATCTTAAAAATAATACACACATCATTGAAATTAGGGAAAATTTATAATTGGATCCACTAGCATAGATATATATATATCAAGGAAGGGGTAAAGCTGCATTGAGTACCATTATCGATTGTATCAGATCGACATTCAAGATTCACCTATATGTGTTGTAGGATTCTACAACATGATTTGGATAATGAGCAGGACTTCCGTACGACTTATCATCCTCAAACTGATGGCCAATCTGAATAGACTATCCAATCAATTGAGAAAATGTTGATAGAAATCTCAATGGACTTCAAAGGATGATGGGATCAACATATTCCTCTGTTTGAGTTCTCTTTCAACAATAGTTTCCACTCAAGCATCCAAATGGATCTTTAAGAAGCCATGTGTGGGAAAAGGTGAAAAACACTAACATGTCGGGATGAAGTTGGGGAACGAAAACTTCTAGGTCTGGAGATGGTGTAAGAAATGGCGGAGAAGGTTAAGACCATCCAACAACACATCAAAGCTGCTCAGAGTCGGCGGAAAAGTTATGCTAAAAATCATCAACGTGAGCTAGAGTTTGATGTTGGAGACATTGTAATCCTCCACATATCACCATGGAAGAATGTTAAGTGATTCGGGAAGAATGGAAAACCTAGTCCAAGGTATATTATCCCTTTTTAGATCCTTGATCACATCATAGAACTATCTTATCGACTAAGACTCCCATCGAACCCCTCTCAAGTAGATGATGTATTCCATGTATCACTCTTGAGAAAGTACATACCTAAACCATTGCATGTTCCCAATCCAGAGGTGGTACCATTGGATAATTACCTCTCCTATGAAGAGAATTCGGTGAATATCTTACATTTTAGGGAAAATGTTCTATTAAATAAGATAATTCCCCTCATGATAGTATTGTGGAGAAACCAAAAGTGTGATTAAGAAATGTGGGAATCAGAGGAACTGATGAAGTAGAGTTACCCGCTTCTGTTTTAGAGTTGTAAAAGGAAATTTCTAGGGTGTAATTTCTTAATGGGGGATTATTTTAATTACCGAAACATTTATCAATAAAAATTAATCTTGATATAATAAAATGTATTATTATTTAAAATGGTTATATAACATATGCACTTCTTTGGTTTAATGTTTTTGGATCATAAAATATCGTTAATAATTGTGACTTTTGTTAATATATCCATTGAACAGTGATATCCAAATTAGTATAAGTATATGGCTTTAACAAATCTACTTTACTCATAAAAAGGAAGAGATGGAATCTTCCAATATAATTTCTGTAATACCCCGAGATTTTATGAAAAATATTCTTTTTAATTTTATTGATGTCTTGTGTTGTACGTTACAACAAAGGAGTCTTTCAAAACACGCAACCCTAACTTGGCTGCATTTCACGCAACCACGACCTTCCTCGATAGCGTGTGTTGTACACAATACCGAGTTTCACTAAACAACGATATGCTATTAAAATATTATTAAAACTAGCCGTTATGAATAGTAATAACCACTTTTTTAAATTTTGTAAATTTAATCTTTCAAAATGGACTTCATTTTTGGATTTGGAATATCGAAATTAGCTGAGGGTGAAATTTTGGTATTTTTCTGAAAACTTTCAATTTTTGATGAATAGTGAAAACACTAGGTTACTATTTAAAAACCGACTTTTTATTTAAATAATTATTTATTTTATTTAAATTTATTTTAGCTCAAAATTGACACATAATACCTATATAAGTTCAATGTAAATCATTGGAGTCATTTTATAATAATTTTAGATATATAAAAATTTTATTTAACTTTTGATGGTCTTTTACCCACCTCCTAGGAGAATTTGCAAATTTACATAAAACATAATTTTACCGCTTTTGTGAATTGAATTTCAAAAATACGAGAGACACGGTTGATATCAGTAAGTAAAATGTGGTTCAATGAGATGAAAATATTTTTTGGTGAATAGTAACTTTTTACTTTTATTTACCACGGTTAAAAGTAAATAGGGTAATTAAACGTAAAAATGATATTATTATTACTCTAAAACGTGTCCTAATTCTATTAGATAAGTGTAATTAGACCAAAAAAAACCTTAGGAATAAAATATGACCATTTAGGCCCACTTGGATTAGATTAGGACATTTAATATTAATTTATTTAAAGAAGGGTTAAAATAGTTAAAATCAAAGTTTAATAAGTAAATAATTTTTAATATATAGTTATACAGAAGATAAATTCGACTATAAATATTAATTAGAAAAATAAAAATATTTCCTACATAATGGTATTTGTTTTATAATTTTTATACATTAAATAATTTAAATTATTTTTGACACAATGATGATGTAGTAAATATCTTATTAATGAAATATTGACAAAATTGATGTTATAAATACCCAAATAAATGTAATTTGATACTTTTAATGAATTACACTAATTTTCTAGGTTAATATGACATGTTATTATTGATTTAGTTAACTTTTTTTGAACTAATATTTCTGTTATGATTTTCACAAAAATCAATTACCAAATAGTGTCAAAATTGACATAAAATAGTTTCTAAAACAAATATTATATTATTAACTGTTATTTTATTCCTAAAAATATAATCTCCGGTAAAATGACTTAGATAAGGTTATATATATTAATAATAAACAACATGGGGTTCGTTTGTCTGGTTATTGTAAGTTTATTAACCTTAGTGTAAGAAGACAAAAGACACGATAAAAGAAACATTATCTATCTTAAAGTTCAATCTAAATGATAAGATTAAAATAGTAAACTAAACTTGTCAAAATTATATTGGATGAGAGGATTTCGACCCATCCCCACCTTAGCTTCGAAATAAATCAATCTGAAGCTATTTAAAACCGAATATGGGTTTATAATAAAATAATATGTTTAGTTTTTCCAAAGGTGCCCCTCTCCTCCCTTATAAAAGGGATCCTCCTCCCTCTCTTCCTCACACCACTTTGAGCTATCATGATCAGCCAAAACCTGCCAAATTATCTTCTCCACTTCCCTAGAAACATCCTAGAGGTCCTGGTATTCTTAAAAGAGTAATTTTAGTGCCCTAAGAGGAGGTCTCAAAGAGGTGTTTCAAAGAAGAGGTAATGTCTGTTACCGATTCTTTCAACATTATTTCTTCTTCCACTTCTTCTTCTTTAGTTGTTTCATTATGAAATAATAACATCAGTATCAATCATATGATGATATGTTATTATAATAATGAAACAACCATATTTCACCATCTATCCATCCTACGGAAAATGAAATCACCGTGCGTGCGTACGTACGGAATACCGTCTCCACGCCGTGGTGTAATATATTTTCCACAACCACCTTACTTGGATGAGTATAATGGTGAAAGTAATGAATATATATGATTATTGTAAAGTGATATTTATTCTTTAATATTATGCATACACTTTAATACAATTCCACGATCATGGGAATGATATCATCGCTCGTGCGTACGTACGGACTACCGTCTCCATGAATGCGATGAGATTCATTTTCCATGATTAACCATTCAAAAATGATTATAAAGTATATATAATGAATAATATTGAAATATATGATAAAATAATTCTACTTGATTTTTGTATATATATGTATGTCATCTATTTAATTTCATTCAATTCAATAAGGGAATGAAAACATCGTTCATGCGTACGTACGACCTACTGTCTCCATGAACGGTGTATTTCCTTTCATTTTATAGATCTATAATATATATGTATACGATGAATATATATTATATATAAATCATGTTTTACACTCTATAATTAAGTAAATCAGGATATAAGTAAAAATATCAAGAATGACAAGTCGAAACACATACGATAAATGAAATGATTTTACCCAAAACGCTACTTTAACATGGAATTTACAAAAGAACGGGTAATATAAAGTCATAAGTGAAACATATATGATATCACAACAATGAATATGATTATGTAATAAGTCAATGAAATTATTTAAATCATTATACAGGAGGTTCGGATCCATACAAACCATATCGGACCTAAGGTAAGTGATAAATTTTCAATCTCATTTTTATCCAAGATTGCTTATACGTAAGTATTTACTGGAGCTACGTTTATCATCTACGACCATGTTTTCTATTTTTTTTTTATAAAATGTTAAATATTCTTTCATGAATGTTTAAAGTCATTTTTACCCTTTATTGACTTTTTACCACATTGTATGAATGGAATCTTTCCTTTGGTTACCATATAAGGTACTTTTTGAATTTTCCGACAAAAGTACGAGGAGAATGTTATTTTTAACTTATACGGCGTGAAAGGATTTTTACGATTTCATAACGCCTCATTTCAAGAAGCATCCTCTACAAGATTTCATGATTATTTTCAACAAAACCCTTTTCTTTTAAAATTGCATGGAATTTTGTGAAAAGAAAATGATTTTAATGAAGAAAGGATATTTTCCTCAAGAATTCATTTCAAGTGTTTTGTCATAACTATTTTCCATCTAAAATGACATTATTTCTTATGTGTATGTTTCAAGTAATATGTCTCTATGATTTAAATTTTTTCAATTTTCTTATGATGAAATGATATCAAATTTTTATGGATTATGTTATGATGGAATGATGTTTATGAATCCCATTTTATTACATTGTTATGCTATGATGTATGATTTATGATTTTGTGGCACATGAAATAATGACTTCATTATGAGATGGGTGGGAACTATATCTACATCCAATGAATTGGGTAAATATTTATATCTCATGAGATAGACATGGATGGAATGGTAAGTTAATCTAGTTCAGTGTTACAGGACTAAAACGAGGAGTGAACTCGATTCAGAAAGGGACTTTGTCCACTAAGATGGTCTTGGCAGCAATGCCTTGGCAACTATGGAAATCATAACAAGTGATGAATGGTTTCCACAATTACATGTTTTATTCCCATGCTATTTTATCATGATTTATGTTCCATTCTGATCTATGCCTTATGTACATCCATGTTTTATGTCGTTGCTCAAGATTTTGATGTTTAAACATTATGTTCATGTTTTTAAGTTCAAATGTATATGGTATGTTTTATTTTATCCACGCTTACCCTTAATGAGAATTTTAGCTCACCCTTTTTATGTTTTATTTTCCCCCAGGATTAAAAGAAAGGTTTTAGGTAAGGAAACAAAAGTGGAAGATCTTTATGGGAGATGTTGAAGATCTTTCACCACGATTAGAAGATTACGTTCCACGTTTCCAAAGATACTAAACTATTACGGTCCTTGTGCGTCTGTATTTTTTATGTATTAAGTATTACTCAAAAGTAATGTAATATCCATGTATGTAAAGATTCAAGTCTCTACAATTGGTATCAGAGGAAAGGTTTATTCAACCTTTGGAAACTAGTATGTAGAATCTTTAGTGAGATCCCTAAAGATATTTCTAAGGTATGTCTAGGGATGTCCCTAAGGTTAAGTATACGTATAGGTTATAGTCCTAGAATTGTGCTAACAATCTTAGAATTAAACCTAAGATGTTAGATATTGAAGGAAATCCCCCTTTATTATGTTGTTTTCCCTTTCATATTATTTTCCTCTGACACTATTATTTTTGGGTTTTAGACGATGGTTGGAACCCGAAGGAACCATGTTGATCAATGTAATGTACAATGTAATGATTGTCCCATTGACCAAACAAATTTCATGGGAGATGGAGTGCACAATATTATTTCTATACATACACAAGCTATGAATCATTCTGGATTTCAAAATGAGTAGAGAAAGGAGAAACATTCTGTTGAATCCTTCATGAGGCAGTGTCCACCTTCATTCAGCGGGTCTTTTGATCCCTTAGTGGCTGAACAATGGATCAGTACTACTGAAAAGATATTTTCAGTTCTACAATGTTCTGAGCATGATAAATGCATCTTAGCAGTATATCGTTTGGAAGGTGATGCTGATCAATGGTGGAATCTTATCAAGAATACGAGGAAAAGAGATGAAATTGAGTCCATGGAATGGGAGGAGTTCAAGAACTTGTTTTTCAGTAAGTACTTCCCTCATATTCTTCAAACAAATATGGAAAAGGAGTTTCTTGAGCTTAAGAAGAAGGATGATGAATCTTTTGATATATACAAAGCGAATTTTACAAGACTTGCATGGTATGCATCTGGATTTATCATTCAACCTGAAATTAAAGTTGATAGATTTTTTAGTGGCTTAAAACCAAGTCTTCTAAGGTCATTATCTATAAGAGACTTCAGTATCTATGAAGAAATTTTGTGTCATGCTATCAAGGTAGAACTTGAAGTTGGTGTAACATATCCATCTCATGGTTTTGACAAGAAACGAAAGATGGAGTTCAAGGAGAAATATCAGAACAATGGTGAAAAGAAGATGAATGTTTCTTTATGCTCAAATTTTGGAAAGAAGCATGGTGGAGATTTCCTAAAAGGTACTAGAAAATGTTTTAAGTGTGGAAAAGAAGGTCATCGATTAGTTGATTGTCGATGTAATGGGAAAAAGGTTTCTAATGATGTGAATAGAGAAAAGACTACAGAGAACTCTCCGCGAACACATTAATGCATCAAGTGCAAGGAAATGGGGCATTATACTAAGAAATTCCCTAATCCGCGGGTTAATAATGATCAATGTGAACAACCTATTAAGGCAAAGGATAAAGGGAAGTCTCATGCGATAACTATTTATGATGTTGAGTATGAAAATAATGTTGTGTAAAGATTAAGTGTTTATGTAATGGGATTTCAAAAAAGTATCATGGAATCTCATTTATGGTATTGTGGAATTTAGGAATATCTATGTATTGGTTTTCAATAATTATATAGTACTAGTAACCATGAAAAGGTTATTGAAATATTTTTAGAAAGGAGATTAAATGCGCATAATGAAGGGATAAGGAGAAAATAATATGATAGTAATCATGAGCTCATGACTTATATAAGGACTAAGTGATATTATGGTTTGAGTATATAGAATTTTTGGGATTTTGGTGTGTGGAAAGTGTTAAAATTTAACAACATTCATGTTTTCACTAAGGTTCAATGGGTATTCATTCTTCAAGAGAATACATGATTAAGGTATTAGCATGTTTTTGATTTTACCAAAAAGATATATCTTATGATATATGGGGGATAAATGATGGCATTCACGTGATTTTTATGTGACATTTCAAGTAATCATTTTCTTTATACTATGAGCTTGGACCGAAGTATTTTCGATAAGCCTAAAGATCGGAATGGATTATGTTGGAGATAAGTTAGTTAGATATTATTGATGGGATGTTATAGTAATGTAGTTTTAGAAAAAGGGCAACCTGTAGGACAGGCGACAACCCATCACGTCGGACAAGGCTGTGGGAATCGAACCCACAACCGAAGTGCGACTGGCCTTTATTGCCTACCACTGGCCTACAGGAAGTCTCTGGTTAGTATAAACAAGTTTTATTTTATTAAGCGGTATGATATATGAAGTATAAGTTCATTTTTTGGAACCATATATGATTAATCTAACCATAATATGGACTTATAACTTTTTCTAACCTTTTGTTTGAAACAGATGGAATGACCCATCATTCTATCACATGATCTCCTAACACATCACGAATAACAAATTCAACTTCATTTCTTTAAGGGATAAAGTGGAAATAGTTCAATTCATGAACAAAAGTGAGATTGTACCAAAATCATGTAAGTATTTCTTTTAATTCATCAACTTTAGGGAAATGATCTTGAAAATAAAAAATGTTGTCCTAGTTCCCTTATATTCGATGAATCAGATGGTACCATAGATCATCAAAAATCTATAGCTTTGTGATTTTTGGATTTTTCATAGCCATGTTCTCTACCACTCTCTATCAGAACATGATGGTTTGGTTTCTCATCCATATCCATATTTTAACTTATGTTCTCCTATGTGGAAACCCGGTGATTAGTTAATTTGGGTAACCATTATGTTACATACATTAGTTTTTAAATTTTGGTTTTGGTATTCCTTTTTTACGATGTGGGTTTCTATGAAAGAAACGTTTGAGTAGTAAACCATTTATAACCCTGATTAATTTTGAGGGCGAAATTCATTTTAAAGGGGGTTGAATGTAACACACCGAGATTTTATGAAAAATATTATTTTTAATTTTATTGATGTCTTGTGTTGTACGTTACAATAAAAGAGTCTTTCATAACACGCAACCCTAACTTGGCTGCATTACACGCAATCATGACCTTCCTCGATAGCGTGTGTTGTACGCAATACCGAGTTTCACCAAATAAAGATATGCTATTAAAATATTATTAAAACAAGCCGTTATGAATAGTAATAACCACTTTTTGAAATTTTTTAAATTTCATCTTTCAAAATGGTCTTCATTTTTGGATTCGTAATATCGAAATTAGCCTAGGGTGAAATTTTGGTATTTTTCTGAAAACGTTCAATTTTTTATGAATAGTGAAAACAATGGGTTACTATTTAAAAACCGACTTTTTATTTAAATAATTATTTATTTTATTTAAATTTATTTTAGGTCAAAATTGACACATAATACCTATATATTATCAATGTAATTCATTGGAGTCATTTTATAATAATTTTAGATATATAAAAATTTTATTGAACTTTTGACCGACTTTTACCCACCTCCTAGGAGAATTTGAAAATTGACATAAAACATAATTTTACCACTTTTGTGAATGGAATTTCAAAAATCCAAGAGATACGGTTGAAGTCAGTAAGTAAAATGTGGTTCAATGAGATGAAAATAATTTTTGGTGAATAGTAACTTTTTACTTTTATTTACCACGGTTAAAAGTAAATATGGTAATTTAGGGTAAGATATTATTATTACCCAAACACATGTCCTAATTCAATTGGATAATTTTAATTCGACAAAAACAACCTTATTAATAAAATAGGACCATTTAGGCCCACCTGGATTAGATTAGGACATTTAATATTAATTTATTTAAAGAAGAGTTAAAATAGTTAAAATCAAAGTTTAATAAGTAAATAATTTTTAATATAGGTTTATACATAAGATAAAGTCAACTATAAATATTCATAATAAAGATAAAAAGATTTCCTACATAATGGTATTTTATTTATAATTTTTATAAATTAAATAAGTTAATTTATTTTTGACACAATGATGATGTAGTAATTACCTTATTAATGAAATATTGACAAAATTGATGTTATAAATACCCAAATAAATGTAATTTGAGACTTTTTATGAATTACACTAATTTTATAGGTTAATATGACATGTTAGTATTGATTTATGTAACTTTTTCTGAACTAATAATTATGTTATGAGTTTCACAAAAATCAATTACCAAATAGTGTCAAAATTGACATAAAATAGTTTTTAAAACAAATATTATATTATTAATTGTTATTTTATTCCTAAAAATATAATATCTGGCCAAATGACTTATATAATGTTATATATATTAATACAAAACAACTTGGGGTTCGTTTGGCTTGTTATAGTATGTTTATTGACCTTATAGTGTAAGAACACAAAAAGACACGGTAAAAGTAAAATTATCTAACTTAAAGTTAAATCTAAATGATAAGATTAAAATAGTAAACTAAACTTTTCCAAATTCTATTGTATGAGATTATTTCGACCCATCCCCACTTTATAATATAAATAAATCAATTTGGAGCTATTTAAAACTGAATATGGCTTTATAATAAAATATTATTTTTAGTTTTTCCAAAGGTGCCCCTCTCCTCCCTTATAAAAGGGCACATCCTCCCTCTCTTCCTCACACCACTTTGAGCCTTCATTCTCTACCAACCCCTGCCAAAGTCTCTTCTCCACTTCCCTAGAAACATCCTAGTGGTCTTGGTCTTCTTAAAAGATCAATTTTAGTGCCCTAAGAGGAGGTCTCAAAGAGGCGCTTCAAAGAAGAGGTAATGTTCGTTACTGATTCTTTCAACTTTATTTATTCTTCCACTTCTTATTCTTTAGTTGTTTCATTATGAAGTAATAACATCAGTGTCACTAATATACTGATATGTTAATATAAGTATGAAACAACCATATTTCACCATCTATCCATCCTACGGAAAACAAAATCACCGCACGTACGTATGTACGGAATACCATCTCCACACCGTGCTGTAATCTATTTTCCACCACCACCTTACGTGGATGAGTATAATGGTGAAAGTAATGAATATATATGATTATTGTAAAGTGATATTGATTCTGTAATATTATACATACACTTTAATACAATTTGACGATCATGGGAATGATATCATCGCTCGTGCGTACGTACGGACTACCGTCTCCACGAACGTGATGAGATTCATTTTCCATGATTAATTATTCAAAAACGATTATAAAGTATATATAATGAATAATAATGAAATATATGACATAATAATGCTACAGGATTTATTTATATATATGTTTTTCATCTATTTAACTTCATTCAATTCAATAAGGAAAAGAAAACATCGTTCATGCGTACGTACGGCCTACCGTCTCTTGAACGGTGTATTTCCTTTATTTTTATATATCTATAATATATATGATTATGATGAATATATATTATATATAAATCATGTTTTACACTCTAGAATTATGTAAATCAGGATATAAGTAATAATATCAAGAACAACATGTCGAAACACAGACGATAAATGAAATGATTTTACCCAAAACGCTACTTTAACATGGAATTTACAAAAGAACGGGTAATATAAAGTCATAAGTGAAACATATATGATATCATAAGAATTAATATGATTATGTAATAAGTCAATGACATTATTTAAATCATTATACAGGAGGTTCGGATCCATACGAAGCATATCGGACCTAAGGTAAGGGATAAATTTTCAATCTCATTTTTATCCGAGATTGCTCATACGTAATTATTTACTGGGGTTACGTTTATCATCCATGACCATGTTTTCATAAAATGTTAACAATTCTTACATAAATTTATAAAGTCATTTTTACCCTTTATTGACTTTTTACCACATTGTATGAATGGAATCTTTCGTTTGGTTACCATATAAGGTACTTTTTGACTATTCCAACAAAAGTACAAGGAGAATGTTATTTTTAACTTATACGTCATGAACGGATTTTTACAGTTTCATAACGCCTCATTTCAAGAATATTCCTCTACAATATTGTATGATTATTTTCAAAAAAAACCCTTTTATTTTAAAATTTCAAGGAATTTAGTGAAAATAAAATGATTTTAAAGAAGAAAGGATATTTTCCTCAAGAATTCAATTTCAAGTGTTTTGTGAAAACTCTTTTCCATCTAAGATGACATTATTTCATATGTGTATGTTTCAAGTAATATTTCTCTATGACTTAAATGGTTTCAATTTTCTTATGATGAAATGATATCAAATTTTTATGGATTATGTTATGATGGCATGATGTTTAAGAACCCCATTTTATTACATGGGTTATGCTAGGATGTTTGATTTATGATTTTGTGGCACACGAAATAATGATTTCATTATGAGATGGGTGGGACCTATATCTCCCTCCAATGCATTGGTTAAAGATTTATATCTCATGATATAGACATGGCTGGAACGGTAAGCTAATCCGGTTCAGTGTTACAGGACTGAAATGAGGAGTGAACTCGATTCAGAAAGGGATATTGTCCAATATGATGGTCTTGGCAGCAATGCCTTGGCTACTATGGAAATCATAACAAGTGCTGAATGGTTTCCAAAATTACATGTTTTATTCCCATGCTATTTTATCATGATTTATGTTCCATTATGATCTATGCCTTATGTACTTCCATGTTTTATGTCATTTCTCAAGATTTTGATGTTTAAACATTATGTTCATGTTTTTAGTTCAAATTTAGATGGTATGTTTTATTTTATCCGTTCATACCCTTGCTGAGCATTTGAGCTCACCCTTTTTATGTTTTATTTTCCCCCAGGATTAAAAGAAATGTTTTAGGTAAGGAAACAAAAGTGGAAGATCTTTATGGGAGACGTTGAAGATCTTTCACCACGATTAGAAGATTACTTTCCATGTTTCCAAAGACACTAAACTATTACAGTACTTGTGTGTCTGTATTTGTTATGTATTAAGTATTACGCAAAATTAATATAATATCCATATATATCAAGCTTCTGGACTCTTCAATTTCTCCATATGAAGACCATTTTTTTGAGCTCATACAGGAGGCAATGTCACTGGTCTTTTCTCTTGAACAAGCGCAAGCTGAGCATCAACATGTTAAGATTGAACGAAACCTCCTATGAGAGAAGTGGAAGTTAATAGAGATTACAACCTGAGTGATTTTATCTGAGACTCCCCAAGAGTTTGTTTCCATCGTGCACCTTACCCTTATGTCTTTTGTGGGTGTTTTAAGGGGTTATGTAACAATAACTTTTCACTAAGATTATTTACATTTTGTTGTATAAGGAATATACAATCATTTTATCATTGTTACTTTGTAAAAGAACAAATAGTATTTTTAGTTAATATTCAATTAAGAAATACATTTTAGTGAATGAATTAAATTTTTAATTAAATAATAATTTAATAAAACATTATTAATAAATTACATTTTATTAAATATAAATGATCATATAATTTTTATGAATACATTGGTAAATTTTAATAAGGCTCGGAAGCTATTTCTGTCAAAACCCAGAAATTTTTTATAAATGTGATTTTTTTAAAGTAAAAATTCACATATTTAGATAATTATTTAGATAAAATTAATTTTTTTTTGGAATCATGATGTCAAAATTATCCAATGGGGAATTTTTCATAATTTTTGAATATAGTGGATTTTTGGGTAAAAATTAAATAATGTTTAAATATATAATGTGTTTAATGGAAACATAATGACCCATTAGTGACATAACAAAATAATATAAACATTATGTTCATAAAATATATTTTTTATAATTGTAATAATTTGTTTTTTCATTTGTTTGATTTATTTTACAAAGCCTTGGTGGACCCTACAAGACTTATCAATCATGTCATCTTTTTAAATTGATTTCATTAAGAGTTTGACTCAAATCCACATGATGAAGCCTAATATTTGATGAAGATAAGCAATTAGACTTATAAAATAATTTTTCCACTCCCCGTTGGCCAAAATCATGGGTTGGTTTGTGGTTTATATTAGTTTAATGTGGTGTGCCTGAAACCTAAATAATAAAGAATTCCCTCTCATTTCCCATATAAAGCAACCAAAGATTCCACTTCCTCTCTAATAAAAGCCATTGAAATTAATAAAACACCTGAAATTATCTCTCTATAATCTTCCCAAGGTTCCCCAAGCTCCCAAGAAGCCTCTCTTAAGCCTCTACAAAGCCTTTGGTATCACAGTTCCAGTTAAGGGATTTATTACTTTCACATTTTTGTCTCAATTTCATTATGTTGTTATACCATTTTACATTAAACTAAAAATGTTGGGGTATTATTTTACACCTCCCCCATACTAACCTAATTATGTTTGAATGAATATATACCCATTTTCTCTCTCATTAATGCCTCCCATGTACACCCGCTACCATGCCGAAATTCTGTAAGGTATTTCTCTCTCCACATTTACATTCAATCAATTATTTTTTATTTTGCATCCAAATTCCATTAACTATGTTGATAAATGAATCTATATGACCCCATTACTGTCCATTTAATGTACATATGATGAGACAACCATTTCTCTTTCATCAACCATTTTTATGAAATCTAATTTCACGCTGTTATGCTACCAAAATTACACCGCGATTTTCCAAGCCAAAGTCATTGTGTAGTGAATACCATGCCCATTTCTCTATCAAGGGTATTCAACTTTATGAAAATTTACTTATTTATTATGGAATTTAATTTATTAATTACAAATTCCATTATTGTTGAATAAATAATGATTCTTAATGAATCCATGTTTTATGATCCATGTGGGACACTTATTCATGAAATGAAATGATTAATAAGGGTGTTCCATGATAGTGCTCCAATTCATTGGGTAAAGAATAGTATCATGATACTTCAAATTTAGTGAGGTTTTACTAATTCTAATTCACGTTCAATGAGGGTTACTCATCCTCCATGTTCAACGAGCCTTGGATCATTCTAATAACATGTTATGTTTGTTGTGACATTTCCATTTTATGATACTAATGTAACACCATGCCTTTATGATCTTGATTATTTTGTGTTCCATTGATATTTTTCTTGCCTAAAATGTGCTATATTCTTCATGTTATTCCATGTTTAATCCATTACTATGATTTATATTCAACCCTTTTCTTATGCATGTCCTCAACTTATCCCATGCAATGCTAAGTGCGAAGGAATGTTGTGGTCATGTAAAAGATGTTTTCAATAAAGATGTTGTGTTTTATGGTCTAACTTTTTATGTAATGTTCATAATTTCCCAAGACACCAGAACTCTCGATCCTTAGAGTTCTCTTAAGTTCACGTTTATATAATAAATCATGTTTAAGTATGTAATAAAGAGCAGGGTTATTATATCATCTCTGTGAGAAGAAAATGAAATTTATAAAGGATTAGGAAATACTTAATCTTGATCCCACATAAATAGGATTATGTGAATGATTTTATATATAAAATAAAAATATAGTGTATATTATCATATATGGTAGGAATACCAAGGACTTTGAGTTGGAGCTTGTGCACATTGTGGTTTGAGTACCACCCCCTATCCAATTATATGATGGTTTCCTTTAATAACATACATCAATTGATGATTCATTAATGAAATTATTCATTTATTTATTGAAGTAGAAATATAATATTTATAAGGTGTTTATTTAGTGGAAAACATTGATATAAAAGGTATATAGACAAAAGTTAAAGATGCATCAAAAACGAAAACGTTGGTGAGATAATGCTTGCATCTTCAAGAATTTTTGTTTAGAGGATGAGATAAGGCATGAGAAGATAGTTCCTTGAATTCCACAACATAATAATTTAGATTATTTCATTTATAAAAAATTTATTGATAATTTGAATAGTATTAGACACAATCAAGAATGCCTAAATTTATTTGGGAGGAGATAAACAACACGATGACTTATCTCATCGATAGAAGGGAAATATATATTGATGGACAGAAACAACTAGAGGATATCTCATAATGAAAAATAAAAAATGTTCATAATCATAAATTCTTCAATAGTTTATAATATGTAAAAGATAAAATTTTAGGATCTTGGTAATATTTATTTAAAACCCAAAATATTTTTTTCATTGGTTATAAGGATAAAAATTACAAACAACTTTTTTGGGGTGATGAAGAGAAATAAATCATTATAATCAAGGATGTTGTATTTGATAAGAAGTTATTATGGAAGGGTTGAAGCATGATATAGTAGGATGTTGAAGGAGAATAAATAGTTGAAATATAGGTTATTTAGAGTACAAAAATTTAACAAAAACTAGTGATCTTGTATATAGGGTATAAAAGAACTAGAATAAAAAATATTATATTATATAGACATCTATAAAGTTCAAGAGTGGATGAATCACAACTAGGATCTAAAGATTAATATTCTCTGAATGTTCAAGTACTGATAGAGCCAAGAAATGGAAAATAATAATTTAATTGTAGATATAAACTATAATTAGGGGGATAGTGTCAAGGTTTTTGATTTATTTTTACTCTCTACACTTAACATATGTATCATAACATGAAAATAAAAAAGGAAACACCTTTATTTAGTGACTCTAAGAAGCTTTATTGACTAATTAATGACTAAATGGATCTGTTAAACTTTAATAAATCATGGGATATATCTTAAGTTCTAGAGGGTAAAGGAATACATAAGAATGCGTTGGTTTACTAAATCCCTAGAGGCTGAGAGAAAGAATAGATAAAAATATCGGTTGGTAGTGAATGCGTTTCAACAGAAGGAATGAATTATTTTTATAAAATAATATCACATATAGTCATGAATTCTACCATAAGAATAGTTATAATTATTGTTTAATATGATGATATGTATCTACAGAATATTGATGTTAACCCTATGTTTCTTCAACTTGATAGAGGGGAGTATATTTACATTGAACAACCTATATGTGTACCAAGACTTGGGAATGATAATTTTGTTTGTATGCTAAATAAAATAAAATATTGGATGAAGCGTGGCCCAGGGTAGCTTATTAAAATATTCAATATGTGTAATATATATCATTGGTGTTTTCAGAAGAAATGGTATGATTGAAGTTTAATCATATTTTAATTATATGTGGATGACATACTAAGTGATGGATCACAAGTGTGAAAAACATGAATGGTAAATAGTGATTTGTGAGAATGATTTGAGATTTAAGATATTGGATAAGAAGGAATATTTTGGGGGTGAAAATCAAGAGGAATATGACCAATGTGACCATTGTTCTATCCTAAATAGATTATTTTCATAGGATCATGATACGTTTTGGGATGACCATAAGTTAGCTAGTCCCAACCCACCTTTCCTCTGACATCAAATGTTCTAGGGATCAGGCAACGACTTCTGAATATGAGGCCAAGTACATGGAGAGTGTACTATATGTATCATTGGTATGATTTTTTATTAATATAACGGTTTTTACTAATATAGGAATTTCCCATGTAGTGGGAGTTGTGAATTGGTATAGGGAAAATAAGGGGAAATTTTACGGGAAGAATGTATTTTGGATCCATTGGAATTTGAAAGGATCAGATGATTAAGTTGTTTTTATTTTAGAGGAAGTTCAATTTAAAGGCTTCTTAGACTTGTAATTCACTATAGATTCATACAATCAAAAAGATGCTATAATTTTATTGTCTACATAAAAAGGAGAAACACTTATTTTTTTTCACGAATTCAGAATATCGTTACTTTGAGTAAAACTAAAGTAGAATATGTGTTCAAAAATAATTTTGGAAAGAAATGGTACGGTCAAATAGATTTCTACAGGATATTTGAAATATAAATTAAGGTTCGGTACATTACAATAATATCTTCATCATTATTCACGTGGCTAAAAATATGATGTTCCATGCTCATATAAAGAATATCATTCTAATATTACACTACATCAGGAATATATTGTAGGAAAAATAGAGAGAGCTAAAAAAGATACCAGGAAGACAAAATCTTACAGAAAAATTCACCAAGTAAGTAGTTCACGAAAATATAAGGTATTATTGATCCTTTTTGGGGAAGGTGAGGTCTAGAAGTTTAGTAATGTTGATGGGTTATCAAGTTGGAAATCACGCTTAGGTGGTTATGTATCTTTAGTCGAGTTTTATAGATAGAATTATTACCTTTATTGACTATTTTTCCAAATTACATAAATATATGTAATCATTAGTACAAAGTGGAAAAAATGAAAAAAAAAATTGATGAACAGAAATTGTTCATTGGATATTTGAGAAGTTTGTGTGGATTACTTGTTTCGTAATATTTTTTTCACTTGTAATATTCATGATATAATGAAATCAAGTAGAAATGATGTTCCTCCTATTAATGTAAGACAATAGTCTAAATAATGTTAAACTATACCGTGATCATTAACTTCATTGAATAAATCTTTTTCCTATATTAATTTTTCATGTCTTATGATTCGATGTTTTAGTTTATTTTTTTTTTTAATAACGTGTGCATGTGAGGCTGACTTTGTGACTTGAGTTGGGTGTAATAAATATCTAATTTAGATAAAATCATTCATGGGAGGAATAAAACTTCTAATTATTTGATTTTATTCTATGATACATAAAATGCGAAGTTCTAGTACATCTGTATATTCTACATATAGTTATATAAGCAATCCACATTTTTTGAAACAATTTCATCACATATACCTACCAGTCTCAGTGGTTCACCGTTCCATCCCTCATGGTTCTCTTCTCCATTTGGGGAATCTATCCTCATGGAGCTACATTCTACCAAGAACTGAAACATACTGGTCACTCTTCCTTCATGACCCTAGTTGGTGTTGCCGGTGATTTGGGTTCCACCACACAACATCAATTTGATCCAATAATGCAGCATGGTTGTAGCATTTTTTAAAACCCAAACAATACTATTTCATGGTTGGTGGGATTGATTCATGTATCTCAAGATCCAATGGTTCTTATATATAATCCAAATAAACCTTATTCTAAAAATTGTACACTGGGCCTTGCGACAAGGCTTATGGCGTGCACTATGGTTTCAAAATGATATTCAAAACATGGCCTATTTCATGCACAATTATTTCAGATTACATATTCCATAATTTTTTATTCTTTATAAAATATCCATATCCTTCAAATTTCATTTCAAGACATCCAAACAACATTTATTATATAACATATATCTATTAACAATAAATGTAATCAATAAATAACATTAGTTTAAACAAGAACCTTCATATTCATTATTTCTATTCCATCAAATCCATTTGTATTGATTTTAATATAGAATTATTTGGGTTCAATGGAAACCATAAGAATGACAGCTTAGGAAAAATAAACAAAACCATATAAAGAATATACATACAAAAATCTTGTGTACGGACTAAGGGGTCTCATTGATATATCCATTCAAGATTAGTGGTGATAAACACATTATTCATCTGTTAAAAATAATTAGGGGTTGGAGAAGTAGCTTAGATCTATTTATCCAAGGGCCAACAGGACCAATTTATCAACCTCCACTATTTCCATTGGTGTAAAAAATTTGAGGAGAGTTTATTCCTATTTTTTATTTATAGGATATTGATCCTTAGACCTTATTGGATTGGTAAACCATGTGGGGAAGGGGTAGGGAAATTCAATTCAAATTGATACTCCTAGACTATTGGGTCTGATGGAATAAGAATAAAAGTATGAGTAGGATCCCATAGTTCAATAATAGCATTTTTTTCTTGATAAACATACATTTCTTAAGATAATATATATGTTCTTGAACATTACCATGAGATTTACCAATAGCGGATTGATTCACCTCTAGTATCTCTTTTCCTTTTTAGGGGATCCTTCATGTGTTTTAGCTCCTAGTTATCTTCTTGGTGGTCTAGTTATAACTCTATTGGGGATATTAGAGTAGACTTTATAAGGCCTATACGGTATTGTGGATTCCCAAAATTCAAATCATCCTTTCTTTCCACTACCCACACCGATTCTAATGTAATCATTAGCTTCTTGAAGATCAACAAGGGCAAGTAAAATATAGGTATAATCCCATTATATATTATCATATTTAGGAGGACTCCTAGATCTATCAACAACCTTCCTATTTTATTATTCTCATTGTAATGAGGTCTATAGAAATTCCATAACTATTTTCTAATGCTCTTTCCCTCCGTCAATAGATTTATTTAAATCCTTTTTCTTATTGGTCCGAACTGTTAACCACCATCATACCTTCCAAGAAATGTTTAACACATCTCCAATGAAAAACATTATTTTTTTAAAGGTAACGATTCTATTGTATACAATCTACCACTACAATTATTAAGATCACCCAGATCATATTGGAATTAGATGAATTGGGATCTCACTTGGTTGGGGTATTATTATATAACCCTTACCACTTCATGGGGTTTTATTATACATATGCCATTACAATGACTTAATTATCATAAAGTAAACAACTAAAGGTATATAATATGAAGTGACAGGTGGACCCATATTTATAGAGTACACCAATGCATTGTTAAAGTCTTTCATCTAATGAGATAAAATCATTGGTGCATGATAAATAAGCTTAAAAAACTATTCTATGTTGTCTTTGTAGTGTGCCTTGAATTGTTCTTTTGATGTCATGTTTTATCTTTTTATCTCATTTTTACAATATCATGATCCAATGATATCTACATCATTACTCCATCCTTCCATACAATTATATACAACCATCCACTTTCAGAATATTGTGTTATGACCCTTGAATGTTATGTTCAACTTCATGTTTATTACCTTACTAGGATTTATATCTCTCCACTTTGTATTATGAATTTCCCCATGGATTCCTAAGAAGTAATGAATGTCTCAATTGTAATTAAGATAACCTTATTGAAATTAAAATAAATATGATAATGTTTGTTATCATGTTTTTAAATTATGTTTCTAATTCCATAAATATATTATAAATATAGATTTGTGGGTTATGTTTTAAGTTATTTTTAATAAAACAAATGTAATGATAAGTGTATAGGACTTGAGGGTCAAGGCATTTCAATAATCCATCCACCCCTTCACTACACCACCTCCAAACAAAAGTACTCCAATAGACCTCTAGATAAACCTCATAGATCTATTATCTCACCCTTAAAGTGAACCCACATAACACCTATATGCCACTACCTACAACATCTGTTGTCACCAACTCACCATACTCACATAGTATATTACCCATCTAGGAAATATATATATATATATATATGGATATATTGTTCTTCTAGGTTTATTTATTTATTTTTTGGATTTATTTAATAGTTTGGTTTCCCTTTTAATTTTTCTAATTTCATATTATTTGAATAATTTGACATTTTTTAAAATTTTAGATGTGAAATATTATCAAAATCCAATTATACTATTATTTATAAAATATAGACACATAGAAACATTGTTTGAATCAATTTTGGATGTGTGGTATTTATTTGAAATATTTCACTTACTGCTGATATATGATCCATTTCTTCACCATTCACCAAAAATTCAACTTGTGGTAACAATTATTATACGCTTAAAAATGATTTATTCCCTTATGTAGTCTATTTTAGTGAATGAAGTAATTATTAATTATATTAGTTAATTTGGTCCATATTATTTCTATTTATTGTGAAGAAGTCCATTCATTCAAATAAATGAGTGTTGGAAGATCATTTCAAAAAAATGATGCAACACCTCACTACTCCATAAAAGGAAACCATATTTATATATTGTGTTCAAATATATATAATCCTTTTATGTCTCCACATGAATAATCCATATCCATTACAACCTCCATGTCAATTTAAATTCTATACATATATAAATGGTTCTCTATATTAATGCATTATTGTTACATGTATATTAGTGAGACGATATCTTTCAAAATTTCTATTTTGATACCTTTTTATTATTCATATTTTTTAAATAAATTTATAACCATATAATTATTTCTTCCATTTATTTATTATTAGTTGTGTTAGTTCCCCTCCTTGAATGTTTTTATTTTATAGAAATATTTTCAACGTTCACCTTCAATGTAACATTGAATCGTGTGTCCCTAAGTAAGAATTTTCTCTTTGTGAGTGTATTTTTTTTTAAAAATAAAATTATTTTTATCTTATTTTTTTGAAATTATCCAACATATTCAAAAAATTTAAAAAATGTTGTTATATGAAAACCATTATAACTGAAACATTCATAATGTAAAACAAATTTATTTTTCTTCTTCATCATCTCAATTATTAGTATATTTGATTTATTTTTATATTTATTATTCATATATTTGAGGCATGAGTTGACATATTATTTCCCATAGTGTAAATTTCCCTTCATTATGATAGGTTAGAAACCAAAGTGGTATAAAAAATTTCTTTCTTTCATTATAATATATTATCAATACATTTTCTCTAGTCATCGGAGGTGTTATTTACATTCAACATTTCATATATCTAATTATTATTTAGGATGTGTTTAGATCGTATGAAAATATTTCTTTTTTAGTTTTCTCGACCTATTGGGTTGTGGCGCTTATTTACAGCTTATATATGGTCTGTTAACATGAACATTTTCCTAAACATTTAATGAATCATATATATAGTATGGATATAATGTTTTTACATTCCAATATTCTAAAATTTTTATTCATCATTTTTTCTTGGATTCAAATTTTTGACAATTAGATTGATATTGTTATTAGAGGACTATGAAGCTATAGGATGAACATGATATATAAAAAATTGAATATGTGATTCATATATTACATGATGCAAGTTCATTGATTAATCTTAGAATCAATATTTTCCATTTATCTTATTTTTGGTTAAAAAAATATTTGTGTCCCTAAAAGTTTATACAATCATTCATTCATATTTTGTAAGATTAAAAAATTTATAATAATAATGAATATAACATTAAAAGTAGTTCATCCAATTTGTATTTTCTTTAACATTTCCATTATTGATGTTTTTTGGTATATTTCCAACAAGTGTTGTCAAACATATTCTTAGTGAATTACACACACACACACAATTTCCACTGCATTTCTATAATTTAAGTTGATGTGGTTGTATTTTAGTCAACAATTCATTTACATACAGTAGTTTACTGGAAAATTATATATATATTTTTTCAGTGGAATATTTTTGTATCATGTTTGTTATTTGGATGAAAAGGAATGCCAGAATATATAATTATTAGACACCAATAACATAGAGTGTTTCTTATAATTATAAATATTATAATTTATTTGAAAAAAGATAAATATTTTTCCCCTACATGTTACACTAGTAGAAAAATGATTCTATAAACTATAAAAAGGAATATCTGAAGGCCAATAGTGGGGAACACTATAATGACCACAATTTTATAGTTTTAATAGGGTCCCCCTATTTCGACATCCAAATGGTGTTTCATTATGGTTCCATGGCCGGGATAATAATTAATTCTTTATGCAAGCCACTATATATTTTTATTTTACATTTTAAAAAAATCATTAGAGAATTTAAAAAACCACAAAACAACAATAATTCAAAAATTCAATAAATATATCCATAATCTATAAAACCGTAGGTACATTAATATATTTTTCAATTAATCATCCAAACATAATTTTCTTCATTGAAAAAAATAAAATATAAAAAAACTATTAAAATAAACAGTGTAGTAAAAAATAAAAAAATAACTAATAACTGAAATTTAGTAGAATATTTCAATTTTAACTTAGTATAATAGTCTAGGGTCATTTAATTTTCAATATATTAATTCATCTATTCATTGTTTTAATTTAAAACCACTAATTTAGTTTTTTGTAAATCAAATGTTTGATTGAAATTCCGTCTACTTGTAACATAAAAAACAACCCTAAGATACTTATCCTATACTTTCACATCATTAAAAGATCGTTCACTCTGGATATGTTTATTAAATTAATTCTTTAGTGTTTTAAAACAATATAATTGTCTATTAACCATGATATGAAAACATAAACATTTATTTACATTATATATTCTCTATTATTTCAAATATTTATTTATAGATTTTATATTATGATCTCATAAAATTCATAGGTTTATCAATTTGTTTTGTCCCCATGAGGAATGTTTTTAAAGGGCGCCAGACCATTAAAAATAAAATATATTTTTGTTTTGGGAAAACCAATAATCTCATTGATGTGTTTTCAACTCATACACATAAAAAACTAGTATAGGTTTTCGAGTATTTCATGTCATTATGAGGATGTTTTCTATAAATATGATTTTTAAACACATGTCTGTTGTTTAAAAACAATAAAAGTTCATTTTTAGTTATCCTAGAAAGAAAACTACATATTAATATTTGTCTATTCTACCTTATCCAAAATAACTATATAGTTTTTTTCATCTGATTTCACCAAATATAGAGGTTTCATGGTTGGTTATGATCCCCTGACACACATTTTATAAGGCGTTAAACCATTAAAAACCATCTATTCAATCGTTTATATAAGACCGTATATCCAATTAATATGTTTTCATCCCAACCCATCAAAATTTATACTAATATAAATTTCCTTTGAATATAAATCATTTCAAGGTTATATTCTTTGGATTGGAAAATTAAATGTACGTTATAGGGTTTTAAAATAATATAAGTGTACTTCAGGTCATCTTAGTTAAACAAAAACTCATATTGATATTCCATCCAATATAGAAATTAGAAATCTAGTTCATGGATTGTTTATTTTGATTTCAGGAAATTCTCAGGCCAATTAGTTAGTTTTAAAACCCTCATGCACATTTTTAATGGGTGTCAGATGTTTATAATCTGAATACATTTTCATTTGGAGAACATAACACATATAATTGATGTTTTGATAAACATGACAAATTCATAAATCATTGTACAATTATTTTCTTATGATATAACGGTATTAAGAAGATGTTCAGCTAGTTTAATCCCGTTCGATATGTTTTTGAAGTCTATCATCCCTTTAAAAACTACTTATTCGACCATTATAAGAAGATCACATGTCTGATTAACATGTATTCAACTCATACACATAATAAATAATGGAAATGAGGTTTTATTTTTATTTAAAATCAATAGGAGGTTGTTTTATAAGTATTTTATTGTTAAATTCACATTTTCATGTTTTCAATCAATAAATATTTCCTATAATCCTAAGAAACATTACCACATATGAACATTTTTTTATTGTACCATTTATGAAATTGATGTACAACTGTGGTCATATGATACCATGTCATTCTGAGGTCATTCAGTTGGTTTTGACCCCCCTATAGCAAATCTTTAAAGGGATTGAAACCAATAAAATTTACTTATTCAGTCATTCTAGGTAAACTGTGCATCTTATTGAAATTATATGTCCACATATACTTATATAAAATTAATAAGATGATTTTATAATGATTTTACCTCTTTTATAGTTAGTATTCTATATATTTTATTGTTAAACACCTAATTTAGAATTTTTAAAAATAAAAGTGTTATTCAAGTCATCGAGAGAAAAATACACCTCATATCAATGTTCTTATCCTTTAAAAATTCATAATTCATTGTATGCTTTTTTTTCATTTGATTTCATGGAAATATGAGGTCATTCAACTGGTTTTAACCCCATGAAACATGTTTTTAAAGTTTAACAACCACAAATTTCGATGCTCTAAGAAGCTCACATATCTGATTGACATTCATCCAAATTTTAAAAATCTAAAATAATACTAATATGTTCATCATATGATTTCACATAATTATGATTTTGTTTTCTATGGATCTTATCGTTAAAAGATTGTTTCGTCATTTCAGAACTATTAAAATGTATTTTAAAAATCCTATAAAATAACACCATGGATTGAAATTTTATCTACTCATCCACTTCAAAATTGAGTTTATATTTTTTACAATCCAATTTCATGTCATTAAAAGGTTTTTAAGTTGTATTTGAACCGCTGATGCACATCTTTAAAGAGTATCAAATCATTAAAAACAAATTATTCGGTTATTCTGGATAGACCTCACATCTAATTGAAATTATGTCTACCCACAAATTTTAAAAATAATATATATATATATAGTTTTCATGCGATATCACCTCATTCGAAGATCATTTTCAAGGTACCTATCCATTAATCAAATTGGTTTGTGTTTTAAAATAATAACATTGTGTTTTGAACCATCTATGAATAAAGACACCTCAAATTGATGTTCTATATATTTTACCATTTCAAAAATCATTATAATATTTTTTTCAATTGATTTACTTTAATTCATAGGTTGTTTGGTTTTTTTACCCCTAAACATGTTTTTAGTTTGAAACAATCCATTAGAAATAGTAGAATTAGTCATTTCATGGACATCACATGTCTTATTGATGTTTCATCTACTCATAAACATGATATACAATAATAAAATTATTATACAAATATTTTAACTTATTCTAATGAAATTTACTATGGATCTAACCATTTAAATCATATTTTTTTTATTTTAAAACAATAAAATTTTTTATTTGGTTATCATAAGAAAATGAAAACACGTATTGATGTTTTGTTAGCTCCAAAATTTCCCAAATCATAATATGATTATTTTGACAAATTTCAAGAAATTTAGAAGCTATGAGATTGATTTTGACCCCTAGATGAACATTTTTATATGGTTCCTAAACTTAAAATACTACTTCTTCGGTCATTTTAGGAAGACCACATATTTTATTACTATACCTTACTCCCATACACCTCAAAAATAATATTAATACCAGTGTTATATGATTTCAAATCATTCTATAGTTGTTTATTATGGAACAAATCATTAAATTCATGTTTTAGTGCTTTAAAATTTAAAATGTGTGTTTCTTCATTCTAGAAAAAAATCATATTAATGATCTAACTTATCTTATATTTCAAAATTCATTGTACGATGTTTTTCAAAGGATTTTTCACTATATAATGGTATTTCAGTTGGCATTGACCCCATGGACCATTTTTTTAAAGGGAATTAAACCTTTATAAAATACTTATTCTATCACTATGGGAAGACCATAAGTATTATTGATGTTTTTTTCTTCTAATACAGATCCAAAATAATACTAATAAGGTTCTCTAATGTTTTCACATCATTCTAAGGCTGGTCTCTATATATATAACAATTAAAAATCTGTTTTGGTTATTTAAAATAATAAAAGTGTGTATCAGGTCATCCTAATAAAACAACACCTCCAATTTATGTTTTTCTACTTAGTCATTTCATTATTCTCTATATGGTTTTTTCAAATAATTTCACAGCATTCTAAAGTCATTCAGTTGGTTTTGAACCCCTAACAAATATTTTTAAAGGGCATCAAACCTTTAAAACTATATATTGAGATATTCTGAGAAAAATACATGTCTTATGGATTTTACATATACATGTACACATAAAAAATAATAGAAATATGCATTTTCTTTGATTTCACATCATTTCATGGTTTCTTTCTATGGATCTGATATTTATATACAGGTTTTTCTGTTTGATAACAAGAATGTTCAGTTTATGTCATCTCAAAAAAAGACAACTCATATTGGAATTATTTCTACTCCACCATTTCATAAATAAATTTACAATTTTTGTTGTTGTCATATGATTTAATAGAATTCTGAAGACATTCAGTTGGTTTTGACCCCCTGGTACATGTTTTAAAGGGAGCTAAACCTTTAAAAACTTCTTATTCAGTCGTTCTAGATAGGCCACATGAATGATTTACATTTCAAATAATTTATCATGCCATAAATAATAATAAAATGTTTTTTCTGGTTATTTCACCTCATTTCTCAGTAGTTTTCTAGGGATTTTACTATTAAACACATGTTTTAGTGTTTTAAAATAATAATATAAAATTTCGGTTGATCTTAAGAAAACATTACCCTATCCTCTAAACTATTTAAAAATTCACTTAATGATAATTTCTTATGATTTCATTGAATCCATGGTGCGTTTTTTGGCTTTCATCCCATGACACATGTTTTTAAAGGTTGTAAAACAACTAAAAACCATATATTCGATCATTTTGAGCACACAACATGTATGATAGATATTTTTTCCACTAGTAAACATAAAAATTAATACTAATATAGTTTTCTTATGATATTATCTAACTATGTGGATTTTTTTGTGGAATTGGTTGTTAAACTCATGTTTTTTTGTTTTAAAATCCAAAAAGTATGTTTTCATACATCCCATGAATGTAATACCTCATATTTATGTTTTATCTATACCACTATTTCCAAAATCACTATGGAGTTTTTATCATCTGATTCCATGGAATTCAATGGTCATTTTGTTGGTCTTAACCCTTTGACACACATTTTTAAGGGACATTAATCTGATAAAAAATACTTATTTATTCATTTTGGGAAAACTACATTTCTAGTTGATGTGTAATCTACACTTACACATAAAACAATAATACTATTATGGTTTTCCTATGAATTTATCTCATTCGGAGTTCATTTTCCTTATATTTTACTGTTAAATATGGGTTTATGTGATTTAAAAGAATTAATGTGTGCTTTGAGTCATCCTAATAAAATGTCACCATTGATTAAGACTCTATCTATTTGATCATTTTAGAATGCACTATATGGTTTTCTCATGTGATTTAATATCATTTAGAATTCATTTGGATAGAATTTACCCTATGAAACATGTTTTCAAAGGGCTTTAAAATTTTTAAATTAGTATATTCGATCATTTTGATCACACCACATGTCTGATTGTTGTGTTTTCTGATCATATATATCAAAAATAATACTGACACAATTATCCCATGGTATCAGGAATATTTAAAAAATTATACGATGATATATTCCCAAATATTATTGGAATAATAATTATATTCACAAAATACTTTTATAATATGACCAAAAAAATCCATTTTCTATTATATTTATAAAATAAAAGGGAAATCCACCACATTAGTGGCCTTGTGTGTGTTGAGGGTTTTATGATTATAATAAAAACCCATCATAAAAAAAGTACATTAGACAAATAATTTCATAAAAAAATTAAAAAATATATAACTCTTTTTATGAAGCATGAGGTACATAAATTAGGCATGATATTATATTACCTATAGAATGATGTTGAACATTTGGATGGTATTTTTTCAATACTTTATGATTTGTTTAATAACTATCTAGTTTTTTATAAAAAAATGATTTCTTTTTTTGTTTCAGACACTATGTAAGGAATGCTAAGATAATTAAACACTAAATTTATGACATAATTCCTTTTAAAGTGTTTTTATCCCATTACGAACACCTTCTCATATAATTTAAATACAAAAATATTATGATATAATTTAGAATATGAATATATGATACATTATTCATAAATTTTAAGTAAAATCAATAAATAACTATAATTTATAAAAGATTTTAAATTATTTTTAATATTATAATTTTTTTTAATCGATGTTGTGAAAAAACATCTCAATCAATGTTTTTTGTCACCCATCAAAATTATCTTCAATGATTATTTAACAGTAATATTATCTATAATTTGAAGTATTCAACTCCCATACCATAAAATTTAAATCCTATCTTAAAAATGCCTAATTTTATTTTATAATGACAGATATATATTCAAAAAATATTAGATAATGAGGGGTAAATCATTTGGAAAAACAAACTAAGAATGAGAGATTAACTAACATGTTGTTAAATTGAGACACAATTCTCTATACATTAAAGGTGATTAATTTTTTATTGATTTTTCAATATATTATGATAACTATCATCTAATACTATTTCAAAGAGATAAAATATAAACCTCTTAATTATAAAATTTTCAACTTGATAAATGAAAACAAATGAGTAGATGTATGTTCTTATATATTTTTAAAAACACAATTTATATTTTAAAACAGAAAATAAAATAAGCAGGTGTGGGATTGGGATATGATAGTAAAATATGTATACCTGATCAGATAAAAAATGGAATAATTATTTTCATGGAATCATCAATTCATTCAATATATTTAATAATAGGAACCTATTTCCTTCACAAATTCCTACATTTAATTTTTTTCATGATTCTATTTAGTTCTTATAAATCTATATAGAAATAGAGAAATATATAATATTAACATCATAAATACAACTGTCATATATATAGTGAAAATGCATGTCATTATAGAAAAATATAATGGGTATTATGGTTATAATTTTACAATTATCGAATGTCGATAAAAATTGAAATTCAATGTATAAACAAAACACTTACATGTTCTTTAGTTATAATAAGGTCAATGAAAAAAATGTCATTTAAATGCTTTGATGAATTAGTTTACTGAACATTAACCCTTAAAACATGTTTATTTAAAGGCTCATCATCTTAAATATTAATATAATGGAGCGATGTGAGACTAAATTTTATTTTTGGGAAGCATCAATTAAAAATAAAAAACATAATGAAACTTCAATAGTAATTTCAACATTTTTTTTAAAATCATCCAAGATAATGGAAATTTTAATAACACTAAACATATGTAGGGAGTCTATTAATTGAATAGCCTCATACATTTCTAATGAAATACTGAACCTTATTCTATATTGGCTAAATAATAGTTATACACTTCATTACTTTATAGAAACCCTCATATGAATACAATTAAAAAATCAAGATAACATTTTAAATAGAAATTAACAATCAAATTAAATTATTTTAAATATATAAGGTTTAAAGATCAATTATTGAATAATTCAAAACTGTAAAAATTAATCCCAAACATTTAATTAATTACTAATTTTTTATTTTAGTAATGATAATGACTATAATAAGGTCCATTTCCATGATTTCTCAATCATATTCTTATGCCCTCAAAAATACTAGAGTATACAATCATCCAATAATAAATATAATTAAAATTCATGCAAAAATATAAATAAAACCATTTATAATCTATATTAATATTATATATTTGAAATATTAATAGGGAGAAGATCGAAAAACATACAAAACATGATTTATTCTATGTTATCAAATCCCATGAAATACCATAAATTTAAAAAAATGGAAAAAAACATAACCAAAAAGATCAATATATCAATAACATACCAAAATATAGAATAAGTGATCAATACAGTTTGAATATAATGAAATAAATAATCATGAGAAAAACAAACTAATGGAGATGGTCCTAGAGGGATAAGAATCCATGTATCCATATAAACAATTCATGAGATGAACTAGGAATAAAAAATCTATGTATAAGTCATGTGAAGCCAAGTTCACAACCAAAAAAATAACATATCATAATGAAAAAAACATGAATATGGTAATTTCTACACTACAACCAATCAAATTATCTCTAATAATAATTAGACCATAAGAATATTGAATGAATATTGTCACTCTGTTGCTCCAGAAAACATCTAACTACACCTCAATAACCTACATATCCACACCTAGAATTAAATAATCCCGCAATGTGAATTAAATCCTCTATAAAATACATCTTCTCAACTTAAATTAAATCATTGATGCACACAACCACAACCATTATCTGAAACTAGCCAAGTTCACAAAGAGTCAATAACTTAAAATAAATAAATCGATCACTATTGGAATAAAATTCAGACATGTAATATTTTGTCGCATAGGGAACATGAATTAAAAAAAATTTCACAATAAAAAACATTATCAACACAATTGAATTAGTATTTTAAAAATCAATGATAAAAGTGATTCATTATAATAATTCATTCAAAGATCTATTTCCCAATATTTCAAATGATAAATCCAAAACATATTAATTAACTAAAAATAACAATTTTAAAAAAATCATTAACATAAGAAATAAATATCATACATGAAATAAATGGGTTGAAATTGTTTTGGAAAGCATGATATGTTGAGTGGGAGTGGGGTTTTGAGAAGAGGTCAAGGGGGTCACTATAATGAATAGGAATTATGGGATTAGAGTAAGGGGAACCATATTCACCTCTTAGGGAGAGGGATTTTGATCAGGGAAGGGTCAACAACCATGGGGATTAATGATTTAAGAGGTTTGATGACTTATAGGAGGCTCCACGGTAAAAGAGGGTTGGCCCGTTGAGGGTATATTTTAGATCGATGGTGTGGGATGAGGGGGTTCTGGGATGGGGGATCAACATTGGGGTGGGATGGGGATTGGACGGTGGGGGGATTGACAGTCGGAGGTGGGAGTGGTAGATCATAGAGTTGGGGTAGGGGGCTCAACATAGGGTGATGATTGATAACCATACATCAAAAAAATTATTTGATGATTTATTACATAAATTGACACTTAATAAAACACCATTGGATCATGAGTCCCAGTTTCATTTTTTAATTAGTTACATTCCTTAACAACATTACAAATAAATACAATTTTTTAAAAAACTACCCAAAATTTTCTTATATACAATGGATCTTCTAAAATGGTATTGGATAATGTAGGGATATACATAAGAAATCGGTGATCTATAAATCCCAGTAAGGGAAAAATCAAAGAATAAAATGATGAAAGTTACACATGTTAGTCAATAGGCATATAAACAATACATAAAAGGGGTTAGAATCATAATCTTGAATAATGACACATGATACAACATGATAACATCAAGGAAACATCATAATGTGGCCAAAATAAAAAAAATACCTAAATATAAGTCATGGATTACTACGAAGGAAAGATCACATTGTGGAAAATGTCTCATAATGGATTTGGTTCACTCTATAATCCCATACATAATGTATTATGAGGGTAAAACGGGATTTCGAGTATACAATTAAGGCTTTGAATAATTAAGGCCTTCAGGCTATGTTTATGGGCCACATGGGCTTGATCCTACCATCTATATAATGGGTATCCCTATACCCATATATAAATAGGTTTTTATTTTTATAATAAAAATAGGGATTAGTCCCAACATTAAAAAAATATAATTTCAGGCCCACCAATCACTTTTATATTATGTACATGAAAAATTTTGACACATAAATAATACAACATTAAAATTCCTTTCATCGCATTTTACCCAATAATTAATGATCTTGTGTTACATTCAAAGAAGTACCCAATAAATAAATGATATTTACATCTTGGGGAATACCCTTGAGTGGAAATAAGCATAGTTATCCACTACATAAATGATTTGAATGGAAAAACATATGATATGTTTTTCCACATAGTGGGCATACAAAAAGATTCATGGAAGGGATTAATGAAAGTGAATGGGGTCTCTCATCACTTGTACAGAATAATGAAAGTAATTGGGATGTGTAAAAACACATCCAAACATGAACAATTAGAAATTTAACGGCATTATATAAATAAATCCGTTGAATAATGAGGAGAATTATACAATCCTTAAATTGAGATTTCAATTCTTAAAACTTGGGAAGAACCACTCACAATCTTGGCGGGAACCTTGGTAGTGATCTAGTGATGGAAGTGAAGAGTAACTTTATTACCTAATATTTTAGTGAATAGTAATGGGTGTTTGGGTGAGTATTTATAGAAAATTAGTAAGAGAATTTATTATTAATTTCCAAACATAGGTTTTGGACACTATATGATAAATTAATCCAAACCACAAACCATCCCATGGTTTTTTCCATATATATTTATTCCAAAAGAGTGTTTATTTTATTTATATATAATGTTATGAAACAATATATTTAATGTAATACCCTTGATGAGGTAGAAGTGAGTCATATTTATAAATAATTTATTTTAAAAACATAAAATATAACATAGGTTTTGAGGATTAATGAAGGGTTTATAAAATTAATAAATTAAAATAAATAATAAATTATTTTAATTCTAAAAACTATTTTTTATATATACTATTTATATTATTTAGAAAATAATGTTTTCGATTAGATGATGTCATAATACATAAACTATATTTATTTTGCATTTAAATTTGACCTAAACATTCAACTATCTCCGAATACTATGAAAAGTTCCCCATTTGATTATATTGACGTTTGACTTCAAAAAATAAGATCTATTTTATCAAAATAAATCTCTATATAAATAACATACACTTTTCCATCATAAATCCACATTTATTGAAAAATAATGGTTAATAGTTTTTTGGCCTATATAAGAAATTAATTTTTACTTTTTAAATTTTATTATCATTTATATTTAATAAATATTATTTAATAATAATATTTTTTTAAATATCATTTCATTCAAAAATTCTATGAGTAACTGAGATAGAGTTTCTTGATTGAAACTATAAATTTCTGAAAAATACAATTTGTGTTTCATCATATGAAAATCTAAATATTATTAAACATATTATTTAATAATGATAAAATAATAGAAGATAAATATAATAATTATTTAATAAAATATATAAACTCATACAATTATTGTGTAGATAAATATCCCCTATTACACAGGGATTTCCCTAAGGGTAATTTATCTATTAGTGATATTTTATTGGGGTGGTTCGGAATACATGGTTTGGGTTGTGATTTTGATGAGCTTAAATTTCTCTCACAAATGGTTTTACCCGTTCTTTAGATATTGAATATTGACTTGATATTCATTAATAAAAAATCCTAATGATTCTATCTCCCTTATAATCTTCGATAGATGGGCATCATATGGTCAGGACAATCAGTTCATTTTTTCATCTCAAATTAATTTATCCTAACCATTTATATATAAAAATATTTATGGTCATTGTACAACATCACTGTTATAAATTTTTATTATTCTCAAAATTATTATATATTTGATAGGATATAGCTTATAATATTCTAAGATTACCAAATTTTTTCATGTTCATTCTACAAATACATTACATTATTTGAATTTATTCATTTTAAAAGAAAAGTTTCATTTATAAATGTTTAGGTGTTTACAAGACGGGGGATGCATAGAAAGTGTGGGATGGGGATTGGATGGAAGGGGTTTTGGCAGCCAAATGTGGGGCGGAATTGAGGTGGGGAGTGGGATTGAAAAGGGAGGGGTTGGGATCAACGAGTTTTGGAAACAATTGTATGGGGAGTAGAAATAAATTTATAGTGGGGAGATAGCTTCCATCGACTTATTTGATGGAAAGGATAAACCATCGAAGAACATGAACCCTAATAATTCTTTATAGGGGGATATAGATGAAAAATATTACCAGAAAATAAACTATAATGGTGGGGGAGCAGTAGTTGAAGTGTCAGGGAATGAACCAAACCCATCGTGATGAAGATAGAGAGGAAGAATATCACAAGCGCATCTCAGTTCCAATTCACCTTCTCTAAGCAACACAATGGACTCTTTTATAAATCCATGGATATATATAGGTTGAGAAATGTGTGGATCAGTATCATGGTCAAATCATTTTCCCAAAATAACCTATTTAATCATGTATATACACTATAATTCTATTCCTTCATATGTACCATCCTCACAGGCTATGGTGGTGACACATATGATCTAGTTCAAGAAGTATTTGTTAAGATGTATTCATTAAGGATATCATTAGTTTTGGAGGAGGTAGAAACTATGGAATATTCCTAACCACCTTCAACACTGACCACTACAGAGGAGTGAAATGATGAGCGAGGGCTATAGTGGTTTCTAAAGGTAAGATACCAACCTTCTATGATGTTTACATGGGATTGATTTCAATTAACAAATTTATGTTATAAGAGTTTTTTAGTTTGGGTTTTAAAATGGGTTGTTTTTAAGTTCAATTTTGAGAAAAAAATAATGAAAATGGTAAGTGCATGGTTGGTGCATGGTTATAGCAAACTATGTGCCCCAACCAAGATAACAATGAAACCCTGGATAGAGGAGAATTTTATTTTTAGTGAAATTTTATTCAAATTATGTACCCTTTTAGGGGAAACCATGCACCCATATAAAATAGGTGCATGGTTTAGTTTCATAGTTTGGGAAAACCATGCACCCGTGACTAGAAAACTATGCATGCGAATTAAAGTCACCAAAAAAATTAGATTTTAAATCCCGAGAACCCCATAAACCAAACTTATACAACCACTATTCAACCCTAGGTGGTATTTTATTTATTTTGGAATTATATGGATAAATTTAAATCCCTCATGACATTCATTATTCACGATTTGAATCCGAGATCAAATATACACGTCCCTCCCATTAAATGGATCCTATACTGTTTCTCTCATGTTTATCCTCCTTTCTTATTTTATTATTTTTGGTGGAATTTATTTCTCTATTTATTTATATATAGATGTATATTTTATCAATGTAGATAAAGGATTTTTGATATAAATCTAGAATTAATAGATCTTGTTTTCTTAATCTTGATTTAGGGTTTTAAGACCATATCCTAATCTATGTCATTGTGCTGCTTAATCTTGGGGATTTCCATTGGGAAATCATTCATCAATTTATCTAGTTAGGTGGTATATTATGATAATCCCATAGCCATGATATTAAATAAGTAATGTGATTGTGGAATTTATACATTTTTTAATAATTGGAATTTCTAAATTTGATAAATTAATATTGTCAATTATAGAAGAGTGGAATTGTGGATTTGATTTAATAATGGAATTGTTCAATAGGGATAATTAATTGATGAAATAATTATAGAGGCATTGGATTGGGGAATTTGGGATAATTAATTTTTTAGTTAACTATTAAATTATGGAATTATAGTGAATTAAGAATAATTAATTGATGAATTATTTATTATATGCTAATATTTTGAGAAGATTAATTAATTTTTGAATTAATTAATGGATTCTTGTGGTTAATTATTGATAGAATTAATTAATTAAACATATATTATTAAATAATTAGGGAATTATATAATGGGAAATATTTGGTTAATTAATTTTTTAATTAATTAATGGACTTAGATTAATTAAATTTTGAATTAATTAATATCAATTTCTTGGTGTTAATTATGATAATAATATTATTGTGGATTAATCTTGGTCGAAGTGACAATACGAAAAAATTTGACAATTAGAAACATGTGATAATGTGATATGTTATTATATATATATATATATATATGACTGAGAAAATGGGTGTTATACCAGTTGTTTTATACCCATAAAACATATTTATGATTGCGAATTAGAATGCTATACATGAGGTTCTATGACCTTAATATTTATACATGAAAGATAAACTAGGTGATAGATAAGGTGTTCTACACTAAATCATGAAAAATGTAGTGTTATAGGGACTGATTCCCCAAATACTCAAAGGGGGCTAAACATGTCGGTCTATACCCAAAACATTTTCATTTTACTATGGATACATGTCATTTAATAATGAAATTGAACTAAAATTGATAATTTAATCTCATGTGCTATAATGAAACATGAATTTTATATGTAACATGGTTCAGACCCAGTGTGAGTCAATGTAGGTATTGAGGAACACATTTTATCTGGAATTCAGTGGTCTATGTGGTTTAATAAAGACTAATAGATAATGTTATAACTATATACTTAAGCAATTTAATTATTTATTTATATAGCTGCATACACTTTTTATTGACTAGATATTTTCTAGACACCGTTGGTGGTGGAATACAATGTTTTTGTCACACCTTACTCGGGTTTCTTGATCAGTAGCTAAATATATTTCATAGACGCTAAATAGGTTAAAGGAAAATGCCCTTTGATAGATGGATGAGTCAGGATGGAGCATTGTTGAGTGAACCAGACATGGTTTGTGACCCAATGGGAGTTTTCAATGTCTTTATTTTTGTTTTTCATTTTATTCACATGACACGTACATTAGCATGAGATGTTTTGTTCTTTAGTTTGGATATTATATCTACTTCATTGATTGTCTTGAGATATTGGTATTATTTATGGTTATATGTTATTTTCTTGTTGATTATTTATTTCTGCTATTGTTTTAATCTGATAAAAGCGGGTATATTATCTCCTTGATCTACTTACTAGACCCTCACTACAAGTCAAGATCCTCTAATATATGGGGTTGCACACTTGAGGTCATGTCACTAATTGGCTCCGGGAACAAGTGTGTGGAACATTGTTCGGGACATTACAAAGATGTATCAGATAAGGATTGTTTTCTTTATATTTCTTCTCAAAGTTTAGTAAAGGTAGATACGAGAGTAATAAGAGTCTGGCCTCAGAAATGAGATCATTCTTGGGAGTTTCAATCCCATGTAAGGTGGAAAACCTATGTTATCAAGTTGGAATTGATGTTATATTCATTAATTTTTATAGTTAAATATTATTTCACATTTAGTGACACAGTTCTTGAGTGATGTCATCTTTTTTTTTTGCTGAGAATTGACTCATGGACCAGTATAGGACATGACTTGAGTATGCATACATCATTCGGGGAACATACTATTATTTTTGTGACAAGAATCATTTTATGAACACATGGATAAATGAGTTTTCGGTATGTTATTGAACATAAATTGTTTTCCTTTCCTATTTAACTTTCAAATGATGAAGGTTTATAATGTAAATTTGAAATTTCAAAATTGTAAAATGTTAAAAAAAGTGTAAAAATAGGTTTCTAAATGATAATATTAAATTCTGATATGTGTTTTCCCTTTTTAACTATGATCTAGGAGTATGATGGTTAAGGGTAGTGATAGCGCCTTCGTTTTAACCATGTAATGAGGTTTTGTGAAAAGGTTAGTTATGGCCGGCTATGTTTACATTTTCTGTAAATGTAATTGAGTTGGGTTATAAATCCTAAGAGATGTGTTTGGAATTATATATTTAGACATAAAAATGATGCATGTTGAGAATACTAATTGTGGGTATGGCTAGAGATGCTCCACCAGTACTGGACCCTGAGTCCCCAATAGTGTTGATTGAGGATGTGGGGGAACAGTTTCGATAGAACATTTATCTCTTCAAGAAATTCATAGAAAGAGACATAGGGCGGGTCGTGAAAAATATTTCTAACCTAACAAAGGAGTACAAATTGTAGCACCCACCAAAATTTACTATAGAGGGTGGAATTGAGGGAGATGAGTTATGGATTGTGCCTACCATGACTATACATGACCAATTGGAGACTCCATCAATGAATATTATCAATAAGTCTACTTATATATTGTGTGGTCATGTGAATCATTACTGGGATATCCAGACCTAGGTTGGAATGTTATTGACTGTAGAGTGGAAGGACTTTCAAGAGAAGTTATTTGATCACTTTTATCCAAAGACACTCAAGTAGGAAAGATATGACGGATTTATGAGATTAACTTAGGCGAACATGTCTGCGATGGACAATGTTGGATGCTTCATAGATTTGAAGTGATTTACTCCATCGTTGGTGGAAGATGAGGATACATTGTCAAAAATATTTCAGGATGTACTTAACTGTGAAATTATGTCCCAGGTGAATATCTTCCTGATGAATATGCCTTTATAACTGGTAAATCAGGCTATCATCTTGGAGGGAAACCTAAAGGAGTCTTCCAATGGAGGACATGCAGTCTCTTTTTGATGATCTGGAGGTACATATTTAGAGAGTAGGAATAATCATTATGAGAACATTATCAATAGTAATTTGAAGAAGAGCTATCAATTAGGGGAAGAAATTACCCAACATCAGACCCACGTTATTCTCCACCACTGTGGTAAGCAAGGAAACATTCATAAACATTGTCCAAAACCACCATTAGAGTACTGATCCTTCAAGAAGATGGGACATCTCAAATGGTTTTTAAGGAACCTTAGATGAATAGTTATTGGTGGAGACACTAAACAAGAATATATTGTGGGAAGAGGGTTTTCCGCACCATATTAGTATAGAAGCCAGAGTTCTAATAGTAATGGAGGTAATGGCAATGGAAGTGGTGCTTCTAGGAAAGAGTACCCATTTCCATAGAGTGGTCTAGATTAGGGGTTATTATTGTAGCATAGGGATGTGGGGTAGGTCATTTTTTTACCATTCAACATATAATTGTGGATATAGAGGTTGAACTATCAATAATGAGAGTCTCTATTCTTATAGCTTCGATATTATCTAGTGCCTTATTTTATTTTGATTCCTCTCATTCCATTATATATTCAAAACCTGTCAATGGTTTCAGCATAGAGGTTGAGTTTGTAAGCATGTTTATAACTATAGATACATTGTCTGGTGTACAGTCTATAAACATCTTTTGTGCAATATATTTTCTCGTGGGATCATGGAGTACCATTTTCTTTGGGATATATATATTATTAACATGTTGGGATTTAACCTAATAATTGTTATAGACATGATAGATTCTTAATGTGCCTGCATTGATTTTTACTAGAGGAGAGTGACTTTTATATATCATAAGGGTGACCATTATATTCATCATGGGGAGTGGGATATCTAGGAAGGACGAACAAGGATAATTACTCAACAATTGGGAGAGATCACAACCCATGATGCTTGTTTATTTTTGGATGATGTAGGTGTGCAGCATGATAAATTTCTACTAGTGGTGGAATAGTTTTAGGATGTCTTTCCTAAATACTTATTATAGATTCCACATGAGAGACATGTGAAGCTCACTGTTGAGCTCATGTTGAGGGACGATTCGGTTTCTATTCCACCATACAGAATGGACCCAAAAGAGCTACAAGTTCTCAATACCTAGCTAGTGTATTTTGGGGTGAAATGATTTAACATTCTGAGTTATCACATTGGGTTCCTCCAAAGTTGTTTTTTAAGAAGAATGATGGGACTCTACACTTGATCATTGATTATCAGTTGTTTAAATGGATAATGGTGAAGAACCAGTATCCACTTCTACATATTGATGATTTATTTGACCATTTTAGAGGATATTGTGTTTTCTCAAAGGTCGACTCGAGATTGAGGTATCATCAACTGATATTTCATACTACGGATATACTAATGACATCTTTCTGTAGCATGAATGGCCTATATGGGTTCGTTGTAATGAAATTTTGGTTAACAAACACACCTATAGTGTTTATGGACTTGATGAATAGATGGTTATATCCATAATGAGATCATTTTTTGGTAGTATTTGTTGATGAAATCTTGATGTACTTGAAGACTCCTGAAAATAATGCCCTATATTGTGACATCCTCAGAGAACAATGATAGAGATTTGTCTATATTCCATGCTATCTAAGTGACAATTTTGGATCTATTTGGTACAATTATTGGGACACAAAAACATGGAGGAATCTATTCCAGTGTACCTAGAGAAGCTTTAGACAGTGGTTTCATGGGTTCAAACCAAGAATGTATTCGATGTCTATAGATTTCTAGGGTTAGTTGTATTTTATCGTAGATTCATCCTTATATTTACCCATTTTGTAGTGCCTCTATCATGCTTGACCAAAAAGGGGATAAATATTTATTGGTCATAAGAAGATGAGAAGGCCTTCCATTTGTTGAAGAATCATTTCACATCAGCACTGATCTTTATCCTACAGGAGCTATGTGGGATATACACTATGTATTTTGATGCTTCTGGGATCAGACATGGAGCTGTGTTGAGGCAATGAGATCGAGTTTTGGAATATGGGTCTTGGAACATGAGGCCACATGAAATGAAATACCCTACACATGTCCTTGAGTTATCAGTTGTGGTTTATACATTGTAGTGTTTGTGTAATTATCTATTGGGTTCTTAGTTTACTGTGTTTACCGATCATAAGATCTTGAGGAATTACTTCTAATAGTGAGATTTGAATATTTCGTAGCATAGATGGGTTGAGTATATGTAGTCATTTTATTTTGAGTTTGAATATATTCTCCAAAATGGAAATAGTGTGGCTGAATCTTTTAGTAGGAAAACACAGGATTATGTAGTTTAGGAGTTTTGTAATGGGTAGAATATGATGACATTGTTGGTCGATATTCATTTGGTGGTTCAGGACCATGCAGATAAGATGACCATCAAATCAGTTTCAGTGGAGTCTAAAATTTTTATCCAAATTAAGGACATGTATTATGAGCATCTTGAATGTTTGAAATTTTGGGAAAGGAATGTAGGTGGGAATCCACCTTAGGATTAGAGCATATATGTGGATTATATCTTCTATGTCATGAATCTGATTTTTTTCCCAACAAGTATATAGAACATCTGATGATGGTATTTCAAGTCTTAAGGTGGGAGGTACATCCAAGTGTGACCCAAATGTAGCATGATATACAATCATAGTATTGTTGGACAAGATTGAAAAAGGTTACAAAATGATTGATGACACGATGCTACACCTATCTTCTCTTGAAGTTAAAGAATCAATGACCCGGATGTTTTCTACTGCCATTACCCATTACCGAATGAAAGTGGGATGATGTGAAAATGGATTGTGTGTTGGGTCACCAGAACATTCCTAGGAATAATGACACTATATGTGTTATTGTGGATCAACTAAAAATATTAGTGCATTTCTTACTAGTATGAGAGATTTCTCAGTAGAGAAGCAGGGGGATTTGGATGTTTGAGAGATAGTCGATCATCACATTGTGAGATAAACTATAGATTAATATAATGACTCACAATTCACGTCATTCTTATGGAAGGGACTTTAAAAGGCACATGGTACACATGTATTGTTGAATATGGCCTTCCACCCATAGAAAGGTGGATAGTAAAATCATACTATATAGGTGCTTGAGGATATGTTGCAGGAATGTGTTACTAACTTTAGTGGGTATTGGGAGAATAACATGGATTTAGGTTAGTTTTCTTATAACAATAGTTATCAGGAAACTATATAAATGGAACCATACATGGATATTTATTATATTCCAGGTAGATCACCATTATGTTGAATGGAATATGGTGAGTTAGAGTTGATGGGACCGAGGCTCATGAAAGAGACATCGGAGAAGGTGTAGCTAATTCAAAAACATATGGGTATGGATTGGAGTGTTATGAATCCATATGCTGATATACATCAATGAACCCTAGAGTTTATAGAGTGTGATCATGTATTCCTTTAGGTGCCTCATATGTTAGTTCACCATAGCATACATTGTTAGGGAATGTTGGTGCTGAAGATTGTTGGAAGTTTTATGTTGTAGAGAGAAACGAGCTAGTGGAATAATGATTGCCTCTTCCATAAAAATTCTGCAATACGCATGACGGTTTCCATGCATCAGAAATATGAATGTATAGCCCCTACCAATATTTTGTGATTTATGTGAATGAGGTTGACCTCGAGATAGATGTATCATTTGAGGTTCATCTGAGGGTTGTGATGGATCATAGTGATAATGTTTTCTATGGAATGATTATGTCGATAGTTCATGTATTATGGAAACATTGGTATGTTCAAGTTGAAACATGGGAGAGGGTCGAAGATATAGGGTCTCAATATCCCAATAATCAATATTTGGAATCTTTGAGGTTCTTAGGAGTGATTCTATAGGAAGATATGTTATAAGGTGGGGATATTATAAGATCCAAACCACTTATAAAGGTCACTCGAACTTAAATTCAGTTACTCATTATTCATTATTTGAGTTCATTTTGTTTCTGTTATAATATGGGGTTTGTTTTGGTATAATTTTGAGAAAAAATAAAATAAAATGGGGTGCTCATGGTCGGTGCATTGTTAGAGAAAACCTTGTGCCCCAGCCAAGCTAACCGTGAAACTCTAGACAGATGAGAATTACGAGGATGGCACATGGGTTTTAAAGAATGATTCCTTTTAGGAGTAACTATGGATCCTTATAAAATTTCTTCACAATTTTGGTGCATGTTTAGGGAAATTACTGCAGCCCTACCCCTAAAACCATGAATGTGATTTAAAATCACATGAAATGTTGATTTTAAATCTCCTAAACCCCCAAAAATCAAACTATTTTACCCCCATTTGACCATAGGTAGTATTTCATGAATTTGGAGATCTACACAAGATTTAAATGCATTCCCATACTCTTTTATTCATGATACAAATCCAAGATAGAAGATCAGCATCCCTATTGGTAAAGTGGAACTTATCCAATTTCTCTGCCATTCAACCTCAGTTATTTTCTTGTTCTTTTGGTGGGATATTATTTCTATGTTTTGATAGATATAGATATATGTTTTATGAATTATTACCCTTAATTTTGGATCTAGATATATAATTAACATTTCTTGGTTTTTAAATATTGATTTATGGGTTCTTATCTGGTTCTTGATCTAAGCCATTGTGCTGCTCAATTTTGAGGATTTCCATTGGGTGATCTGTCATCAATGAATCTAGGTAGGTGGTTTATTAATTAAATCCCATAGTATTGATATTAGAAACATGTATCTGATTTTTGAATTTATAGGGATTATTTACAAATTGGAATACGTAAATTTTATTAATTAATGTAGTAAATTGATTAAGTGACAAATTTGGGATTTTACTGAATAATGGGATTGTGGAGTTCAGATAATTAATTGGTGAATTAATTATCACGGTATTGAACTGGGGAATTGGGGGTAATTAAGTGTTTTATTAATTATTAAATTCATGACTTCTTAAATTATTAATTGAGAATAATTAATTGTTTAATTAAATATTGGATGTCAATATTGTGAGAGGGTGAATTAATTATTAATCTAATTAATGGACTTAGTGTTGTTAATTAATAGTTGAATTAATTAAATAAAGAGATATGATTAATTATTTGGTGAATTTATTAATGGGATAGATGTGGTTAATTAATTGTTGAATTAATTAATGGACTTGGTTTAATTAATTTATGAATTATTTAATGGATTCTTATGGTGGTTAATTGTGATAATAATACTAATGATGATTAATCATGGTTGACATGAAAATGTGAAAACATGTGATAATGAAATACATTTGATAATTTGATATTTTATGAAATAAATGTATGATTTAGAAAAGGGGTGATAGAGATGAAATTCTAAACCCGTGAAACATATGTAGGATTGTGAAATGTGGTGCTGGACCTGAAATTCTACACCTCAGATATATATTCATGATTTCTAAATGGGGTTATATACATGGAATTATACACCCAAAACATTGGAATTAGATTATGGTTCCAAGTGGACATAATAACGAATTTTAATTGACATTTATAATGTAATTACATTTTCTATAATGAAATTTGAATTTAATATGAAACATGGTTTATACTCAATGTTGGATGAAGAATTTATTTAGGTATGGGTGTCCTTAGTAACCCGATGGTTTAACTAGTTTAAGAAAGATAAATTGATAATTTGAAAACTCTTTACATATGAATTATAATTATTTTTATATAAAAATAAATACACTTTTTATTGACTTTTTTCTAGAAACCGTCGACGGTGGCTTAATGAGTTGTTCTTAAACCCCACTTGGGATTCCTGGTTAGTTCCTGAATAAATTTCATGGATGAAAGAAATGTTAAGGGAATATTCCATGTGTTAGATTAAGAAATCATGATTATGAATGGTTGAGGGAACCAAATGTGGTTCGGGAACCACTAGGAGGCACTAGGGTCTTTATTTTATGTTTTCGTTTTGGAAACATGATAATTACATTAGCATGAAAATATTTCCTACATATTTTGGATATTGTACCTCTTTCTTTGATTGTATTAAGATATTTTTATTTTTTATGATTATAAGAAACATTGATATTAATTATTTGTTTTCATTTGAGTATTACTCTGATAAAACAGTGTGAAATATCCCCATGATTGACATACTAGACCCTCACAGCTAGTCAGCATCCTCTGGTGTATGGGGAGGCACACTTCTGGTCATGTGATCAACCGGTTTGGGGTACTAGTGTGTGGAAATTGGGTTGGGGTGTTACACTAAAATAGTCAATGGTAATGATGACACTAAATCAGTTTAATGATATTTTTTATAAGTTTTTGGTGGTGATTACCGAAGAGTTTTTAATTGGATAGGCTACCCTAATATCTTTCTATTTGTGAGTTTTGTGTATTTGACCATAAAAATAGGAACATTGTGTAAAATGAGCCAGGCTCAGGCTTAGATAGGGGTGTATCACTCTATATAATTAGTTTTTTCCACTATATTATAATATTCATATTAATATTCACAAATATTTTCTCAACTTTTATTCATTTTTGTAATATACACTCTTATACTAAATTTTGATAAGTTATCCATATTTTTTATTTATATTTTGAATCCTTTGATTCAAAAATAAATTTTTTTCCAAAAAAATTAATAGACAAGTATTACCCTTGATATCAACATAATATAAATCACCACAAGTTTTGTAACCTTTAATTAACAATTTAATTTATTTTAATTTGATATAGAAACCATTCTAACTGAATGTCAGATTGAAACCTAAGTAAAAAATTATCTAACACTGATCAAATTGTGAAAATGTAGATCAAAATAAATAATATCAGTATTCCTCAATTCATAAATAGTGATTTGATTCTTTCAACTTTCTTTAATATTAAATTCTATATCAATTCCCAAGAAAACAATTTTATTGATTAGTACATTATAATTATTCAAAAAAATCATATTACATATCATATGGGACGAACACCTACTGTTAAAAATATTTCTTCTTCTATTATTAGTATATTTTAAGGGAATTTGGCCAAATTTTATTTTTTATATTTCTTGATTCGATCAAAGCGATTCTTAGATTAGTTGGGACTATTGTTGGTAACATCCCATAATTGTAATCTCAATCAATCAAGTAAAATTATTAATCTTATTGAGGATAAATCTTTCATTAAAGGGAAATCAATTATACCTTATTTCATCCTTATTCAATTTTCTTCCATTAGAATGGATTTCTCTTCCCATCCTACAATCAACTTCTTATGTCCAATCTTTGATCAATTGAAATAGTAACCATAGAATGAGTTTCTTTCCAAATATGAAGTGTATATTACAAATATACATTATTGGAATCCAATCTATTATTGTGAATACCCAACATTCTCATACATAAATATTACATCTTAATATAAAATACTCATCATATAAAATAACATTCCATCACAGAATGTTTTAGTTCTATTGCTATTGAAAACATGAAAACATAAAAAACCATCCGGAAGTGAGCCATGCCACCTCCCACTATGTCTTTCATAACTATATCCCTTCTAAGGAATATCAAAAATAGTACCTATATTCAAAACCTGGGAAAAGGAAACATAAGAAAGGGTGAGATCTGATGCTTTGTAAGGGTAAACAGGGGGGATATATGAGCACAAAATTAGTATAAGATTATGAGAATATGATCAAAACATTTTTAAAGCATACACTACATAAGAAATATCGTAATGTCGAGTCATGGAATAATAACAAAAATTCTATAAGATATTAATCATAAGGGAAACAAATAATATGAGACATGATAAGGTAAAATTGGAATAATATATGGAATTTGGGTCATTCATATATGCATAGAAAATTATTTCAATATTTGTCACAGATCACCATAAAGACAGTCATAGTAGCAAAGTCCTTTACTAAACTGGGTTTACTCCCCATTCAATCCCAATCATACTAAACTAGTTCTCTCCCCATTACATCCTGGTCTTACTAATATTGATTCACTATCCATTTTGTTCTTATCTATCTTATGAGATATAAATATTTAATTGATGAACTAGATGGAGATTTTGGTACCACCCATTTTCTAATGAATACCATATTTATGTATTCTAAAAGATCATAAATAGTCAATATAACTTAACACATGAAATGAAATGGGTATCATAATCATTTAATCAAAACATAACCTGTGGAAAAGAGATGTGTTTCAATATCATTTCATCATAGCATAACCCATGGAAAGATTCAGATTTAACTTGAATTTATTCTTGTTATACACTATGGAAGAGAAATGGGTTTAATAAACATCATTAAATCAAATCATAAAAAATTTAGTGTAATTATATGAATGTTTACCCTGGACCATAATCCTAATAAGGCATAAGAAACATCAATAGAAAAAAAATATATGGAAAATGATTCTAAATGAAAATTTGAAAAATATTCTTAATAAAATACCATATGCACCTTGAAGATCACTTTTTAAAACATAATTTTTTTGAAAATGACTTTATTTGAATAAAATTTTTAAAATAAATAAATTATTCCTATATGTAATTATTATACTTGGTGGTGGAGAAATATATTTGTCTCATACGTCTTAAAATAAATCTTCCTTTCAGATATCGGTTAAAGACAGACGCGAATTGTTTTTCAAAAATACATGAATATTACTTTAAAAAAATTAAAAACTAAACCATGTGATAAGTTCAGTTTTCAAAATAATTTGATAGTTTTAAAATGATTTTGAAAACATTTTTAGAAAAAAATATTTTGGAAGAAAAGGGTTTTTTGAATGAAGAGAGAAACAACGTCTTATTTTCTTAAAAATACTTTCTCAATAATATTAAGTAATAAAGAGTGGAAAATAGTATTATTTATCTAAAATATTATTAGTAACCTCTTTAGAATAAAATTCATGAGTTTATTGAGAGATTTAATCATAATCATAAACAATTCTGAGGAACAATGAGATTATAAGATAAAATCATTACCACTTGGGTAAAATTGAATCATAACCCCCCTGTAGGAATAACAAAAAAAATAAAAATAAAATATCATTAGAATAAATAAATTCATGATATTTCATGTAAAAAATCTTATATATAAACCTCCTAAAATAATATCGGTGTATATTATTTCATGTATCTCAATAAAGGAAAATAGAGACAAAACTCCTATACATTAGGTCCTCACTTCCATCACATGAATTCCATCATACTATATAATAAAAACATGTTTATTATAAATATATTAATTAAATATAAATACATATATCATACCATATATAATTTTCTTATAACCTCTTATTACATTTTAATTAACAATTTTGTGTTAAAGTTATGTTTCATGTAACAACTGCTTTGTTTATCATAGAAACTTTTACATGTAATGTTTTTTCTTCTAACATAGATCATGGTTTCATAATCTCTAGATTTTTAACCATTCTGTTAATACCATATATACAAAGTATATATTTATTTTAATTGATCCATAAAATTTAATTATTTTGAATTATAAACTCCATTCTTAGAGATGGTAGGTCGTACGTATTCGTGAACATAGTTTTCATTATCATGATGGATTGAAAGAAAGAAAAATAAATGATATATTATAAATGAAAATAATTTTTATATAATATTTCTGACATATATTCATTAAACCCGTCTTTAATATGTTACTTGTAATGTGTGGATGAATCACACTACTTCAGGATGTGGTATTCCACCGTACACATGGGCTTCGTTAACTTATTCTCAGAAAATGTAAACCATGAAGGTATGTGTGATATAAAAATTATAGAATCATAATATAATAATATATATCATATATATCATATATATCATATATATCATATATATCATATATATCATATATAAAAAATAATATCATTATTATTACCAGCTTTTAGGATAATCATGGAAAAAATAACAACATCAATTTGTGAGGCAGTAGTCAACCGTACAAATGAAAGATGATTTTGTAACTCATTTGATGGAAGTGGACATGGTTGTAAGCTATGAAAAAAAATTACAACTTAAAAATATATTAAATATATTGAGGTCATTATATAATAATTATATTATAATAAATTAAGAGTTGTAAGGTGAAATAAAATAAAAATTCCCGTTGTTGAAGGTTACATCTTCGTAATGAATCGTTCTTATGTTTTCACCAAAATCCTTCCTAGGTTTACTTTTTGTAAAAAATAATGATTCTATTATAAAAGAATAATACTTTTTATGTTATTTGGTCAGTTATTTTGTAAACCAATGACTTCATATGTTGTGAATAATATATGAGAGTGTTTGAACTTTTATAATATAGGTGGCATGGTATTTTTGAAAATACTCAAAATTATTCACTATTGGGATGTATCTCATAAATTTTAATCCCCCAAAATTGGTAAATAATGGAGTTGTGGTAATATTTTTACATGAAACACCTCTACCACACAAAAAAAACATATTTTTATCAATTTACTCCATTTCATTTTAGTTTAATCAATTTTTACTTACTTTTTTTTACCAATGTATCTTTTATCTTTTTATTTACCTAGGTAATTTATTCATTAAGATCAAGATTAAAAATATAATTATTTGATAAATTGTAAATTATTTTTATATATATAAAATATAATTTATTTTATAAAAATAATACATATGTGGAATATTAATTTTGACACAAATGTAATTAATGCAAAAAACCCCATTTTAACATTAATTACAGTAATTTAGCATAACTATTTTCATTAAATATTATAGTAAAAAATTTATTTTGACCTTATTATATAATAATAATAATTATGATTAAAAATATGGAATCCAATTTTTTGTTTTAAATTTATATAAATTTCATTCTTTAATTTAGAATTAATCTCATAGATGAAATAAGAAAGAATGTTTTAAAGAGAATAATTCAAATTTTTGAAAGGATTATAAATTAAAAAATGAAAATTATTCAAATAAACTAAATTGTATTAAAATATATATTATATAAAATTTTAACATAAAACCAATTTAAAATTATATTTATCTTTATGAAAAAAATTAAATGAAAAAGAATCATTGAATTAAAATTCCGTAATTTTCAATATTCATCAAAAAATTAACTTTTTCAGAAAAATTAAAAAAATTATCCCTAAAATATTTTTATATTTAAATTTCATAGATAAATATCATTTTTTGAAATTTAATTTCTCAAATTGTCAAAATATTTTTTATTATTATTTATAAAAAGACTTAAAAAAATTGGGGGGAAATTGTATTTTCAAAACATGTGAAGTCATTACCAACATTTATGTAATATTTTTTATAATTACATTATAATTATTACATAATATGTATTTAATAATATAATTATAACTATTTTTAATGACTAGGTTAGAATAGTCAAGTTTAAATAATAATAATAATAATAAATCACAATTATTTAGAAACTCATTATTGCGGGTAACAAACGTTGAACCTGGTGTTGTGTGAAACACAATATTAACATGGTGTTGTATATAAAAAACTATTAACATGGTTTATTTATTAAACAATCTAATAATGAAATTTAATTAATTGAAAAAAAATTCATAAATACTATAGTTTTTAAATTATACATCCCTTAAAATGAATTTCTGCCGTGAAATTATTCATTCTTGTACGAAAAAATGGGGATAAATATAAACTATCATATCATTAATTTCATAGATAGTCTTCTGAAAATAATGGAATTACGAAAAAAATATTAACCAGGTGAGTGTTCTTGTATCATATAACATTCTTTGTATGATCTATTATGCCCATCAGTTGTTCCTCATAGGAAATATCACTCTCTGGTTGTATGAAAACAGACTTTAGTACATGTGAAGGTCTAAATATGAACTTTATCATTAGTGATACATGTAACACATCATGAATCTGATAGAGGTTTGGAGGAAGTTCCAACTTATATGCTAATATTCCAATATAATCACAATGTTCAAAGGGAAAGATATATCTAGGTCTTAGTTTCCCTTTCTTCCCAAATATCATAACCTTATTCCATAGGGAATATATTACAAACACCTTTTATCCATCTTTAAAGACTAGATCACATTGGTGATTGTAAGTGTATATTTTATATTGAAACTAAGATTCCTTTATGTGTTCTTGAAGGACCCTAACCTTATCCTCCATTTCTTGTGATATCTCATCTCCCAATCTCTTTATTTTAATAACGTAAATCCAATGTGTTGGAGGAATAAAATTCTTTTCACAGAGGAATTATTAAGGATCCATTTTAATTTTTGAGTGAAAGATATAATTTTGTGAAACCTCAACTCAATTAATGTTTTTTTTCAAACACATTTTAAATCTATATAATAAGATCTCAATATATCCTCTAGGGTTTTAATTGTTCATTTAGTTTGACCATCTGAATAGGGATAATAAATTGTGATAAAACACAAATACATATAAAGATAATTATAAATACTTCTCTATTTTTTTTTTGGAAAACCATAAATCCAAAAATTACACAATGTAATTTGGTGATCCATCAAACGATACAACATCCTTAAGGTTTATCCTAGCATGTTTATCCAATGAGTAATCTTCTCTGATTGTGATAAAGTGTGATAAATTTTTAAGCAGATAAAACAAGAAATATTGAATTATACCTTCTAGAAATTTTAAGGAGTACAAAAACAAAATTCAAGTTTATATTTTTCTCATAACTAATCTATTATGGGTAATGGATGTAACATCACCATACACATTTGTATTTCAGAATTATCTTTCTGAAAAACCAAGCTTCGACATTCAAAATCAGTGATATATTTCTTCATGAAATCCCACTAGAAGATTTATTTAAAATATATATACATGTTCTTACTTATAATATGAATAGATAATGAATAACAATGAGATTATTTTAGGGCACCCTTCATAATATTTGGTATGAATGGAGTACAAAAATTGTTCCTAACCTTTATCATTCATTCGATATTAAGGTTAAACTATGAATGATTTATAACCTTATTTTTATTCTCTATATCTTTCTTTAGAACCTCCTTAATCATCATCTTCATAGATGGTAGAATATTTAATTGGTAATGATAAAATTTTTTACTTTACTTTATGATTTCTTGATCCATTATTTTCTCCTCTAGAAATAATGGATATTTTGTTATACACATCGGTGATAAGATCACATGGTCTTTTCGACTCAAATAATCTACCACCTTATTCCCTTTAATAGGGTGCTAATGTATTGGAAAATATCAATATTTAGTCATCTCTATCCTTCTTCAATGACACATATTTAACTCCTTGTTAATGAATATATACATTAAACCTTTGTGATCGCTATATATTTATAAATTTTCTCCATAATGTTATTCCATACTTATCTTTAATTTAAACATTACCACATGTAACTAAAAATCATGATTTGGGTAATTTTTCTAATTAATTGAAAATTTTCATGTGGAATAAGAAATAACCATGTCATTATATTTAATAAAACATCTCAATCCCTTTTGGGGTACATAGCTATAGATTATAAACCCTTCTCTACCTCGGGGTAATATAATCATTGGTGAGATGACCAATCTTCTCATTAGTTGTTTGATATTTTCATCATATTCATATATCTATAGGAACATGGATACATTATGAGATAACATGAATATTGGATTAGATATTCATAAAAAAATATCCAAAACCCATGGATAATATTCAGCTAAACTATGAAAACTATGGATCTAAATCACCTTGGTTGGTCTTAGCCATCATTCAGTAGCCTCTGTCTTTAATGGATCTACTGATTCCATATATTATGCTTATACTACCCAAAAAATGAACCCTATTGTAGCCAAAATTGGAACTATGTAAAATTTTCATATATTTTCTACTTCCTTAGGGTTTCTATTAAAATGGTCAAATGGTCTTCAAGATCTTCTTTTATCTTTGAATAGATTATAATATCATCTATAAAAACTACCAAAAACATATCGATGTAATATCTAAAGAATATATTCATTATTCCATCAACATAGAAATATAATTATTAAGACTGAATGTAATTACTATATATTCATTATTTATATACCTTTTTAGGAATTCAACCTTAGCTATATCATCCTTCTTGGCACTCAACTGATGATAACTAGAATAAAGGTGAATCATGGAAAAGTATTGATATCTACATAGTTGATTAGAAAATTCATTATTACAAGGAAGATAATACTTGTTCTTAATTGGTACATTGTTCATATTTTAATAATCATTTTCTAGTTTCTTTGAACCATCATTATTTTAAAAAAAGGAAATGGTGCACCCCAAGGTGGCACACATGCTGAATGAATCTCTTGTCAAGGATATATTGGATTTTATTCATTAATTCATATAACTCAAACAGGGATATTATATTTGGAGTCTATGAAATTTTTTTGGAACTCAGTATCAGTTCTATTCATAACTGAATTTAACATTATGTTTGAAGGCTATGAAACACTTCCTGAATGAAATCAAATGATTCCCTCGGAATAGGTATATCATTGATGTCAAATTTTACCCTACCATTTTAGATAAACACCCCTTATGAATGGGAATTAAGATCCATAAAATGGATTTGATATCCATTGGTTGTTAATTGTTATCATCACATTCATAAATGATTGTCATGTATCGACCTGAATGGTTATGGAACCAATTGCTGGACCGGTCTCCATATGGCTGCAAGCATGGATCCTCATATGCCAGAGGTTGCTGACTAGTAGGTAGTGTATTACTATGGTATGGTGGGGAGACAATACCATCATTATCATAGTTTCACAAGAGTATTATAATGAATAATCTATAGATAATATCATAAGTAGAAATAACAAATAACATTAAGAAGAAGAATATAATTTACTTAAGAAACATAAATGGACATAACAAAATATAGCCTTGCATTGATGTCCATTTGATGCTATAAAATCCAATGAAGGAAATATACATTAGATAGATATGATACAAAAAATGAACATGGAAAAATAAATAAAATCACCAAGTGAAATCCCTAAGAGCATCATGAGTTCTAGCTTAGTCTATTTCTCCCAAGCTTCTATATAAAATATACAACACAAGAAAAAAATCCATGGATGTATGAACATGATATCTTCTTGGGTACCCCAAAGAAATGTTGGTCTGAGTAATGTGAATGATATACTTAGGGGATGACCACCAATATTGTATAAAGATTTATCTAGTCTGTGAATATAAATACAACAGTGTGATGTTATAATATATAATGCATGAAATAATTAAATAAAAGCAACAAGTCATGATCAACTTTCTCAAGGACCCTAGGCCGATCATACCTTCTTTAGTCTAATATGGAATACCTCTAAGTATATATATATATATATATATTAATATATGTGTACATATATAATCACTACAGACATAGTGATGTTTATATCCAAATATATGCATACAGAATATTATCTAGGACCTGAGGCATAACTTAGGAGTCCATATATACTTCTACTCATAATAATAATAACAATATCATAATAATGAATAATTTTTTTATGCATGAGGATTAGAATCAATATAGGCCACCATGACGAGTATCATAATGAATTTAATATTCTATACTCAGAATCATGAATTACAACAATGGGGGTTATAATAAACAACCTAATCTTGGGGGTGTAATTTTGTTCCCAATAACCCATGTTATGTGGACATCATGACAATATCATTGACAAAGGGGGTATTACATGGCATGGGAAATAACCCTACTCTATGTCACTATAATAAATAACATATACAAGGCCATCCTAAATTCCCTCTGATCCCGTACCCTAGTGTTTTTTAAATAGGAAACTAACATCACACTAGTTGTTGTGTATCCTTTTTAATACAATTCATTTAACATTTAGAAATAGACCATGTTTTCATCCACTCCTTTTCTATAATTTAATAATAAAATATTAATGATGGATTTTACCATTGGAATTACACATCACATCAGAATAAAAAATAATTAAATGTCCATATCATAACATTCTACTATCATAATCTTGGTACAATGAAGGAGGGACACGTACATTTATCAATTCAATTAACCCATTCAATTAACCCGTTGCATTAAGGAATACAACACACCTCAAAGGTGGATAAATTTATAAATGGGGGAATTATATCATATTAAATTCATTTTACTAATTGATTTTATCCTTACAAGAGGGATCACTCAACATAATTCAAATGTACATTAATTTGAAAATAAGTAATTTTGATCATGAGTATCGAAACACCACTCTAAGAGGGTGGTTTAATTAGATAATTATGAATGAGGGTAAATTATTATAAATAAATCATACAAATAGGGTGGTTTAGGTTGAGATGAAAATATTCCAACAGTTTAATTCTAAGAATAATAGTAATATAAGTTAAGGAACTATGGCTTACATAACTAATTTCAAAATTTAAAGGAACCACATAGAAAATATGGAATACGGATATGATGAAGCTCACATTTTCATATATTTTATACTTTAAAACATTGTTTATAATCCCACAAAAGTGTTATTTAATGGTTAATTATCATGTTTTTAGGTTTTAGTGCTATTTTGAACCCAAATGTGAAAAACGACTAATTCTGGATTTTTGACAGAATTTTATGTCAGGGGTATTTTGGTCATTTCAGGAAACATAAAATTCCAAATTTTATGATTAAACTTTTTTTAGAATACTTAATTTATTTCCTTCATTTTTTTCTTCTGGACCAGGAGCTGAATCGGTCATCTAAAGGGTCTAATAAATAATTTAAGATTGGAATATTTCCGGGCGGACAACATGGACCCACCCAAGTTAACGGACATACAACGCGGCCTACACATGTACAAATGATGTGTTTCCACATGGGATACCTTGAGGAAAGATAGTTCCGTCTCTACAATAAATATGGAGGATTTTGGAGGTCATTAAGGAGGCTATTGAATGAACTTCTTTTGGAGGAACCTTCCTGGATGCTTCGTCCATAAACAGAAACCGAGAATGAAAAATTCATAACTCTTACATAAGGTTTCTAACTTATCTGAAAGTTGGAGAGGCGACGGACAAGATATTTATGAACATCATTAATGAAGGGTGGAACGCGTGAAGAGGTCATTAAGGGTGTCTAAAACTCTAAAGAATTCGGGGGTCGAATTTTTCCTACAAAAGGAGGCCATCACCTCCTCCTCCAAGCATCCCATTTTTCCATCCATTCCTTCAAGAAACCAAGGAGGAGATATCCACCGAGGGAGGCCGGCCACAAATCTTCCAACATTATTTTTATTTTATTTATTTTCTTTATTTTTAGTTTTTAATTGTAATTTAGATTTCTAATAAATTCATGCGTTGTTTTTATTTTTGTGTCCACCGATTCACCCTCGTTTCTTCCCCTCATCTTACCATCGTGAACTATAATACTCATGATCATGAGTAACTAATAAGAGGAATATCCCAAGGGAGTAATCAGGTTTTTGAACCCAAGACCATCTTCTTAATATTCATTGAGTTAATTCTAAGGATAATTTATAGTGGGTGTAATCCTCACTGTGGTTGTCGAAAGGTTAACTTCTTAATCTACAACAAATTTCCCTCGATTGAGGAGGTGGATGGAGGGTGTGCTTGGTGATCGCTAAGTAGAATTTTCATTCACAACAGGGGTAGAATAAGGTGTGCACACATTCGATGGAGTGTCTACACTAAGAATATTTGAAGCTGGCCAATGAATGTTCTCCCTGAATATTCTCTCGGGAGAACTTCCTTTCTTCCCTAATTACATTCTGTTTAGCATTGCATGGTAATTTATAATTAAATTTTAGTTTCTTCTGATTTATGAATTTCATTTATTTTATTAAATTACATTTATTTCATAAAATATTAAACAACAAAAAAAGAATTAGATTAGGTGGAATAGAAGTAGTGATTTATTAACCACAAAAGCTCCTCAAGAGAACGACCTAGGTCAGCCCCTGTGCTGCACTTAGCTATAAATATTTTTGAGAGCGTGCACGACAACGCTCCGTCAAATTGGCGCCACTGCCGGGGAGCCAAGTGGTTTTAATTCACTATTTTTAGTCACATTGTGTAAATAATTTTCCTTTCATTTAAAAATACGACAAAAAAATCATAAATATCAAAAACTAAAAAAAATATTCTTTGTTCATGATGTATTCAAATTATGATTATTATGCATGGACTGATCAATCTCAACTGCAAGAAAAGTTTTACAATGAACTAGATGCGTAGTTTCAAAGGATTAGCGATAAAGTGAAAAACTTGGAGGGCCAAATAGAATTGATTGCAGAATATGTACGCGCATCCCAAGAACAACCCGAACCTGAACCGGAACCTGAACCAGAACGAGTGGTGGAAGAGATTTTACCCATCATTTTTTATGCTAAAGAACCTGAGGAGGGTGAGAAGGAGCTACTAAAAGAATTAATCACATCATCCCGCACTCAACCATTTCTCGAGGAGGTCCCAAAAGTAAACATTCCAACTAATGCACTGATGGGAGGTCAACATTTTTTGGAAGAATCTTGGAATAACTTTGTTGAAGATAACTTGAAACATGATCTTCCCATACTTAATAATGAAACATCAGACACTTTCTACCTCTCTCTTTCTTTGGAAGATAAGGAAGAAGAAGCACCTGCTGAGATTGAGTTTCCAATGGTCATGCCTGAAGAGATCAATTACCAAGATGAATTACTTGAAAGGGAAGATTTCTTTATTAATTCTTCATGTTTTAATCGTATTCAAGCTAAACTGTTTTCTGACATCTCTTCCTTTGAAATTTTTGATACAACATAAATGGAGCAGACCATGGATTATATGAAAGATACTACTAAAGTAGTGGTGATCATGGAAGAAGATCTGGAGAATGTGGCGGTGGTGCGACTACCTCCTCAACAAAAATTTTCAAACCATATGGAGGAGGACACCACCGAAGTTAACAGGGAGCACCCTTATCTTTTATTCCCCCCCACTTCAAACCTCAAATTTCTTCTTTACTATTTCTCGGGGGTTGGGAATATTCAAATATTATTTGGGGTTATCTACATTCAGGTTTTACTCATGGATATCAGGAAAACTCACATGTGGTGGTTCATCTCAAAGAAACCACACCCACCTTTTGATTGGGGATAATCCACTAAAACTGCCTGACTTGGGGCAGTAAAAACCTAGCACCCACTTGGGGGTCTAAACCAAGCATTATCTCTTTTATTTTCCTTTTCTCATTCTTTTTATTTATTTTTTCTTATTTATTTTTATTACTTTCTTGTAGTCTTAAAGTGGTTGCTTCTAGGAGCTTAACTCAAGGAATCCACTTCTAAAATAATTTCAGGTTGTATCTTTCCTTCCCTTTGATTTTTTACCTTTATATTTATATTTTGTTGAGTTGAAATAAGGGGTAGTTAAATTTAAGTGTGGGGGAGTGTCAACCTGCTTAGTTCTTCTTGTGTGGTTTTCAATTTTTTAAGGATTTTTGAGCTTTAATGAATATTCTTATCACTTTTCACACATCAATTGATTATAAAGAGTTGAAATGATTTTTGAAATAATGGATTTTAAATTATTGTTGATGTGAAAACATTTTTCTTAAATTGGATTGTCAATCAATTTTATGAGTTTGACTGATTTTTGAAATCCATGACCATGAAACATTGACTCAAAATATTTTTTCCAATCCTGTGAGGTATTCTAAACCACTTTTACATATTCTTCCTAATACCCACACTTTCTTGAGGGAAACTTGAATTTTGTGTGAGAACCAGAATTTGTGAATATTCTCTTTCGAAGCTTTGGATTTCACGGAATGTATTTAAAATGATTGAGGCATCTCTTTGGCTAGCCACATTTTATCCTGAGACCCACCTTTACATTTATCCTTCGTAATCCCTTAGATGCCATGAATTGCCTTATAGGTTTAAGCCATATTACAAGCTAATTTTTCCATACCTACCCGAACTTTTAGTATTTTTGCATGGATGTTTCAAGTTTGATTGTGGGGGAAGGGCCTTTCGTATGCGTTCATTGGGATGTGTATCATTTATGGGTAGTGTGATGTGTGTGTCAATATTTTGGGATGTGGATAACAAGAGAATTGGGCATGTGTCATCATTTCATTGTGCTTTATTTGGTTCATCCATTTCTCCTAAAAAAAGAAGAAAAAATGGAGATAAGCTTGAATTCTCATGGTACATTCTTTTATGACTCATGTCCCTCCCAAAAATCAAGGGCATGAATTGTCATTCATTCATTGTATTCAATTTTTCAGCTCATCCTCTATGAAAAAAAAAGAAAATAAAGTTTTTCCTTTCTGGATCTTTAAAAATGGAGGATAACTTAGATGATATCATTCATTATCATCACTTATTGGCTCATGTACCATGTCATAAAGAGGGGTGGGGTTGTTTTTCACATTTACAAGCAGTATTGAGTGAGGAATTTTCTGTGTGTTCACTTGATTTAATCATGCATTGTACTTAAAAGTTCAACCTCCTCTATCTAGCTTGGAACATTTTTCAATCATTTTACCACCGACCCTAATCCACAAAATCATTTGAACCATTAATTAAAGCCCTCATGATTAAATTCATTTTCATGTTTCACACTGTGGAGAAATGATAATTTTCCCAAACCTATGGTGATACATGCGATTTTCAAGTATGAGTATAACTCTAGATTCAATTTCTCTTGAGTGAAGAGTGACATAAAAATCAATGTGAGGTAGGTTGTGATTGGGATGTGGATTGATTTATGAGGTTGAACAAATTTTAATGATTGAAATGAAAATGAGAGAATTATTATTCATTAATGAGACATGATGGAATTCTATTTTGGATAAAATCATTGATATTTTCTCATTTTTGATTGTTGTGTGGATTTTGATTTGGATGTAAGATGATTGCCCAGGAGTACAATGTTTAAGAGTGGGGGAGTGATGAAGCTCATATTTTCATATATTTTATACTTTAAAACATTGTTTATAATCCCACAAAAGTATTATTTAATGGGTAATTATCATGTTTTTAGGTTTTAGTGCTATTTTGAACCCAAATGTGAAAAACGACTAATTCTGGATTTTTGACAGAATTTTACGTCAGGGGTATTTTGGTCATTTCAGGAAAACTAAAATTCAAAAGTTTCTGATTAAATTTTTTTTAGAATCCCTATTTTATTTCCTTCATTTTTGTCTACTGTACCAGGAGCTGATTCGGTCATCTAAAGGGCCTAACAAATCATTTAAAATTGGAATTTTTCCGGGCGGACAACATGGACCCACCCAAGGTAACTGACATCAAACGCGGCCTACATATATTCAAATGATCCGTTTCTACCTGGGATACCTTGAGGACAGATAGGGCCGTCTCTAAAATAAATTTGGAGGCTTTTGAGGTCATTAAGGAGGCTATTGAATGACATTCTTTTGGAGGAACCTTCCTGGATGCTTCGTCCAGAAACAGCAAACGAGAATCAATAATTCATAACTCTTACATACTATTTCCAAATTATCTGCAATTTGGAGAGAAGATGGAAACGATATTTATGAACATCATTCATGAAGGGTGGAACGCGTGAAGAGGTCATTACGGGGGACTAAAATGCTCAACAATTCGGGGGTCGAATTCTGCCTATAAAAGGAGGCCATCACCTCCTCCACAAAGCATCCCATTTTTCCATCCATTCCTTCAAGGCAACAAGGAGGAGATCTCCACCGAGGGAGGCCGGCCACAAATCTTCCACCATTCTTTTTATTTTATTTCTTTTCTTTATTTTTAGTTTTTAATTGTAATTTATATTTTTAATAAATTCATGCATTGTTTTTATTTTTGTGTCCACCGATTCACCCTCTTTTCTTCCTCTCATCTTACCATCGTGAACTATAATACTCATGATCATGAGTAACTAATAAGAGGAATATCCCAAGGGAGTAATCAGGTTCTTGAACCCAAGACCATCTTCTTAATATTCATTGAGTTAATTCTAAGGATAATTTATAGTGGGTGTAATCCTCACTGTGGTTGTCTAAAGGTTAACTTCTTAATCTACAACAATTTTCCCTCGATTGAGGAGGTGGATGGAGGGTGTGCTTGGCGATCGCTAAGTAGGATTTTCATTCACAAAAAGGGTAGAAAAAGGTGTGCACACATACGGTGGAGTGTGTACACTATGAATATTTGAAGCTGGCCAATGAAGGTGCTCCCTGAATATTCTCTCGGGACAACTTCTTTTCTTCCCTAATCACATTCTGTTTAGCATTGCATGGTAATTTATAATTAAATTTTAGTTTCTTCTGATTTATTAATTTCATTTATTTTATTAAATTACATTTATTTAATAAAATATTAAACAACAAAATAAGAATTAGATTAGGTGGAATAGAATTAGTGATTTATTAACCACAAAAGCTCCTCAAGAGAATGACCTAGGTCAGCCCCTGTGCTGCACTTAGCTATAAATATTTTTGAGAGCGTGCACGAAAACGCTCCATCAGGCTCCAAAATGTAATTTATAACCAGTCAAGACATTAGGGGAATATTTAGACCACCTACCACTTTCTTAGGATGGACAACTCATCCAATATCGAGTACTGAATTGATAATATTGGAGACAAAATGAAGAAATAGACTAATTCCCTAGAAATATAGTGAATTAGAAAATACCATGATTGAATTTAAGAAATTGAATGAAATAGAGAATATAAAGAATTGTAATTATACACTCAATAAATTCTATCTAAGATGAAAAAAGTGGAAAATGGTCTCTAGATGAAGAAGATCTCTCCTTAGAAGGGGAATAGAATGAGGGTGCTCTCAGTGGTATGATGTGCACAGAGGAGGAGAATAAAAAAAGAGATAAGAAATTAATATTCTAGTGGGTAAAAGGGGATTTAATAACCCTTAATGAGTCCTAGAGTTTGGTTGCATGGTTGGCTAAACCTTTTACCAACCATTCACTCACCACTTCCCTAGGAACCCCCTCACACTGGTTGTCCACACAGTTTGGCTGACCGTGTGAATACTATATAAATCCCTTTATTAATGTTTATGGGGAACCATTATAAACATGAGGCTCTTCTCATGTGGTTAAAATAAACTGTGTGATCCCTCCAATTCCACTTGATTTGTTTCATGGATTCTTTTGTTGGGTTGTATGGTTTTAGAAAAACCATTCACCCTATCAGATCCTCTTGATCTTGGGTTTATAGGGACCAATGCTATCAATAATCAATGAGATTTCTGAGTCAAATCTCCAATATCAAAAAAGTATAAAGTCAAAAACAATAATTGTTGAAGACCAAATATTTTATTCTAAATCATTGTTTACATTTTAGTCTATCCAAAAAACAAAAGATTCATATTCCTTTGGAAAATTTCACCAGGCCTAATAACACAAGTCATTAAAACCTCCCAACCATAGAGATTCTCATCCCTAAGAATAATTTTGAAAAAAACAACCCCTAATATACATGATTCTTATATTTTGGATCAATATTTTTGTTCTATTTCCAACAACCGACAACATATTTAAACATACATTAAGCGTACGACACATAAAATATAGAAACTCTATTGAATTATGTTATACAAAAATTACACATGGGGGGTGAATTTTGTGTATTACAATTTCTATGTGAGATCATGATCTATCCATTTAACTTTATCATAATGATTAAGCAGTGGAAAAAAATATCAAAGGATGAACAATGTATAGTTGTTCAAGGAATAAAAGGCCCCTAGTCCACTCTATTAACGCTCTACTCTATGAACTTGGTGATTTTCACTATCTGATCCTCTTATCAACAGACTGTTCTATAACTGAGTGCATGAATTTGACACCTTTATAGATTTAAGGCTAAATAGAGTCTTCTAGTTCATACACATAACCTAACACACATCTTAGTATGAGAATCCTGTCACTCAATGTAAAAGAGTATTTTTTTTTCTTTGAAATACTTTATAGTTTTTCTTTATAATTAGAAAAACACGCAATTGACAGTCCATGGATCGTCAATTTTAAAAAATGATGTTCTTCAGGTAAGAGTTTTCTGGGTCGATTTGGTTGTAGTATATTTTGAAATATAATTCTCAACATTAAAAATAGTCATTTCACAAAATATATTCAATTTAGAATCGGTGAATCTTCAATCTTGTTTCTTCTTCTTCAAGAAACAGAGCTATGTCCCTCTTTGTAACAACATATCTTTAAGCCTCAATTGTCTCTGTATATTGTAGCAGTGAAAAAATCAAGATCTTGATATATATTTTTCTTCTTTTTGATTATTTTCCTCTCTCTCTATATTGAAAAATAATACAGGTATATTTAGAATAAAGAGGAGTGTTCTCCTTTGAAATTTAGATCCACAAAATTTGCCTTCAGAATCATGATATTCAAATGTTTTAATAACCTAGAAGTTGTAACTCCCCTTAAAATTCTACTTGAAAAAATCATCTTAAATATATCCTTTGAATCATAAATAAATAGGTTTGAATCAGTCAAAGACGCGCTTTAGATTTGGGCTTTTAATCTGTCTTGAAATTGGATGAATAATCTACATATATACCATTGATTTAATAACGTTTTAATTTAAATCTCCAATTCCAAACTTATGGTTGAACTGCATAGAATAAATTCACTGAACGTAAGGTTCACAATGTAATATTGATTATAAAAGTAATATTTGATGATTTATTCTTCAACCGTATGGTTGATCTCAAATGTAAGGTTGATCACAAATGTAAGGTTGATCCTCCATACTTTTCTATTAAACATTCAAATGTACAGTATATGATCCCCACCATTCTATTCTTTAGCAGGTAACATTCATTTTCCATACTTTTCAATTGAACATATGGTTCTATAAAAAATATGGCTGATGAACACTAATTTTAAGAAACAAACATGATGTTCCTTACTAATGTAAGGTTCTTCTTCCATAAATTTCCAATACCTAAAATGTAAGGTTCCTTCCAAACATAAGGTTCTTATTCCATAATTTTTCTGATAATGTGTGGTTGCTTAACCATACTTTTATAATAACTCGTATGTGATTGTTTTCATTCTTATGCTACAATCCTCAACATAGGGTATTAATAGTGTTTCCAGAACACGCTAAAGTGATTTCTGAACACGTAGAGTATCAACAGTGTTTCTAGAACATTCTAAAGTGATTTCCGAATACATTGTCAAATATTCCATGTGTATTAAGACACATAAATATAATTTTAAAATAGATAAATAAAAAATATTAAATTCCGAAAATATATTCAAAGTAAAATCATTTGAAATACAAATAAGGGTGTTTGTGAACATCAAAATAATCACAAAGAGATAAAGTGTTGTTCTCAACAATTTCCCCCTTAATAAAATAGAGTGTTGTTGAAGAACTTGCTTTCTCAATAAGCTTTCCCTTTTTTATGATCACAAAACCCCTTAAATAACCAATAAAATTTTCATACAAAATTAATAGCATATAATTTATAATTTTTCAAAGATAAATAATTATTTTATTTTAACAAAATTATTACATAATGTTTACTTTTCTCCCCATCTATAAAGTAAAATAATGTCTCCTCTGTTATAAATAAATAATTTGGTGTTTATCCAAAAATTTCTTCTGAAAAGAAATTTATCCCCTCAAAATGAAAAGTTTTCATTTCTTCCATTGTGTAAAAGTTTTAAAAAATGTTCTGTTTATCCATATTTCTAAAAAAACATATTTTTTGTTTATCCATATTTCTCCCAAATTTTGTGATATCCAAATGAATGATTGAAGAAGGAATATAACACATTTTAATGTAGTACTAAACTTAATTAAATTCTATGATAAACTAGTTACCAATATTTGAATCTGGATTGCTAGAATTTTATCATAGACAGTATATTAAAACAAATTAATGACACATAAACATATGATTAAAATATATGTCATTGAGAATATAATTCCAAGTACAGTAAGGACAATGAAAATCAAGGTTCGGCTAAAAAGGATTATAAAATGGGTTTCAACGCCTCTGAATGACTTCCTTGAGCTCTGACATCTGCAGTCTGAAACTTTTCATCCTTTAATTACCTAACTAGATTATGAGATATCTTCATTCCTAAGTCATATGGATGTCTTCAATTAGATTGACTTAGAAGAACTCATGTAGCCTATATGCCTTCTCTATAAACTAATTGAGTTTCTCTATGAATCTATTCAACAGAACATTGATCCATTGTTCATCTCAGGTCTATTGCACAATAAGAAACTTCTGATTTTCCAATAACATAGATAAAGGATCAATATTGAATTAAAGGTCCTATATTCTATCATTTATATTTCTCATTTTTTTTTGTAATTGCCTGAAATCTTCTGATCAGATCAGGTGAAGTACTTGATGTACTGGGTTTACTATTTCTAACATCTGCAAATTGTTTCTTCATGATTAATTTAAAATCTATTAAATCTGGCTTCATTACCATTTCAGATTTGAGTTTTTAATCTTCAGCCAACATTTCCTTCTTGATATTTTTGACTTCTTTCTTAGAAACAAAACTATATTTCTATTTTTTAAATTTATGATGTTACTTTTCTAATTCTCTTCTTAAAGAATCATTTTCATCATGTAGATTATTAAATTTTAGAATTAACTCATCCACATGATTATTATCTAAATCAGAGGAACCTTGTGCTTGATTCCCAGTCTGAGCATCCATTGGATTTATCATTTCTAGATGTAGGTATTCAACATCGTACTTCACTTCCTAATACCACTATACTGGCTTCTCCCCTTATTTTTCCTTCGATTCCTTTCTTGACACATCCATAGAAAAATCCTCACCAATAATTTCTTTGTGAATTTCATAAGGGTTCTCTATTGGGTTAGGTTCTTGCTCATCCTGAGCATCTTCGTCATTGATTTCCTCCAATACGGGTTCCTCTAATATAAGTTCCTCTTGAGGAGATTATTCTTGGACAATTTCATTTGGTTGTACAGTTTCAGATCTGGCCACTTCAACTTCTCTAGGCTTTTCAATAGTTGGATGCAAAATTTCTTTTTCAACCTGAGGAGTAACATCAATATGAGAAACTATTGGTTGTGTAATTTCTTATATTTTATATTCTCTACTAAATTTTTAGCTTATAAGATGTTCATTTGTTTCAACATTTTCTGGAGCAGGTTCCTCATCAGCTTGAGCTACTCTTTGCCTTATCCTCTGAAGTCCTTCTTGAGTTTCCTCATAAGGAGGTGTATCAATGGCCACAAAACATATCCTCCTTGATACTCCACTAGTTCTAGATTCAGCTTCTCTTTCCTTTGATTTTGCAGGAAGCTCCTGAGCACTCTCTTTTTCTTCTTCTTCTCCAACAAGCATGAGTTTGCCATTTCTAATGCTCCAAAAGAAACCAATCTTCCTCAGTGATCCATCATTGAAAATTTTTCTATGGTGACATCTCACTCAGGCATCCACCAGCCTTATCATATCTGTCTTAAATAAAATCGTTGAAATAAACCTTCAAAAGGGACATATGTTCATCTTCGCTTAGGGTTGCAGTAGTAGTTGAGATATCTGACCATAAATCTGGAAAAATTCAAACTAATATCCCTCATTAACATATCAATTTTCTACATATCAGGGTACAATATTTTCTGCATCTCTAAAATTCTGTGTGCAATACATATTTGTTCAAATTTAACTAAGATCTTCTGGTCATGCTCTAGATCTTTTACTAACATATTCCTTATATTTGTAGATCCAAACCGAAAAGACATATTATCCTCATACTTGTTGACATTGTCCCCAATATCCTTTAAATCTAAATGATAAACTCCCTCATGAGTGAATTTAAGAATTTTGGTTATATCCACAGATGAAATAAAAAAATCTCTTTCCTCGATCTTAGATATTATTGAATCATCATATTTTCCTGGACTAAAATGAACCTATTTAAAAAAGTAATGAAGTTATACATCATATAGAAACTATGTATAGTCTCCATTGAAGATTTTATTGAGTTTATGAAATTCTAGGTCTTTCCTCAGCATCAGTTCTGTCTGGTACAACCAATCCAGATCGATCACTTTTCCTTGAAATATTTTTCGTCCTGCCGAGCGTTACCACTTGGCGATGATAGTTTTTGGCTCATCAGTTCGTATGGTTTTGGAAAATGCTGTCACAGATTTCTAATGGTTTGAAAAGATATGGTTTTAAATGGTCAGATGCGAGTAGAGAAGAGTGGAAGAAGTTTTCGGGGTTTCATAGGGTTTCAATAAAAGGAATAGGTTTGGAATTATTAACGATTTCTGAAATCATTGATTCCTCTGTCATTATGCATAGAGTAATTATTACATTATTTTAAAGTAAAAACTTACAAAGAAAAAGTTTAAAGCCTAACTAAAAAAGTTTTTAAATTATTCTAACAACAATTAATAAATAAAATAAGAGTTAAAATAAGTAATTAAATTAATTATTTAAAAATAAATAAACCAAGAACCCCCATAATAAAATAAAACCTTTCTATGGGAAGTGGTTTTGTGATAATATTAGGTAATTGAATTTCAGTGCTTAAAAATTATATGAATATATCCTTTTTAAGAGCATGATCACTTAGAAAGTGATGTATGATATCAATATTCTTTGTTCTATATTGATTAATATGATTTTTTGAAATATTTATAGCACTTGTATTATCACATAAAATAGGTGTATTATTCAAATTTAGTCCAAAATCCAAAATATTGTTTTTCATCCACAAAAACTATGCAAATTAACTTCCAGTAGATACATATTCTGCCTCATCTATTGATAGGGAAACTGAGTGTTGTTTCTTACTAGACCATGACACTAAGGATTTTACAAAAAAGTGAAAAGTCCCTAAGGTGCTTTTTCTCTCTAATCTCATTATTTCAAATTTAGTATCTAAATATTAAATTAAATTAAAATAAAATGTTTTTGGATATAGAATATATTGAAAAATAGTTCCTTTTAAATATCTAAAAATTCTTTTGACAGCACTTAAGTGAGATTATTTAAGAACAGATTGAAATCTATCAAAAAGATAAAATGAATACATTATATCTGACCTACTAGCAGTAGGATATAATAAACTACCAAACATACCTCTTTATAATGTGTTTTCAACGGATTTTTCAGTTTCATCCCAATCATGTTTTATATTAGTACACATAGGATTTGATTATGTCTTATTATTCTCAAGTCCAATTTTCTTTATTAAATATGTAATGTATTTTAATTGATTTAAAATATTTCCAAAATCTTTTTGATATATTTTAAGTCCTAAAAAAATTTAATTCTCCCATGATACTCATTTCAAATTATTTTTTCATTAAATTTGAAAACTCATGAAAATTGTTTTTGGATGTTAAACTAAAAATTACATTATCAACATAGATTTAAACCAATAAAATATTAGAGTTGATAGTATTCTTAAAAAATGTTGGATTTCCCATCCCAATAGTAAAATCATTTTTTAAAATACAAAAAAAATTCTTTCATACCAAGCTCTATGTGCTTGTTTAAGGCCATAAAGAGCATTAGTACGTTTAAAAACAGAATCTAGTTTTTGTGAATTATCAAAACCCCTAGGTTTCTCAAAATTAACTTCCTCTAATAAGTATCCATTTAAAAAGGTAGACCTAACATCCATATAAAATAATTTAAATTTCATATGAGATGCAAAGGCTAAAAGTTTCTTAATGGATTATAATATAACTACAGGTGAAAAGATATCATCATAATCTATACCCTATTCCTGATTATGACCTTTAGCTGCTAGTATTGGTTTATTTCTAGTTATTATTCCTTGATCATCTTGTTTATTTTTAAAGACTCATTTGGTTCATATAACTAGATAGTTTTGAGGACTTTCAACTAAATTCAAAACACCATTTCTCTTGAATTAGTTTAGTTTGTATTGCTTTTATATCATCCAACTTACATCATCTAAGGATTCTTATAATGTCTTATGTACCAATTGGGATTGAATAGTAGATAATTCAAAAATATTTACTACATTTATTCTGGTTTTTATTCCTATGTCTAGGTCACCTATAATAGTTTCTAAAGGGTGATTCGTTATAGTTTTGACTGATTAGGTAGTACTGTGTTAGCATCTTCAAATTTCATGTCCTTATGAACTGGGCTGAATTTCATTTAAATATGTTTCAAAGTCATATTTTAAGTTCTCAAGTCTAATGTTATCAATTGAGTCAGATTCATCAATTTGATTATCATTTTCTCAAAGGGATTATATTCATAAAATTTCACATGAACAGAGTCTTCAATAATCCATGAATTTTTATTAAAAACTCTATAAGCTTTGTAAATAGAAGAATATCCTAAGAAAATGCCTTCATCTGATTTTGGATCAATCTTACCAAGATTCTCCTTGGTGTTTAAGTTGTGAACCTTGAATCTGAAAAAATGAAAGTAATTTACATTAGGTTTTCTGTTATTCCAATGTTCATTGGATGTCATTTAAAAAATTGATCTGATTAAAACTCAATTCATTATATAACAGGTTGTGCTTACAGCTTGTTCCTTGAAATAGGTAAGATGACTGTATTCATTTAGCATAGTCCTAACCATTTCTTGAATAGAACTTTTTATTCATTCAACAACTCTATTTTGTTAAGGTGTTATTGGTAAAGACAAGGTGTGATCAATACCCATATTTGAGAAAAACGAATTAAATTCTAGATTCTCAAATTCTACACAATGATCACTTTTTAATGAAATTATTTTAGAATATTTTTCATTTTGAACATCTTTGCAAAAACATTCAATTATAGTAAAAGCTTCATTTTTATATTTTAGAAAATAAATCCATGTAAATCTAGAATAGTTCCCAACTAAGAGATTTACATAAAATTTACTATCCAAACCTTCTATTATTGAAGTTCCAAAAAATCCATATGGATATGTTCAAGATGTTTAGATATAGCAATTTTGTTAACAGATTTGAAGGATGATTTGTGCTGCTTGCCAAGTTGACATGCATTACAGAATCTATGGCTTTCAAATTTGAGACTGGGAAAATCAAAAACTAATTTACTCTTAGATAAAATATTTAAATAATATATATTTAAATGTCTATTTCTTATATGCTAGATCCAAGATTCATTTATCTTAGCAGTTAATAATTTTACTTTTTATTTACACAAGAAATTTAAGTCTAGGGTTTAAACATTATTAGTTCTGGGTGCTCTAAATTTAAGTAATTTATCTTTAAAAACAGAACAAAAGTTGTTAGAAAAATCAACAAAATAACCATCAATGTAGATTTCAGAGATACTTATCGGGTTGTGTTTCAATCCCTGTACATAGAGTACTTTATTTATTCATACATCTTCTCGATCTCCAACAGTTCCAATGCCAATAGTTTTACCTTTGGATTTGTCACCAAATGTGACTAGACCAACATAATTTTGTGTTAATATTTTAAAGTTCAATGAATTTCCACTTCTGTGAATGGAGCAGAAACTGTCCATATACCATATTTCATTTTGGCTTCTGTGACCTACTTCCTGCAAAGGAATTTAACCAAAGGTTTTTGTAGTACCCATATTCTATTTGGTGTATTAGTGTTAGCTAGAAAAGACGTAGGAATCCAAACTTGATTTTTTTTTCAATAATCAATAGAATCATATAAAATGATTTCAACAAAGGATTTCTTAATCCAATTTATTTTTGGTTGCCTTAAATAACAGTTTTTAGATATATGACCTTTTGTTCAATAGTAGTTGAAAATTGTACCTTTTGAACATGGGAAAAAATAGTTCTTATACAGCTTAGGTTTCTCAGATTTACTACCTATTCCATATCATTCCCTTTTAATCAATTTCATTCTAAGTAATTCATTTAGTGTATTTTCTCCTTTTGTAAAAATAAGAGATGCAATTTTGTATGTTTCTACTTCAGCTTGAAATTTTTTATATTAGTTTCATTATCTGTACAGTTTGTGTTTAATGAGATATATGTTTCAATTAACTCCTGATGTTGTTCTAGTAGATGTCTCTTTCTAAAAAATAGCAGAATTATTATTTTTCAGTGATTTATGTTTCTTAAATAAGGAGTCATATTTCTCTTCTAGAATATTGTAGTAGTCTGTATGTTTATTATTTGAACAGCTATAACTAGCATAAGAATCATATGAGGAGTATGATCGTACCACATTAGCTTCTGTCATAAAGCACGTGTTTTCTTTCAGATTTGATTCTTCTTTTTATGAGTAAGAAATTGATGATCTATGGGAGTCTTCAGAAAAACTTCAAAAATATTTCATTTCTCTTTTTTCTATCTTCACATAATCATTGTTTTTGAAAAAATTATTCTTCATTTCTCATTTTAATTGAAGACATTCAGGTCTGATGTGACATATATTTTTTCATTCATAGCATCTGACTTCCTTTGGTTCTGTTTCATCCTTTTTAATGGATTTTTTGAATCCATTCTTTTTTATGTAGAATATTGTGAACTTTCTGGCCAGCTGAGCTAGTACAGCATTTGAATCAAATGAATTAGACTTATCTGATTTCACATTGATTTTATTCTTCATTTTTATACTTTTCTTTTGAGATGTTACTGTAACACCCCGAGATTTTATGAAAAATATTATTTTTAATTTCATTAATGTATTGTGTTGTACTCTACACCAAAAGGATCTTGCACAACACGCATCCTTGACTTGCTTTTCATTACACGCAATCACGACATTCCTCGATAGCGTGTGTAGTACGCAATACCGAGTTTCACTAAACAACGATATGCTATTAAAATATTATTAAAACTAGCCGTTATGAATAGTAATAACCACTTTTTGAAATTTTGTAAATTTTATTTTTCAAAATGGACTTCATTTTTGGATTCGAAATATCGAAATTAGCTTAGGGTGAAATTTTGGTACTTTTCGGATAACTTTCATTTTCTGATAAATAGTGAAAATTAATAATTTTTAATTAAAGGCATCCTTTTTAATCGAAATAATTAATATTGATAAATTATTAATTTGAGTGGTTTTAAAGTATATTTAGAATATATTTTTACAATTTAATACAATGTTGGTCATTGGACATAATTTCATATTTAAACCAGACATAAACAAGTGCCAATCTTTTGATAGTTATTATCTCTTAAGAACACGCTATTTGTTTTGTCGATGGGAATTAATTTTTAAATTAATTAATGCCATTGATATTTTTTTAATTTGGTAAAATATACATCATTTTTGAGTTCATATCTTAGGCCTAATTTTTGGTATTTTTCTGAAAACTTTCAATTTTTGATGAATAGTGAAACCACTAAGTGGTAGTTAAAAAACTGAACTTTTCCTAAAACATAATTTTACCGCTTCTGTGAGTGGAATTTCGAAAATCCGAGAGACACAGTTAATATCAAGGACTAAAATGTGGTTCAATGAGAGGAAAATAATTTTTGGTGAATAGTAACTTTTTACTTTTTTACCACGGTTAAAAGTAAATAGGGTAATTAAAGGTAAAAATGATAGTATTATTATCCTAACACATGACCTAATTCTATTGGATAAGTGTAATTCGACAAAAAACAACCTTAGGAAGAAAATATGACCATTTAGGCCCACTTGGATTAGATTAGGACATTTATTATTAATTTACTTAAAAAAGGGTTAAAATAGTTAAAATCAAGGTTTAATAAGTAAATCATTTTTAGGATGGGGTTATACATAAGATAAATTAGACTATAAATATTAATTAGAAATCTAAAGACATTTCCTATATAATGATATTTTATTTTTAATTTTTAGACATTATATAATGTAATTTATTTATGACACAACGATGATGCAGTAATTATCTTATTAATAAAATATTGAGATAATTGATGTTATAAATACCCAAATAAATGTAATTTGAGACTTTTTATGAATTACACTAATTTTATAGTTTAATATGACATGTTAGTGTTGAGTTAATTAACTTTATTAGAAAAAATAATTCTTTTATGATTTTTAAAAAAATCAATTACCAAATAGTGTCAAAATTGACATAAAATAGATTATAAAACAAATATTATATTATTAATTGTTATTTTATTCATAAAAATCTAAGGTTCGGCCAAATTACTTATATAAGGTTATATATATTAATACTAAACAACTTGGGGTTCGTTTGGCTTGATATAGTAAGTTTATTAACCATATTGTATAAGAAAACAAGAAGACACGGTAAAAGTTAAATTATCTAACTTAAAGTTAAATCTAAATGATAAGGTTACAATTTATACCTAAACTTGTCTAAATTCTATTTTATTAGAGTATATCTACCCATCCCCACCTTAGCTTCGAAATAAATCAATTTTGAGCTAATTAAAACCGAATTTGACTTTATAATAAAATAATAGTTTTAGTTATTCCAAAGGTACCCCTCTCCTCCCTTATAAAAGGGCACCTCCTCCTCCCTCTTCCTCACACCACTTTGAGCCTTCAAGCTTGGACAAACCCTGCCAAATTCTCTTCTCCACTTCCCTAGAAATATCCTAGAGGTTCTGGTCTTCCTCAAAGACAACTTTTAGTTCCCTAAAAGGAGATCTCAAAGAGGCACTTCAAAGAAGAGGTAATGTCCGTTACTAATTCTTTCAACTTTATTTCTTCTTCCACTTCTTCTTCTTAGGTTTTTTCATTATGAAGTAATAAAATAAGTATCAATAATATAATGATATGTTATTATAAGTATTAAACAACCCTTTTTCACCATCTATCCATCCTACGGAAAATGAAATCACCGCGCGTGCGTACGTACGGAATACCGTCTCCACGCCGTGGTGTAATCTATTTTCCACCACCACCTTACTTGGATGGGTATAATGGTGTAAATAATGATTATATATGACTATTAAAAAGTCATATTTATTCTTAAATAGTATACATTTACTCCAATACGATTCCACGATCATGAGAACGATATCATCGCTCGTGTGTACGTACGGACTACCGTCTCCACGACGCGATGAGATTAATTCTCCACTTTAACCATTCATGAATGATTATAAATTAAATATAATAACTAATCATAAAATATATGAAATAATTATGATACTGGATTTATGTGTATATATATGTTTTTCATCTACTTAATTCCATTCAACTCAATAAGGAAACAAAAACAGCGTTCATGCGTACGTACGACCTACCATCTCCATGAACGGTGTATTTCATTCCATTTACTAATTTATTATATATATGTATATTATGAATATATATTATATATAAATCATTTTTTATATTCTGTAATTATGTAGTCATGATCTAAGTAATCATATGAATAATTACAAGTCAAAACACGGACGACAAATGAAACGATTTTACCTAAAACGCTCTTTAATAGGGAATTTACAAAAGAACGGGTAATATAAAGTCATAAGTGAACCATATATAATATCATAACAATGAGTATGATTCTGGAATAAGTCAATGACATTATTTAAATCATTATATAGGAGGTTCGGACACTTACGAAGCAAATCGGACCTAAGGTAAGGGAAATATCACAATCTCATTTTTATCCGAGATTGTTTATACTTTGGTATTTACTGGGGTGTATTTTATCATTCACATCCATGTTTCTTCAATATGTAATATTATTTCCATCCGCCTACAATTTTTTAAATCCAATTTTACCCTTCGGTGAGATTTTAGTAAAAGATATGAATGGAATCTTTTGTCGCTTTTCGTACGAGGTACTTTTTGACTTTCCGACAAAAGTACGAGAAGAATGTTTTTTTAAGTTATACGGAATGAATGTATTTTTAAAAATTATTTCCAAGAAGCTTCCTTTACAAGTTTCGAAATTAACTTCTTTTAGTTTAAAATTGTAAGACATGTTAAGAAAGGAAAATGTTTTTGAAGTATAAAGGATATTTTCCCAAAGAATGGAGTTCAACTGTTTTATCAAAATTATTTTCCATCTAAGATAATATAGGGTTCTGTTTTTATCCCTATTATTACATTGATTTGATTATGTGGTGATGGAATTGTTTTTATGAATTCCTTTATCTTATATGAATGGTTTTATGATGTCATGATGTTTATGATTCCCATTTTTATTACATGGGTTATGCAATGATGTATGATTTATAATTTTGTGGCACACATATGAATGGTATCATTATGAGATTGGTGGGACCTATATCTCCCTCCAATGAATTGGGTAAAGATTTTATATCTTATGAGATAGACATGTCTGGAACAGTAGGTTATACCGGTTCAGTGAAATAGGACTGAAACGAGGAATGAACTCAGTTCAGAAAGGGACTTTGTCCACTAAGATAGTCTTGGAAATGAGTCTTGACTAATAAGAAATGATTCTCTATGATTATGTGTGTATGTCACAAAGATTCATGTTTTAAGTTATGATTATTGGGATTACATTTCACTACTATTATTTATCCCATGTTATGAAATTATGATCCCTTTTGCAGGTTAAGATTTCCAGAAGATATGTTCTTATGAATATGATGTGATTGATATTTCTTTTGTTTACCCTTACTGGGCATTTGAGCTCACCCTTTTATGTTTTCTCTTCCCCAGGATATAAAGAAAGGTTTTAGGTAAAAAAAAGATCTTTATGGGAGATGTTGAAGATATTTCACCACGATTAGAAGATTATATTCCGAGTTTCCAAAGGCACTAAACTATTACGGTCCTTGTGTGTGTATTTTTGTTATGTACTAAGTATTCTGTAAAAGTAATGTAATGTCTATGTACGTTAAGCTTCGGGTCTCTACAGTTGGTATCAGAGGAAATGTTTAGTTAACCTTTGGAAACTAGGATGCGAAAAATTTAGTGACATCACTAGAGATATTTCTAAGGTATTTCTAGGGATGTCCCTAAGGTTAAGTATAAGTATAGGCTAGAGTCCTAGAATTATAGTAACGATATTAGAATTAAACCTAATATGTTTGATGTCGAAGGTACTCTCCATTGATTATGTTATTTTCCTTTTATGATTTTTGCCTCTCACAGAATTCTTTTTGTGTTTTAGTCAATGGAGGGAACCAGAAGGGATTAGGTTAACATTGAATCCAATGGACAAATTGGTGACTATGAGCAAAAAAATTGCGTAATGCCTAGAGAGAAATATATTGTGATTATGCCAAATCATTCATTGCGATATATGATTAACAATGTGAAATTTAGTGGTATGCCTAATTCATCAAATAAGAGGAAGATAGACTTTTATACATGTTCGCATGTTGAGGAGCATAAAGAAAGGAATATTGAGATTTCTAAAGAAGGGAAGAAGAACCTTGAGGAATACCTCAGATGGAGGGACAGATGTTATCTGTGTGGAAAAAGGGACATAGAGTGACAGACTGTTATAGAGTTCAATGACTTATTTGTGGAGAACAAGGTCATTACTCAACTCAATGCCCTGACCTAAAAAGTTACTTCTAAATCAAGGAAGGAATTATTCTAGGACAATCATTGAAGAGGATGGATTGAAGTGTTTATGTATTGGTATTCAATAATAATGTTGTTGAGGTAATTTTATGGTGTATTAGAATATATCTGTATTAGTCTATTGTGGATTTCAATAATTTTATGGTACCGGTAACCATGAAAAGTGATTCAAATATTTTAGAAAGCAGATGATATGCACATAATGAAGGCATAAGGAGAAAAGGAAATGTTTAACAGTATTCATTAGCTCATGATTATTATAAGGACTAAGTGATATCATGGTTTGAGTATACATAATTTTGGGATTTTGGTATGTGGAAAGAGTTAACTTTTGACAGCAGTCATGTTTTCACTAAGGTTTAATGGGTATTCATTTTTCCAGAGAATACATGATTAAGGCCTTAAAATGTTTGGAATGTGACCGAAGTGCGACTGGCCTTTATCGCCTACCGCTGGCCTACAGGAAGTCCCTGTTTAGTAGAAACTAGTTTTATTATATAAAGCAGTATGATATAAGAAGTATAAGTCCATTTTTCGAACAATATGTGATTAATCTCACTATAGATGGACTTATGTATTTTTTTTGATAACTTTTCTAACCTTTTGTTTGAGACAGATGGAATGACCCATCATTCTATCACATGATCTGCTAAGACATCACGAATGAAAAATTCAACTTAATTTTTTAAGATAGGATATGGAAATTGTCCAAAGAATGACCAACGGTGAGACTATACCAAAATCACGAAAGTATTTCTTCTAATTCCAATTTCATCAACTTTTGGGAAATGATCTTGAAAACCAAAAATGTTTTCCTAGTAAATCTGATGAATCATATGGTACCTTAGATCATCACAAATTTATGGCTTTGTGATTGCTGTCTTTTCCATAGCCATGTTCTCTACCACTCTCCATCAGAACTTGATGGTTAGATTTTTCTTCCATATCCATATTTTCACCTATGTTCTCTTTTGTGGAAATCCAGTGATGAGTTAATTTGGGTAACCGTTACATTTCATACTTTAGTTTTTAAAGCCATGTTTTGGTATTCATTTTTACGATGTGGGTTTCTATTAAAGAAACTTTCGAGTAGTAAACCATTTATAACCCCGACGAATTTCGAGGGAGAAATTCATTTTAAGGGGGGTAGAATGTGACATCCTGAGATTTTATGAAAAATATTCTTTTTAATTTCATTAATGTATTGTGTTGTACGCTACACCAAAAGGAGCTTGCACAACATGCATCCTTGACTTGCCTTGCATTACACGCAATCACGACCTTCCTCGATAGCGTGTGTAGTACACAATACCGAGTTTCACTAAACAACGATATGCTATTAAAATATTATTAAAACTAGCCGTTATGAATAGTAATGACCAATTTTTGAAATTTTGTAAATTTTATTTTTTCAAAATGGACTTCATTTTTGGATTCGGAATATCTAAATTAGCTTAGGGTGAAATTTTGGTACTTTTCAGATAACTTTCATTTTCTGATAAATAGTGAAAATTACTAAATTTAATTAAAGACAACCTTTTTAATCGAAATAATTAATAGTGATAAATTATTAATTTGAGTGGTTTTGAAGTATATTTAGAATATATTTTTACAATTTAATACAATGTTGGTCATTGGACATAATTTCACATTTAAACCAGACATAAACAAGTGCCAATCTTTTGATAGTTATTATATCTTAAGAACACGCTATTTGTTTTGACGATGGGAATTAATTTTTAAATTAATTAATGAAACTGATATGTTTATAATTTGGTAAAATAGACATCATTTTTGAGTTCATATCTTAGGCCTAATTTTTGGTATTTTTCTGAAAACTTGCATTTTTTGATGAATAGTGAAACCACTAAGTGGTAGTTAAAAAACTGAACTTTTCATAAAACATAATTTTACCGCTTCTGTGAGTGGAATTTCGAAAATCCGAGAGACACTGTTAATATCAAGGACTAAAATGTGGTTCAATGAGATGAAAATAATTTTTGGTGAATAGTAACTTTTTACTTTTTTTACCACGGTTAAAAGTAAATAGGGTAATTAAGGGTCAAAATGATATTATTATTATCCTAAAACATGTCCTAATTCTATTGGATAAGTGTAATTCGACCAAAAAAACCTTAGGAATAAAATATGACCATTTAGACCCACTTGGATTAGATTCGGACATTTATTATTAATTTACATAAAGAAGGGTTAAAATAGTTAAAATCAAGGTTTAATAAGTAAATAATTTTTAATATGGGGTTATACATAAGATAAATTAGACTATAAATATTAATTATAAAGATAATGCAATTTCCTACATAATGATATTTTATTTGTAATTTTTAGATATTAAATAATTTAATTTATTTATGACACAACTATGATGTAGTAATTATCTTATTAATGAAATGTTGACATAATTGATGTTATAAATACCCAAATAAATGTAATTTCAGACTTTTTATGTATTCCACTACTTTTCATGGTTAATAGGACATGTTAGTGTTTATTTAATTAACTTTTTTCGAACAAATCATTCTGTTATGAATTTTTCAAAAATCAATTACCAACTAGTGTCAAAATTGACATAAAATAGTTTTTAAAACAAATATTATATTATTAATTGATATTTTATTCCTAAAAATCTAAGGTTCAGAAAAAATACTTATATAAGGTTATATATATTAATAATAAACAACTTGGAGTTCGTTTGGCTTGATATAGTAAGTTTATTAACCTTATAGTATAAGAAAACAAGAAGACACGGTGAAAGTTAAATTATCTAACTTAAAGTTAAATCTAAATGATAAGGTTAAAATTGATTCCTAAACTTGTATAAATTCTATTGTATTAGAGGATTTCGACCCATCCCCACCTTAGCTTCGAAATAAATCAATTTGGATCTAATTAAAACCGAATTTGACTTTATAATAAAATAACAGTTTTAGTTATTCCAAAGGTACCCCTCTCCTCCCTTATAAAAGGGCACCTCCTCCTCCCTCTTCCTCACACCACTTTGAGCTTTCAAAATCGGCCAACCCCTGAAAAATTCTCTTTCCCAATTCCCTATATACATCCTAGGGGTTCTGGTATTCCTCAAAGACCAATTTTAGTTCCCTAAAAGGAGATCTCAAAGAGGCGCTTCAAAGAAGAGGTAATGTCCGTTACCGATTCTTTCAACTTTATTTCTTCTTCCACTTCTTCTTCTTAGGTTGTTTCTGAAGTGCCTAGATCAGTTTGAATCACTGAGAGGGGGAGGGGGTGAATCAGTGATCCCTTAAAACTTTTTTACTAATTGATTGTTATCAATTAAACCTCTATGGCTGGTTAAAGCCTCGATCCACTCTTCTTGTATCTCTCAACCTTTCCCGGATAATGCAGTAATGAAAAGGCACAGGACACAAGGATTTACAAGGTTCGGCACCAAAGGCCTACATCCTTGCCATGCTCTCTCAGCATGGATTCTCCCATTATAATCTGTTAGTATTACAATGGTCGATACAGCTTCCCACCGTATCTCTCCTGAGTCCCACAGGAGGGTCTTTATACTGCGTCCCACAGTGTTACCAGAGTCCCACTGGCCTGCTCCAGAATCCCACTGAAGACTTCTTCTCCCTGAGTCCCACAAGGTCTTCTCCTGGCTCCTCGAGTCGCACGAGTAGCTCTTCTTCACTTTAAGTTCTTCAAGTAACTTCAGCAGTCTGGGATAAAGACTGCTGGCCTTGCTCTTCTCTTCTGATCACTTGTGGTTGATCAGGCTCTTCTCAATCTACTGCAAACTCAGACAAACAATATCTTTCACTTCAGTCTGGCTCAGTCTCAGTTGCACACCACTGATTTAGCACTGTTCACGTGTGCACGTGCATGTATGCATGCATGCACTTTCCTTTTCTTCCTCTTGGTGCAGTAGACCCACAAAGGGTGTAATCAATTATAGCACACACCTTTTCCACAATCTTCACACACTATATTCAAATTGCTCACACACTCAGAAGTGTGTTTTACTTTAGTGTGAGGGTCTCCTCAATCTTCCTTCTTCTAAGTGTGTTCACTTCACTTAGTGCACACACACTAGGTTCGGCCTCCTTATCTCATTGCACACAAAACTTCTTCACTTTGGCAAACACTTGAGCTTGGCCTACTTCACTTGCAAAGCACACTCACTTCCTTGTTCTTATAATCTTCTTCAAAGTGTGCACTTCACTTATGCACACACTTGGTTCTTCATTTTTCACACACAAGGGCTACGGCCTTCTCTTGTTCTTTTTACACACAAAGGCACAAAGGCCTCGGCCTTCCTTCTTCACCTCTCACACACAAAGTGTGGTCTTCCACTTGGTGCACACACACAAATAGTGTGGTCTTCCTCCTTATGCACACACACAAGGCTACGGCCAACTCATGTTCACTTTGCACACACCAAAGGCTACGGCCTCCCTTGTTCACCCTGCACACAAGGCACTAAGCCTTGGGTTCTCCCTCTATGCACAAGATACTGCCCGTAGGGCCTTCTCGTCTTCTTGGTACACAAGCACAAGGGCTCGGCCTTCCTTCTCTTCTTGCACACACCCTACTGCCTCTTCTTTCCCACTATCACGCAAGTCTTCAAGCACTTGAGTGCAAGGAGGATCGGGTGCGCAAGTGCCACTGCCACAAGGGCGTGCAAGTGTGCACTGGCCGCGGGTCGCGCAAGTCACAAGGCACAAGGGTGCGCAAGTGCAAACCGCGGGCTCCAACCAAAGGTGCGCAAGGCTTGCTGCAACCCCGGTTCTTCCTGCCGTGCAAGTATTAGCGCACAGGGGATCTCCTTTCACCTCTTTCGCGCAAGGGGTGCGCGAAAGGAACTCCTTCGGGCCTCGGGTGGCACCGAGAACAACAGCCACGCAAATAACTTGCGCGGGGCTTCTACTTCGCGAGGCAGAGGCTTCGCGGAACTCGGTTTTTCAACAGAGTTTCAGCAAGCTTTTTGAGAGCCTCGGGCTCTTTTTATAGGCGAAGCAGAGCCTTGGTTCATCCGCGTGTAAAATCTTGAATCTCCGAAATCTTCGGATCTTTAAAAACTTTCCAAATCTTTATTTTCTTTCCTCTGTTTCAACGCGGGTTCTTTTATTTTCTCTTCTCCTCGTGCATGCGATTTATAACGCATGCACGGCCTTCGTCTCTTCTATCCCATGCATGCAAAGCCTCTGTTTAAACCCAATCCATGCAAAGGACGAACACCCTGATGCCTTGGCAACTTCGTTTGCCTCGGCCTCGAACGAAATTTTCCATACATTGCATGCACACCATTTTTTATGCATGGACGTGTTCGGTGTGGAGAGACGAGCTCGAGGGTATCTTCGGCTTCGAGAGAGATGGTCGGAATCTCAAAAACCATCTTCGGGAGTCGCCTGGTTCAGCGGCGGCTGCGGGAATGCTCGGAGAGGCCTCAGCCGAGCTCAGGGACGAGGACGAGCTCTCGGCCGTCGGATCAGGCGTTTGAGATACATCGGGCGGCCTGGATCTGAAGATCTCGCGCGGGATGCGATGAGCGGTCCAGATCGAGCGCGCGATTGATCGAGCGGCTCAGATTCGCTCCCGGGATTTTTTGCGCGTCCCACATCGAATCCTTCCGCGGATTTCACGCGGCTTATTACTCAGCCGCTCCCTTCAACTCGCCAGTTGAACTTCTCCCCTCCCGGTGCCGCCCCGCACCGGGTTCTCTCTGCGGGCGCACTCTGCGCCCACTCACTGCTCCTGCGGGCGCGCTTCTAGCGCCCACTCTGCTTGTCACGGGAGCGCGGGCTTCACCACCGCGTGTCCTCGGGGCTTATACACGGCCCCGGCCTCTCTTGGGCTGGCCCCATGGGATCCCCTTGGGCGTGGAGACCTGGTTCCCACATGTGCCTTGGGTTGAACCCTTAAGGCTGGCCCTTGAGGTTGGCATATTTTTTGGCTAAGTCTTCAATAAGACTTTGTCAAAAAACAAAGTCCTCCATGAAATCAAGCCATATCAAGTACCAAATGCCAAGCCACTTCAAGCCTTTCTAATTCTTCTTCTTCTTAGGAATTACCCATCTCCTCCTCATGTTCTTAATAACTTTTCAACATTTCACAACTTAGGAGGGAATTCCGAAGGTTCTTCATCAACCGAAGCTCCTGAATCAAATAATTCTTCAATGTTCTTCAATGATCCAATTAGAGGTCAAGTTGGATCACATTCACATTGTCATGTACTAAGGATTAGTACATGTTCTTCTTCAGCTCACTTCATCCACTTAGAAGTTGTGGATGGCTCTTCTTTCATCTCCAACTCCTCATGCATTGTCACTACAATGCATGGTCTTTAATCATTGTTGTGACTTTGTATCATCAGGATACAAGTTCTATGAACTTAAAGAACAGCTCCACAATCGTCAGATGTTCATGGAGAATGTTTCAACCACAATTTCCAATACCACTTAGTGAATCTCCTAAGTGGCATGCCTCTATGTTCCATGGCCATTCTCCTTCACCACCATCACCATCACGTCCTTTGACATTCACATCTTGACTCCTTGACATCCATTCATTCCAAGACAACTTCATGCCTCATTGACAACAAATGCAACACAATGCACTTCAATATCCCCCTTTGTATTTGTTGTCAATACACTCCTTCAGCACATATGAATGGGTCAATATGTGTGCCAATATTTCTCCCCCTATATTGGCAATCAAATGCAAAGGTGTGGTGTGGTTCTCTTTCAAAAATATCTTCCTCCCTTTGAATAGCATCTTCTTGAAAAGCACTAAGAGAGGGATGATGTCACATGTTCACTTGAGCAATGAACCTTTAGTAAATCAGCTCTAAGTCTACTTGGGATAACCCGGTGTAGAAAACAAGAGTGATGTAACCAAGGAATTCAAAGCTGTCCACAATTCTCTACACATGTGAGATCATGCTTAGGGGTTGAAATTTTTCAGATATTCAATGAATTGCTAAATCCTGCACATACTTCACCAAACACATTAGAAAGTTCAAGTGCAAAGATAAAGCTCCCCCTTTCATCCATCTGTCTTCAATCCATACTCCCCCTTAATTGACAAGATAAACTCAATTAAGAAACAAGGGATGAAAGTATGATTGGAATACCTTCACTTTTCTTCAAGATTGTATTAATTCTTAGAATCCCATCTTCTTCTGATTGGCTCCCCCTCAAGGGGTGCACTCCATTCAATCCAAACCATCCTCCAGATGAGAATGATCATCATCTTCAATTCCCTGCAATGTTAGCACATGTATATACCAAGAGTATAAGGGAATAAGATGGAACCTCCTTGGTTCATCAATGTGAACAACAAGGTTGAGAAGATTCTCTCAACCGAGATGTCCCATTTTCACCAGTCTTCACACTTGCACATTTGATCTTCAATGATGTTTGTGCTGGTGTGGATCTCAATACATCTTCATGTGAAATATTATTCTTCCTTTTTGCCTTAGCAATTGCCAGAACTTCATCTTCAGCTCTCTGGAGATCTTTGGCAAGTTGCAACTGATTTGGCCATATGACAAGTAAATCATTTGGAAGAGTGGCCCCAGTTCTGGAAGTTCCACATGGTTCTTTTGATGCTGTCAAGCTACCTCTCTTAGGCAACTTGTTTTCAATCAATCCCTTCTGCTTCTTCTGGATTGATTGTCTGTTGGAGTTCAGTCTGCTTCTATTTAGTTTCATGGATTCTTTACAAAGGTCCATGATGTGTCCTTTCTTTCCACAGTAGAAGCATGTTTTCTTGGTGGTCCTTCTGGATGCATCACCCTTCTTGGATTTCAATTCCAAGGACTTCTCTTCATTCTTCAAACTCTTCTTGGGAGCATCTTCCACTTTCTTCTGCTTGCTTCCCAAGGAATCTCTTTTAGCCAGGTTCTGTGATCTTTTCTTCTTTTGAGCTCTGGATACAGTTGGAGATTGACATGTATCTTTTTGACCACTTTTGCAATCATCCCAGATGTTGTCAAGTAATCCAAATCTATTTGCAGTAAACAGATGTCTCTGGACCTGTGGATGCTGCTTCCTTACTTCTGGCTTGCTCCCCCTAGGCATGGGCTTCCTCTGTGCTTTGGCATTCAGTGGATTGTACCAACAATCCTTTGCACAATGCCCATACTTGTTACAACACCAACATTGACCCACGAATCTTGACCTCTTCAGTCCTTCTGATCGTAGGGTACTTGTCTTGAATTGTTGTGCTGCTTCAGGAGAGCTTTGGTTCTTCACTGTCTTCATCCATATTTGTTTGGAATTATTCTTCCATCCTGCACTTTTAGTAGAAACACTTTTAGAAGCATGAGTACAAGATGGTATGGATGGTACCTTCTTTCTAGAAGATGTTGCACTTTTATTAGAGGATGTCTTTCTCTTAGAATCATCCTGCTCAAAGCATACTTGAGTAGCAACATGTCTTCTTTCAGCTGACTGGGAGGATTCAGCTTTGGGTGATTGCTGATTTTTCAATATCACCTCTAGTTCTAGGCATTTCATGTTAAGGGAGTTCTTCTCATCCTCAACAGCTCTTAGCTTTCCTTCCCAACTTTCTTTCAGCTGATTCATCTGGTCATCATGCACTGTCTTCAATTCAAGAAATGAATTGTCAAGCTCCTTCACCCTTTTGACTTTGTCTTCTAGTTGAGCATCTCTGACAACCATTGACACTTTGTGCCTCTTTTCCAGTGCATGGACAACATCTTTGACTATTATCATAAAGAATTCTTTCTCAGAAAGGCTTCTTTGCAATTCTTCAGCAGTGTCTTCATACATTTCATTGCAAAGGGAAATTGTTTCATCTTTGGCTTTCACTAGCTTTCTGAGAGTGTTGGATATGCCAACCCTTTTTGCCAATTGATCTTCCATTTCATTGGCTTCTTCTTCTAACTGTGATTTTTCTTCATGAAGATCATGGATGCCTGTAGCTATACACTTTTCCACTTCCATGGGAACTGTCTTCTGAAGATATTTGAGTGCACTCTGAAGATCATTCATTGTTTCAACTTCATCACAGCTAGGACAGGCTTTCTTCATCTTCTTGGCCTGTTTCTTCTTTCTATTTTTCTGAGTCTTGGCAGATATCTCCATTTGAGGCTGGTTGCTCATTTCCTCAAATCTGCACTTCATGTAGACTCTCTTGGATCTTTTAGAGGTAACCTCCCTCTGATACCAATTGAAGTGCCCAGATCAGTGTGAATCACTGAGAGGGGGAGGGGGTGAATCAGTGATCCCTTAAAACTTTTTTACTAATTGATTGTTATCAATTAAACCTCTATGGCTGGTTAAAGCCTCGATCCACTCTTCTTGTATCTCTCAACCTTTCCCGGATAATGCAGTAATGAAAAGGCACAGAACACAAGGATTTACAAGGTTCGGCACCAAAGGCCTACATCCTTGCCATGCTCTCTCAACATGGATTCTCCCATTATAATCTGTTAGTATTACAATGGTCAATACAGCTTCCCACCGTATCTCTCCTGAGTCCCACAGGAGGGTCTTTATACTGCGTCCCACAGTGTTACCAGAGTCCCACTGGCCTGCTCCAGAATCCCACTGAAGACTTCTTCTCCCTGAGTCCCACAGGGTCTTCTCCTGGCTCCTCGAGTCGCACGAGTAGCTCTTCTTCACTTTAAGTTATTCAAGTAACTTCAGCAGTCTGGGATAAAGACTGCTGGCCTTGCTCTTCTCTTCTGATCACTTGTGGTTGATCAGGCTCTTCTCAATCTACTGCAAACTCAGACAAACAATATCTTTCACTTCAGTCTGGCTCAGTCTCAGTTGCACACCACTGATTTAGCACTGTTCACGTGTGCACGTGCATGTATGCATGCATGCACTTTCCTTTTCTTCCTCTTGGTGCAGTAGACCCACAAAGGGTGTAATCAATTATAGCACACACCTTTTCCACAATCTTCACACACTATATTCAAATTGCTCACACACTCAGAAGTGTGTTTTACTTTAGTGTGAGGGTCTCCTCAATCTTCCTTCTTCTAAGTGTGTTCACTTCACTTAGTGCACACACACTAGGTTCGGCCTCCTTATCTCATTGCACACAAAACTTCTTCACTTTGGCAAACACTTGAGCTTGGCCTACTTCACTTGCAAAGCACACTCACTTCCTTGTTCTTATAATCTTATTCAAAGTGTGCACTTCACTTATGCACACACTTGGTTCTTCATTTTTCACACACAAGGGCTACGGCCTTCTCTTGTTCTTTTTGCACACAAAGGCACAAAGGCCTCGGCCTTCCTTCTTCACCTCTCACACACAAAGTGTGGTCTTCCACTTGGTGCACACACACAAATAGTGTGGTCTTCCTCCTTATGCACACACACAAGGCTACGGCCAACTCATGTTCGCTTTGCACACACCAAAGGCTACGGCCTCCCTTGTTCACCTTGCACACAAGGCACTAAGCCTTGGGTTCTCCCTCTTTGCACAAGATACTGCCCGTAGGGCCTTCTCGTCTTCTTGGTACACAAGCACAAGGGCTCGGCCTTCCTTCTCTTCTTGCACACACCCTACTGCCTCTTCTTTCCCACTATCGCGCAAGTCTTCAAGCACTTGAGTGCAAGGAGGATCGGGTGCGCAAGTGCCACTGCCACAAGGGCGTGCAAGTTTGCACTGGCCGCGGGTCACGCAAGTCACAAGGCACAATGGTGCGCAAGTGAAAACCGCGGGCTCCAACCAAAGGTGCGCAAGGCTTGCTGCAACCCCGGTTCTTCTTGCCGCGCAAGGATTAGCGCGCAGGGGATCTCCTTTCACCTCTTTCGCGCAAGGGGTGCGCGAAAGGAACTCCTTCGGGCCTCGGGTGGCACTGAGAACAACAGCCGCCCAAATAACTTGCGCGGGGCTTCTACTTCGCGAGGCAGAGGCTTCGCAGAACTCGGTTTTTCAACAAAGTTTCAGTAAGCATTTTGAGAGCCTCGGGCTCTTTTTATAGGCGAAGCAGAGCCTTGGTTCATCCGCGTGTAAAATCTTGAATCTCTGAAATCTTCGGATCTTTAAAAACTTTCCAAATCTTTATTTTCTTTCCTCTGTTTCAACGCGGGTTCTATTATTTTCTCTTCTCCTCGTGCATGCGATTTATAACGCATGCACGGCCTTCGCCTCTTCTATCCCATGCATGCAAAGCCTCTGTTTAAACCCAATCCATGCAAAGGACGAACACCCTGATGCCTTGGCAACTTCGTTTGCCTCGGCCTCGAACGAAATTTTCCATACATTGCATGCACACCATTTTTTATGCATGGACGTGTTCGGTGTGGAGAGACGAGCTCGAGGGTATCTTCGGCTTCGAGAGAGATGGCCGGAATCTCAAAAACCATCTTCGGGAGTCGCCTGGTTTAGCGGCGGCTGCGGGAATGCTCGGAGAGGCCTCAGCCGAGCTCGGGGAAGAGGACGAGCTCTCGGCCGTCGGATCAGGCGTTTGAGATACATCGGGCGGCCTGGATCTGAAGATCTCGCGCGGGATGCGATGAGCGGTCCAGATCGAGCGCGCGATTGATCGAGCGGCTCAGATTCACTCCCAGGATTTTTTGCGCGTCCCACATCGAATCCTTCCGCGGATTTCACGCGGCTTATTACTCAGCCGCTCCCTTCAACTCGCCAGTTGAACTTCTCCCCTCCCGGTGCCGCCCCGCACCGGGTTCTCTCTGCGGGTGCGCTCTGCGCCCACTCACTGCTCCTGCGGGCGCGCTTCTAGCGCCCACTCTGCTTGTCACGGGTGCGCGGGCTTCACCACCGCGTGTCCTCGGGGCTTATACACGGGCCCGGCCTCTCTTGGGCTGGCCCCATGGGATCCCCTTGGGCGTGGAGACCTGGTTCCCACATGTGCCTTGGGTTGAACCCTTAAGGCTGGCCCTTGAGGTTGGCATATTTTTTGGCTAAGTCTTCAATAAGACTTTGTCAAAAAACAAAGTCCTCCATGAAATCAAGCCATATCAAGTACCAGATGCCAAGCCACTTCAAGCCTTTCTAATTCTTCTTCTTCTTAGGAATTACCCATCTCCTCCTCATGTTCTTAATAACTTTTCAACATTTCACAACTTAGGAGGGAATTCCGAAGGTTCTTCATCAACCGAAGCTCCTGAATCAAATAATTCTTCAATGTTCTTCAATGATCCAATTAGAGGTCAAGTTGGATCACATTCACATTGTCATGTACTAAGGATTAGTACATGTTCTTCTTCAGCTCACTTCATCCACTTAGAAGTTGTGGATGGCTCTTCTTTCATCTCCAACTCCTCATGCATTGTCACTACAATGCATGGTCTTCAATCATTGTTGTGACTTTGTATCATCAGGATACAAGTTCTATGATTTTAAAGAACAGCTCCACAATCGTCAGATGTTCATGGAGAATATTTCAACCACAATTTCCAATACCACTTAGTGAATCTCCTAAGTGGCATGCCTCTATGTTCCATGGCCATTCTCCTTCACCACCATCACCATCACATCCTTTGACATTCACATCTTGACTCCTTGACATCCATTCATTCCAAGACAACTTCATGCCTCATTGACAAAAAATGCAACACAATGCACTTCAGTTTCATTATGAAGTAATAACATCAGTATAACTAATATACTGATATGTTATTATAAGTATGAAACAACCCTTATTCACCATCTATCAATCCTACGGAAAATGAAATCACCGCGCGTGCGTACGTATGGAATATCGTCTCCACGCCATGGTGTAATCTATTTTCCACCACTAACATACTTGGATGGGTATAATGGTGTAAATAATGACTATATATGACTATTAAAAAGTGATATTGATTCTGAAATAGTATACATACACTCCAATATGATTCCACGATCATGAGAACGATATCATCGCTCGTGCGTACGTACGGACTACCGTCTCCACGACGCGATGAGATTCATTCTCCACTTTAACCATTCATGAATGATTATAAATACATATAATAATTAATAATGAAATATATGACATAATAATGATACTGGATTTATGTGTATATATATTTATGTCATTTACTTAATTCCATTCAACTCAATAAGGAAACGAAAACAGCGTTCATGCGTACGTACGACCTACTGTCTCCATGAACAGTGTATTTCTTTCCATTTACTAATTTATTATATATATGTATATTCTTAATATATATTATATATAAATAATGTTTTATATTCTGTAATTATGTAATCATGATCTAATAATCATATGAATAATTACAAGTCAAAACACGGATGACAAATGAAACGATTTTACCCAAAATGCTCTTTAACATGGAATTTACAAAAGAACGGGTAATATAAAGTCATAAGTGAACCATATATATTATAATAACAATGATTATGATTCTGGAATATGTCAATGACATTATTTAAATCATTATACAGGAGGTTAGGACACTTACGAAGCAAATCGGACCTAAGGTAAGGGAAATATCACAATCTCATTTTTATCCGAGATTGTTTATACTTTGGTATTTACTAGGGTGTATTTTATCATTCAAATCCATGTTTCTTCAATATGTAATATTATTTCTATCCACCTACAATTTTTTTAATCCAATTTTACCCTTCGGTGAGATTTTAGTAAAATATATCAAAGGAATCTTTTCTCGTTTTTCGTACGAGGTACTTTTTGACTTTCTGACAAAAGTACGAGAAGAATGTTTTTTTAAATTATACGACATGAATGGATTTTTAAAAAATTATTTCCAAGAAGCTTCTTTTAAACGTTTTCAAGTTTATTTTTAATCAACTTCTTTTAGTTTAAAATTTTAAGACATTTTAAGAACGGAAAATGTTTTTGAAGTAGAAAGGATATTTTCCCAAAGAATGGAGTTCAAGTGTTTTATCAAAATTATTTTCCATATAAGATAATATCGGGTTATATTTCTATCCCTATTATTACATTGATTTGATTATGTTGTGATTGAATTATTTTTATGAATTCCTTTATCTTATATGAATTGTTTTATGATGGCATGATGTTTATGATTCCCATTTTTATTACATGGGTTATGAAATGATGTATGATTTATGATTTTGTGGAAGACATATGAATGGTATCATTATGAGATGGGTGGGACCTATATCTCCCTCCAATGCATTGGGTAAAGATTTTATATCTCATGAGATAGACATGGCTGGAACGGTAGGTTATACCGGTTCAGTGAAATAGGACTGAAATGAGGAATGAACTCGGTTCCGAAAGGGACTTTGTCCACTAAGATAGTCTTGTAAATGAGTCTTGACTAATAAGAAATGATTCTCTATGATTATGTGTGTATTCCACAAAGTTTCATTTTTTATGTTATGACTATTGGGATTACATTTCACTACTATGATTTATCCCATGTTATGAAATTATGATCCCTTTTGCAAGTTAATATTTCCAAAAGATATGTTCTTATGAATATGATGTGATTGATATTTCTTTTGTTTACCCTTACTGAGCATTTTAGATCACCCTTTTATGTTTTCTTTTCCCTAGGATAAAAAGAAAGGTTTTAGGTAAAAAACGAAGATCTTTATGGGAGATGTTGAAGATCTTTCACCACGATTAAAAGATTATATTTCGAGTTTCCAAAGACACTAAACTATTACGGTCCTTGTGTGTGTATTTTTGTTATGTACTAAGTATTTCGCAAAAGTAATGTAATGTCTATGTACGTTAAGCTTCAGGTCTCTACAGTTACCTTCAATTAAATATTTTCCTTTTTGTTTAAATCATTATGCTCATTTTCTTCATCTTCTATCTCAGTTTCATATATCATTAGAGTTCCAATTAAATATCTCATTGTATGATCATTGACTGGTGAGTATTTCTCAATAGAAGACGATAAACCATTCAATCTAGGTGGTACTACTCTTAGTACTTTCAGGGCCAGATCATCTTTTTGGATATGATCTCACAAGGTAGTAATGTTATTAATGGTTTTTGTAAGCCTTCCATTCATTGGGGTGAAGCATTATCCATCAAACATTCTGAATGTGTCTAATTTCAATTTTGCAGTGGCATCACTCATATATTTGACTTTCTGAGGTTTTTCATAGGTAACTGAAATCATCTTACAAATTTCATAATTCATCAGGCACTGAGATACTCTATTGAATTCATCTGGTCCAAGACCATAGATTATAGCATTCATATCATTCATGTTGATGTCAAACTCTACTTCTATATTAACAGTCCATGTTTTAGGTTTCTCTGGAATCACATAGGGTGTTTGAATATTTGAGTAGAATCTATATCTAAAGTTCTTTAAATAAATGATCATCCTTGATTTCCAACATCCTTAATTTTCACCATTTATGTAGATATCTCAAACTATTGGCATACCCTCCCGTGTATCAGCTATTGTGTTCTGTATAATCCAAAAAAATTTATCTTGTTATAGTTTTACCAAAATAACCACCTATGATACCAATTGTTGAATCGGGTTATACAAAATATACACAAGGGGGGGGGTAAATTATCTGTATTACAATTTTTTTGTGAGATCATGATCTATCAGTTTAACTTTATCAGAATTATTAAGCAGTGGAAAATAAATATAAAAAGACACATGATGTATAGCGGTTCGGGGAATAGAAGGCCCCTAGTATACTCCACCAATTCTCTACATCATGAGCTTGGTGATTTTCACTATATGGTCCTCTTATCAATAGACAATTACACAAATGAGTGCAGGGAGTTGACACCTTGTCTACTTTAAGGCTAAATAGAGCCTTCTGGTTTATACACAAGACCTATCACATAGCTTAGTATGAGAATCCAGTCACTCTATGTAAAAGATTATTTTTTCTTTGAAATAATTTCCAGTTGTTATTCACATTTGTAACATCACACAATTGAAATTCGATAGTTCATCAATTTTTAGAAATGATGTTCTTCATGTAAGAGTAGTTCTATATCGATCTAGTTTCATTAGATCTTGAAATATAATTCCCAAATTTATGAACAGTCGATTCAAAAAATATATTTGATGTAGAATTGGTGAATCTTCAATCATGTTTCTTTTTCTTCCAAAAACAGATCTTTGTCACTCTTCATAAGATCAGATATGAAATTATTGATTATCTCTTTAAATTGAAGCGGTGAAAAACTCAAGAGCGTGATATATATTTTTCTTCTTTTTGATGATTCACTTCAGTCTTAGTAATAAAAAATAATAATGGTATATATAGAATAAAGATGAGCATTCTCCTTTAAAATTTATATCCACTAAAGTCACATATAGATTTGTGATATTTAGAATCTTAAATAACAGAGAATTCATAACTCCCCTTAAAAGTTTCCATGAAAAAACACCACTTAAATCATTCCTTTGAATCATAAATAAATGGATTTGAATCAGTAAAAGACGCACTTTAGATTCAGGATTTTAATCTGGCTTGAAATCCACATAATAATCGTCATAAATATAGTTGCTTTAATAAAGTCATAATTTAAATATCCCACACCAAAGGTAGGGATGAACTATACTGAATACATTCTCTGAATGTAATGTTCACAACGTAATATTGATTTGGAATGCAAGATTTGATGATCCATTCTTCCAACATAAGGTTGAACTCAAATGTAAGGTTTATCAAAAAACGTTAGGTTGATCATCAATACATTTCTCTTAAACTTTCAATCATACAGTATATGATCCATACATCTCTCTACATCAACACGTGACATTCATGATCCATAATTTTCAATAAAATGTATAGTTGTTTACAAAAGTAAGGCTGATGAACCATACTTTTGAGAAAAAAACATGACGTTCCATACTAATGTAATATTCTTCTTCTATACATTTCCGATATCCAAAACGTAAGGTTCCTTTCAAACGTATTGTTCTTCTTCCATAATTTTTATGATAATGTATGGTTGTTTACCCGTACTTTTTTGATAACCTGTAAGTGACAGTTTTCATCCTTACACTACGCTACTCCAAGTAGGGTATGAATTTGTTTATAGAACTGAATAAAGTGATTTCTGAAAACGTAGAGTGTGAACAGTGTTTCCAGAACAGGCTAAAGTTATTTCCAAATACTTTTTCAAATATTCCATGTGTATTAAGACGCTTAAATATTATTTCACACTAGAGAAATAAATAATATTAATTTCCTGAAATATACTCAAAGTAAAATAATTATAATAACAAATAAGGGTATTTTTGAACATCAAAATCATCACAAAGAGATAGAGTGTTGTTCTCAACAATCTCCCCCTTAATAAAACAAAGTGTTGTTGAAGACCACACTTCCACAAAAAATTCATACCAGAGATCACTTTCTAAATTGAAACATTAAGATGACTCTTTACCAAGCGCATCAAACTAAACACATTATCACATTATTGTGTCTTTAATCAGCCAACATATGTTGGTTCCCAAAATTTCTTATAACATTTAACATCCAACCCTGTTCCAAGATATTCTGAAAAATCAAAATTTATAATTTAATTGTTCCCATATCATTATAAATATTATTATGATATGATTCTAAGCTTGAAAGAATGGTTGACTCCCAATCTACCTCATCTAACCAAGTTGAATTGGATTTTCATGAAAAAACCTTGCATACCCACACTACACACATCTCATTCAGACACTATTCCAGGAATCTATTCATCATCGAAGGCATTCAATGAATCAAGAGAGAACATGTTAAACCATTTCAATCCAACCAATCATAAATTTTCTCAGGTTTGGTGGCCAACATATTAGAAATTAGAACAAAAAATCTTCACATAAGGATCCACATATTTTACTAAAGAACATCTTGCAATGATGATACTTGACTTTAAGTGATATCTCTATGGCAAACCACTACCTATTCATTTATATTGTCATGCCTCATCATGATCGTGGGTGTATAACGGATCCAAACACTTGTATCTTCAACCTCAAATCACCCCATCTGATCCCAATCGACGTCTGGGGTTACCAAAATATTATCTAATGGAGTCCAGGGAGATTATCCACTGTAATATAACTCTGGTACTTACTTGTGAGACATCAATACACAGATGATATATCCACATACCAGAATACTGACCGAGCCCAATGGTAGCCAGTTCAAAGAGCTGGCTAGTGTCCAAGAGTCTGTCTAAGGTAGACATTCATTGGAACCCATGTATCACCAAGACTATATGTGCCTCTAATAAAAATCACTATTCTAGACAGTCTATCTAATATTGTTTGTTTATCAAAACAGTGTACCACATAGGTTTTTAGATCTACATAAAATAGACACTCTCGTAGTGCATCAAAGATGATGTCCATATATGTTACATGATCATCAATAAAAAATAGTAAAATAAGAGAATATAAATATTTACCAATATATATTGTGACACTCCTATCATATTATGAAAAAATAGCCTAGTATTGTTTACAATTGAAAACATCCAAAAAAATAATAATAGTCAAACCAGTACTAGTAGAATTATTTTGAAGTAGCTCAGTTGTAGCTACAAATGCATCATCCTTAACCAATCACAATTAATTTACTACATGAGGCATCATGTGATCACCTGAGTACAACCACTAAATTTTATCCATAACTAACAATATTTTTAATTGTTTCATACTAAGTCAACTATAAAATCATCATACTATATCACAAGCATCGACACATTTTAAATCTTAAATTCATATTGAGAGTTTGAAATCTATACAAAACATATTCAAATGTTCATAATTGGTTGTTTCCTTCTACATAGAAGAAAAAACTTTTCCTATGATCAATTTTACACTACCCACTTTAGGATATTCCTTATATCAAATGTTATGAAAATTTGAACTCATTCAATTCCACATGATCCATCGACAAAAAACTATGTATCTAAAGGTGGAAAACATGATTTAACATGTATTAAACCAAAAAGGAGAGACCTACTAGAAAAATTCACGCACACTATGAAATATTTACATTATATGTACAAGGGACAATACTGTCAAGTTAGGTCTACATGTTCCCTAAAATCTAGTTTAAATTCGAAAACCCATCAATCATCGTCTCAAACATCATATATTTTCACGACATCACCAATAGAATTGGGTTGAGTCTGATTTCCCCTTACATAAGTGTCGCTATATTCTAGATATGATCCATTAATATACTGTAATAGATCAATAGGAAATAATTCATCACCAAACTCATATAGTCCGCTAAACCATTTTAGAAGCTTAATGTATACCACGTGTATAAACTCATACTACCCTAATATTTCTTCCTTACTACAAAAAATCCTAGAAAATACCTATAGTCCTATTATCCATATGCGTACCAGTGTAAGATGGCCCATCCAAGAGGGTAATTTCTAGATTAATATCACCCCATATGACTTTTAAAAATTCTGACAAAATCTTGATTGGACATATAATATAGAGGGAGAAGAAGAAGGTTCACATGATCTAATAAGCAGTCGAGCCTTCCCTAGGGAAGACTAACCCCCTGAATTAGAGCATTAATCAATGAAAAATTCCAAAAAATAATTGTAAAACAACCACAAACCACTTTTATAACATGGGTTTCATTTCATAACTAAGAGTCCTACATGGGAAAATGGGAACTTACATATAAAATGGCACATTAGGAATTTAAAAGGCTATATGTTATGAGAGAAATACCTCTACTAGGATATGCTTCTAAAAATGTATAAAGAATCAACTTTATATCTAGATCATACTAAAAAGATGTCACTATGATATACTACATATCATTTTTTTAGAAAAATAATATGGGAAACCCTCAAATTCCCATCCATGGAAAGACACAAATATCATTTAAAGTTACCTCACCCATTAGATGAAACTAAGAACACCACAACAAGGATTTATTAAATCCATTACACCAATTTATATTTAGTTCTTCGAAAATTTCAATGATTAGTTTTAAAAAATTGCAACTTTATGCCATAATGAAAAAAAATTGTTCTTCTATTATCTAAATCCATAAGGAATAGAAACATGTTTTTTTCAAAATTCCTTTCAATTATTATTTATTTAACTGTAATCCTTCACAATTAAGGAATTTATCACACAAATTACTTTTATTCATCATATTTATCCAATAGGATTCTCAAAAATGGTTTATGTTAAAAAACATTATTGGTATAATATATAGAGAAAAACACCATTTAGTTACTATTTAGTATTTTATTTAACTAATGCCTTATATAAGAACAAATAAAAAGAAGATAATAGGTTTGTTATAAATGAAAATATAACTATTCAAGTATGATTCCACCATAAATATATATGAGTTCCCTTATAGGTTTCTTCTAACACATTAAATAACCATACCTATATAACATAAAAAACTCCCACGGGGTGAAGTAATATGTCATATCAATGTAAAGGTAATGTACGAGGGTCCCACTAACAAAACATGGTTTCATCAATATGAAACCCAAAAAAAGTATTTTATAAAATATTTACGCACCCTGTAAGGGTTATCTCATAAAAATATGCCCCAACTAACCTAATTGGGCCTAATTATTCCTTAGATGTTTAGTAATAGAGGTCTACATGCCCAAATGAAAGGACGAAAAATCATTTTCATAGGAAACAATTTCATTTAAATTAAAAATTCAAAAATATTTAGTTTCATGATAGTATGATGGTATATCAAGATCATATATAACAATATAATTATTTGGGTTTCCATTTTGAAATATATAAAGTGACCGTAAACTTTATAAATTTCAATTAGCTTCCACTTAATCATATCCAGTATGATTCATCCCATGAAACCAATGATTCATGTCTTAAACATGTAACGATTGGTTATTAAGATGCCTCCATCAATATATATGGGGAAACACCATTTCATGTGATTTTTATACATTAATAACAAATATTATATCAGAATTATAACTTTTAATTCAATCACAAGTAGTAGATTAAATCATATAAAAAGAAACCACAGAAACACGAAATATAAAGTAAATGCATACTAATTAATAAATTAAATTTGTTTAGTAGTCAGGAATACTAAATAATCATAAAAAATATCATAATAATCAAAACAATTATTTGATATCATTCGAATAATTTACCTTCTCAAGGAATACAGATAAGCATGTTATACACCCAAGACACATATCAATACTATTATAAAAACAAGGGATGAAGCCTATTTGGAATGGAAAATGTTGGCACATGTGTCTCCATATAAGGCCCCATACATAAACATTACATTATCTTGAATTAAATGAATAATTCACATTAAGGATCTTTTCAGTTTTAGGGTTTTAGAGAATTTGGTCATAACTATTACATCTCAAAGATTACAAAGTAGATTCATCAACTCAATTTCCATTTTTTTCACACAATAAAAACTCTTGAACAAAAGAGTCATGTCTAGTTCCTTGTTTTCGATAGCATGACATTTCGTTGATCCCATCCTTGAATCTATTCCACTTTATGTCATGTGAAAAACATTTCAAAAACATGGGATGAGCATAAAAATCTTAGTAATGGTTATAAAAATATGGAAAGATAACATTAGACCATGCATACATAAGAATCAATGAAATCATAATTTACTCATAAAACATAAGCACATTAACATACCTCATTAAATCATAATATTTAGGAATAAATCATAGAAATCATAAGACATAAAGGTAACTTAAGGCATTCAAAACATTCTTACGTAGGGAGTACCCCTCATGGTTACGTTTGGAATACCCATCACAATATATTCTGTAAATCGCTTTGGAGAAACCTTAGCGTTTAACTCATTCACGTTACCCAATTCATTGGAGAGCTATCTCGGGCTCACCAGTCCTTAGTTTATCACAGAACCACCCGATTTCATAAACATTGCCCAAGAACCACAACATAATCATAACACTTAAAACATGCATAAAAGAAACATAAAATTTCCACATTTCAATCACAAGAGATCACATCATGATCTTATCATAAATTAAGACATCTAATAAAATCATTAAAACTCTATGAGAGAAAAATCCCTTTAGACTTTGAAAATATTAAAAAAAGGTATTTAAAAGAGATTTTTGAATCAAAGTGTCCCATACCACTTTGAATCATTTCAAAGGGTTTTTAAACCTTCATTTCCATATAAATAAATCGTTAAAACCATTTTTAAAACATGGAAAAGGATGATAAATGTTTAAAATAATAAATCTTTAAAACCATTTAAAACAATGTTTTAATAAAAGAGTCCTTTTCCATTTTGAACATATAAATTATAAGCCACATAAAATTAGACCATTTTCAAAACATTTAAATGTCTTTAGTATAGACATAATATGGATATGGAATATCAAAGGGTATGTATATACACATTATAAAAGAATAAAAGTGAATATCATTAATAAATGTCTCAATGAGATGAAATTGTGATATAATCCCAATCAAGGATCCTGCCATTAGAGAACGGATAAAGAAATGACATAATTATGTGTGACAAATATAAATACACTAAATATAAGTGGATACTCAGTTTAAAACAATAATATATAATCCACACATATTCATAGCACAACATAATCAAGAAGTAGAGGTTTAACCCAAAGAATTGGAATAGGGTTTAGAAGTTCCCTTGCAAAAATTCGATAGCCTAACGGTGTCACATCAAATTTTAGAAAATAAGTTTATGAGAGAGATAAAGGGTATCTCATCACTTGGACATAAAATTTACAAAAATAAGGATATATAAGGACATATACACACATAATAAGATTTAAATTAAAAGACATAAGAAAATAAGTCTTTTAAAAAGAGGAGAGTGAAATAATCCCTTACCGATTTGGGTAACTTTCGAAATGTACACCCCATGAAAGAAGGACAAAATAATGCAGATGTAAATACCCATAAATGATAGTATATTACACAAAGAGTGGAATCATGGTCATTAAATACACCACTCAATGGATATATTGACAAATATAGAATGAATCTCACGGAAATAAAAAGTGAGATAACATATCCCCTTACGAAAATTCGGCAGCCTAATGGCGCCACTTAAAACTTCCAAAAATTGATTGAAGATATAAATTAGGGTCTCTAATAATATGAACATAAAAATTACAGTAAGTGGAATATAGAAGAAAATTACCCAATATAAGAAAGAGGAGCTTAAAATAAGTGACATAAAAGAGAGTACTTACAAAGAAACAGAGAGGTTGGATCCCTTACCTCGTGTCCGACTTGACTCGATCATTCTTTAATTCTCCTGAATAATAAACTATAGTTAATTTATACTTTCATAAGAACCTTTTTCATGTTCATTATTCATTTTATATCAATTATTACCACGTTTTGAACATTATGTAATTATTTAAGTTAATAACGGTCGTTTTGTCAATCATTGGTACTTGACTCAAAAATAAACTTCTTATAATTTACAAGTTGTTCATGTGGTAAAATATCCATAATATCCAAAATTATATTAATTATGTAGATATCATATATATCATTTATATCCAGTATATACATACATTTATAATATTACATAAAATTTATAGGTAAGAAATTTAATGCACCATTCATGGAGACGGTAAGCCATACGTACGCATGAACGCTACTTTCATTTGTATTTCGTATTTAATGGAATAAAAAATAAATGAGAGATATATATATAAATTATAATTACTATATAATATATATTTTATATAGGTCACATAAGTTCATTAATTTCATTCTTTATAAATTCCATATATTGCATGAATGAGTCACATCACTTGAGGGGGCGGTAGTCCACACTTCATAAAATGAAATTATCGCATTTGCAGAACATGCAAAGAAAATATGTATGTTTTAAATGTAAAATACAGAATAATATAGAGGAAATAAATATAATATATATATCATAAATATATAATGTTCCATCATAATGGACACCATGAGAGGTGGTAGGAGAAGATATAACAATCATCGTTTCGTGAGGCAGTAATTCGCCATCCACAGAAACAGTATGTTCATTAACCATTATACGGAGGTGTGTGTAATTGTATCTCGAATCATTATCATAAAAACATCCTAGGATATTGAATATACTGTTTTTGTTACAAATGAAAGGAATAAAAATAGTTTAGGGGTTTTGAGAAGAAAAATAAAACAAAAGAACATAAGAGGGGACATTACCTTTAAATCGGGTAACTCCTTTTGGTTTGAACTAAAAGGGTTTCTTGAAGAGATTTATGCCAAAGGTAAGGCTTCTTGTATGAAAGGAGGGATGTAGAGAGATACAATTATCAGAGTATGACCGAGTCAATGGCTTGAGAGGTGTGGGTAAGGTGGTAGAGGTGGTGGCCTTTTATAAGAGGGAGGAGGGGCACTCTTGGAAAGTCAAAAAATGTTACTTTATTATATAATGATTTTCGGATTTTAAAGGTCCAAAAATTATATATTTAAAAGATAAGGTGATAAGGGATCTAAATCCACCCATCCAATATGTCTTTCACAAGTGAATGTCTTATATTTTTCATTATATTTTCAGTTTTTTTAAATCGTTCATTAATGAGGTAATCTCTGCATTATCATGGTGTCATAAAAAATAAAATTTATTTAATGTCTAAAAATTATTAAAAAAACACTATGATGTCAGAAATATTTTTAACTTTCAAATTACTATTTATAGTCTAAGAGATCATTTACACAGACAAAACTGAAAAAAAATTTCATGGTGTGATACATACTTTGGTTATACTTTCCTTTTAAAAAAATAAAATGATAAAGTGTCACTATTACCCAAACGTTATTCCATGGGGTCCCAATGTTTGGCACAAGGCATCCCATGGTCGGCCATGACACAACCAATAACATTAAGAATCATATTAGGGTCATTTATTATTATTATGATATTATTTTATTACCCTTAACTACCCGATTACTAATTAATAACGATAATTAAAGATAATTACCGTCGTTACTATTCATAATGTCCAAAAAACAAAAGTGTATTAATAACATAATTTGGACCTTATGATTCGAAATATGGAATCAATTTTAACAAATTACAATCACAAAAATTGTAGCAATTAATTTAAAAATAATTCCTGTTGTCAAAACATTAAACAGGTTTTTTTAAAAACAACATCTATCAAAAGTTTGACAATTGATTATATCCAATTTCAATGTCTAATTAATTAAAATGACCACCATTGGATTAAATGGTAAAAATATATTCTATTTACAATTTAAAACCAATTAACAAGATAATATATCTATATAATTAAATTATATGAACAAGCAGTTTTGATGTAAAATGCAGTATCCTTCGCTATTTTTAAAAAAAATGAACATTGTCAGCAAAATACCAAAAATTTATCCAAAGTAAATTCCAATGTCACAATACTAAATAATAAGTTTATTTTGAAAATAGAGAATTTAAAATTTCAAAAATATAGATTTCAAAAATGGTTCTCCATCAAAAGGTGGTAAAACAATATTTTAAAAATATTAGAAAATTCAATGCTTAAAATTGGATTCATTTGAATTTTTAATCCTCTAAAAATTATTGGATAAAAGTAAAAATATTTGAAAATCATATATAATCACTTTGTAGTTAGTTCTGTTCATTCTGGCCATTAAAACGGCTAGGTGTTAACTACCATTTAGAATATTATTATATTATTAGTGTGCAACGTAAGATTTCAAAAAAACTAGTTGTTGCGTGTTGGGTACGCCATTGAACATAGCATTCCTTTTACAGTAATATTAATATTTTATTCACAAATATTAATAAATAAGAAAATTTCAAATTCGTCATTTACCTGGGAAGTTAGATACTTCCCCCATTTTGGGAATTGAATCCTTGTAGTTTTAAAATTGGGTTCAGAAACTTTATTGAAAGTCCCACATCAGAACAAGAGTCAGTAAAAGAATCACTTTAAAATAAAGAGAGAGAAGTACAAAGGTCACCCGAGTTAACCCATACTAGGATTATATGTAGAAAAACATGGACATGGAAGATAAAACAAAGGGTTATGATCTGATGGAGAGTGATATAAAACATGTTTAGGAGAATGTTAACCACCAGAAAATCACAAACTTGTGATGGGTTAAACGGTATTTGATTCCCCAGTAGGAAAAATTAATAGACAACATTTTTGTTTTAAGTTACTTTTCATTGAGTAATTTATTTATGAGCTTAACTAAAACATAAATAATCATACTTACTTGTCATTTTGACTTTCAAATTTTACTATATTTCTTACACAAACTCATATTTTCTCCAAAAGGTGAGTATTTAGGAAGACTTTCTCACATTAAGAGTACTATAATCAACTTCATGAGAATCACCTAATCCACAAAAGAGAACTATATATTTCCCATGCCTTTATACCTTAACCAAAACCAAAACCAAGAAGGTTAGTACAGGATCATATAATCCCCAAAATGGATAAACCTTTATAAAAAAAATCTACACTTAATCTCAAAATTTGTCCAACAAAACCCAAAGTTCAACAAAGACCATTCGATAAACAATTGTCCTTAAAATTCTTCAAAGTAAACAACACGATGATTGAAACCCAAATCTTTGAAGGATTTAATCACGTAGTCTTACAAGTTATTTATCTCTATATAACATCAGTTTCTCTTAAAGTCTCATATTGAAAAGTAATTAACCTAATCACATATCCTCCATGATAGGTTAATAATTTCCATAGATAACCCAAAATCAACTTATTATTGATTCATAAAATAATATAACTAAGAAGAATAGGTCATACTAACTAGGGACTTCACGTAGTCTAGTGGTAGGTGATACATCCCAGTCGCACTTTGGTTGTGGGTTCGATTCCCGCATCTTCATCCAACGCGATGGGTTGTCATATGCTCTACGTGTTTTCCTTTTTCCAAAATATTATATAATTCATAAAACATTCTCCAAAAAGATATAAAATCTTCAAAAATAACCAGAACATAATTAACCTCATGTTTATCTTTTCCTTTTCATTTTCCATCATAACATATAGTAACCCATAATTACCTCGAAAGTAAGGATCATATAAACTCTAATGGTTACCATTATAATTATTACCTTAACATCCACATCGAGTTAGTTCTCTCGTACATGATGCATCAGAGAACTCACCAAGGTTAATGTGGTTAATCATGACTCCTAGATAGTTGGTTTAGAATAACCATGAGATTCCTCATTAAATCCCCCATTTCATCTTGTCTCTTAATCAGAGAACCAACAAAGTTTCCTTAATACACATTGTCACTTTGGTTCCAACTAGATTCATCCATTTAGTAAAACCAAAAATGTCAGTGTGATTATATCAACAAAATCATCATGTACTAATGAGGAAGATAAACACTAAGATATACTTATCAATTTGATTTATCTAAAAACTATGAATCTTTCTGAAATCCTAGCCATTATGGTAATGTAACTTATGCTTAACGAATACCCTAACCTCTAAAGTTATATAAACCAACCTTTGATACCAACTATAAGACCTAGCCTTAAACATTACATAATATTTTGTTAAATGAATAATTCACATTGAGGATCTTTTCAGGTTTAGAGTTTTAGAGAATTAGGTCATAACTATTACATCTCAAAGATTACAATGTAGACTCATCTACTCAGTTTCCATTTTTTTCAAAAAATAAAAACTCTTGAACAAAAGATTCATGTCTAGTTACTTGTTTTAGACAGCCAGACATTTCTTTGATCCCATCCTTGACCCTATTCCGATTTATTTCCTATGAAAAACATTTCAAAAACTTGGGACGAGCATAAAAAGCTCAGTAGGGGTTATAAAAATATGGAAAGAAATCATTATAGCATGCACAAATAAGAATCAATGAAATAATACTTTACTCGTAAAACATAAGCACATTATCATACCTCATATTATTTAGGAATATTTCAAAGAAATCATAAGACATAAAGGTAACTTGAGGCATTCATAACATTCTTACGTATGGAGTAACCCTCATGATTACGTTTAGAATACCCATCATAGTATATTCTCTAAATATCTTCAGAGAAACCTTGGCGTCTAACTCCTTCATGTTACCTAATGCATTGGAGAGCTATCTTGGGCTTAGCTGCCCTTATTTTATCATGGAACCACCCGATTTCATAAACATTGCCCAATAACCATAACATAATCATAACACTTAATACATGCATAAAAGAAACATAAAATTTCTACATTTCAATCACAATAGATCACATCATGATATTATCATAAATAAAAACATCTAATAAAATCATTGAAAATCTATGAGAGAAAAATCCCTTTAGACTTTGAAAATATTAAAAGAAGACATTTAAAAGATATTTTTGAATCAAAGTGTCCCATACAACTTTGAAACATTTGAAATGGTTTTAATACATTCATGTCCATATAAATAAATCCTTAAATCCATTTTTAAAACATGGACATGGATGATAAATGTTTAAAATAATAAATCTTTAAAACCATTTAAAACAATGTTTTAATAAAAGATTCATTTTCTATTTTGAACATTTAAATTATAAGCCACATGAAGGTAGACCATTTTCAAAACATTTAAATTACTTTAGTATAGACATAATATGGATATAGAAAGTAAAAGGAGCTGTATATAAACTTTATAAAAGAAAAAAAGTGAATATCATTAAGAAATGTTTTAATGAGAAGAAATTGAGATGTATTCCCAATCACGGATCATGCCATTAGAGCAAGGATAAAAAAATGACATAATTTTCTGTGAAAAATATAAATACACTAAATATAAGTGGATAATCAGTGTAAAACAATAAGATTCCATCCACACATATTCATAGCATTACATAATCAAGAATTAGAGGTTTAACCCAAAGAATTGGAATTGGGTTCAGAAGTTCCCTTGCAAAAATTCGATAGCCTAACAACGTCACGTCAAATTTTAGAAAAAGAGTTGATGAGAGAGATAATGGGTATCTCATCACTTGGACATAAAATTTAAAGAAATAATGATATATAAGAACATATCCCCACATAAAAAGATGTAAATTAAATTACATAACAAAATATGTCTTTTAAAAAGAGGAGGGTGAAAGAATCCCATACCGATTTGTGTAACTTTTGAAATTTACACCCCATGAAAGAAGAACCAAACAATACTGATGTAAATACACATAAATGAGATTATATTACAAAAAGAGTAGAATCATGGTCATCAAATACACCACTCAATGGATATAGTGACAAATATATCATGAGTCTCACGAAAATAAAAAGTGAGATAACATATCCCCTTACGAAAATTCGGCATCCTAACAGCGCCACTTAAAACTTCCAAAAATGGATTGAAGATATAAATTAGGGTCTCTAATCATATGAACATAATAATTACTATAAGTGGAATATATAATAACATCCCCCAACATATGAAATAGGAGCTTAAAAGAAGTGACATAAAAGTGAGTACTTAAAAAGGAAGAGAGAGGTTGGATCCCTTACCTCGTGTCCGACATGACTCGATTGTTCTTTAATTCTCCTGAATAATAAACTATAGTTAATTTATATTTTCTTAAGAAACTTTTTCTAGTTCATTCTTCCTTATATATCACTTATTACCATGTTATGAACATTATTTAATTATTTAAGTTAATAACGGTTGGTTTGTCGATCATTGGTACTTGAGTCAAAAATAAACTTCTTATAATTTACAAGTTGTTCATGTGGTAAAATATCGATTATATACAGAATTATATTAATGATTTATATATCATATATATCATATATATCCAGTATATACTTACATTTATAATATTACATAACATTTATAGGTAATAAATGAAATGCACCGTTCATGGAGACGGTAAGCCGTATGTATGTATTAACGCTACTTTCATTTCTATTTCGTATTTAATGGAATTAAAACTAAATGAGATATATATATATATATATATTATAATTCCATTATAATATATATGTTATATAGGTCACATAAGTTCATTAATTTCGTTCTTTAGACATTCTATGTATTGCATGAATGAGTCACATCACTTGAGGGGGCGGTAGTCCACACTTCCTCAAATAAAATTATCGCAGTTGCACAACATGAAAAGCAAAAAGGTATGTTTTAAATTTAAAATAATGAAGCAAACATAGGAAATAAATATAATATATATATCATTAATAAATATAGTTACATAATAATGTCCACCATGATAGGTGGTAGGAGATGTTAGAACAATCATCGTTTCGTGAGGTAGTAAATCGCCATCCATGGAAACAGTATGTTTTTAACCATTATACAGTGGTTTGTGTAAGTTTAGCTCCAATAATTCTCATAAAAACATCCTAGTATATTAATGATAATGTTTTTTTTTACAAAATGATGGAATAAAAATAGTTTACGGGGTTGTATAAGCAAAATAAACAAAAGAACATAAGAGAGGACATTACCTTTAAAAAAGGGTAACTCCTTTTGGTTTGAACCAAAAGGGTTTCTTGAAGAGATTTCTGCCTAAGGTAAGGCTTATAAGATGAAATGAAGGATTTTGAGAGATAAAATGAGCATAGTTTTACTGATCCAATGGCTTTAGAGGTGGGGGTAAGGTGGTAGAGGTGGGGTCTTTTTATAAGAGGTAGGATGGTCACTCTTGGAAAGTCAAGAAATGTTACTTTATTATATAATGATTTTCGGATATTAAAGGTCCCACAATTATAAATTTAGAGGATATGGTGATAGGGGTTAGAAATAAACCCATCCAATAGGTATTTTAAAATTGTAATTCTTATATTTTACATTATCTGTCCATTTTATTTAAATCGTTCATTAATGATGTAATCGCTGCATCATCATGGTGTCCTAAAAAATTTAGTTTTTTCATTGTCTAAAAATTATAAAACAAATACTATGATGTAGGAAATATTTTTAGCTTTCAAATGACTATTTATAGTCTAAGATATCATTTACATTGACAAAACTAATTTTTTTTCTTGGGATGATACATACTTTGGTTATACTTTCCTTTTAAAAAATAAAATGATAATGTGTCACTATCACCCAAAACTGATTCCATGGGGTCCCAAAGTTTGGCACAAGGAATCACATGGTCGGCCATGAGACAACCAGTATCATTAGGACACATACTGGGGTAATTTTTTTTTTACTATTATATTATTTTATTACCCTTAACTACATGATTACTAATTAATCAAGATAATTAAGGATAATTACCATCGTTACTATTCATAATGTCCAAGAACAAAAGTGTCTTAATTAAATAATATGGAACTTATGTTTCCAAATATGGAATCAATTTTACCAAATTCCAAACACAAAAATTGTAGTAATTAATTTAAAAATAATTCCCATTGTGAAAAAATAGCGAGTTTTTTTAGAAACAATATCTATCAAATGTATAAAAAAATTTTAGGTCCAATTTCAAAGCGTAATTAATTAAAATGACCACCATTGGATTAAATTGTAAAAATATATTATATTTACAATTTAAAACCAATTAAAAATATAATATACCAATATAATTAAATTAGATGAAAAATCAGTTTTGAAATAAAATGCAGTATTTTTCATTTTTCATTAAAAAATTGAACATTGTCAGAAAAATACCAAAAATTTATCCAAAGTAAATTTCAATGTACCAATACTAAAGAATAAGTTTATTTTTGACAAATAGAGCTTATAGAATTGTCAAAATATTGATTTAGAAAATGGTTTTCCAACAGAAGGTGGTAAAACAATCTTTTAAAAATATTAGAAAATTCAATGCTTAAAATTGGATTCATTTGCATTTTAAGCCTCTAACATTTATTTGATAAAAGTAATAATATTTGAAAAAAATATATAATCACTTTTTAGTTAGTTCTGTTCATTCCCGCCATTACAATGGCTAGGTGTTAACTACCATTTAAAATATTATAATATTATTAGTGTGCAACGTAAGATTTCATAGAAACTAGTTATTGCGTGTTGGGTATGCCATCGAACATAGCATTACCTTTAGAGTAATATTAATATTTTATTCACAAATATTAATAAATATGAAAATGTCATATTCTTTATTTACCTTGGATGTTACACTCTATGTAACTATAATGATGCATGTAATGCTATAGTCCAACCCAGAAAATGATAAAGTACAATAAATCTCATAAATTAGTCAATAGTGGAAGGTGAATCAATCACTAAAGGTTAAATCATAATCAACTGTAATAATGAGCAATGTGAACATCAATCCCATTTCAGGACACTTGGTATTTTCCCCATATATTGGAAGATAACTCCCCATTAAATCTATTCACCAAGAATAGAAACATAATTAGTATGATTTTTACCTGCAAAAAAGACTAAGAAAAATTGAAACAAATTAAATGATACAAATTTGAATTTCCCTGACCTGAATGACTATAGAACTAGTAGCCATAGCGGTCTCTACATGGCCTCAAGTGTGCCATATCAAATGATACTAGCTTACAACTAGAAATGTGGGTCTAATTATGGTATGGTTAGGAGGATATGCCATCATTATTAGTGTAGAATAGTGGTATAGTTTTGAATAATTATTAGATATAAGAATAATTTTTATAAATAAATGACAAGAAATTGGAAAATATAATGGACTGAACATACATAAATGGCCATCTCCAAATACATCCGTGTATGTATTTCCATGTTATTCTTTAAAATCCAAATAAAAAAACAGATATTAGGTAGAAATGATATAACATATGAATAAAAAAATTACCTAAATATCCAAGGTTAATATCTATGAGCATCGGGAGTGATACCTCAGTCCTGTACTCTTATTATTCCATGTACAATGCATAAAAAAAGAAATAATACATTGACCTAAGAACATGATATCTTCTCATATACCACAATGTAATGGAGGCTCAATAAATTTGTGAAATATACTCTATAGACCACCACCAACTGTGTTTAAACCATAATCAATTATTTGAATTAAAATATATTAGGGTCCATGAATAATAATAAAAAACCTGAAATAAGTAAATATAAGTAACAAGACCAGCTCAGATTCCTCAAGGACACTAGTTTGACAGTACCTAATTCTACTTAATAAGGAATACCAATGGGTATATATATTTAATGATATGAATACATATTTATTCTTTATTGATGTAGTTACATTTTAACCGTATATATGGATACATAGTAGTATCGAGGACTTGAGGCATTAATTATGTGTCCATTCATAATACTATTCATTATACTAATAAAAATATCATAATAATGAATAAGTGTCAACATTTCCAAGGATTAGAATCAATATAGGACACCATAATGAGTATCATAAAGAATTTAGGACACCATGCAGAGTATCATGAATAATAACTATGAGGGTCATGAATAATAACCATGAGGGTCATGGAAACATCCTCAACTAATGGGTTGTGACACCTCATGACCAACGACCCTACCCAAGGGTCCTTATTCATTATGATATACAAGTTAACCCAACATTTCTTATGAACATCGATCATAATGTTCCGTAATGATGAAACTGGTATCACTCCAGGTGTAGTGGATCCTTTTTAATACAATTTATTTAACATTTAGAAATATTTAAATTTTTGATCCATAACTTTTCTATAAATTTATTATAATATATTAAATATTTCAATGTCTATAAGCATTTCACGTCACATCACAATAAAAAATAATTAAAAGGCCATATCATAACATGATCTTATAATAAAAAAAGGTACAAATAAAGAGGGTCATGACCATTTATTATTTCAACTGACCCATTCAACATCAACATTTTATTAAGGAACACAATGAACATCAAAGGCATTTTTATTATAAATGAGGGATGGGATATCATATTAAATTAATTTAACTCATTTTCTGTAGAGACCCGAAGCCTGTCGTACATGGACATTACATTACTTTTGTGGAATACTTAATACATAAAAAAACACACACACAAGGACCGTAATAGTTTAGTGTCTTTGGAAACTCGGAATATAATCTTCTAATTGTGGTGAAAGATCTTCAATATCTCCCATAAAGATCTTCTTTCTTTTATAAACCTAAAACCTTTCTTTATATCCTGGGGAAAAGAAAACATAAAAGGGTGAGCTCAAATGCTCAGTAAGGGTAAACAAAAGAAATATCAATCACATCATATTCATAAGAACATGTCTTTTGGAAATCTTAACCTGCAAAAGAGATCATAATTTCATAACATGTGTCACGACCCGTCCTCGGGGCCCGTGCCGTGACTACCCCAAGCCCGCCTTCCATAGGCCAGGGGTTGGCGACTAGCACCAAAGGCGTAAAATCCCGATAACTGGGAAGGCATTGCCTTTATAAAGAAAACAAGCACCACAGAGTACAAGCGGAAGTAAAACACTAAGTACAAAAAGAAGAGCTGAAAAGTAAAAGGGGCCGGAAATACAAGCCCAACTGTAAAGTACAACTCGAAAGGGAAAACAGCGACTGAAAGGTAAAGCTGCTACGCTGAGATGTCCACTGGAAATCCCACCTGAAGTGTGGGTACAGATAGCTCCTCTGCTCCTCGGGTCCCGCCATCCGCTCCGAGTATGTCCCGCCCAGTGTCCACCTCCGGGTACCGCCTCGTCGTATAGTCCACCTCCAGATACCGTCCAGTCCTCGAACACTCGGCCTCTGTCAGCTATGTCCGTCGTCTGCAACAAACACAACGAGGTGCGGGCATAGCCCGTGCAGGGGTGAGTATAACGATACTCAGTAGGGACCCCGAGACCCTCAAGGTCTCACTAAAACCAACAAGGATAAACACAAGAAGATCTCAACAGATAAACCCTACTTAGGTATATGCCCATACATATACCTAAGTTATTAAGTAACCATCTCAGTCATGAGGAAACACAAGAATCATGAGATCAACGGATAACCACTACCCAGGTATATGCCCATACATATACCTAAGTTATCAAGTGACCCATCTCAATCATGAGGTTAACACAAGGTCAAAAGTCTCAGCTCAAACCAGGATTTTCATTATTGAAACCGTAACTGCTGAAGAGCTCCGTCTCTAGAGTGTACAGTGGTCCTGTCACGACTCCGAGGCTGCCGCTCACTAACCTAGGACTGCTGAAGTACTCCTCCTGTTGAGTACTGCGGGTCTGCTGCCAACTACCAGGCGCTCCGTCCGCTGAGGGTCTGCTGCCAAATACCGGGCGCTACCCAGATAGCCTACTGAGGTACTCCTCCTGTCGAGTACCGCGGGTCTGCTGCCAACTACCAGGCGCTCCGTCCGCCATGGGTCTGCCGCCAAATACCGGGCGCTCCGTCCACTGGGCTAGTCGACTCACTCCAAGTCGAGTCGGTCAAGCAGTCGTCAGGTCTCAGCCGGCTACACGGTCTCCGTACTCTGCACACTCGTCTCCGGGAGGGTCCGCTCCACGAGCTACTGGTCGATACTCCAAGTATCACAAAGTCCCGCAAAAAAGTATCTCAAAAGTCCATCTCGTCACAGGAGTCTCAACGCAACAGACGGCGCGTCGATCGGACGCTCGGTCTGTGAGTTATTAGCCTTTTCGTCCCAGGGGCCCGGTTGGTTTCGAGTGCGAACCAATCCCGGCCGTATCTCAACTGTACCCCGAACTCCCATAGGGTAAACTCAAAGGGACCGTTACTCAACGTAACCACCAACGCCGCTGACGGCTCGTCAAGCGGACGTCCTGTCTGAAAGATATCAGCTTTCCCGTTCCAGGGGCCCGGTTGGATTTCGGGAACAATCCAACCCGGCCATACTCCGACTGCATCCAAAACTCGGGCGGAGTATGTCAAATGTTCCGTCTCATCAAGAGGAAGTCAACGAAACAGACGGCGCGTCAATCGGACGCCCGGTCTGTGAGTTATTGGCATTTTCGTCTCCGGGGCCCGGTTGGTTTTTAAGGAAAAACCAACCCGACCGTACTCCACCTGCGTCCAAACCTCAGGCGGAGTATGCCAAAAGATCCGATTCACTAAGAGGAACACAACGCGACTGACGACGCGTCAATCGGACGTTCGTGGCTCAAGATATGAGCGTTTCCGCTCCGAAGGCCCGGTTGGTTTCGTGAACGAACCAACCCGGCCGAACTCAAAGTAACCCGAAACCTTGAGTGCGATATATCGAAACGACCGTCTCGATCCAAGGATCGCGTTGCCGCAGACGGTTCGTCATTCGGAGGTCCGAGGCTCAAGTTATGAGCCAAAAACCAAATCAGGTTCGAAACGGGGGGTCCGGGTCCGGGCCGACCCGGCCCGACCCCCCCCCCCCCCCTGGGCGGCGTGGTGGCCGGCGGCGGCGGCCGGCGGCGGCGGACGGCGGCGGCGCGGTGGCCGGCGGCGGCGCGCGGCGGCGGCGCGCGGCGGCGGCGGGCGGCGGCGCGGCGGTGCGGCGGCCGGTGGCGGCGCGCGGCGGCGCGCGGTGGCGGCGCGGCGGAGGGCCGCGCTGGCGGCGGCGGCGGGCCGCGCCGGCGGCGGCGGGTGCCGCACGGGGTGGCAGCACGCGGGGGGCTTGATTGCCCCCGCTGTTTCTTCTGGCGGCGCGGCTATGCCGCGCCGTTTTAAATTAAACCGCCCCCCTCACAAGAGGGGGGCCTGCTTGTGCGGATCCGAGGGGGCAGCCGGCCCCCTCCCTTAAATTTAAACCGCCCCCCTCTTTAAGAGGGGGGTTTTGCCAGTTGGCCGGGGAATTAATTCCCCGGTTCCGGCCGGCCAGCCGGCCGGCCGGTTTTCTCCAACGGGACCGGAAATTTCCGGTCCCCTTCGGCTTCCGACGCCGGCGGCCCGGCCGCCGGTCTCCTCTTCCGCCGCGGCCCGGAACCGGCCGCGGTGTTCGTCGTCTGGCGCGGTGCGACGGCACCGCGCCCCTTTCGCCGTGCCATGAATCCTTCCAACGCGGCGCGACGGCGTCGCGTTCTTGACGACTCTCCTCGGCGAAGCGCGACGGCGTTGCGTAAAATAAACGCACGTTCAACCACGTGGTGCGACGGCACCACGCCTCTTGCTTCCACCCGCAAGAACAAACAAGTTCGATGGAGGGGGTTTGGCCGTGTTTGTGCGGTCCGGCCCCCCTCACGTTAAATTAATAACGCATCTTAAGATATTCAACATCACACGTTAGTTATACGAACCACGAGAAGAATGAGATAATTAAATATTAAATCAACCACCCCTACCTCGGGTATAAGTTCGAGGATTTGACTAAGTCCCCGGAAGACGACGTCGCGGAGGTCGGGTGTCGCGGTCGTCGTTCGTCAAATCTGTTGACGAAGTGCTATGCCCGAAGAGACACGACGTTGGCGGATCTTCGTTTGCCGACGAAGGTTGTCCGAAGAAGAGATGGCGTCCCCTTCGTTGTCACGGTGAACGAAGAAAGGAGTTGCGGCGTTCTTCGTCGGAAAAGAGAGCGTTCCTTGTCAAGTCTTGAGGAAAGTCAAATTAAAAGAAAATAATGAACTCAAGAATCTCTACCTCGATAGTCGCACTCGATTCCCTTGACGTCGGAGGAAGAGTCGTTGTTGAAGGCGTTCGTCGCGGAAAACCGTCGCGGAAGAGATGACGCGGAAGAAGTTCTTCGTTGAAGAACGGCGTTCTTCGCGTTCTTCGTTGAGGTTTGAAGAAGAAGAGAAAGCTCTCAAATCCTCTCAAGAAATAAAGGGACTAACCAAAAACAATAAATTAAGCTCACTTAATTTATTAACACAACACAAACCTTTGAAATTCAAAAGTTTGAATTTCAAAACATTAATTAAACTCACTTATTAATGACATAAGTTATAACTTAAGTTTACAACATTAATTGTGAGTTGGGGAGGGTTAGAGAAAATGAAGGGGTGGGGTTCGTGTGGGCTCCACCACCCTCTTAACCTCCCAAGGGAAGTTGGGTTTTCACCCAACTTCCACCCAAAGGATAAAAACACTTAAGGAAGATAAAAATAAAAATTGAAGTTAAATTTTTATTTTAACATTCACAATTTTATTTTTTTACAACTCCCCACGTGTAAACGCAACTTCGGGAAAGGTCTCCTTAAGCGAAAATCGGCGCTGCGAGTTCATCGGTGCCCTCAGATTTCAATTCCGAGCACCGGATCAAAAGTTAGGAATTCCCGCTCGTTCGTTCACTGAACGTACCCGAGCCAAACTTCGGAAATTAATTCCGGGCACTCCGGGCCTCGGAATCAGGTGCCGTCTGAAACCGCGCTCTTGTAAAATTCTAAAGAAAATTAAGAAAAAATTTCCCTTGAATTTTACGGGTCTTTACATTACTCCCACCTCAGGGCTTTACGTCCCCGTAAAGCTTCAACTCACACTTAAGGGAAACAAAGTAGTACTGAGCACGCAACTGAGCTTTACGCTCCCATATGCTCACCTGAAGATCTCGTGCTACCCGAGAAGCACCCCAGAGGAAGCAACCGTTCACGTAGAACCTACTCCAGTCGATCCTCAATCTCTACTAGAATCTCTGTGCTTATCGCCCTGTCATCGACGTCCAACTCCCCGGGGTCGATGACGTGTGAAGAAACATACACGTATCTCCACAGCTGAGACACGTGGTGGACACTATGCACCCGGTGCGACTGAGGTGGTAGGGTTAAGCGGTAAACCTCCTCGCCTACCCTGCTGAAGATCAAAAGGTTCCATCGAACTTCGGAGATAACATGCCGCCTCGGCCACATCTCCGAAACCTCATCGGGTTGAGACCGTATAAGAACGTGTTCGTCACCCTCGAACTCAAGAGGTTTCCCTTTTTTAGGTTAGAACTGAACTCAAACTCCTGCTGCCACAGGGGTAGGGTTGACCAACTCAAGAGTGATCGGTCACACCCTCTTATGTCTGAGTTTAACATGAGCTGCCCAGGGTTTCCTTTTCGCCGACCAAGGAAAACCCATTCCGACGTTTGCCTAAAACAGTCAACCGGGGTATGATTTGTGAATCAAAACCATACCCAGATCAACGTCGTAAGGCCTCTACGCTGCCACCACGAGATTCCAACCGAAACTCTCGCCTCGAGGTCAAATCACACCGTCGGCGTAAGCGTGATTATCGAGTCTCCTCCCAAAGGTATCTCCAGACGTGAGGGTCAAGTCTACGGCTTACCCGGAACCTCTAGGTCTGGGACATGATTCGTGGAAGGGTAGAATGATTGGTTCCTATGTCTATAGATATGGCAGCTCGTAGTAGACATAATTCGTACCCCGAATCATTCTTAGAGCTCTTGGGTCACACTCCTTGACCGCAATGCAGCTATTCTCCTCCCCAGCCCTCCTGCTCCCTGAGCCTGGCGGGGACTACTAAGTCGGGTGGTCGTAACATGTCGAAATGTACACCACCACATGCTGCTCTCCAAGCTCCGCTTCCACGTCTGCTACCCTACAGATTCATCTGTCCTTAGCACTTCCTCCTCCTGAAACATTTTACACGCCCGAGTCTCTGCTACCGGTACCGCCGGTAGTGTCTGCTGACCAACAGGTAGAGACATAGCTGGCGCTCTACCCGTAGGTACTAATCCAGGTATCGGTTCGCATACCGAAGCCTCGTTACTATAAGGACCAACCTCATGGTCACTCTCTGGAAACACCTGGAGCTAAGATCATCATCCGCTCTACTAGTATCCAAGCTAGGCGTAGAACTCTAGCATTCGTCTCCATCCAGTCCACTGCTGCCTGGGAAATCTGTCTCGCCTCGTATCCTCAGAGGCCTCTACTGCTGGAACTCGTGCATCGTGCTCTGCTAGCGTGCACCGTCAGCTAGTGGCATCTGCTGCCTAACGGGTGGTGGTGCTGCTGGTACACCACCCGAAGGTGCCAACACTGAAAAAGGGCCCTGCACTGGAGTCTCGCTGCTCGGTGGGCCATCATGAAAGAAACAACGTAACACGATCAAACGATTATACCTGGTGAGCTGACCTGGTTTGAGCTGTTTTAAGGGGAAAACCTTTGAAAACACACACGCAATCAGTGTTTTCGTGCACAAAGTCGGAAATCAGTTGTCAGGGTCCTGGTGTATGGATACGTCGGCCGCCCGCACCAACACTGGACTCCCTGAACTGAAAACCACACTCGGTACTCTCAACACTATTGCTTCACAGAAAGAGACATCAGAGTTATAAGTTCTGCGGTAGAACCGAACTCCTCTGATACCAATTTGTCACGACCCGTCCTCGGGGCCCGTGCCGTGACTACCCCAAGCCCGCCTTCCATAGGCCAGGGGTTGGCGACTAGCACCAAAGGCGTAAAATCCCGATAACTGGGAAGGCATTGCCTTTATAAAGAAAACAAGCACCACAGAGTACAAGCGGAAGTAAAACACTAAGTACAAAAAGAAGAGCTGAAAAGTAAAAGGGGCCGGAAATACAAGCCCAACTGTAAAGTACAACTCGAAAGGGAAAACAGCGACTGAAAGGTAAAGCTGCTACGCTGAGATGTCCACTGGAAATCCCACCTGAAGTGTGGGTACAGATAGCTCCTCTGCTCCTCGGGTCCCGCCATCCGCTCTGAGTATGTCCCGCCCAGTGTCCACCTCCGGGTACCGCCTCGTCGTATAGTCCACCTCCAGATACCGTCCAGTCCTCGAACACTCGGCCTCTGTCAGCTATGTCCGTCGTCTGCAACAAACACAACGAGGTGCGGGCATAGCCCGTGCAGGGGTGAGTATAACGATACTCAGTAGGGACCCCGAGACCCTCAAGGTCTCACTAAAACCAACAAGGATAAACACAAGAAGATCTCAACAGATAAACCCTACTTAGGTATATGCCCATACATATACCTAAGTTATTAAGTAACCATCTCAGTCATGAGGAAACACAAGAATCATGAGATCAACGGATAACCACTACCCAGGTATATGCCCATACATATACCTAAGTTATCAAGTGACCCATCTCAATCATGAGGTTAACACAAGGTCAAAAGTCTCAGCTCAAACCAGGATTTTCATTATTGAAACCGTAACTGCTGAAGAGCTCCGTCTCTAGAGTGTACAGTGGTCCTGTCACGACTCCGAGGCTGCCGCTCACTAACCTAGGACTGCTGAAGTACTCCTCCTGTTGAGTACTGCGGGTCTGCTGCCAACTACCAGGCGCTCCGTCCGCTGAGGGTCTGCTGCCAAATACCGGGCGCTACCCAGATAGCCTACTGAGGTACTCCTCCTGTCGAGTACCGCGGGTCTGCTGCCAACTACCAGGCGCTCCGTCCGCCATGGGTCTGCCGCCAAATACCGGGCGCTCCGTCCACTGGGCTAGTCGACTCACTCCAAGTCGAGTCGGTCAAGCAGTCGTCAGGTCTCAGCCGGCTACACGGTCTCCGTACTCTGCACGCTCGTCTCCGGGAGGGTCCGCTCCACGAGCTACTGGTCGATACTCCAAGTATCACAAAGTCCCGCAAAAAAGTATCTCAAAAGTCCATCTCGTCACAGGAGTCTCAACGCAACAGACGGCGCGTCGATCGGACGCTCGGTCTGTGAGTTATTAGCCTTTTTGTCCCAGGGGCCCGGTTGGTTTCGAGTGCGAACCAATCCCGGCCGTATCTCAACTGTACCCCGAACTCCCATAGGGTAAACTCAAAGGGACCGTTACTCAACGTAACCACCAACGCCGCTGACGGCTCGTCAAGCGGACGTCCTGTCTGAAAGATATCAGCTTTCCCGTTCCAGGGGCCCGGTTGGATTTCGGGAACAATCCAACCCGGCCATACTCCGACTGCATCCAAAACTCGGGCGGAGTATGTCAAATGTTCCGTCTCATCAAGAGGAAGTCAACGAAACAGACGGCGCGTCAATCGGACGCCCGGTCTGTGAGTTATTGGCATTTTCGTCTCCGGGGCCCGGTTGGTTTTTAAGGAAAAACCAACCCGACCGTACTCCACCTGCGTCCAAACCTCAGGCGGAGTATGCCAAAAGATCCGATTCACTAAGAGGAACACAACGCGACTGACGACGCGTCAATCGGACGTTCGTGGCTCAAGATATGAGCGTTTCCGCTCCGAAGGCCCGGTTGGTTTCGTGAACGAACCAACCCGGCCGAACTCAAAGTAACCCGAAACCTTGAGTGCGATATATCGAAACGACCGTCTCGATCCAAGGATCGCGTTGCCGCAGACGGTTCGTCATTCGGAGGTCCGAGGCTCAAGTTATGAGCCAAAAACCAAATCAGGTTCGAAATGGGGGGTCCGGGTCCGGGCCGACCCGGCCCGACCCCCCCCCCCCCCCCCCCCTGGGCGGCGTGGTGGCCGGCGGCGGCGGCCGGCGGCGGCGGACGGCGGCGGCGCGGTGGCCGGCGGCGGCGCGCGGCGGCGGCGGGCGGCGGCGCGGCGGTGCGGCGGCCGGTGGCGGCGCGCGGCGGCGCGCGGTGGCGGCGCGGCGGAGGGCCGCGCTGGCGGCGGCGGCGGGCCGCGCCGGCGGCGGCGGGTGCCGCACGGGGTGGCAGCACGCGGGGGGCTTGATTGCCCCCGCTGTTTCTTCTGGCGGCGCGGCTATGCCGCGCCGTTTTAAATTAAACCGCCCCCCTCACAAGAGTGGGGCCTGCTTGTGCGGATCCGAGGGGGCAGCCGGCCCCCTCCCTTAAATTTAAACCGCCCCCCTCTTTAAGAGGGGGGTTTTGCCAGTTGGCCGGGGAATTAATTCCCCGGTTCCGGCCGGCCAGCCGGCCGGCCGGTTTTCTCCAACGGGACCGGAAATTTCCGGTCCCCTTCGGCTTCCGACGCCGGCGGCCCGGCCGCCGGTCTCCTCTTCCGCCGCGGCCCGGAACCGGCCGCGGTGTTCGTCGTCTGGCGCGGTGCGACGGCACCGCGCCCCTTTCGCCGTGCCATGAATCCTTCCAACGCGGCGCGACGGCGTCGCGTTCTTGAAGACTCTCCTCGGCGAAGCGCGACGGCGTTGCGTAAAATAAACGCACGTTCAACCACGTGGTGCGACGGCACCACGCCTCTTGCTTCCACCCGCAAGAACAAACAAGTTCGATGGAGGGGGTTTGGCCGTGTTTGTGCGGTCCGGCCCCCCTCACGTTAAATTAATAACGCATCTTAAGATATTCAACATCACACGTTAGTTATACGAACCACGAGAAGAATGAGATAATTAAATATTAAATCAACCACCCCTACCTCGGGTATAAGTTCGAGGATTTGACTAAGTCCCCGGAAGACGACGTCGCGGAGGTCGGGTGTCGCGGTCGTCGTTCGTCAAATCCGTTGACGAAGTGCTATGCCCGAAGAGACACGACGTTGGCGGATCTTCGTTTGCCGACGAAGGTTGTCCGAAGAAGAGATGGCGTCCCCTTCGTTGTCACGGTGAACGAAGAAAGGAGTTGCGGCGTTCTTCGTCGGAAAAGAGAGCGTTCCTTGTCAAGTCTTGAGGAAAGTCAAATTAAAAGAAAATAATGAACTCAAGAATCTCTACCTCGATAGTCGCACTCGATTCCCTTGACGTCGGAGGAAGAGTCGTTGTTGAAGGCGTTCGTCGCGGAAAACCGTCGCGGAAGAGATGACGCGGAAGAAGTTCTTCGTTGAAGAACGGCGTTCTTCGCGTTCTTCGTTGAGGTTTGAAGAAGAAGAGAAAGCTCTCAAATCCTCTCAAGAAATAAAGGGACTAACCAAAAACAATAAATTAAGCTCACTTAATTTATTAACACAACACAAACCTTTGAAATTCAAAAGTTTGAATTTCAAAACATTAATTAAACTCACTTATTAATGACATAAGTTATAACTTAAGTTTACAACATTAATTGTGAGTTGGGGAGGGTTAGAGAAAATGAAGGGGTGGGGTTCGTGTGGGCTCCACCACCCTCTTAACCTCCCAAGGGAAGTTGGGTTTTCACCCAACTTCCACCCAAAGGATAAAAACACTTAAGGAAGATAAAAATAAAAATTGAAGTTAAATTTTTATTTTAACATTCACAATTTTATTTTTTTACAACTCCCCACGTGTAAACGCAACTTCGGGAAAGGTCTCCTTAAGCGAAAATCGGCGCTGCGAGTTCATCGGTGCCCTCAGATTTCAATTCCGAGCACCGGATCAAAAGTTAGGAATTCCCGCTCGTTCGTTCACTGAACGTACCCGAGCCAAACTTCGGAAATTAATTCCGGGCACTCCGGGCCTCGGAATCAGGTGCCGTCTGAAACCGCGCTCTTGTAAAATTCTAAAGAAAATTAAGAAAAAATTTCCCTTGAATTTTACGGGTCTTTACAACATGGGATAAATCATAGTAGTGAAATGTAATCCCAATTGTCATAACGTAAAACATGAAACTTTGTGGCATACATACATAATCATATAGAATCATTTCTTATTAGTCAAGACTCATTTCCAAGACTATCTTAGTGGACAAAGTCCATTTCTGAACCGAGTCACCCTCGTTTCAGTCCTGTTTCACTGAACCGTATAACCTACTGTTCCAGCCATGTCTAACTCATGAGATATAAAATCTTTACCCAATGCATTGGAGGGAGATATAGGTCCCACCCATCTCATAATGACACCATTCATATGTGTGCCACAAAATCATAAATCATACATCATTGCATAACCCATGAAATAAAAAATGGGATTCTTAAACAACATGACATCATAAAACAATTCATATAAGATAAATGAATTGATAAAAACAATTCCATCACAACATAATCAAATAATAGGTATAGAAACAGAACCCTATATTATCTTTGATGGAAAATAATTTTGATATAACACTTGAACTCCATTCTTGAGGAAAATATCTTTTCTACTTCAGAAAAATTTTCCTTTCTTAACATGTCTTACAATTTTAAACTAAAACAAGTTGATTAAAAATAAACTTGAAAACTTGTAAAGGATGCTTCTTGGAAATAATGTTTTAAAAATCCATTCATGTCATATATTTTAAGAAAAACATTCTTCGTACTTTTGTCGAAAATGTCAAAAAGTACCTCGTATGAAAAACGACAAAAGATTCCTTTCATATCTTTTACTAAAAACTCACCGGAGGGTAAAATTGTATTTAAACAATTGTAGATGGATAATATTACATATTGAGGAAACATGGATGTGGATGATAAAATACAACCCATTAATACCAAAGTATAAACAATCTCGGATAAAAATGAGATTGTGATATTTCCCTTACCTTAGGTCCGTTTTGCTTCGTAAGTGTCCGAAACTCATATATAATGATTTAAATAATGTTATTGACTTATTCCAGAATCATAATTATTATTATGATATCATATATGGTCATATTTTTAGCTTCCTAGTAGTAATATTTCATTGCTACTTGTTATTCGGGTGTTTATAACTTTTTGTTCTTATGCGTGTCTTGTTGAATAAATTCTTATTATTCTCTTTAGGTTATAGATACCTCATTTCCATAATGGTATTAGTGTAATATATATCATATTCATTCATTAAATTCATTTATATAATCATTATGAAATGAAGATCATGTAGAACGAGTCGCATCACAACGTGGAGACGGTATTCCGTACGTACGCACGAGTGATGATATCGTTCCTATGATCATGGAATTGTATTGGAGTGTATGTATAATATTTAATAATCAGTATCACTTTATAATAGTCATATATAGTCATTATTTACACCATTATACCCATCCAAGTAAGGTGGTGGTGGAAAATAGATTACACCACGGCATGGAGACGGTATTCCGTACATACACACGCGCGGTGATTTCTTTTTCCGTAGGATGGATAGATGGTGAAATAGGGTTGTTTCATACATATAATAACATATCAGTATGTTAGTGATGCTGATGTCATTACTTAATAAATAAACAACTAAAGAAGAAGAAGTGGTAGAAGAAATAAAGAGGAAAGAATTGGTAACAGACATTACCTCTTCTTTGAAGTGCTTCTTTGAAACCTCCTCTTAGGGCACTAAAATTGGTCTTTTAGGAAGACCAGAACCTCTATGATGTTTCTAGGGAAGTGGAGAAGAGAATTTGGCAGGGTTTTGCTGAGCATGAAGGCTCAAGGTTGTGTGAGGAAGAGAGGGAGGAGGTGCCCTTTTATAAGGGAGGAGAGGGGCACCTTTGGAATAACAAAAAATATTATTTTATTATAAAGTCAAATTCGGTTTTAAATATCTCTAAATTGATTTATTTCGAAGCTAAGGTGGGGATGGGTAGAAATAATCTCATCAAATATAATTTAGACAAGTTTAGGTTCCAATTTTAACCTTATCATTTAGATTTAACATTAAGTTAAATAATTTTACTTTTACCGTGTCTTCTTGTGTTCTTATACTATAAGATTAATAAACTTACTATAAGAAGCCAAAAGAACCCCAAGTTGTTTAGTATTAATATATATAACCTTATCTAAGTCATTTGGACGAACCTTAGATTTTTAGGAATTAAATAACAATTAATAATATAATATTTGTTTTAAAAACTAATTTATGTCAATTTTGACACTATTTGGTACATGATTTTTATGAAATTTATAACAGAACGATAAGTTCGAAACAAGTTACTTATATCAACAATAACATGTCATAGTAACCTATAAAATTAATGTAAGTCATAAAAAGTCTCAAATAACATTTATTTGGGCATTTATAACATCAATTATGTCAATATTTCATTAATAAGACAATTACTCCATTATCGTTGTGTCACAAATAAATTAAATTATTTAATGTCTAAAAATTAAAACTAAAATATCATTATGTAGGAAATCTTTTTATCTTTCTAATGAATATTTATAGTCGAATTTATCTTATGTATAACCCTATATTAAAAATGATTTACTTATTAAACTTTGATTTTAACTATTTAACCCTTCTTTAAATAAATTAATAATAAATGTCCTAATCTAATCCATGTGGGCCTAAATGGTAATATTTTATTCCTAAGGTTGTTTTTGGTCGAATTACACTTGACCAATAGAATTAGTACATGTTTTAGGGTAATAATAATATCATTTTTACCCTTAATTAACCTATTTACTTTTAACCGTGGTAAATAAAAGTAAGAAGTTACTATTCACCAAAAATTATTTTCATCTCATTGAACCAAATTTTGGTCCTTGATATTAACCGTGTCTCTCGGATTTTCTAAACTCCACTCACAGAAGCGGTAAAATTATGTTTTATGAAAAATTCAGTTTTTTAACTACCACTTAGTGGTTTCACTATTCATCAAAAATTGAAAGTTTTCAGAAAAATATCAAAAATTAGGCCTAAAATATATTTGATATTATGATTTCAAAAATGATGTTTATTTTACCAAATTCAAAACATATCAGTTACATTAACTAATTAAAAAATTAATTCCCGTCGTCAAAACAAATAGCGTGTTTTTAAGAGATAATAACTATCAAAAGATTGACACTTGTTTATGTGTGGTTTAAATGTGAAATTACATACAATGGCCAACATTGTATTAAATTGTAAAAATATATTCTAAATATACTTTAAAACCACTCAAATTAATAATTTATCACTATTAATTATTTCTATTAAAAAAGTTGTTTTTAATTATAATTTAGTAATTTTCACTATTCATCAGAATATGAAAGTTATCTGAAAAATACCAAAATTTCACCCTAAGCTAATTTTGATATTCCGAATCCAAAAATGAAGTCCATTTTGAAAAATAAAATTTACAAAATTTCAAAAATTGTTTATTACTATTCATAACGGCTAGTTTTAATAATATTTTAATAGCATATCGTTGTTTATTGAAACTCGGTATTGCGTACTACACACGCTATCGAGGAAGGTCGCGATTGCGTGTAATGAAAGGAAAGTCAAGGATGCGTGTTTTGAAAGCTCCTTTTGGTGTAGCGTACAAAACAAGACATGAAATTAAAAAGAATATTTTTCATAAAATCTTGGGGTGTTACCTTCTACCCCCCATAAAAATAAATTTCGCCCTTGAAATTCATCGGGGTTATAAATGGTTTACTATTCGAAAGTTTATTTAATAGAAACCCACATCGTAAAAAGGAATACAAAAACCAATATTTAAAAACAAAAGTATGAAACGTAACGGTTACCCAAATAAACTAATCATTGGGTTTCCACATAGGTGAAAATATAGATATGGAAGAGAAAGCTAACCATCATGTTCTGATGGAGAGTGGTAGAGAACATGGCTATGGAAAATCCAGAAATCACAAAGCCATAAATTTGTGACGATCTAAGGTACCATCTGATTCATCAGATATAAGAGCACTAGGACAACATTTTTAGTTTTCAAGATCGTTTCCCAAAATTTGATGCAATTGGAATTAGGAGAAATACTTTCGTGATTTCGGTATAGTCTCACCGTTGGTCGTTCTTTGGACAATTTCCACTTCATCTCTTAAATAAATGAAGTTGAATTTGTCATTTGTGATGTGATAGCAGATCATGTGATAGAATGATGGGTCATTCCATCTATCTCAAACAAAAGGTTAGAAAAGTTATCAAAAAATACATAAGTCCATCTATAGTGAGATTAATCATATATGGTTCCTAAAATGGACTTATACTTCATATATCATACTACTTAATATAATAAAACTAGTTTCTACTAAACAGGGACTTCCTGTAGGCCAGTGGTAGGCGGTAAAGGCCAGTCGCACTTCGGTTGTGGGTTCGATTCCCACGGCCTTGTCCGACGCGATGGGCTGTCACCCGTCCTGCAGGTTGTCCTTTTTCTAAAACTATATTACTATAAAATCCCATAAATAATATCAAAAAAGTTTTATCCTTAAACAATACTAACTTATGTCCAACATAATCCATTCCAATCTTTTGTCTTGTCTAAAATACTTCGGTCCAAGCTCATAGTATAGAGAAAATGATCACGTGAATGCCATCATTTATCCCTCATATATCTAGTTCGTCACAATCCAGTCATGTAAATACCATAATCATGTAATCTCTTGAAAAATGAATACCCATTGAATCTTAGTGAAAACATGAGTGCTGTCAAAAGATAACTCTTTCCACATACCAAAATCCTAAAAATTCTATATACATAGTCCTTATATCAATCATGAGCTCATGAATACAATCAAACATCTCATTATCTTCTTGTCCCTTCATTATGCGCAAATCATCTACTTTCCAAAAATATTTCAATCACTTTTTTCCTGGTTACCAGTATCATATAATTATTGAAAACCAATACGTAGATATTCCAAAATTCCACAATGCCATTAATAAGATTCCATGATACTATTTTGAAATCCCATTACATAAACACTTAATCATTCCACCACATCATTGTCATATTCAACATCGCCAATAGTGATCGCATGTGACTTCCCTTTGTCCTTTTCCTTAATTGGTTGCTCATGTCGATCATCACTAACCCTTGGATAAGAGCATTTATTAGCATAATGCCCTATTTCCTTGCACTTGAAGCATTGATGTGTCGGTGGTGCGTTCTCTGCATTGTTTTCTTTATTCACATCATTAAAAACCCTTTTTCCATTACTTCGACACTAAGTTGCTCGATGACCTTCTCTTCCACACTTAAAACATTTTCTAGTCCCTTTAAGACAATCTCCCCCATGCTTCTTTCCACACTTTGTGCATAAAGAAACATTCATCTTCTTTTCACCATTATTATGAGATTTCTCCTTAAACTCCATCTTTCGTTTCTAGTCAAAACCATGAGATGGATATGTAACACCAACTTACATTTCTACCTTGATAACACAATGCACAATTTATCCATAACTACTGAAGTCTCTTATAGCTAATGCCCTTTGAAGACTTGGTTTTAAGCCACTGAAAAATCGATCATCTTTACTTTCAGGTTGGATGATAACGCCAGATGCATACCTTGCAAGTCTTGTAAAATTCGCTTCGTATATACCAACAGATTAATCATCCTTCTCCTTCAGCTCAAGAAATTCTGTTTCCATCTTTGTTCGAAGAATATGAGGGAATTACTTACTGAAAAACAAGTTCTTGAACTCGTCCCATTCCATGGACTCAATTTCATCTCTTGGCCTTGTATTCTTGATAAAGTTCCACCATTGATCAGCTTCACCTTCCAAACGATATACTGCTAAGATGGCTTTATCATGTTCATAACATTGAAGAACTGAAAATATCTTTTCAGTGGTACTGATCCATTTTTCAGTAACAAGTGGATCAGAAGACCCAATGAAAGAAGGTGGATGTTGCCTCATGAAGGACTCAATAGAATATTGTTCCCTTCTCTGCTCATTTGGAAGTCCAGAATGATTCATAGCTTGTGTATGTATAGCAATAATATTTGGCACTCTATCACTCATAACATTTGTTTGTTCAGGAGGACAATCATTGCATTGTCCATTACAGTGATCAACACTGTTCCTTCGGGTTCCAGCCATCGTCTAAAACCCAAAAATAATAGTGTGAGAGGCAAAAATCATGCTTGGGAAAACAACATAATAAAGGGGGAGTACCCTTAATATCTAACATCTTAGGTTAAATTCTAAGATCGTTACCTTAGTTCTAGGACTATATCCTATACGTATACTTATCCTTAGATACATCCCTAGACATACCATAAAAATATCTCTTGGGATCTCACTAACATTCTCACATCCTAGGTTCCAAAGGTTGACTAAACCTTTCCTCTGATACCAACTGTAGAGACCCGAAGCCTGGCGTACATGGACATTACATTACTTTTGCAGAATAGTTAATACTTAACAAAAACACACACACAAGGACCGTAATAGTTTAGTGTCTTTGGAAACTCGGAATATAATCTTCTAATCTTGGTGAAAGATTTTCAACATCTCCCATAAAGATTTTCTTTTTTTTTATAAACCTAAAACCTTTCTTTATATCCTGGGGAAAAGAAAACATAAAAGGGTGAGCTCAAATGATCAGTAAGGGTAAAAAAAAGAAATATCAATCACATCATATTCATAAGAAAATATCTTTTGGAAATCTTAACCTGCAAAAGAGATCATAATTTCATAACATGAGATAAATCATAGTAGTGAAATGTAATCCCAATAGTCATAACATAAAACATGAAACTTTGTGGCATACACACATAATCATAGAGAATCATTTCTTATTAGTCAAGACTCATTGCCAAGACTATCTTAGTGGACAAAGTCCATTTCTGAACCGAGTCACCCTCGTTTCAGTCCTATTTCCCTGAACCGGTATAACCTACCGTTCCAGCCATGTCTATCTCATGAGACATAAAATCTTTACCCAATGCATTGGAGGGAGATATAGGTCCCACCCATCTCATAATGATACCATTCATATGTGTACCAAAAAATCATAAATCATACATCATTGCATAACGCATGTAATAAAAAATGGGATTCTTAAACAACATGACATCATAAAAAAATTCATATAAGATAAAGGAATTGATAAAAATAATTACATCACAACATAATCAAATAATAGGGATAGAAACAGAACCCTATATTATCGTTGATGGAAAATAATTTTGATATAACACTTGAACTCCATTCTAGAGGAAAATATCTTTTCTACATCAAAAACATTTTCCTTTCTTAACATGTCATACAATTTTAAACTAAAAGAAGTTGATTAAAAATAAACTTGAAAACTTGTAACGGAAGCTTCTTGGAAATAATGTTTTAAAAATCCATTCATGTCGTATATGTTAAGAAAAACATTCTTCATACTTTTGTCGGAAAAGTCAAAAAGTACCTCGTACGAAAAACGAAAAAAGATTCCTTTCATATCTTTTACTAAAAACTCACCGAAGGGTAAAATTGGATTTAAACAATTGTAGATGGATAATATTACATATTGAGGAAACATGGATGTGGATGATAAAATACAACCCACTAAATACCAAAGTATAAACAATCTCGGATAAAAATGAGATTGTGATATTTCCCTTACCTTAGGTCTGTTTTTCTTCGTAAGTGTATAAACCTCCTGTATAATGATTTAAATAATGCTATTGACTTATTCCAGAATCATAATTATTTTTATGATATCATATATGGTCATATTCTTAGCTTCTTAGTAGTAATATTTCATTCCTACTTGTTATTCGGGTGTTTATAACTTTTTGTTCTTATGCGTGTCTTGTCGAATAAATTCCTATTCTTCTCTTTAGGTTATAGATACCTCATATACAGAATGGTATTATTGTAATATATATCATAGTCATTCATTCAATTCATTTATATAATCATTATGAAATGAAGATAATGTAGAACGAGTCACATAACATCGTGGAGACTGTATTCTGTACGTACGCACGAGTGATTATATCATTCCTATGATCATGGAATTGTATTGGAGTGTATGTATACTATTTCAGAATCAGTATCACTTTATAATAGTCATATATAGTCATTATTGACACCATTATACCCATCCAAGTAAGGTGGTGGTGGAAAATAGATTACACCACGGCGTGGAGACGGTATTCCGTACTTACGCACGTGCGGTGATTTATTTTTCCGTATGATGGATAGATGGTGAAATAGGGTTGTTTCAGAATTATAATAACATATCATTATGTGAGTGATACTGATTTTATTACTTCATAAATAAACAACTAAAGATGAAGAAATGGAAGAAGAAATAAAGATGAAAGAATCGGTAACAGACATTACCTCTTCTTTGAAGTGCTTCATTGAGACCTCCTCTTCGGGCACTAAAATTTTTCATTGAGGAAGAACAGAACCTCTAGGATGTTTCTATGGAAGTGTAGAAGAGAATTTGGTAAGGGTTTGCCGAGCTTGAAGGCTCAAAGTTGTGTGAGGAAGAGAGGGAGGAGGTTCCCTTTTATAAGAGAGGAGAGGGGCACCTTTGGAATAACTAAATATATTATTTTATTATAAAGTGAAATTCGGTTTTAAATAGCTCCAAATTGATTTATTTCTAAGCTAAGGTGGGGATGGGTAGAAACCCTATCATCTAATATAATTTAGAAAAGTTTAGGTTCCTACTTTAACCTTATCATTTATATTTTACATTAAGTTAAATAATTTTACTTTTACCGTGTCTTCTTGTGTTCTTATACTATAAGGTTAATAAACATACTATAAGAAGCCAAAAGAACCCCAAGTTGTTTATTATTAATATATATAACCTTATCTAAGTCATTTGGCCAAACATTAGATTTTTAGGAATTAAATAACAATTAATAATATAATATTTGTTTTAAAAACTAATTTATGTCAATTTTGACACTATTTGGTACATGATTTTTATGAAATTCATAACAGAATGATAAGTTCAAACCAAGTAACTTATATCAACAATAACATGTCATATTAATGTATAAAATTAATTTAAGTCATAAAAAGTCTCAAATTACATTTATTTGGGCATTTATAACATCAATTATGTCAATATTTCTTTAATAAGACAATTACTGCATCATCGTTGTGTCACAAATAAATTATCATATTTAATGTCTAAAAATTAAAAATAAAATATCATTATGTAGGAAAGCTTTTTATCTTTCTAATGAATATTTATAGTCGAATTTATCCTATGTATAACCCTATATTAAAAATGATTTACTTATTAAACTTTGATTTTAACTATTTAACACTTCTTTAAATAAATTAATAATAAATGTCCTAATCTAATCCAAGGGGGCTAAATGGTTATATTTTATTCCTAATGTTTTTTTGGTCGAATTAAACTTGTCCAATAGAATTAGGACAAGTGGTAGGGTAATAATAATATCATTTTTACCCTTAATTACCCTATTTACTTTTAACCGTGGTAAATAAACGTAAAAAGCTACTATTCACCAAAAATTATTTTCATCTCATTGAACCACATTTTAGTCCTTGATATTAACCGTGTCTCTCGTATTTTCGAAATTCCACTCACAGAAGCGGTAAAATTATGTTTTATGAAAAATTCAGTTTTTTAACTACCACTTAGTGGTTTCACTATTCATCAAAAATTGAAAGTTTTCAGAAAAATACCAAAAATTTGGCCTATGCTATATTTGATATTATGATTTCAAAAATGATGTTTATTTTACCAAATTCAAAACATATCAGTTACATTAACTAATTAAAAAATTAATTCTCATCGTCAAAACAAATAGCGTGTTTTTAAGAGATAATAACTATCAAAAGATTGACACTTGTTTATGTGTGTTTTAAATGTGAAATTACATCCAATGACCAACATTGTATTAAATTGTAAATGTATATTCTAAATATACTTTAAAACCACTCAAATTAATAATTTATCACTATTAATTATTTCTATTAAAAAAGTTGTTTTTAATTAAAATTTAGTAATTTTCACTATTCATCAGAATATGAAAGTTATCCGAAAAATACCAAAATTTCACCCTAAGATAATTTTGATATTCCGAATCCAAAAATGAAGTCCATTTTGAAAAATAAAATTTACATAATTTTATAAAGTGTTTATTACTATTCACAACGGCTAGTTTTAATAATATTTTAATAGCATATCGTTGTTTAGTGAAACTCGATATTACGTACTACACATGCTATCGAGGAAGGTCGTGATTGCGTGTAATGCAAGGCAAGTCAAGGATGCGTGTTGTACAAGATCCTTTTGGTGTAGCGTACAACACAATACATGAAATTAAAAAGAATATTTTTCATAAAATCTTGGGGTGTTACATTTACATTATTTTTACACGGGGGACCAATCATAATAATTCAAAATGTAAATTAATTAGAAAATAAGGAATTATTATCAATTGTATCTAAAAAACACCCCAAGAGGGTGATTTAATTGAATATGGATCCATATATGTCTGGTATTATAGAGAAATCACCCGAAGGGGGTGGTTCAGGATGAGGTGGACATCCTCACATAGCCTAATTATAGGTATAATGAAAATTTAATTAAAGGCACTAGGTATTGCATAAAAAGTTTCACATTTTAATGGAAACACATGGAGAATATATTGTCAGACACCCTAATTTACTTTATCACTAATCAAGACATTTGGAAAAAATCATTATACCACCCACCTCAAGCATAGGATGGTCCACTCATCCAATATCAAGGCTTGGATCTAGAAGGTATGGGAAAAAATAAAGAAATGGGAAAATTAAAAAGAATTTGGATGAATTATGTCACATAAATATAACATTTAATAAAAAAAAAATCGAGGAAACAAGGAATAAGATTTTTAGAATTATTGAGGGAAATCCAATTTGATGAATCATAATCGAAATGGTCACCATATGAAGAATATATTTCAATGGAAAGAGTATATGAGGGAACACTCAGTGGGATACTACACATAGATGAAGAAAAGAAAAATAGGTTAGAATGAATTAAAATGAATGAGCTGAAAATGGGGATTTAAGAACCTTTAATTAGGTGCACAGTTTTGATGCTTGGATGTCCAGACTTTGCACCAACTGTGCAGACAACACTTCCCATGGAACCCCTCACACGGGTTATCCACATAGTTTGTATTTTCTGGGATAAATTATTAAAATACCTCTATCAAGATATCTACAACACCCAAATGACAATGTGGATCCTCTCCAATGGTAAAAAAAATCCAGGATAGATATCCAAATCCTCTCTATCAGTTACACGGTTTCCTCAGGTGGGACACACAATTTCATACAAAAGATGAAACCTTATATGTGCCTTGTTAACCTGGGTTTTTGGGTCATGGTGCTCAAAGATCCCAAAAAGATACATGAGGCACCTCTTAGACCTTCAATGAATTTTAAAAAATCGTATTTATGTATTCAAACTCTTGTAATTTCATTTTAAATTTTGATATTAATTTTAGTCCATCCAACAAAATGGAAATTCAAGTTCCTTTAGAAAATTTCATCTGATCCAAAAAATTAGTTTGTTAAAATGATCATAAGGTGGTTTGGAATATAAATTGTGGCTTTCCTTCCTTTAGAATTTATGTATAATTTTTTTTCATAAATCTAATCCATGCCCCATATTACATAAAATTCAACCAAATGAAGAAATATAAGATCTGTAGGAAGCACATTCCCACCAACATCACTAGGTGAGGAATCACATAATTTAGATGAGATCATCATACCATTAATTTTTTTCATTAACAAATATAAATTTTATAATTTGGGAGGAATACTGATACCCTTATATAATAATTTATATATGAATTAATTAGTATATCTAGATTAAAATAAGACATTAGTAGTTCTATAGTGGATGGAAAGTGTATCTATCACCATGTCATTATCAAAACCCTCATTAGAAATAGATATCACATGATATTTTCCCTTGAATCTTTAATTAAGTGGTTTTTAGGAATTAATATCATCATTAACCATTAATATTGGGAACTAGTTACAAAAAATTTCAAATTTCCTTACACTTGATTCACTGAACTGTGGATGGTTCTTTTTATGCTACCTTCTCTCTATCGTCATCATTGGGTATATTCTTACCATCACTTAGACAATCAATTACCTAATGATCATCCCTTAAATACATTAAAAATTCACTATTTTATTTTATAACTTTTCCTCTGTGTTTCTTTGCACTCTTTGAGCAAAAAAGAAATCTCATCTTCATCTCCCCAGGTGTTTAATATTATAACTTTAACTCTATCATGATTTTCTTATCAAATCCATGATATTGATACATAAATCCAACCTCTATTTACAACGTAATATAAAATTGAAAAGGATATTCAAATATAATGAAGAAACATATGGATAACTCCATTATGAGACTTAGTTTTATGTCATTGATGAATCGATCAACCCTAATTTCAGGTTGGATGGTAATTAGAGGACTGCAATTTATATATCTTCTAAATTTTTTTATAGGTACACATGGACTCATAATCCTATTGATTTATATCATGAAAATCCTTCTCCCCCATTGGATGAAGAATATGTGGAAATTACCTTTTGAAAAATAAGTTCTTAAACTTGTTATAGTCCATGGATTAAATTTCATATTGTTTTGTTATATTCTTGTTAAGTGTCCACCATTGATCTACTACACCCTCTAAATGGTAGATATCAAAAATGAATTCTTCATGTTATAAAAACAATAAAATAGAAAATATATTTTTACTGGTACTGATCAATTGTTCAGAAACTGGATGATCAACAGATCCACTAATGGAAGGTGGACATTGTCTCATGAAGGAATAAATAGAATGTTGTTCTCTCTATTGTTCATTTGAAAGTACACGATGATTCATTGATCTAGGAAGATGTGTGAGGACCACCAAAATATTTTTCATTCCATATATCATAACTTTTATATCCTTAAGAGGAAAATCATTTCATTATCCATCACAATGTACACTAATATGGTTTATTTTTGTTCCATCCATTAACTAAAACAATAAATCGTAGTATAAGGAACAATAATCATAGTGGGGAACCACATAATCAAGAAAAATTACTTATAGGATGTCTAAGTCATGACACCATAATTTCAATATATGACACCTTATATTTATCCTATGTTATCCATGATCATAAATTATTAATATCATTCATTACGATTATTAAAGAAACTACGGATTATCAAAATAATATCCCATTGGAGTGTCATAAAAGGTGTGAATTGAGGCATATTATCATTCGCTAGTTCCATATCGATTCTCATTCAAAAAAGTGTTTTCAGAGTTATTTCACCAAGGTACATATATTATAGATCCACATCCACTTGTAGTACCATTACAGAGATTTATTTTTAGACATTCTATATAATTTATTCCTTAACAAAACATTAGGTTATTATCCTACAATTTTCCTTATCCTACAGGTTCTCAATAAATTTTTCTCATCCATGATTCCAAAGGTAAACTAAATATTGACCTAATACCAACTATGTACACCCGAACATAAAATACATAAATATAAAATCTTATTATAGAAATATTCATTACATAAAACAATGATCCAAGACATAATTGTCTAGGCTTACTGACCTAGGAAAATTTGAAACATAAACAACTGGTCCAAAATTCAGCTATATCATCTCCCACTATGTCCTTCATTACTAGAATTATTATTATAAATATCATACATAATACATATCTTCATTACTGTCACGACCCGTCCTCGGGGCCTGTGCTGTGACTACCCCAAGCCCGCCTTCCATAGGCCAGAGGCTGGCGACTAGCACCAAGGCATAAATCCCGGTAAAAGGGAAGGCATTGCCTTTGTAAAGTAAACAAGAACCACAAAGTCAGAAATCGGAAAAAGTAAACACTAAGCAAAAGCTGGTACAACAGTAAGTGCAGAAAAAGTAAAGGGGGCAGGAAATACAAGCCCAACTATAAAGTACAACTAAAAGGGGAAAAACAGAAACTGAAAAGTAAAGCCGCAACGTCGAGCCGTCCACTGGAAGTCCCACCTGAAGGGTGGGTACAAATAGCCTCCACTACTCCTCGGGTCCAGCCGACCGCTCCGAGTATGTCCCACCCAGTGGTCCACCTCCAGGTACCGTCCTGCTCCACAAGCCTCCACTACGATCAGCGTTGTCCATCGTCTGCAACCAACACAACGTAGTGCGGGCATAGCCCATGCAGGTGTGAGTATAAGCTACTTAGTAGGGACCCTGAGACCCCCGAAGGTCTCTCATAATCCACAAAGGATAAACCAAAAAAGGAAAGATACAATCACGAAGTAACATCCGACACGGCTTAGGTATATGCCCATACATATACCTAAGTCATCAATTCTCGCTCGGCTCCAACATCCAAGCTCAAGTACAACTTAGTCCACACAGGATAAAAAAACGTAAATCCACACAGGATAGCACAACACAATCCACAAAGGAAAGAAAAACATAAATCCACATAGGATAGCACAACACAATCCACAAAGGAAAGCAAAACAGGGTTTCAGCTCACACAGGTATACTTCTTCGAATGACGATAGAGATGATCACTGATCTATCTAAGTCGTCGGACCCACAAAGGATCAATAGGTAAAAACCCCCGCAATGACCCACAAAGGATCTGACCCACAAAGGATCGATAGGTAACTAACCCCCGCAAAGACCCACACAGGATCGGGCCCACACAGGACCTGTAGGTGCTGGCCCACACAGGACCGCTGAGCGCTGACCCACACAGGATCGGACCCACACAAGATCGGTAGCACTGACCCACAAAGGATCGGTGAGTGCTGTAGTCGTCGCCGTCGAATCCACTGAGGATCTCTGCACAGTCGTCGTCGTCACAGTAGCAGTCGCAGCCAGCTCTAGGGTTCCCGCACACAACAAGCTCATTCGGGAGGCTCCGCTCCATGAGCTGAGAGTCAGATACATCAACTGACACATAGTCCATAGTTGAAGTATCCAAAAGTTTCGTATCGTCAACAGGAACTCAACGTCGCAGGCGGCGCGTCAATCAGACGTCTGGTCTGAGAGTTATTGGCTTTTTCGTCCTAGGGGCCCGGTTGGTTTTTAAGGCAAAACCAACCCGACCGTATGCCACCTGTTTCCAAACCTCGGGCGGAGTAAGCCAAAATATTCGTCTCACTTAGATGAATTCAACAAAGTCGATGGCACGTCAACCGGACGTCTGAAGCTCCAGATATGAGTGTTTCCGCTCCGAGGGCCCGGTTGGTTTCATGTACGAACCAACCCGGCTGAACTCAAAGTATTCCGAAACCTTGAATGTGATATGCCAAAATCCCTGTCTCGATCCAAGGATCTCATCACCGCTGACGGCGCGTCGTTCGGAGGCTCGTAGCTCATGTTATGAGAAAAAGACCGGAAAGGTCCGGAAAAGGGGGATCTGGGCCCAGACCGACCCGGCCCGACCCCCCTGGTTCAGGCCGAACCGGGTCGACCTGAACCGGGTCCGGGTTGGACTGAACCGGGTCCGGGTCGGACCCAGTTGGGTGCGACCCGGAACGACCTAGGCGCGACCCAGCCCAACGGGTCGGCCTGGCTCGGCTCGGCCGAGCAGCCGAGCGGAGGAACCGTAGGGGAGCCCCGCGGGATGAGGTGTCGTGGCCCTGCATGGGGCCACGCTTGGTCAGCGGACGCAGATTTTCCGTGTCCCGTGTGTCACCGGACCCACGCGGTCGCGGGTCTGGTCGGCCGCCGCCGTCGCGGCTGAAGCCACGGCGGCTCCATCCGGCGACGCGCCGAGGCGCCGCCACCTCCGGCCGCCGGTGGATTTCGCCGGCCACCGGAGTTGCTCCAGTGGTCCGATTCCACTTCTGTCTACGTCGTAGCTCCTCCCAGGTCCCATACTTCACTTCCTGGCCCTCAAATCGCCATTGCGGCTCCGTTTTTCATCGTCCGCCGTTTCGCGCACCAAGAATGAAAAAGTGTGGTGGGTTCGGACTTGTTCGTTAGTCCGCACCCACCGCGTTAGCGGTGTTAAAATATTACACATCAAAAGTTTAACAAATTTCGCGGGTATAAATCACAAAGATTTTTAAGAATCAAACCCCTACCTCGTCGAAGTCGTTGAACGTGCGTTCTTCGCGGAATTGATCGTCGCGGAAGGAGAAGATCGTCGCGTCGCAGAAGGGCGTCTCATTGTCACGGTATACGGCATTGCATCGATGAACTCCGAGGATCAAGAACATACAGATTTAATTATAACAATTAAATCCATGTTGTTGTTATAAACCAAAAATAATTAAAAGGTCCGCAATCTCTCACCTCAAAGGATGATCGAAGAATTGTCGCGGATGAAGGAACGTCGTGGGAGGAGAATCGTCGGCGTCGCGGTACTTGGCATCGCGACGTCGATCTCCGAGGGCTTGGCGTTCTTCGTCACCCTTCATCGAAGGCTGGCGTTCTTCGCGTTCTTAGAGAAGGAGTTTGAAAGACATAAGATTTTTGTCAAATCCTCTCAACGAACAACAATCAAGAAGAAAAGTGTTGGTCTCATTTTATTACATGCCAACAAACGAAAAACAAACTATGTAACGGCCCATTAATTCATAGAATTAATTTCAACAAATAAACCACCCAATTAATAGGAGCGTTTAATTGTTTAAGAAAACACCCCATTTCACTTTTATTTAATGGGGGTTCCCGCGGGTGCGTTACTTAGTGGAAAAGAAACGGCGTGGCTCGTGCGGGCCCACCTCACAAATATCCTACCAAGAGGGTAGGATATTTTGGATTGCACCCTATCTGCTTCAACTTAGTTCAAGTGTCTTTAATTGGCTTTATGTGAAATAAAAATAAAGTCGTCGCACCACTTTATTTTATTTCTTAACTTAACCCCAAAATTTAAAAACCACACCCGAGAAAACGCAACTCCGGAAGAGGCGTTTCTAAGAAAATACCGGCGATGCGATTCCATCGGTGCCCTCGGAATTTGATTCCGAGCACCGGTTTAAAATCTAGAAAAACCCGCTCATTCGTTCACTGAACGTACCCGAGCCAAACTTTGGAAAATGATTCCGGGCACACCGGGCCTTGGAATCAGGTTCCGTCAGAAACTGCATTCTTGTAAAATTCCAAAAAAAATCAAGAAAAAAATTTCCTTGAAATTTATGGGTCTTTACATCACTCCCACCTCAGGGCTTTGCATCCCCATAAAGATACATCATAAGCTAGGGAAACAAATGTGGGTACTGAGCACGCATCTGAGCCTCCCACTACCAAGTGCTCTCCTGGAGGTTCCCGTGCTGCCATCTGATGCGCACTAGAGGAATCGACCGTCCACATAGGACTCGCTCTTGTCGATCCTCGATCTCCACTGGGACCTCCGTAAAAGTTGCCCCATCATCAACGTCTAGCTCCCTATGGTCAATGATGTGCATTGGGTCATGCACGTATCTCCTTAGCTGAGATACGTGGAAGACGTCATGCACCCGGTGCAACTGAGGTGGTAGAGCCAGGAGATAAGCCACCTCGCCAATCCTGCTGAGGACCGGGAATGGTCCGATTAAGTGTGGAGACAACTTTCCGCCTCAGCCAAATCTCTGTAATCCATGTCGAGGTCAGAAATGCAAGAAGACGTGGTCGCCATCCTCGAACTCTAGTGGCCTCCACCTCCTGTCAGTGTATGACTTCTGCCGGCTCTGAGCTGTCCTCATCCGCTCCTGGATAACCTTGACCTTCTCTGTCGTGGCCTGGACCATCTCTGGTCCCACATGTGCTAACTCCCCAGGGTCTGTCCAGCACAAAGGAGATCTGCAAGGTCTGCCGTACAACTCCTCGTATGGTGCCATCCCGATGGTGGAGTGGTAGCTATTGTTGTATGCGAACTCTACCAAGGGTAGGTTTTCCTCCCAGATGCGACCAAAGTTGAGGACACATGCGCGGAGCATTTCCTAGAGAGTCTGAATGGTCGTCTCCGTCTGACCGTCCGTCTGAGGGTGAAAGGCGGTGCTCGGACGTAGCTGCGTCCCGAACGCCTCCTGCAACCCCTTCCAAAGCCGGGATGTAAAGCGAGCATCTCGATCGGAGACGATAGATGATGGCACGTCGTGAAGCCATACAATCTCTTGAACATAGAGATGCCCCAAGATCTCCACTGAGCCCTGCTCTCTGATGGGTAAGAAGTGATCCGACTTGGTGAGTCGGTCGAAAATCACCCAAATGGAGTCGTGACCTCTGGAAGTGCGTGGAAGTATAGTCACGAAGTCCATAGATATCCCGTCCCACTTCCACTCTGGGACCTCCAAGGGTTGTACCAAGCCTGCTGGTACCTGATGCTCTTCCTTCACCTGCTGCCAGGTGAGGCATCGATAAACGAACTATGCCACAGCCTTCTTCATGTCTGGCCACCAGTGCTGTCGTCTGAGATCCTGGTACATCTTCGCCACTCCAGGATGTACCGCCAAAGGAGAAGTGTGAAACTCTATCAGCACCCCCTCTCGTAAAGCGACTGGTACCAAAGTACATCCTCTGAAAAGGATGTCGTGCTCCGCTCCAAAGGAGAAGCCATTAGGTGCGTGTCCTGAGGATATCTGTGCACGCCGCGTCTCACAGTCAGCGTCCCCATGTTGTGCCTCTCTGACCCGTTTCTGTAGTGGAGGAGTGACTATGAGAGACTGAAGGAAGGTTGCTCCATCTCTATCCACGAAGGATATCTGTAAAGCGGCTAGCTGCTCTGTCACCTCCTCAAGTATCTGAATGCCCGTCCTTCTGCTGAGAGCATCGGCTACCACGTTCCCCTTCTCAGGAGTATAGACTATCTCAAAGTCATAGTCCTGGAGGAACTCGAGCCATCGCCGATGTCTCAGGTTTAGGTCCTTTTGCGAAAAGATATACCTGAGACTCTGATGGTCAGAAAAGACTGTAAAGGGCTCGCCCATAAAATAGTGTTGCCATGTCTTCAGAGCGAAAACCATTACTTCTAACTCCAGGTCATGGGTATCATAGTTTTGCTCATGCGGCCTCAACTGATGTGATCCATAGGCGATCATGGCCCGGTCCTGCATCAGGACACATCCGAGTCTAGTCCCTGATGCATCGCAGTAGACTACGTACCCTTCTCCTTCCTCAGCCAACCTCAAGATAGGTGCGCTGTTCAATATCTGTCTCAGCTCTGGGAAGTTCTACTGACATCTGTCTGACCACACAAAGGGTTTCCCCTTATTCGTCAAAGCTGAGAGTGGTGCCGCAACTCTGGAGAATTATGGAACAAATCTCCGATAGTATCCAGTTAGTCCCAAGAAACTCCGCAGCTCCGTCACGCTCTTGGGTGGCTCGCAAGCTAGCATTGCCTTGATCGTCATAGGATCCATCGAAACTCCTACCTCAGAGATGACGTGTCCCAAGAAGTGGACCTCAAGTATCCAGAACTGACACTTCGAGAGCTTTCCATAAATCTGGTGCTCTCATAGTGTGTCTAGTACAACCTACAAGTGGTAGGAGTGCTCCTCCCCAGTCGTCGAGTAAATCAAAATGTCTTCTATGAAGACTACGACAAATCGATCGAGGTATGACTGAAAGATCCTGTTCATGAGGCCCATGAACACTATTGGAGCATTGGTTACACCGAAAGGCATAACCAAGAACTCATAGTGGCCATGTCGACATCTGAAGGCCGTCTTCTGCACTTCCTCGTCCCGAACTCTGAGCTGATGATAGCCTGACCTGAGGTCTATCTTCGAGAACCATCGTGCTCTATTGAGATGATCGAAGAGGTCATCAATCCTCGGTAGCGGATACTTGTTCCTCACTGTCACCTGGTTCAGGCGACGATAGTCGACACACATTCGCAAGCTCCCGTCCGCCTTCTTGGCGAACAATATCGGGGAAGCCCAGGGTGAAACACTCAGTTGGATGAACCCCTTGTCCTGCAAGTCCTCCAACTATACCCGTAGCTCTCGAAGATCAGTGGGGGCCATCCGATATGCTGGAGTCGATATCGGGGCTGTCCAGGGGTACAGGTCAATATGAAAGTCTACCTCTCTGCGAGAAGGTAGCCCTGGAACGTCGTTGGGAAAGACGTCCACATACTGATCCACCACTACAGGAAAACTATGACTTCGCACGTCAACTGCTCCTAGGATGAGGCTAGCAACTGATGAGTGATGGGTTGTCCTCTCCTCTGCGGAAGTCCATCCTATGCTGTGAAGGCTCCCTTCTCGCCGGTGAAGGTGAACCTGCTCCCGTCGGTGCGTACACATCGCACCCTGCGCCTAATACAGCCAATCTGTGCATGGACTGTAGATAACCAATCCATGCCCAAGATGACATCGTAAGGCCGCGATACCGCTACAAGAAGATCCTAGCCGAAGCTCTCGCCTCCTATAGTAAGCTCACACTGCCGGCACCAATGCGTAATCATCGAGTCTGCTCCCGTAGGAGACTCTAGCCATAAGGATCGAGCCAACGGCTCCATCGGAATCTCCGAGCTCCAAACAAGGGCAACAGATATGAAAGAGTGACTCGCTCCTGTATCTATAAGAACTACAGCAAGGTTGGAATAGATACAGATCATACCTCGAATCATCTCAGGCGTGCCGTGGTCGTAGGCCTCCACTGCATTGAGTTGTTCCTGTCTCTGCCCGCCAGCTCCCTGTGGTCAGGGTGGACCTCCTGGTAGTGGTGGTGGTAGAGCCTCAAAGGGTCGCCCACCACCTGCTGCTCGGCCAGCTCCTCTGCCTTGTCCGCCTCCTCCCTGCAGACCACCACGATTGACCCTCTGCCTCTAACTAGGTGGCCCCTCAGCATTCTGATGCTTCTCGGCACGGTGGGTCGGGAAGTCACGAGCCATGTGGCCCTACCCGTCGCATGTGTAGCACTGCCTGCCTCTCGAAAGACTAGCTCCACGCTGTGTGCCCGGCACTGCTAAGCCAGTGTCCCGAGGTCGTCTGCGTGAGGGTCTGGTTTTCCTGGACCCCTGAGTCATCCATCGACTGCTTGCTGCAGAAGACTCTGCTACGTGCCGCCCCACGGTAGGTCTCGCCACTGGAGAAGTCTCAGCAAGAAAGATCTCGATCAAAAGGGCTCGCTCCAGTACTCCTGCCTGAGTCGGAATGCTGAGGGAGATCAGTGAGGCCCTAATCTCGTGTCTCAATCCCTGCTCAAAGGTCTGATCCTGGAGTAATGGGTCCCGTACCATGTCAGTCGAGTAGCGCGATAGATCGGTAAATCTCTCCGAGTACTGGGCGACCGTCATGATGCCCTGCCGCAGCTGAAGAAGCTCCTGGATACGCACCGCACGGAGGGTGGCTGGGACGAACTCCGAGTGGAAGAGGCTCTCAAAGTTTGTCCAGAGAAGAGATGCCTCATCATGCACCTGGAGCATCAAGCTCCACCATCGGCCCGCTGCTGCGTGCAGTAGGCTCGCTGCGAGGATCACCATGAGGTCTGCTGGTGTCCTCACTAGCCTAAAAACTCGTACAACTGCCTCCAGCCAGTCCTTGGCTGCCTGGGGGTCCATCTCCCAACGGAACCTAGGTAGTCACTGGCGCTGTAACTCATGTAGTGCAGTAAGGCGACATACATCATCAGCAGCTGGGGCTGGAAGCATCGGTGGCTCAGCGGGTATAGGTACTGTCGGTGCCTCTGCTGTCAAAGGGCCCTGCACCGAGGCCTCGTCGCTCGACGGGGTGTCGTCACGCTCAACTCTCGGAACTCTAGCTGGCTGCCGTCGTTGGGCCATCCTGAAAAGGAAACAGGTGCGCCACGGTCAGAACAGTATACCTGGTGAGCTGATACAAAGTAATCACAAAGAAAACTTGAAACACACATGCAATCAATGTTTTCGTGCATTAAGTCGGAAATCAGAAGTCAGGGTCCTGGTGTACGGATACGTCGGCCGCCGCACCAACACTGGGCTCCCTGGACTGATAACCACACTCAATAAACTTTACACTATTACTCCACACAGAAGAAAGATCAGAGTCTGCGGTAGAACCGAACTCCTCTGATACCAATTTTTCACGACCCATCCTCGGGGCCCGTGCCGTGACTACCCCAAGCCCGCCTTCCATAGGCCAGGGGCTGGCGACTATCACCAAGGCGTAAATCCCGGTAAAAGGTAAGGCATTGCCTTTTTAAAGTAAACAAGCACCACAGAGTAAGCAAGCGGAAAAAGTAAACACTAAGCAAAATCTGGTACAACATTAAGTGCGGAAAAGTCAAGGGGGCCGAAAATACAAGTCCAACTGTAAAGTACAACTGAAAGGGGAAAAACAGCAACTGAAAAGTAAAGCCGCAATGTCGAGCCATCCACTAGAAGTCCCACCTAAATGGTGGGTACAGATAGCATCCACTGCTCCTCGGGTCCAGCCGACCGCTCCGAGTACGTCCCACCCAGTGGTCCACCTCCAGGTACCGTCCTGCTCCGCAAGCCTCCACCACGATCAGTGTTGTTCGTCGTCTGCAACCAACATAACTTAGTGCGGGCATAGCCCATGCAGGGGTGAGTATAAGCTACTCAGTAGGGACCCCAAGACCCTTGAAGGTCTCCCCGAATCCACAAATGATAAACCACAAAGGAAAGATACAATCACGATGTAACATCCGACATGGCTTAGGTATATGCCCATACATATACCTAAGTCATCAATTCTCGCTCGGCTCCATCATCTGAGCTCAATTACAACCCAATCCACACAGGAAAGCCAAACGTAAATCCACACAGGATAGCACAACACAATCTACAAAGGAAAGCAAAACGTAAATCCACACAGGATAGCACAACACAATCCACAAAGGAAAGAAAAATAGGGTTTTAGCTCACAGAGGTATACTTCTTCGAATGACGATAGAGATGATCACTGATCCATCTAAGTCATCGGACCCACAAAGGATCGATTGGTACTAACCCCCACAATGAGACACAAAGGATCTGACCCACAAAGGATCGATAGGTAACTAACCCCCGCAAAGACCCACACAGGATCGGGCCCACACTGGACCTGTAGGCGCTGGCCCACACAGGACCGCTGAGCGCTGACCCACACAAGATCAGACCCACATAGGATCGGTAGCACTGACCCACAAAGGATCGCTGAGTGCTGTAGTCGTCGTCGTCGAATCCACTGAGGATCTCTGCACAGTCGTCGTCGTCACAGTAGCAGTCACAGCCACCTCTAGGGTTCCCGCAAACAGCAAGCTCGTTCGGGAGGGTCCGCTCCACGAGCCGAGAGGCTGATACATCAACTGACACATAGTCCAGAGTTGAAGTATCCAAAAGTTCCGTATTGTCAACAGGAACTCAACGTCGCAGAAGGCGCGTCAATCAGACGTCCGGTCTGAGAGTTATTGGCCTTTTCGTCCCAGGGTCCCGGTTGGTTTTTTAGGCAAAACCAACCCAACCATACTCCACCTGCGTCCAAACCTCGGGCGGAGTAATCCAAAAGATCCGTCTCACTTAGAGGAATTCATCAAAGTTGACATCACGTCAATCGGACGTCCAAAGCTCAAGATATGAGTGTTTCCGCTCCAAGGGCCCGGTTGGTTTCGTGTACGAACCAACCCGGCCGAATTCAAAGTATTCCTAAACCTTGAGTTTGATATACCAAAACGACCGTCTCGATCCAAGGATCACATCACCGCTGATGGCGCATAGTTCGGAGGCCCGTAGATCAAGTTATGAGAAAAAGATCGGAAAGGTCCGGAAACGGGGGGTCTCGCCTCGAATCGTCCCGGCCCGACCCCCCTGGGTCGGCCCGAACCGGGTCGACCCGACCCTAGTCCGGGTCGGACCCAGTTGGGCGTGACCCGGCCCGGCCTGGGCGTGACCCGGCCCGGCGGGTTGGCCCAGCTCGGCTCGGCCGAGCGGAGGAACCGCGGGGGCACCTCGCGGGATGAGGTGTCGCGGCCCCGCGTGGGGCCGCGCTTGGTCAGCGGACGCGGCTTTGCCGTGTCCCGTGTGTCACCGGACCCGCACGGTCGAGGGTCTATTTGGCCGTCGCTGCGGCGGCTTCACCTACGGCGGCTACATCCGGCAGCGCGCCGGGGCGCCGCCGCGCCGGCGACCCGCGCCGCCGGTGGATTCTGCGGGCCACCTGAGTTTCTCAGGTGGTCTGATTCCACTTCCGTCTGTGCCGTAGCTCCTCCTGGGTCCCATACATCACTGCATGGCCCTCAAATCGCCATTGCGGCTCCGTTTTTCATCTTCCGCCATTTCACGCACCAAGAACAAAAAAGTGCGGTGGGTTCGGACTTGTTCGTTAGTCCGCACCCACCGACTTAGCGGTTTTAAAATATTACACATCAAAAGTTTAACAAACGTCGCGGTTATAAATCACAAAGATTTTTATCAATCAAATCTCTACCTCGTCGAAGTCGTCGAACGTGCGTTCTTCGCGGAATTGATCGTCACGGAAGGAGAGGATAGTCGCATCGCGGAAGGGCATCACGTCGTCGCGGTATACGGCGTTGCGTCAACGAACTCTGAGGATCAAGAACATACTGATTTAGTTATAACAATTAAATCCATGTTGTTGTTATAAACCACAAAGAATTAAAAGGTCCACAATCTCTCACCTCAACGGATGATCGAAGATTTATCGCGGATGAAGGAACGTTGCAGAAGAACGTCGCGGGAGGAGAATCGTCGGCGTCGCGGTACTTGGCGTCGCGTCGTCGATCTCCGAGGTCTTGAAGTTCTTCGTCTCCCTTATTCGAAGGCCGGCATTCTTCGTGTTCTTCGCATTCTTCGTGAAGGAGGTTGAATGACTTAAGATTTCTGTCAAATCCTCTCAACTAACAACACTCAAAAAGAAAAGTGTTGGTCTTATTTTATTACATGCCAACAAAAGAAAACAAACTAAGTAACGACCCATTAATTCATAGAATTAATTACAACGAATAAACCGCCCAATTAATATGAGTGTTTAATTGTTTAAGAAAATGCCCCAGTTTACTTTTATTTAATGGGGGTTTCCGCAGGTGCATTACTTAGCGGAAAAGAAACGGCGGGGCTCATGCGGGCCCCACCTCACAAATATCCTACCAAGAGCGTAGGATATTTTGGATTGCACCCTATCTGCTTCAACTTAGTTTAAGTGTCTTTAAGTGGCTTTTAAGTGGCTTTAAGTGAAATAAAAATAAAGTTGTCGCACCACTTTATTTTATTTCTTAACTTAACCCAAAAATTTAAAAACCAAACCCGAGCAAACGCAACTCTGGAAGAGGCGTTTCTAAGCAAATACCGGTGCAGCGATTCCATCGGTGCCCTCGGAATTCGATTCCGAGCACCGATTTAAATGTTAGAAAAACCTGCTCGTTCATTCACTAAACATACCCGATCCAAACATCGGTAAATGATTCCGGGCACACCGGGCCTCAGAATCAGGTGCCGTCAGAAACTGCATTCTTGTAAAATTCCAAAGAAAATTAAAAAAACAATTCCTTTGAAATTTATGGGTCTTTAAAATTATATTGGAAAATAAAATATAATAAAGGGTGAACTCAAATTCTCATTAAGGGTAATCATGGGTGATGCATAAGTGTAACACGAACATAAGGGTATAGGAAGTTGATCATAACATTTGGAAATCATACCCTACATATAAAAGATCATAATATTGAGTCAAGAAATACATAATGGTATTTAAAAAGACATAAATCATAAGGGTATCCAAAAATACGAGACATGAAAGCATAACATTATAATTGGATATGGAATTTATAAAATACACATAGAAATAGATAGTAATTTACATATTAGTTAGGGTTCACTACATAGACCATCATAGTTGACAAAGTCCTTTACAGAAGTAGGTTCACTCCATGTATAATTAAAACAATATTTATGTGTACCATAAGATTATAAACATTAATCATAACACAAAACACCAAATTAAAAGTGAATCATAAACATTTCATCATATAATAACCATTTTAAAAGAGATAGGATTCATAATCATTTCATCATAGAATATCCCATGAAAGGAAATGGGTTTAATAGGAATTTCCTCATAGTATTACTCTTGTATAGAAAATGGGTTTCATAAATATCAATCCGTTAAAACATAAACCATTCAAAGAATTAATTTGAATGGTAGCCTTGGAAAATAACCCCAATATAACATATAGAACATCAATAGATTTCATCATAGATATAAAATTATTTTTAATGATCATTTAAAACATTTTTTTAGGAAATAACCTTTTCAATTTGAATATGAATTATTAAAAAATAAAACATTTAAAAAATAATTTTCCATGAAAATATCATTTAGAACATATAATGTTTGATTTGAAGCAATGATCAGGCATGGAGGTGGAGAATTCTGTTCATGCCATACTTGGTAAAATGAAGATTCCTTTTATATTTAAGAAAACTAAAAATGATAATTTTTTTGGAAAACAAAATGATTATTACTTGTTAAAAAATTATGAATTTAAACGTGATTAATTTTTTTTCAATATAATTTTATAATAGGAAAAAAATTTAAATCACTTTTAGAAAACATTGATTTTGATGAAAATATCTTTCCAGCAAAAAATATAAAGAAAGTCAGGATTTAATAAAAAAATTATAAATTATCTTAAGTACTAGTGAGTGAAAAATTGTAATATTTCTTGAAAATATCATTAAAAAATATATTATAATAAATTAGAAAAATTTATTTTGCGATGGGAACATAATCATAATCAATATTAAGGAATGATGAGATTGTAACATAAAATCATTACCACTCCGGTAACATTGAATCATAATCCACCTGAAGTAATAACATAATATGTTACCAAAAATAACTTGAGAATAAATAATTTCATGATATTATATTTCAATTGGGTTTTATATACACCATGTAATTGAATATATGTATATAACATGTAATTTTTTTCAAAGAAGTCAAATTGAGACAAAACCCCTTATCGTAAGTCATGAATTCCATCATACATGTTCAAACATCACTTATAATAAATATATGTTTATTATAAATATATTTAAGAAAAATAAATACATATATCAAACAATATTTAATTTTTATAACCTTTTATTAAACATTTTTTAGCAATTCCATTTTAGAGTTAAGTTTCGGGTAATAACCACTTTGTATTTATTTATGTTTTTACATATTATTTTTGATACTCATACATAGAGAATGATTTCAAAATAACCAAAATTTTAACCCTAATTTAACTATCATATATATTATTATATATATATATATATTTATTGTGATCCATAATATTTAATTATTGGAAATTAAATACATCATTCATGGAGATGGTAGGTTGTATGTATGCATGAAAACTAGTTTCACTGCCTTGATGGATGACAAGGAAGAATCATAAATGATATATTAACATTAAAGAAAATTTTGATGTCATTTATATCACATATTTTCATTAATAAAATAATTATTCCATTCCATGTATATCGTGGGTTAATCATATCACTTTGCGAGGCAGTAGTCTGCCATACACACTAGCGATGTTATCATATTGCAAAAAATGGAATTCATGATTGTATGCATGATATAAAAATTACAGATTAAAAGTAGAATAAAAAATATTATAAAAATAAAAAATGTCATATATAAACAATTAACCCATAATTATTACCATCCTTGAGATGTGTAATGGAAAAAAACCACCTATGTTCACTAGGTGGTTGTCTGTGTTGCACGTGAATGATGATTTTGTAACCCATTTGATAGAAGTGGAGATTGTTTTAGATTATTCTATTAATTAAAAAACATCTATTAATATATATGAAACTGATTTTATTATATAAAAAGGATAGACAAAATAGATGGGTGGAGGAGGAATTAAAACAAAAACACTCATTGATGAATGTTACAAATTCTTTGGGTATTATCATTAGCATTGCAAAAAAATCCTTATTATGAAGAATTTATATACAAAATAATGATTATTGGATTAATAAAGGGAATTTGGGAGGTTATATTGGAATATATTTTTGAAAAAAGGTATTTTTGTGGTGTGATAAAGAGAGGATAGGTGTGGGTCTTTTATAATTGAGGAGGGAGGCATTTTTTTAAATACCCAAAAGTATCCACTATTAGGAGGTCTATCATACCTGATGTGCCTAAAAATTGATAAATAATGGAGTATAGGTGTTATTGTTTCAAGAAACACATCCACTATACAAATGGTAAAACATTTTGATCAGGTTATTCCTTAGTATTTTATTTTAATCAATTTTATCCGTATATATTTTTACAAAGGTAAATTGTATATTTTTATTTACAATGTAATTCATCATTTAATAATAAGAAATAGAAGAAAGTTATTAGATAATTTTATCTACTAATAATAAAAATGAAATCAAATTGGTGAAATAAAAATCATTTGGGTGTGAAAAATTAATTTTAACACAAACACATGTAATGGGAAAAACCTTGTTTTAACGTTAATCACAATAATTATGATTAAACATATTCACTAATTTTTATGAGAAATAATTTAATTTGAACTTATTATAAAACTTATTTTTTTCTAAATGAAAATATTTAATCTATTTTCCATATAACATTCACAAAAGAGACAAATTTTAATTTAAGATAATTCTCATACATGCGACGAGAAAGAGAGGTTTTAAAGGGAAAAATTCTAAAGAATGAAATATTTTTAAATAAAAAAATATGAATTTAATTTAAATGTCATAAATTAAATTAATATACATTTATATATAATAATTTAAAATATTAATTTAAAAAAAATTTACAATATAATATCACATTAAAATTAATTGAAAAGAAAAGGATGTTTTCAGTTAAATCATGTATTATTACTATTCATCCAAAAAATGAAACGTTTCATATAAATTCCAAAAACTCCACCCTAACAGAATTTTGATATATATATTTCAAAAAATATTTTTTCACCAAATTAAATTTCATAAATTTCTAAATATAAAATTTATTATTAATAATAAAATATATAAAAATGATTTTTTTGAGAAAATTGTATTTTCAAAACATATAAAGACTTTTCCCAAATTTAAGTACTTTTTACATAAAACAAGTATTAATAATATATAAAAACTATTTATTTTTTATTTATATTAACACTTTTAATGGATATGTTAAAATATTTGTGTTTATCTAATTATAATAATTTAAAATTGTGGTTCTTTAGAAACTCAATGTGGCGTGTAACACAAGATAAACCTGGTGTTGCATGAAATTAAAGATTAAATTTGTGTTTTGTATAAAAATAATATTATTTTGGGGATTCATATAATTAAATACAAAAAATAAATTAATTTTTCATAGAAGTTGATAAAAACTTAGGGTGGTACAATTATCATTTTAAATAAATTTCAGATTAAACATGATAAGATATAGTGTGTCCAATAAAACAATAGAACTTACATTTCTTCAATGGAAAATTTATATTTTTATATCCACTCCACATGTCACTAGTTTATAAATAATTTATTTGTTATTGATATGTTCTCAATGGTTACTAATTTTTCCATTTACCTACTTCCATATGTTCTTCATTCTTATAGACATTGTCTTTTATTTTTCACCGTCTAATAAAATACTATTTTACCTATATAATTTGGAATCTATGCGCTTATAATTTCTTCCAGTGTTATTATACCTCGTCAAACCCTTTCATTTAAAAATTTTTCATAAATTTACCAAACCAGAACTTCTTATTTGAATCATCAACTTTAATCTCATGTTCCACCATTATTCTCAAATAAATTAATTCTTTATCAATAGTATAAATATTCTTAACTTTATAATTGATGAAAAAATTAAGGTTATCAATTATCTTAATTTTTTCCTAAATATTCAATCTATAATTCATACCATCATCATATTTTACTGTTAATTTGTTATACACGTTCAATAATTTCCATAGATGGTCAAATTCAACATCATGATCATCAACATATCTTAACGACTCCTTTTGAAAACCTTAAATTTTCTTATTCATCTATCTTTATAAATAAATATATCTCTAGTGTCCTTCCATCAAGGTCTACAACTCCCTATGGAAGATTATTTCATTCTTATTTTGTTTTATATTTCTCCAATAAATCAATCCAAACCTCCTCCACATATATGATATACTTATTTTTATTTCCTTTCAATGAATATTCTCCAATATCTACTCCATCAATTCTAATAATCCACTTTATTTGAAACATGTTACAATTTTAATTTATATATTGAAGTTTATTCTAAATAAAGTCTTCTTATTTTGTTTTGGTGAGAACTCATAATCAATAATTTATTTATCAAAATTTATTGTACACCTATGAATGTTGTGTCTAACCATTACAAAATTCAAACAATAGAGTGGTTTCATTCCTTAATATTTCCTCTACAATTTTAAACACCCTTGAAATAAGCGATCAAAAATCATCAATTACATAATCTATAATTTTATCCTCATAGAATTATTTCTTCTAAATGTCTTAGAATATTATCTCCTAACATTAATATTCTAAATGGTTTTATGGATATTCCCCCATTTCATGAAATACATATTCTTTATGCAAGTCTCCAAGAGAAACCTCATGATTATTCATCTCCTAAATAGTTGAAATGTTCAGATTGTATATATGAGGTAGTCTTCTGATAAAATTGATCCCAATTTTTGATTCATTTATCTCCTAACCAAGTCCTTAAAAGGAACTAATAACATTCTTAATGTTATTAAAAAAATATTATACCTTTTTTTGTTCACATTCATACCATAAAACATGTTCTATAATAATTTAATCATTTCCTACATCACTTTTGTGTTGAATTCAATGATATAAACATGTTTATCCAAAATAAATTTGGTTGTTGAGTATTAAATCACCTTTATATATATCATACTAAAATTCTCAACTAATAAGGCATGATGGACCTTAATATTATCATTCTGTAATCTTTTATAAGCTTCCATCAAAGACGGTACCATTTTATCAATTATTTGTATCCCATGTAGTACAATAGAATATACCTCAATAAATAGAGATAGTAGATATGATATCATCATTTTATTCCATGTTTGATAATTTTATCCATAAAATAAGGGTACTCTCTTTTCATTTTCAATGTTCTTCATAACTACAGAAATATATCAACAAAATCATGAAAAATAACTAGTGGAATTTATACCAATTTTTTTACTCTGGCCCCATTATACATCATAATATTGGTAGAATTAGGATGAAAAAAACTATATTTATTTTTATAAAATTTAATTTTATCTTTCTATTGGAAAAAATAACACGAATCATATTTTTAATTGAAAAAAAATATAGGAAAACCAAGGGAATGAGTGAAAAAAATTACATGGATCACCTATACAAGGATTCTACAATGAATACATATCAATGATGAAAAGATATGATAATCAACCAATAATTCAAAAGTATGTGATTAAAACAATTGAAAGATCTCACCACTTCACCAAGGACCATAGACATCTTTGACTTCTTCGATTAACTTATTTCAATAGATATATACAATTAAGAATATATTTTTGGATACTCTTGGTAAGCTCCTCCATGTGATCTGGTATGACCAAAATAATATTCTTTATAATAAATGCTCATACAAGATTAGTGCAGGTCAGGTGCAGATTTTTATTTCCATTCATGATGTTGCCTCGATTCAGCAATCCTATTGTGACGACACCATGGGAGACTTTGGTATCCAACATCTTCATCGGATTCTTGGTCTTTATCGTCTGCCGAGATGCACCATTGAGGTATTCTGGTAGGACCTGCTTCCATGACGGATCAAAGTGAATGTCTATGGTGCATCCAAAGGTAACCCGTGACCTGATGGATGTGGATCCATTTTTAGAGTCCATCATGGCCAATGTCTCAGATGTTTGTTTGGCGTATGTGGTATGACCACATCTCTTGAAGCGGAAATGATGGGAGTAATTCATGCTATGGACATTGCTCAACTAAATGGTTGGTACAATATTTGGATTGAAAGTGATTCAACCACTATTGTCTAGGCTATTTGGACAGGTGTGGTGCATCTTTCTTGGTTTCTTACTTCCCATTGGATGAATTTTCTTGCTTTTCATTCGAAGATCAACTACATTATTATTCATGTTTTCCATGAAGCGAATATGGTTGCAGATGGTCTTTCTAATAAGGGAGTCAATCAGGTAATTACATGGTAGGATGACTTGCCTAGAGATTTCATTCCTCTTTTTGAGAAAGATTGTAATAAGATTCAATCTTTCAGACTCATGTAATCCTTTTATCATTTTAAAATAAATTGTGTCTTTTTTTAAAATAAATTCAGAACACCGGCTGGCCTTAAAAAATTTTGAATGAAATTCATCCCCAAATAATAGTGGTGTTTTATATAATGTTCTTATCTTCAAAACCATGTCTTTAATGATATATATAGAGAAATTTTTCTTTTTTAAACATTATCTACAATTAAATTTAGTTTGACCAAACATTGATAATTAATACTAGAAAAACAATATTTCCATTACAATAGATCCTCTTGTGTATGTTCATTAATTCCCCTCAGTTCACTATTCTATTTGATACCTTTTTTCTTGAATAACTGATATAATTATATGCAGAATACCATGAATTTTAAATAATTAATTTAAACTATAATTAACATTCAACATCCCCCATGGTGCATCTCAGTGGTAGAAATCCTTATGGGATCTCAATGAGGTCTTTGGTTTGAGTCTCACAGAGTACTTTTGGGTTTGTAGTGTAGGATTTTCTTGTCTTTCTTCACCCACCAAAACTATTTTAAATATATTAAATTCTAAATTATATAATAAAAAAATATCCATTGGGAGTTCATAAATCAGATATCATTCATTCTACTGAAATTTTGTAGTTAAGATGCCTAATTAACCACCAAATCTTCAATATATATTTATATCAAAAATATTGTTCAAAATTTTCTGGAATAAATGTATTCTGGTGAAACAGATACATTTGATTCATGATGATAAAATTTCTATTTAACTACTTTTTTACTACAATGTGTGTTGGAACATGGAGAATATCCTCATGATGCATTGAACAGTATGTTTTGATAGATATATGTCAACTATCCTACTACCCAAATCATAGACATTATTTCACAATCTTATTCTATGACCTAGTAGACTTCCTCTTCACCCTAATCATGGTGTTGTATACATCTCCTCATTGCAATGTCATATAAACTCCAAATAATAAAAACCAAATAGACACTCATAAAATTTTAGGGAATATTTTGAAAGTTGACATTTATAAATCTACAACATGAATGAAAATACTTCTAGATATATATAGGGAATATCGTTTTTCTCCATAATATAGAAAAATATTTCATACGAGTGATGAAACAACTATATTCTGTAGTTTGGTCTTCTAGATTGAAGAAAATTATAATGTGCCTACATCACACTTAAAAAATAACAATAGAAATATCAGTTCATTGTAATCTTAGGTTCCCCATAAACTGGAAATAAAACTCCTTTGGGGCCTACTGGTGGGATGTAAAGCCTTGTTCTGAGATTTGTATGTTTTGAGCAATGTAGTCTGTTTATAATAATTTCAATCAGTAAAATGTAGTTTGTATTAATGTAATGAATGTATGATTTTACCACCAAAGAAATAGTAGGTTTCCACCCACGATAGTAGGTCCATCAAAAGTATTTATCTACTAATGATTTAGCGATGGAGCACTGGGAGGTCTGCATGTTCTGCAAAGATGATGGGTCACCAGTTTGTTAACCATTAATAGGAGGTCATGTATCTTCATTTTGTTATCCAATAGATAAAATTTAACATGTTGTATTGGTTATTAGTAGTATTTAGGTGCATGGGGTCTTCATTCAATATTTTAAAAAGGGGGAAAATTCGATTTATCATTATTCATTCGTTGGAGGTAGGAGAAATTGGAGGGGATTATTTGATTTGTAATTTATTTTTCACCTATAATGAGTTGGTTATAATAAAATCAGGTTGGGTAGTGGGTCCTTATATGGATTTAGGATTAATGTTTGAATCATGTTAAATTATCTTGTTTTCAATTATTAGCTTTATGTACTTTTTTTTATTTTTCAATTATATGTTATCTCATTGGATGTTTTGGTAATTTGTTTTTTAGTACAGAGGTGTGTGTGTGTGAGGATGATTGTTTGTGGTATGTATTATATAGTGAATGCCTACTTTTGGTACAGTAATTAAATGGATGAATCAAACTTATAGATATTTATTTTTCATTCATGAAAATATATTTTTTCAAATTCTAGTGGGCATGTGAATTTCATTTTTCGGGGGGCATTCAGTACTATGGGTGATTGGTATTTCATTATATTTTTTATTCCCCAATAAATTTTATCAGAGGATTGGTTCTAAATATTACTATTTTAAAAAACACTAGCATTACATACAAGGAATCTAACAATGTAATGATAAATATTGATACATTTTATGTACTAGATATTGGATTCTGGTGAATGATAATTGAAGGCTATCAGATTCTTAAAGACTTAGAGGTAACCTTATTTGGTGTAAATCTAGCATTTTGAGAAGGATGAATGGGGGTTATTGGAAATAAAATAATTAAAAATATTGTGAATATATTAATAAATTAATGTTCTATTCAACTTTATGGGGTATAAGACAACATTATATGTTCTTGAAGGAATTAGTGGACATGTTTAATAAACGGAAAGTCCGGAACAAGGTTTTCATATGGCGATGATTATTTGGATTAATGTTGTAAAAAGGTAGACCAAAGGAAGATCGTGTTAATTGGATAAACATGATTTGTGGGTTGATCATATTATAAAATGTTACTTTTTAATGATGTATGGGTGTACCTACTCTTATTTTCACTTTTGGAGAGCTGGAAAGAAATAATTACAACATTTATAGAATCTAATGAAAAAAATCAAACCGATGTTTGGTGATATCATCAATATGGTACTCAGTGATGATCATAAATGAAAGGATGTTTAGTAACATTTAAGTATTGTTCTGAATAAAAATTTAAATGGGTTTATCATCCTATACAAATAATGGTTATTAGATAAATCCATCGATAAATAAATATAAATAATGTAAATATGAGAAAAACCCATGGCAAGTCATATAGTCATTATTCAATCTATTGGAATAAGAAGAACAATGGAAATATCAATAATGACAATGAAATTTTAAAGGAGTGCACCAAAATCACATCAACCATAATAATTTGCGATTCCAATAATGAAATTGAACTACATAATGACTAGTTTCTATGTGATAACACACCGATATAATCATGGGTGATTGACTCGGATGAGTATTTCCTCTAAACTAGTGATTAAAGCTTCAAATTAAACTATATATATAGGTTTTTTGGGAAATTATATCTGGTACATGGTGAATCCACGAATTTTTCTAGAACAGGAGATGACAAAATATGAATAAATAAGGGAACATTCATGAAACTATTGAGAGTTTTTCACATCTCCAGCATTATTAGAAACAATTTTTTTGAAATTCAATGATACTGGATACAGTAGTATATTTTTTAATGTGGTGTCGTAAGATACTTGAGGATCCATGTTTATTGAAAATGGTTCAATGGATGGGATCATTTACATGTATAGAAATTTTTACGGCAATGCAGTGATCATAAGATTAAATTATTATGATTTGGATGTATGGAATTGTAGGTATGGTAACCTCAGTGATTAGGAGTTGAATGTTGTTGGAGGATAAGTTAATATTGAATATAGATCACATGTTACTAGGAAAGTATGGATTTTTTTTACTGGGAAATAAGATTTTATGTCTTTCAACATAGATAATTAGAATCCTAGGGACCACAATTTGGAGCATGTACACTCAGATGTTTAAGAAGCAACCCCTTTTCAATTTTATAGTGGTAGAGTTTTGTTTCTTACATTTATTTATTATGTTACATGTAATGTATGGATTTATTTACCAATGCACACATATGATTTATTTATTTTGATTGTTCGGTGGAAATAATATTCAGAAAGAGAATGAAAATGGAAGTTGAAGTTCAATTGAAATGATAATCATGGTTAATATAGTAAATAAAACTTCAAGAATTTATACAAGTAGGAATCTATAATACATGATAAGTCAGATCTCAAGGAACCAAAATAGAGTGGATTGTCTAAAAATATTAATTATAATTACATAGAATGCTAAAAATATGTTTTTTACTTGAGAATTACTAAGGTTATTTGGGAACATACGCTTAACGTGATGGCTTATCTCACAAATAGAAGTCCAACATCTGTTTTTGGGTATGAACTTCTAGAGGATTTTTGTTTTCTAGATATATACCAAAAGTTTAGTATCTTAATCTCTTTTATCATTTATCATATATAAATTTAAATTTCATTGACAATGATAAAATTGAATCACAATCCAAAAAATGTTTTTATTAGTTACGCTGATAAAATGATTGGATATCATATTTGGTTTGGTGAAATAAAATAAATCATTAAAAATAAAGATGTTGTCTCTAATGAGAAGGTCCTATAAAATAATGATAATATTTTTTGACAAAACATTTAAATGAGAATCAACTCTTGCTATACAAGTTGAATAGAGTACCTGTGGTCTTCAAAAATTTGAGAACTCATATATATGTGATCAAAGAACCAGAAGATTAAAAAATAGTCTATCTAGAGTTCATGAAATTTAAAGAGTAGCTAATTTTTTATTGGGTTTATTGTATGTACATACTTATGAAGACCAAGTACTAATAAAACCAAGAAATTCATCCCAACTGATTGAAATTAGGGGGTAAGACAAAATTATTAGACTATTATAAACGATTTTGCATGGTTTGAACTCTCAACACCCATGGGATTTAGGAGAACCTAAAAATATGGAGGATGTAGCTTCATTTACTTACTCCAAGAAATTATAATCACTCATTAATTAATAAATGGTTTATTTAAACACAAAAGAAATATGGGTATGTCTAAAAACCCATATATTATGAGGAACTTTATAATATATTGGTTTATCAAATCTAGGAAGAGGTTAATTAAAAGAAGATATACAAAGCATATTTGGTAATGAAGGGGTTTAAATAGACGGAAGATGTTTATTTTATGAAATATTATAACTAGTAGTTAAAAATTATATTTTCATAATATTTATATGCATTAGTTCATTAGAATTATGTATCTATAGTAGATGGATGTCAAAACCATGTTCCTTAATTTTTATTAGGAGGAGGATATTTATGTGGGAAAAAAATAATGTCCACTAGATGTTTGGAATCAAATTTTTCATGTAAAATGAACAAAAGATTCTATGGGATGAATTATAAAACACGATAGTGGAATAATAATTTTGATTCAATCATGTTAGGAAAAGGGTTAAATATGCATAATGTAGATAAAAAATATTGTTCAAATCATTGGAAACATTTATGTTTCATTATTTCACTCTTTTATGTGGATGACCTAATGATTTCTCATTCAGAAGTTCAAAAAATACAAAATATGACATGTGATTTTCGATAAAATTTCTGATCAATGGTCTTGGATAGGAAAGAAATGTTTTTGTGGTGAAGGTCAAGAGAGATCGGAAAACTAGGAAATTTATTCAATAACAAAATGATTATGTAAAAAATATTTTCAAAAGGTTTGGGATGAATTGATGTAATCTAGTATCATTACCCCTTACCTCTCACTTCATGTCTTCTAGGAAATATGAATGAAAAATTTGTATTGGGGCTATGTACATGGAAAAATTACCATATGCATCAGTGGAAAGAAGTTTCATTTATGCAATGGTTTTCACTCATTAGATTATTTCCCATGTAGTTGGTTTTGGGTTAGTATATAAAAAATCTGTAGAAAGTTCATGAGGAGTATGTGAAGTGGATCCTTCATTATTTGAAACTATCGGAAGACCAATATCTTTTATTTGGAGTGGAATATCCATTAAAATTATTTTTGGACTCAAAATTATTTGGAGAATCTGATTCTAAAAAGTGAAAAATATGAATCATGTTTATATAAGGAGGAACATTGGTTTGAAGGATGTCATATCTAAGGTGTTATGCACATGGCTATATATAATGTGTTTCATTATTATAAAACAACACCTAAATAAAGTTCCACTTAATAAAGAATCAATTAAAGGAAATACAGTTTGAGCCATAGAAGATAGACAGAAGACGAAATATATAGGAATATTAAAAAATGTTGAAGTTCAATAAATTATAAGGTTTCATTAATAATAACTAGGATTTTGGGGATAGAAGGGAAATTGTTGGTGTGTTTTTGATTTTTTCCATTGAATAAGTCTACAAGTGGTATTTTTTTTGATGTGAAGCCCTTTTCTAAGAATTAGAAGTTCAAAGAACTAGATGTTCATTCAATGTAATTCAAAATAGTGGTTGGTGTATGGGATCTATTTAAGGGTACAGAGAGTTACCCTCCCCATAAGTATGAGGTTTCCCCTCATGGTATTAGGTCTTTCAAATGTGTGCATATACTAATGGTTTTATGGTGGTTTTCTAAGAGATATGGATTTTTAAGAAAAGATGATCGGTTATTTGGCTTGTAAACATGTGCAGGTGATCATGTATCTTGATCCAAGTTTAAAATAGAGTGTGTTTGATTTGTTTAATAGTTTTCTTAGTATTTTATTATGCATGATACTTAGATCCAAGTTTAAAATATTGTTTTTCCTCCCATGAATTTAGGAAAAAAATGCAATGAATGTTAGGTTCTCTTATGGTCATTTAATTCTTTGTATAATTTTTTTCCTATTCCTCAATTTCAATTTTTACCTTTGAATATTTCAGTGCTTGTATATTTTGTACTAAGATGTGTGTGAAAGGAAAAAATTGTGAATAATATATGTTGAAGTGGCTAAAAAATAATTATATACATAGTTGAGGGATGATGTAGGCTTTTATAGATTCTGTTTTCCACTATAATGTTATAGAGTGTGAATTTTTTGTAGTTACATTGATCGTACTTATAGTTTTCTTTATATAGTACAAGCGATCAATATTTCAGGTAATTGTTATTTCACCAAAACCTACTAGTATCAGTGGGTATTCCTTCCTCGGACATTATGCTATTGTTTGTGGTTGAACATTGTGCCATGGTCATGTATTCTACCAAGCACCAAAATTCACTAGTTATTCCTCTTTAACTACCCAACTCAGTGTTTTTGTTGATCTTAGTGGCACCTCATAGTGGAACCATAATCCATTGGTTTTGTATAGTTAAAGCATTTTTTAAACTCTAAATACCACTATTACATGGCTAGTGGAATAGTTACAGGTATTTCCTTATCCATTGACCCTTAAATTGAATCCAATTGATCCTTAATCAGCATCTTTTATAATGAGTATTATAGAATGTTATTTGACTTCCACTATTTTTAGAACATAATTCTAAAAAAAATTATTTCATTCGCCATGGTTTCAACCTATATCTTCCACAATTTTATATTATCACTACAATTTAATTCTCCATTAATGTCCTTTATAATAATTTCAAACAACTTATAATGGATGACATGTATATTTTGAGAATAAATCTATTCAATATGTTCCTTCTGTTATTAAATGAACTTTCTTATTCATTACTCCACATCATGTGTTTAAATTCTTAATTTTTTTCCATTCCATGTTTTTTTAATTAACAATAATTTATGGAAAACTATTACAGTTTATTACTAGTTTTATGGAAAATGACTTTTTCTCATCCTCTTTGGAGGTTGTTTACACACTCTATAAAACATAACTTGTGAGGTTAAATTTAATACTTACACCTCCACACATTTCTTTTGATTTTTATTCATTTTGACTTATTATTTATGAAAATTTTTTATTTATTGAAATAATAACATATAAATATATTTAATTTCTTTTTCTCATCGAATCATTATGATATATGTTTTTGTTTTTAGAGATAATATTATATAACCCATTCAATTTTCATTGGTTTTTCTTATGATTGTGACTTATGAATTACATCATTTTTATAAAATCCTTATACATATATATAATATAATTTTATGGGTGGACCAAAAATAATATATCCCCTAGTGTATTGAGAAATTTTTATCATTTGATGATATACTATGTATGGTTCATGAGCAGTAAGCCTAGTACAATTTGTTAGGTTGTCTTGTAAGTGATCCTTGAATTATATTTATGATATCATGTTTGTCACGACCCGTCCTCGGGGCCCGTGTCGTGACCACCCCAAGCCCACCTTCCATAGGCCAGGGGGTGGCAACTAGAACCAAAGGCGTAAATCCCGATAACTGGGAAGGCATTGCCTTTATAAAATCAAACAAACACCACAGAGTACAAGCGGAAGTAAAACACTAAGTACAAAAGAAAGTTCTGAAATGTAAATGGTCCAGAATACAAACCCAACTGAATGTACAACTACAAGTCAACAAAAGTACAACAGAAAAAGACACCAGCTGGAAGAATGGAAGCGGCTCCTGGGTCCTCCTCCTCGGATCCTACCTGAAGGGTAGGTACAGATGGCGCAGATCCTGGATTGTCCACCACGGATTCTACCTGAAGGGTTGGTACAGATAGCCTCCACAACGCTCTCACCCGTAAACCACCTCTGTGTGTCATATCTTTGTAATGTCCACCTCCGGATACTGACTCGTCGTGTGGTCCACCTTCGGGTGCTGACTCATCATGTGGTCCACCTTTGGGTACCATCTAGTCCTCGAACACTCGGTCTCCGTCAGCACTTCCCATCGTCTGCAACCAACACAACGAGGTGCGGGCATAGCCCGTGCAGGGGTGAGTATAACGATACTGAGTAGGGACCCCGAGACCCTCAAGGTCTCACTAAAACCAACATGGATAACCACAAAGAATATCTCAACAGATAACCTATACTTAGGTATATGCCCATAAATATACTTAAGTTATCAAGTAACCCATCTCAATCATTAGGAAACACAAAGATTATGAAATCAACGGATAACCACTACCCAGGTATATGCCCATACATATACCTAAGTTATCAAGTGACCCATCTCAAACATGAGGTATACACAAAGATCATAGAAACAGCTCAAACCATGATTTTCATTATCGAAACTGTAACATATGAAGAGCCCCATCTCTAGAGTGTACAGTGATCCTGTCACGACTCTGAGGTACTGCTCACTAACCTAAAACTGCTGAGGTACTCCTCCTGTCGAGTACAACAGGTCAGCCAACCAAACACAGTAGTGCTTTCCGCTAGGGTATACCACCCAAACACAGTAGTGCACACCCCCTAATAGCCTGCAGAGGTACTCTTCAGACGAGTACCGTGGTTCTGCACTATCACACAGGTAGTGCTCCATCCTCCATGGGTCTGCACCCAAACAAAGTAGTGCTCCGTCCACTGGGCTAGTTGACTCACTCCAAGTCGAGTCGGTCAAGCAGTCGTCAGGTCTCAGTCGGCTACACGGTCTCCGTACTCCGCACGATCGTCTCTGGGAGGGTCCGCTCAACGAGCTACAGGTCGATACTCCAAGTATCTCAAAGTCCCACGAAAAATTATCTCAAAGTACCGCCTCATCATAGGGGTCTCAACGTAACAGACGGCGCGTCAATCGGACGCCCAGTCTGTCAGTTACCAGTATTTTTGTCCCAGGGGCCCGGTTGGTTTCGTGTGTGAACCAACCCGATCGTATCTCAACTGTACCCCGAACTCTCATAGGGCATGCTCATAGGGACCGTTTCTCAACGTGTTCACCAACGCCGCTGATGGTTCGTCAAACAGACGTCCGGTCTGAATGTTATCAGCTTTTCCGTTCTAGGGGCCCGGTTAGATACGTGTGCAATCCAACCCAGCCACTATCCAACTGCATCCAAACCTCAGGCGAAGTATGCCAAATGTTCCGTCTCATCAATAGGAATTCAACGAGATAGACAGCGCGTCAATCAGACGCCCGGTCTGTGAGTTATTGGCTTTTTCGTTTCAGGGGCCCGGTTGGTTTCGTGAGCAAACCAACCCGACTAAACTCTGACGGTATCCAAACCTCGAGCGGAGTAAGCCAAAAGTTCCGTCTTATCAAGAAGAATCCAACAAAGTCGAAGACACGTCAATCAGACGTCCGGAGCTCATGTTATAAGAATTTCCGCTCCGAGGGCCCGGTTGGTTTCGTATCCGAACCAACCCGGACGAACCCAAGTTCTCCAAAACCTTGAGTGTAATTTACCAAAACTACCGCCTCGATTCAAGGATCACATTGCAACTGACGGTGCGTCGATCGGAGGTCAATAGCCCATGTTAGGGGTGTTCGAACGGAAACAATCCGAAATGGGGGGTTTGGGCCCGGCCCAACCCCCCCCCCCCCCCCCTCCCAGGTCGGCCCGAACTGGGTCCGGGTCCGTCCCATCAGGGCACGGCCCAGTTCGGCCCGGCTGGCACGGCCCAGCCGCATGGCCCACCGCGGCTCGGCCGGCGTGGCCGCGCAGAAGCCGCGGAGCGGGGGGGGGGGGGGGGGGGTTGCGCGGCCCCTCGCCGTTGATTGATACCGGTGGTGGTTTGCGCCGCCGCCATTCCTCCAGAATACCGCGTGGCTCAGGAGACATGGCGGTAAGTTTCCTCCGGCGGTGTGATAGGGCGCCGCCGCCACCTCCTGGCGGCAGGACGGCTCCGGCCGCCGCCCCCGATCGCCGGCGACCCGCACCTCCAGGGTTTCCGCGGCCCAACAGAGTTGTTCCGGTGGTCCGTTTTCAAATCCTTCTGTGCCGGCGTTCATCTTGGGTCTCGAACTTTACTGCGGGAGCTTCAAAATTACCTTGCGGCCCCGTTTGTCGTCTCCCATCAAGCCGTGCTCAACATTCAACCAGCGGAGTCTTCGAATCCCCTCCGCGGCCCCAACTCCGGCCGGGGTTTCATTCGGCCTCAACGGCGCGGCGCGACGGCACCGCGCATCCTTGCCGTATTTCTCCATGATTCTGTGTGCTTCCGTTGCACCGCTCCGCCTTCGTTCGAGCCGCAACATAGTCAACAACAAGGGGGAGGAGGGTCGTCCGTGTTTGTGCGTTTTGACCTCCTCCCATTATAAAGATAGCAAACAGCCATCAAATAGAAGTTGACGTACAACAAGGAAATAATTCACGGGGAAAAATAATAAACCTCAACATCAACCTGCATGAACGAACGATCCCCGGATCAACCTGGAAATAGTTGTTCCGCACTCGTCGTTCTTTTATCAAAAGATAAGAGAGCACCAAATAAAATTCCGATACCTGATGTAATCGATGAATGAAGGTTTTTCGCGGAATTGAACGTCGCGGAAGAAGGCGTCGCAGAAGGAGAGGGTCGTTGGCGTCACGGTACACGGCGTCGCGTCGTCGATCTCCAAGTAAGGCATCTCTTACCATCGTCCTTCGTCGGAGGTCGGCGTTCTTCGACGGTGAAGGTGCGTTCTTCGCGTTCTTCCAGGAGGAAGAACGTCTTTCGGAACATAGAGCTTTCCTCCCCAAATCCTTTCTCACCATCAACTATCCTCCCACGAAATAAGTCTTAGTCTTATCTAATTAACCCACAAGCCAAAGGAATTAATTTGAAAATAAAATGAATCCATGAATTAATTACTTGAAAAACCTACAAAATTAATGTGTTGACATTATTTAAAAGGGGGGGTTTATTTTTGAGAGTTGCAAAATTAAGAGGGGAAAAGTTATGAATGTTATGGGAAGGTGAGGGGTTGTGCTCATCTGGGCCCCACCCAACCTTAATCCTTTCAAAGGTAGTTATCAACAAGTGGGTCCCACCCCTAACTCCCTTACATAGGTTATAACCACATAAGAGAGAGGAAAAGTGTTGTGACACAACACTTAATCCACTTAACAATAAAAGAAAATATAATTGTAAAACAATTATATTATTATCCCTCACTTTAATTAAAAAACTCATCCCGAGAAAATGAAACTCCAGAAAGGGGTCTTCTTAAGCAATTACTGGTACTGCGAGTTCATCGGTGCCCTCAGATTTCGATTCCGAGCGCTTGTTCAAAAGTTAGGAAAACCCGCTCATTCGTTCACTGAATGTACCTGAGCTAAACTTCGGAAAATGATTCCAGGCACACCGGGCCTCAGAATCAGGTGACGTCAGAAACTGTGTTCTTGTAAAATTCCAAAAAAAATTAAGAAAAAACATTTCCCTTGAATTTTACGAGTCCTTACAATGTTTTATATTCTTATATTTTTTTCATGATGTTGTGATACTTGGATATATAATTCTTTATTCCTTGAGTCCATGTTATGATATATTCCCCTCCTCTTTTAGGATATCTTGGTATTCCTATTGAATCTTATGTTTCAAATACATATTATTTCTTGATTGAGATTTATAGCTCACCATTTTCTATTATGAATTTCCCCATGTAATCTAATGAAGTTATTAATGTATCAATGGGAAATAGTATGACCTTATATATATTGAGAATAATATGTTAATGTTTGTTTTCAAGTTGATATAATATGTATTTAACCCACCAAAGAAATTTCTCGACTAGGTCTTTGGGTTATGTTTTAACGTATTTTATGTTAAAAACATGTAATAATAAGTGTATGGGACATAGGTTCTTCTAGGTTTCATGATATATTTTTTTTGATTTTGTAAATAGTTTGGTTTCACTTTTTATTTTTTTGATTATCTATTATTTGAATAATTTTATATTTCTTTAGAATATTAGATGTGGTATATTATCATAATGTTATAATGCTCTTATGTATAACATATATCAAAATATCCATATTTTCAGAATAAATTTATTGTAGTGTTTTATTTATTTCAAATATTTCACTAGCTGCAACAATATGATGTGTTGTGCCTTCATTTAAAAAAAATACAGTTTTTGTCACCATTGTTTTCTCCTAATAAAATTATTTGTTCCCTTAATGAAATATCTTTTGGTGAACAATATAATTCATAATTATAATAGTTAATTAACTCCAAAATATTATTTTTTTTTGAAAAAATGTATATTCATTCATGTAAAAATGTCTTAGAAATTTATTCTATAAAAATTAGGTGTCACCTCACTACTCCATACAAGGACACCATATTTACATTTTGTGTTAAAAAATATATAAACCTTCTTCTATGTTTCTATGTAAATAATAAATATTATTCACACTATCCATATCAATTTAAAGTAAAAAACCATATAATCCATTCTTCATATAGGTGCATTATTTTAACATGAATATTAGTGGTATGATATCTATCAAACATTTCTATTTGATTCAATTTTTTGTTCTTATTTTTTTTAAAAAAAATTACAATCATCCAAGGATTCCATCCATTTCTTGAATACAAACGATGTCAGTTTCCCTATGGTAATGTTATCTATTTTTCGTATGATGCGAATTTTGTATAAAGAAAATAAATAATTTTTTCTTCTTTATTTTCATTTTAAAAAATTAGTTATTTATTAAATATTTATAACATGGTTCCAAAACAACCATTATAATTGATAAATTCATCATATAAAATAATTGTCTTACTATATTTATCTTCTCATTTTAATATATTTGATTTATTTTGATATTTAATATTCTTATATTTGATGCATGATATGAAATATTAATTAATTTCATGAATATGACCATCCATTATGATGGTACGAAAACGAAGGAGGTGTAAAAAAATTATTTCGATGATTATAATGCATCATCATGAAATTTGGCCTAGTACAGTGAGGTATTATTTACATCCCTCATTTTCCCCTTATAGTTATGATTCGAGCCTTTTTAGTTCATATATAAATGTGTAATTTTAAATTTTTTATATCTTATGGCCTTGTGAAGACCAATTTTAGAATATATATTTCTTTTTAACATGAACATTTTATTAAACATCGAAGAAAGAAAATACAGAGTATGGACAAAATGTTTTTCTAAGAGAATGGAAGTTCCTAGTTCAATAATTATTATTTAAAAAAAAATTATTTGGGGACAACAATGAGGATTTTATATAGTATTTTTTAATAAATTAAACAAAACAAAAAATTGGTGACTATTATTTATGGTTGTAAATACCAACTCAAATACAATGGTAGGAATCACTAAGAATTGTTTTTTTTAATAACAATATTGATTTTTTTAAAATACTAAATATAGTTATATGGGATTTTATATATTTATTTAAAAAAATTTAATATTATTTTTTGATTAATCCTATTTATTAAAACAATAAATGTTAAAAAATCATTTCAATTTGAAAGCATGAATCCACATATATCATAAAGAATCATGGAAGGGAGATATTGTGCCACCGGCCTATATAATGGGAAGGGTACACAAAGGATTAAAACCCCACTTATTCCACTTTAGGAGAGATATAAGAATGTTTTTTGTAGTAATGATCCTGGAACAGTGGAGGGAGCCGCTATAGGCGGGCCCTCCCCAGTTCCACTGGGAGGATGAATATAGAGATGAAAAAAATAGTAGGTGCCTCTCACTGATAGTTGACCTCATCCAAGATCTACAAGGGCCTCTTCATGTAATCCTGGGATTTATCCATGTTGAGAGGCATGCAGATTAGTATCATGGTATTCTCTCCTTCCACAAACAAGATATTCTTTAATGGATTCCCACACTATGTTGATTCCATCATATGCATCTTCCTCGCATGTTATAGTGATTTAAACATTTCTAATTATTAGGAAGTGGTAGTTTGGGTGGCTTCATCTATGAGAGAATAATTTTTAGAGGAATCATTGAATATGGAATCTTCATGCACACCTCCGATAGTAGATGATATAGAGGAGTCAATGGATGAAGAGGGAGGGGTGTGAATATTTATAAATAAGACTAATGAATCAATGAGGGAGGCCGAACTGAATGAGTTCATAGGTAGTCAGTATATTTTGAATTTAATGTAATTGAGGAGTTGTTATTTGGGACATGATACCTATAGTTCTCTATGTTTTTGTATTTTAGGAACACTAAGTAAAAATAACCTGACTCCGACAGAGCTGGGGGTGTTACACTCTATTTAAATAGTTTTTCTAATTTATTATAATATATATATCAAAAAATCCAAAATAAAATGATTTAATTTAGAGGTAGAAAATGTAAAAACATATTCGTATCCTAAAATATATATATTTACTTCAACATATCCAAGGTATAGAATAATACACTTGCACTACATAATAAAAAACATAGGTTTATTCTATTGATATTAAACATTACAAAGATATGATATCTATACAAAAAATAAAATTTGTAATGGAAATGGGATGTACTAAAATTAATAAATTAAATAAATAGATTTTTAAATTCTACATGGTTTCCATTGCCTAGAAAATGTGTTTAGAGAACTATTTTCATCATTTGTTTTGACTGAACCAATACATGGTAGAAAGGAAATAGGTTGTATGGGACTCCGGTAGTGAAGTTACCATGTGTCTAGCTAGCGCATATCTAATAGAACTCTAAGATAATGTTAATGGTTTTTGATACAATTTTATTAGATTTTATGAGTCTTTATGCATCATACCTTAGAATATAGGATAAAATGTCTTAAATTCGCATTCATTTGTGCTGCGTGGTAGTTTCTTAAATTAATTCCCCAATTTTTGATAACTATTGTAGGTAGAATTGTGTTATTTTTTGTGTGAAGAAAAATTCCATGATATTTTGATATATTTATGTTCGAATTAGTTAGTTGATCCTAATCATGTAGTTTTGTTTATATATATATATATATATATATCTGTGTGAGTAACATGTAGTCTTGCTGGACCTTAGTTACTGATATGAGGATAAACATTGTTTTATGGGTATCATCATAGGGAAACCTTTATGTAATCCCACTAGATGGTGATGATCAACCCAAACTATTCTAAATGATTTCTTTTTGTTAAACAAGATCTCTTTCCATTGAAGACTTATGGGATTTTCAAATAACATGGTCCAAGTTTCTCTTACTAGGGAGGAAACCCTTGTTCCACTATCTTTTATGCTTGTGGGTGAAGCTGAGAACACTCCTACAAATGATTGATGAACAAATGATATAGTCCCTCCATAGTATGGTATCCTTCTTGTTCTAACCTATGGGTGAGGGGAACTAATTTCCATGAACGACTATTCCCAGGACATCCTAATACATCATCAACCATCCTATGAGATAATTTTTGTGTCACATGATTTGTAGGATTTTATAGACATTTCTATCACTGTATTTGTACTATTTGAGAAACCTATGGACTAGAAGGAGAAACTTCTAGCAAAATTTAAAAAGGGACCCAATTGGATATGGTGGATCCTGATGGGATAGGTTGGTAGGCAAGAGTGACTCACCTTGGAGACTTTAGAGAACCAATTATTTGGGGAGATCTATCCCAATTCTATAAATATGTACTAAGATAAAATGTTAGTTGATACACAGAATGGGTACATGGTGGTATCTACATAGTCCAGTCATATCACTGGTATTTTTTGTGCTTCATCACACTTGGCCATAAATCTGTCATAGAAGGCCACGATGTTGGAAGGATGAATTCATCCCAACATCAGAGTACATGTTTGGTGTTTCGAAGAAGTGATGTACATAAAAGATATATATAAGATATTGAATATTTAGAAGATCATGGTGTTGGATTATGTAGTTGAACAATGGAACCCCTAGATAAGTGAGATATAAAAGTCTAAATATTGATACCCATGTCAGTAAGGTGGACCTTTTGTTTTGGGATGCTTCATGATTTGAACTCCATAGTTTAGTGTGCTTAGTTTGGATTGGTGAACATGATTTGTTACCTTATTGAATGTTTCCAAGGGTGTGTTGGAATGAAAAAAAACACATCAAAATAACATGTGTGGGTTGGGGGATAGTATTTAGTATGAAAAGAGACCCTAGTGAATAATGTAATGTGGTGTGTTGTGATGGAAACAAAGTTATTGCAGGAGACGCAAAAGGCCAGATGATCAGGCTCATGGCCCATGTGTTTGGGTCATGAAAAAATATTTTATATCCAATATAGAACTAAAAATGTAGAGGCACTATCAGTGATTTTGGATTGGATCCTACATCAAGGGTGTTTTGATTTATAGTGGAGGAGACTGTAACACCCTGCAAAATTGGTTCATAAAATTGCTAAATGTTACAACCCATGTCAACAAGTCGGACCTTTATTTTAAAGAGCATGAACTCCAAATTTAATCATGCTTTGTCCAATGTAGTAATTTGTATGGGTGGTCTTTTCTGAAATCTCATAGGTTCTATCTGATTTAGGAGAAATCAAACCTTAAGAACATTTGTTGTCCTGTGCGGATATTCATTCGTGTTGAAATAGTGGGTTCCCTAGACCCATCTATGTTGTGATTTTTATTACCATATCGTGTATATAGTTATCTATACATGATGTCATCATACCATTATAGTGTATTATTTTCTGCATCCACTATAAAAAAATTAATGTCTGAAGGTTAACTATCGTATCAAGACGTTATAGCAGTTCCCAAGAAATAATGAGAACCTAGATATACAATGACATTAATCTGAAATATTTTTTTTATGGTCTAGATACATCTTATTTAATGGACATAATAGATGTTTGACTATCAGTTGTTGGGGGCTCATAATCATTGAGAATTATTCTCATGAAGTTTTCACATAGTGAACTCAAGTAGTGATATCATGAGGACTAACCCGCCAATAGGAACACCACTTGTTTCAGGTGTCATTGTATGTTCCTGTCTATGATCATGTGAAATGGTACCCTAAATTGATATCATTACCAATGTATGTAATTTGATTAAAAACTTTTATGTTAGAAGAAAACCATGGAAATAAATTCGTGGTAAGGTAGTTTGTGTTCAGTGCGTCGTTGGTGGCATGTCATCTGTTGAATGGTCAAGAAAGGATAGGTCGCATCCGGGTTATGGAAGTAATGTATCTAATGCCATGTTGATATGGATGGAACTACCTTTATAAGACCATGTACATAGTAGTCAAAAGTAAATCTATCCAGTTAAATCAACAAAAATAAAGCATCATAAGGGCAATGACACATGAGTGCGTCCTGCTATATGAAATATTATAGAAAAATAGATTATATTACAGAGTGCGTGTTCATAGGTTGGTTTCCACTATTGTGACAATCCTTATCTCTTTAGGGGACCTGAGTTATTGCTAGATCATTCTCTTTCTCTAGGAATACTTTTCACTACTATTGAGATAAGGTCCTAGAGGGTCACACACAATATTGTATTCAAGAATATTCCCTATTCAATTGAATAGGATTTTTGGACATGGTGGACCCCACCACTGGGGTCCAGGATTTGTCCAAGGTTAAATGATCACAAATTCAAGGAATAAATTCATATTATTTGATTTTAGAATAATGAGCTATGAATTTATTTATTATATATATTTACAAGTTTTAAGTAAATATATAAAAAAAATTTATTGAGGAATATTAAATTATTCAAGGTTCAATTAATATTTATAGGAGCGATGAGTTCAGTTAATGACTCAATTATTTTCACCGAATATATTTTAATATATTACAAGTGAGTGATTATAATATTTAGGTCTCATATATGTAGTCATAATGTCTCGTTAATAGTGTGTTGATTATTCGGGGGTCAGGTTGGAATTTTTGGGTAATTAAATGACAATATAAATATAAGAAGAGAGGAGATTGAAAATTACTATTCCTTGCACTTATCTATCTTCTCTTCTAACACGTAATCTAGTGAGAGAAGCTTTGGATCCAAGAATCATGGATCATGAACTCTTATAGGCATCACATTTGATGCGATGTGGTGATCGTTTGAGTGTCGAAGGCATCATACCAATTCTGCACTTGCACCCAGATTACGATGAACGATGCTCCCATATATTTCTTAAAGCACATGTGGATGATCTATAGATGTTCAATGGAAGATTATTCAAGTAATGATCACCATCAATGATAAGACATTTTGTGGGAATTCGGATTTAAACTAGTTACTTTACGGTTTTTTTGTGCTGAAAATTCTTCACATGTGGTCCTCGGTTAATAATGGGTTTTTGTTCACTGAAGTCAAAATGTATACATTGACAATCGGTGGAATATTTTGAAAAACTCGCCTGTTGGGAGATTCAACAGCACGCTTGGCTCCAACAATTAGTTTTATATGAGTCCCAAGTGAGTAATTAAATTTGGTTTTAGGGGAAGAAAATCCATGTATTATTAAACAACCATGGTGTCATATTATTAGGATCATTTCCTAAAGAAGGTCAGGTCGTGAGAATATTTTCTTCTACACTTCATTTCTCAGGATGGTGGACCACCAACTACAGTGATGAGTACCATTTCAGATTGATTAATGTGGAAGACCTGGGATGTGAAACAGAGTATTGGTACACTGATGGAGTAGTTTATGACTTCTTTAGACCACTCAAAAGTAGATTTATAGTGCTTGAACTGTGGAATGTTCGAGCATTAACATTTTATTTGGATAACACCATAGATAAAGTTATAGCAATGTTGAAATATGGGTCACTTTAAATTATTCTTCCAATTGAATTTGAGGTTAGGTTCGTGTAAGGGGAAAAGGTATATTCAATAAGGGAACCAAAAATCCATCTAGGTACCTCTAAAATAGGCTAATATAAAAATGGAATAGGTGAGTCACATACCTCATGGAAAGGGTCTAAAATTTGATCCAGACCATATATTTGTAGTGGATCAGATTCCAGTAGATGGTGGTAATAGATTGTCTACTATATGGGGTTATATATTGATCATCTATACATATTCTGTTACATTTTTTTGATATTGATTCATCTCATTCCTTCATATCTTCATAAGTATCTACCAGAATTTATTTTATAGAAAATTTAACTTCTATGTCTCCTTCTCTTTATACAATGTTGGTCATGAAAGTGGATCATCTTCAGTGATTTTTATAGTATCCTATAGATATTTGTTACTATGTAAATATATGGGACTTAATTATTCTATTAATGGTGTGTTTTGATGTGATTCTTGAAATTTATTGGATGACCATATTCTGAGATCATGTTGATATCTATCAGAGATTTGTATCATTTACATCACATATGGGAGAGAAGTTTCTACTAACTAATGAGCTTGTATTGGGATAATGGAGATAATATACTATCTTGAGGCTACATAAGATGATCATGGAACATATCATGGGATGGGGTCTCTCGAGAGGATCCTTGGTGGCCCCATAAAAATTTCCTCCAGTGGTACATCATTATTAAGATATATTTCTAGATGGATTCATAGGACTTCTCCACTGATATAGTTGTTTATTTTGAGATAGAAAACATGAAATGTCTGTATACTATTTTTATACCCCCGTATCATAAGAAATTAACTGAGTTGAGGACTTTGAAAAATAGGTCTTTATCAGGTTAAGTATTTCACCATGAAAAGAACCTATTTTGTTTTAAATGAAGGTGGGAGGTAGTATTAAAAAAATTTAGATTATTAGAATTTGAACTAAATGATGGAGAAGAATAAATATCCATTATTTAGGAATGATGATCATTTTCATCAACGGTAGGGATCATGTTGTTTCTCCAATATCAGTCCATGATTTGGCTATCACCACATATGGGTTTGTGTGGAAGAAATCATTGATATTTCATTTTGGAGAAGGAATAGACTATTGGAATTCAAGGTGATGCAGTTCAGAGGAAAAAATGCATAGAAAATGGTCCTGGATCTCATGAAAAATGATCTTCCACCCATATATCGACTCGTTCATAATGGTATTCATTGTTGAAATCCTCATTTACTAATTGACCCTAGAGAAACATTTAATAAATCCTTATATAGTGTTGAGTAAACATTGATCACATCAGATTTATTCCAAGATGTTGTAGTTTCACTTTAACTTCATGAGATGAAATTATTAGGGCATGTAGTTTCTGAAATTGGTATATCAGTGGACATAGAGAATGTTTATGTAGTGATACCATAGAAATATCCCTATAAATTGTTTCATATTAAGAGATTTTTGGGTTTGGAATGATACTACTAACATTTTATATGGGGCTTATCTAGTTTATCAGTACCTATGATTGTGTCGAGGAAGAATAGAACTCTTTTCTATTTATAGATTCAATATGAAGTGAAATTGTTTAGATGAATATAAGGTTTAAAAAGTATGATGTTGATCTTTATTGATTCAAGGATTGGTTACATATTTTTTTGTAATTCATTAGATGTTGGTTTGGGAGAATTGCTGATATATAGAGAGAAAGTAGTAGTGTGTGGGTCAGGAAGGTTATGACACCGTGAGTGGAACTACACTACCCCTAACATAGAGATGACTACTATGGTTTAACATTGAAGTGTTGGTAACACTATCTATCTAGATAGAGGTTTTTTATCTACACAGACTGTAAGATCCTCTTCTAAATATTCATATTGTGTCCCCTCATTCAATGATTGAGGTGTTGGGTAATGTAAATTCTTACATTATAACTTGATATGAACTATGATCCAAGTAAATGTTACATGAATGAAAATAGTGTTAGTTGTATGTCTTAGGTATCTTAGGTTCTTGGTGGATTTTTTTCATAGAAAAAGTGGCACCTACTGATCTTTTTGGTTGATTGGGGGAATAATGATTCTAAGGTATAGGGATCAATGGAATGTGTTATTTTCATTATTACATATTCTCTAGAATATCGAGTGAGGACTGGTTTGGAATCATAACTTGAGTGTGTTGTGGTGGAAGAACAACTTGCAGGTACTGAACAGATACCTCAATGGTCATTGAATAACGATCATCTGATCTTGTTTTAGTGGATAGTTTTTTTATTATTCAATTTGTGAATTTATGATGAGGAACATCCATAACTCTATGTAGATAATTAATCTGGGTGTCACAAACATGTACCACAAATTCATGTGATAATTGTGGTGTTTATGGATAAATAGGGGTATCTTTGGATTAGAATCATAATTTTTTACAAGACAAAGTATTGAGGCCACTCACTAGTATCAAGGTTGTTTAATTCAATGATAGGACCAAAGGAAGTTGTTTTTCCCAATGGGTCTAATCAAAATATAGAATTTATAAAACTCAATATATTGTAATTAATTAATTATAACGTATTATATGTGAGGTTAATGTAAAACCAATAGTGCCAATATAACTATTGTAATTATTTATATAGAATAAAATTATTTTATTTGATTTGTTTAAATGAATGAAGAAAGAAAATAGGTTCGGGATTTGGAAATAGTTTAGAAAAAATAGAGATGAACTCATATTGATTTGTTTTAAATAAAGACGGATTGAAGGCGTTTCTGGGTTCTATAGTTTTAGGGTTTGTGTGAAATTAGACTTTAAAAAATAAATAAATTAATCCCTGAGTGGCTTCATATCTGAGTCACGGTGGATTTAATGGGCATGGTGTCCCCATTCCAAAATAGATGATACATATTACCCATAATCTAGTATTTATGTGTCTTGTCGAATTGAGTTTTTATTGATACAATTTTTAATCCTGGGAACCATAAATGAAACAATGTTCATACCTTATTTAGGATAAATAGTTTTACACCTAAATGGTTCCTTTCAGAGTCAAATATTAGTGTTTATGATAAAAAAATAAATGCTTTAGAATATGATAAATATATAGTAGTAAACCAAATTCATTAATAGAATAAAAGAAATAGATCCAAAAACACCATCCCAATTTAGATACATAACCCTATAATGAGTTAGGAATTACCTCTTCATACTAGTGATGAGGGAGTAAAGGGGATTTAATAAATAAAAAGAAAACATAATGAATGGAGAAGAGATGTCAAACTATGGAGGAGCATGCACACCACAAATTCTCACTAAATACTTTAGTATCTACATCTATCCTTGGAAGAAGTAAAATTCTAATAAATTTATCAACAATTATGGAGATTTTTTATAATTTAATGTCATCAAAACATTACATAGTGTGTTAATAGAGTGAAATAATTGGTATCCACCACTTGATAAGTTGAATCTGGTTGTTTTTGGGTAATCCTATCACTTTCACGTCATGTATTGTATCATAATGTCTAATGTTGAGGGTATTGAAATAATAAATATTTTTTCACATTATTTAATGGATTCATGTATTATAATCATTTAAGATGTGAATTTTTTTTATTACGTTAGTTGTGAAATTATAGCTCTATAGCAGCTTTATTTCTCTAGTGTCACACCTTGCCACTTCTTGTCACAGTGAAAGTGTCTTCAGCTTAGGCTAATAATCCACTATTCCCCTCATGAATATTGATATTATCCTTCCATAAATCACAAGACAAGTTACAAATTCCAAATATTGGGTATAATATAAATTATATTACGATAATTTTTCAATTAAAACAACATAAAAAATAAATCATGAAATACACATATCATTCATCCACATCTTATTTTGTAAATAATGTCGATAGACAAAATAATAGACTATGTGATGGATAACCCAATACCCCAAGGAGTTGCAAAAATATCTCGGTGATTTCTGATCAGCTAAAAAAATTTGATAATTTCTCTATTGATTTGTGAGACTAGCTCTATAAACAAGATAGGACATCTATATGTCTGTGATATCAGGAAGATACATTGGGTTCCCTTGATAATTTGATTTAATATGGAAACCCATTTTATGTCATGGTTTTTTCATGGAATTAAGAAGGCCTTAAGTACTAAGATGATATTGTAAACAATGTACCATTCCCAAAAAATGAAAATTTATAGTGGAAAATCCATATATTTGATGACACGCTTCGATCTTGTATGTTAGTTTTTGGTCAAATGTCAGATTATGACATATCATTGGTTTCTTTTTTTACCCTTACATATGGATTGGGGCCTAGGTATAGGTATGTACACTCTACCCTTACATATTTTTGTAACACCTTGTTACCTTCTATAAAGTATTCCTTGTCCTTTTATTTTTTATTTCCTTTTATTTATGGTTTTATAATAGGATATGGGTTTTGACCTTATTTAATGAAGTTACGCATATTTTAATGGGAATGAATGTTATGTAAGTTACATAATATATATTCCATGAACAAATTTTAAAGAATTAAAGTATTAAAAATTGTGAGAAAAGTTCGGGTTGGGTAATGAAAAAGAGTGTTTTTCTAAAAATGAATTGCGTTTTTTAGAATATATGACCTTTGACGAATTCATGCCATGTAAATGGATTACACATCTTGTAAATATAATTTCCTATATGTTTTTTGTTTAAGTTAGGTGAATTTATTCACTTATACTACCTCCATCCTTTTCGTGACCCAGAACTCTCTAAAAGTGATTTTGGTACTATCAAATTCTTTCTGATCTTCCATTCAAAAATTGAACATCGTTCTTATTACAATTCATTTATCAAGGTAAGTAGATATATTCTTATGATATTTCTTTATTTTTATCATCCATCATCTTTGTTAGATAATCATGTAATGTATGGATGTATTTTTTTTATTGGATCATGATTCTAGGGTGTATTCCTAGATCTTCGGTGCATTTGTCCTTTATTGGTGATTCCAGATGTGGGTGTTAATTTCTGTGATAAAAGGATTGTGGTTCCATTTATGATTTTTCATTTTATTTAAATGTCGATTATTATTATTATTTTTAAATATCATTAAATTGATTCATAATATTATTATTTTTCATTATTTTATTAGTAAATTCAAATTGGAATGGATTTTGGGAACCGTATAATTCCATTAGAATTGGAATTGAGTGATGAATTTTGATAATGATGAATATGATGAAATATATTTATTTTTTTAGAAAATGATTTAAACTAAAATGATGAAAAATTATGATTTGTTTTTTATTGAAAAATCATAGAATTAATAGAATCCAATGTTTTGGTTTTGAAATTGAATGGGAAAATTGAAATTGAAAATTAAAAAATTGAATTTGTAAAGGGTGCCTAATTTTAAATTAGATTATTTTTCAATAATTGATTTATTGATTAAGAATATGAAATATTGGGTGGATAGTGGGTTATCAGGGACATGAATTTTGAGATCTCGATCCCCTACTAATGGATTGATGATTACCAGTCTAATAGAAAACTAGTTCAGAAATATTATCCCCTATGGGATATTGATTAGTCATATTCAGCCTGAGTCTTTAGGATATTATAACACATGTTTTACCATGATCATTGTATTGATAAGTTCTTGGATCCTATATCCAAAAAAATACTGCATGGAAGATGATCATGGTTCTTGTTGTTATATTTGATTTGATTAAATATGTCATTGATTATAAAAATATCTTATGCATGCGAAGTGAATTATATAAAATATATTTTATATTATGTTTATTAAAAACATATTTTAAATGTCATCCATTTATTGAAAGGGATGACTATTTTTTTTAATATGAAAATTATATATTATGACATGCCTTGTTTTATTTAAATTGAATTCATCATTTTTTATGGATTCTATTATATAAAAATTGGTGGGACACTACAAGAATTTATGTCTCACACCCTTCCTTTTATTTTTGGTAATTATAGATTTTGTTATTCCATGTCTTAGAAAAAGGGAACCACCACTAGGAGGTGGTAAACATTCTTGATCCTTTGGTATTGGAGTGATGGATGAAACTAGTGGAGATGTGATCCACCTTTTTCAAGGGTTGTTTGAGTTTTATCATGCCATCCATTGATTTCTTCGATGATGTACTATTTTTGGGTTTGTTAAACCTATTTTTTGTACATTATCATTTCAAAGTGTTGATCATTCTGAATTATATCATTATCTTTTGTTGATTATTTGGAAAATGTGTTCCCTCTTTTATCTTCGTTGATTCTATGTTCTAGTATTTAACCCCTAGGGATCGGGAACGCCCATCGTGCTATGTCGGTGTCGGATCAGGTATCCAAGTACAAGGGTATCCTATTGGTTTTTGATAAGGTTGGTTTTTGGTAGTTGTGTAAGGGTAAATATGAAATTCAATGTGTTATGTATGTGTAGGATAATGTTTCTATATGTTCTGTGAGGGTAAACCCCTTTTTCCAAAGGATGAGTAATGGTAACTCTTATTCTATGTAAAGATATAATTTATTTTCCAAGCACAACATATTATTAATACCATTTTTATAAAGGATGTGTAAGGGTAACCAGGTTGTTGTGTAAAGATAGGATGAGTTGTTTAAGGGAAATCCAAAGTTACAAAAGGGTAAATAGTGTTTTTAAAATGATGCATAAGGGTAAATATATACCCTTACCTGCCAATTATCATATCAATAAAGATCAAACAATGTCACCCTTACATAGCTCTCTTTTTGAGAAAATATAATTTAGAACCCTATTTTTAGTTTCTCTTATCCCAACTCAAACCTGAAATATGGTTTCATATTTTTTAATGTTATAAAACATGAGAGTTAATTATTTTGACACTTCTAATGTTTTTAACTCAATTAGGGATGTTTTTAAACACACCGAAATTAAAAAAAATAAATAATAATTAAATATTGAATTTAATTTGGGGTTTCCATAATTGAAAAAAAACATGCCTTGTATTACATAAAATTAACTAGACTTATTTTTGTTTAATTTTATTTTATACCCATGATTTACTGTACTCAAAAGTCTTTATTCAAAATTAGTGAATTGCTCTTTGATCAAAATGGATTCTTCATCCTCTTCAAGGAATATAAGAACCCTCCATTTCAACTCCTCTTTCTAGGTGTAGTGTTTTAAAAGGGTAATTCTATATATGAATATATAATTAGATTCCCCTTATTTTAGGAGATATTAGAGAATTATAAATATTAGAAACCTTATTGAAAAATGATTAACAATTATTTAATGATAATAACCCGGAATTATAAAATAATGATTGTGAATAATTTTGATGTTTTTGTTGGATTATTTTTGGGGATATGTTTTATCATAACCTGTAAAATTATTATTATTAATTAAGAAAGAAGATTTTATGTAAATGTTAATGATTAAATTTATAATTTTAAAATTATATATGAGAGAGAAACTATCTTATAATTTTGTGTTTCAAATATTTTTGAGATAAAATATTTTGAATATATTATAGGAATCCATGGAGATAGGTTTAAACCTAATAATACATGTCTTGATATTTTTGACATTTCCTTGGTGAAACATGGAGTTCTTCATCAACAATATTGAGGTCGTAACTTCCTTATAATTTGGGGATCTTCTATACACATGTTTCCTCAGTATGACCCTTATTTTGTCACATTTAATGACTATACTTGATTGTGATCACATGTGGGTTAGTGCAAAGCCCTTGGGACCAGTTTATGATACTTATTTCCATGAGTATACCTGTATCTTGTTTTTTTCATTTGTGATGATGATCACATGTTATTTTTTCATAATATATTCTCATGATGTTATGTTATACATTTTCATGTATGGTCTTCTTTTCTATGTGTGTTACCAAGAAATTGGAAGTTATTCATGGTACTCATAAAATTCGGATCATTATGATTTGATTATCCCATAGAGGATGAATGTGCATGAATTGTGATGATAAAAATTGGTTGACATAAGCATAGTGTAGCGGAATGATGAATTGTATGTTGGAAACGAGGAAGCAATGGTAGGGTACTCTTGTTTGGGGTCCTGAATCGAGGCACCAAGGGGGTACAAAATTATGGGGGCCTGATCGGACACAATTCCTTGAGACTTCCAAGAGACAAGATTAACAACATTGTGTATAGTTCTTTATTGTATTTTTATCCTATGGTGACCCGTACATCATGGAGCTAAAGAAGATATGGTTGGGGCTCAGTGGATATTTTTTATCACATGGATGCTCAATAATTTAATATTATGATTGATTATGAACATAAAATTATCCAAGAATACACATATTACACATGTTAACACTTATAAAAGAATCAGTGGTGGTATCCTACCATGTTTTACTTCACACGAACTAAATGGGAATATTTATGCTTGTACATATCTCATGTATAGGGATCCATGTGTGGGAATTGGGAAAATGAAATTTTTTTTGAAAAAAGGAGCATGGAGGTGGTAGAAAACTATAATAGACTCCTATGGTGTTTGAAATTTTTTATTTATTTATCTTCTAGAACTTATACTCGGTTTTGGATTGAATCCCTAAGATCCCATTTATTTATTGTGTAACATGTGTTCCATGTGAAGTTATTTAACTCCACCTTGTTCACTCTAAGTAAATATACTTATTTATGTTATTAGTGTGGGGATATGATACTAAGGGTATAGTATCCCTATTGACGATGCATGGACCCTTGATTCCAGACAGCATCCTATTACATACGGTGAGGCATGCATGAGGTCATGTGACACTCTATCTCGACCCCGAAGTGTGGTTTGGGGAATTAAATTAGGGAAATTTATAATATTATTTTTAGTGGAAATACTTTTCTAATAGATTCAACGATTTTATCAGTAGGTAGATAAATTCCCTATACATTATTGATTGAATCATGGGTTCATGGTGATTTAAATATATTTTTCTAATTAGAATAAACATTAAAATAGTAATATGTTATGATTTTATGGTTTCGTATGGGTTTATGTAAATTTATATTGATTTGAAAGTGGATTCCATATGTTATGAATGTTGGATATGAACTAAAAACAATTGTATGTGATATATATAAAAAATATATTGAACAAAAAATTTTAGGATTTATGTATGAATCTACTTCCTCAAAATATGATTCTATGCATCTAGCACAAATTCATGTCCATATGTGCATGCATCTTTCCATAAAATTTCATCATTTATAATCCCATATAAATATATTAAATGACTTATATTCATGGAACTAATTTAATGAATAATTCAAATGGGAATGAACATTGTTCAATATGTTATATACCGTCAACTGATTTCAATAAATTAAATACAACAAGGATATCTAAATAACGTTTTGTAAACTCTGCTATTGTATATGGCCAATTCTATTAAAGCATCGTGATATTATCTTCCTCCATAGATGCAGTTTGTCAATATTTGAAGATATTAACACCCCTTTTACATTTAGAGATTTTCAAGAAATGATTTACGACCCATTAAGTTGAGTAATGCACTTGAAGGTATGCAGATTTGTTTTCCTTCTATGGTGGTCTTTATCAACTATACCATAAGAAAAAATGGCGATTATGAGAGGATAACTATGATATATGTTCATCACTTAGTGGGGGGGGGTTTAATCAGTGTTGGGAACATTTTAACCAATTATAAATTTTATCCCTTTTAATATTTAGAACTATTTGGATATTGATTCTCTGAATATATTTTTCCTATCATAAGAAATTATATGAAATATGGTAAAGATGAAACATGATATTTTTTCCAGGTTCAATACTTAATAAGTGTAGCTAGTATTTTTTATGGTTTATAAATAATACAATACCACACAACCACTATAAATTAATCATTTCAATTTAGAAACAACAAGATGGGACCATTTCATCAATTTCCAAAAACTATAGTCAATTAATAATTCAGGGCTGAAGATCCTAGGTGGTTCATTACACATCCTCAAAAGATAGTCTCCACCTTTATAATGGTTTTTTAACAACAAGAAGGTATTGAACCTATTGATACATCTGATGGATGTCACGATGCAAATGTTGTCTTCTCTTCTTACATCATCAATTGTTACATGTATGGCATTAGGAAAAAACGTCCCTTATTTACGAAATCCACCTGAAAGTTTAAATTCTTAATTTTTATTTCTAAAATTAAACAAAATTCCATATTTATGATTTCTTCTTTTTTATCTTTAGTCACAATAATAAGAATAAGTTATGGACTGATAATATCAAAATTATTTTTTAACCAAAATGGAAATTACCATATATTAACATGGTCACCAAATCTTCTTCTATATCTAATCTAATAAACTAGAAATATGGAATACTGTATAGAATTATATTACTAGTTAATGAAGTGATCAAATAATTTTTTATTCAATTCTCTAATGAATTCTCAACCTCAAATAACTAACATGATATCAATATTTCATGTGATATTAACTTCATACAATTGATTCATAGAACTCTCATGAATACCATAGAATGTATGTTTTTTCTTCTTCTTATTTTTTTTATTTTCACAAAGTATGTTTAATGGTCCTAAAGGGATTTCGAATTTTGTATTCATGTGATTGGTAAGACCATTGGAATGTATAGAACTTAGCTATTCACATTTTCTTCTCCCTTCTTCACACAAACCAGTAAAGATATTATATGTCTAAGACACTTTGTGAAAATGACTATATAAAAAATAGTGTATTGAAAAATTTTCTAGTTAAAGAAAAACATTACAAGACATTAAGTCATGTACTATTCATTTCTCATGCATAGTAATGTCACAAAGTATATCATGCGACTACGTCCTCCTCCATGGAACATAAAAATTCATGATGTTTCTTATTTTCATAAGGTCTTATACAAGGAAAACATACATTATGTTACACAATATGTTTGTATTATAATAAAATTATCTCATGGTACATATTAACCATCATGAATTCATGTAGGATATATTACAACATGGCTACATGAAACTATTATATTTCACACATTTATTGAATAGTTCTTATTTTTTTACACAAATCGAAGCATGAAACTCACAATCTCAATATAACTAATAGGATAATTGATCATTTACTTTTTTTCATAAGTGAAACTTTGAGTTTCCCTATTTTATGAGAAATATGAGAGCTCAAATGAAAATTTGAGCAACAACAGCAACCCTCGACATTGGGATCTTCATCTTTTATAGGATAGGATCACCACCATTGCATCGCCATGTATAACTAAAAAATATATGGTGTATCCTAATATAAATATACCCATAGATATAGAAATGAAAATACTCAATGTGTATTTTCCGTATTTTCCCTTTGATCCTCTGGATGTAGAATATAATGGTTCCTTTTTTCTATGATGAACTCCTCGCATTCCCAGGATAGAGATGTCCTACTTCATTATTTTTTAAATTCTCAACCCCATGTCTATTATAAAAACACACGATAATCATTATATCATCCTTACTGGAAGTACATTATTCAAATAATTACCTGAATGTAATATATAGATTGATTGCATCACCTTTGGTTGATCTATAAGAACTCAATACCACAATATGATCATAGAAGTCAGCCAAAAACATGATATCCAAGAACTTGAGTCAGAATCATAACAAGACATGATCAAGAGGTTGAAGATGATGAATGTAATTGATTCGGTGGCATAGATAAAATTGATCATACTGTTCAAGTTATCTCTATATGATTTAATGATAAAGCTATATGGTTTATTCATTCCCCATTCCACATCAGACATATTTTTGGTTTATCACTAGTATATAATCGAATCGGTGACATCAGTGTTTTAATTTAATTGTGGTGTTCAGCACCTAAAAAACATTCAAACAACTTTCACACATGGGATGTGACACACTATTGAATAGTCCATAGGCACTCTTCTTGCGTTATGAATACTAGATACGCACTCTATCCTACCTATGTATGTTCCTTCCTTGAAACCTCCAGCAATCCTATACCACCACTATTTGTTGTTGGGGGTTGACCATATCGAGTTATATAGTGGATGTGGGGTCCCCTTGGCTATCTGGGTGGACTGATTTATTTTATAATAATTTCCAACTAAAATACTCAGCTAATAAAAAAATGAAACACATCCTATATTCCATATAAATTTCATCACAATATTCGAAGAAACTTATATTCCTTCACCTGTCCACAAACCATCATGAAAAATAAATTTTTTGTTGATCTTAATTAATTTCTCCTATTTTTTTCAACAATATTCAATAATTCATCTTTTCCTATATCAATTATCAATTTCAGGTATCTCTTTATCATCCAATCATATTATTTATATCTTCTTTATTTTTGTAAAATAAATTGTCTAGTTTAATAAATTTATGACAGATTTTATAAAATTTAACAACAGTTGTATAGTTGCAAGATTAATAAAATAAATTTCTTCAAAGAAATTATTTAAAGATAATAATAATTTATTAATTTCGTCTTTATCCATTTATACAAGAAACAATCACATTTTCATCATGGTTTTATATTTTTCATACATAAAAAACTTATTTGATTCTTTATAATTCAACAGATTGACATTAATAAAATATTACTATTTTATTGAACACTATTGACAAGTAATAATAACAATTTATCAAAAATATTACTCATACAGAAAGTGGAATCCTTAATCTTCCCCATTTTATTAGTTGAAAATACCTTCAAATTTCATTCCAAAATGAATATGTCAATATGTGAATCTCTACCCCTTAATATTACAAACAGTCATGTCCCTTTGCTCCACACTAACTAAAAAATATTAAGTTCATAGAAAAAAGATTATCAATCCATACTAAACCAATGTATCATTTTTTATTTCAATATAAGTCTATGTGATCCACAGTCATTATAGGAAAACGTGTAATTCTTTTAGACAAAACATTTATCATTTACCAATTTTTATTGATACCACATGAAATGATAACTCATATAATTATATTCAAGGGTTGTCCATTTTTATTCTAGGAATATGATACTAAAATTGCATATGAATCATTTATAAGAAAGATCAACCTAATGCTTATAAACACACAATAACTAAAGGATAAAAAAATCAATTGAAATAAGAAGGATATGTGGCCTTGGAGCATGTCCATAATTACACATTTAATATTCCATCAATTAATTAATTAAGACCAATTGTATTAGTTTTTTTATAACAAATTTTGAGGAACTATGAAAAACATACCTTTTCTAATTACATAATCTTTATGAAATTTCTAGAAAAATCAAATTTTTAAGAAAAAATATTTTCTGGAAGATACTCCATCATTCATCATTTTCCACCCTAAAAAGAAACACTCCTCAAAATCCTAGTAATGGTGAATAACCTAATGAATAGATTTCAAGATGTTCCAATTTACAAAATACACCATAATGGATCTTCAAATTTTGACTGGAAATATATAAAAACTTTTACAACTTCCCCAAGGATAGTCTATCTCAATGCATGTTCTTATAGATTCCAAATATAAGATTAAAATGATGGGTTTTATATCATTGATATCAAGAATATATAATCACATTCTTCAAATTCATCATAGATGATCCTTTTTCATATTTATATTCGAATAAAAATTGAGAAATCATTCATGTGTGATGAATTTTTTAAAAAACAAATTCAATAATTGACAATAATCACTACTTCTAATGTTCTCCCACAAAGAACATGCTTCCCAATAAATTATCAACACTATAATCACAAATAGAATCCACAAGGATTAAGTGGATAAGGTTGATCCTTCATTTCTTCTCAATGAGAACAACATTGATGAGGGAGTTTTCTCAACCAAGTAGTTATATTATTTTGAGTATTCAATAATATACATTTCATCTTCAGTTATAATTTATATTGGTTACCCTAGATATCTACACAATATCTTATAATTTGTGAGGAGAATTTTTATTCTAAACAACCTTCATTGATATTTTATTTTTATCTCAACTAAGGACTACATATTATTATGGAAGAATGGTTAAACAACCTTTTTCGATATAAGCATCTTTTTGAAATCTCTAACACATAACTTATTTAATATTATAGTTTTTTAGAACCTCTCATATAAATTTTCTTCATCATATGAAATATTTTATTTTCCTTTTTCATTATTTGTTTCTTGTGATTCTTCTATTTTTTCATTCTCACTAAATATTCCTTCAAGACTACTAATATATCATTGCAACATTAGTGGTAGTTTTGGATTCCCACCATGGATTATTCTAAGTGAAATCCATGTTACTAGTTATTTTGGGTGATATAAAATTTTTAAAATTTTTATATTTTTATTAAATGTAATTTTCACCATTCTTCTTTGATACGTAATTTGGTGATTTTTTCTTTAAAACATATTAATGATTTAATCCTAAGGTTTATTATTCTTTCATAGCCAAATTTTGTTGTCTTAATTTTTTATAACATTTTTGTAGATTTATAATTAGAAGAAACTATTCTTGGGACTAATATAATTTCATGAATCATAGATAATTTCATGTTTTCCAAACATGTTTGAACTTTAACTATTTTTATTAATATGTGCATGAATTTGTTTTTCTAGAACAAGTTAACTAATGACATGGGACACCATTGTGATTTTCCATTTAAATGATTGAATCATTAATTAAATACAAGATTCCAAAATTTATTAAAGTAAAAAAATTATCAAAAAAACATTTATATTCTTATTAATTATATAGGATGTTTTTTTGTTTACTTCATAAATTTATTTAGAATCAGATGTTCATTAATCGTAATTTTAGTGAGAGTCAAGTATATGGAATCGATGTCAAGGTAGTAGGTTTTTATATCTCAATTATAAATAATATTCCACCAATGTTAGTAGGTACATTGAAATTTATAATCTACTAATGATTTGGTGTTGTATCCTTGGGAGGTCTAGAAATTCAAAAAACCTGTTAGGCCGCTTGGTTGGTAAACCTGCTCATGAGGTAATGGATCATGATTCATGTTTTTAGGATATCCAGTTTAACATTCGTGATTAGATATGATTGGTATTTATATACTTGGAATCATTATTTCAAATATTAAAAAGTAGAAAAAAGTTGAATAACACAAATCCTTTATTGGAGAGATGTGAATTTCTTGAAGATTATACATATTGTAATATTATTTTTTCCTTTAATACTATATTTATAATAAGATCATGAAGTATTTTGGTTCCTTCAATTCATATAGGATTAAATTCTGATGAACATTAAATTAGCATGTGTTCATTTATTATCTTTGCATACTTCTTTTTCTTATGTTTCCATTGCATGTTTTATCATTTGATATTTTGGTACTTTGTTTTTTGTACATAGGTATATGTGTGAGGTAAATATTTTGTAGTGAGTGGTGTCTAGTTTCTAACAAATTTTAGTACACTCATTCAAGGGAATAAGTAAACCTTTTCAGATTTAGTTTCCTATTTTTCTGCAACATTGGGTTAATGTATCATGGGCATTTCAATCTCGCATTCGATGGTGTTCTAGTAGATCAAGTGTTTGATATATCATTAGATTTTCTATTCCCCAAAACGTTGTATAATGGGTGTTTTTCTAAATATCATGGTTCATAAAACCAATATTATGATATATATAGCATAAAATGTAGAAAATATTTGTATTAATAAATTTAATGGATCATATTTTTTATTTAGGTGAAGGAAGATTGAGGCTTTCCTTTTTTAAAAGGACTTAGATGTTACGTAATCCATAGTCAATATAGTGTGGATAAAGAAGTATGAATGAGAGTTATTGGATAAGAAATCATTGAAATAAGTGAAATTATATCCTCCAAATAATGATGTGTTCAACATTAAGAAGCAAAAGACTTCAATGGAGTTCCACAGGCATTGAAGGATATGTATAAAAAATTGATGGCCCTGAACAAGGTTTTTATTTATTGATGGTATTTCGGATTATTTTTATTATAAGGAATACCACATGAATATCATTTTAATGGATTCAACACTATTCATTAGTAGCTTCAATCAGTAAATGTGGATTTTTCCAATGACGTATGGGTGTTTCTAGTCTTATCATTACTTTTGGAGAGATATGATGCCATGGTTACTGTAGTCAGTGACTCCTATGAAAAAAATTGAACTTTTTTTAATGATATTTGGAGTTTTTCAGTTAATGATTTTATTTGGTGAAATGATGTATAGAAGACTTTTAGTATTGCTCTTCATAACAATGATAGTGGTCAGTCACTATAACAACCCAGAATTCTATCAATGAAATTTTGTTTCTTATAAATCTTTTATATAGTATTAATAACATAAAATCACATAAATAACACCATAAAAACATTATAAATTAATAACAAATGAAATAAAATGTTTTTTTAGAAATTAAGAAACCAATACCAATAGAATGGTAACTTGACCTTTGGAATAGTAATATTACCCTTATGAATTGGAAACCGTCCAATAGAATAGTAACCTCACCCAAGGGAATTTAAATAAATTTTATGTATCTTATAAATGAAGATATGATATTATTATACCATAATATAGGTAAATAATGTGTTGAAAATGATAAATTATGTTTTGGTATTTTTCTAAAACATAAATTTTTATTTCTAATTTTATAAATAAATTAATCTTTTAAAAGAATTTATTTCTCATAAAATAGATTGATAAATTAATATTTTTTACTTATGATTATAATATAATTTTATATGACCTTAACTAATTTATTCACGTGTTATAAAACCATTTATAATTTTAAAATTGGTTTTTTTATATATTATGGTTTTAATTAAAAAATAAATTTATAATATTAATAAAAGTATTTTCATTAATGGAGTAAATTTTTAAATTCTACACATTGAGAAATGGTTAGGGTGAAATTTTGAGATTTTTATAAAGTAGATGATTATTTTGTGAATAGTGAAATACTGTAATTTACTATATAAGATAAATATATGAATTAATAATTCATCGATGATTTTTAGATAATGTAACAAACATTGTTTCAAAATCACATGAAATAGTTACTATACATAGTTACAAGAATCCACAATATTCACGTTCATGATACAAAATAATAAACAAATGAGTAAAATAATAAAAAAACACCCATCTCCTCCACTATAAATACCACCCATCAACACATATTCTTCTCACACAACATAACCCTTTAATATTGTAAAATTTCTATCCAACTATTTTCTCATGTAACTATCCGACATCCTATAGTTGTTTGTCTCAAAAAAGAGAAAACGAATTTCCCTAAGGGGGTTCTCAAGGAGACAATTTCAAGAGGTAAAATTCACATTATCTTTCTTTATTTCCTTTTCCCTTTGTTTTATTTTCTTATAATATACTCACCTACTCTATAAAAAATGAATTATAGCTCATTTGTCAAATATATATTTGAATATAATTATGTTATTGTAAAATCCACCATCAAGTCTCTTATCCTATTCCATTTATTTTATAAACATAAATATCATGTGTGATGTGTTGATTTTTCACCTTCGAGGATTAATATAAGTCCCCATACTTAAACCTTACTTAATCATGAGTTATTACAAGATTACACATTGAGGATATTTTCAGGTTTAGAGTTTTAGAGAATTAGATCATAAAACATGCATTACATTCCACATTTAAACAAAGTGGTTACATAAAAGATAGTATTCAATTTTCCCATCAACGGAAACATATTTAAAATAAAACATGGATTATTTCTTGACACTTCCTTGACACTATCATCATATCATGTACCCTTCCCTTGACTTGTGAAAAAAATTTCCAAAAACTTGGGATGAGCATAAAAATATCAGTAAGGGATATAAAAATATGGAAAGGAAACATGAGTACCTGTATACATAAGAATGAAATCATACTTTACCCATAAAACATAATCACTTTAACATACCTCATAAAATCATGAATAAATCATAGAAATCATAAGACATAAAGGTAACTTGAGGCATTCATAACATTCTTACATAGGGAGTAACCCTCTTGGTTACTTTTGGAATACCCATCACAGTATATTCCCTAAATATCTTCGGAGAAACCTTAACGTTTAACTCCTTCACGTTACCCAACACATTGAAGAGCTATATCGGGCTCACCTGCCCTTAGTTTATCACAGAACCACCCGTCTTCATAAACAATTCCCAATAACCATAACATAATCATAGTACATAACTTAAGCACAAATTAAATATAACATTCCCATATTTCAATAACAATATAACATTTTAAGATATTGAAATAATAAATCCATTCTAAAAACCATTTTAGAAACCATTTAAAACATTTAATAAAGAGATCTCTGAATCAAAGTGTCACATACCACTTTTAAGGTTTTAACATTTTAAACAATTAATATCCATATAAATAAATCCTTAAAACCATTTTGAAAACATGGATATTAACAAGAAATATTTATAAGAATAAATCATTGAAACATTTTAAACCATATTTTAGTTAAAGGGTTTTTACCAAAATGAGAGACACTCGAATACAATAATTGAGGAATATCATTTAATCAGAACATCATAATATCATGAGAATAATGGAATTAATGATATAATATTCCAAAGGACAGTATATAAACCATATAAGAGTGAATTGGTGCATAACAACAATGAAGTCTCAATAGAAATGTAAAATGAGATGAAATCCCCTATAAAGAAGGTATCCTTAAATTAAAGATAAATAAATCTCATAATTATGTGTGACAAATATAAATACACCCAATATAAGTGGATATTAAGTGTAAATCAATCAATGGTCATTCACACATATTCAAAGGATGACATATTCAATAACTATATGTTGAAATCCAAAGAAATCGAAATTGGGTTAAGAAGTTCCCTTGACAGGCTAACGGCGTCACATCAAATTGTAGAAAAAGAGTTGATGAGAGAGATAAAGGGTATATCATCACTTGGAAATATAATTTACGACAATAAGTATATATAATAACATATCCCCACATAATAAGATGAAAATTAAAAGACATAACAAAAGCAGTCTTTTAAAAAGAGGAGGGTGAAAGGTTCCCTTACCGATTTGTGTAACTTTCGAAACGTACACCCCATGAAAGAAGGACTATACAACATTGATGTAAATACTCATAAACGAAAGTATGTTACACAATGAGTATAATAATGGAGAGTAAAAAACCCCTCAAAATGAAATATTGGAAAATGTAGCATGAATCTCACGGGAATAAAAGTGAGATGAAAAATCCCTTACGAAAACTCGGCAGCCTAACGGCGCCACATAAAACTTCCAAAAATGGATTGATGAGATAAAATATCATCTCTCACCATATTAACATAAAATTTAAAGCAATAGGAATATAAAATAACATCCCCCATCATAACAAAGAGGAGATTAAAATAAGTGACATAAAAGAGAGTACTTAAAAATAAAGAGAGAGGTTATATCTCTTACGAAAATTTGGCTGCCTAACGGCGCCACTCAAAACTTCCAAAATGGATTTATGAGAGAGAATAGGGTCTCTCATCATATGAACATAAAAATTATAGTAATAGTAATATAAAATAACATCCCAATCACAATAAATATGAGCTTAAAAAGAATTACATAAAATAGTGTACTTGAAAAGAAATAGAGGAGTAGGATCCCTTACCTCGGGTCCGACTTGACTTGATCGTTCTTTAACATCCTGAATAATAAACTTGAGTTAATTTATACATTCTTAGGAACCTTTTCTAAGTTCATTATTCCTTTTATATCACTTATTTCCATGTTATAAACATTATGTAATCATTTAAGTTAATAATGTTTGTTTTGTCGATATTTGGTTCTTAAGTTGAAAGTGGACTTCTTACAATTACATGTTGTTCATGTGGTCAAAGGTTCATTATATCCAGAATGATATTCATGATTTGGATATAATATATATCATATATATCCAGAATATACATGTATTTATAATATTACATAATCATTTAGAGGTAAGATATGAAATGCACCGTTCATGGAGACGGTAAGTCGTACGTACGCATGAACGCTACTTTCATTTCTATGTCATATTAATGGAATTAAAACTAAATGAGAGTTATGTATATTTTAATTCCAGAATTATATTAATCATTTTTATGTAACATACATCATATATAATAACTTTAAATACATCCTTTATACATCCCACATATGGCATTAACGAATCAAATCACTTTGAGGGGGTGGTAGTCCGCACTTCTTAAAATGAAAAAATCGTTTTTACCCACAATGGAAACCATAAAGGTATGCCACACAAAAAAATACAGAATCATAATTAAAACATAAAAATATCATATATCATATATAAATATAGTGACATCTTAAATGCCACCTTTTAAGGTGTTATATGAGTGTTGAACAATCATCGTTTCGTGAGGCAGAAATTCGCCATCCACAGAAACAGTATGTTCTTTAACCATTTGATGTAGGTGTGTGTATGTGTAGCTCGAATTATACTTATAAAAACATCCTAGTATATTTAATATACTTTATTTGTCACAAAAGAAATGAATAAAAAGAGTTTAGGGGGTTGGAGAAGAAAAATAAAACAAAATAACACAAGTGAAGACATTACCTTAAAATCGGGTGACTCTTTTTGTTTTGAGCTCAAAGGCTTCCTTGGGAAGACTTCTGCCCAAAGTGAGGCTTCTAGGAGTAATATATGGATGTAGAGAGGCCAAATGGTCACGGTTTGGCCGAGCCAAAGGCTTTGGAAGTGTGGGTAAGGTGGTAGAGGTGGGGGCCTTTTATAAGAGGAGAGGAGGGACACTCTTGGAATGTAAAAAAATGTTACTTTATTTTAGAATGCTTTTCGGATTTTAAAGGTACCAAATTAATTTATTTCGAGGATAAGGTGGTCAGGGTTTTAAATCAACCCTTCCAATAGGTTTTGGACATGTGTAGGTCTTAGATTTTACATTATCTTTCCATTTTATTTAAATCGTTAAATAATGAGGTCATCGCTGCATCATCATGATGTCATAAATAATTTAATTTATTTAATGTCTAAAAATTATAAAAAATACTATCATGTAGTAAATTTTTTTATCTTTCCAATGACTATTTATTGTCAAAAATATGACTCGTATAACCCCATTTATAAATTGTTTTAGTAAAACAACTCATGTTTGTGTCATTTTAATTTTAACATTAAATAAAAAAGTATTTATGTCATTTTCCAACCAAATTGGCTCCATGGGGTCCCCAAGTTGACCCATGGATTGTAGTGGTCGTCCATGACTCATACAATGAGGGTAGGACATGTGTCTAGGTCATTTCACATTATTAAAACATTAATTTTACCTTAAACTACACTAATTACCTCTAATCGCGATTAAAAACTTAATAAGTTACTATTCACTAAAAAATTATTTTAATTCCATTGAACCACATTTTACTTATTAATTACAACCATGTATGTCGGATTTTTGAAATTCAAAACACAGAGGTGGAAAAGTTTCATTTAAACGAAAAATCAGTTTCTTTAACTACCACTTAGTGGTTTCACTATTAATCAAAAATTGAAGTTTTTCAGAATAATACCAAAAATTCACACTAAGCTATATTTGATATTACAAATTCAAAAATGTAGTCTATTTTACAAAATTCAAAACATATAATTCTAATTAATTAATTTAATAATTAATTCCCACTTTCAAAACAAATAGTGTGTTTTTAAGAAATAATAAGTATCAAAAGATTGACTCTAGTTTAAGTCCAATTTCAAGATGAAATTAATTACAACGACCACTATTGGATTAAATGGTAAAAATATATTATAATTGAACTTTAAAACCAATTAGAAGGATAATCTAATCATATAAATAAATTAGATTAAAATGAGGTTTTGAATTAAAATACAACATTTTTCACAATTCATTGAAAAATGAACTTTATCAGAAAAATACCAAAAATTTACACAAATTAAATTTTGATGTCCTGATTCTAAAGAAGAATTTTATTTTGTCAAATATAACACATAAAATTATCAAAAAGTGTAATTAAAAGAGGTTCTCCATCAAAAGGCGGTTAATCGACCTTTTAAATAATATTAGAATGTTTACGCTTAAAAATTGAATTCATTCACATTTTTAATCCTCTAACATTTATTGTAAAAAGTTAAAATATTTGACAAACATATTTAATCATTTTTTTAGTTAGTACTGTTCATTCCATCCATTGCATTGGCTAGGCATTAACTACCATTTAAAATAATATTATTTTATTATTAGAGTGCAATGTAAGATTTCAAAGAAACTCGTTGTTGCATATTGGTTAAGCCATCAAGCATAGCATTCCCTTTAAATTAATATTAACATTTTATTCCTAAATAGGGATAAATATAAAAATTTCATATTCTTTATTTAACTGGGGTGTTAAATCCTTCCCCCCTTTTGGTAATTGCGTCCTCGCAATTTTAAAATTGGGCTCAGAAACATCATTGAAAGTCCCAAATCGGAACAAGAGTCGGTAAAACAATCACTTTAAAAGAAAGAAAGAAGAGTTCAGAGGTCACCCGAGTTAACCCATAATGGGAGTCCATGTAAGAAAATATGGACATAGAGGATAAAAACAAAGGGTCATGTTCTAATGGAGAGTGATAGTAAACATGTTTAGGAGAAAGTTAACCACATGAAAATCACAAACTTGTGATGGGTTAAACGGTATTCGATTCCGCAGTAGGAAAAGTTAACATAAAACATTTTTGTTTTTATATTAAGGAATTTATTCATAAGGAAACATAATTACATATCATGTTGACTTTCAACATTTATTAGATTTCTTACACAAACTCATATTTTCTCCAAAAGACGAGCATTTAGGAAGACTTGTTCACTATAATCAACTTCTAGAGAATCACCTAATCCACAAAATAGAACTATATACTTCTCATTTCTTTAGACGTTAACCAAAAACAAAACCAAAATGGTTAGTAGAAGATCAGATAATACAGAAAAGGATAACCCTTTATAAAAAGAAAATATATTCTTAATCTCCAAAATTTTCCCAACAAAACCCAAAGTTCAACGACGACCATTTGATAAACAATTTGTCCATAATATTATTAAAAGTAAACCAAACTAAGATTGAAACCCAAATATTTGAAGGATTTAGTCACATAGTCTTCCAAGGTACAAATTAACTATTATCTCTATATAACAGTAGTTGCTCTTAAATTATCATATTGAAAAGTAATTAACCTAATCACATATCCTCAGTGATAGGATAATCATTTCCATATATAACCCAAAATAAACTTACTCTTGATTCCTAAAATAATCTAACTAAAAATAATTAGTCAAACTAACCAGGGACTTCACGTAGTCCAGTGGTAGGCGATAAATACCAGTCTCACTTGGGTTGTGGGTTCGATTCCCGCAACTTTTTCCGACGCGACGGGTTGTCACACGGTCTGCGTGTTGTCCTTTTTCCAAAACTATATAATTCATAAAACATTCCCCAAAATGAGATAAAATATTCAAAGATGATCACAACATATTTTAACCTCAAGTTTATCTCATGCCATTTATTTTCCATCATAACATATAATAACCCATAATTACCTCAAAAGTAAGGATCATATAAACTCTAATGGTTACCTTTATAATAATTACCTAAACTTACACATCAATTGGTCATCTCGTACATGATGCATTACAGATCATACCAAGGTTCAAGTGGTTGATCATGAATCCTTGATAGTTGGTTTAGAACAACCACGAGTTTCCTCATTGAATCCCCCATTTTATCTAGTATCTTAATCAGATAACCACCACAGTTTCCTTCAAACCTGTTGTCTCTTTGGTTCCTGCTAGATCCATCCATTCACTAAAAACAGAAATGTCAGTGTGAGTATATCAACAAAACCATCATGTATTAATGAGGAAGGTAAAAACTAAGATATACTTACTCATTAACATTATCTAAAACTAGGACTCTTTCTAAAATCCTAATCATTATGGTAATGTCACTTGTGCTTAGAGAATACTCTAACCTCTAAAGTTATCTAAACCGACCTCTGATACCAAATATAAGGCCCCAGCCTTAATCCTTACTTAATATTGAGTTATTACAAGACTACACATTGAGGATCCGTTCAGGTTTAGAGTTTTAGAGAATTAGATCATAAAACATGCATTACATTCCACATTTAAACAAAGTGGTTATATAAAAGATAGTATTCATTTTTCCCATCAACGGAAACATATATAAAATAAAACTTGGATTCTTTCTTGACAATTCCTTGACACTATCATCATATCATGTACCCTTCCCTTGACCTATGAAAGACATTTCCAAAAACATGGGATGAGGATAAAAAGCTCATTAAGGGATATAAAAATATGGAAAGGAAACATGAGTACATGTATACATAAGAATTAAATAATATTTTACCCATAATAAATAATCACTTTAACATACCTCATAAAATCATGAATAAATCATAGAAATCATAAGACATAAAGGTAACTTGAGGCATTCATAACATTCTTCCGTAGGGATTAACCATCTTGGTTATGATTGGAATACCCATAACAGTATATTCCCTAAATCTCTTTGGAGAAACCTTAACGTTTAACTCCTTCGCATTACCCAATACATTTGAGAGCTATATCCGGCTCACCCGCCCTTAGTTTATCATAGAACCACCCGTCTTCATAAAAAATGCCCAAGAACCATAACATAATCATAGCACATAACTTAAGCATAAAGGAAATATAACATTCCAATATTGCAATAACAATATAACATTTTAAGATATTGAAATAATAAATCAATTCTAAAAACCATTTTCAAAACCATTTAAAACATTTAATAAAGAGATATTTAAATCAAAGTGTCTCATACCACTTTGAAGATTTTAACATTTTAAACCATTAATATCCATATAAATAAATCCTTAAAACCATTTTGAAAACATGTATATTAACAAGAAATATTTATAATAATAAATCATTTAAACATTTAAAACCATATTTTAGTTAAAGGGTTTTTACCAAAATGAGAGACACTAGAATACAATAATTGAGGAATAACATTTAATCAGAACATTATAATATCATGAGAATAAAGGAATTCCTGATATAATATTCCAAAGGATACTATATACACCATATAAGAGTTAATTGGAGCAGAACAACAATAAAGTCTTAATAGAAATGTAAAATGAGATGAAATCCCCTGTAAAGAAGATATCCTTAAATTAAGGATAAATCAATCTCATAATTAGGTGTGAAAAATATAAATACACCCAATATAAGTGGATATTAAGTTTAAATCAATCAACGGTCATTCACACATATTCAAAGGATGACATATTCAATAACTACATGTTGAAATCCAACGAAATCGAAATTGGGTTATGAAGTTCCCTTGACAGCCTAACGGCATCACATCAAATTTTAGAAAAAGAGTTGATGAGAGAGATAAAAGTTATCTCATCACTTGGAAATACAATTTATGGAAATAAGGATATATAATAACATATCCCCACATAATAATATGAAAATTAAAAGACATAACAAAAGAAGTCTTTTAAAAAGAGGAGGGTGAAAGGTTCCCTTACCAATTTGGGTAACTTTCGAAACGTACACCCCATGAAAGAAGGACTATACAAAATTGATGTAAATACTCATAAACTAAAGTATGTTACACAAAGAGTAGAATAATGGAGATTAAATACACCAATAAAAAGGAAATATTGTAAAATGTAGCATGAATCTCATGGGAATAAAAGTGAGATGAAAATTCCCTTACGAAAACTCGGCAGCCTAACGGCGCCACTTAAAACTTCCAGAAATGGATTGATGAGATAAAATAGTGTCTCTCAACATATTAACATAAAATTTACAGAAATAGGAATATAAAATAACATCCCCCATCATAACAAAGAGGAGCATAAAATAAGTGACATAAAGGAGAGTACTTAAAAAGAAAGAGAGAGGTTAGATCTCTTATGCAAATTCGGCAGCCTAACGGCGCCACTCAAAACTTTCAAAATGGATTGATGAGAGATAATAGTGTATCTCAACATATGAAAATAAAAATTACAGTAATATTAATATAAATTAACATCCCAATCACAAGGAATATGAGCTTAAAAGGAATGACATAAAAGAGTGTACTTAAAAAGAAAGAGAGGAGTAGGATCCCTTGCCTCAGGTCCGACTTGATTTGATCGTTCTTTAACATCCTAAAAAATAAACTTGAGTTAATTTCTACTTTCTTAAGAACATTTTTAAAGTTCATTATTCCTTTTATATCACTTATTGCCATGTTATAAACATTATGTAGTCATTTAAGTTAATAATGTTTTTTTGTCGATATTTGGTTCTTAAGTCGAAAGTGGACTTCTTACAATTACATGTTGTTCGTGTGGTCAAAGGTTCATTATATCCAGAATGATATTAATGATTTGTATATCATATATATCATATATATCCATAATATATATATTTATTATATTACATAATCATTTAGAATTTAGAAATGAAATGCCCCGTTCATGGAGACGGCAAGCCGTACGTACGCATGAATGCAACTTTCATTTCTATGTCATATTAATGGAATTAACACTAAATGAGAGGTATTTATATTTTAATTAAAGAATTATATTCATAATTTATATGTATTATACATCATATATAATCACTTTAAATACATCCTTTATACATCCCACATATGGAATTAACGAATCAAATCACTTTGAGGGGGTGGTAGTCCGCACATCCTAAAATGAAATTATCGTGCTTTCCCACAATGGAAACCATAAAGGTATGCCACAAAAGAAAAATACAGATCCTTAAGTAAAACATAAACATATTATATATCATATATAAATATACTGACATCTTCATGGCCACCTTTTAAGGTGTTATATGAGTGTTGAACAATCATCGTTTCGTGAGGCAGAAATCCGCCATCCACAGAAACAGTATGTTCATTAACCATTTGATGTAGGTGTGTGTAAGTTTAGCTATAATTATTCTTATAAAAACATAATAGTATATTTAAGATACTGGATTTGTTACAAAAGAAATTAATAAAAAGATTTTATGGGGTTGGAGAAGCAAAATAAAACAAAAGAACACAAGTGAATACATTACCTTAAAATCGGGTAACTCTTTTTGATTTGATCTCAAAGGCTTACTTGGAAAGACTTCTGCCCAAAGTGAGGCTTCTAGGAGTAATAGAGGTATGTGTAGAGGAAATATGGGCAGGGGTTGGCCGAGCCAAATGCTTTTGAAGCGTGGGTAAGGAGGTAGATGTGGGGGCCTTTTATAAGAGTTGAGGAGGGGCACTCTTGGAAAGTAAAGAAATGTTACTTTATTTTAGAATGCGTTTCGGATTTTAAAGGTCCCAAATTGATTTATTTCGAGGATAAGGTGGTAATTCTTCTAAATAAACCCATCCAATAGGTTTTGTACATGTGTAGGTTATAGATTTTACATTATCTTCCTATTTTATTTAAATCTTTAAATAATGAGGTCATCGTTACATCATCATGATGTCATAAATAATTTCATTTATTTAATGTCTAAAAATTATAAAAAACTAGTATAATGTAGGAAATCTTCTTATATTTCCAATGACAATTTATAGTCAAAAATCTGACTTGTATAACCCCATTTAAAAATTGTTTTAGTAAAACAACTCATGTTTGTGTCATTTTAATTTTAACATTAAATAAAAACGTATTTATGTCATTTTCCAACCAAGGTGGCTCCATGGGGTCCCCAAGTTGACCCATGGATTGTATTGGTCGTCCATGACTCATCCAATGATGGTAGGACATGTGTCTAGGTCATTTCACATTAATAAAACATTATTTTTACCTTAAACTACACTAATTACCTCTAATTGCGATTAAAAACTTAATAAGTTACTATTCACCAAAAAATTATTTTAATTCCATTGAACCACATTTTACTTCTTAATGAAAACCATGTATGTAGGATTTTTGAAATTCAAAACACAGAGGTGGAAAAGTTTCATTTAAATGAAAAATCAGTTTCTTTAACTACCACTTAGTGGTTTCACTATTCATCAAAAATTGAAGTTTTTCAGAAAAATACCAAAAATTAACCCTGAGCTATATTTGATCTTAAGAATTAAAAAATTATGTCTATCTACAAAATTCAAAACATATAAGTTGAATTAATTAATTTAATAATTAATTCCTACTGTCAAAACAAATAGCGTGTTTTTAAGAAACATTAAGTATCAAAAGATTGACTCTAGTTTAAGTCCAATTTCAAGATGAAATTAATTCCAAATACCACTATTGGATTAAATGGTAAAAATATATTCTAATTGTACATTAAAACCAATTCAAAAGATAATCTAATCATATAAATAAATTAGATTAAAAAGAGGTTTTGAATTAAAATACAACATTTTTCACTATTCATTAAAAAAATGAACTTTATCGGAAATATACCAAATATTTACACAATGTAAATTTTGATGTCCTGATTATAAAGAAGAATTTTATTTTGTCAAATATAACACATAAAATTATCAAAAAGTGGATTTAAAAGAGGTTCTCCATCAAAAGGCCGTTAATCAACCTTTTAAAGAATATTAGAATGGTTATGCTTAAAAATTGAATTCATTCACATTTTTATGCCTCTAACATTTATTGTAAAAAGTAAAAATATTTGACAAAGATATATAATCAATTTTTTAGTTAGTTTTGTTCATTCCCGCCATTACAACGGCTAGGTGTTAACTACCATTTAAAATAATTTTATTTTATTATTAGAGTACAACATAAGATTTCAAAGAAACTCGTTGTTGCATATTGGGTAAGCCATCAAGCATAGTGTTCCCTTTAAATTAATATTAACATTTTATTCACAAATAGGGATAAATATAAAAATTTCATATTCTTTATTTACATAGGGTGTTACAATTACAGGTTTTCATTTTACATTACCGCCTTCAAGGCTGACCATATATCCACAACAATGGTTGGTAAATTTTGTAAAATGTATTTTATAACACTTTTTATGTTCTTAAACTATCTTTTATACACAATAATGAATAATGAAACAAAACAAGTTTGTGATGATAAAAGAACAACCAATATATTATAAATGATTATCACTAATATCTTATGTAATGATTCATCCTCACCTGAAATAACCCAATGACATATAAAACCAATTAATCTCACTGATGTTAATTAATAACATATAACTTCAATTATTCATATCTCTTCCCATTTTATATGATCATTCATATATTTATAGAAGTGAACCAATCATGAAAACCAAGGAAATGAACACTCTCGAACGATGTAATTTTATCTTATAACTCATCCAAATGGACATAAATGAACTTAATAAAGTTATATAAAATAAAATAAATTAATAATAGGTTATTGGTTAATTAATTAATTGAATTAATTTTATTATCCAGGATATTAAGATCAAGTGTAGAACACTTTTGGACATAAGATAAGGGATTTTTGTGAACCTCCATTTTTTTCTTCGGGTTACGCATTATCTCTTTTGATCACAATGTAATTATTATTTATTTTATGTAATAAACCGATATTATGTGTGGATGTTCAAAAAATATTTTACTATCCATATTATTCTTTATTTTATTGGGAAATACCTATTTTATTAGGTTCCCTTCTCATTTACTCTCGATAAGAAAGCCCGATTAAATATAACCTCTCAAATTATTACTCATCTTCATGTATCATTCTGAATATATTTTAGGCCACCACTATATTTATAAAATCAGTCATATTATTATGTAATAAAATCATGGTTCAATTTTTGGGTTATAAAAATAATTATTAATTTTTTGTTATAAAGACTCTTTAATGTTTTCCCTTAAACCACAATATAGTTTCTCATAATCATTATTAATTTACATTTACAATTTAAAAGAATTCTTTTATGAACTATTTTATGATACGCCCTTCAGTTACACCTTATGAAAAGTTTATGATACCCAATTCTTTCCTTGGGTATCCCTTATGTTTATACCTCATGTTTTATTCCTATTATGGAACAAATATGCTGGAAATGTTATGATGGGTGCTACCAAATACTTTTCTTATGCATTGGGTAATGTTTTGTCACATGAGATGTCATATTATGATAGAGAGTGACCCTGATTCCTTTTTTTGACATTGTTTTCAATGTTAAATGGTCTTGGAAGTTATCCTTGACCCATGATTATGTTATGTTTTTTGTTTTTTACACATTCCTATGATGCCATGACTACATTTACCCATCATCTATGAGTTATTATTCCGTATGATTATTCATGATTCATGCATTTTTATGTCATCATGTTATGCCTTCAAACCCATGTGATTTTCTTTATTCATATGTTTAGAAACATACAATTATTTTTAGATCACCCTTTTTGTTAATGTATTCCCCTGGTTATCCTTTTATGATATATAGCATCAATTTAAGATATTATGCATTTATGGAAGATTAAAATAAATACGTTTTATTATATTTCATGGTTTTCAGTTTTATGTACATAATCATCGAAATACGCTATAGTTTATGATCCTTGTCTTTTAGTTTGATGGTAAATTGTTCTTAAAATCATGTTATTATATGTGTAGAATGATATGGTCATTATAGTTGGTATCATATCAATGTCTAGTTATTTTTTAATATTAGGACATGGTCATTAAAATAAGAACCATATGGGAAATTCTATCACCACAGATAACCTAGATTGATACATCGGGTATCACAAGTTATGATATACTTTTTACTTACAAGTTTAAAATTCCATGTTTAGTGTTGTATTTTTATATAAATAATAGATATGTAATCAAGACTCCAAATTAAACAATGTTTTTCGTAGTTAATGGATGGAAATAGAAGAACCTATGCCATCAATCAATGTAATAAGTAGTGTGATGATTACCCTAATGATATACCAAATATTGTGGGAATAGTTGGTCAAAACCCCATTATAGTACTTTATCAAATGGATCAGGTTATTAATAATAACATGAATCATGTGGATCAACCAAATTATCCAGAGAAAGTGTATGTTGTACTAGAATCCTTTATGTGAAAAATGCCTCCCATATTCAGTTAATTTTCTCATCCAATCATCATGGAAAAATGTATTAACTCTCTTGAAAATATATTCTCTAAACTTATGTGATTAGATGAAGAGAAACTTGTGCTAGTGGTATATCATTTTGACATGGAATATTATCAGTGGTGGACACTCATGAAGAAAACAATGTCTAAGGTGGAAATTGATTCCATTTAATGGGATGATTTCGAGAAAATATTATTAAATACATATTTTCCGTGAACCCTCTATATTAAAATGGAAAGGGAGTTCCAGGGAATGATTCAAATGGAATATGATTTTATTGGGGCATATGAAGAATAATTTACAAGGATCTTATGACATACTTCTGGCTTTGACATGAACACAAAAATCAAGGTGGATCAATTCTTTAGTGTACTAAAGCTGATTCTATGAAGAACATTGTAGATTCAAGGATTTGATATTTATGAAAAGATTGTTCCTTGTTCTCTTATGGTTTAAATGGAGATCATAGACTCTCATTGGTCTCATAAGACCATTAAATAAAATAAAATGGTGATTATTATGGGTGGATCAACAAATATATCCAATTGTGAAAATATGACCCAACATCCCATGTGTCAAAAGTTTGGGAAGAATTTATCCTGGAAACATCTTAATGGGAACCAAGAGATTATTTAAATTATTAAAAGAGGGTAATATGTCTAAAAACATTTGAAGGGATATGAATAATCCCATAATGTGGAAGATTAAAGGAAGGTTCATAATGACACTCATCATGTAGTGTAGTGTTTCAACTACAAGTAACATGTGAATTATGTAATTTATTTCCCTAATCCAAGTGTTATTGGAGGAAATAAACAACAAAAACCGTTATGGAAAAAAGAATGTCAATTTTCTATCACTACTGCTATGGTGGAACCAGAAAATAATGTGGTGATAGGTATCATAGTTATTCGTCCAAGAATAACGAATGTACTTGTTGATTTCCATTGTATGAATTCATTAATATCATTTATGGTTTGTATAACTATCCAAATACTACCTAAAAATATGGAGGTTGAGTAATTTGTGAGAAAATTGAATTGGAAAATGTTTGCATCAATAGTATATAAATCCTTACCAGTCAATTTCTATGGACTGAACCTCCCATCAAATATAGTCTTACTTCCATTAGTGGAGTTTTATGCTATATTTTGTGTGGATTGGCTATCATTATAAAAATATAACATCAACTTCTCATAACGTGAAATCAATCTTTACATCTTTAGTCATCCCTCGATTCTGTACAAATTTAAAAAAGAATGTGAATATCATTTATAATCATTATTACAAATTTGGATATTATATCCTTATGGTTAAGTATATCTCTCTAAAATGGTTAGTATAAAGGAGGTAATCATGTTTGAATGAATTCCCACAATGAGGGACCACACCTATGTGTTCCCATAATAATTTCATTGTCTTACTTCTAACTGAGAGGTTGAGTTCTGAATGGAAGATATTTATCAATTTCAATATATTTTAAAAACACCTTATATAATGGCCACCATTGAGTTAGAGGAACTGAATAAGCAGTTATGTATAATCAGAAAAAGGGTTTTATATTCTCTAATTCTTCACCATGGGGTCCACCCATCCTCTTCCTCAAAAATAATGATAGATAAATGAGCCTATTTATTGATAATCATGAAATCAAAAAAATAAAAATAAAGAACAAGTATCAATTTCCTCAGATAGATGAATTTTTGAATAAACTATGTGGGGCCAAGTATTTCTCAAAGGTGGACCTTCGATTAGGATATCACCAATTAAAGGTACATAAGGAAGATACTCGAGGAAAATATTTTGAATTTGGTATATTCATTATGAATTCATAGTTATGATCTTTGGACTCACTAATGCTCCATAATTTTCATGGAAATAATTAATATTGTACTTAGATATTACCTTGAAATTTGTTTTAGACTTTATTGATGATATTTTGATATACTCCAAGATCAAGGAGGAACATTATGAGAAATTGAATATTGTGTTAAGGAATCTTTAAAGGGAGAAAATTTATGGAAATTATAGTAAATGTGAATTCTGGATGGAGGAATTATCATTCTTGTAGAATTTTATCACCAGCAAAGGAAAATATACAAACCCTTACAAGACAAAGGCAATTGAGGACTGGCCCATGACAACATCTGTAATAGAGATCTATAGTTTTTTTATTCTAGTAGGTTATTAACAATGATTTTTATATAAATTTTCATGATTTTAAAACCTAATAACCTTGGTGTCTTAGAAGGGATTAATGTTTTTCTAGAGTAGTTAATGTGAATTCAACTTCAAAAAGATGAAGAATAGGCTTATCACTGCCCTAGTGCTAACACTGCTGAAAAGTGGAGAACTATTTATGTTATACAGTGATTCTTCAAATAAAGGATTAGGATGTGTACTAAATAAAAATGATAAATTGATATCGTCTTCCTCATTTTATTTGAAAATTCATGAGCAAAACTATCCCATTCATGATCATGAGTTGGAAACTGTGAATTTTTTCATTGAAATATGTTGGAATTATCTCTATGGGGAGAAGTGGGAGATATATAATGATCACAATATCCTCAAATATATATTCAAACATAAGGATATTAATATGTTCTACAAAAATAAGGTTATATCTCATCAAGGATTATGACTGATCAATCCACTAACATCTAGGTAATGAAAATATGATAGAGGATGCTCTGAGTAGAAATGATCATGCATCCATATCAATGAGGACAATTGATAAGGATCAAAGATTATTATAACTACAATTGATGGACATGGGAATCAATAAGTAAGGAACATAATCAATAATTTCTCAAATTATCGCCCAACCATCCCTTATGGATAAAATAATGGATTCTCAAGGAAATGATGTTGAAATTCAGGAAAAGGTGGAATCTTTCCAAAATGGGAAATCCCTATAAATCAAAATTTATTTGGATGGAGTTATATGATTTGGGTTAGGACTATGTGTACTATCCAATCCAGAGATTAAGAAGTAACATATGATTGATGCAAGTAGGTAAACCTTTTATATCCACCCATGGAGAAAAAAATGTATTGAGATATATAATAGCATTATTAGTGGGACAATATGTAGAATGAGATCGATGAATATACATTAATGTTTCTAGTATTTTAGAATGCGAAATATTAAAAGTATAAGTGTAAACTTATTATTCAACCATTACCCATACCAATAAGAAAAATGGAAAACATCAAAATGTAATTTTTTTTATAAAAATACATATACATCAAGGGAAAACAAATCTCAATGGGTTATAGTGGTTCATCTTATTAAGATAACTCACTTTAGAACAATTTGAGATGAATTATAAAAAGATTAAATTACATGGATATACATCAAATATGTTGTGAGGATGCATGGAGTACCACTATTAATTGTATCTGATCGACATCTAAGATTTACCTCCATGTGCTGGAAAAGTCTCCAACATGATCTAAATGCTGATCTAAACTTTAGTACAACTTATCATCTTCAAATTGATGTCTAATATTAAGGGAATAATTAAACACTAGAATACATGTTATGAAAATGTTCCATGTAATTAAAACGAGGATGGGACCAACACCTACATATGGAATGTTCTCTTCCAATAATAGTTTCCACTCGAGCATCTAAATGAACCTATATGAAGATTTTTATGCGAAAAGGTGTATAACACTAGAATGATAAGATGAATTCAATGAATGTATGTTTATAGAACTTTAAATGGTCTAAGAATTGCTGGATATAGTGAAAAACATTAAACATCACATCAAATAATCCAAAAGTCAATAGAATAGCTATGTCGATGACTGTCGATGAGATTTTGAGTTTGAGGGTGGAGAAATTGTATTCCTCTGCATATATCTATGGAAGAGGGTCATGAAATTTTTTAATAAAGAGATGATATGTCTCATGTAAATCAACCCCTTTGAGATTCTTGATCGTGTTGGAGTTGTTTCCTATTGAGTAGCACTTCCACCAACCATGTCTTAGGTACATGATGTATTCCAAATATTCCTTTTAAGGAATTACATACCAGATACCTAACATGTACTGAATTAAGAGGTGGTATAGTCATAAAATAAACTATAATATGAGGATAAAACAATTAAGATCAGGGATCATAGTGATAATGTTCCATGAAACAAGGCCACTCGCATGGTCAAAGTACTTTTGTGGAACCATAAGTAAGAAGATGAATCATGGGAACTAGAGGAAGAAATGAAGGATAAGTACCCTCAACTATTTTCCTCATAGTATGTAAAAAAAAATTTCAGGATAAAATTTCATAATGGGGGATGAATTTAATGACCCAGAATTATATCAATGAAATTATCATTCTTATAATAATGTTATATAGTATAAATAAAATAAAATAACATATATAACTCAATACAAACATTATAAATGAGGAATTAATGAAATAAGAAGTATTTTTTGAAATTAATTAACCTATACTAATGTAATAGTAACATAACATTTGGAATAGTAATATTAAATTTATGAATAGTAATAAATCTAAGAGAATAGTAACCTCACCCGTTAAAGTATAAAAAAACGAGGTATCGTAAAAATGAATATATGATATAATTATGTCATAGTATAAGTATATAATTGTCTGGTAAATGACAAATTTTATGTTTTTTTTGTGAAGCATAAATTTTCATTTAAAATTTTATATTTAATACATTAATTTATAAGAGAATTTATTTTTAAAAAATAGATTCATAAATTAATATTTTTTGATCTGAATATTACACTTCAATATTATGATACATTAATTACTTTTTCAATGTATTATAAAATAAGTTAAAATTTATATATTTGTTTCATACAATAAATTGTGATTTTAATTAAAAAATAAATTTATCATATTGAGAAACTTATTCTCATAAAATGAAGTACATATTTTAATTCCACACATTGAGAAATTCTTATGGTGAATATTTTGGATTGTTCAAAAATAGTTGAATTTTCTGTGAATAGTGAAATACAATAATTTATGGTGTAAACTAAATACACAAACTATTGAGGCATAGATGATGATTTGTTTTTTAAGTACATTTTCTTTAAACTAACATTCACTAGTTATTGTACCTAGTAAAAATAATAAAAACTATTCATTTTCATGAGAAAAAATAATAAACAATTGATTAAAATAACAAAAAACAATCCTCTCCTCCAATATAAATTCCACCCCCACAACATCTTCTCCTAACACATATCAATCCTTAATGGTTTCTCAATTTATAGACAATCTTATTCTAAACTCTATTCCCCACATCTAGTAGGATCTTTTCTCAATCAAAGACTAAAACCAATTTCTCTATGAAGGTTCTCAAAAAGAGGAATTGAATATGTAAAATACTCTTTCGCTTTCATTATTTTGTTTTCACATTATTTTATTTTAATATAATGTCCACACCTCCTCTGTACAATCATGAATGATAACTCATGTATCATATATATACATATTAATTATTTTATGTTAATTTAAAATCCACAATTAAGGCTCTTCACCACTTACATTTATTCTAAAAATGAGAATATCATCTGCAAGGTATACATTTATCACCTTTAAGGATGGAAAGTTCTCATTTTCTTTTACCACCTTCTTTGATGGACATAAAATTATTATAATGGTTAGTATAGATTATAAAATTTATTTTATAAAACATTTTATGATCTAAAACAAAAATTTATATAAAATACTTAATTATGAAATAAAACTAGTTTGTGATGATAAACAAACCACCAAAATAATCTATATGATTATCACTAATATCTTATCTAATGATTCGTCCAAACCCCAAATAACCAAATGAATTATATATGAATTTAATTTTATTTATGTACAGTAATAATATATAACTTTATTTATAGATACCTATTTCCATTTTATATGATCTTTCATACATTTATTCAAGTGAACAAATCTAGAAAACGATGGAAATTAACACTCCCCAACGATGAGATTGTATCTTATAACTCATCAAAAAGTCCACGAATAAACATAGTAAAATTATTATAAAAAATTAAATATATAAAATGATTTTAATTAATTAAATAATGCATTTAATTTTATTCTACTAGATTTTGAGATAATGTTCAACACACCTTCAGACAGAAGGTAATGGATTCTTTTCGAACCACCATTTTTTCCATTATGTTATGATTTTATCCCTTTTGATGCCAATGTAATTCTTAATTATTCATTTTTAATCATCCTACATTATGTGTGTATGTTCCATATATATGTTATTATCCCTATTATTATTTATTTTATATGAAAATACATGTTGTATAAGGTTCCCTTCCCATTTCCTCTTGATTAGCAAGCTTGATTATATGGAAGTTATCAAATTGTCAATCCTTTTCATGTATCATAATTAATCTATTTTCATCCACCTCTATTTTTGTAAAATAAATCATATTATCAAGAAATAAAATCATGGTTCAATTATGGTTTTTTACAACCCAATATGACTTTTCTGTTTTAATGACTCTTTATTATTATCCCTCAAACCATAGTAAAGTGGAACATTTATAGAGATTCCTAAACACTCTTTTCAAATTTATTTTAAATGACCCATGTCATTAAACTGGATGAAAATCCAAAAATAAATTAATTCATTATTTGGTGAATGGTCTAATTTACAAATAGAGCTTCATAATGTAATTCTGAGAATTGAAAGACATCATTGAGTTTTTTGTGGACCTGGGTCAAACCAAAAGTCCCTTATGTTTCCTCTTGAGTTTTCGAAGTGTCGATGACCTAAGAGAAATTTTTTAAAAGGCTGATATAGGTTAATGATTTCTCGGAAACCATGATTCCCTCAGTAAAAAACTATGTGGCCTACCTCAAGGGAGTAGAATACCCCTTGAGGTATGCACACTGTTTACCCAAACCATTCACCTAGCCAACACAGTTAGTTATAAATGACTAGAGTGCTCAAACGTTTCATCGAATGATAGCATGGTTTGGAAAACCATTAAATATAGAATATGTGATGTGTTTTTTAAAGAAATTATATTAATGATGTAAAATTTTAAAATAAATTAATAACTAAACTCTCTATCCCTTCTCCCCCTATAGACTCGCCCAAAAAACCTCCCCACTCGGCCTCTCCCGCAACATGTGATGCCCCCCCTCAGCCTCTTCTTTGAATGCTGATTCAACCAAATTTCTTGCAGTTTTGTGTTTGACCCATCATGGTATGGTCTCGACTCCATCTTCTCCCTTATTTTTCCTGATTTTTCTTCTCTCCGTCACCTAGTTCCCTTCATCCAATATCATTGTTAAAGGTTTAATCTGATTTTGTTTTTTCTTCCTTGGCTATGGATTTTGAAGGGCCTCTTCAGCCCAATTTGGGTATGTTTTGATGTTCTCTGCTGAAGTGGGGGCATTTCATATTCTTTTTGGTTTTATTTCACTACTTGAGGATACTATTTATCCAACTTCTTTGTCGTGCCCAATTATATTTTGTTACTTTTGGTGATTTATGGTTCCTAATAATTTTTGTAGTGTGTTTCAGTCATCCTTGAGGAGGGTTCAAGTATACATAGTAAAATGAAACATACCAAGTATGTGTAGGCAGGAATATACAAATGTATATTACAAGATTATATGTATATTCTACCCTAACAGTGAATATATATATGTGTCTAGGTGTTCTTACACACACACACACACACATATATATATATATATATATCCATATGAGTGTAAGTGGAAATGGGTGTGTGCACATTTATAACATATATGTAAGGATCCCCTTGTACATATTAATTTCCATTCGAATATGTACATAAGGGTTGGGTGTCCTTATGTATATGTGAAGGTTCATATGCTCGAAGGTGGGAAGCAATAGCTTCATGTTTACATCGATTAAAGTTTCAAGTGTTGAAGTGTTCATCATGGTACTCTTCCATTTGAGGTAGGATTCTGTTATTATTACATTTTGAATATTACCTTTTTAAAAACATTATTTATATTATGTGACATTAATCATTTACAAATAGTAAAAATATTAGTCTTGTGATTCTTTTATTTGTGTCTTTATTTAGACTCTCATAGTAAACCTTATGTTATATCCCTTATTCCTTGAGATGAATTAAACTCTTAAAATTTAACGAAATGAAATATTAAAATATAATTTCACGTTTTCTAAAACAAATCCTCAATGAGGTGGACTATCTTGAAATGGAAAATTCCATATGTACATATCTGATGCTTGATGATTTTTCTTATGCATGTTTGAGTGGCTTCAATTATAGTCCATTCCAATTCCTTGTTCATATCCATGAATTCCATATTCTTTACATTTACATTGATAAGTGCAATTTGGATGAACTCATTACTTAATTCCATATGATTTGTTTAACATTATGCTATTGAATGTTTCTTTCACACATTTTCTCCTCAAAATATTATTTTTTGAGCCCTTTTTGGGTTAGATTTAATGGTAGGTATGTCCAAGATTGATTTTTTGGGACATTGTAATGTTTTGGTGACATGTGATTAAAGGAATATTAAAGAAATGTTTCAATTTTTGTATTTCATTGTTTATGATTATGGAATTTTTTCTAGTGGTCATATCATATAGATTATATGTTATTATTTTGATTAAATACTTATGCCTTTATAGTTTGAATTGTGATACTTCGTTAGATTTTGTCTTTTGGGAATGAGATGTTTATTTGATGGTTTGAAATTATAAATTTTATTCCATGTGATATGCCTTTCTTGATAAGGATGACATGTTATAAGCCATGATATATCTTGGGATTCATATTAAGGATTCATGAATGGACTAACCGTTCTCAAGAGGTTTTGACTCGACACACCATGAGTGATTTTTTGTCTTTCCCGGTGAGGGATTATTGAGAAATTTATTATAATCTAGAGTGATACCACTTTCCTAGGAAAGAAAACATGAAAAATATTTTGTAAAGGTATTTATTCCAATACATGGGTGATACTCTATCCCCTATGTGAGATACATGTGATGGAATCAAAGTCCCCATATCTCGAGTGATACAAGGGTTGTTGCATTGGTCTCCTTGGATTGAATTGGTGCTATTGGATTATATTGGATGTTCTCATAGTGACACATGGGATTCTTTTAGATAGTGATGGATGGGATAAGGACTCCACCACTAGATTTTTCAAATTTTAATGATTGATTGAAATATCTTATAATATATATATATATATATATAAATATTATTATAATGATCCATTTTCATATCTCTTGATGGTTCTTGTTTATACTTGTACATGTGTAACGACCGAAGCTTTTATCAATGAAAATTCCTATTGATCTAATTAAATGTATTATTATGAAAAATTGTTATTTAAGGTATTAAATTCTTTGGTTTTATGGTTTTCAATTTCTAAAATTCCATTTCGAATTTTGATCTTTTATGTTATATCCATTGAACTGTGACCACATGATTAGTATAAATTTAGGGCTTTATCAAATCCAATTTACTCAGACAAAGGAAGTGATGGCCTCATCCAGTAGACTTTCCCCTTATAAAGATCATTTATCATAGATTGTAAAGGAGGTGGCATCATTGAGATTTTCTCTTGACCAATCCCAAGCTGAGCATCAACATGTTACGCTCGAATGGAACCCCCTACGGTAGAAGTGGAAGTTGATAGAGATTACCACCCGGGCGATGCTATCTGAGCCACCTCAAGATTTTGTCACCATCGCATACCTTACCCTTCGGTCTTATGCGGGTGTTATATGGTGTTATGTAACAACACCTTAGCACTATTATTATGTGCATCATTTTTGTATATAATAAATAATATACAATCATTTTATTATTGTCACTTTGTAAATAGTTCTTAAAGCACAAATAGTATTTTTAGTTAATATTCAACTAAGCAATCTATTTTGATAAATTAATGGATTTTTGAATTAAATAATGTTTTAATAAAATATTATCAAATTTTTATTTATTGAATATAAATGATCATATTATTTTTATGAACACTATTGTTATTTTTATTAGGGTTTGAAAATTGCTTTTGTCATAACAAATGACTTTTCAATAAATGAAGGTTTTTATTTTGAAAGTGAAAATTCACATATTTAGAAAATTATTTAGATGAAATGAATAATATTTTTTCAATCAGAATTTTTAAATTATCCAACAGTGAATGTTTCATAATTTTCTGAGAAAGTTGAATTTTTGGGAAAAAATTAATACTGGTTTAATATATAATGTCTTTTATAACATCATAATAACCCAACAGTGTAGGATTAAAATAATATAAATGATATTTTCAGCCAAAATATATTTTATCCTTAATATAATAGGATTTTATATTTATTTGATTTATTTTTCAAATCCATAGTGGACCCTCCAAGATTAATAAAACATTTTATCTTTTTAAATTATTTTCCTTGAGAGTGTGACTCAAATCAATATAAGAAATCCTATTATTTTAAGAATATCATAATTGGAATTATAAAATATTTTTTTATAATACCCTTTTAAAAATACCATGGGACAAAAACATGGGTAGGTTTGTGGTTTTGATTAGTTTAATGTGTGGTGTCCCAATCCAAAATAATAAAGAATTCCCTCTCCATTCAGATATAAAAACACCCATGATCAATCTTCCTATTCACTCAAAGCCTTCAGAGTGCGTCTAACCTCTTCCCTCATTTTTCTAGAATCCTCCCAAGGTGCCCTGAGCTCCCAATAAGCCTCTCTGAAGCCCCTCATAAGCCTTTTGGATCATACTTCCAAGTAAGGGAATCCTTAATTTCTCATATTATCCATGTTTCATAATATTGTTATGTAATTTTATTTTAAATTATAAATGTTGAGGTATGATTTTGAAACTCCCCTATAAATTCATCCTTATTTTTGAATGATTGGATACCCCTTTATCTCTCATTAATACCTTCCATCACTACTACAACCTGGGCCTTTATTAGCGCTAAAAACCGGAATTAACAGCGTTGTTAATGCCGGTGTAGATAAAGGGGGTTCCCCTTTATCAGCGCTTCTTAGAGCGCTGATAAAGGACCCCTTTATCAGCGCTTCTTTTAGCACAGATAATGGTCTCCTATATCGGCACTTGACGGAGCGCTGATAAAGGCCCCATCACATGCACCAAAAAAACACTACCTGCACACCTGCACACCTGAATACCTGCACAACGTAGCACATGCACACCTGCACACCATAGCACCCGCACCCAATATTTTGACCGACAACGGTATATACATTTACTTAACATCATGAATACAAAAAATGCATTTATATATACATTTCAAACATTGTTTTACATGGTTACATTTACAATTATTCAACAACAGTTATAAGCATTCATGTTTCATCCATTGATATCCGTGATCCGCTCTCGACGGTATTTTTTGCCGAACAAAGAATCCGAACTCAAGGAAAAAAATTCACCTATATAAGAAAACAAATATTATGTTAGTAATGCAATAATGAAAGAAAATAAAACAGTAATATGAAAGAATACATTAATATGGAAATGTGAAACTAAAATATGAAATTTTAAACTCAAAAGTTTTCATTTTCATAACAATGAAAGGGAATAATGTAAAATCAATATGTTTGGCAAATGTCATTGGTGTTGTTTTCCAAAGTCTATCTCAATTTGAAACTGATATCAGACACTTTTAGTCATACCGGTCACGTCGTGCATCGGATTGAGGTGCGGTCGATTCGTACACGTCACAAATGACTCGTGGATCGTTTTCCTAAAGTATCAGAACAATCCGAACACGTTTTCTCAGTTTGGAGTATGTCATTGGTGTTTTTTTCCAATGTTTATCTCAATTTGAAACTAACATCAGACACTTTTATCCGTACCGGTCACACCGTCCATCGGATTGAGGTGCGGTCGATTCGTACACATCACGAATAAATCCTGGATCATTGTCCTAAAGTATCAAAACAATCCGAACGCGTTTGCTCAGTTTGTCGTATGTCATTGGTGTTGTTTTCCAATGTTTATCTCAATTTGAAACTGATATCAGACACTTTTAGTCATACCTGTCACGCCGTGCATCGGATTGAGGTGTGGTCAATTCGTACACGTCACAAATGACTCGTGGATCATTGTCCTAAAGTATCAAAACACTAGTGCAGAAAACGTTTTTTACGTCACCATTTTTTACGTCTGTTATATAAAACTGACGTCATAATATGTAAAACGAGGTTTTTTACGTCGGTTATTTAATAACCGACGTAAGAACCTGTGTTTAGTACACCTTTAACGTCGTTTATTTTTATAACCGACGTTATTAATCGCGCGGCTTCATTTTTTACGTCGGTTATACATTAACCGCCGTAAAAAACAGAAGCGGGGGGCCTTTTTTACGTCGGTTATTCAATAACCGACGTAAAAAAGGTGGTTTTTGAAGGCCTTTTTACATCGGTTATAAAATAACCGACGTAAAAAAAGAATCCGCAGATGTTTTTGACGTCGGTTATGGAATAACCGACGTAATAAAACGCGGATTTTGAGCCCTTTATAACGTCGGTTATAAAATAACCGACGTTATAAATGTTTTTAAAAAAATTATCACATCGGTTATTGAATAACCGACGTGATAACTCATTTAAAAATTTACCCAGACCCGTGGATTGTCATTCCCGAGATTACCTTCGACAGTCGCGACTCGTCTCTCTCACGCGTAAACCCGAATCGGCTCGTCCATTTCGTGGGTTTAAATTCGTTTTGCGATCATCGTTTCTCATATTTAATCTCCTCGGATCAATCATCTAAACTCGCAGCACTCAGGTAATCCTCCCACTCGTTCTTTTTTTTTCGCGGATAGTATATATATATGTGTTGTGATTTTTTTGTTGAAACTAGCTAAGATTCTTCGATTGCGAACCCTTTTAACTCGTTTTGGCACCATAATCTTATTTATCATCCCTAGATCTATTAGTTCGACTTGCAATATTGAATAATTTTATGATTTCACTAATTTTTCATCGTTTTCTATAAATCCCCGAGAGGATTGGGGCGCGTCCAGGGGGGTTTACAAGGGGGTGGGTGGGTGTGGGGGGCTGTCCAAGGGTGTGGGTGGGTGTTGGGGGGTGTCCAGGGGGGTGTCCAAGGGGGGTAGGGGGTGGGGGTGGTGTTTAGGAGGGGTGGGGGCTGTCCAGAGGGTTAGGGGTGTCCAGGGGGGTGTCCAAGCAGGTCGGGGGTGGGGGGTTGTGTCCAAGAGGGGTGGGGGTGCTTTCTAGAGGGGTCGGGGGCTATCCAGAGGGGTCGGGGGGTGTCCAGGATGGTGTCCAAGGGGATGGGTGGGTGTGGGGGGCTGTCCAAGGTGGTGGCGGCCTGTCCAGAGGGGTCGGTGGGGTGTCCAGGGGGGTGTCCAAGGGGTTGGATGGGTGTGGGGGGTTGTCCAAGTGGGTGCCGGCCTCTCTAAAGGGTATTTGGGGTTGTTCGGGTGGGTGGGGGGCTGTCCAGAGGGTTGGGGGATGTCCAGGGGGGTGTCCAAGGGGGTAGGGGGTGGGGGGTGGTGTCCAGGAGGGGAGGGGGGCTGTCCAGAGGGGTCGGGGGTGTCCAGGGGGGTTTATAAGGGGGTGGGTGGGTGTGGGGGGCTGTCCAAGGGTGTGGGTGGGTGTTGGGGGGTGTCCAGGGGGGTGTCCAAGGGGGGTAGGGGGTGGGGGTGGTGTTTAGGAGGGGTGGGGGGCTGTCCAGAGGGTTGGGTGGTGTCCAGGGGGTGTCCAAGCAGGTCGGGGGTGGGGGGTTGTGTCCAGGAGGGGTGGGGGTGCTTTCTAGAGGGGTCGGGGGGTGTCCAGAGGGGTCGAGGGGTGTCCAGGGTGGTGTCCAAGGGGATGGGTGGGTGTGGGGGGATGTCCAAGGGGGTGGCAGCCTCTCCAGAGGGGTCGGTGGGGTGTCTAGGGGGGTGTCCAAGGGTGTGGGTGGGTGTGGGGGGCTGTCCAAGTGGGTGGCGGCCTCTCCAGAGGGTATTTGGGGTTGTCCGGGTGGGTGGGTGTTGGGGGGTGTCCAGGGGGGTGTCCAAGGGGGGTGGGGGTGGGGGTGGTGTTTAGGAGGGGTGGGGGGCTGTCCAGAGGGTTGGGGGGTGTTCCGGGGGGTGTCCAAGCAGGTCGGGGGTGGGGGGTTGTGTCCAGGAGGGGTGGGGGTGCTTTTTAGAGGGGTCGGGGGCTGTTCAGAGGGGTCGGGGGGGTGTCCAGGGTGGTGTCCAAGGGGATGCGTGGGTGTGGGGGCTGTCCAAGGGGGTGGCGGCCTATCCAGAGGTGTCGGTGGGGTGTCCAGGGGGGTGTCCAATGGGTTGGATGGGTGTGGGGGGCTGTCCAAGTGGGTGGCAGCCTCTCCAGAGGGTATTTGGGGTTGTCCGGGTGGGTGGGGGGGCTGTCCAGAGGGTTGGGGGATGTCCAGGGGGGTGTCCAAGGGGGTAGGGGTGGGGGTGGTGTCCAGGAGGGGCGGGGGGCTGTCCAGAGGGGTCGGGGGGTGTCCAGGGGGGTTTACAAGGGGGTGGGTGGGTGTGGGGGGCTGTCCAAGGGTGTGGGTGGGTGTTGGGGGGTGTCCAGGGGGGTGTCCAAGGGGGTTTGCTAATTCACATGATGCAAAAAGGTTAAGATGGCATGCTGATGAGCGGGAATGTGATGGAAAAATTCGCCATCCAGCTGATTGTCCACAATGGAAGAAAATTGATGCCCAGTACCCTACATTTGGAAATGAAATTAGAAATCTGAGACTAGGCTTGTGCACAGATGGAATGAATCCATACCGAACCCTCAGTAGCACACATAGTTCATGGCCTGTTTTATTGGTAATTTACAACCTCTCTCCTGAAGCTTGTATGAAGCGCAAATATGTCATGTTGAGTATCATGATCTCTGGTCCAAAGAAACCCTGCAATGATATTGATGTATACTTGTCACCGCTGATTGATGATTTGAAACTGTTATGGGCTGATGGTATTAGGGTGTATGATTCTTATAAAATGGAATATTTTCAACTGCATGCAGTGCTTATATTCACTATAAATGACTTCCCAGCATATGGAAATTTGTCTGGATACAGTGTTAAAGGGCATAAAGCATGTCCAATTTGCGAACAACAGACGTCATATTGTCAATTGCATCATGGGAGGAAAACAGTGTACATGGGTCATCGAAAGTTTTTGCCTATGGATCACCCTTATAGAAGACTAAAAAAGGCATTCAATGGCTCACAAGAATTTGATACTGCTCCAAAACCTTTATCCCCATATTTTTATTTTGAGAGGGTGAAAAACCATGATGTGACATTGGGAAAGACACAAAAATCTGGTAATGATAGACATATTTGGAAGAAAAGGTCAATATTTTTTGAGCTACCATATTGGAGGTATCATGAAGTCAAACATAATATTGATGTCATGCACGTGGAGAAGAATATATGTGATTCTTTAATCGGAACATTGCTAGATATTAAAGGAAAGACAAAAGATGGGTTGAATGCAAGGTTAGACCTACTATCAATGGGAATACGTTTGGAGTTAGCTCCCACTCCTAAAGGAAGACGAACATTTCTTCCCCCAGCTTGTCATACATTATCGAAGAGGGAGAAAAGTAGCTTCTGTCAGTGTCATCATGATATCAAAGTGCCTCAAGGTTATTCTTCAAATGTAAAAAATTTTGTCTCATTGAAAGACTTGAAGTTGATAGGTATGAAATCACATGATTGTCACGTCATGATGCAACAAATTCTACCAGTTGCACTGCGTGGAATATTGCCCATCCGTGTCAGAAAGACTATAATGAGGTTGTGTTATTTTTTCAATTCAATTTGTAACAAGGTGATTGATGTGAATGCTTTGAACATTTTGGAAAAGGATGCAATTTTTATACTTTGTCATTTGGAAATGTATTTTCCTCCAACTTTTTTTGATATGATGGTGCATTTAATGATTCATCTGGTTCGAGAAATAAAGCTTTGTGGACCTGTATATCTTCGTTGGATGTATCCTTTTGAAAGGTATATGAAAATATTAAAGGGATATGTTAAAAATCCATATCGACCTGAAGCCTCCATTATTGAAAAGTATATTTCTGAGGAGGTAGCAGAGTTTTGTACGAGCTACTTGGCTACGGCGCAACACATAGGTTTGCCTCCATCTCGCCATGAACGGGTTAATAATGAGGGAAAGGGGATTCGTGGCTTGAAAGTCAAATCACTGTCAGCTGAACATATGAAGAAGTTAGAATCATACATCTTGAATAACATAGCTGATGTTCAACCGTATATCACATTGCATATTAATGAGTTGAAACAATGTCATCCAAAGAAGAAAGAAATGTGGATTTTGAATGAGCACAACAAAACTTTTTTGCCATGGTTTAAAAAGACCTTTCTTGGTAGATCAGATGTATCAGAGACATTAAAATGGATAGTGGGTGGTCCATCTTTAAATGTGATAACATGGTCCGCTTATGACATTAATGGCTATACATTTCATACGAAAGCTCAGGACAACAGAAGTGCAGTTCAGAATAGTGGTGTATTGGTGTTTGCAGAAGCAATGCATTTTTCGAGTGCTAAGGACAGAAACCCAATTTCGGCATCAAGTGCATATTATGGAGTGATTGAAGACATATGGGAGGCTGATTACATTAAAATTAAAGTTCCTGTTTTTAACTGTAAATGGTTTATCGGTAACAATAGTGTCAGACACGATGAATTTGGAATGACACTTGTTAATCTGAATAGATTGGAAGACACAGCTGATTCTTTTATAATGGCAACACATGCCAAACAAATTTTCTATGTAGTAGATCAATCAGATATGCAGTGGGCTGTTGTTTTACAAGGGAAAAAACAATATGTTGGTGAGGATGAATTTGATGAAGATGCTGATTTATGTGAGATCCCTACTTCCATGGAAAGATTAACAGAACATAATGATGAGTATGTTGAAGACATGGTTTGTGCCATAAGGAACGATCACGACGAAGAAATTTGGGAAAACAATCCAACTGTACATTCCTAACATTACAGGTAACACATGTTTATTTCTTGTTTACATTTAGTTTTTTCATAAAAACCGTAAAGAGGAGATGTCCTGGGCGCACCGGCTGGCCGGTGGTGGATCACCGGTTGGCCGGTGGTCCAGAGCAAAGCTCTGTCTGGTCCACCGGCCGGCCGGTGGTGAGCCAGCGGCCGGCTGGTGGTCCAGACAGAGAGGAAGGCTCTTTGTCTGGTCCACCGGCCGGCCGGCGGTGATCCAGTGGCCGGCCGGTGGGCCAGACAGGAAGGCTCTGTCTGGTCCACCGGCCGGCCGGTGGTGAGCCAGCGGCCGGCCGGTGGCACAAGGCAGTGGGCAAGTCTACTGGCTGGTTCCTCCGGCTGGCCGGTGAGCTCACACCGGCTGACCAGTGGACTCAGTGAGTCCACTTTTCAGCTTTCTTGGGCCAACTCCTTGGCAACCTTTTGCCTGTGTTTACCATGTTTATCATTGTTTAACATGATTACCATATTAGCAATGTTTACTATTATGTAATTTAGTACACATTTCTATTTTCTTATTAAGTAGTATTACAATATTTGAATTTGTATATTTGTGAACTAATGTTTGTTTTTTTGATTTGAAGGAAAATGACAGATCAATCAGTTGATCAGCCACATGATTCTGGAGATGAGACTATTGGTCATACATCTGGGGAGGAACATTCACATGCTCCTATTATGAAAAAGAGTTCAAAGGTTGGTAAGCGTGGGTGCACATGTTTACCAAAATTATCACTTGCCCGTACAAAGGAGGAGAGAATAGTCGTGGAGTTTGATGATGATGATCTTCCTAGAGGTCCAAATGCTAAAGATTTTAAGGGTTTTGTAGCAACTCAGGCTAAGAGAAAAGTAAGAATTCTCTATGATGATTGGAGAAGTGTGGATAAGGCGATAATTTATCAGCTGTGGGAGACCATTTTGGTAAGATCTTTTGCTATTGTTTGACTGTTCTTTAAATGTTTCTAGTATATATAATATTTTTAACCTCTTTTTTATCAGATGACATTTGATTTTCCTGACACTGGAGGAGTCAGGAAGAAATGCTTATCGTTGGCTGCTAGGAGATGGAGGGATTTCAAATCAACCCTCTCATCTGATTTCATTTATGGTCATAGGAGTCGTGAGAATCCATGTCGTATATATCCTTTTATAGATGGAGACACATGGAGACAATTTTTTGAAAGTAGAAGAAAAGAATCATTTTTGGTAAGGGCAATGTAAACTTTTATAAGCTTTCTTATATAAATGATCTTATTATTGTTCTGTTAATGATTACTTATTCTTAATTTACAGCAAACAAGGAAATCTCATCAAGAGATCCAATCTAAAAATGTATACCCTCATAGTTTATCTCGGGGAGGGTATGCATTATTGGAAGAACAAATGATGGCAGAAAAATTTCAACAACTAAGAGCTGAGTCTTCAAGCTCAGGAGAGGTGGCCCCTCCATCCCCTCCATCTAGACATGAGAAATGGAAAAGAGCTCGGAAGGGCAAAAAAGGACAATATCTTTCAGAATAATCGAGACTCGTAGTTGAGAGGATTGTAAGATATCTATTTTATTTATTTAAGTTTACTATTTTCGTCATATATTTCCAACCATTATAGAAATGTTCAATTAATTATTACAGGACTCTCTTGAGGAGCAGAGTTCACAGGGGACATTTACACCATCTGGGAGGGAAGATATTTTATCTATGGCATTGGGAAAGCCCGAACATCCTGGCCGTGTAAGGGGATATCCGGCAGGTGTATCGGTAAGAAAAGTGTTGCCACGTTCCTCAACTTCTAACGTTGAGGGAGTTTATAAAAAAAAATAGAATCCTTGGAGGCTGAAGTCCATAATATTAATGCGAAAATGGAGGACAAGATTAGAGCATCGGTGCAGATTATGTTTGCAGACTTGCAAAGACAATTTCAGGGTGCAGCTCCCACTCCACCTCTCCCAGTAGCTCCCACTCCCCCACCTCAGCCTGCGGACCCCATTTTTGATCCTCCTCCTCCGCCGTAGCTACCTACTTATTGTGAGTTGTATGTTGATGATCCTCAACATCATATAGTTGCATATGGGATGGTATATTTTATAGGAGATACAGTTCATCATCAACAGTTAGAGGTAGAGAATCAGAGGGTCACTGTACAGGATATTATAGATAGATCAGCTCGGATACCATTACCTACAGATGAGGTGACGACAGTTGGACATAGTATCGGCCATTTTTTACTTTGGCCATCCAGACTTCTTCGACTCATTACCATAGAGGTATGGATGTTATATCTTTTATTTTATATTTTTATTAATGTTTTATCATTTGAAAACTAATATATTTTTCAATTTATTTTTACAGGAATACTTCAAAGGTAATGAAATACTGTATAGACAACAACAAAGACAGATAACTATGACATCAGATGCAGATACTAGCAGTCTTGACAAATTGTCAAGATATTCAAATTTGTTGGCGGATCATTATGACTTTACAATGGAAGCTCATGTCTGTGGACGTGAACTAAGTGTGGGGATTATGAAAACTGATATCATGGAGTTTGTCACTGGAGATAAGTTGGGCATCAACGTGGTGCAAATTTTTATCATGTAAGTCTTAACACCTTTTCCTTGCGTTATATTTATTAAAAATGTATACTTATGTCTGCTTTGTATTAGGTATCTGTATAAAATTTGTGAGAGGAATGAGCTGACAGATGTATATGGATTCGTGGACCCACAATTGATTTCCCCTGAAGCATGTGCATTGGATGAGGAACAAATAATGGTTTATATTGCTGATAGATTTGAAAAGAATGTAATCACACAGTGTTGGATGATGCCTTTTTGTGAGAGGTATGAAACACATCCCTCTCAAAGAGTTAATTATCTTATAACATAAAAAACCACTAACGTTAAATTTCCTTTTATCAGGGATCATTGGATGTTAGGGGTTTTTTTCCCTAGGGAGAAAACACTTTATTGGATATGCTCTCTCCATGATGATGTGCGAGAAAGTTTTAAGAATATATTGGAAACGTAAGTTTCAATTTCACAATAGTTTTATATATTATATTGAATTTTAAATTTACCCCATTCGTATTATTTTCTAACTGGGCATGGGTCCACTTTCGAAAAAGCGCAAAGAAAAGGAATTTCAAGATCAAATATGTACATGCGAAGGTAAATATCCATTTATAATTTGTACATTTTGATTTATTACATAAAAATAATATATTGAATTTACACTCATTCAAACAGAAATGTCATGAGCAACAAGGCATCATCGAATGCGGATATTACATGTTAAGATTTATGTATGAAATAATAACAACTGGGACAGTTCTAAGTTTTGACCTGGTAAGATTTCCTCTTTCTCATAATATTTCAATTTGATTTATTCATTATACACGTTGACTACTATCCTTTTCCTTTGTAGATTTTTGATGACCCTCAACCCTTTACTGCTGAAGATATCAAACACTTACAAGTGGAGTGGTCAAATTATTTTACAGGTTTGATTGAATTTTAGTTTTTTGTAATGTAAAATGTAATTTTGAATATTGTCAATGTAATTGTGTATTTCGTAGTCATTTAGGTTGGATTTAGTTTTTTTTGAAGTTGACAGTGTAAGTTTTGAATGTTATAGAAGTGAATGTTTAATTTTTCTCTACTTCTTGTTTTGGTCTACTGTTGATGGTTTTTCTGGTCTGGATTTTGGTATGGGGGGAGAGGTTCCAAGGGGGTGGGTGGGTGGGTGTTTGGGGGGTGTCCAAGGGATATGGGAGGGGTGTCCAAGGTGTGTTTGGGGCTGTCCAAGGAGTCGGTTGGGTGTAAATGAGGGTGGGGGGGGCTGTCCAAGGGGTGGGGGGGTGTCCAAGTGGTGGGGGGGTGTCCAAGGGATATAGGAGGAGTGTCCAAGGGGTGTTTGGGGCTGTCCAAGGGGATGGGGGGGGGGTTCCAAGGAGTAGGGGGGGGTTTCCAAGGGGTCGGGGGGGTGTCCAGGGGGTGGGGGGCTGTCCAAGGGGTGGGGGTGTCCAAGGGGTGGGGGGTGTCCAAGGGATATGGGAGGGGTGTCCAAGGGGTGTTTGGGGCTGTCCTAGTGTTCAGGGGGTGTAAATGAGGGTGGGGGGCTGTCGAAGGGGTGGGGGGTGTCCAAGGGGTGGGGGGTGTCCAAGGGATATGGGAGTGGTGTCCAAGGTGTCTGGGAGTTCTGTCCAAGGGGCCGGTTGGGTGTAAATGAGGGTGGGGGGCTGTCCAAGGGGTGGGGGTGTCCAAGGGGTGGGGGTGTCCATGGGATATGGGAGGGGTGTCCAAGGGGTGTTTGGGGCTGTCCAAGGGCTCGGGGGGGGGGGGGGGTGTCCAGGGGTCGGGGGGGTGTCCAAGGGGTCTGGGAGGGCTGTCAAGGTGTGGGGGGGGTGTCCAATGGGTGTTTGAGGCTGTACTAGGGGTCTTGGGGTGTAAATGAGGGTGGGGGGGTGTCCAAGGGGTGGGGGTGTCCAAGGGATATGGGAGGGGTGTCCAATGGGTGTTTGAGGCTGTACTAGGGGTCGTGGGGGTGTAAATGAGGGTGGGGGGGCTGTCCAAGGGGTGGGGGGTGTCCAAGGGTTGTGGTGGGGCTCCAATGTGGTGGGGGAGGGCTGGCCAGGTTGTTAGGTGGGTATAGATGAGGGTGGGGTTCAGTTGGGGCTTGGGGGAGGGCTGGCATGGTTATTTTTGTTTGGTTTCTGGTTGCTTTTTGGTGAGAGTAGTGCAATTATTTAAAAAAATAATATCGCTTTCACGTCGGTTATTTTATAACCGACGTGGTAAATAAATCGTTAGGGGTTTATCACGTCGGTTTTTCCGAGAACCGACGTGATAAACCGTTCCCGAGCCTTTTATCATGTCGGTTCTTAATATAACTGACGTGATAAAAGGCATGGGAATCGATTTACCATGTCGGTTCATTAATAACCGACGTGCTAAAACGTTTCCCATGCCTTTTTATCACATTGGTTATTTAAGAAACGGACGTGATAATAGGCCCGGGGAAGGGTTAATCACGTCGGTTATGTCATAACCGACGTGATAAATGATATCCCAGGCGTTTTATCACGTCGATTTAGAAAATAACCGATGTGATAAACCCCCCCCCCCCCCCACGCATATTTATCACGTCGGTTATTAATGAACCGACGTGATAAACACCGTGATGTTAGGGATGTTACGTCGGGTTTTAAATAACCGACGTAAAAAACGTTATTTATAACGTCGTCCATATTAACGTCGCCTAAAAACCGACGTAAATAATGAAAAATAACCAACGTAAAAACTGTTTTCTGCACTAGTGAAACAATCCAAATGCATTTGCTCGGTTTGGCGTATGTCATTGGTATTGTTTTCCAAATTTTATCTCAATTTGAAACTGATATCAGACACTTTTTGCCATACCGGTCACACCGTGCATTGGATTGAGGTGCGGTCGATTCTTACACGTCTAAAATGACTCGCAGATAGTTTTCCTAAAGTATCAAAACAATCCGAACACGTTTTCTTGGTTTGGCGTATGTCATTGGTGTTGTTTTCCAAAGTTTATCTCAATTTGAAACTGATATCAGACACTTTTAGCCATACCGGTCACACCGTGTGTCGGATTGAGATCCAGTCGATTAGTACACGTCACAAATGACTCGCGGATCGTTTTCCTAAAGTATCAAAACATTCTGAACGTGTTTGCTCGGTTTGGCGTATGTCATTGGTGTTGTTTTCCAATGTCTATCTCAAATTGAAACTGATATCAGACACTTTTAGCCATACCAGTCACACCGTGAATCGGATTGAGGTGCGGTTGATTCGTACACGTCAAAAATGACTCTCGGATCATTGTCCTAAGTATCAAAACAATACGAACGCATTTTCTCAGTTTGGCGTATGTCATTGGTGTTGTTTTCCAAAGTTTATCTCAATTTGAAACTGATATCAGACACTTTTAGCCATACCGGTCACACCGTGTGTCGGATTGAGGTGTGGTTGATTCTTACACATCACAAATGACTTGCGGATCGTTGTCCTAAAGTATCAAAACAATCCGAAATAATTTTCTCAGTTTGGCGTATGTCATTGGTGTTGTTTTCCAAAGTTTATCTCAATTCGAAACTGATATCAGACACTTTTAGCCATACCGGTCACACCGTGTGTCGTATTGAGGTTTGGTCGATTCGTACACGTCAGAAATGACTCTCGGATCATTCTCCTAAAGTATCAAAACAATCCGAATGTGTTTGCTCGGTTTGGCGTATGTCATTGGTGTTGTTTTCCAAAGTTTATCTCAATTTGAAACTGATATCAGACACTTTTAGCCATACCGGTCACACCGTGCGTCGGATTGAGGTGTGGTCAATTCATACCCGTCAAAAATAACTCTTGGATCATTGTACTAAAGTATAAAAACAATCCGACCGTTTTTTCTCGGTTTGGCATATGTCATTGGTGTTGTTTTCCAAAGTTTATCTCAATTTGAAACTGATATCAGACACTTTTAGCCATACCGATCACACCGTGCGTCGGATTGAGGTGCGGTTGATTCTTACACGTCAAAAATGACACGTAGATCATTGTACTAATGTATCAAAACAATCCGAACGTGTTTGCTCAGTTTGGCGTATGTCATTGGTGTTGTTTTCCAAAGTCTATCTCAATTTGAAACTGATATCAGACACTTTTAGTCATACCAGTCACACTTTGCGTCGGATTGAAATGCAGTCAATTCATACATGTCACAAATGACTCGTGGAACATTGTCCTAAATATCAAAAAATTCTGAACACATTTGCTCGGTTTGGCGTATGTCATTGGTGTTGTTTTCCAAAGTTTATCTCAATTTGAAACTGATATCAGACACTTTTAGCCATACCGGTCACACCGTGCATCAGATTGAGGTACGGTTGATTCGTACACGTCAAAAATGACTCTCTGATCGTTTTCCTAAAGTATCAAAATAATCTGAACGTGTTTTCTCGGTTTGGCGTATGTCATTGGTGTTGTTTTCCAAAGTTTATCTCAATTTAAAACTGATATCAGACACTTTTAGCCATACCGGTCACACCGTGCATCGGATTGAGGTGCGGTCGATTCGTACACATCACAAATGACTCGTGGATCATTGTGATAAAGTATCAAAACAATCCGAACGCGTTTGATCGGTTTGGCGTATGTCATTGTTGTTTTTTTCCAAAGTTTATCTGAATTTGAAACTGATATTAGACACTTTTAGCCATACCAATCACACCGTGCGTCGGATTGAGGGGAAGTCGATTCGTACATGTCAAAAATGACTCTCGGATCGTTTTCCTAAAGTATCAAAATAATCTGAACATGTTTGCTCGGTTTGGCGTATGTCATTGGTGTTGTTTTCCAAAGTTTATCTCAATTTGAAACTGATATCAAACACTTTTATCCATACCGGTCACACCGTGCGTCGGATTGAGGTGCCGTAAATTCTTACACGTCACAAATGACTTGTGGATCGTTTTCCTAAAGTATCAGAATAATCCGAACATGTTTGCTCAGATTGGCGTATTTCATTGGTGTTGTTTTCCAAAGTTTATCTCAATTTGAAACTGATATCAGACACTTTTAGCCATACCGGTCACACCGTGCATCGGATTGAGGTGTGGTCAATTCGTACACGTCACAAATGACACGTGGATCGTTGTCATAATGTATAAAAACAATCCGAATGCGTTTTCTCAGTTTGGCGTATGTCATTGGTGTTGTTTTCCAAAGTCTATTTCAATTTGAAACTGATATCAGACACTTTTAGCCATACCGGTCACATCGTGCATCAGATTGAGGTGCGGTCAATTCTTACACGTCAAAAATGCCTCGTGGATCGTTTTCCTAAAGTATCAAAACAATCCGAACACGTTTTCTCTGTTTGGAGTTTGTCATTGGTGTTGTTTTCCAAAGTTTATCTCAATTTGAAACTGATATCAGACACTTTTAGCCATACCGGTCACACCGTGCGTCGGATTAAGGTGTGGTCAATTCATACACATCAAAAATGACTCTTGGATCGTTGTCCTAAATTATCAAAACAATTCGAATGTGTTTTCTTTGTTTTCCGTATGTCATTGGTGATGTTTTCCAAAGTTTATCTCAATTTGAAACTGATATCAGACACTTTTAGCCATACCGGTCACACCGGTGCGTCGGATTGAGGTGTGGTCGATTCGTACATGTCACAAATGACTCGTGGATCGTTTTCATAAAGTATCAAAACAATCCGAATGTGTTTTCTCGGTTTGTCGTATGTCATTGGTGTTGTTTTCCAAAGTTTATGTCATTTTCAATCTAAGTAGTAGGAATTCACTAATCTAAGGATATGAATCATAAGAAAAGGAGATCATAGATTCTAAATAAGTGTAAAGGGAGATACCGATGACCATATAAAGATAATATAAGTATTAGTAATTTACCTTCATTGTCCTATTTGTTTACATTCTTCCCTCAGGTATGATGCCCATTTGTTTCTAAAGACATTTATATCATCTTCCGAATAAGAGTTTGTGTGACAGTCATAGTAGTACTGAAAAAATATAAATACACAAAGGATTAATAATTATTTTATATAAATTAGTAATTATTTTCAAAAATACCCCTTCAGGGATGCTAGTTTGTCCATGAAATACGATCTCTTTCATAAATTTACAAACATAATAAATGCAGCCCTTGTCATTTGTTTGTTTCGGACACTACAGAAACATCGAGAAAAATAAGTAATTTGTTTTGATAAGTATTTGGATAGTGAAATATAATTATATATACCAAAATACTTCTCCATTTGTAGATCTTGTGGGCATTATCGTCCTTACGCCCTGGATTCATTCCATCCTTTAGATGATATTCATACACCGCCCTATCATAACAAAATCCTCATTAAAAGATAATATAAATTATATAACTAGATATTTAGTTCTTAAATGTTTGATCTAGTGTATTAAAATTTGAAAATCTCCATCATCTGTGGTCGGTTAGTTGGATATCCATGCAGTGAATCCAGAAATAAATCTTTGGAGTATCCTAATTGACTGCAATGAGCATCCAATGTTCCCTAAAAACACAAAAAGAAATAAGTACTGATAGAAATGAAAATATAATTGATATGATTAAAATGTATAGGTTTACCCTTGCATCGTTGGTTTTAAAAAGAGCCTGTCAGTCGTAATTCTTCTTTGAAACGTTCTGAGCTGATTTGACATCAATTCAGCCTGAAAATTAGAATCTATTTCTGTTCGTTGTGTAGAAATGGTGTGAGGACTAACGAGTCCAAATTTGTATTCATGGGCAAATCCCTTCAATTGTTTTTCATATACACGCCTGTGAAAAATATGAGATGTATTTATCCATAATTATCAAAGTATATCAGCTTCTGTAAAATCAAATCATGAAAACATAACTCATGTATTCATTTATAACTGAGGCGCCCAGCCAGTCGTATGTGATGATCTCAGAAACAGCGTCTGCACTAACGAAATCTATTGTTTCCTCTCCGTACATATCTTTTTCACAAAAATATTTATGAATCTTTTCGTCTTTCATTTTCGTATCCACATGAGCTTGTAATGATATTAAATGTGGATATAGAATGGGTGGGGTGAACGCGCTCTCAGTAGATCATTTTGATCGGTTGGTTGATCCAATGTTGGAGCTGCTCTTTTGTTTTATCATCTCCATTTTATCCTTCTATAATAACATTCATCAGTTCAGACATTTTCTAATTTAATGTTAAAGGTTCTGCTTGAAAAATGAACTGGAAATGAATACCTCCTGCTCGACATGTTTTTTTACAAGATTCGAGGACCATGCAACGAATGTTCCAACAGATTTTTCCACCATATGAATGTCGTCATCGTCATTTGGCATGGGTAGCTCGTAACTCGGCTCATGAGCTACGTTAATCGACACTTTGACATGAGCGGTTGGAAGTGGTCTAGAGTGTAGCATGTCATTATGCATATTGAACACCATAGCCCTCGCTACAAGGCGATGAGTGGGAGTTGACAGATATAAATCACAGTCGTTTTCACCCTGCAGAATATCATTACATGAAAGGTATCAGTGTCTATGTTATTCACATCTCACAAAAACGAATATTATAACATTTATTACCTCGGTTAAGTTAGGTCTTTCTAGGGAATGGCTCGCCTCAAAGCTGGTGAGGGGTGGATCTTCTCGCGGGGGTTGTTCTTGAGTTGTTTGTTCTCTTCGCCTCTCCACCATCAAACTCGTTAGCATCATTCCCTGAGTTTTGATTAGTTCTTCAAGGGCAGCTACTTTATCTCTCATTACATGAAATTCTTTAGTTTGTTCATCCTCCTGTTTTTTTTTTTTGAAAATATGTCCGGGGTGACACCCCAAAACCCACACCTCTGACGCGGCCATTCTGTTCTGGCTGTTTCAAGGCCGTTGAAAGTATGTCTGCATCCGGTGCGGGTGTTGTTGATTCCTGTGACTATGTCAAATAGAAAATATGAAAAAATAAGTAAGCATCGTAATGTAATAGTGATTTAAAGCAAAACAAGTTTATATTATGTCATACTTACACATGTTTCCCACACTTTTTTTTGTTTTTTCAACTATCAGTTTCCCCTCTTTATTAACACGAGCCTCCTTCCATAGCACATGGCATGGAATGCAAGTGACTTGAGATTTTTCTTCATCAATCTGCATATAAACAGAAAAACATGGTTACAGTGTTGTTTTATGTCACATAAAATTATTACAGTACTTTTAAAATACATATCAATTGTTTTTCAATTGAAGCATACCCCAACCTTGCTTTACGGTAGGGGTACGCTGGTTTTTCTGCCCATTCTTTATTTTTAGCACTCACTTGTTGTTTCATAAATAAAAACATATCAATCAACGTGATGAATAAAAGCAACTTTACACAACGTGTAACCAAACACAATGTACCTGAAAATTCTGTTCTGCAAGACGGTTGCAAAACACATCCCACATTCCTTGGGATATCAAGTGTTCATAAAGAGGCGGCGGGTGCGGCTTGATTTTCCCTTAGGCATCTTTCAGATGATGTTTCGTTAAAATGCTGCGAAAGCCTCTATGAATCCTTCCTTCCAGTCTGAAAACATATTTTTGTGCGAAATATCTACTATAAATGCACTCTGTAAGAGATGATGAAGGGTTAGTCAATATTTCAATATTTTATTTTATTGTAATAAATTAAATAGATGATATCATAATGTTACCGTAATCTCTTCCCACATTAATGTTTTCAACCCGCTGACAACATGGTTCCACGACTCTACGTCAATCGGCACGCGTTGTCGAGTGACGATTCCAATGTAGCTACTAAACATGGCTTTGTTGGGGTTTACATGCTGGCCTAGCTTATTCCATCTCACCTCATATTTGATGCCTTTTTCTCTTGCCTTAAGGATTTTTGCTAAAACTGTCAAACTACGGCGCACCTGTTTTTTTTCGCTGGGGTTTCATCGCCTACCATTTCCTTAGTTTCTGCATCATCATTATGTTTCTCCGAAGTGCTAGCATCGGCACTGACACCAGCTGCAACAGGTTGAGAGACCTGTTGTACTTCAGCAGTAGGACCATCTTCAACAGGTTGAGAGACTTGTTGTCTCTCAAAAGTGGGACCAGCTGCAATAGGTTGAGAGATGTGTTGTGTCTCGGGATTGGGTGCATCAGCAGGTGAAGAATTCATTATCTGCAGAACTGGTTTAAAATTTAATTTAGATCACATAAAATAAGTAGAAAACAGATAATAACATAATGTAACGCAATCTATATTACAATAAAAATCAATAATGTGATTATTGAACTCCTTTTTTTTCAAGGCTGAAGGGATTTGACCCCTCTATCAACTATCCATATCCCTTCATTGTGGTCTCCTCTGACATACAAAATGTCATCTACATTGGGACCACTACGAAATGATTGCAAAGTCCCATTGAAAGGGTCATCTTGTGTGGAATTTTCATCTGACCCTTCAGCTGTTTTGGTCGATAACAGAACAATTGACATGTTTCGGTTTGCGGGATCTGGAACATAAAATACTTGCACTGCCTGTGATGCCATTATAAATGGTTCGTCTTTCTCCCCTTCCTTACTGAAATAAACTTTCACGAATCCCAAATCATCTATTTTAACAGCACTCCTGTTATCAACCCACTTGCATTGAAATATCAGAACTTGAAATTCCGTATAATCCAAATCCCATATTTGTTTGATGATTCCAAAGTATGACATGTTCACATAAATTGGATTTCTGTCCTTAGCACCTGAAACATGCATCGCTTTAGCCACAAGTGTAACCCCACTATTCTGCATGGTACTGTCTTCATCATGTTTATTAGTATAAAATGTATAACCATTAACTACATAATCATTGTAATATAATGCATACACACTTGGTCCTCTGGCTAGCCATCAAAGTCGTTCCGAAATTGACTTTGGATTTTAATCTGACTTCTTAAAAATATGATCTCGAAACCATCCTATAAACTGTCGATTATGTGTATTTGATATCCAATTTTCTGCCCTTGATGGATTCAAATGCCCAAGAATTTCTTTGTGGATTTCAACATATGGGTCAACGTCGAAACTGTTATGCAAAACATAATGGTGGGCCTGCTCCCGATCTGTAATATTGATTGTGACAACCTTTCTTCCAGAAATTCCTTCACCCTCAAGCCGCCCAGTGTGACGAGATTTTGGTAAGCCAATGATTTCCACACTAGAAAAGTATTCGGTATAGAATTCAACGGCTTCCTCAACAATATATCGCTCTGCAATAAAACCCTCTGGATGACTTCGATTTTTGACATACCCTTTCAAAATCTTCATATACCGTTCAATGGGGTACATCCATCTATAATGTACAGGACCACATAGTCGAATCTATCTCACCAAGTGGACCATCAGATGAACCATCATATCAAAAAATGAAGTCGGGAAGAACATTTCTAATTCACATAATATGACGGCAATTTATTTTTACATAGCTGGCAATTTCGCCGGGTCTATAACTTTTCAGCATACAGCTTTGAAGAAGAAACACAGTTTTGTTAATATATGGCGGAAATTCTTGGGAAAAATGCAACATAAAGAAATTGGAATGAGATTTTGCATCAAAACATGACAGTCATGTGATTTCATACCTTTTAACTTCAAGTCGCTCATTGACACAAGGTTACTGATATTTGACGAATACCCCTCTGGAACCTTTACATCATTCAACAAGTTGAAAAACTGATATCTCTCCTGCCTGGAAAGAGTGTAAGCAACAGGAGGAAGAAATGTTTGTTTTTCACCCTTCACTGGTGCCAACTCTTCTAGTATTCCCATCTCAACCATGTCCATCCTAGCCTTAATTCTATCTTTTGTTTTGCCAGATGTATTTAGAAACGTGCCGATAACACTGTCAAATACATTTTTTTCTACATGCATAACATTAATAAAATTTCTTACATACAGACAATTCCAGTATTTTAATTCAAAAATAATTGATCTCTTTTTCCAACCGATTTTTGTAAGGTTTTTCGAAGCCGGTTTACTAAAAGGAGTGTCCACAATTTTAACTTTATCAAACAATTGATTGCATGTTAGTGGAGATGGTGTTGTATGTTCTTATGAACTTCCATCAAATGATGTCTTCCAAGAACGGTACTTATGTCGTCGTGGTATAAATATGTGATGTCCTAGAAACACAGTTTTCGATGAATGTTTCAACCTAATTGATTGTGTACCTTCTTCGCAAACGGGACAACCTTGAGTTCCTTTAATGCTATATCCTAAAAAATTTCCATAAGCAGGGAAGTCATTTATCGTCCCATACAACATGACTCTCAAAGTGAAATCTTCCTTTTTGTAAGCATCATACAATGTAACACCTGAATCCCACAACAATTTCAAATATTCGATCAATGGAGCTCAATAAACATCAATATCATTACCCGGATGTTTTGGTCCTGATATAAGCATAGATAACATGATGTATTTTCGTTTCATGTATAACCATGGTGGTATGTTATAATTTATCAACATAACCGACCATGTACTGTGACTATTTCTTTGAAAACCAAAAGGATTCACTCCATCTTTAGATAACGCAAGACGAAGGTTTCTCGACTCATTTCCAAATTCAGGATACTCATGATCGATTCTCTTCCACTGAGGAGAGTCTGCCAGGTGACGTAGTATCCCATCTTTAATTCTTGTATCTGCATTTCATGTTAATTGTTCTGCAGTCTCCTGACTTCCATATAGGTGTCTAAACCTTGGAATGATTGGAAAGTACCATACAACCTTAGTAGGACTAGATTCATCTTTCTAGTATCGAGAAGCACCACACTTTGGGAATTCTTTAAGTGATTTGTGGTCCTTGTGAAACAGTATACAGTCATTCGAGTAGGCATGTATTCTTTCAGAGATCATACCCATAGAGCGTAGCATTCGTTTGGCATCGTATGTTCGGCTTGGGAGCTCATTGTCTTCTAGGAGCATGTCATTCAAGAGGGCAAGTAGTTTCGTAAAACTGTCCTTACTCCACCCGTTATCTGCTTTCAAATTATACAGCTTCAGTACGGCTGAAAATTCTGTATATTTAGTGAAACCAGCATACAATGGCGTCTTTGCACAAATTTTTAACTTCTCAAACAATTTTGGGCAATCAAGAAGTTCATCTTCGAAGGTCCTTGTCATTTTCTCAATACGATCTTCATCATCATTCACATCTGTAATCACATCCTCCATACGTTCATCTTTATTGTTCATGTTTGTAATCATATCAGATGATCCATAAAACACAGTGTCACCCCTATCACTACTTACATTCGTTGTTTCCCCGTGTTTATTCCAACATGTATAACTTTGATCTATTCTATGACAGATCAAGTGTACTTCCAACTCATCTGGACTAATTTGTTTTGAATAACAACAGCGTAAACACGGACAAAGGATTTGAGAAGAGTCACATGCATGATCTTTTGCAAACTTGATAAATTCTTTCACTCCTTCATACTCTTTTTTCAACCGATTGGCATTCATCCATTCTTTATTTATATTCATCCTATTTAGAATCCATAGGATGAGTATATAGGTTAGAGGAGAAATGACTTCTCGAACCTTTTCTGGATAACCTAGAATGCCTTCCAAGGATATAATGTGACCATTAAACAATACTTCTTAAACAAAATATGGGGAATTTATAATATTGTAATAAAGACAATGATCTCTATAAACACCCAAAACAACCTCCATATTATCGGAGTACTCCTCTTATATATTGAATTACACCAAGAAGTATTCTAAAAAAACGAAAATGGAGGTGTCTAGAAAGATATTAAAGATCTAGTTCATCAGTTCCATGAAATAGATAGAGCATTGGTGATCCCAAATGGAATTCATAAATACTTTAAATTTTCATATCGACTTTAAAAATCTATCTTTTGAGCATCCTCTTCCCAAACCCTCAACTGTTGGTACCCTGATCTCTAGAAAATTTCCAAAAACCAATAGAACCTTATAAGATGGTCAAACAAATCATCAATTATCGGAAATATGTAATTATTCATTACTGTCACCTGGCTATGACTACGGTATACTGTTAAAATTAATAGGCTATGATATGACTTCATTGAAAATAGAATTGGAAAATCTCATAGTGAAATGATCATATAGATAGAACCATTTCCCTAAAGATCTTCTAGCTGATTTTTTAGCTCCTCTAAATCTGACAGAGCCTTATGATGTGATGGAATGGAAAATGGGATCTTCCTGTGAAGAAAATAGATAGAAAACACAAACACTCATTGGGGAGGTTATCCCATGAAGTCCTCTAGAAATGATTTTTTGTACTTTTCCATGACCACTGGAATTTCACATGAAGAACACTTCTCAACAACCCCAAGGAAAACCTTGGAAAAATGACATGATATGAACCATAACATAGAAGCAACTTGTCATACCCTCCATGGTTATAGATCACAATCTCCATAAAAGACATGGAATCTCCTGTTAGGAGTACGTAACTGGACCCAATGGTGATAATAGTCATCTAGAGCACTAAATCCAATAAAAAAATCCAAGACGATAATGATGTTGGAAAAGACTAGGTCCAAAACACGGAATTCCGAAATGTCCTCCATGCCAGGTACCACAACACAACTCTCAAAGAACATGAAACCATGACCATTTTTCCTACCCAAAAGGGTCAGGCAATACATGAAATAATTCATAAACTCTGCCATCATAACCAAGTAATAAAAAAATATGTGAAATTAATGACTAGGATTCGCCATTTTGAAATGAAACCAATACTATAGAAGAATTAAAAAAAATTCACCTCGAATTGTGGTTGCCCAAGATTATGAGTCCTCAGGAATGACCTCTACTACATTGAATTCTTCTGGATTAGACTCATCTATGTATTATTTCCCTATGAAGAATCCCCCTTTCTTTTAGGATGTGATCCTCCACCATTTGAAACCTCTTATTTTAACTAAGAGCCCTTAAAAAAGTGGAGCCTACACCCCCCATTAATGGAACACCATTGAGACCAATATTTCAATTAAAATATGCCTCTCACATCAATACCTTGGGAAACACCTAAAAATAGGTTGGTAGACTTAGAATAATAAGAATAAATCTGATATATTTCCTCAAACCCATCTCAAAATTAATAGCCATAAGATAATCATTCGTGGGGAGATAAAGAGATACATGAACCAAATGAAAACACCAAAACATAAGAATAACTGAATAAATCTAATTAAGTAATGTGAAATCATAAAAACAACCCATAGTCAAGATCAAAACATAACCACAATCCCAAACCACCCATGGAAACTGATGATTCAACACGAAGAATAGTTGGCAAAACACTTACCCCTTCCAAACATAATTAATTCATGAAAATTCAATTTGAATCACCTTAAGGAGGAGGACCCGGTGGAGGAGGAGAAGGAGGTGACGCCAGCAGAGGCACCGGAGGCAGCGCGGAGGCAGCGCGGAGGTAGGGCGGAGGCATCGGAGGCAGCGGAGGCAGTGGAGGAGGAGGAGGAGGAGGCCGCGGTGGAGGAGGAGGAAGCGGAGTATGCAGAGGAGGAGAAGGCTCCGGTGGAGGAGGATGAGGATGAGGCCGCAGACAAGGAGGAGGAGGAGGATCCTCCAATGGAGGAGGAGGAGGACGTGGCCGCGGTGGAGGAGGAGGAGGAGGATGAGGAGGCGGCGGCCAGAGGAGGAGGAGAAGGAGGATGTGGCAGCCGCGGAAGAGGAGGAGGAGGCGGCGGTAGCGGCGGCGGCGACAGCAGCGGTGCAGAGGAGGGCTTCCGCGAGAGCTTGACTGGGTGCAGGGAGGAGGAAGAGGACCCGCGGGTTTTTAACACATCCGCGTGAGCCTTTATCAGTGCTAGTAAAAAGCGCTGATAAAGGGTGTATTTATCAGCGCTAAAATGAAAAGCGCTGATAAATACAACCTTTATCAGCGCATTTTTAGCGCTGATAAATAAGCCCTTTTTTAGCACTGATAAAGGCCCGGCCCTTTATCAGTGCTTTACTGTTAGCGCTGATAAAGGCAGGCGCATGCCTTGCCCAGTTTTGTGGTAGTTCATGTACAATCATTACTATGCCGAAATTCTGAATGGAATTTTTCTCTCCTCATTTACATTCAATCAATTCTTTTGTATCATGAATATAAATTACATTACAATTGTTGGTACATATATCTACATGATCCCCATAATACCGATTTCAATTAAATATTATGAGACACCCCTTTCTCTCTCATCAACCATTTTTATGAATTTTTATGTCATGCCATTTTGCTACCGAAATTCCCCCACAATTTTCCAAGACAAAGTTATTGTGTAGTGAATACCATTTCCATTTCACTATCAAGGGTATTAACCTTTATTCAAATTTTCTTATTGCTTATAGAGTTTCATGTATGTATTGAAAATTTTTTATCATGTAATAAATGATGATGTTTAATGATTCAATGTTGTATGATCCATGTGGCACACTTATGCATGCAATGAAATGTTTAAGAAGGGTGCGCCCCAATAGAGATCCAATGCATTGGGTAAAGAATAGTATCATGATACGTCATGTGGAACGAGTTTTGACTCATTCTAATTCATGTGAAACAAGGGTTTACTTGTGATTCATGTGCAATGAGGGTTTACTCATGCTCCATGTGCAATGAGCCGTGGATCATGCTAATTCCTTGTTAAGTGTTGTGGCCTAATTTCCATGTTATGATAATCATGCTATATAATGAAATTATGTTCAGGTTTCTATTATGCTCTTTTGTTATGCCTATTGCCTAACCTGTATTATATTCTCCATGTTATGCTTTGTTTACTCTCTTTCTGGGATTTTTAACTCACCCTTTTCTTATGCATGTCCTAAGGTTATCCCATGCAATGCTAAGTTTGGGGGAATGTAGTGGTCATGTAAAAATAGTTTTTAATAAAGATGATGTGTTTGATGTTTTAAGCCATTATGTAATGTTCCTAAGCTCCAAAGACACTATACCTCTTTATCATCCATGTTGTATCAAGTGAAGTGTTTATGTAATAAATTAGGTATAAGTGTCTAATAAAGAACAACGTTGTTATAGTTGATATCAGATTATCGGGTTAGTTATTTTTTGGATATGGATTAAAAACCCTAGAGATTCCTTAGAGACAAGACCTAGTATAATAAAAAAAATACCTATGTTTGGTTTAGTATTGAGTAAGTGGTTTATTATGAAAATGAATCCCTCACAGGATATGAGCAGGTACAGGCAACTCTGGCATAGATGTACCTAGGGGGGAAAACCCCGACAAGGAGTTTCGGGTTTGACCCGGGGTATCATGGTACATGACAATGTGACTTTCTTAACTCTTGGTTATGACACACACATGGGATATTCTTTGGTAAATTCACAAGATTATTATGGACCATTATAATGGTGATTAAAAAACTTTCCCGTAAGAATATATGTTAGAATGTAGATCAAGGATAACATAGATTAATGTCTATAGATTTATGAGTTATGGAAATAAAAGTTATTAATAAGTCACCTGTTTTGTCTTTGGATTACCATTTATGTGTTACCCCTAACTTTCCTTTTATTCTAACCAATGGATGGTATTAAGAGGAATTGGGCTATCAAACGATGAAAAGATCATTATGATGATTGTTCTAATGATATGCCCAATCTAATGAGAGCAGGAATCACAAACATTTTCACAATACACTCTCAGTTAAATAAATATTTAAATAGAAACATGGGTCAAGACTAATGTTAACCCCCCCCCCATAATTAAAAAGTCTCTATCGAGATCTTCATGATACAATGGCCTCCTAATTTGAAGTGATCATATGATCCCTAAATCGTCGAACAATGGATTAACTCAATTGAAAAGATCTTCTCCGTCCTTCAATGTTCTGAAGAAGAAAAGGTTCTTCTGGCTACTTATCGTATGGAGGGTGAAGCCAATAAATGATGGACATTGGTCAAAAAATATGAAGCCTCAGGTGGAGATTGAGGTGTTGGAATGGAATGATTTCTAGAAAAAAATTGATAAATATTTTCCTCGCACCCTATGGATTAATATGGAAAGGTACTCCCTTTCCCTCTAATAAAAAGATGAAGAATACATCAGAGTGTACGATGAAAACATCCCAAGGATTGATCGATATACCTTCGGATTTTTTGTTACCCCTCAATGTATGTTTGACCGCATCTTTGGTGGGATGATACCTAGCTTTCGGAAAGCTCTGGTGATCCGTGACTTCGACAGCTATGAGAAAATCATCTGATGTTCCCTCAAGGTCAAAATGGAGATCAGAGAATCTCAGGGGTATCATGGGGATAATAATAATAAGGTGTTATTCAATTCTATTTGTCCAATGGATAAATCCAATGGTGCTGAGAAAATCCATTACCCCACTTTCCAAAGGTGTGGAGAGAGCATCCTGGAAATTTCCTAAATGGGATGAGGAAATGCTTTTGGTGTGGAAGAGAAGGGCACCTAGCCATTAACTCCAGACATGAAAAACCCATGGCTACAAAAGAGGAGAGAAATTCTCCGTTCGAACCTCAATGAATTTTTCATTGCTTCAACTTCAATGAAATGGTGAACCTTAAAAATCAATTCCCTAAGAGAAGGTTTTTCAGAGGCAACCAACAACCTCAAAGGTAGTAAGGGAAATCTTTTACCATCACTACTACTGATGTGAACCCTGACAACGAAGTGGTGACAGGTACTCTAGTTATTCATTCAATAATGGAGAACATACATTTTTATTTTGGTTCTATACATTCTTTTGTATCTTGAATGTTTAGTAGAACAATACCAATTCCACCACAAATCATAGAAGTAAAGATGTCGGTGAATACGAAAAATGTGGAAATCATTTCATCCCATGAATATAACTCCTCCCCTATCATAATCGGCAGATTGAACTTCCTAGTGAACCTCTTCATAGTCTTTCTGGTAGAATTTGATTCAAATATTGTCATGGATTGTCTTTCCTTATGTAGAGAAAACATAAATTTCTGTCTGATGGAAATCAGTTTCAGTCTGGAGAATCGACCCTCGATATAGTACAAGTTCATGGAGGAGGATTAATTTTCATTAGAACTATCATATCACGAGTGGATATTACTGACCTATGAACATGTGTATCTAGCTTAGATTCTTGAGTCTAAGGAAGAAATATTCCATGAATACATGGCAATTATGAGGGAATTCACTGAAGTGTTCCCTGAGGTATTTTCCGAGATGTTGAATTATCAATTGATCTTATTCCGAGGTTGTTGCCAATATCCATTAATCCTTATCGAATGGTTATTGTGGAGAAACAAGAGATGAAGAAACAACTATAAGAGAATTTGGATAAAGGTTTTATATACCCATGTTCTCTAATATGGGGCACACCTATCCTCTTCGTCAAGAAGAATGATGGGTCAATGTGCCTTTGCATCGATTATTGCATGTTTAAAAAAATCACGATAAAGAACAAGTATCCTCTCCCACGAATGGATGACTTGTTCGATCAGCTGCATGGTGAAAAATACTTCAATAAGGTGTATCTTTGGTTGGAGTATTATCATGTAAGGGTGAAGAAGGAATATATCCCCAAGATTGCTTTTCATACCAGATATGGGAACTAGGAAATCATATTAATGCCTTTCGGACTCACTAATGCTATAGAAATCTTCATATAATTGATGAATAGAGTCTATAGAGATTACCTGTACAATTTTTTGGAAGTCCTTATAGATGATATTATAATATAATATAAAACCAAGGAGGATCACATGGAGCATCTACGAACATTACTAGAGACCTTGAGAAAGGATAAGAACTTTGAAAAGTACAACAACTATGAGTTATAGTTAAAGGAGGTCTAATTCAAGGACTATATTATCACAAGAAATGGGATATCGATGGATCCATCAATGAAAGCTACAATAGAGGGATGACCGAGGCAACATCGATAATGGATATCTATAGATTCTTGGTATTTTCTAGATATTATCTCTGATTTGTGAGAATTTCTCATGATTTTCAAACCCTCGAACAAATCTATATCGTAAGGAATTAAAGTTTCCTTGAAGGGATGAATTCAAAGAGAGATTCAAGAAATTGAGAAGGAGGCATATCACTACGCCCATGCTCACATTACCAACAAATGGAGAACTTTTTGTGGTATTCAGTGATGCTTTGAAAAAGTTCATGGGATGTGTGTTGATTAAAAATGATAAAGTAATTGCCTATACTTCAAGGCAATTGAATTTTCATTAGAAAAAATATCCAACAGATGATTTGGAGTTGGATACAGTGATAATCACTTTAATAATTTGGCGGCATTATCTCTTTGGAGAGAAGGGTGAAATATTTACATATCACAAAAGCTTAATGTATATATTCACACAGAAAGAGTTGAACATGAGCCAATGAAGATGGTTAGAGCTGATCAAATAATATGACTATAACGCCCCAACCCCTGTTTCCCAGAGTCGGTGAATTATTACATAACATTGGCATGATCACAAAAGATCAAGTCTCTAAAGACCGATTAGTTTATTATCCATCGAATAACTAGATAAATTCATAAAGTTTACATTACATAATAAAGTGAAAACTACTAAAACAACATCTTGACTTCAAATCCCCTCATACTATCCATGTAGGTCATTAATAAATTACTTCATCACATCCTAGGAAAAATAAAACATTGAAATGGGTGGTCTCAGATGCTCAGTAAGGATAACAATATAGTAGAAACTTTCATAAATAAGAATAATCATATAATGGAATGTATAACTAAAACAAAATCCTTTTAAACATGAACTTAAGCATAATATGGCAAAGATAAAATGAAATAATTCCATTTACTTATTCACATTGATATTATACTTGTCGAATAATCACATGCAATATCAATAACCACTTTCATAATGATGGAATCCATAATGACAGACTATCATAACCACGTAGCCAAGGTCTCATGCCAAGACTACAAATAAGATTTTTTTAGGGCCTCATGCCAAGACACTAGTTTGTCTCATGAGACCTACCGATGCATCGAGGAGCTATAGCGGGCTCCACCCGTCACTTATTATGTCCAATGCATTCCTCATATGAATAGGTTTCAACATAACATAAACATTCGTATTAAAATTAGTATACGAAATGTCAATACATTCACCATAAACCATGAATGGTATAAAAATAACACATCCATATTCAAATATATTACCAAACCTTCTATACACTATTGATAACTTTTATCATAATAAATCAACTTCATATAAGCTTAAAATCCATCAAAGGATGTTGACATTGATGAAATCAAAACTATTTGAGAGAAATATATATTTTTTTGAAATCATTTAAAAGTAAAATAATTATAAAATAAAACATTTACATTGAAAATAATTTTATAAGATTTTATAGGAAGATTATAAGATTTTATAATGGTGGAAAATAGCCGCACCCGCCATATAAGTTAAAAAAACATTCTTACCTTAATTCTGTCGAAAAGGTTAAAAAGGACCTTATTTGGAAAACGACGGAAAGATTCCTTTATAAACCTCTTATAAAAAGTAAAAAAATGGTATAAATGACATTAACCCATATTCTGTAAAATATCCAAAATGTTTCAAAATACATTTTTAAGAAACATGGACATGGATGATAAAGAGGTCCCAGTAGATAATTACGTATAAACAACCTCGGATAATGAAGAGATTCTGAAATAACCCTTACCTTGTAATTTTCCTTAGTTGATGGTATGTTAACCTCCTGTATAATAGTTAAAACATTGTTATTAAATTATACAAGAACCATATACATAATTATGATATTATATATGATCTTCTAATAATGCTTTGTTAATAAAACTTTAGTATTATCGTCGTTTCAAGTGTTAACTTGCTCGTTTTCTTTTATATGTTTTGTTACATAAGTCGTGTTTGTTATGGATAGGTTGTATCTTATTAATATCCAGAATGATATAATGTTCTTAAACATTATTTTTAATCTTTGAATGAGAATTATTCTTGAATGGATACGATTGTGAATGAACCTCATCGCATTCGTGGAGACGGTAGTCCGTACGTACGCACGAGGGACAATATCATTCTTTTGATATTAAAATAATATATAATTGGATGGTATATCATATATAAAGAATAATTATCATGTTATATTTATTATTTACATGAATTACACATCATTATTATACCCATCTAAATAATAATATATTGAATAACAATTACACCACGACGTGGAGACGGTAAGTCGTACGCACGCACGTATGGTGACATGTCATTCAAAGGATGGATAGAATACTGAATATGGTTGTAAAATATTTATAATAATATCATATTATATAGGAGATACTGGATTTATTATTTTATAATGGTATTAACAATGATAGAAGAAGTCGAAGAAGAAATGAACTTCAAAAAGGGTGGTGAAAAAAATACCTCTTCTTCGGGTTCTTCTGTTTGATTTGATCAAAAGGGCTCCATAGGTTGGATTTATGATCAAACTAAGTCCTCTTGGATGAAGTGAGGGATTTTGAGAGAGTTTTATTGTCAGGTTTTGGCCGAACCAAAATACATCGACAGTGTGAATAATTGGTTATAAGTGGTGTCCTTTTATAAAGGGGAGAAGGGGCACCTTAGGAAAATCTAGAAATATTATTTTATAATAAATTCATATTCCATTTATAATGGCTCCAAAGTGTATTATTTAAATGTTAATGTGTGGATGGGTCTAAAACCACTCAAACAATATAATTTAGACAGGTTTGGGTCATTATATTAACCGTAACTTTTAGTTTTAACTCTTAGTTAATTAGTTTAACACTTACCATGTCACTTTGTATTTTTATATTATATAGTTAATAAACTTACTATATACCACCAAGAGACCCCCCAAGTGGTCCATTAATGATCCAAATATAATTATATAAGTCTCTTGGCCGAACCATAGATTTTTAGGAATTTAATATTAATTAATAATATAATATTTGTTTTAAAAACTCTTTTATGTCAATTTTGACACTATTGGGTATTTTGTTATTGATAAATTCATAACAGAATTATTATTTGAGAAAAAATTTATATAAACAATCAAAATATGTCATAGTAACCTAGAAAATTATTGGAATTTATAAAAAGTCTCAAATTACATTTATTTGGGCATTTATAATATCATTTATCTTAATCTTTCATTAATATGGTAATTACTGCATCATCATCATTGTGTCATAAATAAATTAAATTATTTAATGTATAAAAATTATAAATAAAATATCATTATGTAGGAAATATTTTTAGACTTTAATGAATCTTTATAGTCGAAAATATAACATATATAAACCTATATAAAATTGTTTTTCTAAAGGATATATGCTTATGTCATTTTTGTATTTACTTTAACTTATTTAATATAATGTGTCCCTATCTCCTACAAGTGGCTCCATGGGGTCCCAAAATCGACCCAAATATGGCCATGGTCAGACACGTATCCACCAATAAGGTTATGACTCATTTTATGGTAATTTATTATTATTATAATATTATTTGTTTATGTTTATTTACCGGATTTACCCTTTAACCATGGCAAATAAAATATTTACCGAAGTAATTATTCAAAATGTCTAAAAATAAAAGATACATGTTTACAAAATTTTGGACATCCTGACTCCAAATATGGAATCCATTTTTCAAAATTCAAAACATAGAAGTTGCAGAAATTAATTTAAAAATAATTCATGTTGTTAAAACAAAAATCGTGTTTTTTAGAGATAATAACTATCAACAGATTGAGACTTGTTTATGCCGAGTTTAATTGTGAAATTATGTCAAATGACCAAATTTTTATTAAATGGTAAAATTATATTATAAATATAATTTAAAACCATTCAGATTCATAATTTATCACTATTAATTATTTTGATTAAAAAAGTTGTTTTTAATTAAAATTTAGTAATTTTCACTATTCATCAAAATATAAAAGTTGTCCAAAAAGTACCAAAATTTCATCCAAAGATAATTTCTATAATCCGAATCCAAAAATGAATTCCATTTTGAAAGATAAAATGTATAAAATTTCCAAAAGTGGGTATTACTATTCACAATGGCTAGTTTGATTGGTTGTGGTGTGTGTGTTAGAACTCGATGTTGCATACAACACACACTATTGTATTATTCAAAGGGAAGCATACCATGGAAGCTTGTGGTGTTACATTCTACCCTCCTTCAAATAATTTCTTCCTCAAAATTTCTAGAATATTACCGCATAAAAAGACATGGGTGGTTCTTCATCATAAGTTCCTCGGGTTCCCACATTGCCTCTTCCATTTTATGGTATCTCCATAGAACTTTTACTAGACGAGTTATCCGGTTTCTTAGTACTTGTTCTCTCGTATCAAGAATCCTGATGGGATCTTTGCAATAAGAGAGATCAGGTTCCAGTTCTAATTCCTCATAGTTGAGTACATGCGTTGGGTCAGGCATGTATTTTCTCAACAGTGGTACATGGAACACATCATGAACTTTGGAGAGATTTGGAGATATTTCCAAATGGTAAGCTACATCCCCAATTCTTTGTAGAATTTCTAAAGGAACAATGTACATGGGATTCAATTTACCTTTCTTTCCAAAATGTACAACTCTCTTCCATGGATATACCTTCAAGAAAACATGATCTCACACCTGAAATTCCAAATCCTTTATTTGGTTGTCAGCATAGATCTTCTGCCTACATTGAGGTGCTTTGATGTGATTTTGGATTACTTTCACATTTTCCATCGTTTCCTCCACCAGTTCTGGGCCTACAAGTTTTCTTTCTCCAATGTCATCCCAACAGGTTGGTCTACGACATCTCTTTCCGTATAACGCTTCATATGGTGACATCCGAATACTTGAATGGAAGCTATTTCTATAGGAAAATTCTACCATAGGCAAATATTGATCCCACATACCCTGAAAGTCAAGTGACCAAGATCTCAACATGTATTCTAAGGTTTGAATAGTTCATTCTAATTTTCCATCTATATGGGGGTGGTAAGCAGTGCTCAAATGAAGATCAGTATCCAAGGCCCTCTGAAGACTATTCCAGAATCTCGAAGTAAAACGAGGATCTCGATCCGAAAAAATCGATAGGGGTACTCCATGAAGTCTCACAACTTCATTAATATATAGTCTTGCTAGATATTCAAGTGGTAAATCTTCCCTTATAGCACGAAAATGTGCTGACATGGTAAGACGATCAACAACAACCCAAATTGCATCCTTCCTTCTAGTATTCTTTGGTACTCCCATGATAAAGCCCATAGTGATATTATCCCATTTATACTAAGGTATGGGAACAGGTTGCAATAATCCACCAGGATGTTTCCTTCTAGCATTCACTTGTTGAAAAACCATACATCTTGACACCAAATCAGCAATCTCCCTCTTCATGTTGTCCCACCAAAAATGATCTCTTAAATCTCTATACATTTTGGTGCTCCTAGGGTGTATAGAGAAATTGTAACTATGCGCATTGTCTACCAATTCTATTTTTAATTATGGTATATCAGGAACACAAAGTCTCTTCCAGAATTTCAAAATTCATTCTTCATACACAAATTCTCTCAATCTTCCATCATTCACAGCTTTAATCTTCTTTTGAAATTCTTCGTCATCGATCTGAGAACTCTTAATTATTTCTAGTATTGATTGTTTGGAAACCATTTGAAAAAGTATCGATGTTTCACCTTACATGGTTATTCCCATGTTTATCATCACTAGATCCATGAAAATTGGATCCCTTTCAATTCTCATATTTTTCAAAACTCCATGATCATTTTTTCTCAAATCATATGCCACCTTATTTGCCTTCCCCGGGTGGAAGTGTATCGTACAATCATAATCCTTGAGTAATTCAATCCATCTTCTTAACCTCATGTTGATTTCTTTTTGTGAGAAAATATACTTCAAACTCTTGTGATCAGTATAAATATAACATTTTTCACCATAGAGGTAGTGTATCCATATCTTCAAAGCAAAGATCACAGCTGCTAACTCTATATCATGAGTAGGATAGTTTTTCTAATAAATTTTCAACTGTCGTGATGCATAGGCAATAACCCTATCATTCTGCATAAGGACACAACCAAGTCCTTTCTTCGATGCATCACTATAAATAATGAACCCATCATTCCCTGATGGTAGAGTAAATATAAGATCATTGACTAATCTTCTCTTCACTTCTTCGAAACATTCTTCACAGTCTTTTGTCCAAAAAAATTTAACCCCTTTACATGTGAGATTTGTTAATGGGTTCGCCAACAGGGCAAAATTCTGGACAAAACGTCGATAATAACCTGCTAAACAAATAAAACTGCGTACCTCAGTTATACTCATCAGTGCAGGCCATTCTTGGATTTCCTTGATCTTAGAAGGATCAACAGATATTCCATCTTTAGAGATAATATAGCCATGAAAATAAATCTATTGAAGCCAGAATTCACACTTACTAAAAATCCCATATAATTCATGTATTCTCAGAGTCCTCAGGATAATGCACAAGAGATTTTCATGATCTTCGTAGCTTTTGGAGTATACCAAGATATCATTAATAAATACCACCACAAATTCAACTAGATATTCCTTGGAAACACTATTCATTAGATCCATGAATACAGAGGGAGCATTAGTCGGCCCAAAAGGCATTACTGTAAACTTTTAATGCTCATACCTAGTTCGAAATGCTGTCTTCAGAATGTCTTCCTTCTTCACACACAACTGATGGTATCCAGACCGAATGTCAATCTTTGAAAATTATTGAGCTCCATGCAGTTGGTCAAATAAATCATCAATGCGAGGTAGGGTATAATTGTTCTTTGTTGTTATAGAATTGATTTCCATGTAGTCAATACATAACCTCATAGATCCATCTTTCTTTTTAACAAAAAGAACAGGGGCTCCCCATGGAGAAACACTAGGGCGAATAAATCCCTTATTAATCAATTGCTCTAGTTTTTTCTTTAGTTTAAATAATTCCACAGTGGCCATTCTATAAGGGGTCTTCGATATAGGCCTTGATCTAGGAATTAAATCAATAGAAAACTCATCTTCTCATTCTAGAGGATGTCCACGTAAATCTTCTAGAAACACATCTACATATTCTTTCACAATAGGTACATCCTCTATTTGAACATTCTTTTCCTCACCCATAGTCATTTCATTCTCTTCCTCCCGGATAATTGAATTTATTTGAGCTACTGGGGGTGGATCTAGATAAGAATTAGGTGGTGACGATTCTTCTCTAAAGATAAGGTGTTCCTTATCATCATCATCAAAAATCATAACCTCTATCTTCTTACAATAAATCTTCGTATCATGGTCTGAAATCCAATCCATACTATGGATTATATCAAACTCAATCATAGGTATGACGATGAGATCAGCGGATAATGAACATTTATGTGCTCTAATGGGGACTGATTAATAAAACATTGTTGCAATGATACTTCCCTTAGGAGTTTTAACTGATAACTCTCTTGTTAAATCAAATTGGAAGTATCTAATTTTTTTAGCAAACTAGGTAGATATGAAACAATGCAATGATCCAGAATCAAATAATGCATTTTCTAATCTTGAGGAAACCATTAAATTACCTACCACCACGTATTTCGGAGCTTCTACCTCAGTAGTATTGATAGCATGTGTTTGGCCTTGATCCCTTGGCCTTTTCTGAGGTAAGTTCCCCTGACGCTTAGGACATTAATTTTCATAATGTCCCATCTCTCTGCAGTTGTAGCATTGAACATCGGTATCTTATTTCTTCCCCTTGCAATCATGATCTTGGTGTCCTTTTTCACCACACTTGTAACAGACTCTTATTCCCTTCAAAAAAGTACCAGGGTGTTTCTTCCCACATTTACTACAGGATGGATATTCAACATTTCCCTACTTCCCCTTATTTCAATTCCCATAGTGATCAGAAAATCTCTTCTTCTCTTTATTTGCTTTAAAGTCATAAGACATAGAGAATACTTTTTCTGTTTTGATAGCACATGAGACAATGTCTTCGTACGATGAGAAGGATTGTGAGACTAATTCTCTATGAAGAAATGGTTTTAACCCATCAATGAAACGATCAATCTTATTTCTTGGGTTACATATATAATCTCCAGCATACCTTTCTATCCTTGTAAAGTTAGCCTCATACTTTGCGACATTATCATCCACCTTTTGTCTCAGACTCAGAAATTTCCATTCCATATCTGCTCGATGGTCATGAGGAAAGTATTTTTCTAAGAAAATCTCTTTGAACTACATTCATTCCATAGTTGATACTTTATCATCTTCCATTATGTTTTGAATCAATGAACACCATTGATCAGCATCTCTAGGGAAGCGATAAACTTCCATGACAACTTTTTCCCTTTCACTACTCCCCAATGCCTGAAATATTTTCTCTCAGGAACTTATCCATTGCTTAGCTACTAATTAATTTTTACTCCCATTGAATGTTAGTGGTTGCTGCCTTATGAAGAGATCTAACATTGATCCTCCATGCTATGGATTAGGGTTCTCCATACAGGTAAGGTTATTATTCATAACTTGAGTGAGTTGTCCCAGTATGGTGATAAGCTGATCAACACCAGTTACATCACCAGCTCCACTATAATTATCTTGACGAAGTGGGAAATCCCTACATGGAGTGCGTGAATTGATACAGTTTCCATTTCTTCCACTAGGCGCCATGTCTAAACAATAGTATAAACTAGATCAGTTTATGAATCAAAATACATAATTCCATACTTGTAAAACACCTAACATAAATTGAACTATTTATGGATATAATCTATAATCATAAAAATGTTTTCTTTGAGGAATTATATACTCATAAACCCTTCATAATTTTTTCTAATGAACTTGAGAATTATAATAAGCATATACCCTGGGATTTTCGTAACCAAGAGTACAACAAGGCCCGTTGTCGTGCACCAGTTCTCGTTCGAGTCTAGCTCAAAGCGGTGTTTTCAGGTTTTACCCCTAGGTACATATGTGCCAGAGCTGCATCTACCTACTCGTATCCAGACAGGGATGTATTGCTCGGAAAACTCACAAAATTCCTACAATACAAAAATTATTGGATGTTCTTCTATACTAATCCTCAAATTCTATCTTAGGTCAATGTGCTCTAATCAGATTTTACCTAAATATAGCTTCCAAGGTTTGTACTAAATTTTCTTGGATACCAACTATAATTCCCCAACTCCAGTTTCCCAGATTTGGTGCATTATTACATTACATTGGCATGATCACAAAAGATCAATTCTCAAAAGACAGATTATTTTAGTAGCCTTGGAATAAATAAGTACATTCATAAAGTTTACATTACATCATAAAGTGAAAACTACTACAAAAACATCTTGAATTCATATCCCCTCATACTATCCCAGAAGATTATTCATAAATTATTTCTTCACATCCTGGGAAATAAAACATTGAAAGGGGTGAGCTCAGATGCTCAGTAAGGATAACAATATAGCATAAACATTCATAAATAAGAATAAACATTTAAGGCAATGTATAACTAAAACAAAAGCCTTTTAAACATGAACTACAGCATAATATAGAAAAGATAAAATGAAATAATTCCATTTACTAATTCACATAGATATTCTACTAGTCGAATAATCACATGTAATATCAATAAACACTTTCATAATGATGGAATGCATAATGTCAGACTATCATAACCACATAGCCAAGGCCTCATTGCAAGACTAAAAATAAGATTTTTTCAAGGCCTCGTGCCAAGGCACTAGTTTGTCTCATGAGACCTACCGATGCACCGAGGAGCTATAGAAGGCTCCACCTGTGACTTATTATGTCCAATGCATTCCTCATATGAACAGTTTTCAACATAACATAAACATTCGTATTAAAATTATCATAAGAAATGTCAATACTTTCACCATAAACCATGAATGGTACAAAAATAACACATCCACAATAAAACATATCACAAAACCTTCAATATAATATGGATGTTTTGTATCATAATAAATCAACTTCAAATAAGTTTAAAATCCATCAATGGATGTTGACATAGATGAAATAAAAACTATTTGAAAGAAATATCTATTTTTTTGAAATCATTTAAAAGTAAAATAATTATAAAATAATACATTTACATTGAAAATATCCTTATAATATTGTAAGGGAAGATTCTAAGATTTTGAAATGGCAGAAAATAGTCATACCCACCGTATTAGTTAAAAAAACATTCTTACCTTAATTCTGTCGAAAAGGTTAAAAAGGACCTTGTTTGGAAAAAGATGGAAAGATTACTTTATAAACCTCTTATAAAAAGTCAAACAAGGGTATAAATGACATTAACCCATATTATGTAAAATAGAAAAAATGTTTTGAAATACATTGTTAAGAAACATGGATGTGGATGATAAAGAGGTCCCAGTAGATAATTACGTATAAACAACCTCGGATAATGAAGAGATTGGGAAATAACCCTTACCTTGTAATTTTCCTCAGACGATGGTATGTTAACCTCCTGTATAATAGATAAAACACAGTTATTAAATTATACAAGAACCATAAACATAATTATGATATCATATATGATCTTCTAATAATTTTTTGTTAATAAAACATTAGTATTATCGTTGTTTCGTGTGTTAACTGTCTCATTTTATTTTATATGTTTGGTTACATAAGTCATGTTTGTTATAGATAGGTCGTATCTTATTCATATCCAGAATGATATAAAGTTCATAAAAATTATTTTTAATCATCAAATGAGAATTATTCTTGAATGGATACGATGGGGAATGAACCTCATCACGTTCGTGGAGACAGTAGTCCGTACATACGCACGAGCGACAATATCATTCTTTTGATATTAAAATAATATATAATTGATGTTATATCATATATAAAGAATCATTATCATGTTATATTTTTTATTTACATGAATTACACATCATTATTATACCCATCCAAATAATATTATATTGAATAACAATTACACCACGACGTGAAGACGGTAAGCCGTACGTACGCACGTATAGTGACATGTCATTCAAAGGATGGATGGAATATTGAATATGGTTGTACCATATTTATAATAATATCACAGTATATAGTATATACTGGAGTTATTATTTTATAATGGGAATAACAAATATATATGATGTTGAAGAAGAAATGAACTTGAAAAAGGGTGGTGAAAACATTACCTCTTCTTCGGGTTCTTCAGTTTGATTTGATCAAAAGGGATCCATAGGTTGGATTTATGATCAAAATATGGCCTCTAGGTTGAATTGAGGGAATTTTATAGAATATTTGGGCAGGGGTTGGGTGAACCAAAAGCCTTTGAAAGTGTGAAGAATTTGTTAGAAATGGTGTCCTTTTATAAGGGGGAGGAGGGGCACCTTAAGAAAATCTAGAAATATTATTTTATAATAAATTTATATTCGGTTTCTAATGGCTCCAAAGTGGATTATTTTAATTTTAATGATAGGATGGATCGCAAACCACTCATTTAATAGAATTTTGACAGGTTTGGGTCATTATATTAACCTTATCTTTTAGTTTTAACTATTAGTTAATTAGTTTGACACTTACCATGTCACTTTTTATTTTTATATTATATAGTGAATAAACATACTATATACCTCCAAGATACCCCCAAGTGGTCCATTAATGATCCAACTATCATGATATAAGTCTCTTGGCCGAACCATAGATTTTTAGGAATTTAATATTAATTAATAATATAATATTTGTTTTAAAAACTCTTTTATGTCAATTTTGACACAATTGGGTATTTTGTTATTGAGAAATTTATCAAAGCATTATTACTTCAAAATAAACATATATAAACAATCCTAATATGTCATAGTAGCCTAGAAAGTTATTTGAATTTATAAAAATCCCAAATTACATTTATTTTTTTATTTATAATATCAATTATCTTAATCATTCATTAATACAGTAATTACTGCATCATCATTGGGTCATAAATAAATTAAATTATTTAATGTCTTAAAATTATAAATGAAATAAAATTATGTAGTAAATCGTTTTATCTTTCTAATGAATATTTATAGTCTAAAATATAACATATATAACCCTATGTAAAAATTGATTTTCTAAAAGACATATGCTTATGTCATTTTTGTATTTACGTTAACATAATTAGTATAAAGTGCCCCATTCACCTACAAGTTGATCCATGGGGTCCCAAAATAGTCCCAAAATGGTCGGAATGTATCCAACAATAAGGTTAGGACTACTTTTAGGGTAATTTATTATAATTATAATATTATTTGTTATCCTTATTTATCGGATTTACCATTTAACCATGGTAAATAAAATATTTACCGAAGTAATTATTCAAAATGTCTAAAAATAAAAGTTACCAATTTACAAAATTTGGATATCCTGATTCCAAATATGTAACCCATGTTTTCAAATTCAAAAAACATAGAAGTGGCAGAAATTAATTTAAAACTAATTCATGTTGTTAAAACAAAAAGCATGTTTTTAAGAGATGATAACTATCAAAAGATTGACACTTGTTTATGTACGGTTTAATTGAGAAATTATGTCCAAAGACCAAAATTGTATTAAATGGTAAACATATATTTTAAATATACTTCAAAACATCTCAAATTCATAATTTATCAATATTAATTATTTTGATTAAAAAAGTTGTTTTTAATTAAAATTTAGTAATTTTCACTATTCATCATAATATAAAAGTTATCCAAAAAGTACCAAAATTTCATCCTAGGATAATTTAGATATTACGAATCTGAAAATGAAGTCCATTTTGAAAGATAAAATGTATAAAATTACAAAAAGTGGGCATTACTATTCATAACGGCTAGTTTGATTGGTTGTGGTATGTGTGTGTAAGAACTCAAAGTTGCGTACAACACATGCTACTGTATTATTCAAAGGGAAGCGTACCATGGAAGCTTGGGTTGTTACAATGAATGCTCAATCTATTACCACCTTTGGGAAAGTGAACAAGGTGGAAAATGATCTACGTAGAAAGGACCCATCGATTCTATCATTTATGAGAATTGAAAAGGATCCAATCATCTTTAGATTTGATAAAGATGGACATGGGAATCATAAGTAAGGGAACATCATCAATCCTTTAAAAAATGAATGCTCAACCGTCTCTTTTGAAAAAGTAAAAGGATGATCAAAAGGATGATGTTGGAATTTAGAAGAAAGTGGAAGCTATCGGAAAAAGTGAATCCTCAGAGTTCAATGTTAATGAAGAAGGAATTGTGATATTTGGGAAAATACTACATCTTTCATCAAGTCTGGAGCTGAAGAATGAACGTTTAGATGATTCATATAGTTTGAATTTCTTTATTCACCCAGGAAACACATTGTTGTATTGAGATCTCTGAGAGAATTATTGGTGGGATAACATGAAGAATGAGATTGCTGAGTATACATCAAAGTGCCTGGTGTGTCAGCAAGTGAAGGGTGAGAGGCATAAGTCTAAGGGGATGATGCAACCATTACCTATACCATCATGGAAATGGTAGAACATCACCATGGACTTTGTCACCGAAATTCCAAAGACATCCAAATAAAACAATGCCATCTGAGTTTTTATGGATCGTCTTAAAAAGGCTCCAGACATCATTTCTCTTCATGATGATTTATCATTTGATCAACATGCACATATATATATATCAGGGAAGTGGTAAGGATTCTTCGATTACCACTATCTACTATATCAAATCAAGATCCATGATTAACGTTTGTGGTTTGGGAGAGTCTTTAACTTTCTCTAGATACTAAGCTGAACTTTAAAACAGCTTATCATCCTCAAACTGATGTCCAATCTGAGCGAGCTATCCAGAAAATTGAGAACATGTTGAGAGAATTAACAATGGACATCAAAGGATGATGAGATCAACATATTCCTCTTATTGAGTTCTCCTACAATAACAGTTTCCACTCGAGCATCTGAATGGAACCATATGAAGCCCATTATGGGAAATAGTGAAGAACACCGATGTGGTGGGATGAAGTTGGTGAGTGTAAGATACTTGGACCTAAAATGGTAGATGAAATGGTGGATAAGGTGAAAACCATTCAACAGAATATCAAGGAAGCCCCAAGTTGACATAAGAGTTATACAGATAATTTTTGATGAGCCCTTGAGTTCAAAGTTGGTGACATGGTATTTCTATGCATATATCTGTGGAATAAATTCATGAGGTTTGTAAAGAAATGTAATTTAAGTCCTAGGTACATCGTCCCCTTCGAGATTCTTGATCGTGTTGGGGTTGTGGCCTATCAAACGGATCATCCACCAACCATGGACAATGTACATGATGTAATTCATGTATCTCTGTTAAGGAAGTACATACAAACCCTTCACATGTACTCTCTTCATAGGTAGTACAGTTAGAGGATGATATTTCTTATGAGGAGTAACTAGTGAAGATCTCAGGTCACAGGGAAAAAGTTCTAGAAAATAAGATAATTCCCCATGTTATGGTGTTGTGGCGAAACCACAATTTTGACGAAGTGTCCTGGGAATCGATGAATATTATGAAGAAAATTTACTCAAATCTGTTTTAGTGTGGGAAATAGAAATTTTGAGGGAGATATTTCTTAAGGGGGGAAGATTGTAATGGCCAAAACTTTTGTCAATGAAAATTCCCCTTGATGTTATTAAATGTATTATTATGTAAAATGGTTATATAATGCATGCAATTTTTTGGTTTTATGATTTTGTAGTTTTAAAATACCATTATGAATTGGGACTATTACTATTATAGCCGTTGAACAGTAACCACATGATTAGTATAAATTTATGGCTTTACAAACCCAATTTACTCAGACAAGGGAAGCGATGGCCTCATCCAGTAGACTTCCCCATACGAAGCCCATTTTTCAGAGCACAGAATAGAGGTGGAATCATTAGGGATCCCTCTTGACCAATCCCAAGCCGAGCTTCATAATATTAATCTTGAAAGGAACTTCCTATGGTAGAAGTGGAATTTGATATATATTACCACTCAAGCAATGTTATCTGATCCACCCCAAGAGTCTATCATGATAGTACACCTTACCATTTCGTCTTATACAGGTGTTATAAGGGGTTATGTGAAAAGATCATAGCACTAGGATTATGTGAATTATTTTTGTATATATTAAATAATATATATTCATTTTATTATTGTTACATTGTAAATAATTTTTAAATCACAAATAGTATTTTTATTTAATATTAAACTAAGGAATATATTTTGATAAATTAATGAATTTTTGAAATAATTAATATTTTAATAAAATATTATTAAATTACATTTTATTAATTATAAATGATGGTATAATTTTTATGAATACAATTGTAATTTTTATTAAGGTTTGAAAGAAGTTTTTGTCAAAACCCATGAATTTTCGATAAATGTCGATTTTTATTTTAAAAGTGAAAATTCACATAATTATAAAATTATTTAGATAAAATGAATTTTAGTTTTGGAATCAGGACCTTTCAATTATCCAACAATGATCTCTTTATAATTTACTGAGATAGTTGAATTTTTGGGTAAAAATTAAATACCGTTTGAATATATAATATGTTTTATGACATCATAATGACCCAATAGTGATGTAATAAAATACAGTAAATTATATTTTAATCCAATATATGTTTTATCCTTATAATAATCTGACTTTAGTTTTATTTTATTTATTTTAAAAAACATCAGTGGACCCTCCATGACTTATAAAATATTTTATCTTTTTAAATTGTTTTCCTTGAGAGAGTGACTCAATTCCACATAAGAAAACATATTATTTTAAGAATTTAGGCCATTTTCCTTATAAAATAATGTTTTCCACAACCCTTTATAAACATCCATGGTCAAAAACTGTGGGCTGGTTTTTGGTTTTGATTAGTTTAATATGTGGTGTCCCAAACCTAAATAACAAAGAATTATCTCTCATTTCCTATATAAACCCACCCAAGATCCAACTTCCTCTTCAATAAAAGCCTTTGGAGTTCATACAAACTCTTCCATTCTCTCTCTATAATCATCCCAAGGCACCCCAACTACCCAAGAATCCTCTCTCAATCCCCTCCCAATCCTTTGGGATCACACTTCCAAGTAAGATATTCCTTCCTTTCTTATTTCATCCATGTTTCTTAATATTATCATGCCATTTTAATTTAAATTATAAATGTTGGGGTATGATTTTGAACCTACCCTATAATTTCATCCTTATGTTTGAATGTTTTTAGACCCCTTTCTATTGGATTAATTCCATCCATGTACACCCATTACTGTGAGGAAATTCCGAAAAGAATTTCTCTCTCCTCATTTATATTCAAGAAATTATTTTGTATCATGAATATATATTCCTTTACAATTGTAGAGAAAAATATCTAAATGAACCCTTTACTTCAAATTTCATGTAAATATGATGATACAACCCTTTCTCTCTCATCATCCGTTTTTATTTATTTTTATGTTATGTCGTTATGGTGCCGAAATTGCCCCATGATTTTCCAAGAAAAACTCATTATGTAGTGAATGCCATTCCCATTTCACTATCAAGGGTATTCACCTTTATTCAAATTTACATAATGTTTAAAGAGTTTCATGTATGTATTCCACATTCCTTTTCCATGGAATAAATGATTATGTTGAATTATTCCTTGTTGTACGATCCATGTGGCACACTTATTCGTGAAATGAAATGTTTAAAAAGGGTGCACCCTGATTGTGCTTTAAAGCTTTGGGTAAAGTATAATATCAAGATATATCATGTGAAATGAGTGTTTAAGCATTCTAATTCTAGTGGAAATAAGGGTTTACTCATGCTTCATGTTCAATGAGGTTTTACTCATGCTCCATGTGCAATGAGCCTTGGCACATGCTAATTCCATGTTAAGTGTTGTTGCCACAATTCCTTGTTATGATAATCATGGTATATCATGAATTTATGTTAAAGTTAATCTTATGATCCTTTTTTATTATTATTGAATAAAATGTATTGTATTCTTTATGTTATGCCCTGTTTACTCCCTTCCTGGGATATTTTGATCACCCTTTTCTTATGCATGTCGTCAGTGGTTATGTAAAGGATGTTTTCAGTAATGATGTTGTGTTTACTATTTAAGTCATTTTCTAATGTTCCAATTCCCTAAATACACTAGAAATCCTGATCTTTCTTGATGTATCAAGTGAAGATATTATGTAATAAATCATGTTTAAGTGTCTAATAAATAAAAAGGGGGTTATAGCATGCTTCTTCAATGACATGGATATGAGACCCCAATCCAGAGCACAAGCATGGGGTATGATTTGTTGGTTTCCTTTTATACACATTATGGAGGGAAACATTACCCTATTTAGACTTACTGCATAGCCTAAAGCAGGTGATAAGGAACTGGTGTCCATTTTGGAACACAGACCAAGTGTTATCATTAAATTTGTTACTGCTTTGTATTGTTATATATTGGCACACAACTTATTTGTTTATTGTATGAGATATATTTTCCTAGACACCGTGGGTGATGGACTAATGAGATTTATATCTCACACCCTACTCGGGATACCATTTCACCAGGGTACCCAAGAATCCCTATATTATTTTAGGTCTATGGATTGATTTCTGGTATTTTGTTAAATACTTAGGAGTTGTGGTGCACAAGACCAAGCTAGAGCTCAAGATGCTGATAGAGGTAGTCGTTGAAAATTTATTATTTTATTAAATTATATTTTGATTATTTATATTCAATGTTTTTACATTTATCATCATCTTTCATACATAAAACATTGTATAGTTGGATTTGGCCAATTTAACTCAATTATTAAATTATTCTTCTATTGTTTTTCTTTCATTATTATTATTGATTCTGTTACTATTTATTGTTTTAATATTAATATACCACTATGAATCTATGGTACAATGGGTATAGTCTCCCCAACATATTATCAATATACCTTATCTATAGGTCTATATCCTTTGTCATGTGGGGAGGAGCACTGGAGGTCATGTGGTGACCAGTCCGGTAATCGGTTTATTAGTCAGTCAGGTTAGGACGTTATAGTTTTCAAATAATTTTCAGATAATTTATAATTATCTAAGCCAATTTTACTTTATGAATTAACATTTATGATTTAAATCCGTTATTTTAAAAAATATTTTATGATACACCCTTATGTTATTCTTTATGATATGTTTTTGATTCCCAATTATTTACTTTGGTAAACCTTATGTTTATACCTCATGTTTGATTCTTCTTGTGGTATAAATATACCTGAACAGGTTATGATGGGTTCCCCCGAATAGAGCACTAATACATTGGGTAATATTTATTATCATTAGAAGTTTTCTTGGTACAAGGAGTAACCTGATTCCTTTATGGGACTTTGTATTCCTTGTGTGATGCTCTTGGTAAATTACCTTGAATCATTTTTATGCCTTATTGTGCGTTATTGAAACATTCTAGTTATTCCATGATTACATGTCCCTATGATCTAAATTTTATTCTTCCTTATCTGTATTCATGATCTATTCCATTTTATGTCTTCATGTTATGACTTCTAACCCATGTTATTTTCATTATTACTATGTTTATACCACTTATAGGGATTTTTATCTCATATCTTTTTTTCGTATATTCCCCATGTTATCCTATAAATATGTAGGAGATCAATGGATGATAGGATCTCTTTATAGATGATTAAAATAAAAATGTTTTTATTCTATTTCCATCTTTTCAGTTTTATGCACCTAATCATCCAAACACACTGGAATTTCGATCATTGTATTGTGATTTTATGTTTAATTATTAATAAACACATGTAATAACTCAAGTAAAAGGATGGAGACGTTGTTTTCACCCCATAAGAAGTAGTTTTATTACAATAATATTTCTATAAATATATCATCATAAAGTGATGAGGAGATGACAAGAGGCAATTTGAATGGCCATTGTCCAACCTGGTGGAATTATGGGAAGACGGGACATATCAAGGACTGTAAAAGTTGAAATCAGTACAATAGAGGCACATCAAGTGCTAGAATCTCATATTCCTTTTTTTAATTGATGTAAATAATGAATGGTTTATAATTGAGAACACACTATTAAAATCTTGAATATCTGTTATAACACTTCCAAATAACTTATAATTGAAATATATATATATATATATATAACAAATAAAGTCAAAAAATACCATTGGTTACAATATGATATTTCCTATTCATTATTCCACTTTAGTTGTTGAATGTTTAATGTTTTTTACATTCTGTGAATTTTAACAGATAATATCTATTCTGTGGAAAACCATTATGTGTTACTACTTGTTTTATGGAAAATTGAAACTTCTCAATTTATTTATAGGTCCTCTACTCACTCCATAAAACATCACTTATGAGGTTCAATTTTATAAATACTTTTATGCTCCTTTTATATGAATTTTCTTCATTTTTACATATTATTTATCACCTATGTCTCTTTATTAAAATTTGAAAATAAACAAATATTTAATTCCTTTTTCCTTGTGAATCATGGGGATATATTTTTTGTTTTGGTTTTGAGAGAAAATTATATAACCCATTCGATTTTTATGGATTTTTATTATGCATATTCATTATTAATGACTTCCATTATATAGAACATATATACATGCATATAATATTATGTGATGGGTGGAACAAAAATTATAGTTTCCCTCAATTCATTGAATTTTTTTCATCTTATCAAATACCATGTAAGACTATCACACTATGCTAGGTTGTCTTCGTGGAGAGCCATAAATTATGATTATTAATTCATGTTTTATGTTTTTATCACATTTTAATGATTCAATTATCCTATTATATCTACTTATTTATTTCATGCATCCATGTGACACTATATGACCCTCCGCTTTTATGATATCGTGTTGTACCTCTTGACTCTTATGTTACATTCATGTTTATTCCCTCACTTGGATTTATAGCTCAATGTTTTTTATTATACATTTCACAAGGGTATCATATGAATCCATGAAAGAATAAATGGGAATTATGAACACCTTATAGATATTGAAATAAATATTTTTATTTTTTTTTCAAGTTGATATAATATATATCTAACATCACAATGAAATTAGACCCCGTGATTTTTGGGTTATGTTTTAATGTACTTTATGTTAACACTAATTTAATGACATGTGTATGGGACATGGGTTATTTGAGGATTAAGGGTTTATATTTTGGTTTTATTTGAAAGTTTGGTTTCACTTTTATAGTTTTATTATATATTTTTTGAATACTGTTTTTTTGTAATTTTATATTTAATATATTATCAGTATACAACAAATCTCTTACGTATAACATATTGAAGCATAGGAGAGGTTTGTGAATAATTTTTTAGAATTTTTGTATTTATTTAAAATATTTCACTTGGTGTAACTAATTGATTTGTTTTGGAATCATTCACTAAAAAGAAATGTTATGGTAACCATAATTCTCGCCAAAAAAATGATTCGTTCACTTAATGAAATATCGTTTAGTGAATAATGTAATTATTGACTATATTTGTTCATTGACACCATGGTTTCATTATTATGAACAAAACTTTATTAATTCAAGTAAATTAGTGTTGTAACTTCTTTATATCGAATGATGGTGAAACCACACTACTCTATATATGGACACAATCTTTATATGTTGTGTACACATATATAAAAAACATCTTAATCATTTATATGTGAATAATTTATATCCTTACCATTGTCTATATAAATTTAATGACCGGACACATAGAAACCATACATAATAAAATTATATTAGTGGAAAATTCAAGAGTGATACGATATATATAAAACACACCCTTTTTATGCCTTTATATTTTTTTTATTTTTTAAAAATAATTATAGTCATCCAAGTATTGGATTGATTTTTGGATTCTTAGTGATGTCACCTACCTTCTTAGAATGATATACATTTCTTTTATGTTGTGAATTTTGGATAATGCATTTAAATAATTTTCCCTCATTTCTTCAATGTTCAAGAATAAATATTTACTAAATTTTCAAAACAAGGTTCTAATATAGACCTTATAATTTAAACATTCATCATGTGAAACAATTTCCATATTTTTCATATCTACTCATTTTTAATATATTTTATTTATTTTTTATATTTATTGTTATTATATTTTATAAATAAGTTGAAATAATATTTTTTCACATAAATTTTTATCCATCATGATTGGATAAAAAAAATTGGTGTAAAAAATTATTATTTTTATAATAATGTACCATCAATACATTTGGTATTATCATAGGATGAGTTATTTACATCCAACATTGTCTATTTATAGTTATGATTTAGGGTATGTTTAGTTCATAAGGAACTATTTACATTAGTATGTTTTAATTCCTATGGACTTGTGAAACTCAATTTTAGTACATATAGGTATTGTTAAAATTAAATTTCCCTAAAATAATGAAGGAAGAAAATACACAGTATAAAGATCATGTTTTTCCAATCCAATGGAATCTGATAATGTCGGAATTTTTGTTTAAACAAATTAGTGTTTGGTGCCCCAAATGAAAACATTCAATAGGATGTTTTTAAAAAAAATGTGGCATATATAATTGATGTTTTCAAATTATAAACATAATATGAGGGCTAGAAGCATTGCCAATTTGTTTTTGAAAATAACCATAATGATACATTTTAAAAACATAAATATAGTTTTATGTTATTTTATATAATTATTTAAACTATTTTATTATTATTATTTTAGTGACTATTTTTATAAAAACAATAAATGTTAAAACAACTTAGAACATTCATTGGAATTTGATATTGGTTTTCTAAATATATATCCATGAATAGTGAATGGGAGATGGTGCTCCTTTGGCCTATATAAAGGATATGATACACTGTAGTTGAATAAGTGTGTTATTATAGCACACATATCAATGATATGATATATTTAAAATATTTCATTTTGATGCATTTTTATTGTTCCTATTTTTTGAAACTAATTTTATTCATCCATGGATTGCGTCAATTTCATGTATGATAGAATTTTTAGTTCCCCTATTCAAAAGGTATAAATTTCTTATATGATTTGAATTTTATTTAATGAACCTAAATAAATTTATCTAATTTTTTAAATTTTCCAACTTAATTATTTACTAAATTTTCCTAATATTTTTCTAAGACATGAATTATAATTGACACATTCAACATGAAAAACATTTATCATGTTTTCTTTCTCTCCCTGTTTTTTTAGTTTTGATTTATTTTTAAAGTTATTATTATTGTACATGATTCTTATGTTGACATATTATTTATCATAACATATATGAGACTCCATAATTATAGAATAAAAATGAAAGGTTAGTTAAATTTTTAATTTAAATATTAATATTATATCATCAAGCCATTTGGCCTCGTCATAGGAGGTGTTATTTACATCCAGAATTTTCTATTTCATGTTATGATTCTTGTGGTGTTTGATTTATATGAAAATATTTACTTTTTTATGTATTACTACCAATGAGATTTTTCTACTTAATTCCATCATATATATGTCATGTTAACTTCAAATTTTCCTTAAACATCTAAGAATACAGTACACCAAATGGACTTCATGTTTAATCAAGCCAATAGAAATTTCCAATTTTATTATTTTTGTCAAAAAAATGTTGTCCTAATGACAGTTGTCAATAACATTATAAGTTAAAAAGATAAAATAAAACATTTCATGACTATCATTGATGGTTGAAAAAACACACCCTTATATGATGTATGGAATCATTCTCAATATTGTTTTTTGAAAATAACCATAATGTTAGTTTTTAAAAACCATTAATATAGTTTTATATCATTCTATATAATTAATTTAAATATTTCAATATTATTATTCATGAGTTCCTTTGGTGAAAAAATAAATTTTAAAAATAATTTTTAAAATCATTTGAATTCAAAATCAGTTTTCAAAACATATATCAAAGAAGCATAGACAAGAGATGGCACACCATTGACCTATATAATGGGAATTCAACACCACAGATGAGTATAGTCATTATTTCTACAAGCATATCAGTGTTATGATATCTATCAATATTTCCACATTCTTGGATTTTTTTTCTTATTTTTTGAATCTAATTATAAAAAAACAAGGATTAAATCCATTTCATGTGTGATGGAAGTTTCAGTTCCCCTCTTGGAAGGTTATCAATTTATCATATGCTGTGAATTTTTTATAATAAATATATATAATTTTCTATTCAATTTTTTTTCTATATTTCAAATATATTACTTAATAAATATTCATAATATAGTTCTAAGACAACCACTATAATTTAAACATTCATCTTGTAAAATAATTATTTTATTTTCTTTCTTTCCTCATTTTTGTAGATTTTATTTCTGTTGATATTTATTATTTGTATATTTTATGTATATGTTTAAATATTATTTATCATTATGTAAATGGACCATCCGTCATGATATGATCAATCCAGAAGAGGCATAAAATATTTTTTCGATGATAATAATGTATCCTCAAGACAGTTGGCCTAGTCATGGGAGGTGTTATTCACATCAAAATAATTATATTTCATGTTATGATTCAAGTTTTTATCAGTTCAAATGAAAATATTTACTTTTGTAATTACTACTGCCTATGGGATTTTTCACCTCAATTTTAGTATATATATTTCCTTTTAACTTTAAATTTTTCTTAATCATTAAAATAATATAATATATAGTATTGAAATCTTGTATTTCCAAGATGATAGTACTCTCTAATATTATAATGTTTGCTAAAAAACAATAGTGTTTGGGGCCATCAATGATTATTTGGAAAATAATTTTTTATAAAAAACATATAAAACATTTGGTTACTATCACTGATTATTATAAATACCCACCCTAATACGATGTCCAGAAGCATTGAGAATGATTTTTAAAATAACTATATTGATATTTCTTTGAAAACATAAATATATTTTGATATGAAGTTATATAATTATGTTAAATTTTTAAATATTATTATTTGAGTATTCTGTTTTATTAAAAAATTATTTGTTTAGAAATAAAAATAAATATCACTAGGATTTGAAAGTGGGTTTCTAAATATATCTCTTGTAATCGTGAAGGGGAGATAGCGCACCATCATCCTAAATAAAGGAAAGGTTACACAACGTGCTAATATTTTCATTATTGGAACACACATATCAGTGATATGAAATTAATGAAACTTTCACCTTTTTATTCCTTTTTCTTGTTATTATTTTCAAAAAAATTATAATAATCGAAGGATTGCATCCTTTTCTTGTATGTTGGAGGTTTCATTTACCCTATTGTAAATTTATAAATGTAATTTAGGTTGTTATATTTTTTAGTGAAGATAAATAGTTTTCTCTTTATTTTTTTTATCAATTTCCCAATATAATTATTTACTAATTTTTTATAATATGGTTCTGAGACATCCATTACAATTGACACATAAATCATGTAAAAAAATTGAATTATTTTTATCATCTCCTCATTTTTAGTATATTTTATTTTTTACATTAGTTTTTTTATATTTGACGTATGAGTTGACATATTATTTATCATCAAGTACATGAGAATCCATCATGATAGGATAAAAATAAATGATGTTTCAAAAGTTTTATTTCAATGATTATAATGTATCATCAATACATTTAAAATAGTCACAGGATGTGTTATTTACATCCAACCTATTATATTTTCACTTATAATTCATGAAATGTTTAGTTCACATGGAAATATTTCATTTTATATGTATTTCATCCAATTATAATGTGAAATTAAATTGTATTATATATATATATATATGTATTAATTTTTAACATACAATTTTCATTAAACATCGAATGAATCAAATAAACACTATATACACCAAGTGTTTCGAAGACCATGGCTGGTAAAAATTACATACCTTTTGTTTCAATTTTTGTTGTGACCACCATTGAATATTTTCAAGGACATGTTTTAAAAATAAAATTAAAAAACACTGAGGCAACTCTCATTGATGGTTGAAAATACCAACCCTTAGATGATTCTTGGAATATTGGTTAATATATTTTAAAAATTCAGTATAATGATATTTTTTGGAAAACATAAATATAGTTTTTATATAATTTTAAATAATTAAATAATATATTTCAATATTATTTTTTAGTGATACTTTTTATTAAAACAATATTTGTATTTTTGAAAAAATAATTTTAATTTGAAAGAGTGTTTCCAAAAATATATCAATGAATCACCGAGGGAAGATTTTATACCATCAACCTATATAAAGGGATGGCTACAACAAGGCAGAATAATTTCATTATTTCAAAAAATAATATAAGTTATATGATATCTATCAAACATCCTTTTTTATTCCATTTTATTATTCTTATATTTTTAAACAAATTATAATCATCAAAGAATGACATCCATTTATTTTAGGTTGGTAGTTTCAGTTCCCATCTTATATAGTTATCCATTTCATTTATTATGTGAATATTTTATAATGAATATTAATAATTTTTTTTCCAATTTCACGACATAATTATTTACTAAATTTTCATAATATGGTTATAAAAATCCACTATAATTGACACATTTAACATGTAAAATAATTATTTTATTTTCCTTATCTCGTCATTTTTTAATAGACTGGATTTATTGTGATATTTATTATTTTTTTTATTCATGTGTTGACATATTATTTATCACTATGAAATTTTCCCTCCATTATGATAGGGACAAAAACAAAATTGTCGTAAAAAAAATTATTTTGGTGATTATATTATATAATCATTACATTTGACCAAGTCATGGGACAGGTTATTTATATCCTGGATTTTCTATTTCTAGTTATAAATTAGGGAGAGTTTAGATCATATGAAAATATTATCTTTTATATATTTTACTACCAATGGTCTTGTGAAACTCAATTTCATCATACATGTGGATTTTTAAATTTTGATTTTACTTAAACATCAATGGAAGAGAATATATAGTATGGACTTCATTTTTTTTCCAAGAAATGGTAGTTTCAAATGTCATAATTTTTAAAAAAAAATTAGTTCCATGTCTTCTAATGACCGTTTTCAATGTAATTGTTTTAGAAAATAAAATAATATTAAATATGGTTTGAAAATCCTTGATGGTTGCACAAATTGACCCTAATATGATTTCCCGAGTCATTATCAATATATTGTTGAAAATAACCATAACTTTAATTTTTTTAATCATAAATATATTTTGATGTGATTATATTTAATTAATTTAATTACATAATATTATTATTTGATTGTTAATTTTTATTAAAAAATTAAATATTTTTTTTAAATGAAATCATTTGGATTTTAAAGCACATTTACAAATATGACTCTTAGAATCAGGGTGGGGATGGCACACCATTGGCTTATATAAAGGGAAGGCTACACTATGGTTAAATATGTTAATTACTGAAAAACACATATCAGGGATATGATATCAGTCAAAAGATCAACTTTTTAACACGTTTATTATTCTTTTTTTAAACTAATTATAATCATCCACATATTGCACCCATTTCTCGTATGTTGGAAGTGTTAGTTCCCATATAATAAGGTTTTCCATTTCATGTATGTGGTTAATTTTTTATGATGAATATAAATAATATTATCTTTATTTGTTTTCAATTTTTTAACTTAATTCATTAATAAATTTTCATAATATTATTCATAGAAAAACATTGAAATTGATACTGAAATAATGTTAAACAATTCAATTAAGTTCTTTATCTGTAAATTCTTAAATATATTTGATCTGTTCTGATATTGATTATTTTTATTGTCACGACCCGTCCTCAGGGCCCGTGCCGTGACTACCCCAAGCCCGCCTTCCATAGGCCAGGGGCTGGCGACTAGCACCAAGGCGTAAAATCCCAGTAAACAGGGAAGGCATTGCCTTTATAAGTAACAACCACGCAGAGTCAGCAAGCGGAAAGTAAAGTGCAGAAAAGTAAAGGGGCCGGAAATACAAGCCCAACTGTAAAGTACAACTGAAAAGTAAAGTACAGCAACTGAAGAAAAGACGGCGGCCTCGTGTCGTCCACTGGCAATCCCACCTGAAGGGTGGGTACAGATAGCCTCCAGGCACCTCGGGTCCCACGTCCGCTCCGAGCACGTCCCGCCCAGTGGTCCACCTCCAGGTACCGTCCTGCTCCACGCCCCAACCGTGATCAGTGCTGTCCGTCGTCTGCAACCAACACAACAAGGTGCGGGCATAGCCCGTGCAGGGGTGAGTACAAGCTACTCAGTAAGGACCCCGAGACCCCCGAAGGTCTCCCGAAATCCACAAAGGATATAGCACAAAAGAAAGATGCAATCACGAAGTAACATCTGACTCGACTTAGGTATATGCCCATACATATACCTAAGTCCCCAATTCCAGCTCTGCTCACGAGCTCAAGAACAACTCAATCCACAAAGGAAAGCAAGACTCAAATCCACAAGGAGAGTAAATAGTAAATCCACTTAGGATAGTTCAACACAATCCACAAAGGAGAGTAACATAAGATTCAGCTCAACCAGGTATACTTTTTCAGATGACGTCAAAGACGATCACTGATCCGTCTCAGTCGTCGGACCCACGAAGGATCGATAGGTACTAACCCCCGCAAAAAGACCCACGTAGGATCGGGCTCACACAGAACCTGTAGGCAGTGGCTCACACAGAACCGGTAGTAAGGACCCACGTAGGATCGGGCTCACACAGAACCTGTAGGCACTGATCCACATGGGATCGCTGAGTGCAGTAGTCGACGCAGTCCACTGAGGATCTCTGCACAGTCGTCGCCGCAGTCCACGAAGGATCTCTGCTCTGCCGTCGTCGCAGTCCACGGAGGATCTCTGCTCTGTCGTCGCCGCAGTCCACGAAGGATCTCTGCTCTGTCGTCGTCGCAGTCCACGAAGGATCTCTGCTCTGTCGTCGAAGTCACAGCCAGCGCTAGGGTTCCCGCACATAGCGAGCTCGTTTAGGAGGGTCCGCTCCACGAGCCGAGGGGCTGATACATCAACTGACACGTAGTCCGAAGTTGATGTATCCAAAAGTTCCGTATCGACAACAGGATCTCAACGCAACAGACGGCGCGTCAATCGGACGCCCGGTCTGAGAGTTATTGGCATTTTCGTCCTAGGGGCCCGGTTGGTTTTTAGGGCAAAACCAACCCGACCGTACTCCGCCTGTATCCGATCCTCGGGCGGAGTATGCCAAAAGTTCTGTCTCACTTAGAGGAAACTACCACAGCTGACGGTACGTCGTTCGGACGTCCGTAGCTCAAGTTATGAGCGTTTCCGCTCCGAGGGCCCGGTTGGTTTCGTGTACGAACCAACCCGGCCGAACCCAAAGTCTTCTGAAACCTTGAGTATAATATACCGAAACGACCGTCTCGATCCAAGGATCGCGTAGCCGCTGACGGTTCGTCAATCGGAGGTCCCAGGCCCAAGATATGGGCGAAAGACCGAAGAGGGCCCGAAACGGGGGTTCCGGGCCCGGGGCGACCCGGCCCGAACCCCCCCCCCCCCCCCCTGGGGTCGGCCCGAACCGGGCCGGCCCGAACCGGCTCGGCCGGGTCCGGTCCGGCCTGGGCGCGGCCCGGCCGACCGGACCGGCCGGCTCGGCTTCGGCCGAGCGGCCGAGGGAGCCGCCGCCGCGGGTCAAACCCGCGGCTCAAACGGAACGCGGCCCCGCGGGGGGCCGCCTGTCACGCGGACGCGGCCGGGCCGCCGCGTCCGTTCCCGGTTCCGCGCGGCCGCGGAACCGGCCGCCGTTGCCGCCGCGGCTTCAGCCGCGGCGGACTTCCTCCACGGCGGCGCGCCGGGCGCCGCCGCCGCCTTCCGCGGGCCGCCGGAGATGCTCCGGTGGCCCGATTTGCCTCCCGTCTGCGCCGTTGCCCCTCACGGATGCCGACCTTCACTGCGGGATCAACGGATCGCCCCTGCCGCGCGGTTTGTCGTCGTCGTCCGCCATATCCGCACAACAAAATAGATCGGTGGAGGGTTGCCGGGTCTTGTTCGTTAGACCCGCACCCTCCGCGTTAGTCATAAACGTCACCGGGAGGGAAAATCAACAACAATTTTAATTAAATTAAAATTGTCGGAGATTATGTTCTTTACTTAAAAAGAATAAACACGGGGGAAAAGATAAAACAATCCAACATCCCTTACCTTGTCGTCGTCGTCGGACGAGGGGTCGTCGCGGAATCGCTCGTCGCGGAGGAAGGAGATCGTCGCGTCGTCGCGGTATCTGGCGTCGCGTCGCCAATCTCCGGATCAAGAACAAACGGATTTAATTAATTAAATCCGTTGTTATTGAAATTTAAAAAAAGGGAGAAATAAAAGATTCGATTCTCACCTTTGTTGCCGATCGCACGTTCGCCGCGGAAGAAGAGGCACCGAAGAAGAAGAAGGTCGCGGAAAAGTTATCGACGTCGCGGATCGTGCGTCGTCGAATTCCGGTTCCGGCGTTCTTCGCCTTCTTCGCGTTCTTCGCGTTCTTCGCGGAGAGGGTGGAGGCTCAGAGGAATTGCACAACGATAGCAATCCTCCAAAATAGACAAGTTTGTCTATTTTATTATTTTTCCAACAAACGTAAAACGCATAAGTAACGACCCAATTAATTCATGAAGAAACAGTCCATTTAATTCACGAAATAAACCGCCCAATTAAATGGTCTGTTAAGAATTAAAGAAAACGCGTCGGTTGACTTTTCAGTTACTTTGACGGGTTTTCGCGGGTGCGTTACTTAGCGAAAGAAACGGCGGGGCTCGTGCGGGCCCTGCCTCACAAATATCCTACCAAGAGGGTAGGATATTTCTGGATAGCATCCTATCCAGTTCAACTCAGTTCAAGTCGTCTTTAAGTGACTTCAAGTGGCTTCCAACAGCTTAAGTGAAATAAAATAAAGTTGTCGCACAAACTTTATTTTATTTCTGACTTAAAGCCGCAAAATTTAAAAACCACGTCTGAGCAAACGCAACTCCGGAAGAGGCGTTTCTAAGCAAATACCGGCGCTGCGATTTCATCGGTGCCCTCAGAATTTGATTCCGGGCACCGGTTCAAAAGATAGAAAAACCCGCTCGTCCGTTCACTGAACGTACCCGAGCCAAACTTCGGAAATTGATTCCGGGCACACCGGGCCTCGGAATCAGGTGCCGTCTGAAGCTGCGCTTTTGTAAAATTCCAAAGAAAATTAAGAAAAAAATTTCCTTGAAATTTGCGGGTCTTTACATTACTCCCACCTCAGGGCTTTACGTCCCCGTAAAGATACATCAAAACTAGGGGAACAAATGGGGGTACTGAGCACGCATCTGAGCCTCCCGCTCCCAAGTGCTCTCCTGGAGGTTCCCGTGCTGCCATCTGACGCGCACAAGAGGAATCGACCGCCCACGTAGGACCCGCTCCTGTCGATCCTCGATCTCCACTGGGACCTCCGCAAAAGTCGCCCCATCGTCCACGTCCAGCTCCCCAAAGTCGATGATGTGCGTCGGGTCGTGCACGTATCTCCTCAGCTGAGACACGTGGAAGACGTCGTGCACCCGGTGCAACTGAGGTGGTAGAGCCAGGCGATAAGCCACCTCTCCTATCCTGCTGAGGACCTGGAAAGGCCCGATGAAGCGTGGAGACAACTTGCCGCCTCGGCCAAATCTCCGTAAACCACGTCGAGGTGAGACACGCAAAAAGACGTGGTCGCCATCCTCGAACTCTAGTGGCCTCCGCCTCCTGTCAGCATATGACTTCTGCCGGCTCTGAGCTGTCCTCATCCTCTCCTGGATGATCTGGACCTTCTCTGTCGTGGCTCGGATCATCTCTGGTCCCACGAGTGCTGACTCCCCAGGGTCTGTCCAGCACAACGGTGATCTGCAGGGTCTGCCGTACAACGCCTCGTATGGTGCCATCCCGATGGTGGAGTGGTAGCTGTTGTTGTACGCAAACTCCACCAAGGGTAGGTGGTCCTCCCAGCTGTGACCAAAGTCGAGAACACATGCACGGAGCATGTCCTCGAGTGTCTGTATGGTCCTCTCCGTCTGACCATCCGTCTGAGGGTGGAAGGCTGTGCTCAGATGGAGCCGCGTCCCGAACGCCTCCTGCAACCCCTTCCAAAGCCGGGAAGTGAAACGAGCATCTCGATCGGAGACGATAGATGATGGCACACCGTGAAGCCGTACGATCTCCTGGACGTAAAGACGTCCCAAGCTCTCCACTGAGCCCTGCTCTCTGATGGGTAAGAAGTGTGCCGACTTGGTGAGTCGGTCGACAATCACCCAAATGGAGTCGTGACCTCTGGAAGTGCGTGGAAGTCCAGTCACGAAGTCCATAGATATGCCGTCCCACTTCCACTCCGGGACCTCCAAGGGCTGTACCAAGCCTGCTGGTACCTGATGCTCTGCCTTCACCTGCTGGCAGGTGAGGCATCGCGAAACGAACTCAGCCACAGCTTTCTTCATGCCCGGCCACCAGTGCTGTCGCCTGAGATCCTGGTACATCTTCGCCACTCCGGGATGTACCACCAAGGGAGAAGTGTGAAACTCTCTCAGCACCTCCTCTCGTAAAGCGACTGGTACGAAGGTACGTCCTCTGAAAAGGATGTCATGCTCTGCTCCAAGGGAGAAACCATCAGGCGCCTGACCTGAGGATATCAGTGCACGCCGGGTCTCACAGTCAGCGTCCTCACGCTGAGCCTCTCTGACCCGCTGTAGAAGTGGAGGAGAGACTGTGAGAGACTGAAGAAAGGCTGCTCCGTCTCTATCCACGAAGGATATCTGCAAGGAGGCTAGCTACTCCGTCGCCTCCTCAAGCAGCTGAATGCCCGTCCTCCTGCTGAGGGCATCGGCTACCACGTTCCCCTTCCCAGGAGTATAGACTATCTCAAAGTCATAGTCCTGGAGGAACTCAAGCCATCTCCGCTGTCTCAGGTTCAGGTCCTTCTGAGAGAAGATATACCTGAGACTCTGGTGGTCAGAAAAGACTGTGAAGTGCTCGCCCATCAGATAGTGCCGCCACGTCTTCAGAGCGAAGACCACTGCTGCTAACTCCAGGTCATGAGTGGCGTAGTTCTGCTCATGCGGCCTCAACTGACGTGATCCGTAGGCGATCACGGCCCGCTCTTGCATCAGGACGCACCCGAGTCCAGTCCCTGATGCGTCGCAGTAAACTACGTATCCAACTCCCTCCTCAGGCAACCTCAAGATAGGTGCGCTGGTCAATCTCTGTCTCAGCTCCTGGAAGCTCTTCTGACATCTGCCTGACCACACAAAGGGTTTCCCCTTCTTCGTCAAGGCTGAGAGTGGTGCCGCAACTCTGGAGAAGTCTGGCACGAATCTCCGATAGTATCCCGCTAGGCCCAAGAAGCTCCGCACCTCTGTCACGCTCTTGGGTGGCTCCCAAGCTAGCACTGCCTCGATCTTCGCGGGATCCATTGCAACTCCCGCCTCAGAAATGACGTGCCCCAAGAAATGGACCTCACGTAACCAGAACTGGCATTTTGGAGATCTTGCCATAAAGCTGGTGCTCTCGAAGTGTGTCTAGCACAACTCGCAGGTGGTAGGCATGCTCCTCCTCAGTCGTCGAGTATACCAAAATGTCGTCAATGAAGACAACGACAAATCGGTCGAGGTATGGCTGGAAGATCCTGTTCATGAGGCTCATGAACACTTCTGGAGCATTGGTTACGCCGAATGGCATAACCAAGAACTCATAATGGCCATACCGGCACCTGAAGGCCGTCTTCTGTACGTCCTCGTCTCGAACTCTGAGCTGATGATAGCCTGACCGGAGGTCTATCTTCGAGAACCACCGCGCTCCCTTGAGCTGATCGAAGAGGTCATCAATCCGTGGCAGCGGATACTTGTTCCTCACTGTCACCTGGTTCAGGCGACGATAGTCGACACATAGTCGCAAGCTCCCGTCCGCCTTCTTGGTGAACAAAATCGGGGAAGCCCAGGGTGAAACACTGGGTCGGATAAACCCCTTGCTCTGCAAGTCCTCCAACTGTACCCGCAGCTCCCGAAGCTCAGCGGGGGCCATCCGATATGCTGGCGTAGATATCGGGGCTGTCCCGGGGTACAAGTCGATGTAAAAGTCTACCTATCTACGAGGAGGTAGCCCTGGAACGTCGTCGGGAAAGACGTCCACGTACTGGTCCACCACTGCAGGAAAAGCCGGACTCCGCACGTCCACTGCTCCTAGGATGAGGCTAGCCAACTGATGAGAGATAGGTTGCACTCTCCTCCGCGGAAGTCCATCCTGTGCTGCAAAGGTTCCCTTCTCGCCGGTGAAGGTAAACCTGCTTCCGTCGGTACGAACACATCGTACCTTGCGCCTAAAACAGTCGATCTGGACATGAACCGTGGATAGCCAATCCATGCCCAAGATGACGTCGTAAGGCCTCGACGCCGCTACAAGGAGATCCCAGCCGAAGCTCTCGCCTCCTAGAGTAAGCTCACACTGCCGGCACCAGTGCGTAATCGTCGAGTCTGCTCCCGTAGGAGTCTCTAGCCATAAGGATCGAGCCAACGGCTCAGTCGGAATCTCCGAGCTCCGAACAAGGGCAGAGGCTATGAAAGAGTGACTCGCTCCTGTGTCTATAAGTACTGCAGCAAGGGTGGAATAGACACAGATCGTACCTCGAATCATCTCTGGCATGTCGGGGTCGTATGCCTCCACTGCCTGGAGCTGGGCCTGTCCCTGCCCGCCAGCTCCCTGTGGTCGAGGTGGCCCTCCTGGTGGTGGTGGGGGTAGAGCCTGGAAGCATCGCCCACCACCCGCTGCTCGGCCAGCTCCTCTGCCTCGTCCGCCTCCTCCCTGCGGACCGCCACGGTCGACCCTCTGCCTCTGCCTGGGTGGCCCCTCCACCGTCTGCTGCTCCTCTGGTCGGCGAGTCGGGCAGTCACGAGCTATGTGACCCTGCCCGCCGCAAGAGTAGCACAGCCTGCCTCTCGAAAGGCTGGCACTCCGCTGTGTGCCTCGTACTGCTGAGCCGGTGTCCTGAGGCCGTCTGCGTGGGGGTCTGGTCTGCCTGGACCCGTGAGTCATCCGTCGGCTACCTGCTGCCGAAGACTCAGCTACATGCCGCCCTGCGCTAGGTCTCGCCGCTGAAGAAGGCTCTTCCAGGAAGCTCTCGATCAGGAGGGCTCGCTCCAGCACTCCCGCCTGGGTCGGAATGCTGAGGGAGATCAGCGACGCCCGAATCTCCTGTCGCAAGCCCTGCTCGAAGGTCCGGGCCCGGAAGAAGGGGTCCCGTACCATGTCGGTCGAGTAGCGAGATAGGTCCGTGAACCTCGCCGCGTACTGAGCGACCGTCATGCTGCCCTGGCGCAGCTGGAGAAGCTCCTGGATGCGCACCGCTCGGAGGGTGGCCGGGACGAACTCAGAGCGGAAGAGGCTCTCGAAGTCCGCCCAGAGCAAGGATGCCTCATCGTGAACCTGGAGCATCAGGCTCCACCATCGTCCTGCCGCCGCCTGCAGGAGGCTCGCCGCGAGAATCACCATGAGATCCGCTGGTGTCCTCACTAGCCGAAAGATTCGTACCACCGCCTCTAGCCAGTCCTCGGCGGCCTGGGGGTCCGCCTCACCGCGAAACCTGGGCGGTCGCTGGCTCTGAAACTCATGCAGTGCCCTGAGGCAACGTGCATCGTCAGCGTCTGGTACTGGTAGCATCGGTGGCTCGGCGGGTAAAGCTACCGCCGGTGCCACTGCTGGCAAAGGGCCCTGCACCGAGGCCTCGCCACTCGGTGGGCTGCCGTCGCGCCCTACACTCGGAACCCTAGCTGGCAGTCGTCGCGGGGCCATCCTGAAAAGGAGAACAAGAGCACCACAGTCAGAACAGTATACCTGGTGAGCTGGCACAAGTAATCACAAGGAAAACTTGAGACTTTCATAAGCAGATCAGTATACCCGGTGAGCTGACACAAGTAATCACAAAGAAACTTGAAACACACACGCAATCAATGTTTTCATGCATTAAGTCGGAAATCAGGAGTCAGGGTCCTGGTGTACGGATACGTCGGCCGCCGCACCAACACTGGGCTCCCTGAACTGATAACCACACTCAATACACTAAACACTATTGCTTCACATAGAAAGGAAGGACGATCAGAGTCTGCGGTAGAACCGACCACCTCTGATACCAATTTGTCACGACCCGTCCTCGGGGCCCGTGCCGTGACTACCCCAAGCCCGCCTTCCATAGACCAGGGGCTGGCGACTAGCACCAAGGCGTAAAATCCCAGTAAACAGGGAAGGCATTGCCTTTATAAGTAACAACCACGCAGAGTCAGCAAGCGGAAAGTAAAGTGCAGAAAAGTAAAGGGGCCGGAAATACAAGCCCAACTGTAAAGTACAACTGAAAAGTAAAGTACAACAACTGAAGAAAAGACGGCGGCCTCGTGTCGTCCACTGGCAATCCCACCTGAAGGGTGGGTACAGATAGCCTCCAGGCACCTCGGGTCCCACGTCCGCTCCGAGCACGTCCCGCCCAGTGGTCCACCTCCAGGTACCGTCCTGCTCCACGCCCCAACCGTGATCAGTGCTGTCCGTCGTCTGCAACCAACACAACAAGGTGCGGGCATAGCCCGTGCAGGGGTGAGTACAAGCTACTCAGTAAGGACCCCGAGACCCCCGAAGGTCTCCCGAAATCCACAAAGGATATAGCACAAAAGAAAGATGCAATCACGAAGTAACATCTGACTCGACTTAGGTATATGCCCATACATATACCTAAGTCACCAATTCCAGCTCTGCTCACGAGCTCAAGAACAACTCAATCCACAAAGGAAAGCAAGACTCAAATCCACAAGGAGAGTAAATAGTAAATCCACATAGGATAGTTCAACACAATCCACAAAGGAGAGTAACATAAGATTCAGCTCAACCAGGTATACTTTTTCAGATGACGTCAAAGACGATCACTGATCCGTCTCAGTCGTCGGACCCACGAAGGATCGATAGGTACTAACCCCCGCAAAAAGACCCACGTAGGATCGGGCTCACACAGAACCTGTAGGCAGTGGCTCACACAGAACCGGTAGTAAGGACCCACGTAGGATCGGGCTCACACAGAACCTGTAGGCACTGATCCACATGGGATCGCTGAGTGCAGTAGTCGACGCAGTCCACTGAGGATCTCTGCACAGTCGTCGCCACAGTCCACGAAGGATCTCTGCTCTGCCGTCGTCGCAGTCCACGGAGGATCTCTGCTCTGTCGTCGCCGCAGTCCACGAAGGATCTCTGCTCTGTCGTCGTCGCAGTCCACGAAGGATCTCTGCTCTGTCGTCGAAGTCACAGCCAGCGCTAGGGTTCCCGCACATAGCGAGCTCGTTTAGGAGGGTCCGCTCCACGAGCCGAGGGGCTGATACATCAACTGACACGTAGTCCGAAGTTGATGTATCCAAAAGTTCCGTATCGACAACAGGATCTCAACGCAACAGACGGCGCGTCAATCGGACGCCCGGTCTGAGAGTTATTGGCATTTTCGTCCCAGGGGCCCGGTTGGTTTTTAGGGCAAAACCAACCCGACCGTACTCCGCCTGTATCCGATCCTCGGGCGGAGTATGCCAAAAGTTCCGTCTCACTTAGAGGAAACTACCACAGCTGACGGTATGTCGTTCGGACGTCCGTAGCTCAAGTTATGAGCGTTTCCGCTCCGAGGGCCCGGTTGGTTTCGTGTACGAACCAACCCGGCCGAACCCAAAGTCTTCCGAAACCTTGAGTATAATATACCGAAACGACCGTCTCGATCCAAGGATCGCGTAGCCGCTGACGGTTCGTCAATCGGAGGTCCCAGGCCCATGATATGGGCGAAAGACCGAAGAGGGCCCGAAACGGGGGTTCCGGGCCCGGGGCGACCCGGCCCGAACCCCCCCCTGGGGTCGGCCGAACCGGGTCGGCCGCACCGGGTCGGCCCGAACCGGGCCGGACCGAACCGGCCCGAACCGGCTCGGCCGGGTCCGGTCCGGCCTGGGCGCGGCCCGGCCGACCGGACCGGCCGGCTCGGCTTCGGCCGAGCGGCCGAGGGAGCCGCCGCCGCGGGTCAAACCCGCGGCTCAAACGGAACGCGGCCCCGCGGGGGGCCGCCTGTCACGCGGACGCGGCCGGGCCGCCGCGTCCGTTCCCGGTTCCGCGCGGCCGCGGAACCGGCCGCCGTTGCCGCCGTGGCTTCAGCCGCGGCGGACTTCCTCCACGGCGGCGCGCCGGGCGCCGCCGCCTCCGGTCGCCGGCGCCGCCGCGCCGGCGACCCGCGCCGCCGCCGCCTTCCGCGGGCCGCCGGAGATGCTCCGGTGGCCCGATTTGCCTCCCGTCTGCGCCGTTGCCCCTCCCGGATGCCGACCTTCACTGCGGGATCAACGGATCGCCCCTGCCGCGCGGTTTGTCGTCGTCGTCCGCCATATCCGCACAACAAAATAGATCGGCGGAGGGTTGCCGGGTCTTGTTCGTTAGACCCGCACCCTCCGCGTTAGTCATAAACGTCACCGGGAGGGAAAATCAACAACAATTTTAATTAAATTAAAATTGTCGGAGATTATGTTCTTTACTTAAAAAGAATAAACACGGGGGAAAAGATAAAACAATCCAACATCCCTTACCTTGTCGTCGTCGTCGGACGAGGGGTCGTCGCGGAATCGCTCGTCGCGGAGGAAGGAGATCGTCGCGTCGTCGCGGTATCCGGCGTCGCGTCGCCAATCTCCGGATCAAGAACAAACGGATTTAATTAATTAAATCCGTTGTTATTGAAATTTAAAAAAAGGGAGAAATAAAAGATTCGATTCTCACCTTTGTTGCCGATCGCACGTTCGCCGCGGAAGAAGAGGCACCGAAGAAGAAGAAGAAGAAGAAGGTCGCGGAAAAGTTGTCGACGTCGCGGATCGTGCGTCGTCGAATTCCGGTTCCGGCGTTCTTCGCGTTCTTCGCGTTCTTCGCGTTCTTCGCGGAGAGGGTGGAGGCTCAGAGGAATTGCACAACGATAGCAATCCTCCAAAATAGACAAGTTTGTCTATTTTATTATTTTGCCAACAAACGTAAAACGCATAAGTAACGACCCAATTAATTCATGAAGAAACAGTCCATTTAATTCACGAAATAAACCGCCCAATTAAATGGTCTGTTAAGAATTAAAGAAAACGCGTCGGTTGACTTTTCAGTTACTTTGACGGGTTTTCGCGGGTGCGTTACTTAGCGAAAGAAACGGCGGGGCTCGTGCGGGCCCTGCCTCACAAATATCCTACCAAGAGGGTAGGATATTTCTGGATAGCATCCTATCCAGTTCAACTCAGTTCAAGTCGTCTTTAAGTGACTTCAAGTGGCTTCCAACAGCTTAAGTGAAATAAAATAAAGTTGTCGCACAAACTTTATTTTATTTCTGACTTAAAGCCGCAAAATTTAAAAACCACGTCTGAGCAAACGCAACTCCGGAAGAGGCGTTTCTAAGCAAATACCGGCGCTGCGATTTCATCGGTGCCCTCAGAATTTGATTTCGGGCACCGGTTCAAAAGATAGAAAAACCCGCTCGTCCGTTCACTGAACGTACCCGAGCCAAACTTCGGAAATTGATTCTGGGCACACCGGGCCTCGGAATCAGGTGCCGTCTGAAGCTGCGCTTTTGTAAAATTCCAAAGAAAATTAAGAAAAAAATTTCCTTGAAATTTGCGGGTCTTTACATTTATAATTTGTTATTGAGTTGTCATATTATTTATTATAATGTAAATGGACCTCCTTCATTATAGGATCAAAAATAAAGAGGTGTGAAAAAATTATTTCAATGATTATAAAGTATTGTCATGACATTTGTCCTAGTAAATGGATTTTTTATTTACATCTAACCTTTTCTATTTATATTTATGATATAGGCCACAATAAATTCATATAAAAATATTAAATTTTCTATGACTTACTTCCCACTATCTTGTGAAACTAAATTTCATCGTATATATGTCTTGTTACAATGAAATTTTCTTTAAACATCAAATAAATGAAGTACATATTATGTACATGGTGTTTTTATAAGAAAATGGTTGTTTCCAATTTCCTAATCTTAGATTTAAAAAATTAGAGTTTGGGGCCACCAGTTAATGCTGTCAATATCACTTAAATAAATAAAAATAAATAAAACATGATGTGTATGTCATTGATGGTTGTAAATATCCACCCTAATAAAATGATCATAAGAGTTGTTAGTATGTTTTTTGATAATGACCTTAATTTTTTTTAAACCATTAATATAGTTTGATATGAATGCATATAATTAATCTAACAGATTTAGAATTATTTTTTTAGTGATCCTTTTTATTAAAACATTAACTTGTAAAAGAAATTTCAAACCATTAGAATTTTAAATGTTTTCCAAGAATATCACAAATCATTATAGAAGTGTGATGGTGAACCATCCCTCTATATAAAGGTAATGCTACATCGAGGACAAATAAGTTTATTTTTAGAAAACAAAAATCAATTATTTCATATATATAAAACATTACCTTTTGATTCATTTTTTTCTTATTTACTAAAACTAAATAAAATCAACCATGTATTGCATTTGTTTATTTTATGATGGCGACGTCTGTTACCCTCTTGGAATGTTACCATTTATTATATGCTAATAATTTTTTATAATGAGTGTAATTATTTTTCTCATAATTTTTTCATTTTTCCAACATAATTATTTATTAAATTTTTATAATTTGGTAATAATACAACCATTATATTTGACATATTAATCATATAGAACAATTGTTGTATTTTATTTATCACTTAATTTTTTTAATATATTCAAATAATTTTGAAATATATTACTATTATATTTGATGACTATGTTGAAAAATTATTTATCATAACATAAATTTCCCTACACAATGATAGTATAAATATAAAATAGTTTTAAAAAAGGTAATTTTTGTGATTATTATGTGTCATCCAGACATTTTTCCTTATTACAGGAGCAATTATTTACATAAAAACTTCCTAATTTTGTGGTATGATTCAGGCCTTGTTCAGTTCATTTGAATCCAATGGTAGTTGAAATTTAATAATTTTTTTCTAAAAAAATATTATTTGAGGAACCTCTAATGAAAATTTTCAATATAATTATTTTAAATGTAAACATAATATAAACCATGTCGTGACATTCATTGATGGTTAGAAATACATATCGTAATATGTTTAATGTGATCATTGTAAATATTTTATTTTTTAAAATAACCATAAAAATATTTTTTAAAATCATACTTATAGTTTGTTATGATTGTATGTAATTAATATACATATTTTAATATTATTAATTGAGTAATTTATTTTTTAAAACATTAAATGTTAAAATTTAAAAAAAAAATATTTAAATTCGATAGTGTGTTATAAAATATATCTCATATAATCACTGAGGGAAGATGGTGTGCCATCATCCTATATAAAGGGAAGGCTACATTATAATCAAATAAGTGAATTATTAAAACATGTGTTAGTGATATATTAGTCATCTAACCTTCACTTTTTGTTTCCTTTTTAGTGTTATTATTTTTTAAATCTAATTATAATAAATCAAGGATTTTCATTCATTTCATGTATGTTGGCGGTGTTAGATCCCCTTTTGTAAATTTATCAATTTATTGAGATTAGTGAATTTGAAAATTTAATATAAATAAATATCTATTAATTTTTTTTTAATTTTACCAAATAATAATTTACTAAATTTCCCTAATATGGTTCTTAGAGAACCATTATAATTCAAACATAAACCGTATAAAAATTTGATTTATTTTCATTATCCCCACATTTTTAAATAGTTTGGATTTATTTTGATATTTATTATTCATATATTCTGTGTTTGAGATTACATATTATTTATCATCACATAAATGGCCATCTATCATGATAGGATCAAAAATAAAGATGCATAATGAAACCTATTTTAATTATTATAATTTATTGTCAAGACGTTTACATTTTTGTAGGAGGGGTTATTCATATCCATCCTTTTAAATTACTAGTTATGATTCAGTTCATGTTTAGTCCATATGAAAATATTTACCTTTGTATGTTTTACGGCCTTTAGGATTATGAAACTCAATTAAATAATATATATGGCTTGTTAACTTTTTATTTTCTATGAATATAAAATGACCAAAATACATAACATGGAATTAATGTTTTTAAAAGCCCATGGTTTTTTCTAATGTCAAAATTTATATTTAAATAAATTAGTTCACAGGACAACAAATGATGGTTTTCAATATAATTTTGTAATTTAAAATATAATAAAAAATTTGGCAACTATCATTGATGGTTGAAAATAACAACCCTAATACAATGTTCATAAGAATTGAAAATTGTTTTTGAAAATAACCAAAGATGAATTATTTTGAAACCATATATATAGTTTTATATTATTATGCATAATTTATTTAGCCATTTTAATTTTATTATTTGACTGGTCCATTTTTTTAAAAAATTATCTTTTAAATTTTTTTAAAAAAAATCATTTTAATTAAAACTCACAGTTCCAAATATATATCAAAGAATAGAAGATGGTTGATCACGCTCTATTGGACTATATAAAGATAATGTTACAAAAAGGCCAAATAAGTGCAGTATTGCAAAACATATATTAGTGATATGCCATCTAAGAAAATATCCCTTTTATTTCCATTTTTATTATATTTTAAAGATAATTATAATCCTAAAATGATTTCATAACTTTCCTGTATGCTAGCGATGTTAGTTCACCACATGGAATGTTATCCATTTCATATATGGTGAGAATTTTCTATATAGACTATTAATAAATTTCTCTTCATTTTATTGAAATTGAAAACATAATAATTTACAATGTTTTCATCATTTCTAAGACAACCATTATAGTTGACACATTAATCATGTAACAAAATTGTCTAATTTTCATTATCTCATCATTTTAGTTGATTTAATTTAATTTGATTTTTATTATTCTTATATTTTATGCATGAGTTAACATATTATTTACATCATGTATATATCCTCCCATCATTATATGATTAAAAATAAATAGGCATAAGATTTTTTATTTTGATGGTTATAATTAATCATCAAGACATTTGGCCTAGTAACAGGAGGTGTCATTTACAACCATTATTTTCAATTTATAGATATGATTTAGTACATATTTAATTCATATAGAGATATTTAATTTTTTATGTTTTACTACCTATGGGATTATGAAACTCTATTACATCATATATATGGATTGTTAACATGATATTTTCCTTAAATATAAAATGAGGAAACTACAAAATATAGACATCATGTTTTTTTAAGCCAATGAAAGTTACGAGTGTCAGATTTTTTTTAAGAAAAATTTGTGCTTGGGGTGACCAATGAATGTTGTAAATAATTTTTTTTAAATTAAAATAAAATAAAATATTTGGTTATTATCATTAATGGTTTTAAATACCCAACATTATATGATGGGTGGAACCATATCCATTATTGTTTTTGAAAATATCATTAAATATTTGATGGAAACCATAAATATTGGTTGATATGATTTTATATAATTAACATAATTATATTAATATTTTTATTTGAGTGACCATTTTTCATAAATTAGTTAAGTTTTAATTGTTCTTAAACATTTAAATTTGAAATATTATCTCTAAAAATATCTCTAAGAATCGCAAAGGGGAGATGGAGCTCTGTCAGCCTATATAAAGGGAATTATAAAATATAGCTGAATAATTTCCTTATTTCAACAAAAAAATATCAGTGTTAAGATATCTATCTGAAATTACTTTTTTTTTCTTCTTTTTTGTTCATATTTTTTGGAACTAATTATAATAATAAATGCATTTCATTCATTTCTTGTGCGATGGAGGTTTTAGTTCCCCTCATTGAAATTTCTCCAGTTCTTTTATACTGTTAATTTAGAATAATGAATATATGTTGTTTTTTATTCATTTTTTTTAATTATCTAACTTAAATGTTTACCGAATTTTTATAATATGGTTCTATGACATCCAATATAATTTTTATATTCATCATATGAAATAATTTATTTATTTTCGTTATCTTCTCATTTTTAATAGATTTGAATTTTTTTGATATTCATTATTCTTATATCTGATTCATGAGTTTACATATTATTTATCACCACGTAAATGGACCCCTTCCATGATAAGATTGACATGGAAGCGGCATAATTAATATTATTTTATAATTATAATGTATTATCAAGAAATTTCACATATTCACAGGAGGTGTTATTCATATCCAAACATTTCTCCATCTTGTTATGATTAAAGACATGTTTATTTGATATGAATATATTTAATTTTGTTTGTATTACTGAGTATCGTCTAATGAAAATCAATTCCAGAATACACATGGATAGTATACTTGTATTTTTTCTTTAATAATGAATGATAAAAATACACAATATGCACATAATGATTTTCCAAGTTATGGCCATTGCCAATGCCATAAGTTTTTTAGGAAAATTAGTGTTTAGGGCCACCAATTACTTTTTTGAATATAATTGTAAAAACATTAAGCAAAACATATGGTGACTATAATTTATGGTTGCAAAAACCCACCCTAATATGATGGAATGAAACTTTGCTAATATTTTTTTTAAAATAACCATAACGATATTTTTTAAAAACCATAAATATAGTTTCATATGATTCAATATAATTAATTTTAATATATTAATATTATTATTTTGGTGATTAATTTTATGAAAATATTAAATGTATAATTCAAATAAAAATCATTTTAATTCAGATTTGAGTTTCCAAATATATGTCAAAGAAGAGAAGTATGGAGATGGCATGTTGTTGGCCTATATAAAGGGATGACTACACCATGGCTGAACACAAACACAGTAATTTATTTGTAGGTATATATAGATGAAATTTTTTGATTGTAAGGAACAAGAAATGAAGAAGGTAGAAGCATCGACATAACCTTTATGATTATTCACCCACCAAGGTGCTTTCACTTAATTCGAAATGTACATTTATTTATAAAATTCCCTATTATTTTTCATTCAAATTCAACATGGTTTGGATTAAAAATTAAATATAATGATGGATACAACATTAAAAAAAATTTAATTTTATTTCCTTTTAAATTCTATCATTGTAGCTAGTTTTGTAAGTTTAAAATAATTGTTTTCAAATATATTCTTAGTGACTCACACACACACAATCTCTATTTAATCACTATATTTCAATTTTATGTAATTTTATTTTATTTCACTATACATTTATATAAATAAGTATTTTGGGATGTTAAAAAATTAGTTTAGAAGTGGAACCTTTCATTATCAAATTTTTTATTTAGATGAAAAGGATTCTAAGAAGATAAAATTATTAGACTTCAAAAGCATGAATTGTTACCTGTATTTTTCATTACTAAAAGGACATTGAAAAATGATAAATATGTTATTTTGTCTATATTTGATATGTAGATGAAATATTATCAAAATTTATTTATATATGTATATATATTTCCATTAGTGTTGGATCTTTCCTATTGTGAGTTACTCGCATTTGAGTGCCTATTTGATTTTTTATGTTAAATAATATCAATTGAGTGTTTTTAGAGGGTATGGAATTTTCCAGTGGTACTGTGCCCATGCATCCTTACTCGAGACTTCTAGCCAAGCAGAAATGGGAAGGGGGACGCTAATCATATTGTACTTATTGCTAGGGTGGAGCTTTTTCTTACTCATGAATTCGATTGTTTTTTTCTTGATGATCTTAGACCATGGAGGCGTGGTCGTTTTTTAAGTCTTTGATGTATTTCTGGTTTTCCACTTTTTCCTCAAATGTTCTTCTAAAATAAAATTTTAATTTTCAGTCAATTGAGTGTTCTACAGTACCATGTCACTCATATAAAAGTGAAAAATTATATTGTTTAAAATTCAATAATATAATCATTTATTGATTATTGGGAATCATTCTTGATTTTTATTACGTATATTTATAGGATATAATTAGGAATATTTAATGTTTTTTACAATTTTAATTCCTCATCCATGTATACTCTTATTTCATTTGTGTAAAATATTCTTTGAGTTTAACCTCTTCATTTGTTATGAATTTTTCTAGTTGAATATTTTCCTTTTATTTTGTAGGGTTTCTAGATTAATATATAATATTGGATGGGTCAAAAAATATTGGGAAATTGAATAGAATATTATATAATAATATTTTTTACTAAAAAACCTATAATTGGTAACTATCACTAGAAGTTTCCAATTCCATAATGTATTTCAAAAAATGTGTTAGGGACCACCATTGATAGTTTCAAGGAGAATTTTTTAAATAAAATAAAATAAAATATATGGTGACTGTTGTGGATGGTTGAAATAACCACTCTAACATGGCCTCTTATTGATGGCTATAAGAATTGTCAATAATTTTTCTATAAAATATGCATAATTGTATTTTTTTGATACCATACATAAATTTTTATATGATTATATATATATGATTTTAGGTATTATGGTGATTATTTAAGTAATCATTTTTTATTAAAATATTTGATTCTAAAATTTAAAAAAGGCATTTTAATTCAAATGCGAGTTTCCAAATATATCCCAAATAATCATGGATTCATCCTTCAACTAATATAAATGGAAGGCTACACCACAACAAAACATAAGACCCCGTACTTCTTTTCCAAGAGAGGTGGATGAAATTTGATGGTAGAAATGAACCTAAAATTGTTTATATAGTGGTAGCGGTAGGTTCTTCTGTGGAAAATTTGGGAGAATAATGATAGATGTAAAGAAGATCCCTAGTGCCACTAATGGGTTTTTAGAATGATGGATTTTCATGAAAAAAATTGTTTTTTGAGAAAATAGATTATGTAGTAATGATGAAAACCCATGCTTGGTTTTGGATTAAAAAAGGCATGAAATGATGGAATACCCATGTTATGGTTTTGAATTTAAATTGGAATATTGAAAATAAAAATTGGGAAATTTAATTATAAATGATGAATTATTGGAAATGAGGTCATTTTCCGATAATTGGTTGATTTATTGAGCATGTGCAAGTCTGGGTACTTAATGTGTTATTTTGTATAATCACACACTGATCATGATCTCAATAAAATGGATTGATTATGAAAACTCTAACAAAAACCATGCATGACATTATTATCCACGATGGGATAATAATTGATTCTACACATCCCAATCCTAAGGGATTTGGGCACACTTGTTTACCAATGATCACTAATTTGATAAGTGTGAGGATCCTATAGAATTTAATGAACATAATTCATGGATGATGACCATGGATATTATTGTTATGATTGATTTATATATTTACCATTGATTATAAGTGTTTTTACACATGAAAAATGATATATAAAAACAGTTTTATATAAATATTATATTTAATACATGTTTGAAATGTTTTTTGTATATTGAAAGGAAATATTTTTTTAATATAAAAATGATATGTTATGATGTGAACTATTTTATTTAAATTGAATGAATGATTATTTTATTTTTGTGTAATGTATTACAAATAAACATGGTGAGACCCTATTAGGATTTATTGATCACACCCTACCTTTTCCTTCAGGCTCTTATTGATTTTCTTATTCCAGGTCAGAGAAAAGGGAAATCACTAATTAAAAGTAGTGGATATTCATGATCTATTGGGATTTGAGTGAAAGAGGTTACCAGTGGAGATTTTATCAAATTACTTCATGGTGTTTTTTTGATTTTTTTAATGTTAGCTACTTAGTACATTGATGGTGTACTGCATTTGGTTTTTACTCATTTGTTTCTGGTACATTATCCTTTATGAGTGGTGAACATAATGACTTGTATCATTATATTCTTATATTTTTGTGGAAAATTACTTCTTATTTTATATTGTATGATGCTAATAACTTCTACAGTCCTTGGGATTTGGTAATTACCTTCAGGCTATGTTAGTGTTGGATTGAGTATTAGGTTACAAGGGTATCTAGACTGGTTTGCAACATGTCAAGTTTTTAGGAGGTTTGAAAGGTTAAAATTTAAATTATAAGGGTAATGTTAGGGTGTTATTATTTTTCTATTGTTTTATAATGGTAAGAACCTATTTTAAAATTATTCCTAAGGGAAAATTATTTTTTTTGTAGTGGTACGGAGTATTCATTGACTACTGTGAAGAGGTAATCTCATTTTTCACAAGGATGGATACAGGTAACCAAGCTATTGTTTAAGGGTAGTTTCAATTTCTTAAGTCAAATCTGCCATTATGAAGTGTATCTAATGTTTTTAAATTTTTTTCATATAGATAAATCTATACCCTTATGAAATATCTACATGCAACATAAGGGTTAAACCATGTTACCCTTACATGGTGATCCTTTTGGGAAAAAATAATTTAAAACCCTGTTTTTCAATCTCCCCTTTCCCAACTCAAACCTGTAATGCGGTTTCATAATTTTTTGTAACAATAAATATCATGAAAATTAATTCTATTATCTATTTTAATGTTTTTAACAATGTTATAGTTGTTTTTAAAAACCTCATTGTTAAGAAATTAATAAAATAATAATTAAATAATGATTTTTTTTTCTGTTTTCAACACTATAACTGAGAACATGTATTGCATTTATTAAAAATAATTGGTCCTATTGCTGCTTCATTTTAATTTTTTAGAATTTGTTAGGTTATTAATGAATTACTTATTCAAAATTGGTGAATTTTTCTTTGATTCGTATAAATTATTCACCATTTTAGAAGCATGGTATAACCAACCTATTTCCTCTATTTTTTTGGGTGTAGTGTTTTAAAATGATAATTACATGTATGAATATATATTTCTATTATCATTATTTCATGATAAATTTTATAAGTTTATCTTTCAAAATCATCCTAGAAAAATGTTAATGGATTTTAAAATGACAATTACCCAGAATTATAAAATAATGATAATAAATAATTATCATGTTTGTATAAAATTATTTCAGGGGAGATGTTTTATCATAACATGTGACATTATAATTACTACTTAATAAATAAAGAATAATCTACAGGATATAGATTAAATTTACATTTTATTATTATTTAGTAGATATAAACTATTATTTCATGTGATGTTTCTTTTTATTTTTGAATCAAAAAATTTTGAATTTATTCTAGGAATCCATGGGTAGTAGTTTAATCTGTCTAATACATGTAATGATTCAATTGATGATTCCTTGGTGAACCTTGAATTTATTCATCCATAACCATGAGGCATGATGTTTCTTAACATTTATGACTCATGTATAAACATGTTTTCTTGGTATGTCTCTTATGTTTCCATAATTGATGGTCGTACTTGATTGTGATGACATGTGGGAGTGTGTCTTTCCCTTGTGACATGTTTATTACACTTTTTTCTATGAGTATAATTATGTATTATTTTTTTATTCATTATGATAAAAAAATTATTATTTATATTAAATTTTCATGATATTATGATATGAATTTCGTTGTATACTCAACACGGTTACATGTGTTACTATACATTTAGATGATTTTCTTTGCACTATGAACATGTGGACCAATGTGATGTGATTATATCTTAGAGGGGGGCTATACATGCATCGTGGTTATGAAAATAATTAATCTAAGGATAAGGTACGGAAATGATGACCTGGCATCCTGACTCGAGGAAGCATTGTTTGGGGTACGCCTGTATGGGGGCCTGACCTGAGGCATAGATGGGGTATGAAAATATGTGGGCCTGATCCAACTCAATTCCATGAGACTTCCAAGAGATGTGATTACCAACATTGTGTCCAGTTCTTCATTATAGAGAAATCATGTGGTTACCCTGCAAGAGTGTACCTTAAGTAGGTACAATCGGTGCTTAGGGAAGCTTTGTTAGGACATCGATTCTCATCAGTTGATTATTATTTTTACTTATGCATTTATTATTACCTTGAATTACAACTATTACACATGTTATCAATTTTTAATGATACATTGGTGGTGTCCTACCAGATTTTATTACTGACACTCTCTATAGGGATCTCTCTATGTATACAGACTTCATGTTTTGGGACCTAGTCAAGGAATAGGTCCTATGACAAAATGCTGTGTAGAGGATCATGGAAGAGGTAGAAAACAATGATGCGATCCATAGGAATCCATGGTGATCTATTTTTCTATATTATTTTAAATATTCTCTAGTTTGGTTTGACTGACTGAGATACCATTTATTTATTATAGGAAATGTGTGCCATGGAATGTTAATTACATCAACCTAGTTTACTCTGAGTTATTATATTTTATTTATATTATTATTGTGAGGATATGATACTGGGGAGATGTATCCCAACTGATGGTGTTCATTCCCTTGATGCTAGTCAACAACCTCTTACATTTGGGGAGGTGTGCATGTTGTCATGTGACACTCCATATCAAACTCAATGGTTTGGGTCCGAAATTTATATTATGAACCTTTTATCTTATTATTTGGAGTGTACAAACACTTCCAATAGATTCAATGATTTTCTCGATAAGTGGATCCATTGTCTTTATATTTTTTATTGTAACATGGGTTCTTGGTGTTTTAAATCTTGGATTCTAATTTGAATAAATTTCATAATAATTAAATTAGATTCTAGAATAGTTTACATTGTATTTATCTAATGTTATATCGATTTCAATGTAGATTTACTTTGATAAAAAAAATTATATTCGCTAAAAAATATGTATATGATAAAAATGATAAAATAAATTGAACCCAACATTTAAAGAAAGGATAATGGATCTACCTACTCATTGTATAAATGCATTAATCTATCAAAGTTTCATGGACTTATGTTACTTCATCCTTCATTGAAATTACATCAGTTATAATCCCTTAAGAATAGATAAAATGACATTAATTCATGGAAATAATTTAATTAATAAGTCCAATTTTAATAATCATATGTATATAAATTAAATATGGTTGAACCCATTTCTATAAATGAAACACAGCAAGGGTATTTATAGAAAGTGATCTCATCCCTCTTATTGGGAATATCTAAATATATACAAGACTAATTATACTCTCTTATTATAGAGATGCAGTTTATAACTATTTAAATATGGTAACACCACTTCTACAATAATGGATCCTTATGAATTATTTTTGGATCCTTTCATTGGAGTAATACACTTTATGGTTGAAGAATTTTCTTTTCTATTAAGGTGGTATTTATCATGTGTACAACAAGAAGAAAAATATATTTTATGGGAGTATAAATTTGAGATATATTCAACACTGAGAGGGGGTGAATATGTTTAATGTAGGTTTTAACCAATTATAACTCTTATCCCTTTTACCACTTGGTCTTATTAGTATCTTTATTCTCTTATTCTATTTTCCTTCTCATATGCAAGTATATGATAGATGGTAATCATGACACATGATATTTTTATAGGGTTCAGAACTCAATAAGTGTAGGAAGTCCTTGGAATGGTTTAGAAATAATCCAATATATCATAACCACATGAATATAATACAATAAATGGGGTTACATCTTCCTCGAAATATCCATTCACATTAATTTTATTATATTCAATTGATTGTTATTTTTTTCATCTCCTGGGAGGTTCTCTATACTGACCCTAAAGATGCCTTCACCTTCATAAAGGTTTTTTAACTCAAATAAAGTCTTATACCTATTCAGACATCTATTGTATTTCAAAGTGATTGTTTTTTCTTCTATTACGGCCACATAACGTTTTACTTACATAGTACCAGGAAATAAACTTTCCTTGTTCAAAAAAATAATAAAAAAGTATCCCTTTTTATTATTCTTCCTATAAAACAACCTAAACGCTACACATATTATTTCTTATTCATTCTTCATTAAAACAAATATGAATATGTTGTGGAATGATAATCTCTAAATTTTCCATTGACATAAATGATAATTTTAAGATATTAACATGGACACTAACTATTCTACTATCCATGACCTTTTACAAAATCAATATGGAATAGAGTTAAATATTCTATTGTCAGTCAATCAGGTTCCCAAAGAATTTTTTAATACTTTTTCAAATGAAATATTTACCTCACTTAATTGACACAAAATCAATTTTTAAGTGATATTAAATTCTTGAAATTTTTTATGGAACTCTAATGAAACCATAGAACATATTTTTCTTCTTATTATGTTATATTATTTTTTCAAGCACATTTATTGTTCCTCAAGGTATTAGGAATTTATGAATGCATGTGATTTACAAGAACATTTCAATTCATGCACCATCACGATTCACTTATTATTATTCTTTATTCACACTAATAAATATGGATATTATATGTCTAAAATTATTTTTCCAAGAAACATATTTAAAATATAGAGTATGAACACTTCCTCTAGATATATAACACCTTCTCAAGACACTAATTCAAGTACTATTTAGTACTCATGAGTTGAACCTTCACATATGACGTAACATGATTTTATCATCCTTAAAAAAGAACAATTGTTCATGATGCATCTTTTTTAAGTAAGGTTTTTTAACATGGAACACTTCATTTATGTGTCACAATATGTTAGTATTATAGTAACACCAACTCATGGTACATATTAATCATCATGCAGTCATGAAGGCCGAAACACAACAGGATAAAACAAAACACTTCATCTTTTGGGAAGGAGTGAAAGGTTATTATTCGTTACAAAAATCAATTCATTAAAGTCTAATAATAAATTTATCCAAGAGGATCATGGATATTCTACTTCCATGAATAAGAGAAACTAAAAGATTATTTGTTTTATAAACAATGAAAATGATCAAATGAAACCATGAGAAATAACAACAACCCACACCTTTTGGTCCTTCTCCTTTAATAGGAAAGGATCATCACCTTTGCATCACCTTAGAAGCCTTAAAAATATTTAATTTGAATCCTAATATAAATGTCCATATAGATTTTGATATAAAAATATTTGATGTAGGTTTTCCTTATTTTCCATTTTCTCTACGTCACATCGAGTATCATGGTGTATTTTCCTTCATGATGAACTCCTCATGTTCCTATTACAGAGATCACATGCTTCGTCATTTTTTAGATGCTCGAACACATTTCTGTTAGAAAACCAAAATGTAATCATCATATCATACTTGATATAAGAATGTTCTTAAAATGATTTCATCCATGAAAGACATTGATTGAATTCACAGCCTTGGGTCTAACAAGAATGACTCTTCCATTGACTATGATCATATTAGATAGATGGAAATGTGATCTCTAAGAACTGGAGTCAGATAGCACAACAAGACCGTGTCAAGATGTTCAATACTGCAAGTGGGTTTGGTCAGATGGCACATGTAACACCCCGACCCCAGTTACCTAGAGTCCATACATTATTACGTAACATTGGCATGATCAAAAAAGATCATGTCTTGAAATACCAATTAGTTTAGTAGCCTTGAAAATACTAGATACAATAATATTTTTTACATTAAATTATAAAATAAAAAACCACAACAACATTGTCTCTATATACCACACTCATATCTCCTCAGACTATCCCTGCAGGTCAGTAATAAAATACTTCTTCACATCTTGGAAAAAATAAAACATCGAAATGGGAGAGCTCAGATGCTCAGTAAGGATAACAATATAGCAGAACCATTCATAAAAAATCCCAAAAATTTAAGGAAATGTATAGGACTAAAACACAAGCCTTTTAAACTTGAACTTCAGTATAATATGGGAAAGAAAAAATAAAATAATTCCATTTACATATTCACATGGATATTCTACTAGTAGAATAATCACATGAAATATCAATAACCACGTTCCTAATGATGGAATGCATAATTCCATACATAATAACCACCTAGTGATGGACTTGTTCCAGTACTACAAATAAATTTTTTTCAAGGCCTTGTTCCAATACACTAGTTTGTATTAAGAGACCTACTGATGCATTGAGGTTCTATAGAGGGCTCCATTCGTCACATACTATGTCCAATGCATTCCTCATATGAAAATGTTTAAACGTAACATAAACATTCTTATTAAAACTACCATAAGAAATGTCAATACTTTATCCATAAACCATGAATAGTATGAAATAACACATCCATAGTCAAACATATCACAAAACCTTCAATACAATATGGATGTTTTGTATCATAATAAATCAACTTAAAATAAGCTTAAAATTCATCAAAGAATGTTGAAATAGATGAAATCAACACCTTTTTAGAGAAATGTCTATTTCGATTTTGAAATAATTTAAAAGTCATGTAATTATAAAATTAATCATTAATTTTTTAAAATATTTTTATTATCTTGTAAGGGACACTTCTATGATTATATAACGGTGGAAAATATCTGCACCCGTCGTTTATGTTAAAAAAACATTCTTTCCTTAATTGTGTCGAGAAGGACATAAAGTACCTTGTTTGGAAAACGACAGAAATATTACTTTAGAAACATATAAGGTCAAATAAGGGTGTAAATGACATTAACCCATTTTCTAGTAAATAGGAAAAATGTTTTGAAATGCATTTTTAAGAAACATGTATGTGGATGATAAAGAGGTCCTAGAAGATAATTACAAATAAACAACCGCAGATAATGAAGAGATTGTGAAATTAAATCTTACATTTTACTTTTCCTTAGTTGATGGTATGTCAACCTACTGTATAATAGTTAAAACATTTTTATTAAGTTATAAAATAACTATATACATAAATATGATATCATATATGATCTTATAACATTGCTTTGTTAATAATATTTTAGTAGTATCATTATTTCGGGTGTTAACTGATTCATTTTCCATTATATGATTTGTTAGGTAAGTAATGTTTAATATGTATAGGATTTATCTGATTAATATTAAGAATAATATTATGTTATTAAACATTATTTATAATCATCAAATGAAAATTATTCATGAATGGATACGATGGGGGAATGAATATCATTGCATTCGTGGAGACGGTATTCCATACATATGCACGAGTGACAATATCATTATTTTGATATTAAAATCTTATATAATTGGATGGTATATCATATATTAAGATTAATTATCATATTATATTTATTATTTTAAATCATTTATACTCATTATTATACCCATCGATATGATGAAGTGTTTTAATAACAAACTACACCACGACGTGGAGACGGTAAGTCGTACGTACGCATGTATGGTGACATGTCATTAAAAGGATGTATAGAATAATGAATATGGTTGTTCGATCATTATAATAACATAAAATCATATAGAAGATACTAGAGTTATTTTTTTACAATGTAAACAACAAAGAAAGGGTAAGTGGAAGAAGAAAGTAACCTGAAAGAGGTAATGAAATATTTACCTCTTCTTTAGGTTCTTCCTTTTGATTTGATCAAAAGGTCTCTTTAGGATGGCTTTATGACTAAAGTGAGGCCTCTAGGATTATGTTAGGTCAATTTAGAGGATATTTGGGTGTGTTTTTTTCGAGCCAAATGGCTTTGAAGCTGTGAATTGGAGAGAAGGGGTAGTGCCCTTTTATAAGATGGGTGAGGGGCACCATAGGAAAAGATTGAAATATTATTTTATAATAAAATAATTTTCGGTTTCTAATGGATCCAATATTATTTATGTACAGGATATGGTGGTTATGGGTCGAAAACCACTCAAATAATAGGTTTTATATAGGTTTGGGTTACTATATTAACCTAATCTTTTAGATTTAACTCTTAGTTAATTAGTTTTACATTTACAATGTATCTTTGTATTTTTGTATTATATGCTTAATAAACATACAATAATAAGCCAAGAGAACTCCAAGTGGTTCATTATTAATATATATAACCTTATATAAGTCATTTGGAAGATCCTTATATTTTCAGAAATATTATATCAATTAATAATATAATATTTTTTTAAAAACTATTTTTTGTAAATTTTGACACTATTTGGTATTTTTTTGTTAAATTCATAATAGAATTATTACTTTGAACTATATTCATTAAATCAACCCTAAAATGTCATATAAACATTGAAAATTCATGAAATTTATAAAAAGTCTCAAATTATATTTATTTTGGTATTTATAATATCAATTATTTTAATATTTCATTAATAAGGTAATTACTTCATTATCATTGTGTCATAAATATATTAAATTATATAATTTCAAAAAATTATAAATAAAATAACATTATTTTGGAAATTTTTTTAGATTTATAATGAATATTTATAGTTGAATTTATCTTATGTATTAACCAATTTTAAAAATTGTTTAGTTATTAAACTCTGATTTTAACTCTTTTAACTCTTTATTAAATAAAATAATAATAAATGTCCTAATCTAATCCAAGAGGACCAAAGGGGATCATATTTTATTACTAGGGTTTATTTGGTCTAATTATAGATATCCAATAGAATTAGGACATGTGTCAGAATAATAAAAATATTTTTTTTAACTTTAATTACCCTATTTACTTTTAACCGTGGTAAATAAAATTCAAAAGTTACTATTCACCAAAAATTATTTTCATCTCATTGAACAAAATTTTACTTACTGATATCTATTGTGTCTCTTGGATTTTTGAAATTCAATTTAAAAAAGTGGTAAAATTATGCTTTTTAATGCCCTGACCCCAGTTACCCAGAGTTGGTGCATTATTACATAACATTGGCATGATCACAAAAGATCATGTCTCGAAAGACCGATTAGTTTAGTAGCATTAGAATCACTAGGTATATTCATAAAGTTTACATTACAACATAAATTGAAAACTAAAAAAAAATATTTTCTCCATAGTCATATCCCCTTATACTATCCCTACAGGTTATTCATAAAATACTTCTTCACATCCTGGGAAAAATAAAATATTGAAATGGGGGATCTCAGATGCTCAGTAAGGATAACAATATAGCAGAAACATTCATAAATAAGCATTAAAATTTAAGGAAATGTATATCTAAAATTAAACCCTTTTAAACTTGAACTTCATCATACTATGGCAATGATAAAATGAAATAATGCTATTTACTTATTCACATGGATATTCTACTAGTCAAATAATCACAAGCAATATCAATAACCACATTCATAATGATGGAATGCATAATGCCAGACTATCATACCCACATAGCCAAGGCCTTGTTCCAAGACTACAAATAAGATTTTTCAAGGCCTTGTTCCAAGACTACAAATAAGATTTTTCAAGGCCTTGTTCCAAGAAAATAGTTTGTTTAATGAGACTTACTGATGCATCGAGGAGCTATAGCGGGTTCCACCCATCACTTATTAGGTCCAATGCATTACTCATATGAACAGGTTTAAACATAACGAAAACATTTGTATTAAAACTAGCATAAGAAATGTTAATAATTTATCCATAAACCATGAATGGTATAAAAATAATAGATCCACAGTCAAACATATCACAATACCTTCAATACAATATGGATGTTTTGTATCATTATAAATAAACTTCAAATAAGTGTAAAATTCATCAAAGGATGTTGACATAGATGAAATCAAAACTATTTGAGATAAATATATCTTATTTGAAAGAATTTAAAAGTCACATAATTATAAAATAAAAATTTTAATTTGAAAATATTCTTATAAGATTTTAAGGGATGCTTCGACGATTTTATAATGGTGTAAAATAGCCGCACCCGTCATATAAGTTCAAAAAGACATTCTTACCTTAATTATGTCGAAAAGGTTAAAAAGGACATTGTTTGGAAAATGACAGAAAGATTCCTTTATAAACATCTTATAAAATGTAAACAAGGTTATAAATGACTTTAACCCATAGTCTATAAAATATTAAGAATGATTTGAAACTCATTTTTAAGAAACATGGATGTGGATGATAAAGAGGTCCTAGTAGATAATTACGTATAAACAACCTCTGATAATGAAGAGATTGTGAAATAAACCATTACCTTGTACTTTTCCTTGGTTGAGGGTAGGTTAACCTCCTATATAATGGTGAAATAATTTTTATTAAATTATACAAGAATCATATACATTAATATGATATCATATATGATCATTTAACGTTGATTTGTTAATAATATCTTAGTATTATCATCGTTTCGGGTGTTAACGGATTCGTTTTCCTTTATATTCCTTGTTATGTGAGCCATATTTGTTATGGATGGGATTTATATTATTCACATATAGAATTATATCAAGTCCTTAAACATTATTTTTAATTATAAAATTAGAATTAGACTTGCATGGATACGATGGGGAATGAATCTCATCGCGTTCGTGGAGACGGTAGTCCGTACGTACGCCCGAGCGACAATATCATTATTTTGATATTAATATAATATATAATTGGATGTTATATCATATATACAGAATCATTATCATGTTATATTTATTATTTACATCAATTACACATCATTATCATACCCATCCAAATAATAATGTTTTTAATAACAATTACACCACGATGTAGAGACGGTAAGCCGTGCGTACGCACATATGCTGACATGTCATTCAAAGGATGGATAGAATACTTAATATGGTTGTACCATATTTATAATAACATCACAGTATATATAAGATACTAGAGTTATTATTTTTGAATGGAAATAACAAAGAAAGAAGAATTTGATGAAGAAAGGAACATGAAACAGGGTGGTGAAAACATTTTCTCTTCTTTGGGTTCTTCCTTTTTATTTTATCAAAAGGGCTCCTTAGGTTGGATTTATGATCAAAATAAGGCCTCTATGTTGAAGTGTGGGATGTTGAGAGAATATTTGGGCAGGGGTTGGCCGATCCAAATGGCTTTGAAGATGTGAATTAGTGAGAAGGGGGGTGCCCTTTATAAGAGGGGTGAGGGGCACCTAAGGAAAAACATAAAATATTATTTTATAATAAATTCATATTCTGTTTATAATGGGTAAAAAGTGACTTATTTAGAGACTATGGTGGGGATGGGTCTAAATTCTTTCAACAAATATATTTTAGACAGGTTTGGGTCACTAAATTAACCTTATCAATTATATTTAACACTTAGTTAAATAGATTTACATTTACCATGTCTCGTTGTATTTTTATATTATATGGTTAATAAACATACCATATACATCCAGGAGAACCCCAAGTGGTTCATTAATGATACTATAATCTTTATATTAGTCTCTTGTCCTAACCTTATATTTTTAGGAATTGAATATCAATTAATAATATAGTATTTTTTTTTAAAAACTCTTTTATGTGAATTTTTACACTATTTGGTATTTTATTTCTGGAAAAATTATAACAGCATGATTACTTCGAACAAACATAATTAAATCATCACTAACATGTCATATTAACATATAAAATTAGTTTAATTAATAAAACGTCTCAAATTACATTTATTTGGATATTTATAATATCAATTATTTTAATATTTCATTAATTAGTTAATTACTGCATCACCATTGTGTCATAAATAAATTAAATTATATAATGTCTAAAAATTATAAATAAAATACCATTATGTAGGAAATATTTTTATATTTCTAATTAATATTTACAATCGAATTTATTTTATGAATAACCCTATATAAAAAATGTTTTAGTAATTAAACATTGATTTTAACTCTTTTAACACTTCTTTGAATTAAATAAAAATAAATGTCCTACTCTAATCCTATGGGACCTAAATGATAATATTTTATTCCTAAGGTTGTTTTTGGTCGAGATACACTTGTCCAATAAAATTTTGACATGCGTTAGGGTTATATTAATATCATTTTTACCCTTAATTACCCTATTTACTTTTAACCGTGGTAAATAAAAGTAAAATGTTACTATTCACCAAAAAATTATTTTTATCTTGTTGATGCAGATTTTACTCCTTGATATTAACCATGTCTCTCGGATTTTTGAAATTCCACTCACAGAAGTGGTAAAATTAAGTTTTATGTGAATTTGAAAATTCTCCTAAGAGGTGGGTATAAGACTGTGAAAAGTTCAATAAAATTTGTATATATCTAAAATTTTTCTAAACTAACTCCAATGAATTACATTGAGCTTATAAAGATATTATTTATCTATTTTTTCCTTATTTATAAAAATAATTATTTAAAAAAAATTTGGTTTTAAACTATAACTCAGTGTATTTTTCACTATTCATCAGAAATTGAATGTTTTCAGAAAAATACCAAAAATTAACCCTAAGCTAATTTCAATACTCAAAATCCAAAAATGAAGTCCATTTTGAATGATAAAATTTATAAAATTTCAAAAAGTGGGTATTACTATTCATAACAGCTAGTTTGACTGGTTGTGGTGTGTGTTAGAACTTGAAGTTGCGTACAACACACGCTACTGTGTTATTCAATGAGAAGTGCACATTGGAATCTTGGGGTGTTACATTCTCCCCTCCTTCAAATAATTTAATCCTCGATATTTCTAGAATACTACTGCATGAAAAGACTCGGGTGATTTGTTGTTATAAGTTCCTTAGGTTCCCATGTTTTCTCTTCCATTTTATAGTTTCTCCATAGAACTTTTACTAGACGATTCGTCCAATTTCTTAACACTTGTTCTCTCGTATCAGGAATCTTGAAATGATCATCAAAATAAGATAGATCAGGTTCCAGTTATAATTCCTCATTGGTGAGTACATGCATTTGGTCCGAAATGTATTTTCTCAATAGTGATACGTGGAACACATCGTGAAATTTGGAGAGACTTGGCGGCATTGCCAAACGGTAAGCTACAGCCCCAAATCGTTCTAGAATTTCAAAAATTCCCATGTACCTGGGACTCAATTTACCTTTTTTACCACAACTTATAACTCCCTTCCATGGAGATACCTTCAAGAAAACAAGATCTCTTACCTCAAATTCCAAATCCTTCCTTCGGTTTTCAGCATAGCTCTTCTGCCTACTTTGAGATGCTTTGATGTGGTTTTGGATTACCGTTACCCTTTCCATCATTTCCTCCACCAGTTCTGGTCCTACGAGTTTTCATTCTCCAACATCATCCCAACAGGACGGTTTGCGATATCTCTTTCCGTATAACGCTTCATATGGTGCCATATGAATACACGAATGGAAGCTATTATTATAGGAAAATTCTACCAGAGGTAAATATTGATCCCACATACCCAGAAATTCAAGTGAGTAGGATCTCAACATGTCTTCTAAGGTTCGAATAGTTAGTTCTGATTGTCCATTTGTTTGAGGATGGTAGGCAGTGCTCAAATGAAGTTCAGTATCCAAGGCCTTCTAAATACTCATCCAGAATTTTGAAGTAAAATGGGGATCAAGATCAGAAACAATCGATATGGGTACTCCGTGAAGCCTCAAAAATCCATTAATATATAGTCGTCCTAGAAGATCAAGTGGTAGATCTTCTCTTATAGAAGGAAAATGTGCTGATTTGGTAAGACGATCAACAATGACCCATATTGAATCGTTCCTTCTAGGAGTCTTTGGTAGTCCCATGAAAAATTCCATCGTGATATTATCCCATTTCCACTCAGGTATGGGAAAAGGTTGCATGACTGCTTCAGTCTGTTGCCTTCCAGCTTTCACTTGTTGTCAAAACATACATATTGACAAAAAATCAGCAATCTCTCTCTTTATGTTGTCCCGACAAAAATGTTCCTTTAAATCTCTATACATTTTGGTGCTCCACGGGTGTATAGGGAAATTGGAACTATGAGCGTCGTCCACCAATTCCCTTTATAGATTAGGTAAATTGGGAACACAAAGTCTCTTCCCAAATTTGAAATTTCCATCTTCATACACAAAGTCACTCAATCTCCCATAATTCTTAACTTTAATCCTCTTTTTAAAATCTACATCATCGGTCTGAGAACTCTTTATCCTTTCTAGAAAAGATGGTTTGGCAACCATTTAAAAAAAGTATTGATGTTTCACCTTGCATGGTGATTCCTATATCAATATTTACTAAATCCAGGAAAATATGATCCCTTTAAACTCTCATCTTTTTCAAAACTCCATGATATTTTCTAATCAAAGCATCTGCTACCTTATTTTCCTTCCCCGGGTGGTAGTGTATCGTGCAATCATAATAATTGAGTAGTTCAAGTCATCTCCTTTGCCTCATGTTGAGTTCCTTTTGGGAGAAAATATACTTCAAACTCTTATGATAGGTATATATCTCACATTTTTCACCATAGAGATAATATCTCCATATCTTGAAACCAAGTATTACAGTAGCTAACACAAGATCAGGAGTAGGATAGTTGTTCACATTAATTTTTATATATCATGAGGCATAGACAATAACTCTATCATTCTGCATAAGGAAACAACAAATTTCTTTCTTTGATGCATCACTATAAATAACGAACCCATCATTCGCTAATGATAGAGTCAATATAGGGGCATTGACTAATATTCTCTTCAGTTCTTCAAAACATTCTTCACACTCTTTTGTCCAAACAATTTTAACCCCTTTACGTGTGAGCTTTGTTAATGGGTTATCCAGCTGAGCAAAATTCTGGACGAAATGTTGATAATAACCTTCTAGACCAATAAAACTGGGTTCCTCAGTTATACTCGTCGGGGCTGATCATTCCTGGATTGCCTTGGTCTTAGAAGGATCAACAAAGATTCCATCATTGGAGACAATATGGCCAAGAAAAGAAATCTCATGAATCCTGAATTCTCACTTGCTAAACATCCCTTATAATTCATGTCTTGAAAGAGTCTTCAAGATAATGCACAAGTGATTTTCATGATCTTCGTACCTTTTGGATTTTACCAAGATATCATCAATAAATTCCACCACAAAATCATCGACATATTCCTTGAAAACTCTATTCATTATATCCATGAATACAGAGGGTCCATTAGTCAATCCAAAAGGCATTACTATAAACTCATAATGCCCGTACCTGGTTCAAAATGTTGTCTTCGGAATGTCTTCCTTCATCACACACAACTGATGGTATCTAGATCAAAGGTCAATATTTGAAAGGTATTGAGCTCCATGCAGTTGGTAAAATAAATCATCAATTTGAGGTATGGGATACTTGTTCTTTATTGTTATAACATTGATTTCCCTGTAGTCGATACATAACCTCGTAGATCCATATTTCTTCATAACAAAAAGGACAAGGTCTCCCCATGGAGAAACACTAGGGAGAATAAATCCATTATTACTCAGTTCCACTAGTTGTTTCTTTAGTTCCACTAATTCCACAGTGGCCATTCTATAAGGGTTCTTCGATGTGGGCCTTGATCCATGAATTAAATCAATGGAAAACTCAATTTCTCATTCTGGAGGATGTCCAGGTAAATCTATAAGAAACACATCTACATATTATCTCACAATAGCTATATCCTCTATTTCAACATTCCTTTCCTCACCAACTATCATTTCATTCTCTTCCTCCCCAATAATTGAATTTAGTTGAGCTACTTGGGGTGGATCTAGATAACAATTAGGTGGTGGCGATTCTGCTCTAAAGATAAGGTGTCCCTTATCATCATCATCAAAAAATTTAACCTCCTTCTTCTTACAATAAGTCTTCTCATCGTGGTCCTAAGGCCAATCCATACCGAGGATTATATCAAATTCAATCACGGGTATGACGATGAGATCAGTAGATAAAGAAAATTTATATTCCTTAATGGTGATATATCCACAGAACATTGTAGAAATGATACTTCCCTTAGGAGTTTTAACTTAAAACTCCCTTATTAAATCAAATTGGAAATATCTAATTTTCTTAGAAAACTCGGAATATATGAAACAATGCGATGATCCAGAATCAAATAATGCATTTTCTAAACTTGATAAAACCATTAAATTACCTTCCACCACGTCTTTCGGAGCTTCTACCTCAGCAGTAGTGATAGTATATTCTTGGCCTTGATCCCTTGGCCTTTTCTGAGGTAAGTTCCTCTAATGATTAGGAAATTAATTTTCATAATGGCCCATCTCACTACAGTTGTAGCATTGAACATCACTATCTTCTTTATTACCTTTACAATCACAAGCTTTGTGGACTTTTCACCACACTTGTAATAGACTCACATTCCTTTCAAGAAAGTACCAGGGTATTTCTTCCAAAATTTATTACAAGTTGGATAATCAACTTTCCCCTTATTCACCTTTTTTCCATTTCTAGATTTATCAACAGATCTCTTCTTCTCTTACTTTTCATTAAAGTCATAAGACTTAGGGAATTCTTTTTCTGTCTTGATAGCGCATGATACAATATCTTCATACAAAGAGAAGGTTTGTGAGACTAATGCTTGATGTATAAATAGTTATAACCCATCAAAGAAATGATCAATATTACTTATTGGGTTACATATATAATCTACAACATACCTCGCTAACCTTGTAATGTTAGCCTCATATATTGTGACATTCTCATCCTCCTTTTGCCTCAGACTCAGAAATTTCCTTTCCATATTTGCTCGATTGTCACGAGTAATGTATTTTCTAAAAGTATCCCTTTGAACTCCCCCCCCCCCATTCCATATTTGATACTGCATGATCTTCCTTCGTGTTTTGAATCAATGACCACCATTGGCCAGCATCTCCAGTGAGGCTGTAAACTGTCATGATAACTTTTTCCATTTCACTACTCTTCAAGGCATGGAATATTTTCTCTAAGGAATTTATGCATTCCTCAGATACTAAGTGATTTATACTCCCATTGATTGTCTGTGGTTGTTGCATCATGCAGCGATCGAACATTGATCCTCCGTGCTGCGGATCATGGTTCTCCATAAAAGCAAGGTTATTATTCATAACCTGAGTGAGTTGTCCCAGTATAGTGATTAGCTGATTAGCACCAGTTGCTTCACCATCTCCACTAAAATTATCATGAGCCGGAGGGAAATCCTTACATGGAGTGAATTCATTGATACAGTTTCCATTTCTTCCACTAGGTGCCATTTCTAAACAATGGCATAAACTAGATTAGTTTATTAATTGAAATACATAATTTCAAACTTATAAAACACTTAACATAAATTGAACAGTTTATGGATATAATCCATAATCATAAAAAACAATTTGAGGAAGTATATACACATAAATCACTCATAATGGTTTGTAAAGAAAATGAGAATTATCCTAAGCATATCCCCTGGAAGAGTCGTAACCAAGAGTGTAGTAAGGCCCGTTGTTGTGAACCAGTTCCCATTTGAGTCTAGCTCAAAGCAGTGTTTTCAAGTTTTACCCCTAGCTACATCTGTACCAGAGCCGCCTCTACCTACTCATATCCAGACAGTGATGTATTGCTCGGAAAAATCAAAAAAATCTTTACAATACCAAAATTCATGAAAGTTCTTCTATACTAATCATCAAAGTATATCTAAGGGATATGTGCTCTAATCAGAGTTTATCTAAATCTAGCTTCCAAGGTTTTTACTAAACTTCATCTGATTGCAACTGTAATGCCCTGACCCTAGTTACCTAGAGTCGGTGCATTATTACATAACATTGGCATAATCATAGAAGATCAAGTCTCGAAAGATCGATTAGTTTAGTAGCCTTGTAATCACTAGATATATTCATAAAGTTTATATTACATCCTAAAGTGAAAACTACAGCAACATATTGTCTCCAAAATCGTATCCTCTTATATTATCCCTTAATTTCATTCATAAAATACATTTTCACATCCTGGTAAAAATAAAACATTGAAAGGGGTGAGCCCAGATGCTCAGTAAGGATAACAATATAGAGGGAAATTTCATAAATAAGCATAAACATTTAAGGAAATGTATAACTAAAACAAAAGCCTTTTAAACAAGAACTTCAGCATAATATGGAAAAGATAAAATGAAATAATGCAATTTACTTATTCACATGGATATTCTACTAGTCTAATAATCACATTAAATATCAATAACCACTTTCATAATAATGGAACTCATAATTCCGGTCAATCATAACAACATAGTCAATGACTTGTGTCCAGACTACAAATAAGACTTTGTCAAGTCCTTGTGACAATACACTAGTTTTTCTCATGAGGCCTACTGATGCATCGAGGAGCTATAGCGGTCTCCAACCGTCACTTATTAAGTCCAATACACTCCTCATATGAACAGGTTTAAACATAACTAAACATTCATATTAAAACTAGCATACAAAATGTCTATACTTTCTCCGTAAACCATGAATGGTATAAAAATAACACATCCACAGTCAAACATATCACAAAACCTTCAATACAATATGGATGTTTTGTATCATAATAAATAAACTTCAAATAAGCTAAAAATCCATCAAAGGATGTTGACATATATGAAATCAAAACTATTTGAGAGAAATATCTCTTTTTTAAATAATTTATAAGTCACATAATTATAAAAGAAAAAATTTAAATTGAAAATATTCTTATAATCTTGTAAGGGAAACTTCGATGATTTTATAACGGCTGAAAATATATACACCCACCGTATAAGTTAAAAAGACATTCTTACCTTAATTATGTTGGAAGGGTTAAAAATGACCTTGTTTGGAAAACGCCAGAAATATTTCATTGCAAACTTCTTAAAAAATGTAAACAAGGATAGAAATTAATTTATCACATAGTCTGAAAAATAGTAAGAATTATTTGAAATAAATTTTTAAGAAACATGGATGTGGATGATAAAGAGGTCCCAGTATATAATTACGTATAAACAACTCGGATAATGAAGAGATTGTGAAATAAACCCTTACCTTGTAAATTTCCTTGGTTGAGGGTAGGATAAAGTCCTGTATAATGGTGAAATAATTTTTATAAAATTATAAAATAATCATATACATTAATATGATATCATATATGATCTTTTAACATTGATTTGTTAATAATATCTTAGTATTATCATCATTTCAGGTGTTAACGGATTTAGTTTCCTTTATATTCTTTATTATGTGATCCATATTTATTAGGGATGGGATGTATATTATTAATATCCAGAATGATATCAAGTCCTTAAAAAAAATTAATTATCAAATGAGAATTAGATTTTCATGGATACGATGGGAAATTAATCTCATCGCGTTCGTGGAGACGGTAGTCCATACATACGCATGAGGGACAATATTATTTTTTTGATATTAAAATAATATATATGTGGATGTTAAATAATAGACATAGAATCATTATCTTGTTATATTTATTATTTACATCAATTACACATCATTATCATACCCATCCAAATAATAATGTTTTGAATAACAATTACACCATGACGTGGAGACGGTAAGTCGTACGTACGATCCTATGGTGACATGTCATTCTAAGGATGGATAGAATACTGAATATGGTTATAAAATATTTATAATAACATCACAGTATATAGAAGATACTATATTTATTACTTTATAATGTAAATAACAAAGAGAGAAGAAGTTGATGAAAAAGGAACTTGAAAGAGGGTGGTGAAAACATTACCTCTTCTTCGGGTTGTTCCTTTTGATTTGATAAAAAGGGCTCCATAGGTTGGATTTATGGTCAAAATAAGTCCTCTAGGTTTAAGTGAGATAAGTTGAGAGAATATGTGGGCAGGTTTTGGCCGAGAAAAATGGCTTTGAAGTTGTTAATTAGTGATAAGGTGGAGTGCCCTTTTATAAGAGGGGTGAGGGGCACCTTAGGATAAACATAAACTATGATTTTATAATAAATTCATATTTGGTTTATAATGGATTCAAAGTGACTTATTTAGATGATAAGGTGGGGAGGGGTCTAAATCCTTTCACCCCATAGATTTTATATTGGTTTGGGTCACTAAATTAACCTTAACATTTATATTTAACTCTTAGTTAAATAGTTTGACATTTACCATGTCTCTTTGTATTTTTATATTATATAGTAAATAAACAAAAAATATACCTCCACTAGAACCACAAGTGGTTCATTAATGATACACCTATCATTATATAAGTCTCTTGGCCGAACCATAGATTTTTAGTAATTGAATATCAATTAATAATATAATATTTGTTTTAAAAACTCTTTTATGTCAATTTTGAAACTATTTGGTATTTTATTTTTGTGAAAATCATAACAGCATGATTACTTAGAACAAGAAGGATTAAATCAATACTAAAATGTCATATTAACCTATAAAATTAGTGAAATTCATAAAAATTCTCAAATTTAATTTATTTAGATATTTATAATATCAATTATTTTAATATTTCATTAATTAGGTTATTTCTGCATCACCATTGTGTCATAAATAAATTAAATTATTTAGTGTCTATAAATTATAAATAAAATACCATTATGTAGGAAATATTTTTATATTTCTAATGAATATTTACAATCGAATTTATCATATGTATAACCCTATATAAAAAATGTTTTAGTAATTAAACATTGATTTTAACTCTTTTAACTCTTCTTTGAATTAAATAAAAATAAATGTCCTACTCTAATAATATGGGACCTAAATGATAATATTTTATTCCTAAGGTTGTTTTCGGTCGAGATACACTTGTCCAATAAAATTTGGACATGCGTTAGGGTAATATTAATATCATTTTTACCCTTAATTACCCTATTTACTTTTAACCGTGGTAAATAAAAGTAAAAACTTACTATTGACCAATAATTATTTTTATCTTATTGAACCACATTTTACTCCTTGATATTAACCGTGTGTCTCAGAGTTTCGAAATTCCACTCAAAGAAGTGGTAAAATTATGTTTTATGTGAATTTTTAAATTCTCCTAGGAGGTGGGTAAAAGACAATGAAAAGTTCAATAATATTTTTATATATCTAAAATTATTCTAAAATAACACCAATGAATTAAATTGAGCTTAAATTGATATCATGTATCAATTTTTAACTTAATTAATAGTAAAATAAATAATTATTTAAATAAAAATTCGGTTATAAACTGTAACTCAATGTTTTTTTCACTATTCATCAGAAATTGAATGTTTTTAAAAAAATACAAAAAATCCACCCTAAGCTAATTTTGATAGTCCAAATCCAAAAATGAAGACCATTTTGAATGATAAAATTTATAAAATTTTAAAAAGTGGGTATTACTATTCCTAACGGCTAGTTTGATTGGTTGTGGTGTGTGTTAGAACTTGAAGTTGCATACAACACATGCTACTGTATTATTCAAATAGAATCATACCGTGGAAGCTTGGGGTGTTACATGTTTCATAAAAATGTGAAAATTCTCATAAGAGGTGGGTAAAAGATGGAAAAAAGTTCAATAAAATTTTTATATATCTAAACATATTATAAAATGAATCCAATGAATTACATTGGACTTATATAGGTATTATGTATCTATTTTGACCTAAAATAAATTTAAATAAAATAAATAATTATTTAAATAAAAAGGTGGTTTTAAACAATAAGTCGTTGTTTTTCACTATTCATGGAGAATTGAACATTTTCAGAAAAATAAAAAAAATTCACCATAATCTAATTTCGATAATCTGAATCCAAAAATGAAGTCTATTTTGTAAAATAAAATTTAAAAAAAAATCAAAAAGTGGGTAATACTATTCATAATGGTTAGTTTGATTGGTCGTAGTGTGTTAAAATCTTGAAGTTTCATACAACGCAAGCTATTCCATTATTCAAAGGGAATCATACCGTGGAAGCTTGGGGTGTTACAGTCTTCCCTCCTTCAAATAATTTCTTCCTCGAAATTTCTATAATAATATTGCATAAAAAGATTTGAGTGGTTCTTCATCATACGTTCCTCGGGTTCCCACGTTGCCACTTCCATTTTATGGTTTTTCCATAGAACTGTTACCAGACGAGTTGTTCGGTTTATCAACCCTTGTTCTCTTGTATCAAGAATTATGATAGGATCTTTGCAATAAGATAGATCGGGTTCCAGTTCTATTTATTGATAGGTGAGTAAATGCGTTGGGTCAGGCATGTATTTTCTCAATAGTGATAGGTGGAACACATCGTGAACTTTGGAGAGACTTGGAAACATTTCCAAATATTAAGCTACATTCCCAATTCATTCTAGAATTTTTAATGGGTTGATGTACATGGGACTCAGTTTACCCTTTTTACCGAATCGTATAATTCCCTTCCATGGAGATACCTTCAAGAAAACATGATCTCCTACCTAAAATTATAAATCCTTCCTTTTGTTATTGGTGTATCTCTTCTACCTACTTTGAGCTGCTTTGATGTGGGTTTGGATAACCTTCACATTTTCCATTGTTTCCTCAACAAGTTCTAGGCCTACAAGTTTTCTTTCACCACCATTATCCCAAAAAGTTGGTGTGCGACATCTCTTTCTGCATAATCCTTCATATGGTGACAGCTGAGTACTTGAATGGAAGCGATTGTTATAGGAAATTTCTACCATATGAAAATATTGATCCCACATACCTTGAAAGTCAAGTGAGAAAGTTCTCAACATGTCATATAAGGTTTGAATATTCCGTTCTGATTTTCCATCAGTTTGAGGGTGGTAGGAATTTCACAATCAATGTTCAGTATCCAAGGCCTTTTGAAGACTTTTCCAGAATCTTGATGTAAAACAGGGGTCACGATTAGCAAAAATTGATAGTGGTACTCCATGAATTCTTACAAATTCATTGATATACAGTCATTAGAAACGTTCAAGTGGTAAATATTATTTTATAGCAAGAAAATGTACTGACATGGTAAGACGATCAACAATGACCCATATTGCATCATTTCTTCTCGGAGTCACTGGAAGTCCCAGAACAAAGTTCAACGTAATATTATCCCATTTCCACTCAGGTATGAGAATAGGATGCATGATTCCTCCATGATTTTTCCTTCCAACTATCACTTGTTGAAAAACCATATATATGGACACAGAATCAGCAATCTCCCTATTCATGTTGTCCCACCAAAAATGTTCTTTCAAATATCTGTACATCATAGTGCTACCAGGGTGTATGGAAAAATTGGAGCTACGTGCATCATCCTACAATTCCCTTTTCATATCATGTATATTAGGAACACAAAGTCTCTTTAAAAATTTCAAAATCCCATCTTCATATACGAAGTCGATCAATCTTCCATCATTCACAACTTTAATCATCTTTTGAAACTCCTCATCATCAGCCTGAAAACTTTTTATCCTTTCTAATAAAGATGGTTTGGAATCTATCTAAAAAGGTATTGATGTTTCACCTTCCTTGATTATTCCCATATACATTTTCACTAGATCAATGAAAATAGGATCCCTTTCAACTTTCATCTTGTTCAATACTCCATGATCCTTTCTGATCAAAGCATCTGCCAACTTATTTTCCTTCCCAAGGTGGTAGTGTATAGTGCAATAATAATCCTTCATTAGTTCAAGCCATCTCCTCTTCCTGATGTTGAGTTCTTTCTGTGAGGAAATATACTTCAAACTCTTGTGATCGATATATATCTCAAAATTTTCACCATAGAGATAATTTCTCCATATCTTCAAAGAAACTATTACAGCTTGTAACTCAAGATCATGAGTAGGATAGTTTTTTTCATGTATTTTTAGCTATCATGATGCAATGGAAATAACCCTATCATTTTTCATAAGAACACAACCAAGTCCTTTCTTTGATGAATCTCTATAAATAACAAAACCATCATTCCCCAATGGTAGAGTCCAGACATGAGCATTGACTAATCTTCTCTTCAATTATTCAAAAAATTATTCACACTATTTTGAACAATCAAATTTTACCCATTTACGTGTGATATTGGTTAATGTTTTAACCAATCTCACAAAATTATATGCGACACGCCGATAATAACATACTAAAACAATAAAACTGCATACCTCATTTAAACTTGTCGGTGCTGGCCATTCATGGATTGCTATTATCTTAGAAGGCTCAACATAGATTCCATCCTTAAAGACAATATGTCTTAGAAAAAAAATCTCCTGAATCCAAAATTCACACATTCTAAACTTCCCTTATAATTCATTTATTCTAAGGTTTTTTAGAATGGTGTTCATTCAATTTTCATGAACTTAGTAGCTTTTGGAGTATACCAAGAAATCATCACTAAATACCACTACAAAGTCATCAAGATATTCCTTGAATACTCTATTCATTAGATCCACGAAAACAGAGGTTTCATTAGTCAACCCAAAATAAATTTCTCTAAACTTGTAATGTTTGTACCTGGTCTCAAATGCTATGATTGGGTTGTTTTATTTATTCACACACAATTGATGATATCCAGATCGAATGTCAATCTTTGAAACATATTGAGCTCCATGAAGTTGGTCGAATAAATTATCAATGAGAGGTAAGGGATAATTTTTCTTTATTGTTATAGTATTGATCTCCCTGTAGTCAATCCATAACCTCATAGATCCATCTTTCATCCTAACAAAAAGAATATGGTCACCCCATAGAGAAACACTTGGGAGAATAAACCACTTATTACTCAATTCCTCTAGTTGTTTCTTTAGTTCCACTAATTCCATAGTGTCTATTCTATAAAAGTTGTAAGAACCTAGTTTTTGGGTAATAAAAGACTTTAGAATATTCTTGATGTTATTCCACAGTAGCGCCTTTAGACAGTGTGCGATTCCAAGCCCCGGTGTGGCCGGAATTAAATTTCCAGTGATTTCACACTAGGTACACCAAAAAATGGGATAACTCCTAAAAAGAGTTTCGGATCAATGATATGAGTACACGGATGGGTCCAGAATGGGGTGTTTACCGTAGAAAAGACACAAAACATGTCGGCGTTGGACGTTTGGACCCCTCGCTCACTATCGGAACATGAAATAGATAAATTAAAGAATTAATTTATTCGTTTAATGGTTAAACTCAGTATCTCTTAAATGGTGGCTCAGATTGGGAAACTGAGGGCACCATTGTGTCTGGAACGTGTCGTTTACCCTAGGAGGGGTGTACGTTTTGCGGGTGCGACCTGTCTGTGAAAAATGGACCCAGGGGAGTTTTCTTAATTTGGTGGCCTTGGGAGTTGAGTTTAATAACGTTTGAACGGGGCCTCAGATTAAAATTTTGAGACTGTCATTGTGCTTGGAAGGTGGTGGTTACCCTAATTGAAGCTTAATCTTGACCGCTCTGGATGTCTCAGATGCGGGTCATTTTTTGGGTTTAAATTAATTAATTTTTTTAATTAATTTTTTTTCCTTTATAACCCCTCCCCCCCCCCCTTCTCCTCCTTCCCTCCCTTTGGCACCTCCTAGCAGAAGGAGTTCAATCAAGGAGACCTCCTCTCCTCCACCATCTCTGGTGAGGCACGACAGATCCGGTGAGGCGCGGCGGGAAGCGTCAGGCTATGCCCTCACAAGTAGGTAGTTGTTGTTTCCGTTTTTAATTACTGAGCCTCCATTGAATCTCCATTATAGCGTCAATTGTAGTTTTATCTTTGAAAAATTCCCATGGTAATTTAGTATACATTCAGTTATTTCCATTGTATCTTTCAGAATTGAAATCCATGTTCGGAGGAGGTCGCAGCGGTCTGGCGAAGTTCGCGGGTTTTTGAAGTTTCTGGTGGTTTTCCTTTGTTTCTTGGCGATCTCAAGCGGCGGAGGCAGATTCTAGCCCAGTGGTGTGACTGGTCTCTAGCGACGGAGGTGCGGGTTTCGGCTCAAGTAGGTGATCAAGAGAATGCAGCGTAGGCAGCCGTGGGGCATCACAGTGGAGCGGAGGCCGGCGGATCCGTTGGTCAGCGGATGTCGGTGGAGGCAGGGTCTCGGGGGAGCAAGACCCCTACACCGCGTGTCTTCTTGACGCGTCGTAAGCTGGGGAGACCGGCCAGGGTGGCCGATCCGTTCAAAAATAAACTGGACCCGAGGCGGGTCTGGTGGATTAGAGGTGGGCCATGGCCTGCAGGCCGTGGCGAACATGACCAGACCCACGGCTGGGTCGTGGGCCGGTGTTCTGGAGTGGGCTGGCCAGGGTGGATCGGCCCAGCTCGGCCCCCTTGCATTCGGGGGGGGGGCATATCTCTTAAACGGCACGTCCGTTTGACACGCCGTCTGTGGAAGTGGAACCGTATTGACAAGCCGGACTTTTGAGAGGGTCTTGGGAATTTTTAATTCCTGAGACGAGGGGCTCGGGTGGTGCGGCATGACCATTAAGTGTACAAGAATTCTTCTAGGAGTTATTTTTTTTGACGGCGCAGACACGGCCAACATCATTTTTGTGCGCCATCAGTGATGTTGGGACCCTGGTACCAAGGATGAATTTTCCAGTTTGGTTTCATGCAATGAAGCTGGAGTTGAGGCGTGGGCCCCAAAGGCCGTCTGTTGTGCTGCGAGCAGCATTCTGTATCTTTTTCATCGGACGTCTGCTCGGGGCGTGTGATCAGTCGATTTTGGGTGTTTTTCCGAGGGCATTGCATCGGCGCAGTTTTTCCTCTTTAAATCAGAACACTGGTGTGGTCCTCACTAGAGCCGGTTTGGGTGTTGATGGTGAATTTCTATCTCCTTCACCGAGTGTCCGTTTGGGACAAGTTATTAGTCGAACATCTGTACTTTTTTGAGAGGATCGCAATGGTGTGATTTGTTGGCAGTGCTTCGGGACCGGGGTGCAGGTCCCACGTAAAACTGCATTTTCACTATTTGACGAAATGCATCTTATTCTCCGGATATCTGGTGCACTCAGGTGAGCAGTCCTTTTGATGTGTGTTTTCGAGGAGATCGCAATGGTGCGATATGCCCGACTCTTTTCAAGTCCAGGGCTCGGGACCGTGGGATTTCGTTCGGGCGTAAGGTGGTGTTGGTGACTTTTCCATCGGATATCCGTTTGAGGCAAGTAAATAGTCGATATCATGTATTTTTCTACGAGGTTTACAACAGAGCCACTTACGTGATCTTATTAAATGTTGAAGCACGAAAGGTGTACCGGTGGAGGTTCTTCCTACGGTGTTTGCAGAGAACCCTTGGCGTGTGATCGCATTCACTTTGGGGAGAGTGAAGTGAATTCTTCAAGAGATGTAGTTGGTCATGCCTCATCCGTTGAGGTGGAAAGTAGGAGTTGTTACGTTTACACCCTTTTGCGTTGATGTTGGGTGTCGTGTGCATGATAGCCCTTGTGCTGGAAACGTGGTATACTTTGGGATTATGCGAGAATGCCGGGAGGTACATGTGGATGGTTGTACCTAAGAATGTTTGTGCGCTTGGTTGGGGTTGACTTGGAGCCACACGTCCTGTGGGCCCCATGTGCATTCTGTGTTCTGCTTTACATACTTTTGACCTCTCGCAACGTAGAGGGTTCCTCTGTTCTCGTTTTTTAGACCCGTGGGGATGAGATTTTCCCCTGGTCCTATTCTCATTTGTTGACCAGCAGGGTTAAGTTTTCCCCTGGTCTTGTTTTCGTTTTTTGACCAGCAGGGTTGAGTTTTCCCCTGGTTCTGTTCTTTTTTGGCTGGAAGAGATGGTTTGGTTCCTATATTTCTTCAGCTGTGAGGGGTTTTAGTACCTTGCCCCTTTCACAGGACTGTGGCACCGTTTACGACTATGTGTGCTCATACATCATGGGGGTTTTCTGACTTTTTGGGATGAGTTGTCTCGGTCCTCTTTGACAGTGGCTCAGCAGATATGAGTGTGATCACATTGAGAGGCCATAGGAGTTTCTCTCATTCCTTTTTGTTCCCTGGTAGAGTTCTTGTGGAATCGGTGTGACCAACACTTTACATGGGAACCGATCCTCTACCAAGGAGGTTGTTTCTAGAAGGGCTGGCCAGTGTGGTACCACCCAAAAAGGGTGACCAGAGCGGTACCATCCAGCAGGGATGGTTTGTGGGTTACTATCCAGTAGGGATGGCCAGTACAGCTGTGTTCACCAAGCAGTACCATCTAGCAGGGATGGGTAGAGTAGTTTCGGGTTTACCTCCAGCAGGGCTGGTAAGTGGTCCCCGATGCCGGGTTTACCTCTAGCTAGGCTGGTAAGTTGTTCCTTATGCCGGGTTTACCTCCAACTGGGATGGGAAGTGGTCCCCGATGACGATTTCGAGCCTCCCTCCCGTGGAGTACCCTTTTATAGGACTGGGCATTGGTACTCATCGACGACCTTTTCTGGGTCACCCTCCAGTGGATTACCCTTTTGCGAGAATGGGCAGTGTGGCATCCATCGACTCTTGTCGGGTCTCCCTCCATTGGGAACCCGTTGACTTCCAGGGATTACCCTCCAGCGGGGCTGGGCAGGTGCTCGCCTATTGACTTTGAGGAGACCTTTCGACTGCGGGGCAGTCACGAGGTGTGGCTTTGACTTGCAGTTTGGGGAAGATGTGAGAGATGCTGGGCATCGATGGTTTTTACTTCCAGGACTATTGGCTACTCACTTTCTTGGGCTGAGCTACAGGATGGAGATCCCCTTACAATCTTTTTTGGGCTTCTTGTTTGAGCATATGAATACGTATATATACCTTGTTCCAGTGCCCACTTCTTGGGTTGGTTACTCTCCCTCCAAGAGAGGTCAAGATGCGTGGGGTATGCCACATGCTTTTCGTGTCTAGCTTCTCATGGTTGGATGAGTATAGTCTTTTGCTATATGTAGTGAAGACTTGATGATAAGTTCATCTTCTCATCGTTTCCAGCTCTTTGTGTCTGGACGAGTCTACCTCCTTTCTCTTGTTGGTTTGATCCGGACTCTCTACTACTACTTTACTGCACTCCTTGTTGTACTCTTTATATAACTCTCGGTTGTACTCCTTTACTTTCCCCTGTTCAATCTACTGCTCACCCTTCGGTACCACATTTGTTGCTCCTTCGAGCTTTCAGGGTATCCTGCTGAGTATTTTTATACTCACCCCTCCTTGGGCGTTGCCTGCACTTAATGTGCCCTTACAGACGATGGATAGGTTAGTCGTGAAATCAGCAGAGCTTTTGTGTTTGCGAGCTTCGACCGCGTGCGGTAGTCGTAGTTGGGTTCTAGATGTGGGAATCTCCCATGTGTTTGTTTTTGTTTACCTGTTGCTGGGTTATGGTACTTTTCTGATTGGGTGCGTGTTTTTCACTTCTACTTTTTAGTTTACCTTTAGTTCCTAATATGCACTGTTAAGAGGTCGATGCACTTTTGTGGTTTATATATATAGTAGTTTCACTTTACTCTTCTTTTCTTTTCTTTTACTCTGCACTTCTGCATTGAGTGGGCTATGTGTGTGTGTATAGGTACTCAGGAAAAGGTCTCCCTGAGTTGTTTAGCCTTCCGCGCTTTTCGCCAGCCCCTGGCCTATGGAGGTGGGCTTGGGGTAGTTGCGGCTCGAGCCCGACTAGGTTTGGGTCGTGAAAAAGTTGTATCATAGGTGGTTCATTCCTTGGGATGTGGTTTGGATATCCCAAAAAAGGAATTGGTTGGGATATAGGGCGACAGTGTTGACGTGTCTCGAGAGTGGCTCTCAGGCCAGGGAGTCCAGTGATGGTGTAGCGGCCGACATATCCATTCACCAGGACGCTGATAACCCGCTTGTCGACTCGGTATGCTAAGACACTCGTTGCATGGAAAATTGGTTTCTTCATCACATTGGATTGAGCCTTTGACTATCCTTCATGAGTCAGCTCCCCATTGTTGTGACTGTTATATACATATATGCTCATCTGACCACAACACTCCTTGATAATATTTAGGATGTTTCCGTGAAGACAGCCAGTGAGCATACCATATTTGGTTTGTGACGACAACCCTATGAGCTATGAGGCCACAGTCCAGGACCCATCACGTGAGCCCCTTTCTCTGGGTGGGCCGATAGCAGCACCCCCACCTGTTGAGCAGCCGACAGCTTTAGTATAGCAGACTGATCTTGGGTGTAGGTTGACCACACACCGCGAGTTCTAGTGGCAAGGACCACTGAGGTTCAGTTGTGAGTTAGTCCCTCAGGTAGTAGAGGTTTGGCTGGAGATAGTGGTTCACCTTTTCAGGCTTCTGCATACGCTGGCAGATCTTATGGTGGCTTTGGCCACCAACCTTTTCCGCAGAGCTGCTTGGTGTTGGTGGAGTCTGGTGACTCAGTTTCTTAACGAGTCGTCGCTTTTGTGGGACAACATTCAGTTGTTTTTCCATGAGGAGTTTTTCCCCTCCTTCTTATGCTCCGTTCGGATTCTATAGCACCTACAGTTTCAGCAGGGAGAGATGACAGTGGCAGAGTACACGACTAGTTTCGTAGACCATGAACGCTTTTACACGGACTTGGTCCACGACGACAAATTCTAAGTGCGGATGTTCGAGCAGGTTCTCTGTACAGAGCTTTGTGTTGTCGTAGTGCCCTTGTGAATTTCCACATATTCTGGGGTGCTAGAGCATGTGCTGGTGATAGAGTGCTTCCTGTCATGCTCTAAAGTTGGTGGTGGTAGCAGGCTCGATGGATCTGGGATGTTTGCCGCAGCTAGCAGGCATCAGTAAGCAGAACCTCGACACATGTGGCATTCTGACAACCAGACTTAAGGGCGTGGTCGTACCCCATAGTGGCGCCGGAGGGCACCAGTGCGGCCTGGAGAGAGTCGGTGTTATTCTTGCGATGAGCGAGGTCACTTGGCATGGGACTGCCCGACCAGTCACGCTGAGAATGTCAGGCAGGTAGTGGGTGCACCACCACGACAGAGGTAGCTCCATGATCGGAGTAGCGCCCAGAGAGGTGGTGCTAGCAGAGTAGCGGGAGGAGCTGTTAGTGGGGGATGACCTTACAAGGTCATCCCCTCACCACTAGGTGGTCCACGCCAGGCTCCAGGAGATGATCGTTTGGACCGCGAACAGCCGCAAGCTTTGGATGTCTATGATCATGCAGACCATGAGGTGGTAAGAGGTACGCTCTACAGATATTCTACTTTTCGCAGAAGAATTGTTAGACTCTGTGTGTGGAATTCTTTTTCTCCCTGCTCCTTTCTTGGGTTGTTACCAGGGTGACGCGGGGCGTCAGTGTGGCCCTGTGCCGGTAGATTACAAGGCGTGAAACCTTTCTCTTCAGTCAATGGTGTCGACTACATCAGTTTCCGAACGAGTAAGAGAGTAATGGTTGCGAGACATCGACTGTGAAACCTTGGGTGACCATATATCCTTGGGTGTTTAACCATATGGATATTCTGAAGGAGGGAATCAGTGGGCTTTGTCCCAGGTCCAAACGGTGATTCTAGTCATAGCATGTGACATAGAGGTTCGGTCAGGGAGGTGAGCTACCCCCGAGGTCCTTCGTACTGTTTGAGAACATGCGAAGGGGTTGTGAGGTTCCCTATCGGCTTGCCCTAACCCCCAACGTCTGGAGTTGGTGCATGACATATCCCACATGACATGCCTGAGAAAATGTGTGCATGCCTCTATGCACGTCATCGACGAGGGAAGACCTCACATGAACATATCAAATCCTTTGGTCTGTGTGCGGTGGCGCAGAACTGTGCATGAGTTCTTCTAGGTACGAGAGAGCCAGGTGCGGGCTTAGTACCCTCTGTTGTTCCCTGGTTTTTCTTTTTGGGGATGAAAATATTGAAGGAGGTAATGATGTAAGAACATGGTTTTTGCTTAATAAAAGACTTTAGAATATTATAGATGTTATTCCAGAGCATCGTCTTCAGACGGCGTGCGATTCCGAGCCCCGGTGTGGCCAGAATTAAATTTTCGGTTTGTTCACACTTGGAAAGACAAATAAATGGGATAACTCCTAAACGAAGTTTCAGATTAGATATCTGAGTACATTGATGGGTCCGTAAATGGGTTTTTACACTAGTAACGACATAAAACATGTCGGCACGGAACGTTTGGACCCCTCGCTATCTATCAGAACGTGAAACAGATATATTAAATAATTAATTAATTCCTTTATTGGATAAACTCAGTATCTCTTAAACGGTGGCTCATACTGAGAAACTGAGGGCACCGTTGAGTCTGTAACGTTCCGTTTACCCTAGGAGGGGTGTAAGTTTTGCAAGCGCGACCCGCCTGTGAAAAATGGCCCCAGGGGCATTTTCGTAATTTGTCAGCCTCGGGCGTTGAGATTAATAACTTTTGAACGGGGCCTCAGATTAAAATTTTGAGACCTTATTTGTTCTTGGGAGGTGGTTTTTACCCTAGGGACGCTTAATCTTGACCGCGCTGGATGTATCGGATGCGGGTTATTTTTTGGCTTTAAATGAATTAAATGTTTTAATTAATTTTTTTTCTTTATAACCCCTTTCCCCCTTCTCCTCCTCTGCTCCATTTGGAATCTATTGGTGTAATGAGTTCAATAAAGGATACCTCCTCTCCTCCACCAGCTTCTAAGAGGTGTGGTAGATTCGGCAAGGCACGACGGGAAGCGTCGGGCTACGCCCTCGCAGGTAGGCGGTTGTTGTTTCTGTTTTTAATTCCGGAGCCTCCTTTGAATCACAATTATAGCGTCAATTGTTGTTTTATCTTTGATCAAATCCCATGGTCTTGTAGTATACATTATATTATTTCCATCGCAACTTTCGGAATTGAAATCCGAGTTCAGAGGAGGTCGTAGTGGTCCGACGAAGCATGTGGGTTTTTGAAATTTCCAATGGTTTTCCTTTGTTTTCCAGTTAGCTCAAGCGGTGGCGGTGGCTTCCAGCGTAGCGGTGCGGCTGGTCTCCAGTGGCGGATGTGCGGGCTTCTACTCAAGCAGACAGACGAGGGGCGTGCAGAGCAGGCATCCACGGGGCGTCGCGGTGGAGCGGAGGTCGGCGGATCCGCTGGTCAGCGGGTGTCGGTGGAGGTGGGGTCTCGGGGGAGCAAGACCCGAACGCTTCTTGAAGCGGCGCAAGAAGGGGAGACCAGCCAGGGTGGCCGGTCCATTTGAAAATAAACCAGACCTGAGGCAGGTCCGGTGGATTGGAGGTGGGCCGCGGTCAGCAGGCGGCGGCGAAAAGGACCGGACCCGCGGCTGGGCCACGGGCCGGTTCTCTGGAGTGGGCTGGCTGGGGTGGACCGGCCTGGCAAGGCCCCCCTTGCATTTGGGGGGCCATATCCCCTAAAGGTTTCATCTGTTTGACGATCCTTCAGCGGAAGTGGAACCATATCGACGAGACGAAATTTTGAGATATTCTTGGGAATTTTTAATTCCCGAGACGAGAGGCTCGGGGGTGGGGCACGACTATAGCATCCCACCTTTTTATCACATAAACATTCATTACATTTTACAAACCGAGGATCTTTAAGGTTTAGTGTCTTGGAAACCAAGAACTTAAAACATGAAAACATAGAACATTCTTCATAAAAACTTGAAAGTATTATCCTCATGTTCATCCTAGGTTCATTACTGCATCTCATAACCTGGGGACATACATCAAAAGAAAGGGTGAGTAGAAGGCCCGGTAAGGGAAACAAGAGAAACATTTTACATGTGAACTTAAGATACTTCAATAAGGTTATGAAAAGAACTTTAAGGCATGAGAAAAAAATCATGAGGCATATCATAATAAAAATAACATTTTTCAAAAGTTTAAGATGTGGCTGCAATATTTAATATTGACAATCATTTCGTTTCACCAAGGTCCATCCCCAAGGTGTCATTAAGAATTACCAAGGTTATTCACCAAGGTATCAGTCTAAAAAGTCATCTCTAGAGATTAAGTCATTACCCAATGCATTGGAGCGCTATCTGGGCGCACCCTTGACATGTCATTATTATCATGTGAGCCACATATATCATCATCAATCATTTCATAAACAACCCATATTGCATAAAAGAAATGGGTTTCATTTCATAATCATAACGTTTTAAAAACTGCTTTAAAGACATGATCTTTATATCACTTTAAACCCACGAAAAAGGGAAAGCGGGTTTCATGTATGTAAATCCCATAATTTAAAATAGAACATTGTGATATATATTTGAATACCCCTGTATAAATAAGAGCTTTGAGTATTCACTTAATAACATAAAATAATTTTGAGATAAAGAGGGAGCCATTTTGAGACAAAAACTATGAAGCATAACGTCTACGATACATGGTTTTAGAAAACATTAAAAAGAGAGGGGACATGGGTCACCCACTCAAAAATGATACATAAAACAGTAGGGGAACAGAATATATAGTATTTAAGAACATGGTAATGAAATTTTAATTACATACCATATGAAATGAAGAACTTGAAAGGAAGACAAAAATAAGATTTCTCTTATGAGAATTCGGCAGCCTAACGGCGTCACTTAAAACTTCCCAAAAATGGATTGACGAGATCAAATAGGGTCTCTCATAATATGAACATAAATGATCAGTATAATAGATATAGATATAATACCCCAAAATAATAAAAAAGGAACTTTAAAGACTTTACATGAAAGTAGATCTTGAAAATGAGAGGGGTGAAAGAACCCCTTAGAAATTCGGCAGCCTAACGGCGCCACTTAAACATCAACAAAAATGAATTGAGGAGATCAAATTGGGTATCTCATCAGATGAACATAAATGATCAGTATGATAGATATAGATATCATACCACAAAATAATAAAAAGGAACTTTAAAGACTTTACTTGAAAGTAGATCTTGAAAACGAGAAGGGTGAAAGAACCCCTTAGAAATTCGGCAGCCTAACGGCGCCACTTAAACTTCAACAAATATGAATTGACGAGATAAAATTGGGTCTCACATCATATGAACATAAATGATCAGTATTATATATATAGAGATCATACCCCAAAATAATAAAAAGGAACTTGAATGACTTGACATGAAAGTAGATCTTGAAAACAAGAAGGGTGAAAGAACCCCTTAGAAATTCGGCAGCCTAACGGTGCCACTTAAACTTCAACAAAAATGAAATGATGAGATCAAATTGGGTCTCTCATAATATGATCATAAAATATCAGTATGATAGATTTAGATATCATACCCCAACATAATAAAAAGGAACTTGCAAGACATGACATGGAATTAGAACTTTGAAAAAGGAGAAAGGTGAAAGAACCACTTAAAAATTCGGCAGCCTAACGGCGCCACTTAAAACATCAAAATACTGAATTGAAGAGATCAAATGGGGTATCTCATCCTATGATCATAAAATATCAGTATGATAAATTTAGATATCATACCCCAACATAATAAAAAGAACTTGAAATACTTTACATTAAAAATAGATCTTGAAAAATTAGAAGGGAGAAAGAATCTGAGACAAAAATTTCGGCAGCCTAACGGCGCCACTTAAAACATAATAAAACGAAATAATGAGAGTAAGAGAGGATCTATCATTATATGAACATGAAAAGAGAAGTAAGACGAGTATAAAAGAACATCTTTTAACATAAGAACATGGAGCATAAAAGAAATTACATAAAAGAGATTTCTTGAAAAGAAAGAGAGAGTTCGAATCCCTTACCTGAAAACGTAACTCTTAAAACTCAAAGGTTTGGACCTTGAGGGCTTGGGGGCACCTTGGGAGGACTCCTTGGGAGGTAAGGAGACCAGAACTTTGTTGAGGATGGTTTTAGAGTCGAATGGATGAGAGGATGGTTTGGTATTTATAGGGAAAGTGAGGGGACAAGGCATTAATGGCCAAGGGACACCTCAAAAGTGGTTTTCTCAAAACCATGTGCTCTCCCATGACATTTACCTTGCAGTTAGGCCACATGGGGCCCCCAATACAATAATTCATCACCTTTGGCCGGAAAACCCTTAAAATATCTCATGACATCATCATGACACAGTTATGATGTCATTAAACATACCGAAACCCGAAAACTGCATTTTTACTATTCACTGAAAAATTCATCTTTCTCAGAAAAATCCCAAAATTTCACCTTAACCAAATATCGATTCTCTAATTACATTTATGAACTCCATTTTAGAAAAATAATTTTCGAAATATTTTTAATTTAATTTTTAAATAAAAACACTATTCATTGAGAATTCATTTTTTCAGAAAAATCCCCAAAAATTACCATAACATAATATCAATGCTCTGAGTTCAAAAATAAAGTCCATTTTATAAAAATAATTTTCTAATTATTTTTAATTAAATTTTTAATTAAAAAATAGTATTCACCCGAAAAACTAATACTTGACTAATAATTTATGAAACCGTTATTTACCCATTTTATTGAATCTCATTACTTAATCAAGGTTTCTAAATTATATTAAAACTTTCTTTAAGTGAGATTACTAATTCATTTTGACACATTACTAATCCTAATCATAAAATAATTATTCATAATTTACTATTCATAAAAAATTAAGTTGATCTTATTAGACTCTAAATTTCGTACTGAACATAATTGTAGAAGACCATTTTTTGAAAATCATTACACATTTTTATTTATTTAAGGTTTACATAAACATTTTTTAAATATCCTTTCACTAAAATTCATGAAAAATATGCATACTATATTTATCCGAACATTTGAAAATTCATAAACTTCATCAATTAGAAGAAATCAAAATTTTTATTTAAAACAAAGGGTTACACAAGGAAATTACGGTCTCCTTACATAGCCCCTTATCACACCAGCATAGGACCTAAGTGTAAGGTGTGCTAAGGTGAGAGAATCTGAGGGAGGCTCGGCCAACATCGCACGAGTAGTAATTTCTATCAGTTCGAACTTCTCGCAAAGGCAATTCTGTTCTAGCTTCACATGATAAAGTTCGACTTGGGTTTGGTCCAGAGCAAAGCCCAATGGTGCTACCTCCTTCCCATGTTCTGTTAGATGGGCTTCGATCGGTCCAAGACTACTGCGTGAGGCCATCGAATCTTCTTTCTATATTAATTAACCAAGATTACTTGTATTTAGAGACAATAATCAAAACATTTAGTTCCCAGTGGTCATATTGACCAATAGTCATATAACAGTCAAAACCCAACGGTTTCATTTTAATTATACTCATGTTATCAAATGAAACAGTTTTGTTGAGTATCAAAAATAAAATAACACACAAAATTTGGAAACATGATTTATTCAAAATTTCGGGTTGTTACAATCTTCCCCCTTAAGAAATTGTGTCCTCACAATTTTTAAAAATTGGGGTTTTGAAATTTCATTGAAAGTCCCACATTGGAAAAGGAGTCAGAAAAACTATTACTTTAAAAGAAATAAAGGGAAGTAAAAAGGTAACCCGAGGTAACCCATTCTAGGATCCCATGTAGGAAAACATGGACATGGAAGAAAAAATAAAGGGTCAAGTTCTGGGGGAGAGTGATAGAAAACATAATTAGGAGAATGTTGACCACGAGAAAATCCTAAACTTATGATGTGTGTAAATGGTATTTGATTACCTAGTAGGAAATGTAAACCAAAAACATTTTTGTTTTACATTTCTTTTCATAATTTTGAAAAATTCATTTACTACATAGAAAAAAACATAAGGAAATATACCAACCTTCAAGTAGAGTTTCATCCTTCAATAAGTTTCTACCAAAACTAATCTTTTCTCCAAACTATGAGCATTCAAAAACACTTGGTCTCATCAAAACATCAGAATGATCTTCTAGAGAATCACGTATTCCACAAAAGAAAAACTATCTATCTTTAAACATTACACCCAAAAACAGAAAGGTTAAGATAAAACAACTCTTAAAAAAGAAAGAATCCCATAGGAATGGAAACTAATTTTAAATGTTCAAAGTTCCATGGTACTACCCAAAGTTCATCATAGACCATTCCATAAATAACGGTCCTTAAAATTCCTCAAAATAAACCAAACTAAGATTGAAACCCAATAACAAGAAGGACTTGATAACATAGTCTTCAAAAAAAAACTTCATTGTTCATCTCCAAACAACATCAACCACTCCTAACATCTTATAACAAAAGTAGCTAACCTAAACATATTTTACTCAAGATAGGTTAATCATTCCCATATGTAACCTAAATTACTATAAGTCCACCTTAAATTCATCGATTCTTCAATATATAAGTCAACCTTATTCGTCAATGAAAATACCATAGTAATCTATTTACCTCGATCATATAGGGTCCCCAAAATAGTGAACGTCTTCCAAAATAATAATCATCTTTTAATCCCCTAATCATCTCTGTCATATTAATACGGAAATCATCACATTTCCTATCACATTGGTTGTTGGGACATGTTCTTCCATTTCCCACCATTAACTAAGAAGTGAAAGTATAATTAGGGGCTTAAGTACTCAGCCAATAATTATGAAAAGGAACATAAAGCATATAACGATAACTTGTAGAAGAAAATTATACCCTAAATATTGATCCCTTAGGTCCCCATCTAGGTTATCCATGATCATATATTCTTATGTGAATCTTTATTTTATTTTATCTTTGTTCCTTTAACAATGGATCATACTAAGCTTATGAATTTACCAAAGCATATCCCCCGGGAGTGTCGTAACCAAGAGTGAAGCAAGGCCCGTTTTTGTGTACCAGTTCCCGTTTGAGTCTAGCTCAAAGTGGTGTTTTCGGGTTTTACCCCTATGTACATCTGTGCCAGAGCCACCTCTACCTGCTCGTATCTAGACAGGGATGTATTTGCTTGGCAACCCATTACTCAATACTCACCAAAATACCAGGAAGATTCCCTATATATAAACTTTTCTATAGGCTTTTTCCTAAAGTTTTAATATCCTAATTTCCACAAATAACTAAACCATCCATTGATACCAACTATAGAATCCCTCCTTTTTATCACATAAACATTCATTACATTTTACAAAACCGAGGATCTTTAAGGTTTAGTGTCTTGGAAACCAGGAACTTAAAACATGAAAACATAAAACATTCTTCTTAAAAACTTGAAAGGATTCTCCTCATGTTCAACCTAGGTTCATTACTGTATCTCATAACCTGGGAACATACATCAAAAGAAAGGGTGAGAAGAATGCCCAGTAAGGGAAACAAGAGAAACATTTTACATGTGAACTTGAGATACTTCAATAAGGTCATGAAAAGAACTTTAAGGCATGAGAAATAAATCTGGGCGCACCCTTGACATGTCATTATTATCATGTGAGCCACATATATCATCATCAATCATTTCATAAACATCCCATATTGTATAAAAGAAATGGGTTTCATTTCATAATCATAACGTTTTAAAAACTGCTTTAAAGACATGATCTTTATATCACTTTAAACCCACGAAAAAGGGAAAGCGGGTTTCATGTATGTAAATCCCAGAATTTAAAATAGAACATTTTGATATATATTTGAATACCCTATAGAAATAAGAGCTTGGAGTATTCACTTAATAACATAAAATAATTTTGAGATAAAGAGGGAGGCATTTTGAGACAAAAACTATGCAGCATAACGTCTACGATACATGGTTTTAGAAAACATTGAAAAGAGAGGGGACATGGGTCACCCACTCAAAAATGATACATAAAACAGTAGGGGAACATAATATATAGTATTTAAGGACATGGTAATGAAATTTTAATGATATACCATATGAAACGAAGAACTTGAAAGGAAGACAAAAATAAGATTTCTCTTATGAGAATTCGGCAGCCTAACGGCGTCACTTAAAACTTCCCAAAAATGGATTGACGAGATCAAATAGGGTCTCTCATAATATGAACATAAATGATAAGTATAACAGATATAGAGATCATACCCAAAAATAATAAAAAAATAACTTGAAAGACTTGACATGAAAGTAGATCTTGTAAACGAGAAGGGTGAAAGAACCCCTTAGAAATTTGGCAGCCTAACAGCGCCACTTAAACTTCAACAAAAATGAATTGATGAGTTCAAATTGAGGCTCTCATAATATGAACATAAATGATCAGTATGATAGATATAGTGATCATACCCCAAAATAATAAAAAGGAACTTGAAATAATTGACATGAAAGTAGATCTTGAAAACAAGAAGGGTGAAAGAACCCCTTAGAAATTCGGCACCCTAACGGCGCCACTTAAACATCAACAAAAATGAATTGACGAGATTAAATTTGGTCTCTCATCATATGAACATAAATGATCAGTATGATAGATATAGAGATAATACCCCAAAATAATAAAAAGGAACTTGAAATACTTGACAGGAAAGTAGATCTTGAAAATGAGAAAGGTGAAAGAACCCCTTAGAAATTCGGCAGCCTAACGGCGCCACTTAAACTTCAACAAAAATGAATTGATGATATCAAATAGGGTTTCTCATAATATGATCATAAAATATCAGTATTATAGATTTAGAGATAATACCCCAACATAATAAAAAGTAACTTTCAAAACTTGACATGGAATTAGAACTTTGAAAAAGGAGAAAGGTGAAAGAACCACTTAAAAATTCGGCAGCCTAACGACGCCACTTAAAACAACAAAATACTGAATTGAAGAGATAAAATGGGGTATATAATCATATGATCAAAACATATCAGTATGATAAATTTAGAGATCATACCCCAACATAATAAAAAGAACTTTAAATACTTTACATGAAAAATAGATCTTGAAAAATGCGATGGGAGAAAGAATCCGTTACAAATATTTCGGCAGCCTAACGGCGCCACTTAAAACTTCATAAAACTAAATAATGAGAGTAAGAAGGGATATCTCATTATATGAACATGAAAAGGGCAGTAATATGAGTATAAAAGAACATCCTTTATCATAAGAACATGGAGCATAAAAGATATTACATAAAAGATATTTCTTGAAAAGAAAGAGAGAGTTCGGATCCCTTACCTTAAAACGTAACTCTTAAAACTCAAAGGTTTGGACCTTGAGGGATCGGGGGCACCTTGAGAGGACTCCATGGGAGGTACGGAGACCAGAACTTCGTTGAAGATGGTTTTGGAGTCGAATGGATGAGAGGAGGGCTTGGTATTTATAGGGAAAGTGAGGGGACAAGGCATTAATGGCCAAGGGACACCTCAAAAGTGGTTTTCCCAAAACCATGTTCTCTCCCATGACATTTACCATGGAGTTAGGCCACATGGGGCCCCCAATACAATAATTCATCACCTTTGTCCGGCAAACCCTTAAAATATCTAATGACATCACCATGACACAGTTACTATGTCATTAAACATACCGAAACCCTAAAACTGCATTTTTACTATTCACTGAAAAATTCAACTTTCTCAGAAAAATACCAAAATTTCACCTTAACCAAATATCGATTCTCTAATTATATTAATGAATTCCATTTTATAAAAATAATTTTCTAAATATTTTTAATTTAATTTTTATATAAAAACACTATTCATCGAGAATTCATTTTTTTCAGAAAAATCCCCCTAAATTACCATAACATAATATCGATGCTCTGAGTTCAAAAATAAAGTCCATTTTATAAAAATAATTTTTTAATTATTTTTAATTCATTTATCAACTAAAAAATACTATTCACCCAAAAAACTAATACTTGACTAATAATTTATGAAACCGTTATTTACCCATTTTATTGAATCTCATTACTTAATCAAGGTGTCTAAATTATATTAAAACTTTCTTTAAGTGAGATTAATAATTAATTTGGACACATTACTAATCCTAATCCTAAAATCACTATTCATAATTAAATATTCATCAAAAATTAAGTTGATCTTATTAGACTCTAAATTTCGTACTGAACATAATTGTAGAAGACCGTTTTTTGAAAATCATTACACATTTTTATTTATTTAAGGTTTACATAAAAATTTTAAAATATCCTTTCACTAAAATTCATCAAAAATATGCATACTATATTTATCCGAACATTTGAAAATTCATAAACTTCATCATAAGAAGAAATCAAAATTTTTATTTAAAATAAAGGGTTACACAAGGCAGTTGCGGTCTCCTTACATAGCCCCTTATCACACCAACATAGGACCTAAGTGTAAGGTTTGCTAAGGTGAGAGAATCTGAGGGAGGCTCAGCCAACATCGCACGAGTAGTAATTTATATCAGTTTGAACTTCTTGCAAAGGCGATTCTGTTCTAGCTTCACACGATGAAGTTCGGCTTGGGTATGATCCAGAGCAAAGCCCAATGGTGCTACCTCCTTCCCAAGTTCTGTTAGCTGGGCTTCGATCGGTCCAAGACTGCTGGGTGAGGCCATCGAATCTTATTTCTTTATTAATTAACCAAAATTACTTGTATTTAGAGACAATAATCAAAACGTTTAGTTCCTAGTGGTCATATTGACCAATGGTCATATAACAGTCAAAACCCAACGGTTTCATTTTAATTATACTCATGTTATCAAATGAAACAGTTTTTTTGAGTATCAAAAATAAAATAACACATAAAATTAGGAAACAAGATTTATTGAAAATTTCGGGTCGTTACAATGACCGTTAAGTGGACGGGTGTTCATCCGGGAGTTCTTGTTTTGGACGGCGCGGACGCGTCCGTCATCCGTTTTGAGCACCTTCAGCGGCGTTGGGACCCGGGTACCGAGGCGGATTTTTCCGGTGTTGTTTTGGGGGTTGAAGCTGGAGTTGAGTCATGGGTCCCACGGGCCGTATGTTGAGCTACGAGCAGTGTTCTATAACTTTTTCATCAGATGTCCACTTGGGGCGTGCGAGCAGTCGATTCTGGGTGTTCTTCCGAGAGATTTGAATTGGCGCAATCTGCCCGCTTTAATTCAGCACATTGGTGCGGACCCCACAAGGGCCGGTTTGGGTGTTGACGGTGAGTTTCAATCTGCTTCACCAGGTGTCCTCTTCGGTCAAGTGATTAGTCGAACTTGTGAACTATTTCAAAAGGATCTCAATAGTGTGATCCATTGGTAGTGCTTCGGGACCTGCGTGCGGGTCCCATGTAAAACCACTCGTGCACGGTTTGACGAAATGCATCTTTTTCTCCGAATATCTGTTGGACTCAATTGAGTAGTCTTTTTGACATGTATTTCCAGGGAGATCGCAATGGTGTGATATGCCCGACTGTTTTCAGGGCTGGGGCTCGGGACCACGGGATACCATTCGGGCAGAAGGCAGTGTTGGCGACTTTTCTGTGGGATATCCATTTAAGGCGAGTAAATAGTTGATCTTGCGTATTTTTTCTTCAGGTTTACAACAGTGTAATCCGTTCAGGCGAGCGGTGCCTCTTACATGATCTTATTAAATGTGGAAGCCCAAAAGGTGTACCGCTAGGGGTTCTTCCTGCGGTGTTTGCAAGGAACCCTTGGTGTCTGATCAGGTTAACTCATGGTAGAGTGAAGTGAATGCTTGAATAGATGTATTTGGCTGTGCCTCAGCCATTAAGGTGGATAGTTGGAGTTGTTACGTTTTCGCCCTTTTGTGTTAACGTTGGGTGATGTGTGCACGATAGCCTTTGGGCTGGAAGCATGGTATACTTTGGGAGTATGAAAGAGCGCTAGGAGGTACATGTATATGGTTGTACCTGAGAATGTTTGTGTGCTGGGTTGGGGTTCACTTGGGGACACACATCGTGTGGGCCCCATGTGCGTGTCGTATTCTGCTTTACGTACTTTTGACCTCTCGCGACGTAGAGGGTTCCTCTGTTCTCATTTGTTTGAACAGTGGGTTTGAGGTTTTTCCCTGGTCCTGTTCTCGTTTGTTGACCAGCAGGGTTGAGTTTTCCCCTGGTTCTGTTCTCATTTGTTAACCAGAAGGGTAGATTTTTCCACTATTTCTGTTCTCGTTTGGCCGAGATAGATGGTTTAGTTCATCTATTTCTTTAGCTGTGAGGGGTTTCAGTATCATGCCCCTTTCAACGGACTGTGACACTATTAACAACTATATGTGCTCATAAAGTGTGGGTTTTTTCCCACTTTCTGGGATGAGTTCTCTTGATCTGCTTCGACAGTGACTCAGCGGATTAGAGAGTGATCACCCAAAGGGGCTCGGGGAGTTTCTCCCGTTCCTTTGTGTTCCCTGGTAGAGTTCTTGTGGAATCGGTGTGACCAACACTTTAATCGGGCACCGATCCTCTACCCAGGAGGATGTTTCTAGCAGGGGTGGCCACGAGTTTGTTTCTAGCAGGTCTGGTCAGTGTGGTACCGCCCAGCAGGGGTGGCCAGAGCGGTACCATCCATCAGGGATGCCCAATGGGTTACTATCCAGCAGGGATTTGCAGAACATCGGTGTTCACCGAGCAGTACCATCTAGCAGGGATGGCCAGAGCAGTTCCGGGTTTACCTCTAGTAGGGTTGGGAAGTGGTCCCCGATGCTAGGTTTACCTCAACATGGGCTGGGAAGTGGTCCCCGATGTTGGGTTTCCCTTCAGCTGGGCTGGGAAGTGGTCCCCAATGATGGTTCTGAGCCTCCCTCTAGTGGATTACCCTTTTACGAGACCGGGCATTGGGACTCGTTGATGGATTTTTCTGGGTAGCCCTCCAGTGGATTACCCTGTTGTGGGACTAGGCAGGGTGGCACCCGTCGACTATTGCGGGGTCTCCCTCCAGTGGGAACCGATCGACATCCAGGGATTACCCTCCAGCGGGGCTGGGCAGGGGGACAGATGTCGACTTTGAGGTGACCTCTCGACTGTGGGGTAGTGACGAGGTGTGGCTTGATGTTCCCCCAGAACTCTCAAGTAAGAGTGGTGGTTTCCCCACCAAGGCGCGTCCTTGCGACGCGACCTAAGACCGTGGGGGTGAGTCAGTGCCGCCCAAAGTGGTTAGTTTTGAGGTACGGTGATTTGAGCCCTTGACTTGCCGTTTGGGGAAGACGTGCGGGATGCTGGGCATCGACGGTATTTAATTCTGGGACTGTTTTATACTCACTTTCTTGGGCTGGGCTACGGGATAGAGATCCCCTTACGATCTTATTTTGGATTCTCATTTCAGCATATGAATACGTATATATACCTTGTTCCAGTGCCCACTTCTTGTGCTTGGTTAGTCTCTCTCCAGGAGAGTTGAAGACGTGCGGGGAATGCCACGTGCTTTTTATGTCTAGATTCTCGTGGTTGGATGAGTCTACTCTCTTTCTATATGTAGTGAATACTCAATGAGAAGTTCATCTTCTCACCATTTCCAACTCCTTGTGTCTGGACAAGTCTACCTCTTTTCTCTTGTTGGGTTGAGGTGGACTCTCTACTGCTAGTCTATTTCACTCCTTGTTGTACTCTTTACTACACTCTCAGTTTTACTCCATTACTTTCCCCTATTCCATCTACTACTCACCCTTCGGTTCCTCCTTTGTTGCTCCATCGAGCCTTCAGGTTATCCTATTGAGTATTTTTATACTCACCCCCGCTTGGGCTTTGCCCGTACTTTGTGTGACCTTGCAGACGACAGACAGGTTGGTCGTGACTTCAGTGGATCTTGGGTGTTAGAGAGCATGGAACGCGTGCGGTGGTCGTAGTCGGGTTCCAGGTGTGGGACTCTCCCAGGTGTTTGTTTTTGTTTACCCCTTTCTGGGTTGTGGCACTTTTCTGGTTGGGCGTGTATTTTTCCCCTTTACTTTATAGTTTACCTTCAACTCCTACTTTGTACTGTTAAGAGGTTGATGAACTTTTGTGGTTTCTATATATATATCAGTTGCACTTTACTCTGCTTTTATTTTCTTTTACTCTACACTTCTTCATTGAGTGGGTTGTGTGTGTGTACAGGTGCTCAGGCAAAGGCCTCCCCGAGTTGTTTAGATTTCGGTTCTTGTCGCCAGCCCCTGGCCTATGGAGGCGGGCTTGGGGTAGTTGCGGCTCAATCCCAGGTAGGGTCGGGTCGTGACTGGGGTCTTCGATATGGGCCTTGAACCATGAATTAAATCAAAGGAAAATTCAATTTCTCGTTCTAATGGATGTCCAGGTAAATATTCTCGAAACACATCCCCATATTCTTTCACAATAGTAACAACCTTTTTTTAACATTCCATTCCTCACCCAAAGTTATTTCATTCTCTTATTCCCCAATAATTTAATTTAGTTGAACTTCTAGGGGTGAATCTAGATATGAAACAAATGATGTCGTTTATTCTCTAAAGATATGGTCCTCTTTATCATCAATGAAAATTTTAACCTCCTTATTCTTACAATAAATTTTATCATCATGGATTGAAATCCAATCCATACTGAGGATTATATCAAATTCAATCATGGGTATGATGATGATATCATTCAATAAATAACATTTATATACTTTAATTGGAACTAATTAACAAAACATTGTAGCAATGATACCTCCATTAGCTTTTTTTACGGACAAATCCCTTATTAAATAAAATTGGAAATATCTAATTTTCACATCAATATGGAGAGATATGAAACAATCAGATGATCCAGAATCAAATAAGGCATTGGCTAAACTTGAGGAAACCATTAAATTACATTCCACCCCGTCTTTCGGAGCTTCAACCTCAGCATTAGTGATAACATAAGCTTGGCCTTGATCCATTGGCCTTTTCTGAGGTAAGTTCCCTTGGTGCTTAGGACACTAATTTTCATAATGCCCCATTTCACTACAATTATAGCATTCAAAATTGACATTCTCTTTCTTCCCCTTGCAATCACGAGCTTGGTGGTCTTTTTCACAACACTTGTAATAGACTCACATCCCTTTCAGGAAAGTTCATGGGTGTTTCTTCCCACATTTACTACAGGATAGATATTCAACTTTTCCCTTCTTCCCCTTATTCCCAATTCTAGAGTGTTCAGCAGATCTATTTTTCCCTTGTTTTTATTTAAAGTCACAACACATAGAGAATTCCTTTTCTGTCTTGATAGAACATGAGACAATATCTTTATATGATGAGAAGGATTGCGAGACTAATTCTCAATGGAGAAATGGTTTTAACCTATCAATGAAATTATCAATCTTACTCCTTGGCCTACATATATAATCTGCAGCATGCCTTTCTATCCTTGTAATTTTAGCCTCATACTTTTCGACATTCTCTTCCCCATTCTATCTCATATTCAGAAATTGCCTCTCCATATCCTTTGGATGGTCATGAGGAAAGTATTTTTCTAAAAAAATCTCTTAAAACTTCCTCCATTCCATATTTGATACTTCGTCACATTCCATTGAGTTTTGAATCAATGACCACCATTGATCAGTATCTCCCGTGAGGCGATAAACTGCCATGATATGTTTTTCCCTTTTTCTACTCCCCAAATCATGAAATATTTTCTCTAAGGAATGTATCCATTGTTCAGGTACCAATGGATTTGTATTCCGTTTTAATGTTGTTCGTTGTTGCCTCATGAAGCTGTCTAACATTGATCTTCCACGTTGTGGAACAGGGTGCTCCATATGGGTAGGTTTATTATTCATAACCTTAGTGAGTTGTCCCATTATGGTAATAAGATGATCAACACCAGTTGAATCACCATCTCCACTATAATTATCTTGAGTAGGAGAGAAATCCCTACATGGATTACGTGCATTGATATGGTTTTCATTCCTTCCACTAGGCACCATTTCTAAACAATAGCATAAACTAGATTAGTTTATAAATCGAAATACATAATTCCAAACTTGTAAATAACTTATCATAAATTGAATAGTTTATGGATATAATCCATAATCATAAAAATGTTTTATTGTTGGATGTATATACTCATAAACCCTTTATGATGGGCTATAAAAAAATGAGAATTATCCTAAGCATATCCCCCAGAACTGTCATAACCAATAGTGCCACATGGCCCATTGTTATGCACTCGTTCCCATTATAGTCAAGCTCAAAGCGGTGTTTTTGGGTATTACCCTTAGGTACATCTGTGCCCAAGCTGCCTCTACCTACTTGTTTTGATACATGTATGTATTACGTTGAAAACTTGAAAAATCCCTAAACTACCAAAATTCTTGGAAGTTATTATATACTAATACTCAAATTCTATATTAGGGTAATGTGCTATAATCATTGTTTATCTAAATCTAGTTTCCAAGGCTTGTACTAAATTTCATATGACACCAATTGTAATGCCCTGACCCCAGTAACCTAGAGTCAGTGCATTATTTCATAACATTGGATTGATCACAAAAGATCATGTCTCGAAAGACTGGTTAGGTTAGTATCCATGGAAATACTAGATACATTCATAAGTTTTACATTACATTATAAAAAGAAAAACTACAAAAACATTGTCTCCATAGACCACACATTTAAACATAATCATTTAAGAAAATATATAATACTAAAACAAAAGCATTTTAAACATGAACATCATAATAATATGGCAAAGATAATATCTAATAATTCCATTTAATTATTCACAGGGATATTCTACTAGTCAAATAATCACATGAAATATAAATAGACACTTTAATAATGTTGGAATGCATAATATGAGACTTCATCACCACATAGTCAAGGCCTTGTGCCAAGGCTACAAATATGATTTTCTCAAGGCCTTGTGCCAAGAACCTAGTTTTTCTCATGTGACCTACCGATTCATCGAGGGCTATAGTGGGCTCCACCCATCACTTACTATGTTCAATGCATTCCTCATATCAAAAGGTTTAAACATAACATTAACAGTCATATTAAAAATAGCATAAAAAATGTCAATACTTTATCCATAAACCATGAATTGTATGAAATAACACATCTATAGTCAAACATATCATAAAACCATCAATATAATATATGTGTTTTGTATCATAATAAATCAACTTCGAATAAACTAAAAATCTATCAAAGGATGTTGACATAGATGAAATAAAACCCTTTTAGAGAAATATCTCTTTCTATTATGAAATCATTTAAAAGTCACGTAATTATAAAAGAAAACATTTAATTCTGAAATTATTCTTATAAGATTGTAAGGGATGCTTTGAAGATGTTATAATGGCAGAAAATAGTTGCACCCACTGTATAAGTTAAAAAAACATTCTTACCTTAATTTTGTCGAAGATGTCACAATGTACCTTATTTGGGAAATGTCGAAAAGATCCCTTTCATAATATATAAGTTCAAATAAGGGTATAAATGAAATTAACCTAATTTGTAGTAAATATTATAAATGTTTTGAAATACATTTTTATGCAACATGGATTTGAATTATAAAGAGGTCCCAGTAGATAATTACGTATAAATAACCTCGGATAATGAAGAGATTGTGAAATTAACCATTACCTTCTACTTTTCCCTAGTCAATGTTATGTTAACCTCCAGTATGATAGTTAAAAAATTGTTATTAAATTATACAAGAACTATATACATAAATTTTATATCATATATGATCTTATAATATTGCATTGTTAATAATATATTAGTAGTATCGTTGTTTCGGGTGTTAACTGATTCATTTTCCTTTATATGCGTTGTTAGGTATGTAATGTTTTTTTTGGATAGGATTTATCTTATTAATATTCAGAATGTTATTAGGTATTTAAACATTATTTTTAACCATAATAGAGAAATTAGTCTTGAATGTATATGATGGGGAATAAATCTCATCGTGTTCGTCGAGACGGTAATCTGTACGTACGCACTGGAGACAATATCATCATTTTAATATTAAGTTTATATATAATTGGATGTTATATAATATATACAGAATAATTATCATATAATTTTTATTATTTATGTCATTTATACTCATTATTATTCAAATAAAAATGATTAGGTGTTTGAATAACAAACTACACCATGACGTGGAGATGGTAAGCCGTACGTACGTGCATATGGTGACATGTAATTCGAAGGATGGAAAGAATAATGAATATGGTTTTACCATATTTTTAATAACATCACAGTATATAGAAGTAACTACAGTTATTACTTTAGAATAGAAATAACAAATAAATAGGAAGTGGATGTTGAAAATAACTTGAAAGAGGTGATGAAATATTTACCTCTTATTCAGGTACTTCCTTTTGATTTGATCAGAAGGGATCCATAGGTTGGATTTATGACTAATTGAAGACCTCTAGGATTAAAGGAGGATAGTTGTGAGGATATTTTCTCAGGGGTTGGCCAAGCCAAATGGCCTTGAAGGTGTGAATTTTAGATAAGGGGGGTGCCTTTTTATAAGAGGTATAATGGGAACCAAAGGAAAAGTTTGAAATATTATTTTACAATAAAATAATTGTTGGTTTATAGTGGTTCCAAAATGATTTATTTAGATGATAAGGTGGGTATGTGTTGAAAAAAACTCAATCAATAGGTTTTAGATAGGTTTGGGTCACTATATTAACCTTATCATTTAGATTTAACTCTTAGTTAATTAATTTGACATTTACCATGTCTCTTTGTATTTTTATATTTTATGGTTAATAAACTGACTATAACAATAGTAGAGAACCCCAAGTGGTTCATTATTAATATATATATCCTCATCTAAGTCATTTGGCCTAACCATAGATTTTTAGTAATATTAAAAGTAGTGGAATTTATAAAAATTCTCAAATTACATTTCTTGGGTATTTATAATATCAATTATATTAATATTTCATTAATAAGGTAATTACTGCATCATAATTATGTCATAAATAAAGTAATTTATTTAACTTCTAAAATTTTAAATAAAATACCATTATGTTTGAAATCTTTTTTATCTTCCAAATGAATATTTATAGTCGAATTTATGTTCTATATAACCCTATATTAAAAATGGTTTAGTTATTAAACATTGATTTTAACTCTTTTAACTCTTCTTAAAAATAAATAATAATAAATGTCCTAATATAATCGAAGTGGACCAAAGGGGATCATATTTTATTCATAGGGTTGTTTTTGGTCTAATTATACTTATCCAATAGAATTTGGACATGGGTTAGGGTAATAAAAATATCACTTTTATCTTTAATTACCCTATTTACTTTTAACCATTTGAAATAAAAGTCAAAAGTTACAATTCCCAAAAAATTATTTTCATCTCATTGAACCACATTTTACGTACTTATATCAACCTTGGATATCGTTTTTTTTAATTCAATTCATAGAAGCGATAAAATAAATTTTTATGCAATTTGCAAAAGCTCCTAGGAGGTGGGTAAAAGACGATAAAAAGTTCAGTAAAATTTTTATATATCTAAACATATTATAAAAAGACTCCAATGAATTAAATTAGACTTATATAAGTATTGTGTATCTATTTTGACATAAAATAAATTTAAATAAAATAAACAATTATTTAAATAAAAAGTTAGTTTTAAACAATAACTTAGTGTTTTTCACTATTCATTAAAATGTGAATGTTTTTAGAAAAATACCCAAAATTCACCCTAAGATAATTTGGATATTCTGAATCCAAAAATAAATTAAATTTTGAAAAATAAAATTTATACAATTTCAAAACGTGGGTATTAATTTTCATACCGGCTAGTTTGATTGGTCGCGGTGTGTTAGAATCTCAAAGTTGCATACAACGCAAGCTATTGCATTATTCAAAGAGAAACATACTGTGGATGCTTGGGGTGTTACAACACATATAAAATAGCTAAAATAGCCAATATTATCTCATTATGGTATATTAATAGATCAATAATGTATTTCCATCACATATTCTACATCAGACATCCATCTGTTTAAGAACCACTATATAATAGATTTCTTCCCATCAGTGCATCAAGATAAAAGTGGGGTTTGGTGTTGGAAACACCCACACACACCTCCCCACACGAGTCATGCCACACTATGGTGGAGTCCACCATCACTCAACATGAACCATGGACACTAAAAAAGAATATTAGTGATAAGATATCTATTAAAGTTTCCATTTTTTTGCTTTTTGTTGTTCTTATTTTTTAAAACTAAATATAATCATGCAAGGATTGGATCCATTTATTGTATAATGGAAGTATATGTTCCAATCATTGAATGGTACCCATTTCTTTCATGTTTTTAATATTATATAATTAATATATATATATTATCTATTTTTTCTATGTTTTCATGTTATTTATTTTCTAAAGATTCCAAACATGGTTCTAATATATCCATTATAACTGATACATTCATCATGTAAAAAAATAATCTTATTTTCATTATCAGTACATTTATAATATATTTTACTTATTTTGATAATTATTAAACATATATTTGTTTAATGATTTGAAATATTATTTATTTTCATGTAAATGGAAATCAATCATGAAAGGATCAAAACAAAGGATGCATAATTTTTTTTATTTTGATAATTATAATATACCATCAGGAGATTTGGCTTATTCATTAGGAGTGTTATTTACATCAAGCCTTCTCTATTTATTGTTATGATTAATTCCATGTTTATTTCTTACAGAAATATCACATTTTTTTAATTTTTACGTCATATGGGCTTGTGAAACTAAATTGTAATGTATATATGTCCAATAACATTCAATTTTCCTTAAACACTGATGATGAAATACAATGTATATACTTTATGTATTTCCAAGAAAAATAATGTTGATAATGTCATAATATATGTTTTAAAAAATAGAGTTTGGGGATGCCAATAGATGTTTTCAATATAATAATATTAAAAAATAAGTTAAAATAAGGCATGTGGAAACTGTCATTTATGGTTGCAAATACCCAACACAATACGATTGCCAAAAGAATTGCAAATATATTTTCTGAAAATAACCATAATTATATTTTTCATGAGACCATAAATATTATTTGATATGATTATATATAATTAATTTTATTATTTTAATATTAATATTTGTGTATTATTTTTATTTAATCATTATTTGTTAAAAAAGTTAAAAAATAATTTCAATTTGAATGCACGTTTCAAAAATATCTCGAAGATTCATGGAGGGGAGATGGTGTTCCATTGGCCTTTATAAAGGGAAGGATACATCGTGGCTGAATTAGTTCATTATATAAACACACATATTAGTTATATGATATCTATCAAGCTTTCCATTTTGAACCCTTTTTTTGTTCTTATTTTTTAAAAATAATTATAATCATTCAAGGATTGCATTAGTTTTTATGCTGGATATGTCAGTTCCCCCCCTAGAATGTTATCCATTTCATAAATTTTGTCAATTTTCTATAATGAATAAAAAAATTCCTTTTAATTATTAATTTTCCAACTTAAATATTTAATAATTTTTACAAATATTTTTCTAATAAAACAATTATAATTTTCACATTAATCATGTAAAACTATCTTATTTTCTTTACATCCTCAATTTCAATAGATTTTAATTATTTTCATATTAATTTTTATTATATTTTATTTATGAGTTGACATGTTATTTATCATCCCAATAATGTCCCTCAATCATGATATGATCAAAACTAAAGAGGTGTGAAAAAATAATTTACATTATTATATTGTATCATCAAGACATTAGGGCTAGTCATGAGAGGAGTTATTTACATCCACCCATTTCTATTTCCATTTATTATTCAATAAATCTTTATTCCATATGAAAATATTTATTTTTTTCTTTTTTGATACCTACGGGCTCATGCAACTCAATTACACCATATATATTACTTGTTTACTTGCAATTTTCCATAAACATTGAAGGAATCAAATACATAGTATAGATATCATGTTTATTCATGAAAATGGCAGTTGAAAATTTCAAAATTTTTGATAAAAAATTTACTATTCGGAGATGGAAATGATAGTCTTCAATATAATGTTTTTTTTAAAATATAAACTAACATAAAACATGTGTCCACTTAAATTGATGGTTTCAATTACACACCATAAAATGTTGTCAGGAAGAATTGTTAATATTTTTTTTGAAAACAAACTTAATGATATTTTAAAAAAATATAGATATAGTTTGATATAATTTTATATAATTAATTTATCCTTTTTAAAATATTTATTTGGGAGATCCTTTTATTTAAAACATTAAATGTTTAATAAAATTAATGAAAAGTAATTTGAATTAAAAGCACATTTCCAAATATGTCTCAAAGAATTTTGGAGGTAAGGTGGAATGCTATTAACCTAAATAAATGGAAGTCCACCTAAAGGATGAATTAGTGAATTATTTCAACACACATTTTAGATATATGATAGATATGAAACTTTTTGTTTTGATACATTTTTCAGTCCTTATATTATAAAACTAATTATAATTTTCTAGGGATTGGATCCATTTCATAGGAGAAGTTTGTGTTTATTCCCCTATTGGAAATTTTCCCATTTCTTGTATGATGTCTAACTATCATAGTGAATATAAATAATTTTAAACTAATTTTTTCTAGTTTTCCAACATTACTATTTCTTAAAAAAAAATTAATTTGGTTCTAACAGAACAATTATAATTTACACATTCATCATATAATTTTTTTTTCTTATTTTACTTCTCACCTCACTTTATAATAGATTTTATTTATTTTTATATTTATTATTATTATATTTCATGCATTAGTTGACATATTATATATTGTCATGTATATGGCCCTTTATCATGATATGATAAAAAAAGGACTAAAAATGTTATTTTGATGATTAAAATGTATCATCAATACATTTGGCCTAGTCACGAGAGGTAATATTTAAATACAACCTTTAACATTTGTTATCATGATTTGGGTCATGTTTAGTTCAAATGAAAATATTTATTTTTATTTGTTTAATATCATATTTTCTTGTAAAACTAAATTTTAGAATATATATAGCTTATAAGTTTCACTTTTAATTAATCATCGAAGGAATAAAATACACCGGAATGAATTCATGTTTTTCCAAGCCAATTATAGTTTCTAATTTAATAATTTTTCTTTTGAAAATATATTTTCTTTGGATTCTAGTTATATTTGTCAAGATCAATTAAAAAAATAAAAACATTGTGGTGGATGTGAGTGATAGTTTCAAAAACCCACCCTAATACAATAGCCAAAATCATTTTCAGTATTTTTTAAATATCCATAAAGTAATTTTTTAAAAAATAAATGTAATTTGATATGATTGTATTTAATTAATTTGACTTTTATAATATTATAATTTCACTAAACCTTTTTAGTAAAAAATTAAATGTAAAAAAATAGAAAAATAATTTTAACTCAAAAGTGTATTTCCAAATATTTCTTAACAAATATGAGATGGGAGATGGAGTGTCATGGGCCTATATAAAGGGAATGCTACACCATGACCCAATAAATGCATTAGTTCAACATGCATATCAGCGATATGATATCTATCAAACATTCCATTTTGATTCCTTTTTTGTTCTTGTTTTTTGAAACTTGTTATATTAATCCATGGATTCCACCCATTACTTATATAATGGTGGATTAATTTCCCCTCTTTGAATGTTATTCATTTATTTTATAGTATATATTTTTTATAAATAATATAACTAATTTTCTCTTCATTTTTTCAATTACTCAACACAATTATTAAATTAAAATTTTCCTAATATGGTTCTATGACACCCATTATAATTGACTCATTCAACATGTAAACTATTTTCATAGTTTATTTGTATCCAATTTTTTTATTGATTTTATTTATTTTTATATTTATTATTCATATAAACAATGTATGAGTTAAAAAAATTATCTTCGCATAAATATACCTCCATCATTATATGAAGTAAATTAAAGAGGTCTAAAATATTTTAATTTGATGATTATAATGTTTCATCAAGAAATTTTTAATAGTAACAAGACATGTTAATTTTGATCCAAAATTTTCTATTTCAAGTCATGATTTAGATTTTGTTTATTTCATATTAAAATATTTATTTATTTATGGTTTTTTTACTTTGGTGTTATACAAATCAATTGCATCATATATATGGTCTTTAAACATTCAAATTTCATTAAACATCAATGGAAAAAAATACACAGTCTGGACATCATGTTTTTCCAAGCTAATGGAAGTCAATAATCATATATTTTTTTAGAAAACATATTGTGTAGTGCCACCAATGACCATTTTCTATTGCATTTTTTAAATAAAATAAAATAAAACATGTGGTTACTAACATTGATGGTTGAAAATACCCACCTTAATATGATGGCCAGAAGAATTGTCAATATATTTCTGAAAATAACCATAATAATATTTTTTTGAAATCATAAATTTTGTTTGATATGATTTTATATAATTAATTTAAATATTTTAATATTATTATTTGAGTTTTACTTTTTATTAAAACATTAAATGTTATTTTTAAAAAATCAACTTAATTATAAATCATGTTTATAAATATATAACAACTAATATTAGTGGGGAGATGCCATGAAATTGATCTAATAAATGGATGGTTACACTATGGCCAAATAAGAGAATCCTTAAAACATGAATATCAATGATATGATATCAATAAAAATGTCCCTTTTATGATTTTTTGTTCATATTTTATAATATAATTATAATCATCTATGGAATGCATCCATTTCATGTATGCTAGTTACGTATGATCACATATGGGAAATTTATCAATTTAAGGTATATTTTTTATTTAGACTAAATAATTTATGTAACTTTCTCTTCATTTTTTAAAATTTTCCAAATTTATTATTCCCTAAATTTTACTAATATGGTTCTAATACATCCATTATAATTGGCACATTCATCATGAAAAATAATTGACTTATTTTATTTTTCTCCAAAATTTTTAACATATTTGATTTATTATTATAATTAAATTTATATTTCTAATGCATGAGTTGACATATTATTTATCATCACATAAATGTCCCTCCATCATGATATGATCAAAATGAAAGAGGAATAAAACAATTTATTTCTTTTATTATAATGTACCACAATGACATTTGGCATAGTCACAGTAGGATATATCTACATATAATCTTTTCTATTTATATTTATGAATCATGTATTATTTACATCATATGAAAATATTTACTTTTGTGACTTTCACTACCTATGGGTTTGTTCAATTAAATTTCAGTTTATATAGGGCTTTTAAACACTCAATTTTCCTTAACCATTGAATGAGGCCAATACTTATCATGTACTACAATTTTTCCAAGACTGTGGTCATTTCCAACATTAAAATATTTATTTTATAAATTTTTTGTTTGGGACTAACAATGACTGTTGTATATATAATTTTATAAAAATAATAAAAAAACATCTATTTACTATCATTGATGGTTTCAAATACACACCCTAATATGATGGTTGGATCAATTTTCAACATATTTATTAAAATTAAACATAAATATAATATTTTTTAAACCATAAGTAGAGATTAATATGATTGTATACAATTAATTTAACTATTTTAAAATAATTATATAAGTTGTCATTTTTATTTAAGCATTAAATGTCAATTTTTTTAAATAAATAACTTGAATTTGAAAGTTTTTCCCAAATATATCTCAAAACATCACAAGAGGGAGATGGCACGCCATCAGCCTATATAAAGGGAATGATACACCATGGCCAAAAATGGACCCCACAACTTCTTGTCTCGAAGAGATGGAGGAGAGGTGCTGGGAGAAAGGAAGCCTCAAGTGTAGTTGTAGAAGTAGTAAAAGAAAAAAAAAATTATGATTATTCACCCACCAAGGTTCTTTCACTACATCGAGAACATACATTTATACCTAAAATTTCACATTATCGTTCATTCAAAAAAACATTTTTAATGATTAAAAAATATAAAAAAAATCATGGCTAAATCATTAAAACTAGTTCTCCTTAATTGTCTTTCCTTTAAAATTTCCATTATTATAGCTTGTTTGGTATGTTTTCTTCAATATATATCAAATAGATGATTAGTGACTCACACACACCATCTCCATTACTTAAATATAATCAAATTCTAGGTGATTGTATTTTATTAAAATGTGAATTTACATGTTGTAGTTATCTAGATATAAAAATTATTTTGGTGGTGGATCCTTTCATTATCATGTGTGTTATTTGGATGTACCACTAAAGATAGTACTTATAAAATTACTATAAATCTCATTTTTCACTCAAAAAATATTATTTTTGTAATAACCTTTAATAGAGGTCCCTTTTATTAGTGATAAATTAGGGATGATAAATCCCCCAATAATCAGTGCTAAAAAGCAATAAAAAAAGTGGTCTATCATCACCACTAAAAAATCGCTGATAAATGGAGACTTTTAACAATTTTTTTGTTTTGTGCAAATAAAAACCACATTTATTAGAGGAATAGAAATCACTGATAAATGTAAAAATAATAATAGTTTTTTTAGAAATTGTGGGCGGGGGGGTTTATCAGTGCTCGATTAGCCCTTCGTGTTCCAGTTTATCAACACTAGAATACAAATATTATTTGTTCTTAGAGAATTTTTATATGAACTAGAGGTATATACCCTTTTATCATCACTAGGACCTCTACCCATTTATCAGCACTAGAGACCTTGGTACCCACCGGTTGGTGTGCCTACTCTACCTGGTTTCTAACCTGTGAGCTCCCCTCATAGATGAGATCCTTTTTCACTCTTATATATTGTTTTGATTTCTATTTTTGATATATTTATTGCTTTATTTATATTTTTATTCATTCTTATCTATATATTTATATATATATTTATATAATTTTTTAAATAAATTTATAAAATATGTTTTGTGTGTGTTTATAAATACAGGAATGTGTGTGTGTGTGTGTTTGTGTGTCTATAAATATAATTATAAAAACTTAAATTTATTTACATATAATATATATTTATTTTTAAGCACATATTTTAAAATATATCGATAAATATATATCTATTTTTTAACAATCACACACATATATATTTATAGATATAAAAAATTATATATACATCGTATATGATTATAAATATTCAAAAAATTTATTTTAAATAAAATGAATATTATTTTTTCTTTAGATATGGTTTATATATTTATAAATTTATTTTATATGTAAATATGATAACATATATAATTGTAAAATTGTTTTTTCATTAATATATAGAAATATATATATATATATGTTTATATATTTAATAATAAATTATAGTATAATTTAAAAAATGACTAGCTTTAAATGTCATAATATCTATATGTGTGAAAACCATGAGAAGAAATTGAGTCTTGACCAAAAAAATAAATAATACTCCCATAATCAAGGATGAAATTCCATCAAATGATAAAAAGTGGGGTTAACATGAAAAAATAAATTCTTTTACAGGCCTTCTATTCATTTTTGAACAAAAAAAAAGATTATTGGGTACTTTTCAATCACAACAGTATAAATCATTTCTCATGCTTTGATTAGATATATGATAGAGTTAAAAAACAAACATAAATAAAAAGTTATTGTGGTTTGATGTATAAGCCATTTTTTCAACTTATTTATGATTTTTTTTAATTTTTTGAAATTTTATGTCTTCAAATTGTTATTAAATGATTATTACTCTATAATAATTATCATATTTTTAATTAAAATCATTTTTAATAATTTTATAAAACATTTTCGATTAAATATCTCATATATTATGTTAAATTACGTATTTCATATTATATAAAGAATATTTTATAAAACATGTTATAATTATATCAATATAAATATATTTATGTACCAATATTTTATTTTTAATGATATATAACAATATTTATGAAATATTCCTTGTATCAGCTCTACGAAATGCACTGATAAAATTCCACCATTCACTACATGAAAAATGGATATTTGCGATGGGTTATTTGTGACGTGTCAAGGGCCGGTCACAAATAAATTATCAGAAGAAGATATTTTCGAGGGGCTCTTACCAACTATCTCAAAAGGTTTGGTGTGAAATACACATCAAACCGTGTGTAAGGATTTTTGCGATAGATAATTGGAACCCGTCGCAAATAGTCGGCGACAGTTTTTAGTATTTGCGACGGGGTAATTACCCAATCGCAAATACTTTGTCACCATGTGGTATTTGCGATGGGCCCTATTGAAAATAACTTGTTAACAGTCCATAGCATTTAATGCAGGCAGACATATTTGCGATGGGGCCTGTCACAAATAACACTTTTTGCGACATGATACCCGTCGTAAATACTCCATGTCGCAATTAATCTAACCTATATATACACCCATATGTTTTTCCTCTCATTTACTCTTTACTAAACTTCTCTCTCTATCTATACTAAAAAAAGTTATAAAATTTTTAATAGTTTAAACTTTCAAATTAGAGTATTATTTAAGACTTTGATAGTCTTAATGCTTCAGTTTCTTGGTATTTATAAATTTTATTTATTTAAAATTTTTTATAATAAGGATAATTAGATGTAAATTAATTAAATCAGAATTAGATATTTGTTTTTTAGTATTTTATTTGATGAATAATAATATATATGTGTTAATTAGAAATAAATTGTAATAATTAGTAATAATTTTTGATAATTTGTAATAAATTCTAATAAATAGTAAAAAATAGAAATTGTTAGTAATAATTTGTAATAATTTGTAACAAATAGTAATAAATAGAAATATAAAAAAATAAATAGAAATAAATAGTAAAAATTAGTAATAATTTGTATTAATTTGGATTAATCAGCAATAAATAAGATTAATTAGTAATAATTAGGACTAATTAGTAATAATTATAAATAAATTAGTAATAAATATTAATAATTAGTAGTAATTATTAATAATTATTAACAAATAGTAATAAATAGTTATAAATAGTTATAAATAGTTATAAATAGTTATAAATAGTAATAAATATTAATAAATAGTTATAAATTGGTAATAAATATAAATAATTCGTAATTAATTAGTAATAATTAGAAACAATTAGTATTAAATAGTAATAAATAGAAATAAATATTAATAAATAGTAATAGATAGTATTAATTAGTAATAATTAGTATTAATTAGTAATAATTAGTAACAATTAGTAATAATTAGTAATAATTTGTAATAATTAGTAATATTTAATAACAATTAGTAATAATTAGAAATACATAGGAATAATTAGTAATAATTAGGAATGATTTCTAATAAATAGGAATAATTAGTAATAATTAGTAATAATTAGTAATAATTGGAAATAATTAGGAATAATTAGAAATAATTAGAAATAATTAATAATATTTAGTAATAAATTGAAATAAACAGTAATAAATTGTAATCAATTGTAATAAATTGTAATAAATTGTAATAAATTGTATCAAATAGTAATAAATAGTAATAAATAGAAATAATTAGTAATAATTAGTAATAAATAGTAATAATGAATAGTAGATCAAATGAACTCTTCCTCTATCTCTCCCGTGAATATAGGAAACATACGCCATAAGGTGTTCAAATTTTTGAAACCGTTGTGGGTTCCACCACCTAGGATCCATCGTTCCCATCATGCCCATCTTTCATTGAACTTGGTACTTTCTCCCTTTCCCCTCTGGCAGCCCCCTCGATCTCAGGTGCAGTCCATAGGGACTTGGAAGCCCCTCCCAAGCCGAGCCCGCATCCTCCCCAGGCTGGCTCTCCTTTTCCTTGTGGCCTGATTTTGTCTTTGGGATCATCACTTTCATTCATGGACGCTCTCTATGGCATTCCTAAGTCTCTTCCTCCAGGATTCTCGGTCTTCCCTATGGACCGGGCATAATTGTCCTACGAGGGTAACCAGATCTACTTTGATGTGCCTGTAGAATCCTATGAAAATTCTTCGGGGTGCTTGAAATGGACACTGGTGGCGGGTTTTAGATCCCCTAAGCCACTTGTCAGGGTATTCCAAGACTTAATGAATTCCTGGGGCCTCTGTCTACTGGCTCAAATCTCCCTGATCCACAGGCTTTCCTACTACATTTTCTTTGCTTCTGAAGATGATTTCATCCGAGTGTGGTTCCTGGCTCCCCGAGCTGTTTATCACTGGAACATTAGCTTGTCCAGATGGTCCTTGTACTACCAAAGGGGAAACAAAAGTTTGGCAGTGACGGTGCGGATCAACCTCACAGGGATTTCGCTCCTATTCCTGAATGAAGGCCTCCCCAGGATGATCGGGGACTCCTTAGAAATGTTTATGTGCTCAGATGTTCGTACCAGGAACTACACAGATAATTTGGTCGCCCTCATTTGCGTGGAAATGGACCCTCTCTTCCCATTATAGAAAAGAATTCTCTCAGGTTGAAGGAGTCCTTCATTTGGAACTAGGACATGTACTACCCCATGTTTCCTATATTCTTCTCTCATTTCCACTTTTAGGGGAATTCACTGTAGTTGTGTCGGCGTAGTGGGTAGGGCAAGCGGAGGGGTAATGTCCTTCGATCTGGGGATCGTGCTCCACAACCTTTCCATCTTGGTGGGGACCCCCAGGTACAACAAATGTGGAGGCTAAGACTCATGTAGATGCTCACCTGTCCCCTGATCCTCCTCCCACCCTCGGGGGGCTCGCGGACTCAAGGTTGGATAATATCATGGTATCATGTCGGGAGATCGTTCCATTTGTACAGCAATGGGCGCCTAAGGATCACGTTGGTAATGGTTTCCCTCTTCTTATAAGTTTCTACATTCCTCCGAGGATTTGAGGTATGGACTTTCATCCTTTTTCTATTCATCGACCATGTGACCTCATGGTATTTCCCCCAATCGGCCCCTTCACACACCAAGGTGTGTGGGGGTGATGTAGGATCTCTTACAGTGATCTCTTCTCCTGAGGGTGTCCCACTGGAAGAGGGACAGTTGTCTCATACTCTAGCAGGACACGGTATAGGATCAGGGATAATATCAAAATCATCCTCGGGAAGGCAGGGCAGGGGATTTACTCAACCTTTGGTGTCTGGTGCGTCTCACGGCGCACTTGGTTCTGAGGATAAGGCTGCTTGCACAAGATCAAGGACAAAGGAACTAAAGGTGATGGTTTCCTACCATTTGGCAAAGGCTTTGAGTTTTGGAGACAGTCCTAGAATTCTAATGTTTAAATGATTCCAATATTTATCTGCAATGCTCGCTGCATGGGAGCTGGGATCAAAATGATCATTGTTTCTTCCGAGGTTATTAAACACAAGATTCCTCTAGTTGTAATCCTTGATCACAAACAGAACACGAATAAGATTGGAGAGTATTTCAAGAAAATTAAAATGCATGGTTTAGTGCATGTAGATCCATCCAACCGCCATATTTGGATCTTTTGGCATTGGATTTTCAAGGTGGAATAGGTCCATGCGGCAGAGTAGTTAATCATAGTGAAAGCTATGCGAGACTCCCTTACCTTTTCATCTCCTTTGTCTATGTAAGTTGTGACCCTAATCAATGGGAGTGGCTGTGGGATGACCTTAACTCCATTGATCCCAGTGATGTACCATGGATTGTTGGGGTGGGATTTTAATTTGATTATGGAACTCGAAGAGAGGAAGGGTCGAGGTCCATTCAACAGGAGATCCACCCTAGTGTTTTCTCAATTTATGGTCGGTAATGGACTCATGGACCTCATATTCTCATGGGATAGATTTACGTGGTGCAATAATCAATTGGGGTCTAACCGGTTAAGGAATAGCCTGGATAGGTGCTTGGAGAATGAGCTTGTTATCTCCAAGTATGGTGGAACCAAATTGGTCCATCTGGTGCGAGGCATTTCGTATCACTCTCCCTTACTTATCACGATATCTTCCGATCACGATATCCTTGAGCGCTTCAGATACTATCAACATTAGGACAACGAGACATCTTTCCATGCCACAGTTTGATACAGTTTGTTAGATCCTACATAGGGGAATATGTGGGTTTCCTTCCATAATAATTTGAGGTGGATAAAGACAAGTCTCTAGGTGTGGTTGAGGGATCTCCTCTATAGGGAAGGGACGTGATGTCCAGTTCATCGGAAGTAGACCGCCTTGAGCAATGCCTTGAATAAGGGTGGTACGAACAAGTTTTCTTGGACCTTGTTAGCATGAAGGTTCTTCTGGAGGACATGTTACTGAACCAAGAAGGCATTCCAATGGATAATGCGAGAATGAAGTGGCTTAAGGAGAGGGATAGCAACACAACTTACTTATATGTCTGCATTAAGGAGAAGAAAAGGTCGGCGCCACTGAAAATCTTGTTGGAGTATGGGTCTTTTACATATGAAAGAGACATTGTGTGGGAGATGGCCAATATGTACTAAAGGGATCTTGTAGTGGGACATAACATTTAGTGGCCTATGGGGTACTTGGGCATCAAATCGGTCCTTTTCGATGCCACCCTGCATGTGGTTACAAACTAGGATAAAGAATGGTTTGGGGCCCTCCCTCTAGAGAAGGATAACATTAAGACCATGTCAAATCTCAATCCGGATAGCGTGGTGGGCCCGGATGGCTTCCCCACTTTTTTTACAGAGCTTCTTGGGAGGTGGTCAAGAGTGATATGATCACAGTTGTTCAAAAATTCTTCCAGGGTGGGCCTTTACCGTGCATCGCTTGTGCTATAATAGTTTTTTTCATTCCCAAGTCTATGAACCCCTCATCGATCCATCAGTTTCATCTTGTGAGCATGTCAAACATACCGTATATGATTCGCGCCAGTATCATTAACTCTCGTCTCACAGCTCTTCATCTGCAGTGGCTCTCATTGGAGAAGAATAGTTTTGTGATAGGGAGAGGAATCCAGGGTGCGATAGCTATGGGCCAGGAAATGATTAGTGACGCTAACCACAAATCCTGTGGGTCCAACATACGCATAAAACTTGACATGACAAAGGAATATGGGGCCGCACCGTGCACAGGAGTCCTCCAGGGGATTATTTTTTCACTGCTGGCCATTCATATCTCATCTGGACTGAGCTTACCCCATCGTGTATGATCTTACGAGGCATGATCATTGGAGTGTAGGGCAAGGAGACATCCTGTTTTGGCACCACAACTGGAGTGGCACGATCATTGGGTTCCTGGGATATCCAGTCATTGACATCACATTCCATGAATCCAGCCACCACACAGATTTTATTAGGGTTGTTTGGAGTGGGGATCAACATGAGTTTTTTCCTCATCGAGTTGTCCTCTGATCTGAATAGGTGTGTCTTCACCCCTTCACCCTCTGGAGTTTTCACCATTAAGGATTACCATCGGATTATCAGCTCACAGGGCCCAAGCAATGCATGGCATGAGATCCATTGGACCAAGGGTACCCCCACCAAATACAAGTTCCTCTTCTAGAGAATAAGGAAAAGGGATCCTCCAATGGAAAAAAACATTAAGCGGGGCGGTATTGACATGACTACCAGAGGCATGTGCTGCTAGAGACATGCATAGGAGAGCTCTGACCACGTTTTCATCGTGAGTGACTGAGCGTGCGCGGTGCGGGGGCACTTTGGTGAATTATAAAAAATTTCATTATCGTTAATAGAGGATCAACCGTTCTTGGTTCACTGGTATCACGGTTCAGGGAAAGGTGGTGTAGAGAGGTGGGCCCGCTCAATGATACTGCATGCTGGTTTGTTGGAGTATATTGGAGGTGATGAACAAGGGGATTTATGAGGGGGTGGCATCCTCAGGTCGACAGATCATTGCTAGGATCATTAACTTGACTATCGGCTTGATCAGGGCACTGGGAAACTAGAGAGATACTCTGTATCTCCAGCAATTTTGCACAAGGAACTCCTTACCAAAGGCGGGTTGTGGTTTGTCTTCCAGCAACTGGATACACTGGAATCCTTCGTCGAGTGGTTTGAAACTCAACACTGATGGCTCATGCATCTTGGGGGCTATGCAAGGAGGTGGGGTAGTACTTGACAATGCGGGGTCGGTGTACATGGCCTTCTCCATTCGGCTGGGCCATGGAATAACCCTTCAAGAGGAGACCATGGCCATGCATGGGGGCCTGAATATTTGTAACCAGAGGGGCCTGCATATTACCAATGTGGAAATAGACCCACTGTTGTTTCATAACGGTCTTAGCGGCATGGGGGTGACCCCTTTGTCGGTTTCCTATGTAGTCAGATTCTATCGTGGTATCATTGGAGCTAATGTTAGAGTACATTATACCTGGCGGGAGAGTAACAAAGTCGCGGACTACTTGGCGTCAGTTAACCTTCCTAGACCGGACCATTTATTATTTCACAACCTGGATAGCCAGAAACCAGTGGGGGTTAACATTATTCGAGGGGATGCCCCCAGTCTACACTTCTTCCAGCCCACTTAGATGTTGTGTCTTCAGGCCCTGGGTTACCCTTTGGGCCTTGTTTTCTCTCTTCATTGTTTGAATAAAATTTTACTCTTCAGGGTCAAGGTAATAATTAGTAATAAACGTTAATAAGTAGTAATAAATAGAAATAAATATTAATAAATATTAATAATTAGTAGTAATTAGCAATAATTAGTAATACTTTGTAAGAAATAATAATAAGTACTAATAAATAGTAATAAATAGTAATAATTAGTAATGATTTGTAACAATTAGTAATAAATAGTAACAAATAGTAATAAATAGTAATAATTTGTAATAAATATTAATAATTTGTAATAAATATTAATAAACATTATTAATTTTAATTTTTTTTAATTAGTAATTAATTAGAAATAAATAGGAATAAATAAGAATAAATTGTAATAAATATAAATAATTAGAAATAATTAGTACTAATTAGTAATAATTAGTAATAAATAGTAATAATTTGTAATAACTAGAAATAATTAGGATTAATTAGTAATAATTATGATTGATTGGAAATAATTAGTAAAAATTATAAAATTAATTTTAATAATTAATTATTTATAATTAGTAATAATTAGTACTAATTATTAATAATTGTAATAAATTGTAATAAATTGTATTAAATTGTAATAAATTGTAATAAATTGTAATAAATCGTAATAAATCCCTGTAAATTTTAATAGATTGTTGAAAATTGTAAAAAATAGAAATAAAGAGAAATAAATAGTAATTAATAGAAATCATTAGTAATAAAAAGAAATAATTAGTAATAATTAGTAATAATTAGTAATAAATTGTAAAATTAGTAATGAATTGTTATAAATTGTAATAAATTATAATAAATTGTAATAAATTGTAATAAACAGTAATAAATATAATTAATTAAGACTAAAAAGGATTTATTAGGGATAAATTTGAATAAATAGGAATTAATAAGATTAATTATGAATAAATAAGATTAATTAAGAATAAATAGGAATAAATAGGATTAATTATGAATAATTTGGATTAATTGGGAATAATTCTGAAAAATTAAGAAAAATTAGGAATAATGAAGATAAATTCGGAATAACTAGGATTAATTAAGATAAAATAGAATTAAATCGGATTAATTCATAATAACATTGACTGTATTGATATACTGGCACAATTTCCTAGGGATTGGAAGCGTCCTTTTGATCGATGCCTCAACTCCTTACAACTTTCCCACAATAAAATAAATATAACAAATCTACTCAGTCATACTTCAGAGCATATTTTTCATAGTGATTTAAGTTGGAGAAAGTTTCAATGAGATGATCCATCAGAAAAAAGAGGATCTTTTTTTCTATGGACTCATGCTCTTGCAACTTTCTGTGACTAAAATCACTATGAAAAGTTTGCTCTAACATACGAATATTCATTTTTGTATGCACGAGAGCATGGATAGCTGTGCAGTGAGGCCTCCCTAATCTCCGTACTCGTGCATAAGAAAATGGATATTCGCATGTCAGAGGAGACTTTTCATTGTGCATTATGTTGTAGAAAGTTGCAAGGGGATGACTCAACAAGCTATAGTGCTACTGCCAATCTGTTGGAAGTTGTACCACCAGTAATTAACAATAATTAATAAAAACTACATAAAATTAATAATAATTAGTGGTTATTAGTATAAATTTCTAAAAATGAGTTTAGATTAGTTTAAAACCCTAAAATATAGTATAAATAACTATAAAATAATATAAATTTTTATAATTTTCTACAAAAGAGAATTTAATTGTCTTAAATTTTTGGATAGTGTTTATCTTATTTATAATTATAAAAATTAACTAATCATTTCATATTTTATTAGAAAATTTAGTAATGTGGAAGTCCACAACAGTAATTATTAGATGATCTTTCATGGATAATTCAGCATAGGAATCCAAACCATATTGGTTTAAATCATATATATATTGAAGGTGTTCAAGATTTCTTATCTTTTACATCATTTAAACAAAAATATGTTTTAGAAGAGAAAATGGTAGAAAACATGATCTGAGGATGTATGATACATTTGAAAATGTTGGAAGTAATTTATTTCATTTTGGATTTTAACCAGATTGTTTTTTTTGGTGTCAAAATGGTGAAAAAAGATTGAGAGAAGATATAAATAATTTGGTTCCGAATCCATCATTGTATAAAAATTTAGTACATGATGTCACGACCCGACCCTACCCGGGCTCAAGCCGCAACTACCCCAAGCCCGCCTCCATAGGCCAGGGGCTGGCGACCAGCGCCGAAGGCACAATAACTCGGGGAGGCCTTTGCCTAAGCACCTGTACACACACACGCATCAAACTCAATGCAACAGTGCAGAGTAAAAGTAAGGACAAGCAAAGAAAAGGAAAGGGAAACTGCTATATATATATATACCACAAAGTGCATCGACCTCTACAAGTACAAAGAAAGCTGAAAGGAAAGGGGCAAAACACGCGCCCAAGTAAAAAGTGCCACAACCCGGCAACAGGTAAACAAAAAGAAACTGTTGATGGGTCTCCCACCTGGAACCCGGCCACGACCACCGCACGCGGTCCAAGCTCCCAAGCTCCTACGCTCCACTGAAGTCACGCTCCACCTGTCCGTCGTCTATAAGGGCACACCAAGTGCGGGCAAAGCCCAAGCAGGGGTGAGTATAAAAATACTCAGTAGGATACCCCAAAGGCTCGAGGGAGCAACAAAAGGAGGTACTGAAGGGTGAGCAATAGAGCGAACAGAAAAGTAAAGGAGTACAACAAGGAGTGCAGTAAAGAGTCCAGATCAACCCAACAAGAGGAAAGAAGGTAGACTCATCCAGACACAAGGAGCTGGAAACGGTGAGAAGATGAACTTCTCTTTGAGTCTTCGCTACCTATAGTAGGAGAGTAGACTCGTCCAACCATGAGAAGCTAGACACGGAAGGCACGTGGCATACCCCGCGCGTCTTCGCCTCTTCTGGAAGGAGAGTAGCCAAACCCAAGAAGTGGGTGCCGGAAACAAGGTATATACATATGTATACTCTTTCAAGAAGCCCGAACAAACTCGTAAGGGGATCTCCGTCCCGTAGCTCAGCCCAAGAAAATGAGTCACCAACAGTCCCAAAAGTAACACCATCGATGCCCAACATCCCACACGTCTGCCCCGAACTACAAGCCAAGGGTTCAATCACCACACCTCGACACTATCCGCTTTGGGCGGCACTGACTCGCCCGCACAGTTTTAGGTCGCGTCACAAGGACGCGTCTCGGTGGGGGAAAGTGCTCCTCGTACTGGAGAGTTCTGAGGGAACGTCAACCACAACTCGTCACTGCCCCGCAGTCGAGAGGTCTGCTCAAAGTCGACAGGCGACCCCCTGCCCAGCCCCACTGAAGGATCCCTGGAAGTCAACGGGTTCCCACTACTGGGAGACCCGGAAAGTCGACGGGTGCCTCACTGCCCAGTCCCGTAACAGGGTAATCCACTGGAGGGCGACCCGGCTAAAGTCGGCGACGAGACCACTGCCCAGCCCAGCTGGAGGTAACCCGGCATCGGGGACCACTGCCCATCCCAGCTGGAGGTAAGCCCGCCATCGGGGACCACGTCCCAGCCCAGCTGGAGGTAAGCCCGGCATCGGGGAACACTGCCCAGCCCAGCTGGAGGTAAGCCCGGCATCGGGGACCACTGCCCAGCCCCGCTGGAGGTAAGCCCGGAACTGCTCTGGCCATCCCTACTGGATGGTACTGCACGGTAAACACCACTGTACTGGCCATCCCTGCTGGATGGTAACCCACTGGCGAGCCCTGCTCGAACCAACCTCAGCCCTGCTGGAACAACCTCAGCCCTGCTGGAACAACCTCATCCCTACTGGAACAACCTCATCCCTACTGGAACAACCTCCTGGGTAGAGGATCGGTGCCCGCGTAAAGTGTTGGTCACACCGAAACCACAAGCTCTACCAAGAAACACGGAGAAACGGGAGAAACTCCCCAGGCCTCACAAGGCGATCCCGCTCCAATCCACTGAGTCACTGTCGAAGCGGACCGAGACACCTCATCCCAGAAAGTGGGGGGAAATGCCCACGCTGCACGAACATCCGTAGTCGCAGACGGTGTCACAGTCCGGTGAAAGGGCATAGTACTGAAACCCCTCACAACCAAAGAAGCAGAGGAACCAAACCATCTCTGCCGGCCAAACCATCGAGCACAAGACCAGGGGGGAGACCGCTCAACCCTGCTGGTCAGACAAAAGAGCACCAGTCCAGGGGAAACTCCACCCTGCTGGTCAAACAAACAAGCGCAGAGGGACCCTCTACGTCGCGAGTGGTCAAGTACGCAAAGCAGATCACGACACGCACGTGGGGCCCACACGACGTGTGGCCCCATGTCAACCCTAACTAAGCGCACAAACATCCTCAGGTACAAACAACCACACGTACCTCAAAGCGCTCCCGTATACTCCCGAAGTATACCTCATCCCAGCCCAAAGGCTATCGTGCACACGGCACCCAGCGTCATCGCGAAGGCGTGACGTAACAACTCCACCTCAAAGGCCCAGGCACGACCGACCACATCTCGTGGACCAATTTTATCACTCTCCCAAGGGTGTACGTTCACACGTCAAGGGTCTGCTACAACAAGGTAGGGTGAACCACCGCTGGAGCACCTTCCATGCTCCACATTTAACAAGATCGCGCAAGAGGCTCCGCACAACCAAACAGATTTCACCGTTGTAATCCTCACGAAAAAAACACACGAGATCGACTACTTACTCGCCTCGAACGGATATCTGACGAAAAAGTCACCAACATCGCCTCACGCCCGAACGACGTCCCGTGATCCCGAGCCTCGGCCCGGAAAACAGTCGGGCGTATCGCACCATTGCGATCCCCTCGGGAAAACACGTCAAAAGCACTACTCACTTGAGTGCAACGGATATCCGGAGAAAAAGGTGCATCAGGGCGCACCGCACACGAGCGGTGCCACGTGGGACCCGCATCCCGGTCCCAAAACTCAACGAACGGATCACACTGTTGCGATCCTCTCGAAAAAGTACACGAATTGGACAATTCACTTGTCCAAAACGGTCGCCCGGTGATAAAGCTGGAAATCACCGTCAACTCCCGAAACGACCCTCACGGGGCCCGCACCATCATGCGGAATTACAGCGGGCAGACTGCGCCAACGCGTTGCCCTCGGAAAAACACCCAACATCGACTGCTCGCACGCCCCGAACGGACGTCCGAGGAAAAAGTTGCTACTAGCTGCACGCAGCTCAAAAGGCCGGCCGCGGGGCCCGCGCCTCATCTTCGGCCTCAATGCCTGAAACCACCCTGTAAACCTCCGCCTCGATGCCAGGGTCCCAACTCCACTGACGGCGCTCAAAACGGATGTCGGACGCGTCCGCGCCGTCCAAAACAAGAATCTCGGGGATTACGCTCACCCACTCAAGGACACATCGCGCCTCCGTGACCCCTCGTTTCGGGAATTAAAAATTCCCAAAACCACCTCAAAATACTCGAATTAACTCAAGGAGCGCGTCGCCGCTAACGGCACGCGAATACGACACCCGAGCTGCCTTTTAGAGGTGTTTTAGGAAATTTTCGGACCAAAGGGTGGGTCGGGCCGGTTCGGTCGGCCCACTCACTGCCTGTGCCGGCCCGCGGTTCACCGCGCGGGACGACCCGCGTCGCCCGGACCGGATGAGCCAGTCCGACTGTCTCCCCACGGGACCCGCGGGGCGCGGGTCCCTTGTCTGCTGGCCGGGGTCACGAAGACCCCGGGTCTGCGTGCCGCGACGACCGGCCGAAGCCGGTCTTCACCCCCTTGGCGCTCCGCGCCCGCGGCGCCTACGGTCGACGACCGCCGCACGACCCCGCTCCCCCGGCCGCATGCCACCTGAGGCACTCGCCGTCGCGCCGCTGATGCCCGAGCCGACGGCGCGCCACCTGAAACCCGAGCCGACGCCGCGCCACCTGAAGCCGCCGCGCCTCGGACAGCCGGAGACCGCCGGAAGACCTCCATATCCCCAAAATTCCCGCAATCTTCGCCGGACCGTTGCGGCCTCCTCACAACTCGGATTTTAATTCCGAAAGAAGCAATTGAACGAGTAAAATGTGTACTACGCGACCAAGGGATTTTCTCGAAGAGAAAACAACAAATCGACGCTAAAAAATGGGGTTCAAAGGGAGGATCGGGAATTAAAATGCAAAAACATAACCCTACCTCGCGGGGCTTCGCCCGAAGCTTCGCGACGATCCGCCGGCCACCACGCCTTGCCGGAGTTGTCTCGCCAGAGTCTCGTCGGAGATGGAGGAGGGGGAGGGAGAAGAGGGGCTTCCAGGGGAATGGGAAAGGAGAGGAGGGAGGAGGGTGTGTTAAGCATTTAAATAGAAAACGCTTAACCACCCGCCCGTCGGCCCGGACCCGAACTCTCAGCAGGGTCGAGGTTAAGCCTCCCCTAGGGTAAAAACCACCTCCCGAGCACAACGGCGGTCTCGGAATTTTAATCTGAGACCCCGTTCAAATGTTATAAAATTTAACATCCGAAGCCGCTAAATTACGAAAACGCCCCTGGGGCCACTTTTCACAAACGGCCCGTGCCCACAAAACTTATACCCCTCCAAGGGTAAACGACACGCTCCGAACACAACGGTGCCCTAAGTTTTCCAATACGAGCCACCGTTTAAGAGATTCCTGTGTTTCAACATTAAACGAATAAATTAATTAATTAATTTATCCGTTTAAAGTTCCGGGAGCGGGCGAGGGGTCCAAACATCCCGCGCCGACAAGTTTTATGTCGTTCCTAGGGTAAACACCCCATTTCGGACCCATCTGTACACTCGGATCCCTGATCCAGATCACCGTTTAGGAGTTATCTCATTTATTTAGCATTTCCAGTGTGAACGCACTGAAAATTTAATTCCGGCCACTCCGGGGCTCGGAATCGCACTCCGTCTGAGGGCGCTGCTCCGGAATATCATCGAGAATATTCCAAAGTCTTTCTCAGCAAAAACGAGGTTCTTACATCATTCCCTCCTTCAAGGTTTTCGTCCTCGAAAAGCAAAACTAAGGAGAAACACAGGGTACTAAGCCCACACCTGGATTTCCCATACCCAGAAGAACCCACGCACAGCTCTGTGCCATGCACACAGACCAAAGGATTGATTTGTTCATGCGGGTTCGGCCCTTTCTGACGTCGTGCACCCACTCTAGGCTTTGGGGTTAGGGCAAGGCGGTAGGGTACTTCGCCATCCCTTTTCACGGTCTCAAACGGCCCGAAGGCCTTCGGGGGTAGCTCACCTCCCCGGTCAAACCTCTACGTCGCACTCCACGACTGGAATCACCGCCTGCACCTGAAACAAGGCCCGGTGATTCCCTCCTTCAGAATATCCATATGGTGAAACCCCAAGGATATCTGGTCACGTAAGGTTTCACATTCGATGCTCTCTTACACGCTCAAAAGGCGAAGGAGTCAACACCATCGACTAAAGGAAAAGGTCTCACGCCTTTTTCCTTACCAACTCTGGGTTACACCCGACGCCCTGCGTCACCCTGGTAACACATCTAACAAGAAGCAGGGAGGAAAGCAGATCACACACAGAGTCTAACAATTCTACTGCAAAAAGGTAGAAGAGCTGTAGAGCATACCTCTTATCTCCTCATGCTCTGCAGGATCGTAGACATCCAAAGCTCGCGGTTGCCCGCGGTCCCAACAGTCAGCTCCCGGAGCCTGACGTGGACTGCCTAGTGGTGATGGGGAGACCTCATAACGTCGTCCCCCACTACCAGATCCTCCTGCTCCTCTGCTAGCACCACCTCTCTGGGTACCACTCCGATCACGGCGCTGCCTCTGCCGTGGTGGTGCACCTGCTGCCTGCCCGAAGCTCCCAGCAACTCGGGTCGGCCAGTCTCGTGCCAAGTGACCTCGGCCGTCACAAGCATAGCACCAACTCTCTCTAGGCTGTACTGGTGCCCTCCGGCGCCACTGTGGTGTACGACCACGCCCCTGAGTCTGGTTGTCAGTAAGCCACCTGCGTCGAGGTCCTGCTTGCCGACGCCCACTAGCTGCGACAGACGTCTCGGCTCCAACGTGTCTGCTGCCACCACCCACTCCAGAACGCGACAGGAAGCCCTCTGTCACCAGCGCCTGCTCTAGCACCCCGAAATATGTGGAAATGCCGAAGGGTACTATGACAACACGAATCTCTCGGCGGAGACCCTGCTCAAACTTTCGCACTCGGAGGTTGTCATCATGGACCAAGTTCGGGTAAAAGCGTGCACGATTTGCAAAACTAGCCGCGTACTCAGCCACCATCATCCCTCCCTACTGAAACTACAGGAGCTCCTGAATCCGAACGGAGCGCAAGCAGGAGGGGAAAAACTCCTCGCCAAACAACAACTGAAAGTCGTCCCACGAAAGTGACGACTCGTCAAGAAACTGAGTCACCAGACTCCACCAACGCCATGCTGCTCCACGAAAAAGGGTGGCTGCCAAATCCACTCTCTGATCTGTCGGCGTCTGCACAAGCCTGAAAAGGCGAACCACTGCCTTGAGCCATACCTCTGCTGCCTGAGGGTCTGGCTCACCACTGAACCTCAGCGGTCTCTGCCGCTGGAACTCACGGAGCGCGCTCAACCTGCGCTCCAGCTCAGCCTGCTCTACTGAAACTGCCTACTGCTCAACAGGTGGGGGTGCTACTACCGGCCCACCCGGAGAAAGGGGCTCGCATGATGGGTCCTGGACTGTGGCCTCGTAGCTCACAGGGTCGTCGTCACGAACCAAAGCTGGTATCCTGGCTGGCTGTCCTCATGGAGACATCCTGAAAATTATCAAGGAGTGCCGCGGTCAGATGAGCATATATGTATATACCAAAAACAACAACGATGGGGAGCTAACTCAAGAAGGACAGTCAAGACTCAGTCCTATGTGATGCACAACCAAATTTCCCTGCAACAAGTGTCTCAACATGCCGAGTCGACAAGCGGGTTATCAAGGTCCTGGTGAATGGATACGTCGGCCGCCGCACCATCACTGGACTCCCTGGCCAGAGAGCCGCTCTCGAGACACATTAACACTGTTGCCCTAAATCCCAACCAATTCCTCTTTTAGGGACGTCTGCACAACGTCCCAAGGAATGAACCACCTTTGAAACCACTTTATCACGACCCGACCCTACCCAGGCTCGAGCCGCAACTACCCCAAGCCCGCCTCCATAGGCCAGGGGCAGGCGACCAGCGCCGAAGGCACAATAACTCGGGGAGGCATTTGCCTAAGCACCTGTACACACACACACAGCAAACTCAATGCAACAGTGCATAGTAAAAGTAAGGACAAGCATAGAAAAGGAAAGGGAAACTGCTATATATATATATATACCACAAAGTGCATCTACCTCTACAAGTACAAAGAAATCTAAAAGGAAAGGGGCAAAACACATGCCCAACCAAAAAGTGCCACAACCCGGCAACAGGTAAACAAAAAGAAACTGCTGATGGGTCTCCCACCTGGAACCCGACCACGACCACCGCACGCGGTCCAAGCTCCCAAGCTCCTATTCTCCACTGAAGTCACGCTCCACCTGTCCGTCGTCTGCAAGGGCACACCAAGTGCGGGCAAAGCCCAAGCAGGGGTGAGTATAAAAATACTCAGTAGGATACCCCGAAGGCTCAAGGGAGCAACAAAAGGAGGTACCGAAGGGTGAGCAGTAGAGTGAACAGAAAAGTAAAGGAGTACAACAAGGAGTGCAGTAAAGAGTCCAGCTCAACCCAACAAGAGGAAAGAAGGTAGACTCATCCAGACACAAGGAGCTGGATACGGTGAGAAGATGAACTTCTCGTTGAGTCTTCGCTACCTATAGTAGGAGAGTAGACTCGTCCAACCATGAGAAGCTGGACAAGGAAAGCACGTGGCATACCCCGCGCGTCTTCGCCTCTCCTGGAAGGAGAGTAGCCAAACCCAAGAAGTGGGTGCCAAAAACAAGGTATATACATATGTATGCTCTGTCAAGAAGCCCGAACAAACTCGTAAGGGGATCTCCGTCCCGTAGCTCAGCCCAAGAAAATGAGTCGCCAACAGTCCCAAAAGTAACACCATCGATGCCTAGCATCCCACACGTCTGCCCCGAACTACAAGCCAAGGGCTCAATCACCACACCTCGACACTATCCGCTTTGGGCGGCACTGACTCACCCGCACGATTTTAGGTTGCGTCACAAGGACGCGTCTCGGTGGGGGAAAGCGCTCCTCGTACTTGAGAGTTCTGGGGGAACGTCAACCACAACTCGTCACTACCTCGCAGTCGAGAGGTCTGCTCAAAGTCGACAGGCGACCCCCTACCCAGCCCCGCTGGAGGATCCCTGGAAGTCAACGAGTTCCCACTATAGGGAGACCCGGAAAGTCGACGGGTGCCTCACTGCCCAGTCCCGTAACAGGGTAATCCACTGGAGGGCGACCCGGCTAAAGTCGGCGACGGGACCACTGCCCAGCCCAGCTGGAGGTAACCCAGCATCGCGGACCACTGCCCAGCCCAGCTGGAGGTAAGCCCGGCATCGGGGACCACTGCCCAGCCCAGCTGGAGGTAAGCCCGGCATCGGGGACCACTGCCCAGCCCAGCTGGAGGTAAGCCCGACATCGGGGACCACTGCCCAGCCCCGCTGGAGGTAAGCCCGGAACTGCTCTGGCCATCCCTGCTGGATGGTACTGCTCGGTAAACACCACTGTACTGGCCATCCCTGCTGGATGGTGACCCACTGGCGAGCCCTACTCGAACCAACCTCAGCCCTGCTGGAACAACCTCAGCCCTGCTGGAACAACCTCAGCCCTGCTGGAACAACCTCAACCCTGCTGGAACAACCTCCTGGGTAGAGGATTGGTTCCCGCATAAAGTGTTGGTCACACCAAAACCACAAGCTCTACCAGGAAACACGGAGAAATGGGAGAAACTCCCCATGACTCACAAGGCGATCCCGCTCCAATCCGCTGAGTCACTATCGAAGCAGACCGAGACACCTCATCCCAGAAAGTGGGGGGAAACGCCCACGCTGCACGAACACCCGTAGTCGCAGATGGTGTCACAGTCTGGTGAAAGGGCACAGTACTGAAACCCCTCACAGCCAAAGAAGCAGAGGAACCAAACCATCTCTGTCGGCCAAACCATCGACCACAAGACCAGGGGGGAGACCGCTCAACCCTGCTGGTCAGACAAAAGAGCACCAGGCCAGGGGAAACTCCACCCTGCTGGTCAAACAAACGAGCGCAGAGGGACCCTCTACGTCGTGAGAGGTCAAGTACGCAAAGAAGATCACATCACGCACGTGGGGCCCACACGACGTGTGGCCCCAAGTCAACCCCAACTAAGTGCACAAACATCCTCAGGTACAAACAACCACACGTACCTCAAAGTGCTCCCGTATACTCCCGGAGTATAACTCATCCCAGCCCAAAGGCTATTGTGCACACGGCACCCAGCGTCAACGCGAAGGCGTGACGTAACAACTCCACCTCAAAGGACCAGGCACGACCGACCACATCTCGTGGACCAATTTTATCACTCTCCCAAGAGTGCGCGATCACACGTCAAGGGTCCGCTACAACAAGGTAGGGCGAACCACCACTGGAGCACCTTCCATGCTCCACATTTAACAAGATCACGCAAGAGGCTCCGCACAACCAAACGGATTTCACTGTTGTAATCCTCGCGGAAAAACACGCGAGATCGACTACTTACTCGCCTCGAACGGATATCCGACAAAAAAGTCACCAACACCGCCTCACGCCCGAACGACGTCCCGTGATCCCGAGCCTCGGCCCCGAAAACAGTCGGGCGCATCGCACCATTGCGATCCCCTCGGGAAAACACGTCAAAATCACTACTCACTTGAGTGCAAAGGATATCCGGAGAAAAAGGTGCATCCCGGCGCACCGCACACGAGCGGTGCCACGTGGGACCCACATCCCGGTCCCGAAACTCAACGAACGGATCGCACCATTGTGATCCTCTCGAAAAAGTACACGAAATGTACTATTCACTTGTCCAAAACGGTCTCCCGGTGATAATGCTGGAAATCACCGTCAACTCCCGAAACGGCCCTCGCGAGGCCCGCACCATCGTGCGGAATTACAGCGGGCAGACTGTGCCAACGCGTTGCCCTTGGAAACACCCAACATCGACTACTCGCACGCCCCGAACAGACGTCCGAGGAAAAAGTCGCTACTAGCTGGACGCAGCTCAAAAGACGGGCCGCGGGGCCCGCACCTCATCTTCGGCCTCAATGCCTGAAACCACCCTGCAATCCTCCGCCTCGATGCCAGGGTCCCAACGCCATTGACGGCGCTCAAAATGGACGTCGGACGCGTCCGCGCCATCCAAAACAAGAATCTCGGGGATTACGCTCACCCACTCAAGGACACGTCGCGCCTCCGCGACCCCTCTTTTTGGGAATTAAAAATTCCTGAAACCACCTCAAAATAATCGGCTTAACTCAAGAAGCGCAACGCCGCTGACGGCACGCGAATCCGACACCCGAACTGCCTTTTAGAGGTGTTTTAGGAAATTTTCGGACCAAAGGGTGGGCCGGGCCGGTTCGGCCGGCCCACTCACTGCCTGTGCCGGCCCGCGTCGCCCGGACCGGCTGAGCCAGTCCGGCTGTCTCCCCACGGGACCCGCGAGGCGTGAGTCCCTTGTCTACTTGTTGGGGTCACGAAGACCCCGGGTCTGCGTGCAGCGACGACCGGCCGAAGCCGGTCGTCACCCCCTTCGCGCTCCGCGCCCGCGGCGCCTGCGGCCGACGACCGCCGCACGACCCCGCTCCCCCGGCCGCCTGCCGCCTGAGGTGCTCGCCGCTGCGCCGCTGAAGCCCGAGCCGATGCCGCGCCACCTGAAGCCCGAGCCGACGCCGCGCCACCTGAAGCCGCCGCGCCTCGGACAGCCGGAGACCGTCGAAAGACCTCCATATCCTCAAAATTCCTGCAATCTTCGCCGGACCGTTGCGGCCTCCTCACAACTCGGATTTTGATTCCGAAAGAAGCTATTGAACGATTAAAATGTGTACTACGCTACCAACGGATTTTCTCGAAGAGAAAACAACAAATCGATGCTAAAAATGGGGTTCAAAGGGAGGCCCGGGAATTAAAATGCAAAAACATAACCCTACCTCGCGGGGCTTCGCCCGAAGCTTCGCGACGATCCGCCGGCCACCACGCCTCGCCGGAGCTGTGTCGCCGGAGCCTCACTTTAGATGGAGGAGGGGGATGGAGAAGAGGGGCTTCCAGGGGAAAGGGAAAGGAGAGGAGGGAGGAGGGTGTGTTAAGCGTTTAAATAGAAAACGCTTAACCACCCGCCCGTCGGCCCGGACTCGAACTCTCAGCAGGGTCGAGGTTAAGCCTCCCCTAGGGTAAAAACAACCTCCCGAGCACAACGGCAGTCTTGGAATTTTAATCCGAGACCCCGTTCAAAAGTTTTAAAATTTAACGTCCGAAGTCGCTAAATTACAAAAACGCCCCTGGGGCCACTTTTCACAAACGGCCCGTGCCCGCAAAACTTATAACCCTCCTAGGGTAAACGGCACGCTCCGAACACAACGGTGCCCTCAGTTTCCCAATACGAGCCACCGTTTAAGAGATACCTGAATTTCAACATTAAACGAATAAATTAATTAATTTATTTATCCCTTTAACGTTCCGGGAGCGGGCGAGGGGTCCAAACATCCCGCACCGACAAGTTTTATGTTGTTCCTAGGGTAAAATCCCCGTTTCGGACCCATCCGTAAACCCAGATCCCTGATCCGGATCACCGTTTAGGAGTTATCTCATTTATTTAGCATTTCCAGTGTGAACGCACTGAAAATTTAATTCCGGCCACTCCGGGGCTCGGAATCGCATTCCGTCTGAGGGTGCTGCTCTGAAATATCATCGAGAATATTCCAAAGTCTTTCTCAGAAAAAACCAGGTTCTTACACATGATGTGGCAGGTCCTTCTATTCAACAAATTGAATCTCAGGATGATCTTGATTTAACTCCTGAGTTGGAACCATATCATTTGTATGAGTTGTTGAGGTCTGATGAAGATACCTTATATCCTGGTTACAAGATAAGTAATTTTGAATTAGTTTCTAAATTTATGTCTATTAAATCAGATAATGGAATGTCAAATAGTTGTTTTGATCAGATATTCTCTTTGTTAATAATACTACTTCTTGAGGGAATTTTTCTTCCTTAAAATTTCTATGAGAGAAAGAGGCTGGTTCATAATCTGGATCTTAGTTATCAGAAGATTCTTGAATGTTCAAATAACTGAATCTTATATTTTTGGGAAGATGAGTTGTTAGATAATTTTCCAAAGTATGGAAAATTAAGGTATGAATAAACTCAACCAAAGAATTTTGGATTTGATCCTGTAAAACAAGGAAAATATTTACAGCTCACACCTAGATTGTAGTGTTTATTTATAATGTAGAATGCAATATCATTGATGTCACGGAACAAAACCAACTTTTCAAACATTAAAAGATTAAATCATACCTCTTATAGTGATTCATGTAAAAATTTTGACCAATTGAATCTGTCGTTTTCTTTAGAAGCCCAAAAAGTGTGATTGGGTTTTTATACTAACAGTTTCTGTTCATTTAGTTTTTTCAGAAGTCAGTATTCATGTTGGCATGTCTTTATAACACCGTATAATTTATCTTTGTGGATGAAGGAGACACATATCTTTCTGACCTTATTGATTCCAGGTCATCTAAAAAAGAACATCGATGTTTATTTGAATCCATTTATTTATTGGTTAAATTCACTATTATGTAATGACATCAGTACATATGATGTTGCTGTGAAAACAAAAACTCCGTAATGAAAGCTACATTTGATGAGGAAAATTAGTGACTTCCCATCAGATGTCATGTTATCTAGCTGGCATACACATGGTCCAAAATAATTCCAATAATATATGAGAGAATGTAAATAATTTATGCCCGTCAATGGAAAAAACCATTTTTTTTCGACTGTCATCACAAATTTCTTCCCGCCGATCATCATTTTCAGTGAAACAGATATCATTTTACCTCATATCAAATTTGGACCAACAATAAACCAAAAGAAAGTTGATGGGTTTGGAAAAGAATAAAATTGGATAAAACATACCATTTTTTTGGATTTGTAATATTTGTCTGATTTATTGGTTCGTCAATCTTGGATGTGATGCATATTAAGAAATACAATTTTGGTAATTTATTACATATAGTTTTGGATACACCATGTAAGACCAAAGACAATATGAAGGCATGATTAGATCTTACCCAAATTTGCAATTAACCGGAACTTGAACTATTTGAAAATGTCAGATCATATAAGTTAATAATGCCAAAAGTAGCTTATACACTATCTAAATAGAGTCATTTGTTATTCTGTTAGTGTATTGTAGATTTAAGAATTCTGGATGGTTATGCTTCTAATTTGGGCATATGTGTCAGAAATAGTAATATTACCGGATTGTAAAGTCATGATTTTCATGTTTTAATGGAATGTATTCTACTAATTGAACTATGAGGTTTTTTAAATAAAATAATTTGGGATGTGCTAGCAGATATATCATATATATTTTTCGAGACATTTGTGCATTGAAAACTGACTATGATGCTATAAGAAAACTGAAAGAATATGTCATTTTAATTTTAAATAAACTGGAAAAAATAATCCCTCAATGTTTGTTTGATTCAATGGAAATTTAATATTACATTTTCTGCATGAAAAAAAATGTGGAGGACTAGTGCAGTTCCAATGGATGTACCCATTATAGGGATGCATGCAGAAATTGAAAAAAAATGTACGTAACAATGCATTTGTTGAAGGATCAATTGGAGAAGATTATTTGCATGAGGAATTTTTTTTCTTCTCGCATTACTTCCAATATAAATATACCTCAAAACACAACCACCTGAGCCGTAATGAGGGAAATGATGACGATGACATGAGTAATCAATTTTCAATTTTCAATCAGCTCGAAAATGGCTTCAGTGGTGTTCATAAACAATAGGTTTCAGATGATGAACATCACAGATCCCATACATATATTTTTCTAAACTATGAATAAATGAAACAATTTGAACTGTGAGTGATCCTATAACTTATTCTATATTTTTTATAATAGTACATTAATCTTATTTTATTTTTTGGTTATATGATAATCATATCAATAATTAGTTTTGAATAATTATAGTAGCTGCCTTTGAATATAGTCGTTAAATAAAATCCTACTAATTTCAAAAACTAGTAACATAAATTATTTTTTATTTCATATAAAAAATAAATTTAATACTTTTTTGGTGATAATTGTTTTTACCACTATTCATGTATCTCAACGTGGTGATAAAATTGATAATTGAATGTTTGTATTGAGTAACCCACCATAAAAAATGGTTAAATCTTATAATTCATTTGTGGTGGATGTTTATCGATTTCATACTCATTCATATGGGGAATAAAAAAAGAATGAATAATGGTGTTTTCTTGAGATGATATCATCATTGTGAAACTGATGTTGACTTTAATAACATTATGGAAGAAATCATTGAAGTGTGTTATCATGGAAAACATTATGTAATGATGTTTAAATGTCAGTGGTTGGATACTGAGAGAGGCTTACGTGTTCATCTAATCCATAGAATCATTGATATTTAGTAAAAAATAAATCTTGTAGTAAATGAACCATTATTATTATCTAACCGGGCACATAATATTTGTTATGAAAATTATTGTCTTACTTCAAGGGAGTTGGGTGATTGGTGGAGCATAATACAAATTAAATATCAAGAGAATTAGTGGTTGCGCCCAAATTGACATTTTAAGCATGAATTGCACAATGATGGGAAATGAAGTTCAATTTCTGAATTGGACTAAAATTGATGTTTATGAACTTTTAAACACATTAATATTAAGAACTTAACAATGAATATTAGCCACTTTTAGTGACTAATCACACCCCCCAACTTGAGTTTTGCTAGTCCCGAGCAAAATAAATTACAAATATGAAATTGAAATCCCCTTTTCCAAAAACATTTAAATACACATTTCTCACTCAAAAGATCTCATACCAAAAAAATTATGGAACCCTTCAAAATCATTTAAAACAAGCTAGGTCCATATGCATATCCCAAGCCCAAGCCCATTCCTTTGTTCAAATTCATCGCCACATTTCATCCAATTTAAATTAAGCATGATAAAGTGTTGTGCATCATAAAAGATATGGGGCCCATTTTATTGTTCAAGGGGAAAAAAATGGAAGCGCTAGGTGGGAATCACATTAAACCTTAAGATGAGTATCCTTTTTTTTTTATTTTTTATTTTGATTTTTTTTAACCACAATAGATATGAAAAGACTAACTCTGGGCAAGACAACTATGGAGTCACGATCCCCAAGTGCCGGACGCCACGTATTTTGTCAATTTCATGCTCTACAATAGAGATATAAAGCCTAACTCTGGGCAAGACAACTATGGAGTCACGATCCCCAAGTGCCGGACGCCGCGCATTTGGACAAAACATTGCTCTATGTGGTCATTATTATTATTTTTTTTCAATTTTTTTTTTTTTGTTTTTCTTTTGTTTTTTTTTTGGATACTCAAATTAAACTAAAAGTGACCCCAGAACCCTATGCTATAATGAAAGGGACCCAAGAACTCAAATTTACACCCACAATCAAAAAGACGTGCATTGTGGCATTTTTATTAAGAGGATGAAAATGTAAACTTTGAAAAATCACATCAGACAACCACACTTTCCAAAAACTATGCTCATGAACTTAAACTTGCATTAAAATCAGAATCAAGGCATGCAAAATTTATTTGATATCCCATTTTAGAGTTTTCAATGTGTGTTATCATGTTCAAGGTTAATGGAATTTTTCTTTTCATGCAAGTTTTTATTCAAAAAAAAAAAAATCAATTTTTTATCCCCCCCCAACTTAGAATAACACTGTCCCCAGTGTTTAAAGAAAAGAAAAAAAGTTAGAAGGTGGTAGGAGAGGAGTTCAAAGATAAAATTGAGAATGAAAAACATGGAACAAATTCACCTGGTTTTTAAAGTTGAGGTTCATGATGCTCCAAATTACTCCTTTGATCTCTTTGGGGATGTAAGCACCTCCTTGATTGAACATGTATCACCCAAAATAGTTCCTGAACCATAAAAAGAAGGACAAAGCAGACAAAACAAACAACACAATGATTTATTTAATTCCAAGTACCATCATTTTCATTTTTTTTTTAAATCAAACTAATGATACATTGTCTTCTTTTAAATTTCTGGGTAAGGTATTACTCAGGGATCACACCGCGTGACACGGATGAATACGGTGCTCCCCTTTCATACCCATCCATACTCATAAAAGAAGAACAGGTCAAGAGTCTAAATTTTGTTATTATTATTTTTTTTAACCTACAAAAAACATAAATAAAATAAACTGATGATACATTGTCTTCTTTAAATTTTTGGGTAAGGTATTACTCAGGGATCACACCGCGTGACACAGATGAATACGGTGCTCCCTTTTCATACCCATCCTTACTCATAAAAGAAGAACAGGTCAACAGTCTATATAAAAAAAATAACAAAATTAAGCAGAAGGAAACAAAAGATGATTCACAGTGATTGGAAACATGAAAACCACGGGTTGCCTCCCGTGCAGCGCTTTTGTTTAACGTCGTTAGCCCGACTTGTACCCTCAATCTATCAATTTTTCTCTGGTTCATATGTTGGCTCAGTTAAATCCTCCTTGGTTTCTTGTTTATTGAATGATTCAATGAATGGTTTTAACCTATGACCATTGACTTTGAAGACATGACCACTTGTGGGATCCTGAATCTCTATTGCCCCATGAGGGTACACATGATGCACTAGGTATGGACCAGACCATCTGGACCTTAGCTTTCCTGGGTGTAGATGAAGTTTTGAACTATACAAGAGCACAAATTTTCCTAGTTCAAAGTGTTTGACTTTGAGATTCCTAGATTGGTAGGCTTGAACTTTAGATTTATTGATCCTTGAATTTTCATAAGCCTCCATCCTAAGTTCCTCGAGTTCATTAAGATCTAATTTCCTTTTTGTTTCAGCCAAAGAAATGTCAAAGTTCATTTTTTTTATTGCCCAAAAGGCCTTATGCTCAATTTCTACAGGTAAATGACATGCTTTTCCATAAACCAATCTATACGGTGACATGCCTAGGATAGTTTTGAAAGCAGTTCGATATGCCCAAAGGGCATCTAAGAGTTTCTCGGTCCAATCTTTCCTAGAGGGATTGACAGTTTTTTCAAGAATTTGTTTAATTTCTCTATTTGCCAACTCAGCTTGACCGTTGGTTTGAGGATGGTATGCAGTGGAAACTTTATGAGTAATACCATACTTAGACATGAGTGAAGCGAATGGGCGGTTGCAGAAATGGGTTCCACGATCACTGATTATAGCCCTAGGAATTCCAAATCGAGAAAATATATGCTCTTTCAAAAATCGGATCACAACATGGTGGTCATTGGACTTGGTGGGAATGGCTTCAACCCATTTTGAGACATAATCAATAGCTAAGAGGATGTAGAGGTATCCCTTAGAGTTTGGAAAGGGTCCCATGAAATCAATTCCCCAACAATCAAAGATTTCAACGACCAGAATGGGAGTGAGGGGTATTTTATTCCTTTTGGTAATGGATCCTAATTTCTGACACTGAGGACAACTTTTGCAGAATTGGAAGGAATCCTTAGTAAGGTTCGGCCAGTAGAAACCACTTTGTAGGATCTTTGTAGTGGTTTTCTTTGTTGAAAAGTGGCCTCCACATGCCTCTCCATGACAAAATTTTAGAATGGACTCTTGCTCAGACTCGGGAATACATCTCCTGATGATTTGATCAGGACAGAACTTGAAGAGGTAAGGATCATCAAACACATAGTGTTTTACATCAGAAAGGAATTTCCTCTTAGCTTGGGTCCCCATGAATTTTGGAATGTCACCCGTCACCAAATGGTTTGCTATGTCAGCATACCAAGGGCAATCACTCACTGAATAGAGGTGCTCATCGGGAAATGAATCAGACACAGAGAGGTGGTGTGAGTTGTCTTTGAATTCCATCCTAGAGAGGTGATCAGCTACAATATTTTCAACACCCTTTTTATCCTTAATGGTTAAATCGAACTCTTGAAGAAGAAGGACCCACCTAATCAATCTAGCCTTGGCATCTTGTTTTTGGAAAAGGTATTTTAGGGCTGAATGATCAGTGAAGACAATGATGGGTGATCCTAAGAGATAAGACCTGAATTTCTCTAAGGCAAAGACAACAGCAAGCAACTCTTTCTCAGTGGTGGTGTAGTTTATTTGTGCATCATTTAAAGATTTGCTTGCATAAGAAATGACATGTGGAGTTTTCTCACACCGTTGTCCTAAGACTGCTCCTATAGCGAAATCACTTGCATCACACATGAGCTCAAAAGGAAGTTTCCAATTTGGAGATTGCATGATAGGTGGAGATATAAGAGTTGACTTGAGTGTAGAGAATGATTCCTCACAGCTTTCTGTCCATAAAAATGGAGCATCTTTTACCAATAGAGCACAAAGTGGTCGAGAAATAGAGCTGAAATTCCTAATGAACCTTCTATAAAAACCAGCATGTCCTAAGAAGGACCTCACTTCCTTAACATTTTTAGGAGAGGGAAGGTGACGAATGATGTCAACCTTAGCTTTATCAACTTCAATCCCTCTACCAGATACCAGATGACCTAGAACAAGTCCTTCCCTTACCATGAAATGGCATTTTTCCCAATTTAGTATGAGATTCTTATCCTCACACCTTGACAAAACCTTTTCAACATTTATAAGGCATCCCTCAAAAGTATCCCCAAAGATGGAGAAGTCATCCATGAAGACCTCTAAAAAATCCCCCACCATATCCGAGAATATTCCCATCATGCACCGCTGGAAGGTACCAGGGGCATTACATAACCCAAAGGGCATGCGTTTGAAGGCAAAAGTGCCAAATGGACAAGTGAAGGTTGTTTTTCCTTGATCCTCTAAGGAGACTTCGATTTGATTATACCCTGAGAATCCATCTAGGAAGCAATAGAATTGATGACCCGCCACTCGCTCGAGGACTTGATCAATAAAGGGTAATGGGAAATGGTCTTTCTTGGTACAAGAGTTGAGCTTCCTATAGTCAATACAAACTCTCCATCCACTACTGACCCTTGTTGGAAGTTTCTCTCCATCCTTGTTGGTTATTACTGTGATTCCAGCCTTCTTTGGAACCACATGGATTGGGCTAACCCACTCACTCTCAGCTATAGGATAGATGATACCGGCTTTTAACAATTTCAAAAGTTCTTTTCTCACTACTTCCATGAGATTAGGATTGAGTCGCCTCTGAGGTTGACGACATGGCTTTGACTCAGATTCAAGAATAATTCTATGAGTCCCAATAAGTGGGCTAATCCTAGGGATATCAGATAGGGTCCACCCAATGGCTTTCTTGTGTCTCCTAAGAACATCTAGAAGCATCCTCTCATGATCGGATTCAAGGGAGGAAGAAATGACAACAGGAAAGGATTGATTGTCCCCTAAGAAAGCATACTTTAGTGATGAAGGTAAGACTTTAAATTCAAGATCAGATTGGTCATGACTTTCCATGAATGGTTGAGACTTTGTATTGAACTTAGTTTCTTTGTTCAGATTTCTTGACAAAATTGGTTCCTTGTGAATAGAATTTTCGTCCACTAAATTTTCCAGAGTAGTGTCATGAATGGCTATGGACTCAATGTTATTGATTTCAACCATGGTATCATTGATTGGTGATTCTAGAAATTCATCAATAGAGCTGTCTGAAAGAGATTCAATCCAAGGAGGCAAATTTCCCTCATGTGAATAAAGAAAATCAATCTCTTCTTGACTTAACCATCCTTCGGTAACTCCTTGATGTTCATTGAGTTCATTATCAACACTACCAATCCAATTAACCTCATGGATCTCTTCATCATCCCCAATTTGAGAGTTTGCATTGTAGATGTTCAAGTCTAGACTCATGTTCCCAAAGGTGATGGTCATGTTCCCATTTTGGACTCGGATTACAGAGTTGATTGTTGCAAGGAAGGGACGACCCAGTATGATTGGGGTTTGCTCCCTAGGACCTAAGCTTGGGTGATTGTCCAGAACAATGAAGTCAGCTGGGTAAATGAAATTTTCAACTTTCACCAAAACATCTTTTAAGATCCCCTTTGGAACTCGAACACTACGATCAGCAAGTTGAAGAGTGACAGATGTGGGTTGGAGTTCTTCGAGCCCTAACTGACAGTACATGGCATAAGGAATGAGGTTCACACTAGCACCTAGATCACACAAGGCTTTGACAACTTTGTTCTCTCCTAGTTCAACATTTATGTAAGGGCATCCTGGGTCTTTCATCTTAGGAGGAATGGTCCCTTGAATGGTGGTACTCACATTAGCAGCCAAAAGGACTTGGTTTTTATGTGAAAATTTTCTTTTAAAAGTGCACAATTCCTTAAGATATTTTGAGTAGGAAGGTATGGTTTGGATGGCATCGAGAAGGGGAATGTTCAACTTGACTTGTGAGAAGATTTCCCTCAATGTTTCACTCAATTCAGGCTTAGTTTTCCCCCTCATGGGTTGAGGAAATGGTGCAGATTGTGGAGTTGTTTGTTGAAGTGTTGTTTCATTCACATTATTATCAGTTTCATCAGTTTGATCTTGTAGTTCATTTGAATTTTCATTAGAGTTTGAAGCTTCACATGGTTTTATCTGTTCAGGTTTTTCAATTGATTTCCCACTTCTTAAAACTGTCACATCCTTTAGTTGTTCGTGAGTTGTTTGAGTGAAACTTGTCTCTCCCCTTGATGTTTGTTGTGGAATGGCTTGTGTGGGCATGGGTGCCTTTTCAGTTTTTATGGTTTGAAGTTCTTGTTTAATGGATGAGAATTCTGAGTTCATTTTGTCCATTTGTTTGCACAGTTGTTCTAGAAGGCTTTGTGGAACATTTTGGGTTGGTGCTTGAGCTTGTGGGTTTATTCCAGGAGGATACTTTGGTTGTTGGATAGGTTGTTGATATTGGACATGAGGATTTTGGAATTGGACCAGTTGTGGTTGGAACTGATTATGAGGTTGAAAGTTTTGTTGAGGGTATGGGTTGATACATTGTTGTTGTGTTGGTTGTTGATTGTCCTTCCAACGAAAGCCCGGATGGTCGTTATACCTTGGATTGAAGGTGTTCGTGAATTGTGGCTTTTGAAAGTTCATTGCATTAACTTCTTCTGGTGATCCTCCTAAAAGAACATCCTTGATGGAAGGAATGGTTGGACAATTATCAGTCTTGTGGTCATTCTTGTCACAAATTGTACAAACAAGCTCAACAGTTTGGGTTTTGTGGACCTTCCTAAGATCAATCTCCTCAACTTTCCTCGTGAGTGCAACAAGTTTTGCTCTAAGGTTTTCTTCTTCTCCAAGATTGTACATTCCACCAGATTTGGGTGGCTTCTCATAGTATGGTGATGTTCCCCATGTTTGGTTTTGTTCAGCAAGATTTTCTAGATACTCGTAAGCATCATTTGGGGCTTTGTTTTTGAAGGTTCCATTACACATCATATCAATGAATTGTTTGTTTCCGGGACGCAACCCTTCATAGAAAATTCTCACTTGTTCTGGGATTAAGAAACCATGGTGTGGTACCATGTTTAATGTGTCCTTGATCCTTTCCCATGTTTCATAGAATGTTTCTCCCTCTCTTTCAAAAAAGTTTTGTATGCTCTTTTTAAGTGCAATTGTTTTGTGATGGGGGAAGTATTTTTTTATAAAATTCTCGTTGAAGTTGGTCCCAAGAGTGAATGGATGCTGGTCTCAAATTGTTTAACCAATTCTTTGCTCGGTCTTTAAGGGAAAAAGGGAAAAGTCTCATTTTAGCAGATTCAATTTGGTTGCGCCCAAATTTACCCTACGGGTAAAAGCGGTCGTTGTAGTATAGTGGTCAGTATATCCGCCTGTCACGCGGATGACCCGGGTTCGATCCCCGGCAACGACGCCAAAATTTGGTTGCGCCCAAATTTACCCTACGGGTAAAAGTGATCGATGTAGTACATGTAGGGGTCGAGTCCACAGGGACCGAAGAAGTAACCTTGAGACGCTATGATTTGGTGAAGGATGGGCTATGAAGTAGCCAACTTTGGTTTTGATTTAGATGTTTTAAATAACACTAAGAAACCTACGTGAATTAAATTTAATGAAAATGGGTTGATCTAGGATTATGCTTGGGGTGGATTGAATGAATTTTACTTCTTTAAACAATTTTGGTTTTATTAATTCTTGATGAATCCATTCTTCAAAAATAACACTACCTTCATCATTTTCTGGTTTGGTGCTTACTAAACACAATTACTAATCCCCTATACACTTAGAGAACCAAATTCATGATCTCTCCGAGGTATATGGTCATTTAGTAATTGAATTTATTTTGCTCAAACACAGTAAAGATGAAGAGTAGAAATAACTGAAGAATGGATATCTTAAATTAATTATCCATTTAACAACAATTCGTTCATAAAATAACATTCAACCCAGCCTTTGCATCCTCCTAAGATCAACCCATTAAGGGTTTAGCCCTCCATTGATGGTATACTCTCAATGGTGGGCGGAAGATGACTAACAAGAATTGGATTGAAGAAATTAAAACCGCGGAAATAACGAGCACTCCTCCGTGTGTGTGAATGAAATTCACACCTATGTGTGAACTAATTCACAACAACACAGAGATATCACTGTGATTTGTGATTATAAAGTTTTAATAAATGAAATGGAAAATATATAAGAGAAGAAGTTGATTAAGAACAAAAAGAAAAACTTACATGGAAATGGAAAACATTACAAATGAAATTTGGAAGCAAAACATTACAATGAAACAAAGCATCCAAGATGATAAGAAAAAATTCCACCCCTATTCCCTTCACCAATAGCTCCTTATATAGGAATATTAGGAGCCTTAGGTACATCCCCCAACAATTAATTCACCCCTCAACAATTAAGAGAGTCAAAAGGAAATTGACATTTCGAAGTTGACCCGGAAAACTGTCCAGATTCGTCCTCCATTTTGACGTATGAATTAGAAATTGAAGAAGGCCGATTCCGGAGGTGTCATAAATATAAAATATCTTCTTCCATGTGTCCTCTATGAGCTGTAAAAATTTCAGGAAATTTCGCTTAGCCGTTTGGAAGTTATGGTCTAAATGGTGTAACGGATTTCTGCGCATTAATGACGAGTCCACCATTTAAATCTAAACTTCAGATCCCTTTATCATCATGATAACATCAGAATTAGCTCCGGCCACAGTTGAATAAAATGATCCTCATATTTTTATCTTTCTACTGTATAAATTTGAGCTTCATTGGGCTTGGTTTCTGTGCCCCACATTTGTTTGATGGGCCTTAGGCCCATTATGCTTTTTCCAGCATGTTTCTGCCTTCAGGCGCAAAATTCTCCATCTTCCTTTGGGATTCATCCATCGGACCTAAAAGATAAAATGTTCCAAACAAAGTGATCAATCATATCCCAAAATTTCAAATTAAAATGATGAATATTTTAATTTACACAAGCAAATTATTGAGTGGGCCCATGGTTTCGACAATGTCATTAAATTCTTTAACATGAAGGTAAGGCATCTCAGACTCCATCCCATGAAAGGTTGGAAGGTGGTTCAGGACATGGGGTTTGAAAACATATTGGGCATATCCTATGTTATCATGCCTAATGCATGAGGGTGCATTGGTCCAGGTTGGTGTGAGGTAGTCATTCATGGTCGGGTCTGCAACAATTCCCAAGTTAGGGTCCTGCCCGTTATTTTGGTTCCCTCCCCGGTTTATGATTTGGTTTTGTGGGAGATTCTCCATTGTATCGAACTCAACGTCTGAATTTGGAGTATTAGGAAGATTTGGATCTAAAGGAAATAGACCTCTTTTAGTGCTTGACTCCCCAGCCCTAGGAGTATCCACCCTAACTAATCTGTTTGAGTTATCGCGGGTGTAGGCGGACATGCGCCAAAAGAAAAAAAAAAGCGAGAAAGGGAAAAGATAAGAGAATTGGGATGAGAATAGAAGAATGGGGGTAAGAAAAGAAGGTTTTTGGTCTAAGGAACTTACTTGGTCCCCGGCAACGGCACCAAAATTTGGTTGCGCCCAAATTGACATTTTAAGCATGAATTGCACAATGATGGGAAATGAAGTTCAATTTCTGAATTGGACTAAAATTGATGTTTATGAACTTTTAAACACATTAATATTAAGAACTTAACAATGAATATTAGCCACTTTTAGTGACTAATCAATTAGTTTACTAAAAGTGAATGTGGTTCTGCTGAAGTAGAAGGAATTGAAATTTTTCAGGAGACTACTCTGAATCCATCGTTTACACGAAGATACATGAATATCATTGATGGTACCCCATAATTAAGGGTTGATGGTGGCAGTGATATTAATGATGTTAAAACTGAATTTGAAATGACAAGAGATGAAGAAACTGAAACTAATATGGAAATTGATGATGCTGAGGAAGAAGATGAAGACATTGACATCAACAGCTATGATGATGAAGATGAAGATGAACATTGACACCATTAAATGCTGGTTATAATCATATATAATATATATCTATACATAATAGATATTTTCAGTTGTTTTCTAACAACAATGATTTGTTGATTCTGATGGATGATGATCTATTTCTTATATTGCAGAAGCGTGATCTACCTTTGGAAGAGCAGGAAGTCAAATCAGCCAACCCTCAGAGTGTTGGTAGTTTAGGGGGACATAGAGGAGGTGTTTTCATGCCCGAACTATGATTCCTGACCCTATACCAAACGATGTCACCATTTTGGGTTTGATCCATGCATGCAGAGGTATATTTACCTGTGAATTTTAGTTTGTTTTCATTAATTTATTTATATTCTAATTTTTTGAATAATTATTTTTTTTTCACAGCTTTACACATATAGCTATTGGACAGGGTAAAGCTATATTGCTCAATTATTTTTCTGATTCATGGGTGTCATTGGATCAGATTCCTGCTGTTTTTCAGTAGTGCTTGTTCGAACTTTGGATAGTACGTAAATAAGTAATTTTTATTTTCAAATTAATATAATTAATAATATGATATAATAAATTATTTGTAGGTTTTATAGTATCTCATTGAGAAAATCATGCATGATGCTATTTGGAAGTCATGGCAAGGAGCAATGCGTACACGTTACACTTATTTTTTTTCACAATTTGAAAATGAAATCAATGGAGAATGTAGGTGCGTATGAGTTTAATGAGTCTTGTTGTGTCCTCTGACCTGATTATATTTAATCTCAGGTTTGGGATAGATTATGAACACACTGGTTGAGTAGGCGGTTTCAGAGTAGATCATTAGTAGGTCAGAAATATCGAATGATACAGGAGGTGACACATCGAGTAGGGAGTCGTACCTTATGTACGCATAGAGAGCATATGGTAATTAATTTTTCTAAATATTGTAAATAAAATTAAATTTAAATGGTTTGTTATATTCATATAGGCAGTCACACAACCCAATATGACGGAGTATGATGTTTATAGGAGGATGTACAGTGATCCAGCCACTGAGGAGATTAGAGGTGCTTTCCAGCATCAGATTGTGGTCAGTATAATTTTTTTTGATTTTAAAATTTTACTACAAATAATATTTTAACTATTTTAATAATAAATTAAAATTAAAGGAGTCATATAATGATTTTAATTCTCATAGAGATGTTGAGATTTAGGCCGATACCGATGGTCAAACCAGTGCCCCTCGATTTGATAAGGTAAAATGGACGTAGACGACCCAGTAAGGCTTCAAGAATGGTCGAGTTGTTGGTAACGGATCTCGAGTGACCCCTAGGGGTTTTTATGGAACCTCTGCGATGTAATCATATATCTAGAGAGGACCTCGTAGAGAGTCATCATCATCTCATGCACTGTTTCAGGATCAGCTTCGATCTCAGAGTGAGCTTATAGAGACTATGCGTAGTGCGCAGGAGCAGATGCATCAGTGGCAGCAGCAGCAGTAGTAGGAAGAGGTCCTCTAATAGTAGCAGCAGCAGTAGAAGATGGAGTATGAGATGCATCGATGATGACAGGAGCATGAGCAGAAGATGGAGTACATGCGACGTCAGACTCGCAGTTTAGGGATAGAGTTCCCTCCACCAGCTCCTCTTCATGATACTCCCCCCTCAGTGATATGTATTTTTATTTTATGATGAAAAATTTCAATATAATATTTTAACATTAACTATTTAATGTTTTAAATAGTGTGTGTTTTATATTGCCTCAAAAATCACATTTTTTAATTAATTATTTAATTTTTATTGTCTTTTTTATTTTATTAATTAATTATTTTATAATGAATTTTATTCTATTAATATTAATAGTAATATTTTATTTATATTAATATTAACATATTATTTATATTATATTTATTATTTTATGAATAATGTTATTCTATTTATATTAATATTAATATTATATTTTTATTTATATTGTATTATTATTGATATTGTTTAATTTTTTATTTTATTTTTTTGAAATTTTTTAAATATTTGCAACGGTCTGTCAAAAAAGAATTTTTTAAATATTTTGATGACTAATTGTGACGGATTGTTGCAAAAGAGTAAAAAGAGGAAGGATTTTGTGTGATGGGTTATTGGCCCATCACAAATAGTTCTTTAAAAAATATCAAATGTTTTTGGAGAAAAGTGTACTTACCATCGTAAATACTATGTTTTTATGATGGGTTATCACAAAAAGTAATATTTGTGACACTGTTGTCCACGATAGGTCATTTGAGAAAGGGTCCCATTGCTACTGATCTGTCACAATAATCCATTTTTTCTAGTAGTGATTTATCAGCAGATTTTGTAGGGCGGTTAGAGGGTACTACTGGAGAAAACAAAATATGTGGTAGTGATGAAAAATAATGAAATAATATAGAATTATTAGAGATCAAAATAATGTAGTGATCCATGTATTTATTATTATTTGACTTCATTTTAAAAATTTGAAATCTTTAGTTTCCACTCAATTTTATTTCCAAATGAAATATTATCAAAATTTATATGGATATGTCTGTTTAGTTCCCTCAATGTTGGCTCCTTCCAAATGTTTGTGCCCCATCTCCAATTTCCAATTTCGTAGTTTTCATTAAATATTACCATTGAGTGGCCCATTGTCCTATTCCACTCATAGTTAAGTGATCAAGTATGATATGTAAAATAAAAAAAAATAAATATTTATTGATGTTTGGAAAGAAATTCAGTTTTTTATTATTTATATTTACTATATATAATTATTCATAATTAATATTATATATATATTTAATCATTAATTGATGGATACTCTAATTTCAATTGTGTAAACAATTATTTGTTGGTGCACTTTTTTATTTCTTATCATTTCTACATGTTGAATTTTTTTCTTTGGTTTGTGTTGGGATTTGAGATTGATGATAATAATGGACGTGTCATAGGTATTTATGAAACAATAATGTGTATTATGTAATCATATTTCTTTATCTACAAAAATGTGCATGGTGACTATCAAGGGTCATTCCCAATGTGATATTTTTTTATAAAAATAATATTTTGGGGCCATCATTGACTATTTCAAAAATAATTCCTTTTAAACAAAATAAAATAAAATATCTGGTGACTATCAGGGAGGGGCCCAAATATCGACCCTATTATGACACCTTATCGATGGTTATATGTATTTTCAAAATTTTTATAAAATAAAACCATATATATTTATTGAAAAAATAAATATATTTTTATATGATTGTATATAATTAATTTGGAAATTTTAATATTATTATTTGATTTTTCAGTTTTTTAAAAAATTAAATATCAAATTTTTATAAAAAAAATTGAATTTCAAAGGCGTATAAAAATATATATCAAATAACCATCGATTGGTCCATCGTCTAATATAAATGGAAGGTCCACATCCAAACAAAACCCCACTACTTCTTCATTGGGAGATATAGAAGAAAGATTTTGGTAGCAATGAATCTACAATACTGGAGGGAGTATGAGGGCCTTCACAAGACCCAATGAGAGGAGGCCGATAAAGAAGAAATATATCACAAGTGCCTATCAATTCCATGTCACCTTATTGAATCACCTTGAGGGGATCATTAAGAAAGTTATTGATCTGTCAAGGTTGAGAATCACAATGATCTATATCGTCATATTATCTCCCATTTCCAAAAAGATATTCCTTTATGGCTATCTATCCTATATTGATTCCATCATCCATACCTTCCACACAAGCTACAATGGAAACACCTTTGATCAAGATTAGGAATAGGTTATTTGGATAGCACTGTCCCTCAGAGTTTTCGGTAGTGAAGTGACTTCAATAGAAGGAAGGAGTTGATTTCTGTGAAATAGAATCACTAGTGGTTAATCATTCTACCTTTATAACAGTGTTATGTATGATTTCATTAAATGACTTGCATATATAGTAGACGGTTGTCAATACAAGGTTCCTTAATTTTTATTTGGAGGAGTGTATTTACATGGAATAACCAATAAGTGTAATGAATGTTTGGAATACTAATTTTTATGTAGACTAAACAAGTACTATAGGGGTTAAAGTAAGTATCATGATAGTGGAATCAAAAATATGTTTCATTAATGTCATGGGAAGGGTTTAGTAAGTGTAATACATATCATTGTTGTTATCTGAATCAATGTGATGGTTTTAATTTTGTCATACTAATCATTAATGCGGATGGATTACTTATTGATGGATTATAAGATCATAAAATACAAATTTTGTAGTGGAATTTTTCTAAAATTTTATAGATAAATGATCTCATGCAGTTAAGGAAGATTTTGGTGATGAAGATCGTGAATTATAAGAATAGAAATACCAATGTTCTATCTCATAAAGTTTATGTTTGGAATTTCATGTAAAGGTTTGAGAAGACAAGAAGTATTCTATCCCCATCTCCCCTTTCTAATCACTTTATGTTTTACTTGTTTCAAGAACAAGCAACTGAAGTTGAGGCCATGTAATTTTAAAATTACTAAATGCATAAGTGGTCAAAAGTTTGATGTGTGCAATGGTTCTCTTGTGGATGGAAATTTTCCATTTATTGGTATTTTTTAATAGATATGTGGAAAATTACGATAAGGGTTAGTGGGAGGCTATGAAGAGGATTCTTAATTATTATAAATGATCCGAAGATCAAGCTCTTTTCTTTATTAAGGAAGATCTATTACAATGATTTGTGAACTCTTAAATCATCATAGATTTCTATAATCAAAGCAGTATAATGGGTTTCATGATTAAATTTGGATGGAACACAATTAGTTGGATGTCATAACATCAGAATATTATTACATTTAGTAAAGCTGAAGTAGAGTATATAGTCACAATAGAAACTGGTAATGAAATTTAATGGATGAAAATAATTCTTCAAGATCATTGAAGAAATTATAGTGGGGAATTAATTTACTTTGAAAAGAAAAGTTTCATTAATGTTGTTAATAATATGATGTTTCCTTTTAAGACAAATCACATCAATCTAATGTTCAACTTCATCAGGAATCTGCTCAAGGAAAATCAGCTGGAGCTATGAAAGATATCGTAGAGCCAAAATCTAGTAGACATAGTCACAAAGGTTGTAGTTCAACATAGTCTATTTAGTGTTGAGACATAGTGGGATTTTTTTGATGTAATAGAAGTTGTCATGGTTTTTTGACGTTTTCCCCAAAATATTCCATCAAGTGGGATTTACCTTCTATCTACAATAGGTCCATCATAATTTAAAATACAATGATGGTTTTATGGTGTAGTGTTGGTAGGTCTGTATGTTTAGAAAATATGATCTATCAAGGGGTTGGTAAAACTACTCTAGAAATCATGTCTCCAGATTATGGTTTTTTTAAGAGAAGGTTTAACTTTTTATAATGGTAGTGTATAGTATTAAAGAATGTGGGATTTTCAGTTCAATGAGGAACAAGTGTAAAAAATGCACTAATACAAATCCATCATCGGATAAGTTATAATTTATTGAGTAATAATTACTTTGAAATTTATTTATCACATATTAGATCCCAATTATAATAAAATAACGTATTATTTTTGTTCCTCTCATGAAAATCGGAAACAATTATAAAGTGTGTTAAATTTTCCTATGATCATTTGCTGATTTTCATACTTCTCATTCATGTTTATCCATTGATTGTTTTTCCATTAAATATTTTGGTACATGATTTTTTATAATGATTTGTGTATACATTGTCAACATTGTGTTGTGATTTGGGTATATTGACTACCTAATTCTGGTAAACTCTGTTTTGGGAGGAAGATAACTTCAATAGATTCGGTTTTTCACTAGGTTGCTAAAATATGCATATTTTTTGTGGATATGTCGATCATAATTTTTATTGTATTTAGATTATTTAGATGATTGATATTTCATTCAATTACTGAATACCCACCACCTAAATATTCTAAATTTCTTCTGGTCCACCTCATATGGTTCTTTCATCTATAGAGGCCCTTGTGTCATGGTCCTACCATCTACCACAAATCGACATGCACTAGGAACTCCTCCTTGACCACCTAGCTCTGTGTTGCAATTGAGCTTGATGAAACCTCATAGTGGAACCTTACTCATGTGGTGCTACATGGTTGGCCTATTTTTCTAAACTTTAATCCCCAATATGTCTTAAATAGTGTTATTGGAATATATTATCTCATTTACTAATGTACCTTACTTATAATCTAATTGAACAATAAAAAACAACCTATATATTGATGGTTCTAGAAATGTTTATGATTTGTGATATTGTTTCAACATAATACTTACAAATTTTTCGATTTCATACACCATGGTTTCAAAAATCATATTCCAAAATTTTAGATTCTTATGAAAATTCTCTAATCCCTCAATTTCAAGACTTACAAACAACATTTAATAGACCACACACACACACACACATTTACATATATATTTGGAAAAAAATTAAATCAATAACTACCTTTGGTTCTTATATAATCATTATTATTCATTATGCCTCTTTATGTGTTGAACATTTAAATTTTATTCCATTCCATGATTTCTGATAAATAATAACTATTTTATGAGAAAAAAATCAGTTTTTTTTGTTAGTTTTATAGAAAAAATGTGTTCTCGCATTCTTTATAGGTACTTTACTCAATCCATAAAACATCACTTATCAGATTAAATTTTATACATACTTATACACTCCTTTATTATGAGTTTTCATCTTTTTAAATTCATATTTAGGTCATATTCCTCTTTATTCAAATATAAAAAAAAATCTTATTCTTATGCCTAAACAATGAATTAGTTTTTATGGAAAACTTATACATGTATACAATATTATGTAATGAGTGGACTAAGAATTATAGAACCCCCAAATACATTAGGAAACATTTTCATTTCATTTGATACCTTGTATGGTGCACAAGTCTATATCCTATCACACTATGTTTGGTTGTCTTGGAATTGAGACATGAATAATTTTTATGTCATATGAAATGTTTTGTCGCATTTTTATGATTCCATGAACCTAATATATCTACTTATTTATTACTTTATTCCATGTAATGATATATTACCCTCCTATTTTATGATATCATGTGATGCCTCATCAATATTATGTTACAATTAATGTTTTTCCTTAATGGGATTTTTTCTCACCATTTTCAACTATTAATTTCCCTATATTATCATATGCATTACTGAATGTAACAATGGGAGTTAGGATCATCTTAAATAAATTGAAATAAATATGTTGAATGTTGTTTTTTATGTTGATATAATATATATGTAATATCAAAAAAACATATACCTCTATATTACGTGGTTATGATTTTATTTATTTATTTTCAATATAATGTAATGATAAGTGTGTGGGACTTGTGTTCTTCTAGGGTTGGAAATTTATTTTTTGGATTTATTCTATTGTTTGGTTTCTCTTTTTATTATTTTGATTATATTTTTATTTAATAATTTGATTTTGTTTAAAATTTTAATTTTGTTATATTATCAAAATCCTATAACTCTCTTACATATACCATATATCCACATATCCATAATTATAGAGTAAATTTATTGAATATGTGTATATATTTTAAATATTTTACTTGATGAATCTAAATTATGTGTTCTTCCATTATTCTCCAAAAATCCAACTTGTGATAACCATTATTTATCCTAACAAAATTATTTATTCCCTTAATAGAATCTCTTTCAGTGCATAATGTAATTCTTGATTATTTTAGTTCCTTTACTGCATAGTAATGTTTTTTTCTCAGAAAAGTCCATTCATTCAAATAAATGAGTGATGGAACTTCATTCCATACAAATAATGTGACACCTCACTACTCGATATAAGGAAAGAAACTTTTTTATGTTGTGTTCCCATATATTGAAACCCTCTTGTTTTTTTCTATGTGAATAATCCATAGCCCTCTCACTATCCATCTCAATTTAATGTCTACACACATATAAAACATTGAAAATATTTGTTCATTATTTCAACATAAATATCAATGATACCATATCTATCAAACTATCCCTTTTGATTCCTTTTTTGGTTCTAATTATTTAATAGTAATTATAATAATTTGTGGATTGCATTCAATTCCTATATCATAGTAGTGTCAGTTCCACTATTAATATTTATTTCCAATTTTCTAACTTAATTATTTACTAACATTTCATAATATGGTTCTATGATAGACATTATAATTGAAACATTCATTATGTAAAACAATTATATTATTGTATTTATCTCATATTTTTAATAGATTTGATTTATTTTGATGTTTAATATTCTTATATTTGATCTGTGATTTAACATATTTTCTATTTTCATGTAAATGGCCCCATATTGAGGGTATAAAAATGAGAGAGGTGTGAAATATTTTATTTTTAATGGTAATATGTATCATAATGACCTTTGGCATAGCCCAATGAGGTGTTATTTAAATCCATCTTTTTCTATTTCCCTTTATGATTCATGCCTTTTTAGAAAATATAAAAATATTAAATTTTCTACGTTTTATTGCATATAGTATTAGGAAACTCGATTGCAACATATATATGGCTTGTTAACTTCCTTGTTTCCTTAAAAATCAAAGTATGAAAATACACATTGTGGATATCATGCTTATCCAAGCTAATGGAAATTTCAAATATCATAATTATTATTAAAAAAACTAGTGTTTAGGGCCACCAATTACAGTTTTCAATTTCAATTTTTTAAAAATAAATTAAAATAAAACATGTGGAAACTATCATTTATGTTTGCGAATACCCACCCTTATATGATGGCTAGAATCATTGTTGGTTTATTTCTAAAAATGACACTAAATTTATGTTTTTGAAACCATAAATATAGTTTAATATGATTTTATATAATTAATTTAACAATTTTAATATTTTAATTTGAGTAATATTTTTTAGAAAAACATTTAATGATATTTGATTAAAAACAATTAATTTTAATATGAATGTAAATTTAAAAATATACCTAAAATAACCATATAGTGGAGGTAGAACACCATTATCCTATTTAAAGGGATGGATACTCCATTGATGAGTAACTCCATTATAGCAACACAAATATCTGTGGTATTGTATTTATAAAAAATTTCCTTTTAATTGTGGCATCCCGGATTTTTATTACATTCTTTTCATTACATTTTACAGACAGAGGATAATTAATGTTTAGTGTCTTGGAAATTTTGGAAAAAAAAACATGAAAACATAAAAAATTCTTCTAATCCACTTTTAAGGATTCATCATAAGTTCATCCTTTGTAAACATACTACATTGCATAACCTGGAGACATACATCAAAGGAAAGGTGAGCAAAAGGCTCAGTATGGAAAAAAGGGAAACAATTGACATGTGATCTTGAGAAATATTAATAAGAACATGATGAAAATAATAAATGCATGAGAAATGGATGAATCGACATATCATGAAAAAAACATGAATCATTACATGAATATGTCTCTATAACATTTTGTTTATACATTCATGAACATATCACTAAGGTTCACCCCCAAGGTGTCATAAAAACTATACCATGGTTATTCACCAAGGTATCGTGAAACTTTTCATCTCTAGAGATTAATTATTTACACAATGAATTGAAACGATATCAGGGCACACCATTAATATGTATTTATATTCATGTGATTCACATAGATCATAATAAACACTTTTATATATAACCCATAGGGAATAGAAGAAATGGGTTTCATTTCAAAATTGTGATGTTTTAAAATTTCTTAAAAATAAGAACATTATGTAATTTCTAACCCATGGAAAGGGTGTGAGAGTTATATTTATGTAAATTCAAGAAACAATTATATAAATTTAATTTACTGATCAATACCCCTAGGAATGAAAATATATTTGGATATTCATATAAATAAAACAAGATAATTCTTGAGAAAAAGAGAGAGAGGTTTTGAGACGAAACTTCTACAGCATAATGGCTATACAAAATGGCTTTAGAAAACATTAAAAAGATAGGGGAAAAGGTTTAAACAATCATAAATAATATATAATACAGTATGGGTACATAATAAGATCATTTCATGGATTTTCAAATGACATACCACATGAAAAGGAAACATGAAATAAAAGAGAAGATGTGATTTTTTATGAAAAATTCCGCAGCCTAACGACGTCACTTAAAAATTCCAAAAATCAACTGATGTGAGAGTAAAAGGGTATATAATAATTTGTACATGAAATAGAAAGTGTTAAATAAATATAATAACAACCCACCAAATAATAAAACGAAACTATATGACATTACATAATGGAAGTCATGTCTTAAAAGAAGAGGGTGAAAGGTTCCCTTACCTTGAAGAGTGGCTTCGAAAGCACGATGGTTGGGACATTGGTGGATTGAGGGAACCTTGGGAGGACTCCATGGGAGGTGAAGATACCAGATCTTCTTTTATTATGATTTTTAAATTAATGGAATGAGGGAATGGCTTCGTATTTATAGAAAAAGTGAGGGAATATTTAATTAATTTTCAAAGGACACCTCATCGGTGGTATTTTAAAAACCATGGGATTTCCCATGGTATTTGACCATGATATTGGCCACATGGGACATCTCATGGCATATATTACTATTCTTAATCCAACTAGAATTATTACATCATTAATCATGTCATTAAACACCAGAAACTCAAAACTGTATTTTTGCTATTCATTGAAAATTCAAATATTTCAGAAAAATCCAAAAAATTCATCATATCCTAATATCGATGATCTGAATTCAAAAATAGACTCCATTTTATGAAAATAATTATCTAAATATTTTTAATTTAATATTTAAATAAAATAATTATTTATTCAAAAAAACTCTAAAACTATAGCTTTTTTTGTAACACCTTGAAAAAGTAATCAAGGTACCATAAAATTCTTGTATAACCATAAGATAATAAAGTAAAAATTTATGATTACATTTTTTGAAAATACATCTCCATTTTAAATTATTAAATTATTTATAAAATTGTAATTAAAATATTTATGACATACAATAATACCAAAACTTATACTATGATCATTTCTTCAATTTTAAAATGTCTACATTGTATTTATACATTCATGGGTCAAGTTTCTATTATTTTTCCAATTTATTATTCATTACTATTCATAAGGGTATGTTACTATTCATACTTTACTATTCACTAAAAATCAAGTTGATCTTATTAGACTATAGATTTATTACTGATCACAATTTTTGAAAATAATTTCAAATTATTAATTATTTAAAGTTTCCAAAAATATTTTAAAATCCCTTTTTTCCAAAATTAATTAGTAATATGGAACTATAATTTCATCCTACATTTATCCGGATATTTTAAAATCACAAATTTTACCATAATAAAATAAAAATTTTATTTATACCAAGGGATTAGAAAGAGTAACTAAGGCCTCATTAAATAGCCCCTTATAAAACCTTTATGGGATCAAAGTGTAATGTTTTATATGGTGATAGAATCTTGGGGCGGCTCGGACAACATTGATTGATTGGTGATTTCTATCAGCTTGAACTTCTCTCTTAGGTGATTTCGATCAAGCTTCACAGGTTGAAGATTGGCTTTGGCTTGGTCCAAATAAAAGCGCAGAGAAGCAACCTCCTTCCCAAGCTCCAACAGATGGGCTTCATACGGCCCGAGTCTACTGGTTGAGGCCATTAACTCCTCTTTCATTATTAAATAACCAAGATCACTTGTATTTTTAAATAATAATCGTAACGTTAAGATTTTAGATTCCAATGACCATATAATAGTCGAATCTCAATGATATCATTTTAATTATACTCAATTCATTACTTTAAAGATATATTATTTTTGAGTATTAAATTACACACAAAATTTAGGAAACAAATATTATTCAAAAGTTTGGGTCGTTACATTCTTCCCCCCTTAATAAATTCCATCCTCAAAATTTTAACTTGTACCCTCAGAAAAGAATAGGTGTGGGAACTTCTGCCTCATATACTCCTTTGGTTCCCACATGGATTCTTCGCATTTGTGGTTCCGTCAAAACACCTTGACAAGGTTGGTAGTCTTGTTGCGTAGAACCTTGTCTATATGATCCAAGATCTCCACCGACTACTCCTCTTAAGAGAGGTCATGTTCCACTTGTACAACCTCTGGGTTTAGTACATTTGAAGGGTCATGTATGTACTTTCTCAAAAGGGATACGTGGAAAACATCATGAACTTGTGATAAATTTAGTGGAAGTGCAAGCCGATTGGACACTTCTCCTACACGATCAAGGATTTAATAGGGGCCAATGTACCTAGGGATGAGATTCCTTTTCTTCCCAAACCTCATGACTCTCTTCCCAGGTTAAATCTAAAGAAATAATTTTTCACCAACATCAAACTCCAAGTCCCTTGGACAGTAGTCGACATATCTCTTTTGACAACTCTGAGCTGCCTTAATGTGTTGTTGGATGGAATGGACTTTATATGTCATCTATCGCACATGACCAGGCCTAATAATCTTTCTCTCACCATCTTTATCACAACAAGTAGGAGTTCTACATCGTTTCCCATATAGAGTTTCATAGGGTTCCATTTGAATGCTCGAGTGGAAGCTATTATTGTAAGAGAACTCAACTAAAGGTAAATGTTGATCCCATAAACCTATAAATTCCATTGAGCATTTTCTCAGCATGTCCTTGAGTGTTTTAATATTCCTTTCATATTTTCCATTATTGTGGGGGTGATAGGTCGTACTAAAATTCAATTCGGTTCTCAGATCATGTTGAAGACTTCTCTAAAATTTTGATGTGAAGCTTGGACCATGATCAAATATGATAGAAATTGGAACTCCATTTAGCCTTACCACTTCCTTCAAGAAAATCCTGGAATGTTGATCAAGATAGAAATCTTCCCGAATTGATATAAAATGGGAATTCTGGGTGAGACGGTCCACAATAACCCATATCACATTGTTTCCTTTAGAAGTTATCAAGAGACTAGTGATGAAGTCCATACTAATATTGTCCCACTTCCATGGTGGTATGGGTAGTGGTTGCAATACCCCTTTAGTAAGTTTTTAATCTTCCTTCACATGCTGACATTCCAGACACCTTGAAGTGTAGGCAGCAATCTCCCTTTTCATATTATCCCACCAATAATGATCATGAAGGTCCCTATACATTTTTGTGATTTTAGGATGTATAGAGAAAGTAGAGCTATGAGATTTATCCATCATATCCTTTATTTTTATAAAATATGGAACACATATCATTGAATGAATTTTCAGTACACATTCTTGATCAATATTGATCTCAGTGAACTTTCCATCCATCACAGCCTCAAACTTCTTTTGTAACAAAGGATCTTCTTTCTAAGCTTTCTTAATATTATCTAGTAATGATGATTGAGAAATCCTTTGATTAAGGGTTGATGATGTCCCTTCCCTTATAATTCCCATGTCTAGCTTCAGTATGTAATTGAAAAATTATCTCTTTGAACCTTCATCCTAGAAAGAAAAACTGGGTCATTCTTGCTTAATGCATCAACAAATTTGTTTGCTCTTCCGGGATGATAATGAATTGAACAATCATAGTCTTTGAGAAGTTCCAAACATATCCTCTGCCTCATGTTCAATTCATTTTGTGTGAAAATATACTTCAAACTTTGATAGTATTTGTATGTATCACATTTCTCCCAATAAATATTGTTCCTCTATATCTTCAGAGAAAAAAATGACCGCAACCAGCTCCAAATCATGCATAGGATAGTCATGAGTATTCAAAAATAGAGATGAATAAGCAATGACTTTTTCATTTTGTAAGAGGATTAACCCAATCCCTTTTAGATATGCATTGCTAAAAATAATGAATCTTTATCCACTTAAGGGAAAAGTAAACATGGGTGTAGTAACAAATCTATTCTTCATCTCTTGGAAACATTTCCCAAACTCCTTTGTCTAGAAGAAATTGACCCCTTTTCGAGTTAACATGGTTAATGGATTATAAAGTCATGAAACGTTTTTCAAAAACCTCTTATAATATCCTACCAATCCAAGGAAACTATGAATATCAATCATTATTATAGGTTGAGTCCACTCTTATACATCTTTTGTCTTTGCAGGGTCAACTGCGATTCCATCATTGGTTACAATGTTCCCCAAGAATGAATCTTTTTGTAACTAGAATTCACATTTGATGAACCTTCCAAAAGGCTTCTAATTCTGTAGAGTTTTCAAAATAACCCTTAGATGATTCTCCTAATCTTCACGAATTTTGGAATATATCAGAATATCATCAATAATAACTACCACAAAGTTATCAAAGTATTCCTTAAAGACTCTATTCATCAAATACATATAAATAGAAGGTGTATTAGTCATAATTAAGGGAATAACAACTAACTCATAATGCCCATATCTTGATCGGAAATAATTTTCAGTAATATCTTCTCTCTTCACCCCCAATTTCTAAAAAGCATATCGAAGATCAATCTTAGAGAATAATTGAGCCCCATGAAGGTGGTCAAATAAGTCATCAATTATTGGAAGAGGATATTTGTTCTTTATTGTGATCATATTAAGTTCTCTATATACAATGTATATCCGCATTGATCCATCCTTCTTCTTCACTAAGAGAACTGGTGCTCCCCAAGAAGACACACTCTGTCAGATAAACCCCTTCTCAAAAAGATCTAGGAGTTGTTTCTTTAATTCCTCCAGCTCCACTTTTTATATCTTATATGGGATCTTTGATATCAGATGAGATATAAGAATGAGTTCAATGGAGAATTCCACCCCTCTTTCTGGTAGAGGTATGGGTAAATCCTGAGGAAATACATCAACATATTACTAGATGATGGGGGAATTTTCTATCCTTAAACTCTCATTTCATTCATATTCATCACTGATCAACTCCATAAAGAAGGATATACGAGGTTCTTCTAGAAAATGATCAGGTTGAGGTATCTATCCTTAGAAGATAACTATATGTTTTCTATTCAAGACTACTAAGATTTCCTTGATTATGACATTGATCATAGAATTATACTTTGAGAGCCAGTCTATCCATAGTATATTGTCAAATTGCATCATGGGAAGGACTACTAGATTTGCGATAATATTGTGCTCTATAAATTAAATATTATAGTTACTATACACTGACGATTCTTTGATAGTCCCAACAGGAGACTTTACTGATAACTCTACTTTAGGAAAATCAGGGGTTGATTCTTAATTCATTGAAATCTTAGAGGAAATAAAGGAATGTGTAGGACCAGAATCAAACAAAGTAATTGCTATCATTGAGATAAATACAAGGGTACCTGCCACTACATCATTTACTGCTTCAACTTTAGCTATAGTGACTGAAACATTATGACCTTGTTCCCTTGGCCGTTGTTGAAGCTGATGGTGATTCACCTCCACTGCCCTCAGATTTGGATAGTGATTGGAAAAGTGCCCAAATTTTCTAGACTTATAGCATTGGACATCTGGTATGGCATGAACCATATTTCTCTTATCGTTATTGTTTGCAAGTTGAGGCTTCAAGTCACTACGAAAAATCGTCACAATATGTCTATCTCTTCAAACTTATAGCATTTCCGGCTCCCAACTAGGCAGTTCCCGGAATGCTTCTTACCATAGTTGTTACACATGGGGCGTTTCACTTGCTTTCCACCTATTCCCTGATCATAGGTCCTCCCCAATATGGGCTCCATCGATCATTTATTTTCATTGGATTTAAGATACCACTGTGTCTCACCAAACTACAGTTCGATATTCATTGCACTTTGCATGATCTCTTCATAGCTATCATAGTCTCGGTTGGCTAGATTCTTCCATAGATGAGGTATCAGTCCACCAAAGAATCTACCATACTTACCATTTGGATCCATGATGAAGATATAGCTGTAACGTGAACTCCTAGTGATTTTCATCTCATAGATTACCACAGATTCATTCTCCTTCTGCTTCAGCTCGAGAAACTCCTTCTCCATTCTTGTTCTCAGGGAACTAGGGAAATACTTACTAAAGAAGATCTTTCTGAACTCTTACCACTCCATATAATCAACCTTCACTCTTTGCCTAATTCTTTTAATTAGTTCCCAACAGTAATTAGCTTCTCCCTCTAAGTGATAGACAGCTAGGTTGACCTACATTTACTCTGAACAACAGAGCACAGAAAAGATCTTCTCTATAGAGATGATCCACTTTTCAACAATCAATGGGTCAGTTGATACACTGAAGGTTGGTAGACATTGATTCATAAAAGACACAACAGAGTGTTGTTCCCTTCATGGTGAGATTGGTCTGTCATCTTGATTCAAGTTATCTCCCTTAACATGAGTTAGTTGGTTTGTCATTCACATTAAAGTTTCCATTCCGGCATCCATCGGAGGGCCGTCAGCGCATGGTCCATTGTGATCACAATTTGTATGGTTCCACCTGTTGCCCAACATTTTCTAAAATAATAAATCCTTAGTGAGAAAATTATTTCATATACGAATATTTTAACTATAATGTATTTTATGTATTAAAACTTCTTTCATAAAAAAGTAACATTTCCTTATAATTCCTTCAGAATGATTCATAAAAAGCTTGTGATTAACCAAACATATCCCCCGAGAGAGTCATAACCAAGAGTGCAGTAAGGATAGTTTTTGTGCACCAGTTCATTTTTGAGTCTAGCTCAAAGCGGTGTTTTTTGGTTTTACCCCTATGTATATTTGTGCTAGAGTCGTCTCTAACTACTCATATCCAGACAAGTATGTATTTTCTTGATACACCACTTACTCAATACTTACCAAAATACCAGGAAATTTTACTTTATTAAAACTTTTATATAGGGTTTTTCCTAATGTTTTCATAGCCTAATTTCCATAAATAACTAAACTATCCTTTGATACCAACTATGGCATCCCGCCTTTTTATCACAAGACATTTTATTACATTTTACAAATAGTGGATCTTTAAAGTATAGTGTCTTGGAAATGAGGAAAAAATATACATGGAAACATAATAAATTCTTCTAATCCACTTGTAATGATTCATCATAGGTTCATCCTAAGTAAAATAACTGCATCTCATAACCTGGTGACATACATTAAAGGAAATGGTGAGCATAAGTCTCATTAAGGAAAACATGTGAAACATTTTACATGTGATCTTGAGAAATATTAAAAAGAAGATGATAAAAATCATAATGGAATAAGGAATGGAATAATAGGAATAAAATGAAAAAAACATGAATCATAACTTTAATATGTGGCTAGAATATTTCATTTATAGATTCATGAACATATCAACAAGGTTTATCCACAAGGTGTTATAAAAACATGACCAAGGTTATTCAACAAGGAATCGTGAAACTTGTCATCACTAGAGATTAATTCAATACCCAATGCATTAGAGAACTATCTGGTAGAACCCTTAATATGTATTTATTTTCATGTGATAAACATAGATCATATTAAATCCATCCATAAATAACACATAGTGAATAATAGAAATGGGTTACATTTCAAAATCATGACGTTTTAAAAGTTCTTAAAAATAAGAACATTATGTCATTTATAACCCTTGGAAAGGGAGCGAGAGTTATATGTATGTCAATTATAGAATCATTTAGATCAATTTTATGTATTTATGAATACTTCTAGTAATGAAAATAGTTTTGGGTATTCACATAAATGAAACAAAATATTTCTTGAGAAAAATAGAGAAGGTTTTGAGATGAAAATTCTGCAGCATAATGGCTATACAACATGGTTTTAGAAAACATTGAAAAGAGAGGAGACAAGGGTAAACCAATCAAAAATAATTCATAATAATGTATGACTATAGAATAAGATCATTTCATGTATATTTGAATGTCATACCACATGAAAGGGAAACATGAAAGAAAAGAGAAGACGTGATTTCATTTAAGAAATATTCGGCAGCCTAACGATGTCACTTAAAAATTCATAAAATCAACTGATGGGAGAGGAAAAGGTTCTCTCATCATTTGGAGGTAAAATGGACAGTATTTAAGATATTGAAGAATAATACCACACCTAATAAAATGGAATTATGAGACATAACATAAAGGAAGTCATTACTTAAAAGAAGAGGGTAAAAGGATCCCTTACTTTGACGAGTGGCTTCGAAAGCTCAAACGATGGAAACTTGGGGGGCTTGAGGGAAGATTTGGAGGACTACTTGGGAGTTTAAGAGACCAAATCTTCGTTGAGGAGTATTTTCGAATTAAATGAATGAGGGAATGGATTGGTATTTATATCAAAAGTGAGGGAATATTTAATTAATATCCAATGGACACCTCATCGGTGGTATTTGAAAAACCATGGGCTTTCCCATGGTATTGGCCACTTAGGAAACCTCATAAAATTTCTTAATATTTATAATTCTACCTGAATTATTATATCATTATTACATCATTAATGATTTCATTATACACCCGAAACTCAGAACTTTATTTTTATTATTCACTGAAAATTCAACTATTTCAGAAAAATCCCACAAATTCACCCTAAACTAATATCATTGATCTGAATTCATAAATGAAATCCATTTAATGAAAATAATTTATTAAATATTTTTAATTTAATTTTCAAATAAAATAATTATTTATTCAAAAAAATAACTCTAAAATTATAACTTCTCATGTAACACCTTGAAAAAGTAATCATGATCCCATAAAATTATCGTATAACCATAAGACAATAAAATAACAATTATTGACTAAATTTTATGAAAATAAATTTCCATTTAAAATTATTAAAGTAATTATAAAACAGGAAATAAAATATTTATGACATACAAAAATACCAAAACATATACTATGATCATTTTTTAATTTTTTAGATTTCTAAATTGTATTTATACATTTGTGGGTGATGTTTCTATTTTTTGTCGATTCACTATTAATTACTATTCATTACCATTCATAACACTTTATAAGTGTATGTTACTTTTAATACATTACTATTCACTAAAAATTAAGTTGATCTTTTTAGACTCTAAATTTCATAGTGATCACAACTGTAGAAGACCATTTTATGAAAATCATTTTACAATATTAATTATTTAAAGTTTACATAAATATTTTAAAATACCATTTTTTCTAAAATTAATTAGTAATATGGAACTATAAATTCATCATACATTTATCACGATATTTAAAAATAACAAATTTTATCATAATAAGAATAAAAAATTTATTTAAACCAAAGGGTTACATAAATTAACTAAGGCCTTGTTAGATAGCCCCATATAACACCAGAATAGGACCTAAGTCTAAGGTTTCCCATGGTGATAGAATCTTGGGGTGGCTTGGACGACATTGGCCGAGTGGTGATTTCTATCAGCATAAACTTCTCCCATAGGTGATTCCGTTCAAGCTTCACTTGTTGAAGTTTGGATTGGGCGTGGTCTAGTGAAAATCACAGAGATGCAACCTCTTTCCCAAACTCTAACAGAAGGGCTTCATACGACTCAAGTCTACTCGATGAGTCCACTAATTCCTCTTTCTATACTAGTTTACCAAGATCACTTGTATTTATAAACAATAATCGTCACATTAATAGTTTAGTTTCCAATGGTCATTTAAAATTCGAAACTCAATGGTATCATTTTAATTATACTCACTTAATTACTTTAAGGATATAGTTTTGATGATTATTAAATAACACACAAAATTTAGGCAACAAATATTATTCAAAAGTTCGGGTTGTTACATTAATGAATTTCTATTTTTTTATTATCTAAAAATATTTACAATCATACAAGGATTGCATCCATTTGCTGTACTCTAGTAGTTTTACTTCCCACCAAGGAATGTTATCTATTTCTTGTATGATAGGAGTTTTATAAAAAGATTTTAAATAATTTTCCCATCATTTTTTCAATTTTATAACATAATAATTTACTAAAATTTCCTAATATGGTTCTCAGACACCCGTTTTGATTTTCACATTCAATATGTAAAACATCTGCCTTATTTTCTTTATCTACTCATTATTTAATATATTTGATTTATTTTGGAATTTAATTTTCATATATTTCATGCATGAGTTGCCACATTATTTACAATCACATAAATGGACCTCCTTCATGATAGGATCAAAATGAAAGTTGCATAAAAAAATTATTTCGATGATTATATTATATCATCAATACATTTGTCCTAGTCACAAGAGGTTTTATAGACACCCAACACTTTCTATTTCTCATTAAGATTCATTCCATGTTTAGTTCATATTAATATATTTACTTTGGTATGTTTTACCACATAAGGGATTATGAAACTCAATTACTACATATATAAGTCATTTTAACTTGAAAATTTCCTAAAACATTGAAGGATGAAAATACAGAGTATACAAATCATGTTCATCCAATCTAGTTGTAGTTTATTATGTAATATTTTTTTAGAAAATGTTTTTTAGGTCCCCTAGTGATAGTTGTCAATAAATATTTTTTTTAAAATAAAATAATTGAAATCATGTGGATACTATCATTGAGGATTGAGAATACTCACCCTAATATGTTGGCTTGAATATTTATAAATATTATCTTAATTAAAACATAATTTTATGTTTATAAAACCATAAATATATTTTCATATGATTTTATATAGTTAATTTAACAATTTTAATGTTACTATTTTATTAATCTTCTTTATTAAAACATTAAATGTAACTCTTTTAGAGAAATAATTGGAATTAGGAAGATAATTTCCAAATATATCTCAAATATTCCTAGTGGGGGAATAGAATTCCAATGGCATATATAAATTTAAGGTCACACTATTTCCAAACATGGACCCTACTTCTTCATGTTTGGGAGTGATGGAAGAAAGTTGTTGGTAGCAACAAAACTGCAATGGTGGAGTGAGGAGCAGTGAAAGTGTCATTGACAGAGCAATTAAGACTATTCTCTGACCAATGTATCTTCAATGCATCTTTTATATACATCCATCCATAAAATATCACACTATTTTTAATTCTAAATCAACATGTACATGATTATAAAATTGAAAATAATGATTTAAAAAACATTAAATTTTGTTTTCCTTATTTTATTTCCTTTCAAATTTCCTTTAGTGTAGCTTGTTTGATACACTTTCAATATGTTTTTTTAAAATAAGCTTAATAAATAAAAAACAGAAAAAATCCATTTTTGTAATATAATTCAATTCGATGTGGTTATATTTTTTTTTCAACTACACATTACATGTCATAGTTTGTACAGATATTAAAAAATTATTTTGGTAGTGGAAACTTTTATTATAATGTGTGTTTTTTGGATGGAAAGGTATAAAAGCAAATATAATTATTCGACAGAAAAAATTATTTAGTTCTACCTTTTCTTTAGCTTCATTGAAATTTCTTTTAAAAATGATAAATATTTTTTCCTCCCTATTTGATATGCAGATATAATATAATAAAAATTTAGGTAGATATGTATGCATAATTCCCTCAATGTAGACTCCTTCATACTATTAGAGACCAACCATAATGTTAAAATTTTATACGTTATATTATAGATTATTAATTCAGTGTTCCACTATCCCATGTCACTCATAGAAATGTGAACAAGTATAATTTTCATAATTAAAGAAAATATTTATTGAACTACCCTAGGGTTAAATAAAACTTGAGAGTAAGTGGGTTTATAAAAATAAGCAATATATTTATAGAAAAAAGACATAAAGAACACATTTTTTCATGAAGGGGTTTCAAAAGAAGAAAGGAGTTCATTTATCTAAAATCTTCTCATGAGAAGTTAAGAATTCTACAACAAGAATAGTGTTACATATTATTTCATCAAAATATTTATATCTTGAGTTTATGGTTTTCAAGACTACATTTCTTCATTTTGATTTGGAGTATGAGATTCACATGGAACAACCAATATCTTTAATGAATGTTATACATCATAATGTGGTATGTAAACTGAAAAAATATTATATGGGATGAAGTATGCATCGTGAATGTGGAATCCAAAATTTTATTTATTCATCTCAGAGGAAGAATTAATTATGTGTAATGCACATCACAATTGTTCTAAAAAGAAATAGGACGATTGGAATTTATTCATAATGAACTTTAATGTTGATGAAATATTTATTAATGGATCATATGATATAAAATTAAAAATTTGACGATTTAATTTTCAAGAATATTTGTGATGAATGATCTCAAACAAGTAAGGATGATTTTGTGGATTATGTAATAGAGATATAGGAAAACCAAGACCCTCATTGTATATAAAAAATATTATGTTAAGAAGAGCATGGAATGGTTTGGGATGAATAGAGGTAATCAAGTCCCATACTCCATTACTACCAACATAACGTATTATTGATCTTGGGAACTAGCAACTATGGTTGAGACCTATATGGAAAAGAACTATATTCATCAATGGTATGATGTTTTATGTGTGAAATGGCTCTCATATGGATTTAAAATTCCCTTTTAGAGGTATTTGTGGGATGATATATGGAAAATATCGGGAAGCATCAATGAGAGGCTCTAAGAAGTATTCTTCATTATTTGAAAGGCTCAGAAGATCATGGTTTTTTCTTTGTGGACGAAGATACATTAAAAGGATATGGGGACCTAGAATTACTTGGAGATTCAGATACATTAAATATTTTAATGGGTTTCATGATAACATAAAGAGGAACCAAAGTTATTTTATCTCACTGCATTAGAAGATCATTACATTGAGTACAACTGATGTTGTGTATATAGTCATAATTGAAGATGAAAAATAAATTGTATGGTTGAAAATATTTCTATAAGATCATTGAATTTTTCTGGAAAGGTTATTACATTACTATGAAATCCAATGTTTCATTCATGTTTCTAAAAATATGGTGTTTTCGGATAAGACCAATCAATTAAATCTAATGTTCCACTTGATTATGAATCTTACAGAGGAAAAGAAGTTATAACTATAGAAGAGAAAAGAAATAGAACATAATATTAAGTGGTTTTTTCAAATCAAGGAACAAATTGATGTAATGAATAGATAAAAAACATTTTTTAGTGAAGGAGATTCAATATAAGGAGGGATTTGATTTCTTAGAAATACTCTCACTTGTCATTAAAAATCACACCAATAGAACAGTGCTATGTATAGTTACACTAAAAGATATATAACTAGAGTAGATGGTTGTTAAGATTGGGTTCCTTTATAATAATTTTAAGGAGGATATTTAGATGAAATAATCAATAGTAGTAATAAAAGGTGGGAATCCAAATTTGGAATGTATATTGGAAACTAATTCAAGGATATATAATTATTTGACATAAAAATGATTTAGTGCTACCTGTATTTTGTATAACTCCATTATCTTTGGAAATTGAAAATCATTTATTTCCTCCTTATTTTATATGCAAATGAAATATTATCAAAATTTATATAGATATGTATGTACAATTTCCTAAATGTTGGATCTTTCCAACTGTGTGTTCCCCAACTCTATCTATCAATTTCCTTATTTACACTCTACATTTAATATTCAGTGGTCCAATTCCCCATTTAAAACAGGGAAACGTGAAGAAGTTTAATTTTTAAAATTCAAAAGAATAAACATTTATTGATTTTTCATCACCATTTTTACTTTTCATTATGTATATTTACAAGATGTAATGATATTTAATATTTTGTATACATTTAACTCCTTATCCATGGATACATTAATTTTATATGTTTAAAATCCTATTTAATGGTACACTATTTAATTTCATATCATTTTTAGTTCAATTTTTTCCCTTTATGGGTTTTATTTAGAGACTGATATTAAAAATTAATGGTGACGTAATTTATTCTGAAATGATAAAGAATATTACGTCATAATATTTTTTTTACTAAAAAATGTGTGTCTGTAAAAAACAATGGGAGTATCCAATGTTATATTTATTGTTTTAATAAATGGGTTGGGGGCCACCAATGATGATTTAAAAATGATTATTTTTAAAAATTAAATTAAATTAAAGATATTGTGATAGTCCTAGACAAGTGAAAATACCCGCCCTTATACGACCCCTTATTGATGGTCGGAAGCATTATCAATAATGTTAGTAAAATTACAAAAACGATTTTTTTGAACTATAAATACAAGTTGATTTTATTTTATACAATTAATTTATCTATATTATTATTATTATTATTAGACTAATCTTTTTGTAAAAAAATTTAAAGTTAAAATTTTAAAAAGAATCTTTCAAATTCCAATGGAAAATTTCAAATTTAAGTAAAACGAATCACAAATGGGGGATGTGGTTCCATATGGCTATATAATTAAAAGGGTAAACCATGGCTGAATATGAACAACAATGCTTTATGTTAGGGAGATATAGAAGAAATTTATTTGTAGCATCAAAGATTCAACATTGGAGAGAGTCATGGTGGTAGGGCTTTCCCTGGACCCATCAAGAGGAGGAATATAGAGATAAAGAAGATATCTAGAACCCCCCCAATTCTAGGTCACCTTATGTAAGCACAGTATAGGCCACTTCAAGAAATCCAAGGATCTGTCCTGCTTCAGTGGCCCAAGGATCACTATCGTCATCTTATCTCCTACTTCCAAAAATCTATTCATTAATGGATGTCCAACATTTTTCGATTCCATCATATAAAACTTCTTCATTACCTATAATGATGAATCCTTTTATCCATAATAGTAAGAGGTTTATTGGGTGGATCTTATGATGATATCATTGGTTTGAATACCATGATCTATTAGGATTAAGTGTTTCAAAGGAGAATATGAAAAACCTAGCTTAATGTACATAGATATTAAATATTTTTAGATGAATATTAATTTCATTACACAAACGCATTCCTGAGAACCATAATAGTTTAGTACCTTTCAAAATATATATTGGATGATTATAATATTTTGAAAGATATTAAATGTCTACCATAAATATATTCCAAATTAGTACTACTAATTAAATCATTTCTTTATAACCAGGGGAAGAGAAACATAATAAAGTGTGAGTTAAAATTATTAATAAAGGTAAAAAAAGGACATATCTATATTATCATAATCATGGTACATAATAATGTAAGAAAAACATTTTAAAATTATATACATCATATCAATGATCATGGTGTCATGTCATAGCATAAGTCATAGAAGATCTTAAAAAACATATTTCATGAGATCATAACCTAATACAAAAATTTTTGGAATACAAATAAGCATAGAACATAATTTCCATATTATTCAAGTCCCATTTCTAGGAACGTCATATTGGACCAAGTCCTTTATAGAATTGATTGCACTCTTAATTCCATCTCTGTGTTACTAAACTGGGTTTTCATCTAGTTACATCAATGAATTATTAAATTGAGATCTTTTCCCATTATAGTCCTATCTAACACATGAGATATAAATCTTTACCCAATGAATTAGGGGGAGATATAGGTCCCACCAATCAAAAAATGAAAACCATACATATATATGAAAAAAGAATATAAATCATTCATCATATAAGAGCCCATAGAATGGAATGGAATTTATTAATATAATTCCATAATAATGTAGCCCTTATAAGGAAATGGGTTTGATAAATAAAATTCCCTCATAAAAATAAAATAACAATGTAAATAATTTTACCTTATATGGATAAAATTTTGAGAGACCACTTGAAAATAATTTTTACCAAAGTATCATTTTAGTTTGGAAACATTTGTTTATCATAATAGAACAAAAAAAATTAAAAGATAACAATTTCATTGAAAATAACCAAGTAATATTAAAAAGTTTTCTTCAAGGTATTGGGGCATCATGAAATAATAAAAATAATTTCACACTGTATAATTTACAATAAAACATTCTCCCCAAACATTTTCGAAAAATCCGCAAATTACTTCATTAGGAATATGTAAAACAATGCCATTAATACCGTTTAGTAAAAATTAATAGATGGGTAAAAATGAATTTAATATTTTTTGGGTAATAAAAAAATATAAAATAATTTACTGAATCATGTATATGGATGATAAATTTTATCATGTAAATAGTTATGCATAAACAATCTTGAAAAAATAAAGAGCTTGTGAAATTAACGCTTAGCTTAAGTTTGATTTACTTAATATGTGTCATAAAAACTTATATAATGGATTAAATAATGTTTTTAAAGTATTAAATAATCATATTCATAATTATGATATCATATACGATCATATTATCACCAATTTTTTAATTATATTTCATTATTACTCTTCTTTTGTGTGTTAATTGCTCCATTTTCTTATGCATGTTTTGTCGTATAAGTCCTAATTATTATTCATATGATATAGTTCCATCATTTAAATAATTATATTAAAGTAATATATTCATCATATTTATTCGTAACATGTATTTATATAATCATTCATGAATGGTGAATTTGGAAAACTAATCACATCATGCAATGTAGACGGTAGACTGTATGTACGCCCAAGCGATCTAATCATTCCCTTAATAGTAAAAATGTAAGGATGTGGATGGTATATGTTTTGTTATAGAATAAATATCATATTATAATATATATATATATATATATATATATATATTTTCCATCATTATACCCATCCATATAAAGCGGTGATGAAAAGCAGATTACACCACGGTATGGAGACGATAAGTCAAATGTATACAGACATGATACTTTCATTTTTTGAATGATGGATAAAAGGAATATGGTTATTCCATAGTATTAATAATATATCATATTATATATTGTACTTTTTTTACTATATGATAATGCAAAAAAAAAATTAAGTGTCAGTATAATAAGAAATAATCTAGAAATAGTTGGTAAAGGAGATTAACTCTTCTTCATAGACATTCTTCTAGATCTCCTCTTAGGGAAATCAGAGATGATATATTGAGAATACCAGAACCGATAGAATATTAATATAGTAGTATAGAAGGTAAATTAGTAGGTTATTGTCGAGCATGATGTTTAAAGTGATGCGAATAAGTGAGGGACGACCTTCCCTTTAGTAATTAGGTGAGGGACATGTTTGTAATTTATAAAAATATTAATTTATAATAAATTCTATATTAATCCAAATACTTCAAAAATTACTTGTATTCTATGATAAGATGATATCATTTTGTAATATTATCAACCAATATATTTTAAAAATGTTTCGGTACTGTTTTAATCCTTATCATTTTGATTAACCCTTACTTAACCAATTTTAAAATAAGGTAACAATGTTTTCAAAATTAAAAGGATGTAATTTTAAGTTATGTTATTTAAATTAGACCATACATGAACAACATATAATATTTTTTACCATAATATAATTATGTTGTATATTTAAATATGTTTTCTGATTTTCAAATAATTTAATTATATATTATTTTGATAAAATATCCATCGTGTCAATTTCGATATTATTTAAATCTTTAATTTTTAAAAATATCAAGATAAAATGTTAACATAGAATTTTATTTAATTATATCTGTAAATGGTCATGGTAATCTATAAAATTCAATTTATACTTTAATTATGTAAATTAAATTTATATTAATTATTTTGATAATATTTGATTTTATACTTACATAAAAATAATAATTACTACATTAGTGTTGTGTAATTATATAATATGATTTTTTTTCACTAAAGAAAAAAAATTACTAGAATCAATGTATATATTTTATATTTCATAATAATATTTATTGTCATATATATATATATTATTTATCTCAATATTATAAATTATATATTATTTAAAACATCAATGTGAAAACTTTAAATTTTTCTTAAATAAGCTATTATAAATATCATATTGTAATCCAAGTTGATAAAAAAGTAGAAAATAGATTTATATCATGAAGAAATATTTATCAATTTAATAATTGAAATTTATATTCGTTCAGAACATCAATTTTTCCCCATGTGGACACATAAGAGATATTAATGACAAAGAAAATGACATTATGGGTCTTATTTTAATTTAAATATTATACATGTCATTATCATGTACAAATGTACATTAAATTACAAAATTTATATCATTATGTGTTAATGGAATAATTTCAATCATCTTATAATTTTTTTTTATTTTGTAGCATCACTTTTTAGTCTTTATATTTTTATTTTTAACGAAAATTTCCTAATTTACCCTTTATCATTGTAACAAAATTTATCATGGTTACTATATTTAATGCCCAAAAAAATAAAAGGGTCAGAATTTCTAAATTTAGACATTATAAATGATAAATTAAACATCCATTATTCAAAATTATAACCCCAGATGTTTTGGAATTTAATTTAATATAAAGCCAGTATATTTCCATGAAAATGTGTTTTTCAAAAAACCACCATTTTAAAACATTAAATATTTATATAATAATTTAATGTAGAAAATAGTTTTCAAAAAATTATTATTTTATATTAAAAAATAAACTAACTAAAATGTAAAACTTTTCAAAAACATAGTTGACCTTGTAATTCTTTGAACATAAAATATAGTTTACAATAAATATCAATATTTTCACTATTCATCAATACATGAAACTTCCCAAACAATACCAAAAGGTCATCCACATTTTTTTTATATCGTCCATGATTATATAATGTTTATTTTTGATAAATATATTTATTAAAGCTATCAATAACATTATTTTTAACAAGTGCTTCATCAAAAGATGACAAAACTGCCTTTTTAGACTGTTACTTCTTTTATGCCTAAAATTGGATTTGTTCTTATATCATGTCTACAAAACACATAACATGAAGGTTAAAAATTTGATTGAATAATATATATATATATATATTTAATTAACATAATACATCATGAGTTATTTGTTTGTTTATAGGCATAAAACACACTTGCTCATAATTAAATAGTTTTTTAGAAAAACATTTTCATTATTTAAATAAAGTTTTACATTCATTTATAATTAATTGGTAAATTAATTATATATATATATATATTCAAAAAATAATTTCATAATTCATTTAATCATGTTCACACCCCCCATTCTAATGGAAATTTATAATTTAATTATCTAAATATTTACTATAATAAAATAATGTTTGATAGAAACTTATTACCGTATGTAATTAAATATAATCTTGTATTTTTTATAATGCAAGAGTGACTTGGTGTAGTGTGATATGAAAGATATTAAATAAATAATATTATTTAAAAACCTATTTCGAAAAATTTATCTGGGTGTTACATTCGTCCCCCCTTAAAATGAATTCCATCCTCTGAATTAATCAGGGTTATCAAAGGTCTAATACAAGAGTGTTTCTATCATATAAACCTTCATCGTAAAAATCATTACTAAAATGTACTTCTAAAAATAGAAAGTTAGAAAAATAACATTTAACCATAGTAACACATAATTAGGTTTCCACATAGGGTAACATACATGTAAGGTTAAAACATGGACATGGAAGAAAAATTTAACTATCATGTTTGGATGGAGAGTGATAGAGAACATGGTCTGAATAATGTGAACAGTCAAAAAGCCATAAATATTTGATGATTTAAGGGACCATTTGATTCATTTTAAAATAAGGTAATTGGATAACATTTTTGGCTTCAAGAACCTTTCCATAGAGTTGAAAAATTATTTATGATAAGAAGTACTTACATCATTTCATTAAAATTCATAAGCACAATATAATCATTTTTTCTGACATGATAAATTTTTAATTCATATATTATTCCAAGAAATGAAGTTAAATTTCTTATTCATGAACATTTACTAGATCATGAGATCCATAAATATAAAGATTCTTCATTGTATTTGTCTTTAATTCATATCAAAACATAAAATTTAACACAAGGTATCCAAAATTCATAAATCCTACTATGGGCAGATAATACTCTAATCTCTACAACCTCAAATTTCAATGTAAAAAATTTTATATATTGTTAAATTTATGATCCTTAAAAAATATTAAAATATAAAACATTTGAAATATGTTTATTATATTTCCAAAATATACGTATCATTCATCCCACAAACAACATGACGTATCTTTTCATTATCACACACAAAACATGTGAATACTTTTATCATAAATTCTATTGAAACTAGTTAATAACCTGAATTACCATAAAAACATAGTGAAAACATTCATTATTTAAAAAACTAACTCTTTACTCATACCATAAATCCAAAACATAAATAAGTTCCCTCCAAAGACCACATTTTCCTCAAATTACTAATAATTTTAAAAGTCATCAATACTACCCCATTTATTTTATCACAAACTAAACATCTCTTTATTTCATTATATTCACTTCATCATGAAAATATTAAGGGTTCACTTTCCCATAATTATGTGCTCTCCAAAAAATACCACCTTACCAATAAATCATGTTTCCATTCCATAAGCATTATTTAACATATCATTCTAAATCCTTAAGGAAACACTACACTTGACCAATCCTTATATGTTTCATTTTTCCATACAACCATATAAGTAATTAACCAACATTATTATTTATTTATAATACATAAAAACACAATCATTACACTACTTCATTTTCATGATCCCCATTGAAAATAATAATCACATTTGGTTTTCATTTTTATTTTGATTTAAGAGGTTCCTCATGTAATTCATCATAATTAACCCTTAGATTTCGGAACTATGTATCATAATGAAAATTTTCCTTTAACATGAAGAATTGAAGTGTGGGGATGCATTATATACAACCTTTTATCTATTTTTATAATTAGATATCATTTTTCTATCACTTCGGTAGTCAATTTCCTAATGGTCTTCATTACAACACAAAAAACATCCCCACATAACCTTATGATAATATCAACCATGCTTCATTCTACACAATAATGATAATGAAAATATCATCTTATTTTCACCATGTTTTTAAATTTTCCCTTGAATTATAATTTTATCTTCTCATCAAACCCATAAGATTTTTGGGTGACTATGATCTATATCTCAACATTGAGAGCACATCAAACCATTTTCTCATAGTTACTGAAGTTCCTTATGGATAATTTGTTTTGAAGACTTGGTTTAATCCCCATAAGAATCGATCAATATTACTCTCATGTGGAACGATAATTCTATAAGTGTACCTTGTATGTCTTGAAAATTTTCCTCATTCTTACAAACATATTCATCGTCCTTTTTCTTATGTTCAGGGAACTCCTTTTTCATCCTTTTATGAAAAATAAATGGTATGTACTTATTAAAAAACACATTTTTGAAATATTCCCAATACATTGAGTCAATTTCATTTTGTTGAATCATATTATTTATGATATTACACCATTGATCAACATAACTATGTAAATGATAGGAAAAAATAGAATTTATCATGTTATGAAAATTGGATGACCATAAATATCTTTTATGTAGTACTGATATATGGATTAGCCACTATTAGAACAGAAGACCCGCTAAAAGATGATGGAAACTGCCTCATGAAGGAATCAATAGAATTTTGTTCCCTCCTTTTACCATTTTGTATTCTATCATGACTCATATCTTGAGAAATTTTATATGAAGAGAAAAAAGATTTTTCATTCCCCCCAAAACATTTTATTTATCAATAGGAAATTCATTACATTTCCATTTGTATTCATCATTAACATGGTTCCATTAGGTTCCTGTCATTGACTAATACCAGAAACCATAGTGTGAGAAACACTAATCCTTGTTGTATAACCACAAAATCAAGGGAAATTACTTATAATATTTCATATTATGATACATTAGGTTTAATCATATGGTATTAATCACAATTTTGAAAACATTTGGATTTTAACATATATATAGACTTATTCATAGATACATTCCTAGAAATATAATTAGAAATATCTCTAGGGATATCAAAAACGTTTTCTTATCATAGTTTACAAAGTTAGACTAAAAATTTACACAGATACCAACTACAAAAACCCAAGATTAATGAACATGGATATTGCAGATTCTTGGGTGAATATTGTTTACATTACATTAACACATTCTGAAGGACTATAATCGTTTATTGCCTTTGGAAACATGAAAAAATTATTATAATTGTGTGAAATATATTCCATATTTATCATAAATATCATCTCCATTAGTACTGCTACTAAAAACATTTTTTATAACATATAGAAAAGAAATATAATAAAGGTTGAGATCAGATGCTCAGAAAGGGTAAACAAGGGAGATATCAATAATTTCATTATCATGGGACATAGGAGCTTAAGAAAAATAGTTAAAAATTATATCCTTCATATAAAAGATCATGATTTAATGTCATGGGACAAGTCATAGATATTCATAAATAACATATTTCATGGGATCATAACATAATAAATAAAAATATGTCATACACATAAGTGTTGAAGATAATTTCTTTATTTTTCATGGATCTTTTCCAAGACCATCATAGTGGAGAATGTTTATTAATGAATCAAGTTCACTCCTCGTTCCAACCCAATGTTAGTAAACAATATTTTATTCCTGTTCCAGCCCTATTTTACTAAAATGAGATCATTTCACATTCTATTCCTATCAATCTCATGAAAAATAAATCTTGACCTAATGAATTAGAGGGAGATATAGGTCCCAAAAATCACATAATGAAAACTATACATATGTGTTCCACCAGAACATTAATTATTCATCATATCAGAACCCATGAAATAAAATGGGTTTCATAAACATCATTTCATCAAAACATAACCCATAAAAAATAAATGGGTCTCATAAATAACATTCCATCATAAAAATAAATCAATCATGTAAATAATGTTATCATAGATGGATAATAATTTTGAGAGACCACTTGAAAATAATTTTTGATGAAAATATTCATTCATTTTTTACAATGTTTTCTTATATTATAAGGAAGCATAATTTTAAAAGATAACATTTTCATTGAGAATAAACCTTTTTTCTGGTAAAGGATTCTGAATTTCATTAAGGCATCCTAAAATCATAAAAATACATTCACACTATATAAGATAAAGTATAACTTTCACCTCATACTTTTTATAGAAATGTTATAAATTACCCCACTAGGAATATGATAAAAATATTACCTTCATACCATTTATAAAAAAATAATAAATGTGTAAAAATGAATGTAAATAATTTTATAATAATAGAAAAAATATTCTTGAAAACAATTTTATGAAACATGGACATGGATGATAAATGTTCCTTCGTAAATGCTTACATGTAAATAATCCTAGAAAATAATTAGATTGTGAAATTAAGCCTTTATATAAGTTTGATTTTCTTAAAACGTATTGTAAAATACTATATAATTTATTATATAATTTTATTAACATATTCAAGAACCATATTTATATTTTTGATATCTTATATAATCATATTATTGCTCATTTTTAATAATATTTCATTATTACTCTGCTTTCTGGTGTGAAATTTGTTTTCTTATGCATGTTGTGTCATATAAGTCCCAATTCCTATTCAGATGATATAGTTCCATCATTTATAGAATGATAACAAGGTAATATATATATATATATATATATATCATATTTATTCATTATATGTTCTTACATAATCATTCTTTAATGGTGAATGCGTAAAATGAATCGCTTCGTGTTGTGGAGACGGTAGTTGTACGTACGCACGAGCAATGGTATCAATCCATTAATAGTAAAAAGGAAAGGAAGTGGATGGTATATATTTTTTTTCTCAAATATATATCATTTTATAATCACTATATATATGTATATACTATATCCATCATTATACCCATCCAAAAAGAGGTGGTGATGAAAAATAGATTACACTATGATGTGGAGATGTTAAGCTGTATGTATGCACGTGTGGTACATTAATTTCTCATAGGATGGATAAAAGGTAGAATATTGTTGTTACATAATAAAAAAACCGTATTATTATATATTTGATTCTGTATTTATTACGTTATAATGCAAACAAACATGTAGAGGAAGTAAAACAAGAAATAATCAAGAAAGAGTCGATAAAAGTGATTAGTTATTCTTCAGTGATCACTCTTGAGATATCCTATTATAGAGACTAGAGTTGGTGTTTTTATAATAAAAACACATCTTAAATTTTACTAGGGAATTTTTTAATGTAAATGGTGATGTGATGGTCGATATTGAAGGATCAATGTGATGTTAATATGTTAGGGAGTAGGTTCCCTTCTATAATTGAGGTGAGGGACACGTTCATAATTTCTGAAAATATTAATTAATAATAAATTAAATATGAATATAAATAAATCATAACTTCCATAAATTAAAATATAATATTAGATAATTTTGTAATATCATCAAATAAGTGATTTTTTGAAAGATATGTAATTTTTTTTAAACCTTATCATTTTGATTAACCCATATTTAACTAATTTTAATTTTAACTCAGGTATCATATTTTTCAATATTAAAAGATTATAATTTTTACTTATGGTATTTCAATTGGACTATAAATGAAAAATTTATTACTGTTTATACCATTTATCATTATTTTAAATTTTTATTAATGATTTTTAATTTTTATATAATTTAATAAAACATTATTATGATAAAATATCAATAGTATCATTTTTTACACTATTTAATTATCAAATTTTTAAAAATAACAAGATTAAAATTTTACTTCAAAAAATATATTTTATTATATCTGTAAAAGTTATAGGTAATTTATAAAATTATTTTATATAATAATTATCTCAAATTATATTTATTTTAATATTTTTAAAATTATTTCATTGATATTTCCATTAATAAAATAATTAATACATTACTATCATGTAATTATTTAATATTATGTTTTACAAAAAATAAAAAAAACAATTAGTATGATTAATATATATCATTTATCTTTTAAAATAATATTTATAGTTGAATATATCTTTTGGGTATCCCCATATTAAAAATGATATATTATTTAAAACATCAATGTGACATCTTTAAATATTAATTAAAAAACATATTATAAATAAGATAATTTCATAAAATTGGCTGAAAACGTCAAAAATAAATTTACATCATGAAAATACATTTATTGAGTTAAAAATTCATATTGATATTCTTTCATAAAATTCATGTTTCTCCATGGGGACACATAATATATATTAAAGTCAAAGAAAATGACATTTCGGGTCTTTCTATGATTTAAATATTATATAAGTCATTATCATAAAAAAGTTCACATTACATGTCTTAATTTTGATTCTTAACTGTTAGGGGTCGAATTTAATTCATGAAATAATTTTGTTTAAAATTTTTAGGGTCATTTTATAGTCTTTATAATTTCATTTTAAACAAAAAATTACTAATTTTCCCTTTACCATGGTATACAAACTCACTATTGTGACTATTCATATTTCATAAAAATTAATAGGGACCTAATTAATAAATATGGACCTTAAGAATATAAATTTTATATCTATCTTTCAGAAATAAAAATACATAATTTTCAGAATTTAATTTAATATAAATCCGATAAATTCGCATGAAAAACTGTTTTTTGGAAAAATGCACTTTTAAAATATAAAATGTTTTTATAATAATTTCATGTAAAAAATCATTATAAAAAACATAATTGTTTTATTTTAAATAAAAATAAACTAATGAAAATTTAAAACTAATCCATGAAATAATTTGACCTTGTAAAGGCTTGAAAAGGAAATATGGTTTTCACTAAATATTAGTCTTTTAAGAATTCTTTTAAACCTGAAACTTATCAAAAAAATACTAAAAGTTCACTTAATAAAAATTTTGACATCCCACTTGAAAAAAATAATTATATTTCTTTTAAATAGAATCTATATGAGTTCCAAAAAACATTTTTAATAAATGCACCATTAAAAGGCTGTAAAACTTCTTTTTAGAAAATACTTATTTTATGTGTAAAATTGGAATTATTATTATATCATGTCTAGAAAACAAATAATATAGATGTTAAAAATAATACTGGATATTATATATATATATAATTTATATAATCCAATATGATTAATTTTTTTATTTATTGGTAAAAAATACACTTATTTACATTTAAATAGTATTTAAGAAAAACGTTTCCTTTTATATTTTTTTAAAAATTACATTCATTTATAATAAATTTTTCAAATAAATGTATACACATGCATGAAGAATAATTTTAGAATTTATTTATTTGTATTCTTACCCTCCATTTTTATAGTTTGGTAATAATTATATTATTTAAATAATTACAATATTAAAATGCTGTTTTATTGAAAATCATTATTGCATGTTATATAAGCTAATTTTGTGTTGCATGTAGTGAAATCATAAAATGGTGTAGCATGCTATGAAATATATTAGAAAATCATAATATTTAAAAATCTATTTAAAAAAAATGGGGTGTCATAGTGCAGCAAGAGGAAAATATGATTCTGGATCTGGAAACGAATTTACATTGTAAGTTCCCAATTTATGATTTAAATTCAGGCCGACCCTGTGAACCCTAAACAATATGGAAAATCACTCGTAAATATTTAAATCTAATATTTATGATGTAAAAATGAATATTATGATGTAAAATTGTGTTTTAATAGGTATTTAGTTCTATGAAATTGATTATTCTATGTTTGTGGAAATCGTAGAATTTATCCTGTAAATACAAAATTTCATTGTAAATTAGCCATGATTAGTATTTTAAAAAATATAGATGCTATGTTCTGAGAACACATGTTTCTCCTCAATCATAGAATCCCATCCACAGATTATGTTTTCAGGTTTCTCTATGATCCAAAAACTCTTTCCTTCGGATCACAGACATTTAGATATTATGATTGATGGTGATCCTTTCAGTTTTTATCCTCCCCTTTTCACATATGATTCCTCATGAGGAGAACCCCATATTGGGATGACCTAACCATATCAATTTTTTAAATTCATTGTTGGAAGTTTTTTGGTTTCATTGAAATGAAGGAGGGCCCCTGTTGTACCATGAACATTTAGGGATTTCATATGTCTTCTATACTATTGAGGCATGTGGTCTAGATAGGCTTTGTAAAAGACTATTTTTATTCTTAAAGTATGTGAAATAAGTTCAATCTTAATGAAACACCAATAACATGACCTAAATAATTGAATAATTCACCGTTTACTAATTTTCACATACATAGACCTCCCATTAGATCCTTCTGGGTCCATTTGTGCAGAGAAAAGACTGGTGGCCACCAAATATGTGAGTTTACCCATAAATTTGTGATGAATTTGTTTGCTTATTATGGTGAATTTTTCGTAACAAGTGAATGGTGGAAGTTTTTAATGTTGATGAATAATTTGACATGCTTTATGTGTTCCCATGTGTTATATTGTCTTTAATAATTATCTTGTTATGACTTCTAGTTGTATATGAATTATTATATAAATGGATTTTACCTAGTTATTAAAAAATTATTATATAACTAGATTGCACCTAGTTATGATGAAATTCCTATATAAAGGTAATGTGTATGGTTATGATGAAATTATATTATAAAGGGCATTACCCTAGTTATTTAGAAATTATTATATAAATATTTAGTTCCTGATTATGCTAAAATTAATAAATAAATGTCTTGCGTTAGGTCCTACTGGAATGTTTATAAAAAGGGGATATATCTACACACGTTTTAATGATTTTAGAGTACTTCTTGATTTAGCTATGTTTGTTTGTTAATTATATTCTAGATGGGGTTATGGTTGGCATGGTTTCGTGACATGCTTAGAGATATCTGGTAATGCACCTAAGCTGGTTTGGTTAACCCTGAGTGTCACTTTGGCACTTGTGGGTCATTGGGTTATTTCATGAGTCATATTCATTTATACACCATGGGTGTTGTCATATTTATTTTTACTCACATCAAGTTTGGTCTTCCTTTCATTACTCTAGTATATTTCATGGATGAATGCTTGGACAAGGAAAAGGGACCCTATATTTGATAGTTACCTACTGGATGGGTTACAGTTTGGAGATGAAATCAACATTGGTATCAAGACTGGGGCTTTTGGAGTCTTTATCTTTCAATTTTTTTATTTTATTTCTATTAATTTCTGCATGTAATTTTGTTACATTCATCCATTTATTACATAATTATATTTTATTTATATTTTTCAATTTATACCTTTTCTAGATAATGTTTTTAATTTGTTTATTTATATTTTTTACACTAATATAATTCTAGTTCTACTATTATTGATACTCTATTCCAGTGGGCATAGTCTCTCCATTATATTTCTTACACCATAGTTTCTAATTTGTAGCCTCTATTATATGGTGATGCATGCCTCTGCTCATGTTACATACCTAGTTTGTTCATGTGAGGAAGTATCAGTTAGGTAATGATAAAAAGTGTTGTCATAATTCAATATTTATTGTCCATTTATTTAATATTTTTGAAGGTTTTAAAGAGACTATGATATGTTCGGACATGTAAATTTTCTCTTTCATAGGTGTAATAGACTAATGCCGAAAAGAAAAAATATGTGCCCATGTATGGGATTGTTGTTCAGATTGTTTCTTTTTTATAATTTTGAAGTTATTTCACATTGGATGATTCAATAATGGTGTTATGTTTGGTTATTATTATTTTCAATGGTGGGTCAATACGACATGAGAGGATTACACAACCATTATAATAGACGTAAAGGGATATATATTGAAATGCATTGTTCACACAAGAGATATATTTATTTCATTTGATATATATTTCCATATGGATGGTGAAATTAATTCAATTTATACAACTGATATAAAAGATGATATAAAGTATTATGTTATTCTAATTCACATGTTAATAAGATTATCGAGGAATCATGATCTAGTGGTTATCTGTTGTTTTCACATGTCAAGGATAACATTGTTCTGAAACTTGTTTTTTACGGTGTACATTGAACCCTATAGATAAAATTAATCCTTATCATCTTTGAATGAGTGTCATTAGAATGGAAATCAATAAACTCATAACACATCAAAACTAGAACATATGATATCCCCAGAGAATCAGATGGATTTCCATCTTCGTAAAATCTTTTTGTGAGTCATGTGATCCAAGGAAAGGGAGGATACTAAAACCACACCTTCAATGTCTAAGATGATAATAGAGTTCAAACTTCATCATCTTCCTAGGTTTATTATGGAAGGGGGACCACAAGAAACATTGTTCTGGGTTGATTTATTCTAAAAAGTATTCATTCTCTTGGAGACACCCATAGACGAGAGGGTGATTCTTTCAACTTATATTATATGAGTAATATCCAATAATGTGTGAGGAATTCTGGATAACTCCATGAAATATGAGGATTTATATTGGAATGACTTTGATGAAAATTTCTTGAGACACTTTTAACTTGAGATTTTAATGGATTATAAGGGCTGTGAGTTCATACAACAGATATAGGATGTCATTCCATTGATATACTAGGAATGAAATTTCCATGACCTGGGGAATGTTCCTCTATCGTTAGCAGCTCATGATTTCTATAGGGTGAAATGTTTCAAGGGTAGACATCAATATTAGATATGGTAAATGGTGATCATATTTCATTTTATCATCTTTTTAGATGCGATGAGTGATTGTATCCTCACTAAATAAAATCTGTGAGGGGCCCAAAGTGTTGTCTAAACTATTTCTATAGGGATAACTAGAATTTATTCTTCTAGAATCATGAAATTTTTGCATGATTGTTACTTATTGGATAGTAGTTGAAAGATAATTCTAGGAAGTGGAATTCCACCTAAAAATATTAGCTTAATGGAGTGTTATTATTTTGGAAGGGATATAAACATGAGACCTCAGTGTCCTTACACTATAGTGTACTCTATTGCTTTTGGTAGGAGGGTTCATCATAATATGTTCTACTAGTTTTAGCAGCAGACCCTTTTATTCATTTTTTTTGATATTGGATCATCACATAAATTTTATTATTCCCAATTCACAATCAATTTGGGCATGTTTGTATAGATATTGGATGATGTTATTTACTTTGACACAATATTTGGAGTGATATCATAGAATACCAATAACCCCAATGAATGTTATCTTGAAATTGGAAGCTATTATTTTCTTTGGGATCTTTTTATTATGGAAATTATAGGATTCGATTTAATTCATGGTATGGACAAAATATTTCTATAACAAGATCATATTAACTATTATTAAGGGATATTTTCCTTTTTATCAACAAAATCAGGTCATTATACTCACTAGAGTGATAGAGATATTTTGGCCAATCATGCACGGCCAATTCAGTATAGAGTGGATTGTCTCATGGATTAAACATCAAGACTTGTTGTGTATGATTATAGAGAGTTTAAGGATAATTTTCCCCAAGCAGTGAACCCTTTTCAAGATGAATTTCATGAAGAGTTCTCCAAATTACCACCTATGAGGGAGATCAAGTTCATGATTGTGTTTATATTAGGATCTGATACAATTTCTCTCCCTCATTAATGAATGGAACCAGTGGTGCATTGTGAGATGAATGTTTGGTTGGAAAATCACAATGAAAAGGGTTTGTAAGGCCTTATAAAATTCTATGTGGGTTCTCCCATTCTTCTCTCCAAGAATTTTTATAAGGCACTTCACTTAATTGTGTATTATCAAAGACTTAACTAGATAAAAATAAGTAATTGGTGTCTCCTTTCACATATCAATAATATATTCGATTATATTGGAGGTTCTAGGTTCTTCTACAACATCGACATGAGGTAAATGTATCATCATCCGAGGGTGAGAAATTATGACATACCAAAGACTACTCTTTGGACAAAGTATTAATTGTACATGTTTGTGTTAATTTCATTCAGTGTGTAAAAAAATAGTTATATTAATGGCCTTGATGAATTAGATCCTCCATCCTTTGATAGATCCATTTATGGTGGTTTTCGTCAATGAAATCTTGGTTTAATCCCAATGTGTATATGATCATTCCCAATATCTAGACATCAACTTGATTACATTGTGATATTATTGGATTTATGTTATGCTATATAAATCCATTTTATGTATTTATGGAGTGGATGTTTTGAGCCTTGATATCTCCACGTTCAGATTAATAGTGGACCCCAAGAATGTTTCACCCTTTGTAAATTTTTAGCAACCAAATAAAGACTATGAGATTAATATATTTCTGGGACTAGTAGGCTATTAGTAGAGCTTTATATATGAGTTATTTCATATGGAAGCACCGATGTCTAAAATGACTGTGAAAGAGCTAATGTTTTTTTGGTCATAGGATTTCAAAAAATATTTTCATGAGGTAAAGAGAAGGATAACCCCATCATATATCCTCAAATTTCCCATGATGTTCAGAATTATATTGTGTATTGTTACACATACATAATTGGACTCATAGTAGTTCTGATATCAAAAGCACTGAGTGGTTGTTGGTGGCTCTACATAACTAAGAACACTTGAGAGGAACTATCTTACTCATGATCTGGAGTAGTTATGGTGGTTCACACCCTGGAATGCTGCAGGCACTATCTTATGGGAAAGAGGTTTTTGGTGTACATAGACCATAAGATCCCCAAATATATCTTTTACACTAAAACTTGAATCATTGGGATATGAGGTGGGTTGAGGATCTATAGCCTTTCAACATATATTTTTCTTATTCACTAGGAATAGGAAATGTTTTTGTTGATTTTTTGGAATAAAATATGCCAAATGATGTAGTTATGGTGTCTTTATATCAGTGGAAGATTATGAAACTCCTTGTAGATATGCATATGGTTGTTCTGAAGTACTAGGGATGAGTAGCTCTGACTTGTATATCTATTACACCATTCCTCCATGAACGGATAAAGTTAGAGAAGTTTTCTTATCAATATGAATTTACACTAAGAGACAAATTATATGATGGGGATCCACCATTAGCATGGTATCTATGTAGAAATTGATTTCATCTTTTCAATAGTCATAACATGGTTCTTAAGGGTTTGTGTGATGATTTGGTGAGGGAGTTTTATGATTATAAATGGTTGGTACATTTAGTTCTTCAAAATTTGTTTCATGTTATCTATAGACATTACTAATGCATGGACAAAAAAAGAGATATTGGGATTCGTGGGGAGATGTTTCAACTCTTAGTAGGTGATGGTTGAGCGTTAGAGGGATTCTAAGTTGTTGGATCCTATACCCATTCTATAATGGTAGTGTGATAGTGTCACTATAGATTTCGCTATTTTATTAACAAGGACTCTCCAAAATAATTATGTATTATGGGTGATCAATGATCAATAGAAGAACGTATTCTACTTCTTACCTATTAGGGAAACCAATACCATTAATGTTCGGGGTAGTTTCTATGTGTGAGAGATAGTATAATTGTATACTATTCTAAGGAAAATTATTTCTCATTGAGATCCTCCTTAAATATTTTAGTTTCGGTAGGGCCTTCAGATGGATTTGGGATAATAGGTTCTAATGAGTACAACCTATCATCTGTTTATTGATGGAAAATATGGTGAAATTATATGATTTATAGATGATATATTAAGAGATAATTTTCACAAGTTTTGATGTTCTTGGGAGAATTATTTAGAACCTGTGTATTTTTCATAAACTAAATGCTTCATGGAATAGATCCAAATGACTCATTTTGATTCTTGGTATGGAATATCATTTTCAAATATTTTCTGGAAATAAGTAGAAGATTAAATTCTTGTTGGACATTATCTAGGGCATTAGATGTTTGAATAGGTAGAGTTGAACAGAAATTGGTTGGTGACCATGAAGACCTAACATAAATCAAACAATGACCACAATAGACAACCTTTGGATATTTTTTTTCAATGTGGCATCCTTTGACTATTTCATAGGCTGGGGGAATTCCATATTAGTAAATAGGTGAAGTTCATGCATAGGTTTGTTTGGATTTTCAAGATTATGGAATTGGTAGGCCTAGTGGTGTAAAGTTTAGCCCTTCCACATTGATACTGCACCAAAATATATGTCTTTCACCTGCTAAAACATTTGATATATCATCCTGACCGTTCACATGTAATATATATTGATGGTGTTGAGCTGGATGCAGATGCATCCTTTGGGGAGCATCTGATTCATATCAAGGATTGTAGTGAGAATAATATACAGGGGAAGAACATTCCTCTATTCTGAGTTAACTCGCATCATGGTAATGTAAAAGAGGTGATTTGAGAATGGGAATTGGATATATATATATAGGAACAATATATTCTATGATACCCCACTATGATACTTGTAGAATCTTGAAGATGAGTAGTAATAAGGATGGGAGGTTGAATGATCGAATATTTTCTCAGGTATGTCTCTCGTTAAATTTGGGTAATCCTTATGGTGTCCAGTTAAATTTTATTATAATTGGTAACTGATCCAAGATATATCGGAATTATGATTTGTGAAGGTGAAGGAGGAGGATAATTGGTTTTTCTATAGAAACGAATTTAAATAATAAGTTTCCAATTTATGATGTAAATTCCTTATTATGACTACAAAAATCAAGAAATGGCATAAAATCATTGGTAAATATGTGAATTTGAGATTTATGATTTAAAAAAAATAATTTTACAATATAAAATTGGGTTTCCTTCATTTTTTAATTCAAGGTCACAGATTATTTGATGTATATATAAATAATGGAATTAATTTCATAAATCCTCATTTATTTCACAAATAATCCATGCCCAGTGTTATAAAACCTATAGTTCCTGTAGTCTAAGAATTCATGTTTTTCCTCTATCATATTATCCCATCCATGAATGTTTTTTGATGGTTTCTCTGTAATCTAGAAACTCATGCATTTGGATCATGGCATTCAGAATCTTGTGATTAAAGGCATCCATTATGATTCTTTTACATCAACTTTTCATGTTGGTTTTCTCATGAATATAACCATAAATCAAGATAGAATAACTGGATCATATTTTAATTTTATTTTTTGTAATTTTATTGGTTTCTTTGAAAGGAACATGGAACATGGATATACCACAGAAATTGAGTGGTTGCATATGTCTTCTCTACTACTGAGGTAGGTGGTCTACAAAAAACCCACTAAAAGTCTATTTTGATTCTTCTAGTATGTGAAATATGGGTGATAATTCAATCACACCAAGTATAAAACCTATATAAATTGAATAATTTACCATTTTATGAATTTTCCATTCCTTAACCAACAATTGGATCTCATCATATCCATTGGCATTGAAACCAGAATTGTGGCCACCTAATTGGTGAGCCTACTATGAAATTCAAAACAAATTAGTAGCCTTATGAATGTGAAAATGGAATAATAAGTGAAAAATGGTAACCAGTAATATTAATGAATTATATGATATTGTTGATGTTTTCCCATGTTTTATATTTGATTGAATTATTGTCTTTTTATGACTTCTGGTTGTGTTGAAATTTTAATATCATGGGATTGTACCTAGTCATGCTGAATTGATTATATAAAGTGATTGTTCTGGATAATGATAAAATTATAATATAAAGGGATTATTCCTAGTTATTCTAAAATTATTATATAAAGGGATTTAACATTCATATGGTAAAATGATTATATTTTGGTAATAGACCCTGTCTGGAATAAATTCTTATACAAAGGGCTTGTAGATGGATATGTTGTAACGTTTATTGGAAATTTCCTAGTTCATCTATGATGATTTTTTATTAGTACATTGGTGGGTTTATGGATATAGTTGAAATTGTTCAAAATAAATCTTAATGATATCTAAAAATATGAAAAAGTAGGTTTGGAGGACCCTGAATTTCATTCTAGAACTTGTGGGTTAAAGGGTTATTTTATGGGTCATATTAATTTATTAAACTAATAACCCTATTTATAATTTCATCTCATACACTATGTAATCATAATGTATTTTTTTTAGAATCCATGGGTGTTTTCCAACTATGTTTTTACTCATACCTGGTCATGGACACATTTGTTTTACCTAAGAAGATTTCATGGATGATGGTTTGGACAAGGAGAATGTGTCATGTATTTTATTATTACATACTGGATGGGTTGGTGTATGGGGATGGGACCAACATGGGGATCAGGATCCTGGATTTTAGAGTCCTCATATTTTTATTTATCATTTTATTTGTTTCAATTTATGAATTAAATTTATTTATATTAGGCCTATCATTATATAATTCTAATTTATTTGAATTGTTCAGTTTGTTCCCTTTTTATCTTATGTTGTTTGTTTATTTATATAGTTTTTTCTACTCTGATGTTTTGTATAAATTTATTTAAAATACTTTCTAGAGGTTATCATATCCTCACTATATTTCATACACCATTTCTCATTGTCGGTAACCTATGACATATGGGGAGGCATTCATGAGGTTATGTAACTGACATGGTTTGGTCACATTTGGGAGTATCAGTACATGGAGATTATAAATTTGTATAAAATAGTTAGTTTTTTTTCTTTTCAATTAATTTTTTTAAGTTATAATAGATACTAGGATTTATTGGGATGAATAAATGATCCCGTTCGTGAGAATAGATAATCCATGTCTGGGGAAATGACTGAGTACATTGGGATTGGATTGTTTCTCCCATTTTTCACATTTTGTATAAATGTGTTAGGTTTCTTTTATTTTTAAATTACTTTTTTGATCTTATAAAAGATACTATGTTGTATTAGGACGAAAAAATGATCTTGTTCACGAGATTAACAAATCCATTTTTGGGTAAATAACTGAGTACCTAAGGATTGGATTGTTTCTCCCATTGCTTACTTACTATTATTGTGATCTCATTTCATCATGGGTTATTCACTTGTTTTATGATGTTATGGTTATTGATATTCTCATTCATGAGATGGTAATATATGAGAGGATTATTTATGCATCATTATAGGAACACAGATATATAAGTTTAAATTCATTTTTCATTTTAGGGACGTAATTATTTCATGTGAAATATCTACCTATATAAACTAGGATATGAAATTCCTTCATATCCCTAATATAAAATATGAAAGATACTATTATGTTACGATAATTTCAATTTTAATACAAGTGTATAAGTACCATGAAATACAGGCTCCATTTTTTTCATCTATAGTGGATGACCTTACTATGTAACTTGTGTTATATGGTGTGTGTTAAACATTGTATAAAATATTCCTCCTCGTTGTCTACGAATTGAGAGTTATGAAAGTGGAAATCAGCATGCTCCTAATGTAACTAAACCATAACATTCCTTATCTATAGAGAATCAGATAGATGAACATATTTGATATATCTTTTTAATGGTCATATGATACATGGTATGGGATATTTTTACACCACATATTCGATGTCTAAGCTGACAAGAGAGTTTTGACAATAACTTCCACCTATGTTCATTGGGGAAGGAGGACCCCAGGTGGTGGAGTTCTGGGTTGTGAAAGTATATATTTTCTTGAAACACCTTAATAAATACATAGTTCGGTTAGGTAATCTTAATTATTATATACTTTGGGGAACAACCAAACATTGGTGTGAAATACTAGAGTAGGGTGGGAAGCAAGAGGATTTAAATTGGATGTTCTTTGAGTAAATGTTTATGACAACCCTTATATATAATACATATTATTTCATGATTTATTACATAAATTCAAAGTTATTACATGATAGAAGATCAATAATCATAGTTTATTAAATAGAATATAAATATTAAACATCACGTCGGCACATGGATACAAATACATTATTGAAAACATTCTTAGAATGCTTTTGATATTCCATTTCTCATTTAAAACTGCATGGGATTACAAGGGGAAATAACTATGAAAGGGTTGAGATATAAATCCTAGGAAGGGAATTAAAAAATCATAATGTGATGAATGTATTATATGTTATTTAGTTGGAATTTCAATGGAATATATAGGGGTGGAAATCATAATATTAAACAATAAGGCATAAGAAACATGTGTATGCGTTAAAAAAAATAAAACATGGAATCACAAACATAGATCAAGGATAACCCCCAAGGAATCATAACATGGTGGAAACCATACCAAAATATATTATGTTTACTTTCTAATCCATTACCTAATGTCTCATTATACGAAAACACTCTCCTGTTCATTAGATTGCTATATAATTCTGGTGACGCCCGTCACATTCATATCATGTACACACATAATTGTGCCACATAGATCATCCAATATTGGATCATATTTCATAAATGTTTATCCCACTTTTAAGTAGTGTTGAAAAAATATATGGATGTTCACAATAAAATAGTATACTAATGTCTAGATGAATATCATTGAGTGTCAATGGTAGTGGTATTCAGAATATAAATGTTTTTCATGTAAAATAATAGGATAATCTTGGTGGCATAATGAGCATAAATAATGAATCATGGGAATGATTAATGAGAGTGAAAGGGGGATATCATTACATGGATATAATAAGGGTTTTAAGAGGGATGTGTAAAATCATATCCCATCAATATTATTTGGAAGAAAACAATACATTATATGGAGAATGTGTTTGAATAAATAGGAGGAGGATATAATACCTTACTTTGACAGAGAAACGACTTAAAAAAGTGTATAACAAGAAATAATAAAAAATAGATAATTATAATAACACCTACTGGATAATAAATTTACATTTATAAAGTCCAAATGACATAACTTATTGATAATAAAAAAATATAAATACAAAGAAGTTTCTTGATTGGAAAAAGGAGAGAGAGGTCCCTTACCTTGATAGGGTGTTTTCAAAAGAATGGAAGGATCATATTTAGTGAATGGGTATACCTATGGAGGAATATAGAATGGAAAGGTAGGAGTATATTTTAGATCCAAGTATTTGGATTGAAAAAAATGGGAGATTGTGTGGGTTTATATAGGAAAATAGAGGATAGATTTTTAATTTTCCAAACATAGGTTTTTGACACTATACCATAATGTAATCAAAAACCCAAAACATCCAATTAGTTTTCCCATTTTTTTAAAGAAAATTTATTTTTAATTATTTAATATGTCCATGAATTGATCGAATTTAAATAATACTTTTAGTGATGTGGAAGTGAGTTATGTTTACAAATAATTGATTTTAAAATCATAAATTATAATATATATTTTGGAGGATTCATAAAGTGTTTATAAAATTAATATAACAACCCACAAAATAAATTATTTTAAATGTCAAATATATATTTTTTCGTGTATAGATTTTATGGAATATATCACAACACTTTTAGGCGATTATGATTTCATGTTACATACTATATATTTATACCGAATTTATTTTTTACCCAAAAAATCAACTATTTTAGAATATTATGAAATATTCACTATTGGAGAATTTTGATATTTTTAATCCAAAAATAATATGTATTTAATCAAAATATTTTCCCACATATTTTAAATTAAACTTTTAAATTAATATCCTTATTTATTGAAAAATATCGGTTTTTGGGCAATACCAGTTTTCTTACCCTTATAAAAATTACATTTTATCTTTGTAAAATAATATTATAATTTATATGTAATATATATTTTTTAATAATAATATTTCACTAAAATATATTTTATTTTAACAATTAATGAATTCAGAAAATAAAATTTGTTAATTGTAATTTCATATTTCCCAAAAATAAAATATGATTTTGTCATATTAAAATCATTTTTTTATCAAACTCATTACATAAAAATGTATTAAGTAAAAAAATAATGAATGAATATAAATATTATTTTAATGAAAATAATATTTTAATATTTATAACATTATGGTTGATGTACACAAAACATTATTCCACTAGCGAATTCCCTAAGGGTAAGGTGTGTGATAGTGATATTTTCTTAGGGTGGTTAGTTGAACATGGTTTTTTTGTAGTGATCTCGATGATCATGTAATTATAACATAGATGGGTTTTTATAATTACTAGCTTTTTAAATCATGGAATATTCTTGATAAATGAATTTTTTTTGTGGATTTTATGTCCCATGGAATCTCCAATAAATGGGCTTCATATGGTTCGATCCTACAGATCAAGGACATTGTTTCTATTATCTATATCAACTGAAATTTATCCAAACCAAATATATATACTAATCATATAATAACTTTTAAATGGATATTTTATTAGAATGTTGTATTCAAAAATTTATTTTTAATCTCAATGGTTATATGTTATAACAGTCTAATATAACAAAATTAGTGCATATGTTTTTTAAATTAACATTACAAAAAAGGAACTAACTCATTTAAAAAGGGGAATATCATTTATAAAATTTTAGTACATTACATTGTTACGACCTCTATAACTTTAACCCATAAATGTTTCATTTTACATGCTAAAATAAAAGATTGAAATTTTATTTCATTACCGATTCCATTTTGTATAACACTTCCCCAAGCATGTGGTTCGTACAATTTTTTTTACAATGTTAGTTGTATTATTTGATAGAATGTTTTCTATATGATATAAGATCTACACCAACTTATACTCATTTGAAATATCATTATCCACTGGTACCACCTATGGATTCAATGCATATGAAAATTCTTGTAAGTATTTTCTCAAGAGGGATACATGGATCACATCATATACTTGAGTTAGATTAGGTGGGAGTGCTAGTCGATAGGTCACTACTCTAATATGATCAAGGATCTAAAATGGGATGATGTATCTATGAATAATATTTAAGTTCATTTTTAACTTCATAAATTTCATACATAGAGGTATACAAAGGAACAAAATATAACTAACATCAATATCTAGATCTCATTAAAGATTTATTTCATATCCATTCTACTTAAATTGTGTGGATTTTATATGATCCTGAATGGGTTGAACCCTTTCCACCATATCTTGGAAAAGGAAAATCCTTTTACGATTTTTGCCTCCAACATCATCCCTACATGTCAGAGTTCGAAACCTCTTCCCACACAATACTCTATAAGAGTCTATTTTAATGTTGGAATGAAAATTGTTGTAATATAATAACTCTATAAGGGGATTATGATGATACCAACATCCTTGGAAATAAATTTAACAAGATTTCAACATATCGTCTAGATTTTAAATAGTCCTTTTAGACTGACACTCTATAAGAGGGTAATAATAAGTACTAGAGATTATTTATGTGTTCAATTCTTGCCAAATTATTTTACAAACATTGAGGTAAACCTTATATATTGATCAGATATAATATATATTTGAAATAAATGAATTCATAACAATTATCTTATTTATATATTGGTGATTTTTTCAAGAGGTAAATATTCAATTAAAAAATTGAAAATCACCGACTGTGTATGAAAATCAATTATTATCCAGATGGAATTATTTATTTTAGATTTTCTAGGGAGATCTATGAAAAAATACATTGTTTTCATTTCCCTTTTCCAAACTGGGTAATGGTTATTTCATACCCATATTCTTCTGATTTTTATCCTTGACTTGTTTTCATACCAAGCATCGGGAAACAAATTCTGAAATCTCTCTCTTTATTTTATCTCACTAGAATTTTTTTCCAAAATCTATCCATATTAGTTTTTTTCAGGTATGAATAGATAAGGATGAGATATGTGGATAATCTTAAAATTCCTTCTTCAGTTTTGTTTTTTTATGGGAAACATGTATAGGTTCCAAAAATTATAACCCCATCTTTAGTAAAGATGAACTCCGTAATACTCCCAACCTTCTTCTGTAGAAAATCATCATCTTTCTAAGCCTCCTTCATTCTCTCAAGGATATATATTTGAGATGTTATTTGGAAAAGGTATAATGAAGATGATTTTATTATTTACATATCTATCATTTTCATGTGAGAGAACATTGGATCCATTGAAATCCTAATCATGGATAGAGATGTGGGATCCTTTCTTTTAAGAGCATCTACCTATTTTTTCTTTCTATGATGTAATATATTGACAATAAAAATCCTTAATCATCTCTAACTATATCCACTGAATACAATTATGATCTATTTCTATAAATATATATTTAAGGATTTTGTGGTATGTATATATATCACACTTCTCCTCATAGATATAATTTCACCAAAAATTTAATATGATGATCACTGAATCCAATTATTTTCATGATTTTTGTTGTTTTGGTCTTGGATAATTAGTTTTCAGGAGGTACAGGCTATCACATTGTCATTTTTAATGAGTAAGAAACCATATCATTTTTTGATGAATCACTATAGATCACAACACCATCCCCATTGGCAAGTAATGTAAGTATAAGTTTAATGATTATCTATTTATTTAGCTATTTTAAACATTCCTCACATTCATATTTCCATAAAAACATGACTCCTTGTCAAGTTTTCTTCATTAGAAGGCATCAAAATGGTGAGAAGTTTCTCACAAATCAATGATGATACCAAGTTAATACAAAATAACTATGTATAACTATCATATATTTTGGTTTGGGAAATCCTTCAATAGTCTATATTTTTTTAATGATCAAATGTTATACCTTTATTTAATATAAAATGACATGAGAATGTCACATGATCCAACAAGAACTCACATTTACTTTAATTTTCATATATATTTTATTTCTTCAATTTCCTGAGTATATTATTAAAATATTTCTCATATTCTTCCATGATTTTGGAGTATTTGAGAATCTAAATAATAAATACTGGAAATTTTTTTTGAGGTATTCCCAAAATATTTTATTCATCAAATACATGAATATTTATAGAAAAATAGAGAGTCTACATTAAATAACTATGAACTCATAGTTCTTGTAACTTATATGAAAATAAAACTTGGGTATATCCTCCTTCTTCACCTTTACATGTTAATATTTAGACCATAGATCTATATTATTGAAATACTGGTCTCCATGTAGCTAATTTAACAATTCAACAATCCATTGTAGAGGATAATTGTTTTTATTGTTATCTTATGGATGTTATGATAATCTATACATAAGAACATTTACCCACCATTATTCTTGAAATTGAGGATTTGTGTACCCAATAGTGAAGAAATTGGTTGCTTAATCCCCTTATCCAGATTCTCCAATAGTCTCTTAATTTGTTCCATAATTTCAAAAACAACCTTTGTATATTGAATCATGGATATTGGTAGATCTCCCGGTAAAATCATGACTGAAAATTAAACATCTCATTTATGAGGAAGGCCAATCAATTCATCTAGAAACACATAAATATATTCCCTCAAAATCGAAAAGCCTTTATATATGTCATTTTCAATATTCTAAACAATTTTAGATAGATATACGTTATCACATGAAAATAATATCAATTCATTTCATATTGGTACTGTGGAATGTTTATCATCCTACTTTCACTTGTATGTATCATAGGGAAATTTAAGAAAAAGAGGGTGATTTATTTCTATCATTAATTTATGTTGGCTCTATATAAGGAAATCCATTCTATACATATAATATCATAAAATTATTCTAAATGGGAATCATAAGGTTCTTTGATAAGTTCAACAATCATACTTTGATAGAGGAGGAGTTATATACACGGGATGAAATAATCTTTCCATTTTTCATTTTCATATATAGCAACACATCGTTTCTTTTTGTTGGTATTTAAATTGTTTTAACAAACCTGATTGGTATTAAATAATGTGTGGAACTTGAATCAAAATGTACATTTTCTATTCTTGAAATAATAACTTGTGTGCTTATCACCACATCATAATCAGGATTCACGTCCATAGTTGTGATTTCATATTCTATCCCTTTTTCTAAAACCCTTAGGGGTTTTTGTTGGGGTATTTTGTCGATAAACATTGTCTTAGTGAATTGAATCAATAATATTGAATATTAATTTTAGTTCATTCAGTTTATACTGTGAAGACAGTTGGTTATACCATTCCTTTATTCCATCACATTGTTGGGGTTCTCCTCCCAGCTATCGGTAGTTAGGTTCCCTTCTTTCCTACACTGAATGCTTTTCCTCATTCCATTAAATAAATTCCTAGTTAGCTTTATACAACACCTTTGATAAGTGGTATTTTTTTAATTTCAAACCACAATTAGATTTATTCATTGAACTACTATAATTAAACTCCTTTTTACACTTTTTATCACCAGAAGAACCTTGAGATTCATTAATTTTCTTTTTTACCATGAGTTAAAATTATAAAATTTACTCATAGATATCAAATTCCCAAATGGATCATGATTTTTGTATAATCATCTTAGTTCCAACAAATATGTTGTCAAATTTTCATAACAGTGTAATGAGAAAGCTAGAGGTACATCATGCTTGACTTTTGAAGTTTCCCTTATGTAACCTACTAGATTCTTCATTATTTTTCTTAATGATAAGGATTTAGTTCTCTATTTTTAGTTTCATATTCAGAGGAAAGTATTTTTCAAAAAATATTTCTAACAATTCCTTTCACTCCATCAACTCAATAACCACCACTTAGACTTCGTATTCTTGACCCACTGAATCCATTTATAAAAATCTCCTTTCATTCTATAAATAGCTAGAATAACATTTTCTAGCTCAGAGCATTGAAGGATTGAATGATTTTTTTAATAGAGATGATTCATTGTTCCTAAATTAAGGGACCAAAATTTACACTGAAAGTTAGAGTTATTTTTCATAAAGGCCAAAATTACAACTTACAATTTATTTAGGGGATTAGTGTGGTCCTCCTTATTCATTTTTTGTTGAAAATATTATTCAATAGATAAAGTATAGTAAATTTTTTTTCGATTACTACTCCCATTTGGTTGGGTATCTGATTTGAGAATTCATCACATTGCCCCTCACATTTTTTATTGAATATATTACTCATATTTTCATCCATTAAGTATAATAAATGAAAAAATATGGATGATGATTTTTAAATTATTAAATACATAGTGGTTAAAACATTAACATTAATGGGATAACACTTAATTGATATATATTCGATAGACTATGATTTTCGAGTCTTTAATTTAATTTTACAATAATCTATTTCCTAATATTTTATCATATGGGAATATTTTTCTGTCATGAATGGTCGGTAAGGGGCATGTGTATTTACCAAGGAATATCCACAGAGAGTGTCAAACCAGGTGTGTAAGAAGGAATATTTTCATGCATGTGGTGATTATCTAGTCCGGTTTAATGTTCCCTTTCCAGGTACAATACCACAAAGTACATCTATTGTAGAGCCGCATCCACAAATAGTTTCCAGATAGGGATGTTTGTTCCTAGAAAGCACATACTCTTTACCTTACCAAAATATAGGTATGTAATACTATATTTTTTTATTATAAATAAGGATTTATCTAGTGTTTTATACTAATAATCCCAAAAAAAAATTCCTATAAAATCGAGTATGACAACACGTATCTTCACTGCATTATATTTCATAGTTTGTTATATAAATTCAAAATTAGTAAAAAATAGAAAATAAAGAATCCCGGTGTATTTTGGTCATTAATTACATATCAAATAAACATGATACATGTATATAAATACATTATTGATACTTATTTATCATGATTCTAATATTTTGGTACTAATTTAGAACTGAACAAGATGACATTGGGTCATATAGAAGAAAGGTGTGAGTTATAATGCTGAGTATGGGAATAAAAAAAGAATGGAATGATAAAATTATAACATTTTAGTCAAAAGGGATTTGAATAGATTATAAAAATGGTGAGAATATTATTCTTGAACAATAAGGAATGATATAACATGATATCATTAATGAGGTGTTTGAACGTGGAAACAACATGAAACATGATAGCATATATATAGGACAAGGATAACTGAGATAAAAACATAGTAGAAATAGCCCTATAATAGATTAATAATACTTCCTAATCCTATACAAAATTTCTCGTGAGAGTAAACATTATCCAATGTGTTATAGTGGTATATAATTTTTTGTCCAATCGTCACTTTGATATCATGTACATGAATAAGCATTCCACATAGACCATTCAACAAATGACCGTCATTCATAACATTCAATCCAATGATTAAGGAGTGTGGAATAAATACATATAATACCCCAATAAAATAATTATAACTATGTAGATATGGATACCCATGAGTGGAAACAATTATTCATTTCATAATACATATGTTTGTCTTGGGCAATCAAAATATAATTTAGGTGGCCTAATGAGGGTATTTAATGAATAATGGGCGGGTTTAATGAGAGTGAAATTGGTCTCTAATTACATGAAAATCATGACGGTGGTAATAAGGTCATGAAAAATAATATCCCATCAATATTAATTGTAATACAAAAGGATAAATACAAGGAATGTACTTTTATGGAAAATAAGATAGAGAGAGGTCCCATACCATGAGAAGGTGTTTCCAAAAGAAAGGTAAGAGTTTCTAGATAGTTTTTGTGCACCTTATGAGGACTATAGAGAGTATGTGTCATAGTATAGGCATGCTAAAAGAATTTGTTTTGATGAGATTTGGTATCATGAGTGGGTTTATATATGAATATATAGGGGAGTTCACTATTATTTTCCAAACATATGCTCTTGAATTTATATAGTGATGTAATAAAACCCTCAAACCATAACATGGGTTTTTGAAATGGTTTCAACCAAATAAAATCGGTTCTAAATATTTTATATGTTCATGGACTTCTCACATTAAAATAATACCCTTGGTGATGTGGAAGTGAGTCTTATTTACACTAAATTGATTTCAAAATCATAAAATATGATTTATATTTTGGAGGATTCAAAATGGGTTTTTAATAATTCTAAAATAAAATGAAAAATAATTACCTTAACATTTTAATAATTATTTGGTCTTGTATACCATTTATGTATTATATTACATCATTTTTGTTTCATTATAATGTCATAATACATACCTTATATTTATACCATATTTAATGTTTACCTGAAAATTCGTCTATCTTGGAAAACTAAAAAAAAAGATCCATTGAATAATATCAAAATGATGATTGAAAAAAATATAATATTTATTAAATAAAAATAATTATATAAATATGATAAATTACACTTTCAGATTATAATTATAATATCTATAAAAAAATAATATTTTTTGACAATATCATTTTTCAGACTCTTATAAAAATTACATTTTCACTTAATAAAATTAAATTAAAATTTATATTTAATAAATATTATTTAATAATTTTTTTTATTAGAATATAATTTTTTTAAAATATTCCTAGATTTATAAAAAAATTAATTTCATAATTGATATTTAATATTACTCAATAATACAAGTTGACTTTTGTCGTAATAAAATCCTGTTTTTATCAAACTCATTACTTGGTAATTGATAAAGTAATAACAATAAAGAATAATAAAATTATTATTTTGTTGAAATCAAATTTAAATAGTTATACTATTAGGTTTGAGATACATGGCCATTTATTACACCAATGAAGGCTTTATGTGTAAGGCGTGCGATTGTGAGATTTCATAGGGTTGTTTGGTGAATGTGGCATGGTCTTTCATCTCGATGAGATTGAACTTCTCTTGTGAATAGTGTTTCTCATGATTTAGTTGTTTAGTATTTTATTCTGATTGTTCAAGGTCAAAGATGAGAGATATAATCTCCCTCAGAATCTATGAGAAATGGGCATCATATTGTACACTCCTACTAGTCGATGCCATTACTTATTTCATCTATATAAATTAGACTCTATCTTTACCCAATATATATAATAATCATACAATTACTATTCAACATGTATATTATTAATAGTTTTTATGGTTAACATTATTATTTATTATTATAGGTTATGAATTATAATGGTCCAATATAAACAAATTAGTGAATGTTTTTTCTATATTTACATTTCATAAATAAGGAAATTATTCATTTAAAAGGTGGAATTTCATTTTATAATGTTGGGGTTATTTAAAAGTTCTTGATACACGTATATCAAAATATGTTGATAGATAAGATGGATCACATGTTTACACATCTGAAAAATTAGGGTATGTCAATGATGGACGTTTCTATACAATTCACTGAACTTTAAGGATTTTATCTATCCTTGGTAGCTGATGAGGTCACCAGGGAGAAACATTTATAGTATGTAATTTTATATTTGATATAATCAATGGGGAAATTATTTATATTTATCATATTCATAGATAGTATAGACTGTTCTGTTATCCTGAATTAGTATCTAAGAGAGGCCTATGCTGGTTTGTAGATTGTTTGAACAGGGTGATATGGATGTTCTTCTTCCAGTAATAGGAAATGTATTTATGACAGTTATAGATAAGATAATAGCGGGAAGTGTAACATCCCAAGTAAATAATGAATAATAGATATTTTTATCTATGTATATTAATGATTAAGATAGTGTTTTGGAGGCTTAAAATGAAAATAAATCCAATCTTAAGCATGGAATACACTAATATTCTTAAAAGATTGTTTTACTGCCTTATGATGGAAAACCCTTTTTAAATATATATTTTGACAATTTTATAAACTATGTTTGTCAAAATAAACTTATTCTTTATTATTGGGACATAAAAATTTACTTTGTGTGAATTTTTGATATTTTTCTGACAATGTTCATTTTTTAATGAATAGTGAAAAATACTGCATTTTACATCAAAACTGCTTTTTAATCTAATTTATTTATATGATTAGATTATATTTTGAATTGGTCTTAATGTGTAATATGAATATATTTTTACCATTTAATCCAATGGTGGTCATTGGAATCAATTTCACTTTGAAATTGGACTTAAACTAGTGTCAATCTTTTGATACTTATTGTTTCATAAAAACACGCTATTTGCTCTGACAGCGGGAATTAATTATTAAATTAATTAATGTGACTTATATGTTTTGAATTTTGTAAAATAGACTTCATTTTTGAATTCTTAATATCAAATATATCTTAGGGTGAATTTTTGGTAATTTTCTGAAAAACTTCAATTTTTGATGAATAGTGAAACCACTAAGTGGTACTTATAAAGACTGATTTTCTGTTTAAATGAATTTTTGCCATCATTGTGTTTTGAATTTCAAAAATCCGACATACATGGTTGTCATTAAGAAGTAAAATGTGGTTCAATGAGATTAAAACAATTTTTTGGTGAATAGTAACTTATTATGTTTTTAATCGCGATTAGTGGTAATTAGTGTAGTTTAAGGTAAAAATAATGCTTTAATAAAATAAGATGAGCTTAACACATGTCCTACCCTTATTGGTTGTGTCATGGACGACCAAGAAAAGCCATTGGTCAACTTGGGGACCCCATGGAGACACTTTTGTTGGGAAATGACATAAATAACTTTTTATTTAATGTAAAAGTAAAAATGACACAAACATAATATGTTTTACGAAAACAATTTTTACATGGGGTTATAAAGATCAGATTTTTGATTATAAATAGTAATTAGAAAGATAAAAAGATTTCCTACATCATAGTATTTGTTTTATAATTTTTATACATTAAATAAATTAAATTATTTATGACATAATAATGATGCAGCGATGACATCATTATTTGACGATTTAAATAAAATGGAAAGATAATGTAGAATCTATGAACTACACATGTACAAAACCAATTGGATGAGTGGAGTTAGAACCCTTATCACCTTATCCACGAATTATATTAATGTGGGACCATTTAAAACCGAAAAACATTTTCAAATAAAGTAATATTTCTTTACTTTCCAAAAGTGCCCCTCCTCTCCTCTTATAAAAGGCCCCCACCTCTACCTCATTTCACACACTAATCAAGCCTTTGGTTCGTCCAAACCCTGCCCATTTACTCTCTCCACATCCCTCTCCTCATTCTAGAGGATTCCCTTTGGGCATAACCCTTTCAAAGGAAGCCTTTAGGCTAAAATCAAAAGGAGTTACACTTTTAATGGTAATTCATTCTCTCATGTTCATTTGTTTTATTTTATTTCTCCAACCCCATAAACTTTTTTTATTTACTTCTTTTGTAACAACACAAGTATCTACAATATACTAGGATGTTGTTATAAGATTTATTTGAGCTACACTCTCACAAAACTACATAAAATGGTTAAAGAACATACAGTTTCCGTGGATGGCGAAATTCTGCCTCCCGAAACGATGATTGTTCAATACTCATTTAACACCTTCAAAGGTGGCCATTATGATGTCACTATTTTTATATATGATATATAATATGTTTATGTTTTCCTTAAGCTTATGTTTTTTTCATTTTGGGCATACCTTTATGGTTTCCATTATGGGTAAACACGATATCTTCATTTTAGGAAGTGCGGACTACCGCCCCCTGAAAGTGATTTGATTCGTTAATACCATATGTGGGATGTGTAAAGGATAAAGTTAATGATATTATATATGTTATTATACTGGAATTATAATATACTCTTATATAATTATGATTCCATTCCAGAAAATACGAAATAGAAATGGAAGTAGCGTTCATGCGTACGTACGGCTTACCGTCTCCATGAACGGTGCATTTCATTTCTTACCTCTAAATGTGATGTAATATTATAAATACATGTATATGATGAATATATATGATATATATGTTATCCAAATAATTAATATCATTCTGGATATAATGAACCTTTGACCAAATTAACAACATGTAAGTGTAAGAAGCCTATTTTTGACTTAAGAACCAAATACCGACAAAATGAACATTATTAACTTAAATGATTACATGATGTTCATAACATGGTATAAAAGGAATAATGAACTTGAAAAAGGTTCATAAGCAAGTAGATATTAACTCAAGTTTATTATTCAGGACATTAAAGAACGATCGAGTCAAGTCGGACCCGAGGTATGGGACTTCGTCTCAATCTCCTTTCATTGAGGCATATTTTATTTTATACACAACTTTATTTTATACGGTGTATAAACCCCTTTGACTTTTACGTTTATTCAAAAGGAATCTTTTTTATACGAAGCGTTTACTAAATTAAAAAAGGGAATGTTTTTGTCGTACGTATGCGGCGACAACGACTTCTCCGCCATCATGACCGTTATTTGAGTTTTGGCTTCCTCTACAAGCCATACCTTGTTTTTAAAAGAAAAATAAATACCATGTTTTACTTTTCTTTTATTTTGGTATTGAAAATGGTTTTCATAATGTTTTTATATAAATAAGTTGTATTGATATCTCGTGATTGAAATGTGGAAATTTTATGTTTCCTTTATGCATGTTTTATGTGATATGATTATGTTATGGTTCTTGGGCATTATTATGAAGACGAGTGGTTCCGTGATAAACTAAGGGCGAGTGAGCCCGTTATAGCTCTCCAATGCATTGGGTAACGCGAAGGAGTGAAAAGTTAAGGTTTCTCCGAAGCGATTTTAGGGAATATACTGTGATGGGTATTCCAAACGTAACCAAGAGGGTTACTCCCTACGTAAGAATGTTATGAATGCCTCAAGTTACCTTTATGTCTTATGATTTCTATGATTTATTCATGATTTGATGAGGTATGTTAAATTTCTTATGTTTTATGGATAAAGTATGATTTCATTCTTATGTATATATGTACCCATGTTTCCTTGCCATGTTTTTATAACCCATACTGAGCTTTTTATGCTCATCCCAAGTTTTTTTGAAATATTTTTCACAGGTCAAGGGAAAGGTACATGATATGATGATAGTGTCAAGGAAGTGTCAAGAAATAATCCATGTTTTATTTCAAATGTGTTTCCATTGATGGGAATGAAGAATACTATCTTTATGTAACCACTTTGTTTATATGTGGAATGTAATGAAAGTTTTATGATCTAATTCTCTAAAACTCTAAACCCGAAAAGATCCTCAATGTGTAATCTTGTAATAACTCAAGATTAAGTAAGGTTTAAGGATGGGGACTTATAGTTGGTATCAGAGGTCGGTTTAGATAACTTTAGGAGTTATAATTCTATTAAATGATTATCCAAAAATATTTTTTTTGAAATGATATAGCATTTGAAGATTACCATGTTGCTTCATCTAAGACATGTTTGTTCAGAATGGTTTTCCGTAGAGGAAACAGGGAAGCAGTGCTAGGAAGGAATACAGAAGGAAATAACCTTCCGAATCAGCATCCATAAATGGTCGGAATTGGAACTGAACAGTTTGTTGCAGTAATGGCGCAGTTGACTCAGGCTATAAATGGTGGTGGTATCCATGCACGAGATCAGCCAGATCAACCGCAGAGGAACATGTAGGTGGTGGAACATTTCATGAGGCAACATCCACCATCATTCAGAGGATCGTCTGACCCTGTGCTAGCTGAAGGGTGGATTAAAGCACTGGAGAAGATTTTCGATGTCATGGGGTGTTCAGACAATCAAAAGGTTAGTCTTGCTATTTACCGTTTGGAGGGTGAAGCAGATCAGTGGTGGTCTATGGTTAAAAATATCAGGGACGCCGATGAGATTGATGCTCTTGACTGGGATGAATTCAAAGGTATATTTCTTGAGAAGTATTTTCTTAAGGCTGTTCGACTTAGGATGGAAAAGCAATTCTTGGAATTGAGGCAAGAGGAAGACTCAGTGGCTGCCTATGAAGAAAGGTTCACTCGATTGGCAGGGTATGCTCCAAATTTTATCCGAGACCTTGATAGTAAAATCAATCGTTTTTACTCAGGATTAAAGCCAAAATATTGAAGGGCATTAGCTTCTCGTGAGTTTAAAAGTTATGAAAAGCTTGTTCGATGTGCTGAGAAGGTGGAAATGGAGTTTGCCGATGACCAATTGTTCTATAATAACCAGCAGAAGAAGAGACCGAGGTGGCAGGAGAAAGGTAAGAATTCTTCAAAAAAGTCTGATGGTAAGAGAACTAAGTTTCTAGTTTGTGATAAATGTGGCAAAAGGCATGCTGGGGAATGTCTTCTGAATTCTGGAAAGTGCTACCGATGTGGTAAGATGGGACATAAGGCTCGTGATTACACTGAAAAGGATCAAGGTGAAGGTAAGAACAAATTTGATTTACAGTTAGTGAAATTTTATAAGTGCAATGAGATGGGTCACTATGCAAATGAGTGTCTGGCAAAGAGCTTGAGTGATGGGAAGCAGTTAGACTACAAGGAGAAAGGGGTGGTGAAATCCTTTGCAACTATTTCAGCAGATGTCGGGCCATCAAATGAAGTTGTATCAGGTACTTTGTTTGTTTTTTCAGATTATGCCAGCGTGTTGTTTGATTCGGGGTCTACACATTCTTTCATCTCTGAAACCTTTTCTAGTAAAATGGGAATACCATCTCAAGAAATGACTCCTGAAATTTTGGTAAAAACACCTGGGGGAAATGTTGAGGCAAAAAGAATTTATAAGAATCTTCCTATCCTTATATGTGGAAAGAACCTACTTGCAAACCTTATTGTTCTACCTCTAGTAGAGTTTGATGTTATCCTGGGTATGGATTGGCTCTCTATTTACCATGCTAAGATTGACTGTAGAGCTAAAGAAGTTTCTTTTAAGAAAGACTTTCAGTTTGTTTACAGGAATGAACCCTTACTTTTGATAACATATCAAGAGGCCGAGAAATTTGTAAAAGATGGAAATGAATGTTACCTTGCACACGTCGTTGAAAATAAAGGAACTGTTCAGATTAATGATGTGCCAGTGGTAAATGAGTATCCTTATGTTTTTCCTGATGAGTTTCCTGGAATAATACCAGATCGGGAAGTTGAGTTTACTGTTGACTTAGTTCCTGATGCTAAGCCAATTTCAAAACCCCCTTATCGAATGGCACAAATTGAACTTTTAGAGTTGAAGGAGCAATTGCAAGATTTATTAGAGAAAGGTTTCATTAGACCTAGCACATCACCATGGGGTGCTCCTGTTTTATTTGTTAAAAAGAAAGATGGTTCTATGAGACTTTGCATTGATTATAGAGCCTTGAATAATATCACTGTTAAGAACAAATATCCTTTTCCTCATATCGATGATTTGTTTGATCAGCTCCAGGGAGCTCAGTTTTTTTCAAAGATTGACCTGAGATCGGGGTACCATCAGCTGAAGGTAAAGGAGGCAGATATTCCGAAGACCGCGTTCTGTACGAGATATGACCATTATGAATTTGTAGTAATGCCTTTTGGGCTAACCAATGCACCTGCTGTATTCATGGACTTAATGAATAGAATTTTCCATGAGTTCTTGGATAAGTTTGTGGTGGTTTTCATTGATGATATTTTGGTGTTTTCTAAAAGTAAAGAGGAGCATGAAAGACATTTAAGGGTTATCTTTCAAACCTTAAAATAAAAGAAACTGTATGGGAAATTCAGCAAGTGTGAGTTTTGGTTGCAACAAATTTCTTTCGTTGGTCACATTGTTTCTAAAGATGGAATAACTGTTGATCCTGCAAAAACAAAAGTTGTGGAAGAATGGCCAAGACCCAAAAATGTAACCGAGATTCGTAGATTCCTTGGTTTGGCGAGCTATTACCGAAGGTTTGTTAGAAATTTTTCACGGTTATCTAGTCCAATGACTAAGCTAACTCGGAAGGGTGTTAAGTTTATCTGGAAAAAAGAATGTGATGATTGTTTTCAGGAATTGAAAAGAAGATTGGTGAATGCTCCAGTTTTGGCACCACCTTCCAGGAATGGTGAGTTTGTAATATACAGTGATGCTTCATTGAAAGGACTTGGTTGCGTCCTAATGCAAAATGATCAGGTAATTGCTTATGCTTCACGACAGTTGAAAACTCATGAGGTAAATTACCCTACACATGATTTGGAATTAGCTGCTATTGTTTTCGCTTTAAAAATTTGGAGGCACCATTTGTATGGAGTAAAGTGTGAAATATATACCGATCACAAAACTTTAAAGTATATATTCACTCAGAAAGAATTGAAAATGAGACAAAGGAGATGGCTAGAATTAATAAAGTATTATGATTGTACAATTCATTACCATCCGGGAAAAGAAAATAAAGTGGCTGATGCTTTGAGTCGAAAAAGTAATGCTTCGTTAACAATGTTGTGTTTGGAACGTGATCCTTTTGTTAAGGATTTGATGAAATTTGGAATAGAAGTTGTTGGTGCAGGAAGTCCTTCTGTTTTGTTTCAGGTATCAGTGAGATCTTCTCTATCAGATAGAATCAAGCAAGCACAAGAAGCAAGACAGTGAGTTGCAGAAAAAGGTAGAGCTGGTTCAGAAAGGTAAGTTGCCTGAATTCAACATTGATAATGATTATGTTTTGAGATTTGGGAAGAGATTGTGTGTGCCTTGTGATTCACAGTTGAAGAGAGAGTTGTTATGTGAAGCTCATAGTTCTCCGTTTTCAGTTCATCCTGGCAATACTAAGATGTATAGAGATCTGCGAGAGTATTACTGGTGGGATGGAATGAAAAGAGACATTGCTGATTTTACTGTGAAGTGTTTGACATGTCAACAGGTTAAAGCAGAGTGGCAGTTACCGAAAGGAATGCTTCAACCTTTACCAGTGCCATAGTGGAAATGGGAGAATATATCCATGGACTTTGTTGTTGTATTACCGAAGACATCTCGAGGTAATAATGCAATCTGGGTTATTGTTGATCGCTTGACTAAATCTGCTCATTTCCTTGCTATACGAGATACTTTTTCCCTAGATCAACTTTCCCATTTGTATCTTAAAGAGATAGTCAGGTTACATAGAGTTCCTCTCTCCATTGTATCAGATCGTGATCCCAGGTTTACTTCTAACTTTTGGAAAGGCCTTCAGAAGTCGTTGGGTACTGAATTAAATTTTAGTACAGCTTTTTATCCTCAATCAGATGGGCAGTCAGAACGAACAATTCAGACATTGGAGGATATGCTACGAGCTTGTTCTATGGATTATCAGGGAAGTTGGGACCAACATCTTTCTTTGGTTGAATTTTCATATAATAACAGTTTTCATTCCAGTATACAGATGGCACCATTTCAGAAATTATATGGGAAGCGGTGTCGAACTCCAGCTTTCTGGGATGAAGTGGATGAAAGGAAGTTGATGGGACCAGAATTGGTAGAAGAGATGGAAGAAAAAGTTCAGCTGATTCAGAAACACATGAGAACAGCTCAGAGCAGGCAGAAGAGTTATGCGGATAATCGGAGGAAGGATCTATCTTTCGAGGTAGGTGATCATGTTTTTCTCAAAGTATCACCATGGAAAAGTGTGATGAGATTTGGTAAGAAAGGAAAGCTAAGTCCAAGGTTTATTGGACCATATGAAATTCTGGAGAGAGTTGGATCAGTTGCATACCGAGTGGCTTTACCTCAGAGTTTATCTCAGGTACACAATGTTTTTCACGTTTTGATGTTGAGAAAGTATATGCCAGATCCATCTCATGTTTTGAGTCCAGAGGTAGTTCAGCTGGAAGAGAACCTATCTTATGAGGAACAACCGGTCCAGATTCTTGACCACAGGGAGCAAGTGTTATGGAATAAGGTGATTCACCAGGTAAAGGTTTTGTGAAAAAACCACATGATTGAAGATGCAACATGGGAATATGAAAATGCAATGAGGGATAAGTACCCCCATTTATTCGATAAGTAAATAAATTGCGGGGACACAATTTTCTAAAGGGGGGAAGGATGTAACATCCCAAGTAATTAATGAATAATAGATATTTTTATCTATGTCTATTAATGATTAAGATAGTGTTTTGGAGGCTTAAAATGAAAATAAATCCAATCTTAAGCATGGAATACACTAATATTCTTAAAAGATTGTTTTACTGCCTTATGATGGAAAACCCTTTTTAAATCTATCTTTTGACAATTTTATAAACTATGTTTGTCAACATAAACTTATTCTTTATGATTGGGACATCAAAATTTACTTTGTGTGAATTTTTGATATTTTTCTGACAATGTTCATTTTTTAATGAATAGTGAAAAATACTGCATTTTACATCAAAAATGATTTTTAATCTAATTTATTTATATGATTAGATTATCTTTTGAATTGGTCTTAATGTGTAATATTAATATATTTTTACCATTTAATCCAATGGTGGTCATTGGAATCAATTTCACTTTGAAATTGGACTTAAACTAGTGTCAATCTTTTGATACTTATTGTTTCATAAAAACACGCTATTTGCTCTGACAGCGGGAATTAATTATTAAATTAATTAATGTGACATATATGTTTTGAATTTTGTAAAATAGACTTCATTTTTGAATTCGTAATATCAAATATAGCTTAGGGTGAATTTTTGGTAATTTTCTGAAAAACTTCAATTTTTTATGAATAGTGAAATCACTAAGTGGTACATATAAAGACTGATTTTCCATTTAAATGAAATTTTGCCAACATTGTGTTTTGAATTTCAAAAATCCGACATACATGGTTGTCATTAAGAAGTAAAATGTGGTTCAATGAGATTAAAATAATTTTTTGGTGAATAATAACTTATTAAGTTTTTAATCGCGATTAGTGGTAATTAGTGTAGTTTAAGGTAAAAATAATGCTTTAATAAAATAAGATGAGCTTGAAACATGTCCTACCCTCATTGGTTGTGTCATGGCCGACTAAGAAAATCCATGGGTCAACTTGGGGACTCCATGGAGACACTTTGGTTGGGAAATGACATAAATAACTTTTTATTTAATGTAAAAGTAAAAATGACACAAACATAATATGTTTTACGAAAACAATTTTTACATGGGGTTATAAAGATCATATTTTTTATTATAAATAGTCATTGGAAAGATAAAAAGATTTCCTACGTCATAGTATTTTTTTTATAATTTTTAAACATTAAATAAATTAAATTATTTATGACATAATAATGATGCAGCAATGACATCATTATTTGACGATTTAAATAAAATGGAAAGATAATGTAAAATATATGAAATACACATGTCCAAAACCAATTGGATGAGTGGATTTAGAACCCTTATCACCTTATCCACGAATTATATCAATGTGGGACCTTTTGAAACCGAAACACATTTTCAAATAAAGTAATATTTCTTTACTTTCCAAAAGTGCCCCTCCTCTCCTCTTATAAAAGGCCCCCACCTCTACCTCATTTAACACACTCCTAAAGCCTTTGGCTCGGCCAAACCCTGCCCATTTACTCTCTCCACATCCCTCTCCTCATCCTAGAGGATTCCATTTGGGCAGAATCCTTTCAAAGGAAGCCTTTAGGCTCAAATCAAAAGGAGTTACACTTTTAAAGGTAATTCATTCTCTCATGTTCATTTGTTTTATTTTATTTCTCCAACCCCCTAAACTCTTTTTATTTACTTCTTTTGTAAAAACACCAGTATATTCAATATACGAGGATGTTGTTATAAGATTTATTTGAGCTACACTCTCACACAACTACATCAAATGGTTAAAGAACATACGGTTTCCGTGGATGGCGAAATTCTGCCTCCCGAAACGATGATTGTTCAATACTCATTTAACACCTTAAAAGGTGGCCATTATGATGTCACTATTTTTATATATGATATATAATATGTTTATTTTTTCCTTAATCTTCTGTTTTTTTTTTTCATTTTTGGCATACCTTTATGGTTTCCATTATGGGTAAACACGATATCTTCATTTTAGGAAGTGCGGACTACCGCCCCCTGAAAGTGATTTGATTCGTTAATACCATATGTGGGATGTGTAAAGGATAAAGTTAATGATATTATATATGTTATTATACTGGAATTATAATATACTCTTATATCATTATGATTCCATTCCAGAAAATACGAAATAGAAATGGAAGTAGCGTTCATGCGTACGTACGGCTTACCGTCTCCATGAACGGTGCATTTCATTTCTTACCTCTAAATGTGATGTAATATTATAAATACATGTATATGATAAATATATATGATATATATGTTATCCAAATAATTAATATCATTCTGGATATAATGAACCTTTGACCAAATTAACAACATGTAAGTGTAAGAAGTCTATTTTTGACTTAAGAACCAAATACCGACAAAATGAACATTATTAACTTAAATGATTACATGATGTTCATAACATGGTATAAAAGGAATAATGAACTTGAAAAAGGTTCATAAGAAAGTAGAAATTAACTCATGTTTATTATTCAGGACATTAAAGAACGATCGAGTCAAGTCGGACCCGAGGTATGGGACTTCGTCTCAATCTCCTTTCATTGAGGCATATTTTATTTTATACACAACTTTCTTTTATACGGTGTATAAACCCCTTTGACTTTTACGTTTATTCAAAAGGAATCTTTTTTATACGAAGCGTTTACTAAACGACAAAAGGGAATGTTTTTGTCGTACGTATGCGGTGACAACGACTTCTCAGCCGTCGTGACCGTTATTTGAGTTTCGGCTTCCTCTACAAGCCATACCTTCTTTTTAAAAGAAAAATAAATACCATGTTTTACTTTTCTTTTATTTTGGTATTGAAAATGGTTTTCATAATGTTTTTATATCAATGTGTTGTATTGATATCTCGTGATTGAAATGTGGAAATTTTATGTTTCCTTTATGCATGTTTTATGTGATATGATTATGTTATGGTTCTTGGGCATTATTATGAAGACGGGTGGTTCCGTGATAAACTAAGGGTGGGTGAGCCCATTATAGCTCTCCAATGAATTGGGTAACACGAAGGAGTGAAACGTTAAGGTTTCTCCGAAGAGATTTTAGGGAATATACTGTGATGGGTATTCCAAATGTAACCAAGAGGGTTACTCCCTACGTAAGAATGTTATGAATGCCTCAAGTTACCTTTATGTCTTATGATTTATATGATTTATTCATGATTTGATGAGGTATGTTAAAGTGCTTATTTTTTATGGGTAAAGTATGATTTCATTATTATGTATATATGTACCCATGTTTCCTTGCCATGTTTTTATAACCCATACTGAGCTTTTTATGCTCATCCCAAGTTTTTTTGAAATGTTTTTCACAGGTCAAGGGAAAGGTACATGATATGATGATAGTGTCAAGGAAGTGTCAAGAAATAATCCATGTTTTATTTCAAATGTGTTTCCATTGATGGGAATGAAGAATACTATCTTTATGTAACCACTTTGTTTATATGTGGAATGTAATGCAAGTTTTATGATCTAATTATCTAAAACTCTAAACCCGAAAAGATCCTCAATGTTTAATCTTGTAATAACTCAAGATTAAGTAAGGTTTAAGTCTGGGGCCTTATAGGAAGAGAATCCAAGGAAGTGGACTTCCACTTTAAAATAGGTCTTAGTAGAGTTATATCTATATGGAAAGGCTAGACATAATCACCCATAGTGTATTCAACTCACCATGGACTACCATTCTTGTGGCATGATGGGTCATCTTCAGAGGATCTTTAGGTTTTCATAGCTACATTGAAGTGGAAAGTGATTATAAAAGACACCAGATCTTGGAAGGGACTCAGCATCCCCTAAATATATAGGTATCTAGAGATTCATAATATGTTCAAGAAAAAGTAGAAGATTTGGTACCCCATCAAAGGAACAATAGTACAAACCAATAAGAAAATACCAAGAGAGATAGACAGGATACCAGGGTAGAGGGGTTAGTTGGTTTCACGCTATATCATCTACTCTAGAAAGTTTATATGAATGAACTTATACCGTCAGATGTATGATTCTTGTATCATTTACCCTATCCTTCATTTTTTTATATAGGACAACCATATTACTTTTTTATCCCCACAATTCAAAAATGTTTTGGGATTATTTTTGCAGTGTTTGGATGTTTTTTTGACCATTAACATAATATTTGGAGTGTGATCATATAATATCAAGTTATCCAAATACTTTTCTATAGAAATTTGTGGATATTTTATTATTTGGTATATTTTTGTCTTGGATATGATAGATTTAGATTTTATTTTTGGTATGGAGATGACATTTTTTTATAAGATCATATCAATTATTCTCAAAGTAGAGTTTCCTTTATTTCACTAGAAGGGAGAAGCTATACTCACTAGGGTACGTGTGATATTTAAGATGATCATGTAGGACCTGTTCAGTTAAGATTGTATTGTATCGTGACACAGATAGTAACCCTTGTTATGGATAGTGGTGAAAAGTAGTAGGATACTATTCCTATAGCAGTGAACCATTTTCAGGATGCATTTCCTATATATTTTTCAATATTTCCACCTAAGTGTGGGATCATGGTAATGATTTAGTTGGTGTTGGCAGTTGAGATAGTTTATACCTATCACTAATGAATGACTCTAGTGGTGCTTCATGAGTTGAATATTTGGTTGGAAGATCATGAAGAAATGGGTTTTACAATTCATAGTACATCTCTATGGGGTTCTCCCATTCATTATAATAATAATGATGAATTGAATTTTCTCTTATGTATGGATTATCATTGAACAAATAGTAGAAGCTAAGGAACCAGTATCCCATTACATATATAACTGATCTATTCAGTCAACTGAGAGGTTCTATGATCATATCCAAGATTGACATGAGGTTTGAGTACTATCAATTTAGGGTGACACCTTCTGATATACACCAGATAGCTTCTAGTAGTAGGTATTTCTAATACATGTTCATAGTGAATCCATGTGTTCTGATGAACACACAATCAGTTTTCATGGCATTGATGAATCATGTCTTTCATCCCTTCCAAGATCCATTTGTGGTGTTTTTCATTAATGAGACCTTGGTGTACTAACATTGTATATATGATCATTCCCAAAATTTGAATATCATTTTTATTACATTGGGAGAGAATCTCCTTTATACCTTAATATCTGAATATAGTTTCTATATTGATAGAGTGCATCTCATGGGCCATGTTATCTCATAGGATGGATTGGTAGTCATCCCAGAGATGACTGCTATTGTAATATCATGGGATTGACCCATGAATAACTTAAAGATTCATAGATTTCATTCTCTAGAATTATATTATTGATGTTTCATCTCAGACTTCTTTCATGTGGTAGTATTGATTTCAAGGGTAACCAAAAAATGGGTATTTGTTTTTGTCAGAATCTTGCAAAAATGAATTTCTGAAGCTGAAGATAATTTTTACCTCAACATCGATCCTCACATTTCTAATTCAATCTAATGATTATACAATGTAATTAAATTCATTAAAAGTTAGACTCAGAGTAACTCTGATGTATTAGGACCAATTGGCTTCTTATAGATATAGATACCTAAGACTACATGACAAGAACAATCATACTCAGTATTTGGAGTTAGTTCTATTGGTACACACAATAAGATTCTATAGGCAGTATCTAATGTGGGGAAAATTTATTGTGTATATATAACAGAAGAGCCTAAAATATATCTTTACTTATTGGGACCTAAACCTTTAATAAGGTAGGTGTTTCATGTATCTACAATCTATAAACATTGAGTTGGTTACACACTAGCCATAGGAAATGTGTTTTTCGACTGATTTTTCTAAATGATGCAGGATGGGGTAGTGTGAGAGTTTTATTATGAGTGGTGACTAATTCTAGTCATTGAAAACATGTATTAGGATATTCAAGTGTCCTAGGGATGCATAAATTTTAATTTTAAATATTTTCGAGGAATCTTATATAAAATAATCATTACATCATCAAAGAGATCTCTTGATATCAATATTTCCAAAAAAACAAAGTTTGAAAAACATTCTATGATGCCTCTCTTATAAGAACATGACTCCCTTTAATAATTGAGTTTTAGCTTTGATACTTCTTGGAAGAACCCCTGAATGCCTTTTGGTCTTCATAATTGTTTGAATAATTTATCCTAAGACCTATCTTTGGTCCTGATGAATTTATTGACCATGTCTCTATCATGAAGGCAGTAGAAGTGTAGGATTATATGATCCTCCTTCATAGCATTTCCCTAGGAATATCATCAATACCATTTGTATAAAATCATTGTTCGTTAAACATTGTCCTCTCTATAGGTCTTCAAAACCCTAAAATAATGATAATTGAGTATGAGTAATGGTGAAGAAAATATTTGATACTCTTGGGGTTGAGTTTGTTAACATTGAGAGGGATCAAAATAAGCTTGAATCTTTAGAGTATAATGAGAAGGACCTTGAAGAAATTCCACTGGTAAAATGAGAGAGCGACCTAGATAAAAAATACATAGAATTATTTATAGTGTACATGAATAATAATAATAAGGTAAAAATTTATTCGGGGGGATTTCAATTCAACAAGAGTAAGATAATTAGGTCTAAAAATTACTACTCCTATCATATAATACCAATTTTCACCAATCAATAAAGAAAAACCCAGTAACAAAACAAGGTAATGAGTATCGAATAAGTGAAAAGGAGACCAAAACTACCAATGTGGGAGCTACTATCATGAAAAATTCTGTTGTAATGTTTCTATGATTGAGTATACTCCCCTACCATGATGGAGGGACTGAAATCAGTAGGTGAGAAAATAAATGAAAAAACTGAAGGGGTCAAAGAAATGGGGAATAAAGGAAGAGACCCACTAGAAACAATGATGAAACTATTTATCCATTATAAAAGATAAATGGAGGATGAGTTAATATGAATCTTTAGTATAATGGAATAATCCATGAGAATTTATTAGTGATATATACTTGTTTTCTTTAGTGACGAATAAGAAAAAATGATCAACTATCAATCTTTCACTATTCTTCATGGGTATAATAAGATGAATATTAGCATAGATAAGTTCAAACTATCCTGCTCAAATAAAAATTGGACTACATTGAAAAACACAAATAAGAAAACCAGAAGAATAAGAAAACTTACAAGGAGTGGATTTTACAAAGGTTGGTTGGTTTTATCACACTAATATTCTTATGGAATTTCCATGTCCTATCTTTTGGGGACATACCCTCTATGACTCCTTGTGATTTTCACACTCAACCATAAAATTTACTTCCTTGATATAAGTTTTTTAAATTTTCATACATACAAATCAATCATGGAATGACTATAGGTATTACATGACTCATCCATAACCTTTCATGGCCCCAACAGGGTCAACAATAAGGTATAGAATAAAAAAAATCCCCACTTAATTACAAACACTGCTTTATTTTATCAATATAGGACATTACATATGATTGATATGTTCACACTCTATAAAATTTAAAATAGCACCATGAAACAATAAAAATAAATATATAATAGAAACAGATTATGAAAATCCATAAAATTTTGGTCTCCAAGAAATACTACCCAGTGGAAGAGAAATTAAAAATAAATTCATAAATATGATAGATATTTCAAAAATATTTAAAAAAAATTTAGAAGAACTAAGTGAATAATAAATGAAAAAAATAAGACGTAATTAAAAAATGTGTAATTTAATATGTTTTTTGGAATATTAACCTAACACTTAAAATAATTACCTAAATGTTAGAGAAGTGACATAACTAATGAAATAATAAAAGAAAAAGTAAATATTATTTACCTTTAATAAAGAAATTAAATTGATATATTAGAATACCCTATGATAAAAATTCAAATTTTATAATTCAATGAAATTATAATATTATTTGTCTAAGTGTAATTCAACTAATGTTTGAAAAGACATAATTTTTATGTGGATTTTAAAATATTAAATCCAATTATGTTTGAAATCATTTTGATAAAATGAATATCTTTTTTGGAATTATCACCTCAAACTACCCAAGAGTGATTTTTTGATAAATTTCTAGAAAAAATGAATTTTCAAATGAATAGTGAATCTAAAACTCTAAAAAGGCATTATGTTTTATCGAATAATATTTATATAATAATAATATAGTAATTTATATAATTATTTTCTCTAAATAAATTAAATATAATAAGATGAAACATATATTTAAAATAATAAATTAAATTTATAAATATAAAAAGTAATTTCATAAAGTGTGAAAGGATACAGTATGGTATCAAAAATTATAATTGTCTTTATTTTTACTTATTTTTATAATAAAATAATAATTTTTTTTAGAATGCGATAAATTTCAACTATTTAGTGTCGTTTTTTGATATTTAAATTTTTTATTTACCTATCTTAACATCAGATTTAATATCGACTTAGAAACTACAATTTCTAGAGGGCTTTTCCCATATACATTAGGTTGCACGGGAAACATGCATAAGATACCACCCCATGAACCCTTCCCATGCATTATCATTTTCTCCTTATTTTTTTAAAATTTAAATTATCTTTTAAGGAATTCCCCATTATTTCATTTTCCCCTTCACTCATGGGTTCCCTTAAGCTCTCACCACACATCATCCTCCCCTCTTCTCTTTCACCACCAAAATTAAATCCAGTTTTTCATCACAAATGCTTAGGATCCATCAATGTAAGTGACTCAACATCCCTTCAACTCCCTTATTCTTCCAAATTACCTCAATTTTCTCTCACACATTTACCATGATAGCTTAGAGTTCCAAATTTCATAGATTTTAGTTAGTGATTTTCATTTATATAGATTCTAGACATGATTTAAGTGTCACAAACCATCATCCTTGAGTAATAAATTTGATCATATGACCTCATGGGTCATGGGAAATACCTTGGTTGCCTTACGAGTATACCATAGGCTATTACCCACCAGGGTCACTTATCATACTAATGACTATCCTTATATTCTGACAGATATTATTTTAGAATATTCCTCCCTCACTAAGACACAACCTATGAATTTTTCCTGGAGGTCACCCATCCCAGTCGCTAAAATATGACAGTCCTCTATTAATTATTGAGTAATAATATATTAGGATTATTAAAATAATGATGTACCTTGTTAGGGATATATTTTTGGTTTTATAGTGGGTTTTATTACTCACACATTTCTAGGAAATCATGATGTGCTTGTAGAAATCATATATAGGGATATACGAAGGGGATAGGGGCCATGGAAGATAGATGAGTAGAGTATCATGGATGAGGAATTAGACCAAGATGGACACCAAATTACTTCATAGTGTTTTATTTATTTATTAACATGCACTTATATAATGGTTTGGATATCATTACTATGAGCCTATTTATTTATTCAGTGACTAGTGTTCCATGTGATATTAATTTCTTCTTCCTTTTTAGTATAATTGTTTGTGTTTTCTTTATAATTTTGGTGTGAGGATAAAATTCTATGTTTACAATCTCCAACATGGGTGGTGTTTAGATCCTCTTTATATGTCTGTAGCCTATTCTGTATGGGTATTCATGCATGATGTCATGTGACACTCTACCACAGACCCATAATTTTGGGTTAGGGTATTTACAAATAGTATTAGATAATAGTTTACCAATTTTATTTTGAAAAACATGAGACATAGTAGAAAAAAGATAGGTTGTGTGTGTCTTAGGTAAGGGGCATACCATTTTCCATACCAACTCATGTATAATGGTCCTTCGAGTTACCCTTGATGGGTTATGTATTATGGGTTTTTAGTATTTTGGTCGCATTCATGCATCAAAACAATGTACATAGAATTACATTATATATATACACATGATGTTGTGCAATATAATAGTTATTTAAAATAATTCCTTGATTTGTTCTATCTATTTAGTATATAATTATATTCTCTATTGTGTGATATGTCTATTTTCAGGCTTTTGTGGTATATCTGTGTTGACATTAATTAATAAAAACGTTTCATTCAGTTGTGTATGTATATATATGAATTTGAATAATTTGAAGTTATGGAGGACGTTGGTTATATATAAGAGGTATATACCATAAGATTTGGGTATCTTTATTAGTAATACTTTCTGTAATCCCATATATTAAATATGATATATCTTAAAGTTTCAAAAAATTGCTTAATGTTACAAACCATATCATCCCATATATGACTAATGTGACCAATAAATGATGTGGTTAGGGGTACTCCCTCTAGTATGGGTTCCCATGTTCCACCACCTCCTGTGTTGGAGGGTGCAGTAAAACACTCTCCAATGCCTTCTATAGTAACCTAGGCTATAGTACCACTTCATTATCCTTCTTTTTTTATTCTATAGGGTGGAGGGGGAATTAGGTGGATGGTCACCTATTCTTAAGACTTTTATATCCAACATACACCAACAATTTAGGGAATTATAGGGATGTGGGATGAAAAATATGGTATATAAATCATTGACGGTACATCTGACCTCATTGAGACAACTAATGACTAGAAGGGGAAGAAAGAATCATTCATGTTACATGGACCCACTAGGAGATGATGGAGTGTGATGGAACATTTTTGCAGGCCTGAGGATCACCCTTGTGATACTTTTTGGAGCCTATTCATTGAGTAATTAATTATTGACACTATTATGAATGGTCAATCATAGGGAATCACATAGATACAGTAGGGTTCCATGACATGATTAACATAATCCACTCATTTCACTGATATTCTTCACTTTTCACTGCTATTGTCTTAAAATGAGGCTCATAGGGCCCTCAAGATTTAGATTGAGCTTCACCCCAACATTTGACAGAATGTTCAAAGTTTCAACCTAGCAACATATTTGGATGTTTTTTCAAGTCCATGACTATTTATAAGGTCCTTGAAGAGGATCAATAAGTTCTTCTTCTTATATCATTCAATTCTCAGGTGGGTGGAAAACCTACTACTATGATGAGTAACTCTTCTATTAGTAGCATAATGAAGAATAGGGATTTTCCCAAGAAGAGTGGTATATAAATTTTTCAATGTCTAGAATATTCTTCCAATTCAAGAGTATAACTATAGATCTTTAACTGTGAAAGAAATTGTGAATTTTCAAAGTGTATGAACATCACCTCAGAGGATATGATGAAAATGAGGAAGGATGGGGAACCATAAACAATTCATCCCTAGGGATTTGATTTCAATTTTCTACAAGGATTTTAGGAAGACAGAATCAATGATTCAATGATCTATCTGGGGACCACATCAATAGGTACAAATGATGATGACTCAATCGTGTCACATACGTCTAGTAAATGGTCACGGAGGCAAGGCAGACCATGTATATGAAGTGGATTAGACTCCTGATGATGGTGGTGATAGATCATGTGCTATATGATGTATTACGTTGATCATCTATATATTTTATACCTCTTTATTTGATGTTAGTTCTTCACATTCCATCATATATGAAATTTTTATTTCTAAACATGCAATATAATTTATGTAATCTTCTATGTTTATTTCCCTTGATACGTCATTGGGAAAAAAAGAGGATCATCTTTAGTTATTCATAGAATCTCTTATATCCATTTCTAGTTATATCCATCTATGTGACTTCATGATTCTAAAGATGATGAGTTTTTATGTCATTCTCAGCATTGAGTGGTAGGGAAATTTTGTAGATCACATTTATTTCTAACAGAGACATGTATCATTTACATCATCAAAGGGAGAGAAGTTCATGTAGACTGGTGAATGGTACATGGGTGCTAGAAGAGTGGGCCTAGACTTGATCCAACATTGGATGATCATGATACATATTATAGGCATGTCTCTCTTTGAAGTATCATTATTATCCCCCTCGTCTTTTCTCTTTATATGATGGATAACTATTATGATGGGTTTCAAGATGACTTCATTGTGCTTACCATTGATATTGGAGTTGATTTCAGGATAGAACTTATGGCATATGTGTATTCCATTTCAGTACCCCTATACCTTATGCCATTGAATGAATTGAAGAAAAGCATGGTATAATTCAATGAATTATAATATAAGGGTTTTATCAGATTGAGTACTTCCCCATGGGGTGAACATTTTTTGTTTTCCATGAATGTGGATATTAGACTTAAACTTTGCGTAGTTAATTTGAATATGACATAGTGTTGATGATAAATAAATAACATTTTCCTAGGATTTATGAACATTTTCATTAGATGGAGGGATTCTGGTGGTTCTCCAAGATCAATCTCTTCTCATTATATCACCAAAGGAGGTTTAGAATAAGAGGCATATCAAATATGGAATTTCAGAGTAGTAATAGGATATACAAGTAATTAGTGATGTTGTTTGGAAAAAAATTTTTGTGATAGTTTTCATAGATTTAATGAACATGGTCATTCCCCCTTATCTTTACTTTTTCATAATGGTGTTTGTTTTTGAAATCATCGTTTACTCACCGACTATAGAGTAATGTGAAAAAAATAATAAGATAGTCTAGAGAAAACTTCATACACATCAAATGTATAATAAGATCTTGAATTATATCATTTGGAATAATTAGGTTAAATTTAGGGTGCATTTGTTTGAAGATGGTATATCAACAATCCCATAGAACATCGAGATATCGATATCCTGGACATGTCCCCAAAACTTGTTTTTGGTAAATTGTTTTTAGACACTATGAAATGTATTACATGAAATATTTCAAAAAAAATTTCTCAACTGGGCTCGAAAAGGTTGTGGTGTTACTCTGAATTTTTCATGGGGGTTAGTGATGGTAGTGAAGGCATCGACACGAAGGGAAAGGACCACACCCCAGTTGTGAACCAAAGAAGGGGTGGGGGCATAGGCCCCACTGTGTGGAACAATAAAATTGGCTAGGTCCCCAATGAGTCGCCCAAGGTACATGCGTGCAGACACCTGCGTGCCACCATGATGGAGCATAATGAAGGTATTATTTTTGCTAAGTCCCCAATGTGGCTCCCTAGTTATGACAAATCACCGACGGTGTGAAAGTCTACTTGTGCTCAACCCATCTGGCACACAACCACTTATGCGCCAAAAATTTGGTGCGCAACCCCACTTGTGCACCCAAACTCCATTCTCCCAAGGTCATATTTTTTCTTATAAGTAGACCCTTGGGGACTTCATTTGCACAAACGAATTTCCTTAAATCCAATTGCTACTCTGGTTGACCTAGTGCTTCAACCAAGTCCTCATAAACATTCAAGGTGGTTCTTTGAAACATAATTCGGAGGAATTGAAGAAGGATCATAGGACTTAAGTCCTATTATCATTTGAAATACATAACACCTACGCACATGAAGCTCCCAAACTCCCTAAAATTAGAAACACTTGTGTACCACTTATTCCTTTTAATGGAACATGAGTTACCCACTTGTTGGATCACCTGTGAACACTCATTAAGGCAGTAGCCAAATCTCACCTATATATTACTACATAGTTTTCTTGTCACTTAAGTGAGTATCCATTCACCCAAGCCTACTTGTGTGCCCATACTTATGTGCCGTTATCTATTTGGGCGCCCCTCTTTTATTCACTTACTCTCTTCGGTCTACAAGCCATCAATCCCTCCTCAAATCCATTCATGGAAAGGATTCTTCATCATTGTCTCTTTTTTGAAAGGGATTCTGTTGAGACATCCACTCTAACCTCTTGAATAATCTAATATTTGGGAAAGTCACATTACTGTGTCTCCTATTTGGGTTTATGTATCTACAGTCAGAGGTTACCCACATTTGTTCCACAATGGAGTTTGGATTCATAGAGTTTATGTGGGTTTGTATATCCACTATCACATGGAACATTCTCCCAAGAATAGTGCTGGGAAGTTCCCAATTTTGAGAATATGGTTTTGGGTCCTGAACCCTCATTTCTCAAAGAGACGGAACCTCAGTTTTCTGGTAGGGAAGGTATGGTTCACAATTTATTTTCAATTCAAGAAAATGAAAAGTCACCCTCTCATACCATGATCAATCATAGGTAAGCCATTATGGTATAATAACCTAACCTTAATCCCTTCTTCCTTTCATTGGACCCTTATCCAATGAAAATAGAACAAAGGGAAGGCTCGTCGCCTCGCCCTCGTCCACCCTGGTAGCCATAGGTGTTCCCTCTTCCACCAACAGAGGAGGAAAACTGTGTGTGTCATTGTTGAATCTTTCACATCCTCTTGTTTCTCACACTGAGCATGAATCAAAGGGGCTTAGAGATTCGTTATGATTACAACATTTTCACAAACACCCACAATAGAATAAACTATGAGAACTATGATTCCCACCATAATTGGAATACGTAGGAATCCTTCTATGTGCCTGAGATCACTTGATATCCTCTTCAGGAATCCAAAAATAATTCCCTTATTCTGGGCATCCTCCCTAGGAATAAGCCCCAAATTAAACCACCAAATCATTAGGGCATTTTTTAGGATGTAAGTACAAACTCAATTCTCTCTAAAGACTACACTATCCTATGGTAATGAACAAACAATATGGACATTCATTACCTCCATAATTGAGATACGTAGGAAGCCTTCTCAGGGCCTGAGATAACTGGACACCATCTTCATAAATCCAACCCTATTTCCACTAATCTGAGCATCCTCCTTAGGAATAAGCCCCAAGTTAAACCCCCAAACCATCAAGGCATATTTTTTAGGAAGTAAGTCCAAACTCATTTCTCTCAAAGGACTATACTCTTTTATGAGACTTATCGAGCTATGTGCACTTTGATTATAATCCACATTGGATACGTATGAAGCCTCCTTGTGGTTCAAACCCAACACTTCAAATCAAACCTGTTCTCCTTGGTCCATATCCCCAACAGGGTCTAATCTTATGTGGAAACCCATATCATTTTCAAGTTCCTTGTGCTGCCTCTCCATAATAACCACACCAAACATTGGCTATGAAACATTCTCTTAGATTTCCATACCACATGACATTAAATTGTACAACTATGTCCTTGTCATATGACCTTAAAAGGTATGATGTGTCCCACTAAGAGGCACTGAACTATGAGGGTTCAGATTCCTTTCAAAAGGATACGTATGTATCCCATTTTATGTGTACAATCCAAATGTCAAAACAAACCTTCATTTCACTGGATGACAATAAATTCCAAAGTGCCCCACTAATTGTCTTTAAAAAAGTATCATCTTAACTATGATTAAATGAATCTCAAAGTAGTATATAAGAGGAAACCATAGATGGAGAACCTCAAATATATACATATGATTCTAAATATCACATATGTTAATAAGTGATTTAAAATTACAAGAAAAACATATTTTATACATGGTGAATTAATAGGGATTCATGAAAATATCTTATATTTATAAGGATAGTTCTAAAGTAGACAATAATCCCCTACAAAAGGGTGTGATGTGTCTGAACTCTCATCCTCTCGACCAATGCACATTCCTATGTATCATAACGTTCAAACTTAACAAACGTCTGCCTTTGGAAAGAAGGTCCATTTTGGATAAAGAACTAATGGAAGATTATAGTTCCCTGAATAAATCCAATGGAAATCACCTGAAAGTAGTGATTCTTAAAACTAGAACACACGTTTCAAATAACTACGAAATAGAAATTATGAACCTGATGAGAATCCATAACCATGTTAATAATGATACCCACATATTAAACCCCTATCAGTTGATAAAAGAATTCCAGAAAAAAGAATTAATCACGCATGTATCCATCTAAAATATATATCTTTAATGGATTTTATTTATGTTGTTTCATGTTATTTTCTCAAAACTCCCTTTAGTCAAAAATGTCCTTCTTCAAGATGAAATCTATGAACTTCCTGGCCATTTCTCAGGCTGGATCGTTATCCATGGGAAGGAAGTTATCACCCACACAGTGTCTTCATCACTTGGTATCCAATGTGCTGGAAATGGTGTGCCTTCATCACGGTACAATCCCAACCTTGGAGGCAGTGGATAGGCTCTCCATGTCAATAAAAATCCTCGATCATCTAGCCAACAATGACTGATGGTCAAGATGAAGAAGGTGCCAACCACTGTCTTCAACTGTTTCGTGACCTTATCCCCAGAACACAACAACTATTCATTCATGTTCTATAGTGAGTTAGATAAATAATTCACTCATAATCTCAATCCAAATATGTAGGGATACTTCATGAGGATTCCCACCAACAATCACTGCCAGCAAAATCACGCGGTAGTGAACCCCCAACATGATGGGGTTGTTGCCTCCAAATGTATGACTTAGGTATGTCGGACCTGGGCATGAAAGATGAGCCACTAGGGATAACATCTAGTCAAAAAGTACTATTTTCTTACCTATTAACCTATTGATAATTCCATCGACCAAAATTGCTAGCGAAGAACGAGCGGACACATAAACTCTTTGGTCCTAATTCCACAGCCCATCAGACTCATCTGGCAGCAACCCACCAATCCCATGAGGAAAATCTTGTGGAGTACCATGAACAAGCACATACACTTGTTTACAAATTATTATCCATTCTATAGACTCATCTATCAATATTTCAAGAATCCCTCCAATACATGTGATGGAAACAGGTAAATAGGGACATACACCTATTCAAAATCCCCAATTCTACCAACAGTCTCATCTACAAGTATTGAAGGAATTCCATCAACAATACTTTACAGAAAATAATCATTAGAAAAATATGCCTTCCAGAGTTCATCAATCCTGCCAACATTCATGTTTTTCAAGACTTGGAGAAGTCAGTCGGAAAGCTCTGACGAATAATCTAGTGTAGATCCAACTCTCTGCCCCAATACATGAGTACTGTAAATACCCATTATTATGAAAAGGAGGATAGGAGAAGGCATATACACCTACTCTAGATAAGAAATGGAGTCTATTCCTATTTCGGCCATTGAATTCACAAAACACATCTTATCAATAGTGAAAGGGAAAAAACAAATTCATGCCCATATTCTGGAGTCATGCTAGAGTATTATAACAAAAACTTCAATAGTACTAGGGGAAAAGACACATTAATCTATCCCCACACATGGGATGAAACATTGGCATGCCATACTAGAGAATATACATACCTCTATTTCAGTCCAGTAGGGTCATGAGGCATACTCACCCATATCATATGGACAATAGGACCAAGAACATACACTCATTTCAATAAGAGGTAATTTGTCCATTCTGGTGACCACTCCAAGGAATGCACATACACCTGCCCATGATAACCACTTATACCATCAAGTACCCCCAACTAAGTGTAAGAGAACATCCAAAAATTATTCTCTCCAAACACGGTTGGAAAATCAAGAGTCAAGCAATAACCTTACTCCTCTTAATGGTGGAGTTCTTGAATCCCTCATACATTTATCTATCGCAAATCTAGATCCTACCCTCTCATTACCAAATTATGGGTGTGGTATCAATAATTATGATGTTCTACATCAGACAATTCTTCATGAAGGCTTGCATAACGAAAATTCAATCAATCCATAGAGCCTATCTCCGGATGAGATCCATGAAAACCCTTGATGTGGCCAGAAGACCATGGAGAAAGGGGAATTATCCTTTGCTATAATCCACCAAGGAGGTCCTCCTCATGATGGAATTCACTACGAAAGTCCTCTCCACAGTAGATTTTTTCATTTTCAAGATAATTATATAATTTACAATATAGTGATAAGAAATCCCTCCTATCTCAAGGAAATTGCAAAAACAAGGCCATTAATATCTAATGCCTTATCAATGATGGGCGAAACACTTTCTCAACCAGAAGAAATCTTAATGGAATGTTCATTCTTGAAACCTCTCTTGGGACATTTATCTTCTAATACTAAGAATCCATGATGGTTAGACCAAGTGGAGAAACCTATAGTAAAATACTATGAAGTTAAGTTAATCATGAGAAACCAATTGTCCAAAAGGGAAATACTAGTCATGTTCTATCATTTCGAAAATTCCCAATACAATATTCAAAAATTGATGGCAGAATATTGCATTAATGATTTCCACATCAACTTATGGAAGAATTTTCCTCATTTTAAAATCATGGTATTACAGTAAGATGGATATCAAAATCATGTATTGTTAATATAGGGGTTACAATGCCAAATTGACTTGGCTTCTCTCTTAGTTTCCCAACATCCAAAGTTTGAAAACTATAGAGAACCCTTCATTATGCATTCCTCAATGATATAAAGAGGAAACACCAGTTAATTTCTGATTCCCTATATGTTATTCGAATCAGAGAATGGGGTACACAAAGAGCATTTCATTTTGCTGAACTCTAGAATCAGCAAAGCCCACAAAAAGTGGTCTCATAAAATGTTATTTCCCATGGCCGACTAGAATCAAAATATTTTGTATGAAATCAAATGTACACTCAAGAACATGCCTCAACTAGCACTCATCTTAGTCCATCCCAAAGAAAACAAGTTTTTGATTAAATTTTTCATCAAGAATCTGAGAATCATGATTAGGCTTCCCTCATAGAAGATGTCAGTTTTCAATAAAACAAATTTCTAAAATAACACAAAAAACATCTGAAACAGGCGATTTTAGTGGCTTTCAGATAATGCACCTGGGAAATTTCCCAACTAAAATTCAAAAAATCAGGGGAGAAGTTGCACAAAGATCAAACATATGAGTTGAAGAGCCACCCCATCTTGCTGGGATGGGGGATCATTTAATTCAACCTTCAAATTAATTAACAATATTCAAAGGTTTGAATAAGAAGAACAAAAATATCCCTCCCCTCCAAGGTTGGGTGATTTTTCACATCTACAATCCCCTCCTTAATGAATCTTATTTTTCTCTTGATTAGGGATGAATCCACAAAGAGAGAACACAATTAAACTATTCAACAATTCCCTTTGGGTTACTTTCCATCAAACAGCTCCTAAGAATCCATTATATATCAGAGTAGAGTCTCATGAATGATATAAAAGTATATGATCTTACAAAGATACTGACAGAATTCCATCAATGCATTACGCGTCTGTAAATGTTATTAATAGTATTGAAGAAGATCCTCTAGAAAATATGTCTAATTTAGGGGACCCAGAAAATGAAGTTGTTATCCATAATACAACACATAGTGATGCTAATGAAGAAGGTGTATGTAACTGAAAAAATAGGCTGACCCAAAACCTAGATATGACTTCAAATAACCAACTCCCACCCATTATAAAGTCATATGTCAAGGGAAATGGTAAAAGTAAGATTACATCTCACTTTTACACTAGAGAAGGTCAATATCTTTCACTTGAAGATCGATTTTCATAGATATAGGAGGAGATGAAAGAGTTGAAAAGACTCAATACAGAGTTACTTCAAATCATCATTTCTGCTAGACATACTCCCCAGACAGATCCTCAACTTGAACTTCCTATAAGAGATCCCCAACAAAGATAATTTGTGGAAACTACAGATGCAGATAAGGAATTACCTTCATTGGTTAAAAAACCAGGTAAAGATCAAACAAATATTTTTATACATGTTCCCATGGGTTATCCAAGGAAAACACCAGCACCATCACGAGTGGTTTTGCCAGTTGTCACACTAGTTCAAGCTACATATGTGCTACCTGTATAGGTTCCAGTCCATCCAGATATTCCCGATTTTCTTATGAACAGAATTGAGGCATTAACAACTTGAATGGAAGCTATGGAATTGTGAAATGATCCATTTTTGTTGGCAAAGAAATCTTACCCAGAGTGGGTGGACCTGATTCCTCCCACACAAATTTTTTGAATTCCACATTCCTATTCATTAATGGTTTGGGAGATCTAGAACAAAACTTAAAGCCTTTTTATACTCATTGTGATACCATTATGGGGAATCCACATCAATAATAATTAGTAAAGCTCATGTGTTTTATGAAATCATTACAGGGAAAAAGTTTTGTATGGTATAGAAGTTTGCAATATCGATCAATGACTGGATTGGAAGATCTCCATCATAAATTCCATATTCAATTCAGTTCAACACTACCAAAGACAATAGTTTTTGATATCAAAGATTTCAAACAAAGGGAAAATGAAGGAGTTTCATATTTTATTTCTCGATGTAAAGGATTAACATATTCCTTAAATCTGGCACTCCCTCAAGAGGCATTGCTGCTGATTTGTGTGGAAACATTGTGTGATGAGTTACACACACCAATAATCCCTGTGAAATAAAAATGATGGTATCGAGGCCTTTCGTTGACTGCTCAACAAATTTAAGATTCCATTTTAGAGACTAAGGCTAAAAATCATGTAATTCCAACATCTCTAGGAAGGAGAACATGGAAAGTCAAGGCTGCAACAGTTACACTCAAGCAAGCTCCTATACCTACTTCCAATTCAAAACCATCATCATGTCTAATGGCTCCAGCTCCCAAGCATGAGCAGCAATGACCTCCTCATCAAGATGATAAAATAGATAAAAGAAGGCAACAATTTGAGGAGTTAATGAAAAATGTTTAATATTTTTGGAATGAATAGGTTCCCAGTTTCTTCATATCAGCTTTGGAAATAAATTTTTCTTAGTTTCCAAGGCCGAAGAAACCAAAAAAAGAAGGAGATGAAGATCATCCAAATTATTTTCCCATAAAACAAATTTTGACTCATCCCAATCAAGAGTGTTTTGTTTTAAAATACCTCCTACAAAAAATGGTAGACTCTAGACAAGTACAACTGAAAAGTTCATCAGCCCAAGTATCATGTGTTACTGCTATTGATCCAAAAGAAGAAGGTGAATGGATGGAATTCAAAAGAAACAATGCACCAATATATATTGATTGGATGATTAGGAAAATAATCAAACGAACTCATGCCATTCTACGAACATAGTTGAAATAACTGATTGTATCTTCCGCCACTACAGCCAAAAAAAATCTATTTTCATCAAAAGATTAGTTTAGAAACAGTCAATCCTAAAAGAAGAAATATGATTATAAGGAAAAAATATATGTCATAAAAAGATGATATCGTGTCAAGACCAAATTTGTATTTGACTCTAGAATATTTCATGACATCTATTTCAAATGGACGGGCACCGCCCTGCCAAACGGCACAACCCGAACTGACATGTCATGAAAAATATTCATGAGATGAAGAATTTATCATTGGTTCTATAAGCGTTATCCACTTAACGGATCCCTATTCCAATGGTGATTCTAGTTATAATGAGCCTGATTTCCCTATATATAACTAGGGAACTAGAGTAAGAGGCCAAGGTCGAGGATATAGGGGAAGACGTGGGAATTACAGATACCACTATTTTAACTGAACTCCTTCTTGAACTGTATATGTGGCATAATTTCGTACGATATCCTTATGTTGGGATCCTAAAGAACAAGAATATTCTTCCAGGAATGACAGGTTCAGTCCTAGAATGATTATTTTGGAGGAATTATTACAGGTTAAACCATCCTCCTCTTAGCATGTAGATAGACCTAGATAGTATATTCTACCAAATCCAGGGGTATTTCAAGCTTCTTCTCTAACACAGGGAACATCCACATCAGGAGTGTCAACTTCAAAGGAACCTGCAAAACCACATCTCCCTCATGGAAAACGCATACCATTAGACCAAAAGCATTATGTTTTGAAATAGTTGTCCCATGTACCGGCCATGTTTTCAATTATGGATACCTTGAATCTGTCAAATGATCTTCAAGAATAACTTATTGAGGCTTTGTCAAGTCCTCATGTGTTTGAAATCAATGTTGTTTCTACTGAGGTTTACTGTATATAGAATGAATCTATAGAATATCATGTAGTTATGTCTGTTATGGGTGAATATGAATATTATTTTGTATATTGACATATTGGAACCTTGCATCTATCTGACATGGTCAATGACATAGAAATCTGACGATCCATTCTTGATAATGTCTCAGGATTAACCTCATTCCTTTTTGAAAACTTCTTCGATTGGGCCTCACTGAATTTGAGTTATCTCTATTAACTTTAATGTTTCAAGATTATGAAAAGAATAACAAATAATCATTAGGTGTGATTACGCACAAAACTCAGTTTGGATATCTTGTTTCTAATTTATATTCCATGTTTGTTCATAAATGAAACATCCTTTAATATTCTTCTGGGATGGCCTTGGCTACATCAAGATGAAGCTATACCTTGATCATACCGTCAATGTCTCAAATATTGTTTCAATGGTAAAATCGGGACAATTTATAGTGACAAGGATCCTTTCAAGACGTGTGAATCTCAATACATTGAGGGAAAATTTTATCACACAAAATAAATAGAGTCCATGGTAATAGAGGTAACCAGAATTGATGCTCTGAGTGGCTTGGAAATGATCCTAGAAAACCCATTCATACATTTGAGTATAGATTATGTGTTAACTATCAATCAAATTGAATGGGTAAACCCAAATCCGAGCACTTGTCCAGTGACTTCCATAATGTCAATTGCAGTAATCGAGCCTGATAGCATGAGAGAAATTTTAGATGCACCATGAAGTGGTGAAAGCATAAGTGGATATGTCTTCATTTCATCCACTGAACTTCATAAATCCTCTACTTCATTAATCATAATAGAAGAATTCATATCAATCCTAGAGGAAGATAATGATGTTGTTTCCCAATCCATCACATCCTCTTTATTACCACTGGAAGTCCCTTAATCATTAGTAGGGTTGGAAATGGTGGCCTATTCTCCAGGGTGTTCAAATACTGATTCCTTCCCTAACTCTGAAAGTTTTGTTTCATCATTTAATGTGAAATTAGAAATAGAAGAAGTAACATGTAATGATGAAGAAGAGGAAGATCTCTAGGATGCTCCTCCAACATTTGAGGAAGGTGCCTCTACCACTGTGGATGAGCTCAGAAAAAAAAATCATGGTACATGAAAAGATCCACACCCCACTCTAATTAGTGCGTCCATGACTTCTGAAGAGAAAGAGTTGTATACTTAATTTCTAAAGCAACATCTAGATATATTTTCTTGTAATTATACAGAAATTATAGGACATAATCCCGATGTATTCACTCATCATTTGGGATTATCGGAAGATCATAAAGGATTCAAGTAGGAATCAAGAAGAACACACCCAACGCATATCTCTAAAATTGATGCTAAAGTTGATAAAATTATAAAGTATAAAATTGGTTGGGAGGTTAAATATCCCAAATGGCTAGCCAAAATTGTCAATTTAATGATGAAAAATGGGAAAATATGTGTTTTTATTGATTTAAGAGATCTAAATCGAGATTATCCTAAAGATGACTTTACAGTTCCAATCACATAGATTTTAATTGATGCAATAGCTGGATATGAACCACTTTCCATTATGTATGGTTAATATAGGTACAATCAAATCTGTATGGCCCTAGAGGATGACTAATCTATAGCATTTGGAGCCCCTCAAGGTTTGTTTTTCTATTAGGTAATGCCCTTTTTCTTAATAGATTGCTGCTGCAACATATCAACATTCCATTAACCATACCTTCAAACCGTTTTTAGGGAATTTTTTTGAATATTATGTGGATAATTTGGTGGTTAAATATATTCACTATTACGATCACTTGGATGATCTGGATACCATATTCAATAAACTTTGGCAACACAATTTGAAGATGAACCCATGAAATGTTCTTTCGGGGTAACCTTAGGTAAGTTGCTCATATTTTTTGTACTCTATCGTGTTATCGAAGTTCATCCTAAGAAAACAAAATCAATATTTGGCATGTCAAATCCTGGAAATTTGAATGAATTAAGAGGAATCTAAGGAAACATGGACAATACTCAGTGCTTTATCTCCAATTTAGTAGGAAAGTGTTTTCCTTTCACAAGATTAATGAAGAAGGGAGTCACCTATAAATGGACTAAATACTTCCAAGAATCATTTGATACAATCAAGAAATATCTATTGAGTATATCAGTATTAATGCCACTTGTTGAATGTAGAACACTTATTCTTTATGTGATATCATTAGAGCAATAACTGGGTTCCTTCTTTGCCCAAAATAATGATCTTGGGAATGCAAATAGCCTTTATTATTTTAGTCGAACTATGCTCGATGCAGAAACTCTGTATTCATGTATTAAAAAATGATGCCTAGAATTAATATTTTCTATTCAAAAATTGAGGTATGAATTGAAATATTATGAGTTCCAATTTGTATCTCACAATAACCCGCTCAAATTTATCCTCAATCATCCTATGATGACAAGACTTTTGTCATGATGGGCAGTAATTTTGCAATAGTTTGATATCCAGATTGTTCCTCAGAAGGAAATAAAAGGCCAAGATCTGGCCAACTTCCTTGCTGAACACCCATCTATAGAAGACACATTGTCGAATACTAAACTTCCTAATGAATAGGACTTCTCTATTAATGATAATTCCAAAACATGGTAAATTTACTTTGATGGTGCCTACAAAAGTACAATATAGAAGAGAATGAAAACCCTAAACTCAACCAATTTGGGTTATAATTTTTCATTATCTCCCTAGAAAAGGTAGTATTGCCTTATTCCTTGATGTTGTTAGAAGGTGGGACCAATAATGAAGAAAAATATCAAGCTCTAATCACAGGCATGGAATTGGAACTTCAGGTGTAAGTGAATCACTTGAATGTGCATTGTGATTCAGAATTAGCAATAAAACAAACCCATGGGGAATATTCTATTAGAAAAGTAGAGATAACCCCTTTGTGTGATTACATCAGAGAGAGTTAATGGCTAAATTTCCCTCAGATCTGACATTGTCTTATGTACCACAATCACAGAATGACCATGTTTATGCACTGTCTAATGCAACTACAACCTTGGTAGATCCAAACTCGGATGAGGTAGTCATTCGTATAACCCATCGTCACGTGGTCTCACATTTCATTCAAACTAGAGAGTTGGAAATAATTTTAATTTTCCCTATTTATGATCCATATGGACATATCATAGGATCATGAAAACCTATCATTGAATAACTAAAAAATGGAGTAATTCCATCAGATATGTTTGAAAATGAAAAGATCCGACAACGAGCAGGAAATTGTACTCTTTATGATGGTCCAGATCACCAAAAGATCTTCTAAAAATGAGGTTTTGATGGAATTCTATTCAGGTGTATTGATGGGGAAGAAACTCTAGCTATCATGATAGATATACATTAAGGATCATGTGGTAATCACCTATCTGGGCATATTCTTTTTGATCAAATCCAAATGTTTGGATACTTCTTTCCTTCAATGAAGCAAGATTAAACAAAATTCACTACGAAATGTCATCTCTGCCAAGTGTGTTCCAACTTCATTCATCAACCCATAGAGTTTCTATAGATAGATAAATACTCCTAGACATTTACCACATGGTAAATGGATGTAGTAGGGCCTTATCATCAGGCTATGTCTAATAAGTTCACGTATATAAGTTATATCAGGAGAACAATATAAAGTCCATCCATTTAATGGACAATGGCACCAATTTATTTTATTTTAAGGTAAATAAGTTATATCATTAGCACAATATAAAGTCCATCCATTTATCTTGCTATCACATGGCGTCCAATGGATAGAGAAAGGATTTTAAAAATACCTAATCAAATATACTATATAAGATGGTGGATAAAGTTAAGAATTCATGGCCTGATGAACCTTTTCATTCTTTTCTGGGATTATCGGACTACTACACATACTGCCACCCAAGAAACTCCATACTCATTGGTATATGGAACAAAAGTAGTTTTTCTAATTGAAATTAAATTTCCTTCCCTCAGAGTCGCAATCTGCGATCAGTTGTACACATATCAGAGGTCTCAGAAATGGTTTTCTAAGCTTGAATGATTAGACTAAAAAATATTGCATACTTTTCATCATTTATAAGTCTATCAAAATAGAATAGCATGATCCATTAACAAGAAAGTTCACCTCCATTCATTTATTCATGGAGAATTGGTATTGGTCCTCAGGACTCTAATGATACCAAGAAATAAACCTCCAAAGCTTGAGCCAAAGTGGGAACGACCTTATTCCATACATATGATATGATCAAATGGAGCTTATTCTTTAATCTCAATGGATGGAGAGATTATTACAACCTCAACCTATGCGATATTATTCAAGAAATAATTTGTATAATTGCATATATCGTCCTCACTACAAGACTGAAAACTACACAACCCACATGTCCTCACTGTAAGACTCTAAACTGAGCAGTACAAGTTCCTAATTGTAAGATGTTAAACTACGTAACAACCATAAGCATCCATCCTGCATGATAATAAAATGCATTGCATCATTTTCTTTATCACATGACATTAAATTGCATGACATAATTTTTCCTCATTAAATGACATAAAACTGTACGGCTAATGTCACTTGACGTTTGGAACTTCCATATGTAAGAATCATTGAAATCATTACTACTCCTTATTTTCACATGAGTCCATCTCTTCCCTATGTCTATGTTAGATCTTCATATGGGACTTATTTCAAGAACTATTTGTTTCTTGATTATCATCTATATGAGATACGTTGAGATGGCTAGATCTCCAATCTTGGGGCCTACCGCAACCACAAAATTTTTTATTTCCATTTCTCCTCCCATATATGTATCAGATCTATACAGATATGTACCTTAAGATACATGGTCTGATCTTTATACTATTTTGTGTCTTATGTTTAACCGTTCTTCTAAAATATGTCAAAAATCCCTCATCTCCCTTGTCAAACTCAATTGGTGTGGGAAATGGATGTTTCAAGAAATACGTACGGCATGAGTCTCATATATATGTGATATGTAGAGATGCCCGAATCTAAATTCATGGGCCCATCCATGATATTAAAAACCCATTTTCCCTTATATAAGAATCAAACCTGGATAGGGAATGTTTAAAGAACTACGTATGACTTGATTCTTTCCCCCATAAAGACACATAGTGACACTTGGGTTTTATCGCTTAGTTCATTTAAAATATGTCTTTCTTTTCACATTAGTTCATCTTCCTCCGTATTGTATGGTTTTTAACTGCATGGAAATCTCATATCTCTATTCTTTACTTGTGTCAACTTGGTGTTACAGAAGAATCCCTTACTTCTCCATATTTATCGCACTAAAAATAGCTCATGTGGGCTTAGGAATTTGGTATAAATATTCTCTATATAAATAAGGCGTCACAATTTATTATGGGGTTATCAATGTCCTCACTGCATGACATAAAACTGCATAGTACAATGTCCTTGCTGCATGATACTAAACTACATAGAAAAATATTGATTCAATGGAAACAAATAATGTCTATGTTTTTACATATGAGTCGGATTCATGTAAAGGACTTAAAACACATGGCCAATATTGATTCAAATATTTCTCATATGTAATGATCATAACCCCCTTCCATATTTCACACTCTTACTCTTGAATATTTTCATATCTCCATAATATTTCTTCTAGTTTTTTTGTAACAGAGTTTCTAATATCTGAGATCTATTTTTCTAGCTATGCAGTAAGTGTCCATAGGTGGCCTTGAATAATTTTCCTACATAATGGAACTTTTATTCAAAAGATACCACTCTTTGGCTATGAAACATATTCCCTTGTTGGCCCTTTATAATACAGTACCCATAATTGGTTTTTCAAATCATGTTAATTTCATTCTTGGTTATAGTGTCTTTGTCCCCATGAAACATTGATTAAAATATACTAGAATCTGTATATTAAAACATTCATTCATGTATATTTGTCCCATTATCTTTATCACGATCTGAAAGTCATCAAAACCATAGATTACACATCTCTCTATCCATGTGTTCAAAGTAATATGAATTAACCTTGAATCACTTGACCACATATCATACATTGTTTAAATTTCTGTTCCTAGTTTAATGACCTAAAAATACAAACACCGTAATCCCTACGTTTGGGTTAGAACTTTGTAGACCCCCTATTCCTCTGATTCGTTTGAAATCATGTTTGGAAATACCCTATCCATATTTAGGTATCGTTCTCCACTAACCAAACTCTGTGATCTAGAATATCTAAATCTCCATAAAATTTCTCAGGATTTTAGCAACAGAATGTTAAAATTTGTAAAAGATCTCTTTTGCTTGACTATGAAGTATGTCACCCTAGGTAGACTTGCATAAAAGTTTCCTACATAACAAGAATGTCAGTCAATAGATGGAACTATTTGGCTATGCAGCGTATTCCCCAGTTGGCCCTACATAATATATCCCCCATTATGGGTTTCTCAAATAATGGTAACTTTTTTTTTGAAAAGACTTCCTCTAATTCATATACCCCATTTCCTATATTATTCTTCACATCGAGAAAATTCCCAAATAACAATTTATAATTTTACCTTCCATTCCTGAATATGGTAATATGTTTCCAAAAGAAATTGTCAAGAAATTGGGAGAGTCTCAAACCTTTGGTCTGAGATAAATACCTTATAATAAATCCACACAATGTTTTTACTTTATGACTTAAAACCGCATAGTACAATGTCTTCCCTGCATAACTAAAAACTACACAGTACAATTTTCTCATTGGATGACATAATACTGCATAGTTTGATATCATTAATTCCTCTTTGGGTTAAATTTAAACCATTCATTATACACCAAATATTTATAGAAATTGTTTTTCTATTCATGACATATGTTGTCATAGATAACCCATTATTCTCAAAATCCCTTTCCAATGAAAACCCATCGACTGTTGTCTTGAGTCACCAAAATTTTATTTTCTCTTTTCTAAAAACCGTAAAAGGTAAAATTCATTAGAGCTCGTTTTCCTAACTATGCAGTACGTGACCTTAGGCAGCCTTGTATAATTTTCCTAAATAACGGGCAAGGTAATCAAAAGATTCCACTATTTGGATATGAATCATATTCACTAGTTGACCCTTCATAAAAAAACTCCTCTAACAAGTTTTTCAAATAATGGTATCTTCTTTCTTAGAAGAGACTCCCCTTATGTTGATATAAGTTTTGAAGTTTGTGACATTAAAAATCATGGCTGAAGATTCCCCTAGGAAATATCTAAAGAATATTAAAGTATTTCAAATCCACTAGGTCTTGTTTGGGATCTAATTTCAGAATTTATGGTCAAATATATTCAACCATAATCATTTTCCCTTTATATCAAAACTTGCATGACTCTAAACTGCCAATAAAAAGAGACACGGTACTCACCAGATTTAGAACCTACAAAGGGAACTCTAAAAAAAGACTATTCCTAGCTCACTAAACAAACATTTTTATGATTTAGGTAATATTGAATAATAAAAAGTCAAAAGGATACAAATTTTGTGGGGTTGTCCATATGAAACTAGTAAAAATAAAACATTTCTCTCTAGGCCCTGGATTAGGAAAACTTTAGATAATCCTTCCAAACATGACAAAGATCAAAATCTAACAAAATGATGTTGGAATGCATCAGAGTTCCTTAGTATTACCTCATAACAAGTGTCTCTTCATTCTGAATGAATAAAATTATAAGGGGGGGGGGATTTTGTAGACCCTAATAAATGTATTCCATGTACTTTTTCTACAAAATTTCCTCTACTAGGCTTGAAACGTTCGCACTGCGACTCTGCATTTTTCATGGGGGTCGGTGAAAACAATGGCCCGAATGGCTGGGACCGCATCCCCATAATGATCCCAAGCAGGGGTACGGGGTCGCAACCCCCACAATATGGAACAATAAAATTGTAGAAGTCTTCAACGAGGCACCAAAGGTACATGTGTGAAAACACATGCACACCACCATGATGGAGAATAATGAAGGTATTATTTTTTCTATGTCCTCAAAGCGGTGCCAAGTTAGGCCAAATCACATGAGGCATGAAAGTCTACATGGGAACCACCAATACGGCATGCAGCCACTTGCGTGCCACAAATATGGCGTGCAACCCCACTCGAGTGCCCAAACTCTTATTGCCCAGGGTCCTATTTTTTCCTATAAATACACCCCTGGGGAATTCATTTGTACAGAAAATTTCCTTGGAGCTCAATTTCTTCTCTGGTCACCCTTGTGCTTCTCCATTGTCCTCTAAAGCATTCATGGTAGTTCATTAACACCTAAAGTGGAGGAATTTACAGAGTATCATAGGAAATGTGTCCTTTTAGCATTTGAAATCCATAACACTTATGCACCTAAATCTCCCAACCTACCAAAAGCCAGAAACACTTGCATGCTAGTTATTCCTTTTACAGGAACATGAGCACCCCACTTCTGGGATCTCCTGTAAATACTCCTTAAGGTTTGAGCCAAGTGTTTCCCAATTATTACCATATAGGTTGTTCATCTCTTAAGTGAATATCAGGTCGCTCAAGCCTACCTACACACCCATACATTTGTGCCATTATCTACTTGGGTGCCTCTATTTTATTCACTTACTCTCTTTAGTCTACAAGCGAACAAGCCCTACTCAAGGATATTCATGCCAAAGATTCTTCATCATTGGATCCCCTATCTGAAAGGGAATTCATTGATACCTCTATAAAAACCTCCTAACATATCAAACATTTGGGAAAGGCACATTAGTGTGTCTCCTATTGGGGTTTTATATCCACAGTCATAGGTTTCCAACATTTGTTCCACAAATGGAGTTAGGATTCATGTAGTGTTTTTGGGTTTTTATATCCATAGTCACACAGAACTTTCTCCCACAAACAGTGCTAGAAAGTTCCTGGTTTTGAGAGTATGGGTTTGTGTTCTAACCTCTCCCTTATGAAAGAGATGGAAGCTCAGGTTTCTGGTAGGGAAGGCATGGTTCATAATTTATTTTACATTCAGGAAAATGAAAAGTCTCCCTCCCTTAACAGGATCCATTTAAGGATATCCATTCAGTTATAAGCTCATAAACTTCATCCCTTCTTCCTTTAATTGGACCCTTATCTAATGTAAAGACAATATAGGGAAGGATCTTCACCTCTCACTTGTCCACCTTGGCCGTTGTAGGTGCAACCTCTTCTACTAGAAGAGAAGGAAAAGTGTGTGTGTCATTGTTTAATTTATCGCATTCTCTTGTTTCTCACACAGAGCATGAATCATGGGGGCTTAGATATTCGTGATGATTAAAAAATTTGTACAAACAACCAAAATTATAAGAACTACGAGAACTCTGATTCCCACCATAATTGGGATACATAGGAAGCCTTCTCAGGAACTGAACTCACTAGATATCCTCTTCATAAATCCAACCCTAATTCCATTCATCTAGGCATAATCATAAGAAATAATCCCCAAATTAAGCCCCCCAAATCATCAAGCCATTATTTTCAGGAAGTACATCCAAAATCATTTCTCTCAATAGACTATACTCTCCTATGAAACTGAATGAATTATGAGAACTCTGATTCCCACCATTACTGGGATATGTAGGAAGCCTTATCAGGGCCTGAGCTCATAGGATATCCTCTTCAAGAATCCAACTCTAACTCACATAATTTTGGCATCCTCCATTGGAATAAGCGCCAAATTAAACCCCCAAATCATGAAGGCATCCTTTTCAAGAAGTATGTCCAAACTCATTTATCTGAAAGGACTATACTCTCCTATGAGACTTATCAAACTATGTAGGATTTGATTCCCATACACATGGGATATGTAGGAAGCCTCTTTGAGGTTAAATCCCAAAACATCAAATCAACCCTTTTCTCCTTGGGCCATATCCCCAACATGGTCTAATCATACTTGGAAACCCATATCCATTTCAGGTTCCTTGGACTGCTTCGGCATAAGTCCCACACCAATAATTGGTTAAGCACCATTCGCTTAGATTTCCATACCACATGAAATTAAACTATACAGATTCATCCTTATCACATGACCTTAAAAGGAATGATGTGTCCCATTAAAAGCCACCAAACTACAAGGGTTATGGTTCCTTTCACAAGGATATGTAGGTATCACATTTAAGGGGTACGATCCCAATATCAAAACAAACCATCATTTCCCTAGATGAAAATAAATTCTAGAGTCCCCTACTGAGTGGCTTAAAAACCAGTATCATCATAATGATGATTAAACGAATATCTAAGTTGTACATAAGTGGATACCATTGATGGAGAAACTCAAATACATATGGATGATTCTAAATTTCACACATTTTAATAAGTGATTGAAAATTTCAACAGAAACATATGTTATACTAGGTTAATTAATAAGGATTCATTAAAATATCCTAAATTTATCAAGAGTGTCTCGGAGGAGAAAATGAATCCCCCCAAAATGGTGTGATGAGTCTGACCTCCCATCTTCTCAACCAATGAACATTATTAGGTAGCATAATGTTCAAACTTAACGAACACCTACCATTGGAAAGAAGGTCCCTTTTGCATAAAGAACTGTTACAATTTTCCGGTTCCATGAATAAATCCAATGGAAACCTCCTTGAATTACCGATTCTAAAAACTATAAAACACGTTTAAAGTAACTAAGAAAAAGAGTTTTACAGATTCAGTGGGATACTACCGATGGTTTATCCATGCTTATAACATTTTTAAAAATTTATGACTATATTGAATATGATGGGAGTAAAATTTTAGAGGTAATAACAGTATAAATTGGCATTTATTAAGCTAATTAGGATATTTACTATAACCCTTGTGTTGATCTTTTCTGAGCCATGGAATGGCTATTATATTTTTTGTGATGCATCTGTAGATGGTTTGGGAGTAGTGCTAATGTGAAGGGATTGAGTGGTATATTATGGGTGACAATATTTGTTTCACAATTATTCTAACTACAATACCCATTACATTGAGTTGGTAGATGTGGTACATAATTTTAAAAATTAGTGTCACTATATCCCTACATAGAATCATATTGTCTACACAGACCATAAGATCCTCCTCTATATCTTCACATAGTATGACATAAATCTAAAAAGGTTGTGTTTAGTATATAACCTACATATGAATGATATTAAGATGATTTATACATTAGTAAAATAATTTTCCATCATAGATTCTCATAGTTGTAAGTCACAGGCCGCTCAGGAGCATGGTGAATTCCCTTTATAAAAATGGTGATGCATTATAAAATTGTTTAATTATTGGAGTATAAATGCATACAAGGACAAGATATTGATTACATGTTCTCTAATATTGATCACATTTTCTCTTGTAGAATGTGTGAGGGGTGGTTTGGAATCTTTCCATGAGTGTGTTGTGATGCTTAGAATCACATTAAAGTGGTTACCCTGTACTTGGATGATTATTGTATGATGATTTTATAATCTTGTTACTTGAGATAGTTTTAGTCCCTAAATACTTCAAATAATGGATGTAGAGAATCTTTTATACCTATATGTGTGTAGGGAATCCTAGTGTGGAAAAGATGTACCACAAATTTTGGTTACAATTTTGGTAACTCAGGTTGAAGGACACTGCATGATTCGTATCCTGGTGCCTTACCTTCATGAGGAAAAATAAAAAACACTAAAATCCTAGTGGCTTTATTCATCCACTTCTTATTCCCTCATCTAAGTGGTATAGAATCACAATGGAATTTTTTATGGGTTTTCCAAGGACCCCAATGAGTTATGTCATTTTCTTGGTGAATTTTGACCAGCTAATGTATGTTCACCCTTTCATACCGATCCATGAGACTCAGTCAGTAATTGAGAAGGTAATATTGTATGTATTTGATATTTTATACTTACATGGAGTTCCATTAATCATTGTATCTTACATTGATACAGATTTTTCATTTTAGTTTTGGTAGGGATTTTAGAAGGCCTTAGGGACTCATCTGAGATTGAGAAAAGCTTACCATCCCCATATTCATAGATAGTCGGAGAAGATAGTTTTCATACTAAAGGACTTTCTTCAAGATTTCATCCTAATATTTAGTTGATAATGTGATATTAAACTATCCGTGTTTAATTTTTCAAACATTAAAAGTTAACAGACATTGATTTAGAAGAAACCTTATGAGGCTCTTTATGGTAGGTCCTGTCTTTTACCAGCTTATTGGCATGTGGCTGGTGATGTAGTAGTTATGATGAATAATATGGTATATAAGACCTCTAATAAAGAGTTTATAAATCATTTATTAAATTTAAAATTATGATTAATGTGGTACACCATTGTTGGGGCCTACAAGTAAATATTAATAACCATTTATTATTTTTAACGCCTTTATGGATGTTTTTAAATTACTCACAATTAATAAAAATTTTAATTAAAAAATAATTCTTTAAATTTTGGGTTTTCAATACTCAAAACCAAAATTCATCATGTATTTCATAAAAAATCCAAGAATTTTTTTTAATTATTTTTTTCACTTGAGTTCAGGTATTCAAGAAGTAGTTATTTAGAATCATTGAAGTGTTCTTTGGTCAATACATGTTCTTCATCCATTTTCACGCTTGAAAGAAACCTCATTTTTCCTATCCTCCTATTGGATGTATTGTTTTAAAATGATAATTATAAGTAGGAATATATTATTTTATTCTAATTATTTGATGGGTGATTTTAGATATATAACTTTCTGAACGTTTCGAGATAAATTATAAATAATTTTTAAATGATAATAACAAAAAATTATCATATAATGATAAAGAATAATTATCATGTTTGTTGTGATTTATTTTAGGAGATATTTTTTATCATAATATGTAAAATGAAAAGAATTATTCAATAAATAAAATTTTATGCACATGATATAGAATATTTTAATTATTTCAATATTATACATGATGTAGAAACTATTATCACATGTGGTTTTTCTTTTACTCTTAGAAATAAAATATTTGGAACCCATCTTAGGAATACATGGTGAGCAGTTTGATCCATATTATATATAGTCATGATTTGAGTTAAAATTCCCAAATGAACATTGGAGTTCTTCATCATAAAAATTGATTTATGATGTTTATTAATATTTGGGACTCTTTTATATACATGTTTCCTTGATATGATTATTGTGTTGGAATACTTTATGATTGTCCATGCTTGTGATTGTATGTGAGTGTGTGTATAGCCCTTAAGACCCATTTTTGATATCATTTTACATGAGTATACTTCTAGATTATATTCTCATTTTTTATGATGATAAAATATTGATTATTGATACTATATTCTCATGATGTTGTTCTATACATTTTCCTTGTATACAATTCCCATCTTTGTGTGTTACCATGCCTTTGGAGGTTTCTGTTGGTACTCAAAATAAGTGGACCATAATAATATGAGGATCTCTAAAAGGGTAACTTCATATGGATTATGATGATAGAGAAGTTTGATCTAAGAACAGGGTAGAAGAATAATTGTCTGGAGGTTTTACTCAATGTAGTGGAGTTAGGGGCATGAAAACCTAGGAGATTGAATCAAGGATTAAACGGTGTATGATAGTCTAGGTGCCTAACCCATAATAGATATAGGATATGATAGTATATTTGATAATATAAATCAATGCCTTGAGACCACTAATAGATATTATTACCAATATTGTGTCTTGTTCTTAGTTATTATGGAATCCTATGGTTACCCTTACAACATGGAGCTGAATCGGGTTCTATTGGGGCTCATTGTGGTTTGGTTATAACACATGTTCTTTGTAGTTGGATATTATTCTTGATTTCAAATTTTTATTTATCATGGAATACACATATTATAAATGTGATAACTTTTTAAGGATGAATAATTGATGTCTTACTGGTTTTTAATACACACACCTTGAATGAACATCTCTATGCACATGCCAAATTGATGTATAGAGATCTAAACAAGGGAAAGCAGAACATAGAAGATAGATAAACAGAGAATGGAGGAGGTAGTAGTCTAGTATAGACTATAAGGGACTCCTTGGTGATTAAATTATCTATCTTCGTGCACTTATACTCTGGTTTGGTTTCCCACCCTGGGATCCCATTTCATTATTATATGAAAAGTTTTCCCTGTCATTTTATTTACTTCCTCCATATTTTCTCAGAGTTATTTTATATTATTTATATTATTTTTATAATGAAATGATACTGAGGGTATTGTCTTCCTACTTATAGTGTTCAGACCCTCGTTTATAGTCAAAAACCTCTTCTGTGTAGGGATTCATTCATGAGGTCATTAGATACTCTTGCATAGACCCCACAGTCCTAGTCTCAACATTACATTAAGTACCAAATACCTTTTATTTGGTGGGAAAATACTTCCAATAGATTAAAATATATTATAGGGTGGATCTATGTAATATCATTTTTTTAAATGAATCATGGTTTCATGTTATTTTCAATCTCAGGTTTTAATTATAATATATATTATGATAATTATCTATGATAATTTTATGGTTTCCTTTGGGTTTATATATAGTTATCTTGATTTAAATTTGTATTTACCAATGTTAAAAAGGATAGATATGCAATAAAAACTTATATATACGTTACATATAACAAAATACATTTCACGCAATATTTTATAATAAGTGAATGCACCTTCCACCTCATAGGATAAATGTATCCATCCTTAACATATGATTTCCCTTAGGTGAAAGCATATTCTCACAAGATATCATTAGTTAAAATCCATTTTCAATATATTAAATGAATTTACATAATTTATGGAATAAAATGAATATATCTAATGAGAATAAACACATGTTGATATGTTAAATAGAAGACCCACATAATTAAATGAAACACATTGAGGATGACTATATAAAGTTATGTGATCACTGCTTTTGGGTATGGCCAAATTTATGCAAGATCATGATAAACTCGTCCTTCCAAAATGACTTTTCTCACTAGGTAAAGATGTTATCACCCCTTATACTTTTAGAGATCCTATAGAAATGTAATAGTATCCTTTGGTTGGTATAATCTATTCAATTCCAGGAAGAATTTGTTTTCTACTAAGGTGGTCATTATCAAGCATACAATGAAGATAACACGAAAGAGTACACATTACTTTAGGAAAACAAGTTTATGTACTATATTTCCATTATATAATAATTCAATGAAGGATAGATTAGAAACATATATGGGTTTTGATCCACTAAATTTTCCAGATGATTAAACCCCTAAAACTCATCATTGTTATCTGAGCTGTCTTCCATTTTAAATCAACATGTTTCTTTCACCATTAAATTAAGATCATGTTTTAGGAAATTGTAACTATTTTTTTCCATATCAATGTTATGTTATATGATAATACAATGTTAGGAGAACCATTTGACATTATGTTAGGATGTTAATGTGATGTTCAAAGGATAGCACAAATTATATTAAGTAGTTAACATAGTCTGCATTGATTTTTTTGTGAAACTATAACATCATAGTTTTATGTCATTTTTAAATTTTTTATAAATAATGGAAGTAGATATTTTGAAAATTTCACTGAATTTGTAAAAGTATTTGATAAATTATTTAACTATAAAATGTTTATAGTTAACTATTTTTATATTTTTTAAAACAATTATTATAAATATTCCATTAATATTAAAGAGTTATTATTAAGAATATTTTTTCCCAAATATATATGATCACTAAAAGTTAATAAATAGAAATAAAAAGTTAATTTTACTTTTAAGAAATTATATTTGGTACCATGTAATCATGAAATAAAATGTTTAATAAATTTTTAGGATAATTTATAATGAATTAATGAATTATATAAATAAGGAAAAAATATAAAACATTTTAAATTTTAAATTTTAAATTATAGATGACTAATTAATTTGAATTATATGAATAAAAATGGGCCTTATTTTAGATATTATTTAGACTATATCAATATTATTTTGATGATAGATCTTTTAGGGTTCAAATATTGTTTATTTATGCGATATCAAGATTATATAAATTTATAACAAATTAGATATTATATTATAAAATATTTATAATTATTAATGTTATCATATATTTAAAATTAAATGATATATAATGAGTAATTTTATAATATTTATATTGAATATGGTTATAAAAAGTTTATATTCAAGATATGTAATGTAAATAATTTCTTTAATAACAATAAAAATTTTATGAGATGTTTTTTTATAAGTAAGTTATGGATGATAAGTGTTATTCTTTACAACATTGGTTTTATAATACTATGTCAGATATAGAAATTCATATTTATTTATCATGATTAAATAAATTTTTTATTTATTTTTTGTTACCATAATATTATTCATATTTATAAAGTTGTTTATAAAATCTAAATTATTTTTATGTTAAATATGAAAAAAATTATTTCTCATGTTATATGAAATGATTATATCAATGTTTATTCCATTATAGTATTCATGTTTATTGTTTTTTTATAGAATATGAAAAATTTATATTATTTATTTATCTGAATAGTTTCTTCTAGGTGGTTGAGACTTGTATTTCATGCTAGGCGTAACTCTATAAAATTTTGTTTTTTATATACCTTAACCTTAGATTTTATTCATCTTTGGAGATTGGGTATATTTTCTTAATATATTTTATTAAATTAGATGTTTTAAATAACATGAATTGAATTTTCTCTTTATTGAAGTAACATCATAGAGAGGAACATCGGTTCAAAATATCCATCATATTAGATGCTTCTGATTTGTTATATAAAGGTGAGTGTGAGCTATATGATTCTTCTGGATTACACATGTATAGATTGAAAATATAATATTGCTCAATGTATTTACATTTTAATGTTCATGTAATTTATTCATAATATGACTATATATATATATATATATTCATGGATTCTATTTTTGGGTTGTTAATATAAAATATTGTTTGGGTAAATGGTTACACCTTAATGTGGTGCTGATTCATTAATTTTATAGACGAAATAGGGTTCCCAAAACAAAATATTTAAAAGCATTCATATAAAATGGAATAAAACATGAGAAGATAAATATTTCTTGTATTGTAACAGTAATGAATTTAATATTCCTGTGATGTATATAATGTTAGTGATACCTTTAAAACAAAAACCATTTAAATACTATGTGTAATATTTATTCGAAAGTGAACTTTTCAAGACCTTAATCATCAAAACTAGTAGTTAATGTCATATTTGGGTAACAATTGATTAACTTATGTGAATAAAATAATATTTATAGTGACACTGGAATATCCTTGGATAGGTCATTCCATTGTTGGGTTCCCTAGATTGTCCTTTGTTATCCAATTGTTCATTTTTTTGGTTTTCACTAGTCAAGAGACCCTAATTGGATTAGTGTACCAGAATAACAAAGTGAGTATAACAATATGATGAATTTAAATAAATGTTTATCTACTAGACAATCCAAGATTCATAACTATTGTTATTGGTAATACACCCTACCTAAATAACTAAGTGGTGAATGAAACACCATAAAATGTAATTGGATAGTAATATATGGACCGTGGAACACCAAATATATATGATATTAAAGGTGGTACTTATTTTAGTGGGATTCCATTTCATAAAATTCCTTATTTATGGTAGAACAACATTATAATCCTTGGATAAAATTATTTATTTTAGAATAATGAAATGATCATCAAATATATTGAACCCATGGTAAATTTGGGATAATGGAAATTCTAAATGGATTGGATTTCCTAGTGTTGGTCAATGTATGAACCTCAAGGTGATGGGGGTGAATTCAGTTCCTCTAAAAATCTCAGCATTAAAACATTTATTCAAAATTCCCCAATTAAAAGTACAAAACAACCAATTTAACCGAAGTAGAAATTTATAAAATATTTGGTTGTTTGAAATATTTATCAAAGAGTTTTTAGTTATTAGTTAAAAAAATTTGAGTTATTATTTTATATTTTGAAATCAATATAAAAAATAAATTTCAAATACAAACACTATCTTATATTAACGATTAGAGTAAGATAGATTTTTCTAAAAATTCATATAGAGAAAATGAAGCTTAAAAGAATACAATGGAATTTAAAACAATAGGATCAGTCTCAAGTATATAATTAATCCTCTCCACTTGGAGATCAATTTCCACAATTTAGTTTATTTAAATAAACATTGTTCCACACCCTGGATCATGTTAAAAAATAGTATACACACTGTCCTGGTCTACAAGGCATCTTCAATAGTTTTTATAGGAGTAAAAAAACAACCACAACAGGCATGGAATTCTTCCGTATTTAACCTTGGGAGTGTAATATGTAAAATAGGTGGGTTTTTAAGGTATTTATGTATAATCTTGTTTTTTATAGGATCTAATCTTTATTCATAGAATAAAGAGACACACTTATCAAAAAATAAAAATAATACAGAAGCAGAGAAAAATATAGAGGATATAGTTCTGATGGCTCTATTTCATTGGTAATGAATCATGAGACTCTTGTATGATTTCTTTAAATTCATCTTGAGTCAACTTCTAGAAATAGATAGTAAAAACATAGTTTCATGAGAGCATCATTCTACTATTTACAATGAGATATGGATATTCTTGATGATTTATTCTTATTCTATTCTGTGTCACTACAAAAAGATCTTCATATTTTTTTCTCAATAGTATCTATTTTGTTTCCATAGTTTTTAGAAGCTTTTCTTAGGTGCATGAGTGTCTCCAAACCCCACACACAGATTTTTAATCAGATATTCAAATTCTATACAACAGAAAACATAGAGAATGCTCTTTGTTTCCTCATACCTCATAATAGTCTCTAACATTGACATTAATGCAATCTACAAAATCCAGAAAAAGATATTAAAATAAATAATAGCACTAAGTATCACAAACATGATCATTATAATAAACATTAATTCAAATGACAAAGTAAGATTTGTCAGAGTCTCCAAATGGTAGGTCGGGAACAATGTCTCAAACATAATGCATTCTGAAATCTGGAATGGTGATACATGTTGTGGTGACTCAGTATTGGTAGATCATTCTGATAGTAGGTATACATGATAGTTGGTCGACTTGACAGTGACTCATGTTTTTGGCAGTTCTTACCAGTAAATCCTTAGAAATAATTGTGATTTAATCATTAAGTCATTCTATTAGTAGGTTGATGCAATAGTGACTCAACTGTTGGTAGAATAATGTCATGGTGTCTCATCCTTTGTAATAATTCTAAGAATCTATTGAGTGTAACAGTGACTTAGTACGTCGGTATCTTGACTGGCAGTGTCTCATACTTTATCAGAATTCAGCATCTATGCCGACGATAATACAATTTATAGTGAGATATTTCATCGGTAGGTCCATGGAAATGGTAGATCACACTTAGATATCTTTTCCAATAGTGAGTCCACCTCAATGGTGACTCAACCATAATCGTTGTAGATGCCCAAAAATGATCAAGGGATGAAGCAGGTTTTGGTCTGACAAAGCGAAGACATATTTTGACCCGGTGATCCATTTTGGGGCTCCCGGAAGGGCCAAGGAAAAAATTCACAGAAGTTTGGGTGAAAAATACATTTCGTGTGGAAAATCACGGGATCCAAGGATGTTTTCTGCATGGGAATGGAAAAATCAGCGCCGCTGAATGCAGGCGCAAAAACAAGCGGGTGGCATCC